>CM060375.1:58904757-61530701 GCA_030545235.1 Helianthus tuberosus
CAACTAGTAATTAGTTAAGTTAGTTACAATCTAAGTATCTAGTTAGGTGTTTTAGTTACTAGATATTTATATGGTGTGTCATGATGTCCGGGGATCATAACTAGCTTGGTAATGTTAAAACAGTGCTTCTAGTGGAAATTTGGTGTTTCGGGTGGTGTTCGATTGTTCGTTTGGTTACTGGTTCATTAAGGTGCTAAATTACGCAGTTTAGTGTGTTTTATGTTACCTTTTATGACAGTTTTAATTCCCGACACTTAGGAAAACATTCAGGACCATTTAATCATATTTCTGCATGATATTAGATTGTTTAAATGCTGAATTTGCTGATTTTCTGTAGAATTCTGCAGTTTAGGTGAGTTTTAGGCACTTTCCGGCACTTAAACTATCTCTAGGAAGGCAGTTTTATGATCCTTACTTTCCTACACGCTATACTAGTATAATACTTGGTTTCTGGCCCATTCTAGGTCTCAATACAACGTCTGTCTATTTACTGAACTCCGTCAACATTTTTCTGATTTGTCTGATAACTGTGCTAACTGTATTTAATGCATCATTTAAGTCAATAAAATTCTCATGCAATAATGATACGACATTAAGCAATATGTGAGGCGCATGCATGTATATGGCAATGATCAGAAAGCTATTCAAGCAATTAATTGTAATTCAGCACAATCATCAAGCACTAATCATTATTTTAATAATTGTACGGATACCCGGAATTTTGACAGTTGTCACATATGCTATGCTTGTTGTTCTAGAATCAAGTTAGGAGGTCTAGAAACGTCACATTTAAATCTGAGTTGTCGAAACAATTTATTTGTCTTTGAGATATTATGTCTGTATTAACTGATTTGCTAAGTATGTTATGGTATGGGACGTAACTTTAAATATTTGATAAAATTAGTTGTTATGGATTTGTTCTGGACAATCTGTTTCGCTCAGTGCCGCGCCCCGATGTTTCCGCCATCAGTTGGGGTGTGACAGTTTATAATTTAGTCCACTACGCATTAGATTTATTGGCCCAATACTAATATGATTTTAATAAAAATTATAACACACGACGACAATTTCATGGACTCCTGGAATCTGAAAGGACGAGACGAACAAACTCATCAGAGTAACGAACAGTCGAACATCATCACTTCATCAGAACTTCGCTGAATCGCATGGCCTGGGCTGTTGCGAACAGAAGATTCAGAGACATGAACAGGAACAACATCGATCAGAGACGCGAACAAGAACATCGATCAGAAGATTCAGAACTCAAAAGGTCCGTTTGTCGGTTTGGTGTTAATTGTTTAAATGTTAGTCTGTTAATTATATTGTTTATCGTTAAAGCATATGGGCACATTTTTCGAGCACGAACATGGTACGTGAATTCTCAGAGAAGCACTGATTTGCATTGTGTTAAAGGTTATTATCATTGTGTCTTTCAATTGGGTTTTGGTCATTACGTTTTTACTAGGGTTTTTATACGTTGTGTTATTATCAAAACTTATAATACAATGTTAATCTGGGCTTTGTCCATTGCATTTTTATCGGAATCTATAACACAATGTATCACACAATGAAGATGGTGTTATATTTCGGTTTTATATACATTGTGTTATTGGTTCTGATTATTGTGTTTTTCAACTGGGAGAGTTTTAGGTTATGGTCATTGTGTTTAGTCTGCTTATCTATTGTGTTTTAATCTATCGTCCATTGTGTTTTTGTTTTGTTGTCCATTGTGGTTTATTTTATTGTTCATTGTGTTTTTAGTCTGTTGTTCATTGTGTTTTTAGTCTGCTGTCTATTTTGTCTTTTATCTGCTGTCATCAATTGTGTTTTTAGTCTACTTTCTGTTGCGTTTTTAGTTTGATACTCATTGGGTTTTACGTTATGTCCATTGTGTCTTTTATCTATTGTCATCGATTGTGTTTTTGGTCTACTTTCCATTGTGTTATTTGTTTGATACTCATTGTGTTTTACGTTATGCCTGTTGTGCAATACGCAGCTGGGTTTTCGATTTTTTTGACAAATATAACAATAGGTTACTCGTATTAAAGATAAAAAGATGTTTGATTTTATGGTATATTAAAAAAACAAATGACGTATAAAAAGTTACGGGTGTTTAAAAAATGAGGGAAGGGGGGGGGGGGGGGGAACAGGTGACTTGCATGTGCATGTTTCTACCATGTGACTTGCATACTATAACTCAACAAGAAAAAAGAGAAAACACTAGAGAGATAATTTATCAGAAAGTTTTATAGAATTTAGAGACTACTCTCTAATTCTTCCACCACCATCAACTTCATATTTTATTTTTTCACATAAATCGAAAACACCTTAACCCGGTGTAACCTCGGGCGCGTGAGCCATCTCAGGCAGTACACATATTGTTTGTGGAAGACAAACACGTTCGTCTAACAAGAGGCACAAAATTTGTTTTAAGGAACCCGTGTCAAACACGATTCTCAACTATAACCGTCAACGATTATTTATTTATTCTTGCAGCGGAGGTTCGTACAATAAGGGGATCGGTTGAAGGTTTCTAAAGACATCAACTTCAATCAAAATTGGTATATATAATTGTATTTTATATTTTATATTTTATTCGACTTTGTAAACGGTATTATAATAACATATTTCCTATTAATAATGACAACCTTGTTATTATTTATCTTATTATATTATTTAATAAAATGTGAACCCATTTTCTAAATGTGTGTATAAGATGTTATTTTTTACCGATTAGAAACGTATGAAAATCCACGTATGTTGTTTTCAGACATCAAATATTGACTTTTGGTGTACGTGGTCAAAACATAAAATATATATAAAGGGTAAGTGTTGTTCAAAAACTAATATTTTGAAATTGGGTTAACAGAGGACCTTTACATGAATTGTGTTTTGACACAAATAGACTATAACGAACTTAGAGAAATAAACCTAAGTTACTATTGTATTGTGAATCCCACACGCTATCTGTCAATGGCTAAAAACAGATAGAACACTCTTTCCTACTCCTGGCCAGTAGTACGGTACTGATATGGACACCAGCCTGCTCCGCATAGAGTAAGGATTCAAGGCTTTCAAACACTCTAATGGACGTTCAACCTATTTATTACTTTTTTTTTCCAATGTGATCTAGGGCCATACATTTGTTGGATCAAATAGCTGGTCAAATCTTCCTTGGCACATCAGGCTGTGGGATTTGGTAATTTTGGCCATTGACCCCTTGTACATTTAGGTCAAAATGAATTCAAATAAAAAAGAGGTTGGATGTGATTTTTACATAAACATGGTGAACTTAATTTTTTTTAACATCAATTGTTACTCTCACTCTATGTTACACCACCAATTCTAAATTACTTCCTCTGCCAAGCTTTAACTTGAGACCTCCTCTAGGTATATGCCTCTACCAAGTAGTTTAACCCCAATTGACGGAAAACTTCAATTAATTGAGTCAAATGGCGAGTTTTGCAACACTTACAAGTGCTTTACAATAAGAACCACATGAACAAAACTTTCTTGGTGTTTTAAAGTGGATGACATATCAGACAGGTTTACAAGCAACAACAATCATATACCCAGTAAATTCTATATTCCAAACTATAGAGTTTGTGCCAAAGGGGTTGATATTTGGTAAAATGCAAAAGTTGTACTAAATCCAAGTGTTTCTATATGACTAGGAGGGATGTTCACAAGGGTTATTTGTTGATCTCAAATTGATAAAAAGTTCCATATTCGATCCAATATGTGCTTTCTATCATTCTATGCATACAAATGGTATAACTTTTTGCTATGTCTTGGCTTGGCAAGGATGAAATGAACATTAACAAAGTAGGTGAAGCGCCAAGGATGCATTAACTTCTCCCAAACGAAATTTACATAAAAATGCCACCTTTATGATAAATTACAAAGTTCTCTTGCATTATATACAAAAAATCATCTACCAAATCTTTGAATCCTTCGTTGCCGTATTTCATCTAAAGAAATATCCGAAGAAATATCAGAGTTAGACCCATGTAACGAAGACAATCCATCATCACCACACTCTGTCCCGCACATCTCACACTCGCTTAACCACCCAGAGTTATCAAACATACAAGCCCGACACCTCCATACACCACGCACACTATCCCCACTGCCAACAGTCCTTCCCCTACCGAAAATCCGTTGCTGGCTAGGCCGCCAGAACCGCATCAGCGATCTTAAAGGCCAACCCAACACACTAGTCAACCCTTTAACCATTGTTGTCAAAGGAGAAGGACCTGCATACGAACCTTTTAACCGAAGATAAACAAGCCCCGCAAGAATCCCACCAAGATGGCCCAAAAAAGATACATTAGGAACAAGTAACTGGATCAGAATCAGTTCTGCCCAAGCTGCGTGTTTTGAAGGTACCATAATCCCATGGACACTAGTGTAGCTATCCGACTGTGAATTGAGTACCACTTTCATTGCAAAGAGTACACCTGAGAATCCAGCTGAATATTCATGATAATAAGCTGTATCGTAATAAAAAAACAGAAGTGATTTGGCTAATAATAGGGTGATTCCTTGTGACAATGCAAGCAGGGCTGCAACCATTGACGCAAACTCGGTACTTCCCATTGAGTTCTCTAACTGTATGCCTTTCCATAACAGAGACATCATGTTGAAGAACAGATGAGATTCACCAAGGTGATAGAACGCAGATAAGAAAAACCGCTTCAGATCCTTGTACTGCTCAACACAAAAAACAATAAGGATCAGAAATTCAAGTACTAGAACTAGAAGTCTACAAGTCTAGAATTCAACACAAAAAACAATAAGGAATCAGAAATTCACCAACTAGAAGTCTGGTTGTTTTGGGCTTAATCCTAATTTCGTCAAAACAACGTTTCAATTTGATCATACAGGGTCCGATTCTGAAATCTCAATTACAAACCCCAGGGTTTATCTAAGGTTTATAAGAGAATTAGCACAGAAACTTCTTTTGACATTACAACATCTGAATAAAACCGGTACCTTGAGGATGAGATAAGCATTGAAGAAGACGTCATCAATTGGTGGAATGACGTGATCAAGGAACGCCGGGCGTAGATAAATGAGTGTGTTGGCAGCAAGAAGAGCGGCGGTGACGGGAGGTTTCCGTTCAAGTCTCCGGTACTCGTACGCCGCCTGTAATAACATCAACGGTATCATCCAGCTCGAGATGCCCCCGGGGTTTCTCCTCACCATCTCCGATCAATAGATAACAATAATTTGGTTAAGATACCGGAAAATTATGTTCACAAGCACAAGCAGATGACTGTCCGGTGAATGTGATCGGAGTGGGGATCAAGTAGTGGAAGAGAGAATGATATAGTAACTTCCAGATAGGGACTTCAACAACCTAATGACTTCCTTCGCAAGTTACTGATTTTTTAATCTATTTGACATTCCTTCGCAAGTTACTGATTTTTTAATCTATTTGACATTCCTTCGCAAGTTACTCATTTTTTAATCTATTTGACTACTAGCCTAAGATTCCGCGATCCGCGACTTTCGCGGGTGGCTTAACACAAACATATGATATATACTGGCAATGAGATAAAGTTTGTAATGAAAGAATTTTTCAATATAAACGTATAAAAATATGATTTTTCTCACTTAGGTAAATATGTTTTGATTCATTTTTTATAGGTATTGAGATGTTACTGCACAAATGATTTTATAGTAATTTTTAGAACCCGGATATATTTCATTTTTTTAATTATTTTTTTTATAACTTTGGTTATTTGATATATATTTTCTTAAATAAAACATTTTTAACCAGTTTTGACCTTAACGTATATTGAGCAGAACACATATTGACATGAACCTATTTTGAGCAAAACCCGTTTTGACTGACCCGACATATATTGAGCAGAACACATATAATCAATAATGAATGAAATAAATCATAGTAAAGCTATTTATGATTAACACATAACTAAATTATACAAAAAGTAATTTATTCGGAACATATGCTAATTGACAAATACTCTTTGCTACAAAGTAATCACCGGTAGGATTGAGTGGTGGAGTTCTTTGCCCGAGATGGAAAAAAAAAACTACATATTAAAGCACGCACACAATCGTATATTTGTATTCTTTTTCAAATGTGGCAAGATTGTCGTGCCAACATGCTGGGTAATGAAAACACTTTTTACTTATCTATACTACTATATTAAAGAAACTGGGATTTCTACCCTTTTGGTCATTTTACACGCGTATACATTTTGAAGCAACATGTACAAGAGAGCCAAACTATTTTAGAGGGGGTAAAGTTGTGCATTTTCTAAAGTTTTAAGACGCTCTAGGGTCATTCTAGGGATTTCACCCCTGCTTTTGCTCATCTCAGTTGTTGGGGACATCAATCGTTCGTTCTTCAATGCTCTATTCACTACGGTGCTGTTTGTTTTTTGATAAAACGTCTGCGCAGGCTCTTCTGTCTGCGCGGCGCAGACCACGCGCAGACATTACCACGCGCAAACTGTTTGTTTTTCCAAAGACGTTTCATTAAAAAAGGTCTGCGTGAGGTCTTCTTGGTGCAGACTTGGTCAAACCATTTCTAAGATCTTCTAAGGTCTGCAGAGGGTTAAACACCACCACCCACCACCATCGTCCACCACCGGCCACCACCCACCACCACCCACCACCACCGTCCACCACCCACCACCACCACCGACTACTACCACCACTGTCCACCACCCACCACCACCGTCCACCTACCATCACCACCACCACCACCACCACCGTCACCACCCACCACCACCATCACCACTACCACCACCGTCCACCACCCACCACCACCCACCACCCACCACCACCGGTCACCGTCTACCACCACCACCGTCCACCACCCACCACCACCGTCCACCTACCATCACCACCACCACCACCACCGTCACCACCAACCACCATCGTCTACCACCACCACCCACCGCTGTTCATCACCACCACCACCCACCACCACCGTCCACCACCCACCACCACCGTCCACCACCTACCATCGTCTGTACACCTCCACCAGTTTATTTTAGAAGTCTACATATGTTAAAAAACAAACAGTTTTCTTCTTGCAGACTACAAACATTTAGTCCACCTTTTCTTCAACAGATATCTGCAGATGTGGTCCGCAGACTGCAGACATTTTACCTCTTAAAAAACAAATAGTACCTACCTTTCTCTTCCGATAAGCGACTGTTAAGTTGCAGGTGATTAACTCCATCCATTTTCTTTTATTCCTCTTTCCAGAATCAAACCTAATCATACATCTCATCTTCTTTGACGATGTCAGATCTTCTATGCCATCGCGATTTCTCCATCACTAGGGTTTTAATGCTCGGTCGTGCTATATTGGATCTCTTCATCAAGGTTCAATCCTTTGATTTTAGACATACATCTTGCAATTATGTCAGCTACTACACTTGATTTTGAAGGATCTGGACGGGTAGAAAGCTTAAGGTATAAGATTTCCTCAGTTCTTCCATCTCTCTATAATTTCACCTCTATAATTTAGTAATTTACTCTGAAGATTAAGATGGCATATGAAAAGTTTCACGTTGCTCACTATCAAAATTCTTCTCATCCTGCCCCTGCTCCTCCCATCGTCTCCATTCCTGCCCAGCTTACCCTCCATTTGACTGCCAATTGAATGTCGAGATTGATTGTGAATTGAATGCCAAAATTGATCAGCTACTGCCAATTGAAACCGTATATTGATTGTAGTCCATTAATTCTGGGCAGTTACATCTAATTGAAGGTCAGATCAGGTTTATCTCCATGTAAGATCGAGCCTCTGCTATTGTTCTTCCAAATTTCTCACTAACGTGCATCATTTCACTGTTGTTCCTGAATTAGGTTTCAAACAATAAACCTTAATTACTTCGTAACCTACTTGCAATAGTCTATTTTCGCATACCCAGGTTATACACAGTGTTTACCGTCAAGTTTATCTAATTATTTCAGATTCTTGATAATATTTTTGGCTGTTGATTATGCCGGTTTTGTTTTTAGATCTAAGATACATCATACGTGTTAATTTTGTTTTATTTGAGACTTGCGAGCATAACCTAATTTGAACTATTTGTACATGTGTGTATGTTATGGTTTTGATGTTTAGCTCTGTGGATACTTGATGATTTTTTGTTTAAATTAGTTGGGAGGTCTTCCCTTGATCCCAGCTCAGGCGATGACTCAGCAGGTATATATACATTGCTTAGTTACTCGTTTGTACACAATAGACATTAGATCTCACAACTTGTTGGATGATATATTTTTTACAGGCCACAAGGCATGCGCGTCGAGTGTACAGTGGTGACTTGCCCCCATTGGCTAACGAGCAGGTTTTACATCTATATTCATATGAAGGGGTAAATTAAGACCACTTATATTTATTTTTGACGTTCATATTTTTGTATATATTTGGAGCAGACAATAGCAACCTTTTCTAGCCATAGTGATAGAATGAACGGCAACAAAAACAAAGTATTAGTTTTTAAATATGTCACATTCTTGCCTGATTTGTGAGGACAGTGTACAGCTTCAAGTTCTGCCTCAGCTGTTGTATCTCAGTCTGTTTGCATATGGCAGATTGTCGTATTTTTGATGTAGCCACCCATGAATTATATAGACTTTTCTGAAACAGATTGTAGCGTTAGACAAGCAATGTACATATGTCACAAAAAGCACTTGAAGGTGCATGACTAAATAATCTATGTAGTAAGTGTCCTACTAATCTATGTATCACGTATTTCACCATGCATAAAGATATACATGATAAAATTAAAGTGAACTATTTGTAGCAAATGGAGTCACTTAAGTGTTTATTAGGCCAATAGAGTACAGCTGAAATCAGAATATTTCTACCAACTAGCTTGAACCTGAAGGTATTCGCTCTTACATTAATACACGTATTTGTATACATAAATGTATAGAATAGGGAGAGGATTCCAAAATTCATTAACGGCCATCATTAACATAAGCCTCATTAGTGTTACTATCTACTGACACAAGTGTCAACCATTTTACAGGGATAACAGGTCATTTATATGAAGACGTCCTAATGGAATACGCATAATGAAATCAAGTTATACTTGCATCATTTAAAAGTAAGTTATTGTTCACTTACTTCATGTTGGTTCCATATTTGTTACTGTGAATATCATTTACTACTTATGAACGGGTTGATTTGGGATGTATTTTATCTCAAACGGGTCATAAAAAATTCGCTAAAAGGGTAACCAGTTGAAAGTCATTTGAAATCCACTTTTAATGCATGCAACCTCTTAAAATTTCTTGTACAAATATTTAGATCATTTTTATACATTTTCCTTAATATGGGCGGAAAATGTTGTGGGTCAACTAAACCAAGACCCTTACTAAAATGACTCGATTCAACCCGAACTTGCCTTGACACATAGTTTGATAGCAACAGCTGGGTCACATGCTATACGAAACTATGGACCAAGATGATCGACCAGGAAACCGTGCACATCTAAACTAATATCGATAATTATAAACGAGTTGAGTTAAGCATTAACTCGGCTTTGTTTATTTGAAAAGAGCTTGATTCCACCTTTTTGCTCCTTTTGTTCGACCTCGTTTTAACCTCGGCTCGTTTATTATTCAAATTAATTTCATGCATATGTAACTTTGCATAGTTATAATTATATATGATATTGTATATTATCTTGGTTTAAAAAAACACTTATATAGTTATAATATCGTTTTGCCAGGCTTAATTTTATCCAAATTGATGCATTATCTCTACTTTTTACTCCTGATACTGTCTAATCCTGAAATCAGAAATTCTATTGGCTATCTGCAGGTACCAAATCACCCTTTTCAATGAATTATACTATCTCAACTCAGGGGGGACAATTTGGACCGGTAACTTAATATTATTAAATAATTTTTGTCAAGTAAAACCAGCTCACTTAACATCATCTCCTTTTCCAGATGGACTGCCACCTGTACACAACATATCAAGCATCACAGGAAAAAAGTTCTCGATCGATAGATCTAATACAAACTCTCAGAATAACAACGGTGATATATCTCGCCAACACGACACTGCTGTTAACGTTCTTGAAAGAATGACTTCGGTACTTGAAGAAATCCATAATCCTACATCAAAAACCTCAGCGTTCAGTACCAATATATTACAACAAGGAAAAGAAAACATCGGTCAATTTCTATATTACGAAGGAATAGAATATCACATGTGTAACACATATGATGTTCATTTCTATGCATCATTTGCATTGATCATGCTATTTCCAAAACTCAAACTAAGCCTGCTACGAGACTTTGCAGCTGCAGTACTGATGCATGATCCAAGAGAAATGGATCTTTTGGATGACGGAACACGAGCCCCACGAAAGGCCCTTGGTGCGGTCCCGCATGATATTGGAATGATAGATCCATGGTTTGATGTTAACTTCTACAATATTTTTAATACCGATCGGTGGAAAGATCTGAACCCGAAATTCGTTCTCCAAGTTTACCGGGATGTGGTTGTTACGAAAGACAAAAATTTCACCACTTAAATCAGTACATGACTTCATGCTAATCAACTTGTCAGATGCTTTGAATTTTGTGGTGAACAAATCAGGTACTCGAGTTTGTGTAGAATTGCACAGAAGTTAGTGGGCATATTGAAGCAGATGGATCCTAGAGACCCGTATTGTATCCAGATGATAGATGCCCTCCTTGAAAAGTTGTGAGTTTCTTGTTACTGTTAACTTATTACAAATTGAATGAGTTAATATATGTGGTAAAAAAAATTTCCTCCTCCACTCAGTTTTTTCTCTAGATGTTCTTCTTCAGTTTGTTAACTTGATGTTGAGTCATTTTACTCGTTTCAACCTGAACTTGCTTTAGCACATCACCCAATGGCAAAAGCTGGGTCACCCAATGGAACTTGTTTTGTATAAAGCTGGTGCAGGGCAGCTGTTTCATTGCAATTTGGTGTGTGGCGAGTCGCTGTGGCTGCTGTTCTGGTTTCATTTGAACTTGCATCTGTTTGGGTCTATATAGTATGGTATTTGTACATGACATCTCTGCTAACATATTTTGGTGATTTAGGCGATTCATTTATTGAACAAAATGGTGTTGATGTACTTTTGAAAAACTAAAATTCTATTCACAATGAGTTCGTGTTTAAATACTATATTATGTCAAGCTAACATAGCATCAAAACAAACGTACCCGCAGCAACGCGCGGGCATTCCCACTAGTAAAAAACATTAAAATAACTTATGTGCTAATTATGATTGAAGAAAGCAGTAGTACTATAATCATAATGTAAATCTAAATATATAACTAATAAAAACAAATGGAGGTTGTATGCGTTAAAAACAAACTTTAGGCGTCCCCATTGGTTAGTACTTGTAATTCGTATGTAGAGGTCGTCTTCCAATGTGTGCTTCTGTAATGGAGCGTCTTCAACAAAATTCTGAGTTACTTCACGCCACGTATGATCTACAAGCCAACAACAGTAATGGTAACAATATATATAAAACTAATTTGGTTATAGAAACGACACCTAATGATATTGATCAAGAATTTTGTGTTAAGTACCATGTCGCTTCAATACTTTAATGACTTCTAACAGACGGCTCAGAATAGGTATTGAGATTGTCATGGCTGCATAACAGGTTGCTAGTAGCAAACAGCGCACTCGCCATCCTTGCTATGCAACGTCGAACCTATTTTTTTTTTTACCAAAGTCATCACAGCCACAAAACGAACTCGGGACACAACGACCGAATATAACTTTCAGTTACATACCCTCAATTCCAATAGGTAGGGTGTCGTTGCCATCAATAAACCATTTAGTTTATTTTGCCTGTTCCAAGCCCAGGTGAAGGAGGGTTTTTCTCAAATAGTGTTTTTTTAGAAAAAGGCCTCGAGTTTTACGTATATTCACAAATGAAGTTATTACTGGAATTGTGAGAGGAGAACAATCCATACCTCGTATAAAACAATAGCTAAAGTCATCAATACCGAACATGTCAAAAGTGCAACCCCAACCCCTTATAAAAGAATAAACTTCTGGGTACAAACTGTACCTTGTATAAAAAAAATAAAGCCTTTTAACATGCCAAATAAGTTGAATGGGTCAAAAGTCACCCAAAGTGTTTATATGCATAAAATCTATTAATCTTTTAATTCAAGGTTAAAGTTATTATTGAAATAATATAATTCCTCAAACCACGTTTACACCCAATAAAGCCTTTTAACATGCCAAATAAGTTGAATGGGTCAAAAGTCACCCAAAGTGTTTATACGATGCATAAAATCTATTAATCTTTTAATTCAAGGTTAAAGTTATTATTGAAATAATATAATTCATGAAACCATGTTTATAGCCAACATATTTTGCCATTTTATCCCAAACATATTTTGACCCGTCAATAAACCTCCAACCCGCCCATTTTTCAACCTCTACTAAGATCAGGTGGAAAGCGACTATATAATGGTAGCATACTAATAGCCCAATTAATATTACTTAATTGATTTAAAATTTACTGAACATATAGCTTTGTTGGTAGTCATTGCTTTTTACATAATTAGGCAATCCAGCAGATGAAACAATATTAGCCGATTAATAAACGATTCTCTTATTCAAAATAAAAATAAAAATTCGAAGCAGTAAAAAAGGAAGCATGCCATATAGGCTAAACAACACAGAAAGTTGTGCAGAATTGTTCAACTAACTTTAAATCTATAACCATATATGGTCTACAAACTATTTATAAGAAAAAGGTAGATATGTGACAACAGTGTTTTGGGTCAAACTGAGCCGGTCAAAACAAAAGGCAAAACAATTTGACCCAATACCCAACCCACCTAATTGTCCATGTTGCCACATTTTAAGAAAAGTGATATGCCTTTCCTTAACAACCTTGGATCCGCCTGAAAAATAGGGCTTGATGTTTGAAAGAGGAAAAGTAAACAAACGGGTAAAGAAAAGGTTTGTGACTCGTTTTTATGACCCATGTTTAACTAAGAGTGGTTTTCCACCGAAACCCAATATAGGCTAAACAACACTAAAAGTTTTGTAAAATTGTTGAAATAAGATAAAAATCTATAACCATATTTGGTACACTAACTATTTATAAGAAAAGAAGTAAATATGTGGCAATAGTGTTTTAGGTCAAACCAACCCACTCTAAAAAAAACATACCTGAAAAAGTTTGTCCATGTTGTCGCCTTTAAAGAAAAGTGATCTGCCTTTACTTAACAACTTCGTTTCCACCATCTTGAATACGCTTTATTAAGTATTCAATTTCTTCTTTAGTGAAGGAGCGTGGAAGTTTGACCAGCAAAATGATGGAAGTTAGATGACCCTTGTGACCCATACAAAAAAAACCCATTTTGTTACAACTTTGTTTTGACCCGTTTCCTAACCCAGACCATCTTGCTCTCCTTTACCAGTGAAATAAAACCCAACCAAGCAAGCCAATCCCTAAACGAAAAGTGGGTTATGGTAAGATGGTGTCTTCCCTTTAATGGATTCGCATAATAGGATTGCCTACGCGAACCACTAGTTTGACCTTTTTATAGTATGAAAAAGACATACCAGGCATAAAACAAAGAACCGAAGTTGGACCATTCGGTTATTATTGATACATGATACTTTCAAGAAATTATATTTTCAAGAAATCAATTCTTAGTCTGGTACAACGGTAATCTGAATAGGTTTTTTTTCTATGACCTTATATTTTAAACAGGAAATGAAAATTTTACATGAGACTGCAAAAATTAGTCCAAATTAAGACAACGAAATAACTATCCCGGGACCAGCAGTCCGCGTCTCAGTTCTATTGTTTAAGAAAACATTTCCGGGTGTGGCTTCTAGTTTAAGATCCCGCGAGTTTCGCGGGTGGCTTAACACAAACATTTTATTACTTAATAGTGTTATAAATTTATTATGTTTATAATCTAAACAACAAAATTAAATTAAATTAAATTAATTGACTATCTCGATACAATCCCTAATCTTTGCTTTCTTTGTTGCCAATATGCGATATAAAGCTGGAAGTAAATCACATAAATAACCCCCAGAAGTCCATTTGTCTGACCAGAATAGAATAAAATTCCTTGTGCATGCACATATACTTCTGTTACAAAACAGAATAAAATTTAAAACTTAAAAAACATAATTTTTTATGTTACAAACATAAAAGCAAAACTGTTGTGTCGAAACGGGTGACTGAACACCACCTTTTAGTGTATTTTTTTTTCTAATAAATAATTACTCATTACATATATAAATACAAAGAAAATATGATTAAAAATAAATATTGATCTAAATCAATGAATACACATTTTGAAAGACTGTCAACTGGTACGGCCATTTGACCCGTTCCATTTTATATAGGTTTTCTTGTTTGACCAGTTTTGAGATTATAAATGATTCAAACCAACCAACCAACATATAATTGTAAATACCAGAAGGTCAAAAAAAGAAAAAAAAAATGAACATATAAATAAATAATTAACTGGCAAGCCAATACCAGAAGTATAGCCTTTTCATTCCACAGGCACATGCCTACGCCAGATTTCTTCATGCCTGATTAAAGTTAGAATTATTAACAAATATGCTTGTTTCTATGCAGTAATGAAAGAAAGGGATAATCATATATAATTAAACATACCCTTAAAAAGATCGACTCCCACAATCAATGTCATAGCTGGAACCGTTGCCACACTGTTAGTTTTCAAACAACAGAGAAGGAAAGTTAAATACAATAAACCAAAAATTGGACTCCCGTAAACAAAAAAAATGTGAGAACAGAGATGGAATTGAGAGTTCGAGGGTTATCATAGCTTACAGATCCAATAACTCTATTAGGGTTCGAAATCTGAAACTGCGTGAGTGAATTGGTTTTGTTGGGATACAAATATGGGACTCTTGTAAACAAAATCACCATCCTCCTGCATAAACAATCAACCCCGTTGCATTTTTAAAACGGGTTAAAAAGGGTTTTGTTGGGTTAAATAATAAAGCCTAAACGAAATTGAGTCGGTTTGTTGTTTTATAACCGGTTTAAATGTTTTTTTTGTAGTTGTTCCTCGTAGTTCATAATAGAAATTTTAAGAGATGCCACTTACATAAATTTCAGCTGCTTATTCTCGCCACGGTCGTCACACACGGACTTCGTGCCAATGTTTTGGCTCAACCTGATTGGCTTCGAACCAAAAAAGATAATGATCCCTCTTGATTCAGTAAGCAAACATTCAACCACTCATAAGTATATGGGTCAAAATTTACACCTGTAGTAGATTATAATGTAAGATTAAACTTATGCAAATGCAGAGGAAGTACTTACCATAGTAGTTCCTTTAAATTTTCTTATTGACCTTCCCATCATACTCTCTTTCTCCTGCATCTTAACAAATTGCATATGTTACTAGGGCAAAAAAAAAAACCCAATGTTGGCAAGCATAAGACTTAGGGGCTGTTTGGCAACATCTGAATGATTAAGTGCTGAATGAATAAGAGGTCTGAATGGTTAAGAGACTCTGAACCAATAAGTGCTGAACCAGTAAAGTGTTGTTTGGTTGCACCTCTGAATGACCGTGTAAAATGACATTTTTACCCCTCTGAACTACTTTGTGCTGAATGAAATATAGCTGTTTGTTTAGTGCTTTGTACTGAATGATGAATAACTTAAAAAAAATACAAAACATAATAGAAAATCCAAGTTACACATAAATTCTTCAAAGTTCATGGAAACATAATATAATCCAAATATAAATTCATATTATTCGTACAATTTTAATTTGAACCATTTGATCATAGTTGACTAGCAATCTGATTACGTATGGTATTCATATACTCAATGCCTTGTGAACCCCATTCTATGTCTTGAACGAACTGCCCATCACTCTCTCCACCTTGTATTTCGGAAAACAAAGTGTTCTCGTCGTAGTCCATAAATAATTGATCATGAATATTGCATTTCCTTATAAAATTATGGACGGCGAAACAAGCAATCACGATGTCTCTTTGTATTGGAAAAGAAAAGGGAGCCATTTGCTTTAGGATTGGGAATCTTGCCTTCAAAACACCATATGAGCGCTCAATAACATTTCTCAGTTGTGCGTGTGCATTATTGAATTTTTCTTCCTTAGTTAACGCACGTTGTCGTCGAAAATCAGCTAGCCAATACCTCGTATTACGGTAGGGAGTCATAAATCCACGTGTGTTGGTGTATGCAGCGTCGCAAAGGTAATATTTATCTGTAAACGTTAGTATCATGAAATATTACATAAAAAAACACATAATGTATTGAATAATCAGTGTTAAGAATGGAAAAAACCTGGTGGGGGGAAAGGAAAGCCGGAAGTCTGGTTAAATGCTACTTCTTTTAAAACTCGTGAATCATGTGCAATGCCCTCCCATCCGGCCCATACGAACGTGAATATCATATTGAAATCACAAATTGCTAGTACATTTTGAAAGCATTCA
This sequence comes from Helianthus tuberosus, assembly GCA_030545235.1. Taxonomy (NCBI): domain Eukaryota; kingdom Viridiplantae; phylum Streptophyta; class Magnoliopsida; order Asterales; family Asteraceae; genus Helianthus; species Helianthus tuberosus. The sequence continues at coordinate 58,921,235 of CM060375.1, forward strand.
CCTTTTCCTCTTCCCCTATAACGAGTCTGTTGATCAGCAGGCACGATTGCATGTACAAGAGTGCCATCTAATGCGCCTATTGCTCCAGAAAATATTTCTTTTAGCTTTCTATGTCGTTCTGATGTATTGGCGTTTGCATTGGAAGATGTTGGAACTATAACTTCTCTTGCGAAATTTATCATTGCCCTTAACCCCTCGTGAAAACATCTATGAATCGTTTCAGTCGAGTGTTGAAACCTTCGCTTAACCATTCGAAAACGTTCATTATGTCCTATGACCATAAAAAACATAGCCAACTTTTCTTCAAAGCTTATGTACTTACTACTTTGCAACCAATTTTTTGTATAAAATGGTTGCACAATAGTACAAATGCCTCACGTGAAAGACGCATCATCTCATGACATTGTGTAGAAGATCCATGCAACAATTCTTGTGTGTATGCATGACCGGTCAATGCCGAATTCAGATCTCTTTTCCTTTTATTACTTTTTGAGCATAACGATGCCACATGGCATAAAAGGATAAAGAAAACTAAAATCTCATCATCCGAATCCATACGAAAGCTGTCATAAAAATTCAAACAAACATAAGTAACAAATAGTTTCAACAAAAGCCATAACAATAGTTCAACAAAAGCCATAACATTAGTTCAACAAAAGCCATAACAATAGTTCAACAAAAGGCATAACAATAGTTCAACAAAAGGCATAACAATATTTCAACAAAAGCCATAACAAACAATTTCAACAACAGCCTATTAGAACATTCCGTACTTCTCTCCCGCGTTCTTAACCCATTACTCGCAACTCTGCGGCTTCAGTCGCAACCACACTTTTCTAATATCAGCACTTTCACCAAAAAGCAAAAGCGCCGTTTGATGTCTTGCATCTGATTCTTCCCATCCCATTGATTCCAACTTCTCCATGCATGCATCAATATCATTAGAGAGTTCATGTTTCTCAATCAATATCTTTGCCACCTTGGTAATGCAATCCCTAACTTCTAGTAGTGCTGAATCTTCGGATGACCTTTCCTTTCGTTTCTCCCCTTTCTTTTTAGACCTAACAGTTGACTCATCACTAACACCTTGAGTCGGGGGCTCCACCTGAGTACACTCGAAAACATCCTCAATGCCATTTAAATTTTGCTCAAACACTTCCTCATTAGGGTGAGGAAGTGTAGAAGATGGCCCCCCAACTGTCAAAACAAGTCGAAGTAGATTCCTCAAACAGTTGAACACAAAGCTCCGGGTAAGATAGGGGTACTCTTCTCAAGGCTTCTACGTATTTGTTGGACTGTGGGAAAAAATATTATAGGATACTATAAGATTTTTGAAATGTAATAATAACCATTACTTAGGAAAAAAAAATACCTTAATCTCAATTTCCCATTCTTCTTCTGATAAGTTAAATGTGTTCGTTATGGGATCATAAACATTACCGGTTTTGCTTTTAAGCTTTAACCATGCCGCAAATTTTGATTTTGTATAATCATAACGATTCTTCATTTGCTTTTGGTCCACTACGAAATTGTGTTCTATTTTCAACTTTTCACCTACATTCTTCCATGAGTGTGGTTTAAGACTGCTCCCTTCACGTCCACGAAGTGTGATTTCTTGAAGACATGTTTCAAGAAATGTTTTCTCAACACCCTCTAGGTTCCAATTAGTCCTACCCCTTTTTTGTGCCATTTCTTTGAACAATTCAAAACACACACAAAATAGCATCTTAATAAAAACCATACCATTAAACATCACAATATCGTATCATTAAACTATCACATCTTGCTTCAAAATAGAACAAATTCAAACTCAAACTATACCGTATCACAATATCGGTAGCTTCAAATAGAATAAATAGCACCAAAATCAAATTCAAACCATCACAATATCGTATCAAACTACACATTCATATAATATGTTTGTTGAAGAAATGATTAGTGTGACTTAAAAAAATCAGAACTAATAACAGTTCACTAATTGTTTTCATTTGATTAGTGTGACTTAAAAAATTAGAATCGATAAAAAAATCAGAACTGATAACAGTTCATAATATCGTTTTCATCAAAAGATATTCCCTTTATCATATTCCTATCATATTCCCTTTTGATCCATAAGTCAAACAACAGATGAAAAAAACCTTTATCATAATCCCTTTTGATCCATAAGTCAAACAGCAGATGAAAAGATGTTCCTTTATCATATTCCTTTTATCATAAACCGATGAAAACCTTTATCATATTCCTTTTATCACAATTGATTATTGTAGTCTACACTTTTATAAATCAAACAGCAGATGAAAAAAGGCAATCGAAATAGAGATATATCAAACAACAGAGATATAGGTGTCTGTTTGTACCTTAATCGATTGTGGAAGAAGGTCGACGGTGCAGAGTGGAGGAGATCGACGGTGAAGGTCGCTGTGGAGATGGCGGCGTGAGTGGAGGAGATCGACGGTGAAGGTCGCTGTGGAGATGGCGGCGCGAGTGGAGGAGCTCGATGGTGGAAGAAAATGAGGGGAACTGGGGAAGTGCGGCTGTGTGTGGAAGAAGAGATGCGTCTAGGGTAAAAGGGTATTCATGTGATGATTTCTATTCAGATCTCAAAATTGTCTGAACCATTCAGCTCTGAATGGATTCATTAAGAGGCCCATATTTTATGAACCAAAGACCTTGCCTCTGTCCGATTCAGAGGCTTACCTCATAATGGGGTCATTCAGACCTAAACAAACAGCCCCTTAGACCATTGAAATTTGATACCATATAAACAAACTTTGTTGATCTTGTAGAAGTTCTAGCCTTCTGAAGTCAAGTATATGAAGAAAGACAAATATATTACCTTGTTAGCACACAGTCCACGCACCAGCTAGCATGGAAATACTCCATCCTGACCCTAGACAAAAAGAAGTCAAGTATATGCTGAAAGTTATATACATTGGTAGCTCAACAATAAGTTTTGTAGAGATTATGGTAACTAAAAAACAGAAAAGAACACCTCAGGAGCCGAATTTTCAACACAAACGTTTTCAGTGATGAAATATTTCCCCTCAAATGGTAATTCTTCATTAAACCATGCTTCTCTTACAAATTCACAAATTAAAATGTTAGCACCATTCCAAAATCCTAATGATAAATATGCAATTATAATGAAATCCATCTCTCTACCTATGTTCTAAACATAGTTTTGAAAACTGAAAATTTCATCATCATAAGAAACCCTATAACGCTTAATTCCGTGATCCCTCACAGTAGCAATATTATTGTAGGTGGAAATTTCAAATAGGTCAAATAAAAAGATTAACTAAAAGTGGATTAGGTCAAATGATTAGGAATAGTTAAAGGCGAAAAGTTGATAAAAAAGTTCAACGCATACAACACTAATTTGTTTAATTCAATGATTTAGATTGTTATTTGCATAATATTATATTTGCAATCATAATCGACAGAAGTCATATAAAAACTTAAAAACTGGACATAAATTATTTTATTGGACAACCCTTCTTGACCCGGCCTAATTGTTGATCAATTTTATCCCAAACTAATTTTGACCCGTTACTTGACACACCGAGTTGCTCGTGATAATTGACAATACACAGGCATAATAGTGAGGAATATCTAGAAATTGACGATCACAAATGGATACTTTTAAATTCTTCTAAAAGTGAACTTTTTGTCACAAAATAAAGATAACAAACCTCATCATAAGTAAGTTTAATTCCAAAATCAAGAACAAATGGAGGCAACCCATGATGTAACCATTCACAAACCTCATGATAATTGATGTCACAGGCAGAATCGATGAGGAATTTTTAAAAATTGAAGATCAAATCACAAATGGGTACACTTAAATTATTCTAAAAATAAAAAAATTTCTACCCAAAATAAACATAACAAACACCATAAAAGTAAATTAAATTCCAAAACCAAGAACAAATAAAGGAACCATGATGTAATCATCCACAAAGCTCACGATAATTGATTGTACACACACAATCAATGAGAAATTGAAGATCAAATAAAAGGGTATAGTTAAATTCTTTTAAAAATCAAAACAATTGTCACCTAAACACATACCTTGTTCAACTTAGTCGAGTTGTTGCGGGTTAGCAGATGCAGTAGTGTAGTACCCCTTACGATACTTTTGATGCCAACACCATAACTTTCGATCACGAAGCTGAAACGAAACCGATAACAAAAACACACATAAACATAGTCTCAGTGTCACAAACCCAAATCCTCTACTCTTTTATGGATGCCTATGTAATCCCCCACTTCAAACACATACACAAATCAATAAAATCTTGAATTGTAGAAGTGTTGGAAGTGTTAGAGGCAAATTGAATTAAAATTCATACCATTTCAAACACGCACATCCAACACACCTCCACTGAGACCTGCTAAAACATGAGATATAAATTCTTCAAAATTTCATTCAACACCAAAACTTCCCTATGCAATTTTTAAATACAGTTTTCATAATCTAACATGTGAAAGAAAAAGAAATTCAAATGCATAAATCTGAATGCGCGATAAAAGACAAATACATCTAATTTTCTAATAGTTTAAATTTAGAACTTTAACTAAATATAAAAAGTATGAAACAATTCAACAATAAATCAAGTTTTTAGCCCTAAAAATAAATGTTGTATAAAAATCCGGATGGTAAAGATTTTACCTAAATTTACATATCTCAAATCAATGCTTCCAAACATAGTCAATTAATTTGTGAATCACCAAGAAAACGGCATTGGATATAGGATTTGCACAAAGTAACGATTAACAAAACAGCGATGAACGAAGAAGAGATGAAAGAAAGCATACTTTGATGAGATTGGAGATGGAAGAAAACTGACCTTATTGACTACGATGGCAGAGGAAGATTTCTAGGGTTTGTTTTAATTGATGGGAGACACGAATCCTGATCCATTATTTGAGCCTCCTGTTCCATTGTCGATTAACAATCAAAATAAAAATCAAAAGAATGAACATCGATTCTAATAAACTTACAATATATTCAAAGATCTAAACTTCTAAGTTGAAATCGTTGTGTGAGAGCCAATCACTGAGAGAGAGCGACGGAAGGGTACAGTTAAATCCTAAACCAGCAGAATCAATGATAAATTTGTCATTGATTTAGGGTTGAAGAAACATACCAAAAACTTGTAACTGGAGGCGACGATCAATGGAGGACAACAAATTTGGGATTAGGGTTTGGAGGAGGCAACGATAATTGGAGGATAACAAATTTGGGATTAGGGTTTGGAGGAGAGAAACGGCAGGAGCATGTGAGGCGGTGGATAAAGGAAAAATTGAGAAGCGGGTGAAGAAAAAGAACGGAGGTAGAAGGATTTGTGGTTTTAGCGCTTATTTTCTTTCAATAGAGAGTCTTAGGACTCCACATGGCAAGTAATGGTTTAAACAAATGCCATGTGGCATAAGTTGGTTTTGCTTTATTAGAAGTAGTAGATTCGCCCAGGCATAAAAGCAAGTGCTATCTTATCTCTAGGATCAATAGGTTTTGGTTTCGATTTCCACAAGAAGAGTTTTTCCTATCAGTGGCGGACCTATAACTTTTTTTCTGGATGTGCGGAATATTTTTAAAGATTTTAGGCCCCTAGCTATATAAAAAAACGGTTCATAGCGAGTCGAATCGGGTCATGCAAGACAAAAGAACATTAAACTAAAAATTATATAATCATCAAAAACACATCAAACGTCATTACAAACGTATTTAAAATTGTGCCCTACATGTTTTCATTTTTTGAAATCTATTCAAAACATCATCTAGAGATACTAAACACTGCATCATTTCATTACATTCTTACTAATTCCTATCACATATAAATCGCTCCATAAGTTCATAAAACAACACTAAACACTTAAACAAAATAAACAATCATGTTCAACCATAGTCCATAGTTTTCAATTTTATTTTCGAAGATTAAAGCCCTAGTATTAAATGTTGATTACTTGTAACTAATCATTTAAACAAACAAAGTAATAAATAAAATAACAAAATCATTTAACTACAAGTTTAGAACAACCAAAAAAACTAGGGGTGAGCAAACTTTAATACCCGACCCGACCCGACTTTTACCCGACCCTACCCGATACCCGATCCTTCATAAAAACAATACCCGGTCAGTGGACCTACTTAAATAATAGGGTATCGGTTCTTCAGTGTATCGGTCCTCTCGGTTCCAAGTCCCTACCCGTACCCGATTTTCATTTCAAGTGAAATTGATAAATTGAAGATGTAATTTCAGTTATACACTTATACGTATGAAGATTCATCCCACTTCAATATGCAATCACTATTTCAGATTTCAAAATTGGTGGATTATATCACAAATTTGAAGGTATGTTCTAGTCACTTATAATTCTGGTATTACTTGGTATTACTGTTAATTGTTTGATTGGTATGAAACCACTGTGTAGTGTTTGATAGCTATCATCAAATAGGTGGGTTGATGTTGATTATTATCCATTGAATATGCTAGTGTCTAAGGTTGCACTTTTTCGCACACAAGGTGTTCGATAGAATGTCGAAGTGAAATAAGTACCATAACTAATATGTTTGCTATAATAACTGAAAACTAATAGGAATTTGCAAGTATTTGATGCTTAAACATCCAAAATTTGATAACTTAAACATCCAAAAATTCAAAAAAAATATTAACGTCAAACATAACAACGAAAAACATGTAAAAATCCAGACAAAATCCAACAAATCCAAAGCAAACGAACTGAAACCGATACTACTTTAAGAAGTTTAAGTCCTTTCTCATTTTTCCGTATCCATCTCCAGCTATCCGTTAATCGACATCGATGTTCATGTGATCCGGTCAACTTTATCATAAATTTCTACATGAAAAGAAATATAATGATAAATACAACGTAAACAACAAACAAGGATGTATTTCGGTGTATGTCAAAATTACCTTTTCCAATTTCATCGAACTCTACCGAATCTTCGATGTAGATTTTCTTTTTAATTGATGCACTAATCCAATCCTCTATACATATTAATGCCTCAACAATCGGAGTTGATAAAGAAGTTCGATAAGTATCGACAACTCTTCCGCCTGTACTAAACGCCTCCTCAGAAGCAACACTGGATACCGGGATAGCCAATATGTCTATAGTGATAGGAAGAAAATCTAATTAACACTATCGTATTATTATAAGTAATAAAAATAAACTACTAATTAGTAAACATACCTTTCGCCATTTTCGCTAATACAAGGTATTTTGAAGATGCAGCCTTCCACCAACCCAGAATATCAAATCCCTTGTAATGGGCCTCCTCTCCGTCGTCTAGGTACCTCTCAAGTTCTGACTTGGTGTTATAAGATGTAGAACCGCCATCCGCTTTAAATTCTGTAAAAAAATCATTGTCGCCTTGTGATGATGGTTCAAAGTTCTCCTGACTTTGTGAAACTTTATCTGAACCTTGTTTTTCACTGCTTGATGCATAATGCTCATACAAAAGCTTCAATTCATCCTTTATACTATTAACTACAATTTGAACTCGTTTCTTCATGTCATCTTCTGTCTCATCGTCTTTTTTTTAGCCCTGAATATTCTCTCAAATCCAAACTGAATAACACGAACCTTTAACCTCGGATCTAAAATTGCAGCAAAATACAGAATGTAATTAAATGATCTGCCAGTCGGTAGATTTTTCCAGTACTTGTCGAACTTCAGGTGCATCTTAGCACCCATAAGTTTACCTTCCAAGTCAGATCCGTCTTTCATCTTCCTTAAATGCTTGTCTATATCCATAACCTCGTTAAAAAATAAATTAACGGTAACTGTTTTTGTAGCAGAAGCGTTGGCAGTTTTACGCTGAAACAATTCTAACACACTTGCCAATTGTCTCGCGTAATTCCAGTCACTAACTCTAGGAGCATCATCACCCATATCATTTTTATAATTTGGGTCATCCAGATCATATATGTTAAACGCCTTCTCAAATTTTTCTGCCTTGTCTAACATCTCCCAAGTCGAGTTCCATCTTGTAGCCACATCTATACCTATGAATGCTTTGCTTTCGATCTTTTCTGCCTTAACACATTTTTTAAAAGTGACTAATCGCTGAGGAGACATTCTAATATAGCGAATTGCATCTCTAATACGATCTATGCATGTTGACCCATCACGTAAGCCGTCTTTCACAATCAGATTGATTATGTGTGCCATACATCGGATGTGCAAGTATCTCCCGTCGAACAAGGTTGTTTAACCTATTTTTTAGAAACTGTATGGCAACATCATTAGCTGACGCATTATCTAATGTAATGGTCAGCACATTTTCAATGTCCCATTCTTTTACACATTGAATAAGGGACCTACCTATCTCGTCTCCCTTGTGGCTGAATATTGTTGGGTTTGTGAAGGCTTAGATATTTTGGGTCCATTTTAGCCCATGTTAGGTTTCTTGGGGCCCATGATAAAAACCCTAGTTCTATATCTATATATACCTATTCATTATATTGTAATCTTGGTCCTGAGCATAATAAAAATTATCTAGTTGCAGCCTGTGGATGTAGGATTCACACCGAATCCGAACTACGTAAATTCTCGTGTGTTGTTTATTGCTTTCGTGTGTGTGTGATAGTGTGTTCCGCTGCGTGTTGCTCTGAGCGATACCTAACAAGTGGTATCAGAGCCCAGGTTCTGTCACACACAGGTGCACTGAGACGAGAGTGGATTAATCTTCGGTTAGATGTTGTTCGAGACATTGGAAGCAAACAAAAAAGAAGAAAGGGTGTTGCACGGTTTCCAAGGAAATTCTTGGTTGAATTAAATTAAAGGAAGGTGCCATTCTTTTTCTTTTTTTTTTTCCCGTGACTTGCTTGCTGTGTAAAAAGAAAAGAAAACCAAAAGGTTTTTTTTGTTGACTTTGACAAAAAGAAAGAAAAGAGTTTAAAAGTCGTCTTCTTCATACCTGCGATTAGGGTTTTCATAAACCCTTGAGTCGCTATTTTTTTTGTCATTTGCCATCGGAACTCCGTGAAGGCTGCCGCGTTAGGGTTGAACCCTTGAAATCGCCAACGCCAAGGATTAATACTAACAGTCTCCATAGTTGCTGCACGAGTCTCCGACTACCATTGAACGTTTGCCGGGAACCACCGTCTACAACCATCTTATTCTCAACCGCCGATCAGGAGAAAGAACCAGGTTCAATCGTTTCTTGTTTCTTTTCTGATTAGAGTTTTGATTGGGTTGGTTTATTCGGGTTTTGGGTGCGAAGTTTCGGGTCATTATTTAGGTTTTTTGCTTTGATTGTGTGGCTGGGTATTTGTTGACAGGAGTATCGGGTTTGGTTCATTTGGTCGCTTTTTTACTGTGATTATCAACTGTGATTATTGGTTTTATCTCGTTTGCTATGGCCGAAGACGGGAAATTTCAGATTGAGAAGTTCAATGGAACCGATTTCAGTTGGTGGAAGATGCAAGTAGAAGCTTTGTTATGTCAAAAGGATCTGGACATGGTTATGGTGAAGGATAAGCCTGCGAAGATGAAACAAGCTGATTGAGAATTGAAAGACAAAAGAGTGAGGGCTGTTATTACATTGGCACTGACTAAAAGTGTGGCGTTCAATATCATGAAGGAGACTACTGCGCATGGTATGATGAATGCACTCTCAAATATGTATGAAAAGCCTTCAGCTGCTAACAAAGTATTTCTAATTCGAGAGCTTGTGAACACGAGGATGAGAGAAGGAAGTTCAGTGACTGCTCACATTAACAACCTCAATTCAATCTTGGCAAGACTTGTATCAGTTGGGATTAAGTTCGAGGATGAGGTTCAGGGTCTATTGTTGTTATCATCTCTGCCTGACAGTTGGTCTGGAACTGTGACTGCAATTTCAAGTTCTTTAGGGACAACTGGTTTCACATTTGAAGGTATTCGGGATCTCATTCTGAGTGAGGATGTCAGAAGGAGAAGTTCGGGTGAATCATCAAATAGTGAGTTATTGAACGTTGGTAGAGGTCGGGGAAATAACAGGAACAGTGGGAGTCAGGGAAGAAGTTCGTCTAGAACTCGGAAGAATGTGAGGTGTTGGGGCTGCAATGAGGCAGGACGCATTAAGAGTGAGTGTCCGAACTCCAAGAAGAAGGAGATTAACAGTGCTGTTGGGGATATATCTGATGATGAGGCATTGTTACTTAGTGTGGAGAGCTCTGTGGACTCTTGGGTCATGGATTCAGGGGCTTCGTTTCACGCCATGGACAACGGAGAAACGATGGTGAATCTGAAACAAGGTGATTTTGGAAAGGTACAATTATCCAATGACGAGATTCTTGAGGTAACGGGCATGGGTGATATTCAGTTGGTCACTCCATTAGGAACTACATGTAACCTGAAGAATGTTAGGGTGATTCCGGGTCTGAAGAGGAAACTGATTTCTGTTAGTCAGCTGGATGAACAAGGACTGGAAGTAAGGTTTGCTGGTGGTAAATGGAAGGTGGTCAATGGTAATCTGGTTATTGCTCGTGGTATGAAGCATAGGTCATTATACATGGTTGAGGTACCTACTGAGGGAAGTATGACCGTCCCGGTTAAGCATGACAAAATCTGGTTCGCTAAATATGTTGCTAAGAGAATTCATTTTGAAAACGTGAAGTCTGGAGAAGGGATGTTAGCTAAACGAGTTCGAAAGTCTAAACCATTCAGGGGATTTAGTGACAGTGGGAGCATGGGGCGTGTTCCAGGTACAGTTACGAAGAACCGTTGGGTTTTGAAGACTAAGACTGGAAAATTCTCTCCTGTGGATTGTTTGCTGAGTTTGGAGAGTGTTGGTGATCCTTGGTGTATCTCTGGATCCGGTGGAGTGTCCAAACCGGTTGAGACAGAGGATAGGTCGTTAGCGGATTTAGCTACGACTGAGTTGGAGCTCGGGGGAGCTTCAACTGGCCCTTCTGGTACTTGATGATGAAGGGCGGCTGCTACTAGAGGATTTGAAGATTACTGGATGACCGGGTTGCTTTGTGCTTTGAGGGCGTGGAGATTATCGCAAGCCTTCAAGTGGGAGATTGTTGGGTTTGTGAAGGCTTAGATACTTTGGGTCCATTTTAGCCCATGTTAGGTTTCTTGGGGCCCATGATAAAAACCCTAGTTCTATCTCTATATATACCTATTCATTATATTGTAATCTTGGTCCCGAGCATAATAAAAATTATCTAGTTGCAACCCGTGGACGTAGGATTCACACCGAATCCGAACCATGTAAATTCTCATGTGTTGTTTATTGCTTTCGTGTGTGTGTGATAGTGTGTTCCGCTGCGTGTTGCTCTGAGCGATACCTAACAAATATTTGCTTGAAGTTGATGATCCTTTTGTGTAACACCCAATTGTCATCTATAAAATGAGCTGTAACACACATATAGTTAACCCGCTGATTTGAAGTCCACGTGTCTGTGGTTAGACACACCCGTGTGCTATTCTTTGCAAAAATGACTTCAACTTCCCCTTTTTCCTCTAAAAATATCTCCCTAATATCCCTCGTAATCGTAAACTTGCTTGGCATCTTAAAAGTCGGATTAAAACTTTCTATAACCCTTCTAAATCCCTGATGCTCAACGGTTGAAAACGGGACCTCGTCTATTAACACCATCTCTGCAATGGCTCTTCTACTCGCTTTCGCAAAATACTTCCATACCTTTACCTCACCACTACCGCCCTCGCCATCATCGCCTTTTTTCAAGAAAATATTGCTTTGGTTTTTTAATCGGTCCGGATGCTTTTCACATCTCCTACTGTGTTTACTCAACGCCGATGTGCCATTTTAATAGGGTCCGCAGCCAAATCTTTCGAGCAATGCTTGCATCTTGCCCGTTGGTTTCCGTCCTCATCTTTATACTTCTCAAAATCAATCCAAACAGTAGATTTTCCTGACGTTTTAGAACCTGTCGTTTTCTTCGTTGTTGTGGTCTTAATTTTCTTTTTTGCAGTTTCTTTTTCGACATTTTGTGACTTCCTCTTTCCTCTTCCGTCTCTGTGAGAATCGTCGCTTGATACATTCTCGATGTCGACATTTGGTGAATCCATCTACAGTTTACGAAACAGAAAACGGGTCAGTGTATCATAAATGGTATTAGTGTCGGCTGCACATGCATCCCTTCACAATCTAAGGCATCTATTATCTAGTTGATTTATTAGTGAGGCCTGCCAGTTTGTACACTACCAACATTTGGATTCCATGAAAAAAAGGCCCCCTTAATTGCTTGAAATCATTATTTGGTCCTAATTTAAGGAATAAAACAAGCTTAATGTTGCCAATAATTCTTTTCATGTGAGAACATATTTTCTTGTCTGTTATCTGTCACCAGGGGTATAACGGTCATTTTTTATGACTGTCACCAGCATGTAAATGAAAGAAGAATTAAACTGATTAAAAGATATCTGAATGTGTGTTTATTTTCTTACAGTTTAAGAAAGTAGATTAAAGGTGTTGTCGGGTCAGCTCACTGCTAACAGACCATTAGTTTTGGTTTTGATTGCGTGTTTGGGCCAGTCAATGTAGGTTGTTTTGTTTGCACCTCACATCGCACTATGTTGGTATAAACTAAATTTTCGGTTCTAAAGTGATAAGGTCTCACCTTTCTAAGTAAATACAAGCAAGTAATGGTATTCATGGTCTAGTTTGACTGGTTTATTTTTTTTGCTAGACTGCTAAGTGTTTGAAAAATGTTAAACTATGCCGGCAAAGTACAGTAGATTGGCTACAGGGTTGTTCCAATGTTTTTTGAGGCCCAAAGTGAACAACAAAGTCGAGGGCCTTTGAATTGGTATAAAGAAAACTTCAATTCTGAGAGTTGTTACCTAGGTTTTTATGTGAGTTGCACTCATATAATTTAGCCCCTAATTCGTATAAAGAAAACATCCGGGCCCTGGTCGACATTACAGTTCACGAGGTAAATGAAGGTAGGCGTCGACGAAGACGATCCAATTTTAGGCCGAACCTACATTTTATTTGAAAAAAATCAAATTCGTTAAAATTAAACGAGTGAAAGGTGTATATTGTTTATAGTATACAAATATTGATATGACGACGTGAATAGTGAAGCTGCAACGGTCTACGGGTTTACCAATATATATAATAGGAATTTAAAATCCATATATAAAATTAATTTCTTTTAATTTACTAAAGTTGTGTTATATTGCATAAGTATAGTAACCATATTCTAAACTATTATAGAAACTATATAAAGGGTTTTTTTTACTTTTAGCTATATATGCAAGTTTGCACATGCAATAAAAACAAGTTTGCAGTTTGCACATATGATGCAATAAATAAAAGAAAAAGAAAACAAAACAAAATAAAATAGAGGGATCGAGATCATTTGACCTCATGTTTAGAAGTAAAGGACTTAACCATGTTGTGCTGCTATTTTGATAAACAATAATTATTATAATTTTTTTTCTAAATATTGGAGGCCTTATATTTTGGAGGCCCTAGGCCCAAGCCTAATATGAATATCCCATAGGGCCGGCCCTGATTGGCTAGAACAGTATATTATTTATATAAGATAAGTGAGAACATATTTTCTGGTCTGTTATCTGCCTACTTTAAAAATCTACAACAAGTTAAAGAAATAACTTTCAAAAAGAATTTATCCGTAGCCGGCATACGCGTTGGATGGATGTACAAGTGTTGGTAGTGTACAAATTCGCAGATATTTTTTAGGTTCTGAATATCATTCATATATATGACCTGTCATTATATGTTGAAAACTTTGTATGGGTGTCTCATACAAGTGTTGGTAGTGTATCATTCATAAAAAAAGTCTCTACAGACCACAAAATATGGTCTCCACCTAAAAAGTCTCAATGGTAAAAACTGTAAACAAAAAAATATTGCATGTAAACAAGTTTTCAGTGAGACTGCAAACCTGATCAGACCAGCGTTTTCTTGTACGGGTTCTGGCGTTCTGCAGACTTCAGTTTCTTGTATGGGTTCTGCAGTCTTCACTCTTCAGCCGTCCCTTATTGATTTTAGGTATAAAAAAATATTGCATGTATAATATATAATGATTATAATCGTATTTTAAAGTTAGGGGATGGTTCAAATGAAAACCAATTTTAACGCGAAAACTCGAAAACTAACTAAAAAAGCATAAAAAACACACAATTTTTTTTTTACAATTTTTTTATTAAAAATTGCTAGTTTTTGTATATAAAAAAAATTTCAAAAAAAAAAAAAAAAAATTAGTGCACATGTGTATGCACATGTGTAATAATACACATGTGCACTAATTTTTTTTTTTTTGAAAAAAAGTTTTTTTGTTATATACATAAAATAGCAAAATTTGATAAAAGAATTTTTTTTTGATATGTTTTTTTAGGATTTTTTTAGTTAGTTTTCGCGTTAACTATTGGTTTTCATTTAAACCTTCCCTATTAAAAGTTAACATGTAAAACTATATATATGGTATCGTGAGTATAAAGTAAATTATAGAACACACTTTTTTTAGCCGTGAATATTCTCCGTGACCTGCAAGCCATCTATGGTTAATTAATTATAACAATGGAATCCGATTAAAATCTTAAGAATAGGCGACACCTTAGTCTGAAAAGTATGTCAAGTTAAAATATGATACATGCATTGATAAAACACATATACTGTATCATTTATACGTCATGTCTTTTGAAAGAAAACACATCATTGATTTTTGTATATGATAACTACTAAATTATCACCCGGGATTGCTTCCCGGGCTTAAGAAAATTACTTGTATGCGTACTACACGGGTTGAACAATATAAAATATATAATACATAACTATATAAATAATTAATATTTCAAACAAAACTTAACTTCAATTTAGAGTATCTAAGTGACCACAACTTAGCATGTGAGAGTTTATATGTCCTTGAGCCCATTCCATATCAAATGAGTCTCATGTAATAATGATACGACATTAAGCAATATGTGATGCGCATGTATGTATATGGCAATGATCAGGAAGCTATTCAAGCAATTAATTGTAATTCAGCACAGTCATTAAGCACTAATCATTATTTTAATAATTGTACGGATACCCGGAATTTTGACAGTTGTCACATTCTCCCCCTGTTAAGAAAATTTCGTCCTCGAAATTTATACTACATTAACTTCCTAGGGTTACGTTATACGAGCATGGATATGAATAATGCCAAAGGGCTTTTAATCTCGCAGCCGAATCAAAACTTATTCGAATCAGATAAACTCAAGGACTCATTATAACAACAAGATCATGGTTAGAAGGTATGTGTTCCAGAATTTGGTGTCAAAGGACACGAGACATATAGATGTATAATCTAGTTTAACTCATTCTATAAGGGTTAAATAAAAGAGGAGTTTTGACCAATAGAATTCCAAACAATCGATCACAATATGCAAATGAGTTTTCAGAAACAATAGCATCCGCTAGATGAACTCAAAATCAACAACTCGAATATGATAGTAACATGAAAATGATCTGTCAATTTTCGAACAAATAAATGAATGAAATTAGGATGTTGACATTATTGAATTGCGGGAATACATCGAAATGGAATATAATCGAATCTGATGTATCAATGTCTTAATTCGTAGTTGCATTAAGAATGTTTAAATGGTAAGTGAAACGAAATGTATATGTAATTTCGTATGAAACGGTTGACCATGATTAGCACAAGCTACAAGTTTATACCGACACCACAAAGTGTCGCAATGACATAATCCAATAATAGCGGTGACCAAACGAGTTCACCGTGTTTGAAATCAAATGAAAGTGTACTGGAACAAATCTGAAATTTAATTTAAACAACGTCATAGGGTTTTCAATCGAATATGGAACATCAAAGAACTTACCGTTTTCGATTGAAGAAGAAAAAGCAATAAATACTGCAAGGCATTCGATTGATAATGAAAGAACTGTTAGGGGGTACACTAGAATATAAAATGAATTTATGCACCATTGTCTTAGCACACGACTGTGTTAATACTGCTTTAATCATGATAAAACAGAACGGATTTAGAGCAAATCAATAAATAAACAACTAAATCCATGTATGAGATGCTTAAACGAGATTAGCGCAAGCTTCAATTTAGTGAAAACATCACCACAAGGTGTTGAAATCAACAGATGACTTAACGGAGTCGTAGGCCAAACAAGTCTACTATGACCCGGGACAAAAGAAACACTTGCAAAAATGAATTTGAATATTACGCTCTCAATACATCATATGGTGTCTTGAGTTGAAGATGCGAAACGGTCAAGTTCAAGCAATTGAACTTGGTTTTAGCGCAATTTGACAATAAAACGTATGTATCGACAAGAGGATTCCGGCATGGTTGCAAAGATAAACCATGTATGTAACTGAAAAGAAAGAAATTTCAAGAAGGTGTGTTGACTTGATAGCAAAGGAGTCAACAATTACAATAATGTAGGCCATTCGAATCACAAATCAATGTTTAGATTTAGCAAAATAATATTTGAATTTCGACGAAGGGCTTATTCGAAATGAAACCACATGCGTAATCAAATGGTGCAGGCGTAACATATGAATTTCCAAGAAATGAGGCAATGAGTATTCGCTATAAGGAAGAAATGATCAGGTATCGAGACAAAGGAGTGTGTGCTTGAATGAAGAAAATTGTCGTGATGCAACTACCATTAAGAGGAGTAGAGATGCAAAAATTCTACTCGCTAGAAGCAAAAGTGGAATCTCAATATAAGAAATTTGAGTACTTTATTTGTTTGGTTAACTGAAATAGCATATACGTCAGAATAATGGGGTTTGTTTGAGTTAACAGACGCGGTTCCTAATTGATAACCTTTTATGAGTTTTGACCTAAGTTCCCGAATGTCCTACGTACATGTTCTCCTAAGTTTTCAAAGTTTCGTATTCTTGTGTAAAACTGTTTTGGGCATCGTGTAGAAAACACTATCTGGACGCATATTTAAAACAAGTGGTTGACTCACTGTACTCTGGTATACCTTCTTCCTAAGTTCGCGGCTGGCGATAGCCTGATCGAAGACCGTTCTTGGGATAACTCATTAATCCTAGGCAGGGATACTAATTTCTTGATGGTCAGCTTGTTCAGCTCCTGGTAGCCGATGCTCCTTCGAAAGCTACCATCCTTCTTTTGATGAACTGCACTGGAGCTCCCCCATGGCGAGAGGCTTGGCCTTATTAACCGCTTATCCAGTAGCTTCTGAAGCTGCGTTGATAACTCTTGCATTCTTGGAGGCGCAAGTCGATAAGATGCCTTGGCTACAGGCGCGGCGCCTGGAACCAAGTTAATGCGAAACTCGACTTGTCATTTAGGAGGTAATCCTGACAAGTCTTCGGGGAAGACTTCAGGATATTCCCTTACCACAGGGATATCTTCGAGCTTAGGTTCTTCGGCTTCTTTGTCCACGACAGGAGCCAAAAAGGCAATACACCTTTTACGCAAAAAAATATGTGCCTTCAAACAACCAATAATCCGTAGAGGCGTATCCTGCTTCTCTCCATGAATCACGATCGTCTCTTCACTCGCCATCGGGCTGCGGAAAATCTTCTCATGGCGAACAATCTCCGCATGATTACTCGACAACCAATCCATCCCATCTACGACGTCGAAGCTTCCCAACTCAACTGGCAGAAGATCTATCGAGAACTCACGCTCTCTAAGTTCTATCACACAACCTCTAATCACTTCGTTGGCTACTACTGGCTTCCCATTAGCTAGTTCTACCGAGTACGGGATATCTAACTTACTTGCTACTAAACCAAGTATACTCTTAAACTCTAGAGATACGAAGCTAAAATTGGCAACAATATCAAGCAGCACAGATGCATAACGTTGACTAATATGGGACGTACCGATGACCTTGTTTGGATCCTGGCGTGCTTCCCTAGCTCTGCTGTTGGACACTCCTCCACATGCTTGTTTGTTGTTAGGGCAATACTTTCTGAAATGCCTTTTGTCTCCACAGTTAAAACAACCTTGACCACGTCTTTGATCGTCACCATTTCTGCCTTGATAGTCGTTGTTGTCGTTGTTTCTTCCGTGATTTCCGCTACCATCTTGACCTCCATTTCCACCTTCAGTACCTTGCCTACACGTCTCCTTGACATGCCCCACCTTACCACAGTTTTCACGTTTTCCATATCTACATCGCCCGACATGATAACGTCGACAATTGTCGCACTTAGGTAGGATACCCATGTACTCTTTTCCCTTTTTGACCTTCTTCTTGTTACTCGCCCGAGTACCCTTCTTGAAATTTGCGAACTTCCTCTTGTTATCTCCAGATATCTCCACAGGAGTCTCCTTTTTCTCCTCCGAGGTAGAAAATTTTCCTAGTCTAACCGCTTCTTCAGTGAGCATCACACTTAAGTCGATAGCATCGGTAATTGTTGGAGGCTTCGATGCGGTCACCATGCTCAGAATCTGAGGTGCCAATCCCCAGATGAAACGTCCGATCCTCTTAAACTCTGGTTCCACCAGATTTGGTACAACTCGCGATAAATCATGAAATCTCTGCACATACTCAGCTATCTTTGAACCTTCCATTTTCAAGTTCCAAAATTCAGTTTCCAACTTCTGGATTTCTGCCCTCGAACAATACTTCTTATGCATCAGCTCCTTCAGTTCCTCCCACGTCAAGGCATACGCAGCAGCCTCGCCCAACGTCTGAACCTGAAGGTTCCACCATGACAGAGTCCCATCTAGAAACAGTCCAGATATGTACGTGACCTGACGCTCTGGGGCGCATTTACTCAATCACAAAACAGAATCCGTCTTCTCAACCCAACGCACAAAAGCTATGTCACCCCCAGTGCCGTCAAATTCCAGGGGTTTGCAGCCCAAGAACTGCTTGTAGGTGCAGCCTGCGACATAAGCAACATCATTCACATAAGGCATTAGCAAAGCACACTTGGAAATGCCCAAACGTTTTGTAATGTGTCTTGAATGACTAAACATTACCGTTGGGTGGGTTATTTCCTGGGGTACCTCCGCTGCGTTCGGAGCGAAGGGCCTCCTGCTGTGCGATGGCCTGTGTGATGCGCTCTTATAATTCTGCCTCTGTCGTCGGCAGAGGGTTGTTGGTATCAGTGTTTCTTCGAGGCGACATCTTCTAAGGAGAAGATCGGGTGGGCCAGGTCTTATGAAGAACACAAGCACATAAACATCTACTTAATGAACAAGACCTAGGAGGTGTATTTACATATGTATATAGGAAATCTTTATAGCAAACAATCATATAACATCACAATTATAGCACAAACATGTAAATGGGAACATGTTTATTGAGGACATAACAAGCAAGCACGTTGTTGATTTACATGTTTAATGAGAACATGACGATTGGGCTTTCATTAATCATCGACCACAAAGTATCGTTACATGTTTTACAAAGTGTATCATATCAAAAGGAACACAGGGTCACACTACCCTTGTCGAACAAGTCTACCAATCTACAAAAGTCTTATAATCAAAAGGTAGTCTCCAAAAGGCTTCACAAGCTCAGCTCAAAAGTGGTACTCTCATCAAATGTAATGCATCTACATAAAACCAAAAACCTACTGTACTGATGGCGGAGGAGGAGGAGGGAGGAAAATCAAACTGAGGACATGTGCGAGTTCCTCCTTGAGCTTGTGCACATGACGAAGCAAATAACAGACCTGCTGCTCGACCGTAAGAAATCGAGCATCAAACTCTGGAAAAGGAGTAAGAGGTGCAGGTGGACGTGCCGAAGGAGGCGGTGATGAACGAGAGGGAACGGAAGCATGCTGACAAGGACACGGTAGAGGATGCGGTATCGACTCAAGCTCCAAGACTCTGCGACTCATAACTTCAAATCCAAGTTGAAGCGAATAAAGTAACTCATCCTGTGTATAGCCACTAGAATGCGAGGGAGGGTAGGGGTCTGAGGTCGGCATGGAATACGGCGGGGACCCTCAGAATGGCTCATCAATTGATGAAGAAGTAAAAGGAGCAAAAGGTGCAGACTGAGGAATGTGTGGAAAAGCTGCTGAAACACGAGGGTCTTGACTAGGTTGCTGGCCTGAAGTACCTTCCCCCGGTCGGGGTGCAGGGATGTCCTGTAAGATAGCGATAGGTAAATCAACACGAAGGACATCAGACTCCACAGAATGAAAAGGAGCAACATCAGCGGGTGCCGGTGCAGGTGGGGGAATGAATGGCTCAATAACAGGAGGGTCAACGGGTGCAGAAACTGGATCAGGTATGAGGGGTGCAATGTCAGGTATGCCAAAAGGAATAGGGTCGTGACCAGGTAAAGGCTCAGGTATCGGCTCAGGATTAGCAGGTGCAGCATCAATCTGATTGACAGGAACAGAGTCTAGCTCGAGACCAGGCTCAAGCTCATGTGGAGGGGATGGTGCAGCTGACATGGCCGTATCTAGGGGTGTTCATGAGTCAATCCGATCCGATCGAGGGTCTGCTCATGCTCGGATTGAATTACAACCGATCCGATCCGATCCGATCCGATCGGATTTGCAAAACCGAGCACAAAAGTGATGCTCATGCTCGGATTGAATTTGAATCGATCGGATCGTTTTCGCTCGGTTTTTATCAAATCCTAACTAAAATCGAGCGGATCGTTTTCGCTAGGTTTCGCTCGATTGAATTACAACAAAAACAAATCCTAACTTAATTAAAACTTGTCCAATACTTTACTAACAAAAGCAATACATAACTAAAATCATGATTCTAAAAATGTTCAAAGTTCGAACAATCAGTTTATGAGTATTGTTTTAGGAATTAGGGATTTAGGGTTAGATTTTGATATTAACTATTAAGTTGGGCTAGTATATATTTTGGGCTTTTAATCTTTAAAATCTATAATATATATATATATATATATATATTATTAATAAAAATAATTCGAGCGAAACCGAGCGATCGACGAGCGAGCGGACCTTTGGTCATGCTTGGATTGAATTTGAATCGAATCGATCCGAGCGGCTCATTTACAAACTGAGCGGGAATCGAACGAGCATTTTTCGAGCGATCGTCGAGCGATCCTCGATCGTCGAGCAGTTTGGACAGCCCTAGCCGTATCATCATCAGGATCGGTGGCATGGCGTCGCAACCCCACTGTCTGCAAGGCGGAAGGAGTCACAGACTTAAAGGAATCTGAGACAGAGTGTAAGCTAGAATCCGAGGAAATCTCAATAACAGGGATCTCAAAAAGTGGAATAGCAACAACGTCCTTATCTAACTCTCCATCACCATGGGCATCATCAGGAGGTCCATCAATAAACAAATCAACGTCAATATCAATCAAATCGTCAAAAGGTAAATCCTCGAGAGGAATGGCCACTAAAGGATCAGGAGCGAGGATCGGTGCCACGACATGCTCGCCACCGGGATGCCCGATGATAAGATGTTCGTGAGCTGGAATGGGAGCAACAAAAGGATCCTCATCTGGAATGCCATCAGCAAGCGGTAAGTCATCTCCAAAGTCAGGCAACGCGAATGGCTGAAAGTTGTCGTCGTCGTCTGACATCACCTCTGGGCCACTCTCTGAATCTGTCGTGAAGATCTCTGGCTCTGCCCCTACTTCATCGTCGGAGACTACTGCCATGGAATCATGGTCGTCGGACAATCCGCTATCGGACGACGACATAGTGTCTGTAACAAAACA
The DNA here is from genome assembly GCA_030545235.1 of Helianthus tuberosus. NCBI lineage: Eukaryota > Viridiplantae > Streptophyta > Magnoliopsida > Asterales > Asteraceae > Helianthus > Helianthus tuberosus. The sequence continues at coordinate 58,942,869 of CM060375.1, forward strand.
ATCACAATATATGGACATATATTATCTACCAACATTAAGTATGTAAGCAAAGTGAATGAAATCATGTATCCTCCCTAGTCTTCCAGACTAAACCACCTAGTCTCCCAGACTAAACCACCTAGTCTCCCAGACTAAACCACCTAGTCTCCCAGACTGAACTGCCTAGTCTCCAAGACTAAACCGCCCAGTCTCCCAAACTGAACTACCTAGTCTCCCAGACTAAACCAACAAGGTAACTGTGCATTGAGTTTCTCGTCTTTTTATTTTTGTAAAAATGTTTGTTCCCTGGATCTGGGCGTTTTGTGTATGCAATGAAAACATGCTGAAAAATATTTTCGTGAGAGCCCTAATGATTGTAGTCTAGACTCGAGAAGGAATCCTAGTTCGCTACAATCGAAGCTCTGATACCAAACTGTCACACCCTGACTTTTGCGGAAGCGTGAATTGGTGTGACTTGCTTAATATCAATACATTCAATTATAACAACAACTATATGATAAAACCAAAGATGATCATCCATTAAGTAAGTTTAAAAACATGACAACCTTGTCTTAAATCATAGACTTCAGATTCGAATTACAAACCATGCAATTAGTTTTAGAGTTCCATAAGGACTTGACAAAAGACTTTAAATAAAACGAGGCCTTGGAAGATGTGTCTCGTCTAGGATAAGACACACTAACCAAATCCTAGGACACCGGATGTCATCCTTTATTCTTAACATAACTTGAGACATCCAACGCCCGCCAGATCCATACTTAATTTCCTGAAATACACGTAGTTTGAAAACATCAACAAAAGTTGAGCGAGTTCATGTATTTAGTGTGTGAGCACGAATAAACCTTGGAACATTTATAAGTATGTTTGTATGTACTTGAAAACCGGTATGAAAGCAACAAGGAAAACAGATCATTAATGTGTAGCTAATACATTAATATGTGTGACGTGAAGCAGGAAGACTCAAACCTAGCAAATTTGTCTCCGGCAATAAGACATAGTCACCTCGTGGGCCACCCTGGTCTACACGGGTGTGGGCTCGCTACACCCAAATAGATCTATCACTCATGTCCTTCGGTCCTACAAAGAGGATTGATGGTCTTAAGCGTCGTACCCACCACTCACATGATCTAGCAATACCCTTCCTTAGCTAACCATACCACGTATAAACGTTTGTAAATACTTTGTAACATGTACTTCACCCCCAAAGTTATAAAACCGAAAACAGCTAAAGAAAAGGGGGAACATGAACTCACAGCTTTGCGTTCTTCAATCGATAACTCAAAGCTCCTCCGGATACACACAACTACCTACAACGTGCTAAGGTCTATTAGACGAGCGGGTAGTGCCTTAACTTAATGTTAATTAGTGTCTTTGAGTTACGTTTCTTCGTGTCTTCAATATTATTCCAAGTTATATAATTATTTGTTAAAATAATAATTATTTTAACTCAAATTATATTTATTAAATTTTGGAATAATTGTTAAAACAATATATTTTAACTTAATACTTTTCAAGTATTTATTCACGTATTTCCTTCCCAAGGATGGGTGTATTTGTATTTGTATCCTTATAGTTGCATATTTTTGCCATGTATTGGGGTCGTATCCGGAGTGTAGTTATACGTACGAGAATACGTATCTTCTGGTTATTATTAAGTATTCTTTATACTAAATTTTGTATTAATTCTTCCGGAATAATACTTCTAGTAAAATACATCAATATATATATATTTCCAAAATATATATATTTTGAGGAATATTACTTAGAAAAATTATTTATAATTTTTCCTTTGGCAAAAATATTTGTATTTTCATATGAGTTCCAAAATAATATATTTTCAAGTCTAACTTGGAAAATATATACAAACTTATATTTATTCTCCCAAAAATCATATATTTCCTGTACATTGAGAAAATATATTTTTCTTCCAAAAAATAACATATATTCTATTAATTCCGAGAATACATATATATTTTTATTTACCAAAAATAATATATTTTCCTCTTGTCAAAAATATGATATAACTTTGTAATAATTATAAAAATCATATTTTTTGTTTCCTTTCGTGTTCAAAATATTATTTACCAAAATATACATATGAATAATATTTCCGAAATATTTTGTAAGTTATATTCCTTTGTTCGGTTTTACCAGTATTTTGGGGTATTCTTTGTATATTAAATCTTTGGAATTTTGGTAATATGTTGGTATTATGACGAGTTATATTATTTCAAGTCCTAAAATAATATAACTAATACACAAATATACAAATAATCACACACATGGTGACTTCTAAATATATATTTCCTAAATACATATTTAGTTACTTTTATTTATAAAAACCAACGTCCAATATTTATATTTTTGTAATAAAAAATTATGGCAAAGCTTATGTGAAAAATCCAAGGTTTGAAATACACTTATAAATAGTTATTTGGAAATATTTTTCTAAGTGTTTAATTTTTAGAAAAATTTTGCTATAGTTTCCCCTAAAAATGGAGGTTTCCATACCTTGAAGGTATATCATTTTCTTTTGTAAATCATCACAATCAATCAACAATCAACAACAAATAATCTTTACTTACCAATCTTGCCAAAAAACAAGCATAATCTATTACTTCATGAACTTGAAAATTTATAAAAATGTGTAGTAACGTACTAGTGTATTTAGTAAGCCTTGTTACCCTTTAAACTGTGTTTGATTCTTTAAAAACATCATTTTTAAAGAAAATGGATCTTCACAACTTATAATCATATTTTTCAAAAATGTTTCTTCTTTAATTTTTCTTATTACATAAGTGTTCCTACACTCATTTAACCTTTAAAAATAGGGTTTATTTATGTAAGAACCAAGATCAAGTAAATCTTGTGTTTTTAACTTGGTTCCTTTGAAAAACCATCCATGAAATTTTAGATCTACTAGTATTACAACTTACTTGATCATTATTTTTCAAGAAAACCACATATCCTTTCAAGTTCATGTTTCTTATGAGGATGATCTATGATCCTACAACATTTCCATCCTCTCATCTTGCTAGATTATGTTTTGTAATCATGATCTAGCAAGATCATATGATGATCTACACCAACTACATGAATAAACAACAATCAACAAGCAAATCAACATATAAACAACTTAGTTTCTTCATTATTCAAGCTTATGTTCAAGTTTTATTCTTGTGATTCTTAGTGTTCTTCATGATTAACATTATGTAATATCTTTTAACCACTTGAAATAGATGTAAAATAGAAAGATTAAGATTCTTACTACTAGCTCAAGGCTAGGGATGATCAAGAGAAGAAATGAGGTGGTTAAAAGCAAATGAAGAAGGTCCTTGAACTTCCGAAAGCTCCTAGCTCCTTTATGCACCTTCTATCACCTTGGTATAAGCTTGGTTGTAGATGATTGAAAGATGGTGGTGGTGGTGTGGTTGTTCACGGCCGAAGCCAATAGGAGAGGGAGAGAAAGAAGTGTGGGTATTGTGTGATGTTGGTGAATGAAAGTGATGATCCTTATGGTCTTACTTATAATACATCAACTTCTCATTTACCTTTGGTCTAAGTGTTTAGGAAAGTGTAGACATGATCTAATAGAAAATTCAAATAAAATCTTCATGGTGGGGCCCTTGTTGGCCGTCCATAGGTGGGGGGGGGGGGTCTAGGTGTAGGCTTCAACTAGTAATTAGTTAAGTTAGTTACAATCTAAGTATCTAGTTAGGTGTTTTAGTTACTAGATATTTATATGGTGTGTCATGATGTTCGGGGATCATAACTATCTTGGTAATGTTAAAACAGTGTTTCTAGTGGAAATTTGGTGTTTCAGGTGGTGTCCGGTTGTTCGTTTGGTTACTGGTTCGTTAAGGTTCTAAATTACGCAGTTTAGTGTGTTTTATGTTACCTTTTATGGCTGTTTTAATTCCTGACACTTAGGAAAGCATTCAGGACCATTTAATCATATTTCTGCATGATATTAGATTGTTTAAATGCTGAATTTGCTGATTTTCTGCAGAATTCTGCAGTTTAGGTGAGTTTTAGGCACTTTCCGGCACTTAAACTATCTCTAGGAAGGCAGTTTTATGATCCTTACTTTCCTACACGCTATACTAGTATAATACTTGGTTTCTGGCCCATTCTAGGTCTTAATACAACGTCTGTCTATTTACTGAACTCCGTCAGCATTTTTCTGATTTGTCTGATAACTGTGCTAATTGTATTTAATGCATCATTTAAGTCAATAAAATTCTCATGCAATAATGATACGACATTAAGCAACATGTGATGCGCATGTATGTATATGGCATTGATCAGAAAGCTATTCAAGCAATTAATTGTAATTCAGCACAATCATTAAGCACTAATCATTATTTTAATAACTGTACGGATACCCGGAATTTTGGCAGTTGTCACATATGTTATGCTTGCTGTTCAAGAATCAAGTTAGGAGGTCTAGAAACGTCACATTTAAATCTGAGTTGTCGAAACATTTTATTTGTCTTTGAGATATTATGTCTGTATTAACTGATTTGCTAAGTATGTTATGGTATGGGACGTAACTTTAAATATTTGATAAAATTAGTTGTTATGGATTTGTTCTGGACAATCTGTTTCGCTCAGTGCCGCACCCCGATGTTTCCGCCATCGGTTGGGGTGTGACAGTTTATAATTTAGTCCACTACGCATTAGATTTATTGGCCCAATACTAATATGATTTTAATAAAAATTATAACACACGACGACAATTTCATGGACTCCTGGAATCTGAAAGGACGAGACGAACAAACTCATCAGAGTAACGAACAGTCAAACATGATCACTTCATCAGAACTTCGCTGAATCGCATGGCCTGGGCTGTTGCGAACAGAAGATTCAGAGACATGAACAGGAACAACATCGATCAGAGACGCGAACAAGAACATCGATCAGAAGATTCAGAACTCAAAGAACTCAAAAGGTCCGTTCTTCGGTTTGGTGTTAATTGTTTAAATGTTAGTCTGTTAATTATATTGTTTATCGTTAAAGCATATGGGCACATTTTTCGAGCACGAACAGGGTACGTGAATTCTCAGAAAAGCACTGCTTTGCATTGTGTTAAAGGTTATTATCATTGTCTCTTTCAATTGGGTTTTGGTCATTACGTTTTTACTAGGGTTTTTATACGTTGTGTTATTATCAAAACTTATAATATAATGTTAATCTGGGCTTTATCCATTGCATTTTTATCGGAATCTATAACACAATGTATCACACAATGAAGATGGTGTTATATTTCGGTTTTATATACATTGTGTTATTGGTTTTGATTATTGTGTTTTTCAACTGGGAGAGTTTTAGGTTATGGTCATTGTGTTTAGTCTGCTTATCTATTGTGTTTTAATCTATCGTCCATTGTGTTTTTGTTTTGTTGTCCATTGTGGTTTATTTTATTGTTCATTGTGTTTTTAGTCTGTTGTTCATTGTGTTTTTAGTCTGCTGTCTATTTTGTCTTTTATCTACTGTCATCAATTGTGTTTTTAGTCTTCTTTCTGTTGCGTTTTTAGTTTGATACTCATTGGGTTTTACGTTATGTCCATTATGTCTTTTATCTGTTGTCATCGATTGTGTTTTTGGTCTACTTTCCATTGTGTTATTTGTTTGATACTCATTGTGTTTTACGTTATGCCTGTTGTGCAATACGCAGCTGGGTTTTCGATTTTTTTGACAAATATAACAATAGGTTACTCATATTAAAGATAAAAAGATGCTTGATTTTATGGTATATTAAAAAAACAAATGACGTATAAAAAAGTTACGGGTGTTTAAAAAATGGGGGGGGGGGGGGGGACAGGTGACTTGCATGTGCATGTTTCTACTTTCTACCATGTGACTTGCATACTATAACTCAACAAGAAAAAAGAGAAAACACTAGAGAAATAATTTATAGAAAGTTTCATAGAATTTAGAGACTACTCTCTAATTCTTCCACCACCATCAACTTCATATTTTATTTTTTCACATAAATCGAAAACACCTTAACCCGGTGTAACCTCGGGCGCGTGATCTCAGGCAGTACACATATTGTTTGTGGAAGACAAACACGTTCGTCTAACAAGAGGCACAAAATTTGTTTTAAGGAACCCGTGTCAAACACGATTCTCAACTATAACCGTCAACGATTATTTATTTATTCTTGCAGCGGAGGTTCGTGCAATAAGGGGATCGGTTGAAGGTTTCTAAAGACATCAACTTCAATCAAAATTGGTATATATAATTGTATTTTATATTTTATTCGACTTTGTAAACGGTATTATAATAACATATTTCCTATTAATAATGACAACCTTGTTATTATTTATCTTATTATATTATATTATTTAATAAAATGTGAACCCATTTTCTAAATGTGTGTATAAGATGTTATTTTTTACCGATTAGAAACGTATGAGAATCCACGTATGTTGTTTTCAGACATCAAATATTGACTTTTGGTGTACGTGGTAAAAACATAAAATATATATAAAGGGTAAGTGTTGTTCAAAAACTAATATTTTGAAATTGGGTTAACAGAGGACCTTTACATGAATTGTGTTTTGACACAAATAGACTATAACGAATTTAGAGAAATAAACCTAAGTTACTATTGTATTGTGAATCCCACATGCTATCTGTCAATGGCTAAAAAATAGATAGAACACTCTTTCCTACTCCAGGCCAGTAGTACGGTACTGATATGGACTCCAGCCTGCTCCGCATAGAGTAAGGATTCAAGGCTTTCAAACACTCTAATGGACGTTCAACCTATTTATTACTTTTTTTTCCAATGTGATCTAGGGCCATACATTTGTTGGATCAAATAGTTGGTCGCTAAGTTGTCTTCTTGGAAAGCGAGAGTCCTGTCATTCGCGGGGAGGATGACTCTTATCAAATCGGTTCTTGGGCCGCTTGCTATATATTATCTTTCCCTTTTTAAAGCCCCGGTTGGTGTAATTAAAGCTTTAGAAGGGTTACGGAGAAAATTCCTTTGGGGCGGGGCGACCATGGGAAGTAAGATTCGGTGGATAGCTTGGGACCGGGTTCTAAGATCTAAGAAGAAAGGCGGATTAGGTGTAGGGGGCATAAGGGAGCTCAACTTGGGTCTTTTGGTGAAGTGGTGGTGGAGGTTTCGCGGCTGCTTTCAGCAGTTGTGGGCCAAAACCATTGCTGCCATTCACCACGGAGGTCGGGCATCCAATCTGGTTCCTATAAACAGCTCAGTGGGGGGAGTTTGGAAGGCTATTGGTGCAGTAAATAAGGAATTCATTAAAGCTAGGATCGACCTGAATGAGTGCATAGTCCCGATCGTCGGCAGGGGGGACAGTATTTTTGTTTGGTATGACAGATGGATGGAAGGCGGGAGGCTGAAGGACCGTTTCCCTCGGATCTTCAGCTTAGTAAAAAATAAATGGGCTCGGGTTGCTGATTGTTACAGGAGGGTTGACCAAGGTGTATACTGGGATTTCGAGTGGCATCGAATCCCAGATTCAGCAGGGGAAAGGGATGAATGGGCTCAACTTGCGGCCCTCCTGGGGCAGCAATACATAAGGTCGAAAGAGGATGACTGGATATGGAGTAGCGAAGACGTCAAAGGGGAGTGTTCTGTGAAGCAGGTGCGGGTGGACTTAGAGAACAAACAGAACCAGGGGGCGCAATACTTTCAGTTCGGATGGAATAAAATTGCTGTCCCTAAAGTCAATTATTTTTGCTGGAGAGCTATTCAAGGCAAAATCCCAACCGCAGAGGCGCTGCAGAAAAGGAACGTGAATGTTGGGGATGGGATGTGTCGGTTATGCGGCCTAGATCAAGAGACGGCGGACCACTTGTTAGCTAACTGCTTATTTGTGAAAGCGGTGTGGTGGCTAGTGTGTGTTTGGATGAGGATTCCGATTCCGGTTAACTTCGATAGCATAGAATCGATGTTTCAGCACTGCAGCAACTTACAGATTACGCCTAAGAGGAAGCTGGTAACTCAAGCTATCTTTATGAAGACAGTTTGGAGACTATGGGTCAACCGTAACGATAAAGTTTTTAATCAGAAGCACAAGTCAGTCAACATGATACTGGAGGAAATTAAGAGCGGATCTTACTGGTGGATGGCGAAGAGATGCAGAATTGGTGGCCTAAGCATGGAGAACTGGAGCGATTTTGACAATTTAGATTTTGGATGAGTTTCTGGTGTATTTTTTGTTTTTGGCCGTGCTTGGTGTACCTGCTGCCTTAGTGTCTTGCTAAGGTCAGCTGTGTGTTTGGTTTATAATGAAAGCTTTCTCAGTTTGCCAAAAAAAAAATAGTTGGTCAAATCTTCCTTGGCACATCAGGCTCTGGGATTTGGTAATTTTGGCCATTGACTCCTTGTACATTTAGGTCAAAATGAATTCAAATAAAAAAGAGGTTGGATGTGATTTTTACATAAACATGGTGAACTTAATTTTTTTTAACATCAATTGTTACTCTCACTCTATGTTACACCACCAATTCTATATTACTTCCTCTGCCAAGCTTTAACTTGAGACCTCCTCTAGGTATATGCCTCTACCAAGTAGTTTAACCCCTGAAGGGGTATGGTCCCAAAATGCCGCGCAGACCTTCATTTAGGTCGCGCGCGGGACCATACTCCTTATTCATCAAGATGTTTAATCTCAACCTCGTGCGGGTTACCTCACCAAGTATTAATCTCGCGCGGGGTCTGAACAATAAAGCACCCTAAACTCTAACACTTAGCATTCTGAATAAGAACCTCCAGCTCCTATAATCCTGCGCGGGCTAGTTACGTGCCTAGCAAGGGTCGCACAAGAACTATAGCGCAAGGCCACTTCAGAAGGTACGAAAGGTACAAGTGGCAGAAGAAAGGAGCCAATCCGCGTCCTCCATGCTATGCTCAATCGTGCTCCACGATCGTCTGATGTGCAGGAGACAGAGAGTACACAAGGACGCCTATGTGGCACCAATCACGGGGTAGAGACACCTGCCCCACGATCTCCACTTACCTGCTGATGGCAGAAGGACGGCCAGGCCGACAACTGTGACACGTGGCTCCAATCACGATACGCCAGCACCGGAGAACTTCTAGAAGCCACTAACGGTCGACACCAGTGAGACAAGGAGCATATCCTCTATATTGTCGCCTTCCGGCCCACGGCCCATCAGCCCACATCCTCTTACACCTCTCCGGCTATAAATAGAGACCTCAGTTCACAGGTTAAAGATTCTATTCCCTCTACTTTCACTCTTAACACACATTTATCTCCTCAAAACAGTCGCTGATTCTCACGCCGGAGCCTGGTTAAGAGGGAAACCCCCATATTCCCCTATTAACGAGCTAACAGTGTTCTGTTTTGCAGGTTTACGGATCATTAAGAAGCTCAGAAAGCCATAAGAAGATTAACCACTATGGTAGAAACGTAAACCAAGCTAATTAACCTTAAGATTAGTTCCGTGTTTCTTCAACCCCAATTGACGGAAAACTTCAATTAATTGAGTCAAATGGCGAGTTTTGCAACACTTACAAGTGCTTTACAATAAGAACCACATGAACAAAACTTTCTTGGTGTTTTAAAGTGGATGATATATCAGACAGGTTTACAAGCAACAACAATCATATACCTAGTAAATTCTATATTCCAAACTATAGAGTTTGTGCCAAAGGGGTTGATATTTGGCAAAATGCAAAAGTTGTACTAAATCCAAGTGTTTCTATATGACTAGGAGGGATGTTCACAAGGGTTATTTGTTGATCTCAAATTGATAAAAAGTTCCATATTCGATCCAATATGTGCTTTCTATCATTCTATGCATACAAATGGTATAACTTTTTGCTATGTCTTGGCTTGGCAAGGATGAACATTAACAAAGAAGGTGAAGCGCCAAGGATGCATTAACTTCTCCCAAACGAAATTTACATAAAAATGCCACCTTTATGATAAATTACAAAGTTGTCTTACATTATATACAAAAAATCATCTACCAAATCTTTGAATCCTTCGTTGCCGTATTTCATCTAAAGAAATATCCGAAGAAATATCAGAGTTCGACCCATGTAACGAAGACAATCCATCATCACCACACTCTGTCCCGCACATCTCACACTCACTTAACCACCCAGAGTTATCAAACGTACAAGCCCGACACCTCCATACACCACGCACGCTATCCCCACTGCCACCAGTCCTTCCCCTACCGAAAATCCGTTGCTGGCTAGGCCGCCAGAACCGCATCAGCGATCTTAAAGGCCAACCCAACACACTAGTCAACCCTTTAACCATTGTTGTCAAAGGAGAAGGACCTGCATACGAACCTTTTAACCGAAGATAAACAAGCCCCGCAAGAATCCCACCAAGATGGCCCAAAAAAGATACATTAGGAACAAGTAACTGGATCAGAATCAGTTCTGCCCAAGCTGCATGTTTTGAAGGTACCATAATCCCATGGACACTAGTGTAGCTATCTGACTGTGAATTGAGTACCACTTTCATTGCAAAGAGTACACCTGAGAATCCAGCTGAATATTCATGATAATAAGCTCTATCATAATCAAAAAACAGAAGTGATTTGGCTAATAATAGCGTGATTCCTTGTGACAATGCAAGCAGGGCTGCAACCATTGACGCAAACTCGGTACTTCCCATTGAGTTCTCCAACTGTATGCCTTTCCATAACAGAGACATCATGTTGTAGAACAGATGAGATTCACCAAGGTGATAGAACGCAGAGAAGAAAAAACGCTTCAGATCCTTATACTGCTCAACACAGAAAAACAATAAGGAATCAGAAATTCAAGTACTACAAGTCAAGAATTTGATCATATGTAAACGTTGAACAGATATAATAGCCTGATTGTTTAGGGCTTAATCCTAATTTCGTCAAAACAACATTTCAGTTTGACCATACAGGGTCCGATTCTCAATTACAAACCCAAGGGTTTCTTTAAGGCATAGTTATGCGTTAGGCGCACTCAAGGCGCAAAGCGCATAAAAACGCGGACCTGAGAAAAAACGAGCACAAAAAAAAAACTTAAAATATTTTTATATATTAGAAAAGTAATAGTATTCTTCAATATTTAACATTTAATATCGTCTATTTAGTACCAAAAGTTATAAAATGCTAGTATATTAGTGTAGAAAAATAGTTTTTGTTAGATAAAGTATAAATTTAGCTGGAATCTTGCCAAAATTTAGAGAATTTGGCCGGAAACTCTCCGGAATCTAGGAATCTCGCTGGAATATGCGCATGAACCATCACCCAGAGAATTAAAGCGCAATTGCCTCGCCTTGATAGGAAATTGGGCTTAGGCGCAAGAGGCGATGACTTTTAACAACTATGCTCTAAGGTTTATAAGAACCATAGTTATCGATAGCGAATAGCGACAACGTACCTATATGCTACGTCGCGATAGCGATGAAATAGCGCCCGCTATTTCGTGTTTAGCGATAAGGTAGTTAAAAATTTAAGAAATAAAAATAGCTATCTATATAAATTTTTTTTATATATATAATGTTTATTTTATACCTTTTTATGTATAAAAATATAAGTTTAAGGACCAAATGTAAGCTAGTGAAAATAGGGGGGGTTAAATGTTAAGATACACAAACCAATTTTACACTTTTTGTGTAAATTTTACAAGTTTTAGGGAGTAAATATAACTTAATGAAAGATAGAAGGGTTAAAAGTTAAAATCCATAAACTTATTTAACCCTAAAAAGGCTCCAACGCGATAAAAACGCAGCCGCTCTTCTTCATCTTCTTCTTCCTGCTTTCCAGCAGAAAGCATCACCGGAATCAGAAGCAGAAATCTTAAAGCCTCAAACACGCTAGAAACCCAGCCGCTCTTCTTCTTCTTCTTCTTCTTCTTCTTCTTCCTTGCTTTCCAGCAGAAAGCATCACCGGAATCGGAATTTTTCGCCGGAAATCGCCGCCGGAGTCGCTATTTGCTCGCTACATGGTCGATATGCACCTTGTAGCGGAGGCTGGCCGCCACGCCACGCTATTCGCTATAGCGTCCGCAATGGTCGCTATTGATAACTATGATAAGAACATCCGATTAAAATTATTCAAATTAGCGCAAAAACTTCTTTTGACATTACAATCCTAAATTTCTTATTATAATAGCCTGATGCCCTGATTTCATGAATTTGATATTATGAGAATGTTGAGCAATAGCATGACTGTTTATTGCTTAATGCTAATTTTATCGTAATTTAGTCAAAACATTGTTTCAATTCGATCATACAATTCTCAATTACAAACCCTAGGGTTTAATATCTGATTAAAACTAGGGCAAAATTTAAAAAAGAAAACCCCAAACCTACCTAATTGATTAGTAGTTTATGCTATTTTCATCATCATTTCATCAACTCATGGTTTCAATTCGATCACACAGCGTCAGATTCTCAATTACAAACCCTAGGGTTTAACATCTGATTAAAATTAGTAAAACTACTAAAAAATAAAACCCTAAACCTACCTGATTGATTAGGGCTTTATGCTAATTTCATCAAAACATGTTTCAATTCAATCATACAACAACATCCAATTCTCAATTACAAACCCTAGAGAACAACATCTGAATAAAACCGGTACCTTGAGGATGAGATAAGCATTGAAGAAGACGTCATCAATTGGGGGAATGACGTGATCAAGGAACGCCGGGCGTAGATAAATGAGTGTGTTGGCAGCAAGAAGAGCGGCGGTGACGGGAGGTTTCCGTTCAAGTCTCCGGTACTCGTTCGCCGCCTGTAATAACATCAACGGTATCATCCCGCTCGAGATGCCCCTGGGGTTTCTCCTCACCATCTCCGACCAATAGATAGCAATAATTTGGTTAAGATACCGGAAAATTATGTTCACAAGCACAAGCAGATGACTGTCCGGTGAATTTGATCGGAGTGGGGATCAAGTAGTGGAAGAGAGAATGATATAGTAACTTCCAGATAGGGACTTCAACAACCTAATGACTTCCTTCGCAAGTTACTGATTTTTTTTTTAATCTATTTGACTATTAATGACTTCCTTCGCAAGTTACTGCTTTTTTTTTTAATGTATTTGACTAATCTCTGATATCAATAGCTTTTGGTTTTGATTCCTATAAGAAGAGTTTTTTCTATGAGTGACGGACCTAAGAATTTTTTTCTGAGTGTGGGGAATATTTTCAAAGATTTTAGGCCCCCTAGCTATATAAAAAAATCGATTCATAGCGAGTCGAATCGGTTTAGCTCATGTAAGACAAAAGAACATTAAACTAAAAATTATATAATCATCAAAAACACGTCAAACGTCATTACAAACGAATTTAAAATTGTGCCCTACAGTTTTTCATTTTTTGAAATCTATTCAAAACATCATCTAGAGATACTAAACACTCAATCATTTCATTACATTCTTACTAATTCCTATCACATATAAATCCCTTCATAAGTTCATAAAACAACACTAAACACTTAAACAAAATAAACAATCATGTTCAACCATAGTCCATAGTTTTCGATTTTATTTTCAAAGATTAAAGCCCTAGTATTTTTTTTTATCTAATTTCTTGAATATCATTCCACACGAAAAGGGCAATTATAAAGCAATGGCAGGTAGTCGGGCAACAAGTTGCGCCGCCACCCCCTTTTGAATAGAAAAACCAATTATACTAAATACAAAGTTTGAAACCTTTAGCGACAAAGAATTACTATTAACGACTTTTTGAACCCGATTCAAAAGTCGCACAGCGTCAGGAGCGAGACCACCAAAGGTATCAAACGCAAATGGGACAAACACATGTTGATTCTCCAGGCAGGCTTTCTCATGTTTTAAATGTTGATTACTTGTAACTAATCATTTAAACAAACAAAGTAATAAATAAAACAACAAAATCATTTAACTACAAGTTTAGAACAACCAAAAAAACATAAAAAGATTAAACCTTTGTGCATCTATATTTTCTCTTAGTCATCACATAAAACAAAAACAAAAATCAATAAAGAAACTATACTAGGAGTTTTGGTTTTTCCGGCAAAAAAAATCTTCCGGTCGTTAGCAGTGGGGTCAAGTCACTGGGAGTTTTTTTTGGGCGGGATTTGGAATTGGAATGGGTGGATGGGTTTGGGTTATTTTATTTAGTTTAAATTTCTTTGGGTTAGGTTTGGTTTTGGGTTAATAAAAATATATTGTAGATTGAACTTTGATTGGGTTAAGTAATTAAGTGAACAAGTGGTTAAAGAATAATTATGTAAATCATATTATATACTTATATATTAAATAATAAGCAATGTTTATTTTTTTAATAAATTCATAATATTTTTTTCTAGGTGGGGCGGTTAAAATTTTCAAGGGGTGCGGGTGAAAATTTTCAAAGGGTGCGATCGAGATTTCCGGCGTAAAATAACACTAAAAAATAAATTTTCAAGGGGTGCGTCCACCCACCCACAACTTAGCGTGGGTACGCCTCTGTTTACAAAAGTTGTTACATTATTATCGTTCTTTTTTTTCTAAACTACTCTTCTGTCCATGTTGTATTTGACACTAGGTTATAGACCTATGTATTACATGTGTCGAATAAATAAAATATCTTACGTGAGTTAAAAATGATAAATATCATACAAAAATTGCTTAAAACCACCCATAATCAAGAAAATGTCAAAGTTTTGTTTTTGAAATTTAGAGAAAAATATAATAAGTTTGAAATAAATTTCCATATATTAAGAGACCAATATATAACGGATAATTATTCTGAATTAAAACCCTATAAATAAGCAACTACTTTATGCTTAGGTTGGTTGTCCTATGGGCTTTGGGTGTTTTTCGAAAAAAAAACCATTGCGGCTCTCCTTCGTACATATGTCTACTCCCCACCATACAACCTTTCTTTATCAAAAATATCTGCTCACACACTCATCATCTATTATACTCGGTCAAAAGCAAAACCCAGAATAATCATTCAAGCTCACCCATCTAGAGAGAGAGAGAGAGAGAGAGAGAGAGAGAGAGGGGTGATGGGTTATTCGCTTCCACGTTGCTCGTAATTTTTAGAAACAAACGTTTTGATATACAGAACCTATAACGAAAAATATCTTCGTTGTATTTCGTTTCCTCGACAAAATAATCCGCCATAATGGTTTCGTGGCCACTCTCACGATCACGACGAAGATAACGTTTCTTACTAGATGTGCCCGTGTCTTGTGGTTCGGCTTCATCGACGAGTTTTTGGAAAAAAAACTTATGCTACTATCGGATGAATACTTGCTATCGGGTGGGAAAAACACTGGTATTTCTTCCACCATTTTTAAATAAAAAAAGGGTAGAGATTTAGTTTTGGAGAAATGAGGAAATAGGTTTATGTGAATTTGTTTAAAATGGGTTTGTGTTTATATAGTTTAAATATATAAAAACCTTTATTTTAAAGTAACGACTATATAGCCGTTGAAAGTCAAAATGCATGACCAACGTTCACCTCCCGCATGCGGTGACTATCCCTCGCTTTTCAAGTTTGTCGCGCGGTATAAGGGGTCAGCGGCGACGTTCCCCCAACGATAAAGGGGGTTCACCGCACCCCTTACCGCTTCCACCCGTTCACCCTAACTTTTTATATTAAATTAAAGTTAATAAGAACCACAAGTTAATATGTATTTTATGCTATAAGTTTTATAGTATTTTATGCTATAAGTTTTTATATTAAATTAAAGTTAGGGGATGGTTCAAATGAAAACCACTTTTAACGCGAAAACTAACTAAAAAAACATAAAAAACACACCATTTTTTTTTACATTTTTTTTATTAAAAATCGCTAGTTTTTGTATATAAAAAAATTTTTTTCAAAAAAAAAAAAAATTTGTAGTGCACATGTGTAGTACACATACACATGTGCACTACAAATTTTTTTTTTTGAAAAAAAGTTTTTGTTATATATATAAAACAGAAAAAATTGATAAATTTTTTTGGTATGTTTTTTAGGCTTTTTTCTAGTTAGTTTTCGCGTTAACTAGTGGTTTTCATTTAAACCTTCCCTATTAAAACCTATATAAAGAAGCAACCTCTTAGTGATATGTTGTCACACCCCGATTTCCACGTGTCACCGGTGGGCCCGGTGGGGAGTATCGTGACGTCATGGTTGGCAACATAATAGTCAAACAACACAATATTAATATGCACAGCGGAAGCAATTGAAATTATAATACAACCGAATTTATTATTGTAATATCAAATGTCACAATATTCGGAAGTTTATCCACAGACGGATCGAACATAAAATGGAAACAATAGTTCAACAGACTTTTAGACATCTTAAGCTTGCGAGACTTCTATTGATGCTAAGGAGAAATATCCAGCCAATTTCGTATAGTACCTGCATTTAGCCTTTTTGGAAAATACGTCAGTTTACACTGGTAAATACAATCAACTGACTCATTTTGGAAAATGATTTAAAATTGGTTTGGATGCACATGGCATAAATGTTTTATAATTTGATTAAAATACACAGAGGCAAGATTAATCTTTTTAACTTGGGAGAATTATTTTACTATTATAATCTTGTGAACGAATTACATGTTCCTTGTGCGTTCAGTCTCCCGGATCCTGTCCGGGTTAAAGATCAATTGACACGCCACATCATAGAGTTATACACTGACAGGTGTACGCCTACACCCCGTGCTCAGGTCGTGGCCATCTCGTAAGATGATGCCAAGGATATCCGGGACATGGTCATTAACCCCCCAAAGGCTTTAAGTAACAAGACTGTTTAAACGAGCCGATCAAATTTATTCAACTACCCACTCAACTGTGGAGAATTTGATGCCCGATCAAGCGGTAAGCTATATACCGTAACCCAAGCCCGTATAGGGAAAATAAGTTAAAAGTATTTACCTGAGCAAGTATTAATCACAATAAGCAAATTTGCAAGTAGCTTTTACTGGTTCTCCTAATCTGGAACGAAGGTTTAATAATAACCTATTAGAATCCTATCGGGTCTTTAATTAAGCTTAAGCTTAGACCGGCTAGTTTCAAAGATATGGTTCGTACGCACGATTAAGCGAAGACCGGATAGAATGTGATTTAGACCCTACAAGTTCAGAGACTTGCTTAATATGGTTATATTATTCACATTCTGGATTTTGAGATAAAACCGTTAAGGTTTGACCCGTTTCGGCTAATTTATGTAAACTTGTTACATAAACTGAACCGTACGCGTAAGCGTGACGGGTATTCTTGAGAGCTATATACAGGTTTCCTAAGTTAATTATGCCTCAAATATGTTGTGACATCAGTAAGATGTCTTTCATTATGCCCGAAACGTGTTTAAACACAAACTAGGCCCCGTAGGGGTAGTTTGGTCATTTTAAAGGTTGTAAAAGGGTTTAAGTGTTTAACTGAGTTACAGGTCTGATGTAATCAGTAAACATACTCAAATTTATGAGTTATAACCAATGTTGTAGAAGGCGCTAGGCACTAGTCGGGCGGTGAGGTACAGCCTAGGGATTAATAGGGATTAATCGGAATGGGATTTTTATATGTATTTTTTCAAAATTATATATATATACCCAATAATATAAAAATAATACTTCAAAATTCACATAAATACTTCAAAATTCACATAAAAATTCAAAAATTAACCAACTTTTGACCAACTAGGACCGATTAATCCCGACTAGGACCGATTAATCCCGACCAGGACCGATTTTTACCAAAAAAACCATGGTCCGATTAGTCCGACTTTTGACCGACTAGGACCGACTTTTGACCGACTAGGACCGATTTTGACCTGGACCGATTAATTGACCGATTTGCTTAAAATTAGGCGATTAGCTACCGCCTAGCGCCTAGGCGGCGATTAATCGGCTGCCTAGGCCGATTTATGCAACAGTGGTTATAACAGTAGGATAAAGTATATATGTGAAATTTATCAATTATAACCAAACTATGCCCCGTAGGGGTATTTTGGTAATTTCACATAAGCCGAAAAACTCAAAACTGAAGTCTGAGTTTAACAACCTTTGCTTACTGTTAAAATATTATAATTTTCCTCATATATCAGTAGGTATCAACCCGGGTATGCTCAATATGATTTTAATACATACTATGCGTTAAAAACGCTAAATAAGGCGATTAAAGGCCATTTCCGGGTTCGATACTTAAATCTGATATTTTTATATTTCCAGCAGGCTTAAAATAACTTATTTAACATATGTGATCAGTAGCAAAATGTTTGGAGTCGTTTAGATCGGTAAAACTCATTTTATGGCCCGTAAGGGCAAAATCGACAATTACCGGATTAAGCCTACGACTACTCGTTATGCCTAGCCTAAAATTAATTAAAAATCTTTAAAAATCCCAAAATAATATATTATATCAGTGGGTATTAATTTTGGTACCAAAAAGTAGGCTTAACTAGGCTATACGTTAATTACGCCATTTTATTAACATAAAGCTTTAAATTTGCGATAATGAGCATAACTCTTAATCTACAAGTTAAACTGATGTCAAACTTTGCATACAAGTTTATATATCAGTAACTAAGGTTTCTACACTTTTACATTTTCATAAATCACGTTTTAAGGTAATAAGGGCATAATGGTCAACATATGAGCAATTAACGGAAACATGCATATTAATTGGATAACTAATGAACCAAGGTGTATAATCACAGAGGGTTGTACTAACAAGTAACCTAATCCAATTAAAGCTCTGAGGCATTTCTAAAACATGCCTAAACGGGTCAGAACTGAAAGTCAAAGTGAAAGTCAAACTATGCGACTTTCGGCTCCGAACCGGGTCTAAACAGGAAATTGTCGGGTTGAACATGTTTAGACATGTTCTTACACTTATTACCAAGTTATAACAATGATCCAACAGGTTGCATATGATCTACAATGTTAATTATGCATAAATAGCATTTTAAGCTTCCTGTTGACTTTTTAAATATAAGTTTGACTTTTGACCTGGTTAGAGTGATGATCAGGGGAAACCCTTTTGAGGTTTTATTACCCACATAAATACCAACTCATAACTACTTTTGATTCGAGATATGACTGAGCCATTAATACTTAATCTCGAAGTCAAACCGTAATTACGTCGGTTTGACTTTTAGCTAAATAACTAAGCTAAAGTTAATTAGAGAAGGTTAGGCAACTTACAAAGGTCCTAAGCTTGATTAGGGAACACTTGAGAGAAGGTTTTGAGTTCCAGAAGTGCTCCAAGAATGCAGATGAAGATGTGATGAATTGTTTGCAACTAAAGGCCCTTATATAGTGGATTTACTCACCACAATGCATTGACAACAAGGTCTACTACTGCCCACAACATTCCTACATGTGTCCTACATGTTTAGGGAGTGTTTAGGGGCCAAAGGGTAAGAGGAAACTCGTTTAAGAGGTCAGAATCGCGTTTAAACTGGCAACTGCCGGTTTTCTGTTGCTGGGCAGTTGCTTGCGCACCGTAACAAATATTTGTTGCGGTGCGCAACAATTCATCAGGGACCAAAATGTTGGCTTTTCAATGATTTGAAGGGGCAACTGAGTATAAACGATTCTTGGCCGTTTTTTTTTATCAATATGGGGCCTCAAATTTGGGTCATGTATAGTATGCACCACCATGTTATGTTGTGTGAAAGTCCTGGAGTCTTTTAGAAAGTGCCGAACAATAAGGTTTACCGTGCAAATTTCTTCGTAGGAGTCCACCAATTAAATTATGAATCATTCATTGCTATAATTCACTGAACTTGAACATATACTACATGTTTTTAATATGTTTTGAGTCTTGGGATTTATAACGAGGTCGTTCAGAGGTGCAAAAGTTAACATAACGACACTTTTAAATCCTGTCAAACATTTTTTTAATAAATCCGAGTTTATAACGCTTTTTGTCTTACACGACACGTGTCGTTATTTTATTTAACACGAATTTTCGAGGTGTTACATCCTCACCCCCTTAAAATAAATCTCGACCCGAGATTTACTGAAACAAATGAGGGTACTTTTTTTTTTTCATGGTGGATTCAACCTCCCACGTGAATTCGGGACCTCTACGGGCATCCCATTTGATCTTTACAATAGGTACATGCTTCCTTCGAAGCTTCTTTACCTGTCGATCTTCAATCGACAAAGGTTTTTCCACAAATTTTAAGCTCTCATCTATATGCACATCTGTATGTGGTATAACCAGTGATTCATCAGCGAAGCACTTCTTCAGATTGTAGATGTGGAACACATTGTGAATTCCACTGAGCTCTTCAGGTAAGTTTAGCTTATAGGCAACTGACCCGACACGTTCGAAATCCTCGAAAGGTCCTATGTATCCCGGCCTTAGCTTGCCTTTCTTACCAAAACGCATCACCCCCTTCCAGGGCGATACTTTAAGTAACACTTTGTCACCTACTTCGAAGTGAAAAGCTTTACGCTTTGGATCTGCGTAACTCTTCTGCCTATAACGGGCAGCCTTGAGACGGTCACGAATCTGGACAACCTTGTCCGTCGTTTCGAACCCTATCTTTGGTCCTGATAATTGGACATCTCCAACTTCTGCCCAACAAATGGGCGATCTACACTTTCTACCATATAATGCCTCAAAAGGCGCAGCTTTAATGCTGGTGTGGTAGCTATTGTTGTAGGAGAATTCGACTAATGGTAGGTGCTTATCCCAACTACCACCCAAGTCAATCGCACATGCACGTAGTATGTCTTCCATCGTTTGAATAGTACGCCCCCTCTGACTGTCTGTCTGAGGATGGTAAGCCGTGCTTAAGTTCAAACGCGTGCCCAAAGATTGTTTGAAGCTTTTCCAAAAATGGGACGTGTGTCTATTATCTCTGTCAGATATACTAGACACAGGTATGCCATGCAAAGCTACAATCTTATCCACGTATAACTGGGCTAACATATCGGAGCTATAAGTCTCCTTGATGGGTAAGAAATGTGCTGACTTAGTCAGTCTATCAACTATAACCCATATTGTATCATTTCCTTTCCTTGTCTTAGGTAACTTGGTGATAAGTCCATAGTTACCATTTCCCACTTCCACGTAGGATGTTCAGGCTGCTGCAGCAAGCCTGACGGTTTCTGATGCCCGGCTTTGACTTGCACACATGTCAAGCATTTAGCTACATAGGTGGCTACAGACTTTTTCAAGCCTATCCACCAATAATTTGCCCTCTGATCCTGGTAATTGAACTTACCAATCTATTGCCCCTACAATAGATGTTTATCATTTTGTCTTTACAAGGTCTCCAAGGGAGCAGCCTTGATGCTTGCATATAAACTATTATAGAAAAGCTTATTTTAAGGTGAGATGGTTATTCCAACCACTACTTAACAAATTTTTAATGGTTAGCCGATCCTTGTAGTTAGTCGAACAAGTCGACGATTCAGGGCAGCTGTTGGCAATTCTTAATCATTGCCTAATTAGGGTTGCGGTAAATAATGCATAAGCAAAATGAACCGTCTTTCTTATTTAACAATATTAAACTATCGAAGTATCGAGCTAGGCTATGCGAACCCTCTATTTTAAAACTTAGTTATCAGGGTTTCGATTCTCCCAATGACGGTACTAGTTGTCTTGGAGATTTCATAATAATACAGCCTTAAATGAGATATAAATGTTAATCCTACCTGCCCCTCAGGGGTAAACAGGGTAATCTTAGGAGAAGATAGTTAAGATACAAGGAGGTTACATAGATTTCCATATCTCAGACTCCAGTTCATCCGTCATTGCTTGTGTCAAATAAGTGACACTTTTATGTTACTAGTCCACGAATTCCTTAATATGGAACATTTACTTGGACAATTCCATTCTGGATATCTCTTTTGAATACCATTAGTTGAATTTAGTACCATATGACCTCTCGGAATATCTTTGTGGTCCCATGCATTAAACCTCTATACTGATCAGGCATGGAAGCAATCTATGGAACTTATTAAGATACACCAATCCTCATATGGCGCTTTCATCATATCATCTGGGATTCAGAATTGATAGAGATTAAATAGATATCAACTATATATGCTGACGCACTTCCTCTTAGAAAGAGGACATTTCGAAAACATACGACTGAAGGTTTCTGATAGGAACAAAAGAAATGATTCTTTCGATTTCGTCTGTAACTTTTTCCCTTACACTTAATATCTGGGGTTTTTATGGGAAAAATTTCTAAAAGTTTGCTAAGCTTGAGATCTTATGAGAGACTTATTAGCATCCGAACCCAAACGTATCTCTTAGCAGTCAACCACTAATAATTATGTGCTTTAATCTTAGATTTTTGGGTATACTGAATAGGGTACTATCTCAGCCAATGAATTAAAATTTGCGACATACTGTCGACTGTCTAGAACTTTTATGGCGAGAGTCAGAAAATTCTTATTCCGTCTTTTCCCTTTTCGCGAAACGGATACTAGGTTTTTCTAATAAGGTCCTTTCTAGTGTTTAGTCAACAAGTAAGCCAAGAGTAACTAAAACATAGAGGTAAAATCTTGGATTCTAATACTTAGTCACCATAATGAGGATAAGTGGGTGACTTATAGAAGAAATAAGGAAGTTATTGTACATGTGCTTATATTTAATCAAAATGGAAATTTCACAAACTAGGCACCTAGCTCGGTTGGCTAGGCGCGCGAAAGGGTGCGGCCTAGACCCAGGTTCGATTCCGGGGACGGCCAATTCCACCATTTTTTTTATATTAATTAATCGTACGGATACATGTAATTTTGAGGGTTGTCTCATAAGGAGTCTTGATAATTAATTGCTTCTTATTACCCACAATATGGGCTTGATTTTTAAGGTAACCAATCAATTTTTATCACTATATTGAGTCCTTATATTTAACGGAACTAGGACATCGGAAAACTGATTCCTAATGGATATAATAATGCTGAAGCAGTCTCTGAGGTATACAGGCTTCTTACTGAACTTACGTTGCTTTTTATTAGGCCTGTACTTGCTCTCTTTCTCAGATTTCTGGGAGTTATCCTCCTTCTTTGGTTCATCCTTCATATTTGAAGTGTGAACATAGCTCTCCTCATGAGCAATTAAACATGGTTTTGAATGAGATTTAGAGCGAGAAGCATTCGGCTCTTTGGATTGTCTCATGACCTTTTCCCATGATCCCTCCAACTGCTGCTTCAACCACAGCCTGGAGATTAACTCCATCAATATTGAGGTTTACGTTTGTAGTTTATATTAACATTCGTCGCATTAATAGTATTGCGACTGTCGTCTACCTCATCCGAGTTTTCCATACTCAAAACTTGGTACCAACCACCAAGATTTAAAAATTATTAGTCATCATCCTGATGACCTGACTTAGATTAGCCACGGCATTCATAAACCGCATGGGCTATTCTGTTCCGAACATTCATAGTGAATGTTATTTAAACGCATTTCCATTATATTTAGCCTAGGTCACAAAAGGACCATCAATGGCATTCCAAGTTTGGAACGAGTCCAATATTTGCTTGACAGGGGATCATAATGTCACAACTGTCTTTGGCACACGAACGATCATGAATAGCTCAAAGGCTAGCCTTACAAGACTTTTATTATATATATACATATATGGCATAGAAGCCTGCCTCGATGGACGTAGAAAAATGTGGTATAAAGCCCAGTCATGAAGGACATAAATGATTATACGGCATGAAGGCCTTGTCGCAAAGGACATTTAGATATGGCACAAACGGTCTTGTCATAAGGACGTTCATCAAATCTGGCACAAAAGGGCCTGTCACCAGGAACGTTAACATTTAATATGTTAGCTTGTCACGAATGACAAATTATAGCACATAGGCTTGTTATGAATGACTTTAAAACATAATTCGATGGTCTATCACCAAGGACCTTAATTTATTAGCCGCAATCTTGTTAGATTAGGGCTTCAAGGTTTGAACGTGGTTCTTCACCTTTGGACAGGGAGTCATAGACTACAACTGTCATCGTCTTGAAAGACGATTCATTTGGCAGAAAGGTAAGCCAATTAACATCCCTAATGGATGTTTATATATAACCATCGTATCTAATGATCATTAGTCATGATCACATCGATCATATTGACTATTAGGTTTGAGCATAGCTCACTACCTTTGACAGGGAATCTTAAAGATCACAATGTCTTTGTCACAAATGGACAATATATTATAGCCCGTAGGCAAAACATCACTAAAGGATGTTAAATAATATGATCATCGTATTAGATGATATTAGTCATGATCACATTGATCATATAGACTATTATGCTTGGACATAGTCCAACGTTTTTAGGCAGGAGGCCAAAGACCACCACTGTCGTTGTCTTATCGGATAACAAGTTTAGCCCGTAGGCACTTCATCACTCACGGATGTTTATAATATGATCATCTCACAAGATGATATAAGCCACGATTTCTAGATCATAAGGCCAATTAGGAATTAAAAAATTCCAATATAGGGATGACTGTTGTGATTTTATCATATCACATTTGTCAGGAGGGCTAATACATTCTTAGGTGTTAACAATGATCTGAATCCCTTGAGTAGGTTTCACCCTCTTGGCCACGTAGGCTAGGTTTTACCCTTAAGATTCTTTTTAAAAATGCGTACTAACAAGGAGGGATAATTATTTTATTCAGGATTTTTATCATAAATCCTAATTTATAAGTTAATAATAGTACAAATGGCCTAGTCGCGTAGACAAGTTAAATTTATAAGCCATGATTTCAGAGAATCGCGGCATTAAGGTTTGAATCAAAGTTCATTACCTTCTCCTGACAGGGAGCTGTAGGCTGCCACTGTCTTTAGTCTCAGAGGACAATAACTATAGCCCGTAGGCACTTCCCTTATAAGGGATGTTTATTACGAAATTGCCCCTTAGGGAAATTCATTAACCATGGTAAACAGAGACCATATTTTGGTTAATTTATTAATCATATATATTTAGGATTTCTATTGTAATTTATCCTAATTATAAAACATTAACAGTTTTATTAGTGGCACCCAATGGCCTGGTCACATGGACATTTATAAATTATAAGCTTAAGATTTCAGAGAATCAAAGCAACAATAACAGTTTTATTTAATAGCACAAAAGGCCTAGTCACAAGGACAATTTTAAATTATAAGCCATGATTTCAGAGAATTAAGGCCTTTAAGTATATTAGCACAACAGGCTTAGTCACAAGGACATATATAAATTATAAGCTATGATTTCAGAGAATCAAAGCATGAAGGTATTCTGGCACAATAGGCCTAGTCACAAGGACATTTATAAATTATAAGCTAGGATTTCAGAGAATCAAAGCCTTGAGGTTTGAACCTAGTTCATTACCTTTTTCTGACAGGGAGTCATAGCTACCATTGTATTTTGTCTCATGTAGAAATGAGCAAGGCCCGTAGGCACTATATTACCACGTATGGTTAAAATATGATCATCTTAATTGATGATGTAAACCCAGGATTCAGAGATCATTAAACTGGGTTAGGGATCTTTTGAAGAATCCTTAATAACGTGTGTGATTTCCAACGAATCACATCTGCCGGGAGTGTTAACATGTTTTCAGATGTTAACTGGGATACGAATCTTTTAAACAGGTCTTACCATCTTGGCCAGGTCTTTATAATGACACTCAGGCTAGGTTTCACTCTTAAGATTCTTTTAATATTTATCGCAGAACAATTTATAAATTGAAATGTTAATAAGGATCTGAATCTAAATTGAGGAACTGCCATCTTGGCCGGTCTTAATATGACCCGAAGCTAGGTCTTGTCCTTTTTAGATTTTGCCATTTTATTATAATGGTAGATCTTGCAAAAGGAAATGTTATTTTCCATTTATTTAATATTTCTTGTTTAGAATGAAAGTTTAAACTTAATCATTCCACTATATAAAAATAAAAGTATAAAGTTGCCCTGAGCGGGACTTGAAAGGAATAATGTTGTCCTCGTAGGGACTGAAAGATAATTGTGTCCTTATAAGGACTTATTAAGGAAACGATCTTCAGCAAGAGCAGTTTCTTCTTTATTATATTTCTGAGTGTCCTCTCCTTGGATGCTCGTTTCATTCTAGCCGCGGTACGAAGCTCAGCATTTCAAGGCTCCAGATGTGGAGAATTCCCATTACAGCTTCATCGCTTGGCGACGTATCAAAAAATAAAAAAAATAAAAATTTGGAAGTAAAATTTTCAGGTTAGGAATGAGAATTTTCCTATGTTAAGTCTAGACTCAGAAGGTCAAGGAATGTGCTACTGTGTCATTGAGATTAAACACAAAAGGGTAGTGTTTAATTCACTCAATGTTGGCTCTGATACCAACCTGTCACACCCCGATTTCCACGTGTCACCGGTGGGCCCGGTGGGGAGTATCGTGACGTCATGGTTGGCAACATAATAGTCAAACAACACAATATTAATATGCACAGCGGAAGCAATTGAAATTATAATACAACCGAATTTATTATTGTAATATCAAATGTCACAATATTCGGAAGTTTATCCACAGACGGATCGAACATAAAATGGAAACAATAGTTCAACAGACTTTTAGACATATTAAGCTTGCGAGACTTCTATTGATGCTAAGGAGAAATATCCAGCCAATTTCGTATAGTACCTGCATTTAGCCTTTTTGGAAAATACGTCAGTTTACACTGGTAAATACAATCAACTGACTCATTTTGGAAAATGATTTAAAATTGGTTTGGATGCACATGGCATAAATGTTTTATAATTTGATTAAAATACACAGAGGCAAGATTAATCTTTTTAACTTGGGAGAATTATTTTACTATTATAATCTTGTGAACGAATTACATGTTCCTTGTGCGTTCAGTCTCCCGGATCCTGTCCGGGTTAAAGATCAATTGACACGCCACATCATAGAGTTATACACTGACAGGTGTACGCCTACACCCCGTGCTCAGGTCGTGGCCATCTCGTAAGATGATGCCAAGGATATCCGGGACATGGTCATTAACCCCCCAAAGGCTTTAAGTAACAAGACTGTTTAAACGAGCCGATCAAATTTATTCAACTACCCACTCAACTGTGGAGAATTTGATGCCCGATCAAGCGGTAAGCTATATACCGTAACCCAAGCCCGTATAGGGAAAATAAGTTAAAAGTATTTACCTGAGCAAGTATTAATCACAATAAGCAAATTTGCAAGTAGCTTTTACTGGTTCTCCTAATCTGGAACGAAGGTTTAATAATAACCTATTAGAATCCTATCGGGTCTTTAATTAAGCTTAAGCTTAGACCGGCTAGTTTCAAAGATACGGTTCGTACGCATGATTAAGCGAAGACCGGATAGAATGTGATTTAGACCCTACAAGTTCAGAGACTTGCTTAATATGGTTATATTATTCACATTCTGGATTTTGAGATAAAACCGTTAAGGTTTGACCCGTTTCGGCTAATTTATGTAAACTTGTTACGTAAACCGAACCGTACGCGTAAGCGTGACGGGTATTCTTGAGAGCTATATACAGGTTTCCTAAGTTAATTATGCCTCAAATATGTTGTGACATCAGTAAGATGTCTTTCATTATGCCCGAAACGTGTTTAAACACAAACTAGGCCCCGTAGGGGTAGTTTGGTCATTTTAAAGGTTGTAAAAGGGTTTAAGTGTTTAACTGAGTTACAGGTATGATGTAATCAGTAAACATACTCAAATTTATGAGTTATAACAGTAGGATAAAGTATATATGTGAAATTTATCAATTATAACCAAACTATGCCCCGTAGGGGTATTTTGGTAATTTCACATAAGCCGAAAAGCTCAAAACTGAAGTCTGAGTTTAACAACCTTTGCTTACTGTTAAAATATTATAATTTGCCTCATATATCAGTAGGTATCAACCCGGGTATGCTCAATATGATTTTAATACATACTATGCGTTAAAAACGCTAAATAAGGCGATTAAAGGCCATTTCCGGGTTCGATACTTAAATCTGATATTTTTATATTTCCAGCAGGCTTAAAATAACTTATTTAATATATGTGATCAGTAGCAAAAGGTTTGGAGTCGTTTAGATCGGTAAAACTCATTTTATGGCCCGTAAGGGCAAAATCGACAATTACCGGATTAAGCCTACGACTACTAGTTATGCTCAGCCTAAAATTAATTAAAAATCTTTAAAAATCCCAAAATAATATATTACATCAGTGGGTATTAAGTTTGGTACCAAAAAGTAGGCTTAACTAGGCTATACGTTAATTACGCCATTTTATTAACATAAAGCTTTAAATTTGCGATAATGAGCATAACTCTTAATCTACAAGTCAAACTGATGTCAAACTTTGCATACAAGTTTATATATCAGTAACTAAGGTTTCTACACTTTTACATTTTCATAAATCACGTTTTAAGGTAATAAGGGCATAATGGTCAACATATGAGCAATTAACGGAAACATGCATATTAATTGGATAACTAATGAACCAAGGTGTATAATCACAGAGGGTTGTACTAACAAGTAACCTAATCCAATTAAAGCTCTGAGGCATTTCTAAAACATGCCTAAACGGGTCAGAACTGAAAGTCAAAGTGAAAGTCAAACTATGCGACTTTCGGCTCCGAACCGGGTCTAAATAGGAAATTGTCGGGCTGAACATGTTTAGACATGTTCTTACACTTATTACCAAGTTATAACAATGATCCAACAGGTTGCATATGATCTACAATGTTAATTATGCATAAATAGCATTTTAAGCTTCCTGTTGACTTTTTAAATATAAGTTTGACTTTTGACCTGGTTAGAGTGATGATCAGGGGAAACCCTTTTGAGGTTTTATTACCCACACAAATACCAACTCATAACTACTTTTGATTCGAGATATGACTGAGCCATTAATACTTAATCCCGAAGTCAAACCGTAATTACGTCGGTTTGACTTTTAGCTAAATAACTAAGCTAAAGTTAATTAGAGAAGGTTAGGCAACTTACAAAGGTCCTAAGCTTGATTAGGGAACACTTGAGAGAAGGTTTTGAGTTCCAGAAGTGCTCCAAGAATGCAGATGAAGATGTGATGAATTGTTTGCAACTAAAGGCCCTTATATAGTGGATTTACTCACCACAATGCATTGACAACAAGGTCTACTACTGCCCACAACATTCCTACATGTGTCCTACATGTTTAGGGAGTGTTTAGGGGCCAAGGGGTAAGAGGAAACTCGTTTAAGAGGTCAGAATCGCGTTTAAACTGGCAACAGCCGGTTTTCTGTTGCTGGGCAGTTGCTTGCGCACCGTAAAAAATATTTGTTGCGGTGCGCAACAATTCATCAGGGACCAAAATGTTGGCTTTTCAATGATTTGAAGGGGCAACTGAGTATAAACGATTCTTGGCCGTTTTTTTTTATCAATATGGGGCCTCAAATTTGGGTCATGTATAGTATGCACCACCATGTTATGTTGTGTGAAAGTCCTGGAGTCTTTTAGAAAGTGCCGAACAATAAGGTTTACCGTGCAAATTTCTTCGTAGGAGTCCACCAATTAAATTATGAATCATTCATTGCTATAATTCACTGAACTTGAACATATACTACATGTTTTTAATATGTTTTGAGTCTTGGGATTTATAACGAGGTCGTTCAGAGGTGCAAAAGTTAACATAACGACACTTTTAAATCCTGTCAAACATTTTTTTTAATAAATCCGAGTTTATAACGCTTTTTGTCTTACACGACACGTGTCGTTATTTTATTTAACACGGATTTTCGAGGTGTTACATATGTGGGTTGTAACCCTGGCTTAGGGTGTGTTTCAAAAAAAAACTTGATGGTGTACATCCACGTATTTGTTACATACCTTCTCTCCCTTTCAGTCCAGAACCACTGCCACTCATCTCATCCGGTTTGAAGATCAGTACCAACCACTGCCGACGAAGGCAGTCCTTAAACGTTTAAACCTTAAAATCAAACCTCTCGAAATACGGTGAGCAAACAAGTTGTCAAGGTTTATGTTAAACCCTAAGAAAAGGCCATACCCCTGTTTCTTCGTGTCTTTCTCAGGTATGTTTTTTTATCAGAGTTTTTGATTTTCTGATGGTTTTGCTTGCTTCATTCATGGCGGTGGCTTTTGTTTCGCCGCCGGGTGTGGGTATTGTTGCCTTGATTATGTTGGCTTGATGATGGTGGTTGATCTTTATGTAAACCTTACCCTTTTTGTATGATATGTGATGTTGATGTTGACACTTGAGTTGCGATTAAGGGATGTAGGAAGCCGTTGCCGGAGACCTATGGCGGTTACGAGGAACGACGTGATGAAGCCGTCTCCGGCGTCTGTTCTGCGACGTGCGTCTCCGGCGACCACAGTTATATAAGCGCTTATACATGTTTCTTTGCCCTATGTTTCCCTCTGTTTTACGCTTGATTGCGATTCCGATTGTGTCCAATGCGATGTTTAAGTATCTATTGGTTTTGTTTCATCTTTAGTTTATTGCTATTA
Source organism: Helianthus tuberosus (assembly GCA_030545235.1). Classification (NCBI taxonomy): domain Eukaryota; kingdom Viridiplantae; phylum Streptophyta; class Magnoliopsida; order Asterales; family Asteraceae; genus Helianthus; species Helianthus tuberosus. The sequence goes on from CM060375.1 coordinate 58,973,255, forward strand.
ATCTGAATATATACGTGTGATTGATGAATGGATGCTACTTAATCGATTACCTTTTGTATAGGTAAATATGATGGGCTATGGTCAACCAGTTTCATTCATTGCGCTCTAATTTGAAATCAATGAAACTCCCTGATTCATAAGAAACCCTTTTGCTTAACTCCTCTAAATATGATATTGAATTATGTTATTTGAATATTACATTACGTATGATGTAAATACATAATGACTTGGCGAAACTTACTTGGGTTGTAATTCAATGTAAGCCAGATGTGTCTTTGCTGATGAAACTGATATTTGCAGTCAAAGGATGAGGTGTGGACCCGTTGGGGGCTATGGTCTATGATGAAACTGGTGACGCAAATTATGACTTGGTTTACTTATGTTCCGTGCTCTACCTGTGAACAATGTGGCAACCATCAGGTACATCTTTTTTTTTAGTGGTGAAGTAAATTTAACGCTTATTAATAATTAGGCATGTCATGACTTTATTTTTCGGTTTTAGTCTTCTGATTTCCATTCGTTATAACATTTTAAAGGCAAGTATATATGTGTATGAAATTTTAGCATATGAATATCATTGTCATCTTGTCTAAAGGGTTTGTTTGGAAAATTTACCACAAAAATGTTTATGTTCTTGCAAGATAATCTGTACTTGATCATTAAACAGTTTTGTTTTATATTTCCATTTTTTAGTTGTCAACAAAATAGATGTTGTACTTACCGAAGAATAGATTGATAAATAGAATGCATATTTAGTGGGAGTATTAATCTATATTAGATTAGAATGCACATGTGAAATATGGGCTTCTATGAGTTACATTTATGTATAGACATTTGCGTAGGTGTTTTTCTTTATTGGATGTTTTAAATTATTGCCAAATGGGAGTGTCATTGCTGATCATTCTCATAAAAAATGGAAATGCCCATGGTCATGTTCATGGTCTCAAGGTCAACGCTTGAGACATTTTTTAAACACTTTGCTAAATGGATAGGTTGGTCCAGGATTCCCTTTAATTTTGATATAGATAGTTTCAATTTTTTTTAACTAGACCCGTTTGACCCGTTAAATTCAAAACATTTACGAAGTTTGTCATCTTGATCACATTTTCTATACGTTTTTTTTAATTGTAGTAGGTAGTTTTACATTTATGGTTGAATGGATAATAGACCGATATGAGGCAAACGGCTCAGTCGCGTAACGGGTAAAAAGACAAACTTTTATGGGTATCAGTTGTGCAAAGAGTGATCAGTTTCAGCCTTCGGGTTTATAGAGATGGAGATGAGAGAATATCAAAGACTTTGATTAATCAGATATCACATGAGAAAGAAAATGATACATAAGTGTTTTTACACTGATAAAGAAGGTTGCAGAAAAAGGTATAGCTTTGTTTTGTACATCTTGGATGTATAGGTTAGGCGATGTAACTATGGAACATTGGTGTAACAAATGCATGGGTTTATTTGGTATGACACATATGAATAGCTCACCGCCGCATTGCGGCGGGTAATAAATCCTAGTTAAAAGTTAATATGTAAAACTATATATCGTATCGTGAGTATAATAAAGTAAATTATAGAACACACTTTTTTTAGCCGTGAATATTCTCCGTGACCCGCAAGCCATCTATGGTTAATTAATTATAACAATGGAATCCGATTAAAATCTTAAGAATAAGGCGACACCTTAGTCTGAAAAGTATGTCACGTTAAAATATGATACATGCATAGGGGAAGGTTCATTTGGGAACACTAAAAAAGTGGGGAACAGCGGGGAACCGACTCAAACGAACTCCGATTGGACTCATTCTAGCGGCGTTGGAACCGGCTCGTCGAACCCTAACTAAGATCTCTTAACCCTAAATCCTAAACTCTAAAGCTAAAAAATAAGGCTAAAACCCAAGCTAAACTGTAAAATCTAAACTATAAACCCTAAAAGCTAAACCCTAAACCCAAAGGCTAAACCCTAAAAGCCAAACCCTGATATATTTAGGGTTTAGGGGTTATGATTTAGGGTTAAGAGATCATAGTTAGGGTTCAACGAGCCGGTTCTAACGCTGCTGGAATGAGTCCAATCGGAGTTCGTTTGAGTCGGTTCCCCATTGTTCCCTACTTTTTTAGTGTTCCCCAATGAACCTCACACGCATTGATAAAACACATATATCATTTATACGTCATATGTCTCTTGAAAGAAAACACATCATTGATTTTTGTATATGATAACTACTAGATTATCACCCGGGATTGCTTCCCGGGCTCAAGAAAGATACTTGTATGCGTACTACACGGGTTGAACAATATAAAATATATAATACATAACTATATAAATAATTAATATTTCAAACAAAACTTAACTTCAATTTAGAGTATCTAAGTGACCACAACTTAGCATGCGAGAGTTTATATGTCCTTGAGCCCATTCCATATCAAATGAGTCTCATGTTCAGGGTTCAAGTTCATATTGAGATAATTTAAGCTCCAGGCTGCGTCTAATAATTTGTAACAGTGGTTAAAAAATTTGAGCCCAAAAAAGAGTAATTCTTTTTAGAGTAAAATGCACGGATAGTCCCTGTGGTTTTGCAAAATAACACCTATAGTCCCTAACTTTTGGAAATTACACTGGTGCTCCCTGTGGTTTGACAGTTTGTTACTCGAATAGTCCCTGGAGTGGATGACGGTTAGTTTTCTCCGTTAAATGGATGTGAAATGACAAATTTACCCTTCATTTTCTCCACTCTATAAAAACAAAACAACCCCACCCCCACCCACCCCCACCTTTCTCTCTGTTTCCCCCACCACCAACCACCACCCACCTCCACCTACACCACAAGTAACCACCAACACGATTCAAACGAGACGGTGAAGGTGGTTCAACTACAATTTACAACTCAATCCATCTGTCATGAACACCAATCATGTCATCATCTCTACCCTCCTTCTCACAGTTTCTTATCAGAAAGTGAAAACTGTATTCAACATCTTTTTCTGCCTGTATGATATATCTTTGATAAATAAATTAGAACTAATGAAAAAATGGAGTCACTAACCAGAACAAACATTAATTCCTGCTTCACGAACATGCTTGATGGTTTCCAGGCGTTCGTCATATGTTCTTGTTGTAATGATATTAGGGTAATACTCTCTTGATGTATCAAGGTTATGATTGTAAGCTGTAAGGCCCACTTTCTTGAGTTCTAAAGCCTGCTGCTTTTCTATCATTTCCAACGTACAACAAACCTCCATTCCCATACCCCTGCAGATAAGTGGTACACTACTTATATACTCTGATATGTAATTATAAGCTGTTTATAGATTTTAGATACCAATTGTCATGCAAATCATATTAGATTCACAAGAATATCAACATAAAAGGGTGGCTTACTACATTATCTCTTTCACATATTCAAGGATCTGAATGAAGTTGGTTTTCCTTCCTATTGCGTCTCTCCACACAACACCCATGCAAAACCGAGTGCTGCCAGCCTCTTTTGCCTGCCAAGTACCAATTATAGATCCAATATGAGAACTGAATCAGAAACAACAATGTAGCATGTGCAGTTACAAATATATATATATGTAAAGTGTAAACAATGTGAAACTTAGTCCATCCATCCATGAAATAAAACCAAAATCTTGTTCACATAAAGAGAAAAAAAAACACACCTTTTGTGCAGCTTCAAGAACAACATCCTTGTTCATGAGCTTTTGAGCTTTCACTCCAGTATCATACCTAAAAGAAGTTAAACAACATACGAAGTTAAAATCTTGGAAAACACCTAATCATTCCAAAAAGTAAGATTTAGAGGAAGTTAAAAAAATGATGGATGCACGGTACTACCAAGTCTGTCTTCAAATCAAAACATGCCCAGATCTAAAGAGTATAACAAAAAGAAGATTGAAAATGACCAAAATAGGGCAGGAATGAATAAGGATCGAGAATACCTGGATTAATATCAATCATAAAAAAAAGATTTCTTACCTGATGATTGCAACTTGAATCTTCTGGACTGAAGATGAATAGATCAGAACGAAAACGAATTTCATATCTAGGGTTTTAGAAAAGAAAGAAACGCTGCTGCAGAGATTCATCAGATCACACAAAACAATCAGAATCAATATTACATTGAAATCTTTGAAAATGAAATCAACACAAACCTTAATCGATCTTGATTTGATGATTATAGGGTGTGTACCTCCTATATCTGCTTCACCACCATCTTTCAATCCTCCATTTTATAATCTGATATAGAAATCTAATCAATCGATTCAAAACCTTGTTGATGTCAATTGATCGGCAGAAAGCTTGGAGTAGAAGATCGCCCTAGGGTTTGAGAGAAATTAGGTATTAGATGATTAAATAGGATCCGAAATCAAAAGGAAAAAAGGGGACGGAGGTTTTGAGCGGAAAAAACAAAGTAAGGAGGCCTAATCTACTGACACACGTGGCCCAAATAACTTTCATTTATTATATATAATATATAATAGATAATAGATATTGAAATCCAAATCATCACTCCGTGGGTTCATTAGATGTAAAGCATGATAATGTTGGAATAATTAATCAAAGACTCTCGTATATACATCGCATAAAAGAAAAGCAAAATTTGATGAGATCACCATCCCTTGATTGCATATTCGGTCACTGGCATTGTTTTGATGAATGAGTCCAATAAGAACACGGTCTGAAAAATAATATTAAATCTTTTGTTAGTGAAGCAATTACAATACTTCTCTACTTACTTCTAAAATACAAGGTGTCACCATGTAATACTATCATGTTAGTTACAGTGGATTACAAAAAAAGATAAAAGTCAAAAGAACATAACAAAAAAAATTAAGAATGCTCTCATTAAAGGATGAATTTTTGCATATGAATGAAGATTAGTGTACCTCCATGTATGGTTTCAAAAAGGAAAGCAAATTTAGGACTGCCCACTTCTTATAATCAAATAGAATGACCTGCGCAGTAAAAGATATCTAAACCTTTTAGACTTAGGAGACCCAATAACAATAAAAAGTAATGAATGATTGAGAAGGAAGAAAAAATCACATCGAATGATTGAGAAGGAAGAAGAAATCACATAGAAAGATGGCTCACCTTATTGGCGTCTTCAATGGGAGCATGCTCACCCGAAACACAAGAAAACAAAATCGTTAAGATCTAAGATCAACAAATCAATGAGACATCAGAATATGTAACATACCTTTAACAGAATGAATCAGTGCAAGATTGTGGTGCTGAATCGGCGAGAATGAGGGGGCGTAGATATGGTTAGGGTTTCTACATAGGACGGATGCATAGAGAAAGCTATTTTTTTTGTTTATATATGGATCCGAATGGGATGGATGGATTCGGATTAGTAAACGGGGCTTCACTGTCAACAATTTTAAACCGGAATTTTGAGTGGGAAACTGAGCCGGTATAACCTGTACCATAAAAATATTTACTAATCAATGCTAAATAACATAATTAACATAATACTAAACTATAGGAACAACAAATAAGGGCATTAACATAATAATATTACCAAAAATTGCGAAGTAAGTGATAGGATATGAGTTTGGTTTTGATTGTATTTTACGTTTGAATTAAGATGAAGATGAATGAGTTGTGCAGCGGAATTAAGATGGAAACAAACTTTGCATACAATCAAACGAGAGAATTGCTTTAATCAAACATTTTCCACAAAGAACCGAAAGATTGAATTTATTTCAATAACGATTACAATGCAATGTCTGAATACAAACTCCCCCTCAGCCTGAGCTCACAGTGTTTGTTCGTGCAGGAAGAAGATTTTGCAAAGAGCTAATAGAACAGTACAGAGCACTGTTCTATTTATAGGCACAAGCAAACCACTGAGGCATCTAAGCTGACGTCACCATGAAAGTGACATCTAACCTCCTAACAAACTCTAACCTCTGATCTATACAACCTCTGCTTTACTAACTACTGCTATTACATTTCATTAGATAAAGACATCTAAACAACTGCTGCATCCTTCCACTGATGTGAACCCAACAGTACTTGTTCGGATCAGCAGAGCTTGACTCAAGGCAGTAGATTGAGCAGCAGAGCTTTAGTATTCCATCCGCTTTTACTTGATCAGCAGTTTGTGGGTCAGTAGTTTGTACAATCAGTAGATAGGAGGTCAGCATATGTTGAAACCACTTTCAAGGGGAGAGACTTGTATATATAACATCTGCTTATTCTGGATCCACTGCTCTGATCCAGTTTTGGCTTTAATTATCTGTTCCTCTGGTAAGGTTCGATCCCAACAATCTCCCCTGGAACAGATAATGCCAAAACTCTTCATTATTGTGGAACTTTATTGCCTCATCAACAACTCCCTTATCTGACCTTTAAGTTGTAACTCAAAGTCTAGGGCATCTGTGTCATCTTCATCCCTACCAAGTGGAAGATCAAGGAGATCTTGCATATCTTCAAGACTTAGGCCAAGTGCTTGTTCCCTTGATATTTTCTTCACTTCTCCACCAGACCTGAACATAGTCAATACATGGGTCTGTTTGTCAGTTTCCCACTTTAGTACTTTTGAGCCTTGTGGGTTTCTTGGGAGATTTTTATTTGATGAGGTGTTTGGTGAAGCTGGCCTATTGATGACTGTCTGAGCAGTACTTGTAGGTTGATTCAATCCAAGAGTTTCTACAATCATTTTCTTGATACCTTCTTTTACAAGGGCATCTCCTTCTATTAGCTCTTGAATGGTTTCAGCACCCGACTGTTTTTGTTACCTTCTTTTAAAGATGGCTGCACCAGCTGGAGCAGTGGCTCTCCTGATTTGCAGCTTTGAGGGTCTTTTTGAAACCTCTGCTTCAGGATAGTCAGGCTTTTGTGGAGCATTTGGATCTTTCTTTCTTAATTTCTCCAAACTTTTGTAGGTAGCCCTGACTTTATCTTCTTTCCATCTCATCACTTGATTTTTGGACCCATAATCAGCAGCAACCAATTCCTCTTTCATTCTCTTCAGCTCTAGTGTTTTGTCAGGCATATTCTTTTTGTGTTTTGACCAAACTGGAGGAGTGTGTTTGACCTTCTTATTTATCATTTCTTGAATCCTGGCTGCTTCTTTTTCAAGCTCAGGAATGGTCCACTCCTTGTACATATACCTTTCTCCCTTGTACTTCTTGGTTGCCATGATGCTTTCAATGTAGTGTTTTCTCAAAGTTTCATTTGCTCTCTCTGAGATATGTTGACATACATTTTTTTTGCAAATTGCTCTAAGGCTCTGACTTGTGTGAGCAAGAATTGGTAATTCTGCTGAATTTCTCTATCAGATTTTCCTTGTGAATTTCTTTTTGAGACATCCTCTGCTTGTTTAGCTTTGACTTTCAAATATTCTTCAATATTGTTTGGCCTTGGATATCCTTTAACTGATGGCAACTTCCTTTTAGCAGGGTCATCCTCATAGTAGAAGGATTTGATCTCTTCTCTAACTGCTTCAAGTTCTAGAGGAAATTGGACACCTGCAGGAGTAATGACAGGGATTGATTGTTGTACTGGAGCTGATGAGAGAGGAACTGGCTTTGGTATTGTAACAAGTGATAGAGATTTTGAAGATGTTGGTGGCGGTGATGGTGAATCATCATCTGGTATGAAAATCCTTCTCCTTTTTATTTTAAGAGAGGCAGATGATGTTTTGGGTGGATCAGTGGTGGTGATTTGAATGGCAGTGGTTTGTGATTGACTAACAGCTGTTGAAACAACTGGTGTTTCAACCACTGTTGTCATTACAACAGATGTTGTAACATCTGCTGTCTTCTGCTTTTTGGCAGGAGAAGATGGTGGTGAGGTTGTTTTTGGTGGTGATGGTGGTAGTGGTAAGACAGTGGTTGTGGTGTGTGTTGAAGTGATAACATATGTTGAAACTTCTGAAGTACCAGCAGTAGTTGATACAGCAGGAGTTACAACAGCTGTTTGGATGGAGGTTTGATGTTGGAGGCTTTTAGATGGTGGTTTAGAAGTATGCTTTGTGAGTCTGGATGGTGTGGACTTGGGTTCCCTCACTTTTCTAGTGGGATTTCTTTTTAGCTCAGGATTTTTAACATCCTTTAGCCCAGAACAATCCTGCGCGTTCAGCTCCATGTAAGCTCTTTTCTCCTTATTCCACCTTGACATATCCTTTGCCGCTCTGTCCCTTTTTACACTTGCTATTGCTTCATCAAGTGCATTTTAGGTAACATCAACCTTTTTGCTACCATCTGGCAAAGGTATCTGCTTGGTCATATTCTCCATTTCTGGTTCTATGTAGAGACCATCATCTACTCCCTTTTTCTTCCATTCTTCAATTTTCTCCCCCTTTTTGGCATTATCTGGGGGTAATTGATCAATAAAGAGCACAGTGGGAGGAGCAGTGCCAGTGGTTTTCAATATATGGGCCTTGAGAGCCTTGATGTCTGCTTGTGTGTTCTTGAACCTAGACTCCATGATGTTTCTCAGCTCTTGTACATGTATTTCATGTTGCTGATCTGCCATTTGTTTTTGTAGCAGGTGCTTGTGGTGGAGCAGGTGCTTGAGGTGGAACAGCAGTGGATTGCATCTGTTGTACTTTCAACAACTGTTGTAGCATGTCCTTGATATCTGCAACAGCTGTATCCAGTTTGTCAACTCGTTCCGTCAATTCCAGATATTTTAAACCATCACCCAATTTAATGGGATCATCTGATTTCCCACTAGCAGTGGTTTTATCAGTGGTTGAGGTAGGGAGTGTACTCCAAACATTAACCACTGATGCCCCTTTTTCTTGGTACTGGGGTCTTCTTCCTTCAACACTTGACAACCTTTTAATGTTGCCAGTGGTTTAAACAAATCCACTGGTGGATGTCAAAGGTGCTATGGAAGGAATTACCTCCAAGGAAGTCTTATTGATGTAACCACTGTCCAAGTGCAAACCGGTGGGTTTAGCACTTGTAGTGGCTGCTTCACTTGGATTACCACCAAGAGTTACTTGTAACTCAAGGGGTGTAACCTCCTCAGGTTGTGTTGGTGGGTTAGCAAAGATTGATACATCAGACCCAGTCATTTGTTGAGGCATGTTCTCATTGATAGGTGATTGAGAAGGACTGGTTTGTGCCTGGTTCAAATCAATTGCATCCAACAAAAGTTTAGTTGGTGGGGGAATTGTGGAGGTGAGGTTTGGTGTAAGAAGAGAATTTGCCCCGGGCATTGGGCTATGGATGATGGAAGCGAGTGATTCCAGAGCATCATATTGTGGAGTCCCTATGTGTACAACCTGTTCTTTTTGAGAAGAAACATGAGGAGTTTCGGTTATGGGTTGAGATATTTGTACCAACTGCTGTGAGGAAGTAGCAGCAGTGGTTTCTTGTGACTTTTGTGTTGTCACTGGCAGTTGCTCTGGTATCTCATCCTCCAGAGTTGCCTTTTTGATGGGTTTGGGGGGTTTTTGAGTTTTTCTTTTTGTTGGCCTTTTGGTGATTGTAGGTGTGGGTTTCAAAGCAGTTGTTTTGCTACTTTGATCACCTTGAGCAGTGGGCTCAGCAGCAGATACCTGAGGAGCAGTGGTAGCTGCTAAATGCTGCTCAGGCACCTCTGCTTGTGTTTTGCAAGGTGTTGACATTCTTGTAAAAGTTTCAGCAGTTAAGCTGTGCATTTGTAAAGGGTCACCTTGTTTTATTGCAGAAGGATCATTCTTACCAAGTTTCTTTTCAAAACAATAACTCAAAAATCTTGGAAATAGTAAGAATGCCTTTGTTTCAACATTTTTAACCAGATCATTAAAAATTTCCCGGGAATAATTAAAATTTTCTTCTTGAAGAATAGCATAACCCAGGTTTTGAATTTTTAATGGTATTTCATTGAAAGCAATGGTTTTGTTTGAAACACACATTAGAAGGGTATGAAATAAAAATCTTGTTGCAGAAGGGAAGAAACCTTTTTGTAAGGTGTCCTTTTTTACTTCTGCATTATACCCTCGTTCCAGAAAATCATTTTTAACTCGTTTTTGGGAAAATAAGTTTTACCTTCCTGATCATCGAGTTGAAAGACCTCTGAGATGGATTGTGGTGTAATCTTGACAGCTTTACCCTTTAGAGTAGAGTTAATGGCTATGACAGTGTCTCCTTGTTTTTCAAGGGTTACATTCTTCCAGAACTCTCATTGGGTCGCCAAGTAAATTGGTGCATCTGCTGTTAACAAAGTTTTATACTTTGATGCAGATATGGTAGCAATGATGGATTCGAAAATGTCAGTGGTGCCGGGTTTTGTGAGAAGACCCAGAAGGTTGTGAGACGGTTTGAGTAGAATTTCAGTGGGTTTTGCCTTTTGAGAGGCTTCTTTTGATGATGATTTGGAAGTGTGTTTTGCAGATGGCTTCGATTTTGTCATTTTGGAGATGATGATCGAAGAAGAATGTGAAGGAATTTGAAGAAAAACTGCTTTGAGAAGAGAATTTTTGAGAATTCAATTCGACAGTAAAACCCTGTTTTGGGTTTTGAGTGGGGGTTTTATAGGGAAAAAGTGAATGCTGACGTGGCAGCGGTTACAAAAGGTCTGACCACTATGTACTGCCCACATGCCAACCCCTGATGAAATGAAGGACAGTACTTTTTATGAAAGTTACTGATGAAGGCAGTGGTTACAACGGTAACAAATGGAAGCAGTGGATGATTTTCACTATTAGTGGATAGCATATCAGTGGATAAGACACTGCTTTTGAACAACAGTGTTTATTAGAGAAATGAGAGAACAGGGGTTGACTTTCAGCAGTGGACAGACTTTGAAGGAGAGCAGACATTTTGAACAATCAGTGGTTATGGCGGACTTTTAAGGATTTTAATGAAAAGTTCATTTTTAGCTATTTTTAAGGATGGATTTTTGATTTTCTGAAAACATTTTAATGCTTTTATTCATAGAAAAACAAGATTTTGCTTGTTATTCCATGTTTAGCATGCCAATCCTAGAGACCAAGCTTTCAAAGGTGGCTGTATCTAATGCTTTTGTGAGCACATCTGCCAACTGGTCTTTAGTTGGAACATGATGCAGAGAAATCAAACCTTTTTCATAACAATCCCTCACAAAGTGATGTCTGATGTCGATGTGTTTGGTGGTAGAGTGGGAAACTAGATTTTTGATGATATTTTCTGCTGCCTGGCTATCCAACATGAGTGGTGTCTTTAAGGCAGTGATACCAAAATCCAGCAACTGATTTTGAAGCCACAGGAGTTGGGCTGTACAGCTTGCAGCAGCAATGTATTCAGCTTCAGCTGTGGATGTTGAAACAGCTGCTTGCTTTTTGCTTTGCCATGAAACTAAGCAATCACCTAGAAACTGGCACCCTCCTGATGTGGACTTCCTTGTGGTGTTACATCCAGCAAAGTCACTGTCTGAAAATCCTGAAAGCTTGATATTCCCATTAGCTGGATACCAGATACCAAGTGTGGGAGCACCTTTTATGTATCTGAAGATCCTTTTTACAGCAATGAGGTTTGATTTTCTGGGAGCTGATTGACTTCTTGCACAGACACATGTTGCAAACATGATGTCTGGTCTAGATGCAGTTAGGTACAGTAAAGACCCAATCATGCTTCTATAAAGTGTTTGGTCAATCAGCTCATCCTTTTCATCAGACATGACAAGCTTATTTGTTACCATGGGTGTGCTGCATGGTTTACAATCATTCATATCAAATTTGTTTAAAAGTTCTTTTGCATATTTGCTTTGATGAATGAAAGTACCATTTTGCATTTGCTGAACTTGGAGACTAAGAAAGCATTGCAGCTCACCCATTGCACTCATTTCAAACTCAGCTGTCATGAGTTCCCTAAACTCTTCACACATTTTATTACATGTGCTTCCAAAAATAATGTCATCCACATAAATTTGGACAATCATTAAATCCTTTCCTCTCCATTTTAGAAACAGTGTTTTATCAATGGTACCTCTTTTGAAACCATTTGAGAGTAGAAAGGTGGAAAGAGTTTCATACCAGGCTCTAGGTGCTTGTTTCAGGCCATACAAGGCTTTGTTTAACCTGTAGACATGATCTGGATAAAATGGATCCTCAAAGCCTGGAGGTTGACAAACATATACCTCTTCTTGAATTGTACCATAGAGGAAAGCACTTTTGATATCCATTTGAAACACCTTCATGTTGTGGTTGACAACAAAGGCCATGAACAGTCTTAGAGCTTCCAATCTTGCTACAGGGGCAAATGTTTCATCATAATCAATCCCATCTTCCTGTCTGTAACCTTGAACCACAAGCCTGGCTTTATTCTTGACAATGCCCCTTTCATCAGTTTTGTTTTTGAAGACCCACTTTGTGCCAATGGGACTTACATCTTTTGGCAGTGGTACAAGCTCCCATACTTGTTGTCTTTTAAACTGTTGGAGCTCTTCTTGCATGGCTTCTACCCAGCTGTTGTCTTTCAGTGCCTCTTGGTACTTGACTGGCTGATGGAGTGATAGAAAACCAGCAAAAAGAAAAATGTTTTGGGTTTGGCTTCTTGTGAGCACCCCTTCATTGATGTTGCCAATAATTTGATTAGGTGGATGAGATCTCAAGAAAATTAAATCTCCTTGGTATGGTATGATGGCATTTGTTGGTGAAGGCTGCAAATGTGTATCATCTGAGCTAACCACTGCTGGTGACTTTGATGACCCAGCAGTGGCTTCAAAAGGTGGTGGAATAGGAGGTAATGGTGTGGACACATGCTGACTTTTATCCACTGTTTGGGAACTTTTGTCAGCAGTGTTTGATGATGTGGAAGCAGTGGTTGATGGGCTACTTTGATCAACAACTGTTGAGGTAGCAGTGGTTGAGCTTTGACAGCTGTTTTGAACAACTGATGCCTTTCCCATTGTGGCAGACTTTTGAGGGATGATGATTTCATACCCATAGTCTGGTGTTGAATCCTCTGATGGACCTGCACTGTTAGTCTTGACAGCAGTGTTTTCAAAAGTGAATTTTTCAAGATCAAACAAATCTGCAGGATTTGCTGGGATTTTCATTGATGAAAGTTCATTGAACTTTACATTCAAGGTCTCCTCCACTGCTTTGGTTCGTGTATTAAACACTTTGTAGGCCTTGGCAGTGGTTGAGTATCCCAAGTGATAACCACAATCTACTTTGGCTGCAAATTTTGAGATGGAATCTTTTAAATTCAAAATAAAGCATGGGCAGCCAAATACCTTGAAGTATGAGATCAATGGTTTGATTTTATACAGAATTTCATAAGCAGTCTTTTTATACCTGGGGTTTATTAAGACTCTGTTTTGGACATAGCAAGCAGTGTTTACTGCCTCTGCCCAAAAAGTTAATGGCAAACCTGAATCAGCAAGCATAGTTCTGGCAGCCTCAATCAAAGTTCTGTTCTTTCTTTCAACTACCCCATTTTGCTCTGGTGTTCTAGGGATGCTGTACTGCCTTACAATCCCTTTCTTCACACAGAAGGCATCCAACTCCTTATTTTTGAATTCTGTGCCATTGTCACTCCTGAAGACTTTTACTGGAAGGTCAAATTGCTTTTCAACCTGTGTCACAAAGTCTTGCAAAATACCTGCAGTCTCATCTTTTGAGTGTAAAAAGAAAGTCCATGTAAACCTAGAGAAGTCATCAATAATAACCAAACAATATCTCTTTTTCTTGAGACTCATGACTTGAACTGGGCCAAACAGATCCATGTGCAGCATTTGCAAACACTGGGTTGTTTTGGACTCTTCAATGGACTTAAAAGAGCTTTTATGCTGTTTTCCTTTTAAACAGGAAACACAATGCTCAGGACATGAAAACAATTTTTGTGGCAAGCCTCTTACAAGGCCATTTTTTGAAATTTCTGTGATTGTCTTGAGATTTGTGTGCCCCAGTCTCATGTGCCAAAGTTCTGTCTCTTTATTAGAGGCAGCTGAGAACAGACAGGCATCAGCTCTGGGACACTCTTTTGACATATCAACAACATAAACATTGCCACTTCTTTGAGCAACAAGTTTAGTTTTTTCAGTTTTTATTATTTTTTCAATCTTTTTAACCATTTCTGGTCCAACAATCCTACAACAATCTTTTGTGAAAAATGACCCAAACGCTTTGTCACTCATTTGGGACACACTCAGAAGGTTGAGTTTTAGATTGTCAATTAGATTGACATTTTCAAACTTAACATTACCAGACTGAACAGTACCAGACCCCAGAACCTTTCCTTTACTGTTATTGCCAAAGGATATATCACCCCCTCCATGAGTTTTGAAATCTTTGAGAAGGGCTCTACATCCTGTCATGTGCCTGGAGCCTCCACTATCTACATACCAAAGACTATCTAAGCATGCAGAAGCTCCCTGCACATGAAGTAAAGGATTAGTTCATTAAGGTCTCTAAAGCCAATATGGCTTTGGATGGGGTCTCAGCAGTGTCTTGGTTAAGTTCAGATGGTTGGGCAGTGGTTAGATCAGGTGTTTGGACATTTTTGGAACATATTTTCTCTAACCACTGTTGGGGGTCTTGCCCAATGATCTGTTGATACCCAAAGGGACACTGGTTCACTCTTGGTTTTGAGGGCTTTTTGTAAGCCTCATAAACGTGTGGGACCCTAGGGTATGGTGGTTGTCCCTTACCTCTTCTGTATTGATTGGCAGGGGGTGCATCAATCACCTGAACATCTCTTTTGACAGATGTTTGGTTCAGCTGTTTTGTGACAGCTGTTTGAACTGGCACAAACAGTGGTTGGTTCTTGGTGAATTTGACAGATGATGTTGATGGACTCAAGGATGTTTTTGCAGTGTACTCATTCTTTTTCACATCATATTTCTTGAGATACACACATTCTTGAGTTTTGTGGTTTAGTTTACCACATTTGGTGCAGCTTTCAGCAGGTACAATGATACTTGTTTTGTTTAAATCATATGCTTTTAAATAGAAACAGTCTTTTGTTAGATGATTCCTTTTTTCACAAAATTCACAAAACAGATTTTTGATCCTTTCTCTCTTCTTTCTCTTTTCAGACTCCTTTGCAGCAGAGTTTTTAACCTCTGCTGGGATGTCCATGAGAGGAATGACTTTTGCTTTTGGAGCTTTAACACCATCAGTGTCACACCCCAACCGATGGCGGAATCATCGGGGCGCGGCACTAGGCGAATCAGATTGCTCAAGAGAATCCATAACAACTATATTGCGATAATATTTAATACATTCGTTATCCCATACTAACAAATAATACAATCACATAAGTTATCACAGATTTCTTGTCCTCTCGAACAATACAAATCCGACAACCTAGATTTTAGTTGAGTTTCTAGACTTCCTAGCTTGATTTGATATAGTCTGCGATCTAACCTGCAACATACGTTAAAATATTTGTCAATACAAAAGTATTGGCGAGTATACAGGTTTGATAAGTATAGCATAATAGATTAAAAGTGCTGCGAATTTCCACATGCATAAACGTAATACACGACATATATACTCACAAAACTGATACTACCAACTAAGTCCTCGATGCTCGAATGTACGATGGCATAACTAGACCCCGTCGGGCGCAATAGTACTATACTAGTCATGGTGGGACGTCGCGAGTATAAGCCCTAGCACATATGCAACTAGCATCACGTATATCTATGCATAACAGTTATTCGCAAGTGATAATTCGATTGATTGAATAGTTCGTTTGATAAGTTCGATTTGTTAGAAACGTATGTTACACCCAAAATTCGATTAAAAAGGGGTCAAGTATACTCACAGTGCGTAATTAGCAGAAATACAACTTGATTGGATTGGTTGCGAGCACGTCTGTGTTGATCCTTGAAGAATAGAGTAAACGATGTACGGTTAAGCGAGATTAGTCTTGAAGAGTCAGTCATCTGGTCGGATGGTGCTCACCCATTCGGATAGGCTCATCCGATCGGATGGCATATGGACCTGAGTCGGATGGCTGTCATCCGGTCGGATGACAGACTATCCGATCGGATTAGTTGCTGACTCGTGCGGATTGTCAATCGTTCGAACAAGAGTGACTCGTGCGGACTGGATTGTCATCCGTGTGGACTGGCTTGTCATCCGTGCGGACTGACATGTCATACGTGCGGACTGACTTGTCATCCGTGCAGACTGACTTGTCATCCGTGCAGACAAGTGTCATCCGTGCAGACAAGTGTCATCCGTGCGGACTTGACATGTCATCCGTGCGGACTGACATGTCATCCGTGCGGACTTGTCATGTCTGTTTCGCACTCTGAACACTGTTTCCGAGTGTTTAACGGAAGGAATACGTTCGTTTTTACTAGGGTAGTGTAATTTCGCACTAACACTTGAAATTTCATCAGTCCCGAGCCGTTCTAACGGCCGGGAATCACCCCGTTCCATCAGATCTGGTAGTTCTTGATGGTTTTTCATGGTTAACTCGAAATCGCACAGATTTAGGTGAGATTTGTCATTAAAACATGTGGAAATCACCCGGATCTGAGTCGTTTATAGTGAAATGAGATCCCAACTTGAAGTTCATAAGAACTCTTGGTGACATCACCTCAAAACGCCTCAAGTCCGCAGATTTCACGGTTAGAATCTGAGTTTTAAAAGATAGAACGATGTAGAATCGAGTGTAGATTGTAGAAGTACAAGTTTTAGGTTGAAATCTTACCGGAATCGCGAGGAATCGGGAGAAAAGGGTCTTGGAGCGTGTTTGGTCGAGTAGGAGCTGTCACATCACCGTTCAAGTGATGTGACATGGTATTTATAGGCAGCAGAGGAGAAGAAGTGACTTGGTCCGGATTACCCATCCGTCCGGATTGCCCATCCGTGCGGATGGCCCATCCGTGCGGATGGCCCATCCGTCCGGATTGCTATCCTAACGCGGTGGACTTCTCCGTTTTGATCGTTTTGATAGTTTTCGAGGTGCGTACTTTCCATGATTAATTTATATTATCATTATATTGTTATTATTATATATATATATATCACTAGGGGTCGTATTTACGTATCCATAATCCAAAGTTTCGATAATTAACCATCGGTTTCCGATTCGAGTCTGCGATTATTAGCGACGTTTCACGGCCATCAATGAGGGTAGTATAGGTCCTTTCTTGATGTCATCGTGAACGTTATTTCGTGTAGTGCCACAAAGACTGACGGGGTACCGTTTACTCGTATTGTCATCATCGTCATGACGACTGGAGCTACAGCACTCACCCGAGAGTCCTTGTTAGCGTTAATTGTTTACGTTCGCCACATCACGGCCACTGAGGAGGGTAGAATAGGTCCTCACTCAATGCCTCCGTGAGTGTTAGTGTGATAATAGTGTAGTATAGTGATATTGTATTTCGAAAAAATATGCGATCATCCTTCGAATAGTGATATATATACGATATAGTTATACTATGATCCGAATCTCCGGTGCTAGGCGTAACGAGTATAACGAGTAGTAACAACGCACAAAAGTGCGGGTTGTTACAGTCTCCCCTACTTTAGGAAATTTCGTCCCGAAATTAATCCAATAGGTAGGCTTCTAAGAGTTGGTCTCGTATGAGTAGCGATACAGCGAGCGATTTGATCGTAGGTTGACAGCGAGGACGTTTCGAATAAGAGAGATAGACTGCGATAGCGAGAAGGTGACGTAGAGACGAAAGTATTAATCCCACGAGTTGGCATTCCAAAGTACCTTGTCTTGTGTAGAATTCGTTAGTTCGATGCGATTGTAATTTGAAAGGTTTCTCATGACGTAGAGTTAACTGAGTCGATCGTTAACCCACGTTACAAGAAGCGTTTGTTTTTAGATATTAAAAAGGGATTTAGGATGAAAATCTTTGAAGATTTTCCTTTTAACGTGCGGTCAACAGAGTCGATGTTAACCGATGTTGCAAGGAAATTTAAGTTTCTAACGTTTTAAGGAATTGGAAGATGAAAACAAGGGTCACGAAAACTCTCCTATGACATGGGTTCCAGCTGAACTCGATGTTGAACCGACATCTCAAGAAAGTCTTGTTCTTGATCTTGAAAAAGGTTTTAAGGAAAAATTGGACTCATGAAGCTCCCTTTGAACATGGAGTTAAGCTGATTCGATGTTACCTCCACATTGTGAGGAATTTCACTTGTTCCATGGTTTTAATAAAAGTTTTATAAAAAATCAGTTTTAACCTTTCGAAAAGGATGATTTAGCATAAAGCCCCACTTGGCATCTTCCCACGGAAGTTCGTTAATATGTTTAAAACACTTATATATAGGAAGTACCAGCGGCGTATCCACCATGCTTTGCCCATATTACTTCCGTTTCGTGAGGCAGTGTCAGGTGTGCCGATATGACTCGGATAGAATTGCGTTTACTCGGCCAATCGATAGAAAGTCAGACCGAGCATAAGATAGGATCGAATAGATTAATCCAGCGAGTTGATAAGCGAGAAGCGAATAGCGCGTTTTCGATTAGATTCCACATTACACCCACATGGCACGTTTCCACGGGAGTTTGCTAACATGGCAAAACACCATGCTTAACCAGGTTAGCTTTGCCTCGTGAAGCGGTGTCATGTGTACTTAATACCATACAGACTGCAATGAACACCAAGCGAGCGATAAGCGGTAGATTATACACGATAGGCGATCAGCGATTAGGTGATTAAACGAATAATACAAACACAACACTAGTAATGATGGTGATGATTTTGATTGATTAACACCACAGAGTTTGACTAACATTAGACCCCACATGGCCTTTTTCCACGAAAGATCGCTGATATGGCTAAAACACCCTGCCTTAACCATATGAGCTTCATCTCGTGAAGCGAGGTCATGCGTGCTAACTTAACACGAATATCACAGCTAACGGTATAGCGATAGATTGATACACAGCAGACGATATAGATTCACATAATAAGCGATAGAGATTGCGAGATACACAAGGTAAGCGATTTCAACTAGTCGGGTTTGTTTCGAATAAGCTTAACGTTACGTTGCGATGCATCACGGTTATCGAGGAGGGTAGAATAGGTCCTCACCTGATAATATCGTGAGTGTTCATGTGTTTGACGAGATTGATCGCTATAGACTTACGACTAGTCTTGCGTTGATGCAATTGTCCTGCGAGGTAGATTCTCCTGAGTCCATCGATGAGGCGTTTGCATTGCGTTTGCAGACTTACGACAGGTCTCGCGATGATACGGTTTGTTACGCCTTGCGATTGAGTGTAGTGTGTTGAAAATAATCACAATAGTATAATAGGTCTAATAACGTTCAACTCCACGTGGCACCTTCTTCACGGAACTTCGGTAGTATGATAAAGCACACCTTGCCCGACCCCTACTACTTTCATCCCGTGTTTTGGTGTCACCTTTTGTCAAAACGCTATGGAACCTTTGAATTCACTACGATCTCCATGCACTGACCCAAGTAATCCCGTGTGCACCCGCGATTAATCGTTCCTTGCACGTTTATCGTACCTCGTTCTAAAAGCGCAGTGAGGGTAAAACACATTATTTCGTGATATAGTATAGAGTATGTGTGTGAATCTAGTCTAAGTGTGACGATTAGAGAGTGAAAGAGAATACGAGGGCAACATTGAGTAGTAGAGTAGGTTCAAAGCTTAGAAATAAACGTCGAAAATCATATCATTACAACTTTATCCTACGCTTGCTAGGTACTTGATGCTGAAGACTTTTGCTGGAGCTGTTGTTGAGTTCACGGTTCGACGCGGCAGCTGTGGGTGAAGTGACCGTAACGGTTGCAGTTATTGCAATAGCGACAGTCAGCCCCAACTGGATGATGATAGGTGCATGAGTAACACTGAGGATGAGTTCCAGTGTAGGCTCGTTTCGGAAACATCGGAACGGTTCAAAGAGGTTCCGGTTGCAGTAGTTCGGTTGTTGATGAACTCGGGCTTGAAGTCTTTCGTTTGCGGCTGGGTTCGTCGATGTCTTGCGAAGAGATGTCGTCGTTGGAGGATTCGTCTGAAGACTCGCTTGCGGAGTCTTTGGCTGATTCGTCGGAAGATCCGTCGGCAGATTTGTCAGAAGAATCGGCAGCAGATCCATCCGAAGAATCGTTAGCAGATCCGTCAGAAGAATCGTTAGCTGATTCATTAGAAGAATCGCCAGCAGATTTGTCAGAAGATTCCTCAGTAGATTCATCAGAAGATTCGTCAACATGTTCGCCTGAAGGATTACTGGCGATTGCTTGATGAGCTTGCTTGACAGGATTCCTTGAGAATAATCCTTCCATGAGTCGTTTGTTGTTGATTTCTGCGGCTAAGCGGTATGTTTCTTCGATGGTAGCCGGTCTTGCAGCTTCGACAAAATCGCCCACACACTCAGGCAAGCCGCGAATGTACTTCGAAATGGCTTTTTCTGAAGTGTTGACTTGACTTGGGCAGATTATGCTAAGCTGTTTGAACCTTGCGGTGTAGCCAGCATTGTCACCTTCGGTTTGCTTGATTTCCCAAAACTCGTTTTCTAGTTTCTGGATTTCATGAGGGGGGCAGTACTCTTTCTTCATGAGCTCTTTCAGCTCATTCCAAGAGAGAGCGTATGCTGCGGAGATCCCACGTTTGTTACGTTCGGCGGTCCACCAGTCGAGTGCTCGTGATTGAAATACTCCGGTAGCGCAAGTAGTACGGAAGCTATCGGGACACCCGCTTTGACGAAGGGTAACTTCGATAGAATCGAACCACTGGAGTAGTTGAGTCGCACCTCCTTCACCCGTGAACTCCATCGGTTCACAGGCTTTGAAGTGCTTGTAGAGAAAAGTAGATTGCGGAGCTTCCGTCTTGGAGTCTTCCGAGGCTCGAGAGTTGCTGAGAGAGTGCACTTGAGCGGCAATTCGAGGGACAAGCTTACTCACTTCCTTAGTCACAAGTGATGCGATCCTCTTATTGACACTTCGTTTGGCTCTCCTCCTAGCTACTCGTCTCGAGGTAGAGTTGTTGGAAGGCATCTAGACAGAAAGAGACTAGGAATGAGATTCGATCATAATGATTTTTGAGTTTCGCGAGGCGATTGAGCGCGTTTAAAACTTGTTGCGATAGTATATTAGTAATGTGAATCACATAGGAGCCACATAGGAGACACGAAATCCCTAAATTCCCTCACATTGACTTGTTTGTTTATACATTATTTGTATATCTATATAATTGTAGTTTGTAGTTATACGCATACAGGTCGATTTAGAATAAGCGGGGACGCGTGGAAGTGAGAAAACGATAGCGAAGGCGATAGATTATGCATTTGTTTTGTTACGAACATTCGGGTTCGTTTTAGATTGCGATGGCTGTGCGAATCATGTGTTTATATAGTAGGGAGTGAAAATCATTAAATCGAGAAATCGACAAAGCGTAAAGTCTCAAAATGTAAATAAGTTCCAGCCAGTGTGAAATTGGTTGTTCGTACTATAGAGTGCCTTGGGTGTTTAGGCATCGGCTACCCAAGGTAACCCAACTATATTTAACAAGTTCGGGCGCGCGCGTTGACCTAGAAGACTCCATGCTTCCACTGGGATGCAGCTCATGGCATTCGTCTTCCTAGTCATCGCGTGGCTCGAGTTATTGCAATAGTCGAGTCCTTGGTGAGAGCTTTTGAAAACCAATTTATAGAGTGGAACGGCTTATCAAGGTACGGGTTTCACCCCTGACTTAACAGCTTGGTTCCTAATTGTGGTTATGCTCTTCGAATGAATTCGTGAGTTCCACTAGATTTCGAAATGGAGACTTTCGTCGAGATGTGGATGTCACTCCTAACTCGATGAAAGGTTCTTGTGCTAGAAAAATGCGCTGAGTGAGCAATCCCGTCGAGAGTTCTTGGTTTTCACACCTGATCTTGACTGGATCGCTCGGTTTCTTTATGCGAGTATTTTCGAAAACACCTGTATTGTGTCGGCCTTAGGAAAGGCTAAGTAGTATTTCAGCCTTAGGAAAGGCTTCTTCGTGTGAAGTTGTAGTACGCGGTATTCACACAAAGTTGTAGCTTTTAGCGATTTCGATCGAGAGTATCAAGTAAGCCCGATACAAACCCCAATGGGTTCGTACGAGTCGGCCTGTTGGTACTTAGACTATAGACTAGGTCAATTTCTAAGACGTCGACCCGGACTAGGTCGAGTCTGACCTAATTCCCTATAGTTATGGCTCTGATACCAATCTGTCACACCCCAACTGATGGCGGAATCATCGGGGCGCGGCACTAGGCGAATCAGATTGCTCAAGAGAATCCATAACAACTATATTGCGATAATATTTAATACATTCGTTATCCCATACTAACAAATAATACAATCACATAAGTTATCACAAATTTCTTGTCCTCTCGAACAATACAAATCCGACAACCTAGATTTTAGTTGAGTTTCTAGACTTCCTAGCTTGATTTGATATAGTCTGCGATCTAACCTGCAACATACGTTAAAATATTTGTCAATACAAAAGTATTGGCGAGTATACAGGTTTGATAAGTATAGCATAATAGATTAAAAGTGCTGCGAATTTCCACATGCATAAACGTAATACACGACATATATACTCACAAAACTGATACTACCAACTAAGTCCTCGATGCTCGAATGTACGATGGCATAACTAGACCCCGTCGGGCGTAATAGTACTATACTAGTCGTGGTGGGACGTCGCGAGTATAAGCCCTAGCACTTATGCAACTAGCATCACGTATATCTATGCATAACAGTTATTCGCAAGTGATAATTCGATTGATTGAATAGTTCGTTTGATAAGTTCGATTTGTTAGAAATGTATGTTACACCCAAAATTCGATTAAAAAGGGGTCAAGTATACTCACAGTGCGTAATTAGCGGAAATACAACTTGATTGGATTGGTTGCGAGCACGTCTGTGTTGATCCTTGAAGAATAGAGTAAACGATGTACGGTTAAGCGAGATTAGTCTTGAAGAGTCAGTCATCTGGTCGGATGGTGCTCACCCATTTGGATGGGCTCATCCGATCGGATGGCATATGGACCTGAGTCGGATGGCTGTCATCCGGTCGGATGACAGACTATCCGATCGGATTAGTTGCTGACTCGTGCGGATTGTCAATCGTTCGAACAAGAGTGACTCGTGCGGACTGGCTTGTCATCCGTGCGGACTGGCTTGTCATCCGTGCGGACTGACATGTCATCCGTGCGGACAAGAGTCATCCGTGCGGACAAGTGTCATCCGTGCGGACTTGACATGTCATCCGTGCGGACTTGACATGTGATCCGTGCGGACTTGACATGTCATCCGTGCGGACTGACATGTCATCCGTGCGGACTTGTCATGTCTGTTTCGCACTCTGAACACTGTTTCCGAGTGTTTAACGGAAGGAATACGTTCGTTTTTACTAGGGTAGTGTAATTTCGCACTAACACTTGAAATTTCATCAGTCCCGAGCCGTTCTAACGGCCGGGAATCACCCCGTTCCATCAGATCTGGTAGTTCTTGATGGTTTTTCATGGTTAACTCGAAATCGCACAGATTTAGGTGAGATTTGTCATTAAAACATGTGGAAATCACCTGGATCTGAGTCGTTTATAGTGAAATGAGACCCCAACTTGAAGTTCATAAGAACTCTTGGTGACATCACCTCAAAACGCCTCAAGTCCGCAGATTTCACGGTTAGAATCTGAGTTTTAAAAGATAGAACGATGTAGAATCGAGTGTAGATTGTAGAAGTACAAGTTTTAGGTTGAAATCTTACTAGAATCGCGAGGAATCGGGAGAAAAGGGTCTTGGAGCGTGTTTGGTCGAGTAGGAGCTGTCACATCACCGTTCAAGTGATGTGACATGGTATTTATAGGCAGCAGAGGAGAAGAAGTGACTTGGTCCGGATTACCCATCTCTCCGGATTGCCCATCCGTGCGGATGGCCCATCCGTGCGGATGGCCCATCCGTGCGGATGGCCCATCCGTGCGGATGGCCCATCCGTGCGGATGGCCCATCCGTCCGGATTGCTATCCTGACGCGGTGGACTTCTCCGTTTTGATCGTTTTGACAGTTTTCGAGGTGCGTACTTTCCATGATTAATTTATATTATCATTATATTGTTATTATTATATATATATATCACTAGCGGTCGTATTTACGTATCCATAATCCAAAGTTTCGATAATTAACCATCGGTTTCCGATTCGAGTATGCGATTATTAGTGACGTTTCACGGCCATCAATGAGGGTAGTATAGGTCCTTTCTTGATGTCATCGTGAACGTTATTTCGTGTAGTGCCACAAAGACTGACGGGGTACCGTTTACTCGTATTGTCATCATCGTCATGACGACTGGAGCTACAGCACTCACCCGAGAGTCCTTGTTAGCGTTAATTGTTTACGTTCGACACATCACGGCCACTGAGGAGGGTAGAATAGGTCCTCACTCAATGCCTCCGTGAGTGTTAGTGTGATAATAGTGTAGTATAGTGATATTGTATTTCGAAAAAATATGCGATCATCCTTCGAATAGTGATATATATACGATATAGTTACACTATGATCCGAATCTCCGGTGCTAGGCGTAACGAGTAGTAACAACGCACAAAAGTGCGGGTTGTTACAATCAGTGGTTGTGAAATCCATGGGTTTAAAATTTTCAAGAATGTCACACTCATCAGACCAAGTGGGTTTAAACTGGTATTTCTCAATCTCCTCAAAAGTAGAGGATCCCATTGGTCTGTCAAGTATGATTTTGTTCCCAAGTTTATCAGTTATTTTCACTTCTTGGCCATTCTTGTTTGTGGGGATGAACTCAGTGGTTACATAAGTGGTTTGAACAGATTTTTCAAAAGCAGTGTTTTCATCATCATATTTTCTATAACCAACACCAAATTTCACATTGCTTTTAATCTGTTTTTCCAGCATTACCTCATATCCTTTGCAGGATTCCACCCATTTTTCACATGTGATTTGGGTGGACTCTAACTCCTTTTTGCAAACTTGGTATTTTTCTACCATAGTTTGGAGTTGAGTTTTGGTTATGCTTTGCTCCTCTTTGAGACTGCTGATCTCTTTATCTTTTTCAGCCAATTTGTTTCTAAGCTCTTTTAATGACTTTTCAAATTTGACTTCATCAGTTAAGATTTTATCCCTAAGGTTTTCATTTACCTCTTTGATGTTAGCAAATGCAATAATGCATTTGTCCGAACACAGTTTTTCAAGAACTTGAGGTGATACCTTGGCAGCAGCCATCATGGCACAATCACATTGATGATTTTCTTCATCATCAGCTCTTACTTCCTTCTCACCTGCTCTCTCTTCTTCCTTGTCCTCTTTAGACCAAGGATCTGTCAGTGGTTCAATCAGGGTTTCTGAATTTTCTCCCAGCAGCAGTTCACCAGCAACTGTAGTAACCACTGCTTCAGTCAACTCATCCACTGTTTCAGCACTTAGCTGTTCACCTTCAGTTTCTATCCCCTCTGGTATTGACTCTAATGCCATCAAACAAAATTCATCATTAGAAGGTTCATTAAAAGCATAGAGTGCAAAATTTTCATCACTAAGCTCATCAGGCTTGCTGCTCCAGTCAACAAAACCTTGAGTGAAGAAGCTTTGCTGATCTGGTTGTACCACTGCTGGAGCAGCTGTTTGAGGTGCAACAGGTTGCACTTGTGCTGAGGGACAGGGGTTTGAACATACTGAATTTGTGGAACAGTGGTTTGGACATAATGCACAGGCACAGGGGTTGCAGCATAGTGAGCAGTGTTAACATGGGCTGCATGGGTATATTGGGTATAGTGAACAGTGCTTTGATTTTGTGGTCTAGGGTTTGAGCTGGGATGAGTGATTATAGGACCAGTAGTTTGACTCCTGCATTCCCTAGCAAAATGACCTAGCCTATTGCACTTGTAACACTTGATTTTTGATTTATCCAACCCCACCCTTAAATTCCCATGTAACCCTGGGAATTTTCTCCCTGTTCTTTTGTAGAATTTGCTTGTTCTTACACTAAGCAAAGCCAATTGATGCAAAATGTCTATCTCTTCTAAGTCAGTGGGATCAAAGTGTTGCAAATCATTGAGTTTAAAACACAAATTATCTGACATCTGGTTTTCACAATTTGCAGTAAAAGCATAATTTACAGAGTGAGGATCAGGGTTGTTAAAATTTCCACCAGCAGTTATATCAATAAAGTGATCATAACCCTTATCCTTACCACTGCTACCAGATTCTTCCTGACCAAAAAGAGCTGTGCTACCGAATGAATAATCATCAGCAACTTTGCCAGACTCTTGCAACTTCTTTTTCTGGTTCAACTCCCTTTCATAGGTCAGGAGTCTACCATGAAGTTGGGTCAGTGTCAGATCTTTAAACTCAGCAGAGTTTCTAGTGACAAAAGCTATGGTATCCCATTTTTTTGGTAGTGACCTAAGGAACCTGCTACTTTGAGTTGAATTTGGAAATGTTACTTTAACAAGCCTTAGTTCACTAATGAGACAACTGAATCACTCAAACTGCTGAGTCAATGATTCACCCTTGATGTGACAAAATGTTTCATACTGCTGATTCAGAATTTCCCTACTGTTTTCAATGACTTCTTCTGTCCCCCCAAACTGTTCCTTCAATGCATCCCATAGCTTTTTGGCACTGTTACAGTGTAACAGTCCAGCATAGATCTCATTGGGTAACGCAGATGCTATGATGCTAAATGCTTTGGCATCGAGTTCGAACTTTTGAAAATCAGTTTCAGTATAGTTTTCAGTTGGTTTAGGAACGAACTTCTTTGCATCCTCAGCACTTGGCACCATAGGAACATGGGGGCCAAAAACTACAGACCTCCAACATCCAGTGTTCTGTTGAGCAAGGATGTGACCCATCCTTCTCTCCCAGATGTTGTATTCATTACGTTTAAGCATGGGTGGTTTAAAAAGCGAGCCAATGTTATTCTTATCATCTTGTGATTGTGACGTCATCCTGGTTGTTTTACAGGCACTGATTAATCAACTTTGATGGTGATTAAACCTTACTCTGTTTTTCAACACAAACGAACAAACTATCAGTATAAACTTTTATGAGCTGAACTATTTGCGTCAAAATGATTGTTAAATCAAATTTGACTGTCCAAGCTCTGATACCAATTGATAGGATCTGAGTTTGGTTTTGATTGTATTTTACGTTTGAATTAAAATGAAGATGAATGAGTTGTGCAGCGGAATTAAGATGGAAACAAACTTTGCATACAATCAAACGAGTGAATTGCTTTAATCAAACATTTTCCACAAAGAACCGAAAGATTGAATTTATTTCAATAACGATTACAATGCAATGTCTGAACACAAACTCCCCCTCAGCCTGAGCTCACAATGTTTGTTCGTGCAGGAAGAAGATTTTGTAAAGAGCTAATAGAACAGTACAGAGCACTGTTCTATTTATAGGCACAAGCAAACCACTGAGGCATCTAAGCTGACGTCACCATGAAAGTGACATCTAACCTCCTAACAAACTCCAACCTCTGATCTATACAACCTCTGCTTTACTAACTACTGCTATTACATTTCATTACATAAAGACATCTAAACAACTGCTGCATCCTTCCACTGATGTGAACCCAGCAGTACTTGTCCGGATCAGCAGAGCTTGACTCAAGGCAGTAGATTGAGCAGCAGAGCTTTAGTCTTCCATCCGCTTTTACTTGATCAGCAGTTTGTGGGTCAGTAGTTTGTACGATCAGTAGATAGGAGGTCAGCAGATGTTGAAACCACTTTCAAGGGGAGAGACTTGTATGTATAACATCTGCTTATTCTGGATCCACTGCTCTGATCCAATTTTGGCTTTAATTATCTGTTCCTCTGGTAGGGTTCGATCCCAACAGTAAGTGATGAAACAAACTTATAAAATGACATCAGCCTGGTTGAAACGTTGAACCTTAAAAAGTAAACAAACATTCATAAGGAAAGAATGTTATTAAGTTAAAAATTTTAAAACCCTTAAATGAAATGTTCATATTTTAGGAACATTACAAAATCGTTAAGAATAAAAACCCTAAATTCAATTACCTAATATCATAAATCATCAAACATTTAACTGATGTATAAAATCCCCAAATCCAAATCATTTCATCGATTGGGTCAATATAACAACATCAGTTTAGAAAGGTTGAAGCTTGCAGGTGTTCATATAACATGCCTTCAAGTAACATACATGTGAGTGTATCTGTGATGTGTGTAAAATGCAACATATAAATTACATCAAATGAGGCATAAAACTAACCCTTTTTTAGTACTAATGTTGGAAACAGTGTGCTTTTGTCTTCCTTTTGTATTTTCAGGACCAAATGAGCTTAAATGAACAAAAGGAACAAATATGCAACAAAATCTAACATAAATACAAAGAAAATGAATAAACGTGGCATGCCCGACCCCTCGACAGCATCTTCCCAAGCAAAAACAAGAAACATAAGGCTGACCACGGCCCCGTGCCCAGTGGACATGGGGGCGTGGCCAGGTGTCTGCAGAAAATGACAAAGTTGTAGAAGCTTCTATTCCCAGCACACGGGCGTGCCCAGCTCAACACGGGCCGTAGTCAACGCTAAGATTCACAAAATCTTGCAAATCTTGATAGTACAGATACGCTTCTGCACATGGGGCCGTGCCCAGTGAACACGGGGGCGTGTGGAGCCTAATGCAGACAATTGTAATTAATGAAGAAAGAGAAAGAGGATGGCCACGGGGCCGTGTCCGGGCTTCTGTACAGGTTATAAATAGGGGTGCTTGGTTCACTTCAAAGGCATCCCTTGGCAAACCACCTCTCTCCCACTTCACCACCACTCCACCACCACTACAATACCCACATCCACCACCATCATCCATCATCCACCTTAGAGTGTGTGTAGTAGTCTCGGGATCCAAGATTGATAGTAAGAGTTCTTGACAATCAAATGCCATGTTTGCCTAAGTCTCTTACATCACTTGGTGAAGACAAGCATTTAATGTAATACTTTTGATTTTTAATCTTTTCGCACTTTTTATTTGGTTTTGTATTAATGACTTTAATAACTAGTTTCTTATGTTGAAGGTGAAACTTCCTTATCATTTGTCCGTGGTGTCTTGGCATTATTTTACCGTCTATATAAAATAAAACATTTTCACCATTCATATCTCTACGGTATATATAGAGATATGTTGGCTACCTGGTCGGGGGTTAAGGGAATGGTTTGGTAAGGTTCTTACCTTGTTCAGCGTATAGATCCTGCAAGGACCTGGGTCAAGTTTACTAGGACCTCCTTCAATACCCACTGGTATTGGATGGCGGGGGTGCGAATGGCTTGATCCCCTCATATGTAAACTACTACTAATACATTAACCCGGCTACTTGGGATTGTATCCCTGCTGACTCAAACCACTTAGCCGAGGGTAACGTCACCTTCAAAAGAGGGGCCTACCACTTTACACATTAATAACTTAATTAATTATCTTTCAATATTCCGACCCTTTGGGATTGTATCCTTGCTGACTCAAACCACTGGGTTGAGGGTAACGTCACCTTCAAAATAGGGGCCTACTACTATAACTAAGATAATCTCTTAAAAAGTGCAAAAGTGCGGAAATCATCAAAGGTTACATTAAAGGCGAGTCGGATCCACGTGATTCATCTTATCTATCTGTTTTTATTTTATTTTTATTTTTCAGCATTTTTAGTTTTTATTTTTCATGTTTAAAACCTTTTCTAAAACTTTTGATTTGATTAGACGTTGAGGATAAACCGGTACTAAAAGCTCTTGTGTCCTTGGACGACCTCGGTATCTTACCAACGCTATACTACGCTCACGATGGGTGCACTTGCCCATATGTGTGTTTAGTGTTAGTAGAATATCGTGTTTTATAAATTTAAAACTTGATTAATGTGTTAAAAAGGGCTTAAAATATCAACAAAAACATATAACGCTACACACGCATCAATCTGACATAAATTCTAGAAGATGGTTTGACTAAACACAAAAGGGAGTGTCTTTTTTTGTGTAGATTTGCTCTGTTGGAATAAAAGGAATACGTAGACCGAACTCCAAAGTAGTAATTGAATCCATAAATAAGATTTTGGAAAGAAAAAGTAAAAATTTTTGAAATCTAGTATCCCCACCCGGTCTTATACCGTTCAACCAGTCCGACCGATAACCGACCAGTTCAAATAGAGTCGGTTCAAATGGGCTCAACAGGACCTGTCCCAAAAATGGTGTAAACCAATCATACCTTGACACATCTAAAAATTCCTTGACCACCAACAAAATTTACAGAATTCCTTCCATCTTTGCTTTAAAATAATATGATATTAACAGAATTAAATATATTAATCCCTAAATTAACCCTAATCACAAAAAAACAGCACCAAATCACAATCAAAACTTGACAGATCTCTCTAAATCAAACCGCACAAACAGAGTTATATATATATATACACACACACAATAATAAAAACATTATTACAACATACCACTGTCACCGATTAACAGGAGCTTGATGAGGTAATCATAATCCGCTCGAGCCCTAGCAGTGGGAGCAACCATGGCTAACAATTATTAATCAAATTATGCGATAAGAAACCCTAGGAGAGCTTCTTCTTCTTCTGAGTGTACAAAAGGGTTCATCGTGTTCAGAATGAGAAAATAAATATAACCAAATAAAATTTCTAAATGAGAAAATAGATCTTACATGAATATTCTGTTGTTCAACTACTCGACGATACATGATTTAGGGTTTCAAACGCAGCTGTATCCAATAGAAGTAACCTCTGCCGGACGGTTGTTGAGGAGATGGAAATGTGAAGAAGGAGAAGGATGAACATCAGAAAGAAAGGGGATCTTGTATGTAAGCGTGAAGGAGAAGAATGAAGTAGCGGATGAAAGCTTTGGTATTTAGGGTTTGTGAAAAAGTGAGAATTAAGGGGATGGAACCTTGGGCGGGAAAATGGAAAAAAAGATGCCCTAATCTACTGACACGTGGCCCAAATAACTTTTATTTATTATATATAATAGATGTACCTGTGTGTTATATAGATGGCTACAACAAAAAATATATAATTTAACAGTGTTCATATAAATATTTTAATTAAAAAAATGTTCAACTACTAATGGAAATATTAAATTACACTGAATAATTCAAATACATGAATAGGAATAAAATCACAACTAGTTAAAGATTTCTTTATAAACGACATTTGTTGTTTTATCAGCAAGTTTGCCATTGTGACAGAAGAGTATGTGCCATGTTTGTCCTCATTATTAGTCGGACCTTCAAAATCTACATAAAGCATATAATACAAATACGAACTTACATTACAAACCACTACGGTATACTGAAAGGGAAAAACAAACCAGCAGGTAACTAATAATATATCTAATAAGTAAAAAAGAATACTATATATCACCCGTGTGTAGAGCTTTAAGGGTTCTTTGCAATTTGGCTTCAGTTGTGATTATTAGCCATCTGTATCAACCCGTCCCATATTTTACGGGTTTCGGGTATACCCGTCGGATTTGGGTTTTTTTGCCATCCCTATAATCATATCCTCTCATCTTCTATGTACAATAAAAAATGACTGAAATAATTATGTAATATATTATGTATCAGAGATATATGAAATCCCAAATGCCAATCACTTAAAAAGCCATCCCTAACCGACACGCGGGCTAACCTCTCGGTCATGTTTGTGTGGGATGATAATCATGCTTTGAGTCTCCTTATTGCCTAAGAACATTAAAACAAAAGCAGTCCTCGTTTAATAATCGTCAACAGTGTTGTACACTTGTACACGGCCATAATAATATAGATTAATGGTGATGTAAGAAAAAAAAACTCATACTGGCATATAAAAAACTCTCCATATTGGTCATGAAGAAATCCATACACCATCCAAGAAGCAATCTAATTGTGTACATGACCTGGTGCTTATGCCAAAGAAGTCTCTGTGTTTAAAAATTATAAATTTATAATTTTTCTTTTTGGTCGTATGTACATTCACACCCAACAAACCAATACACATTCAATATATACAAACTTCCATTCCACTGTAGACCAGCAATATGCTTCCTGCAATTTGCCCTGCATCATATTGTTGATTGCTCCTAAACCTAGCCAAACACCTCAAAATAATAAACCAAATAATATAATCTTTGTCAATAATTTTCCTAAAAATGCACCCCCGAACTGGAGGTGGCAATTGACCAAGAGAACCGGAATCGTAGAACTACCTCCATAAACAAAGGATAGGAAGTGAAAATGAAATCAATTTTTGTACTGTTGCATGCAGCCAAAGGCTGGATAACCCCTTTCTCCATGTTTTTTTTTGTCACCAAGCTGAAGTTTCAAGAGCAGTCTTGTATCAGTTCTTTAATCGGTCCATCAGTTGTTTGGGATTACATAAGCAGTTGTTCACATCAGCTGCAAAGGGGAATCATCAGTTGCTTGAAACAAAAGGCTGTTAAGTTGTTCTACATCAGTTGTTTTGAGGCGAGGTGTCACACCCAACCGATGGCGGAATCATCGGGGCATGGCACTGAGCGAAACAGATTGTCTAGAAATTTTCCATAACATTTATCATTACTATTCAATTTAAAATAATAATCCCATACCGTATCTCAAACAGTAGAATAATTATTACAGACGAAAATCCAGGCAAATATTCTGTTCCGACAACTCAGATTTAAATAGACAGCAATTGTTTATCTGCTTCTAGAGACCCTTAGTCTGACCACTACAGACAACTATTTGTTGGGCTCTAAAGCTTTATTCTAGCTTCAAATTCCTACCAAGTGTGCGTCCTAAGCACCTGTCACATACGTTAAAATAAAGTCAATACATATAATGTAAAGGTGAGCATACAAGTTTGATAATAGCATATAGAGTTCGAATTCGTTTACGCATAACCAGCACGTACACATAGTGAAATGAAGCACGTTAGTTATCGACATAGATCCATCGATACCAATGACTGCGGGTTGACTGCCCGAGTCAGTTCGCAATACATGATTACCACCGTAATCCATGCAAGTGATTGTCCTTAACAACCCCCGTGTGAACGGGTGCTGAGTCCAAACTATAGTACTATCGTTGCTAAGGCAGGTAGACAGCATTCCATGTGTAAACATAACAAACAAGCATTCATAAGCCATGTATAACATGCATTAGCGGTTAGCGTTCAAATAGTATTGAGTAGTGTGATTGTTGTAGTTTGAATATTCGTAACGTATGTAACACCCAAAAGTGCGTAAAGCAAAAAGGGATCGAGTATACTCACAGCGGTTAATGGATTGAAGGGAGCGCTTAGCGAGTTAGGTTAGCCTGAATAGATTTGATAGCATAACGATAAGTGACGCATAAAACGGTACAAAGTATGAGTGAGTCGGATAGCAGTTCGATCGGATGGTAATCCGATCGGACAGCAATCTGTGCGGATAACAATCCGTTCGGATGGTCATCCGGTGGGACAGCTTGTCCGGTCGGATAACGATTCGAGTGGATTGTTTCTTCCTATAAGAAGGATGTGTTTGTGTATAATGGCTTAACTTTTGAAGTTTTCGTTGTAACATTTTGAAAGCGTTGAAGTATCTCTATCCATCAAGTCGGTCGATCGGATGGTTAGTCGTGTGGATGACAATCCGTTCGGATGGTCATCCGGTCGGACAGTGATCCGGTCGGACGACGACTTAGTGACGAGGTTACTTAGTGAAGACAAGTTCACAGCAGAAGTGTCACTCGATCGGATGTCCATCCGATCGGGTGGCAACCCTGTTAATGAACATGTTGAAAATTGTTTAAGTCTTTAAAGTCTTAGTATCTCATGATCCAAAGAGTAATCCAGTCAGATGGTCGTCCGATCGGATTGCAATTCGTTCGATACTCAAACTTCAGATAGGGCTGTTTAAGTGTGGGTCCCAAGTGTGATCCGTTCGGGTGGCAATCCGTTCGGATACACTATCCATTCGGACAACACTCCGTTCAGATAGCATTTCATTCCGATTGTTCCGTTCGTCTTACACTTGGTCGTTTTGATTGTTTGTCGTTCTGTCGAGATGTTTTGACAACGTGTTAACCAACAGAACTCCGTTTTGAACCAAGTGACCAGACCGACCAGGAATCACCCTTGTTCGCACAGTTATCGGCTCGCGACGGTTGTTCTTGTTTAACCCGGAATCGGTGGTCTCATGAGTAGAATCCAGATCCTGGACTAGTACAACACTAAGGATGAATACGAGACTAGAACAGAGTCCGATTCTATCGGTTTTGAGTGTATTGGGTGTGAAAGAGTTGGAAGAAAGTTAGAAACCATCTTTCAATCCCTTTTCCCCACTCTTGTGTTGAGATCTTTACAAGATCTTTGTGTAATCGGGTGGAAATCGGTTAGATCTCAGTTGTTCTTGGTGGATTGAAGTCAAAACATGAAGTTCTTGAAGAACACATGATGACGTCATCCTAGAACACCCGAAATCTAGTGATTTCATGGTTAAAAGTTAAGATTCAAAAGATAGAAAGGTGTAGGAGTGCGTGTAGATCAAGAAAGTACAAGATTTAGGGCGAGATCTTACCTTGATTGAGATAAATTGAAGAAAAGGTGAGGAGCACGAATGGTTCGGACAGAGGGTTTCCAAAAGTAGAAAGAATGACAATGACAGGGGTATTTATAGGATTCCAAAAGAGGAAAGGGCTGTCCGATCGGATGGCACACCGCTCGGATGAGTTATCCAGTCGGATGACATTCCGGTCGGATGGCACCTGGCCTGTGGCATTGTGGCTATCCGGTCAGATGGCTATCCGGCCGGATGGCACTTGATTTAAGCGTTTGGCGCGACGATGGTTTCGATTTCGGTTGCGGGCGGTTCGACGCGATAGGGTTTCTTAGTCAAATTACTTTCAGTCCCAACTAATTCATATCGAGAACTGTCTCTTCTCCACTAATTATCATAGTTCAATTGTGATTCAGGTTAAAGTTCGATTTTGAGTTTTGATTGAGTTCGATTGATTCTCCACATCACAATATAAATAAACACGCACAAGTAACACATAAGACACGTATAACAACTAAATTTCGTAAGTCGAGTTGCGGTTCGTATTCATGATTCGATGTCGATTTAATTAGCATAGCTTGATTATTGATTAATTAACTTTATCGCATTGTTACTTCCTATAGTTCACAGTCGTAGGTCATTTGAATAATACGCCGATGTCTTGTAATTAACAACACTTACTCCACATAATACAAATAAAATAAAGAAATTTCTACAAGTCAAATCCGTATAACCGGTCGTTGACTTTGACCTTGACTTTGACTTTGACTTGTGAAAACAAGGGGTGTTACAGCCTCCCCTTGTTTAGAGAATTTCGTCCCGAAATTAGGCTGGAAGCTGTACAACGCCGTTAATAACGTTTGAGAACTTTCTCTTTCTAGACTTTCTCTTTAAACAACTGCGGGTACTTCGCCTTCATGTCGCTTTCGAGTTCCCAAGTGAACTCTGCGCCTCGTTTGCCTTCCCATCGGACTTTCACAATAGGAATGCGAGAGCGTCTGAGTTGCTTGGTTTGGCGATCCATGATTTCGACAGGCTTCTCCACGAAGTGTAATGTTTCGTTTACTTGCAAGTCGTCAAGAGAAACATGTAAGTCACGGTCGGCTAGGCACTTTCAGAGGTTTGACACATGGAAAGTCGGGTGGACGTTACTAAGTTCCTCCGGTAGTTCGAGTCTGTAGGTGACTTTTCCGATCCTTTCCAGAATCTTAAAAGGTCCAACATATCGAGGCGCGAGCTTTCCTTTCTTGCCGAATCGGACCACACCCTTCCAAGGTGATACCTTTAGGAGTACGTAGTCACCAACGTCAAATTCAAGGGGCTTGTGTCGTCTATCGGCATAACTTTTCTGTCGATTCCGAGCTTTCACCAGGTTGTCTCGAATTTGAAAAATTCTGTCTGTCGTTTCTTGTAATAGCTCAGGATCGGTTAATTGCAAATGACCAATCTCGTGCCACACAATAGGCGATCGACATCTTCTTCCGTACAGGGCCTCGAATGGTGCCATTTGGATGCTAGAATGATAGCTGTTGTTATACGAGAATTCGACTAACGGAAGGTATTTATCCCAATTACCACCGAAGTCTATGACACACGAACGGAGCATGTCTTCAAGAGTACGAATTGTTCTTTCAGTCTGACGGTCGGTTTGAGGGTGGAAGGCGGTACTTAGATTTAGCGATGTACCGAGTGCCGTTTGGAACGTTTCCCACAGTCGCGAAGTAAACCGAGCATCATGATCAGAGATGATGTCACGAGGAGTCCCATGATTACAAATGATCTCGTCAGTGTAGATTCGGGCTAATCGTTCTACCTTGTAGTCTTCCCGTATTGGCAAAAAGTGAGCTGATTTAGTCAAACGGTCGACCACAACCCAAATGCTGTCGTGACCTGATGATGTGTGCGGTAGCTTTGTTATATAGTCCATAGCTATACTTTCCAATTCCACATGGGAATTGGTGGTTGTTCGAGTAAGCCAGAGGGTCTTTGATGTTCAGCCTTGACTCTTGCGCAAGTTAGGCATTTTCCAAAGTAGAGAGCGATATCCCTTTTCATGCCCGACCACCAGTACTTATAACGAAGATCCTGGTACATTTTGTCGGCACCGGGATGAATAGAATACCGGGATTTGTGAGCTTCGTCCATCAAGATCTGTCGCAAATTGGTTCGTTTGGGAATCCAAATTCGGTCCAGAAAGTGGAATATCCCATTCGATTTGCTCACAAGCTGGGCTCCATCGTGATAGATTCTTTCCTTCTTCAGTGTGAGTTCATTAAAACACACATGATGAGCTTCGCGGATGAGGGTTTCGAGATCGTGTTGGGCTTGAACGTTACGAGTGCTAAGCAGATAGCTCCGTCTGCTAAGTGCGTCGGCAACAACATTTGCCTTGCCTGGGTGATAACGGATCTCACAGTCGTAATCGTTGAGAAGTTCTACCCATCGGCGTTGACGCATATTATGTTCCTTCTGATTTAAGATATGTTGCAGGCTCCTATGATCGGTGAAGATCGTACACTTGGTACCATACAGGTAGTGTCGCCAAATCTTTAATGCAAAAACAACTGCGCCTAGCTCGAGATCATGGGTTGTATAGTTCTTCTCGTGGACTTTGAGTTGACGAGATGCGTAAGCTATGACCTTGTCCCGTTGCATGAGAACACAACCAAGACCAAGGTTGGAAGCATCACAATAGACAATGAAATCATTGTTTCCGTCGGGCAATGTGAGAACAGGAGCGTTGCAAAGCATGTGCTTGAGGGTTCGAAAGGCAGACTCTTGTTCAGTTTTCCAAACAAAAGGCTTGTCTTTATGCGTGAGAGCGGTAAGCGGCACAGCGATCTTTGATAATCCTTCAATAAATCGTCGATGATAGCCCGCTAGTCCGAGAAAAGAACGGACTTCAGACGGGTTCTTAGGCGTAACCCAGCTCTTAACAGCTTCAATCTTCGCAGGATCGATGTGAATACCTTGACTATTGACAATGTGACCCAGAAACTGAACTTCCTCCAACCAGAATTCACACTTGGAGAACTTGGCGTAGAGTTGGTTCCCCTGGAGTAACTCGAGAACCAAACGTAGATGTTGCACGTGTTCGGCTTTCGATTTGGAATAGATCAAGACATCGTCGATGAATACGATGACGAAACGGTCGAGATATGGTTTACACACGCGATTCATAAGGTCCATGAAGACCGCTGGTGCGTTGGTTAAACCAAAAGGCATAACAACGAATTCGTAATGACCGTATCGAGTGCGAAACGCGGTTTTGGGTATATCCTCCTCCTGAATGCGTAACTGGTGATATCCTGAGCGTAGATCTATCTTTGAGAAGCACGTAGCACCTTGTAGTTGATCAAACAAATCGTCATTGCGGGGTAGGGGATAGCGGTTCTTGATAGTTAACTTATTCAATTCCCGGTAGTCGATGCACATCCTGAACGACCCATCCTTCTTTTTGACGAAAAGGACTGGCGCACCCCAAGGAGAGGTGCTCGGGGGAATGAAGCCTTTCTCAAGTAATTCCTGGAGTTGGTTTGAGAGTTCGCGCATTTCGGATGGCGCGATTCGGTAGGGAGCTTTTGCAATAGGGTTCGCTCCGGGGATGAGGTCGATGCGAAAGTTGATATCACGACTTGGCGGTAGTCCCGGGAGATCATCCGGAAAGTCATTAGGAAATTCTCGAACCATAGGAATATCTTTCACTTCCTTCTTCTCTTTCTTTTCCTTCTCCGCTACTACAATGTTAGCCAAGAAAGCTTTATATTCCTTGCGGAGATACTTGCTAGCTTGAACACATGACATGAGCTTGAGACCTTTCGAAGTAGTATCACCGTAAACACACAATAAGTCACCATTCGCGAGCGAGAATCGAATCATCTTGTCGAAGCACACAACTTCAGCATGGTTTTCACGAAGTAAGTCCATGCCTACTATGAGGTCAAAACTTCCGAGTTGCATCGGAATGGGGTCGATTGGGAAGATGGGATTGTTGAGCTTAAGAGTACAATCACGAAGAACAGAATTGACGCTGACAGTTCTTCTAGTAGCGACTTCAACATCGAACATCGAGGAGAGTTGGGAGCATTTACGACTAAGGAGTTTCTCGAATTCGAACGACACAAAGCAATTATCGGCTCCAGTATCAAACAAACATGAAGCATAAATACCATTCACAAGGAACGTACCATTGACCACGTTGTTGTCGGCCTAGGCTTGACGCACGTTGATGTTGAAAGTTCTGGCGCGTGCGGCCTGTTGTTGTTGCTGCTGTTGTTGTTGCTGCTGGGGCTCTTGTTTCACGACCCTGTTTGGGCACATGTTGGCGAAATGGTTCGGGTCGCCACATGCGAAGCAGGCTCTGGCTTTGACCGCGGGTGCCGGAGGAGCTTGTTGAGCCTGAGGGGCGGTGAGTAGAGCTTGATGAGCAGGAGCTTGTCGAATACGGTAGTTGGCAGTAAAATGGTCGTATATATTGCAATGAGCACAAAAACGGCAAGCAATGGCAGTCGGGTGGAAGTAGGTACAAGTAGGGCAGAGCGGGTGTGGCCCAGTGTATGCACGCTTTGCAGGCGGTGCATTAGCCACAGGCGCCGCTACTTGACGTTGTTGGGCTGGTACAGCTTGAATCGGTGCAACAGTGATCTCACAGATCTTGTTACTGGAGCTGTTCTTTCTCTTGTTCTTCCTCTTGTTGCTCGATGTGGTGGGTTCAGCAGTTGGTGTGGCGGTAGTAGCTTGATGCAGGTGCTTCGAAGTTTTATCCCAGACACCAGCCTTGACCCTCTTGTCGTTGATTTCGGCGACCAGTAGGTAAGTCTCTTCGATCGTCTTAGTCTTAGCCGCTTGCACGAAATCTGCGACGCAGTCGGGCAAGGCTCGGATGTACTTCTTGATTGTGATCTCCAGAGTCTTGACTTGATCGGGACAGATGATGCTGAGCTGTTTGAAACGAGCAGTGAGAGCAGCGTTGTCACCCTCATGTTGATGTATGTGCCAAAATTCATCCTCTAGCTTTTGACGTTCATGAGGAGGGCAGAATTCCTCTAGCTTGACTTCCTTGAGCTCGTCCCACGACAGTCCGTAGGCTGCATCGTTCCCTCGCCTGTTCCTCTCGGCCGTCCACCAGTCTAATGCACGGGACTGGAAAACACCGGTAGCATTCAGAGTTCGGAGGTCATCGGGGCAACCACTCTGCCGTAGAGTGACCTCAATGGAATCGAACCATTGGAATAGTGTAGTAGGGCCTCCCTCGCCAGTGAATTCCTTTGGCCCACACGACTTGAACTGCTTGAAATTGAAGGACTTGGCGGTAGCTTTAGGAGCTTCGGTCCTTGACTCCTCAGATGATTTGCTGGCATTCTCGTAAACATCACTCACGGCCTTTGCTACACTTTTAGCGATGATGGCAGCAAGGCGTTTGTCCCTCTTTTCTTGACGAGAAAGTGTGTGACGGGATCCAGATGACATTGTCTGCAACAGACATCGTCACAGGACTCAACACATTGTATTCGAATCTCATCTCACACGTCTACTACTTACTAAAGCTCAGGAACACGCATATTCACGTAAACACATAAGCACATAGAGCACAAAATCGCATAAACGCATAAACACGTAGAGCACATAATCACATAACACCTAAGCACGTAAAGCACAGAAGCAAGGAAGCACATACGCGTTTAATCACTAGAGGCAGTAAAAAAAACAGAAACCTATTATTCAAAGTCTGCGATCGTTCAAGAATAGCGTAGTATAAGCGTATATCGTAGTATAAAGTCGCCCATAATTCAACGATTTGTTAACGTTGTGTAGTGTGCTGTGTGAGTAGCAGAAGCAAAAGGCGTTAGATTGAAACCAGAGATATCCCAAAACGCTAACAAATAATCATGAAACACACGAAACACATAAAATCAACGAATCATCAGAGTTAGAAGTTGCAAGCTCAAAATCGAAACATGTAAAAATCAAGAGATAGATTGTCTGCGGCTAGTAGACTTTGACTAACCAAGGTGGTTCAACTATTCACAAGGACTTGTTGTTCATGTCTGACCTTCAGAACTGTGCTTTTGCCTCGATTCTTGAGCGTTTGGCACACATCCTGTTAGTCATATCAAGACTTCAGGTCATTGGAGTCCGTCGAGACCTTGGTGAGAGTTTTGTAAAATGTGCGGAACAAGTCGTTAAGGTTAGGGTTTCACCCCTGGCTTAACAACTTCGTCCCTGTTTTTGATAAAATGGAGGAGATTATTCATCAAAATATGGGTTTCACCCCTGATTTGGTATACTTCCCCCGCTGAACAAGCGTTCGTTATTGAAAAAAATGAAGAGATCATTGATAAGTTGATAAAACAGCATTGATTAAGCAATTTAGTCAGGAGTTTGCGGTTTTCACACCTAATCTCGACTTCATCGCCCCTTTATAGTTGAAAATTCGAGTGTAGTGATAGTGTAGCATAAGCGAGAATAGCGAGGAATAAGCTCGTACATAATCCCTACTGGAAGTACTCAAGTCGGTCTGTTGGTTCCTAACTATAGTCTAGGTTTCTAAGATATCAACCCGGACTAGGTCGAGTCTTGCCTAATTCCCTATAGCTATGGCTCTGATACCAATCTGTCACACCCCAACCGATGGCGGAATCATCGGGGCATGGCACTGAGCGAAACAGATTGTCCAGAAATTTTCCATAACATTTATCATTACTATTCCATTTAAAATAATAATCCCATACCGTATCTCAAACAATAGAATAATTATTACAGACGAAAATCCAGGCAAATATTCTGTTCTGACAACTCAGATTTAAATAGACAGCAGTTTATCTGCTTCTAGAGACCCTTAGTCTGACCACTACAGACAACTATTTGTTGGGCTCTAAAGCTTTATTCTAGCTTCAAATTCCTACCAAGTGTGCGTCCTAAGCACCTGTCACATACGTTAAAATAAAGTCAATACATATAATGTAAAGGTGAGCATACAAGTTTGATAATAGCATATAGAGTTCGAATTTGTTTACGCATAACCAGCACGTACACATAGTGAAATGAAGCACGTTAGTTATCGACATAGATCCATCGATACCAATGACTGCGGGTTGATTGCCTGAGGCAGTTCGCAATACATGATTACCACCGTAATCCATGCAAGTGATTGTCCTTAACAACCCCCGTGTGAACGGGTGCTGAGTCCAAACTATAGTACTATCGTTGCTAAGGCAGGTAGACAACATTCCATGTGTAAACATAACAAACAAGCATTCATAAGCCACGTATAACATGAATTAGTGGTTAGCGTTCAAATAGTATTGAGTAGTGTGATTGTTGTAGTTTGAATATTCGTAACGTATGTAACACCCAAAAGTGCGTAAAGCAAAAAGGGATCGAGTATACTCACAGCGGTTAATGGATTGAAGGGAGCGCTTAGCAAGTAAGGTTAGCCTGAATATATTTGATAGCATAACGATAAGTGACGCATAAAACGGTACAAAGTATGAGTGAGTCGGATAGCAGTTCGATCGGATGGTAATCCGATCGGACAGCAATCCGTGCGGATAACAATCCGTTCGGATGGTTATCCGGTCGGACAGCTTGTCCGGTCGGATGACGATTCGAGTGGATTGTTTCTTCATATAAGAAGTGTGTTTGTGTATGATGGCTTGACTTTTGAAGTTTTTGTTGTAACATTTTGAAAGCGTTGAAGTATCTCTATCCATCAAGTCGGTCGATTAGATGGTTAGTCGTGCGGATGACAATCCGTTCGGATGGTCATCCGGTCGGACAGTGATCCGGTCGGACGACGACTTAGTGATGAGGTTACTTAGTGAAGACAAGTTCACATCAGAAGTGTCACTCGATCGGATGTCCATCCGATCGGGTGGCAACCCTGTTAATGAACATGTTGAAAATTGTTTAAGTCTTTAAAGTCTTAGTATCCCATGATCCGAAGAGTAATCCAGTCAGATGGTCGTCCGATCGGATTGCAATTCATTCAATACTTAAACTTCAGATAGGGCTGTTTAAGTGTGGGTCCCAAGTGTGATCCGTTCGGGTGGCAATCCGTTCGGATACACTATCCGTTCGGATAGCATTTCGTTCCGGTTGTTCCGTTCGTCTTACACTTGGTCATTTTGATTGTTTGTCGTTCTGTCGAGATGTTTTGACAACGTGTTAACCAACAGAACTCCGTTTTGAACCAAGTGACCAGACCGACCAGGAATCACCCTCGTTCGGCCAGTTATCGGCTCGAGACGGTTGTTCTTGTTTAACCTGGAATCGGTGGTCTCGTGAGTAGAATCCAGATCCTGGACTAGTATAACACTAAGGATGAGTAGGAGACTAGAACAGAGTCCGATTCTATCGGTTTTGAGTGTATCGGGTGTGAAAGAGTTGGAAGAAAGTTAGAAACTATCTTTCAATCCCTTTTACCCCACTCTTGTGTTGAGATCTTTACAAGATCTTTGTGTAATCGGGTGGAAATCGGTTAGATCTCAGTTGTTCTTGGTGGATTGAAGTCAAAACATGAAGTTCTTGAAGAACACATGATGACGTCATCCTAGAACACCCAAAATCTAGTGATTTCACGGTTAAAAGTTAAGATTCAAAAGATAGAAAGGTGTAGGAGTGCGTGTAGATCAAGAAAGTACAAGATTTAGGGTGAGATCTTACCTTGATTGAGAGAAATCGAAGAAAAGGTGAGGAGCACGAATGGTTCGGACAGAGGGTTTCCAAAAGTAGAAAGAATGGCAATGACAAGGGTATTTATAGGATTCCAAAAGAGGAAAGGGCTGTCCGATCGGATGGCACACCGCTCGGATGACTTATTTGGTCGGATGACATTCCGGTCGGATGGCACCTGGCCTGTGGCATTGTGGCTATCCGGTCGGATGGCTATCAGGCCGGATGGCACTTGATTTAAGCGTTTGGCGCGACTATGGTTTCGATTTCGGTTGCGGGCGGTTCGACGCGATAGGGTTTCTTAGTCAAATTACTTTCAGTCCCAACTAATTCATATCGAGAACTGTCTCTTCTCCACTAATTATCATAGTTCAATTGTGATTCGGGTTCGAGTTCGATTTCGAGTTTCGATTGAGTTCGATTGATTCTCCACATCACAACATAAATAAACACACACAAGTAACACATAAGGCACACACACACACGTATAACAACTAAATTTCATAAGTCGAGTTGCGGTTCGTATTCACGATTCGATGTCGATTTAATTAGCATAGCTTGATTATTGATTAATTAACTTTATCGCATTGTTACTTCCTATAGTTCACAGTCGTAGGTCATTTGAATAATACGCCGATGGCTTGTAATTAACAACACTTACTCCACATAATACAAATAAAATAAAGAAATTTCTACAAGTCAAATCCGTATAACCGGTCGTTGACTTTGACCTTGACTTTGACTTTGACTTGTGAAAACACGGGGTGTTACATGAGGTGTCTGAAGGTATAGGACTGAGATCATAAGTTTTGAATCTATAAAAGCAAATACAAAGTGTTTACCATCATCATCAGATATATCTTCCTCAGACACAATTTCTTCATCATCATGAGACCAATACTCTGAGAAATCCACTTCATCAACACGGGGGCGTGCCCGGTGGGCACGGCCTGTGCCACCTTCTCTGGAGAAAAATTTAACATCAGAAAATTGGGCACGGGGGCGTGTCTGGTGATTTGCAATTTTTGAAGCAGGAGGTTCTTGTTTACGTGCATGGGGTTCCTTTTTTCAACGTCCTTTTGGCCTTTTCATCCTCTTTTGAGCGTGGTTTATTCCTACAAAGATAAAACTTAAAAGAAAAACCATCAAACTAAAGATTACAATAAGATTTAAAACTACTTAACTAATGGATAGTTTATGAAATGCCTCCATGGTGCGCTATGTTTATAAGGGTCCTTGGCTAGACCCAAAGTCGGTCAAATGTTACCCGAGCGGGATGACTCACATCCCGAGTTGCATCGTTTAAGAGCGTAGTCTAAGCTCGAGTCTACTGTCTTGATGTAGTTGACCAGATCATCCTCTACTCGTTGTCCCACTTCAAACTTGATCTCCTTGTCACCAACCCTCAATGTTAATCTTCCATCGCTCATATCCACCATGGCCCGTGCGGTGACAAGGAAGGGTCTTCCTAATATGAGTGAGACTTCGGTGGCTTCTTCCATGCATAAGATTACAAAGTCCCCCAAAAAAACAAGTTCACCGACCTTTACCAATATATTTTCAATGACACCTTGAGGGTATTTTACCGACCTATCCGTAAGTTGTATGCTCATCCTTGTAGGGTGT
This sequence comes from Helianthus tuberosus, assembly GCA_030545235.1. NCBI lineage: Eukaryota > Viridiplantae > Streptophyta > Magnoliopsida > Asterales > Asteraceae > Helianthus > Helianthus tuberosus. The sequence continues at coordinate 59,017,958 of CM060375.1, forward strand.
GGCTTACCTAACCTAAGTTGATTGAACATTGAGGCCGACATTAGATTAATGCTAGCTCCCAAGTCGGCTAGTGCATTGCTTATTGGTGATCATCCAATAGAGCAAGGAATGGTGAAGCTTTCGGGATCAATCTTATTTTTTGGGAGCTTGTTGAGGAGTGTAGCCGAGCATTCTTCATTTAATTTGACTTGTTAAATGGATTCAGTTCTCCTTTTGTGAGTTAGGAAATCTCTCATAAACTTGGAGTATTTTGGCATTTGAGTGAGGACTTCCATAAAAGGGAGATTGACGTGAAGTTGTTTAAGCAAGCTTACGAACTTAGTGAATTGCTCGTCGGTCTTTTGCCGTAGTAAACGACCGGGGTAGGGGACCAGGGGTGGTTTGGTTTTTTCGGTATTTTGGGGTTGAGTATTTTCTTGGTTATTGGTGATGGGCGTTTTTATAGGGAGTGAATCGGGTTGTTGCGGTGTTGGTTCAACTTCAGGTCCTACCTTCCGGTTTCTTAAGTTGATTACGTTTACTTGGGCTTTTGGGTTTGTTTCGGTGTTACTGGGTAAGGCTCCCTGTGGTCTCTCGGCGAAATTTTGGGCAAGTTGGCTTACTTGTTTTTCTATATTTTGCATGCTAGCCCGTTGGTTTCTAATTTCGGCTTCAGTTTGTAGGAACCTTTCCAAGTACTTTTTATCGGATTCGGAGAAAAGGCGAGTGATGAGGTCCTCAAGCCTTTTTCTTCCTCCTTGTTGTTGTGGTTGGAAGCCTTGTTGCTCATTTCGGGGTTGTTGTTGAATGTTAGATCGTTGATTTTGAGTTTGTTGGTTATTACCCCGCGATTCCCTCCAACTAAAGTTAGGATGATTTCGCCGCTCGGGAGTGAAAGAGTTACTTAGAGTTCCCGGTGGTCGTGGCTGGCTATTTAGGTAATTTACCACTTCCGTATGATTTTCTAAGTCTTTCATACAACTCCAGTTTTCATGGGGGCCGCCGCATCCTTCGCAAGCCATAACCGAAGTCGTCGTGTTGAATTCAAGTTTCTTTATTTTTGAAGTTAAGGCTTCGATTTGGGCTTGCAAAGAAGTGGTTTCATCCACTTTGTGGGCGCCTGGGGCTATGGATTTTGAGCCTATAGGAGTGTGCCATTGAAAACTATTTTGAGAAATTTCTTCAATTTGATTATAAATTTCCTCGGTTCGTCGATTCCCAAGGAGTCCCCCGGAGCCGGAATCAAGGATTTGCCTTGTGTGTGGTCAGAATCCATTGTAGAAAGTGGACACTTGTTGCCAACGTTCAAGACCGTGATGTGAGCATTTCCTCAATAGCTCCTTGAATTTTCCCATGTCTCGTACAAAGATTCCACGTCGTCTTGAGAGTAGGAGTTAATCTCGGTCATGAGTTTGGTGGTTTTAGCAGGAGGGAAATATTCGTAGAGAAATATTTGGGCAAGTTCATCCCAAGTGTGCATTGACCCACTTGGGTGTTTAGCCAAGCTTTTGCTCGTTCTTTGAGGGAAAAAGGGAACATACGGAGCTGGATAGCATCGTTGGAGGCTCCATTGATCTGAAAGGTGTCACATATTTCCAAAAAGTTGGTAATATGTAAATGGGGATCTTCATCAGGTAGGCCATGAAAAGTGGCAGAATTTTGGAGCATTTGGATTAAGTGTGGTCGAAGCTCAAAGTTATTAGCTTCGACATTAGGAGGGTTAATAGCGGCTCCAAGATTACCGACCGTAGGCCGTAGGTAATCCATGAGAGTGCATTGATCTGCCATAGGGAGGTTTTGGGTTGAGGCTTTTTGTCGGTTTTTAGCTTGAAGTTTTTTCTCAAAAAGCGCTCGGGTTTGTCAAGTGGCACTTTTATGTCTTTATCGGAGGTGGAGGTCATGTACCAGACTGTATATCCTGTGAATTATACAGAGTTAAGTGATTTTCTGCGAACAAAAGCAAAAAAATGCCTGATCAGAAGAGTAGCATGGCCCCGTTAGGGAAGTGCACCCATCGTGGATGTAGTATAGTGTTGGTAAGATACCGAGGTCGTACAAGGACACAACAGCTTTTAATACCGGCTTATCGTTAACGTCTAATCTAATTTTTTTTTGAAAGTTTTAAAAAGATAGGCTAAAAATAAAAACGTAAATATAAAGAAAAACAAATAGATAAGAAGGAACCACTTGGTTCCAACTCCTCTTTTAGGTATCCTTTGATGATCTCCACACTTTGGGCTTTTTAAGAGATTATCTTAGTTATAGTGGTAGGCCCCTCTTGTGAAGGCGACGTTACCCTCAACCTATTGGTCTGAGTCAACAGGGATACAGTCCCACAAGGTCGGATTACTGAAAGATAATTAAATAAGTTATTAATGCGAAAAGTGGTAAGCCCCTCTTGTGAATGCGACGTTTAACGTACATGTTTACATACATTTATTTATAGTATTTTCACATGTAACGAAATGTGTTTTATATTTATAAAAATGGTTTATACCTTAACATTAAAACACACAACAGGACAAGTGTATCCCGTCATATATGCAGTAAAGTATTGGTAAGAGCCAGATATCGATCCATGGAACACGGACGTTATTAAGTACTAAATCTTTGTCATTAGATTACCATATATAACGAAAGGTGAATGGTTGTTTAACTAAGTTATCTAAATTACATCTAAAACATAAATATACTATTATCTTGTTTCACAAACAACCTAAACATGTTATCTATCAGATATGTCACAAAAGTACTTAATCAATTTTCCAATTTCGAGACAGTTAGTCATCCGCTAGGAGTTTTCTAACATGATGCTTCTTCGGAAAGTTAACACGATAAACACACGTTAACCACCTAAAATCATTCTTTAGCGAGCTATTGATATTCATTCATGTAAACCTTTAAAGATAGATTAGTCATCCGCTAGGAGTTTTCTAACCTCACTTATCAAAGAAAGCAATACCGATGGTCCCAATACAACCATGAGGATAAGCATTTAAGTAGACCATATAACAACATATTTCACCTTTACAAGTCTTGAATACAAATCTACCATGTCAGCAATTTCAGATCCCAAGTCAGCCAAGTGGACTAGTGGACAAGTTGCTTGGGTCAGCAGATCGGCACGGTAGTGCTGCTGGTCGCACGGTAGTGCCGCGTCATCAGATTGGTTATCAGAAATGTGGGTCAAGCCTTGGCACGGTCATGCTTCGGGTGGCACAGTAGTGCGGCCCGATAAAAGGTTGGCATTGGCCCTTGCACTGGTAGTGCTTCCGAGATTGGAGCATTGGCACGATGGTGCCGTCAGATGGCACGGTCGTGCCATACCTGGCAGACATCAGATTTTTGCCATTTTCTTCAGAAATGCATCAGAATTTGTCCATTTTCATCAGAACTTTCCTTTATGCTCTGTTTAAGACCTGAAAATATAAAAGTACCGAATTTGGTACCTAAACGTCGTGTTTTCGGTAAAAAACGCTTAAAATGGAAGTGTTCCGGGGTGTAAAAACATGTATAATTTAACGTATATCAAACATCCCCACACTTGAACTTTTCTTGTCCTCAAGCAAACTTAAAATAAAATACAGAATCAAATCTGAATATTTACAAGGTTTACTAATTTGTTTGGTGGTCAATTTGGTTTTCAAAAAGTCATCATCAAAGATTTAAAACAAACAAGCTTTGTTAGATGTATGAAAGGGTAACCATAAAGCAATGATTCAACTCTTGATTGACTTAACATGCAAATCCTTATATTTCTTACAATGTTCACACACACTCGGTTAAATTTCTGAATCATACATATAATGTGTATGCAAAACACTCGATGCCTAGTCAATGAATCATGCAATATCATAAGCTTGTCAAAAGATCTAATCTCCACCAATTAATATGTGAAAAGCATAAATCAAGAGGTCTTTGATGGGTTGTAATGATAGGCTATGGTTAAGGGTATGGAATGGATATTTGAAAGTAGCAAGAAAGGTTAAAACTTGGCCAAAAACTTGGTGTTTTATTTTCTAGGATTCTGAACACATTGCTAAGCTACTTGTGTAGGTTTTCAGAGTTTATTCTTTTTACACTTCTATTCTCTATTTTCTTTCTTGACAATTTTTCCTTAATTCCCTTAGAGAGTTCTAACAAACGGTTTTTTTTTTATTTTCTTTTATTTTTTCAACACACTTATATCAATCTAGATAGCTTATGGCCAAATTTTTAACGAAAAGAAGGGTAAATGAGAAAAGGTTATATTTGGGTAAGTAGGCTTAATATTTTGGGTAAAGTTTAAGAAAAATACGGAAAATAGGCTCAACATGGCGAGCTAATGGATTGTGTTGGTTGCGGGATACAAACAAAGAAAAAGGCTAACAAAGGGTTATCCTAAATGCCTCTATCATTTCTATGTAATTTCACAAATTCATGGTTTTGAAAAGTATACAAATGACAAGTTCTAAATTACATAAAACATCCGGCTCACTCATTTTTCCGAAAAAACAAAGACATTTGACAAGAAAGCTGTAAAGGCTCAAAAATATGCTCACGTAAACGGAAGGAATGTGTATAAATATAAAGATAAACATTTTGTTTTATCACGCTTTTTAGTTATCTTTTTCAAAAATCAATTTGGCTTGTCGATTTTTATCAAATTTGATGCTTTCTAAAGAACACCAATTGACCATTTTTGTTTTATTTTTCGAAAATATATACAAAAATTGAGAACAATTAAGGACAAATAAAGTTTAAAACCTTTGAAACCCCTCCCCACACTTGAACTTCACATTGTCCCCAAAGTGAAATACATATTAGTTAAGCAATTATGAAGATATAAACTAATAATGTGAAAAAGGAAAGAGGTACTCCCTCAGAGTTGGATTTGACTTGTTTTGAGTAGACTTTGATTGAAGTCGTCTCAACTCTGTGTGCATTTCTTTACAAATCTGCCAATTATGTCACTCGCTAAAATAGTCAACATTACCATTTGATCAAAATGTTAGATAATTCAACCAAATCCATTATTCAAACAAAGCAAACATACTACTTAAACACTTAAAACAGACATAAAGTTTCAAAAATATCCCAAATAGAGTACTGAATAGAGATAACATAAAACATTAGTTTCTGAACTCTGCTGCCCTACCTCCTCCTACTCCTCATCATCATCACCATCATGGTGGCGTGTTCCAGATGAACCCGCCCCATACGTACCTGTGTCTCCAAACGAAAACTGTGGAGGGTTGCTGAAATGACTGGGATATACGTTTTGTAGCCCTCCGAAGATGTAGGAAAATCCTGCATACATTTCCTCCCGCGTGGTGTGTTGAGATGCCCGCATAGCTAACTGGTCGGCTTTCATAGCGTCTTGAGTTGCTCTGATAGCATCTTGAGAAACCTGCATATGTTGGAACTGCTGGTACAACTCAGGGTAGGAAGGTATACCTGGAGGCCTGTTTTGCTGGTGTTGATACTGATGTTGGTGCTCTTCATGATGTGGCTAATCGTGTGGTGGTGGCTCGAGCACCTGATGCTCCTCCATGTGGACGTCTTCATCCTGTGGTGGTAGTGGTAGCGGATCCCATATTTCCCCATTTAGACCTCTCAGTCGCGGTCCATTGTCTGTATCTACTACCAGACCACTTAGCAATTGTCTCCCTGTTTCTAAAGTCTGGATTTTCACTTCTTGTTTTTTCATAAGTGTATGAAGCGAAGAATTCCAATGTTAGCTCAAGATAAACGGGTCGTGCAATGTTGAACAACCTTGACATGGGATGTGACATCATGTCCGATAGCCTTTCTTCTTGGTTTAGGGTTGTTAAAGTGTCCCAGTTGATTCTTCTTGGTTCACCAATTTTTCCCCGTCTATTCCATAAGGCTTGTAATCTTGCAATACAGGGCTGTTCTTTCGCTTTGTTCTCGCTGAACTGGAGGAATCTGTGATTCATCTGCACACAGGAATACAACAAAATAAGAGCAGAATATAAAATTTCGTTGCTGCCACCGGAACAGCCTGTTTACAACGTTCTGTTGACGTTTCAGCAGTCGCACGGTCGTGCGGCTGATGGCACTATCGTGCCATTCCGTGATCGGTCAACATGTTGTTTCCGGGAATTCGTATCGCACCACCGTGCCAAATCGGCACTGCCGTGTGACTCGGCGTCGCACCTTTGAATCGATGATCTGTACTTGATTTCCGACCGGCACTGTCATGCCGTTTCAAGGGCGTGACCGTATGTCAGTAAATTTCATCAGAAAACAGTCCTTTTTATTGATTTTAACTTGCGTCTTTCAACTTGTAATCAGTGAATAGACTTCTAATCAAGTACCAGAACAACCGATTTAACAACAAACACTCAAGAACAAGGGTTTATTTGATTTTTATGAAGAAACCCCAAAATTTCTTGGTTCAAACATCAGACCTTACATCAGAAACTAAGTTTAATCTGCATAATAAGTAGGAAACATACCTTGGAAGATGATTGAAGCGAAAACTAGGCAAAAATTAGATGATTTTTGGGTGGAGGCGACCTGGAACTCCCGTGCGGCTGCTAGGGTTTCGTAAAAATGATATGTTTTTACTGCAGAATCGCTTAAATACCCTAGTTTTTACTGTTCGGATTTCGAGTTGCACGGTCGTGCGACTGGTGGCACGGTCGTGCCATCCCGGATCGCTTTCGTGGTTCGACTTGTGTCATCGGGTTGCATGGTAGTGCAGCGGTCGCACGGTAGTGCGATCCGATGACCATCCGATGCACGAGTTATTGGTCTGTTTTGACTAAGGAGTGCATGACCGTGCCGATTTGGCACGACTGTGCAACATCTGGGCCTTTTGTGTTATTTTTCACAGTAAGCTTTTAACTCCGAATTTTTACCCAAAATTTTCCAATTTTGCACTATTTCATATATTTTAGCAATTAATTAACTTCAAACCTCCAAAAATTATGGATCAAGATCGTATGTTCCTACGTTTAAAACCGAAAAATTAATGAATTACAAATTGAATATTAAAAACTAATATATACAAAATTACCCTTAGCGTGTGAAAACACGGTCGCTAAATTTATCAACGAGTCGATAGCCAGACTCATTCTCCCCACACTTGCGTTAGGTGTGCAGGACGTGGAGTTCAAGAATTTCCTCCACCGGGTCAATCGGTTCGTTGATGTAACTCTTGAGTCTATGACCGTTGACCTTGAATGTTTCCCCGTTTAAATTTTCGATGGTGACGACTCCGTATGGAAATACTTCTTTGATCGTATAAGGACCCGTCCAACGAGATCTTAACTTCCCAGGGAATACACGCAATCGCGAGGAGTATAACAAAACAAGATCTCCAACGCAGAAATCTTTATGTTCTCTCAATCGTTTGTCATGAAACCTCTTGACTCGTTCCTAGTATCTGCTAGAACTTTCATAGGCATGGTTTCTTAGCTCCTTGAGCTCGTGAATTTGCAGAAAACGGGCTTCACCTCCGCTTTTTAAATCCATATTCGCCGTCTTCAAGGCCCAGAATGCCCTATGTTCTAGCTCGACAGGTAGATGACAAGCTTTTCCGTAAACTAACCTAAAGGGTGTGGTTCCGATAGGCGTCTTGAATGCTGTTCTAAAAGCCCACAGAGTATCATCTAACTTATCCGACCAATCCTTGCGGTTATTATTAATGGACCGCTCAAGGATTCTTTTTAAACCCCGATTCGTAACCTCCACTTGCCCGCTCGTCTGAGGATGATATGGCGTAGCCAATCTATGATGAACTCCATAACGGGACAAGGCTTGTTCTAACTGCGCATTGCAGAAATGCGTTCCTCGGTCACTGATTAGTGCTTTTGGAGCACCAAATCGGGCAAATAAACTTTTTAAGAACCTCAAGACTACCCTAGCATTGTTCGTGGGCAAAGCTTGAGCTTCGGCCCATTTTGAGACGTAGTCTACAACAACTAGGATATACTTGTTACCTCGTGAGGCTGGAAATGGACCCATGAAGTCGATACCCCATATATCAAAGACTTCACAGACTTGCATTTTATGCTGAGGCATTTCATTGCATGCGGAGATATTTGTTGCCCTTTGGCAAGCATCACACGCTTTAACCCATTCATGTGCGTCGCGAAAGATTGTGGGCCAGTAAAACCCAGAGTCTAACACTTTCTTTGCAGTGTAGTTTGCTCCATGATGACCTCCGGTCGGCCCTTCGTGATAGTGGCGCAGAATGCTAGCTGCCTCTTCTCCAAATACACATCCTCGGATCACCTGATCGGCTCCGATTCTAAACAAGTATGGTTCGTCCCAAATGTAGTATTTCAGATCTGCAAAAGAACTTCCTCTTTTGCTGATATGACAATCCATTGATAAGGATCCCACATGCGAGGTAGTTTGCAAAGTCGGTGAACCATGGTGACTCATCATTCATCTCGATACTTAAAAGGAATTCGTGGGGGAAATTGTTGTTTATTGGTTCCTCCGCTGAATTTTTAGAACTTCCATGCTCAAGTCTCGAGAGATGGTCGGCTGCAACATTTAAAGCTCCCTTTTTGTCTTGGATCTCAATGTCGAATTCTTGTAATAACAAGATCCATCTGATAAGACGTGGTTTTGCGTCCTGTTTGCTAAAAAGGTATTTGATTGCTGCATGATCCGTATACACAATTGTTTTGGACAACACAAGGTATGACCTGAATTTGTCGAAAGCACATACTACTGCCAAAAGCTCTTTCTCTGTAGTTGTATAATTTTCTTGAGCATCATGTAGAGTTTTGCTGGCATAGTATATAGGATGAAAATGCTTCTCCCTTCATTGCCCTAAGACTGCTCCTATTGCATAATCACTTGCGTCGCTCATTATCTCAAATGGCAATGCCCAATCTGGTGTAACTAAAATAGGGGTTTCAATAAGCCTTTGTTTCAGCTGCTTGAAAGCTTTCATGCATTCGTCTGAAAATACAAATGGAGCATCTTTTTCTAATAAACGGGTCATAGGTCTTGCGATTTTTGAAAAGTCTTTTATGAATCGCCTATAGAACCCTGCATGACCTAGGAAACTTCTAATTGCGCTGACCGAAGTTGGGGGAGGAAGTTTAGAAATGATATCCACTTTTGATGGATCAACTTCCAACCCGGCTTCAGAGATTTTATGCCCAAGAACTACCCCTTCTTTTACCATGAAGTGGCATTTCTCCCAATTAAGCACAAGATTAGTTTCCTCACATCTTATTAACATTCTTTTCAGATTTCCAAGACACTGATTGAAAGAACTCCCGAAAAAAGAGAAATCATCCATGAATAATTCCATGGAGTCTTCAATCATGTCATGGAAAATAACTACCATGCAACGCTGAAATGTGGCTGGTGCATTACACAACCCAAAGGCATACGCCGGTAGGCGAATGTGCCGAAAGGACATGTGAAAGTAGTCTTCTCCTGGTCTTCAGGAGCAATAGGAATTTGAAAATATCCAGAGAACCCAGCCAGAAAATAGAAAAAAGACTTCCCCGATAGACGTTCCAACATCTGGTCGATGAATGGAAGCGGGAAGTGGTCCTTACGGGTGGCATCATTGAGTTTGTGGTAATCGATGCAGACTCGCCATCCGGTGACGGTACGGGTAGGAATAAGTTCATTCCTATCATTTGGAACTACAGTAATACCACCTTTCTTGGGTACTACTTGCACTGGACTTACCCAAACAGAATCAGATATAGGATATATCAGCCCTGCATCTAACAACTTGATTACTTCTTTCTTCACCACGTCTTGCATATTTGGATTCAAACGCCTTTGATGCTGTGTACTAGGCTTGTAATCATCTTCCATTAGAATCTTATGAGTACAAAAAGAGGGATTAGTGCCTTTGATATCCATAATCTTCCACGCCATTGCTTTCTTGTGGAGCGTTAGAACTTCGAGAAGCTGTCTCTTTTCCTCTTTTTCTAAGGATGCTGAAATAATGACTGGCAAGCGACACTCCTTGTCTAGAAATGCATACTCAAGAAGCGGTGGGAGTTCTTTTAACTCCAATGACGGTGGATCTTCAACCGATGGTTTTGACTTTTCTTCAGCTTCACGGTCAATCTCCACAAATTGATCTGGACTTTGAGAACTATCATCACCGATTTGAAAAACCGGCTGCTCACTTTCATGGCCCTTCTACGAAATGCCATTTTGGTTCTCACACAACAGATGTGTGTCCGTATCAATTTCTTCAATAGTGCCTTGGAAATGAGAGCTTACACAAGTATCGACAATGTCGACATAGTAAAGCATGTCATCGTGACTTTGCGGATGTTGCATTGATCTTTTAATATCAAAAGTTACATGCTCTTCATTTACTCGGAACGTAATTTGGCCAGTGGCCACATCAACAATTGTCCTCGCGGTATTGAGGAACGGATTTCCGAGTATTAATGCCACTTTTGAATCTTCGTCCATGTCTAAGATAACAAAATCCATGGGGAAAACAAATTTATCGATTTTAACAAGCATGTTTTCTACGAATCCACGCGGATACTTGATTGAACGATCTGCAAGTCGAATGCTCATTCTAGTGGGCGAAGGTTCACCCAGATCTAATTTAGCAAAAACTTTATATGGCATAAGGTTTATGCTAGCTCCTAAATCGGCTAATGCGTGACTGACAGTCATGCTGCCAATGAGACATGGAAGAGTGAAACTGCCCGGATCTCCCATCTTTTTAGGTAGACGGTTTTGGAGAAGGGCTGAACAGTTTTCATTCATCAACACACAAGACAAGATTTCGAGTTTCTGCTTGTTTGTGAGGATGTCTTTTAAGAACCGTGCGTATTTAGGCATTTGAGCCAACGCCTCAACAAATGGTATGTTTATGTGTAATTGTTTAAACATTTCTAAAAACTTACCATGCTGTTCATCGTTCTTTTGCTTCTTCAATCTGCTCGGATATGGAATAGGAGGAATGAATTCTTTAACTGGCTCCTGGAACTGTGCTGTACTTGCTGGGTCTCGCCTAGCGTGCACCTCGTCTGAAGCGTCAGTTTGGACCGTCTCAGTGATCGGTGGTGAGTCCGATTTGTCAGGTCCCGTGGCTTTACCACTCCTCGTCATTACTGCATTAACGTGCCCTCTCGGGTTTGGTTCTGTGTTACCTGGTAGACTACCTTGTGGTCTTTCAGACAACATCTTGGCCAATTGGCCGACTTGATTCTCAATAGTTTGTATTGAAGCCTTCTGGTCCCGCATTTCCCCTTCCTGTGCCATGAAACGCTCCTCATGCTGCTGGTATCACTTTTCAGATATTTGATTAGCATTGTTGGAGTTGTTTAACAGCTGCGCCATCATCTCCTCTAGTTTCGAGTTGTTTTGAGAGGTTTGAGACTGGGAAGTGCTTCCTGAACCTAAATTATTATAACGTGGCTGAAAGGTTTGCCCTGATGGCTGAAAAGATTGTCCCTGGGGATGTTGTGGTGCGGGAGCACGTTGAGCATATCCGAGTGGGTTTTGGTTACTGGAATTGGCTTTCCACCCGAAGTTTGGGTGATTCCTCCAACCCGGATTGTACGTGTTGCTGTAGGGGTTATTCTGGGGCCTAATTTGATTGCTTAAATAGTCCACCTCTTCGTGGGCTATAAACATAACACCCTGCTCACATGTACCTGGCTCGTGTGACACTCCACACAGCTCACATGATGATTGTACTTTTGAAACATTCTGAGCTTGATCAAACCTTGCTGCCAAAGCTCCAATCTGTGCTGCAAGAGCCGTATATGTATCTACTTGATGAACTCCAGGAATAGATAAAGCTTTACTTCGTACTCCACTGTGACGTGAACTCGACTTCATGGTAGCTTTCTCTATAATTGCATAGGCTTCATTGGGTGTTTTTGTTCTAAGATCGCCTCCTGCATATACATCTAAACGTTCTTGTGAGTTGTAGCTGAGTCCTTGGTAAAAGTTCAATACAAGTTGTCGTTTGGACAACCTATGATGTGGAACATCGATCGGAAGATCTTTGAACCTCTCCCAAGCTGCGTGTAGAGATTCTCCTTCGTCCTGTTTGAATGTTATAATACGATTCTTAAGCTTAGTTGTCTTTTCTGGCGGAAAATATTTTTGCATAAAAAGATCTGCCATCTCGTTCCAAGTCATAATGGACCCTGCTGGAAGTGACAAGAGCCAAGATCGGGCTTTGTCGCCCAAAGAAAATGGAAAGATCCGCAAACAGATTGCGTCTTCAGAAACGTCTTTAATTTTGAAAGTCGAGCACACCTCGAGAAATGAAGCGATGTGCCGACCCGGATCTTCGTGATCCTTCCCATCAAACTGCACAGAATTTTGCAACATATTAATTATACTAGATTTAATTTCAAAACTCGGTGCTGCTATCATAGGTCGGGCGATGCTCGGTAGCAAGCCCTCTCCTCCTGGATGGCCGGTCTTATTCAAAGGCTGGTCGTCCTCTGCCATAATGCTTCCTGTGTCGTCCTCTGAACTCTCCCTGTCAGAAAGTATCACTGGTTCATCGATTGCGGCCGCAATCCTTTGTGCAACGACAAGTGATCTTTCTCGAAGCCGCCTACTTCTTCTTAGGCTATTTTCTGGTTCGTTGGCTAGCTCAGCGTTAGCGGGTGCAGGGGGCGTGGACATTAGCCTGCACGTGAAAAGGAAGACATTATACAGAAAAAAAGAACATAATAATAATATAAGAAATAAGTAATAATAATGATAATACATAATATACAAACATTATAAGTAACGAAATAAATCTAATTAAATTTTTACTAGCTTATTTATTTATTTACATCCGAAAACTGTTTTCGTTTGTTTACCTGAATTTCTGATGACAATTATCAGAAATCTGATGAAACTTTTTAACTCTTTTTTTTAGTCAGAAAATCTGATATATCTAATAAAATTCAGATAAGATCTGATAAAAATTTTCGTTCTGTCAGAATTTCTGATAAATCCATCAGAATTACCAGAAAACCTGGTAAATTCATCAGAAATGAAAGTTATTATATAAGTTGAAAATTGAACGTAAATGAATAAACGTAAATAAATGCAGAAATGAAATAAATATATATGTAAGCGTTTCGACGTACAAACACGAACATAAAAATAAACAGAAGTTAAATAACTGAATTGAAATAAATGAAATACTGAATTAACTGTACTGTACTGGAATGAAATAAATAAATAAATGTAAATGAAATGACTGAATTGAAATACTAAAATAAATAAATGAAAGAGAATGGTTTGATTCCGAACACAATACTGAATTAAATAAAATGAAATACATTTTAATTGAATAATAAAAAGGTTAGTGTGTTAGTAAGTTAGTAAAGTTAGTTGGTTAGTAAAACAGAAAAAAGAAAAGTTAGTAAAACAGTTAGTCCTACTGGGCGTGCCAGACTAGGTATTAACAAGTTAGTAAATAAAAGAAAATAAATAGATACAAAAATGTACAAGTATTAACAGTTACTAACAGTTTGTACACCGGTAAGATATTGACTCGGATTGTTCCATTAATTTCGCCGTGGTCCCCGGCAACGGCGCCAAAAACTTGACGTACATGTTTAAATACATTTATTTACAGTATTTTCACATGTAACAAAATGTGTTTTATATTTATAAAATTGGTTTATACCTTAACATGAAAACACACACAACAAAGGACAAGTGTATCCCGTCATATATGCAGTAAAGTATTGGTAAGAGCCAGATATCGATCCATGGAACACGGGCGTTATTAAGTACTAAATCTTTGTCATTAGATTACCAGATATAACGAAAGGTGAATGGTTGTTTAACTAAGTTATCTAAATTACATCTAAAACATAAATATACTATTATCTTGTTTCACAAATAACCTAAACATGTTATCTATCAGATATGTCACAAAAGCACTTAATCAATTTTCCAATTTCGAGACAGTTAGTCATCCGCTAGGAGTTTTCTAACATGATGCTTCTTCGGAAAGTTAACACGATAAACACACGTTAACCACCTAAAATCATTCTTTAGCGAGCTATTGATATTCATTCATGTAAACCTTTAAAGATAGATTAGTCATCCGCTAGGAGTTTTCTAACCTCACTTATCAAAGAAAGCAATACCGATGGTCCCAATACAACCACAAGGATAAGCATTTAAGTATACCATATAACAACATATTTCACCTTTACAAGTCTTGAATACAAATCTACCATGTCAGCAATTTCAGACCTAAACTACTAAACAAGGATCATAAACCGCATGCAAGAACATGTTATCAACACCATATAATTCGTTAGAACCCTTACGTGCAAGAAGGCATTCCTAATCAAAATAAGATATATCTTAGATAAAACCAATACCCCTCTGGAGTCTCATGGTGTAAACACGTTTACAAACAAGTGATTAATCAAGAAATAGTTACCATCCCACTAACCACAGATTCATTATCCAAGACAATCAAACATAATCAAGAACTCAACATCAATGAAACGTTCATTATATAATCATGAAGATTCAAACATGAAAAAGTACTTAAGTTTCATACAAACAAGATTACAACATAAAGATTATTCAAGAAACAAGTATATTACTACTATTACATAAACTACATTAAACAAACTAACATCAGCTCATAACTTGCAAAATGATCAGAATACATGTTCAAGAACAAGGAATCGAACCATAAACAAGCAAGGAATTGACGGGTTGGATCGGTTATGCTTCCATTTGATCTTTAAGCTTTAAATGGGTCTGATCAGGACTGCTTCAGAACCCAGAAATCACCCAGAAACATGGAGAAAAACCCAACATTTGAACCAGTAGCGAATGCTGCTATTTATAGGGAATTTTCTCATTGGCACAATCATGCCACAGGTCGCACGGTCGTGCGACAGGTGTTGTCGGGTGACGTCAGTTTCTCCGATCCCAAGTCAGCCAAGTGGACTAGTGGACAAGTTGCTTGGGTCAGCAGATCGACACGGTAGTGCTGCTGGTCGCACGGTAGTGCCGCGTCATCAGTTGGTTATCAGAAATGTGGGTCAAGCCTTGGCATGGTCATTTTTTGGATGGCACGGTAGTGCGGCCCGAGAAAAGGTTGGCACTGGCCCTTGCACTGGTAGTGCTTCCGAGATCAGAGCATTGGCACGGTGGTGCCGTCAGATGGCACGGTCATCCCATACCTGGCAGTCATCATATTTTTGCCATTTTCTTCAGAAATGCATCAGAATTTGTCCGTTTTCATCAGAATTTTCCTTTATGCTCTGTTTAAGACCTGAAAATATAAAAGTACCGAATTTGGTACCTAAACGTCGTGTTTTCGGTCAAAAACGCTTAAAACTGAAGTGTTTCGGGGTGTAAAAACATGTATAATTTAACGTATATCGTTACCCTCAGCCTATTGGTCTGAGTCAACAGGGATACAGTCCCGCAAGGCCGGGTTATTGTTTTAATAGTAGTTAAATTATAAGGGATTACAAGCCGCTCTTACTTCCCCTGATTTGATGCTATCTGCCTCAAGGGAAGTCCTAATAAGCTTGAATCAGGTTCTCGCAGGATCTATACACTTAATGAGGCAAGAACTTTACCCAAACACCCTTCTAACCCCCTTTCAGGCAGTTAACACACTTTATATAGACCGTAAAGACACGAATGAGTGAATCAACAAAACATGAAGAAATGATTAACTAAAGTTCACCTTCAATATAAAAAAACTAGTTATTAAAGTCATTAATACATACCCAAATTAAAAGTTGCCAAAGATTAGAAATCAAAAGTAATACATAAAAGATTTGTCTTCACCAAGTGATGTAACAGATTTAGCCAAGCATGACCTTTGTTTGACAAGAACTCTTACGATCGATCTTGGATCCCGAGACTACTACACACTCTAAAAGATGAAAGATAGATGATGGTGGTGTCTATTGGTGTTGTAGTGGTGGTGGACTGATGGAAAGTGTGAGAGAATGGTTTGCTAAGGGATGAGTTGGAATGAAACCAAGCACCCCTATTTATAGCTGGAATCAGAGTCTTCACACGGCCCCGTGCTCACCTGGCATGGCCCCGTGGTCTTCAATTTGTCTCCCTTCATTAACTGCAGATGTCAGGTCTTGTACTAACACGCCCTGTGGTGATAGAGCATGGCCACGTGGTGAGTGTACTTGCTGTACTATCTTAGATTCTACGAATCTTAGAGTTGACCACGGCCCATGTTGAGTTGGCTCGACCCCGTGTTGGTTTGTCTTTTGCTGTTGTCTTTTTCTGCAGGGAATCTTGACTCGGTACGACCCC
Organism: Helianthus tuberosus; assembly: GCA_030545235.1. Taxonomy (NCBI): domain Eukaryota; kingdom Viridiplantae; phylum Streptophyta; class Magnoliopsida; order Asterales; family Asteraceae; genus Helianthus; species Helianthus tuberosus. The sequence continues at coordinate 59,034,182 of CM060375.1, forward strand.
GTGCTTAAGCTTATGTTTTGTTATTTTTGTTGTTTTGGATGTGGATGGGGGTTCGACAGGTCGTATCAATCCTTCTTCCTTGTATTTGTGTTAGTTTCTGCTATTAATTTGTTCCTTTTATTCATTTAAGCTCTTTTGATCCTGAAAATTAATAGTAAACAAAGAAACATGCTTTTTCCAACATTAGTACCGAAAAAGGGTTGATTTTATGCTTTGTTTGATGTAATTTATATGTTGCATTTTTCACACATCACTATCGAAGGTAATATCATCAGGTAGGGTCAGAATTTCTGAATGAACGTGTCGATGACCCAAATTCCAAGGTGAGTTATCGGGTATTTTTGCTAACGTCATGACTAAAACAACCCGAATCTCAAATCATCCTAAGACCACTAAATCGACCCTGTTCGGTAGTACGTGGTCCAATCGGTGGCAATGGGGTTAACCCAAACGACGCTGATTTTACACTATAATTATTTTCAGGCGGTGGCGAATAACTGAATGCCTCCTGGATGGCGGAAGTGAACTCCCACTAGAGTTTGGGGACTTGATATCCTTCTCCAATTACAACAATCTCCACAGAGAAAAGTAACCCGATAAGTCCAACGTTCCAATGTTTTTTTTATGTAAGTTAGCCAATTTTCAAAAAATTTGAATTTGATTCAAGGTAACCTAAATCCTTTAACCCCACTTTATAGGATAAAACTAAAAATACAATCAAAGATGCAATAGTAAATTCCGACCAAGTTGACTTATTTCTTTCCTGATTGTGCTCATGTGGTGTCTAAGAAAAGGGGATACTGTCACGACCCCCGACGCTACCCCCGGTCGGGAGCCACGAGCAGACACAAGTGGTACCAGTGTTTATTAAATTATTGTATCGGAAAACTTTATCAGGACCGGGTGTCAGGAAAAATATCAGAGTTTTAAAACACTGAATTTTCATTTCATAAACTATGGGGGTAAAACCCGTATTTACATAGAGGATTTTCATATGGATAAATCCTTGATTACAAAACACGTTTTATTCAGGGTTCTGTATCCACTTATTTAAGCTGGAGTGCTTCATATCACTTTTCTTCACTTCACAGTAAATCACCTGAAACATGTTTTAAAAACATTTGGTCAACGCAAAATACTGGTGAGTTCATTAAGTTGTATAAAACTCATTTGTTATAATTACAACATTAAGAGTTTTTACATTTGTTTATATCTTTCAATTACCCAACAATATTTGTTACTCGGCAAGACCTGTGACTGTGGTCATATCACTTATTGGCTAACCCATTGTCCAATAGTGAAGATTATCAAGTAGTGTATACAAAACCCCACATACTGGCAGTAATATCAGAAAACAAAGACTTAATCATTGTAAGTATAGTTGAAAAACATTTAGGGTTTTGCAAAGCGTTTGGTAAAAAGAGAATGACTTACATTGCATATTTAAGGTATAACAACCCTCCTAAAATATTTATAACGTCCCTATACGCTCTAAAATACACCCCGTATACGCAAAATGGCCCTAAATACCTTTATTTTTTATAAAAATTAAATAAAAACAAATTTCTATCATCGCTCGCGGGGCGCGAAGCCCTTAGCTATCCTGGTCGCGGGCCGCGACAGCTAGGCCACCAGGACGCCCCCGGTGCCGGCACGTGTCGATAACGTGTTGGGTCTAGTGGTCGAATCAGCAACCGTAGTGCCTACCCTAGAGAGTCTCGCAGGCCGCGAAGGCCAAGCCTTCAGTTCTCGCGGGGCGCGAGAAAGTGCTGGATCAGCCCTATAAATAGGATCGATCGAATTCAGTTGCAAACCGTTTAAAATTTCAAGCTCTCTCTCAATTTCTTATAGTAGAAGTAATATTCGGGTGTTATACCCACTAAAATAGCAAAGCTCTGCCTCGATGTAAGTATCATAACCCCCGGTTACTTATTAGATACGCTGCCCGATTGATCTAGTGCTCCGTAACGGCTGTTGAGGCTCTGCCCGACGTAGTTGTTGGATTTTCTGTCTCGGGGAGGGTATAACTAATGTAAAATTTGGGTTATTATACTAACACGTGTGCCTTGTTTAATTAATAGATTATAACCAGGAATTCACAAAGGAAATATCTAAAGTAGCAATGTGAGTAATCTCCTTTTTGTAAACTGTTTTTACAAAACCTTACATATTTTAAAATATAATTAGCAGTGATTGAGTCTTTGTAATTCTTCAATTACTGCCGGTATGTTGGGGTTTTGTATACAAAATGTGGAACACGTTACCATTGGACAATGAGATAGCCAATGAGTAATATGACCCACCAGTCAGGATTGACAGTACTGAATGAGTAATTGTGTAGATATAAACATTGTAATCGCTCTCAATACTGTGAAATGATAAAACCTGTTTTGATTAAATTGGGATTCACTCACCAGTATTTCCCACTGACAAAATGTTTTTAAACGCGTTTCAGGTAACAAAATGTGAAAGCTAAATAGAAGCCAGTTGGACAACACTGAAGGCTTGGAAAAGTGGCTAGAAAAGTTACCTAAATAAAGAAGATGTTTTATTTCAGTAAAATAGGGTTTATCCCTATAAACATGTTTGTAATGGAAACTTGGGAATTTCCCATGTATTTGATATTATAAAAATGTGGTATTTTTACTCTGATAAAATATTTCATAACTACAGTGCTGATGTAAATTCTGCTGCCAAAATGGTTAAACACCGATACCACTGATACTGGCTCGCGGCCGCCCGTTCCCAGAGATAGGGGCCGGGGGTTGCGACATAAGGTATCTGTATTAGCCTGCTGGTTTAAAGCTTGTAATCCTAATTAAACACACAATGCACACGTATTAGGGGCTGTTTGGCAACATCTGAATGGTTAAGTGCTGAATGAATAAGAGGTCTGAATGGTTAAGAGACTCTGAACCAATAAGTGCTGAACCAGTAAAGTGCTGTTTGGTTGTACCTCTAAATGACTGTGTGAAATGACATTTTTACCCCTCTGAACTACTTTGTGCTGAATGAAATATAGCTGTTTGTTTAGTGCTTTGTACTGAATGATGAATAACTTAAAAAAAATTACTTAACAAAATAGAAAATCCAAGTTACACATAAATTCTTCAAAGTACATGGAAACATACTATAATCCAAATAGAAATTCATACTTTTCGTACAATTTTAATTTGAACCATTTGATCATAGTTGACTAGCAATCTGATTACGTACGGTATTCATATACTCAATGCCTTGTGAACCCCATTCTATGTCTTGAACGAACAGCCCATCACTCTCTCCACCTTGTATTTCGGAAAACAAAGTGTTCTCGTCGTAGTCCATAAATAATTGATCATGAATATTGCATTTCCTTATAAAATTATGGACGGCGAAACAAGCAATCACGATGTCTCTTTGTATTGGAAAAGAAAAGGGAGCCATTTGCTTTAGGATTGGGAATCTTGCCTTCAAAACACCATATGAGCGCTCAATAACATTTCTCAGTTGTGCGTGTGCACGATTGAATTTTTCTTCCTTAGTTAATGCACGTTGTCATCGAAAATCGGCTAACCAATACCTCGTATTACAGTAGGGAGTCATAAATCCACGTGTGTTGGTGTATGCAGCGTCGCAAAGGTAATATTTATCTGTAAACGTTAGTATCACAACTATTACATAAAAAGCACATAATGTATTGAATAATCAGTGTTAAGAATGGAAAAAACCTGGTGGGGGGAAAGGAAAGCCGGAAGTCTGGTTAAATGCTACTTCTTTTAAAACTCGTGAATCATGTGCAATGCCCTCCCATCCGGCCCATACGAACGTGGATATCATATTGAAATCACAAATTGCTAGTACATTTTGAAAGCATTCACCTTTTCCTCTTCCCCTATAACGAGTCTGTTGATCAGCAGGCACGATTGCATGTACAAGAGTGCCATCTAACGCGCCTATTGCTCCAGAAAATATTTCTTTTAGCTTTCTATGTCGTTCTGATGTATTGGAGTTTGCATTGGAAGATGTTGGAACTATAACTTCTCTTGCGAAATTCATCATTGCCCTTAACACCTCGTGAAAACATCTATGAATCGTTTCAGTCGAGTGTTGAAACCTTCGCTTAACCATTCAAAAAACGTTCATTATGTCCTATGACCATAAAAAACATAGCCAACTTTTCTTCAAAGCTTATGTACTTACTACTTTGCAACCAATTTTTTTGTTTAAAATGGTTGCACAAAAGTACAAATGCCTCACGTGAAAGACGCAACAATTCTTCATTTGCTTTTGATCCACTACGAAATTGTGTTCTATTTTCAACTTTTCACCTACATTCTTCCATGAGTGTGGTTTAAGACTGCTCCCTTCACGTCCACGAAGTGTGATTTCTTGAAGACATGTTTCAAGAAATGTTTTCTCAACACCCTCTAGGTTCCAATTAGTCCTACCCCTTTTTTGTGTCATTTCTTTGAACAACTCAAAACACACAAAAAATAGCTACTTAATACAAACCATACCATTAAACATCACAATATCGTATCACTAAACTATCACATCTTGCTTCAAAATATCGTATCACAACAAATGCTTCAATACCATTAAACATCACAATATCTACAAACAATACCATTATACATCACAATATCTACAAACAATACCATTAAACATCACAATATCGTAGCACAATATATGCTACAAAACCAAATTCAAACTATACTTCACAAAGATATAGCACCAAACATACAAACAGTACCTTAATCGATAGCTTCAAACAAAACATATAGCACCAAAATCAAATTTAAAATCAAATTCAACATCAAATTCAAACTCAAACAGAACATATTATTATTCAGTTAACATTATCTTTAGGCTACAATAAAAATCATTAATGTGCAAAATTTTCAACAACAAGATGATGACAAAATGAAGCTGGCACAACAGTTTACTTTTTTGAATCCTAAACTCCAAGGTCCAACAATTTAGGGGGTGTTTGGCCTAGCTTTTATTTTTTTGGCGTATGCTTATATTTTAAAGTAGCTTATGCTTATTTTCTTTCATTTGATAAGTTATTTTTAAGTGTTTGGATTAGCTTATATTCTACAAGTTGAGTTAATCCATTGTGTATTGTGGGAAGGGGTATAATACCATTGTGTGTATCATATTCAAATGAGTTAATCCACCATTTGAGGGCAAATGAGTAAAAACCATCTTGTTCAAATAAGCTTATTCAAATAAGCTAAAAAACCATCAACCCATAAGCTTCTTGAAATTAGCTTATATAAGCTAATAAGCATAAGCTTAAAAAGCTAAACCAAACACCCACTAGTGCTTATTTTGTAAAAATAAGCTAAAAAAGCTATAAGCTTAGATAAAAAAGCTAGGCCAAACACCCCCTTAATTTTTTATTTACTAATCTTGTGAGTGGAGATTAAACAAATGAAGATAATGACAAAATGAAGCCGGCACAAGCATGACATCGGAACAGAGATAAAATCGAACAAGAAATGAATAAAAGCAAAGGGAACAGAGATATATCAAACAATTATAGGTGTATGTTTGTACCTTATAGTCGATGGTGAAGCAGGTCGTTGGTGAAGCAGGCCGGCCATGGAGATGGCGGCGCGAGTGGAGAAGGCCGTTGGTGAAGCAGGTCACCGCTGCAGAGTCGACCTCCGATTAAGGGGGAGGGCGCTGCAGAGTGGAGGAGCTGGATGGTGGAAGAAAATGAGGGGGAAGTGCGGCTGTGTGTTGAAGAAGAGATATGTCTAGGGTTAAAGGGTATACATGTGATAATTTCTATTCAGATCTCAAAATTGTCTGAACCATTCAGCTCTGAATGGATTCATTAAGAGGTCCTTTTTTGGTCAGCCAAACACCTTGCCTCTGTCCGATTCAGAGGCCAGCCTCTTAATGGGGCCATTCAAACCTAAACAAACAACCCCTTAGTGTATTAACTCAATTCAACTTTAATGATAATCACAAGATCAAAACCCACAACGAATGACAAAGTATAGCCGTATATAGGCAACACTTAAACATCCGTTGAATCGGCTTCAATCGATCAGGCAAAGTACCGTACTACTAATTCGAGTTATTACCCCGATAATGGGTAGAGTTTTAGTGCTTCAGGTATAGTGGGTATAATACTGAGCAGTGTTGAGAGAGAAAGAAAGTTTTGAGTAGGGGAAATGGCTGAAACTCGCTAATTTATAGTTGTAGTTGTACCTCATCGCGTTGCGTGGACGGAATAACCCAACCCCTTCGCGTAGCACGAAGGGCCTAGCTAGGGCATAGCTAACGTGAGTCAGCAAGTAGGTCTACCACGTAGATGACACGTGTCAACTACGTGTCACAGGAGGTTTACAGGTGTGTCACGTCACGCGACCCAACAATACTAACACCGTTGCGTAGCACGACGTGGTTGAAGTCAGGTCTCCCTTGTTTTTTATGCTGGTTCTTGTCATGCATTTTTGGAGTTTCGCTTACGAGTCGTTTATGGCCTTTTTCGATGGTTGTTACATCCTCCCCACCTTGTTTTAAATCTCGTCCTCGAGATTTACCGGAACAAGTAAGGATATTTTTTTTTCATTTCTGCCTTTTGTTCCTATGTGTATTCTGGTCCTCTTTTCGAATCCCATCTTACTTTGACCAGAATCAACCTCTTGTGTTTGGGATTTTTAGTCTTTCTATCTTCAATTTGTAGAGGTTTCTCAACAAACTTTAACTTCTCATTTACCTGTATGTCTTGAAGTGGTACTATCAGTGATTCATCAACTAAACACTTCTTAAGGTTACATACATGAAATACATCATGTATACCTGCCATTTCTTCTGGTAGTTGTAGCTGATAAGCTACTGGTCCTATTCGCTTGATGACTTTATATGGTCCGGTATACCCGGGGCTTAGCTTTCCTTTCTTACTGAATCGGACTACTCCTTTCCAAGGAGAAACCTTCAGTAGCACGTTGTCTCCAACTTGAAATTCCAATGGCTTACGTCGATGATCGGCATAGTTTTTTCAATTTATCCTTAATTTGGATTATCTTATCAGTGGTTTCTAGTACAATCTCGGGACTTGATAATTGACTTTCTCCTATTTCTGCCCAACACACCGGAGTTCAGCACTTTCATCCATAAAGTGCTTTAAATGGGGCAGCATCAAGGCTTGTGTGATAACTATTGTTATAGGAGAATTCTATTAATGGTGAGTGATCATCCCAACTTCCTCCAAAATCTATTACACATGCCCTTAGCATGTCTTCTAATGTTTAGATTGTCCTTTCACTCTATCCATATGTTTGAGGGTGATAAGCTGTACTTATGTTTAATCGTGTTCCCATAGCTCTTTGGAAACTTTTCCAAAAGTGAGAAGTGAAACGACTATCTCTATCGGACACAATGTATAATGGAATTCCATGTAATGAGACTATCTCATCTACATATAGCTTAGCTAGTTTCTCCATACTAAAGGTTTCCTTCATGGGTAGAAAACGAGATGACTTGGTTAGTCGATCCACAATCACCCAGGTTGCGTCGTTACCTTTCCTAGTTTTGGGTAATTTAGTAACAAAGTCCATTATTATCAATTCCCATTTCGATACTGGCATTTCTAATTGCTGAAGTAAACCTGAAGGTTTCTGATGTTCAGCTTTAACTTTTGAACAAGTTTGACGTTTAGAAACATAACTAGCTATATCCTTTTTCATTCCTATCCACCAAAAAGTATTCCTCAAATCTTGATAAATCTTGTTATTTCCAGGATGCATCGTATATCTAGACTTATGGGCTTCCTCTAAAATTCTATCTCGTAGGTTTCCTTGGATAGGTACTCAAATTCTTTTCTTATGGAATTTCTAAATTCCATCAGTTCCTTTTTTCTAATTCCTTTATCATTCCTTTTAGTCCTTCAGCATCTTCCTTGATTGCTGTTTCTTGGGTATTATTGAATTGTTCAATTAAATCTATCTGTAGATTTAATCTGACAGCACGTATCTGCTTTGGCTTCTCATGATACTTACGACTTAATGCATCAACTTCTACATTCGCTTTACCATCGTAATATTGAATATCACAGTCGTAGTCACTTAAAATCTCCATCCATCGTCTTTGCCTCATATTCAATTCTTTTTGCCCAAATATATATATATATATATATATATATATATATATATCTTAAGCTCTTATGATCAGTAAAGATGGTAAACTTACTACCATACAAATAATGTCTCCAAATCTTAAGGGCAAAAATTATCGCTCCTAACTCTAAATCATGAGTTGTATAGTTTTCCTCGTGCTTCTTTAGTTTCCTAGACGCGTAAGCAATCACCTTCTCACGTTGCATCAAAACACATCCTAATCCTAATCTAGAAGCATCACAAAAGACTACAAAATCTTCAGTTCCTTCTGGCAATGCAAGTATTGGTGCATTTGTTAACCTTTGCTTCAAGGTTGTAAAGGATTCTTCTTGCTTGGGTCCCCATTCAAACTTAACCGACTTATAAGTTAATTTGGTTAAAAGAACGACTATCTATGATAAGTCTTAGATAAAGCGTCGATAGTATCCAGCTAATCCTAGGAAACTTCTGACTTCTGTAGATGACTTAGGGACTTTCCAATTAGTAATTGCCTCTATCTTTGAGGGATCTACATAAATTCCTTCATGATTAATCAAATGACCTAAGAATTGCACTTCTTGCAACCAGAATTCACACTTAGAAAATTTAGCATATAGCTTCTCTTTTCTTAATAGTGTTAAAAGTGCAGGCAAGTGCTTACTGTGCTCTTCCTTGCTCTTGGAATATATAAGTATATCGTCTATGAAGACAATTACTAATTTATCCAAATACGGTTTACATATCCTATTCATCATGTCCATAAATGCTGTGGAAGCATTTGTTAGACCGAATGGCATGACTGTAAACTCGTGTTGGTGCATATTTTGTGATAACAACTTTGGCTTGGTCTTTGGATATTAAACAAGATTGGGCCATGAAGACTTAAAGGAATTTTGAGTTTATAAGAGCCCGTATCAAGTCCGAGTGTGTGTTGTTTGAGTCCATGTAGTCTAGCCCGAATTCTTTTTAGCATGCTTGTGGGCTTAGCCCAATTCGTATGTATGCTGTGTGTATATAAACAACATTTAGTTATAGAGTTAGGGTGAGACTTTTAGACATTTGAGAGTAATTGCAAATGAATTGTGAGGCATTCAAGTTTGGGAGTTTGAGAGAAAACACAGATAATCGGCTGTGAGTTCTCTTAGATCTTGAGTGATTATAAAACGTTTTGTTTGATAATCACAGAAGATCAGTTGAGTATTTGTGTGTTCATGTTCTTCATCTAATATTCTTGTTTCTGGTTTAATTGATTGATCAAGGAGATTCCACATCCTTGATTGATTATCAGTTTTCTAACGATAATTGGTAATAGAGCATTTACTCTTGTGTACGGTTCAAGACTGATCGACAGGATTCAAGATTTTATTTGGTTGAAGATTTTTGGTCGAAAATTCATAATTTTCATGAAGAACAGAAAGAACATTGAAGAACAGGTTCTAAAATCGGCATTTGATCTATTTTGGTGGTGTACGTTGACTGTTTCCTGAATTTTAGGTGGTATTGGTGGAAAGTTCTCAAAAGGAATTGAGTAGCGTTTTGATTTTTTAGAAGATACTGCTGATTTTTCGGGATTTGGATCAAATTAAAGAGTGTACGGATTCTAAGAAGGAAATAGTGTGCGTGAACCTATTGTGCGAGATCAGACTGTGCAACAAAGAAGTGTGCGAGGTCAACTGTACGGTCAAACTTGGTGTGCTGACTCAAGTGTGCGACCTTGTCAAGTGTACGACTATTCAAGTGTGCGGCTCATACTGTGCGACTAGATCACTGTGCGGCTAGATGAGTAGTGTGCGACCTGATCAATATACAGGCCCAATTAATAAGTGTGGGCCCATTAACGTTAGTGTGCAGACCAACTGTTTTAAGTGTGCGGTCCAGTAAGGTTTGTGCGACTTGGTTTGGAGTGTGCGTCTGAGAGGTGTGCGACTTCATTAGTGGTGGAATTTTATTTGGTTATCGTACACAAAAATTCACGTTGTCGTGAATAGAAAACTATCCGTAGACAATCTCAGCAAACCGTTTGCACGGTTGGACTCCATGTATTTTTAGGAGAAAAAAAATTTGGTAATCACAGTTTTCGGAGACTTTTTGTATAGTTTTAACCAGTCAGTTGCGTTAAAATGTCGAACATGTCGAATTTGAATAAACTTTTGAGGATGGAGCATGAGGTTGGCACAACCAATAAACCGCCTAAGATGATGAAGGTGGAGAATTATTTGACTAGGAAAGACAGGTTTCAGTCTTTCGTTGAATATCAGGACACACGTATGTGGATCTGTATTGAAGATGGGTACGTGAACCCAACTGATGAGTTTGAAGGCAGACAACGGGTCACTGCATATGTTAATATGGAGGCTGAACATAAGAAGATATATAAGGCTGAAAAGAGAGCCTTAGCTACAATCAAAATGTCGTTACCAGATAGCATCAAACATATCTTCAAGAAGTACACAACTTCAAAGGAAATGTGGGATGCACTAGAGAATAGATATCAAGGAAATGATGTCAAAAAGAACAAAGTTGATCTACTAAAGAAGCAGTTTGTTGTCTTTAAGTGTATGCGAAATGAGTCTCTCGAAGATTTTATCACAACATACTATCATCTTATGTCAGAAATGGACAATTATGACATATACAGTTATACTGACATTGAGATCAATGACAAGATGCTTGATGCATTACCTGCAAAGTGGGATATCTATACACTAATGATCAAGGGGGAAGCAAATTATGAGACTAAAGAACTTGAAGAGGTGGTTGGTAAGCTGAGAGCTTACGAGCTCAACATGAAGAAGAAGGAAACATGATATGATCAGGTTCAAGATCCAGGGGTTTACAATGGACTTCCATCTTCTTCATCTCACAACGCTTCTAGCGACCCTGCTACTGCGTTTCTTTCATGTGAGAATGAGCATGTTACCATGAATGCAGAGGGTGATGTGTGCTTCGTTGCTGCTTCAGGAGGTTCAATAGGAGCCAAGAGACAATCAGCTACAAATCAGAGTAGCAATACCAAATCTATGCCTATGAGTGTGAAGGCTGCAGAAGCACATCTTCCTTTGCTTGCTTCATTTGTTGCCTCTTATGAGAACTACATTCAGGGGAAGATATCTGATCCAACTACTTTTGATGAAGATTATGATCAGGTTGACCCTGATGACTTAGAAGAAATGGATGTACAGTGGCAAATGGCCATGATCTTAAGAAGAGTAAAGAGGTTTATGAATAGAACAGGAAGGAAGTTTGCGGGGAAGAGTGTTGGTTTTGACAAGACCAAGGTTAGGTGCTTCAACTGTCAAAGTTATGGACATTTTGCTAGGGAATGTTAAAGACCAAAAATAGAGTCTTCGGGTTAGAGTTCAAGTAACAGGAATGCAACAAATAACACTGGCTCAAAGGCTTTGATCTCTACAGCACGAGAAGGTTCATATGATTGGAGTGTTCATCTGGAAGGTGATGAAAACGTCACACATGCGTTCATGGCAGAGATAGTCCCAGATGATGCTAAAGAAAAGGTTGATGCTGAAGCTGAGTTAGGTGCGAAAGCAGAGAAGAAGAGTGAAGCTGATGCTGATCAGACTACAGAAGTTGAAAAGGAAATCTAAATTCTAATGATGCAAAGGATGCTGAAGAGGATGCTGAATATAGAAGGATGGCAGCTGAACTTGCTACTCTCATGGCCAACTTAGACAAACCAACAAGAGAGGTAAGTTCTAATTCTGCTAGTCTAGTTTGTTTAAGATGTCGGGAATTGCTAGGTGAGGTTGATAGGTTATCAATACGAAACCAAAGTCTGATTAACGAGATGTCGAGCATAAAAGAGTCAAACTTTTTCGTAAAAAGAAATGAGTCTTTATATTTGAAGAAAATTAAGGGTTATGAAACTGAAATTGATGTTTTTACCTGCAAATTAAATGGAAAACTTCAGATTATAGACTTAGCTCATGATACGATGAGTGAGAAAACAAAAGAGGTTTCTGAAAAATGCAATGAGTTGTCTGAAGCACAACTAAAAATTGTTGAACTTGAAAAGAAATTGAGTCAATTTAGAGATTCAACTTTTGTCATGAAACATATGATTGGTGGCCTGAAGAAAAGTAATGACAAGACAAGTGTGGGCTTCCAGGGCTTTAATGAGGTCCCATCTCCTCTTAGTCATAACTATTCTTTCTTGCCTGATGAAAATGAGTTAACAGACTTTTTGTCAACTGCACCAAGTAGTTCCAAATCAAGTCAAGGTGATGTGTCTGAGAGTGATGATGCTAGTGTGAAGAAGGAAAATAACAGGGAATCCATTTTGAAAACAAAGGTTCACTTCCTAAAAATAAAAAGCAAACTTTTGTAAAAATGGTAAACTTTGTTCTAGGAAGTGATATGAAAACGAAATCACTGTTATTGAAAATGAATCAAATGTAGAGTTTGCTAAAAACAAAAACATAGAAAAATCTGAATCCAAGCAAACTGAACAAAGTCCTTCTAAGGCATCATCATCATCGACTGAAGGATCTAGCTCAAAGGCTGCAGCTAAGAAGCCTTCGACAAAAAGATAGTGCTTCAAGTGTCACACCAAGGGACATGTAGCAAGCTGCTGTCCTAACAAAAAGAATGAAACACAAATGAGTGAGAAACAGAGAGGGAAATCACCAGAGAAGAGTGGTGATAATGAGGAGAGAGTGTCACACCCTGCTAGTAGCGGAAGCGTATTGTGTGTGACGTAAGAAAGGTAATCATTGCATCCAAATGAGTAAACATAATAAACCACAATGATGCCATAGATATATTGTTATCAACAAAAGATTACAAGTTTTCCAAAATAGTTTCCAAGTTTCAACAACGTTTGATATAACATAGTTATAAGTTATTTTACACATAACAAAACCTAGTTTTTGACATAAATCATAGTGAGGTTTTGTCCCCTATATACCCATACGAAGCTGGGATATAAAAGAAAAACCCTCCAAAAGTGGCCATCGTTGTCATTGACTTTCCCGTTTCCCATAGTGTATCACCGGCTCAAGACCTGTTTCCTGAAATACATGTAGTTTTAAAAACTCAACAAAAGTTGAGCGAGTTCATGCAGTTATTGTTATCATATGAAATCTTTGCATTCTTATAATGAAATCCCGGTATGTTAATAGCATATATGGAGTTTAAGGATCTATCAGTGGGTAGCGAGCCCCTGACTATGTGTACCATAAGTACGTAACCAACCCTAGACAACTTTGACATCATTGGGATCACAAAAGCACTCCTATGGCACCAACCAGGAGTGGAGCGTGTCTCAAGCTCTATAGATCTACACCTTTTGCACCTTGGTCACTAAGTGATTAATGGTTACTATGTCATCATCCTACTTATGTACATTGATCATGTTATCATCTAAACCCATAGCTAACATACCCATAGTTTTGACATGTATTTCCCCTCGACTGTTTTAAAATAAAACATTGAAATCATTGAAAGGAGGGACATGAACTCACAAATTTGCGTTCTGTATTATGTAATACCGTAGGTGAGCGTCCGTACGCGTGAATAACCTACATGTGCACTAACCTGATTAGACACTAGGTCTTATCGTACCTCGTACAAGTTGGTCACCTTGAATTCTTTATTATGTTATCGCTTGTCATCTTTGGAACAACTTTGTATTTTTAGAGCGTTGGTAGTTTACTCACTCGATTGTTATATGTATTGAATTTATAAGTATATTCATGTATTCTATGTATATTGAATTATATGTGAACGGGCTTCGCCCTTCACATGTCCTCGTGCCGCGCACGCATGTCATTGAGCCTTTGCTCATGTCATTGGGCCGAGCCCATGTCATCTAAGTTATTGGGCCTAACCCATGTTTTAATGTTATTGGGCCGAGCCCATGTCTTTTATGTTATTGGGCCTAACCCATGTTTTAATGTTATTGGGCCGAGCTCATGTCTTTTATGTTATTGGGCCTAACCCATGTTATAATGTTATTGGGCCGAGCCCATGTCTTTTATGTTATTGGGCCTAACCCATGTTATAATGTTTTTGAGCCAAGCCCATGTCTTTTATGTTATTGGGCCGAGCCCATGTCTTTTATGTTATTGGGCCCTTGCCCATGAATTCTTGCTATTGGGCTCTAGCCCATGATTTATTGTTATTGGGCCATGCCCATAATCAGTTTTGTGAGTCCATTAATAATCTTGCAATTTTATCCAAATTTTACTAAATATAGGACTTTTAAATGTGTTCATGTCCTAAAATATATACTTAGTAATTTTAAAGATTTTCAACTTTTCGGATTTTGTTATCGGTAGTATATATTTGTATTCGTTAAGCGTTCTAAAAATATCTTATTTTTAGACGTGTCGTCGAAGTCGCTTTTTAGGTATATTTCCACGTCGAAGAGTCGCCCAAATGTCGTAGTAGTTTCCCGCGGTGACGATACGCTCATTTTATCATCGTCGACTGTTATGTATTACTGTTTCGGTCATTTCGTTTATTCGTCCGTTTTAGTAACATTCCATTGGGATGTGAAGGAAACATGTATATGTATTTTTGTGCCATAATATACTTGTTTATACAAGTATTTCTTGTAATCATGGGTGTGTTATTTTGATCACCCTAAGTGTATCTAATTACATACACAGAGCACATAATACTTATACTTAATGAGTTTTCCAAAACATATATAATTTTTGCCCAAAAATATATGTATGTATGGTTATTATTTTCACCATTTATTTTTGTGAAAATACATGTTTTAGTTCCTACGAACACTTTAACATTTAAGAGTTAATCATTTTCATGAAAGCTTCTATAATGACGTTTAAAACCACTAATCGCATTTAACATTGTTAATCACCCATGTAATCCCCTCTTTAATCGCGATTAGATTTTTAGAAAAATTCGCCATAGTTTCCCCTAAAACTATGACGTTTCCCACGTTATAAAAACGCGTTTAAATCAATAATCAAGTTACCAAATCACCATTATCCATCAAGTTTCTTCCAAATATTTATTCTTAACAACATAACTCCACCTTTCATGAACTTACATATGTATACTTTCCATACATAAAAAGTTAGACTTTTTAAGGTGACTTTTTATAATAACCAAGTTATTTAACTTAACTTGTAAAAAAAACAAGTTTACTAAACTTTCAAAACTAGGTTTTGAATCCATTTAAACACTTGTTTCTTTATGTAATCTTAAATTACATGTTTAGTTCATGAAAGTGAGTATGATGATCTTTCATGATTTAAACTTAACCATGTTTAAATCATCTTTTTATGTTCATCATGGTAAGATGAACACTAATCTTGAATACTACAAGAATATACTCACAAGATCATCATCTATATAAACTTTAAATCACTAATATTAACAAAGTCAACATAAACAACATGATCATACAAATTAACTACACTAATCTACACATATCAACACATAATATAGTTAGATTTAGTGTTTATCATCTTTGAGATCAGGGTTTTTGTTTATGTTTAACCTTAAATTCAAGATCATCAACTTGTACTTTTGAGATTAACTAGTAATAAGAAGCATAAATATGGGGTCTAGAAGTCTTACAACTTTGCACAAACCAAAATAAGAAAATAAGAAGATATTTAAGCTCCAAAATGCTCCTAATAAAGCTCCATGTTTAACCCATGTATAAGTGATCTTTTAATGGCTAGAATGTGTGTAAATTAGGGTGTTTAGTGAATATAGAAGATGGGTTTATGGTGTGGGTGAAGGCTGCCGAAATGGGGCCTCTAAATGGGGGAATTCTTGTTGTTTGAAAAAGTGTGAAAAGAATGATAATTAGATGTGATATTAAGTAAGGTGATACATGCTTCCTTTTTCACATCAACCATAACATGAGCCATACTCAAGACCTTACACTTCTTTGAAAATGTTGGACAAGTTGGTGAGGCCACATGGGCCCACCATAACCGTAAGTTAGGAGGGTGAAGGAATATGGCATGGAAGTTGTAATATAAAACTAAATTTCTACATATGATGATAGTTCATTTTAGATATTTATGCCATTAAAGAAAGTATTGTATATTTAATATGTTAGTGATGCTAATTTATGTCTAACTACTTTATTAGTTTGGGGGTATTGATTTTAGATGGCAAAAATACCACTAGTTCGCTCGTCGGTTCGATACCGGGTGGTATATGGAAGGTATAATATAATACCGGGAACTATGGTTTTAATTCACCATCGATGCTATAGCGTATTTTCAAGGCGTTTCCGACGCCAAAATATGGCTAACTAGTTCACTAGTTTCTTCGTTTGGTTATTACGATGACGGAAATACCGCTTACTAACTCGTCGGTTCGCTAACGGACTAGTTTAATGGATAGCAATATAATATCAAAAGCTTATGATTTCGGTTATCCCATTGATATCCTTAAAATGTTTTAGTGTGTTTTTCATTAAGTGACATAATTCTAAAGTCCCTGAAATGCTATATTACAGGTTCGGACGCGTTAAAAAATGTTATATTTTTAGCCGAAACGGACATTTTTGTAATAAGGGCGTCATACCGGAAAGTCTTGTATCTTTGCAAGATATGCTTTCGTATTATTGTTTTCTTATATAAATGGACTCAGTTATGTTATCCGTGTGTCATTTTTCAGTGTTTCGATCTGTTTTCACGGTTTTGCTGGCATGAATAGTGTAACTGTGAATAGTGCGCGCGACACTTTCCTCCAACACTTTTAGGACATTGTTTGATTGGTTTCGAAATACGACGAAAACCAGCATATGTTTTAGCATTGTTTTCTTGTCCTAATCTTGTTATCTATTTCACGACACTGTTACGTAATTAATTACGCTAAATACATGAGATTAAGAGATAAAAATAGTGATTAATTTGTACGGAATTACCGGTTATTTGCCATTTGTCACATTCTCCCCCTGTTAAAAAGAATTTCGTCCCGAAATTCAAGTTGAGTCATCCTTTGCAGGAGTCTTCTCGAACAGGTGGGGATATTTTCCCTTAATCTGATCTTCACGTTCCCAGGTGTACTCGGGTCCGTGACATGAGTTCCAGCGGACCTTGACTAGTTTGATACGACTTCTCCTTGTCTTGTGGACTTTCCAGTCCATAACCTCAACGGGTTCTTCGGTAAACTGGAGCGTGTCGTCTACATGAATTTCATCCGTTGGGATGATAACTGTCTCAACAGTCGGACTTTTCTTGAGATTCGACACATGAAATAAGTCATGTACGTTACTGAGTTCTTCTGGCAGTTTCAACTTATACGCGACGGTACCGATCTTTTCTAGAATCTCAAATGGCCCAATGTGTCTCGGGTTTAGTTTTCCGCGTTTCCCGAATCTAGCTACGCCTTTCCAAGGCGATACCTTTAGTAAGACTTTTTCTTCGACCTCGAAGGATAATGGTTTACGTCTTCCATCCACGTAGCTCTTTTGTCTGTCACGAGCCGCTTTGATACGATCTCGTATCTTTGCTATTTTGTCAGTAGTCTCTTGAACTAGTTCAGGGCCAATGAGTTGTTTGTCTCCGACTTCCGCCCAACCAGCGGTGATCGGCACTTCCGTCCATATAGTGCTTCGTTTGGGCCAGCTTTAATGCTTGTGTGATAACTGTTATTATACGAGAACTCTACCAGAGGTAAATGAGTATCCTAATTTCCGCCTAAATCCATCACATAGGCGCGAAGCATGTCTTCCAATGTTTGGATGGTTCGTTCGCTTTGTCCATCGGTTTGCGGATGAAATGATGTGCTTAGATCCAAACGAGATCCAAGCGATTCTTGAAATGATTACCATATTCTTGACACAAAGCGACCATCCCGGTCTGAGATTATCGAAATAGGGACTCCATGATGTGCCACCATCTCGTTGAGGTAGATTTCAGCTAACTTCACGGTACTGTCTTGTTCCCGAATAGGTAAGAAGTGAGCCGACTTGGTTAATCGATCAACGATAACCCATATCATGTCATGACCTCGAGAGGTCCGTGGGATTCCTGTAATGAAGTCCATTGATATATGCTCCCATTTCCAAACAGGAATCTCGGGTTGTTGTAATAACCCAGATGGCTTTTGATATTCGGCCTTGACTTTCGCACAAGTTAGGCAATTCCCAACATAGGTCGCAATATCTCTCCTAAGTTTAGGCCACCAATAGTATTCCTTCAAATCCCAATACATCTTATCAGATCCTGGGTGTATTGAATATTTGGACTTGTGTGCTTCATCCAGCACTAAGTCTCGTAGGCCACCAAAATAGGGAATCCAGATCTTTCCCCTGAAATATATAGTGTCATCTTTGTTTGTTTCCATTTGTTTCCTTGCTCCTCGCAAGAATTCTGCTCGAATATTTCCTGGCTTTAGGGCTTCTCGTTGTGCATCGTGAACTTGAGTAGTGAAGTTTGTCTAGATTGTCAACTCTAAAGCTCGTACTCGTAATGTTCTAACTTTTTCTTTCCGGCTCAAAGCATGCGCTACAACGTTTGCTTTTCCCGGATGGTACCTGATTTCGCAGTCATAGTCGTTCAACAATTCCACCCAACGGCGTTGGTGCATGTTTAATTCCTTTTAATTGAATATATGTTGAAGACTCTTGTGATCGATGAATATGGTACACTTAGTACCATAGAGATAATGACGCCAAATCTTTAAAGCAAATACCACCGCACCTAGTCCTAGGTCATGTGTGGTATAGTTCTTTTCGTGAACTTTTAACTGACGTGACGCGTACGCGATAACTCTTTCACGTTGCATCAACACGCAACCCAAGCCTTGATGCGATGGATCACAATACACCACAAAGTTATCGGTACCGTCAGGGAGTGATAAGATCAGCGCTTTGCATAGTTTATCTCTGAGTAATGGAAAAGCCATTTCTTGTTTTTCATCCCAACCAAACTTTTTATCCTTTTATATAAGAGAGGTTAGCAGTTGAGAAATTTTTAGAGAATTTCTCAATGAATCTCCGATGATATCCTACTAAACCCAGAGATTTCCTTACTACCGTTAGGGTCTTTGGAGCATTCCAATTCTTTATGGCTTCTATTTTAGGTGGGTCAACATGTATTCCATTCTCATTCACCATGTGACCAAGAAATTGTAATTCGCGAATCCAAAATTCGCATTTTGAGAACTTGGCATACAACTGTTCTTTCTTAAGCAGCTCCAGAATAGTTCTCAAATGTTGTTCATGTTCTTCCTCAGTCCATGAATATATTAATATGTCATCAATAAATACGTTCACGAACTTGTCGAGGTATGGTTTGCATACTCGGTTCATTAAATCCATGAACACAGCGGGAGCGTTTGTTAAGCCCAGAGGCATAACAAGGAACTCGTATTGACTGTAGCGAGTCCTAAACGCTGTTTTAGGGATGATTTCCTCTTGAGTTCTCAGCTAGTGATATCTGGGTCTTCGATCAATCTTGGAATAAGAGCTGGAATCCTGTAATTGATCGAACAAGCCACCGATCCTTGATAAAGGATACCGATTCTTGATAGTTAGCTTGTTTAGTTCTCTATAATCGATCCACATCCGAAAGGTTCCATCCTTCTTCTTGACAGATAACACCGGAGCTCCCCAAGGCGGGAAACTCGGTCTAATGAATCCTTTGTCAAGCAGTTCCTGAAGCTGAGTGGATAATTCCTACGTCCCTCAGGGCGCCAGTTGATATGGAGTTTTTGCCACCGGTGCAGCTCCTGGCACTGGATCGATATGAAATTTTAACTTGTTGTTGTGGAAGTAGTCCTGACAAGTCTTCTGGAAAGACTTCTGGATATTCCCTTTCCACAGGTATGATCTCCACCTTGCGCTCCTCGGCCTTCTTGTCAACCACATGGGCAAGAGAGGCGATGCATCCTTTTCTCAAACATTTTGGAGCCTTTATGCATTCAATAATTCGTAGTGGCGTGTCTTGATTCTCCCCGTGCACTAAAGGATGTTCTCTCATCAGACAGGGGGATGCAAATGATCTTCTCTGACCTATGAATTAGGCTCGATTATCAGATAACTAGTCTACGTCAAAAACTATGTTGTAACAAGCCAATTGAATCAGTGAAAGGACGATATTAAATTTTCGCGCTCAAAGTTCGAGTGTGCATCCGTTAATTTCTTCTCCAGACTCAACTAATTTATCGTCGGCCAATCCTATGGAATGAGGGGACGTCTAGTTTACTTGACTCTAGGCCAAGTTTATTTCGAATTCTATAGGGATGCATCTAATACCGACACAGGTATCGAACAAAATGAATGCAACGGGTCGGTTAATAGGAAATGTATCAGTGACCCTTAATGACTTCACATGACCCCGCTAATTTCCCGTTAGCTAACTTGATAGAGTAAGACATGTGTAACCTACATGACTCTATTTCATGTATATGCTCAGTGGCTAAAGACATTAAGTTAAGCTGATGTTGCTATCCAAAGAATTGATACATACTGGTTGTAGAGTAGAACGTACCCATGGCAACAATGGGATTTTGGGGAGTATTCGTAGTTCTACCCATACACTTACTTATCCACTTGCTTGATTTGTCATTAAACATCCATGCTTGTAGTGATCTCTTTGCCACAGTTAAAATCTCCTGGTTCTTTCTTGAGTATATCTAACTCATTAGTTTCCGTTTTGTGCTCAGTTTCACCACACTGTTACTCTTGGCACTTTTGCAAGTGCCCTAATGGTGAGAGTTTCACTTATCTCACTCAGAATTTTTGGCAAGTTATTTGCGTACTCCTTGATGCCAGCTTCATTTCTCAGGGCTAAACCCAAAACGTAGCACTCAACGCGTTTAGATTCGGGTGTTATCTAGTATGCAACAATCTTTTAGAGGTCGTAGAGGCGTCGGGGGTAACCAGCTACGTTCGTTCTAATCATAATCGAGTTCTAGAGTTTGGTTCCTAACCTTGGAATTTTTCCGCTGGCGAGCAATACTCTTCTCTTGTAAGATCATTGAGTTCTTCCCATGACAACCTCTTTGCTGTCTTACTCCCTATAGTCTGTACTCGAAGATTCCACCAAGTTAACGTCTCCTTCAACAGAAGACTATTCGTTTACCAAATCGTTTACCTAGGAGTACATTTACTAGCATGATTAACTGACTTCCTTGACTTTATTTAGCGGACATAACTTACCGCACCTCCCGTATCCATGAGGTCTCGCGGCTTATAATCCGTAAAATCCTTAGAATTAAAATCGGGTGTGATTGCATCTCCAAGTGTGGCATTGCCACTCGTTCTCGTCCCATTGGGATTTGAACCACTTGAACTACCGGTACTATTAGTACCATCACTAGTGTCGACTCAACAACCGCATGTTGTGCAATCTTCGCAACCTCATGTTGTTTCATAAAAACTCAAGTTCGACTTTAATAGTAGCGTGCTGATTAACTGACCCTTTTTGGGCATAGATTTTCTTTTCGACGCCATGTTATTTTTGATACATCGTATCAAAGGGTCTAGACATGTATTTGGACAGATATAGCCTACCATGCGCCTAAGAATTAAGGATGTAGTTGGTCATGGAAACCTCAAAACCGCATTGTTCATGCATGTTTGAACAATGCTAACATGAATAAACGCAACCCAAAATGCGCCGTACTCTTGCGTGTATTGGCCATATGCCTAAGTGGGAAAAGAGGTAATTCGTTAAGGAGGATAAACGAAATGGTCGTCCCCATCCTTACAGTATGTATTTCCTACCTTGTGGACCTTGACTGTCCCACGTAGGAAAATCCTTCGCCGCACTAACCCTTGTGATGAATACATTGATATCCCTTGAGCTCCACGAGCTCCAACAAAATTGTTATAATTTCCATAGATGTCGAATAATGCAATGAAGGGGTTGTAGCATGGCTCATGCCATATCATCCCTTGGAATAAGACAAATGCTAAACGATAGAGTTAAATGTAATCATTTCAAATGACTAAGATAAGGTAAGGTGTCATAGACACCAAAGAACCAGCCCATGTACAAGAATTCCGAGACTGTTGAGGAAAATCCTCCATGAGTGGCCAACAAGTTTTATTTGCTTTCGAAGACTAGTCTCAAACGACTCATGTTATAGATCGAATGCTAGGTGCGAATAATACGTATGGTCTTCATGTATCGTAGAATGTTATAGTAACCATCCCGGTTAGTGTTCTTACTAGATAGAAACTTGAACAACTTAAGAATTTCAAATGGATAGTGATCATTAGCTTGACCCGCAGAGCCCACCAGGATTTCCATACACTACAAGTTGTTATTACGTGGTCCCCCATAATAATAAATTGTCTTGTATGGTCACCCAAGCATTCTCTCGTTCAAGCAGCCGATCAGTCAAAGGGAGGACACTATTGTCTATATACCCTCAACATAGGAGGGACCTTCATGATGGCCAACGTGCTAACGCCCATTGTCATTATTTGTGATAGGGCACAACGTTAGACGAAATATAAGTGGACAAAATCCGCGGCAATAGCAGCTGGAGGGGCACCCTTAAGATGAGTACTTCATCTTCCTTGTCTGGACAAGAGTGTCATCAATCACGATTAGAATAAGCCTCAGGGACCTTGTCCCACTAGTAGAGTTGTTGTCCAAGGCTGCCACCTCCGCCTCGTCGTCACTACCGAAGCCGGACATATACCATCCGAGGGAGAAAAAAAACAACCATCTTCCACGTGGTCAATGCTTTAGGGTCTCGCTTAGGGACTACGTCTGCCATAAGCTTCGTAATAGAAGCGAGGTCATCATTCTCATCACGTGAGTCAAGTGTAATAATAGAATTCGTAGTCGAAGGTATTTTCATTCCTGGAAAAATATTCCATACAACACATATATAAATACATTATATATATAATCACTAAATCTCATGCTATTTTTGTTCTCATGTTTCACATGTAATCCTTAATGTTTTCAAGTCTATTCCTCATAGACTAACCATGTATTGATCCTTCTTTGTTACTTATGATTGAGCTCGCGTGATAGATCCTCATGTTATAGTGACACAATGAAAACCTTTTATCATTTTTGTCATACTTTTGAAATCACTTTTGTAATGTTATCAACTTTGTTTTCATGTGAGAGCCCTTCAGTGATTGTAGACCAAACTTTACTAAGAGTTTTCCCCGGTTCACTACAATTGGAGCTCTGATACCAATCTGTCACACCCTGCTAGTAGCGGAAGCGTATTGTGTGTGACGTAAGAAAGGTAATCATTGCATCCAAATGAGTAAACATAATAAACCACAACGATGCCATAGATATATTGTTTTCAACAAAAGATTACAAGTTTTCCAACATAGTTTCCAAGTTTCAACAACGTTTGACATAACATAGTTATAAGTTATTTTACACATAACAAAACCTAGTTTTTGACATAAATCATAGTGAGGTTTTGTCCCCTATATACCTTTACAAAGTTGGGATATAAAAGAAAAACCCTCCAAAAGTGGCCATCGTAGTCATTGACTTTCCCGTTTCCCGTAGTGTATCACCGGCTCAAGACCTGTTTCCTGAAATACATGTAGTTTTAAAAAGTCAACAAAAGTTGAGCGAGTTCATGCAGTTATTGTTATCATATGAAATCTTTGCATTCTTGTAATGAAATCCCGGTATGTTAATAGCATATATGGAGTTTAAGGATCTATCAATGGGTAGCGAGCCCCTGACTATATGTACCATGAGTACGTAACCAACCCGAGACAACTTTGACATCATTGGGATCACAAAAGCACTCCTATGGCACCAACCAGGAGTGGAGCGTGTCTCAAGCTCTATAGATCTACACATTTTGCACCTTGGTCACTAAGTGATTAATGGTTACTATGTCATCATCCTACTTATGTACATTGATCATGTTATCATCTAAACCCATAACTAACATACCCATAGTTTTGACATGTATTTCCCCTCGACTGTTTTAAAATAAAACATTGAAATCATTAAAAGGAGGGACATGAACTCATAAATTTGCGTTCCGTATTATGTAATACCGTAGGTGAGCGTCCGTACGTGTGAATAACCTACATGTGCACTAACCTGATTAGACACTAGGTCTTATCGTACCTCGTACAAGTTGGTCATCTTGAATTCTTTATTATGTTATCGCTTGTCATCTTTGGAACAACTTTGTATTTTTAGAGCGTTGGTAGTTTACTCGCTCGATTGTTATATGTATTGAATTCATAAGTGTATTCATGTATTCTATGTGTATTGAATTATGTGTGAACGGGCTTCGCCCTTCCCATGTCCTCGTGCCGCGCACGCATGTCATTGAGCCTTTGCTCATGTCATTGGGCGGAGCCCATGTCATTGGGCCGAGCCCATGTCATCTATGTTATTTTGCCTAACCCATGTTTTAATGTTATTGGGCCGAGCCCATGTCTTTTATGTTATTGGGCCTAACCCATGTTTTAATGTTATTGGGCCGAGCCCATGTCTTTTATGTTATTGGGCCTAACCCATGTTATAATGTTATTGGGCCGAGCCCATGTCTTTTATGTTATTGGGCCTAACCCATGTTATAATGTTATTGGGCCGAGCCCATGTCTTTATGTTATTGGGCCGAGCCCATGTCATTTATGTTATTGGGCCCTTGCCCATGAATTAATGTTATTGGGCTCTAGCCCATGATTTATTGTTATTAGGCCCTTGCCCATGAATTCTTGCTATTGGGCTCTAGCCCATGATTTATTGTTATTGGGCCATGCCCATAATCAATTTTGTGAGTCCATTAATAATCTTGCATTTTTATCCAAATTTTACTAAGTATAGGACTTTTAAATGTGTTCATGTCCTAAAATGTATACTTAGTAATTTTATAGATTTTCAACTTTCCGGATTTTGTTATCGGTAATATATATTTGTATTCGTTAAGCGTTCTAAAAATATCTTATATTTAGACGTGTCGTCGTAGTCTCCTTATTGGTATATTTCCGCGTCGAAGAGTCGCCCAAATGTCGTAGTAGTTTCCCGCGGTGACGATACGCTCATTTTATCGTCGTCGAGTGTTATGTATTACTGTTTCGACCATTTCGTTTAGTCGTCCGTTTTAATAGCATTCCATTGGGATGTGAAGGAAACATGTATATGTATTTTTGTGCCATAATATACTTGTTTCATACAAGTATTTCTTGTAATCATGGGTGTGTTATTTTGATCACCTTAAGTGTATCTAATTACATACACATAGCACATAATACTTATACTTAATGAGTTTTCCAAAATATATATAATTTTTGCCCAAAAATATATATATGTATGGTTATTATTTTCAGCATTTATTTTGTGAAAATACGTGTTTTAGTTCTTACGAACACTTTAACATTTAAGACTTAATCATTTTCATGAAAGCTTCCATAATGATGTTTAAAACCACTAATCGCGTTTAACATTGTTAATCACCCATTTAATCCCCTCTTTAATCGCGATTAGATTTTTAGAAATATTCTCCATAGTTTCCCCTAAAACTATGACGTTTCCCACGTTATAAAAACGCGTTTAAATCAATAATCAAGTTACCAAATCACCATTATCCATCAAGTTTCTTCCAAACATGTATTCTTAACAACATAACTCCACCTTTCATGAACTTCCATATGTATACTTTCCATACATATAAAGTTAGACTTTTTAAGGTGACTTTTTATAATAACCAAGTTATTTAACTTAACTTGTAAAAAAAACAAGTTTACTAAACTTTCAAAACTAGGTTTTGAATCCATTTAAACACTTGTTTCTTTATGTAATCTAAAATTACATGTTTAGTTCATGAAAGTGAGTATGATGATCTTTCATGATTTAAACGTAACCATGTTTAAATCATCTTTTTATGTTCATCATGGTAAGATGAAGACTAATCTTGAATACTACAAGAATATACTCACAAGATCATCATGTACATAAACTTTAAATCACTAATATTAACAAGGTAAACATAAACAACATGATCATACAAATTAACTACACTAATCTACACATATCAACACATAATATAGTTAGATTTAGTGTTTATCATCTTTGAGATTAGGGTTTTTGTTTATGTTTAACCTTAAATTCAAGATCATCAACTTGTACTTTTGAGATTAACTAGTAATAAGAAGCATAAATATGGGGTCTAGAAGTCTTACAACTTTGCACAAGCCAAAATAAGAAAATAAGAAGATATTTAAGCTCCAAAATGCTCCATTTTTAACCCATGTATAAGTGATTTTTTAATGGCTAGAATGTGTGTAAATTAGGGTGTTTAGTGAAGATTGAAGATGGGTTTGTGGTGTGGGTGAAGGCTGCCGAAATGGGGTCTCCAAATGGGGGAATTCTTGTTGTTTGAAAAAGTGTGAAAAGAATGATAATTAGATGTGATATTAAGTAAGGTGATACATGCTTCCTTTTTCACATCAACCATAACATGAGCCATACTCAAGCCCTTACACTTCTTTGAAAATGTTGGACAAGTTGGTGAGGCCACATGGGCCCACCATGACCGTAAGTTAGGAGGGTGAAGGAATATGGCATGGAAGTTGTAATATAAAACTAAATTTCTACATATGATGATAGTTCATTTTAGATATTTATGCCATTTAAGAAAGTATTATATATTTAATATGTTAGTGATGCTAATTTATGTCTAACTACTTTATTAGTTTGGGGGTATTGATTTTAGATGGCAAAAATGCCACTAGTTCGCTCGTCAGTTCGATACCGGGTGGTATATGGAAGGTATAATATAATACCGGGAACTATGGTTTTAATTCACCATCGATGCTATAGCGTATTTTCAAGGCGTTTCCGACGCCAAAATATGGCTAACTAGTTCACTAGTTTCTTCGTTTGGTTATGACGATGACGGAAATACCGCTTACTAACTCGTCGGTTCGCTAACAGACTAGTTTAATGCATAGCAATATAATATCGAAAGCTTATGATTTCGGTCATCCCATTGATATCCTTAAAATGTTTTAGTGTGTTTTTCATCAAGTGACATAATTCCGAAGTCCTTGAAATGCTATATTACATATTACATATTCAGACGCGTTAAAAAAATGTTATATTTTTAGCCGAAACGGACATTTTTGTAATAAGGGCGTCATACCGGAAAGTCTTGTATCTTTGCAAGATATGCTTTCGTATTATTGTTTTCTTATATAAATGGACTCAGTTATGTTATCCGTGTGTCGTTTTTCAGTGTTTCGATCTGTTTTCACGGTTTTGCTGGCATGAATAGTGTAACCGTGAATAGTGCGCGTGACACTTTCTACCAACACTTTTAGGACATTATTTGATTGGTTTTGAAATACGACGAAAACCAGCATATGTTTTAGCATTGTTTTCTTGTCCTAACCTTGTTATCTATTTCACGACACTGTTACGTAATTAATTACGCTAAATGCATGAGATTAAGAGATAAAAATAGTGATTAGTTTGTATAGAATTATCGGTTATTTGCCAGTTGTCACAGAGAGTGTCCAACTCTCCAAAGAAATCTGCTCCTAAGCAACAAGAGGGTGTTGGTGTTGGTGTAGATAAGGCTGAAAAAGGAACTCAACAAGTTCCTTGTTTTCAAAGAAATCAATAAAGATTTCAGCCTGAATCTACATCAGGAAGATATGAGAGACCTAGAAGCAGTTCACCAAAAATGAACAATTTTAATGGAAATTCAAGTAATTTCAGAAGTCAAGGTCAATATCAAAATCGATACCAAAACAATTGTGGTCAAACTTTTTACAATAATGGCTTTAGAAATTATAACAATCAGGCTTCTTGGAATCAATCTAGAGTTCAATCGAACTCAAGATATGTTGGTCAAAACTCAAGGTCTCAAAATCAATTTTTTTTAAAGGTCACAAAGTCCAAACTGCATAGGAATCCTTAGGACCAAAGACCTCATGGAAATCAAACCCCATTTACATCAACAGGTCCTAGATCCAAGACTCCTGTTAGGAGTGACGGATATTGGATGGATGTTCCGGTAGTTAATGAATTTGGATGACCCAAGACCATTAAGGCTTGGGTCCCCTAATCTAACTAATTTTTATTGGTTTGTGTAGGAGCTGCTAAGAAGGATTATCAACTTGTGGTATGTTGATAGTGGTTGCTCCAGGCATATAACTGGGGATGCAAGATTGTTGACATAATTTGAAAATTATGATGGAGGACATGTGAATTTTGCTAGTGCTAAAGGCGGTCAGATTACAGGTCGAGGAAAAGTGACCAACGGGAAGATCACATTGGACAAAGTGAACTATGTTGAGTAGCTTAAACACAATCTGATGAGCGTGTCACAAGTCTGCGACAAGGGTCATTCGGTCCATTTTAGCAAGACTGAAGCATTGGTGTTGAAACCAGGTTTGGTTATTTCGGACGATTGGATTGTGATGAGAGCGCCAAGGAGGAATGACACCTTATCATGGACATAGGTGCTAAGGATTCTTTTGCTGTGGTGGCGTGTTTATTGTCAAAAGCATCTGAGGCTGAGTCAATATTGTGGCACAGACACATAGCCTATATTCACTATCGCAAAACGAGTTAGTGAAAGGGGTGCCATTGCAGAGGTTTCATGTGGAAGATAAATGTCTTCCATGTCAAAAGGGAAAACAACACAAGAAACCTCACAAATTGAAAACAATAAATTCCATAGATGCCCCTTATGAATTACTTCACATCGATTTATTCGGTCCACTGAACGTGAGGAGCATAGGTGGAAAGTACTATTGCTTAGTTGTCACAAATGATTACTCACGTTATTCATGGGTTTTCTTTTTAGGTACAAAAGATAAGACAACAGAGCTGCTAATAGATCTATTTACAAAATTGGAAAACGTCCATGAAGCAAGGATCAAGAGGATAATGATAACGGCACGGAGTTCAAGAATCGGATTCTGGATCTCTATCGTCTTCGAAAGAGAATAGAACATCAATATTCTGCTCCTTCTACACCTCAACAGAATGGAGTTGCTGAGAGAAAAAAACAGCACGTTGATTGAAGCTGCAAGGACTATGCTTTCAGATTCCAAGCTTCCAGTTCTCTTCTGGGGAGAAGCTGTGAATACAGCTTGTTATGTCCTAAACAAAGTTTTAACTGTTAAACGTTTTAACAAAACATGTCACAAACTTATGTTTAACGAGAAACCAAACTTAACAGGCTTTGAACCTTTTGGATTACCCTACACAATTGTGCAAAACAAAGATAAACAAAAATTCAGTGAGGTAGCCGACGATGGTTACTTTCTAGGTTACGTACCTGGCACACCAAATAAAAGGGTTTTCAATCTAAAAACTAGTAAAATTGAGGTTGTGTTTAATGTTGAAATTACTACATATAAGCCTCAACAATCAACGAGTGGTCCAACTATATTATATAATTATGAGAGTGTGTTTAAATCATTTAATATTCCTGAGTTTTCAAATGTAGATGACTCTCAGTTGATCCAAACTGTGATCAGTGAAGATGAAGAGGGTGTCTTCATGCCAAGATTGAGTGTTTCAATGACAGATGCTCCAGAAACTTCCTCAAGTGCTGTTGTTTATGATACAAGTGATAGTGAGTCTGAATTTATTCAGGGGGAGGATTTCACTAATCCGTTTGCAAATCAGAATGTATAGGGGGAGATTGGGTCAAACCTGGGTGATAATTTAGAAGTTGATGCCGTTGCTACTAAATGAGCAAACAAAGATCATCCAGTTGACATGATACTTGGAGATCCTACTACAGGTGTTCAGACAAAGAGAAGCATAGCAGAGAGTTCAGGCCTGTATGCTACGATTGAGAAGACTGGGGTTATGAATGAGTGCTTGTATAACTGCTTTATTTCTCAAGAGGAGCCAAAAAAACATACACATGGCTCTGAAAGACAATTCATGGGTTGAAGCTATGCAAGAGGAACTAGCTCAATTTAAGAAGCTGAAGGTTTGGGAGCTAGTTGATCTTCCTAAAGGTGAAAAAGAAATAGGTACTAAGTGGGTATTTAAGTGCAAACGAGACGATAGGGGGATTGTGACTAGAAACAAGGCTGGATTAGTTGTCAAAGGTTTCAATCAGTAAGAAGGGATTGATTACACTGAAGTGTTTGCACCAGTAGCAAGGTTGGAAGTAATTCGTTTGTTCCTAGCCTTCGCTTCAATCAAGGGCTTCAAAGTTTACCAACTAGACGTGAAGAGTGCATTTCTTTATGGGAAAGTCCAAGAAGTGGTGTATGTCTCACAGCCAGATGGGTTCGTTGATCCAGAATATCCAGATCGAGTTTACAAACTAGACAAGGCTTTGTATGGATTGTATCAAGCACCCAGAGCTTGGTATGAGACACTGTCAACACATCTGATAAAGAATGGTTTTAAAAGAGGTTAGATTGATAGTACACTATTCATCAAACGAAAGAAGGAAGATTTTCTGCTGGTACAGGTTGTTAGGGATGGATTTTCACAGCTTATGGATCACGGATCCTCAAATGCAGCTTGGATCAAGGATCCCCAGTCCGGTTTGAATTAAGGATCCTCAGAAGATGTTGCAGCAATAAGGATCCAGGATCCTAATTATTATCCTAACACTAACAATTGTTTCCATCATTTTTGAACTTGTTTTGCAGGAGTATTCGAATAAGAGTTGGTCCAACCGAGATTCTAGGGGAATATGCCTCATGATTCTGCACGTGCATGAGCTCTTCGGCCGTTATGGTGATCGTGGGGGACTTGCACCTTTTTTGGATAGTTAGTTAACTAGTTAATTTCTATTTTTAAAGGGGATAACAAGCTTCATTTTTAGTAATAATTAGCCACACAACCGCACTACACTCGAGCTCCCAAGAATTCTCTGTGATTACACACTTTTGCACTATAGTGATCCTTGTACCAAGCTTGTTATCATCCCGATTTGTAAACCTTGTTTGTTTAATATAGTTGGTGATTGGTAGTTTCCATCACTCGAGGTTTTTTATGCCGGAGATCATTCATTGATCAAGGGATTTTTCCTCGTATAAATCCTTGTGTTCATCACTCATTTCATTTATTCATTGTTTATTTAACTAAGCATCACACCTCACAAAATCAGATTTGGTTGCATTATCCTCATGTGATTTTTGACCAAAAACAGTTTGTCGCCCACCGTGGGGCAATCGGTGCTTCATTCTTGAAAAATTTTGTTCATTTGATTCATTTCTGTCCATTACCTTCAACTACATGGCTTCTCAAGCGAAGAACACTTCAAGCTCCATGCCGGCGATCACCTCTTCACATGGCATTCCACCTTTGCCTCCTGCTCCTTTTGGATCCCAGAAGAATGCTGAGAATGCTGCGAAGAAGCCAACCCCTGTTTTCTCAAAAACAACTACTACTGTTTCTTCTAGTCCTACTAACAATGATCTTTATTCTTTGATTTTGCAGATGAAGGATTACATGCAACAGCAGGATAGAACTAATGACAGGATCCTTCGAGAAATTGACGAGATCAAGAAATTGAAGAGATCAGCGGAGGATCACTCTCCATTGGTGCTGAGATCACTAAATTTTGACACTCCAGCCACAACCACCCAACACTCTACAGCATCAGGTGTCCAGTACCAGGGTGGATCATCGAGTATGCATTATGGATCATCAGCAATGACTCAGGCTCAAGGATCCTACTTCCAGCCTTCAGGATCCTCTCTTCATCCTCAAGGATTCTCCTTCCAACATCAAGGATCCTTCTCTAGTTCAGGAGGATACATGGGGACGTAGACAGTTCAAGGATCCTACTCTCAATATCCAGGATCCTCATCTCAGGTTCAAGGATCCTCGTCTCAGGTTCAAGGATCCTCATCTCAGGCTCACGGATCCATGGATTATCCTCCAAGACCCCCGGCTTCGCTGTATCAAGGATCCAACATCTTTCAGGATCAAGGATCCTTAAGAAATGTACAACCCAGAAGTTCAGAGATTCACTTGGGAGACTTCATACCTATGCAAACTATTGCTTCTTCTGGTCCCTCGATCATGCCAGAATCACACCAATATGGATTCACATCAGGAATCCCAACCTTGAATCCATCAGGAGGTAACACTTTGAATACTTCTTATAATGCTAACCATGGCTTTGTGCAGGATACAGGAATCAACCAAGCTATGGCTAGGGAATTACAAAAACTCAAGGATATGATATCCAACGTCCCAGGAGTGGTTAAGCCCATTCCTGAGATTCCGGATGGGAGTCACAGGATATCTCGTTTTGCACCACCTATTTATGATGCTGAGATACCAAATAGGTTTCAAACACCAAACATGAAGCTGTATGATGGCTCAACTGATCCAGAAGAGCATGTGGCTCAAAATCAGGAGAGAATAGAGATCAATCCCATTCTTGAAAGGTTGAAAGAAGCATGTCTATGCAAGGGTTTCGGATCCACACTAACAGGATCAGCTCTTAAATGGCTGCTAATCTAGTTAATTTATTTAATAGCCAATTCTTATGCAGTAGGAGGTTTGAACGGTTAACTAGTGATCTATATAGGGTAACACAAGGTCAAAATGAATTACTTAGAGATTATATCACTAAATTCAGTAGAGAATCCTTAGATATTCCTAATTTGGATATTGCTACGGCTATAGAAGCTTTCAAAATGGGTTTACTTAAGGATTCACAATTCTATGATGATCTTGTCATGACCCCTTGCAGGAATCTTGATGAAGTAAGAACCAGGGCCCTTAGATTCATCCGTTTAGAGGATGATAAAAGGATCCAAGAAAGACTGTCAGGATCCTCAAAGCAGGAAAAGCAAGGATCCTACTTCAGGAACAACAAATCCAAATCATACAACAAGTCTGATAATCAAAATGTGCATGTCGTGGAGCAAGAAGAGGATGATGAAGATTATCCACCCATTTCTGAATATTGCTTTGCTGTTGATAACAATGAACTAATCCTTGCAATGCAGAACTTAGGTGAGAAAGCAAGATGGCCCAGAAAGAGTGACAAGCCAGCTGCTACAAAAGATAAATCCAAATGGTGTACCTATCATGAAGATTTCGGTCATCTCACTGATGAATGCATAGCACTCAGGAAAGAGATTGGTTACTTATTGAGCAAAGGGCATTTGAAGGAGCTATTTGGAAGGAAAAAGTCAAGGATCTAGGATCCTGAAAAGATTCCAGAAAGAGCTCCTGCTCCTCCAACTGATGCACAAATTATCAACTTTATTTCTGGTGGATCAGACATATGTGGAACTTCCTTTTCAGCAGCCAAGAGGCATGCTAAAGAGACATAGATGGGTAATGGGGATAGGCCCATTCGCACCTCGATCCTTACACAGGAGAAAGTTATATCCTTTGATGAGGATGATCGTGTGGATATTCAGGATCCTCATCATGATGGTCTTGTTATTACATTGTTTATTTCTAATCATTTTGTTTGCAGGATTCTGATAGATGAAGGAAGCTCAGTGAACATCATTCAACTTGATGTCCTTAAGAAGATGAACATCCCTGAATCAGAAATTATCCCAAGATCAACAGTTCTTGTGGGATTTAGTGGAGAAACCAAGAACACATTGGGGGATATTAAACTTCCCATTTACATAGAGGGAGTTAATTCTTTTCAAAAATTTTATGT
This sequence comes from Helianthus tuberosus, assembly GCA_030545235.1. NCBI lineage: Eukaryota > Viridiplantae > Streptophyta > Magnoliopsida > Asterales > Asteraceae > Helianthus > Helianthus tuberosus. The sequence goes on from CM060375.1 coordinate 59,067,820, forward strand.
TATAGATTGCTTATCCTATTGCAATGTTATCCTTGGCAGGCCATGGATACATGACATGAAAGCAGTTCCATCTATGTATCATCAATGTGTGAAACTCCCTACTCCTTGGGGTGTGGTGAAGATAGAGAGTGACCAACAAGAAGCTAAAAATTGTTATACTTCATCAATGAAGCCAGCCTCGAGACCTAGGGAGCAATAGCAATTAAAGTATCCTCCAAGAGATGTCCTGGAGGCAAGAGAACAAGATGTGAAAGATATCCTGATGGATCCTCAGGATCCTGAATCAAAAGTTTTTATAGGATCCGGGATCCTCAATGACATTGAACAGGATCTAGTATCCTTCCTCAAGAGGAGAAAAGCTACATTTTCCTGGAAGCATGAGGACATGACAGGTATTTCTAAAGATATTATCACTCATAAACTTGGCATTGACAGGTCATCCAAATCCATACATCAAAAGAGGAGAAAGTTTGCACCTGAAAGGAATGCCATCATCCAGGAGGAGGTAGATAAACTGCTCAGAGTAGGTATGATTAGAGAGGTTAAGTATCCAGGGTGGTTAGCCAATGTGGTTGTTGTTCAAAAGAAAAATGGAAAGTGGAGGGTATGTGTCGATTTCACTAATTTAAACAAGTCATGTCCCAAGGATCCTTTCCCATTACCCCACATTGGCTCCTTGGTGGATGCTACCGCGGGTCATGAGTTGTTGACTTTCATGGATGCTTCATCTGGATTTCAACAAATTCAGATGTAACCATCTGATCAAGAGGATACAGCCTTTATGACCCCTACTGGTATCTATTGTTATATTGCTATGCCATTTGGACTAAGAAATGCATGTGCTACCTACCAAAGGCTAGTTAATATGATGTTTAAAGAAAAAATTGGACACACAATGGAAGTCTATATTGATGATATGGTGGTTAAGTCCAAGAGAGCTGAGGATCACCTTAGAGATTTGGAGGAAGCATTTGATATCCTTGATAAATTCAATATGAAATTGAATCCTTCCAAGTGCCACTTTGGTATAAAAGCTGGCAAGTTTCTAGGTTATATGGTGACAAAAAGAGGGATAGAGGCAAGTCCAGAGCAAATCAAGGCGATTGTGAACATCAAGTCTCCTGCCAATGCCAAGGATGTGCAAAGATTGACAGGAAGGATCGCAGCCTTGAACAAGTTCATCTCAAAGTCATCAGAGAAATGCAAGGAATTCTATGACATCCTGAGAAAGAACAAGAAATTTGAATGAACTGAAAAGTATGAGAGTGCTCTCAAGGCCTTTAAGTAGGGCTGTAAACGAACCGAACGTTCAGCGAACAGTTCGTGAACCGTTCGGCGGGAAGTTCGTTTATGTTCGTTCGATTAGCTTAACGAACGAACACGAACAAAAAATTTCATTCGGTTAGCTTAGCGAACGAACACGAACACATGACTCGTTCGTTCGACTACGTTCGTGAACGTTCGGTAATATGTTTGTTTACGTTCGTTCGTGTTTGTTTGATTATATCAAAAAAATAATAAATAATAAACTTTTTATCTAAACATATTGAAAACTTCAAACCCTATTTTTTCTAAGTAGCTAAAATTTGGACATTCTAAGACATTTTTTGGGATAATTATGTCTAAATTAGTTAAACTTGATTCATCGTTTGGTGGTCTAGTAAACTTCTTGTGTTTTGATTTATCATTTGATGGTTGTATTTTACTACTTATATTCAATGTTTAAGGATAACGATGTTTTTATTTTTTTTATTTTCAAGTTAAATGTTCGTTTGTGTTTGTTTTTATTTGCTTGCGTTCATTTGTGTTCGAGACAAGTGTTCAGGAACTGTTCGTGAACAACTGAATTTCCTTAACGAACGAACACGAACATAAACTTATGTTCGGTATACGTTCGTGAACAGTTCGTGAACATGTTAATTTCCTAAATGAATGAACATGAACATAGTCTTGTTCGTGTTCGTTCGGTTCGTTTACAGCCCTACCCTTAAGGATTACATATCCTCAGCTCCAGCCTTAATGAAACCAGAAAAGGGGGATATATTATCCTTGTATTTGGCAGTTTCTTCTAAGGCAGTAAGTGCAGTCCTTGTAAAGGATCATGAAGGTACACAACATCCTGTATATTATGTAAGTAAAAGTTTACTTGATGCTGAATCCAGGTATTCACATTTAGAGAAACACATCCTTGCTTTAATTATGGCATCTACTAAATTATGCCATTATTTTGAAACTCATGCTATTATTGTTAAGACTAACTTTCCAATTAAGAATGTTCTCAGAAAACCTGAAATGTCTGGAAGGATGGCAAAATGGGCAGTCTAACTTAGTGCTTATGATATCGATATGAACCAAGAACTGCCATCAAATCCCAAGTCTTGGCTGACTTTGTGGCTGATTTCAGTAGTGATCTACAAAGGGAAGCTAAATTGGAAGTTCAACAGCTTGAAGAGACTAAGGATCCTTGGATACTCTTCACAGACGGTGTTAGGGGAGGATTTTCTAACAATTAGTGATCCTTATTCGTTATCCTAATTAATGATCCTTATTTCTGTGACAGATAGTGATCCTCAGAAGAGCTTCAGGATCAGGATCATGGATCACTTTAAGGATCCTCGTACTGACGATTGTTTATTTGTGTTCTGTATTACTTCGCAGGAGTTATAAGCTTGACTTGGTCTTGGCAACGGTGCTAAGGAATATTCCGCGGGCATTTCGCACACGATTGACCAAAATGGACGTTGTGGAGAATGTGGGAGCTTGGCACAAAAGTCGGATAGTTAGTTAGTGTAGTTAACTTCTATTTTAAAAGGGGTAACGAGCTAGAATTAGAACACTTAGTCATTTTTTCAGCTACACACACTCTCATACTCGCACACTTGAAGCTCTCGACGAACATTCATTTTCATTCACTTTTACACATTACACGATAGTGATCCTTGTACCTAGCTCGTTACTATCCGAAGTTGTAAACGTTTATTGATTTATTTGAGCTTGGTGATCGGTAGTTTCCATCACCCGGGGTTTTTTGTGCCGGATATCAACTCTTGATCAAGGGCTTTTTCCCCGTATAAATCCTTGTGTCATTTGTGCAATTTACATTAAAGTGATCCTTGTCATTGTTCTACATTTCAAGCATCATACCCCGTAACAGAGAGTTTGGTTGTAATATCCTCATCAGATTTTTTGACCAAAACAGTTTGGCGCCCACCGTGGGGCAATTGGTGCTTCATTCTTAGAAAAATTCGTATTGCCGTGCTCATTGCAGTTCACTACAACCAAGCAAATGGCTTCCTCGGCGAAGAATGCTTCAAACTTGATGCCCTCATTCACTTCTTCACAAGGCGTTCCTCCTTTGCCTCCACCACCTTCTGGATCCCAGAAGAATACTGAGAATGCTGCGAAGAAACCAACTCCCATTTTCTCAAAACCACATACTTCTTCTGTTTCAACTAATCCTACTACTAATGATCTCTATGCCTTGATTTTGTAGATGAGGAATCATGCACAAGAGCAGGATAAGACCAACGAAAGGATCCTCCGGGAGATTGACGAAATTAAGAAACAGAAGAAAACGGCAGAAGATCGTTCCCCACTGATACCCAGATCTTTGAATTTTGATACTCCGGTGATTACTTCTCAGCCATCAGTGGTTCCAGACGTTCAATATGTGGGTGGACCAAAAGGAGTGCACTACGGAACAACAACAGTGACTCAGGCATCGGGTTCCTATTTCCAGCCAGCAGGATCCTATCCTCAGTATATAGGATCCTTCATGAATGCAGGAGGTTATTCAGGAGCGCAGCAGATTCAAGGATCCTCCTTTGTTCCAGGATCATCCCAGATTCAAGGATCCTCCTTTGTTCCAGGATCATCCCAGATTCAAGGATCCTCCTTTGTTCCAGGATCATCCCAGGTTCAAGGATCCTCCTTTGTTCCAGGATCCTCCCAGTTTCATGGATCCTTCCAGATGCCAGGATCCTTGAGGAGTTTGCAAACAGGAAGTTTAGATGTCCATCAGGGAGATTTTATTCCAATGCAGACCAATGCTTCTACTGGTCCCTCGATCATTCCAGAGCCCCAACAATATAGATTAACATCCATTCTTCCTAATTTGAATCCAATGGGAGGTAACACTTTTAATAATTCTTATACCACTAACCATGGTCTTATGCAGGATCCAGGAATCAATCATGCCATGGCCAGAGAATTGCAAAAGCTAAAGGATATGATATCAAGTGTTCCCGGAGTGGTCAAGCCTATCCCAGAGATTGCAGATGGGAGCCACAAGATATCCCGTTTTGCACCACGAATCTGTGATGCTGAGATACCCAAGAGGTTCCATGTGCCAACAATGAAGCTGTATGATGGTTCGACGGATCCTGAAGAACACATAGCACAATACAGGGAGAGGATGGAGATCAATCCAATCCCGGAAAGGTTAAAGGAAGCATGCCTGTGCAAAGGATTCGGATCCACTCTTACTGGATCAGCTCTCAAATGGCTGCTAAGTCTTCCCCCTACTCTATTACCTCATTTGCTAATCTAGTTAATCTATTTAATAATCAGTTTTCTTGTAGTAGGAAATTTGAACGATTAACTAGTGATCTATATAGGATAACCCAGGGTCATAATGAATCATTAAGGGATTACATTACCAAATTCAGTAAAGAATCCTTAGACATTCCCAACTTAGATATAGCCACGGCTGTTGAGGCCTTTAAAATGGGATTGCTTAGGGATTCGTCGTTCTATGATGATCTTGTTATGACACCATGCAGGAACTTAGATGAGATAAGAATCCGGGCACTTAGGTTCATCCGGCTAGAGGATGACAAGAGGATCCAGGAGAGGTTGGCAGGATCCTCAAAGCAAGATAGGCAAGGATCCTCATTCAGGAACAACAAGTTTAGATCCTACAACAGATCTGATAACCAGAACAATCTAGGTGATAAAGCTAGATGGCCCAGAAAAAATGATAGGCCAGCTGCAACTAAGGATAAATCAAAGTGGTGTGCATACCATGAAGATTTTGGGCATCTCACAGAAGAGTGTATTGCACTAAGAAAGGAAATTGGGTACTTGTTGAGCAAGGGGCATCTGAAAGAGTTGTTGGGAAGAAAAAAGTCAAGGACTCAGGATCCTGAAAGGATCCCTGAGAAGGCTCCAGCCCCTCCAGCAGATGCACAAGTGATAAACTTTATTTCTGGAGGATCAGACATTTGTGGCACATCCTTCTCAGCAGCTAAAAGGCATGCAAAGGAAACTAAAATGGATAATGGAGAAAGACCAGTTCGAACATCAAGTGTCTCCGAAGGAAAAGTCATAACCTTTGATGAGGATGATCGTGTTGATATCCAGGATCCTCATCACGATGGTTTAGTTATTACTCTTTTCATTTCTAACCATTTTGTCCGCAGGATCCTTATAGACGGAGGAAGTTCAGTGAACATTATCCAGCTTGATGTTCTAAAGAAGATGGGTATCCCTGAATCAGATATCATACCAAGATCCTCCGTGCTCGTAGGATTTAGTGGCGAAACTAAGAATACTCTGGGGGACATTAAACTCCCAATATACATCGAAGGCCTACACTCTTATAAAAATTTTTGTGTTATTGACTGTTTATCTTGTTGTAATGTTATCCTTGGCAGGCCCTGGATACACGATATGAAAGCAGTCCCATCTACCTACCATCAATGTGTCAAGCTCCCTAGTCCTTGGGGAATAGTGAAGATTGATAGTGATCAGCAGGAGGCTAAGAATTGCTACACTTCATCGATGAAACCAGCCTCGAAGTCAAGGGAGCAATAGCAATCAAGGTCCTTCAAACCAATCCATCAAAGGAGAAGAAAGTTTGCACCGGAAAGGAATGCCATTATCCAAGAAGAGGTAGAGAAATTGCTCCGGGCAGGTATGATTAGAGAGGTCAAATATCCAAGATGGTTGGCCAATGTGGTTGTTGTTCAAAAGAAAAACGGAAAGTGGAGGGTATGTGTCGATTTTACCGATTTAAATAAGGCATGTCCCAAGGATCCTTTCCCATTACCCCACATTGACTCCATGGTGGATGCAACTGCGGGTCATGAACTGTTAACTTTTATGGATGCTTCATCTGGATTCCAACAAATCCAAATGGAACCATCCGATCAAGAGGATACAACCTTCATGACTCCAACTGGTATATACTGCTATATTGCTATGCCGTTCGGATTAAGAAATGCAGGTGCAACTTATCAAAGGCTGGTGAATATGATGTTCAAGGATCAGATTGGACAAACTATGGAGGTTTACATAGATGACATGGTGGTAAAATCCTTAAAAGCTGAGGATCACCTAAGAGACTTGGAGGAAGCATTCGATATCCTTGATAAATATAATATGAAGCTTAATCCTTCAAAATGTCACTTTGGTGTTAAAGCAGGTAAATTCTTAGGATATATGATGACAAAGAGAGGCATTGAAGCTAGCCCGAAACAAATCAAAGCAATAGTGAACATCAAATCTCCGGCCAATGCTAAGGATGTTCAAAGGCTAACAGGGAGGATAGCAGCTTTGAACAGATTCATATCCAAATCCCCAGAGAAGTGCAAAGAATTCTATGATATCCTAAGGAAAAACAAGAAATTTGAGTGGACTGAGAAGCATGAAAATGCTTTAAGAGCCCTCAAAGATTACCTATCCTCAGCCCCAGCCTTGATGAAACCAGAAAAAGGCGATGTGCTATCCTTATATCTTGCAGTATCCTCAAAAGCAGTAAGTGTGGTCCTTGTTAAGGATCATCAAGGTACACAACATCCTGTCTATTATGTAAGTGAAAGTTTACTTGATGCCGAATCCAGGTATTCACACCTTGAAAAACTTATTCTTGCATTAATTATGGCATCTACTAAGTTGAGACATTATTTTGAAACTCATGTTATTGTTGTTAAAACTAACTTTCCAATTAAGAATGTCCTCAGGAAACCAGAGATGTCAGGAAGGATGGCTAAGTGGGCAGTGAAGCTTAGTGCCTATGATATAAGATATGAGCCTAGGACAGCCATCAAATCCCAAGCATTAGCCGACTTTGTGGCTGATTTCAGTAGTGATTTACAAGAAGAAGCTGAGTTAGAAGTTCAGCAGCTAGAGGAGACCAAGGATCCTTGGATACTCTATACTGATGGATCCTCAAATGTCAAAGGCACAGGGCTTGGAATACTACTAAAATCGCCACAGGGGGACATAATACCCCACTCTATAGCTTGTGAGTTCCAAACCACTAACAATGAGGCCGAATATGAAGCCTTAATTGCTGGTTTGCAAATTGCCAAGCATATGGTGATCAGGTATCTTGAGGTACATGTAGATTCATTATTAATTACAAACCACTTTAATGGATCCTATGCTGTTAAAGGTGAAAAGCTAACCAAATATTTAGAGATAGTAAAAAATTTGGCACTCTCTTTTGTTTCCTTTAGTTTGACACAGGTACCAAGGGAAGAAAATACAGAAGCTGATGCATTGGCTAACTTAGGATCATCTTTGAAGATCCCTGAGGATATCAAGATCCCTATTATCCATATCCTGACCCCGGCTATCGAGGATCATGTGGTTATGGAGATAGGAAATGATTCTGCAATTATCCCTAGTGAGGATACTCAATCCCATTCAAGATCAGGATCATGGATCTCACCAATTATGAGATACTTATAACATGGAGAGATTCCTACAGGAGAAAACCCTAGGGCTTTCAAATCTAAGGTATCTCAATTTACAATTTTAAATAATATGTTGTATAGACGATCTCTTGCAGGACCATACTTGAGATGCATTGAGGATCCTGAAATCCAAGAAGTTTTAAAAGACTTCCATGAAGGAGATTGTGGAAACCACACTGGGGGCAGGGCATTATTCTCAAGGATCCTGAGGACAGGATACTACTGGCCAACCATGAAAAGAGATGCCGTGGAGTATGCTAAGAGATGTGATCCTTGTCAGAGACACAGTAATATCCTTCATCAACCAGCTGAATTATTGCATCCTATATCCTCCTCTTGGCCATTTATGAGATGGGGTATGGATATAGTTGGTAAGCTCCCTAAGGCACCTGGTGGAAAAGTATTCATGCTAGCTATGACTGATTACTTCTCCAAGTGGATAGAGGCTGAAGCTTTTGCCCAAGTCAGAGAAAAGGAAGTTATATCCTTCATTAAAAGAAATATTATAACTAGATTTGGAATTCCTTCTGAGATTATATGTGATAATGGTTCCCAATTTATTGGGGGCAGAACCACTAACTTTTGTGACAGCTGGGGGATTAAGATGATAACATCAACACCAGTCCACCCACAAGCTAATGGTCAAGCAGAATCATCCAACAAGATCATCATCAACAATTTGAAGAAGAAGCTTGGATCCAAGAAAGGGAAATGGGCAGAAGAACTACCCTATGTGCTTTGGGCTGATAGGACAACCCCTAAGAATGCTACTGGTCAAACACCATTCTCCTTGGTATTTGGGGCAGAATCAGTGATCCCAACAGAAATGGTGGTTCCAACTGCTAGAACAAGTACCCGTGATCCTGAGGAGAATGATGAGAACTTGGCTCAAGACCTGGATACTATTGAAGAAATCAGGGATATGGCTAGGATAAGGATGGCCAGTTATCAACAAAGAATGGCTGGTGCTTACAACAAAAACGTCAGGATCAGGAGGTTTCAAGTTGGAGATATGGTATTAAGGAAAGCATTTCAGAATACCACCAATCCTGCTGATGGAAAATTGGCTCCAAAATAGGAAGGCCCTTATTTGATCGAAGCTGAAGCAGGAAATGGGGCATATAGATTGCTAACCATGGAAGGTGATTTGCTACCAAGAGCTTGGAATGCTGTCCACTTGAAGAAATATTTCATGTGAGCAGGATCCTCATGGCACAGATGATCCTCACGATAGGAATATCCTTGAAGGATCCTTAAAGTATCAGTGGTCCTTACTTAGGTAATATCCTAAACTTGAACTATTTCATTTCTTTATTTTCTCATATAAGGATAAGGATCATGTATCCTTTATCCATCTCTCACGTGAGTTTGAGTTTTGAAAGTTCAGGTATCCTTAGCATAACATTGGTTATCCGCAGAAGCAATCCGTTCCTTGGGTTTAACCCCAGTTATTTGGGCTTGACCCCAGTTCCGCCTGTAGCGCATGATGATCCTGGTATAGTTCAAGGCAGTGGGACCAGTACTCGTTTTAGGGGCTGATAATTCCATTGTACTGGCTATGCCTAGGATCCTACGTATAATGGTAGACGTACCATACATCCGTTCATAAAGTTTCTAACGTTTTCACGTTAGCTAAGGTTTCTAACGTTTTCACGTTAGCTAAGGTTTTGGCATTTTCATGTCACTAAGTTTGGATAGTCGCCAGTTAGGGCCATACTCCAGTTTGCATACGATCCTTGGGCTTGTCCCCAGTTATCCTTGGGCTTGTCCCCAGTTATCCTTGGGCTTGTCCCCAGTTATCCTTGGGCTTGTCCCCAGTTGCTAACTCTTATCTTATATTGGCTTAGTCCCAAGTTATGATCTATTTCAGGTCCTTGAAGATAAGCAACTAGGGATCCTTGATCCTTACTTCTCTCTAAGGTTTATCTTATAGTTATCCTTATTATGGTTAGGGTCCTAACTTGGATCCTCAGGTATGATCCTTAACTATTAATAATTCTATTCATTATTTATTTGAATAACCCTTATACTTGACAACTGAACTTGTGATTCTTAAACCATACCACTTTTTAGAACTTATCGGTTATGGGATATGTGATCCTTGATCATATCCTAAACTTTTTGGATATTTTTCAAGGCTTGATAAGTATAACCAGATTGAACATTACAACAGTTGGAAAGTAAGATATTAAAGAGGATAACAACATAAGATAAGCGACAAAAAGTTAAGATTTTATTTATTAACAAAAGACTAACCCTTAAAAGGTTGTCAAAATTACCTACCCGAGCATCTACCAGCAAAACGTGGCCCGTCCGCTGGGGTAGGTAAAGGGTGTCCATGATAATAAGTTCAAAAGTAGTGCAGGAATATAAAGGTGGCAGGATCACAATGGCTTCATCCCCCAAACAGAGGATCCCTCCACCAATTGCAATCCTGCCTATTGTCCAAAGGATCATACATGATCCTTAATCCTAGAAACTATTGTTCATTACAACCCATTAAATTGTTCAATATCACAACCACAAAAAACTACCATCAAACTAAAAAATTGGGCTCCGGCTGCGTCTAGGAATGTCCATCATCGCCCAATTGTGCAGCCTACACCTTTGCTGCATCCTCTTCTCCTCCAGCTGTGGTATCCTTCATCAGATCCTTCCCACTGCCACTTGCCTCGATCGCCAAGACCTCAGTAGCCTCTTCCTCGTCATCCTCAAGATCGGCCAACCTTGCTTTCCAGCCTTCAACATCCCAGCTGCCTTTGTCAAAGTTAGGATCTTGAGCTTCCTGGGCCATCTTCAGTTTTGTCTGATACATTGTGATGGCAGCAGAGACCTTTGCACCTTCTATGAGGTCATGCTTTTCATAGTCCAGGTCGATCAGAAGTTTAGCCGTCTTAGTCTTCTCATCTTGGAGTTCATTCCGAAGATCAGCAAGTGCAAGGTCCTTGAGCACGGCAACCTGTTGGAGGTCAGCAATCTTCTTGTCCTGCTCCTCGACATTCCCCACATAATCCTCAATCTCAGCGAATTTCTGCAAAGGAGATGAAAGATAAGGTCAGGACCGAGTGATCCTCAAATCAGCAGGATATATCAGCAGGATATGCCAGCAGGATATACAGGCAGATACAGTGATCCTTACATCATTGAAGTACTCCTGGAATTGGTGACGGATCAGAGGCAGACCCTGCAAATTCTCACCCTCAGAGGTCTTTCTCTTTTTGCCACCCTTTCCTTTAGTGGGTGTCTTGGGAATGGAGATGCTGGGACTGGTAGTGGACCTCTTCTTCCTGGATCGAACAAGATCAAGGTCAGCCGTGTTGAATTGGGATACAGGCTTGGCAGATTTTCCAGCACCTACACATTCAAAGCAAGATAAGTATCTTTATCCTATTTCAATTCACTTATTTATTTTAATATTCAAACTATGCAAAAGGCAGGATACTTACTTGACATGGTAATGGAACCTGAGGATACTTCCTGTGAGTCTTGGGTGTCTATCTTAAATGTCCTTGTTTCAGGATCAAGCTTCCAAAAAGCAGCAAGCCTATCCTTGGTTGCAGGTGATGTGATGATGTGTGAGACGGAAATAGCTGCATAACACAAGACAAAAGGGGTTAGTAATAATTATACCAAAACAAGACTACCTGGTGATCCTTCTCAGGATCCTCTGGCCTACCATGGGTGGACCAGGTCTTTGGTAGATCCTTTCCGTTTGGAAGGGTATCCCTCCTGACAAAGAAGAAGCGACGTTTCCAATTTGTGTCATTCTTGGTGACTTTAAGAAGGGGGTGTTCTCCGCCGGGTTTACGTTTAAACAAATAGCGATGGGAACCAAAGGTAGTAAGATCATACAATTGTGTCAGCTCTGACATGCCTAAATCAATGCCTTCCTGTTCGATGATCCTCTCCAGGGTGTACAAAACCCTCCAAATCATCGGCATGGCTTGGATGTAAGAGATGCCGGTAAGGGAAAAGAAGGATTGTGTAAGTTCTGGGAAAGGATAGGTGTATCCTATGGCAAATGGAGTAATTGGAAAGGCAACCCATGTTTCTGAAACATAGTCGCTCAGGATAGTGGGATCGAAGGGTTTGAAAAAGGCATTCGCCGGAAAACAGTGACGGATTTTATCTATTTGTGCGTCGTTAAAGCAACACCTCTCATTCGCTGAGTCTTTGATGATCTTTTGACTCTTCAAAGGGCTATCCTTCTTGTGATCCTTGCCCGGTGAACTTCGGAGCATCATTCTCAAAGTGATGGTGGTAAAGAAAGAAAAACAGAGTAAGAGAGGGAGAAAGAAAGAGATACCTGATTGATCTTCGACTTAGAATATAAAGGGAGTTTCTTTTGGATTTAAATGCATTTGATCCTATCTCTATCTCCTATTTATAATCATGATCGTGCAGGGTTGTCACTTCTGTGACGTCATGGTTGCAACGACTAGTTCGATATCAACGGCTACATATCCGTTAGTTAGTTGCGGATAAGATCAAGAAAATATAACTCGCTTATTTTACAAATTACTCCTTATATTTTGGGGGCAATTGTTAGGGGAGGATTTTCTAACAATTAGTGATCCTTATTCGTTATCCTAATTAATGATCCTTATTTCTGTGACAGATAGTGATCCTCAGAAGAGCTTCAGGATCAGGATCATGGATCACTTTAAGGATCCTCGTACTGACGATTGTTTATTTGTGTTCTGTATTACTTCGCAGGAGTTATAAGCTTGACTTGGTCTTGGCAACGGTGCTAAGGAATATTCCGCGGGCATTTCGCACACGATTTGTCACACCCCTTTCTGCGGCGGAAGCACGAGGTGTGATCATGAAAGGTTCTCATTGCATACGAAAGGTAAACATGCTACATGCTCGTAAAAATACTTCAAATACCATAATTTGAAAACATAAGATAGCGTTTACATCGCTAGACAGCTTAAAACATTGTCTTAAAAGGGTTTACATCTTTATTTAAAGATAAACATAAGCGACATCCACGAGCATGGGTAGGACCGCACGCACATCCACTTCTAGTTACCTGAAATACATGTGAGTTTTGGAAAAAGAACGTCAACATAATGTTGGTGTGAATTCATGCAGTGATTGTTTTGAATGTTTTAAATACTTGAATGGAAACATAGTATGTAACTTCTAGAATGTGTGAATGTTTGAATGTAACTTTTAAAATGCATCTATAACTGAGTACTATGAATGTTTGAATGTATTGATAACACATATCTGTAATCTCCTTATTATGAATGTTTGACTGTGTGAGATCGCTAGTGGTTTGCAAGGCCACTAACATATGTCACGACATAGGAAGCCACCAAACCTAGGCATTTTTGTCGACTTTGACTGAGACACAGAAGCACTCATTGGTAGAAGTAGGCCAAGAGTGGGGTTGCCTGAAACCCATTAGATCTAACCTTTTGTTCCGCGGTCTGAATCTATACGTTGATTAATGGTGCTTATGGTACCCTATTCGGGACATGATCTAGAATGTTTCACATGAATGTTTTTCCTTTGAATGTTTTTGTACTCATCATACCATATGTAAACTATGTAACATTTGTAACATGTATTTCACCCCCGAAGTTATAAAACTAAAAACATTTAAAGAAAAGGGGGAGCATGAACTCACAACTTTGCGTTCCTGTGCGTCGTAAACTTCACCGGATTTGCTTACTTAACGTCGTAACCTAAACGCGTTTTCTTAACGTTAGTCACTAGACTTGTATCGCACAAGTACAGTCACTCTCTTTTGTATTTGTATTGTTGTGTTAAAAATATTTCATATTTTTAACTAAGTACTTTACTTATATTAGTTTCTCAAGGTTTAATATAAGTATTTTGTATTTTGCACTTTGCACCCGAATTATGTACCTTGTATGTTGTATGTGTATTTTTATGTTTATACTCCTCATGAGTATTTAGTGTATTTTAAGTCTTACTACACTAGCACGTATAACACATACTTTATACACTTAGCACAAAAGTTGGTGATAAAATAATATATATTTTTCTCTAAAAAATATACATATTTATATCCGTTTTTATCCTTGAAGAAATCCTCATTTCTTATCACCAAAAAAAATTAGGGAAACCTTGGTAATACTTTTAAATACATTTTTAGGGAATAAGTTTCTCAAAAACTTATATTTTTCTAAGTGTCAAAATTTATAAAAATTTTGACAGAGTTTCCCCTAAAAATGGAGGTTTCCCATGTTTTCAAAACATGTGTTTATTTTCTTTTAAATCGTCAACAATCATCAACAACAATTATCAACAATTATCACTAATTTCTCCATTTCATGAACTTGAATATTTACAAAATGGTGTAGTAACTTACTAGCACATTTAGTAAGTCTCGTTATCTTTTAAAAATAATTTTAGTTTCTTAAAAACTTTATTTTTAAAGAATATGAAGTCTCACAACTTCTAGTCGAGATTCGCAAAAATATTTCTTTGTTAAATTTTTCTTGTGACACAAGTGTCACACACTTGTTTATTTACTAAAAATGCTTTTAGTTCGGATAAGATCCGGGTTTTAACAACACTAATATTTTTGCTTGGTTCTTTCGAAAAACCACTTGTAGATCTTTAGATCTACTAGTTTAGAACTCCATTTTATAAGAAAAGTGTTTTTTTTTTTACACAAGTTCATGTTTCCGTATGAAAGGGTTCGTCATCTAATTATTTTTACACTAAACATAGTGCTAGTTCATGTTCCATGAACATGACCTAGCGTGGTTAGATGACGATCCGTTCCCCTACTAGCATCCAACAATAATAAATAACCATAACCAAACAAGTTTTATGAGTTTTACACTATTAGTGAGTCTTTAACCACCAAGTTTATCATTCTTACAAGATTTTTAATTTTGTTTTCGCATGTTCATGATTTTTATCCGTCAAATTACATATTAACCACTTTAAACATGAACAAGAGAATGTTTAGAGACACTTACTACTAGCTCGAGGCTAGGGAAGAAACTAGACGAAAAATGGGTGGTTAATAGCGTCGTAGAGAGGTCCTTGCGATTCGGTAAGCACCGGGTCTCCTTATGTGTGACCTTTCACCCTTGTGTAAATGTAAAATTACAAGAATCAAACTTGAAGTGATGGTGGGTGGGTGCTTGGTGGTCGGCCGTAGGTAGCCAAGGGAGAAAGAAAGAGCAACTTTTTCTTTTTGCTAAGTGATTAGTGAATGAAGTGGTTAGCTCTTGTTCCTATTTATCATCCAAGCCCTTTATCCACTAAATAAATTGTCCCCTTGATATTTGACATTCTCAATTAAATAATCGAAATTTGTAAGAGTGTGTCCCCATATGGGGGAACGATCATTAGGGGAGGTGGGCACATGGTTGGATTCCAACTTTAATAGTTAATGCACTAGATTGTTTAATTAGTAAATAGGATAGGTTATTTAGTGTGTTATTTATCATAACGGGTGTTAGTGTATTCGGGGACCCTAACTAGCTCAAAAAAAATATAAACAATATCATGTCAATATTTTTATGTTCCGGGTTAAATCCGGTTGTTCGGTTAGACACCGGTTCGTTAAAGTGCTAAATTACACTTTTTAGTGTCTAATAAGTACCTTTTTGTAACACTTTCGATTCCCGACGCTTAGGGAAACGTTCTAACTGAAAAATTATATTTTCTGTATAATATTCGCGTGCTAAAAGTTGAATTATTGCTGAATTATACAAAATTCTGCACTTAAAGTGCGTTTCGGGTGCTTTTTAGTGCTTATTTTTGCTTTCGCAATGTCTATATATTAAACCCTTGCATGTACTCTCGGGTTTTAATATACTTTTGTCGTCGGACCTACACCTAGGCCTTAATTCTATTGTCTGACTGCTTTCTGCAGTTCCGTTGACACAGTGTGTCTTACCGGTGAGTTTACTAGTATTTCTGACGCAACGCTCTCGTTTATGCATAAAGCAATATTTTGTAGTATACAACGTGCATGAATTCACTTGTTTAGTATGAAATCAGATATTGCTGACAATTAAGCACATAATTGCAGTCATTAAGCAATAATTAATGTGTACGGAAATTACCGGTTTGGGCCAGTTGTCACAGTCTCCCCCCGTTAAAAGAATTTCGTCCCGAAATTCAGGCTGAACTCACTCTCGCTGGAGTCTTCTTGAATAGGTGGGGATACTTTTTCTTGAACTGGTCTTCACGTTCCCATGTGTACTCGGGTCCGTGCTTAGAGCTCCAACGTACTTTGACAAGTTTCACACTGCTCCTCCTGGTCTTGTTGACTTTCCAGTCGGTAACCTCAACGGGTTTTTCTGTAAATCGGAGGGCTTCATCAATATGCACTTCATCCATCGGGATGATCACGCTTTCTTGTGTTGGACTCTTCTTCAGGTTGGATACATGGAACGTATCATGTACTCCGTTAAGTTCTTCCGGTAACTCCAACTTGTACGCCACGGTACCAATTCTCTTCAGTATTCTGAATGGTCCGATATATCGTGGATTCAGCTTTCCACGCTTTCCAAATCTGACTACGCCCTTCCATGGTGAGACTTTTAACAACACTTTGTCTCCCACCTTGAATTCTACCGATTTTCTATTCGGATCAGCGTAGCTCTTTTGTCGCTCTCGAGCCGCCTTAATGCGCTCTCGGATCTGCGCAATCTTGTCGGTTGTCTCTTGTACAAGTTCAGGACCAACCATACGTTTATCTCCGGCATCTGCCCAACATAAGGGCGATCGGCATTTGCGGCCATACAGAGCTTCGAACGGTGCGGCTTTTATGCTCGTATGATAGCTGTTATTGTAGGAAAACTCAACTAAAGGTAGATGAGTATCCCAGCTGCCGCCTAGATCCATGACACATGCGCGAAGCATATCTTCTAACGTTTGTATAGTCCGTTCGCTCTGGCCGTCTGTTTGTGGATGGAATGCCGTGCTTAGATCTAATTGAGATCCAAAGGCTTCCTGAAATGATTGCCAGATTCTCGAGACAAAGCGTCCATCTCTGTCTGAAATGATTGAGATTGGCACTCCATGACGTGCCACAATTTCCCTTAAGTATATCTCTGCAAGCTTTCCAGTGCTATCCTTCTCTCGGATTGGTAGGAAATGCGCAGACTTCGTCAATCGATCAACTATTACCCATATCATATCGTGCCCTCTCGGGGTCCTGGGTAATTTCGTTATGAAGTCCATCGAGATTTGTTCCCACTTCCACACGGGAATTTCTGGTTGTTGTAGTAGGCCGGACGGTTTCTGATATTCTGCCTTAACCTTGGCACAGGTTAGGCATTTTCCAACATAAACAGCAACGTCGCTCTTGAGTCTCGGCCACCAATAGTATTCTTTCAAGTCTTGATACATTTTGTCCGACCCTGGGTGGATCGAGTATCTTGACTTGTGCGCTTCATCAAGGATGACTTCTCGTAGGCCACCATAGAGCGGAACCCAAATGCGCTTTTTAAAGTATAAGGCTCCCTCTTCATTTGGCACCATATATTTCAATGCGCCCCGGAGGTATTCAGCTTTACGGTTCTCTTCTTTAAGAGCTTCTTGTTGTGCATCCCGAATGCGTGCAGTGAGGTTCGTTCGAATCGTCATTTCCAATGCTCGAACCCTTAGGGTCTTAACCCTTTCCTTTCGGCTCAACGCGTCGTTTGCCTTTCCAGGATGGTACTTAATCTCACAGTCGTAATCATTCAGCAGCTCGACCCAACATCGCTGGCGCATATTCAATTCCTTCTGATCAAATATGTGTTGTAAGCTTTTGTGATCTGTGAAGATTGTACATCGAGTACCATATAAATAATGTCGCCAAATCTTCAAGGCGAATACCACTGCACCCAGCTCCAGGTCGTGGGTGGTATAATTTCTCTCGTGAACCTTCAGTTGTCTTGAAGCATAAGCGATGACTTTTTGGCGTTGCATGAGCACGCAACCCAAGCCTTGCCGTGAGGCGTCACAATATACCACGAAGTCTTCAGTGCCCTCGGGTAACGATAGTATCGGTGCATCGCAGAGCTTGTTTTTAAGTAGCTGAAAGGCTTCTTCTTGTTTGTGACCCCAGTCGTACTTCTTGTCTTTTTGTGTAAGGGTCGTTAGCGGTTGAGCTATCTTTGAGAAATTCTCGATGAATCGCCGATAATAGCCCGCTAAGCCCAAAAATTGTCGTACTTCGGTTGGGGTCTTGGGAGCTTCCCAATTCTTTATTGCTTCTATCTTGGACGGGTCTACATGAATGCCCTTCTCATTCACCACGTGACCAAGAAATTGTACTTCGCGAATCCAGAATTCGCATTTCGAGAACTTTGCATAAAGTTTCTCTTTCTTCAGTAGCTCCAAGATGGCTCTGAGATGTTGCTCGTGCTCTTCTTTCGTTCGTGAATAAATCAGGATATCATCGATAAATACAATCACGAATTTATCGAGATATGGTTTGCATACGCGGTTCATCAGATCCATAAAGACCGCTGGCGCGTTCGTCAATCCAAATGGCATCACAAGAAATTCGTAGTGCCCATATCGCGTTCTGAATGCAGTCTTTGGTACGCTTTCCTCTTGGATTCTCAGCTGATGATATCCAGATCGAAGGTCGATCTTGGAATAGTAGCTTGATCCTTGCAGTTGATGAAATAGGTCATCAATCCTCGGTAGTGGATACCGATTCTTGATTGTGAGCTTGTTCAGTTCCCTGTAATCGATACACATCCGCAGTGTTCCATCCTTCTTCTTTACGAATAATACTGGAGCTCCCCAAGGTGAGAAGCTTGGCCTTATGAATCCTTTATCCAACAACTCCTGGAGTTGGGTAGATAATTCTTGCATTTCAGATGGAGCAAGTCGATAGGGAGCCTTGGCCACAGGAGCGGCTCCTGGAACCAAGTCTATACGGAATTCGACTTGTCGTTGCGGAGGTAGTCCTGGCAGATCATCAGGGAACACATCAGGAAATTCCCTCACCACAGGAATGTCTTCGAGTTTCGGCTCCTCAGCCTTCTTGTCTATAACGTGTGCTAGGAAAGCGACACATCCTTTCCTCAAGCACTTCTGTGCCTTCATGCAACTGATGATTCGAAGAGGCGCGTCTCGTTTTTCTCCATGCACGATGAGAGTCTCACCATTCGCTAAAGGGATGCGAATGATTTTCTCATGGCAAATAACTTCAGCTTTGTTCTTGGACAACCAGTCCATTCCGACTACTACATCGAAGCTACCCAATTGAATAGGTAGGAGGTCGATGCTAAATCTTCGTTCACCAAGTTCTAGTGTGCAGCCTCTAACAACTTCGCCCGATTCAACTAGTTTACCATTGGCTAGTTCTATGGAATAAGGAATTTCTAATCTACTAGATTCTATTCCGAGTATGCGTTTAAATTCCACAGACATGAAGCTATAATCGGCGCCAGTGTCAAACAGTATGGATGCAAAGTGATTGTTAATGAGAAACGTACCGGTGACCACGTTAGGGTCCTCACGTGCGTCTCTTGCTCCAATCACAAATGCTCGAGCCGGAGCGTTGTTTCTCTCTGGGCAGTTCTTCATGAAATGATCATTGCTTCCACACTTGAAGCATCCTTGGTTCTGCCCTTTCCCGTTACCATTCCGGTTACCATTGCCATTCCCACCATGGTTTCCATTACCATTACCGTTGCGGCCTCCAATACCTTTTCCCCAGCAGTCATCGGCACGGTGGCCTGGCTTCCCGCAGTTCTCGCATTTTCCAACGCGACAGTTTCCCACATGGTGAAAGTCACAGCGATTACATTTGGGCAGAGTGCCCTGATATTTCTTAGCCCCAGACTCATTTGCAGCTGCGAAGGCTTTTGCCTCCCTAGGTGGGTTAGTGTCACGCTTCTTGTTGTTCAAACCCTTGTTGTTACGAATTGCTTGATTCAGGTTTGCATGTTTCCTTTTCTTGTCACCGGACGACTCAGCATGCGTCTCGGTGTTTTCTGTTGGGTTCAGTGATAGCTTCTTCATCCGAACACAGTCTTCAGTAAGGCTGACAGCCAGAGTTACAGCCTCGGTGATTATTTGTGGTTTGGCCGACGTCACCATGCCACGAAACTCTGAGGCCAGTCCCCAAATGTAGCGTTCAACGCGCTTGAATTCGGGAGTCACCATGTAGGGAAGCACTCTAGACAGATCGTGGAACCTTCGAGTGTAACCATTGATGTCAGCACCTTCCATAGTCAAGTGCCAGAACTCTGTTTCCAGCCTTTGGAGTTCCGCACGAGAGCAGTACTTCTCTCTCATTCTTTCCTTCAGTTCCTCCCAAGTTAGGCCATAAGCGGCATCATCACCCAAAGTTTGGGCTTGCAGGTTCCACCAAGTCAGAGCTTCATCGACAAACAACCCGGTAGCAAAGGCGACTTGTTGATCCGCGGTACACTTGCTCATGCGGAAAGTAGCTTCAGTCTTCTCCGTCCAGCGCACAAATGCTACTGCACCTCCTGTGCCATCATAGTTCATCGGTTTGCAGTCGAGGAACTGCTTGAAAGTGCAACCTGGAATTGATTCAACCAATTCACATGTGAGCAATCGAAGAATTAATGAAACAAGGACCGTTCATAAATTTCTTCATGCTTAGCAAAGCGTCTGAGGTTACCTTGAGCTGCATTGCCTCCAGATGAATCTCCGTTCCCATTACGTCTAGCGTTGCTTGGGCCACCACTGTCTTGAGTACGGTTCGCCTCGTACTGGGCGATAGCAGCAGAGATCCTTTCTTCTAGTAGAGCATTCAGCTCTTCAGCAGTTCTCGGCAGTGGGGGAGGAGGAGGTTGATCATCATTGCGAGCATTCACAGCTTTCCTGGGTGCCATGTTCTGACAGAACATAACACAGCAGGGTTAGGCATTTGTTTGATATCGTCACACTAGACAGTAGTATCATATATATTCACAGGTATATATACCACATAAGTGACATCAAACAATTGTTACTCTAGCAGAGTACTTAGTAGGCTTGCGCTGAGGAAGTCTATACGTGACAAGACTTGCTGTGGTTTCTGTGCACTGAATTCCATAATTATGTATGCATCCATAATTACGTAACTCCTTGCACAGTCAGCACAGTTCGTTTCATCCTCGTATTTCTTCCTTCAGATGGGCCATCGCTTTCAGATAAAGTCACATATACTTGTGACATTCTACTTCTAGTACATGCTAATTATCACATAATTGCAAGTAATTTCTAGTCAACGACAAGTGCTACACAAGTGCACTCTAAGTCTCGTAGTGTCTTTTCTAGACTCGTGTTGACAGTTTCAGGCAGTGGATGTCGCGGGACGTTTTATGCAATGAAAACTCTTTGAAAATTGTTTTCGTGAATGGATCCTAGAGATTGTAGACTAGACTCGAGAAGGAATCCTGGTTCACTACAATCGTAGCTCTGATACCAATCTGTCACACCCCTTTCTGCGGCGGAAGCACGAGGTGTGATCATGAAAGGTTCTCATTGCATACGAAACGTAAACATGCTACATGCTCGTAAAAATACTTCAAATACCATAATTTGAAAACATAAGATAGCGTTTACATCGCTAGACAGCTTAAAACATTGTCTTAAAAGGGTTTACATCTTTATTTAAAGATAAACATAAGCGACATCCACGAGCATGGGTAGGACCGCGCGCACATCCACTTCTAGTTACCTGAAATACATGTGAGTTTTGGAAAAAGAACGTCAACATAATGTTGGTGTGAATTCATGCAGTGATTGTTTTGAATGTTTTAAATACTTGAATGGAAACATAGTATGTAACTTCTAGAATGTGTGAATGTTTGAATGTAACTTTTAAAATGCATCTATAACTGAGTACTATGAATGTTTGAATGTATTGATAACACATATCTGTAATCTCCTTATTATGAATGTTTGACTGTGTGAGATCGCTAGTGGTTTGCAAGGCCACTAACATATGTCACGACATAGGAAGCCACCAAACCTAGGCATTTTTGTCGACTTTGACTGAGACACAGAAGCACTCATTGGTAGAAGTAGGCCAAGAGTGGGGTTGCCTGAAACCCATTAGATCTAACCTTTTGTTCCACGGTCTGAATCTATACGTTGATTAATGGTGCTTATGGTACCCTATTCGGGACATGATCTAGAATGTTTCACATGAATGTTTTTCCTTTGAATGTTTTTGTACTCACCATACCATATGTAAACTATGTAACATTTGTAACATGTATTTCACCCCCGAAGTTATAAAACTAAAAACATTTAAAGAAAAGGGGGAGCATGAACTCACAACTTTGCGTTCCTGTGCGTCGTAAACTTCACCGGATTTGCTTACTTAACGTCGTAACCTAAACGCGTTTTCTTAACGTTAGTCACTAGACTTGTATCGCACAAGTACAGTCACTCTCTTTTGTATTTGTATTGTTGTGTTAAAAATATTTCATATTTTTAACTAAGTACTTTACTTATATTAGTTTCTCAAGGTTTAATATAAGTATTTTGTATTTTGCACTTTGCACCCGAATTATGTACCTTGTATGTTGTATGTGTATTTTTATGTTTATACTCCTCATGAGTATTTAGTGTATTTTAAGTCTTACTACACTAGCACGTATAACACATACTTTATACACTTAGCACAAAAGTTGGTGATAAAATAATATATATTTTTCTCTAAAAAATATACATATTTATATCCGTTTTTATCCTTGAAGAAATCCTCATTTCTTATCACCAAAAAAAATTAGGGAAACCTTGGTAATACTTTTAAATACATTTTTAGGGAATAAGTTTCTCAAAAACTTATATTTTTCTAAGTGTCAAAATTTATAAAAATTTTGACAGAGTTTCCCCTAAAAATGGAGGTTTCCCATGTTTTCAAAACATGTGTTTATTTTCTTTTAAATCGTCAACAATCATCAACAACAATTATCAACAATTATCACTAATTTCTCCATTTCATGAACTTGAATATTTACAAAAAGGTGTAGTAACTTACTAGCACATTTAGTAAGTCTCGTTATCTTTTAAAAATAATTTTAGTTTCTTAAAAACTTTATTTTTAAAGAATATGAAGTCTCACAACTTCTAGTCGAGATTCGCAAAAATATTTCTTTGTTAAATTTTTCTTGTGACACAAGTGTCACACACTTGTTTATTTACTAAAAATGCTTTTAGTTCGGATAAGATCCGGGTTTTAACAACACTAATATTTTTGCTTGGTTCTTTCGAAAAACCACTTGTAGATCTTTAGATCTACTAGTTTAGAACTCCATTTTATAAGAAAAGTGTTTTTTTTTTTTACACAAGTTCATGTTTCCGTATGAAAGGGTTCGTCATCTAATTATTTTTACACTAAACATAGTGCTAGTTCATGTTCCATGAACATGACCTAGCGTGGTTAGATGACGATCCGTTCCCCTACTAGCATCCAACAATAATAAATAACCATAACCAAACAAGTTTTATGAGTTTTACACTATTAGTGAGTCTTTAACCACCAAGTTTATCATTCTTACAAGATTTTTAATTTTGTTTTCGCATGTTCATGATTTTTATCCGTCAAATTACATATTAACCACTTTAAACATGAACAAGAGAATGTTTAGAGACACTTACTACTAGCTCGAGGCTAGGGAAGAAACTAGACGAAAAATGGGTGGTTAATAGCGTCGTAGAGAGGTCCTTGCGATTCGGTAAGCACCGGGTCTCCTTATGTGTGACCTTTCACCCTTGTGTAAATGTAAAATTACAAGAATCAAACTTGAAGTGATGGTGGGTGGGTGCTTGGTGGTCGGCCGTAGGTAGCCAAGGGAGAAAGAAAGAGCAACTTTTTCTTTTTGCTAAGTGATTAGTGAATGAAGTGGTTAGCTCTTGTTCCTATTTATCATCCAAGCCCTTTATCCACTAAATAAATTGTCCCCTTGATATTTGACATTCTCAATTAAATAATCGAAATTTGTAAGAGTGTGTCCCCATATGGGGGAACGATCATTAGGGGAGGTGGGCACATGGTTGGATTCCAACTTTAATAGTTAATGCACTAGATTGTTTAATTAGTAAATAGGATAGGTTATTTAGTGTGTTATTTATCATAATGGGTGTTAGTGTATTCGGGGACCCTAACTAGCTCAAAAAAAAATATAAACAATATCATGTCAATATTTTTATGTTCCGGGTTAAATCCGGTTGTTCGGTTAGACACCGGTTCGTTAAAGTGCTAAATTACACTTTTTAGTGTCTAATAAGTACCTTTTTGTAACACTTTCGATTCCCGACGCTTAGGGAAACGTTCTGACTGAAAAATTATATTTTCTGTATAATATTCGCGTGCTAAAAGTTGAATTATTGCTGAATTATACAAAATTCTGCACTTAAAGTGCGTTTCGGGTGCTTTTTAGTGCTTATTTTTGCTTTCGCAATGTCTATATATTAAACCCTTGCATGTACTCTCGGGTTTTAATATACTTTTGTCGTCGGACCTACACCTAGGCCTTAATTCTATTGTCTGACTGCTTTCTGCAGTTCCGTTGACACAGTGTGTCTTACCGGTGAGTTTACTAGTATTTCTGACGCAACGCTCTCGTTTATGCATAAAGCAATATTTTGTAGTATACAACGTGCATGAATTCACTTGTTTAGTATGAAATCAGATATTGCTGACAATTAAGCACATAATTGCAGTCATTAAGCAATAATTAATGTGTACGGAAATTACCGGTTTGGGCCAGTTGTCACACGATTGACCAAAAATGGACGTTGTGGAGAACGTGGGAGCTTGGCACAAAAGTCGGATAGTTAGTTAGTGTAGTTAACTTCTATTTTAAAAGGGGTAACGAGCTAGAATTAGAACACTTAGTCATTTTTTTCAGCTACACACACTCTCATACTCGCACACTTGAAGCTCTCGACGAACATTCATTTTCATTCACTTTTACACATTACACGATAGTGATCCTTGTACCTAGCTCGTTACTATCCGAAGTTGTAAACGTTTATTGATTTATTTGAGCTTGGTGATCGGTAGTTTCCATCACCCGGGGTTTTTTGTGCCGGAGATCAACTCTTGATCAAGGGCTTTTTCCCCGTATAAATCCTTGTGTCATTTGTGCAATTTACATTAAAGTGATCCTTGTCATTGTTCTACATTTCAAGCATCATACCCCGTAACAGAGAGTTTGGTTGTAATATCCTCATCAGATTTTTTGACCAAAACAGACGGGGCTTCAAATGTCAAAGGAACTGGACTAGGCATACTACTAAAATCGCCACAGGGGGACATAATACCCCACTCAATTGCTTGTGAGTTTCAAACTACTAATAATGAGGCTGAGTATGTAGCCTTAATAGCTGGTTTGCAAATTGCCAAGCACATGAGGATCAGGTATCTTGAGGTACATGTAGATTAATTGTTAATTACTAACCACGTTAATGGTTCTTATGCTGTTAAAGGTGAAAAACTAATCAAATATCTTGAGATAGTCAAGAAATTGGCAGACTCTTTTGCTTCTTCTAGTTTGACACAGGTACCCAGGGAAGAAAATGCAGAAGCTGATGCCTTAGCCAACCTTGGATCATCATTGAAGATTCCAGAGGATATCAAAATTCCTATTATCCATATCTTGACTCTTGCTATTGAGGATCATACAGCTATGGAAATAGTGGAAGATTTTGCAATCATACCTAGTGATGGTGCACAGTCACATTCAGGATCCTGGATCCTTCCAATCATGAGATATATACAACATGGAGAGATTCCTACAGGAGAAAATCCCAGAGCTTTCAAAGTCAAGGTATCTCAATTTACAATATTAATAACATGTTATACAAATGATCTCTTGCAGGTCCATATCTAAGGTGCATCGAGGATCCATAAATCCAAGAAGTCCTGAAGGATTTTTGTGAAGGAGATTGTGGAAACCACACTGGGGACATAGCACTGTTCTCGAGGATCCTTAGAATAGGATACTATTGGCCTACTATGAAGAAGGATGCTGTGGATTATGCAAAAAAGTGTGATGCTTGTCAAAGACATAGCAATATCCTTCATCAACCAGCAGAGCTCCTGCATCCTATATCCTCTTCTTGGCCATTCATGAGATGGGGAATGGATATAGTTGGCAAACTTCCCAAAGCACCAGGAGGAAAAGTGTTTATGCTTTCCATGACTGATTACTTTTCCAAGTGGATAGAAGTTGAAGCCTTTGCACAAGTCAGAGAAAAGGAAGTGATATCCTTTATTAAAAGAAACATTATTACCGGATTTGGCATACCTTCTGAATAATGGATCCCAATTTATTGGGAATAGAACCACTAACTTTTGTGACAGCTGGGGGATTAAGATGATAACATCAACACCAGTCCACCCACAAGCTAATGGTCAAGCAGAATCATCCTAGAAGATCATCATCAACAACTTGAAGAAGAAGCTTGGATCCAAAAAGGGAAAATGGGCAGAAGAGCTACCTTATGTGCTATGGGCTGATAGAATAACTCCCAAGAATGCTACTGGCCAAACTCCATTTTCTTTAGTGTTTGGAGCTGAATTTGTGATCCCTACAGAGATGGTAGTCCCTACTTCAAGAACAAGCATCCGTGATCCTGAAGGAAATGCTGAAAACTTAGTTCAAGATTTGGATACCATAGAAGAACTCAGGGATTTGGCAAGGATAAGATTGGCTAGTTATCAACAAAGGATGGCTGGAGCTTATAACAAGAATGTCAGGATCAAAAAGTTTCAAGTTGGTGTCATTGTGTTAAGGAAAGCATTCCAAAATACCACAAATCCTGCTGATGGCAAGTTAGAACCAAAGTGGGAAGGCCCCTATCTTATTGAAGCTGAGGCAGGAAAGGGGGCATATCGTTTATTAACAATGGAAGGTGATTTATTACCAAGAGCTTGGAATGCTGTCCACTTAAAGAGATACTTCATGTTAGAAGGATCCAGGATCCTTGGCCATCCTCATATCTGGTACACATTAAGGATCCTTAGAGGATATATGATCCTCATTCTGGTAGTGATTTGATCTTAATTTACCTAATCCTTTAAACTATTTGATTACAAGGAGAAGGATTCAGGATCCTTTATCCTTCTTTACTAAATTCTGAGTTTTGCAGAAATTGATGCATCTTTGACAAAGGATCAATTATCCATTGAAGTTTCCTAAATCTTTGGGTTTATCCCCAGCCTTTTGGGCTTGTCCCTAGTTTTTAGGCTTGTCCCCAGTTTAAGGTATCTATTACCTCCTACGAATCAGGTTCTTACACCTTCGCCAGTTGCGCACGATTATCCTGGTGCAGTTAAAGGCAATGGGACCAGTACCCGCTTTAGGGGCTTACAATTTCATTGTACTGGCTGTATTTAGGATCCTAAGTATAATGGTAGACTTACCATACATCCGTTCCTAAGGTTTCTAACGTTTCACGTTAGCTAAGGTTTTGACATTTTCATGTCATTAAGTTTGGATAGTCGCCAGTAAGGGCCATACTCCAGTTTACACAAGATCCTTTGGGCTTGTCCCCAGTTTTTTGGGCTTGTCCCTAGTTTTTTGGGCTTGTCCCCAGTTTTTTGGGCTTGTCCCCAGATTGTTGGGCTTGTCCCCAGATACTAACTCTTTCTTTTACAGATTGGCTTAGTCCCAAGTTATGTCTCATTTCAGGATTCCAAAGCTAAACAGTTAAGGATCCTGGATCCTAACTTTCTACAAGGGTTTGTCTTATGATTGTTACAATTGTATGCATTAAGGATATAGAGTCCTAACTTGGATTCTCTGGTATGATCCTTATTTACTTTAATTTTATTCTTGTTTTATCAATCATACCCTTATTCTTTGACAACAGGATAGATGATCCTAAAATTGTCCCACTTATCAAACCTTTCGATTAAAGGATATTTGATCCTTGATCATATCCTAAATTTTTTTACATAAACTGATTTTTATACTTTCATTAATAACTTTTAAGTTCGAAATATTGTGCAATAACAATTGAAAGTAAAATATAGGCAAAATAAACAACACCAAGATAGTCGAAAGGTTAAAATTTTATTTATTTATCTATCATATTTAACCCTTTTAAAGGTGGTCAAAATTACCTACCTCGAGCATCTACCAGCAATACGTGGCCCGTCCGCTGGGGTAGGTAAAGTGTGTCCATGTTAACAAGTTCTAAGTAGTGCAGGAAGAGAAAGATGCCAGGATAACAGTGGCTTCATCCCCCAAACAGAGGATCCCTCCACTAACTGTCATCCTACCTATTGTCCAAGGATCGGTGATCCTCAACCCTAATAGCTATTGTTTAGTTATTACAGACCATAATTGTTCAAAATCAAAACACCACCAAATAAAACTACCAAACCATCAAAAAATGGGCTCCGGCCAAGTCTAGAAATTTCCATCATCGCCCATTTCTGTAGCCTAAACCTTCGTTGCATCCTCCACATTCTTCTCACCACCTTGACCACTACCTCCAGCTACCTCTGCCTCAGGATCCTTCACTTCGCTACCACCACCTTCAAGAGCCAGTACCTCCTCAGGTTCGTCTTCGTCCCCAAGCTCCACAAGCCTTTGTTCCCAAGCCTCCACATCCCAGCTGGACCTATCAAAGGCAGGATCAGCAGCCTCCTTTGCCATTTGGAGTTTGATCTTTAGCATCACGACAACAGCAGAGTGTTTGGCCCCTTCCATGACCTCAATCCTCTCCCTTTGGGCTGTCATTTCAGCAACAAGAAGCTCCTTCCGTAGTGCCTTCTGTTTATTCTCAAGTTGGGAGATCTTTTTATCCTTAGAAACTGTGATGGCCTGGAGGTCGAGGCACTTGTGTTCAACTTTAGCCACATGTTGGTCAATGAGGATTTGGACTTCAGCGAATTTCTGCAATAAAGGATTTGAGTGTTAAGGATCCTGTATCCACAAAAGAAAGACAAATTTTAAGATATGAAATCCTTACCTCGGAGACGTATTCTTGAACCTGGTGTTGCATCAGGGACAGACCTTCAAGGGGTTCATCAGTCTTCTTCCTTTTGGTCCCTTTACCCCTGGTGCTGACTCCTTTGCTCTCAGGGAGGCTTTGGCTTGCAGCCAGCTCCTTTTTGAGAGACCTAGGGGAGGCGTATTCCTGGATATCAGTCACACTGAACTTGGAGGCAGACTTTGAGGATTTTCCAGCACCTACACACATCATTAACAGATAAGTATTCATACCTTATATTCATTTAAACAATTATTTACATAGAAATATGGATACTTACTTGACATCGTGTAGGAACCAGAGGAGATTTCTTGAGAATCCTTTGCTTTGGCTTGAAATGTTCTTATAGCAGGGTCAAGCTTCCAGAAAGCAGCAATCCTTTCTTTTGTAACAGGAGATTCTTGGATGCTAGAGAATGAGAGAGCTGCACAACAAAAACAAAAGAAGGATCAGTTATCCTTAATAGAAAAGAAGAACCCTAATCTGGTCCTGGTCCAAGGATCCCATATCCTACCCTGGGTGATCCATTTCTTGGGTAGATGATTCCCGTTTGGGATGGAGTCCTTTCTTACAAAGAAGAATTGGTTCCTCTAGTTGGAATCATTCTTGGTGGTTTTCAGAATTGGGTGTGCTTGACCAGGTTTGTGTTTAAGAAGAAAACGGTGAGAACCATGGCTGACAAGATTATACAACTGGCTCAACTCAGACAAGCCTATATCAATCCCTTCCTGTTCAATGATGTTTTCAAGAGTGTACAAGACTCTCCACACCATCGGCATGGCTTGGACGTAGCACAAACCGATGAGTATGAAGAAGCTTTGGGTTAGGAAAAGGAAAGGATATGTAAAACCGATCTGGAAAGGGCTTACAGGGAAAGTGATCCAGACATCAGAAATGCAATCACTCTTCATCGAAGAGTCAAAGGATCTAAAGATGGTTCCTTCCGGGAAACAGTGACGTAATCGATCAATCTCAGGAACGGTGAAGTGACAGAGTTCCAATGAAGGATTTTTAGTTATGCCTTGACTCTTCGGAGGGCTCTCCTTCTTGGGATCCTTAGCAGGGGAGGATCGGAGATTCATCTTGGCCATGGGTAAACAGAGAATAGAGCACCAGAAAGAAGAAGATTTAGAGAGAAGGAGAGAAGAGATACCTGATGAAGTCTTCGTATGAGGATTTAAAAGGGAAGGGTCTCGAATTTAAATGCATTTTTCATCCTTATCTCTAATCCTATATATAATGATGATTGTTACAGGAGGTCTTATCGCTGATGTCATCCTCGCAATGGTTAGTTCTATTGTAACGGCTACTTTTTCGCTAACCCACTCGTTCGGAATCAAGCAGAAAATATGACTCATTCAGTTGCAATTTAATTCCTCATATTTTGGGGGCAATTGTTAGGGGTGGATTTTCACAGCTTATGGATCACGGATCCTCAAATGCAGCTTGGATCAAGGATCCTCATTCCGGTTTGAATTAAGGATCCTCAGAAGATGTTGCAGCAATAAGGATCCAGGATCCTCATTATAGTCCTAACACTAACAATTGTTTCCATCATTTTTGAACTTATTTTGCAGGAGTATTCGAATAGGACTTGGTCCAACCGAGATTCTAGGGGAATATGCCTCATGATTCTGCACGTGCATGAGCTCTTCGACCGTTATGGTGATCGTGGGGGACTTGCACCTTTTTCAGATAGTTAGTTAACTAGTTAATTTCTATTTTTAAAGGGGATAACAAGCTTCATTTTTAGTAATAATTAGCTACACAACCGCACTACACTCGAGCTCTCAAGAATTCTCTGCGATTACACACTTTTGCACTATAGTGATCCTTGTACCAAACTTGTTATCATCCCGATTTGTAAACCTTGTTTGTTTAATATAGTTGGTGATCGGTAGTTTCCATCACCCGAGGTTTTTTATGCCAGAGATCATTCATTGATCAAGAGCTTTTTCCTCGTATAAAACCTTGTGTTCATCACTCATTTCATTTATTCATTATTCATTTAACTAAGCATCACACCTCACAAAATCAGATTTGGTTGCATTATCCTTGTGTGATTTTTGACCAAAACACAGGTGTACGTGGATAACATCATCTTTAGGTCATCAGATGAAAACATGTGTCATGAGTTCGAGAAGGTGATGAAGAGCAAGTTTGAAATGAGTGCTATGGGTGAGCTGTCCTTCTTTCTAGGATTACAAGTTGAACAGAAAAAGGATGGGAT
Organism: Helianthus tuberosus; assembly: GCA_030545235.1. Taxonomy (NCBI): domain Eukaryota; kingdom Viridiplantae; phylum Streptophyta; class Magnoliopsida; order Asterales; family Asteraceae; genus Helianthus; species Helianthus tuberosus. The sequence continues at coordinate 59,098,672 of CM060375.1, forward strand.
GTTTATTCATCAAACGAAGTATGTGTATGACATTTTGGCTCGGTTCAAAATGGAGGATTTCTCTACTTTCAACACACCCATCTGCGAGAATCACAATCTAGGCCCAGATCATGAAAGTGCTGAAGATGTTGATCCAACTCAGTATAGGGCAATGATTGGTTCTTTAATGTACCCGACTTCAGGAAAATCCAAAAGAGTCACTCATGAAAGCGGTGAAGCGGATTCTTCGTTACTTGAAGGGGAAACCTAAACTTAGGTTGTGGTATCCAGCTGATAGTGATTTGAAGTTTGTTGCTTACACTGACTTAGACTTTGGAGGATGCAAGTCTACCAGGAAGTCTACCACAGGTGGTTGTCAGTTCTTAGGAGGGAGGATTAGGTCTTGGCAATGCAAGAAGTAATCGTGCGTATCTACCTCTACATGTGAAGCTGAATATATTGTTGCGGGTAGCTGTTGCTCTCAGGTTCTCAGGATACAACAACAGATGCACGATTACAGTTTGGATTTCACTCGTACTCCTATTATGATAGACAATAATGCCACTATTTCAATAACAAACAATCCCGTAAAGCACAATAAAACTAAACATATTAACATTCGTCAATATTTTATACAGGATTGTGCTGAAAAGAAATTAATTGAACTTCATCAAGTCGACACACTAGATAACCTGGCAGATCTTTACACAAAAGCATTTGATAGGGCTTGTTTTGAACATTTAGTCGAACTCAACGGGAGGAGGAATCCTGAATAACTGATTTTTCATAAGAATTTCTGTAAATATTTTATTGCTTTCTTAAAAATAAAAAAAATACAAAAACATTGAAAAATAAAAAAACTTAAAAAAATTAGAAAATAAAAAATGGGTTATCACTGTGTGAAAGGGAAGAAATGTAGTACATCAGCAAGTTAGACTGTCACACTGAAAATAAATTAAATTGCTTAAGTGTGATAGCAGCTTCGTCATACAATGTACTAGTAGGCAAAAAGCATGAAATAATAAACTTACCAATGTGATATAAACCTAACAAACTGAGTATGAGTGGGGAACACATCAGTGGCGTATGGTTTAATGACCTTAAATCTTACATTGATAGATTGCCAAAATCTGAGGTTTTGGGTCTTTATACTTGTTATGGCTCATTTTCTAAGCATACATATCTTGATCTATATCCTGCTTTTAATTGTTTATCTGTGATCAGGATACTGGACGGGGATATTGCTAACATCCTGGGTGATATCCTGAGGTATATCGAATTAATCACGTGCAGGTTAAAGACTGGGACTTGCCAACGGTCAAATGGACTCAATCTCCTCAAGACTCGGGCGTATTTGTTAAAGGAGAGACGTTGAACCCGAAAGACCAGGTCTACAACGTTCGACTAAGGAATATTCGTTGGATCCCGGTTATGTAGGATAGTGAGTTACATTTGTTTTACTATAAATAGATGGGGGCGGATCAGATTAAGGCACAACGCAACTTTCACACACTCTCAAACACTTCTGCTTTCTAGCTTTCAACAATCACTACACACAAACACTTGTAATCGAATTACATTGTAACACCTAGTTGATCCGCATCACATCCTGCACTGTATCCTGATATTTGAAGCAATAGAAGAACAAGGCAGCTGCGATTGTCAGCTCCCGAGGTTTTATGCCGGCGATCTAGATTGATCAAGGGCTTTCCTCGTACATCACGTGTCAACCTTTACATTTTTGCTCATTGTTTGATTGTAGATACAGCTCGATATCCTGAGCTGTATCCTGAAACTGTTTTCATAACTAATTTGGTTAACATATTTTTCACACATAATATTAGCACACTACCTCACTTAACTAATTTGATAACTAAATTGCTTCGGTAATTTTTGACCAAAACAATTTGGCGCCCACCGTGGGGCGAGTGGTGCTACTTTTACTAAAAATATTTGTGAAATCGTTGATCGGTTTTCTATTTTCAAAACTTTTTGCCACATTGTTTACAATGGCCTCAAGATCAAACATGAGCTCCTCCACTATGTCTGCTACAGCCTCTGCTACTACCGGTTCGGTGCTTCCACCACCTCCTCCAAGGATGCCATTTTCTTCACAACCTCAAGATGTTATCCCTACTCGGAGTGTTCAGGGATCTGCTCCCGTTTTAGCCTCTAATGATGAAATTCTAACTTTATTTGGAAGTGTGCAGGAACAAATGAGGCAGCAACAGGAAACTAACCAAATGCTGTTAAGAGAAATACAACTCTTAAAAGCTAGCTCGAGTAGACCTGCTGAAGAAACTGTCACTCCCATACAGCCCAGGGCTTTGAACTTCAGTTCCGCAGTTTACACTGAGGATAACAGGGGGATTATCGTCCCAAGCCATTCTCAGAATCATACCCCTGAGATACCCTCCTCGGTCAGGATGTCGACTGTGAGGAGTTCAGGATATGCTTCAGGATATGGCCAAAATCCTCAGACCGGTAATGTGTCAAATAATAATATTCTTGCTACTAACAACAATGGCTCTTTGCAGGATGCAGGTATGACGTCAACATTTACCAGGGAGCTCCAGAAATTGAAGGACATGATATCCAGTGTACCTGGAGTGGTCCAGCCAATTCCGGAAGTATCCCAAGACAGCCACAGGATATCCCGCTTTGCATATCCTATCTGTGATGCTGAAATCCCAAAAAGATTTCAGACTCCCAACATGAAGCTGTATGATGGGACTACGGATCCTGAAGAGCATATTGCCCAGTATAGGGAAAGAATGGAGATTAACCCTATCTCTCCAGAGCTCAAGGAAGCATGCTTGTGCAAGGGTTTTGGGTCTACCCTGACAGGATCAGCCTTAAAATGGCTATTAAATGTCCCTCCTCACTCAATTACTTCGTTTGCTCATTTGGTTAATTTATTTAATAGTCAGTTTTCTTGCAGCCGAAGTTTTGAGAAACTAACCAGTGATCTTTACAGGATAACTCAAGGGCCTCAGGAATCCTTGAGGGATTATGTGAACAAATTCAGTCGAGAATCCTTGGATATCCCACATCTTGATGTTGCAACAGCTGTGCAAGCTTTTAAGATGGGGTTGCAAAAGGATTCTCAGTTTTATCAGGATCTTGTAATGAATCCCTGCAGGAATCTCGACGAAGCTCGTAACAGGGCTTTGAGATATATCTGTTTGGAAGATGACAAGAAGATGCAGGAGAGGATGAATTCTACCTCAACCTATGAATCAACTAACAGGAAATCAGAATCCTCATATAAGCCATATCGCTCCAAGCCATATGGCAGAAATGATAACAAGAAAGTGAATGCTGTTGAAGACGAGGATCCTGAAGAATATCCTGACTTCTCTGAATACTGCTTTTCTGTTAATATACCTGAGTTAATGTATGCTTTGCAGGGTTTAGGGGACAAAGCTAGGTGGCCTCGAAAGAACCAGCAGAAAGCTGACTGGAAGGATAAATCTAAATGGTGTGCCTTCCATGAAGACTTCGGACATATGACCGAGGATTGCATTGCTTTAAGGAAAGAGATAAGTTACCTGTTAAGCAAGGGTTATCTGAAGGACTTGCTGGGAAGAAAAAAGAATAAAGGGCAGGATCCCGAGAAGGATCCTGAACGAGCAGCATCACCCCCAGCAGATGCCAAGATAATTAACTTTATTTCAGGAGGATCCGACATTTGTGGGACTTTGTATTCGGCGGCTAAGAGACATGCAAAGGAAGCTAAGAGTGAAAGGGGAGACAAACCAGTCAGGATGACTACCCTCACAACTGATAAAGTGATCACTTTCGATAGTGATGACAGGGATACTGTTCAGGATCCTCACCATGATGCTTTGGTAATAACATTATATGTGGCTAACCATTTTGTACGCAGGATACTGGTAGACAACGGTAGTTCTGTCAATATAATTCAGCTGGAAACATTGAAGAGGATGAATGTATCTCCGATGGACATTACTTCGAAGTCCACTGTGCTCGTTGGTTTCAGTGGAGAAGCTAGAAATACTGTAGGAGAGATAAAGTTACCAGTATACGGTGAAGGGGTCAACTCGATACAACGCTTCTGTGTGATGGACTCCTTATCCTGCTATAACATCATACTGGGAAGACCATGGATTCATGATATGAAGGTTGTGCCATCAACATATCACCAATACATCAAGATCCCTACCCCTTGGGGAGTTGTCAAGGTTGAAAGTGATCAGCAGGAGGCGAAAGAATGCTACTCATCCTCAATGAAATCCTCAACCAAGCCTAATCAAGCATAGCAATTAAAGATGCGGGCCCGGGATACCTTGGAAGCTTCGGAGCAGGATGTGAAGAAAATTATCCTGGATCGGGATAATCCTGATATCTCGGTGCTCGTAGGAACCAATATCCCTCAGGATATTGAAGAGCAATTAACTAACTTTTTGAAATGCAGGATGTCGACTTTTGCATGGAAGCATGAGGATATGACAGGTATATCCAAAGACGTTATCACTCATAAACTTGGAATTGACAGATCATTCAAGCCTGTTCAGCAAAAAAGAAGGAAATTTGCTCCTGAGCGGAATACGATTATCCAAGAGGAAGTTGAAAGACTATTGAAGTCCAGGATGATCAGAGAAGTCAAGTTCCCAAGGTGGTTGGCAAATGTGGTCGTAGTGCAGAAGAAAAATGGGAAATGGAGAGTCTGTGTAGATTACACAGACTTGAATAAGGCTTGTCCTAAAGATCCGTTCCCCCTTCCTCATATCGATGCAATGGTGGATGCTACTGCTGGGCATGAAATGTTAACGTTCATGGACGCATCCTCAGGATTTCAGCAGATTCAAATGGAGCCTTCGGATCAGGAGGATACTGCTTTCATGACACCAACAGGTATATATTGCTATACTGCTATGCCTTTCGGTTTGAAAAATGCAGGTGCAACATACCAGAGATTAGTGAACATGATGTTCAAAGATAAGCTGGGGGACACCAAGGAGGTATATATTGACGATATGGTGGTGAAATCTAAAAAGGCTGAGGATCACCTCCAGGATATCAAGGGAGCATTTGATATCCTGGATCAGTGTAACATGAAGCTGAATCCTGCTAAGTGCCATTTCGGAGTGGGGGCAGGAAAGTTTCTTGGATATATGGTGACGAAAAGGGGGATAGAGGCAAGCCCGGAGCAGATTAAAGCTATACTGGATATAAAATCACCCTCGAATATGAAGGATGTTCAACGGTTAACAGGACGAGTAGCAGCATTGAACAGATTTATTTCGAGATCCTCGGAAAAATGCAAGGAATTCTATGATATCCTCAAGAAGAATAAGAAGTTTGAATGGGGAGCAAACCATGAAGCAGCCTTGCAGGATTTGAAGCGATATCTCTCAACTGCACCTCTATTGATGAAGCCAGAGAATGGTGAACTGTCACACCCCGACCACGTAGAACATACAAAACGTGGCGGAAACGTTGGGGAGTGTTGTAACAGAATTAATTGTTTCAAATCCATGGCAATTGAAGTTTCGTTTTATTGATTAAAAGTGTTACAAGGTCTTAACAAACAAGAAAAATACAACATAATTAACTAGTCTTTCATCTTTTATTGTCACTAAAGCCCAAGTCTGCCTATGTGTATCTTGATCATCTTATGCAACAGCTCCTGAAAAACACATGTGAAAATAGGTACGTCAGCATAAAAATGCCTGTGAGATACATAGGTTTTGTGAAAATAGGTTTCATGACTTATGTTTGAGAAAATGTTTAGTCATAAACCTTGTAATTTGCTTTGTTTTGTAAATCATTTGAAAAACAATGAGTTCAGATGATTTGTATAAATAAGTAAATAATGTATGGTTAAATAAATAACCATGTAAGATGAGTTTGTATAAGATAAGTTGTTTGTAAAACAATGTCTTGTTAAAAGTATGTTATTTGTATAAAATGTTATATGTATCAAACTGAAATGATTCAAATAACGCTACAATATGTAATACCATACAAACACTTATATATAGGAAGTACCAGCGGCGTATCCACCATGCTTGTATCATATTACACACGTATCGTTACTTAATCATTTAATCAAACCAAACCACCAAAGTAATGTTTAACAATAGTAGAAATGTGTATGTATGGTCAAATACGGTTCACAGATACAAACGGTTCACAGATATAAACGGTTCACAGATATAAACGGTTCACAGATACAAACGGTTCACAGATACAAACGGTTCACAGATACAAATGATTACAACGGTTCACATAGTCAAATAGTTATAAACGGTTCAAAATGTAATATAATGTGTTCATATACTGGATGAGCATATGCAACAAAATGTAATGTAAAACAATGTACTAAGTATGCACACAGTGGACATACATAGCATAAAATGTAATGAAATCATGTACTATAATGTACTAACGAACATAGCAGGTATATGATGTGAAAACAGGAAAGCATGAAAGTAACAAGTAGGCACATGTGTTTCACCCCAAAACAGTTTGGAAAACAGTAAAAGAGGGGTCTATGTACTCACCTGAGATTGCTCAGTAGTTCTGGAGTGACAACTAAACAATGCTAGAGATCGCGGATATCAAACGGCACCTAGTATAGGTAACTATGTTAATAAACCGGACCTAGATCGGAAGATTGGGTAGCATTAGGGTTTGTAAACCAAACGAGTGTAGAGACTCGTGTCATTTGGTTTAACAAAGCCTACATACGAAATGAAACTTAACCTGAGTGATTTCGACCCATTACGACCCGTTTAGGTAGCTTATGCTACTTTAACGCGTCGTTCGCGTGAAACGCGTTCGGACCGCCTAACTAGCCCTATGACAAGTGTTATATGCCTAAACATATTACATAATCAGTTATGTGACAAAGGTTTAGGTTACATATGCTTAATTACCAATTATACATGAAAAGGGTATTCTGGTAATTTACCTAAGGCATATAAACTACCTATCATACAACTACTTAAACGATGTGACCATAGGGTATAACCTCGGAAGGTTATTCCCTACCTACTATGGTCACCTAATGTGTTTGGTCGGATCCTAATGATCGACCAAACTGGGTCGGGTTCGAAGGTATAGGCGATTTATTAGATCGCCTACCCTACGACCCTAGACAACGTGGTAATCAGTGGGCATAGTCCCAAGGGACTATGACCAACGTGATTACACTCACGTTGCGAAGTTCAAACGAACTTCGCATTGACCATTACTGGTCAACGCTGAAAGTCAAACAAAGTTTGACTTTCTGACTCGAAAAGCAATAAAATAAGGAAAAGAACGAAAGAATACTTACGAAGGGTCCCCGAATGCTAAACTCGATTCAAAAATCTCAGGTATGAAACAAATGTTTCAACTTAGAGTTTCTCAAATCAAGTTTCTAGTGATTTTAGCAATGGGGGGTATGGGGTATTTATAGGAATACCCGAACCGTTAAGATCGTTTCATGGAAAACGTGCCTTAATCCCATCCGTACATGTGTTGCAAAGTTATGGTGTTTAGGTGTTTAAATTCCATCCATACATGTGTTGCAAAGTTATGGTGTTTAGGTGTTTAAATTCCATCCATACATGTGTTGCAAAGTTATGGTGCCAAAATTCCATCCTTATCCGCTGACTAAGCAAGTTTAGAATGTGTGGTTGTGAATTAAACAACGGCTAATACATCGAATCTGGTCCCGAATGTGAAAAACGAACCAAATGACGTGACGAATGGATTTTTCTTATGGCGAACACTAAAATAAAATATTTTAGTGCTTACATAAATTTTTGGATGTCCGGATGTATTCAGAACGTAAGTTATGCGCGAAAATGCAAACTTGTGCACTTTTTGACACTTTTAGTCCCTGAATGACCCAAAAGTTTATTTTAGCACACCGAACCCCTCAAAGCCTATTTCTAAGCTATGTAAAGGATATTTATGGTACGTTTAACTTATGGTCATGTTCCGGAAGGTCTGTTACAGTTCAAATTGGCATACTTTCGCAGTTTGTCAACTTTAGTCCCTGTAAGCGATTAAACTTGATTTCACCCCACCAAACCTTCCAAAACTTATATATAAGTTATGTAAAGGTTATTTAAGGTATTTTAAGCCTATTTCACTATTCCGGAGTGTTCGTTGGATTAAACTGGTTATATTTACGCGTCAGTACGTGTATAACCTTCCAAAAAGCGATTTAGAGCTTGAAATCGAAACAAGAGTCGATATGTGCAAACGATACACATATTTTTACAAATCCCTAGTATGAAATACAATATTTCATTGGTTTGGCATTTGTTTGATGGTCGCAGTGACACGGGTGTCACAGTCTCCCCTACTTTAGGAAATTTCGTCCCGAAATTAATTCGTAGGAGTCTATTTGTGACTTTGTGTTAAATAACCATCAAAGATGAACAAGACGTAATCCTGTAATTTCTCTTTAACGAACATTTTTTAGAAATGAAAAATGAACCGAGTTATTTTCAACAGGCATTCTTTAGAAACAAAAATGAACAGAATAGTCATTTTACATCTTCAGAAACAAAAATGAACAGAATAGTCATTTTACATCTTCAGAAACAAAAATGAACGGAATAGTCATTTTACATCTTCAGAAACAAAAATGAACGGAATAGTCATTTTACATCTTCAGAAACAAAAATGAACGGGATAGTCATTTTACATCTTCAGAAACAAAAATGAACGGAATAGTCATTTTTCATCTTCAGAAACAAAAATGAATGGAATAGTCATTTTACATCTTCAGAAACAAAAATGAACGGAATAGTCATTTTACATCTTCAGAAACAAAAATGAACGGAATAGTCATTTTACATCTTCAGAAACAAAAATGAACGGAATAGTCATTTTTCATCTTCAGAAACAAAAATGAACGGAATAGTCATTTTACATCTTCAGAAACAAAAATGAACGGAATAGTCATTTTACATCTTCAGAAACAAAAATGAACGGAATAGTCATTTTACATCTTCAGAAACAAAAATGAACGGAATGAACTCTAGACACATGACAAAACTCGCTGTGGTTTCTGTGCACTGAATTTCATAATTATGTATGCATCCATAATTACGTAATTCCTTGCATAGTCCGCACAATTTGTCTGAAATGTGAAGGGGAGGAAAAATCGAACCTGATGATGAGTGTGACTAAACTACCATAGGGTCCTTTTAATTAGATCGACAAAGGATCCTTTTAAATTAGGCCACCAAGGAGTCCTTTCAGCTATATCATCACATGATATTCCTAACCAGATTTTTGGATCAATCTGTTTTACCTAGACCCCTCAGGGTCTAATTATGGAATGGTACAATATAATCCAAGGGTCTTTACTATTACGTACAAGCCCATTGAGGATTTAATATAGCACCCATAGATATGGAAGATTCTACGAGGATTTGGATGACAAGAATTTGGATCACACAATAACATAAAAGGGAACACATAAGCACATAATCACATAATTGTTTAACTTGGTTATTAATTTGTTATCTTTGGACACGGATATTTAAAGCACACCAGGAATCCAATCCGTGGATTCCATGCGGCACTTAAATCATTAGAATCTAACTATGAAGATAGGAAGATCTAAATAAGAATTCGGCTTTGTCCTTATTGAATGGTAATGTTCGTATTAAGGCATACGAATAATTCAATTAAGGGCTCCGATTTGAGTGATATTCATCCACAAGGATCTGATTATGAGGATAGAAAGATCCTTTATGGATTTTGAAATTTGTGTAACGAGAGGTGCTTCGACACCTTGCACTAGGCGTGCTTAAGTCGATACACAAGGTAGAAAGTTCATGAGGTTCAGGCGCTAGATATGCCAGGGCGACATATGAAGCAGAACTTGAAGGTTAAGCAGCAACAGGGTTTGCTACTGCCTTGCTTTAAACAGCAAAGCGACACATGTTATCCAAATGTCTCCATCGTCCACCGGGGGTACATTTGTAACATGGTATTTGATTTGGATGATGACAGTTTCACTGACTTCTCCAAGGAGTGGTTCCCTTGCACGGCTTCATTCCTGAGCTGACTCATGGTGATAGCTAAATCAACGGTCTTCTGGAGTACTACGCCTATTTGTTGGGCAGTTGTAGCATCTGGTCCGGACACTCGAGTCTTGTTGCGATGAAGAGACACCATGAAGAACATAGGAGATATGGGAGGGAACAAGGGAAATGAAAACAGAATAACAATGCATAAAATTGCGATCATTTGTTTGTTACTTAAGGCAAACAAATGAGACGGTGACTAATCAAAGTAAATAGGTCAAAAATAATGTTTCGCGAAGACATGCTCGCCTATAAGTGAACACTCATCCCAAGAATTCCCAGGTAAGCACAACTGGTCTCGCGTCTGGTTGAGATGTATACGAAGTGCTTGCCTAGACAGAAAACTCAGAATACAGGCATTCACCCTTCCAGTTTGCACGTGTTCACATTATTTAAAATCCAAAACCTTGACGAGATTTTGAAAACTCAAAGGGTTCAAAACCTTATAATAGAGGGTTCAAAACCTAGTAATCAATCATCCTAGAACAGATGATTAGTTTTCAAAGCGGTTTTGAAATTTATGTTCTTGTTGTGGTAGTCGCCTAAGGATAGGTGACGGTATTGTTTTATGACTAAACGCAAGTAAACTCGCGTTAGGGTCCTAAGAAGGTTATAGACTAGGTCAAAGCATTACTAATAACCTAATTCCCTATAACCATTGGCTCTGATACCATCTTTTCTGTCACACCCCGACCACGTAGAACATACAAAACGTGGCGGAAACGTCGGGGAGTGTTGTAACAGAATTAATTGTTTCAAATCCATGGCAATTGAAGTTTCGTTTTATTGATTAAAAGTGTTACAAGGTCTTAACAAACAAGAAAAATACAACATAATTAACTAGTCTTTCATCTTTTATTGTCACTAAAGCCCAAGTCTGCCTATGTGTATCTTGATCATCTTATGCAACAGCTCCTGAAAAACACATGTGAAAATAGGTACGTCAGCATAAAAATGCCTGTGAGATACATAGGTTTTGTGAAAATAGGTTTCATGACTTATGTTTGAGAAAATGTTTAGTCATAAACCTTGTAATTTGCTTTGTTTTGTAAATCATTTGAAAAACAATGAGTTCAGATGATATGTATAAATAAGTAAATAATGTATGGTTAAATAAATAACCATGTAAGATGAGTTTGTATAAGATAAGTTGTTTGTAAAACAATGTCTTGTTAAAAGTATGTTATTTGTATAAAATGTTATATGTATCAAACTGAAATGATTCAAATAACGCTACAATATGTAATACCATACAAACACTTATATATAGGAAGTACCAGCGGCGTATCCACCATGCTTGTATCATATTACACACGTATCGTTACTTAATCATTTAATCAAACCAAACCACCAAAGTAATGTTTAACAATAGTAGAAATGTGTATGTATGGTCAAATACGGTTCACAGATACAAACGGTTCACAGATATAAACGGTTCACAGATATAAACGGTTCACAGATACAAACGGTTCACAGATACAAACGGTTCACAGATACAAATGATTACAACGGTTCACATAGTCAAATAGTTATAAACGGTTCAAAATGTAATATAATGTGTTCATATACTGGATGAGCATATGCAACAAAATGTAATGTAAAACAATGTACTAAGTATGCACACAGTGGACATACATAGCATAAAATGTAATGAAATCATGTACTATAATGTACTAACGAACATAGCAGGTATATGATGTGAAAACAGGAAAGCATGAAAGTAACAAGTAGGCACATGTGTTTCACCCCAAAACAGTTTGGAAAACAGTAAAAGAGGGGTCTATGTACTCACCTGAGATTGCTCAGTAGTTCTGGAGTGACAACTAAACAATGCTAGAGATCGCGGATATCAAACGGCACCTAGTATAGGTAACTATGTTAATAAACCGGACCTAGATCGGAAGATTGGGTAGCATTAGGGTTTGTAAACCAAACGAGTGTAGAGACTCGTGTCATTTGGTTTAACAAAGCCTACATACGAAATGAAACTTAACCTGAGTGATTTCGACCCATTACGACCCGTTTAGGTAGCTTATGCTACTTTAACGCGTCGTTCGCGTGAAACGCGTTCGGACCGCCTAACTAGCCCTATGACAAGTGTTATATGCCTAAACATATTACATAATCAGTTATGTGACAAAGGTTTAGGTTACATATGCTTAATTACCAATTATACATGAAAAGGGTATTCTGGTAATTTACCTAAGGCATATAAACTACCTATCATACAACTACTTAAACGATGTGACCATAGGGTATAACCTCGGAAGGTTATTCCCTACCTACTATGGTCACCTAATGTGTTTGGTCGGATCCTAATGATCGACCAAACTGGGTCGGGTTCGAAGGTATAGGCGATTTATTAGATCGCCTACCCTACAACCCTAGACAACGTGGTAATCAGTGGGCATAGTCCCAAGGGACTATGACCAACGTGATTACACTCACGTTGCGAAGTTCAAACGAACTTCGCATTGACCATTACTGGTCAACGCTGAAAGTCAAACAAAGTTTGACTTTCTGACTCGAAAAGCAATAAAATAAGGAAAAGAACGAAAGAATACTTACGAAGGGTCCCCGAATGCTAAACTCGATTCAAAAATCTCAGGTATGAAACAAATGTTTCAACTTAGAGTTTCTCAAATCAAGTTTCTAGTGATTTTAGCAATGGGGGGTATGGGGTATTTATAGGAATACCCGAACCGTTAAGATCGTTTCATGGAAAACGTGCCTTAATCCCATCCGTACATGTGTTGCAAAGTTATGGTGTTTAGGTGTTTAAATTCCATCCATACATGTGTTGCAAAGTTATGGTGTTTAGGTGTTTAAATTCCATCCATACATGTGTTGCAAAGTTATGGTGCCAAAATTCCATCCTTATCCGCTGACTAAGCAAGTTTAGAATGTGTGGTTGTGAATTAAACAACGGCTAATACATCGAATCTGGTCCCGAATGTGAAAAACGAACCAAATGACGTGACGAATGGATTTTTCTTATGGCGAACACTAAAATAAAATATTTTAGTGCTTACATAAATTTTTGGATGTCCGGATGTATTCAGAACGTAAGTTATGCGCGAAAATGCAAACTTGTGCACTTTTTGACACTTTTAGTCCCTGAATGACCCAAAAGTTTATTTTAGCACACTGAACCCCTCAAAGCCTATTTCTAAGCTATGTAAAGGATATTTATGGTACGTTTAACTTATGGTCATGTTCCGGAAGGTCTGTTACAGTTCAAATTGGCATACTTTCGCAGTTTGTCAACTTTAGTCCCTGTAAGCGATTAAACTTGATTTCACCCCACCAAACCTTCCAAAACTTATATATAAGTTATGTAAAGGTTATTTAAGGTATTTTAAGCCTATTTCACTATTCCGGAGTGTTCGTTGGATTAAACTGGTTATATTTACGCGTCAGTGCGTGTATAACCTTCCAAAAAGCGATTTAGAGCTTGAAATCGAAACAAGAGTCGATATGTGCAAACGATACACATATTTTTACAAATCCCTAGTATGAAATACAATATTTCATTGGTTTGGCATTTGTTTGATGGTCGCAGTGACACGGGTGTCACATGAACCACTATCCCTATACCTCGCTGTTTCAGGGAATGCTGTAAGTGCTGTTCTTATTAAGGATCATGAAGGTCAGCAGTATCCTGTTTATTATGTTAGTAAAAGTTTGTTGGATCCTGAAACTAGATATTCTCATTTAGAAAAATTGATACTGGCATTAGTTATGGCATCAACGAAGCTTAGACATTACTTTGAGACACATAGAATTCATGTTAAAACAAATTATCCTGTCAAAAATGTGCTTAGGAAACCAGAGATGTCAGGCAGGATGGCCAAGTGGTCAGTAAAGTTAAGTGCTAATGTGTGACACCTGTGTCACTTCAACCATCAAACAAATTCCAAACCAATGAAATATTGTATTTCATACTTGGGATTTGTAAAAATATGTGTATCGATTGCACATATCAACTCTTGTTCGATTTCAAGCTCTAAATCGCTTTCTGGAAGGTTATACACGCACTGATGCGTAAATATAACTAGTTTAATGCAACAAACACTCCGGAATAGTGAAATAGGCTTAACATACCTTAAATAACCTTTACATAACTTAGATATAAGTTTTGGAAGGTTTGGTGTGGTGAAATCAAAGTTTAATCGCTTACAGGGACTAAATTTGACAAACTGCGAAAGTATGCCAATTTGAACTGTAACAGACATTCCGGAACATGACCATAAGTTAAACATACCATAAATATCCTTTACATAGCTTAGAAATAGGCTTTGAGGTGTTCGGTATGCTAAAATAAACTTTTGTGTCATTCAGGGACTAAAAGTGTCAAAAAGTGCACAAGTTTGCATTTTCGCGCATAACTTACGTTCTGAAAACATCCGGACATCCAAAAATTTATGTAAGCACTAAAACATTTTATTTTAGTGTTTGGCATAAGAAAAATCCATTCGTCACGCCTTTTGGATCATTTTTCGCGCTTATGCGCATTCCGTCGTAATTAAGCGAACATCGCGTTCGTACGACCAAACGAACCAACATCCGACATATTTTTGAGCATTTTTCATGTCCACAATGTTTAGGCAACATTTTAGGGCCTTAAAGTTGGCTTTACGGGCCTTAGAAGTGTCGGAAATGGCCTTAAACACGTGCAGGGACCAAAACTGTAGATTCTGAAACTTGTGTTCTGATCTGAAGAGCTAGGCGGCCCGCGTGAGACCAAGCCTAAATCTTAGGCGGCCCGCGTCAGACTCTCTGATCAGATAATATCGAACAGTCAGCAACTTCCAGCTGTTTTAACCACAACCACACACTCACCACTTGCCTATTCAGCTGATAAGGATGATTTTTAGCCACCACAACTTTCCGACACTTGTACGGATACGATTAAGGCACGATATTCGACAAACGATCTTAACGGTTCTCCGAATACTATAAATACCCCATCACCCCAACTTCAAAAATCACTAGAATCTGGATTTGAGAGCTCTAAGTTGAAACCATTGTTTCATACCTGAGTTCTTGGATCGAGATTAGCATTCGGGGACCCTTCGTAAGTATTCTTTCGTTCTTTTATTGCTTTTCGAGTCTTTTGAGTCTGTTTGTTTGACTTTCTACATTGACCAGTTATGGTCAATGCGAAGTTCGTTTGAACTTCGCAACGTGAGTGTAATCACGTTGGTTATAGTCCCTTGGGACTATGCCTACTGATTACCACGTTGTCTAGGGTCGTAGGGTAAGCGATCTAATAAATCGCTTATACCTCGAACCCGACCCAGTTTGGTCGATCATTAGGATCCGACCAAATACATTAGGTGACCATAGTAGGTAGGGAATAACCTTCCGAGGTTATACCCTATGGTCACATCGTTGAGTAGTTGTATGATAGGTAGTTTATATGCCTTAGGTAAATTACCAGAATACCCTTTTCATGTATAATTGGTAATTAAGCATATGTAACCTAAACTTTTGTCACATAACTGATTATGTAACATGTTTAGGCATATAACACTTGTCATAGGACTAGTTAGACGGTCCGAACGCGTTTCACGCGAACGACGCGTTAAAGTAGCATAAGCTACCTAAACGGGTCGTAATGGGTCGTAAGCTATTAGGTTAGGTTTCATTTAGTATGTAGGCTTTGTTAAACCATATGACACGAGTCTCTATACTCATTTGGTTTACGAACCCTCATTCTATCAGATCTTCCGATTTAGGTCCGATTTATTAACATAGTTACCTATATTAGGTGCCGTTTGATATCCGTGATCTCTAGCATTGTTTGGTTGTTACTCAAGGACTACTAAGCAATCTCAAGTGAGTACATAGACCCCTCTTTTACTGTTTTCCAAACTGTTTTGGGGTGAAACACATGTGCCTACTTGTTACTTTCCTGCTTTCCTGTTTTCACATCATATACCGGCTATGTTTGTTAGTACAGTATAGTACATCGTTTTACATTACATTACATTACATGCTACGTATGTCTATTGTTGTATACGTAGTACAGGTCACATGCTACGTATGTCTATTGTTGTATACGTAGTACAGGTCACATGCTACGTATGTCTATTGTTGCATACTTAGTACAGGTCACATGCTACGTATGTCTATTGTTGTATACGTAGTACAGGTCACATGCTACGTATGTCTATTGTTGTATACGTAGTACAGGTCACATGCTACGTATGTCTATTGTTGCATACTTAGTACAGGTCACATGCTACGTATGTCTATTGTCGCGTACTTAGTACATTTGTTATTCATCACATGCTTACATTTTGGATACATATTACATGATTTACATTAGACATGAACATTTTACTTTGATAGTTTGGTTTGAGTAAGTGATTAAGTAACGAGGCGTGTGTAATATGATACAAGCATGGTGGATACGCCGCTGGTACTTCCTATATATAAGTGTTTGTATGGTATTACATGTCGTAGCGTTATTTGAATCATTTCAGTTTGAGACATAGAACATTTTATACAAATAACATACTTTTCACAAGACATTGATTTATAAACAACTTATCTTATACAAACACATTTTACATGGTTATTCATTTAACCATACATTATTCACTTATTTATACATATCATCTGATGTTATCGTTTTTCAAATGATTTTACAAGACAAAGCAAATTACAAGGTTCATGACTAAACATTTTCTCAAACATAAGTCATGAAACCTATTTTCACAAAACCTATGTATCTCACAGGCATTTTTATATTGACGTACCTATTTTCACATGTGTTTTTCAGGAGCTGTTGCATAAGATGATCAAGATACACATAGGCAGACTTGGGCTTTAGTGACAATAAAAGATGCAAGACTAGTTAATTATGTTGTATTTCTTTGTTTATTAAGACATTGTAACACTTTTAATCAATAAAACGAAACTTCAATTGCCATGGATTTGAAACAATTAATTCTGTTACAACACTCCCCGACATTTCCGCCACGTTTTGTATGTTCTACGTGGTCGGGGTGTGACATAATGATTTCGTATATGAACCTAGAAATGCCATAAAGTCTCAGGCTTTAGCTGACTTTGTGGCTGATTTTAGTAGTGACATTCAGGATGAGGTAGACCTAGAAGTTCAACAGTTAGGAGAATCCTCAGGATCCTGGACATTATATACTGATGGTGCATCTAATGTAAGAGGAGTAGGATTGGGAATACTACTAAAATCGCCACAGGGGGACATATTACCCCAGGCTATTAGGTGTGAATTTCCTGCTACTAATAATGAGGCAGAATATGAGGCTTTAATTGCAGGATTAGAGTTGGCTAAGAATATGAATATCAAGAATTTGCAAGTATATGTTGACTCCTTGTTAATTACCAACCATTTTAATGGATCCTATGCAGTCAAGGGTGAGAAATTAATCGAATACCTCGATATTCTCAAAAAATTAGCAGGATATTTCGATGTTTTTACACTTGAACAGGTACCAAGGGAGGATAATGCTGAAGCAGATGCCTTAGCAAATCTGGGATCATCGATCAGGATACCAGAAGGGACCCAAATACCGATATTACATATCTTGTATCCTGCACCGAATCCTCAGGGTAAAGAAGTAGCGGGTATTCAGGATCCTGGAGCAGAATATACGGAAAATGATCCTAGATCTTGGACGGCTCCAATTATAAAATATATCAAGGAAGGAGATATCCCCGGAGATGAAAATCCTAAGGCATTTAGGATGAAGGTATCACGATTCACTATCATAAATAATGTTTTATACAAGAAATCTCTTGCATGACCGTATTTGAGATGCTTGGAGGATCCTGAAGCCAAAGAAGTACTTCAGGATATACATGAAGGGGATTGTGGTAACCATACTGGGGGCAGGTCATTATTCTCAAAAGTATTAAGGACAGGATATTATTGGCCGACAATGAGGAGAGATGCCACAGAATATGTTCGAAGATGTGATGCATGTAAAGACATAGTAACATACTGCATCAGCCTGCTGAACCATTATATCCTATTGTTTCCCCTTGGCCATTTATGAAGTGGGGTATGGATATAGTGGGAAAGCTTCTAAAGGCTCCAGGAGGGAAGGTTTTTATGTTGGCAATGACAGATTATTTCTCCAAATGGGTTGAAGCTGAGGCATTTGTCCAAGTCAGGGATCAAGAAGTAGTATCCTTCATAAAGAGAAATATCCTGACCAGATTCGGAGTACCAGCCAAGATAATCTGTGACAATGGTTCTCAGTTTATAAGCAAGAGAACTACTGACTTTTGCAAGAATTGGGGAATCAAAATGATAACATCTACTCCGGTACATCCTCAAGCGAATGGACAAGCAGAATCCTCAAACAAGATAATTGTCAATAACTTAAAGAAGAGACTTGGAGCCAAAAAAGGAAGATGGGCAGAAGAATTACCCTTTGTTTTGTTGGCTGATAGGACAACGGTAAAGAATGCAACAGGCCAAACCCCATTTTCCTTAGTATTTGGAGCAGAAGCAGTGATCCCGACAGAAATGGTGGTACCTACAGCAAGATCCAACCTCTGGGATCCTGAAAAGAATCCTGAAGTCCTATGCCAGGAGTTGGATACTATTGATGAGACAAGAGATGCAGCAAGGCTGAGGATGGCAGCATATCAACAAAGAATATCCAGAGCATATAACAAGAATATTAGGACCAGAAGATTTAAGGTTGGAGATTGGGTGTTAAGAAAGGCTATTCAGAATACTACTAATCCTGCCGATGGCAAGCTAGCTCCAAAATGGGAAGGACCATATGAAGTTGAATCAGAAGCAGGGAAAGGAGCATATAGACTCAAGAATATGGAAGGGGATATGCTACCGAGATCTTGGAATGCTATACACCTTAAGCTTTATTTCAAGTGAGCTTAGAATTTAATTTCTAACTCAGGATGGTATGAATTCTATCTTTCTTAAATATGTTTGGTTTAATTTATTCTTTGAAACCCAATACTAACTTAAGCATCGGAGGGGGTGTTAGCCAAGCTAACACCCACCTTAGTTTAAGGATGTTTTGCAGTATATGCTTCAGGATATAGCTCCAGGATGCTCACTCAGGATACTTCAGAAGATTAGAGGATTGGCCCCCTCTCTCACGTACAAGGGATCCTGATCCCTTCACAGGTTTAAAGGTATTCACCTTTCTTTCGAGTTGGGTTTAAACACTCCGCCTGGAGCGCAAGTTATTCGGGAATAGTTCAAGGTGGCGGGACCAGTCCATGTAAAAGTGGCTGACAATTTCGTTACTGTTGGCTATATCCTGAATCCTAAAGGTATATGAGGATTGATCACCCTCTCTCACGAAAGGGTATTTTCATACTCTCTAAGGTTTAAAGGTTCTCACCTTTGTAAGTCTTGGAGTTTATACACTCCCGCCTGTAGCACACGAAAATTTGGGATTTCCCCCAGAATTCAAGGGATTTATTTCCAGTACATTCTTGGGTTTTACCCCTATAACATGAGAAATTGTCTATACAACGGGGATTGATATCCAGAAGATTTCTAAGTATTTGAAGACATTGTACACAGGGGACATTCCTACCAAGGCAATGATGTAAAGCTCAAAGAATAAGGCTCGGAACTAATGCACTAAGTGTCTCAGACATGGGACATCTTCATCGGAAAAGTTGCAAAGGGGATTGAGGTTTGATAATAGGGTTTTACCCTATTCCTGGTATGATCTTTCCTTTGTAAACATCGTTTAAGTTTTTGACAATACTAGGTTTGGTAAAAGGTTAAACATCCTGATTAGGGTCAATTCTCGGGATATATTCTCAAAATATATTTTCAAAATACTTTTCAAGATATTTGATTAAGATATATGAAACTGGTACCAGTTTGAAACTTTAATTAAGCAAATATCGTTATAATAGGTTATCTTTTAATTTTCTCTAAAGGTGATTGAATTAACAAAAGTTTTGGTAATATATCACTGACTATATTTTGCAAAACTAAGGTCTATAATAAGAAAGACAGAAAGTGATAGCAAGAAAAATGAAAGATAAAATGACTGGAAATAACGGTACTAGCTGATAACCAAAGGCTTCATCCTGAAACCCAGGACCCATCCGCCTTCGGTTATCAAATTGTTTTAATGCAAAAAATAAAAATTGTTCATAAGACATAAAATTGCTCGAACAAAAGGAAATAAGTTTTAGGGGGCGGTGCCATCTTCGTTTGCGGTAATTTCAGCAGCATCCGTCTCAGGATCCACCTCAGTATCCCTCTCGGCATCATTAGCTTTTTCAGCTACTTTGGAAGATCCTTCGGCAGCTGGTGTAATAGAAATGCCGCCAAGATTCTTTAGCCTCGTTTCCCAGGCACCAACGTCCCAAGAAGGGCATTCAAAACCTAGTGTTTTGGCTTCATGGGCCATCTTCAGCCTGGCCTGGAGAAGAGAAGTGACGACGGAATTCTTAAGGCTATTCCGGTAGGTGACCATATCCCGTTCATGTTGCACATGGGTAGCTTCAAGATCGGCTTGGGCTTGAAGAGTAGCTTTGTTGAGAGCAGTCTGGTGTTCTTGAATCATAGCTTTGAACTTCTCCTCGTAATGACGAGATTTGGTGGCTGCAATCATGCCTCGATCGGAGATTGTGACTTCTGCTTCCTTTAGCTTGGATTCAAGCGTCTTGCTAAGCCTGCGGGATTCTTGATATAGGTGAACCAGACGCTCAAGACTCTGTGAAAGTAAGAGGACAGGTATTAATATTGATAAATCTTTGTAAATGATGTAAGCTGCAGGATGTAATTTGAGAATACTAACCTGGTTAAGAAAGGAAGTCATAAACCCGCTAGCTTCAATGAACCCGTGCTTCTCATAAGGAAAAGTGTCAGAAATGACGGGGGAATCGGGCTCTTTCCTTTTACGAGAGCTGGAGCTCCAGGGCTTGGTAGTTGGCAAGGGTTTGCTGATGACAATGGCTTTGGAACCACTGGGTTTGGATGAGGATGTGGCCCTGGGACTAGGTTCCTTCTTGACCTGAACCTGATCAGAATAACTGTCCAACTCGTCGAGGTCAAAGACTTCAGGGATCTTGGCCGGTGCTGCATAAAGGAAAAAGTTTTGCATTATTATTACTTTCCATTCTATTATGCTATACTAACTAACTATTTTAAAAGTAATCCTTACCAGACATTTCAGATGACGAGTATTGACTGGAACTCGGGACGTGTGTGGTGAAACTCCTGTCTATTGCAGGTAATTGGTAAATAGTTTTGATTCTTTCCTCTGATTCAGCGGTAGGGGGAGCTACTTCCTTGAAATTCACTGCATAAGAATCAAAAAGAAGGATATTAGTAAAAGATAAAAATCTAAAGGTACATGAGAACATTTATGACCCTACCGGTGGTTAACCACTCCACCGGAAGGCTGGCACCCTCAGCAATGGAGTCTCGTTTGACAAAGAAAAATTTGCGTTGCCATCCATCTTCGTTTTTGGTGGCTTTACGAATAAGGGGTTTGCTAGAGGTCGAGAAAAGCAAGAACTGGCTAGAGCCGTGGGATTGGAGGCGATAAGAAATAGGCAGATCCTCGATGCAGAGGTCGGGGCAGTGAAGGTTTTTGATTTGGTTAAGTACGATTAATACTCTCCAAACCATAGGCATGGTTTGAGCAAAAGAGATGCCGGTGGTTCGGAAGAATTGCATCATGAATTCGGGAAAGGGGTATCGAAGACCCAACGAAAAAGGGTATGCTGGAAAGCGGACCCAATCTGTGGAAGAAACATCCAATCGAATTGACCGATCGAACGATCTAAAGACTGTGTTATCAGGGAAGGCACCGGAAGCTCTCAAAGCCGCGATGTCTGCGTTGTCGAAAGCGCAGACCTCCTTTTCAGGATTTTTGAGGAGATTCTGCTGAGTGAAGGTCTCGGGAGCCATTACGAATAAGGCAAGAAAAATTGACAGAAAGTGAATGAGAAATGGGGAATTACCTGGAGACTCTGTTGGAGATATCTGCTTTTCAAACAAGAAGAGAGAAGATATAGGGGCATTGTGGATCTCCATTGAGCTAAAAGCGCGTTGGAGGTTATGATGTGATCTTGACCGTCGCTTCGTTTTAAATGCCTTGAATTACGGGATAAAACTTTTAAAATATATCCGTTGGATTGGTATACCAACTGATATATTTGGGGACAATTGTTATGGCTCATTTTCTAAGCATACATATCTTGATCTATATCCTGCTTTTAATTGTTTATCTGTGATCAGGATACTGGACGGGGATATTGCTAACATCCTGGGTGATATCCTGAGGTATATCGAATTAATCACGTGCAGGTTAAAGACTGGGACTTGCCAACGGTCAAATGGACTCCATCTCCTCAAGACTCGGGCGTATTTGTTAAAGGAGAGACGTTGAACCCGAAAGACCAGGTCTACAACGTTCGACTAAGGAATATTCGTTGGATCCCGGTTATGTAGGATAGTTAGTTACATTTGTTTTACTATAAATAGATGGGGGCGGACCAGATTAAGGCACAACGCAACTTTCACACACTCTCAAACACTTCTGCTTTCTAGCTTTCAACAATCACTACACACAAACACTTGTAATCGAATTACATTGTAACACCTAGTTGATCCGCACCACATCCTGCACTGTATCCTGATATTTGAAGCAATAGAAGAACAAGGCAGCTGCGATTGTCAGCTCCCGAGGTTTTATGCCGGCGATCTAGATTGATCAAGGGCTTTCCTCGTACATCACGTGTCAACCTTTACATTTTTGCTCATTGTTTGATTGTAGATACAGCTCGATATTCTGAGCCGTATCCTGAAACTGTTTTCATAACTAATTTGGTTAACATATTTTTCACACATAATATTAGCACACTACCTCACTTAACTAATTTGATCACTAAATTGCTTCGGTAATTTTTGACCAAAACAATACTGTTATTTCTTCCGGGGATATCAGGGTTGTCCTTCTGCTGCATCCAGATACATGTTGACCTAGGTACAACAAGGATATCTTAAAGAGCTAAAAATGCTAAAAACCCAGAAAATGAAGAAGCTCTCCTAGAGAGTCATTCAAATGTGCAAAATGCATAAATCGTACCAAATTTGGTATTTGTCTTAGCCCTCGTTAGATATTGGTCTCATTGCTGTACGGAAGTACTGACCTAATCACCAATTATCTATCGTTGTAAATACAAAACGGATGAATTCGGTATACTCACCTACTACGAGGAATCTTTTTGCATACCTTGATCGCGGGGGTATGTCCTGAAGTGGGACACGCTAGTATATCGGTATAATATTACCTTAATGTATCATATGGTAATGGAACTTGAAATGTTCATGCATTTTGTTTAAGTGGATAAACATACTGGTAATCGTCTTGGACTGCTTTTCACGAAAATTATATAAAGAATTATCTAATACTGTGAAAAAAGTTTGATTTTGCTGATATGATCTTCTTACCGGTGATTCTCACAAAAATAGAGTGTTTACTGTTTTTGTTATTTACTTACTTTCAGAAAATACAAAAATCCAAAAAGATTGTCTTTTTCGGTAAAATTCTTAATGTACTGAAAACTGTTATTCTTGGAGGAGTTGTTACCAACAGGGGGAGACGGTGTTAGAAAGTGAGTTTAAAATTTTTAACTCATGCAGGTTCTAGGGTGTTGGATAAAATTTTGCGTGTTGGTGCTGAATTAAAATGGCTTAATCTGTGATACAGTTTAACTATCTCTTGAATAATAATAATAATTTGTTTAACTTTGTTGAAAAATTCTTATGGTTTATCGAGATGTTTATTTTATAGTATACAGATAGAAGCAGTGTGTTACTGAGAAGTTGCTGTGAAGAGATGAGGAGTTTATTGCTGCTTGGTAGAATCCTCCTTCTACAATGCAAAACGGATGTTATGAAGACTTACTTGGATTGCTGACTCATAACTTGGAAGATTTGGTGATTGGATACATCAGCTTAGGGGGAGTCTATTGCTGACAAAATTCATGTTGAAGCTGACGCTATCCAAAGACCAAAGACTGTGAGATTCTGAAGACTAAAGGGGGAGTTTGTTGGTGCATATATTGTGACAACAACTTTGGCTTGGTCTATGGATATTAAACAAGATTGGGCCATGAAGACTTAAAGGAATTTCGAGTTTATAGAGCCCATATCAAGTCCGAGTTTGTGTTGTTTGAGTCCATGTAGTCTAGCCTGAATTCTTTTTAGAATGATTGTGGGCTTAGCCCAAATCGTATGTATGTTGTGTCTATATAAACAACATTTAGTAATAGAGTTAGGGTGAGACTTTTAGACATTTGAGAGTAATTGCAAACGAATTGTGAGGATTCGAGTTTGGGAGTTTGAAAGAAAACACAAATAATCGGCTATGAGTTCTCGTAGATCTTGGGTGATTGTAAAACGTTTTGTTTGATAATCATAGAAGATCGGTTTAGTATTTGTGTGTTCGTGTTCTTCATCTAATATTCTTGTTTCTGGTTTAATTGATTGATCAAGGAGATTCCGTATCCTTGATTGATTATCAGTTTTGTAACGATCCATCGGGAGTAGGGGACCTACAACTCGTAATGTCCATATCTAGTTCTGAAAGCAATTTTAGGAATGTCCTCTTCCTGTACCTTCCGTTGATGATATCCGAAGCGTAAATCAATCTTAGAGAAATATCGAGCTCCTTGAAGTTGATCAAATAGATCATCATCTTAGGTAATGGGTATTGATTCTTGATTGTAATCTTATTCAATTCCCTATAATTGATACACATACGCATCGACCCATCCTTTTTCTTAACTAACAACACAGGTGCTCCCCAAGGGGATGAACTTGGTTGTATGAATCCTTTTTCTACCAATTCATCTAATTGCTTCTTTAATTACAACATCTCTGTTGGTGCTAAACGGTAAGGTGCTTTAGCAATTGGCGCAGTTCCAAGGATCAGATGAATTCTGAATTCTACTTTTCTGTCAGGCGGTAACCCAGGTAGATCTTCTAGAAAAACATCAGGGTATTCCGATACTACCAGAATTTCCTTCAATTCCTTGCCTCTAGTGTTTATGATCACCGAGATCATGTAAACCATGCCTTGCTTTTGTGCATAACTTGCAGCTTTCATCAATGAGATGAGTTTTGTTGGCTTGTTCGGCTTATCTCCTTTTATCAGGATCATCTCTCTTGTTGGCGTACGAATCTCAACAGAATTTTGATCACATAGGATTCAAGCATGGTTGGCTACTAACCAATCCATTCCTGGTACTACATCGAATCCAGCCAGATTCATAGGTAGTAGATTTTCTGTGAACTTATGTCCTAATAATTATATCTTCCCTTCATGAAGTACGTCACGTATGTCAGTGGAGTTTCCTTCTGTCGTCTCTACCGTACAAGCTTGACTAAGCTTAGTTAACGGTTGATTAGGCGCTTGACAAAATGCAGTATTTATAAAACTTTGGTTTGCACCAGAGTCAAATAATATTTTAGTGTAGACGTCATGAATAAGAAACATACGGGCAATCCAATCTCTGTAACACCCCGACCGCGTAATACAACAAACCGCAGCAAAAAACATCGGGAGTCACGTTACAGGAATTGTTTCACAACACATGGTACATAAAGTTTTGTTTTATTGAATTAATAGGTTACATTGTCTTGGAACAAAAACAAACAAAACACAACAATTGTCTTTATGTTTGAAGATAAACTAAGGCCCAAGTCCGTCCTATGTGTAGGATGCTTTAACAATCATCACACATTAGCACCTGAAACATATGTGAAAATAAAGTCAACATGGAAAGCCGATGAGTAACATAGGTTTTGTGGTAAAGACTCATGGCTTTGAGTGTTAAAAGAAAATGTTTAAGCGATTTAGAAAGTAGCCATGAATCTTTGACAAAAAGTGTTTCTTTTATAAAACCGTATGAAAAATCATTTGATTTAAAAGAAAATAGTGAATGGTTAACTTAATAACCATTTGTGTCTTTGTAATAACCAATCAAAACGTCTTGTCTTAAATAAACCAACAAATGTCTTGTCTTGTATAAACCAAATGTCTTGTCTTGTCTTGTCTTGTCTTGTATAAACTAAATGTCCAGTCTTGTCTTGTATAATCAAAAGTTTTTGATAAACCAAGATTTTTGAATAAACAGAACATCGGGAATCATAGCTGCCTCTTGCGTTGTAAGTGTAAAGGCTCGTGCGTTCTTCTTGGCTCCATCTGCTACTTTTGCTTTGTTATCAGGTGCCTTTGTCATGTTCGGGCAATTTGGCTTAATATGACATGCTTCTCCGCAATTGAAACAGATAGTAGTCTTCTTTCTAAATTCTTCTTCTTTGTGTCCAGGTGTTTTGCAGAAATTGCAGTACTTAGTACACCTTCCTGAATGCCTTCTTTTGCAGAGTTTGAAGAGAGGCAATGCAGAAGACTGCCTGACTCCTCTCCTGTATGTATTACCCGAGCAAACACCTTGGGAAATTTTCTGGGTTAACTCTTTCTTCTTGTTTTCTTCTCTTGTGCGGGTCAATCCATCAGTCAGAGTATTAACCAATTTGACTGTTTCCTCAATAGTCTAAGGTCTAGCAGCCTTGACTATGTCGCAGATCTCACTAATTAATCCCCAAATATAGCGAGAAATTAGTAAAGATTCTGGCGTGGCCAGAGTTGGTACCATTCTTGCGTATTCGAAGAACTTTGTCGTATACTCACGGCACTTCACGTCGACCATTTTGTGATTTAGGAACTTGTTAGCCGTTTGTTTCTTTTCATGAGGAGGACATAATTTCCATTCTACCATTGCCTTAAATTCTTCCCAGGTCATGGCATAGGCCATGTCGCTTCCTTTTTCCTGAAGAATAGTATTCCATCATTCTAAGGCTTCTTCCTTAAAGAGGCTGGAAGCATCCATTACCTTATCTTGTTCAGCACACTTGCTGATCTTAAGAATGGCTTCCGTCTTTTCCAACCATCGCAGAGCAGCCGTAGCTCCTTTACTGCCTGCGAACTCAGTTGGTTTACAAGCTAGATATTCCTTGTAGGTACACTCGAGAGTCATTGTCTTCATCTTCTTAGGAAATGGGGCTTTGATAGTATCATCATTACGTCCATTTGCACTGTGGCTAAAACTGTCATTACGAGTACGCTTCTTAGGAAATGGGGCTTTGATAGTATCATCATTACCTCCATTTGCACTGTGGCTAAAACTGTCATTTACACTATGGCTAAAACTGTCATTTGCACTGTGGCTTACTACTCACAACTTTGGTGTGCTCTTCGGGGGTTTTAACAACTTCAATTATTAAAGGTATAGCATTGGCTATTCCTTGGGCGATTATGTTTTCTATGGCATTTTTGTCCAACTGAATTTCTTGATTATTCTGGACTGATTGGTTAACTTCGTTTGACATCTGAATTGTAAACATATTCCACAGATTAATATCACAGGATAATTAGCAATTAAGCAAAATATCGTAAACACAAATACATAAATAATCAAACCATGTTGTCCAAAAACGTCAATCATTGCAACTTGTATATATCTTATATATAATATGCTTCTTATATTTTACACATACAGTTATATTTATATAGACAAATATATATTATTATTAGTATTATATTATTATTTTTTTTCACAAAATACAAAATGTATATTATACAGGTATTTAATATAAGGTTAGTTCTCTAGAATTGGCGCCCCCTCTCGTCGTATTTCCAAACGAGATTCTCCCCCACGTTCTTGATTTTGCTTCCCACATCCATTAATTCTCGCCATAGTGGCGAAGTTCGGCCATGTTTTCTGGTTTCATTGGGGGAAACGCTGCGGGTTCCGCTTGGTGATATGGGTAAAATGGACAGGGATTATTCATAAGATTCTGGAACTCCCAATCATTCGTCCACCACCCTTCTACCAGACTTTGGAGCAGTTGATGTGGAATTGTTGGTTTGGGCATTACAAGCTCAAAGTTCACTGGCATCGTTTACAAAAGTATTTTTTTTGTTGTTGTTGTTAGAAGGAACTGGCTCTGATGGGAAAGGCAATTACCGATCAAAAACTCAAGTTGTTATTGAGAAAGTACTGTAAATCTTCACCTTCAAGCAACTACTTTCTACAACTGGTGGGTTTGGAAAATCCAATGTGATTAAGCAAGGTGGGTTTGGGTTGGTTTAGTGGGGTGTGCTTCAAGATGGGAGAAAGATAGTTGTGAAGCTGATGGATCAAGCTCCAAAACATGGAGTAGAGGAGTTTAGAATGGAGGTTAGTATGGTGAAATTTGCAGTTTTTAAATTCGAAGTCACGTCTTTTTCATTTAGGTTATAGGAGATGATAGTAATAAGTATCCTATCTAAGTTATACGATAATCAAATAAGTTCAGTTGTTCAAAGAGAACTTGAAAGGAACGGTTCTTTTTGTTAATTGTCTAAGTGGAAATGCTGAGTATGTTGCGTTCACCGTATTTGCTTGGTTTGATTAATAACTGCTCAGAGAGTCACCATAGGGTGTTGGTATATTGTGACTGCTATTGCTGCACCAGCAAACATCAATGTTGATTTGGAGGAAACGAAGGGCATGCTGATGCCATCTTAATGCCACAAAGGTAATAACAACCAACTTTTATCTTTTAAAAGTTAATTGTTTGAAAAATTAAATAATTACTAATCTTGAATTATTTGGAACATAAATGATGCAGGACTGGCTGCTGCAGAGTTGGCGTTAGCTGTGGAAAAAACATGTTCTAAAGTATGGATCCGTAGACATGGTTGGAACAGTCGGTAACCTTGCCCAAGATTGCGGCATAGAGGTTCGATTTGAACTTTCACCTGCAATAGCTTTTCCTTTTGTTTCTCTTGTTTTTCTGGTTATTGTTGTTGGGGCTTTCTTCTTCCTTCTTACTTTCCAGTCTAATATTCTCTTCCTCTTTTTCGGTGGTGCTTTAGATAGCGGTTGCGCTTGGAAGATCATTGGTTCATCCGTCTCAGCCTTGTATCCAGATTGATTTTCAGTAGTCTCCATATCTGTATGATTAACATATATATTTTGGAACGCATCTGCTAGTTCTCCAACGCTCATACTGTTAGTAAAAAAAGATGAGAACACGAACTCCGAAAATCGAATATAATATTTAATTAGTATCACAAATTTCACAGAAGCATGTAATCTAATTCCTGACTACTAATCTTAAGTATTTTCACAATACTTAATTAGCTTAAACCAGTGGCTCTGATACCACCTTCTGTCACGACCCCCGACCCTAACCCGGGCGGGAGCCACGAGCAGACACAAATGGTACCAGTGTTTATTAAATTATTGCAGCGGAAAACTTTATCAGGACCGGGTGTTAGGAAACATATCAGAGTTTCAAAACACCGAATTTTCATTTTATAAACTATAGGGTAAAACCCGTATTTACATACAGGATTTTCACGGGGATAAATCCTTGATTACAAAAACACGTTTTATTCAGGGTTACGTAGCCACTTATTTGAGCTTGAGTGCTTCATAGCACTTTTCTTCACTTCACAGTAAATCACCTGAAACGCGTTTTAAAAACATTTGGTCAGTGAAAAATACTGGTGAGTTCATTCAGTTGTATAAAACACATTTGTTATAATTACAACATTAAGAGTTTTTACATTTGTTTATATCTTTCAATTACCCAACAATATTTGTCACTCGGCAAGACCTGTGACTGTGGTCATATCACTCATTGGCTAACCCATTGTCCAATAGTGAAGATTATCAAGTAATGTAATGCTCACATAATCAATGCTAATCTTCATCAACCAAAGCAAACCAGAATTAGAGGTAACTACTGCTAGTGTCAAAATACTTAATTTTTTTAATTTATTTAAGAGAAAAATGCCCGGATAGTCCCTGTGGTTTCACCTTTTTTCACCTATAGTCCCTAACTTTCTAAAACTACTTGAATAGTCCCCAAGTTTTCAATTTTTGTTCCCGGATAGTCCCTGGGTCTAACTTCAGTTACTTTTCTCTGTTAAAATGATGTGAAATGACAAAAATACCCTTTCCTTAAAAGGCCAAACCATAGGGACTATCCGAGCACCTTCTTCATTTTTATTTATAAATCCCCACCACCACACTTCATCTTCAACCTCCACCCACCATCACCCTCCTCCACCCTCCACCATCACCGCCACAATCACTCTGCTCAAATCTAAAAGAACAGAAGTGAGGGATTATCGATTGAACTTGACTGACCCGGATCTGAACCAATCGATCCGAATCTGAACCGAGCCGCGTGAGTCGAAAC
The DNA here is from genome assembly GCA_030545235.1 of Helianthus tuberosus. NCBI lineage: Eukaryota > Viridiplantae > Streptophyta > Magnoliopsida > Asterales > Asteraceae > Helianthus > Helianthus tuberosus. The sequence continues at coordinate 59,128,984 of CM060375.1, forward strand.
AAATGAAGGCCTGGACCATGAACCATGTATCTATGCCTTGTCAAAACCACAAATGAAACCCAAACGTGGATGCACTTTATAACACTGAAGCCGTATTACTTACCCCATTCCAAATCTGGCACCACACCGGGTAAATTTGGGGCTGAAAGGGGCGAAAGCACAGGCAGCTTTAATCGTTGAAACTCGTCATATGACAATGGAAGGTCCATCATATTCTAGAAAAATAAGAGTTCATCAGCATAATCCAACCAAAACCCACCACACAACACCCAGTTACCTCTCTAAATCATTGGCCGGCAACCACCATTGATTGGTGGTGGTGCACGACGGCAACGCAGGAGAGAGAGGGAGAGCAAGGAGAGATAGAGAGAGAGAGATAGAGAGTGCATCGGGGAAAGAGGAACGACGGCGACAGCGGTGGTGAGGCTGCCATTTGCAGGTACGATTTGCAGGTATGATTAGGCTGCCATTTATTCGTGATTGAGGGGTTAGAAGAGGGGGCTTCGATTTGCAGGTACGATTAGGGTTCGATTTGCAGGTACGATGAACAGAGTCTTCAATTCTACTTGCATCCACGGTGGTGAGGCTGCCATTTTTTGCTCCGATGGTCTGTGGATGGTGGCGGATTAAGCCGGCCTTCATTGATTTAAGAAACAAAGTGTTTGTTTATAAAAATGAAGAAGGTGCCCAGATAGTCCCTATGGTTTGGCCTTTTAAGGAAAGGGTATTTTTGTTATTTCACATCATTTTAACTGAGAAAAGTAACTGAAGTTAGACCCAGGGACTATCCGGGAACAAAAATTGAAAACTTGGGGACTATTCAAGTAGTTTTAGAAAGTTAGGGACTATAGGTGAAAAAAGATGAAACCACAGGGACTATCCGGGCATTTTTCTCTTTATTTGATTAGCTACTTCTGATGTGAATTTACTTAATATTTTTTCTTAATTTGTGAATGATTTTTTTTTTTTGTAGAATGAAGAGTCGTGAAGCGAATATCAGTTTAATTTCAAAATCCTATAATTGATTTTGATTTTCGTTTGTTGTGTGTTTTGACACCTGGATTGCGTTTCTATTGATCTTAACATGTAAGCTTTCTATCCATGTTTATTATCTCGACCATCAATTTTATTTCAAAACCCTAAAATTGATTTTGTATATTGTTTGTTTCAACAGCCTCTTCATAGACAAACATGGATCTAATCGACTGTATCGCTCTTATCAAAGACGAGCATTTAGTAAAAAAAAAGGTTGTTGCAAACGATAATTTTAGTTCTCCCCATGGTTCTACTTTTTTACAGAGAAGGTATGTTCTTTTTTCATGTGCAATTTGTGTTAATTATTTTTGGAATCAAATTATTGTTACTAATGTTGTCAAATAGTTATACTATTATGTGAAATAGTGTTTCATATTTCGTGCATGATGATGAATGATGTATAGATTTCTATATATCTATATAGAAAATTAGTATATTTCAATTCATTTATAAAGTAGCAAGTTGTTGTGATTAAGGACATGTGCTTGCCTTTTGTTTTTTTTGTTTTATATATTTACCACATTTTTTGATTAATTGTTGTGTATATAGGATGCGTTAATGGATCTTGCATCTGTTAGTAGTGATTTCATTTATGGATATAAAACAATTACCAAAGATCATAGTAATTTTCATCATATTATATTTTTACTGATTTTTTTTGGATTACTTAAAACAAATTAGTGGTGTGAATGAAAGTTACCTAAAATCAATTCCGTAACAAAAAAAAGTGCATGAGAGGGTTTGAACCCGAGTGATTTGGTTTAGATAGCAGTTATGAGCCGGTTGCGTTTACATTTGGGCCTCATGTTCTTCAGCTTCTCTATCCCTAATCAGCTTTCGAGTCAGTTTTAATTGCTTTGTTCTGTATGTTGTTGTGGCTTATATTTTAGCGGGTCAATTGAAGTTCAAATTTGAAGGAAGTTGTATCTACATTGTTTAGGCAGCCCAAAAGATGATATGAAAACATCCATGTAAAATAAATTATTCGTCCATAATCTTCGGTTTTGTTTCTCAACGTAAACTGTCTTTTTTATACTTTTTCATTTTGTTCAAACAATCTGTAACGCTTCGCATTTCTGTACTTTCCCGATTTAGAAAGTATTATTGATATTCTATTTTTAGAAACTTGTACTTGTGTTGTATTCTATTTCGTTTCAACTTTGTAATCCAAGACCATTGATCATAATGAAAATTTAAGTATTTTATTCACATTTATGTTATACATATTAAACTTGTTTGCATGTTTTCAATGTTTTAAACACCATTATACATGTTTCACATTTGTACGATACACATTTATGCTCAATACGCATAAAACCTGCTAAAACACTGTAACACCTCGAAAATTCACATCCTATAATGTGTTGACACGTGTCATACGTTTGAACGTGTGAAAGAATGTTATAGAAGGATTAAAAGTTGACAATCATGGAAAGTATGTGAATATACGAGTTCTAAATGTCAACAGTGAATAAATATACTTTACAATAACCCTACATGATGCTCATACCTTCAAACGAATAAATCATGGATCATACGAAGCTAATTGTGAATGAAAGTGAGAGATTACAAACTACAGGGGTTAAATGTGTCAACATGTTTAAGTTATACCTCTGAGTGACCTTTTAACAAACCCGAAGCTTTGTAACGATTAATTATGCTCACTAGAATGCACGTTATAAATTTCATAAAGTTTCGTTATCGTATGAGAAAGTTATGATCAAATTCGTATACAAGGGGTTAAAGTGTCAACGTTGAAAGTTATGACTTTTCGGGTAATAACAAAGTGATCAAGGACTAAATAAAGTGGGTATAAGCCTTGAAGCCCTTGTAAGTAAATGAGAAGGGGTCAAATTGCAAGAAATAAAGTTGGTTGACCTTTCGAAAGGCCAAGGGACAATATGCAACAACTTGAAAATGTTTAAATCTGAATACAAGGCCTACGCGGGCCGCGTAACCCTTAACAACATCTTACGCGGGCCGCGTCAGACGCCCAGTTGCAGAAACTTTAGACAGCAGCCTGGTTTCACGCATTAACTGACTTTAATCAGTTGTTTCACTCCATGGGCGACCCCTAAACAACCCCTAGGCCCTTAGGGACATGTGTTGATGATCCATGGCCATTGCTAGCATGATTTGTCAACAATCTATGAAGATTTAAGCACTATATAAAGGCCTCTTGTGCAACCATTTTGATCACACCTTCCTTCAGCATTTCTGATCATTTCTGGAGCTCCAAAGCAGACTCAAGTGATCACTAATCGTGCATAGGACTTCAGTAAGTATGCTTAACCTTTCTTAGTTAAGTTTTTGCTTAGTTTTAGCTTAAAAGTCAAACCGTCGTAATTAACGGTTGACTTAGCGATTAATCATTGATGGTCCAGTGCTTAGTCGAATTGAAAGTAGTTATAAGTTGGTAATTATGTGGGCATTAAACCCTTAAAAGGGCACCCTCTGATTCCCACTCTAACTAGGTCAAATGTCGGGTCAAACTTGTTATTAAAAAGTCAACAGAATGCTTAATTTCTAATTTATGCATAATTAGCAAAGTAGAACCCATACAACCTGTTTGATCATTAATATAACTTGGTAATTAATGTAAGAACCTGTCTAAACATGTACAACCCGACAATTTTCTGTTTAGACCCGGTTCGGAACCGAAAGTCGCAAAGCTTTGACTTTTGCTTTGACTTCAGTTCTGACCCGTTTTGGTATGTTTTAGAAATACCTTAGAGCTTTAATTGGACTAGGTTACATGCTAGTATAACCCTCTGGGATTATACACCTTGGTTCATTAGTTATCCAATTAATATGCATGATTCCGTTAATTGCTCATATGTTGACCATTATGCCCTTTTCACCATAAAACGTGATTTTTGAAAATGTAAAAGTGTAGAAACCTTAGATACTGAATTATAAACTTGCACCCAAAATTTGACATCAGTTTGAGGTGTAGATTGAGAGTTATGCTCATTAGCGTTATTAGAAAGCTTCTTTAGCGATTAAACGGCATAATTATCGTATAGCCTATTTAAACCTACTTTTTGATATCAAATTTATTACCCACTGATGTAATATATTATTTTGGGATTTTTGAAGATTTTTAATTAATTTTAGGCTGAGCATAACTTATAGTCATAGGCTTAATCCGGTAATTGTCGGTTTTGCCCTTACGGGCTATAAAATGAGTTTTACATATCTTTTTTACCCCAAATCTTTTGCTACTGATTTCATATGACAAATAAATTATTTTAAGCCTTCTGGATTAATAAAAATTTCAGCTCTCTATATAGAACCCGGAAACGGCTTCTAATCGCCTTTTTAAGCGTTTTTAACGCATAATATGTACTAAAACTATTTTAAACATACAAGGGTTGATACCTACTGATATTTTAGGTAAATTATAATATTTTAATAGTAAGCAAAAGTTGTTTAACTCAGACTTCAGTTTTGAGCTTTTCGGCTTATGTGAAATTACCAAAATGCCCCTACGGAGCATAGTTTGGTTAAAATTGATAAATTTCACATATATGCAATACCATACTGTTATAACTTAGTAAACTAAGTATTTTTTCTGATTATATCAGACCTGTAACTCAGGTTAATACTTAAATTCTTTTATAACCTCTTAAATGACCAAACTACCCCTACGGGGCATAGTTTGTGTTTAAATTCGTTTCGGGCATAATAAAAGATATCTTACTGATGTCACAACATATTTGAGGCATATTAACTTAGGAAACCTGTATATGGCTCTCATGAATACCTGTTACGCTTATTACGTGTTCGGTTCGGTTTCTGTAACTAGCTTGCATAAATTAGCCGAAACGGGTCAAACCTTATCGGTTTTATCTCAAAATATAGAATGTGTATGAAATACCCATATTAAGCAAGTCTTCAAACTTTTTGGGTCTAAATCACATTCTATTCCGGTCTTCGCTTAATCGTGCGTACGAACCGTATCGTTAAAACTAACCGGTCTAAGCTTAAGCTTAACTAAAGACCCGTTAGGATTCTAATAGGTTATTATAAACCTTCGTTCCAGAATAGGAGGACCAGTAAAAGCTACTTGCATTTGCTGTTTGTGAATTATACTTGCAAAGGTAAATACTTTTAACTTATTTTTCCTATACGGGCTTGGGGTACGGTATATAAAATACCGCTTGGTCGGGCATTAAATCTTCCATCGTATGGTGGTTAATTGATATTTGATCGGCCCGTTTAAATTGTTTTGTTTGCTTAAAGCCTTTGGGAGGTTAATGACCATGTCCCGGATATCCTTGGCATCATTTTACGAAATGGCCACGACCTAAGCGCGGAGTGTAGGCGTACACTCGTCAGTGCATAAATAATTTATGTGGTGTGTCTATTGATCTTTAACCCGGCACGATCCGGGCTACTGAACGCATAAGGAACATGTAATTCTTTTACAAGTTTATATATTTAAATAATTATCCCAAGTTATAAAATGTTTGTGCCATGTGCATCCAAATCAATTTTTAATCATTTTTAAAATGAGTCAGTTGATTGTATTTACCAGTGTAAACTGACGTATTTTCCCAAAAAGATTAAGTGCAGGTACTACTCGTAATTGGCTGGATATCTCCTTAGCATCAAAAGAGTCTCGCAAGCTTAAGATGCCTAAAGTCTGTTGAACTACTGTTTCCATTTTATTTAATCCACCTGTGGATAAACTTTCGACTGATGTGATACTTGATATTACAACATTTTATTCAGTTGAAATATATCTTTCAATTGCTTCCGTTGTGCATTTAAATATTGTGTTGTTTGACTATTATGTTGCCAACCACGTCACGATACTCCCCTACCGGGACCACCGGTGATACGTGGAAAGTCGGGGTGTGACAGGTTGGTATCAGAGCCAACGCTGAGTGAATTAAACACTAGCCTTTTGTGTTTAATCTCAGTTACACAATTGCACATTCCAAAAACTTTCGAGTCTAGACAAATAACATAGGACAAATTCTACTTTGTTTGGTTTTGTTTTGTCCTCTATTTTATATATTCTTGTTGTTATCTTATATTATATTGACAGGACTAAAGATGCCGCCAAGATTCTTTCGACGAAGAGGACGAGGCAAGGGGCCAATCACCGCCCCCAATGACCACGAGGCCGGGCCTTCGCACATGCGAGCTCCTTCCACCACTGCGAGTGCTGACCCTAGAGAAAACCGGAGGAACCTTTTTGAACCTGCTAGACGATCTGTCTCGCACAGTTCGACGCCTCCCGTTCATAACTCTTATGGGCCACATTCGGAAAATGAGCCCGATAACCCTCAACCTTCTTACATACCTCTACAGCGATCCTTATCGCACCATTCCTTTGGTGACCCTACACCTGTTTTTAGGGGCTGGTTTAACCCGGCAAACTACATACAAGAACCAGTGGGTTTTGACCCATTGGGGCCAGAGGATCATTTCTCCGGCGATCATGCAGAGGACATGGACGAGGACACCGATCCAGTCGAGCCCGCAACCGGAACTCCCAACCATCCTATTGAGGTCTCAGATGGTTCGTCTTTTCATGGATCACCCTACCATGGTCCGGACAGTTACCAGGCACGATTTAATCAGTACGAGTGGTATTTTACACCCTCGCATCATTCGTCGCCTCACCAGCAGCAGCAGCAGGATCCCTCTGAGGATTCACGATTCGTGGTAGTTACGCCACCGCACCCACCGCCGCCAGTTCAGCCGGCACCTCCGCACCCGCCGAGGCGTAGGAGAACCGGAGCACGTATGTCTGCACGAGGAGGGGACTTTCATTTTAGCTCTCCTCGTCAATCAAGTGGCAGTCATTATCCGCCACTTCAAGAAGATCCGCAAATGGGTGGACCTTCAAACCCAGTTGCACCGCAACCACCACCGATGGGTTTTGATAACCCGGTTCCTGCCTACATGGGTTCGATGGCGTACAACCCGTTTGAGCAGCCGGCTCACACCAACTATGGTTACGCTGAAGCCGACCCATACTTGGTAACAGCCAACTATAACGCCCTTCATCCTGAAGGACAGTATGGAGCTCCCTGGGGAGTAGGGTACCCGAATCATGAGTACCAAATACCTGCTAGACCTATAATTCGGCAACAATCGCAGCCGCCTCGGTTTTCCCCACCTGAAAGGGAAGAAATTCTTCAAAGGTTGGACCAAGTCGAGCGAGATTTTCACAGAGATCGCAGGGAGCGACAAAGCTTCTTCCAGGGATTGATAAGTTTAATAAAAGGGAAGAGCAAGAAGGACCATTGAATCCTTCCATTGTTTGTTGAAATTTCCTTGTATCATTTGAGCCCCTGCGTGCGCCTGTCTTACTGTATTAGCCCCTGTGTGGGTATGTTTGTTTGTTTTGACCCCTGCGTGGGTCTATCTTTCTGTTAACCCCTACGAGGGTATGTTGTTTGTTTAAGTCCCTGCGTGGACTAGTATTTCAATTTGACCCCTGCGTGGGTATGTTGTTATGTCTAAAAAGTCCCGTTTAGGGCGATGTGTAATCTATTAATAATTAATGGAATGTTTAATTTATAAATTTCATTTTTGCCATTTTATGCATAAATAAATCATATATGAAATAAATGAATCAAAATCATTCCTTTTAAAAATAATCTGCCTATTTAAATATTAACTAAGGATCTTAAGGGTATAACCTAGCCTGCATGTCATTATAAGACCTGGCCAAGATGGTGAAACCTGTTAAAAAGATTCAAATCCCAGTTAACATCTGAAAACATGTTAACGCTCCTGGCAGAAGTGATTCGTTAAAATCACACACGTCATTCTAAATAAGGATTCTTCAAAAGATTCCTAACCCAACTTAATGATCTCTGAATCATGGGTTTAAATCATCAATTAAGATGATCATATTTTGACCATACATTGGTAATATAGTGCCTACGGGCCCTGCTCATTTTCATATGAGACAAAAGACTGTAATAGTCTCTGACCCTGTCTGAAAAAGGTAAAGAACTATGTTCAAACCTTCATACCTTGATTCTCTGAAATCATGGCTTATAATTTGAAAATGTCCTTGTGACTAGGCCTTTTGTGCTACTAATAAAACTGTTATTGTTTTATAATTAGGATAAATTATAATAGAAATCCTAAATGAATATGATTAATAAATTAACCAAATATGGTCTATGTTTACCATGGTTAATGAATTGCCATAAAAGACAATTTGACGTGACCGTGTCGTCCCGATCAGTCAAAAACCCAATTAAACCTAGGTAGCTAGGGTAAGTCGGGTATCGTATCCACGAAGAGCATGTGGTCAGTATCGCACCACCCGTTCGATTAGTTAGACTATTTACAAATAATGTACAAAGTGATTATGAAGATTGCTATTTTTATTTATTTGTTTGGTTTTGAAAATAAATCGGAGTGAACCGACAAATTGATGTTATCGAAATCAATTGAATATTAACTAAAATTGTAAACTAAATTAAAAGGTTGAAACAAGAAATTAGAATACGGATCACACCTGGTTCGATAATTGCAAGACCTAGGGTTCCTACATGTTTTAGATTCAACTCAAATGCATATGATTAGCGGATTTAGTGTACCGTGACTTAGGTGCTAATAACTATCAACGTCCCGAAGAACGGACAAGAATACACTTTGTAATCAACACAAGTAAATCCTAACCCCGACAATGCACAATTACATATCACCATTTCGCAAAGTCATAACTTTTAACATCGTTCGACAATTTACGAATTCGCAACAAATGTAACACTATTATCAAAGGTTTCAAAAATCAATACAAGTTGTCACAAAATCGAATCAAAGAACAAATGCATAAACCCTAGAAAATACAACTACCTACACCGGGGTGAATCCGACGAGACTAGCCGTTCATGGTACTCGTTCGATCTTCAAAGGCTTGAGATGATAATCGATGATATTGAGTGATGAAAATTATTATCCGGCTGCCCCCCTTTTTTTCCTCGGTGATGATGATGTTCTGTTCTTAGCGCCCCCCCAAATCCGATGGTATCGATGGTGATTTTGTGGTTGCTGCTGACTTTTCAGATAATGGGCCCCCTCCTCGATCCCCCTCATGGCTGCCAAAAATTCGTAGGTTATGATGATGTTGGGCCGTGAGTTGGGAGCCCAAATCTTAAAGATGGCTGCCGATTCGTGATGGTGGCCCAATGTTTCGATCATGCCCCCCAAAAATGATATTGATGATGTTTTAGTGGATAGTTTGAGAGCCACCCACTAATATTAATTGATGCTGACCTTTGTAATGGTGGCTGCCCATTCGATAATGATGATAAATTCGTGATATCTTACTGCCAATCTTTTGTGAATTGTTCACAAAAGTCAAAGGGTTTAATAACCTTTTAATCCCCTCCCACAAATATCTCACGAGCAACATCCTTTTTATTTCTAAGTTTTTTTCTTGAAATCCGTAAGCCATGAATAAATATCACTGTTTCTTTTGTCATGCATGTTATCCAACCGTAGGCCCTGTCTCCTAACCGTGAGCTGCATGTCCAACTTCCTTTTCATGCATTTATCAACGTTGAACGCTCCACTTCATCTCTAACCCAGTTAACTTCCTCGAAGTAAGTCATTTAACCTGCACAATCACAATTTCTCGTAGTTAACTTATTCACTGCATATAATTACTTAAAACTAAACAAAACATGTAAGATAAACACTTTAAAACTCGTGTTTTACACTCTCCATCACATCCCCACACTTACCTTTGATTGTCCTCAAGCAAACCGATATGGAACTACTCACCATAGTAACAACACCTCTAAACCCCTTAACCGATGCAACAGTTTAAGTCCCAAGTCATACCCGTCCCATAGACTAACACAATCGAGGTTGACAGTCCGACAAGCAATTGATGCAATTTCTAAAACTTAAGACTTGTCTATTCAAAACTAACATGCTTATGATCATACACATGCTACACGCCCCTCACAATCAACTCTCCTCTCGGTTTAAAAATATAAACTAGCGTGTAATGTGCTAGCATTTATACACTCGAAACCAAACATGAAATCCTATAATTATAGGCTTGTATAACAATCATACCTCCACTGTATCATATAACACGGCACGTATCAAAAGGACTTTCGGTTTTGGGCTTAGGCTAAAGGTAGGAAGATTTTTGGTTTTTATTTATATATTTTTATGTGGCGAACAACCAAACGACCAAACCGTGACAACTTTATTTGCAAACACATAATGACTAACACATTCGGGTTGGTTTCTACCCAAAACAATATAACATTATTCACGAAACTTTTTTTTTCTTTTTCTTTTTCTATTTTCTATTTTTTTTCTTTTCTGTTTTTTTTCTTTTCAATTATTCATAATTTGTCGTTCACGTTCGGTATCAAACAACTCACATTAAGTGCACAAACGAACGGTAAATAGGCTCAACAGGGCTACTAAGGGTAATGGTTAGGTAAACATGAAACAAACACAATAGGTGTAAGGTATATCCTAATGCCTTTATCATTTACGTGCATATATCAAACCACAGTTTCAGCATGCATCAAATCATACAAGTTCTAACACAGAATAACACGCGGCCTGCACTCAACAAATGAATTCATTGTGTAAATCATTCTATCATTCTACAGGCTCAAAATTCTCACCAAAGAAGGATAAAAGGGTTGCCGACACGTAGCATATGCAATCTAAAGCATGTTACCCCTAAATAGACATCTCTTCTCAATTCTTTTTTCCTAAAAACACCTATCGGACCTACTCTCATGAAACTTAAAGGAATGACCATGACAAGGGACTATGTTAGTTAACTACCGGCAAGGAACCCATTAGTGATTGAAACGTTCGGTTTTTTTATCCATTTAGCTTATTTAAGGCGATGAAATTTTTCAAAATTTTCAATTTTTTTTTTCACTTTTCATCGTTCTCAATCACTTTTAACCTCTTTCAAACCTTTCCCTTCCCGGGTTTCCCATATCCCCACACTTGGGCGACATTGTCCCCAATGTATAGTGTTTTTAAAACAAAACCCGGGAATACCAACTAACAACCCCCTGAGTGGCTATCCCTAACACAAATAACGTAAACACATTCCCTAAACATAAATAGTTCAACACTACCAAAAACAAAAATAAAAATGCAATAATAAAAGTGGAACAGACTCCCCTGGTTTAAAGCGTAGAATCCTCATGCGTCATGTTCCACCACGACCGTATAGCATTTCATTCGCGGCCGTGTCCAACAAGTACTCGGGTCAATCTCTACAATTAGTGTACAAATCATCCCCGTCCAAATGGAGATTGAGTATGGACAGTTTTGACTGAACTCTAACCCGTGCATCGTCCGCCACTGCACTAGAACGTATTGGGACTTCACCAAACATCCCCACACTTGGACCATTGCACCCGTAGAGATTAATAACCTGGTAACCTGCCATAATACTCAAACAAAAACAAAACAAATATACACTACTCTACATCCTCGGGCTGCCTCCCGAGAGCGCTAAGTTTATAGGTCTTCAGCCAGACCATACCTGATATGCTCAAGGTGGTTTAAATGGCATCTCTCGTGGAAAGAACACTTGTGTAGGTGTATGGTTAGTATCCCACTGCCATCCTTCACTCCATATGGCATCCCAATGATCCGGGTTATCTGGATCTGCATCATCGAAAGAATATAATAACTCGCCCGTACGTGTCTCTATGGGATTCTTCTTGGATTTAGTTGCTTCCTTTGGTGGCTTCTTTTCTCGCTTGGCTAATTGTTTTTTAATTCTCAATTTGAGCCACCAAGGTGACTTGGCCTCTTTATCCTTCACGATCTTGTCATCTTTAGACCTATCAATCATAGCAACACTCTCTTTCGGGCCATCGTCACACACTCGAGAATAACTCGTGTTAGTAACCAAATCCCATGAACAAGTATTTATAAATGAATAATCAAAAGAATGTGAAAGGAAGTCAACAGAAAGCTTACGGCTCCCGTATGTCATATCAACTGTACCTTTCCAGCAACAGATCTGAGCATCTGCAGTGGCCAAGAATGGTCTGCCAAGTATCACCCTTAGTTGTTCCTTCTCTGTATATGGATCTAAGACAACAAAATCTTCAGGATAATAAAAGTCACCTACCTTTACAGTCAATCCCTTCAAAATCCCTCGGGGCCTTCCTCGTGAGTATTCAGCTAAAACCATAGGATCATTAACCTGTTGCAATGGGCCCAAATCATACCTGTCATAAATATACCCAGGAAGAACACTCATACTAACTCCAAAATTCAATGAAGCGTCTGTCTTGAGATCCCCAAGTTGAATTGGGATGAGTGGTTCCCCTGGATCTCTATCTGTCTCTGATCCAGCATCCTCAACCAGGCTAACTGTAGCTTTTCTTTCTGCAAAATTGTCAAACTGATTAGTTAGTTGTTCAATTCGCTGGTTAAGTGATTCATTAATATTTTGCTGCTCCTTGAGAGACTGGGTGAGTTCCTCTACATGCTTGAGGAGGGTTTTGAATAAATCTAAAATCTTATCTTCCTCAATTGCGTTTCGATTCTGCTCGTTACCGCCTTTATCGGATTGATTGTAATTTTGATATCCTCTGGAGCCATGATCCGGGTGGTAAGAACGTGGACAATCTTGAGCCCAGTGATTGTGACTCCCGCAACATGAGCATGGTTCAACATCATAATCCCATTCCATAGTTGCTGCACAAGTAACAAACTAAAAGTAGTACTGAAAATAAATAAATAAAAAAAAATATATTTATTTTTGTGGTTTTGTAAATTTTTAATTTTTTCTTCTTTTTTTTTTCGAAAAGAAAAAAAATAAAAAAATTTAAAACAAAATCAAATAAACAATATAACACTAAGCGCACTAGCTCCCCGGCAACGACACCATTTTGACGTGACCGTGTCGTCCCGATCAGTCAAAAACCCAATTAAACCTAGGTAGCTAGGGTAAGTCGGGTATCGTATCCACGAAGAGCATGTGGTCAGTATCGCACCACCCGTTCGATTAGTTAGACTATTTACAAATAATGTACAAAGTGATTATGAAGATTGCTATTTTTATTTATTTGTTTGGTTTTGAAAATAAATCGGAGTGAACCGACAAATTGATGTTATCGAAATCAATTGAATATTAACTAAAATTGTAAACTAAATTAAAAGGTTGAAACAAGAAATTAGAATACGGATCACACCTGGTTCGATAATTGCAAGACCTAGGGTTCCTACATGTTTTAGATTCAACTCAAATGCATATGATTAGCGGATTTAGTGTACCGTGACTTAGGTGCTAATAACTATCAACGTCCCGAAGAACGGACAAGAATACACTTTGTAATCAACACAAGTAAATCCTAACCCCGACAATGCACAATTACATATCACCATTTCGCAAAGTCATAACTTTTAACATCGTTCGACAATTTACGAATTCGCAACAAATGTAACACTATTATCAAAGGTTTCAAAAATCAATACAAGTTGTCACAAAATCGAATCAAAGAACAAATGCATAAACCCTAGAAAATACAACTACCTACACCGGGGTGAATCCGACGAGACTAGCCGTTCATGGTACTCGTTCGATCTTCAAAGGCTTGAGATGATAATCGATGATATTGAGTGATGAAAATTATTATCCGGCTGCCCCCCTTTTTTTCCTCGGTGATGATGATGTTCTGTTCTTAGCGCCCCCCCAAATCCGATGGTATCGATGGTGATTTTGTGGTTGCTGCTGACTTTTCAGATAATGGGCCCCCTCCTCGATCCCCCTCATGGCTGCCAAAAATTCGTAGGTTATGATGATGTTGGGCCGTGAGTTGGGAGCCCAAATCTTAAAGATGGCTGCCGATTCGTGATGGTGGCCCAATGTTTCGATCATGCCCCCCAAAAATGATATTGATGATGTTTTAGTGGATAGTTTGAGAGCCACCCACTAATATTAATTGATGCTGACCTTTGTAATGGTGGCTGCCCATTCGATAATGATGATAAATTCGTGATATCTTACTGCCAATCTTTTGTGAATTGTTCACAAAAGTCAAAGGGTTTAATAACCTTTTAATCCCCTCCCACAAATATCTCACGAGCAGCATCCTTTTTATTTCTAAGTTTTTTTCTTGAAATCCGTAAGCCATGAATAAATATCACTGTTTCTTTTGTCATGCATGTTATCCAACCGTAGGCCCTGTCTCCTAACCGTGAGCTGCATGTCCAACTTCCTTTTCATGCATTTATCAACGTTGAACGCTCCACTTCATCTCTAACCCAGTTAACTTCCTCGAAGTAAGTCATTTAACCTGCACAATCACAATTTCTCGTAGTTAACTTATTCACTGCATATAATTACTTAAAACTAAACAAAACATGTAAGATAAACACTTTAAAACTCGTGTTTTACACTCTCCATCACAATTCCATAATAAACTCCCAAGTAAACTATTGTCCTTGTCTTGTGTAACAGTTCAATTAAAATGGCTGACTCGGATGAAATTAATAGTCACCCAGTGGAGAATAATGATAACGCCCGAATTAATATAACGGGTGCTGAACTGAAAGCGTTAGTAGACGACGCAGTTACAAAGGCCTTAGAGCGGCAGTACGAAGAATATAGTGGGACTCGAAGTAGGACCCTATCTACACCGCATTCAAAGCCTCCCTCCAAGAAGAAAGAACCAAAGAAAGATGATGATCGACTCTCCTCAAACCACCACAGTGCTCCATCTCAACAGATTATACTAAATCAAGAACCCCGTAATAAGGGTTGCTCCTATAAATACTTTGTTTCATGCAAACCCAGGGATTTCACTGGGGAAAAAGGAGCCATTGACTGCATGACGTGGTTAGATGAGATGGACACAGTGGTGGATATCAGCGGGTGCGCTGAGAGGGATATAGTCAAGTTTGGGTCTCAATCTTTCAAGGGTGAGGCCTTAGCCTGGTGGAGATCGCTGATTCAAGCCACTGGGAAGATCCCATTGTACAATATAACATGGGAGCAATTTGTTGCCCTCATCAGGGATAACTACTGTCCTCAGCACGAGGTCGAAAAGATTGAGTCAGATTTTCTTTCGTTGGTAATGACCAATCTAGATTGCCAAGCTTACCTCACGAGCTTTAATACCATGTCGAGGTTGGTTCCGTATCTGGTGACCCCGGAACCCAAACGAATAGCTCGTTTCATTGGGGGTTTAGCCCCAGAGATAAAGGCAAGCGTGAAGGCCTCCCGACCAACTACTTTTAGATCTGTGGCTGATATATCTTTGTCCCTCACACTGGATGCGGTCAGACAAAGGTCGCTGAGGAACAAGGATGCTGAGAAAAGGAAACGTGAAGATGTCAATTCACGGAGGTCAAACAAGAAGCACCGAGGAAACGGTGACAACAAGAAGGGGTCTGAGTCAAAGAAGGATGGGCATCAGTCTGGTGATAAGCCCAAATGCAAAGTCTGCAAGAAACAGCACTTCGGGAAGTGCAGACTCGAATCGAACTCGCAGACTCAGTCAAGAACTTTTGCTTGCGGGATATACAAGTCCAAGGAACACAAGACCTTGGATTGCAAAAAGCTGAAGGATGCAACGTGCTACAGTTGCAATGAGAAAGGGCACATTAAAACCAACTGCCCTAAATACGCCAAGAAGCCTGAAGATGCCAAGAAGACCAATGCTAGGGTCTTTAGGATGGATGCGAAGGAGGCTGTGCAAGACGATAACGTGATCACAGGTACCTTTCTCATAAATGATATCTATGCAAGAGTACTTTTTGATTCAGGCACTGATAAATCATTTGTAGATAATAAGTTTTGCAAATTGCTGAATTTACCTGTTAAAACCTTAAGTGTGAAATATGAGGTGGAGTTAGCAGATGGCACCTTAGAAACCGCCTCAACCATATTAGATGGATGTTTCATATCCATTAAGAACCACTCTTTTCCTTTGTCCCTGCTTCCTTTGAAGTTGGCCGGTTTCGACATCGTTTTAGGCATGGACTGGTTATCTCATAACCAGGCCCAAATTGTCTGTAATAAGAAGCAAGTGGTGATCAAGACTCCGTCTGGTGAATCACTTACCATTCAGGGAGATACCCGGTATGGACTGCCTGAGCAAGTGACTATGCTCAAGGCCTCTAAGTGTTTGAAGAAGGGTTGTGTCATCTACATGGCACAAGTGACTATTGATGAGCTGAAACCTAAGATGGAAGACATCCCCGTCATTTCTGAATACCCAGAAGTTTTCCTGAAGAACTACCTGGTTTACCACCAGATAGGCAAGTGGAATTCAGAATTGACATCATCCCTGGAGCAGCACCTGTTGCTAGAGCACCTTACAGGTTGGCACCAACAGAAATGAAGGAATTGAGAACGCAATTAGATGAATTGCTAGCTAAAGGTTTCATTAAACCTAGTTCGTCTCCTTGGGGAGCACCTGTCTTGTTTGTCAAAAAGAAGGATGGATCGATGCGTCTGTGCATCGATTACCGTGAACTTAATAAGGTCACAATAAAGAATAGGTATCCTTTGCCCAGGATCGACGATTTGTTCGATCAATTGCAAGGGGCAAGTTATTTCTCGAAGATTGACTTGAGGCCAGGCTACCACCAACTGAAGGTTAGGGATGAAGACGTACACAAAACTGCATTTAGGACTCGTTATGGTCATTACGAGTTCCTAGTGATGCCTTTTGGGCTCACTAATGCACCTGCCGCCTTCATGGATCTCATGAATCGCGTTTGCAAGCCATACTTAGATAAATTCGTCATTGTTTTCATCGACGACATTCTTATTTATTCGAAGAACCAAGCTGACCATGAGAAACACCTTCGCTGTATTCTTAAACTCCTACATCATGAGAAGCTCTATGCCAAATTCTCTAAGTGTGAATTCTGGCTTCGAGAAGTCCAATTCCTTGGACATGTGGTTAGTGAGCGTGGTATCCAAGTGGATCCTGCTAAGGTGGAAGCTGTTATGAGCTGGCAAGAGCCAAAGACGCCTACAGAGATTCGTAGCTTTCTAGGCTTGGCGGGATATTATAGGCGTTTCATTGAAAAATTTTCAAAGATTGCTGCACCCCTAACTTCATTGACTCGTAAGAAGGTAAAGTTCGAGTGGGGTCTTAAGCAGCAAGAATCCTTTGATATCCTAAGCAAAAGTTGAGCAACGCTCCTGTACTGACATTGCCTGAAGGTACCGAAGAATTCGTAGTTTATTGCGATGCATCACACACTGGCATGGGGTGTGTGCTTATGCAGAAAGGCAAGGTTATTTCCTATGCTTCAAGACAGTTAAAGGTGCATGAAAAGAATTACACCACCCATGACTTGGAGTTGGGTGCCGTTGTATTTGCACTAAAACTATGGAGGCATTATTTGTATGGTATCAAGTGTGTGATCTATTCTGATCACAAGAGCCTTCAACATCTGTTTAATCAGAAAGATTTAAACATGAGGCAGCGCCGATGGATGGAGACGTTGAATGATTATGATTGTGAAATCCGATACCATCCAGGCAAGGTAAATGTGGTTGCCGATGCCTTGAGCAGAAAGGAAAGGTTCAAACCCATCCGAATCAATGCCAAGAGCATTGAGATAAAGAACAGTTTGAACGAAAGGTTGTTAGCTGCACAGAAGGAAGCTGTGTTGGAAGCTAACTACCCTAATGAAAAGCTAGGGGTAACTGAGGAGCAGTTATCTCTTGGCAAGGATGGAATTCTGAGATTAAATGGACGAATATGGGTTCCAATTTATGGAGGACTTCGGGATACCAGGATTTAAGGGCAAACTATTGGTGGATAGGCTTGAAGAAGTCTGTAGCTGCCTATGTAGCTAAATGCTTGACGTGTGCGCAAGTCAAAGCAGAACATCAAAAGCCGTCAGGTTTGCTACAACAGCCTGAACTTCCCACTTGGAAGTGGGAAATGGTAACCATGGATTTTATCACCAAGTTACCTAAGACAAGGAAAGGAAAGGAAATGACACCATTTGGGTGATCGTAGACAGACTGACTAAGTCAGCACATTTCCTACCCATTAAGGAGACTTATAGCTCCGACATGTTAGCCCAACTATACGTAGATAAGATTGTAGCTTTACATGGCATACCTGTGTCTATTATCTCTGACAGAGATACGAGATACACATCCCATTTTTGGAAAAGCTTCCAACAATCTTTGGGCACGCGTTTAAATTTTAGTACGGCTTACCATCCTCAGACGGACGGCCAGAGTGAGCGTACTGTCCAAACGTTGGAAGACATGCTACGTGCATGTGTGATCGATTTAGGTGGTAGTTAGGATAACCACCTGCCGTTAATCGAATTCTCCTACAACAATAGCTACCATACCAGCATTAAGGCTGCGCCTTTCGAGGCCTTATATGGTAGAAAGTGCAGAACGCCCATTTGTTGGGCGGAAGTTGGAGATGTCCAATTATCAGGACCGGAGATAGTCTTTGAAACGACGGACAAGATTGTCCAGATTCGTGACCATCTCAAAGCTGCCCGAGATAGGCAGAAGAGTTACGCAGATCCAAAGCGTAAACCTATGAAATTCGAAGTAGGTGACAAAGTGTTGCTTAAAGTATCACCCTGGAAGGGGGTGATGCGATTCGGTAAGAAAGGTAAGTTAAGCCCAAGGTATATAGGACCGTTCGAGATTATCGAATGTGTTGGATCAGTGGCTTACAAGTTAAACTTACCTAAAGAGCTCAGTGGTATTCATAACGTATTCCACGTCTGCAATCTGAAGAAATGCCTAGCTGACGAATCGCTAGTCATACCACATACAGATGTGCATATAGATGAGAGCTTGAAATTTGTGGAAAAACCATTGTCGATTGAAGATCGACAGGTTAAGAAGCTTCGAAGGAAGCATGTGCCTATTGTAAAGGTAAAATGGGATGCCCGTAGAGGTCCCGAATATACGTGGGAGGTTGAGTCCACAATGAAAGAAAAGTACCCTTATTTATTTCAGTAAATCTCGAGGTCGATATTTCTTTTAAGGGGGTGAGGATGTAACACCTCGAAAATTCACGTCCTATAATGTGTTGACACGTGTCATAGGTTTGAACGTGTGAAAGAATGTTATAGAAGGATTAAAAGTTGACAATCATGGAAAGTATGTGAATATACGAGTTCTAAATGTCAACAGTGAATAAATATACTTTACAATAACCCTACATGATGCTCATACCTTCAAACGAATAAATCATGGATCATACGAAGCTAATTGTGAATGAAAGTGAGAGATTACAAACTACAGGGGTTAAATGTGTCAACATGTTTAAGTTATACCTCTGAGTGACCTTTTAACAAACCCGAAGCTTTGTAACGATTAATTATGCTCACTAGAATGCACGATATAAATTTCATAAAGTTTCGTTATCGTATGAGAAAGTTATGATCAAATTCGTATACAAGGGGTTAAAGTGTCAACGTTGAAAGTTATGACTTTTCGGGTAATAACAAAGTGATCAAGGACTAAATAAAGTGGGTATAAGCCTTGAAGCCCTTGTAAGTAAATGTGAAGGGGTCAAATTGCAAGAAATAAAGTTGGTTGACCTTTCGAAAGGCCAAGGGACAATATGCAACAACTTGAAAATGTTTAAATCTGAATACAAGGCCCACGCGGGCCGCGTAACCCTTAACAACATCTTACGCGGGCCGCGTCAGACGCCCAGTTGCAGAAACTTTAGACAGCAGCCTGGTTTCACGCATTAACTGACTTTAATCAGTTGTTTCACTCCATGGGCGACCCCTAAACAACCCCTAGGCCCTTAGGGACATGTGTTGATGATCCATGGCCATTGCTAGCATGATTTGTCAACAATCTATGAAGATTTAAGCACTATATAAAGGCCTCTTGTGCAACCATTTTGATCACACCTTCCTTCAGCATTTCTGATCATTTCTGGAGCTCCAAAGCAGACTCAAGTGATCACTAATCGTGCATAGGACTTCAGTAAGTATGCTTAACCTTTCTTAGTTAAGTTTTTGCTTAGTTTTAGCTTAAAAGTCAAACCGTCGTAATTAACGGTTGACTTAGCGATTGATCATTGATGGTCCAGTGATTAGTCGAATTGAAAGTAGTTATAAGTTGGTAATTATGTGGGCATTAAACCCTTAAAAGGGCACCCTCTGATTCCCACTCTAACTAGGTCAAATGTCGGGTCAAACTTATTATTAAAAAGTCAACAAAATGCTTAATTTCTAATTTATGCATAATTAGCAATGTAGAACCCATACAACCTATTTGATCATTAATATAACTTGGTAATTAACGTAAGAACATGTCTAAACATGTTCAACCCGACAATTTTCTGTTTAGACCCGGTTCGGAACCGAAAGTCGCAAAGCTTTGACTTTTGCTTTGACTTCAGTTCTGACCCGTTTTGGTATGTTTTAGAAATACCTTAGAGCTTTAAATGGACTAGGTTACATGCTAGTATAACCCTCTGGGATTATACACCTTGGTTCATTAGTTATCCAATTAATATGCATGATTCCGTTAATTGCTCATATGTTGACCATTATGCCCTTTTCACCATAAAACGTGATTTTTGAAAATGTAAAAGTGTAGAAACCTTAGATTCTGAATTATAAACTTGCACCCAAAATTTGACATCAGTTTGAGGTGTAGATTGAGAGTTATGCTCATTAGCGTAATTAGAAAGCTTCTTTAGCGATTAAACTGCATAATTAGCGTATAGCCTATTTAAACCTACTTTTTGATATCAAATTTATTACCCACTGATGTAATATATTATTTTGGGATTTTTGAAGATTTTTAATTAATTTTAGGCTGAGCATAACTTATAGTTATAGGCTTAATCCGGTAATTGTCGGTTTTGCCCTTACGGGCTATAAAATGAGTTTTACATATCTCTTTGACCCCAAATCTGTTGCTACTGATTTCATATGACAAATAAATTATTTTAAGCCTTCTGGAGTAATAAAAATATCAGCTCTCTATATAGAACCCGGAAACGGCTTCTAATCGCCTTTTTAAGCGTTTTTAACGCATAGTATGTAGTAAAACTATTTTAAACATACAAGGGTTGATACCTACTGATATTTTAGGTAAATTATAATATTTTAACAATAAGCAAAAGTTTTTTAACTCAGACTTCAGTTTTGAGCTTTTCGGCTTATGTGAAATTACCAAAATGCCCATACGGAGCATAGTTTGGTTAAAATTGATAAATTTCACATATATGCAATACCATACTGTTATAACTTAGTAAACTAAGTTTTTTTTCTGATTATATCAGACCTGTAACTCAGGTTAATACTTAAACTCTTTTATAACCTCTTAAATGACCAAACTACCCCTACGGGGCATAGTTTGTGTTTAAATTCGTTTCGGGCATAACAAAAGATATCTTACTGATGTCACAACATATTTGAGGCATATTAACTTAGGAAACCTGTATATGGCTCTCATGAATACCCGTTACGCTTATTACGCGTTCGGTTCGGTTAATGTAACTAGTTTGCATAAATTAGCCGAAACGGGTCAAACCTTATCGGTTTTATCTCAAAATCCAGAATGTGTATGAAATACCCATATTAAGCAAGTCTTCAAACTTGTCGGTTCTAAATCACATTCTATTCCGGTCTTCTCTTAATCGTGCGTACGAACCGTATCGTTAAAACTAACCGGTCCAAGCTTAAGCTTAACTAAAGACCCGTTAGGATTCTAATAGGTTATTATAAACCTTCGTTCCAGAATAGGAGGACCAGTAAAAGCTACTTGCATTTGCTGTTTGTGAATTATACTTGCAAAGGTAAATACTTTTAACTTATTTTCCCTATACGGGCTTGGGGTACGGTATATAAAATACCGCTTGGTCGGGCATTAAATCTTCCATCGTATGGTGGTTAATTGATATTTGATCGGCCCGTTTAAATTGTTTTGTTTTCTTAAAGCCTTTGGGAGGTTAATGACCATGTCCCGGATATCCTTGGCATCATTTTACGAAATGGCCACGACCTAAGCGCGGAGTGTAGGCGTACACTCGTCAGTGCATAAATAATTTATGTGGTGTGTCTATTGATCTTTAACCCGATACGATCCGGGCTACTGAACGCATAAGGAACATGTAATTCTTTTACAAGTTTATATATTTAAATAATTATCCCAAGTTATAAAATGTTTGTGCCATGTGCATCCAAATCAATTTTTAATCATTTTTAAAATGAGTCAGTTGATTGTATTTACCAGTGTAAACTGACGTATTTTCCCAAAAAGATTAAGTGCAGGTACTACTCGTAATTGGCTGGATATCTCCTTAGCATCAAAGGAGTCTCGCAAGCTTAAGATGCCTAAAGTTTGTTGAACTACTGTTTCCATTTTATTTAATCCACATGTGGATAAACTTTCGACTGATGTGATCCTTGATATTACAACATTTTATTCAGTTGAAATATATCTTTCAATTGCTTCCGCTGTGCATTTAAATATTGTGTTGTTTGACTATTATGTTGCCAACCACGTCACGATACTCCCCTACCGGGCCCACCGGTGATACGTGGAAAATCGGGGTGTGATAAACGCATCACGTAATCAAACTCGGACCTTCGAGAGGAAGGGAAGGCACCTCTCGAACGAAAGGACCCCTTTTGTGCAAAAGGTCCTGTCACCTGAACTCCCCTCTCGTCCCAAACTTACCCTAAACCTATTAATAGACACACTACTTCACTCGTTTCTCCTTCCAGTCGCTCAAAAACACTCTCAACCGCTCTGAAAAATCTCTTTGCGATCAAAAAACATTTCAGTATATTTTCTATCTCTTTTTTTCATTTTATTACATTCCCTTGCATTTTAATTCCATTTCTTAAACTTTTCTTACAAATCCTCTTGATTGAACATATCTCATGGATGGTTTTCACGAGTTTGCTTAGGCATTCACCCTCAAGTGTTTATGCAACGATCCTCAAACGCATACACTCAAGGCTAAAGATTTGGTATCCCCAAAAGCCAAAATAAGAAACAAATTTACCAGTCTAGAAGACTGAGCATAACAAAGTAGTTTTGGATTCCCGGTATTTCCTGTTACAATGCACAAACTTGGAGGCTTGGTACATGCTCGTATAAACTGCACTACATCAGTATGCCCAACTTTCCTGAACACAATAAATTTTACTAAATTTCACTTATAAGGAAAAAACAATAATACAATTTGCAAAGAAAATACAGTCGAACAACGCAAAAAAGAGAAAGTATATATAATTACTGGCCTCAAGAATCAAAATATAAACTTCCTTGGCAAGTTCTTTTTGCAAATCTTTGTTTAAGCGCTCAATTTTATGTATCTTTATAGCCACTTCTTGACTATAATATAGGGATGAGCAAATGGTACCGGTGCCGAATTTCCCAAACCGAGTTGATTTTCCGTACCGATCTGATACCGGTATTTACCGAATTACCCTAAAATACCTGTCTGTACCGGTACCGGTACTGAACCGTACCATGCCGGGCATTTTTAGTACCGATACCGACACCTGTTTTTTAGATTTTTGGTACCGGTTGGTACTGAGCTCATCCCTACTATAATATGTACCTTCGTATCCGCATCAATTAATGAAGTTCAGATTATGTGCACCAACTTCAAAACCCATGAAAGTGACTAAGAAATACCTAGTTTGAAGTTCAAATTATTACATGCACCACCTGCAACATATAAATTGTTTTCAATTTTCTGGTGACTTTCCGACGTCGAGCTTAGGCATGTTTCTTCCTTTTCGTTTAAAATGACTATTGTATTGTGGATTTTGTCTTCGTTAGCATATATTATTACGATTCCTTACTGAGTTTTATCTATGTTTGTTGTTGTTTGCTTATCTTAGGGTTTTGTTTTTGTTAAGAGTTTTGTTTTACGATTTTGTTTGATGATTTGGTTTCGTTTTACAATTTTCTTTGAATGCGTTAACTGTTATGTATTATTGTTGCATTTTGGGTTTTGGTTTCGTTGTTACGATTTTCTTTGAATGCGTTAATTATTATGTGCTATTGTTGGGTTTTGGGTGACTGATGTGCACCAAATGCAACATATAAATTGTATCAAATAAGGTATAAAAACAACCCTTATTAGTACTAATGTTGGAAAAAGTATGTTTCTTTGTTTACTTTTGATTTTTAGGATTAAAAGAGCTTAAATGCATAAAAGAAACAAATTAACGGCAAAAACCAGCATAAATACAGAAGAAGGGAAGTTGATACACTATAGCGGCCCTCCAAGCTACACCCCAAGAACAAAAACAACAAACCAGAACCCAAGCACGGGGCCATGCCTGCCGGGAATGGGTCGTGCCCCACTCAAGATTCCCTAAAGAAAAAGACAAACAGAAGCAGACAAGGGACATGGGGCCATGTCTCATGGACACGGGCTGTGGTCAACTCTCAGATTTGCAAATCTGGGTTCGTACAACAAGTACAAGGGCCATGGGGCCGTGCCGTTGACACACGGGGCCGTGTGTGCAGTTGGACTGACAAGTGCATTAAATGAAGACATAGAAGGAGAAGGGCACGGGGCCGTGCCTACCAGGCACGGGGCCGTGTGAACCTACTATTTCCCGCTATAAATAGAGGTACTTGGTTCACATGCAACTTATCCCTTGGCAAACCACTTCTCTCACACCTTAGAGTGTGTGTAGTAGTCTCGGGATCCAAGATTGATAGTAAGAGTTTTTGTCAAACAAAGGCCATGCTTGGCTAATCTCTTACATCACTTGGTGAAGACAATATCATTTATGTATTACTTTTGAGTTCCATGCTTTGGTAAGTTTTTATTTGGGTATGTATTAATGACTTTAATAACTAGTTTTTTATATTGAAAGTGAACTTTATTCTATCATATCTTCATGTTTTGTTGATTCACTCATTCGTGTCTTTACGGTCTATATAAAGCGTGTTAACTGCCTGGAAGGGGGTTAGAAGGGTGGTTTGGGTAAAGTTCTTGCCTTGTTCTGTGTATAGATCCTGTGAGGACTTGATTCAAGCTTATTAGGACTCCCTTTGAGGCAGATAGCATCAAATCAGGGGAAGTAAGAATGGCTTGAATCCCTTATAAATAAACTACTATTATAACTTTAAACCAGCCTTGCAGGAGTGTATCCCTGTTGATTCAGACCAATATGGCCGAGGGTAGCGTTGCTTACAAAAGAAGGACATGCCACATTTTGTATTAATAACTTACTTAATTATCTTTCAATAACCCGGTCTTGTGGGATTGTATCCCTGCTGACTCAGACCAATATGGCTGAGGGTAGTGTTGCCTCCAAAAAGGGACATGCCACTATAACTAAGTTAATCTCTTAAAAAACCTAATGTGCGGAAATCATCAAAGGATGCATAAATGAAGTGTCGGAACCAAGTGATTCTATCTTGTCTATATGTTCTTTTATTTATTTATTTTCTTTATTTTACTTAATTAAAAATCTTTTCTCAAAATTTGGTTAGAATAAACGTCGACGATATTCTGGAATTAAAAGCTCTTATGTCCTTGGTATCTTTCCATCACTATACTACGCGAAAGATGGGTGCCTTGCCCTAGCGTATTGTTGAGAGTGATAGTATAATATCATGTTTTATAAATTTAAAGCTTGATAAAAGAGTAAAAAGTACTTAAAATTTAGCAAAAATCCGTACACACTCGACACATGCCAAGTTTTTGGCGTCGTTGCCGGGGACACAAGGATTTTAAGAAAGTTTAAATAGGCAGCCTAATTATTTTTACAATTTTCTAATTTTTCTTTTTAGGTTTTTCTTCTTTCCCTCCTATTTTTTTTACTTTCTGCAGGAATAACACTGGGCCGTGTTTGATCAACATGGGGACATGTCAGACCTACAGTATCTGGGAAGAGCTGTTTTCTTGTTACTGTAACAACCACACATGGCCGTGTTATAGGAGCACGTGGCCGTGTCAAACCTCCAGTATCTGGGAACCTGAAAATAGAAACTTTTTTTGGATAACACAGGGTCGTGCCTACAGAGACACGGGGCCGTGCTACCCTTCTGATCAGTTATTTTTTGTGTTTTTGTTCAAAGAAAGTCATGCAACTCTGTATAATTCACAGGGAATACAGCTGGTGCATGACCTCCACCTCCGACAAAGACATAAAAGTTCCACTCGACGAACCTGAGCGCTTTTTGAGAAAATGACTTCACACTAAAAACCGACAAAAAACCTCAACCCCAAACCTCCCCATGGCGGATCAACGCACTCTCATGGATTACCTACGGCCTACGGTCGGTAATCTTGGAGCCGCTATTAACCCTCCTAATGTCGATGCCAAGAACTTTGAGCTTCGACCACACCTAATCTAAATGCTCTAAAATTCCTTCACCTTTCACGGCCTACCCGATAAAGATCCCCATTTACATATTACCAACTTTTTGGAAATATGTAACACCTTTCGGATCAACGGAGCCTCCAATGATGCTATTCAGCTCCGTATGTTCCCCCTTTTCCCTCAAAGACTGAGCAAAAGCTTGGCTAAACACCCTCCCAAGTGGGTCCGTGCACACTTGGGATGAACTTGCCCAAAAATTTCTCTACAAATATTTCCCTCCTGCTAAAACCGCCAAACTCTACAAATATTTCCCTCCTACTCTCAAGACGACGGGGAATCTTTATACGAGACATGGGAAAAGTTCAAGGAGTTATTAAGGAAATTCCCACATCATGGTCTTGAACGTTGGCAACAAGTGTCCATTTTCTACAATGGACTCTTACCACACACAAGGAAAATCCTTGATTCCAACTCCGGGGGACTCCTTGGGAATCAACGCCCCGAGGAAATTTATAATCAAATTGAAGAAATTGCTCAAAATAGTTTTCAATGGCATACTCCTATGGGTTCAAAATCCATAGCCCCGGGCGCCCATAAAGTGGACGAAACCACTTCTTTGCAAGCCCAAATCGAAGCCTTAATTTAAAAAATAAAGAAACTTGAATTAAATAAAATGGCTTCGGTTATGGCTTGTGAAGGATGTGGCGGCCCCCATGAAAACTGGAGTTGTATGAAATATTTAGAAAACCAAATGGAAGTGGTAAATTACCTTAATAACCGCCCACGACCACCGGGAGCCCCAAGTAACTCTTTCACTCCCGAGTGGCGGAATCACCCCAACTTTAGTTGGAGGGAATCGGGGGCAGGGGGAGAGGTAATAAGCAACAAAATCAAAATTAATGATCTAACTTTCAACAACAACCCCAAAATGAGCAACAAGGCTTCCAACCACAACAAGGAGGAAGAGAAAGACTTGAGGATCTAATCACTCGTCTTTTCTCTGAATCCAACAAAGGGTATGTGGAAAGGTTCCTAGAAACTGAGGCCGAACTTAGGAACCAGCGGGCTAGCATGCAAAATTTTGAAAAACAAGTAAGCTAACTCGCCCAAATTTTCTCCGAAAGACCACAAGGAGCCTTTCCTAGTAATACCGAACCAAACTCAAAAGCCCAAGTAAACGTTATCAACTTAAGAAACCGAAAGGTAGGACCTGATGATGAACCAGCACCACCCCAAAACACTACACAAACCACAAACACACCCATCGCCAAAAACCAAGAAAATACTCAACCCCAAAATAACGAACCAACCAAACCACCACCGGTCCCTTACCCTGGTTGTTTAATATGGCAAAAGACCGACGAACATTTCACCAAGTTTGTAAGCCTACTCAAACAACTTCACATCAATCTCCCTTTCGTAGAAGTCCTCATACAAATGCCAAAATACTCCAAATTCATGAGAGACTTTCTCACCTACAAAAAGAAGTTTGAGTTAATCCACCAAGTCAACTTAAGTGAAGAATGCTTGGCGGCACTCCTCAACAAACTCCCACAAAAGAAGATTGATCCCAAAAGCTTCACCCTTCTTTGCTCCATTGGAGGATCACTGGTAAGCAACACACTTGCCGACCTAGGGGCTAGCATTAGCCTAATGCTTGCCTATATGTTCAATCGACTCGGATTAGGGAAGCCGCGTCCTACAAAGATGAGCATCCAACTTACGGGTAGGTCGGTAAAATACCCTCAAGGTGTCGTAGAAAATCTCTTGGTCAAGATCGGGGAATTTGTTTTTTCCCGGCCCACTTTGTAATCCCAAAAATGGAGGAAGACACCGAAATCCCGCTCATACTAGGAAGGCCATTCCTTGCCACCGCATGGCCATGGTGGATATGAGTGACGGAAGGTTAACATTGAGGGTAGGTGACAAGGAAATAAAGTTTGAAGTAGGAGAACGTGTGGAGGAGGACCCCGTCAACTACATCCAAGCAATAGACTCAAGCCTCGACTACGCCCTCAGCCGGTGTAACTTGGGATGCGAGTCATCCCGCTCGGGTAACATTTGACCTACTTTGGGTCTAGCCAAGGACCCTTATAAACGTGGAACTATCCAACAATAAAGTATTTTAAATATTAGCGTAACTTTAGTTAATGCTTTTATTTTTAAGTTTTTTCTTTGTAGGAATAAAATATACTCAAGAGGATAATGAGAATGGCCAAAGGACATTGAAACAACACCCAATGCATGAAAACATACGACTCCCGACTCAAAATATTCAAAACAGTAAGTGCAACACAGGACCGTGTGAGGTAAGCATGCCCTCGTGCCCCAAGTCTGCTGAAACAATTTTGATTCTGGAACCTTCACACGGGGTCGTCTCCCATAGGCACGCCCCCGTGTTTGTCTTCTGGAAAATTTCGTTACTGGCACTTTTGACACGAGGCCGTGGCTCCCACACACGCCCACGTGTCCAGTGATATCTGAAAAATTTGTTGTTTTTACACACATTTTACGCATTTAATCAAATCTGACCAATTTTGGACACATTGAGGACAATGTGTAATTGAAGTGTGTGGGGGGGGGGGGGGGGCTTGAATTTGTTTGTCCTAAAACAAGCCTTACATAAAACTCTACTTGGAACCGCTAAAACACCCCAAATCTTTTTCAATTTTTTTGTTTGTTTTGTCTTTTTAAGTTAGAAAACCAAGTTCTAAAAAGTTCAAGTTTTTACAAATTTACAACCGACAGCGCCGTGATAAAAAGAACCACATAAGAAAAATTTATACAAAGGCATGACAAATTTTTAAAATTTGATTGTATATATATTTTCACAGTTTCACCTTTTCCAACAAAATTGTGAGTTTTGAGCCCGCATAGTTCTTACAAATCTAGAACTTGAGAAGACAATACATTCCTGATTTTTACCGACTAATCTAAGTAAGTGTAACAACCCGGAATTTATAAAACTTTAAATCTGAATTATTAAGTATTAATCAAACAAGAACCAGCTAGGAAATTATAACCCAGTTAGTTACGAGCCTTGTAGTGGCATATAATAAGGTTAAAACATCTAGATTATAAGTTAAATAAGAGCTAAGGGACCAAACTTGTAAAGATTGAAACTTGAATGTTAAAATAACAATTAACACACCAAAAACACACACATGTGTGTGTCTGGGTCGATCAGAACAAGGGGGCGATCAGGGGTTTCCTCTTCAAACCCTAATTCTCACAAAAACTCACAAATTGAAGACCATAATCAGCTCTAAATCAAGTTTCAAACACGAATTAGTGATCACCTCATTGCAGGGATCAAAAGGTATGCAAAATTTTGGTATTTTGATTCAAGTTCAGTTTTAGGTTAGTTGAGAAAATCAAAAATTGAGCTTGAATATATGTTGTATAGTTGAAATTAGAAGTAACATGAAGTCTAGGGATAAAACCCTAGATGGATTCTTGTTAAAATTGGTATGATAATTGTGGAGATTAAAATCACCATTGTAGGTGATTATTGGATTTATAGAGACTAGATAAACACTAGTATTGTGATTACTATTCTAGTGAAAACTGAATGCATGTGATAAATTCAGTATTATTGATGTTGAAATTTTGTGCAAATTACCTAATTGAAGAGAATGTAGTTGAAAATAACATGTCAAGAACCTTGTAATGATTATATAAAAATTTGACCCGCTGGGTGTTTGACAAAATGCCTAAGTGAGGAATAAAATGTTTAAGATCAGACAAAAATGCAGATTTGAATATCGTAATGAATTGTCCGTTATTGGTTATAAAAGAGTTCTAAATTTGGTTATGAATGGAACTCTTTAGGTAAAAAAATTCGGATCGTCAAGTGGACAAGCCAGAGGTGATACACGCTTGAAGGGTGCGCTTTAAAAGGTACGCGACTTATGGTTTCGTTACATTATGTTTAAATGTTAGATCTAGCTTGCTACATTGGAATTAGCCAAACAAGAAAACCCGTTAAGTCACGGAAGTGACGATGTGTCTTAGACAAGTAAAAACGGGTCAAAACATGTGTTAGAAATAGAGTTTGGATGTGTCTTGCAATGGTGATTCCCATTCGGCATTCCAATGGGCCAAAACAAGTTGAGTTGCAAACGTCGGAGTCAATGACTATCACTTATGATTGGTTGTAAATAAAGCGTAGTCCGTGTATCGGATACGCTAACTCGTTACAAAAACATGAACCCTTGTAGAGGGATTAGAGTTCGGAATATTTGCTTGTCAAATGATTCCGAAAGGCATGGTTGAATTCTTGGAAATAAGCATGATGATTATTGCATAAGCACCCTCGGGAGGGGAGTCAAAGGCCATCACGGGTAAAAACGGAAACGGGTGAATTGGCCTAAAGTCTGTGATGACTATAATACATGTTGTGTAACTTGTAAACAAATGAATCAAATAAACAAGAGATGAATTACAGGTCAACTGCTCTTGAAATGAGATTTTATTTTATATCGTTTGATAAACGCGTCCGAAATTAAATTACGGTCGCGTAGGAAAAAGAATCGGCTAAACGGACACCCGAGTCAAAAGTTATGCCGATTTAAAGTTTGGTGTCACACCCCGACCACGTAAACCAACAAATCATGGCGGAATCTTCGGGGAGTGTTGTAACAGAATCATTGTTTCATAACACATGGAAATTTGAATGTTGTTTTATTGATTAAAAGAAAATACAATGTCTTAACAACAAGGAAGCACAACATAATTAACTAGTCTTGCATCTTTTATTGTCACTAAGGCCCGAGTCTGCCTAAGTGTATCTTGATCAATCCAATGCATCATTTCCTGAAACACATGTGAAAATAGGTACGTCATCATAAAAATGCATGTGAGGTACATAGGTTTTATTATAATAGGATTCATGACTTATAAGTTTAAAGAAAATGTTTAACAAAAGTAGTCATGAACCTTGTAAAATGTTTTTGTTTTATAAATCATATAAAAATTGATAAGGAAATAGATGATATAAAAGAATATGTATGGTTATGTAAATATCCAAGTAAAAATGAATTTGTATAAAATGTGTTATTTGTAAAACAATGTTTTGTAAAGATATGTTAATTGTGTAAAATGTAATATGTCAAATTGAAATGGTTTAAATAACGCTACGATATGTAATATCATAAAAGCACTTACATATAGGAAGTACCAGCGGCGTATCCACCATGCTTTTATCATATTACACACGTCTCGTTACTTAAATCACTTACCCAAACAAACTACCAATGTAAAAATGTTCATGTATAACTAAATGTAATGTTTAAACAAATGTTGAAATGTTATTGAGTAAACAAATGTGATGTAGAGTGAATAAAAAGCCTTTATTGATTACAAGCATTTACTCGAGCCTATAAGAAAGGAATGTACAAAACAATGCATTTGATAAATTATAATCAAAATTTATGTTTTGTAGAATAATGCATGCTTTACTGATACAACCACTTATGCGGTAATGTTAAACGTCTACATCCAAGCCTTGAGACTGTCGGATAAACCCTAGAACAAAGTCAAAGGTCTACCTAGAAATGTTTTCGGATTCGGTCATTCCTTCCACCCAAACAAACCTAGGATTTCAGGAATGGGAGTTGTCAAGTCCTATGGTACCACTACCTACTACCGAGCGTCATGATCGGTGTTAATGAATGTATTAGTCTCGTTAAACAAACCAAATGATATACCAAATGTAAGCATGTTTTATGAAAATAATGTACCTAGTATGCTAAGTAAACATACAAAGTAGAGATGTAAAACAATGTGTTTATATGCTGAGTAAACATATGTAACAGAAAATGTAATGTAAAACAATGTGCTAGCATGCCAAGTAAACATACATAGCAAAAGAAAATGTAATGTAAAACAATGTGCTAGCATGCCAAGTAAACATACATAGCAAAAGAAAATGTAATGTAAAAAAATGTACTAAGTATGCACTAAATGGACATACAAAGCAAAAACATAATGAAATCATGTACTATAAGTGTACTAATGAACATAGCAAGTATAGGATATAAAAACATGAAAAGCACGAAACTAACAAGTAGGCACATGTGTTTCACCCCACAACGTTTGAAAAACAGTAAAAGAGGGGACTATGTACTCACTTGAGGGTGCTTAGACGTCTTGAAAAACAACCAAGCAAAGCTAGAGGGATCACGGAAATCAAACGACACCTAATATAGGTAACTAAGTTAATAAACGGACCTAAATAGGGGGATTGGATAAAATGAGGTTTCATAAACCAAATGAGTGTAGGGACTCATGTAATATGGTTTAACAAAGCCTACATTCTAAAACGAAACCTAACCTAAGTGCTTACGACCCATTACGACTCGTTAAGGTAGCTTACGCCACTTTAACTGTTCGTTCGCGTAAAACGCGTTCGAAACGCCTAACTAGTCCTATGACAAGTATTATATGCCTTAATATGTCTAATATTGTTGTCTAATCAGTTTAGATATCAAAAATTATGTTACATATGCTTAAAATAAATTTATGCGCAAAAAGGGCATTTTGGTCATGTACCTAAGGCATATAAACTACCTATCATACAACTACTTAAACGAAGTGACCATATGGTATCACCTCGGAAGGTTATTCCATATGCAACTATGGTCACCAAATGTGTTTGGTCGGATCCTAAATTTCGACCAAACAGGTCGGGTTCAAAAGTATAAGCGGTTGTTTAGACCGCTTACCTTTACGACCCTATATAAGCACTAAACCTAAAGTGACGAGCTAAACATGTTAAAACATGTTTAACGAAGTTTGAAAACAGGTTTGGTATCAAAACAAATGGTTTTGATACCTAAAAGTAGTTTGGTTACAAAATACGCAAGAACACGCATTGTGGCCGAAACTACGACTCGTCACTAAGCCTAGATAACGTGGTAATCAGTAGGTATAGTCACAAGAGACTAAAACCATCGTGATTACGCTCACGTTATGAAGTTCAAACGAACTTCATGTTTACCATAAACTGGTCAATGCAGAAAGTCAAACTCACGCTAAAACACGTAAAAGAACGAAAGAGGACTTACAACGGGTCCAAGAAAGGAAGCTTTGATCCGAATATTCTCAGGTATGAAGTGATAACACATCAACTTAGAGAACAAATTCAGATCAAAGGTGTGAGTAAGAGAGTGAAGTGGGTGGGGGTATTTATAGATTTCATAGAACCATTAAGATTGTTTCTTGAAACACTGAGCTTAAATCTGGACCGTACACATGCACCCATGGTTTTGCAAAACCATGGGCACCTTAAAAATAGCCCATAGTAAGTTATAAACCATGTGAAAATGAGGGGAACAGCTGGAACAAGCTGAAAATCAGATTTTCCATTTTGGTCCATTCCTAAGATAACTATGGCAGATTATCAATTTTGGTCCCTGAATGTGCAAAACATGGTTTTTCATGCATTTTTACATATTTAAGCCCCGTTAATCCCATTTCAAGGATCTAAAATGAATTTAAAGTATAGGGAACATGAAATATGCTCAAAAATATCTCGGATGTCGGTTCGTTTGGTCGTATGGTTGCGTTGTTCGGTTAATTACGACGAAACACGAACGAATGCGAAAAACGATCCAAATTACGCGACGAATGGAATTTTATCAAGCCAATCACTAAAATAAAATATTTTAATGATTACATAAATTTTTGGATGTCCGGATATATTCAGGACGTAAGATATGCGCGAAAATGCAAACTTATGCACTTTTAACGCTTTTAGTCTCTATTGATCAAATACGTTTATTTTAGAATACCGAACCCCTCAAAGCCTGTTTCTAAGATATTTAAAGGATATTTAGGGTATGTTTAACTTATGATCAAGTTCTAGAATGTTCGTTACAGTGCTAATCGACATACTTTCGCAGTTTGTCAAAATTAGTCCCTGTAAGCGAATAAACTTGATTTCGGCACACCAAACCTTCCAAAACTTATTTCTAAGTTATGTAAAGGTTATTTAAGGTATGTTAATCCTATGTCACTATTCCGGAGTGTTTGTTGCATTAAACTGATTATATTTACGCATCAAATCGCGTATAATCTTCAAGAAAGCGATTTAAAGCTCGAAATCGAAGAAGAATTGATATGTGCAAATGATACACATATTTATACAAATTCCAAGTATAAAATAAAATATTTCATTGGTTTGGTATTCGTATGATGGTTGAAGTGACACGGGTGTCACAGTCTCCCCTACTTTAGGAAATTTCGTCCCAAAATTTAATTTTAGAGGAAACTTGTGAAGACAACTGTGATGGTTTCGCTTTCGGATGAATCCCTCGAACCCTAAGTAAAACTCTGGGCCATGTTTGGAATCTTAGCGAAATTTTCAACCGTCAAAGTGAAGTCCTTGTAGTAACAAAACATGGAGTTTCGAACTACGGACAAAAGAATGTTCCTTATGAAGACTATCATAGGAAACTTGTGTGTGTCCGAAATCAGAGTCGGAGAGTGTAAGATAAATTGACATTGGTCAAGGTCCAGGACTTCTAGTAACTTAAATAACGCTACGTTCACAATGTAATAAGGAACACTTATATACAAGTATATAGAGCGTTATTGGTGCGTCCAGCATACCTTCATTACATTGTTCACGTTTTGTTATTGTTGCCACTATAGGTTCTTACATATGATAAATCATACTGGGGATCTGGTGCACTGAATTTCATAATTATGTATGCGTCCATAATTACGTAATTCCTTGCATAGTCCGCACAGTGCATTTTGATAATGTGTAGGGGAAAACCAAATGAACAGACTTGTGATGAGCGTGACTAGACCACCATAGGGTCCTTTTAATTAAATCGATAAATGATTTAAATAGACTACTAAGGAGTCTGTTCAGCCATATCACCACATGTCATTCTTAACCAGATTCTGAATCAATCTTTTTTACTAGACCACTCAAAGGGTCTCTTTTTGAATCATGGAATGGTACTATAAGATCCAAGGGTCTTAACTATCACGTAGAAGCCCAATAAGGATTTAAGGTAGTACCTTTTGAATATCCTACTATGAATCTCTCATATGAAGATATGGAAGATTCTACGAGGATTTGGATAACGAATATCCAGATTACTCAAAAACACAAAATGCATAAAAGAAAACTCATGAACACATAATCACAAATTGTTTATCTTGATCTTTAAATTGTTATCATTTTGTTAATTTTGTTTTGTTAATTGTGCACACGTATTTAAAGCACACCGGGTATCTAATCCGTGGATTTTGATTAGCACTTTAAATATTTCCAAGAATCTAACTATAAAGATAGGAAGATCTTAAAAAAAAAGAAAATTCGATTTCGATTATAAGGAATCGATACTTTCGAATTAAGGCATACAAGGAATCTAATTAAGGACTCTAATTTGAATGATAATCATCCACAAGGATCTAATTGTGAAGGTAAGAAGATCCCATATGGATTTTGTGATTTGAAAAGCGGGAGGCGTTTCAAAACCTTGCACTAGACGTGCTTAAGTCGAAACATGAGGTAAAAATGCTCATGAAGTTGAGGTGCTAGATATGCCACGTCGACATATGAAGTAGAATTTGAAAGTTAAGTTAATGTATGAGAAAAATGCTTTTGAAAATTATGCATGGGGTTCTTTTTGAAATGGGTTTAATGTTTTTCAAATCTTACATAATACTTTTAAATCATAAAGTAGGTGTATTAGATAAGTATAAAAATGTTTTAAAATCATGCGAGATGAATTTTTGAAATTATGTATAAGGTCTTTGAAAACATGAATGATGCCTTTGAAATCATGCACTTGATATATTAAGTAAATATACTATGTTAAAAATGTTTTCTAACTATATGGGGTATTTTGAAATCATGAAGGTTGTTTTGAAAACTTATACTATGTATGTTGTTATGAAAACGAAAATGTAATGGGTATGAGGTCGAAAGATTACCCTTAGTTATCTAACCAAGGATTTAAAGATACAGATGTGCGAAAAGCACGATTACTCATAATGTCTCTTTATTTCCTGTACTTTGTTTCTTAGAATGAAACGAGTACTTTAAAATTTCCAAGGAAATTATGAGCAATCACTTGAATGGGAGAACCACAAGAGTAGTTTGTAAGAAGACAGTTCCTTGTTGTAGGTATCATAGGGGAATGCTATACACACATGTAACTACACTTGTACATCAGAATAGTGAACAACAATTTATTTATAAACAAAACAGATTGTTTCACATTACAAGAAAAACAAAGAAAACAAAAGCATAAGATTCAAATTATTTAAAGCAACAGCTTCTTCCAATCAGCCAAATGCTTATCCGTGGGTTAGATTTGCATTGGAAAACTTTGGGCATTTATTCACGAAATGACCCATCTTACCACAGTTGTAGCACGATCCAGGGGAAAGTGAGCTTGAGCAGGGTTGGCTCGGAGTTGAGTAGCAGCAAGATTTGCAACAGCTTTGTTTTGGATAGCAAAGCGGCACACGTCAACCAAATGACCTCATCGTCCACAGTGGGTACATTTGAAACATGGTGTTTGATCTGGATGATGACGGTTGCATCGATTGCACAAGGAACCAGTCCCCAAGTACGGCTTCTTGGCTGGTGGTGCTGCCACCTTGCTATTGTCTTGCTTGTTTTGGTGCAATGACTGGAGGATTCTTTGAAGATTTACGCTTCCTTGACCTTTTCGAAGGCTTGGCTTCTACTTCTTTTGATGCTTCTTGGGTGGCTTCATCATTGAGACGAGACATGGCGACACCTAAATCCACAGACTTCAGGATTACTTCGCCTATTCGCTGGGGAAATTTGGCAGTTTGCTCGGACATCTGGGCGTCATTGCGATGAAGAGACATTCTAGAGAAAATGAAAGACATAGGAAGGAACAAGTTAAATGTTGTCGGATAATCAAAACAGGATGGCAATGCATAAAATTGCGATCATTTGCTTGTTACCTAAGGCAAACAAATGGGATGGTGACAAATCAAAGTAAACGGGTCATATTAATGTATCACTGAAGACATGCTTGCCTATAAGTGAACACTCACCCCAAGAGTTCCCATGTAAGAGTGACTGGTCTGATACTGCGGATTTGTACGAACACTCTAGCCTTAGACAGAAAACTCAGAGTACAGGCATTCACCCTTCCAGTTTGCATGTGTTCACATTATAAGACCCAAACTTTGACGAGATTTTGAAAACTTGGAGGGTTCAAAACCTAGTAATCAATCATCCTAGAACAGATGATTGATTTTCAAAGCGGTTTTGAAATTTGTGTTCTGGTTGTAGTTGTCACCTAAGGATAAGTGACGGTATTGTTTTAAGATCTAAACACAAGAATCTTAGGTTAGGGTCCTAGGAAGGTTATAGACTAGGTCAAAGCATTACTAATAACCTAATTCCCTATAACCATGAGCTCTGATACCACTTTTCTGTCACATCCCGACCACGTAAAACAACAAATCGTGGCGGAATCGTCGGGGAGTGTTGTAACAGAATCATTGTTTAATAACACATGGAAATTTAAATGTTGTTTTATTGATTACAAGAAATTATAATGTCTTAACAATAAGGAAGCACAACATAATTAACTAGTCTTGCATCTTTTATTGTCACTAAGGCCCGAGTCTGCCTAAGTGTATCTTGATCAATCCTACGCATCGTTTCCTGAAACACATGTGAAAATAGGTACGTCAGCATAAAAATGCCTGTGAGATACATAGGTTTTATTATAATAGGATTCATGACTTATAAGTTTAAAGAAAATGTTTAACAAAAGTAGTTATGAACCTTGTAAAATGTTTTAGTTTTATAAATCATATAAAAATTGAAAAGGAAACAGATGATATAAAAGAATATGTATGGTTATGTAAATATCCAAGTAAAAATGATTTTGTATAAAATGTGTTATTTGTAAAACAATGTTTTGTAAAGATATGTTAATTGTGTAAAATGTAATATGTCAAATTGAAATGGTTTAAATAACGCTACGATATGTAATATCAGAAAAGCACTTATATATAGGAAGTACCAGCGGCGTATCCACCATGCTTTTATCATATTACACACGTCTCGTTTCTTAAATCACTTACCCAAACAAACTACCAATGTAACAATGTTCATGTATAACTAAATGTAATGTTTAAACAAATGTTGAAATGTTATTAAGTAAACAAATGTGATGTAGAGTGAATAAAAAGCCTTTATTGATTAAAAGCATTTACTCGACCCTATAAGAAAGGAATGTACAAAACAATGCATTTGATAAATTATAATCAAAATTTATGTTTTGTAGAATAATGCATGCTTTACTGATACAAACACTTATGCGGTAATGTTTAACGTCTACATCCAAGCCTTGAGACTGTAGGATAAACCCTAGAACAAAGTCAAAGGTCTACCTAGAAATGTTTTCGGATTCGGTCATTCCTTCCACCCAAACAAACCTAGGATTTCAGGAATGGGAGTTGTCAAGTCCTATGGTACCACTACCTACTACCGAGCGGCTTGATCGGTGTTAATGAATGTATTAGTCTCGTTAAACAAACCAAATGATATACCAAATGTAAGCATGTTTTATGAAAATAATGTACCTAGTATGCTAAGTAAACATACAAAGTAGAGATGTAAAACAACGTTTTCATATGCTGAGTAAACATATGTAACAGAAAATATAATGTAAAACAATGTGCAAGCATGCCAAGTAAACATACATAGCAAAAGTAAATGTAATGTAAAACAATGTGCTAGCATGCCAAGTAAACATACATAGCAAAAGAAAATGTAATGTAAAACAATGTGCTAGCATGCCAAGTAAACATACATAGCAAAAACATAATGAAATCATGTACTATAAGTGTACTAATGAACATAGCAAGTATAGGATATAAAAACATGAAAAGCTCGAAAGTAACAAGTAGGCACATGTGTTTCACCCCAAAACGTTTGAAAAACAAGAAAAGAGGGGACTATGTACTCACTTGAGGGTGCTTAGAAGTCATGAACAACAACCAAGCAAAGCTAGAGGGATCACGGAAATCAAACGGCACCTAATATAGGTAACTTAGTTAATAAACGGACCTAAATCGGAGGATTGGATAAAATGAGGTTTCGTAAACCAAATGAGTGTAGGGACTCATATAATATGGTTTAACAAAGCCTACATTCTAAAACGAAACCTAACCTAAGTGCTTACGACCCATTACGACTCGTTAAGGTAGCTTACGCCACTTTAACGCGTCGTTCACGTAAAACGCGTTCAGAACACCTAACTAGTCCTATGACAAGTATTATATGCCATAGTATGTCTAATATTGTTGTCTAATCAGTTTAGATATAAAAAATTATGTTACATATGCATAAAATAAATATATTCGCAAAAAGGGTATTTTGGTCATTTACCTAAGGCATATAAACTACCTATCATACGACTACTTAAACGAAGTGACCATAAGGTATAACCTCGGAAGGTTATTCCCTATGCAACTATGGTCACCTAATGTGTTTGGTCGGATCCTAATGATCGACCAAACGGGTCGGGTTCGAAAGTATAAGCGGTTGTTTAGACCGCTTACCTTTACGACCCTATATAAGCACTAAACCTAAAGTGACGAGCTAAACATGTTAAAACATGTTTAACGAAGTTTGAAAATAGGTTTGGTATCAAAACAAACGGTTTTGATACCTAAAAGTAGTTTGGTTGCAAAATACGCAAGAACACGCATTTTGGCCGAAACTACGACTCGTCACTAAGCCTAGATAACGTGGTAATCAGTAGGTATAATCACAAGAGACTAAAAACATCGTGATTACGCTCACGTTATGAATTTCAAACGAACTTCATGTTGACCATAAACTGGTCAATGCAGAAAGTCAAACTCACGCTAAAACGCGTAAAAGAACGAAAGAGGACTTACAACGGGTCCAAGAATGGAAGCTTTGATCCGAATATTCTCAGGTATGAAGTGATAACACATCAACTTAGAGAACAAATTCAGATCAAAGGTGTGAGTTTGAGAGTGAAGTGGGTGGGGGTATTTATAGATTTCATAGAACCGTTAAGATCGTTTCTTGAAACCCGAGCTTAAATCTGGACCGTACACATGCACCCATGGTTTTGCAAAACCATGGGCACCTTAAAAATAGCCCATAGTAAGTTATAAACCATGTGAAAATGAGGGGAACAGCTGGAACAAGCTGAAAATCAGATTTTCCATTTTGGTCCCTTCCTAAGATAACTATGGCAGATTGTCAATTTTGGTCCCTGAATGTGCAAAACATGGTTTTTGATGCAGTTTTGACACGTTTAAGCCCCGTTAATCCCATTTCAAGGCTCTAAAATGAAGTTAAAGTATAGGGAAAATGAAATATGCTAAAAAATATCTCGGATGTCGGTTCGTTTGGTCGTATGGTTGCGTTGTTCGGTTAATTACGACGAAACATGAACGGATGCGAAAAACGATCCAAATTACGCGACGAATGGAATTTTATCAAGCCAACCACTAAAATAAAATATTTTAATGATTAAATAAATTTTTGGATGTCCGGATATATTCAGGAAGTAAGATATGCGCGAAAATGCAAACTTATGCACTTTTGACGCTTTTAGTCTCTATTGATCACAGTCTATCCTACTTTAGGAAATTTCATCCCGGAATTTAATTTTAGAGGAAATTTGTGAAGACAACTGTGATGGTTTCGCTTTCGAATGAATCCCTCGAACCCTAAGTAAAACTATGGGCCATGTTTGGATTCTTAGCGAAATTGTCAACCGTCCAAGTGAAGTCCTTGTAGTAACAAAACATGGAGTTTCGAACTACGGACAGAAGAATGTTCCTTATGAAGACTATCATAGGAAACTTGTGTGTGCTCGAAATCAGAGTCGGAGAGTGTAAGATAAAATGACATTGGTCAAGGTCCAGGACTTCTAGTAACTTAAATAACGCTACGCTCACAATGTAATAAGGAACACTTATATACAAGTATATAAAGCGTTATTGGTGTGTCCACCGTACCTTCATTACATTGTTCACGTTTCGTTATTGTTGCCACTATAGGTTCTTACACATGATAAATCTTACTGGGGATCTGGTGCACTGAATTTCATAATTATGTACGCGTCCATAATTACGTAATTCCTTGCATCGTCCGCACAGTGTATTTTATAATGTGTAGGGGAAAACCAAATGAACAGACTTGTGATGAGCGTGACTAGACCACCATAGGGTCCTTTTAATTAAATCGATAAATGATTTAAATAGACTACTAAGGAGTCTGTTCAGCCATATCACCACATGTCATTCTTAACCAGATTCTGAATCAATCTTTTTTACTAGACCACTCAAAGGGTCTCTTTTTGAATCATGGAATGGTACTATAAGATCCAAGGGTCTTAACTATCACGTAGAAGCCCAATAAGGATTTAAGGTAGTACCTTTTTGAATATCCTACTATGAATCCCTCATATGAAGATATGGAAGATTCTACGAGGATTTGGATAACGAATATCCAGATTACTCAAAAACATAAAATGCATAAAAGAAAACACATGAACACATAATCACAAATTGTTTATCTTGATCTTTAATTTGTTATCGTTTTGTTAATTTTGTTTTGTTAATTGTGCACACGTATTTAAAGCACACCAGGTATCCAATCCGTGGATTTTGATTGGCACTTTAAATATTTCCAAGAATCTAACTATAAAGATAGGAAGATCTTAAAAAAAGAAAATTTGATTTCGATTATAAGGAATCGAAACATTCGAATTAAGGCATACAAGGAATCCAATGAAGGACTCTAATTTGAATGATAATCATCCACAAGGATCTAATTGTGAAGGTAAGAAGATCCCATATGGATTTTGTGATTTGAAAAGCGGGAGGCGTTTCAAAACCTTGCACTAGACGTGCTTAAGTCGAAACATGAGGTAAAAATGCTCATGAAGTTGAGGTGCTAGATATGCCACGGTGACATATGAAGCAGAATTTGAAAGTTAAGTTAATGTATGAGAAAAATGCTTTTGAAAATTATGCATAGGGTTCTTTTTGAAATGGGTTTAATGTTTTTGAAATCTTACATAATACTTTTGAAATCATAAAGTAGGTGTATTAGATAAGTATAAAAATGTTTTAAAATCATGCGAGATGAATTTTTGAAATTATGTATAAGGCCTTTGAAAACATGAATGATGCCTTTGAAATCATGCACTTGATATATTAAGTAAATATACTATGTTAAAAATGTTTTCTAACTATATAGGGTATTTTGAAATCATGAAGGTTGTTTTGAAAACTTATACTATGTATGTTGTTATGAAAACCAAAATGTAATGGGTATGAGGTTGAAAGATTACCCTTAGTTATCTAACCAAGGATTTAAAGATACAGATGTGCGAAAAGCACGATTACTCATAATGTCTCTTTATTTCCTGTACTTTGTTTCTTAGAATGATACGAGTACTTTAAAATTTCCAAGGAAATTATGAGCAATCACTTGAATGGGAGAACCACAAGAGTAGTTTGTAAGAACACAGTTCCTTGTTGTAGGTATCATAGGGGAATGCCATACACACATGTAACTACACTTGTACATCAGAATAGTGAACAACAATTTATTTATAAACAAAACAGATTGTTTCACATTACAAGAAAAACAAAGAAAACAAAAGCATAAGATTCGAATTATTTAAAGCAAAAGCTTCTTCTAATCAGCCAAATGCTTATCCATGGGTTGGATTTGCATTGGCAAGCTTTGGGCATTTATTCACGAAATTACCCATCTTGCCACAGTTGTAGCACGATCCAGGAGGAAAGTGAGCTTGAGCAGGGTTGTCTCGGAGTTGAGTAGCAGCAAGATTTGCAACAACTTTGTTTTGGATAGCAAAGCGGCACACGTCAACCAAATGTCCCCATCGTCCACAGTGGGTACATTTGAAACATGGTGTTTGATCTGGATGATGACGGTTGCATCGATTGCACAAGGAAGCAGTCCCCAAGTACGGCTTCTTGGCTGGTGGTGCTGCCACCTGGCTAGGTCCTGCTTGTTTTGGTGCAACGACTGGAGGATTATTTGATGCTTTACGCTTCCTTGACCTTTTCTAAGGCTTGGCTTCTG
The DNA here is from genome assembly GCA_030545235.1 of Helianthus tuberosus. Taxonomy (NCBI): domain Eukaryota; kingdom Viridiplantae; phylum Streptophyta; class Magnoliopsida; order Asterales; family Asteraceae; genus Helianthus; species Helianthus tuberosus. The sequence goes on from CM060375.1 coordinate 59,172,413, forward strand.
CTTCTTTCGATGCTTCTTGGGTGGCTTCATCATTGAGATGAGACATGGCGACACCTAAATCCACAGACTTCAGGATTACTTCGCCTATTCGCTGGGGAAATTTGGCAGTTTGCTCGGACATCTGGGTGTCATTGCGATGAAGAGACATTCTAGAGAAAATGAAAGGCATAGGAAGGAACAAGTGAAATATTATCGGATAATCAAAACAGGATGGCAATGCATAAAATTGCGATCATTTGCTTGTTACCTAAGGCAAACAAATAGGATGGTGACTAATCAAAGTAAATGGGTCATATTAATGTATCACTGAAGACATGCTTGCCTATAAGTGAACACTCACCACAAGAGTTCCCAGGTAAGAGTGACTGGTCCGATACTGCAGATTTGTACGAACACTCTAGCCTTAGACAGAAAACTTAGAGTACAGGCATTCACCCTTCCAGTTTGCACGTGTTCACATTATAAGACCCAAACTTTGACGAGATTTTGAAAACTTGGAGGGTTCAAAACCTAGTAATCAATCATCCTAGAATAGATGATTGCTTTTCAAAGCGGTTTTGAAATTTGTGTTCTGGTTGTAGTTGTCACCTAAGGATAAGTGACGGTATTATTTTAAGATGTAAACACAAGAATCTTGTGTTAGGGTCCTAGGAAGGTTATAGACTAGGTCAAAGCATTACTAATAACCTAATTCCCTATAACCATGAGCTCTGATACCAACTTTTCTGTCACACCCCGACCACGTAAAACAACAAATCGTGGCGGAATCGTCGGGCAGTGTTTTAACAGAATCATTGTTTCATAACACATGGAAATTTAAATGTTGTTTTATTGATTAAAAGAAATTACCATGTCTTAACAACAAGGAAGCACAACATAATTAACTAGTCTTGCATCTTTTATTGTCACTAAGTCCCGAGTCTCCCTAAGTGTATCTTGATCAATCCTATGCATCATTTCCTGAAACATATGTGAAAATAGGTACGTTAGCATAAAAATGCCTGTGAGATACATAGGTTTTATTATAATAGGATTCATGACTTATATTATAAGTTTAAAGAAAATGTTTAACAAAAGTAGTCATGAACCTTGTAAAATGTTTTTGTTTTATAAATCATATAAAAATTGATAAGGAAACAGATGATATAAAAGAATATGTATGGTTATGTAAATATCCAAGTAAAAATGAATTTGTATAAAATGTGTTATTTGTAAAACAATGTTTTGTAAAGATATCTTAATTGTGTAAAACGTAATATGTCAAATTGAAATGGTTTAAATAACGCTACGATATGTAATATCATAAAAGCACTTATATATAGGAAGTACCAGCGGCGAATCCACCATGCTTTTATCATATTACACACGTCTCGTTACTTAAATCACTTACCCAAACAAACCACCAATGTAAAAATGTTCATGTATAACTAAATGTAATGTTTAAACAAATGTTGAAATGTTATTGAGTAAACAAATGTGATGTAGAGTGAATAAAAAGCCTTTATTGATTAAAAGCATTTACTCGACCCTATAAGAAATGAATGTACAAAACAATTCATTTGATAAATTATAATCAAAATTTATGTTCTGTAGAATAATGCATGCTTTACTGTTACAAACACTTATGCGGTAATGTTAAACGTCTACATCCAAGCCTTGAGACTGTAGGATAAACCCGAGAACAAAGTCATAGGTCTACCTAGAAATGTTTTCGGATTCGGTCATTCCTTCCACCCAAACAAACCTAGGATTTCAGGAATGGGAGTTGTCAAGTCCTATGGTACCACTACCTACTACCGAGCGGCATGATCGGTGTTAATGAATGTATTAATCTTGTTTAACAAACCAAATGATATACCAAATGTAAGCATGTTTTATGAAAATAATGTACCTAGTATGCTATGTAAACATACAAAGTAGAGATGTAAAACAATGTGTTCATATGCTGAGTAAACATATGTAACAGAAAATGTAATGTAAAACAATGTGCTAGCATGCCAAGTAAACATACATAGCAAAAGAAAATGTAATGTAAAACAATGTGCTAGCATGCCAAGTAAACATACACCGCAAAAGAAAATGTAATGTAAAACAATGTACTAAGTATGCACTAAATGGACATACATAGCAAAAACATAATGAAATCATGTACTATAAGTGTACTAATGAACATAGCAAGTATAGGATATAAAAACATGAAAAGCACGAAAGTAACAAGTAGGCACATGTGTTTCACCCCAAAACGTTTGAAAAACAGTAAAAGAGGGGACTATGTACTCACTTGAGGGTGCTTAGAAGTCTTGAACAACAACCAAGCAAAGCTAGAGGGATCACGGAAATCAAACGGCACCTAATATATGTAAATAAGTTAATAAACGGACCTAAATCGGAGGATTGGATAAAATGAGGTTTCGTAAACCAAATGAGTGTAGGGACTCATGTAATATGGTTTAACAAAACCTACATTCTTAAACAAAACCTAACCTAAATGCTTACGACCCATTACGACTCGTTAAGGTAGCTTACGCCACTTTAACGCGTCGTTCACGTATAACGCGTTCGGAACGCCTAACTAGTCCTATGACAAGTATTATATGCCTTAATATGTCTAATATTGTTGTCTAATCAGTTTAGATATAAAAAATTATGTTACATATGCTTAAAATAAATTTATGCGCAAAAAGGGCATTTTGGTCATTTAACTAAGGCATATAAACTACCTATCATACAACTACTTAAACGAAGTGACCATAAGGTATAACCTTGGAAGGTTATTCCCTATGCAACTATGGTCACCTAATGTGTTTGTTCGGATCCTAATGATCCACCAAACAGGTCGGGTTCGAAAGTATAAGCGGTTGTTTAGACCGCTTACCTTTACGACCCTATATAAGCACTAAACCTAAAGTGACGAGCTAAACATGTTAAAACATGTTTAACGAAGTTTGAAAACAGGTTTGGTATCAAAACAAACGATTTTGATACCTAAAAGTTGTTTGGTTGCAAAATACGCAAGAACACGCATTTTTGCCGAAACTACGACTCGTCACTAAGCCTAGATAACGTGGTAATCAGTAGGTATAGTCACAAGAGACTAAAACCATCTTGATTATGCTCATGTTATGAAGTTCAAACGAACTTCATGTTGACCATAAACTGGTCAATGCAGAAAGTCAAACATAGTTTGACTTTCACGCTAAAATGCGTAAAAGAACGAAAGAGGACTTACAACGGGTCCAAGAATGGAAGCTTTGATCTGAATATTCTCAGGTATGAAGTGATAACACATCAACTTAGAGAAAAAATTCAGATCAAAGGTGTGAGTTTGAGAGTGAAGTGGGTGGGGGTATTTATAGATTTCATAGAACCGTTAAGATCATTTCTTGAAACCTGAGCTTAAATCTGGACCGTACACATGCACCCATGGTTTTGCAAAACCATGGGCACCTTAAAAATAGCCTATAGTAAGTTATAAACGATGTGCAAATGAGGGGAATAGCTGGAACAAGCTAACAATCAGATTTTCCATTTTGGTCCCTTCCAAAGATAACTATGGCAGATTGTCAATTTTGGTCCCTGAATGTGCAAAACATGGTTTTTTGATGCATTTTTGACACGTTTAAGCCCCATTAATCCCATTTCAAGGATCTAAAATGAAGTTAAAGTATAGGGAAATATGCTCAAAAATATCTCGGATGTCGGTTCGTTTGGTTATATGGTTGCGTTGTTCGGTTAATTACGACGAAACACGAACGGATGCGAAAAACGATCCAAATTATGCGACGAATGGAATTTTATCAAGCCAATCACTAAAATAAAATATTTTAATGATTACATAAATTTTTGGATGTCCGGATATATTCAGGACGTAAGATATGCGTGAAAATGCAAATGTAGGATCGTTTGCACGACCAAAACGAGTCGTTCAGAAGAGTTCTAATCAATACGAGAGGTGGAAACAAACGTATCGACTTTGAATCAGCTTAATATACACTTAAAATGTCTAGTTTATTGATATAACACTGTTTTACAGTCTGGAGTCACTTCGGCAGCACCTCGGCATCAGAATCAGAAAGTTACAAATGAAATCTCAAGTCACCTATTTATAGGATTTCCATTCCGCATGAAACTGCCATGTCCATTCCGCACGAAATGGCACACCATGTCCATTCCGCACGAAATGGCACACCATGTCCATTCCGCACGAAATGGCACACCCATTTCGTATGAAATGGTCATTTCATGTGAACTGGCTATTTCATGACTGTTTTCCATTTTTCTCGAACTACGTGACTCGATCTAACAATTCTATTACAAGACTCGATTTTTGTTTATATCTAACAGTGACATTGAACGCACTAAATGACAATATCTCTCAATCAGTTTCTTTGTAGTTTCACCCTGCAAACTTGAAAACATATCAAATTCTTTCTTTAATAATGATTTCTTACTCCTGATCATCTCTGTACTTCCCTCAAACTTAATTCAAAGTGCTTCCCAAATCGAATGTGAAGTACCATCGTGTTGAAGTAATATGAAGATGTCTTCTTTCACAGTTTGCTGGAGTAAACTAATCTTCATTTTTTCTGCCTTGTACATGTCTCTCTCTTTATCCGACAATTCAGAAATAGTTTTGATAACACCCACATCTGTACGAGGTTTAACATACTTCTTTTCAATACACTCCCAAGACCTTAAATGATTTGCTTGAACCCAATTTTCAAACCGATCTTTCCAACAATAGTATTCTTCAATGCCCATCAACTTTGGAGGTTTCTGTAACGTTCCTGTTTCATTTTCCATGTTCACACTCTGAGCAATGGTAACAGGAGTACCCGGGGCAGTAGCAAACGCGTTGTAAAACTCTTCTTCCATGTTTCGGTGTATGATTTCACAAACGTACAATGTTCAAGCGAAATGGAGAATCAAACAAAATGAACACTTTCAAGCGAAATGAATAATCTGGTGCGAAATGGATGATTTCGTACGAAATGGCAAACTTTCAAACGAATTGGACCCTGTTACCCAATTCGTGCGGAATGGTTCTACTTTCAAGCGATCTGGCCACACTAAATAACCATTTCGTGCGAAATGGAAAAATGTTTCAAATGGAATGACACTATGATGTGAAATGGATGCAATTCGTGCGAAATGGGATCAAATTCTGTCAATTCGTGCGAAATGAACTCAATTCTTGCCAATCCGTGCGAAATGGAAGTTCAACTCATGCGAAATGGTGCTGATGTCATCCAATCGGCCATGTTTTTGACAAATTGGTCAAGTTTTAGGTTGATTTTAAGTCTGATTCTTTCAAGGGTTTGTTAAAACAGTGTTTCGCACGTTATATGTGAAAATTAGCCCATTATAACCGTGAAATCTTGTTTAATTTTGAAAAATGTGTAAAAGAAGGTGTAGAAATCAGAATTTTGAAGAAATCAAGCTGAAATTGGTAACAACTCTTCCTCCTGAGCTCTGATACCACATGTAGGATCGTTTGCACGACCAAAACGAGTCGTTCAGAAGAGTTCTAATCAATACGAGAGGCAGAAACAAACGTATCGACTTTGAATCAGCTTGATATACACTTAAAATGTCCAGTTTATTGATATAACACTGTTTTACAGTCTGGAGACACTTCGGCAGCACCTCGGCACCGGAATCAGAAAGTTACAAATGAAATCTCAAGTCACCTATTTATAGGATTTCCATTCTGCATGAAACTGCCATGTCCATTCCGCACGAAATGGCACACCCATTTCGTATGAAATGGTCATTTCGTGTGAACTGGCTATTTCATGACTGTTTTCCATTTTTCTTGAACTACGTGACTCGATCTAACAATTCTATTACAAGACTCGATACAAGACGAAGTCGACAGACATATGTACCAACATCAAACTTATGCACTTTTGACGCTTTTAGTCTCTATTGATCAAATAAAGGATATTTAGGGTATGTTTAACTTATGATCAAGTTCTAGAATGTTCGTTACAGTACGAATCGGCATACTTTCACAGTTTGTCGAAATAAGTCCCTGTAAGCGAATAAACTTGATTTCGGCACACCAAACCTTCCAAAACTTATTTCTAAGTTATGTAAAGGTTATTTAAGGTATGTTAAGCCTATGTCACTGTTCCGGAGTGTTTTTTGCATTAAACTGATTATATTTACGCATCAGATCGCGTATAATCTTCTAGAAAGCGATTTAAAGCTCGAAATCGAACAAGAATTGATATCTGCAAACGATACACATATTTATATAAATTCCAAGTATGAAATACAATATTTCATTGGTTTGGTATTCGTATGATGGTTGAAGTGACACGGGTGTCACATTTGGAATTGAGAAAAATGGTGCTGGGCTGAATTTGCAGCTCCAAACAACAACATTCTGTCGAAATTACCCCGTAGCGCCACGCCATGGACAAACCAGATCACCGTCGCGCGACGCCACAGTGGTGGTGTGCCGCGACGGCCGACCTTTATTCCCATCGCGCGGCGCGACTGTACTAGATCGTGATTTTTTTTTGAAACGTTTAAACACGGAACTTGTCTCTACTCGATTTTTAAAGTGTCAAAACTAATTACTTTCATGGTTTTGACCGTAGGTGATAGTGGACCAAATCAAATTGGCGATCAAGCAATTATCAAGAACCGAACGCACTAGTCAAAGCTTCCGCACTTGAACTATTTTGTTTTAAAGAAATATTTAAATACTTGAAGTCATGTTTTGAATGTTTAATTAGTAGGGTTATATCTTGATTAGTATAATCATGTATGGTCTTAAAACTAGAAGGTTTTTGTAAACTTGAAATTTTTGTACTAAATGCATGTTTTATATCATTAATCTCGTTATTTTAAGTTGGTCCTTACAGTAAGTATATGATAAAGGCATTTAAACCCCTTTTTCCTTTTCTACTTTATTTTCTATCTTTATCTCCCCACAAAACTCCCCTTAGTCAACCCCTTTGATCCTAAACCTTTCATTTCAAAACCCACAAAACACCATCACCCAAAAACCATCTTTTTATTTTTACACCTTTTGTTTTAGTAAAATTCGGTTTTTTTTGAAAAAAATAAAGGCATGTGACTTTACTTTATTCAAAAAAAAAAAAAAAAAAACTCTCTAGTTGCTTGAAATAAATAAGCAAATCTATTGCTTATAAGCACTTAGTTAGTTCATAAAGTCACAAATAAATTTTCAAAAGAAAACCTATATTTTATGCCTTTAGCCACTTCTTAAATAAAACTACTCTACCCTTAACCAAAAGCCCACCTTTTCAAAGTCCTCTTGATATTTACAAGGATTAAGTTAAGAAGTAGGAGGTTTGATTGCTTGTCAAGCACATGGTAGGAGTAAGTTCCGTACCGGGAACGAGCGTTTCACTTATATATATTCGGTCGAGTGTTGAGTGATCACTTGTGAGGGATGTGAATGTATATATAGCTAAATGAAATTTTAAAAGATATGTTATGCCTAAAATTATTTATTTTTTCTTAAAAATTTATAAATAGGATTGTAAATAAAATAAAAAACAAGAATAAAAAGAACTTGGATTCCCGACACTCTACAAACAAGACCAAAAGACTTCTCTTCTACCTATTCTATTTGGGAGTGTAAGCAATACTAAAGAGTTCTGCTTGAGGACAAACAAAGATTCAAGTGTGGGGGTATTTGATATGCATCAAATGCAACATATAAATTTAATCAAATAAGTTATAATAATAACCCTTTTTAGTACTAATGTTGGAAAAAGTGCGTTTCTTTGTTTACTTTTAATTTTCAGTATTAAAAGAGCTTAAATGTACAAAAGAAACAAATTAACGGCAAAAACCAGCATAAATACAGAAGCAGGGAAGTTGATACACTATAGTGACCCTCCAAGCTGCACCCCAAGAACAAAAACAACAAACCAGAACCCACGCACGGGGCCGTGCCTGCCGTGCATGGGGCCGTGCCCCACTCAAGATTCCCTGAAGAAAAAGACAAACAAAAGTAGACAAGGGACACGGGGCCGTGTCTCATGGACACGGGCCGTCGTCAACTCTCAGATTTGCAAATCTGGGTTCGTACAACAAGTACAAGGGCCACGGGGCCGTGCCGTTGACACACGGGGCAGTGTGTGTAGTTAGACTGATAAGAGCATTAAATGAAGACAAAGAAGGAGAATGACATGGGGTCGTGCCTACCAGGCACGGGGCCATGTGGACCTACTATTTTTAGCTATAAATAGAGGTGCTTGGTTCAGTTACAACTCATCCCTTGGCAAACCACTTCTCTCACACCTGCCACCATTCCACCACCACTACTACCATCATCCACCGCTTTCATTCATCATCCATCCTTAGACTGTGTGTAGTAGTCTCGGGATCCAAGATTGATAGTAAGAGTTTTTGTCAAACAAAGGCCATGCTTGGCTAATCTCTTACATCACTTGGTGAAGACAAAATCATTTATGTATTACTTTTGATTTCCAAGCTTTAGTAACTTTTTATTTGGGTATGTATTAATGACTTTAATAACTAGTTTTTTATATTGAAAGTGAACTTTTTCGATAATTTTTTGTTGATTCACCAATTCGTGTCTTTACGGTGTATATAAAGCGCGTTAACTGCCTGGAAGGGGGTTAGAAGGGTGGTTTGGGTAAAGTTCTTGCCTCGTTCAGTGTATAGATCGTATGAGGACTTTATTCAAGCTTATTAGGACTTCCTTTGAGACAGATAGCACAAATCGGGGGAAGTAAGAATGGCTTGAATCCCTTATAAATAAATCACTATTTAAACTTTAAACCGGCCTTGCGGTAGTGTATCCCTACTGACTCAGACCAATATAGACGAGGGTAGCGTTGCCTCCAAAAGAGGGACATGCCACATTTTGCATTAATAATTTACTTAATTATCTTTTAATAATCCAGCCTTGCGGGATTATATCTTTGCTGACTCAGACCAATATGGCTGAGGGTAGCGTTGCCTCCAAAAGAGGGACATGCCACTATAACTAAGATAATTTCTTAGAAAACCCAAAGTGCGGAAATCATCAAAGGACACATAAATGACAAGTCAGAACCAAGTGATTCTATCTTGTCTATCTGTTCTTTTATTTATTTATTTATTTTACTTAATTAAAAATCTTTTCTCAAAATTTGGTTAGATTAGACGTCGACGATATTCCGGTATTAAAAGCTCTTGTGTCCTTGGACGACCTTGGTATCTTACCATCACTATACTACGCCAATGATGGGTGCACTTGCCCTTCCGTGTTGTAGAGAGTGATAGTTTTATAAATTTAAAGCTTGATAAAAGAGTAAAAAGTACTTAAAAATATAGCAAAAATCCATACACACGTCAGTGATAATCTCGTAGTTTGTTTAACGGAAACTGTTTATTTATGCGATTACATACCTTTCGGTTAATTGCATGTCTTGCAATGTTGTTTGTTTTTGTTTTTTCTGGTTTGTTTTGGTTGTTGTTGGTTTTTGGATCTTGTTGGTGGTTTCGCCTTGCGATTTTCTTTAACGATTTTGATTTCCTTACAATTTTTAAAACGTTTTCTGTTACCATTCATTGTCGCACACTTACAAACACGTTTCATACTCGAAAACATGTTGAATTGTGAAGTTCTAGCATAAAATGATAAGCAAACAAAAGTCCAGGGGCTAAATTGAAATAAAACAAAATTGATTTTTTTAAACATAGCGTAACGTCACCCGAAGCCTCCCCCTTTTCACTGTAGCGCTACGCCACGACCCCAATCCGCAGAAAGTTGTTTCAGCTCCAAGGATTGGCCATTTCCATCACCTCCATTCTCACCCAATTAACTCTTAACTTCATTTAAACACCAAACCCTACTTCACCAGTTCACCATTATAAAACCAAGCCTCCATCACCTCATTTGCAGTTTTCTAAACCTTCTTACACTCTTAAAACACTCTGTAATCAGCTGAATTTCAAGTTTGTGGTAGAATTTTCTAAGTGCAAAAGTGAGCATCTACCTCACTTTTCTTCAACTTTTTTCACTTCTTCTTCTTCTTGAAAGCTTGGAATACCACTAGGAGTGTTTCCACAAGTTTACCATGGTAAACTATGTAGGTCCCCTATTCCCGATGGATCGTTACAAAACTGATAATCAATCAAGGATGCGGAATCTCCTTGATCAATCAATTAAACTAGAAACAAGAATATTAGATGAAGAACACGAACACACAAATACTAAACCGATCTTCTGTGATTATCAAACAAAACGTCTTACAACCACTCAAGATCTACCAATAACTCACAACCAATAATCTGTGTTTTCTCTAAACTCTTAAAACGAATTCTACTCTCACTCTCAAATGTCTAAACGTCTAACATAAAACCTATAGCATTAAGCTGTTTATATAGTCACAGCAATGCCATACGAATTGGGCTTTGGCCCATATATATTGAGAACAAAATTCGGGCTAAACAACTCGGACTTAAACTCATGTATTCAGACTGGGCCATAAACTCGAAATCCTTGTAAAATATCCAAAGACCAAGCCAAAGCTGTTGTCATATAAAATGAACCAACAAACCCCCCTTGACAATAGCTTGCAAAGGTAACTTTAGTCTTCAGAATCTCACAGTCTTTGGTATTTGGATAGCGTCAGCTTCAACACGAATTCTATCAGCAATAGACTCCCCCTAAGCTGATGTATCCAATCACCAAATCTTCCAAGTTATGAGTCAGCAATCCAAGTAAGTCTTCATAACATCCATTTTGCATTCTAGAAGGATTCTACCAAGCAGCAATAAACTCCTCATCTCTTCACAACAACTTCTTAGCAACACACTGCTTCAATCTGTATACTATAAAACAAACATCTCGAGAAACCATGAGAATTTTTCAACAAAGTTAAAAAAATTATTATTATTTAAGAGATAGTTATACTGTATCACAGATTAAGCCATTTTAATTCAGCACCAACACGCAAAATTTTATCCAACACCCTAGAACCTGCATGATTTAAAAATTTTGAACTCACTTTCTAACACCGTCTTCCCCTATCGGTAAAAACTCCTACAAGAATAACAAATTTTCGTACATTAAGAATATTAATGAAAAAGAAAATGTCTTTGGATTTTATATTTTCTGAAAGCAAGTAAATAACGAAAGCAGTAAACATTCTGTTTTTCTGAGAATCGCTGGTAAGAAGATCATATCAGCAAAATCAAACTGTTTTCACACTATTAGATAATTCTTTATATAATTTTCATGAAAAGCCATCTAAGACGATTACCAGTATTGTTTGTCCACTTAAACAAAATGCATGAACATTTCAAGTACCATTACCGTATGATACGCTAAGGTAATATTATACTGATATACTAGCGTGTCCCACTTCAGGACATACCCCCGCGATCAAGGTATGCACAAGGATTCCTCGTAGTAGGTGAGTATACTGAATTCATCCATTTTGTTTTACAACGATAGATAATTAGTGATCAGGTCAGTACTTTCGTACATCAAAGAGACCAATATCTAACGAGGGCTAAGACAAATACAAATTTTGGTACGATTTATGTATTTTGCACATTTGAATGACTCCCTAGGAGAGTTCTTCAATTTCTAGGTTTTTGGCATTTTTAGCTCTTTTAAGATATCCTGGTTGTGCCTAGGACAACATGTTTCTGGATGCAGCAGAAGGATAACCCTGATATCCCGGGATGAAATAACAGTATAAAGACCCAAAACCTCAGATTTTGGCAATCTATCAATGCAAAATTTAAGGTTATTAAACCATACACCACTGATGTGTTCCCCACTCATACTCAGTTCGTTAGGTTTATATCACATTAGTAAGTTAATTATTTTATGCTTTTTGCCTACTGGTACATCATATGATGAAGCTGCTATCACACTTAAGCAATTTAATTCATTTTCAGTGTGACAATATAACTTGCTGATGTATTATCATTTCTTCTTTTTCACACATTGATAACTCATTTTTGATTTTCTAATTTTTATTTTTTTCATTTTTCAATGTTTTTGGATTTTGTGGTTTTCTATTTTTTTATTTAAAAAAAACAATAAAATATTTACAGAAATTCTTATGAAAAACAAACTATTCAGGATTCCTCATCCCGTTGAGTTTGACTAAATGTTCAGAACGAGCTCTATCAAAAGCTTTTGTATAAAGATCTGCTAGGTTATCCAGTGTGTCGACTGGATGAAATTCAATCAGTTTCTTTTCAGCACAATCCCGTATAAAATGATGACGAATGTCAATGTGTTTAGTTTTACTGTGCTTTACGGGATTGTTTGTGATTGATATAATGGCATTATTGTCTATCATAATAGGAGTACACGTGAAATCCAAACCGTAATCGCGCATCTGCTGTTGTATCTAGAGAACCTGAGAGCAACAGTTACCCGCAACAATATATTCAGCTTTACATGTAGAAGTCGATACACAAGATTGCTTCTTGCATTGCCAAGACACAATCCTGCCTCCTAAGAACTGACAACCACCTGTGGTAGACTCTCTGGTAGACTTGCATCCTCCGAATTCTGAGTCAGTATAAGCGACAAACTTCAAATCACTATCAGTTGGATACCACAACCCAATTTTAGGTTTCCCTTTAAGTGATGAAGAATATGCTTCACCGCTTTCTTGTGTGAGTGTGACTCTTTTGGACTCGCCTGATATCTGGCACACAGACATACGACAAACATGATGCCTGGTCTTGAAGCAGTCAAGTACATTAGAGAACCAATCATTTCCCTATACTGAGTTGGATCAACATCTTCAGCACTTTCATGATCTAGGCCAAGATTGTGATTCTCGCAGATGGGTGTGTTGAAAGTAGTGCAATCCTCCATTTTGAATCGAGACAGAATGTCATACACGTACTTTGTTTGATGAATAAATATCCCATCCTTCTTCTATTCAACTTGTAATCCCAGAAAGAAGGACAACTCACCCATAGCTCTCATTTCAAACTTGCTCTTCATTACCTACTCAAATTTGTCACATGTTTTCATTAGATGACCCAAAGATGATGTCATCCACGTACACCTGTACCAGCAGAAAATCTTCTTTCTTTCATTTAATGAACAGTGTATTGTCAATCTGACCTCTTTCAAAACCATTTTTTATCAGATATGTTGACAGTGTCTCACGCCAAGCCCTGGGTGCTTGATGTAATCCATACAAAGCCTTATCCTGCTTGAAAACTCGATCTGGACATTCTGGATCAACGAACCCATCTGGCTGTGAGACATACACCACTTCTTGGACTTTCCTGTAAAGAAACGCACTCTTCACATCTAGTTGGTAAACTTTGAAGCCCTTAAATGATGCGAAGGCTAGGAACAAACGAACTGCTTCCAACCTTGCTACTGGTGCAAACACTTCAGTGTAATCAATCCCTTCTTGCTGATTGAACCCCTTTACAACAAATTGAGCCTTGTTTCTCGTCACAATTCCTCTATCATCTCTCTTGCACTTAAACACCCACTTAGTGCCAATCTCTTTTTCTCGTTTGGGCAGGTCGACTAACTCCCAAACTTTCAACTTCTTAAACTGGGCTAATTCCTCTTGCATAGCTTCAACCCATGAATTGTCTTTCAGAGCCATGTGAATGTTTTTCAGCTCCTCTTGAGAAATAAAACAGCTATACAAGCACTCATTCATAACCCCAGTCTTCTCAATCATAGCATACAAGCCAGAACTTACAGTTATGATTCTCCTCGTCTAAACACCTGCAATAGGATCTCCAAGTATCATGTCAACTGGATGATCCCTATTTGCTCGTGTCGTAGCAACGACATCAACTTCTAAATTTTCACCCAGATTTGATCCAACCTCCCCCTGAACATTCTGATTCGCAAACGGATTAGTGAAATCCTCCCCCTAAATAGGTTCAGACTCACTATCGCTTGTATAATAAACAACAACACTTGAGTAAGTCTTCGGAGCATCTGTCATTGAAACATTCGATCTTGGCATGAAGTCACCCTCTTCATCTTCACTAATCACAGTTTGGATCAACTGAGAGTCATCTGCATTTGAAAAATCAGGAATATTAAATGATTTAAACACACTTTCATAATCATATAATATAGCAGGACCACTCGTTGATTATTGAGGTTTGTATGTAGTAAATTCAACATTAAATAAAACCACAATTTTACTAGTTTTTAGATTAAAAACCCTTTTATTCGGTGTTCTAGGTACGTAGCCTAGAAAGTAACCTTCGTCAGCTACCTCACCGAATTTTTGTTTATCTTTGTTTCGCACAATTGTGCAGGGTAATCCAAAGGGTTCAAAGTCTGTTAAGTTTGGTTTCTCATTAAAAATAAGTTCATGACATGTTTTGTTAAAACGTTTAACGGTTAAAACTTTGTTTAGGACATAACAAACTGTATTCACAGCTTCTCCCTAGAAGAGAATTGGAATCTTGGAATTTGAAAGCATTGTCCTAGCGGCTTTAATCAACGTCCTGTTTTTCCTCTCAGCAACTCCATTCTGTTGAGGTGTATAAGGAGCAGAATATTGATGTTCTATTCCTTTGCGTAGACAATAGAGATCCAGAATCCGATTCTTGAACTCTGTGCCATTATCACTCCTTATCCTCTTGATCCTTGCTTCATGGACGTTTTCCAATTTTGTAAACAGATCTATCAGCAGCTCCGTTGTCTTATCTTTTGTACCTAAAAAGAAAACCCATGAGTAACGTGAGTAATCGTTTGTGACAACTAAACAATAGTACTTTCCACCTATGCTCCTCACGTTCACTGGACCGAATAAATCCATGTGAAGTAATTCATAGGGGGCATCTATGGAATTTACTATTTTAGAATTGTAAGGTTTCTTGTGTTGTTTTCCATTTTGACATGGAAGATATTTATCTTCCACATGAAACCTCTGCAATGGCACCCCTTTCACTAACTCACTTTTAATAATATAATTCATTTTGTTATAATGAATATGGGCCATTCATCTGTGCCATAACATTGACTCAGCCTCAGATGCTTTTAACAATAAACATGCCACCATAGCAGAAGAATCCTTAGCACCCATGTCCATGACATAAGTGTCATTCCTCCTTGGCGCTCTCATCACTGTCCAGTCATCTAAAATAACCAAACCCGGTTTCAACACCAGTGCCTCAGTCTTGGTAAAATGGACCGAGTGACCCTTGTCGCAGACTTGTAACACGCTCATCAGATTGTGTTTAAGCTGCTCAACATAGTTCACTTTATCCAGTGCGATCTTCCCGTTAGTCACTTTTCCTCGACCAGTAATCTGACCACCTTTAGCACTAGCAAAATTCCCATGTCCTCCATCATAATTTTCGAACTCTATCAACAATCTTGCATCCCCCGTCATGTGCCTGGAGCAGCCACTATCAACATACCACAAGTTGATAATCCTCCTTAGCAGCTCCTGCACACACCAACCAAAAATTAGTTAGAGTGGGGGACCCAAGCCTTAATGGTCTTGGGTCGTCCAAATTCACCAATTACTGGAATATCCATCCAATATCCATCACTCTTAACAGGAGTCTTGGATCTAGGACCTGTTGATGGAAATGGAGTTTGATTTCCACGTGGTCTCTGGTCCTGAGGGTTCCTATGCATGTTTGGACTTTGTGACCTTTGGAAATTCTGGCTTTGATACCTTGAGTTTTGACTCACATAACCAGAGTTCAATTGAACTCTCGATTGACTCCAAGAAGCTTGATGGTTATAATTTCTAAAGCCATTATTTCTAAAGCTTGATAGTATCGATTTTGATATTGACCTTGACTTCTAAAATTACTTGAATTATTATTAAAATTGTTCATTTTATGTGAACTTCTTCTAGGTCTCTCATATCTGCCTGATGTAGATTCAGGCTGAAATCTTTGTTGATTTCTTTGAAAACGAGGAACTTGTGGAGTTCCTTTTTCAGCCTTATCTACACCAACAACAACACCCTCTTGTTGCTTAGGAGCAGATTTCTTTGGAGAGTTTGACACTCTCTCCTCAATGTCACCACTCTTCTCTGGTGATTTCCCTCTCTTTTTCTCACTAATTTGTGCTTCATTCTTTTTGTTAGGACAGTAGCTTGCTACATGTCCCTTGGTGTGACATTTGAAGCACGATCTTTTTGCTTAAGACTTCTTTACAGAAGTCTTTAAACTAGATCCTTCATTTGATAATGATAATACCTTAGAAGGACCTTGTTCAGTTTGCTTAGATTCAAATTTTTCTAAGTTTTTAATTCTAGCAAACTCTACATTTGATTCATTTTCAATAACAGTTGTCACATTTTTCATGTCACTTCCTTGAACAAAAGTAACCCATTTTAACCAAAGTTTGGTTTTTATTCTTAGGAGGTGAATCTTTCTTTTTCAAAACGGGTTCCCTGTCTTTTTCCTTTTTCACACTAGCATCATCACTCTCAGACACATCACCTTGACTTGATGTAGAACTACTTGGTGCAGTTGACACAAACTCTGTTAACTCACCTTCATCAGGCAAGAAAGAATAGTCATGCCTAAGAGGAGGTGGGACCTCATTAAAGCCCTGGATGCCCACACTTCTCTTCTCATTACTTTTCTTCAGGCCACTCATCATATGTTTCATGACAAAATTTGAATCTCTAAATTGACTCAATTTCTTTTCAAGTTCAACAATTTTTGTTGTGCTTCATGTAACAATTGTGCTTTGTAAACGATGAACGATCTAAAACAATATCAATTATCAATGAAACGATGTGTTTTGGTGTTAATATTTGTGTATTTGTGTTTGACGATTTTACGTTTTGATTCTAGTTCGATTTCAAGCTTTAAATCGCTTTCTGGAAAGTTATACGCAAAATGATGCGTAAACGTAATCAGTTTAACATGACAAACACTCCAGAACAGTGATATAGGCTTAACATACCTTAAATAACCTTTACATAACTTAGAAATAAGTTTTGAAGGGTTTGGTGTGTCAAAACCAAGTTTATTCGATCACAGGGACTATTTACGACAAATTGCGAAAGTATGCCAATTCGTATAGTAACAAACATTCTGAAACAAAATCATAAGCTAAACATACCCTAAGTATCCTTTACATAGCTTAGAAATAGGCTTTGAGGGGGTTTGGTATGCGAAAATGCGCTTATTTGATCTATAGGGACTAAAAGCGTCAAAAGTGTATAAGTTTGCATTTACGCGCATATCTTACGTTCTAAACATATCCGGACATCCAAAAAAATTTTTAATCACTAAAATATTGTATTTTAGTGATGGGAATAAAAATTTGCGTAATGAATCACAATTTGGGTCGTTTACGCGTTCGTTACGATTCTGTCGTAATTAACCGAAAATCGCAACCATACGGCCAAACGAACCGACATCCGTAACATTTTTGAGCATAATTCAAGTTAAATATATTATAAATTCATCATGGAGCTTGAAAATGGGCTGGTCGGGTGTTAGAAGTGCCAAAACACGACAAAACAACATGCAGGGACTGAAACTGACAACTTGTGAAACTTACTGGTCTGCAAGGTCCTTACGGACCATATGCATGGGACCTTATGGTCCGTAAGCTCTCTCCAGCACATCAGATTTCAGAAACTTCCATTTCAGCAGCTGTCCTGGTTTTAATCCCTGATTTCTTAACGTTGTGGGCTGGTTTGTGTGTTTAGCAAGTTGCCCAATCATTGTTTGACAAATGTAAGGTCAAGATCACGCCTAAGAACATATGGAATGATCCTATTGATCCAATAAATCTATAAATAGCTTGGGTTTTCAACCTTCATTCCTTGCTCATTTGCTCTTGATCTCAAATCGGCTCTAAGTTGAAGCTCTCACACTTGTTGAAGGCTTCATACCTGAGTTTCTTCCAATCTTGGCCCCTTTGTAAGCTTCTTTCATGCTTGTTTATGCTTTCCAAGCATGAAAGTCAAACAGTGTTTGACTTTCTGCTTTGACCACGAATTGGTCAAGTTAAAGTTCAATCGAACTTTGCAACGTGAGCGTAATCACGATGGTTATAGTCGCTTGTGACTATACCTACTGATTACCACGTTGATTAGTCGAAGTGACGAGTCAAAGTTTTGGTCAAAATGACGATTATGCGCATTTTGTGACGAAACTATTTTCGGGTATCAAAACACTTTGTTTTGATATCAAACCTATTTTCTAACTTAGTTAAACATGTTTTAACATGTTCAACTCGTCACTTTTAGTATAGTGATTGTATAGGGTCGTAAGTCAAGCAGTCTTGACAACTGCTTAGACTTTCAAACCCGACCCGCTTGGTCGATCATTAGGACCCGGCCAAACATATATTGTGACCATAGTTGTATAGGGAATAACCTTCCGAGGTTATACCTTATGGTCACTTAGTTTAATTAGTTGTATGATATGTAGTTTATATGCCTTAGGTAAATGACCAAAATGCCCTTTTTATGCATAATTTGATTTTAAGCATATGTAACCTAACTTTTGTCACTTAAACTGATTATGCAACATATTTAAACATGTTAGTGCATATAATACTTGTCATAGGACTAGTTAGGCGTCACGAACGCGCATTCGCGCGAATGACGCGTTAAAGTAGCGTAAGCTAACTTAACGGGTAATAACGGGTCGTAAGCACTTAGAATAGGTTCCGATTTAGAATGTAGGCTTTGTTAAACCATATCAAATGAGTTCCAATACTCATTTGGTTTACGAGACCTCATTCTACCCAATCTACCGATTTAGGTGTCGATTTATTAACATAGCGATCTGATTACTAGGTACTACTTGATTTCTTTGGTTTTCCCGAGCTTTGTTAAGTTCATTTAACTGAGGATACTTTGCAATTCAATGTGAGTACACAGATCCCATTTTTTACATGCTTTGTGGTAACTATGTGAGTACATAGTTCCCCTGTTTTACTGTTTTCAATTGTTTTGGGGTTATTCACACGTGTTAAACAATTTTGATGTTTTCAAAAACAAATTCTATGGTTTATATTAAATACAAAGATTTTGATAATGTGAATGAACTTGTTGGGACGTAATTACATAAGGAATGACATTCATTAGCTTTGGCCAAGCCGACCAGTAGTATGTTATGGTACCATAGGATCTGACAAATCCCGTTATCAAACTATCGCCATGGTTATGTGTGGGGATAATGTGGGTAATGACAAAACCTGATGATTGTTAACTTACCCTTTGGTGGTTTGTTAATACGTGTTGAACGATGGACGAGTTAAGAAGGTTTGAATGTATTCAACAAGACGGCCAAAAGCTAGTTTTCACAATTAAAACATGAACGATTTGAACGATTGAAATGATGTGAACGATTTGAACGATTAAACGATGGTCTATAACACAAACGAGTTAAACGAATTAAACGATTGGTTTTTGGTATGTGATTAGATAATGGGACGGGTATAACATGATAAAAGCATGGTAGATACGCCATTGGTACTTCTTATATATAAGTGCTTTTATCATATTACATTCCGTGGCGTTATTTAGTTCACTTGGACGAATGATTTTGAACGATGACACGCAACGATGTTTTCTATATGATATAAACCATACGAGTTTTATTGCGAGAACGATTTACAATTTGGTTTACATAAACAAATGTTTTCGGTTAAGATTCATAGCATCGAGGTTTTATAAACTATAACCAACTTGTTTTGAGTTGGTTAATCATATTGCGATACTAAACACTTTTCAAAACAAGGTTTTCAACTATCAACTTTTGTAGTCTAACGAGGTATTGCAACATGTATACAAGCCATGAATCTGACACTCTCACAAAACCTATGTGCTCACCAGCATTTCTTTGCTGACTTTATTTTCACATATGTTTCAGGTGGTGTTGAATGATGATGTTGATTGTGACTAGGATGCTTGATCACTTAGGATTGGACGAGGCCTTAGTGACTTAAATAACGATGATAGACTATGTGTTGAACTTGTTTGTTTCACTTTAAGACAATGTAAATCGTTTAATAATTTAAATAAAATGAAACTTTAATACATGTGTTGTGAAACAATAATTCTGTCTCTCCACTCCCTGACGTTTCCACCGTGGTTTGTTGTTTTAACGTGGTCGGGGTGTGACAGAAGAGTTGGTATCAGAGCTCATGGTTATAGGGAATTAGGTTATTAGTAATGATTTGACCTAGACTATAACCTTTCTAGGACCCTAACGCAAGTATACTTGCGTTTAGATTCTAAAACAATACCGTCACCTATCTTAGGTGATAACCACAACAAGAACACAAATTACAAATCTGCTTTAAAAATCAATCGTCTATTGTTAGATGATTTGTTATAAGGTTTTGAACCTTCAAAGTTTTCAAAATCCCGTCAAATTTTGGGTCTTATAATGTGAACACGTGCAATCTGGAAGGGTGGGTGCCTGTATCCGGAGCTTTCTGTCTAAGGCTAGAGTGATTGTACAAATCCACATAATTAGACCAGTCACTCTTACCTGGGAACTCTTGGGGTGAGTGTCCACTTATAGGCTAAAGCATGTCTTCGCGATACATTATATTGGCCAATTTACATTGATTAATCACTGTGTATCATTTGTTTGTTCGAGGTAACAAACGACTGATCACATTCCTTATATTTTGTCGATATTTTCAATACCTCTTTTGTTTATCCAATTGTCAATCTCACTCGTTTCTTATCTTTCCTTGTTCTTTTTAGAATATGCCACCTAGACGTGATCCCGAACAGGATGCTGCACTCGCAGCCCTTGTCGCTCAGCAGATGGCTGCTGCGATTCCGAACTTAATAACTCAGATTAATCAAGCGAACAACAATAACAATAACAACAATGCTCAGTGTAGTTTCAAAACGTGTAATTCAGCTAAACCACTGAAGTTTTCTGGGTCTCAAGGAGCAACTGCGCTCCTACAATGGTTCGAGAGTCTGGAAAGCACCTTTCGACATGTTCAATGTCCGAATGAGTGAAAGGTTGAGTTTTGTTGGTGCATACATCTGTCGACTTCGTCTTATATCGAGTCTCGAACTGAAAGTTTGAAGAGTGCATGACCGTTTGAAGAAGTCATGTTTGAGAGTGCTAGTTTGAGGCATGACCGTTTGAAGAAGTCATGTTTGAGAGTGCTAGTTTGAGAGTGACCGTTTGAAGAGGTCATGTTTGTAGAGGTTACCGTTTGAGAGGGTCACGGTTTGAAGGGGTGACAGTTTGAAGCATGACATGCCACCTTCAAATGGTCAGGGGTTCACTCCTATAAATACCCTTCAAACTTTCTCATTTGTAACTTTCTGATTTCTGACGCCGAGGTGCTGTCGAGGTGTCTCCAGCTTGTAATCTGTTCAAGATCAATATACAAGACATTTAATAGTGAATCCAAGCTAAACGAAGACCGAATCAATGAATTCCGCCTCTGATTCGGTCTGAGCACTCTTCTGATCGACTCGTTAGGTCGTCTCACGATCCTACAAGTGGTATCAGAGCTCAGGAGGAAGAGTTCTTACCGTTTAGCTCGTTTTCGCTGGAATATTATGATTTTCTACACCTTCTTTCACAAAATTGATACTTTTCATGGTTAAAATCGGCTAAAACTTTTACAATGTGTGCGTAATTGTGATTTAACAAACCCTTGAAAGTTTCAGCTTAAAATTCGAAGTTAAAGTAGTTGAAATGGCTTGAAAACCGGTGACCGTTTGAACGAGTTCAGCCCCTGACCGTTTGAAACTGCCACCTTAATGTTTGAAACTGCCACCTTACCGTTTGAATCAGCGTCTGACCGTTTGAAATTAACCTGACAGTTTGAAAATTGACCTGACCGTTTGAACAAGCACCTGACCGTTTGAAACATGAACATCGTTTGATAGTGCATCGAATTGTGTGAAACTTTGAAGAATGTGGTCGGTTTACATGTGTTGTTGCCAGCTTTAGCATGTGTTGTCAGTCTGCATTGATATTCGAAATTGCATGTGATTATCGTAAATTGTAGTCCAGATTGTGAAGTCCGACACATTGGTTCAATAGATTGGCTTTGAATATTGATATTTTCGATATATGTGAAGTCCATTAATTCGGTTTGCATGTGGAGTTATCATTGAGGTCCAATCGATTTGTTTTAAGTATTAATATTGATCAGCCCATGTGAAACAATTAAGTATATCGGCCCATATTAAAGTCTCTTGAATTCTTTAATTGTCAGACGGACATTTACTAATCCACGTGATTCAAATAGTTGTCGGTTATTAATCTTGTTTGCAACAGACTGTGTTTGTATTAATCTTAGGGTCATACATCGCATCAAAGTCATATGGTTCAAAAGTTGTTTGAAACAGTTCACAAGAGGTGGTTCAGTTCATTTGAATTCAAACCTGTTCCAGGTCGTGTGGTTTAGCCAGGTCATTGGAAAAAGGTCGTTTGAATTTGAACAGGTTGTTTTTGAAAGTTGAAAAAATGTTTGATGAACAAGAAAATTATTATTTCGAAAGATTCAACGATTGGCATAGAGGATATATAGATGATAGTTATAGCAATGTGAAGAAGGTTGGTTGGGAGAAAAGATTTAAATACTTTGTGTGTTTGAAAAATGAAAATTTGGATGATCTAGCAAACCGATATACAGTCTTAATTGAACATTTGAAAGAACATGAGATAAGACTGTCAGATACTGAAAAAGTATCAAAGTTTGCTGATGCATTACCTATCGAATGGGATGAATGTTTGAAAAACCTAAAGAAAGATTCTAGTTTTTCAAAGCTGTATCTAAAAGGGTTCATCAACAAACTTAAAGATTTTGAGTATGAAAGTGACAATAAAAAGAAAGAATTGATAAATGAAACAAAAAATATTTTGATGAAAATGGATTTAGATGTGATTCTTGAAATGAAAAGAAGAATTAATGTATGTCTTGCTGCAAAAAGTAATCTAATTTACGATATGAAGAGGGGTTGTTATATTGATGAGAATATGAATCCTCTTGATTTCGTTAAAAATTTTTGTGCAGGAACATACAAGATAGAGAAAAAGGAAATCTCAAAGCCTGAAGAATTTGTGAAGAATGAATCTTCAAGTTCTGCATCAGTGTGTTCTAAATGTGATAAACTTGAAGCTGACAATGGAAAATTCTTGAAAGATGCGGAAAGTTTGACATTGGAAGTCAACAAGTTGAAGGATGAGAAGCAAGCTGATGTTAAACAGATTCTTATATTGCAGGAAATTTGTGAGAAGCAAAAATCTGAAAATGTTAAACTGTTAAATGACTTGAACAGTTTAACATCTGAAAACAAGAAGTTGAAAGAAAATGGAAAAATTTTTGAAGATAAAATTAAAAGTTTTGAAAATGAAAAATCAAAAATTGAAAAAGATTTTCAAAGTCAAATAAAAATTTTAGAAGATGAGAGAGATTTGTTTGGTAAAAACAATCTTGAAAAACAAATTGCAATCAATTCTCATCTTGAAAAGATTATTCGACTTGATAAGGAAGCAGAGTGTGCTCAAAAGAAAATCAAGGAATGGGAAGAAAAGTTGAAGGTGTTTGTGAATACATCAACTATTTCTTGTCCAAAACCTATTAATTCAGTTCCAATAAGTGACAATGTCACAAACTTTGACAATGTCAAAGTTGAAGATTGTGATGAGAAAACTAATGATGATGAGAAAAAGAAAACATTTTTGAAATTAAAAGAAATGTTTCAAGAAACTGTTCTACATTCTACTGAGAAAGGTGAATGCTCAAAGCAAATACCTGTAAAGAAGAATATAGAACAAAAACAAAAAGATAAAAAACCAAAAATTGATCAAAAAGAAAATAAAATCAGTTCAATCATCCTATCGCAATAAAAAATCACAAAAATTGAAAAATGAAAATTCAAAAACTGTTGGTAATAAGTGGTGCAGGTTTGACCACAGTGCTTCAAAGCCAAATCCAGCTTTCAGGAGGGATGATGATCACCACAAAGCCAGACAATGCTATGATCTGAGTGTTTGGTGTGATAGTGGTGATTGGTACGATAACAGAGTGTGTTACACTTGTGGTGTTCGAGGACACATTGCTGTTAACTGCCAGAATTGGAGTTATGAGACGAGAAGATGGTATAACTGCCAAATAAAAGGTCACATTGCCAGAGAATGCCCAAGGAAATCAAATGAAAGATCGAGGGCTACTTCTCAGAAATTGGCAAAGAAACCAGTCAATGTCAAGCCCAAAGAACAGAAGGTTCAAGAACCTAAAGTTCAAGAAAAGAAAGTGAAGCTTTCTCAGGGGCAAAAAGACAGACTGAGGAAGAAAAGGAAGAAGGCCAGAGAGTATCTAGAGAAGATTTTGTCCTCGGATATAACTGGTAAAACAGATAAAAGTTCTGATAAATCGTCTTGCTCGCCAAAGAATGACAAATCAAGCAAAATGAATTCATCAGATACAAATCTGAGGACGAAAGAGGGAAAGAAGAAGAAGAAAATTGTTGGTGATGAATTTGTTTCTCCGGAAACAAAGGAGCCATGTGTTGGCAATGAATCTGTTTCTTCGGAAACAAAGGAGCCACATGTCGGCGATGAATCTGGCTCATCAAAGTCAGACAAGCCACATTCAGGCAATGATTCTGGTATGGTAAAACCAGAAGAGCCTTGTGTTGAGGTAAAAGTTGAGAATTCTGGTTTAACAATGGATGATGCAAATTTTCCACCATTGTTGAACAAGAATTCAAAATCACCCAAGGACAGTCAGGCTTGAGTGAATCTGTTTAAATGAAAAACCTGACTTGCCGGAGTTCCCAGGTTGGTAAGCGTGGAATATGAATCGGCATTTTTCTTGAGAAATTCACGTTTGTGATATTTCGACTTACAAGTGGTAAATCAGGGACATTAAGTTGTACTTGATTTTCTACAAGTGATGTTTGAGGATTGATCTTAAAAATGTTAGTTTTTACAAGTGGTTGAAGAAAACAAAGTGATGAAAGATCCCCGAATTTGTGAAAAGACACACAAAACTTATTTTCCGGAAAAACCATTTTGATTAAAACAAATTTAAGTGTTTTGAAATCACTATGGGAAAATAGTTTGTTGTCAGGGGGAGTTCTGATTGTTCAAGCCAAGTGAATGGAGAATTGAAGTGATTCTGATCATGTTGTCACGTTTCTTGTACAGCTTGTTTTCAAATTTTCCCAGAAAATCAAAATTGAGACATATTTTGATTTTAGGGGGAGTAAAAATTTTAAAAAAATAGAAAATTTGAAAATGTCAAAAACATTGAAAAAAAAAAATGAGTTTTGTTGTGAAAAAGAGGAAATGATAGTAAATCAGTTGGACTGTCACAGCATGCTAAAGAAATGGAGAGATAAAATGTGATAAGCGATCTCACTAAAGATGTGACGATAGGCTCAGCTAGACTAGTAGATTTGCGATAACGATACAAACCTAAAGCAAAAAGCCTAGTTCTAGTGGGAAACATGGTCAAAAGCATAGTACTTAGTTTTGTCCTTCTTGATTGTGTGCCTACTCAGTAATCGCTGATTGTCGAAAGACATAAAACTAGTTAAGTTTGTGAACTTTCACAACTTTGCTGAAAAGTCGCTGTGATTGTGCATTTGTTTTTGCAAAGATTTAAACTTGTCTTATTTCTTTATTTTGTTTAAGCATCGGACATCCTCTGCGTATACGTGAGTATCGACCTGGATGTTGTTGCCTAAACGTTCTGCTTTATTTTCTTTGGTGTTTCGTTTAAGCTTTGGACCTCCTCTGCGTATACGGAAGTATCGACCTGGTGGTTAAAGCCTAAACAACTTCAACTTATTTTTATTTTCTTATTTTGTTTAAACATTGGACATTCTCTGCGTATACGGAAGTATCGACCTGATTGTTAATGTGTAAACATTCTGCTTTGTTTTCGCACAAATCACAGTTGATAAAAGTTTAAAGGCATTACTTGAGATAGTGTATTGCATGATGAGGGGATATGCTGAGATCGTGGGGTCCGTAAGAACTTAGTGCTATCTTAATATACCTTAAAGTATCGGTAAGCAGATTGAAAGTTTTTAGTTTGAGTTTAAGTGGACAACAATATCGTCAATCAACGTGAATCGTTTAGAACTGAATATGTTTAAAGCTTAACGGTGCTAGTGATTGGTCACAAAAACTGATATGATCCTCTTACACAAACTCACAAAAATATTGTTTGTAAATATTTCTTTACTGCATTGCATTTCATTCTATTCAAAAAAGATTTTAGTGTGTTTTAGCATAATTTTTGAAAAATTCAAAAAGATTTTCGACAACTGATGTTGAAAAGCTGATATTCAAAATTTCAAGTGCTGAACATGATGAATTGGTTTGGGAGTGTGTGTACTAAATTGAAATTTTTTTGAGAAAGAATGTTTGATTAGTTAATCAAGATCATTAATTTGAACTTGATGTAACTATTACTAGTAAGTTTTTCTTATTGATTTAAGTAAAAACTTATGTTGTGATGAGAAAATGTGTGCAGGAAATGAGCTGAACAGAGATAAAACCAGGGTTTGATCTCAAGGTGATAGCTAATTCCAGACAGCGATCCCATCATGATGAAAGGGGGAGTCTGACGAGGTTAGAGCCAAAGAGAAGATCTTGGTATATGCTAAGAAAGAAAAGAGACTGATAAAGACTGAAGATGCGAAGACTCGACACTTAAGACTCGTCAACATCTGAGGGGGAGTCTGTTGGTGCATACATCTGTCGACTTCGTCTTATATCGAGTCTCGAACTGAAAGTTTGAAGAGTGCATGACCGTTTGAAGAAGTCATGTTTGAGAGTGCTAGTTTGAGGCATGACCGTTTGAAGAAGTCATGTTTGAGAGTGCTAGTTTGAGAGTGACCGTTTGAAGTGGTCATGTTTGTAGAGGTTACAGTTTGAGAGGGTCACGGTTTGAAGGGGTGACAGTTTGAAGCATGACATGCCACCTTCAAACGGTCAGGGGTTCACTCCTATAAATACCCTTCAAACTTTCTCATTTGTAACTTTCTGATTTCCGACGCTGAGGTGCTGTCGAGGTGTCTCCAGCTTGTAATCTGTTCAAGATCAATATACGAGACATTTAATAGTGAATCCAAGCTAAACGAAGACCGAATCAATGAATTCCGCCTCTGATTCGGTCTGAGCACTCTTCTGATTGACTCGTTAGGTCGTCTCACGATCCTACAAGTTTGCATCTAGTATTTTCGAGAAACGTGCTCTAACATGGTGGAACGGTGTGATGAGGGATAGGGGTGCTGATGTGTCTTTGGCAAAAACTTGGGAAGAGCTTCAGGCTCTCATGATGAGGGAGTTCTGCCCCCGACACAAAATAAGGGCTTTGGAACGAGAGTTCAACGATCTAAAATAAGATGCGAGAGAACACCGTGCGTATACGGATCGTTATGAGGAGCTGAGTTTATTGTGTCATACTATGGTTACCCCGTTGGAGAAAGCGATCGAGATGTATATAAATGGTTTGCCTGACTCTGTGCAAGACATAGTTATTGGTAGTAACCCTACTACTGTATGTCAGGCTATCGAACTGGCTGCAACCCTGACTGAATCACAGGTCAGGAAGTGTAAACTTACCCGTAAGGGTGACAAGAAGCAGTCAACCGACACCACACAAGATAAGGGTATGGGTAAGAAGAAAGGCGAGTTGTCGAGGAGGTCAAGGAAGCGCAAGGCTTCTCAGAATTTTGCTGTTACCACATAAAACGCTCAAAACCCACCAGCATAGCCTCCTGCCAAGAAACCATATGCTGGTACTGCAACTCACTACAATCGGTGCAACGATCATCATGCTGCTCAACAAGCATGTAAACAATGTACCACTTGTGGTAAACTTGGCCACACGACCAACATTTGTCGATTGGGTCTGAATCAAGCTGCTCAGAATCAAGCTCCAGTTTAGGGAAACGCTGCTAGACCATTCCCACCTGGTTCATGTTATAACTGCGAAGAGATGGGTCACTTCCGAAACAATTATCGAAAGCTTGCGAACCCGAATGCCAACGCGAATGCAAATCCCGCTCGTGGTCGAGCATACAACTTGAACGCTAACGAGGTTCGTGCTGACAACGAGGTTATTAATGGTACGTTCCTTGTTAACCATCAACCTGCATCTGTTCTTTTTGATTCTGGTGCCGATAGAAGTTTCATATCATTATCATTTGAGCCTTTACTTGCGATGCATAGAATTAAACTAAGGAAACCCTTATCTGTCGAAGTTGCTACTGGTAAACCTCTTGTACTCGATTCGGTCATTCGCGATTGTCAATTAAACCTCGATGACCATCTTTTTCCTATTGACCTCACACCTATGCAACTTGGAAGTTTCGATATTATCGTAGGGATTGATTGGTTAACTAAACATCATGCTGAGGTGATTTGTTTCGATAAGATTGTTCGTATTCCTCTTTCGTCTGGTGAAGTCCTAGAGGTTCGTGGCGAGAAACCATCTGGTGGTTTGAAACTCATGTCGTGTACGAAAGCCCAAAGTTACTTACAGAAAGGATATGTGGCCTTTCTGGCACATGTCATAAAGGAGAAAGGCAAGAGCAAGTGTATTCAAAATATTCCAATTGTACGAGATTATCCAGAGGTGTTTATTGATGAACTGCCCGGTTTGCCTCCAGTTCGTCAAGTCGAGTTTCACATTGATCTTGTACCCAATGCCAACCCGATTACTAAAGCACCTTATCGTCTTGCACCGTCTGAGATGCAAGAGTTATCTAAACAGCTTCAAGAGTTATCTGACAAAGGATTCATCTGTCCGAGTAATTCACCTTGGGGAGCTCCAGTCCTGTTTGTGAAAAAGAAAGATGGATCTTTCCATATGCGTATCGATTATCGTGAGCTCAATAAACTCACCATCAAGAATCGTTATCCCCTACCACGAATTGATGATTTTTTGATCAGCTGGAAGGTGCTACATGTTTTTCCAAGATCGATCTGCATTCTGGGTATCATCAGCTTCGTGTACTCGAAGAAGATATTCCCAAGACTGCTTTCCGTACGAGATATGGTCACTACGAGTTTACTGTCATGCCTTTTGGTTTGATGAATGCCCCAGCTATTTTCATGGACTTAATGAATAGGGTTTGTAAACCTTATTTAGACAAGTTCATCATTGTATTCATTGACGACATTCTCATTTATTCAAAGTTTCGATCCGATCACGAACAACACCTTCGTCTGACAATGGAACTCCTAAAGAAGGAACAACTTTTTGCCAAATTCTCCAAATGTGAATTCTGGCTTAAGGAAGTTCAGTTTTTGGGTCATATTGTCAACGAGCAGGGTATTCATGTGGATCCTTCCAAAATTGCTGCAATTAAGGATTGGAATACACCTACTACACCTACAGAAGTTCGCTCTTTTCTTGGTCTTGCTGGATATTATCATCAATTCATTTCGAACTTGTCGAAGATCACGGTTCCTCTCACTGCTTTGACTCAGAAGAATAAGCCTTTTGAGTGGGGACCCAAACAAGAGGAAGCTTTTCAAACATTGAAACGAAAACTTTGTGATGCTCCTATCTTATCTTTGCCCGAGGAAAACGATGATTTTGTTGTCTATTGTGACGCATCGAATCTAGGCCTTGGTTATGTTCTCATGCAACGAGGTAAAGTTATAGCCTATGCGTCAAGAAAATTGAAATTACACGAGAAAAAAATACACAACTCATGATCTTGAGTTGGGCGCTGTGGTTTTTGCTCTCAAAATCTGGAGACACTATCTTTATGGCATGAAATGTGTGGTTTTCACAGACCACAAAAGTCTCCAACACATTTTCAATCAAAAGGAGCTAAACATAAGACGACGACGCTGGATTGAACTCCTGAATGATTACGACTGCGAGATTCGCTACCATCCTGGTAAAGCGAATGTCGTAGCCGATGCGCTAAGTCGAAAGGAACGAGTCAAGCTACACTGTGTTTGAATTCTATCTGATATCCAAACACGTGTCTCTCAAGCTCAACATACTTGTGTTACACAAGACTTGATGGGTAAGGAATTACCACATCAAATTAAGCTTAAACTCGAAACGAAAGACGATGGGTTACTCTATTTCAAGAATCGTTTGTGGATTCCAAAACAAGATGATCTTCTCACTTTAGTGATGGACGAATCTCATAAGTCTCGTTATTCTATCCATCCTGGTGCTGAAAGAAATGTACAAAGATCTTCGTACTCAGTACTGGTGGCCTGGTATTAAGAAGGATATTGCTTTGTATGTATCAAAATGCCTAACTTGTCTCAAAGTCAAGGCTGAACATCAACGACCATCTGGCTTGCTTGTACAACCAAAGATACCGGCATGGAAGTGGGAGAACATTGCGATGGATCTCATCACTAAGTTACCACGCACATCTAGAGGTCATGATGCCATTTGGGTAGTCATTGATCGTCTTACGAAGTCAGCTCACTTTATACCGATTCGTGAGGATCTATCTGCTGATAAACTTGCCAAGATTTATGTTGATAAGATTGTATCTCGACATGGTGTTCCTTTGGATATCATATCTGACCGTGATGCTCGATTCTCATCTCACTCTTGGAAGACCATGCAATCTGCTATGGGAACTCAACTAAATCTGAGCACTGCTTATCATCCCCAAACAGATGGACAATCCGAGAGGATGATACAAACATTGGAGGATATGCTTAGAGCATGTGTGATAGACTTTGGTGGTAATTGGGATTCTCATCTACCGTTGATTGAGTTCTCCTACAACAATAGTTATCATGCTAGCATCAATATGGCACCGTTCGAAGCTTTATACGGTCAAAAATGTCGTTCACCTGTTTGTTGGAATGAGATCGGTGAAGCTTAGCTTACTGGACTTGAGCTCATTCTGGAAATAACGGACAAAGTTAAGAAAATTCACGATAATCTTCTGACAGCTAGAAGCCGTCAAAAGAGTTATGCGGATATGCGACGCAAGCCCTTGGAATTTCAAGTCGGAGATCATGTCCTAATCAAGGTATCCTCTTGGAAGGGAGTGGTGAGATTTGGAAAGAAAGGAAAACTTGCACCACGATATGTTGGACCATTTAAGATTGTTGAAAGAATCGGAAAGGTTTCCTATCGACTTGAGCTACCTCCTGAACTTGGGAATATTCACCCAACATTCCACGTATCCAATTTACGAAAGTGTTTAGCCGATACTGATCTTCATATTCCACTCGACGAAATTCAAGTTGATGATACGATGCACTTTGTCGAGAAACCCATGGAGATAATGGACCGTGAAGTCAAGCGACTGAAGAACAAGTGAATATGATTAGTCAAAGTTCGCTGGGAGTCCAAACGTGGCCCAGAGTTTACTTGGGAATGTGAGGACCAAACGAAAGCGAAATATCCACATGTTTTTTCACAAGTTTCCTCTAGTTAAAATTTCGGGATGAAATTTCCTAAAGTAGGGGAGACTGTGACAATTGTGCTTTGTAAACGATGAACGATGTAAAAAAATATAAATTATCAATGAAACGATGTGTATTGGTGTTAATATTTGTGTATTTGTGTTTGACGATTTTACATTTTGATTCTAGTTCGATTTCAAGCTTTAAATCGCTTTCTAGAAAGTTATACGCAAACTGATGCGTAAACATAATCAGTTTAACACGACAAACACTCCAAAATAGTGATATAGGCTTAACATACCTTAAATAACCTTTACATAACTTAGAAATAAGTTTTGAAGGGTTTGGTGTGTCAAAAACAAGTTTATTCGATCGCAGGGACTATTTACGACAAATTCTGAAAGTATGCCGATTCGTATAGTAACGAACATTCCGGAACAAGATCATAAGCTAAACATACCCTAAATATCCTTTACATAGCTTAGAAATAGGCTTTGAGGGGTTCGGTATGCGAAAATGCGCTTATTTGATCTATAGGGACTAAAAGCGTCAAAAAGTGCATATGTTTGCATTTACGCGCATATCTTACGTTCTGAACATATCCGGACATCCAAAAAATTTTATAATCACTAAAATATTGTATTTTAGTGATGGGAATAAAAATTTGCGCGACGAATCACAATTTGGGTCGTTTACGCGTTTGTTACGATTCCGTCGTAATTAACCGAAAACCGCAACCATACGGCCAACCGAACCGACATCCGTAACATTTTTGAGCATAATTCAAGTTAAATATATTATAACTTCAACATGGAGCTTGAAAATGGGCTTGACGGGTGTTAGAAATGCCAAAACACGACAACAAAACATACAGGGACTTAAACTGACAACTTGTGAAACTTGCTGGTCTGCAAGGTCGTTACGGATCGTACACATGGGACCTTACGGTCCGTAAGCTCTCTCCAGCACATCAGATTTCAGAAACTACCATTTCAGTAGCTGTCCTGGTTTTAATCCCTGATTTCTCAATGTTGTGGGCTGGTTTGTGTGTTTAGCAAGTTGCCCAATCATTGTTTAACAAATGTAAGGTCAAGATCAAGCCTAAGAACACATGGAATGATCCTATTGATCCAAGAAATCTATAAATAGCTTGGGTATTCAACCTTCATTCCTTGGTCATTTGCTCTTGATCTCAAATCTGCTCTAAGTTGAAGCTCTCACACTTGTTGAAGGCTTCATACCTGAGTTTTCTTTGTTTTCTTCCAAGCTTGGACCCTTTGTAAGCTTCTTTCATGCTTGTTTATGCTTTTCAAGCATGAAAGTCAAACAGTGTTTGACTTTCTGCTTTGACCACGAATTGGTCAAGTCAAAGTTCAATCGAACTTTGCAACGTGAGCGTAATAACGATGGTTATAGTCTTTTGTGACTATACCTACTGATTACTACGTTGATTAGTCGAAGTGACGAGTCAAAGTTTCGGTCAAAATGACGATTATGCGCATTTTGCGACGAAACTATTTTCGGGTATCAAAACACTTTGTTTTGATATCAAACCTGTTTTCTAACTTAGTTAAACATGTTTTAACATGTTTAACTCGTGAATTTTAGTATAGTGATTGTATAGGGTCGTAAGTCAAGCGGTCTTGACAACCTCTTAGACTTTCGAACCCAACTTGCTTGGTCGATCATTAGGACCCGACCAAACATATATTGTGACCATAGTTGTATAGGGAATAACCTTCCGAGGTTATACCTTATGGTCACTTAGTTTAATTAGTTGTATGATAGGTAGTTTATATGCCATAGGTAAATGACCAAAATGCCCTTTTTATGCACAATTTGATTTTAAGCATATGTAACCCAACTTTTGTCACTTAAACTGATTATGCAACATATTTAAACATGTTAGGGCATATAATACTTGTCATAGGTCTTGTTAGGCGTCACGAACGCGCATTCGCGCGAATGACGCGTTAAAGTAGCGTAAGCTAACTTATCGGGTAATAACGGGTCGTAAGCACTTAGAATAGGTTCCGATTTAGAATGTAGGCTTTGTTAAACCATATCAAATGAGTTCCAATACTCATTTGGTTTACGAGACCTCATTCTACCCAATCTACCGATTTAGGTGTCGATTTATTAACATAGCGATCTGATTACTAGGTACTACTTGATTTCTTTGGTTTTCCCGAGCTTTGTTAAGTTCATTTAATCGAGGATACTTTGCAATTCAATGTGAGTACATAGATCCCCTCTTTTTACATGCTTTGTGGTAACTATGTGAGTACATAGTTGCCATATTTTACTATTTTCAATTGTTTTAGGGTGATTCATATGTGTTAAACGATTTCGATGTTTTCAAAAACGAATACTATGGTTTATATTAAATACAACGATTTCAATAATGTGAACGAACTTGTTGGGACATATTTACATAACGAATGACATTCATTAGCTTTGGCCGAGCTGACCAGTAGTATGTTATTGAACCATAGGATTTGACAAATCCCGTTATCAAACTATCGCCATGGTTATGTGTGGGGATAATGTGGGTAGCGACATAACCTGATGATTGTTAACTTACCCTTTGGTGGTTTGTTAATACGAGTTGAACGATGGATGAGTTACGAAGGTTTGAATGTATTCAACGAGACGACCAAAAGTTAGTTTTCACAATTAAAACACTAATGATTTGAACGATTGAAACGATATGAACGATTTGAATGATATGAACGATTTGAACGATTAAACGATGTTCTATAACACAAACGAGTTAAACTAATTAAACGATTGGTTTTTGGTATGTGATTAGATAACGGGACGGGTATAACATGATAAAATCATGGTAGACACGCCACTGGTACTTCTTATATATAAGTGCTTTTATCATATTACATTCCGTGGCGTTATGTAAAACCTCGTAAAATCACGACCAATGATTCGTTGACACGTGTACTAAACCCTAATGAAGTCAAACGTTGACTATTAGGGACTAATTTTGCGAAAAATCAAACACTTTGAATGTGGAAGGACTGAAAGTGTTAACATGCTTAAACTTAGCCTCTGAATAAGAACACACGGTATTCATATTTATATTTGAGCCACTTGTTGATCGAAAGGAACCGTTTACGTAATTAATTAAAAGTTTGCGCAACGAAGGCTTAAAAGCATCAACATGTTTAATTATACCTCAAAGTGACCTTTTAACAAACCCGGAGTGTTATAATATCTGATTGTATTATGTGGAATACATAATATTGGCCATATAAGGCTTTAATGCCGATAAATGATAATACGCACTAGTTTGTGCGTTAAAAGGGTTAAAAGTGTCAACATGTTAATTCTTACCTCTGAGTGACCTTTTAACGAACCCGAAGCATCGTGATGTTTGATAATACTCACGGGAATTCCTAATATTGGCCGTTAAGGCTTTGATGCCATTAAACGATAATACGCACAAGTTTGAGCGTTAAAAGGACTAAAAACGTCAACGTGTAATTCTACATCATTGAGAGACCTTTTAAACGAACCGGGAACTCCGTGATGCTCGGTCATACTCCCGGGTGTGCCTAATATTGCTCACAATGGGCATATATTATTATTTTTATTATTATTATTATTATTATTATTATTATTATTATTATTATTATTATTATTCATTACTTAAAGCCCACACATAACTAAAACCATTTGATGAATCTATGGACTTGTTAATGGTTTTAAAAACCTAGTATAACACTTGTAATCATCTCATGATTTCCCTAAACACATGGCATGATCTTATCCTTTATCAAAAACTATACAAAGGCCTTGAAATTTCATTTTCAAAGTGCACCATTCATTCTTTCTTCCTATCTTCTCATCTTGGAGGATCCTAAGCAATTGGTGTCACACCCCGATCGCGTAAAACAACAAATCGCGACGGAAACGTTTGGGAGTGTTGTAACAGAATCATTGATTCACAACCATGGATTAAAAAGTTTCGTTTTACTAAATTATTGAACTCATTGTTTTATTACAAATCAGATAAATACAAATAATTGTCTCTCAAGTTTTAAAGTCGCTAAGGCACAAGTCCATCCTATGTGTAGCATGCATCAACAATCATCACATAGCAGCACCTGAAACATATGTGAAAATAGGTACGTCAGCATAAAAATGCCTGTGAGTAACATAGGATTTGTAAATTAGATTCATGGCTTTGGATAACACAAGAAAAGGTTTTATGTTTTCAAATATAGCCATGAATCCTTGTAAAAGTTTTTTGTTTCTAAAATGCGTCGTTTTGGTAGAATGTTTATAGTACATACAGAAATATACTTTGGTTTTGAGATAAGTGGATGAGTAGTAAATCAAATACACTTTAGTTTTGAAATAATAGATTTGGTAGTATATCACAAGTATACTTTGGTTTAAGAATGCATGCATCGATAGTATATCAAATTATACTTTGGTTCTGTAAGTAACATATCTGTTATCTTTTGGTTTGAAAATAGCATATCAACTATGCTTTGGTAGTATATCAACACATACTTTAGTTTATGAAATAACAATGTCGGTAGTATATCAACTATACTTTAGTAAATAATATCACGTTGGTAGTATGTCGGAACATACCTAAATCGTGGTTTGGTAGTATATCAAATTATACTTTAGTAAACAATAGCATATCGACTATGCTTTAGCAAAACAGTATCACGTTGGTAGTATATCGAAATATACCATATATCGCGATTTGGTAATACACTCAAACCTTAGTGCATCAAACTACACTTTAGAGACTATATAAATACCACAAAGGCAAATTCTATTTGGTTAAAATTTGGTTTCTGACATTCCATACAACAGGAATGGGGTGTCTAGTCCTATAGCGCTATATCGTACTACCAATCGGCTTGATCATTGTTAATGAATGTATAAGAAAACATATGAACAGACAAACAGTCGTATAAACTTTGAAAATCAGTGTTTAAGCCATGGACAATAGTTCAATTCGTCAAAAGATAAGTACTATGCATGTGTAATCATATAGTCGAAATCATTAAAATAGCGTATCGGCACATATATATCACCCCAAAAATATTTGAAAACGTAAAAGAGGGGACTATGTACTCACATTGAATTTAAAATATCCTTGATTAAAGTGAACTAACATCGCTCGAACAAACCAAGGAAATCAAGTAGTACCTAGTAATCGGATCGCTAGTTAATAAATCGACACCTAAATCGGAAGATTGGGTAGAATGAGGTCTCGTAAACCAAATGAGTATTGGAACTCATCTGATATGGTTTAACAAAGCCTACATTCTAAATCGGAACCTATCCTAAGTGCTTACGACCCGTTACGACCCATTAAGGTAGCTTACGCTACTTTAACGCGTCGTTTGCGCAAATGCGCGTTCGAGACGCCTAACTAGTCCTATGACAAGTATTATATGCCCTAAAATGTTTAAATATGTTGCCTAATCAGTTTAAGTGACAAAAATTAAGTTACATATGCTTAAAATCAAATTATGCATGAAAAGGGCATTTTGGTCATTTTCCTAAGGCAAATAAACTACCTATCATACAACTAATTAAACTAAGTGACCATAAGGTATAACATCGGAAGGTTATTCCCTATACAATTATGGTCATAAAATATGCTTGGTCGGATCCTAATGATCGACCAAACGGGCTGGGTTCGAAAGTCTAAGCGGTTGTCAAGACTGCTTGACTTACGACCCTAAACAAGCACTAGACTGAAAGTGACGAGCTAAACATGTTAAAACATGTTTAACTAAGCTAGAAAACAGGGTTGATATCAAAACAAAGTGTTTTGATACCCAAAAATAGCTTCGTCGCAAAATACGCATAAACACGTATTTTGACCGAAACTTTGACTCGCCACTTCGACTAATCGACATGGTAATCAGTAGGTATAGTCACATGGGACTATAACCAACGTGATTACGCTCACGTTGCAAAGTTTCAAACGAACTTTGTGTTGACCAAATCGTGGTCAAAGCAGAAAGTCAAACACTGTTTGACTGTCATGCTTGAAAAGCATAAAAAGCATGAAAGAAGATTACAAAAGGTCCAAGCTTGGAAGATTTGAACTCAAAATACTCAGGTATGAAGCTTCACAAGTGAGAGCTTCAACTTAGAGCAGAATTGAGATCAAATGGGCAAGTTGGAATGAATGAAATGCTTGCTATTTA
Organism: Helianthus tuberosus; assembly: GCA_030545235.1. NCBI lineage: Eukaryota > Viridiplantae > Streptophyta > Magnoliopsida > Asterales > Asteraceae > Helianthus > Helianthus tuberosus. The sequence continues at coordinate 59,209,921 of CM060375.1, forward strand.
TAGGAAATTTGAAGTTCTAGAATCATTCCAAGTGTCATTGAGTGGATCAAGGCACAATCCTAACCTTACACTTGCTAGAACCAGATTAAAACCAGCCCACAAGATGATTAAACCATGGATCAAAACAAAGGTCAGCAGCTGAATTGAAGAAAATGGTTTCTGCTGATCTGGGAAGGCTTTACGGACCGTAAGAGTGTCCATACGGTCCGTAAGGACCTGTGTTGCTGGCAGAAACTTTCACAAATTGACAGTTTTAGCCCCTAAGCTTGTTTTATCGCGTTTTTGCACTTCTAACATCCGTCAAACCCATTTTCAAGCTCTATGATGAAGTTAAAGTATATTCAACTTGAATTATGCTCAAAAATGTCACGGATGTCAGTTCGTTTGGCTGTACGGTTGCGTTGTTCGGTTAATTACGACGGAAATCGTAACGAACGCGTGTACGACCCAAATTGCGAAACGAATGAAGTTTTTGCATTCCAATCACTAAAATAAAATATTTTAATGATTACAAATTTTTTTTGATGTCCGGATATGTTCAGAACGTAAGATATGCGCGTAAATGCAAACTTATGCACTTTTTGACGCTTTTAGTCCCTATTGATCAAATAAGTTTATTTTCGCATACCAAACCCCTCAAAGCCTATTTCTAAGCTATGTAAAGGATATTTAAGGTATGTTTAGCTTATGATCAAGTTCCGGAATGTTCGTTACTGTATAAATTGGCATACTTTCAAAGTTTGCCGCAAATAGTCCATGCGATCGAATAAACTTGTTTTCGACACACCAAACCATCCAAAACTTATTTCTAAGTTATGTAAAGGTTATTTAAGGTATGTTAAGCCTATGTCACTGTTTCGGAGTGTTTGTCATGTTAAAATGAATACGTTTACGCATTAGTTCGCGTATAACTTTCCAGAAAGCGATTTAAAGCTTGAAATTGAACTAGGATTGATATGTGCAAAAGTCACATGTAATTGTACAATTTCTAGAATGAAACACAAGATTTCATTGGATTTGCATTTGTATGATGGTTGTAGAGACACAAGTGTCTCAATTGGGAACCACCTTTGAGTTTTCTTCAATCCATAGGACCACTTGTAAGTGTTCCTTTCATGGCTAGTTCTTTTATTTGGCTTAAAAAGCCGAAAAGTCAAGCGTTTACGATAAACGATTTGACTTCTAGTTAGACCGTAAATGGCCAATCCATTGTTCAAAATGAACATGGCTACGTGATTGTAATTAGGTAGGTGTTAAACCCTCAAAAGGGCACCTTCTAAGAATCACATTTGCTTGGTCAATTGACGAGTCAACGTAATATTGTTTTAAAAAGTCAATGGGTCAGTTTTTGAAATAATTATGATATGAGTTTAGAAATGTCCTAAAATACGTTTTATCACATAAACAACTTGGTAATAATTATTAGAACATGTTTAAACATGTTCGGCTCGTCAATTCCAGTTTTAGGGTCGGTTCGCAACCGAAAGTCGTGAAGTTTGACTTCTGCGTTGACTTTCGATTATGAACCGAATTAGATTTGTTTGCTACTGATTATAGGTTCTGTTATGATCGTAATATAATGTAGCATAACCCTATAAGGTTATATTACACGATCATATTAGAAGTCTGAGTTTTTGCACATGCTCCGTTAATATGCCGTACTTTGACTATTATGCCTTTTTTAGCAAAAATAAGGTTTTAGACATCAATAAGCTTTCAAACAACTTAGGTACTGATGTGTTAACATTTTTAACATATTTTGATGTTACAAATCTGATCATAAACTGAGTTTGCATATAATATCGTAAATTATGCTTTAAATTGACCAAAATGCCCTTTATGCGCGTAGATCGGTTTTAAGCATAATTTTTCATACCAAACTCATTGTCTACTGATGTAATATCATAATTAGGATAATTTGGTATGTTCATTCAGTTTACAAGCTGAGTTTACACATACGTTCTTGAATTACGTCCTTAAATGACGATAATGCCCTTTTTGCACCTAAAATGATTTTAAAGCACAATTTTCATACAAAACCTTTTTATTACTGATATGTCATATTAATTAACATATTTTTGTCATATAAACCTGATCATAACATTAGTTTTCCTAAATGATAGCAAATATCGTCATTTAACGACTTTAACGCCGTTTCGGCGCATAATAAGATTTTAAACTATAACTACCAATCAAAACTTGTTACTTACTGATTTTATAAATCATTTTAAATATTTTTACAGTAGGTATATATTATAAACTCAGATTCCCAAATCAGCCTTCAAAACTATGTGTGAAATTACCAAAATGCCCCTACGGAGCATAGTTTGGTTTTAAACTATAAAACACACATATGTTTGATATCATACTGATATTATATAATAAATAAAGTGTTTTCAAATATTTTTTATGATCGCAACATCAGTTTGTGCTCAACTTTCTTTATTACGTCATAAAATGACCAAAACGCCCTTATGAGGCATAGTTTGATTTTAAAACCTTAACGGGCATACGAGTTGATATCCTACTGATATTATGACTTGTCTAAAGTATATCGGCTTATGGAACTTGTTCATGATTTATCCAGTTACTCGTTATCGCATATACGCGTACGGTTAGACTTATGTAACTAGTTTGCGTAAGTTTACCGAAGCGGGTTAAACCTTATCATTTTTACTTCAAAATCCAGAATGTATTTAGTTTACTCATATTATACAAGCCTTCATACTTGTTGGGTCTAAATTACATTTTATTCCGGTCATCGCTTAATCTAGCGTATCGTACCGTTTTTAATATATCTAACTAGCCGGTTTAAGTCTATGACTTAAATAAAACCCGTTAGCATTCTAATTGGTTATTTATACCATCATTCCATACTAGAGCCTTCCGGTAAATTGTACCTACGCTTACTTAATTGAATACGGCTGAGTTATTATAAATCTTGCAATTTAAGACAGGAGCTAGCTCAGGTAAATACTCTTAACCTATTTTCCCTTATACGAGCTTAGGATACGATAATATAATTACCGCATGGTCAGGTATGGGATTCGAAGACCAATAAGTCGGGAAATTCAAATAACCTGTTTTAATTCGTATTGCTTGACTGAAACATTGGGGGTTAATGCGGCCGTGTCCTGGATATCCTTGACTCATTAATTGCAAATGGCCACGACCTAAGCACGGGGTGTAGGCATACACCCGGCAGATGCAATTTGGTTTATTAAATAATTTTATACCCAATGTGGGTTTCCCAACAAGGGAATAAGTGGTGTGTCGGTTAATCATGAACCGGCATAGTACCGGGCCCCGCATGTAGAGCAAGTTATGTAAAACTGATAACATGAGATATAGTTTGTCCCAAGTATAAAAGATTTTCGTGCCTTGTGCACTTAAACCAATTTTCATAAACATTTTCAAATGTGTCGGTTGATTGTATTTACCAGTGAAAACTAACGTATTTTCAAAAGTCTAAGTGACAGGTACAAATACATAAATAGGCTGGAAGCTGCTCGGAATTGTTAGATGAGGAATTTGTAACTCCTTCGCATAAGCCATTAGTCTGATAAACTCCTTTTGTTTTAATGATCCGCCTGTGGATTATTACAAACTTGTCTGTACTAAATACTTTGATATATTTTAGACATTTGTGTTTGTAATAATATTTTGTATTCCAAGACTTTCGTTGTGCTATTCCATGTATGTTTGACTATGACGATACCAATCTTACGTCACGATACTCCCCACCGGACCCACAGGGCTGAGCTGTAAATATCGGGGTGTGACACGTTATTTAGTTCACTTGGACGAATGATTTTGAACGATGATATGCAACGATGTTTTCTATATGATATAAACCATACGAGTTTTATTACGAGAACGATTTACAATTTGGTTTACATAAACAAATGTTTTGGGTTAAGATTCATGGCATCGAGGTTTTATAAACTATAACCAACTTGTTTTGAGTTTTTTAATCATATTGCAATACTAAACACTTTTCAAAACAAGGTTTTCAACTATCAACTTTTGTAGTTTAACGAGGTATTGCAACATGTATACAAGCCATGAATCTGACACTCTCACAAAACCTATGTGCTCGCAAACATTTCTTTGCTGACTTTATTTTCACATATGTTTCAGGTGGTGTTGAATGATGATGTTGATTGTGACTAGGATGCATGCTCACTTAGGATCGGACGAGGCCTTAGTGACTTAAATAACGATGATAGACTATGTGTTGAACTTGTTTGTTTCACTTTAAGACAATGTAAATCGTTTAATAATTTAAATAAAACGAAACTTTAATCCATGTGTTGTGAAACAATAATTCTGTCGCTCCACTCCCCGACGTTTCCGCCGCGGTTTGTTGTTTTAACGCGGTCAGGGTGTGACACTTCAGACAACTCTTTGCACTTTTCAGAAACCTCTTTTGTTTTCTCACTCATCGTATCATGATCTAAGTCTATAATTTGAAGTTTTTCGTTTAATTTGTAGGTTAAAACATCAATTTCAGTTTCATAACCTTTAATTTTCTTCAAATATAAAGACTCATTTCGTTTTACGAAAACGTTTGACTCCTTTATACTCGACATCTCATTAATCAGACTTTGGTTTTGTGGTGATAACCTATCAACCTCACCCTATAATTCACGACATCTTAAACAAACAGAACTGGTAGAATTAGAACTTACCTCTCCTATTGGTTTGTCTAAGTCGGCCATGAAAGCAGCAAGTTCAGTTGCCATCTTCTTATATTTAGGATCCTTTTCAGCAACATCCTTTTCATTAGCATTCTTTTCATCATCAGACTTAAGATTTTCTTCTTCAACTTCCGTTGTCTGATCAGCCTTAACTACTTCAGCTTCAGTCACCTTCTCTACTTTAGCATCCACTTTTGCTTTAGCATCATCTACTTTTGCTTCAGCATCATCAACTGGGACTATCTCTGCCATGAATGCTTGAGTGACATTCTCATCACCTTCCAGATGAACACTCTAATCATACGAACCCTCTCGTGCTATAGAGATCAAAGCCTTTGAGCTAGAGTTGTTTGATGCATTCCGGTTGTTTGAACTTTGACCCAAAGATTCTATTTTAGGTCTTTGACATTCCCTGGTAAAATGTCCATAACTCTGACAGTTAAAACATCTGACTTTGGTCTTGTCAAAACCAACATTCTTTCCCACAAACTTCCTTCCTGTTCTATTCATAAAGCTCTTCACTCGTCTAGAAATCATGGCCATTTGCCACTGTAGATCCATTTCTTCCAAGTCATCAGGGTCAACCTGATCATAATCTTCATCAAAAGTAGTTGGATCAGATATCTTCCCCTGAATGTAGTTCTCGTAAGAGGAAACAAATGAAGCAAGTAAAGCAAGATGTTCTTCTGCAACCTTCACACTCATAGGCAAAGATTTAGTATTACTCTTCTGATTGCTAGCCGGTTGTCTCTTAGCTCCTGTTGAACCTCCCGAAGCAGCAACGAAACATACATCACCATCTGCATTCACGCTAACCTGCTCATTCTCACATGAAAGAAATGCAGTACCAGAGCCGCTAGAAGCATTGTGAAACGTAGAAGATGGATGTCCATTGTAAACCCCTGGATCTTGAACCTGACCATATCCTGTTTCCTTCTTCTTCATGTTGAGCTCATAAGTTCTCAGCTTACCAACCACTTCTTCTAATTCTTTAGTGTCTCAATCAGCTTCCCCCTTGATCATGAGAGTATAGATATCCCACTTTGCAGGTAATGCATCAAGCACCTTGTCATTTATCTCAATGTCAGTATAACTATCTATGTCATAATTGTCCATTTCTGACATTAGATGGACTAATCTTGTGATGATATCTTCAAGTGATTCATTTCTCATACACTTAAAGACAGCAAACTGCTTCTTTAGTATATCAACTTTGTTCTTTTTGACATCGGCATTTCCCTGATATCTCTTTTCTAGGGCATCCCACATTTCTTTTGAAGTAGTGTACTTCTTGAAGGTATGTTTGATGCCATCTAGTAAAGACATCTTGATTGCAGCTAAGGCTCTCTTTTAAGCCTCATACATCTTCTTCTATCTAGACTCCATATTAACATATGCAGTGACCCATTGTCTGCCTTCAAACTCATGAGTGGGGTTCACTTACCCATCTTCAATACAAATCCACATACGTGTGTCCTGATATTCAATGAAAGACTGAAACCTGTCTTTCCATGTTAGATAATTCTCGACCTTCATCATCTTAGGTGGCTTGTTGGTTGTGCCAACCTCATGCTCCATCCTCAAAAGCTCATTCAAATTCGACATATTCGACATTTAAACACAACTGACTGGTTAGAACCGTACAAAAAGTCTCCAAAAACTATGATTACCAAATTCTACCGTTAGACTCGTCTTGAGAATACGGGTCCAATGATATATATTGTCCAAAATATTTTTCGGATTTTTCGTGCCTTTTTTGTCCTAAAGATACGTGGAGTCCAACCGTGCAAACGGTTTGCTGAGATTGTCTACGGATAATTTTCTATTCACGAAAACATGAATTTTTGTCTACGTCAGCCAAATAAAATTCCACCCCTTAGTGGTCGCACACTTGCAATCTCGTACACTTCAATCCAAGTCGCACAAACCTCTCTTGACTGCACACCTCAAACTGTTGGGCCGCACACTTGTATTTGGGCCCGTACACCACTCAGTTCGCACACTGTCAGCCGCACACTAGTGTCAAAGGTCACACACTTGTTTCAGAGGTCGCACACTTGTAAGTCTGACCGCACAGTTAGGTTTGACCACACACTAGAGTCCTTACACCAAGTATGACCGCACACTAACTTTGACTGCACAGTTGATCCAGCACAGTTGATCTAGCACACTACTTAGGTCGCACAGTTGACCAGCACACTTTGAATCTCGTACACTATTTTATCTTTTGAATCCAGCCAATCAACAATCTAATCCGGAAAAATCAGCACTTCGAAATCAACAATTTCTCCCACAAATCAATTCCTTTTAAAACCTTTCCACGAATATGTCCTAAAAATCACCAAACAACTAACAATCACCACCAAATCAGCAATTTCTCCCACAAATCAATTCTTTTTAAAACCTTTCCATGAATATGTCCTAAAAATCACCAAACAACTAACAATCACCACCAAATCAGATTAAAACACCAATTTTTTTAACCTGTTTCTTCCTGTTCTTCACGAAATTTTTTAGTGCACTACCAGAATTCTTCAACCAAATAAAACACTAATTTCGTGTCGATCAATCTTGAACCATACACAAGAGCAAAAGCTCTGATACCAATTGTAGGTCCCCTATTCCTGATGGATCGTTACAAAACTGATAATCAATCAAGGATGCGGAATCTCCTAGATCAATCAATTAAACCAAAAATAAGAATATTAGATAAAGAAAACGAACACACAAATACTAAACCGATCTTATGTGATTATCAAACAAAACGTTTTACAACCACTCAAGATCTACCAAGAACTCACAGCCAATAATCTGTGTTTTCTCTAAACTCTTAAAACGAATTATGCTCTCACTCTCAAATGTCTAAAAGTCTAACATAAAACCTATAGCATTGAGCTGTTTATATAGTCACAGCAATGCCATACGAATTGGGCTTTGGCCTATATACAATGAGAACAGAATTCGGGCTAAACAACTTGGACTTAAACTCATGTATTCGGACTGGGCCATAAACTCGAAATCCTTGTAAAATATCCTAAGACCAAGCCAAAGTTATTATCACATAAAATGCACCAATAAACGAAGGTAGAACATCACCATTTTGAGGTCCAAACTTTCTGTTTTGCAAGAACTTTTACTTAAATCTTTATAAGCTTGTTTAAAACTATACAATCTTAAACCTACCTTGCTTCTAGTCAAGCCTATGGATAAGGCGCTTGTGTATGGTGGATTGCCATGAGTTTAGAGGTGTAAACATCCTCTAAACTTTCTGTTTTGATAAGGTTCCAAGCAACCTTCAAGTGTGTGACCATCCAAGCTCACCATTATTCATATGGCGAGTCTTGTATTTGTCTAAATGTGTGAACCATGGAAGCTTGGGCTCTCCAAAGTTGTTTCGCTACCTCACTTGCTTATTTGTTTGTGTTCATCTAAGTAGCTTCCAAGAATCAAAGTAACACAACCCCGCCTCACCTCCAACATTTGCCATGTTGGGTATGACACGCCCGAGTTGTTCCTACTTGGCTACTTAACAAGACTAGATAGTCGAATTTTCATTCATTCATGACCAACCGGGTCATCAACTAAGTTGGTGACTTTGTGCTTTGGTGAATCATACAATGAGGTTAATACTACCTCCATGCTTAACTTACATGACAATACATGATTATATACGATGGACTAAATAATAACTTATACTATATAATATATATTTAACCGAATTCTTGATACTAACCGGATTATGGTTAGATGTCCTGAACTTAGGTTATATTATCTTCGTTCTAGGCTCCTCATTTGTGATTCTAATGGGCAAGTTAGAACCCATGAAAACATATGAAAACTTAGTGTCCAAATGAGTATTTAGACAAGATATATTTTTGTGTACATATACTTTTTATACTTAATTCCGAATCCGAACTCTCCACAAACTCCGAATGCTTATACACTTTCATTTCCCCAATGTAGGGTAGCATCGGTGCTCCACTCTCATCAACTCGTTAACTCATGTTTAATCGGAAAGCTTAGCAAAACTGTGAGTGTACATGACCCTTTTACTTTTAGACACTTTTGGGTGCAATACCTATTCTTTATTAAAAACGCACACATACACTTAAAACATGCTTGACACAAACAAACAATCTAATATACATGCTTGATACGTGATGCTAGAACTCATACATGCTAGAATATTTATTTGCTTTATACTTGTCATTAACTTCGTACGAGCCTCCCTTAACATGTATAGCGCTATATGAGTAACATACCACCCGTATTCCTAGGTCATGTTAAGTTATACAAAAACGGTCTTGTTGTTGCGACGACAAGATTACGCTAGTGGGAAACTTTGGATTGAAAATTATAAGTTGCATGCTAGTATTGTTATGTTAAGTCTTAGTTTACGATTATATCATGTGGATTCGTTTAACCGTTTTATACTTATGCTAGTAAATCAAACTTGTATGCTCGCCAATACTTTATGTGTTGACATGTACTTTAATATGTATTGCAGGAACTTGATAATGTTACGATGAAAGAAGTCTAGTAGGAAGACTAAATAGGCACTTTAATTTTGTTATGTATTGTACTTTGTTTCCTTGTTGCAAGTTGTTGTAATTTGTTTCCAAACATGTATTTTCCGTTTAGAAATGAAATGAAATTTTGATTATTAAATACTTGTCGCAAATAGTCGTTATGAAGTCTTTTGCAATCTCGTTTTCATCTCACTCTGATGTTTTCGCCATCGGTTGGGGTGTGACCTCGATGGGGGGTGGTCGATCTCATGGCGGCTGAGGAGGCAAGCTTGGACATAGCCCCGAGCAGGGTGGGTTTACACGTGATATTCTTTTCCGTTCAAAAAAAAAATTCAACAAAATATTACCTACCGAAAATGATGCCATCACATTTAATATTTTGTCTTTTAGCAATTTGACTATAATATAATACAATGTAATAATATTACACAACATATATTTCATTCAATTTTTTCATTTTTTTTCAATTTAATAGCTTCTTCAAAATCACTTGTATATAAAGAAAAGAAACTCAACCATTTTTAACACAACCAAGTAAAGGCCACCTAATCAAACTATGCCTCATCCCATGAAAACATACATCTTTGTCTTGTTTCTGCTTTCACTTTCGTTGGTGAACATATCAAATGGTTTTTGCTTTCATACAAACTGGTATATCAAAGTCATCAATGGCATTCAAACCAGTGAGATTGTAGCCCACCCTTCGGCTAGCGATGGTAGAGACTATGAACCCGAGACTCTAAGACCGTATCAAAGTTATATATGGGAATTCTGTGATGACGCCATGAGAAGAGTCAAATATTATTCAACATTTGCTTGGCCTCCAAGAGGAGTTCGAAATTATACTATTTTTGATAGTACAATAGAACCCTTTTGTGCTCATAATCGTGGGTCAGGAAAATGTTTTTGGCTAGTAAGACAGGATGGGTTTTATGTGAATTCCAAGATAGATCTCTTTCCAACTGGTTGGGTGAAAAAATATGATTGGTAACATGTATAACATCTCTTAGTATAAATAGTGTCAGACTATAATAAAAAAATGTTTGATTACATACATATACTATTCTCTACTTAAATCTTTATATTTCTAAATAAACTCGCCGCCATCCATTTAACACATCTGAGCCCGTCGTTCCATTGCAAGAATGGTCGCCGGTGGCAGATGGCATCGAAACAACAACCATCATCGTCTCTATCTCTTTATTTCTTTTTCTTCTTGTCGTCTTAGCTTTTTGTTGATAAAAAATGTGATGTCTCCGTGTCTCGAAAGTCTAAAAACCTGCAACACGCATGGTTTACTTTACACGCATCAAAAGCCCAAAAAGAGATGTGGCCGTTAACTTTAACGTGTAAACAATATCGGTGTTAAGTTATTGTTCCCAAGCTTCAATTATTAATAGATTTATAATTATAATTATTTTTGATATGTTTTTTCCCAAGCTTGAACATTTTGCATCTATTTTATATAATATTCAAAAACCAAACCAAAATTCCACTTTTAACCTTAGAATATGTAAATATTATAGTAAATATAATTAGACATAAAATTAATAATATATATATATATATATATATATATTTAGTAATTCTACTAATTTAATTCTCTAAATTTAATTAGTCTAATCATTCCTTTCTCCATCTATTTACTATAAACAACCTACTAATTACCTAATTATAAGATTATGGACTTTTTTATATAATTAGACTTACGTATGCTTATAATAACATTGTTATATTGTAGGTGATATTACATATAGTTATATAACAAGTTTATATAATTATTAATATCTCTATACATATACATTTTAATTGATAAGTTATTCTTTGTTTCGCATTTACATCTCTAAACTAATATTCAATTATCTTTTTGCTTATTTCATACATATAAATTGATATTGTACAAAGTGAGTGTTTAGTCAAGATAATATATTTATGTATTTTCATATATTATTATTATTATTATTACTATCATTTATTTCTTATTCAAATCACATTTACATTACAACTTCTAAATCCTTGTACTTACACACCTTGTTCATCCTTGTTAGGATAATTTGGTGTTTCAACCTTTCAAGACGATCATCTCATGTTTGTGGAAACCACTTGCAAACAATTAGTATACTCGGTCCCATTTTCAATTTTATACACTTTGGGTACAACATGTACAATTATACAAAAACACACAATCACCATTAAACTTGTTACAAATCACACTCTATCCACTATTAACATGAGACTTGTTTTATTCTTGTTAATCTCGCATGCTATGTATACCTGTGTCTATATGCTCATTAACTTTGCAAGCCTACCTTAACAACTATAGCGCAATAGGTTTAACACACCACCTGTATTCTTGTGGTATTGTTAAGTAATCTATTTTACACTTGTTAGTAAGTTAGTAACATTATATGCAAATTATCATGTTGGATATGAGTAAACTTTTTATTATTATGCTATGTTATCAAACTTGTATACTCGCCAACTTTTTTTGACCATTATTTTAATACGTATTGCAGGTCGCTAGTTGATGTTGATGAAGAAATCTATTTAGGGTGGATTAGATACACACCTAAAGTTAAACTTATGTATTTGTTTCATGTTTGCAATTGTTGCATTTTACATTTCAAGACAATGTATTTTCATTTTAGAATTTATGAAATTTGAATTAATTATATATTGTCACAGCTAGTGTTATGAAGTCTCTTGCAATCTTGTTTTCGTCTCACTTCGATGTTTCCGCCATCGGTTGGGGTGTGACAATTATTCCCAAGCTTCAATTATTAATAAATTTATAATTATAATTATAATTATTTTTGATATGTTTTGTTTTTCTTTTATAACTTTTAAGATACGATGTTTTATAAAGTTATAAGCATGTTATTGTGACGTGCTTATTTTTATCTATATATCAATATAAGTTTTGTTTAAAACCTAGTTGTGAATAATAATGTACAAGTGATTGAAGCCCAAATGTATACGCCATCAAACCTGACTTATGACTTACTTTTATTTATGTTTTTTGGTCTAAAATGACGTTGTTTACCCTTTTTGTCATTCTAATAACTTTATATAACACGTTAAAAAATTTAAATATACCATTTGCGACATGTTCATTTTATTAGCATTTCAATAAAAGTTTGGTTAAAGGATAAATAAATAATTGTTTTTTTCTTTACCATGACGAACGTAACCAATGTCGTTCAAACAACATTAGTACCGGTATTAGTTTTTATAGTTTTCTTAACATTTCGGCATAAATTTCAGTGAAACCGAGTTGTTTTTGCAGTAAAGTTTTTTTTGGTATCGTAAGCTATATTGACTACTAGAACCGTACCGCTATTGTGATGAACCAAACCGATAATGTCCGAACAATATCATTACCAATACCTTCATTCGTTTTTATGTTTTTCAATCGATATAAAACACGTGTTTATTTTTATATTGAAAGCGTTAATTGTTATGTGTTATTGTTGCGTTTTGGGTGACAATCTCGCTGTTTGTTTTACCGAAACTGTTTATTTACACGTTTACATGTCTTTCGATTAATTGCATATCTTGCAATGTTTGTTTTTTTTCAGGTTGTTTTGGTTGTTGTTGGTTTTTTGGATGTTGTTGGTGGTTTCGCCTTACGATTTTATTCAACGATTTTGATTTCCTTACCATTTTTAAAACGTTTCTGTTATAATTCATTGTTGCATTTTTTTGTTAGTGTTTGTTGCTCTTTGTTGGTCTTTTTTTTTTGTTTCTTGTTGAGAATTTTGTTTTACATTTTTGTTTTACGATCTTGATTTTCTTAGCGTTTTGTTAACGTAAATGTCTTTGAAAGCTCTTGGATTTTTTTATATATTTTGTTGGTTTACGTTTTTGTTTTCCTGATTTGATTTTCTTGCGATTTGTTAACGTTTTTTTGTTTTGCCTTACTATTGCTTTTTTAAGATGTCTTGCATAGATTTTTAATTATCTGTGTTTATTATTGGTTTACGTTTTTTGTTTTCCTATTTTGATTTTCTTGCGGTTCGTTACATTATTGACTTTTTGGTTATCAAAGATTGTTTGTGATTTAATATTATGTCTATGATGTGATGCTGAGACGTTTTTTTGTTTACGCTTACCTTCTGTGTAAATTTTAGTCCGTACCTTCATTCCTTGTGTTTTTAGTTGTGTTCGGTCGTTGAGGATGACAGTTGAGTTGTCCGAGACTATTTGCAATTTATGTATTGATCAGTGTTCACTCTTTGTGTTTGAGTGTTTATGTGTACACAACTGTTTAGGTTCTTCTTTTTGGTCTATGATGCTCTGCTAAGGCCATTGTTATTTGATCTTTATGTGTGCAACCACATTCTTGTGTTGAACATTTACGTGGCTTGCTGCTCTTTGGATGCGTGTAATTTGCCTTACACTTAACATTTGACTTGACTCTTTTTCGGTTCATTTTATGTTTGGTTTTGTTACGGATTTTTTCCGGCCATTAGTATGTTGTCCTTTCGGTCTATGATGTTATGCTGAGACCTAGTCTAAGTCCATTGTTTGTGTATTGTTGTTTTCAATGTCATTTTGGTTTCTTGCATATTTACAAAACATTTTTGTAATTAACATTATATTAATGTTGTTGGCATTTGGGCTAGTGTGGTTTCCTTTGGGTCTAAGTTGGGTTATGTAAGATTTACTGATGATGAAAGCCAAAACCCAAGGGAACCATCTTCCCTACCTGATGGAATAAGTTGGAATGCAATCACAAGTCCAGAAGTTCCCCCCCTTAAAGGCTTCCTAAACAAGCACCCAAACTATTAGAACAAAACTGCTAATCAAACAAATACGAAGACAAAGTACAAAATGCTGGAATGTAAAAGTGTTGGGTCAACAAGTCAACAGCTAAGTCAACAAAGTCAATGCTAAAGACTAGAAGACCAAGTCAACTAGTCAATACAAGACCAGAAGTATTGGATTCCAAATGTAACAGCTCAGCGGACGATGGAAACGTCAGGGCGTCACGTAACAAGATTGTTCAAAAAGCACATGACACTAAATTAAATTTTGAATATAACAATTATTCCAAATTACATTTTTTTCAAATAAATAAACAAACAGAAAACAACTTGTTTCAAAACATAAGAACTGTTTTTGTTTAAATATGCGATGAAGGCAAAAGTCCCAATCCTACATGATGTGAACTTGGAAATCATCAATTAATAAGACCGGAAACATATATGAGAAAACATGGGTCAACTTGAAAGAAGTTGGTGAGCACCATAGGTTTTATAGCAAATCACATGGCAGATATGTTGTACAATTCATATGGCTAAAATAGATACTTATGCATTTTGCATCTCACAAGTTAACGTCACTGGGGGCACATTCAAACCCTGAGTTGAAAAATACAAATAGCTCGGATTCTATCATCCCACGAGGTTACATCCCATGTTACCGTGAGCAAAACAAAACTGCATGGGGGATGGGTCGTCACACCTATAACAATATAATATACTATCCGTTAGGCTTGTAAATGAACCAAACGGACACGAATGAGGCATGTTCATGTTCGTTCATTAAATTTTTACCGAACAAATGATCAGGCATAAACATTTAAAAGAATGTATTTTCTTGTTCATGTCTGTTCCTTTAGAAAATGAGCATGTTCACGCGACGCCACCCCCTTATCACCGTAGCGCGATGCCACGGTCCCCAATCCACATAAAGTTGTTTCATCTCCAAGGAATTGCCATATCCATCATCTCCATTCTTACCCAATCAACTTTTAACTTCATTTAAACACCAAACCTATCGCAGCCCCGACCCTTACCCTAGGAGCGGGTGCTGCGAGATCAGATCAAGTGGTATCGGTGTTTATTAATTTGGCAGTGGAATTTAAACATCAGGACCGTAGTTAGGAAATATTTATCAGAGTTTAAAACACAAAACTTTTATACTAAATAAATGGGATAAAACCCTAGTTTCATACATAATACATTTATAGGGATAAACCCTAATTATTGAAAACATAAACTCCTTTTATTTAGGTAACTTTTATAGCCACTTCTTTAAGCCTTCTGTGCTCTCCAGCTGACTTCTATTAGCTTCACATTAAATTACCTGAAACGCGTTTTAAAAAGATTTAAATACTGGTGAGTGCATCCTAGTTTAATCAAAAATAACTTTTATAACTTTACAATATTGAGAGCGATTACAATGTTTATATCTACCAATGTACTCATTCAGTATTTGTCATTTCACTGAATCCACAGTTCCATGACTGTGGTCATATTACTCATTGGCTAACTCATCGTCCAATAGTAACGGATTATAAGTAGTGTATACAAAACCCCACATACCGGCAGCAATTGTAGAATACATAAACTCAATCACTGTTAAGTATATACCTGAAAACATTCGAGGTTTTGTAAAAAAGTTTGGTAGAAAAATGACTCACAAAAAGGGTTTACAAAAAGAGAATGTACTCACAATGTAGACTTAGATAATACTATAGCTACCTGATGATTCTCCTGGTTATTATCTATTAAAATTAAACAATGCACACGTATAGTAAAATAACCCAAATCACATTAGCCATACAACATGAGACAGAACTCCAACGAACTGAGTCAGACAGAGCCTTGACATATGTTACGGAACCCTAGATCAATCGGGTAGGGTAACAAATACGTGATCGGGGGTGTGACACCTGGGTCACTGCGACCATAAAACAAATACCAAACCAATGAAATATTGTATTTCATACTTGGGATTTGTACAAATATGTGTATCATTTGCACATATCAATTCTTGTTCGATTTCGGGCTCTAAATCGCTTTCTGGAAGGTTATACGCGCACTGATGCGTAAATATAACCAGTTTAATGCAACGAACACTCCGGAATAGTGAAAAGGCTTAACATACCTTAAATAACCTTTACATAACTTAGAAATAAGTTTTGAAGGCTTTGGTATGTCAAAAACAAGTTAATTCGCTTACAGGGACTAAACTTGACAAACTGCGAAAGTATGCCAATTTGAACTGTAATGAACATTCCGGAACATGACCATAAGTTAAACACACCTTAAATATCCTTTATATAACTTAGAAATAGGCTTTGAGGGGTTCAGTGTGCTAAAATAAACTTTTGGCTCATTCAGGGACTAAAAGTGTCAAAAAGTGCATAAGTTTGCACTTTCGCGCATAACTTACATTCTAAATACACCCGAACATCCAAAAATTTATGAAAGCACTAAAATATTTTTATTTTAGTGTTTGGCATGAGAAAAATCCATTCGTCACGCCATTTGGATCGTTTTTTCGCGCTTATGCGCATTCCGTCGTAATTAACCGAACAACGCAATCGTACGGCCAAACGAACCGACATCCGTGATGTTTTCAAGCATATTTCATGTTCCCTATGTCTTAACATCATTTTGGAGCTTGAAATTGGGATTGACGGGTGTTAGAAGTGCCGTTACGCGACGAAACAAGGTGCAGGGACCAAAACTGCAATTCTGCCAAAGTTAATGGCTTACGGACCATAAGCCATGACCCTTACGGTCCGTAAGGGGTCTCTAGCAGATCAGAAGCTTCTAATCCAGCTGTTAACAGCTGTTAACCACTCCCAAATCCTTTGCCACATGTTGATCTCTTATGGTGGGGGGCCAATTTGGGTTCCATAACATTCCAACAAGTGTACGGGTGAGATCAAGGCACGATATTCGATAAACGGTCCTAACGGTTGTCCATTTACTATAAATACCCAACCCCATTCAACTCAAAACCCACTTGAAATCTGATTTTCTCTAAGTTGAGGTGTAAGAATGCTTCATACCTGAGAAATATTTGGAAATCAAACCTTTCGGGGACCCTTTGTAAGTGTTCCTTCGTTCTTTTATTGTTTTAGCGTTAAAGTCAAACTTTGTTTGACTTTCTGCGTTGACCAGTTTATGGTCAATGCGGAGTTCATTTGAACTTCATAAAGTGAGCGTAATCACGATGGTTATAGTCCCTGGTGACTATACCTACTGATTACCACGTTATCTAGGCTCAGTGACGAGTCGTAGTTGCGGCCAAAATGCGTATTATTGCGTATTTTGTAACCAAACTACTCTTGGGTATCAAAACCGTTTGTTTTGATACCAAACCTGTTTTCTAAACTTAGTTAAGCATGTTTTAACATACTTAGCTCGTCACTTTTAGTTTAGTGTTTATATAGGGTCATAAGGTAAGCGATCTAAACAATCGCTTATACTTTCGAACCCGACCCGTTTGGTCGATCATTAGGATCCAACCAAACACATTAGGTGACCATAGTATATAGGGAATAACCTTCCGAGGTTATACCTTATGGTCGCTTCGTTTAAGTAGTTGTATGATAGGTAGTTCATATGCCTTAGGTAAATTACCAAAATGCCCTTTTTACGCCAAAATTCATTTTAAGCATATGTAACATAACTTTTGACATCTAAACTGGTTGGGAAACAATATTAGACATGTTAAGGCATATTTTACTTGTCATAGGACTAGTTAGGCAGTCCGAACGCGTTTTACGCGAACGACGCGTTAAAGTAGCATAAGCTACCTAAACGGGTCGTAATGGGTGGTAAGCACTTAGGTTAGGTTTCATTTTAGTATGTGGGCTTTGTTAAAACCATATTACATGAGTTCCCATACTCATTTGGTTTACGAACCCTCATTCTATCCGATCCTCCGGTATAGGTCCGGTATATTAACATAGTTACCTATATTAGGTACCGTTTGATTTTCGTGATCTCTAGCATTGTTTGGTTGTTACTCAAGGACTACTAAGCAATCTCAAGTGAGTACATAGACCCCTCTTTTACCGTTTTCAAACTGTTTTGGGGTGGAACACATGTGCCTACTTGTTACTTTCATGCTTTCCTGTTTTCACATCATATACTTGCTATGTTCAATAGTACATTTATAGTACATGATTTCATTGTGTTTTATGCTATGTATGCCCATTGTGTGCGTACTTAGTACATTGTTTTACATTACATTTTATGCTATGTATGCCCATTGTGTGCGTACCTAGTACATTGTTTTACATTACATTTTATGCTATGTATGCCCATTGTGTGCATACTTAGTACCCATTGTGTGCATACTTAGTACATCGTTTTACATTACATTTCATGCTATGTATGCCTATTGTGTGCATACTTAGTACATCGTTTTACATTACATTTCATGCTATGTATGCCCATTGTGTGCATACTTAGTACATTATTTTACATTACATTTTATGCTATGTATGCCCATTGTGTGCATACTTAGTACATTTATTATTCATCACATGCTTACATTTTGGTATGACATTTGGTTTGTTTAAATGGGACAATGTACATTCATTAACACCGATCATGCCGCTCGGTAGTAGGTAGTGGTACCATAGGACTTGACAACTCCCATTCCTGAAATCCCGGGTTTGTTTGGATTGGAAGGAATGACCGAATCCGAATACATTTCTAGGTGGACCTTAGACTTTGTGCTAGGGTTTATTCTACAGTCGCAAGGCTTGGATGTATGAATTTTTACAATACCGCATAGATGTTTATATCAGTATAGCATGCATTTGTTCCACAAAACATAACTTTGATTTAAACCATGTTTTACTTCAATACCTTGTTTTTGTGCATTTTACATATGGTTGAGTTGATATATTTCACTTACCATACATGACATTTTGACATTGATATACACAATTCGTGATTTACATTAGACATAGACATTAGACATGGTTTTCACACAAACATTTTAACATTTGATTATACATAAACATTTTACTTTGGTGGTTTGGTTTGAGTAAGTGATTTAAGTAACGAGGCGTGTGTAATATGATACAAGCATGGTGGATACGCCACTGGTACTTCCTATATATAAGTGCTTGTATGTTATTACATATCGTAGCGTTATTCAAATCATTTCAATTTAAGACATATAACATTTTACACAAATAACATACTTTTCACAAGACATTGTTTTACAAAACAACTTATCTTATACAAACTCATTTTACTTGGTTATTCATTTAACCATACATTATTCTCTTATTTATACATATCATCTGATTTTATTGCTTTTCAAATGATTTACAAGACAAAGCAAATTACAAGGTTCATGACTAAACATTTTCTTAAACATAAGTCATGAATTCTATTTTCACAAAACCTATGTATCTCACAGGCATTTTTATGCTGACGTACCTATTTTCCCATGTGTTACAGGATATGATGCATAGGATTTATCAAGATACACTTAGGCGGACTTCGGCCTTAGTGACAACAAAAGATGCAAGACTAGTTATTTATGTTATATTTCTTTGATTGTCAAGACATTTTAACTCTTTTATTCAATAAAACAATATTTCAATTTCCATGTGTTATGAAACAATGATTCTGTTACAACACTCCCCGATGTTTCCGCCACGTTTTGTTGTTTTACGTGGTCGGGGTGTGACAGGGGGGTTATAATACTTGCAACGAGGCTGAGCTTCGCTTTTTAGGGGTATTGTTCCCAAGTATAATAACACTATATCTTGAGAGTGAAAAGAAAATTATGTACGACTGAAACTGAGGTCGAGACCTCTTTTTTTAGCCTGATCGAAAGGCGGCTCGCGGCCCGCGAGGACACTAGGCTAGGGCCTAGGCTTCGCGAGTCAACACAGTAGCTTCAACACACACCTAGACACATGGCGCAAGGGGGTCCGGCCAGCTGCCCCTCAGTCGCGCCCCGCGGCTCGTTGGGTGAGCTGGGTCGCGGCCCGCGAGAACCCACATGTTTTGGTTTTATTTGATTTTTACAAATATTAATGTTATTTAGGGCCGTCTACGAGTATACGGGATAAACTATAGCGTTTTAGGGTGTTTTAGGAGGGTTGTTATAAAACCCTACTTCACCATTATAAAACCAAGCCTCCATCACCTCATTTGCAGTTTTCCAAACCTTCTTACACTCTCAAAACACTCTATAATCAGCTTAATTGCAAGTTTGTGGCAGAATTCTCTAAGTGCAAAAGTGAGCATCTACCTCACTTTTCTTCAACTTTCTTCACTTCTTATTCTTCTTGAAAGCTTTGAACACCATTAGGAGTGTTTCCACAAGTTTACCATTGTAAACTAAGGAGGAACATCACCATTTTGAGGTCCAAACTCTCTATTTTGGAAGAACTTTTACTTAAATCTTTATAAACTTGTTTAAAACTATACAATATTAAACCTACCTTGCTTCTAGTCAAGCCTATGGCTAAGGAGCTTGTGTATGGTGGATTGCCATGAGTTTAGAGGTGCAAATACCCCCTAAACTTTCTGTTTTGATAAGGTTCCAAGTAACCTTCAAGTGTGAGACCATCCAAGCTCACCATTATTCATATAGCGAGTCTTATATTTGTTTAACTGTGTGAACCATGGAAGCTTGGGCTCTCCAAACTTGTTCCACTACCTCACTTGCTTATTTGTTTATGTTCATCTAAGTAGCTTCTAAGAATCAAAGTAAAAACCCCACATCACCTCCAACATTTGCCATGTTGGGTATGGCACGCCCGGGATATTCTTACTTGGCTACTTAACAAGACTAGATAGTTGTATTTTCATTTCATTCATGACCAACCAGGTCATCAACTAAGTTGGTGACTTTGTGCTTTGGTGAATTATATAATGAGGTTGATACTACCTCCATGCTTGACTTACATGACAATACATGAATATATATGATGGACTAAATAATAACCTATACTATATAATATATATTTAACTGAATTCTTGATACTAACCGGATTATGGTTAGATGTCCTGAACTTAGGTTATATTATCTTCATTCTAGACTCCTCGTTTGTGATTCTAATGGGCAAGTTAGGACCCATGAAAACATATGAAAACTTAGTGTCCAAACGAGTATTTAGACAAGATATATTTTTGTGTACATATACTTTTTATACTTAATTCCGAATTCGAACTCTCCACAAACTCCGAATGCTCATACACTTTCATTTCCCCAATGTAGGGTAACATCGGTGCTCCACTCTCATCAATTCGTCAACTCACGTTTAATCGGAAAGCTTAGCAAAACTGTGAGTGTACATGACCCTTTTACTTTTCGACACTTTTAGGTGCAATGCCTATTCTTTATTAAAAATGCACACATACATTTAAAACATGCTTGACACAAACAAACAAACAATCCAATATACATGCTTGATACGTGATGCTAGAACTCATACATGCTAGAACACTTATTTGCTTTATACTTGTCATTAACTTCGTACGAGCCTCCCTTAACATGTATAGCACTATATGAGTAACATACCACCCTTATTCTTAGGTGATGTTAAGTTATACAAAAACGGTCTTGTCGTTGCGACGAAAAGAATACGCTAGTGGGAAACTTTGGGACGACAATTATAAGTTGCATGCTACTACCGTTATGTTAAGTCTTAGTTTACAATTATGCTATGTGGATTCGTTTACCCATTTTATACTTATGCTAGTAAATCAAACTTGTATGCTCGCCAATACTTTATGTGTTAACATGTACTTTAATATGTATTGCAGGAACTTAATGATGTTACGATGAAAGAAATCTAGTAGGAAGACTAAAAAGACACTTTAATTTTGTTATGTATTGTACTTTGTTTCCTTGTTGCAAGTTGTTGTAATTTGTTTCCAAACAACGTATTTTCCATTTAGAAATGAAATGAAATTTTGATTATTAAATACTTGTCGCAAATAGTCGTTATGAAGTCTCTTGGAATATCGTTTTCGTCTCACTCTGATGTTTTCGCCATCGGTTGGGGTGTGACCTCGAGGGGGGGGGGGGGGTGGACGGTCTCATGGCGGCCGAGGAGTCGACCTTGGACATAGCCCCGAGCAGGGTGGGTTTACATGTGAGATTCTTTATTGTTAAAAAAAAATTCAAGAAAATGCTACCTGCCGAAAATGATGCCATCACATTTAATATTTTGTCTTTTAGCAATATGATTGTAATATAATACATTGTAATAATATTACACAACATATACTTCATTCAATTCTTTCATTTTTTTTTAAAATTTAATAGCTTCTTCAAAATCATTTATATATAAAGAAAATAAATTCAACCATCACAACCAAGTAAAGCCAACATAATCAAACTATGCCTCATCCCATGAAAACATACATCTTTGTCTTGTTTCTGCTTTCATTTTCGTTGGTGAACATATGAAATGGTTTTTACTTACATACAAACTGGCATATCAAAGTCACCAATGGCATTCAAACCAGTGAGATTGTAGCCTACCCTTCAACTAGCGATGGTAGAGACTATGAACCCGAGACTCTAAGACCGTATCAAAGTTACATATGGGAATTCTGTGATGATGCTAGGAAAAGAGTCAAATATTATTCAACATTTGCTTGGCATCCATGAGGCTTAATTCGATTTTAAGTCACTAAATTCGTCCAAGCCTCTGCTATTACGAATTGCCTCTCTAAAACTGATTAAAGTGATTAGCGTAAACCCTAATGCAAAGCTTTGTTTATATAGGACAAGCTAGCAACTTGGGCTAGGTCATGGGCTACGAATTGGACAGGCCCAATTCGCTTGCCATTCCCCCAATGTGGGTTTGGTTAGCCCAATCACTACAACTAACTATTACAAAGCCAAACCCGCAAACTGTTTATCGTTTTACTAATTACAAGATATCCAAAGACCAAATCTAAAAGTTGTTGTCACAAATCTGCGCCAACAAACCCCCCCTTGACAATAGCTTCATAAAACAACTTTTTCTTCAGCCATCTTGCATTGTCTTTGGTCTTTGGATAGCTTCAGATTTAATAGCTTATGTCAGCAACAGACCCCCCCCCCCTAAGTTGATGCATTCAATCACCAAATCTTCCAAATCGTTAGCACTTGAGTAAACTTCAGTTCAGCATTTGCAAAGCAATCTTCAAATTCTTCAACTTTGTTTGTAATGTAGAAAGGAGGTTCTACCATGCATCCAATCACACTCATCTTCTCAACTCATTAACTTCTCAGCAACACGCTGCTTCAATCTGTATACTATAAAACAAACATCTCGAGAAACCACAAGAAATTTTCAACAAAGTTAAACAAATTATTATTATTCAAGAGATAGTTAAACTGTATCACAGATGAAGCATTTCTAATTCAGCACCAACATGCAAAAATTTGTCCAACACACAAGAACCTGCATGATTTAAAATCTTGAACTCACTTTCTAACACCGTCTCCCCCTATCGGTAACAACTCCTCCAAGAATAACAATTTTCCGTACATTAAGAATTTTAACGAAAATGACAATCTTTTTGGATGTTTATATTTTCTGAAAGCAAAAACATAACAAAAGCAATAAACACTCTATTTTTGTGAGTATCACTGGTAAGAAGATCATATCAGCAAAATCAAATTGTTTTCACACTATTAGATAATTCTTTTATAGAATTTTCGTGAACAGCAGTCCAAGACGATTACCAGTATGTTTATCCACTTAAACAAAATGCATGAACATTTCAAGTTCCATTACCGTGTGATACGTTAAGGTAATATTATACTGATATACTAGTGTGTCCCACTTCAGGACATACCCCCGCGATCAAGGTATGCACAAAGGTTACTCGTAGTAGGTGAGTATACTGAATTCATCCATTTTGTATTTACAACGACAGATAATTGGTGATCAGGTCAGTACTTCCATACAACAAAGAGACCAATATCTAACGAAGGCTAAGACAAATACCAATTTTTGGTACGACTTATGCATTTTGCACATATGAATGACTCTCTAAGAGAGCTTCTTCATTTTCTGGGTTTTTGGCATTTTTAGCTCTTTTAAGATATCCTGGTTGTGCCTGGGTCAGCATGTATCTGGTTGCAGCAGAAGGACAACCCTGATACTCCCGGATGAAATAACAGCATAAAGACCCAAAACCTCGGATTTTGGCAATCTAGCAATGCAAGATTTAAGGTCATTAAACCATACGCCACTGACGTGTTCCCCACTCATACTCAGTTCGTTAGGTTTGTATCACACTGGTAAGTTGATTATTTCATGCTTTTTGCCTACTGGTGCATCATATGATGAAGCTGCTATCACACTTAAGCAATTTAATTCATTATCCGTGTGACAGTCTAATTTGCTGATGTACTATCATTTCTTCTTTTTTCACACAGTGATAACTCATTTTTGATTTTTCTGATTTTTCTGATTTTCATTTTTCAATGTTTTTAAATTTTGTGGTTTTCTGTTTTTTTATTTTTGATTTTTATTAAAACAATAAAATATTTACAAAATTCTTATGAAAAATCAGTTATTCAGGATTCCTCATCCCATTGAGTTCGACTAAATGTTCAAAACGAGCTCTATCAAAAGCTTTTATGTAAAGATCTGCTAGGTTATCTAGTGTGTCGACTCGATGAAGTTCAATCAGTTTCTTTTCAGCACAATCTCATATAAAATGATGATGAATATCAATATGTTTTGTTTTACTGTGCTTTACGGGATTGTTTGTTATTGAAATAGTGGCATTATTGTCTATCATAATAGGAGTACGAGTGAAATCTAAATCGTAATCGTGTATCTGCTGTTGTATCCATAGAACCTGAGAGCAACGGCTACCCGTAGCAATATATTTAGCTTCACACGTAGAGGTAGTTACGCACGATTTCTTCTTGCATTACCAAGACACAATCCTCCCTCCTAAGAATTGGCAACCACCTGTGGTAGACTTTGTAGGATCGTGAAACGACCTAACGAGTCGATCAGAAGAGTGCTCAGACAGAATCAGAGGAGGAATTCATTGATTCTGTCTTTGTTTAGCTTGTATTCACTATTAATTGTCTTGTTTATTGATCTTGAAACAATTTACAACACGTAGACACTTCGACAGCACCTCGGCGTCGGAAACAAGAAGGTTACAAATGAACTAGACATGAGGAGTATTTATAGTGAGTATAATTTCGTTTGAAGGTGGCATTGCCCATTTCAAACGAAATTAAACATTCTAATTTCGTTTGAAAGTGGCAATGTCATTTTCAAACGAAATTACCTCTTTAACACACAAAACCTCCTATAATCTCGTATAACATGCCCTGATCTATCAATTCTAGTATAAGACTCGATACAAGACGAAAACGACAGACGTATGCACTAACAGACTCCCCCTCGGATGTTGACGAGTCTGAAGTATCATGTCTTCTCATTCTTCAGTCTTTACCGGTCTTCGGGCTCTTTCACAAACTGAGACTCGAACGAAGATGAAGTCGACAGACAACTGCACCAACAGACTCCCCCTTGAATGTTGACGGAATCTTCAGTGAGAGTCTTCAACATGACGACTCTTCAATCTTGATCGGTCTCCTTTCTTTCTTAGTATGTACCAGGATCTTCTCTTTGGATCTAACTTCATCAGACTCCCCCTATCATCATGCTGGGATCGCTGTCTGGAATTAGCTATCACCATGAGATCAAACCCTGGATTTAGTTCTATTCAGCTCACCTCCTGCACAAATTTTCTCATCAAAACATAAGTTTTTACTTAAATCAATAAGAAAAACTTACTAGTAATAGTTACATCAAGTTCAAATTAATGACCCTGATTAACTAATCTCAACTACTTTCTTAAATCAAAATTTCTTCAAATCAGTACACACACTCCCAAACCAGTTCATCATGTTCAGCACTTGAAATTTTGAATATCAGCTTTCCAACATCAGTTGTCGAAAATCTTTTTGTATTTTTCAAAAGTTTATGCTAAAACACTCCAAAAATCCTTTTGGATTTTTGAAATAAAGGAATGTAGAGAAGAAATATTTACAAACACTATTTTTGTGAGTTTGTGTAAGAGGATCATATCAGTTTATGTGACGAATCACTAGCACCGTTAAGCTTTAAACATTTTCAGTTCTAAACGATTCACATTGATTGACGATATTGATGTCCACTTAAACTCAATCTAAAAAATTTCGAAATGCTTACCGATACATTAAGGTATATTAATTTTGCACTAAGTTCTTATGGACCCCACTATCTCAGCATATCCCCTCATCATGCAATACACTGACTCAAGTAATGCCTTTAAACTTTTATCAACTGTGATTTGTGCAAAAACAAAGCAGAATGTTTAAACATTAACAATCAGGTCGATCTTTCGATACGCAGAGAAAGTCCAATGTTTAAACAAAATAAGAAAAATAAAACAAGTTGAAATTGTTTAGGCTTTAACCACCAAGTCGATACTCCCGTATACGCAGAGGTGATCCAAAGCTTAAACGAAACACCAAAGAAAATAAAGCAGAATGTTTAGGCACTAACATCCAGGTCGATACTCACGTATACGCAGAGGATGTCCAATGCTTAAACAAAATAAAGAAATAAAACAAGTTTAAATCTTTGCAAAAAAAAAATGCACAATCACAGCGACTTTTCAGCAAAGTTGTGAAAATTCACATACTTAACCAGTTTTATGTCTTTCGACAATCAGCGATTACTGGGTAGGCACACAATCAAGAAGGACAAAACTAAGTACTATGCTTTCGACCATGTTTCCCACTAGAACTAGGCTTTTTTATTTAAGTTTGTATCGTTATCGCAAATCTACTAGTCTAGCTGAGCCTACCGTCACATCTTTAGTGAGACCGTTTATCACTTTAGACTTTACATTTCTTTAGCATGCTGTGACAGTCCAACTAATCTACTAACATTTCCTCTTTTTCACAACAAAACTCATTTTTGCATTTTTCAATGTTTTTGAAATTTTTGAAATTTTCTGTTTTTTTTTTAATTTTTACTCCCCCTAAAATCCAAATATGTCTCAATTTTGATTTTCTGGGAAAATTTGAAAACAAACTGTACAAGGAAAGGTGACAACATGATGAGAATTACTTCAATTCTCCATTCACTCGGCTTAAACAATCAGAACTCCCCTTGACAACAAAACATTTTCCCATAGTGATTTCAAAACACTTAAGTTTGTTTTAATCAAAATGGTTTTTCCGAAAAATTAGTTTTGTGAGTCATTTCTTAAACATGGGGATCATTCATCACCTTGTTTTCTTTAACCACTTGATTTTACATTTCCCGATTTTCTCAACACAATCACATGTAGAAAATCAAGTACAACTTAATGTCCCTGATTTACCACTTGTAAGTCGAAATCACTTTCGTGAATTTCTCAAGAAAAATGCCGATTCCTGCTCCACTCTTACCAACCTGGGAGCTCCGGCAAGTCAGGTTTTTCATTTAAACAGATTCACCCAAGCCTGATTGTCCTTGGGTGATTTTGAATTCTTGTTCAACAATGGTGGAAAATTTGTATCATCCATTGTTAGACCAGAATTCTCAACTTTTACCTCAACACACGGCTCTTCTGGCTTTACCACACCAGATTTATTACCTGAATGTGGCTTGTCTGACTTTGAAGAGTCAGATTCATTGCCAACACGTGGCTCATTTATTTCCGAAGAAACAAATTCATCACCACCAACTTTCTTTTTCTTCTTTCCCTCTTTCGTCCTCAGATTTGTATATGATGAATCCGTTTTGCTTGATTTGTCATTCTTTGGCGAGCAAGACGATTTATCAGAACTTTTATCTGTTTTACCAGTTGTATCCGAGGAAAAAATCCTCTCGAGATATTCTCTTGCCTTCTTCCTCTTTTTCCTCAGTCTGTCTTTCTGCCCTTGTGAAAGCTTCACTTTCTGTTCGCGAACTTTCTGTTTTTGAACTTTAGGTTCTTGAACTTTCTGTTCTTTAGGCTTGACATTGACTGGTTTCTTTGCCAATTTCTGAGAATCAACCCTCGATCTTCCCATTGATCTCATTGGGCAATCTTTGGCAATGTGACCTTTTATTTGGCAGTTATAGCATCTCCTCGTCTCATAACTCCAACTCTGGCAGTTAACAGCAATGTGTCCTTGATAACCGCATCTGTAACACACTCTGTTATTGTACCAATCACCATCTTCAGTCCAAACATTCAGATCATAACATTGTTTGGCTTGGTGATATCCATCTCTCCTCTTGTATGCTGGATTTGGCTTTTGAGCACTGTGGTCAAACCTGCACCACTTATTACCAACAGTTTTTGAGTTTTGATTTTCTAATTTTTGTGATTTTTTATCACGATTGGATGATTTAACTGATGAGCTTTTATTTTCTTTTTGAACATTTTTCGGTTTTTTATCCTTTTGTTTTTGTTCCACATTCTTCTTTATAGGTTTTTGCGTTGAGCATTCACCTTTTTTAGTAGAATGTAGAATAGTTTCTTTAAACATTTCATTTAATTTCAAAAATATTTTTCTTTTCTCAATTTCATCATCAGTTTTCTCATCACAATCTTCAACTTTGACTTTGTCAAAGTTTGTGACATTGTCACTTATTGGAACAGCATTGATCGGTTTTGGACATACATGTGATGTAGAATTCACAAAACCTTTCAATTTATTCTCTAGCTCAGCAATCTTATTCCGAGCACTTTCAGCTTCATTTTCAAGCTGAATGATTTTCTGAAGATGAGAATTTATTTCAATTTGCTTTTCAAGATTATTTTTACCAAAAATATCTTTCTCATCTTCTAAAATCTTTATTTGACTTTGAAAATCCTTTTCAATTTTTATTTTTTCATTTTCAAACATTTTCTGATTTTTAAAAATTTTTGTTTTCTAATGACAAACTCTCAACATTCTTCAAGAGTTTGTCATTTTCAAATTTCATTTTTTCACAAATTAAGCGCATATCAAGAATCTGTTTCTCATCATTTTTCTTCTTGTCTTTCAAAGCTGAAATCTCTTCAGTCTGTTCCTCTCCCACTTGGACACCTTTATTCTTGCTCCTTTTTAATATTGATTTTCCATCTTGACTTTTCTTATTCACATCATTGTTCTCCATTTGTTCTTCAAGCTTCTTAATGAATTGAGAAATAGACAATCCATAGTATTCTCCTGCTCTCTTTAAACTCAAAAGATATGTATCCCATTCTTTTTTAGGTAAGGCATTGGCTAATTTCTCAACCCATTTATTTGGACTTTTGGTTATACCTTTCTCAGACATTGAACGAACAAGATGGCTATATCTCTCAATGATACTCCTTGTACTTTCACCTGGACAATTTGAAAACGACTTAAACTCTTTTATTAATAAAAGTGTTTTACTATCCATATTAAAGAAATTTATATCCATGATACGGAAACACGTTTAACAAAATAATCACTTAAAATGAAATATCAAATTCAAACTAGATCCCCTTTCAAACGAAATACCAATCACTTAAAATTCTGATTGGGCCGATCAATTAGTGGGCTGACACTTCTTGATGAAATCAAAATCACATGCAATAGCAAATTATATGGCCCACAATCAACAAATATCACAACACAATTCTCATTGGGCCGATTGTTAAGTGGACAGATTGAAGTTTATTTTGATTGGGCCAAATGTTAGCGGATCTGATTGTTTTAAATCTTGATATATGAGGCCGACAAAAGCTGTTGTAATATTAAATGTGATTGGGCCGATATATTGTAGTGGGTTGTCAATTATCACCACATGCAATTCTCAACTCAAATGGCCGACAAATATGATATATTCACATGCAAACTCTTGATCTTTGCAAATAGTGGCCTGACAAACTTTAATTCTATTGGACCGAAACTTTGATTAATATGAACTTTCAATTTATGAGACCTGGAACTATTCAAAAGAAATTGCAACCTTCAAACGGAATACTGCTCTGAAACGGGATAGTATAATCTCGTTTGAAACCGTTCAAGCTGGATTATAAGTTGAAACGAAATTGTCTTGTTCAAACGAAATCCTCAAACGATATTATGGTTTCAAACAGAATCAGTAGTCTCTTCAAACGAAATTACTCACAAAAAGAAATTTCAAACGAAATAATAGTGCATTTTCAAACGAGATTATCACAACAGTTCAAATGAAATTAATATGATGTCATCTTTTCGAACTGTTTTTAGCAAAATTGATCAAGTATTTGTCTGATTTTAGTTCTGAAACTTTCTAGGGTTTGTTAAAACACTATTGCGCACATCATGTGTGAAAATCAGAACATTTTGACCGTGAAAACTTGATTAATGTTGAAAAGAAGGTGTAGAAATCAGAATTTTCCAGCGAAAATGAGCTAAATGGTAAGAACTCTTCCTCCTGAGCTCTGATACCACATGTAGGATCGTGAAATGACCTAACGAGTCGATCAGAAGAGTGCTCATACAGAATCAGAGGCGGAATTCATTGATTTTGTCTTTGTTTAGCTTGTATTCACTATTAATTGTCTTGTTTATTGATCTTGAAACAATTTACAGCACGTAGACACTTCGACAGCACCTCGGCGTCGGAAACAAGAAGGTTACAAATGAACTAGACATGAGGAGTATTTATAGTGAGTATAATTTCGTTTGAAGGTGGCATTGCCCATTTCAAACGAAATTAAACATTCTAATTTCGTTTGAAAGTGGCAATGTCATTTTCAAACGAAATTACCTTTTTAACACACAAAACCTCCTATAATCTCGTATAATGTTGGTGCATACATCTGTCGACTTTCGTCTTATATCGAGTCTTGGATTCGTTGCGGATTTGAATAAGTGTGACATCATCAAAATGACATCATGTGACATCATAAAGATGACATCACATCTTACAACATCATGTGAATACAACACATGCAAATGAAGACAAAAGTTTAAGTTTGTTTGAAAGTTATGTTATAGTCCGTTTGAGAAGGGTCATGTTTGAAATGGGCAATCCGTTTGAAAGGGTTCCGTTTGAAGGGTGCCATGACACCTTCAAACGAAAGGGTCCTTCCTATAAATAGCCTTCATGTTCATTTCATTTGTAACTTTCCGGCTTGTGCAACGAAGTGCTGCCGAAGTGTTGTCAGGTTGTAAATCATTGTGAAATCAATCATACAACAGTTTAAAGTGTGAATCTTGCTGAATTGAACTTTACACGTCTGTTTCCGCCTTTTGTGTTGAGATAAACTCTTCTGATTGACTCGTTCGGGTCTGAAAACGATCCTACAAGTGGTATCAGAGCTCAGGAGGAAGAGTTCATACCAATTCAGCCACTAATTCTGATTTTCTACACCTTCTTTCACAATTAAACAAGTTTTCACAGATACAATTGTCTAAAACTTTCACAATGTATGCGTAATTGTGTTTTAATAAACCCTTGAGAATATCAGTTCAAAATTCGAAGTAAAAGTAGTAAAAATGGACTGAAAATTGGCTTCCGTTTGAACGAAACAGCCACATTCTGTTTGAAATTGACATATCGTTTGAAAATCATGGGTCATACCGTTTGAAGAATGTATTCCGTTTGAAGAGTATTGTTTGAAACACGACTTCCGTTTGAAAATGGTTTAGCAGTTCATGTGATACGTGTCTTGATCTGATAAATTGTCATCATTGTGTTTGAATTAAAATCGGCCATGTGATCTGATAAAAGATAAAGACTCATGTGACATTAATAGCGGCCCATGTGAAACAATTAATATCACCGATCCATTTGTGCTGAATATTGTAAAGTTGTTGTCGGCCACCTACATTGATTAAATACATGTGATTTCGTATAATATAGGCTCAATCAGTATGCATGTGATAATATCATATTGCATGTGAATTTGTGTGTCGAAGTAACTGTTTGTCGGTCATTAAAAGCCCACGAGATTTTGTCTATTCTTTAATGGTTTGGCTTTTGTGATAATTGTTGTCAGATACATGTGATTAAAGGTAGCTGCCCACTACATGTCATCGGCCCAATCAACACACATCACTTTTAATTAGTGTCTGATTTACATCAGTTCGGTCCAATCAACATTTGAATAACATCAATTTGCATGTGACATTGTCAGTTTCCATGGGCTTTGATTGAAAATTACACTAGAGTGTTCGACTTTCATGAGATTGTTTTAAGTTAGTTTGAGTTCACATGAATCGAATTTTCATTCAGGTTTGATATTTGATCAGTTCACACAAAGTGAACTTTGTTTCACACAGTTTGAATTTGATCCCAGTTCACAAGAGGTGGTTCAATCCGTTTGAATTCTATTTCGTTCCAGGTCGTGTGGTTTAGCCAGGTCATTGGAAAAGGTCGTTTGATTTTGATTCGGGTCATAGCAGTCCGCACAGTGTGTCAACCTTCAATCCGCACAGTGTGTCAACCTTCAGTCCGCACATAATATTTACCAGTTCGAGTACAAGTCTTATTCTGTTAATTGATAAGTCTTTAAACTGATTGTGGTTTGTTTGTTGTCAGGTGTTCTACAAGGTGAACCAGTTAGTTTGAAAGCTTGTTTGAGAAATTCTTCGATACCAAAACATGGATTCTGAATTCTACAACGCATTTGCTTCAACCCCGATTACTCCGACTACCATTGCTCAGAACATGAACTCGGAAAATGAGACTAGAACTACACAAAAACCCCCGAAACTTATGGGAATTGAAGAGTATCATCGATGGAAAAATCGTTTTGAGAATTGGGTTCAGGCAAACCATCTGAGAGCTTGGGAAAGTATTGAAACAACATACATCAGACCACAGACTGCTATGAATGTTGATAAAATTATCTTAGAGTTTTCAGACCAAGAGAGAGAGAGAGAGTTATAAAGGAGAGAAAATGATGATAAGTCTGTTGCAGCAAGCTATCAAAGAGGATATATTTGTTTTGCTCCAGCATGATGGAAATACATATTCGATCTGGAAAGCTCTTGAGAAGAAATTTGAAGGAAGTACAGAGATGTTACAGAGTAAAGCAGCGTTACTAAAAAAGGAGTTTGAGCTGTTTACTAGCATGCAGGGTGAAACTACAAAGACTCTCATTGAGAGATACTGCCATCTTGTGCGCACCATGTCTCAGTTGAAGATTATTAAAACTCCAGCAGAATGGGTTGAAAAGCTTGCTGATGCTTTACCACAAAAGGAATGGGGTACATATCTCATGATTCTGAAGAATTCTGGACAGTTTAGCAGATTGTCGATTGGTCAGTTTATTGAAAAACTGGAGGCACAGGATCTTGAACAGCAGAAAATTGCAAGAATGAACAGTTCAAGCCATCAACAAGACATCAAACTGTATTACAAGGGAAATGTTCAAACTGTTGAAGCAAGTCCAAAGATCCAAACTGCATTTAGTGCAGGAAATCAATCATACAACAGTTTAAAGTGTGAATCTTGCTGAATTGAACTTTACACGTCTGTTTCCGCCTTTCGTCTTGAGATAAACTCTTCTGATTGACTCGTTCGGGTCTGAAAACGATCCTACAAGTGGTATCAGAGCTCAGGAGGAAGAGTTAATACCAATTCAGCCGCTAATTCTGATTTTCTACACCTTCTTTCACAATTAAACAAGTTTTCACGGATAAAATTGGCTAAAACTTTCACAATGTGTGCGTAATTGTGTTTTAATAAACCCTTGAGAATATCAGTTCAAAATTCGAAGTAAAAATTGTAAAAATGGACTGAAAATTGGCTTCCGTTTGAACGAAACAACAACATTCCGTTTGAAATTGACATATCGTTTGAAAATCATGGGTCATACCGTTTGAAGATGTATTCCGTTTGAAGAGTACCGTTTGAAACACGACTTCCGTTTGAAAATGGTTTAGCAGTTCATGTGATACGTGTCTTGATCTGATAAATTGTCATCATTGTGTTTGAATTAAAATCGGCCATGTGATCTGATAAAATATAAAGACTCATGTGACATTAATAGCGGCCCATGTGAAACAATTAATATCACCCAGTAAAGGGGGAGTTCTGATTGTTTATGCTAAGTGGATGGCGAATTGAAATGATTCGATATCAGTTGTTAAGTTTATTGTACAGTTTATTTTCAAATTTCCTAAAATTTGTTTTCATTTTAGGGGGAGTAAGAAATTTCTGAAAATCCAAAAACATTAGAAAATTTGAAAAGGTCAAAAACAGGAAATCAATCTGGAACAGGCATTTAAAGTTCAGTTAACACTAGTGGGTTTTCAAGTGTTAATCCTCCAAGTGTTCAAAGTGCAAGTGTTGGTAATGGGCATATGATTCAGTGCAATGTGGCATTGCATCTTCAAAATGGTCAAAACTTTTCTGAAGAAGTTGTGAAAAATCATATGGGTCTATTGGTTACTGCTTTGGAATCTTATGAAGGTTTGATAGCCGGAAAGATTGGTAACCCGATGCTAACAAAGGAAGATTATGATCAAATTGATGCAGAGGAATTGGAGCTTATAGATATTAAATGGGCTTTAGCAAGTGTTCTAAGAAGGGCTGAAAAGTTTAAAATGATTACAGGAAGAAATGATTTATTGGATGCCCATCTTTCAGCTTTAGGTTTTGATAAATCTAAAGTTACTTGTTTTAAATGCAGGGAGAAAAGACATTTTAAGAGAGAGTGCAAGAATCAGGAAGTTAGTGGTGCAAAGAATCCGTTTGGTGGTCATGATTACTATCGGAAGGCTATATATCAACAAATTACTCATTAACCGCATCAACAAAAAGATTCAACAACTGCTCATGGGAAAATGATCGAAGATGCAAACAAGAAAGCTTATTATAGTATCATTGATCAAGATGATGAAAAAGTGGCAGCAGGTTTTAGCTGGGATAAATACATTCCAGCTGGTTCAAATCTTGGAGCATTCATTGCTCAAATTGTTCAAAAGCCGGAATTGATGAAAGAATGGATAGCAGTTTTATCTGATGATGAGAAAAGTGAAGATGAAGAATCTGTTTCTTTTAAAAACAGTTCATCAGATACTAGTGATGATGATGAAGAAGTTGAACAGATAAACATTGGAAAATCTCATTTATCTTCTAATAGTTTTGAATTTTATTTTGCAGATAAATTGAAGAAACTCGAAGATGTCACACCCTGGCTTTGCGGAAGCGTGGGTAATTTTGGTGTGACTTCTTAATACCATAGCTAAATCATAACAAAGCTATATGAGTTTAAAAACCATGCAAGTCATCATTAAGTTTAGAAATCAACATACAATACCATTGTTTTAAACATACGACCATAACCATGTTTAGTAAACATTACAACTTATAACAAACATAAACGAGGGTTAAGGATTGTGTCTTGTCCAGGTAAGAGAACACAACCCCTAATCCTTGATGACTTCATGAAGATTGCAGCGGAAAACGTTCATACCGTGCCAGAATCCGTTAATTTCCTGAAATACATGTGAGTTGAAAAATCAACAATAATGTTGAGCGAGTTCATGTGCAAGTGAGTAAGTAAAACACTTGTAAGTATAAAAGTTTCCTGGTATGTAGCAGTGTAAGAGGACTTGTGATCACCAATGGTTTGCAAGGCCATTAGCATGTTGTGAAATGCAAGTAAGTAAGATACAACCCTAGCCGATTTTGCGTTGGGTACCAAGTCACTCCGGATCCGTTCTGTTAGTCCTCCGAGAGGCCTGTTCTGTTGGACCGGGAGCTGGGCTCGCTACACCCAAATAGATCTACCGCTCGAGTCCCTCGGGGTTCTAACTACCCATTCACATGATCTAAACCTCCTTACGTAAATCATACCGTGTATAAAGTACTTGTAAACAAAGTAACATGTATTTCACCCCCGCGGTTAAGTAAACTGAAAACAGTTAGAGAAAAGGGGGACATGAACTCACAGTGGATGCGTAAACTCTATCAAGCGTCTCCTGGTACTGTAAGCTGTGCAATGACCTACAAGTGCTAATTCTATTAGACGGACGGCCGTGCTTTAGCTTTACAGTTTATGTTTGCGGGAAATAGTTAGACAACTATTTCGTGTTACATTTTGTACATGCTTGATAGTTATTTTCCTTCCCAAGGATGGGGGATTCAATACATGTGCGTAATATTTTCCATCATTAAGTCTCACTTAACCTTTATATATATTCAACTCCAAAATATAAGTATTTATCCAAAATACGTTGTTAAAGTACGCGTTCATAAATACTTTCGTAATTGTGTAAGTTACGTTTTAACATACGAGTGGTAATATAATTACTGGTGTAACTTGTATATTTATGGCGAAAGCGTTCGTATTACTTTTGGAGTCGTTAACGTTCGTAAACATTATTTTTACCCTAAAAATAATATTTATGTATTTCACAAAATAATCATAAACAGTGTGTGAAATTATATATTTATCACGTTAATATTTTGTGAAAATCCCACCTCCGAATATTTAGTAATTTAAGTCATGGCGAAATTTATGTTTTGAAATCATGTCAAAAATGATTCTAACACTTGTAATGTAAACAAGTTTAAGTGTTAGGTTTTTGGAAAAATTTCGCCAGAGTTTCCTCTGTAACTGGAGGTGGCCACGCTTTCAAGCGTATCATTTTCTTTTAATAATCAATTCAACAATCTTCTTTATTCAATCAAACAATTTCCAACACATCAAACTAGTCAATAAATATGTAAATTTGCATAGTCGCATGAACTTGTAGTTTTTCCGAATCTATATTATAAATCCCATTTATATACGTAGATCTTTATATAAAGTAGCTTTAATCTTGTAAAAACCTCGTGTTTAGAGAAAACCGTCTTTACAACTTCTAGTAACAAGTGACAAATATACTTCTTT
The DNA here is from genome assembly GCA_030545235.1 of Helianthus tuberosus. Lineage (NCBI taxonomy): Eukaryota > Viridiplantae > Streptophyta > Magnoliopsida > Asterales > Asteraceae > Helianthus > Helianthus tuberosus. Next base: position 59,246,716 of record CM060375.1, read on the forward strand.
GTCGGATCTTTCCATTTCACAAGTGTCTACACACTTGTGGTTTATAAAATCATATTTATTAGTGTAAGATCCATCTTTAGAAAAACATGATTTCTTTAAAGTGTGGTCTTTCAAAAATACCACTTGCGGATACGTAGATCCGCTAGTTTTAAACACCATTTTACCGGTTAAATCACTTTTACACCAGTATAATATTTCACACAAGTTCATGTCTCTAAAATGTGGTAGTGTTTCACCTTTAACCCTTGTATCTATCAAAAACAAGCTTATGTGAAGATACATGATTTTACAAAGTCGGGTTAAACGAAGTTTCGAGCTACCACATTATAGATCGGGTCACAATAAGCACAAATTTCAAGTCCTACGACTTTTACACAAGTTATACGTTATTAACCACCATTTTTGTGATTTTACTAGACTTTAAAGATTCAAAACGCGTGTTTACAATATTTAACCGACGAAAGTTCTTTTAACCACTTTAGATATGTGTGAAAACGAGTTTTAAAGGTTATACCTCTAGCTCAAGGCTAGGGAAGATCTTTGACGAAAAACGCGTGGATAAAAGATAACGAGAGAGGTCCTTCGTATTCCGCTTGCACCAAAGCTCCTTAAATGCAACTTGTGATGTTTGTATGTGCTTGGAATGAAGAGATCAAGAGCCGAAAATTATGATGGTGGGTGTGTGAGGTGCGGCCGAGAGTGGGTAAGGGAGAGAGAGTAGTGTGAGTTTGTTGATTGTTAAGTGATAAATCTCTAAGTGATTAGTGTGTATATATAGAAGAGATTAGTATGCTATTGTCCATTGGTCACTATGTTCACTAGATACTAGACAACATGATCATCCAAGATTACAAGGTACAAGGTGTTGCCCCCTAGGCAACCGAATCGGTTTGGGGGGGGGGGTCCATGGTTCGATTTTAAGTAGGTGGTTAGGAGACTTTGTTTAGTTAAGTAGTTTAACTAAGTATCTAACTTAGTTAGTTGCATGTCACACATTATGGCGGGTGTTAGGGTAATCAGGGACCCTAACTGGCTCAGAAAAAGAGTAATAATAAAAATAGTGATGTTTTTATGTTCCGGGTAAAGTCCGGGTGTTCGGTTGGATAGTAATCCGTTAAAGTGTTACAAAAGACTTTAAAGTGTCGTTGTTACATTTTTAGTGACACAATTTGTTTTCCCGACACTTTAGAAAGTGTCTAGTGATATTTTCTCATTTTTGGCACTTTACTAGTCAGCTAGAAGCTGGTTAAATTATTAAAGTGCTGTGTTTGGTACTTAAAGTACGTTTTAGGCACATCCGAATCAGTGTATCTTATCCCTAGAGACGCGGTAACACAACCCTTATATCCTACACTCACTACCAGTGTAGTTAAAATATATGAGGCTCTTAACAGGCCTTGAGGCAGTATTTGCCTGATGCTGGTGATATCAGCATGTTCACTGTGTATCCGTTTAGTGCTACTGTGCTTTTTGTGCATCATGTTTGTCACTAAGGTTCAATATGTAAATAATGTAGTGACAGCAAGCAAGTATGATGCAAGTAAGTGCATGTATTATTATGCAGGTAGCAGTTTATCAGCTAGTTTCAATCAAGCACAGTAATTAAGTAATAATTAATCATTAATTAAGTTGTACGGATACCTGGTTTAGTGCGGGTTGTCACATTCTCCCCCCGTTAAATAAATTTCGTCCCGAAATTTTAAGTTCTGCTTGTAGAAGCAGGGTTCTTGGGAAATAAGTGGGGGTACTTTTCTTTCATCCGGTCCTCACGCTCCCAGGTGAATTCAGGACCATGTCTGGCATTCCAACGAACTTTGACGAGTTTGACACTGCTCCGGCGGGTCTTGTTAACTTTCCAATCTGTGACCTCGACGGGTTCTTCTACGAAGTGGAGCGTGTCGTCAACATGAATTTCGTCGATAGGAATGGCAACGTCAACTTGAGTTGGACTTTTCTTTAAATTGGATACATGAAATGTATCGTGAACACCATTTAGTTCAGCAGGTAGATCCAACTTGTATGCTACTGTTCCGATTCTTTCCAGAATTCTAAAGGGACCAATGTAGCGCGGATTTAGCTTCCCACGCTTCCCAAAGCGTGCTACCCCTTTCCAGGGTGATACCTTCAATAACACCATTTCTCCAACTTGAAAATCCACATGTTTATGGTTTGGATCCGCGTAGGCCTTTTGTCTGTGGCGAGCGGCTTCGATGTTTTTAAGAATCTGCGCAATCTTGTCCGTCGTCTCTTGGACGATTTCGGGACCGGCAAGCTGTCTATCACCTGCGTCAGCCCAACATAGTGGTGATCGACACTTGCGTCCGTATAGGGCTTCAAAAGGCGCGACACCAATACTGGTGTGGTAGCTGTTGTTGTATGAAAATTCGACCAAGGGTAAGTGTTTATCCCAGCTACCGCCCAAATCCATAACGCATGCTCTCAGCATGTCTTCCAAGGTTTGTATCGTTCGCTCGCTCTGGCCATCAGTTTGCGGATGAAATGCAGTGCTCAGATTTAATTGTGAGCCAAAAGCTTCCTGGAAGGATTGCCATATTCTTGACACAAACCTTCCGTCTCTATCGGAGATGATTGAGAGGGGCACTCCATGACGTGCTACGATTTCTCTCATGTATATTTCAGCTAATTTGCTCGTGTTATCCTTTTCTCTGATAGGTAAGAAGTGTGCCGTTTTTGTTAATCGATCCACTATCACCCAGATAGTGTCATGGCCTCTTGGCGTTCTTGGCAGCTTTGTAACAAAATCCATGGAGATTTGTTCCCACTTCCATTTGGGAATCTCCGGTTGTTGCAGGAGTCCCGAAGGCTTCTGGTATTCTGCCTTGACTTTAGCGCACGTTAAACATTTGCTCACGTAGACAGCAACGTCGCCTTTCATCCTAGGCCACCAATAGAAATCTTTAAGATCGTGGTACATCTTATCCGCCCCCGGATGAATAGAGTACCGTGACTTGTGCGCTTCGTCGAAAATAACATTCCTCAAATCGCCAAACAAAGGAACCCAAATCCTTTTCTCAAAACATAACGTTCCTTCCTCGTTTGGTACCAAAAGCTTCTCCATCCCACGGAGATATTCTTCCTCAAGGTTTCCCTCCTTGAGAGCTTCTTTTTGTGCAGCGCGAATGCGCGAGGGAAGATCGGTTCGTATGATCATTTCTAGAGCCCTAACCCTTATGGGCTTGATTCTTTCTTTACGACTTAGGGCATCGGCGACCACATTCGCCTTCCCTGGATGATACTTGATCTCGCAGTCGTAATCGTTCAGTAATTCAACCCATCGTCTCTGTCTCATATTCAGCTCTTTCTGGTTGAATATGTGTTGCAAGCTCTTGTGATCTGTGAAGATTGTGCATTTCGTACCATACAGGTAGTGTCTCCAGATCTTTAGTGCAAAAACCACTGCGCCAAGCTCTAAATCATGGGTGGTATAGTTCTTCTCGTGCACTTTCAGTTGGCGTGATGCGTAAGCAATGACCTTTTGGCGTTGCATCAACACACATCCCAATCCCTGACGCGATGCGTCGCAGTATACCACAAAATCGTCGGTACCTTCCGGTAGAGCTAAAATTGGCGCGTTGCAGAGCTTATCCTTCAATAACTGAAACGCTTCGTCCTGTTTGATTCCCCAATCAAACGTCTTATCCTTCTGGGTCAGGAGTGTCAAAGGTTGGGCGATTTTCGAGAAATCTTCGATGAACCTTCGATAGTAGCCAGCCAAACCCAAGAATTGTCGAATCTCGGTTGGCGTTGTAGGCGTCTCCCAATTCTTGATAGCCTCGATCTTTGTGGGATCAACATGAATTCCATCCCCATTAACCACATGTCCAAGAAACTGGACTTCGCGTAGCCAAAACTCGCACTTGGAGAATTTGGCGTACAGTTGTTCCTTCTTTAGCAGCTCCAAAATGGTTCTAAGATGTTGTTCGTGTTCAGCCTTCGTCTTTGAGTAAATCAGGATGTCGTCGATGAATACAATCACGAACTTGTCTAAGTATGGCTTGCAAACTCTATTCATCAAGTCCATAAACACTGCAGGCGCATTGGTTAAACCAAATGGCATCACGAGGAACTCGTAGTGTCCATAACGAGTTCGGAAGGCTGTTTTCGGGATACTTTCCTCCTGTATCCTCAGTTGATGGTATCCAGATCGAAGATCGATCTTAGAGTAACAGCTTGAACCTTGAAGTTGGTCAAACAGATCATCGATTCTTGGTAGTGGATATCTATTCTTGATCGTCAGCTTGTTCAGTTCCCTGTAGTCGATGCACATCCGAAAACTACCGTCCTTCTTCTTAACAAACAGGACTGGAGCTCCCCAAGGTGAGAAGCTTGGTCGAATAAAACCCTTGTCTAACAACTCTTGAAGTTGCGTCGACAGTTCCTGCATCTCAGACGGAGCAAGTCTGTAAGGTGCCTTAGCTACAGGCGCGGCGCCTGGAACTAAGTCGATGTGAAACTCGACTTGCCTCTGAGGTGGCAGTCCGGGTAAGTCTTCTGGAAAGACTTCTGGGTACTCCCTCACGACAGGGATGTCTTCGATTTTTTTGGCTCAGCAGCCTTCTTATCCACAATGTGTGCCAGGAAGGCAACACATCCCTTCTGCAAACACTTTCTTGCTTTCAAACAGCTGATAATTCTCAATGGCGTCTCACGCTCTTCTCCATGTACAACAATGGTCTCACCATCTTCAGTTGGAATACGAATCACCTTTTCGTGGCAAACTATCTCCGCTTTGTTGCCAGATAACCAATCCATTCCTACTACCACGTCGAAACTTCCCAATTGGACTGGTAGTAGATCCAAAGAAAACTCACGTTCTCCCAATTCTATCACACAACCTCTGATTACTTCGTTGGCTTCAACTAACTTTCCATCAGCTAATTCGATCGAGTAGGGTATGTCTAACTTATTAGCAGCTAACCCAAGCATATTCTTAAATTCTAGCGATACGAAGCTATAGTCGGCACCAGTATCAAACAGAACAGATGCATAGCGTTGATTGATAGGGAACGTACCGGTAACAACGTTGGGATCCTGGCGTGCTTCCTTTGCTCCAATCTGAAATACCCTTCCACGGGCTTGGTTCAAATCCGGGCAATCCTTTTTGAAGTGCCCAATGTCACCGCAATTGAAACATCCAAGTCTTTTACCACTTCCCGCACCATCCATAACTGGCGGGTTGTTCTGGTTAGCATTTCCAGCTTGGTTGGCATTGTTGTTTCGATTATTCCCCTGCTGGCGACCTCCAAAACCTCCCCGGTTGTTATTCCTATTACCATGTCCTCCCTGGCCTCCCCGGCCAGTACCAACCCAACAGGTGTCCTTAGAGTGACCACGTTTCCCACATGCTTCACATACTTTTATCCCACAATGACCAGAATGGTGACGCTGGCAGGCATTACACCTGGGATGGGTGCCCATATATCCCTTTCCTCTCCTTCCACTGCCAGCTGCACCCTGAGCTGGCGTGCTTGGTGCTCCTCTCATACCATCACTGCTAACACCTAACTTGAAGTTCGAAAACTTTCTTTTGTTACTTCCTGACGACTCAACATGAGTCTCTTTCTCCTTTGCCTTAACATCACCAAACTTGTTCAGACGAATCGCCTCTTCTGTGAGAGCTACGCTCAAATCAATGGCTTCTGTAATAGTTGCTGGTTTGGAGGAGGTTACCATGCTAATGATTTGGGGAGCCAAACCCCAAATGAAGCGCTCAATACGCTTGTATTCAGGCGTAACCATGTAAGGAACCACTTGAGATAAGTCGTGAAACCTCTGGACGTACTCCGCAATCTTTGGCCCATCCATCTTTAAGTGCCAAAATTCAGTCTCCAACCTCTGAATTTCTGCGCGTGAACAGTACTTTCGGCTCATCAGTTCTTTCAATTCGGCCCAAGTCAGGGCGTAGGCGGCAGCTTCGCCTAAGGTTTGGACTTGTAAGTTCCACCAAGATAGGGCTCCGTCGAGAAATAGCCCTGAAATGTATGTGACTTGTTGATCCTCTGCACACTTGCTCATGCGTAAGACGGAATCGGTTTTCTCAGCCCAGCGGGTAAAGGCAACTGCACCTCCTGTGCCATCGAAGTTAACTGGTTTGCAGTCTAAGAACTGCTTGTAGGTGCATCCTGCACGTATGTTAAAACATGTGTTTGGCATTAGCATCACCGCTAAAATCTCCAACTAGTTTGTGGTAGGTTCGAATGGCGTGGTATTACCGTGAGGTGGATTGTTATTGCCTTGATTAACACTTCCGCTTCCTCCTGGCTGAGAAGCTGCGTACTGCGCTATGGCAGCAGCAATGACTTGTTGTAGCTCTTCCTGAGTGGTAGGCATAGGCTGCTGTTGTCGTCTTGGTGGCATCTTTCTAAAAGATGTGTTCATGTTGGTCAGGACAGAGTACAGTGTACGTATATCGTAATAATAATAGTATAATCACATAACATCTCATGTTACCACATATCACAAATATCAATCACACAACATCCCATGCCATAAAATATAAACAAGTAATCAAGCGAATCCAAAATATGGTGAGAAAACTGCGATTGCCATAATAATGAGACCACATCGTAAGTGTATACATACAATCATGAATCACTGGGGCTACATCACCCCTGTCAAAAGCTACGTCAGTATCAATACAACATCAAGTACATAACAAAAGTCAAATCATAACGTAGTCTCCCCAAAATGCTGTGCAAGTAAAAGCAATCGCTGACTTCTCACCTCGCCTACCCTGTGGCACTGATGAGCTCAAGCAGATGGTGGTGGAGGAGGGGGAAAACGGGTATAAAACAAACGGCGCATCTCTAACCAATCTGCCTCCATCGCCTGCTGTGTGCGAATAACGGAGGCAATCTGCTGCTCCAAAGTAGTAAGACGAGCAGCGTAGTCAGGGGGTAATGATCGAAATGGCTGTAACGGAGAGGGTGCCTGACCATGGCACTGACATGGCCGAACTCTCTCGAGCTCCTGTAGTCGCTGCTCGTGCGACTCATGCTGGTAAACAAAAGACATCAGTACATCCTCAATGGTGTGGCCCACATGGAACCTGTGGTATGGATCTGTGGGTGGCATAGGGGAAAACGGAGACCAAAGCAGTGGATCTCGTGTGGGATCGAAGGGTGCTACACCAAAAGGAGCAGTAGTAGGTGGAACAAAAGGCATCTGTGGCAAGAAAGGCATGGGCATCGGTACATGCCCTGATGGGTGGGCTGAAGAGCCCTCTCCAGGCCCCGCTGGAGGTATGTACGTGGGAACCTGAAACGAAAAGTCAGCGTGTCTAGCGTCTGGAATCTGTGGGGGTAGTGGCGGGACGTCCTCATCAGCCGGGATCCACCCGTGCTGTGCCGGCTCGTCCGGAGGGTCCATCTGTGCCGCGAACGGTGCATGTCCGGGCTCTATGGGAACGGGATCAAGTACAGGGGCTACAACAGGGTCAACGGGTGCCAAGTGCTCAAATGGTGGGTCAGCAGCAATGGGCTCAAGGGGTATATCAGCATGCATAGGGTCATGCTCCGGTAACACATCAAGAGCAGCTGCCTGCTCAGGGGCAAGGGCAGGCTCCAAGTCATCGAATGCCATATCAAAGTCAAAATCAGGATCGATCGGGTCGAAAGGATCAATAGGATCAGCAGGATCCTCCATCATCTCGTCCATAGGGACAAACTCCAAATCGCGGTCAGGATCATAGCCTGGGGGAAACATAGGGTCTGAATCCCCCTCGTCGTCAGTATCATAAACAAGTCCCGGTACGGGAGCAACAGAAAGAGCCTGGTCAGAATCAGACTCGTGCGAAAAGTGCTGCGCACTAAGGGCATGTGTTGGTGCAGAAGCCACAGACTCAGAGGAGTCCTGGGCTGGGGAATATGCAGGTGCCTCCGCAGCCGGAGCATCTGCAACCAGTAGAGGGGCAACAGCGGGTAGGGCCTCGCCCTGAACGTCCTCCATAGGCTCCACCTCAAACAAGTCGACGTCGTCCTCGTCGCCGTCGAATGGTAGCTCCTGAACAGGGTAAGCAGCGAGGGGTATGGGAGCAGGGATCACCGCTAGTGGCAAATCCCCGGCCGGAATATCAACAGGGAGCTCATCGTCGCCATCAGGTAGGGCAAATGGCTGGAAATCGTCATCGTCTGTACTGGTAAAGTCTGACGTGTACACCTCGTGCTCCGAGGACTCTAAATCATCCGACACTATGGGTCTGGGTCCGGTGGTGCCTGAACCACCTGAATCTGACGAGTCCATGTACCTGTAGCACAAACACAAGTATGCACAACCAGTCAATCATAAATCAAGTAATCACATAAGTCACCAAGTAAGCATTCAAACCATCCTCCTAGTCCCACTAGCCAATATTCCTAGTCCCACTAGTCAACACTTCTAGTCCCACTAGCCAACACTCCTAGTCCCACTAGTCAACACTTCTAGTCCCACTAGTCAACACTTCTAGTCCCACTAGCCAACACTCCTAGTCCCACTAGTCAACACTTCTAGTCCCACTAGTCAATACTTCTAGTCCCACTAGATCAACACTCCTAGTCCCACTAGTCAACACTTCTAGTCCCACTAGACCAACACTCCTAGTCCCACTAGTCAACACTCCTAGTCCCACTAGACCAACACTCCTAGTCCCACTAGACCAAGCCTCAGCCTCCCGACTGGGCCTAAAATAATGGATAAAATGTGCTCAACATTTGTTTGTAAAAAGTTTTGGATTCTGGACTTAAGTGGTATGCAGTAAAAATGTTTTCGTGAGAGCCCTAGTGATCATAGTCTAGACTCGAGACAGAATCCTAGTTCGCTATGATCAGAGCTCTGATACCAAGCTGTCACACCCTGGCTTTGCGGAAGCGTGGGTAATTTTGGTGTGACTTCTTAATACCATAGCTAAATCATAACAAAGCTATATGAGTTTAAAAACCATGCAAGTCATCATTAAGTTTAGAAATCAACATACAATACCATTGTTTTAAACATACGACCATAACCATGTTTAGTAAACATTACAACTTATAACAAACATAAACGAGGGTTAAGGATTGTGTCTTGTCCAGGTAAGAGAACACAACCCCTAATCCTTGATGACTTCATGAAGATTGCAGCGGAAAACGTTCATACCGTGCCAGAATCCGTTAATTTCCTGAAATACATGTGAGTTGAAAAATCAACAATAATGTTGAGCGAGTTCATGTGCAAGTGAGTAAGTAAAACACTTGTAAGTATAAAAGTTTCCTGGTATGTAGCAGTGTAAGAGGACTTGTGATCACCAATGGTTTGCAAGGCCATTAGCATGTTGTGAAATGCAAGTAAGTAAGATACAACCCTAGCCGATTTTGCGTTGGGTACCAAGTCACTCCGGATCCGTTCTGTTAGTCCTCCGAGAGGCCTGTTCTGTTGGACCGGGAGCTGGGCTCGCTACACCCAAATAGATCTACCGCTCGAGTCCCTCGGGGTTCTAACTACCCATTCACATGATCTAAACCTCCTTACGTAAATCATACCGTGTATAAAGTACTTGTAAACAAAGTAACATGTATTTCACCCCCGCGGTTAAGTAAACTGAAAACAGTTAGAGAAAAGGGGGACATGAACTCACAGTGGATGCGTAAACTCTATCAAGCGTCTCCTGGTACTGTAAGCTGTGCAATGACCTACAAGTGCTAATTCTATTAGACGGACGGCCGTGCTTTAGCTTTACAGTTTATGTTTGCGGGAAATAGTTAGACAACTATTTCGTGTTACATTTTGTACATGCTTGATAGTTATTTTCCTTCCCAAGGATGGGGGATTCAATACATGTGCGTAATATTTTCCTTCATTAAGTCTCACTTAACCTTTATATATATTCAACTCCAAAATATAAGTATTTATCCAAAATACGTTGTTAAAGTACGCGTTCATAAATACTTTCGTAATTGTGTAAGTTACGTTTTAACATACGAGTGGTAATATAATTACTGGTGTAACTTGTATATTTATGGCGAAAGCGTTCGTATTACTTTTGGAGTCGTTAACGTTCGTAAACATTATTTTTACCCTAAAAATAATATTTATGTATTTCACAAAATAATCATAAACAGTGTGTGAAATTATATATTTATCACGTTAATATTTTGTGAAAATCCCACCTCCGAATATTTAGTAATTTAAGTCATGGCGAAATTTATGTTTTGAAATCATGTCAAAAATGATTCTAACACTTGTAATGTAAACAAGTTTAAGTGTTAGGTTTTTGGAAAAATTTCGCCAGAGTTTCCTCTGTAACTGGAGGTGGCCACGCTTTCAAGCGTATCATTTTCTTTTAATAATCAATTCAACAATCTTCTTTATTCAATCAAACAATTTCCAACACATCAAACTAGTCAATAAATATGTAAATTTGCATAGTCGCATGAACTTGTAGTTTTTCCGAATCTATATTATAAATCCCATTTATATACGTAGATCTTTATATAAAGTAGCTTTAATCTTGTAAAAACCTCGTGTTTAGAGAAAACCGTCTTTACAACTTCTAGTAACAAGTGACAAATATACTTCTTTGTCGGATCTTTCCATTTCACAAGTGTCTACACACTTGTGGTTTATAAAATCATATTTATTAGTGTAAGATCCATCTTTAGAAAAACATGATTTCTTTAAAGTGTGGTCTTTCAAAAATACCACTTGCGGATACGTAGATCCGCTAGTTTTAAACACCATTTTACCGGTTAAATCACTTTTACACCAGTATAATATTTCACACAAGTTCATGTCTCTAAAATGTGGTAGTGTTTCACCTTTAACCCTTGTATCTATCAAAAACAAGCTTATGTGAAGATACATGATTTTACAAAGTCGGGTTAAACGAAGTTTCGAGCTACCACATTATAGATCGGGTCACAATAAGCACAAATTTCAAGTCCTACGACTTTTACACAAGTTATACGTTATTAACCACCATTTTTGTGATTTTACTAGACTTTAAAGATTCAAAACGCGTGTTTACAATATTTAACCGACGAAAGTTCTTTTAACCACTTTAGATATGTGTGAAAACGAGTTTTAAAGGTTATACCTCTAGCTCAAGGCTAGGGAAGATCTTTGACGAAAAACGCGTGGATAAAAGATAACGAGAGAGGTCCTTCGTATTCCGCTTGCACCAAAGCTCCTTAAATGCAACTTGTGATGTTTGTATGTGCTTGGAATGAAGAGATCAAGAGCCGAAAATTATGATGGTGGGTGTGTGAGGTGCGGCCGAGAGTGGGTAAGGGAGAGAGAGTAGTGTGAGTTTGTTGATTGTTAAGTGATAAATCTCTAAGTGATTAGTGTGTATATATAGAAGAGATTAGTGTGCTATTGTCCATTGGTCACTATGTTCACTAGATACTAGACAACATGATCATCCAAGATTACAAGGTACAAGGTGTTGCCCCCTAGGCAACCGAATCGGTTTGGGGGGGGGTCCATGGTTCGATTTTAAGTAGGTGGTTAGGAGACTTTGTTTAGTTAAGTAGTTTAACTAAGTATCTAACTTAGTTAGTTGCATGTCACACATTATGGCGGGTGTTAGGGTAATCAGGGACCCTAACTGGCTCAGAAAAAGAGTAATAATAAAAATAGTGATGTTTTTATGTTCCGGGTAAAGTCCGGGTGTTCGGTTGGATAGTAATCCGTTAAAGTGTTACAAAAGACTTTAAAGTGTCGTTGTTACATTTTTAGTGACACAATTTGTTTTCCCGACACTTTAGAAAGTGTCTAGTGATATTTTCTCATTTTTGGCACTTTACTAGTCAGCTAGAAGCTGGTTAAATTATTAAAGTGCTGTGTTTGGTACTTAAAGTACGTTTTAGGCACATCCGAATCAGTGTATCTTATCCCTAGAGACGCGGTAACACAACCCTTATATCCTACACTCACTACCGGTGTAGTTAAAATATATGAGGCTCTTAACAGGCCTTGAGGCAGTATTTGCCTGATGCTGGTGATATCAGCATGTTCACTGTGTATCCGTTTAGTGCTACTGTGCTTTTTGTGCATCATGTTTGTCACTAAGGTTCAATATGTAAATAATGTAGTGACAGCAAGCAAGTATGATGCAAGTAAGTGCATGTATTATTATGCAGGTAGCAGTTTATCAGCTAGTTTCAATCAAGCACAGTAATTAAGTAATAATTAATCATTAATTAAGTTGTACGGATACCTGGTTTAGTGCGGGTTGTCACAGAAGAGAGAAAAGCTGCAAAAGAATTGAAGGAAGTCAAAGTGATTGAGAAGATAGTGGAAGTGGAAAAGGTAGTTGAAGTTGAGAAGATTGTGGAGGTAGAAAAGATTGTTGAAGTCACAAAACCATGTCTTACATGTTCAGTACCTTGCAAACAATGTGAGGAAAAAGACGAGAGGTTTAGTGAATCAGAGAAGATGAAAGAAAAGTTGTTGTTTGATGTGAAAAATTTGAAAGAATCATACGATGTATTAAACAGAATAGTGAATAGTCTGCAGAAAACTAATTCAGAAAGAGAAGCTGCCTTGAAAATGGTGAATGCAACAATAATGTCCAAACAAAAGGAGATCAACCACTACATTGAAGAATGTGCTAAGTTGAAGCAGGAGTTGGAAATTGAGAAAGTTGAAAAATGAAAGAATCAGTCGATTACTGAAAAGTTATTCAAGTTCTGATTATGTAATTGACAGAATTTGTCCAACTGTTGCAGGTTTTGAAGCTTTTGAAGACAAGAAGCCGAAGAAAAAGGATACTGGTAAGAAACAGAGTGTTTGTTATAACAAGTGTCCGCCTCCAATTTGGGAAGGGTTTTCGTCTAGAAAACCGAATGAGGAACAAGTAAAAAAGGCAGTCAATATAAAGTTGGAGTCCGAGATAACCGATGTATTACCAGACAACATTGAGATCACATTCACAGCGTCCGACACAGATCATGAGTCCGAATTAAAATTAAAAGAATGGTCGATCAGGTGTTGGATAAGGATGAGGAGTCCGAGTCTGAAAGTTCGTGTTTGTCGGTCGAGAGTTCGAGTTCGTCTGGAAAAAGTTCAAAATCGTCGGGAAAACGGGTTTATAATAAAGAATTTTTGTTATCAAAATCTAATTTGAATGACGAAACATTTGAAGTTGTCTATACTTTGAGTGATTCTGACAAATTATATTTTGATAAAGAGTTTCCAATAAGAGGTGTTAGAACTGAAATGATCAAAAAGGTTTTTAAACTGACAGAAATTAATATTTCTGAAATAAAAGATGTAAATCTTTATGGAAAACCTAGACTTTACACCTCAAGAATAAAACAAAAATTAAACAAGAAAATGGGTTACAGTTCTGGTTTAGGTTATCGAAAGAAACCAACCCATAACGATAATTTCAAAAGGAAAGGTCTTGGATTTATCCCACCAGAAAATTATAAAAATGAAAAAATTTCTAAAAATACAAAATTTGTGTCAGGAATGTCTGCTGAGGATGAAAAGAAGAGCTCATTCTGGAGACAATCAAATCAGGAATTTCTTGCTGAAAAGAAGAAAACTGAAGCTCATCAGAGAAAAGAGACAAGAACCTGTTATAGATGTCAAGAAGTTGGTCATTTAGCTTGGAACTGTCCTAAGGCAATCAACACAAAACAGGGAGTCTCAGAAAAACTCAAAGAAGTAGTTGTTGATAAAACCGAACCACCAACTGAAAAGTTTATAGTGTTTAAAAATACAACATATGAAGTTGGTGAGTGTTCGAAAAGGTTTTACAAGAAAAAGGGAAATCTTGACAACCAAATTTGGGTTGTTAAGAAATCAGAGGTAAAATCTGGCGATGAATCTGATTCCACAAAGTCAGAGGAGCCACAAGTTGTTAAAAAGGGTGAAAACTCAGTGCCTCTAATGGATGATGTTCATTTTCCACCATTGAGAGCTGAGAATTTTAAATCAAAGGTTGGAAAGGTTGAAATTTCGAATCAATTCTATTCTGAGAAGAAAGAATTTCATGTCGAGAAAGCATTTAATGGGAATGTTAAGAAAATTTTTGGAAAAATGATCGATGGGAAAGTTAAAGGGGTAAAGGAGTTTTATGCTACAAAGAAAGCAACATACACCTCAACTAAAGAGGAGTTGGAATCACCCAAGGCTGGTCAGGCTTGGGTGGGCATTTTCTTTCATTGAAAAACCTGACTTGCTGGAGCTCCCAGGTTGGTAAGAGTGGAGCAGGAATCGGCATCATTTTTGAAATGTTTGGATGGTAAATTTACAGGTGATATCTTTATATTGTTATATTTTGATTTACATGAGGATATAGTTGGTGAGTGAACCTACAAGTGGTTGAAGAAGGTTTTCACTTACAAGTGGTAAATCAAGGACATTAAGTTGTACTTGTTTTTCCTACATATTGATTGAGAAATGATGTGATGAACCCCTAAGCTACAAGTGGTAAAATCAACAAAACTTATTTTCCGGAAAAATCATTTTGGTTAAAACAAACTTAAGTGTTTTGAAATGATAATGAGAGAATAGTTTTGTGAAAGGGGGAGTTCTGATTGTTTATGCCAAATGGATGGCGAAGCAAAGTGATTTGATATCAGTTGTTAATTTATTTGTATAGTTTATTTTCAAATTTCCTAAAAATGTGTTTGCATTTTAGGGGGAGTAAAAATTTCTGAAAATCCAAAAACATTAGAAAATTTAAAAAAACCAAAAACATGATAAAATTCAAAAATGAGTTTTGTTGTAAAGAAGAGGAAATGATAGTACATCAGTAGACAGTTACAGTATGCTAAAGAAATCTAATGATTAAATAGCGTTAAACAGTCTCACTGATGATATGCCGATAGGTTTTTACACATTTAGTAAGCTTTTTCGGGATATAAACTTAAATTCAAACTTGCTGGGGAACACTACTTGGATATATAGGTAACCCCTGAAATCTCGTTTGAAAGGTCCCTCTTTCTGAGATACTAGGTCTTTATGCTCAGTGATATCTGGAGTATTATCCTGGGACTTCTGATTTTGTGGAAGCAATGGCCTAGTCCCCGGAGAATACTTTACTGCTTGCTTGAAATATAGCGCCGCCCTCAACAAATTGATGAAACAATAAAATTGATAATCATTGCTGTTGAAGAAAAGATCCTCTAAAGGGGACACACCAAAAGTCGAAGCCGTCATCTCTCTGCGTATACGGAAGTATCGACCTGAGCTCTCACGGCCCTCGCAATTTCACCCCTGACAGATATCATCTGTGGTATACTCACCTGTAAGACTGAATATTAGGATTTGGATACGGGAGTATACTCAAGAGGTGGGACACATGAATGAGTTTAAGTTCTTAATACACCTAACTGATATCCTGAATCAGTTGAAATTTGTGTGAGAATTTAAGTGGATCAGTATATTGGCAATCTAAGTGAATTGTTTAATTCTTAATGTGTAACTAAGCTCAACGGTACTTGTGACCTGTCAAAAACTGATATGATCCTCTTACACAAACTCACAAAAATAGTGTCTGTAAATATGTCTTTACTGCATTTCATTCTATTAAAAAATCCAAAAAGATTTTCAGTGTGTTTTACCATAAATTTTGTAAATTACAAAAAGATTTTCGACAACTGGTGTTGGAGAGCTAATTTTCAAATTTCCGAGTGCTAAACATGATGAACAGATGGTTTGGGAGAGTGTGTTGTTTTGAAAATAAAAAAATGATATATCTTCAAGTGGTTCATCAAATGATTAACATTGTAAAATCATTCTTTGATTGTATAATTCCTGCAAGTGGTTCATTAGATGGTGAGATTATTTTTACAAGTTATCATCAGAAAATTTATTTTTGGGTAGAGAATGTGCAGGTTATTTGAATGATAGAAAGCCAGGTTCCGATACCTGAAGACTCTGTGAGTTTTATCACGCCAGACTGCGATCCCAGCATATCGAAAGGGGGAGTCTGAAGACATCCGAGTAGAGATTGTTCGTGGGGAGTCTGTTGATGCTGATAAAAAGAGAAGAGAAAGATTTGAGGATGCTTACACTGTGAGATATTTCAGAGAGTGTTCTGACTGATAAAGAGTGAAGACGTTGAAGACTAGACACTTAAGACTCGTCAACATCTGAGGGGGAGTCTGTTGGTGCATACATCTGTCGACTTCATCTTATATCGAGTCTTGGTCTGGTTGCGGATATGAACAAGCATGATGTCATCATGCTTGATGATGACATCATAAGGATGACATCATCATATGCAACATCACATGAAAATAAGATGCACATGAAACAGAATTTATGTTTTTTTTTATTGTTGAGTCCGTTTGAAACTTGTCGTTTGTAGAGGTTTCCGTTAGTAGAGGGTTCCGTTTGAAGAGGCTTCATTTGAAGGGTGCCATGACACCTTCAAATGAAAGGGTCCTTCCTATAAATAGCCTTCATGTTCATTTCATTTGTAACTTTCCGGCTTGTGCAACGAAGTGCTGCCGAAGTGTTGTCAGGTTGTAAATCATTGTGAAATCAATCATACAACAGTTTAAAGTGTGAATCTTGCTGAATTGAACTTTACACGTCTGTTTCTGCCTTTCATGTTGAGATAAACTCTTCTGATTGACTCGTTCGGGTCTAAAAACGATCCTACATATAACGTGCCCTGATCTATCAATTCTAGTATAAGACTCGATACAAGACGAAATCGACAGACGTATGCACTAACAGACTTACATCCTCCAAAGTCTGAGTCAGTGTAAGCAACAAACTTCAGATCACTATCAGCTGGATACCATAACCCAAGTTTAGGTTTCCCCTCCAAGTAACGAAGAATACGCTTCACCGCTTTTATGTGTGACTCTTTTGGATTCGCCTGATATCTGACACACAGACATACAGCAAACATGATGTCGTGTCTTGAAGCAGTCAAGTACATTAGAGAACCAATCATTGCCCTGTACTGAGTTGGATCAACATCTTCAGCATTTTCATGATCTGGGCCAAGATTGTGATTTTCGCAGATGGGTGTGTTGAAAGTAGAGTAATGCTCCATTTTGAACCGAAACAAAATGTCATACACGTACTTTGTTTGATGAATAAACATCCCATCCTCCTTTTGTTCAACTTGTAATCCCATAAAGAAGGACAACTCACCCATAGCACTCATTTCAAACTTTCTCTTCATCACCTTCTCGAACTCGTGACACATGTTTTCATCTGATGACCCAAAGATGATGTCATCCACGTACACCTGTACCAGCAGAAATTTTCCTTTTTTAGCTTGATGAATAGTGTATTGTTGATCTAACCTCTTTCAAAACCATTCTTTATCAGATGTGTTGACAGTGTCTCATACCAAGCTCTGGGCGCTTGATGCAATCCATACAAAGCCTTATCCAGTTTGTAAACTCGATCTGGATATTATAGATCAACGAACCCATCTGGTTGTGAGACATACACCACTTCTTGGACTTTCACGTAAAGAAACGCACTCTTCATGTCTAGTTGGTAAACTTTAAAGCCCTTGAATGAAGCGAAGGCTAGGAACAAACGAATTGCTTCCAACCTTGCCACTGGTGCAAACACCTCATTATAATCAATCCCTTCTTGCTGATTGAGCCCTTTGACAACTAATTGAGCTTTGTTCCTTGTCGCAATTCCTCTATCATCTGTTTTGCAATTAAACACCCACTTAGTGCCTATTTCTTTTTCATCTTTAGGAAGATCAACTAGCTCCCAAACCTTCAACTTATTAAACTGGGCTAATTCCTCTTGCATAGCTGTAACCCATGAATTGTCTTTCAGAGCCATATGAATGTTTTTTGGCTCCTTTTGGGAAATAAAGCAGCTATACAAGCACTCATTCATAACCCCAGTCTTTTCAATCATAGCATACATGCCTGAACTTTCAGTTATGATTCTCATCGTCTGAACTCCTGCAGCGATCTCCAAGTATCATGTCAACTGGATGATCTTTGTTTGCTCGTGTTGTAGCAATGGCGTCAACTTCTAAATTATCACCTAGATTTAATCCAATCTCCCCCTGAACATTCTGATTTGCAAATGGATTACTGAAATCCTCCCCCTGAATAGGTTTAAACTCACTATCGCTTGAATCATAAACAACATCACTTGAGGAAGTTCCTGGAGCATCTGTCATTGAAACACTCGATCTTGGTATGAAGTCACCCTCTTCATCTTCACTGATCACAGTTTGGATCAACTGAGATTCATATGCATTTGAAAACTCAGGAATATTAAATGATTTAAACACACTCTCGTAATCATATAATATAGTTGGACCACTCGTTGATTGTTGAGGTTTGTATGTAGTAATTTCAACATTAAAGACAACCTTAATGTTACAAGTTTTTAGATTAAAAACCCTTTTATTTGGTGTTCCAGGTACGTAAGCTAGAAAGTAACCTTCATCAGCTACCTCACCGAATTTTTGTTTATCTTTGTTTCGCACAATGGTGTAGAGTAATCCAAATGGTTCAAAGCCTGTTAAGTTTATTTCTCATTAAACATAAGTTCATTTTGTTAAATGTTTAATGGTTAAAACTTTGTTTAGGACATAACAAGCTGTATTCAGAACTTCTCCCTAGAAAAGAACTAGAAGCTTGGAATCTGAAAGCATTATCCTAGCGGCTTCAATCAACATCCTGTTTTTCCTCTCAGCCACTCC
Organism: Helianthus tuberosus; assembly: GCA_030545235.1. Lineage (NCBI taxonomy): Eukaryota > Viridiplantae > Streptophyta > Magnoliopsida > Asterales > Asteraceae > Helianthus > Helianthus tuberosus. Next base: position 59,265,353 of record CM060375.1, read on the forward strand.
ATTCTGTTGAGGTGTATAAGGAGCAGAATATTGATGTTCTATTCCCTTGCGAAGACAATAGAGATCCAGAATCTGATTCTTGAACTCTGTGCCATTATCGCTCCTTATCCTCTTGATCTTTGCTTCATGGACGTTTTCCAATTTTGTAAATAGATCTATCAGCAGCTCTGCTGTCTCATCTTTTGTACCTAAAAAAGAAAACCCATGAATAATGTGAGTAATCATCTGTGACAACTAAGCAATAGTACTTTCCACCTATGCTCCTCACGTTCACTGGACCGAATAAATCCACGTGAAGTAATTCATAAGGGGCATCTATGGAATTTACAGTTTTAGATTTGTGAGGTTTCTTATGTTGTCTTCCCTTTTTACATGGAAGACATTTATCTTCCACATGAAACCTCTACAATGGCACCCCTTTCACTAACTCATTTTTAATAATGTAATTCATTTTGCGATAGTGAATATGGGTCATGCGTCTGATGTGTGCAAAATGTAACATATAAATTACATCAAATAAGGCATAAAACTAACCATTTTTTAGTACTAATGTTGGAAAAAGTGTGTTTTTGCCTTCCTTTTGAATTTACAGGACCAAATGAGCTTAAACGAGCAAAAGGAACAAATATACAGCCAAAACCAACATAAATACAAAGAAAAGGAAGACTGACCACGGGGCCATGCCCACTGGACATGGGGGCTTGGTCATGCAGAAAAGACATAGATGTGGAAGCTTCTATGCCCACCACGAGGGTGTGCGCAGCTCAGCACAGGGTGTGGTCAATGCTAAGATATGCAGAATCTTACAAAATCTTGATAGTACAGATACAATTCTGCCCACGGGGCCATGCCCGCTGGACACGGGCCGTGTGGAGCCCTCTGCTGACACATGCATTTAATGAAGAAAAGAAAAGGCTGGCCACGGGGGTGTGCCCGCTGGACACGGGGTCGTGGCCTGAGCTCTGTTCAGGCTATAAATAGGGGTGATTGGCTCACTTCAAAGGCATCCCTTGGCAAACCACTACTTTCCCACTTTGCCACCACTCCACCACCACTACACCACCAACACCCACCACCATCATCCATCATCCATCTTTAGAGTGTGTAGTAGTCTCGGGATCCAAGATTGATAGTAAGAGTTCTTACCAATCAAAGGCCATGTTTGGTTAAGCCTCTTACATCACTTGGTGAAGACAAGTCTTTTATGTATTACTTTTAATTTTTAATCTTTCGGCACTTTTTATTTGGTTTTGTATTAGTGACTTTAATAACTAGTTTCTTATGTTGAAGGCGAATTTTCTTTATCATTTGTCCATGGTGTCTTGGCATTACTTTACTGTATATATAAAGTAAAAGATTTACACCATTCATGTCTCTACGGTCTATATAGAGATATGTTGGCTACCTGGTCGGGGGTTAAGGGAATTGTTTAGTAAGGTTCTTGCCTTGTTTAGTGTATAGATCCTGCCAGGACCTAGGTCAAGCTTATTAGGACCTCCTTCAATACCCATAGGTATTGGATGGCGGGGGTGCGAATAGCTTGATCCCCTCATATGTAAACTACTATTAATACATTAAACCGGTTACTTGGGATTGTTTCCCTGCTGACTCAAACCACTTAGCCGAGGGTAACGTCACCTTCAAAAGAGGGGCCTACCACTTTTCGCATTAATAACTTAATTAATTATCTTTCAATATTCCGACCCTTTGGGATTGTATCCTGGCTGACTCAAACCACTGGGTTGAGGGTAACGTCACCTTCAAAAGAGGGGCCTACTACTATAACTAGGATAATCACTTAAAAAGTCTGAAAGTGCAAAAATCATCAAAGGATACATTAAAGGCAAGTCGGATCCAAGTGATTCATATTGTCTATCTGTTTTTATTTTATTTTTATTTCTGCATTTTTAGTTTTTAATTTTCATGTTTAAAATCTTTTCTCAAAAATTTTAGATTGATTAGACGTTGAGGATAAACCGGTACTAAAAGCTCTTGTGTCCTTGGACGACCTCGGTATCTTACCAACGCTATACTACGCTCACGATGGGTGCACTTACCCAAGTGTGTCTTTAGTGTTAGTAGAATATCGTGTTTTGTAAATTTAAAACTTGATTAATGTGTAAAATGGGCTTAAAATATCAATAAAAATATATCACGCTTAGCACACACCAAGTTTTTGGCGTCGTTGCCGGGGACACAAGGATTTTAAGAAAGCTTAAAATCGATGGCCTAATCATTTTTCAAAACCCTTTTAAACCTGCGCGCACATTTTTACCTTTTTAGGAATTTTTTGCATTACAGTAGTCTGAACACGGGGCCGTGCTCACTGAACAGTCCCCGTGCTGCATAAAAACAACAAAAACATTTCAAAACACCCAGATACAGAGTCTGAACATGGGGTCGTGCTCACTGAACATGCCCCCGTGCTGAACCAAATCAGTAATAAATTTTAAAATGCCCAGATACAGAATCTGACCACAGGCCATGCTCACTGAACACGGGGCCATGGTGAGCCTCTGTTTCCGTTTTTATTTTGTTTTCTGGTCCCGAGACTCTTTTGTGGTTTGCTGAGTGATTCTTATCGATCAATACTCAGGAGGTTACAATTACCACTATGAAAAGGATAATTATGAAGAAGAGTATTGTACCATTTGCGGTAATCCTCATTCGGTACAATATTGTGACCTCTTCAAACTATCCACTTCGTATACATACCATGAGGAGCCTAGGTACGAGCCAACCACTTCATACACATACTATGAAGAACCAAGGTATGAACCTTCTCCCTCATATTCATATCTTGAAGAACCAAGGTATGAGTCATCTCCTTCATATACTTACTATGAGGAATCATGGTGTGAACCACCTACCTCATATGGGTATTATGAAGAACCAAGGTATGAACCTTCTCCATCATATACTCACTATGAGGAACCATGGTGTGAACCACCTACCTCATATGAGTATTATGAGGGACCAAGGATCGAACTTCCGCACTCAAGCTTTTGGGATACTTATCCCGCTCACTTTGACGAACCACCAAATATCCTCCCCGTAGCTGAAAGAATAATAGAACACCTCAAAACTATCGAACACTATATAAAAGAATCCCGCGCAAGGGAAGAGGAATCCCGCGCGAGGGAAGAAGTAGTTTGCACTAAAGAGGTAATAGTAGAAGAGGTAAAAAATGGAAGAACAAGTAAGTGAAAAACTGACGCATGAACCAAACAACGAAAAAGGTAAGTCCGAAAACGTTAATCTTCAAAAAGAGTCTAATTTTCAAGAAATTAATCTTCTAACACCTTCTTTCGAAAACCATTGTTTGGTACCTACTCATGCTAAGTTTTTAAAAGAGTTAAACACTAACACTAAAATTGACGAAACGGTAAGCATTAAGTTAACAAATGATCTTACACTAATAAAAGATGATCCATTTGAAATTAACATTACACCGGTTCCATGTTTCTTTCAAAATTCCTTTATTAGTAATATTACAATCGATAAAGATCTTTGTTTTAACATAATGCCAAACTACATTTTCGAAAAATTAAGTATTAGTGATTTTTCTCCACTTCAAATACCCATTTTTCTTTCTAATCGGAAAATAATAAAATCAATGGGAATAGTTGAAGATGTGTTAGTCCAAACAAATCAAACGGTAGTTCCAACCGACTTCGTCATTCTTGATGACGCTCCACTTGTGTTGGGATGACCTTTTGTGAAAACCCATAAAGCTTTGATTAATCGGAAGCAAAACAACCTACCCATTCAATTAGGGGCCTTCAAAAGAAATGTCGATCTTGAACAATCAATGAAATACCCAATCGGCATTGACGACCCCCTAATTGAAGATGAAGATGAACCGCCCGATACGGAAGACGAAATCGACCACTTTGTCGAAGAAGAGGTCGCCATTGAACAAACTTTTTTGGTTCTTGACCAAAATGAGCAACCAAATAAGGAGTCTCCTAAAGACCCACCACTTGAGCTCAAAGAGCTCCCAAAAGGTTTGGAATATGCTTTTCTCTATAAGGATGGTAAGCTACCTGTAATTATTTCTTCAAAATTAACTAGTTTAGAAAAAGAAAAATTAATCACACTTTTGAAAAAAACACAAAAATGCAATCGCATGGAAGCTTGTAGATATTAAAGGAATAAGTCCTTCCATGTGCACGCACAAAATTTTAATGAATGGTGACTATAAATCGGTAATACAACCACAACGTAGAGTAAATCTAAACATCCAAGAAGTGGTTAAAAACGAAGTCATCAAACTACTTGACGTCGGACTCATTTACCCAATTTCCGTAGCCCTTGGGTAAGTGCCATCCAAGTAGTTCCCAAGAAAGGAGGTATGACGGTGGTCACTAACGAAAAAAATGAATTAATACCAACAAGAACCGTCACCGGATGGAGAGTTTGTATAGATTATCGTCGATTAAATGAGGCAACAAGGAAAGATCATTTTCCCTTACCTTTTATTGATCAAATGTTAGAAAGATTATCCCGTCATAAATTTTATTGTTTTTTAGATGGTTTTTCAAGTTACTTTCAAATACCGATAGCTCCCGAAGACCAAGAAAAGACAACATTCATGGTAACAACGATGCCTTTTGCTTATCGACGCATGCCTTTTGGTCTATGTAATGCCCTCGCAACTTTCCAACCTTGTATGGTGGCCATCTTCCATGATATGATAGAAAAGACTATGGAAGTCTTCATGGACGACTTTTCTATCGTTGGAGATTCATACGACCAATGCCTCGACAACCTTGAACGAATGTTATCCTGATGTGAGGAAACTAACCTCGCCCTTAATTGGAAAAAATGCCATTTCATGGTAACGGAGGGAATAGTACTCGGTCATAAAATCTCAAGCGAAGGAATGGAGGTTGATCGGGCTAAAATATACACCATTTCCCGATTACTACCCCATCCTCCGTTAGAGCTATTAGAAGTTTCCTAGGGCATGCCGGATTTTATAGACGATTTATCAAAGACTTCTCTAAAATATCAAGACCTTTAACAAAATTACTTGAAAAAGATGCTCCATTCATTTTTGACAAGGATTGCAACCAAGCATTTTTAACACTAAAAGAAATGCTAGTCAATGCACCTATCATGATAGCGCCTGATTGGAAATTACCTTTCGAAATCATGTGCGATGCAAGTGACTTTGCAGTTGGAGCTGTCTTGGGACAACGAAAAGATAAGCATTTTCACCCAATATACTACGCTAGTAAAACACTTAACGATGCACAAGAGAATTACACAACAACTGAAAAAGAATTACTAGCTGTAGTATTTGCTTTTGATAAATTTCGTTCTTATCTTGTTCTTTCTAAAATGATAGTTTATACAGACCATGCAGTCATTTGTTATCTCTTTAAGAAACAGGATGCCAACCGCGTTTAATCAGATGGATTCTACTCCTCCAAGAATTTGACATTGAAATAAAAGACAAAAGAGGAGCAGAAAACACCGCTGCAGATCATCTATCCCTCTTGGAAGATCTAGCTTTGGAGACAACTAAGGACGAGCTCATCAATGAAAAATTCCCAACGGAATCCTTAGAAATGGTGGAGTACCAAGAAGAACCATGGTATGCCGACTACGCCAACTATCTAGCTAGTGGAATAGTCGCAAAAGGATGGTCACATCATCAAAGAAAAAATTTCTTCGCCGATGTAAAGCATTATTTTTGGGAAGATCCTTATCTTTTCAAAATGTGTGCCGACCAACTTATCCGACGATGCGTACATGGTAGCGAAGTAAGAAAAATTCTCCGCCATTGTCATGAAGGACCATACAGAGGACATCATGGTGCCGCTAGAACCACACGAAAGGTATTTGATTCAGGATTCTATTGGCCAACCATTTACAAAGACTCCCAAAGTCTTATCAAGACATGTGATGCATGCCAACGATCAGGTAATATTTCTTCCAAAAACGAAATGCCACAAAATGATATTCTTGTTTGTGAAAATTTTGATGTGTGGGGACTAGACTTTATGGGGCCTTTCCCACCATCCAAAGGAAACAAATGTATACTTGTGGTAGTGGATTACTTGTCAAAATGGGCCGAAGCCGAAGCTCTTCCAAGAAATGATGGACGAGTTGTGGTAAGATTCCTGAAACGACTATTTTCTCGTTTCAGAACTCCAAAAGCGTTAATAAGTGATAGGGGTACCCATTTTTGTAACCATCAACTTGAAATTTTTTTAACAAGATATGGGGTCTATCACCGAATCTCAAACGCGTATCACCCTCAAATAAACGGACAAGCCGAAGTGACTAATCGAGGTTTAAAAAGAATACTAGAAAAACAATAGGATTAAATAAAAAAGAATGGGCCGATAAATTAGACGACACTTTATGGGCTTTTAAAACCGCGTATAAAACAACCATAGGTATCACCCCTTATAAGCTTGTCTATGGAAAAAGTTTTCATTTGCCAGTAGAAATAGCACACAAAGCCTACTGGGCATTAAAAAAATGTAAACTTAGACATTGAAGTTGCCGGAAAGAATCGATTTTGTCAATTAAATGAATTAGACGAATTAAGGAATCAAGCATACTCTAACTCTGAAATTTATAAGGAAAGAATGAAAAACTTGCATGATAAACATATTAAACCTAATGAATTTCGAGTAGGGGATCAAGTTCTATTGTTTAATTCAAGACTTCGATTATTTCCTGGGAAATTAAAGTCTAGGTGGTCGGGACCTTTTTCTATCACCCATATTTTTCCACACGGTGCAATTGAAATTAAATCTTGGAATGGAATACCATTCAAAGTCAACGGACAACGGCTAAAGGTTTATCAAGGATTCATTGAGGATGACGAGGAAGAGATCTCACTACAAGCGGTCGAGGAATAAACAAAGGTTTGCATATTAACATCATGTCTTGTAGGTAATGGGCTTCGGGAAAGCCTAAAAAATCGGTAAGATTTCTAAAACCAAGTTTCAGGAAACAGGTCACTCACACATGCACTATAAAAAAATAGTTTTTACCCGCCCACGGGGCCGTGGTCGGCTACTGTCGGGAATAAAACCCCTTTTGTCTTCTCATTTTCATTTAACCACGACCCGTTTCCCCCGAAAACTCTATGGTTCCTCAGAGAATCCCTATAGATTTTCACGTCTTTTCTCAATCCAACATCATCAAGGTATGATTCTATCATCTTAATTAGTTAGTTTAACGATTTGCATGTAGATTAACATCAAAAATTCGGGGAAAAATATAGGGTTCTTGAACTCGAACCAAACCAAACCCCAAATTTTTGCTTAGATCTGTTAGTATTAGTATAGTTGCATGTTTTAGGAAGTAAATCAACTGAAATTGTTTGTAGATTTGCCAGATTTCAAACAGAAACCTCAAACCCTTGTTTTTAAACCAAAAAAGATGGAATTGAAGGGATAGACGGTTTGTTTTTTGGAAAAACGGCACTTAGGGTTTCATTTTTGGGGAAAACCCCCCCTACTCAACCAAAAATTTTCAAGTTTTCAAAACCGGGTCGAAAAATGCAATTTTTGGGGAACAGAACCCTGACCACGGGGTCGTGGTCAGAGAACACGGGGGCGTGGCCAGAAGGAATCAACTGAACACTGGGCGTGGCCAGTGGGACTACCAAGCCCGCTATGATATTCTGAAAACAAGGCCCGAAGAAACACCAAGACAAGTGTGCCTCGAAACCTTAGAAGTTGTGGGGCAACTAGACCGTTTCAACACCTTGGTAACGGGTCCACTAAGGGTGGCCCTCTGCATAAGGCTCCATGCGGTTCATGAGTATAGCATGGAGTTCTACAGTTCTTTCGCATTTAAAGCAAAAGCAGAGCCATTCGACGGAGAAGGAGTTCAGTTCCGATGTGCGGGAGAGGTGCTTTCAATCTCTATCGCACAATTTAGAGTGCAAGTGGGTCTGTTCACCAAGGAGGAGTCCGGTGAAGAAGAGAACACGGGTGGTCTGTGTGAAATCTCACCTAAGATTTGCCAGACATCGTGGGCTCAAATCGGGGATGGTGCACATGATCCAAGTGTCACAAAGAGCTCCTAGTTGCAGGACCCCCTTTACCGCTACATTCATAGGGTCCTTAGTAACTCTCTCAGTCAAAGGCGTGATAGCACCGGTGTTGTCAACCTACGTGATCTTACGGTCTTGTATTGAATCCACAACCGCGTTCCTCTTGATGTCTCCCACCTGCTCCTCCGTAACATGCATCTGAATCAGTTGGCTTCCTCCCCGACACCTATCTTCTTTGTGGGATGGATCTACCGCCTTTTCAAGACCTATGTTCAACGCATGACAAAATCATTCCGTAAGGGTCCATGGTCGGGAAAGGTAGATCTCACTCAATGTCGTTTGATGGGGATCATCCACGAGATAGGTGACGGGACAGTCTGCTTCTAAACTACTCACGGACATATTTGGAACCCGAAGGAAGCCCTCGTTCTTCATGCCAACCCAATCCGTCCTCCTCCCCAGTTTCAAGGCCAACTGGGTTCCTCCTCTTCCTAAGGGGCTGGTTTTCCTAACTTTCAAAGTTTGCATGATCTTTTGCAGGAAAACCTATTATGCACCCGCAACACTTAAACATGGCCAACAACACCTACACCCGGGTCAGAGCAATGGAGCGCAACATCTCTGACATGCAAGATGACATCACCTACATCCGGGAGCATATGGTCTACCAAGGAGGAGACGATGAAGACGAGGACATGGACTGATCAGAAGCATTAGATGTGGTGAGATGTTGGAGGCTGTTTCTCAGGTTAACCCTTTTCTATCCCACAAAACAATTTCTGGCCTGCGTGCCATAGTTTGAACAATTTACTTTCCTAAACACTTTTATTTTCTGCATTTTATTTTCGTTTATGTGTGATGATGGATGATTAACTCTGGTAAGTTTAGGATGTTTGTTATGTATTGTGTGGTGTGGTATTTAAGCAAAACAGGTACCCAGGAAGCTTGGATGCACTAAGTATTAGTGCTACGTAAGCCCGGAAACCCAAACTAAAAGCCAAAAACCTGTTTCCATCAAATGCAGACTGTCACCACGGGGTTGTGGTCAGCCACCACGCCCTTGTGCCCACACCTCTGAACTGCAGTTTTTCTGAACCCTGCCCACCACGGGGTCGTGTCCACCAGGCATGCCCCATGGCCACCTTTCTGTAAGTTTCTGTTACAGGCACTCTGACCTCGGGGCTGTGCTCAGCCAGCACGAGGCCGTGGCCAGGTGCCCAGTAACACCAACCCTTGTTTTTCAACACCTCTTTACACATTCAATCAACCTAAAAACTTATTTTTGGGACACATTGAGGACAATGTGTAATTTAAGTGTGGGGGGGGGGGGGATGCTAAAACCTTGAATTTTGCAAGTCCTAATAATAAGACTTACACAAAACTCTATTGGAACCGCTAATCACCCCATTTTTTTTCAAAAATTTTCATTTTTTTTACTTGTATTGGTTTAATTTGGGAATAAAAAGTTCTAAAAAGGTTATATTTTTACAAATTTACAACCGATAGCGTAGTGATAAAAAGAACCAAATAAGAAAATTATGAAAAGGCATGACAAATCTAATTAAAATTTGATTATATATACTTGACCACATTATAAACCCATTCCCACAACAAGTGAGTTTTGAGCCTTTATTGAGTATACAAGCATATATCTTTAAACTAAATGCTCATTTTTCGTTTCTTGTGTGAATAGCCGCTTGGTTCTTACAAACTCTAGAACTTGCCACGACGATACATTCCCGGTCCTTACCAATTTAAACCAAGTAAGTAAATGATGGAGGCATTATGACTAACCCATTTTTCCTTTCAACACCATTATTTTTCATATTTTTTATCACCTACCCAAAATCCCACCAGTTAACCCCTTTGAGCCTAAACCTTTTCATTTATAAACCCACAAAACAAACACCCTTTACCCACCAAAACCTTTTTCTTTTCAACCCCTTTGTTTTAGTAAAAAGATTGGTTATCTTGTGATGTTTCCTTTATAAAAGAAATGAAAGTCTTGCAATAAACAAACAAGTTCCTCAAAGAAACTTTGTTTGAATATGCTTAGTTTGAATAAAAGTCACAAAAACAAAAAGTTTTACGACGACCGACACTTTTTACGCTTTTAGCCATTTTTACTATCCACTAACCAAAACCACCTACCCTTAGCCCAAGCCTAACCCTTTCCCGAAGTACTCTTGATATTTTACAAAGGTTTATAGTTAAAAAGGAGGAGGTTTGATTGCCTGGCAAGCATATGGTAGAAGTAAGTTCCATGCCCATCTCGAGTGTTTCACAAAAATACATCTTCGGCCGAGTGTTGAATGATCTCCCTTGAGGTATGTGAACTTGTATATAAATGGAATTTTAAAGAGGCATGTTATGCCCAAATAAGTAATTTTTCTTATGAAATGTTCTAAATAAATCATAACGAATAGGATTGTAAATAAAATAAAAATAAAACCCAATAAAGATCTTGGATTCCCGACACTCAAGACAAGCCCAAAACTTCTCCTCTACACATATTAAAGAGTTTTGCTTGGGGAGAAGCAAAGATTCAAGTGTGGGGGTATTTGATGTGTGCAAAATGTAAAATATAAATTACATCAAATAAGGCATAAAACTAACCCGTTTTTAGTACTAATGTTGGAAAAAAGTGTGTTTTTATCTTCCTTTTGAATTTACAGGACTAAATGTGCTTAAACGAGTAAAAGGAACAAATATACAGCCAAAACCAACATAAATATAAAGAAAAGGAATAAACATGACATGCCCGATCCCTCGGCAGCACTCTCAAAGCAAAAGCAAAAGCAAAAGCAAAAACAAAGAAATAGAAGGCTGACCACGGGGTCGTGCCCACTTCACACGGGGGCGTGGTTAGATGCCTGCAGAAAAGACAAAGTTGTGGAAGCTTCCACGCCCACCACGAGGGCGTGCCCAGCTCAGCACGGGGCGTGATCAATGCTAAGATACACAGAATCTTGGAAAATCTTGATAGTATAGATACGATTCTCCCCACGGGGCCGTGCCCGCTTAACACGGGCCGTGTGGAGCCCTCTGCTGACACATTCATTTAATGAAGGAAGAGAAAAGGCTGGCCACGGGGGCATGCCCGCTGGACACGGGGCCGTGGCTAGAGCTCTGTTCAGGCTATAAATAGGGGTGCTTGGCTCACTTCAAGGGCATCCCTTGGCAAACCACTACTCTCCCACTTTGCCCCCACTCCACCACCACTACACCACCAACACCCACCACCATCATCGATCATCCATCTTTAGAGTGTGTAGTAGTCTCGAGATCCAAGATTGATAGTAAGAGTTCTTACCAATCAAAGGCCATGTTTGGTTAAGCCTCTTACATCACTTGGTGAAGACAAGTATTTTATGTATTACTTTTAATTTTTAATCTTTCGGCACTTTTTATTTGGTTTTGTATTAGTGACTTTAATAACTAGTTTCTTATGTTGAAGGTGAATTTTCTTTATCATTTATCCGTAGTGTCTTGGCATTACTTTACTGTCTATATAAAGTTAAAGATTTACACCATTCATGTCTCTACGGTCTATATAGAGATATGTTGGCTACCTGGTCGGGGGTTAAGGGAATGCTTTAGTAAGTCTCTTGCCTTATTCAGTGTATAGATCCTGCAAGGACCTGGGTCAAGCTTATTAGGACCTTCTTCAATACCCACTGGTATTGGATGGCGGGGGTGCAATTAGCTTGATCCCCTCATATGTAAACTACTATTAATACATAAAACCGGCTACTTGGGATTGTATCCCTGCTGACTCAAACCACTTAAACGAGGGTAACGTCACCTTCAAAAGAGGGGCCTACCAATTTTCGCATTAATAACTTAATTAATTATCTTTCAATATTCCGACCCTTGGGGATTGTATCATTGCTAACTCAAACTATTGGGTTGAAGGTAACGTCACCTTCAAAAGATGGGCCTACTACTATAACTAAGATAATCTCTTATAAAGTCCGAAAGTGCAAAAATCATCAAAGGATACATTAAAGGCGAGTCGGATCCAAGTGATTCATCTTGTTTATTTGTTTTTATTTTATTTTATTTTTATTTCTGCATTTTAAGTTTTTAATTTTCATGTTTAAAATCTTTTCTCAAAAATTTTAGATTGATTAGATGTTGAGGATAAACCGGTACTAAAAGCTCTTGTGTCCTTGGACGACCTCGGTATCTTACCAACGCTATATTACGCTCACGATGGGTGCACTTGCCCAAGTGTGTGTTTAGTGTTAGTAGAATATCGTGTTTTATAAATTTAAAACTTGATTAATCTGTAAAATGGGCTTAAAATATCAATAAAAATATATCACGCTTAGCACACACCACGTCTGTGCCACAACATTGACTCAGCCTCAGATGCTTTTGACAATAAACACGCCACCACAACAGAAGAATCCTTAGCACCCATGTCCATGACATAAGTGTCATTCCTCCTTAGCGCTCTAATCACTATCCAATTGTCTGGAATAACCAAACCCAGTTTCAACACCAACACTTCAGTCATGGTGAAATAGACCGAGTGACCCTTGTCGCAGACTTGTGACACGTTCATCAGATTGTGCTTAAGCTGCTCAACATAGTTCACTTTGTCCAGTGTGATCTTCCCGTTGGTCACTTTTCCTCGACCTGTAATGCATCCACCTTTAGCACCAGCAAAATTCACATGTCCTCCATGATAATTTTCAAACATAGATAGCAATCTCGCAACCCCCGTCATGCGCCTGGAGCAGCCACTATCAACATACCACAAGTTGATAATCCTCCTTAGCAGCTCCTGTACAACTCGACAAATAATTAGTTAGATTGGGGGATCCAAACCTTAATGGTCTTGGGTCTTCCAAATTCATCAACAAATTGAACATCCATCCAATATCCATCACTCCTAACTGGAGTCTTGGATCTAGGACCTGTTGATCGAAATGGGGTTTGATTTCCATGAGATCTCTGGTCCTGAGGTTTTCTATGCATGTTTGGACTTTGTGACCTTTGGAAATTTTGATTTTGAGACCTTGAGTTTTGACTCACATAACCAGACTTCAGTGGAACTCTTGATTGACTCCAAGAAGCTTGATTGTCATAATTTCTAAAGCCATTGTTGTAAAAAGTTCGACCACCATTATTTTGGTATCGAGCTTGATATTGACCTTGACTTCTGAAATTATTTGAATCACTATTAAAATTGTTCATTCTTGGTGAACTGCTTCTAGGTCTAGGTCTCTCATATCTGCCTGATGTAGATTCAGGCTGAAATCTTGGTTGATTTCTTTGAAAACGTGGAACTTGTTGGGTTCCTTTTTCAGCCTTATCTACACCAACAGCAACACCCTCTTGTTGCTTAGGAGCATATTTCTTTGGAGAGTTGGACACTCTCCCCTCACTATCACCACTCTTCTCTGGTGATTTCCCTCCCTGTTTCTCACTAACTTGTGCTTCATTCTTTTTGTTAGGATAGTAGCTTGTTACATGTACCTTTGTGTGACACTTGGAGTATGATCTTTTTGCCGAAGAATTCTTTATAGAAACCTTTGAACTAGATCCTTCATTTGATGATGATGATGCCTTAGAAGGACTTTGTTTAGTTTACTTAGATTCTAATTTTTCTAAATTTTTATTTTTAGCAAACTCTACATTTGATTCACTTTCAATAACAGTTGTCTCATTTTTCATGTCACTTCCTTGAACAAAAGTAACCTTTTTAACAAAAGTTTGGTTTTTATTCTTAGGAGGTGAATTTTTCTTTTTCAAAACTGGTTCCCTGTTATTTTCCTTCTTCACAATAGCATCATCACTCTCAGACACATCACCTTGACTTGATGTGGAACTACTTGGTGCAGTTGACACAAAGTCTGTTAACTCATCCTCATCTGGCAAGAAAGAATAGTCATGACTAAGAGGAGGTAGGACCTCATTAAAGCCATGGAAGCCCACACTTGTCTTGTCATTACTTTTCTTCAATCCACCCATCATATGTTTCATGACAAACGTTGAATCTCTAAATTGACTCAATTTCTTTTCAAGTTCAACAATTTTTTGTTGTGCTTCAGATAACTCTTTGCATTTTTCAGAAACCTCTTTTGTTTTCTCACTCATCGTATCATGAGCTAAGTCTATAATTTGGTGTTTTTCGTTTAATTTACAGGTTAAAAGATCAATTTCAGTTTCATAGCCTTTAATTTTCTTCAAATACATAGACTCATTTCTTCTTACGAAAAAGTTTGACTCTTTTATGCAGGATTAGAACTTACCTCTCCTGTAGTTTTGCTCAGATTGGCCATGAAAGCAGCAAAATCAACAGTTATCTTCTTATCTAAGGCATCTTTCTCAATGTCAGACTCTTGGTTTTCCTCATGAACTTCTGTACTCTGGTCAGCATCAACTTTTTCAGCTTCACTCTCTTTCTCTACTTCAGCATCCATTTTTGCTTCAGTATCCTCCACTTTACCTTCAGCATCATCAACTGGGACTATCTCTACCATGAATGCCTGAGTGACATCCTCATCACCTTCCAGATGAACACTCCAATCATATAAACCTTCTCGTGCTATAGAGATTAAAGCCTTTGAGCCAGTGTTATTTGTTGCATTCCTTTTACTTGAACTCTGATCCGAAGACTCTGTTTTTGGTCTTTGACATTTCCTAGCAAAATGTCCATAACTTTGACAGTTGAAGCACCTAACCTTGGTCTTGTCAAAACCAACACTCTTCCCCACAAACTTCCTTCCTGTTTTATTCATAAACCTCTTGACTCTTCTAGAGATCATGGCCATTTTCCATTGTAGATCCATTTCTTCTAAATCATCAGGGTCAATCTGATCATAATTTTCATCAAAAGTAGCTGGATCAGATATCTTCCCCTGAATGTAGTTCTCATAGGAGGCAACAAATGAAGCAAGTAAAGTAAGACGTTCTTCTGCAGCCTTCACACTCATTGGCATAGATTTGGTATTGTTGCTCTGATTTGTAGCTGATGTTCTCTTAGCACCTGTTAATCCTCCTGAAGCAGCAACGAAACACACATCACCATCTGCATTCACAGTAACCTGCTCATTCTCACATGAAAGAAACACAGTAGTAGAGTCGCTAGAAGTGTTGTGAGACGAAGAAGATGGAATTGCATTGTAAACCCCTAGATCTTGAACCTGATCGTATCATGTTTCCTTCTTCTTCATATTGAGCTCATAAGCTCTCAACTTACCAACCACTTCTTCTAAATCTTTAGTATCATAATCAGCTTCCCCCTTGATCATGAGAGTATAGATATCCCACTTTGCAGGTAAAGCATCAAGCAACTTGTCATTTATCTCTATGTCAGTATAACTGTCAATATCATAGTTGTCCATTTCTGACATTAGATGATAGTATCTTGTGATGATATCAATTGACTCATTTATCATACACTTGAAGACAGCAAATTGCTTCTTTAGTAGATCAACTTTGTTCTTTTTTACATCGGCATTTCCCTGATATCTCTTTTCTAGGGCATCCCACATTTCTTTCGAAGTAGTGTACTTCTTGAAGGTATGTTTGATGCCATCTGGTAAAGACATATTGATGGCAGCCAAAGCTCTCTTTTCATCCTCATACATCTTCTTCTGTTCTGCCTCCATATTAACATATGCAGTGACTCGTTGTCTGCCTTCAAACAAATGAGTTGGGTTCACGTACCCATCTTCAATACAGATCCACATACGTGTGTCCTGATATTTAACGAAAGACTGAAACCTGTCTTTCCATGTCAAATAATTCTCCACCTTCATCATCTTAATCGGCTTGTTGGTTGTGCCAACCTCACGCTCCATTCTCAAAAGCTCGTTCAAATTCGACATATTCGACATTTAAACGCAACCGACTGGTTAGAACCGTACAAATTTTTTTTTGAAAACTGTGATTATAGACTCCTCTCGAGAATATGAATCCAATGATATATATTGTCCTAAACCTTTTTCAGAATTTTTGTGCTTTTTTTGTCCTAAAACTAAACTGAGTCCAACCGTGCAAACGGTTTGCTGAGATTGTCTATGGATAATTTTTTATTCATGAAAACGTGAATTTTTGTCTACGTCAGCTAACAAAAATTTCACCTTTTAATTACACCAGTTTTTAATTACTCCAATCAATTACGCTGGGAGGTCAAGATTGCTGGTTAATTACGTAGGCAAGTCCAAGTAAAAAATGCTGAGGTTAATTACGCAGGCAGGTCAACTTCGCTGATTAAATGCGCTGAGATTAATTACGCCGGCTGATCAGTTCACTATTACGACGACTAGTAAAGTCGCCGATCACCGTGATAATGTCTCGGAGGACAATTAGCATGGTTACCAAAGTCACCTTTGGATTTTAAATACGCCGGTCAGCAATTTCGCAGGGTCACAAAAACGTTGGTTTTTCAGTGTATTTATCAAAATTGAAGCAACTTCTCCTCCAAGACACTGCTAAATACGCCAAAATCAAATCTTTTCAGAGTTTGAAAAGATTTTATCCTGATCCCTTATCAATTTCCTACAAAATCAGACAACCTAAATCAGCAAAATTTTGAGAAAAATACGAAGAACTCAACGAAGAACACTAAGAACAAATCTTCGAATCTTCAAGTTTTTCCAGCCAAAATTCTTCAAAAATCAACCAAAACTGTCCCGAAATCCTGCAAATCAGCAAAACTAAATACGTAGTAAGATCAACACAACTACAAATTCACATAAATATATTAGAAATACAGAAATTTTGAAAACCCTAGTTTTTCAGTTTCAAAAATTTCAAAAATTCTTCAAGTTTCTGCAGCAACCAATTCTGAACCGAGCCTCTTCAAGAGCCTAAAGCTCTGATACCACATGTAGGTCCCCTAATCCATATGGATCTTCACAGAATTGTCGATCCAACCTAGAGTGCGGAATCCTCTAGATCAGATTTACACAGAAATGAGTAGAAATAGAAATCACCAACAAACAGGTCTCTATTGATTATCTATCAAAACGATTACAATCAATCAAGACCCTAAATTCGCCCAAGCCTCTGCTATTACGAATTGTCTCTCTAAAACTGATTAAAGTGATTAACCTAAACCCTAATGCAAAGCTTTGTTTATATAGGACAAGCTAGCAACTTGGGCTAGGACATGGGCTGCGAATTGGACTGGCCCAATTCGGCTACCATTCCCCCAATGTGGGTTTGGTTAGCCCAATCACTACAACTAACTATTACAAAGCCAAACCCGCTAACTGTTTATCATTTTACTAACTACAAGATATTCAAAGACCAAATCTAAAAGTTGTTGTCACAAATATGCACCAACATAACATCAGTTTACATGCAAGCTCATTTTATAAGTCACTAAATTACCAAAACGCCCTTATGAGGCTTAATTCGATTTTAAAACCTTAACGGGCACACACGTTGATATCCTACAGATATTATAACTTGTTTAAAGTATAATGACATATGGAAATTGTACATGACTCATCCGATTTCCCGTTAATGCTTACACGCGTACGGTTCGACTTATGTAACTAGTTTACATAAGTTTGCCGAAACGGGTTTAACCTTATCATTTTAATCTCAAATTCCAGAATGTAATTATTTTACCCATATTATAGAAGTCTTAATACTTGTTGGGTTTAAACTACGTTCTATTCTGGTTATCACTTAATCTAGCGTATCGTACCGTTTTTGACACTTTAAGCTAGCCGGTCTAAGTCTACGACTTAAATAGGACCCGTTAGCATTCTTATTGGTTATTATTACCATCATTCCAGACTAGAGCCTTCCAGTAAATGCTACCTATGCTTATTTAATTTGAATACGGCCGAGTTACTTTAAATCTTGCACTTGAATCAAGTTTTAGCTCAGGTAAATACTTTTAACTTATTTACCCTATATGGGCTTGGGATACAGTAAATTATTACCGCTTGGTCGGTTATGGGATCATAAGCCGGATTGAGGCTATAAAATCTGCATAACCCATTTTAATCTGTTTTGTTTGATAACTTAAACATTGGGGGTTAACGCAACCATGTCCTGGATATCCTCGGCTCATTTAAGTTACTAATGGCCACGAATAAAGCACGGGGTGTAGGCATACACCCGACAGATGCGAATGCTAAAATATTTTTACCCACAAGTTGGGGATAACTCATTTGTGGGTTTATAAGTGGTGTGTTGGTTAATCAAGTTTCGGTTTCTATACTGGGCCCCATATGTATTGACAAACATGTAAAACTGTATACAAGATTATTTATAATTGTCCCAAGTTATAAAAGATTTTCATGTGCCTTGTGCACTTAAATCAATTTTGAAATATTTTCAAAACGTGTCGGTTACTTGTATTTACCAGTGTAAACTGACGTATTTTCAAAAGACTAAGTTACAGATACAACACGAAATAGGCCGGAAGCTGCTTGGTATTGATAAGAGGATCTTGCAAATCCTTAGATATGCCTAAAGTCTATTGAACATCTTTTGTACATTTTTATGATCTGCCTGTGGATCTTTTATTACGAACCGTCTGTATATTTATTTTGAACTTTGAACATTTCGGTTTGTAATAGTAATTTTATTCCAAGACTTCCGTTGTGCTATTCTGTGTATATTGACTAAGATGATATCAACTTACGTCACGATGCTCCCCACCGGGTTATGGTTGAAAGAACGGGATGTGACAACTCTCTATACAGAGCCTGCTCTGATACCACTTTTTAGGTCTCCTAATCCACTCTCGATCAAGGATCTTGCTCAATCACGAACAAAAGGTGTGTAGAATCCACCTCGTGACAACTACTATAGAGATTTGGACAAGAAAGAGTAGAAGAAGATGATCTGTTGATACACGATGTATGTTGCCTCCGTCAATGTAATGAGTCATGTTTGTATGTATAGAAATACGTATTAGAAGTGTCAGATATTTAATGTAATGTAACACCTCGTAAAAAGGTGTCCAATTATGTAAAGACACGTGTCCTAAACCCTAATCATGTGAAAGATTGAATTACAAGGACTAAAGTTATCAAACGATGAAAATACATATGCGAAGGGACTAATATATTCTTAAACAAGTAATTGTCGAACGTATGAAGCCATTTGTGAAAGTAAACAAAAGTTTACAAGATACAGGGGTTAAACGTGTCAACATGTTAATTCTTACATCTGAGTGACCTTTTAACAAACCCGGGGCTTCGTAATGTTCGATTATACTTCCAAGAATAAGTGATAACAAATTCACGAGGTTTCGATATCGTTATGTGTTATTTACGTAAATTCCCAAGAATAAGGGTTAAAAGCGTCAACAAGATGAAACTAGTGTTTACGGTGATCGTTTAACGAAACCGGACCTAACAGTGTTTGGTTATACTCCCTAGATCATTTACAAACTAGCTACAAGGGTCTAATGTGCCTAAAATGAAAGTTATTAAGCTTATAAAGGTGTAGGGACCAAAGTTGCCAAGTTTAAAACTTGTTTGACTGATCCCCTATAGGGTCGCGCTGCGCGACCATGAACCACATATGCCGTCGCGCGATGCGACAACTCTGTTTCGACACATTGTGCATGGCATCTGCAGGTTGTCTTCTTTCTTGAGCTCCAAACAAGTTTCAATCGAATTCTATGGCTTGTTGATGGTTTTTAATACCACTTTGGACACCTGGAGCCATCCTACAACCTCCCTAACACCTGTGATGATCTTGGAGAAGTCTCATGCACTATAAATAGATGCATTTGGCTGCCTTTCTCCTTGCACCTTCATTCTAAATCACCTCTCTCACTTGCTTGAGCATTTCTTGAGCTTTCTTTGGGATTCCTGATCAAGCGGGAGCCCACTGTTGTTCAATCTTCGTGCAAGGACCTGTTGTAAGTGTCCTTAGCCACTTTACTTTAGCTTTTATGTGTTTAAAGACCAAAAGTCAAAGTTGTCGTAATAACGCTTTGACTTTCGGTTTAGACCTAAACGGCCCAGCCATTGTTCGAGGCGAATATGGCTACGTGATCGTAATTAGGTAGGTGTTAATCCCTCAAAAGGGCACCTCCTAATTATAACGTTTACTTAGTTAATTGTCGGGTCAAAGTAACTAGTTAAAAAGTCAAACTAGTCAGATTTTCAAATAATAATTAAAAATGATAATGTAGAAGTTATGAATCACGTTTTGTCACTTAAAAAACTTGGTAAATATTATTAGAACATGTCTAAGCATGTTCAACCTGACAATTCTGAGTTTAAGGTCGGTTCGCTATCGAAAGTCGCAAAAGCTTGACTTTTGCTTTGACTTTCAGTTCTAACCCGATTAAGCTTAAATCCTTTATGTTTTAAGCTTCCATTAGGACCATACAATGTTGTAGTATAACCCTCTGAGGTTATATTACCTTGTCATTAATATTCTGAATTATATGCATGTTCTTGTTATTGTGCTTAATTTTGACCATATTGCCCTTATAATCTAAAATGAGATTTTTGAAATATGTGAGCATACAAATAGGTTAAGTACTGATATATAAACATGTCTAAATTAATTTGACATTGTTTTCTGGTCTCAAACTGATGTAATGCTAATTATCGCAAATTTAGCTTTTATAAAGACTAAATTATGTTTTCATGCATAATTCATGTTTAAACATAGATTTTGACCCAAAACTCATTACCTACAGTTATGATATCATTTTTAGGGATTTTTGGAATGTTGGGTCAGATTATATACTGACCATAACTTAGAGTTCTTGTACAAATTCCATAATTGACGATAATGCCCTTTTTGCTAATAAAATGTGATTTACATATGATTAACATGCCAAACCCTTTTCTACTGATTTGATATGAAAAATAAAATATTTCAAACATTCAAGGCTAATCAAAATCTCAGAATCACATAAACATCGCAAATATCATCAATTATCGACTTTTACGCTAATTAGGTGCATAGTATGGTTTAAAACTATATTTAGCACCCAAGACTTGTTACCTACTGAATTTATAAATAAATTTTAATATTTTTACAGTATGTATAAGTCATGAACCCAGACTTCCAATTATGTCCTTAAAAGCATATGTGAAATGACCAAAATACCCTTTCGGGGCATAGTTTGGCCATAAATGGTAAACCACACATATGAATGATATCCTACTGTTTTAACATCATAAAATAAATATTTATACGAAATGTTTTAGACCAGAACATCAGTTTACTTTTAAACTTATTTTATAAACCTCAAAATGACCAAATTACCCTTACGAGACTTAATTTGGTTTTAAATACTTTTTGGGCATATAAGTTAACATCCTACAGATGTATTAAGATATTTTAAGCATAATAACATATGGTACTTGTATATGGTTCATTTGGTTGCCCATTATGCATTTATGCGTTCGGTTCGGTTTATGTACCTAGTTTACATGAATTAGCCGAAACGGGTTTAACCTTATCATTAAATCTTCAAAATCCAGAATGTGTTTAGTTTACCTATATTATACAAGTATCCAAACTTGTCATGTCTAAATCACATTCCATTCCGGTCTCCACTTAATCTAGCGTTTCGGGTCGTAAAGTATCTTTCAAACTAACCGGTCTAAGTCTTTGACTTAAATAAAGACTCCTTAGTATCCTAATAGGTTAATAAACCTTCTATACAGATTAAGTAGCTTCGGTAGAAGATATTTGCATAAGGTCTTAGGAATTATACGGCTGAGTAGCATCTTTGCACATCTAGCTCAGGTAAATACTTTTAACTTATTTTCCCTTATACGGGCTTGGGATACGGTATAATAATAATACCGCTTGGTCGGGTATGGAATCATTTAATCAGATTGTGATTAATAAATTACATAACCCGTTTTAATCTGTTTTGTTTGATAACATAAACATTGGGGATTAATACGACCGTGTCCTGGATATCCTCGGCTCATTTCATTTGAAAATGGCCACGACCTATGCACGGGGTGTAGGCATACACCTGACAGATGCAAATGCTAAATAACCCACATGTTGGGGATAACTCCTTTGTGGGTTTTATAGTGGTGAGTCGGTTCATCATGACCGGCTTCCAAACCTGCCCCATATGTATAACAAACATGTAAATCTGTATACAAGATTTTAATAAAAAAATTGTCCCAAGTTATAAATGGTTTTGTGCCTTGTGCGCCTAAATCAATTTTCCTAAACTCTTTTCAAATGACTCGGTTAATTGTATTTACCAGTGAAAACTGACGTATTTTCCAAAGACTAAGTGACAGGTACCTCTCAAAATTAGGCTGGAGCTACTTGGTGTCAAATAAGAGGATCTTGCAAATCCTTAGATACCTGAAGTCTGTTATTTTAGTTTCTTGTATTTGTTTTTATGACCCGCCTGTGGATCTCTATTACAACCAGTCTGTATATTCTTTTATTTCGAACACTCGGACATTATGGTTTGTAATAGTAATTATTTACCAAGCCTTCCGCTGTGCTATAATATTGTGTTAATTGTCTATGATGATATCAACTACGTCACGATACTCCCCACCGGGCCCACTGGTAATATGTGGAAATATCGGGGTGTGACAGGTTGGTATCAGAGCCAACATTGAGTGAGAATTAAACACTAGCCTTTTGTGTTTAATCTCAATGACATAATAGCACATTCCTTAGACTTCTTAGTCTAGGCAAATGACCTAGGATTATTCTTAATTTTTCCTTTTTGTCGTTTATATGTTGTTTTCTTGTTTTGACAGGTTTTATAAAATGTCGCCACGTGTCAGTGGAAAAGGAAAAGGTCCTATGAGGGGAGGACCATCTAGTCATGCTGGACCCTCACACAGACGCACGCCTTCAGCGTCATTTAGCTGCTCCGATTCACGAGATTATTGGAGACACTCTTTCGAACCAGCGAGACACTCAGTTTCGCAAAGTTCTTCACCATCATATCACCCTTCCTTTGGGCCACCTATACAAGACGAGCCCCAGCATTCATACCATTCTCACCACTCTCAACACTCACATCACTCACATCACTCGCAGCATTCGCTGCACTCACACTCGTTTCACCATTCTGATTCTCACCATTCTTATTCACCGGGTCAATTTGACCCAAATGATTATATCAGTGAACCACCGGGATATAACCCGTTAGGCCCCAAAGATCATTTCTCGCAGGACATGAATATGGATAGTGATCCAGATCCAGCAATGCCATCGACTGGGACGCCTACGCATCCCATAAGCATTTCAAGCGGTTCATCTTTTGCAGGATCGCCATACCAAGGCCCCGATTCATGGGCCGAAAGGTGGAACAGCTACAAGTGGGAATACACCCCTTCTTTTCATAACTCTCCACCACAACCTCCAATGGAGGAACCACACTTCCAAGAGGTAACTCCACCGCCATTGCCAGTTGAGGAACCACCTCAACAACCACCACAACCACCTCCTGAGCCACCAAGGCGGAGGAGGAACACACGGATGTCCGTGCGAGGGGGACCGAGGTTCAGTTATGCACAAGCTTCAAGCACTTACCCTCCAATCCCTGAAGATCCACAAATGGGTAGACCTTCTCACGCGGTACCAGAAATTGATCCCCCGCTGGTTACCTTTGCGCCACCGCCACCGCCAATTGGTTATGAAAACCCAATACCTACTTACCCAAGTTCGTCTGGGTATAACCCGTTTGAGTATCAAGCTCCTACTGGTTATGAATATCAAGCTCCTGCCCATGATCCATATCTTGAGGCAGCTCAATTTAACGCTCTTTACCCCTCACCGTTTCTACCAGCATACCCAACTGGGTATCCCGTACAAGGGTATCAATACCCTACTTATCAACAGCAACCTCCACCTCAACAATCACAAACACAAGAAATCTTACAAAGGTTGGAGGAGGTTGAACAAAAAGCGGAGGAACGAGAAAGAAAGAATCATAAACTCCTTAGGGTTCTGGCGAACTTCATCAAGGGAAAGAAGAAGTAGAAGATTTTATTTGTTTTGTATTGTAATTTCAATTAAGTCCCTGCATGGACATTTCTTTTCAGTATTAGTCCCTACGTGTACTTGTTTCTTTCCTTTGTCCCTGCGTGGACAATTTGTTTATTTCAAAGACCCGTTTAGGGCATTTTTTGTAATCGTTTAGTATTTTAATGGAATTTCTTTTGAAATTTATATATGTGTATTTTATTACATCATCATGCAAATATCATTTCAATTTTAATTGATCTGCCAAAGAAATTTCAAAAGAAGTTCTTAAAGGTATAACCTAGCCATAATATGAATGGCTATAATGGTATAACCCTCTTAAGACAATAATTCCTTGTTAACATCTAAAAACATGTTAACATTCCTGGCAGTGTGACTTGAGAAACCACACCAGCCTTCAAAAGTACTTGGATTTTTCCAAGCCACCTTCATGGCCTAAATGATCAATATGAATTATGGCTATTAACATCAAATATGATGCCCTCACAAAACATCCATTTGAGGTGTTCTGCCTACGGGCTAATGTGTATTCATGACAAGGATAGTTATATTTTATAACTTGAGTAAACTGCCAAAATGGTCTCTAAGGTTTGGTCACTTTTGTCACTTTAGTCTAAAACTCAAACCTTTAGAATCTGGATCCCTGTGGTTTCAATTTTGTGCCATTTTCATCCAAAATCAAAATTTGCTAAGATTTTTCTGTTAACATCCGTTTTTTCCTCCCTTTTAACAAAGGGCAAAATAGTCATATTTTTTTTAATTTGTTATAATAAAATGTTAAAAGGCCATTTCGCCCTTCATTAAAAGGTTAAGAAAAGACAAAAAACTGAATGTTAACTGAAAAATCTTACCAAATTTTGATTTTGGATGAAAATGGCAACAAAATTGAAATCACAGGGACACAGTTTCAAAAGGTTTGCGTTTTGAACTAAAATGACAAAAGTGACCAAACCTTACGGACCATTTTGGCAGGTTACTCTTATAACTTTTTGTCAAAAAGGCGATGAACTATGTTTGACCCTTAAAATCTCTGATCCAAGAGATCGTTGATTATGTTTTAATTGTCCTTATGACAAGCCCTTTTGTGCCATTTAAAAGTCCTTTGAGACAAGCCTTTGTGCTATATGAAAATGTCTTTACGACATTGACAGTTGTGACTTATGTCCCCTGTCTGATAAATATAAAGGATTATATCCTACTTGATTGCCAATAATGGTTCATTTGTAACCTAGGCAAATCATAATCAAATAAATTTTGACTTATTATCTAAAATGGTCTATATGGTTTATTAATACCATGGCCATCTAATCATCAAATACGATGATTCAATTTATAATCTAAACAAATCATTATTGTTTGATTTTAGTATTCAAATCATGGCTGGCTCAGATGAAGCTAATAGACATCCAGTCGAAGGAAACAATAATGATACGAGGATAAATGTTACTGGCGCCTAACTTCAAGCTATGATAAATACAGCAGTTACTCAAGCTATGAACAATATGTTTAAAGAATCGAGTAATGTTCCATCAAAAACTCATTCAAAGTCCCTATCGAAATCGCAGATGTTGAAAAAGGATGAATCTCAACATTCATCCAATAAAAAGAGTGAACCTCAGAAGGAAATAGTCTTTGATCAGGCTCCCAGGTACAACAAGGGTTGTACTTACAAATATTTCGTCTCTTGTAAACCAAGAGATTTCACGGGGGAAAAGGGAGCTATCGATTGTATGAAGTGGTTGGACGAGATGGAAACTGTTATTGATATCAATGGGTGTGCCAAGGAGGACATTGTAAAATTTGTATCTCATTCCTTCAAAAGCGATGCCCTAACGTGGTTGAAAGCCTTAGAGCTGTGACAACTGTCAAATTTGCATACATCCGTACAATTATTAAATAATGATTAGTGCTTAATGACTGTGCTAAATTACAATTAATTACTTGAATTGCTTCTGATTATTACCATATACATACATGTGCATCATATATTGCTTAATGTCATGTCATTATTGCATGAGAACTTTATTGACTCAAATGATGCACGAAACACAGTTAGCACAGTTATCCGGCAAATCAGAAAAATGCTGACGGAGTTCAGTAAATAGACAGACATTGTATTGAGGTACAGAATGAGCTAGAAACCAAGAGTTACACTAGTATAGTGTTTAGGAAAGTAAGGATCACAAAACTGCCTTCCTAGTGATAGTTTAAGTGGCGGAAAGTGCCTAAAACTCACATAAACTGTAGAATTCTGCAGAAAATCAGCAAAATCAGCATTTAAACAATCTAATATCATGCAGAAATTTGGTTAAATGGTTCTTAATGCTTTCCTAAGTGTAGGGAATCAAAACAGTCACAAAAGGTAACATAAAGCACACTAAACTGCATAGTTTAGCACCTTAACGAACCAGTAACCAACCGAACAACCGGACACTACCCGAAACACCAAATTTACACTAGAAGCATTGTTTTAACATTACTAAGCTTGTTATGGTCCCTGAACATCATAACACACTATATAACATGCTAGTAACTAAACACCTAACTAATACACTTGGATTTCAACCATAACACTAACTATCCATTACATCCTAACTCTAGACCCCCTACCTACGGCCACATAGGGTATGTCCCACCCTAGATTTTGTTTGATTGTAATATTAGATTATGTTGGATCTTGTTTATACTTTACCAAACATATTACACATTGGAAACTATGTGGTGGAAGAATATAAGAGTTAACCTTTAGAGCATGGCATTCATTTCCTTCACAACATTCACCACTTTTCTTCTCCTTCCTCTCTTCTAAACCTACGGCCATAACCCACTCCCACATAACCACCATTTTTCATTCATTTTCGATTCAATCTACATACACACAAGGGTGTTAGAAGGTGTACAAAGAAGCTAGGAGCTTTCGGAAGTTGAAGAACCTCCACCATTTGTTTTTATCCACTCCATTTCTTCCATTGATCATCCCTAGCCTTGAGCTAGTAGTAAGAACACTATACTTTTCATTTTACATCTTGTTTAAGTGGTTAAAAGATGATACACATTGATTATCATGAAGAACACTAAGAAACAAGAAGATGAAACATGAACATAAGCTTAAAATTATAAGAAATCATGAAGAAATCATGTTGTTTATGTGTTGATTGTTGATCTCTTATGTAAATGACGTAGATCATCATATGATCTTGCTAGATCATGATTAAAAACATAATCTAGCAAGATGATAGGATGGAAATGTTAAAGACTAATGGATCATCCTCATGAAATACATGAACTTGAAAGAATATAAAGTTTTCTTGTAAAAAGAAGACTAAAATGAGATGTAAGTCTTGTAGGTCTAAAATTTCATGAATGATTTTTCAAGAAACCAAGCTAAAAATACAAGCTTTACCTAATCTTGGTTCTTAAATAAATAAGCCTCATTTTTTTGTTAATAAGGTGTAGAAGCACATATGTAACAAGAAAAATTCATGAAGAAACATTTTTAGAAAATGTGACTACAAGTTGTAAAGATATATTTTCTTTAAAAATGATGTTTTTAAAGAACCAACCACACTTTAAAGGGTAACAAGACTTACTAAAAACACTAGTAAGTTACTACAAATTTTTATAAATTTTCAAGTTCATGAAGTGGTAGTTTATGCTTGTTTTTGGAAAAATTGGTAAATGTAAGTTGTTTATTGTAGATTGTAGATTGTGGATTGATTGTGTTGATTTACAAAGGAAAATAATATACCTTGAAGGTATGGAAACCCCCATTTTTAGGGTAAACTATGACAAAAATTTTCTAAAAATTAAACACTTAGAAAAATATTTCTAAACAAATATTTAGAAGTATATTTTTAAACTAAAAATTTTCATACAAAGTTTGCCATAATTTTTGTTACAAAATGATAAATATTGGAGGTTGATTTTTATAAATAAAAGTGACTAAATATGTATTTAGGAAATATATATTTAGACGACACCATGTGTGTGATTATTTGTATATTATGTGTAATAGTTATATTTTTTTAGGACTCGAAATAATATAACTCACCAAAATTCCAAGAGAATGAACATATAAATTATACCTAAAATATCGGACAAACCGAACAAAGGAATATAACTCACAAAATATTCCGGAAAATTATTTACAAGTATATTTTGGTTATTGGTGTTTTGAACACCAAGAGAATGAAAATGAGATTTTCATTATTACTACAAAATATATCATATTTTTGACAAGAAGGACATGTACTATTTTTGAGCAAGTAAAATATATATATTTTCTTGGAATTATTATTAAAAGATATATTATTTTTGGAAGAAATATATATTTTCTCAAACAAGCATGAAATACATTATTTTTGAGAGAAAATGTATTTTCTTAAATAAACTTGAAGTATATTATTTTTGGAAGGAAATGGATTTATATATATATATATATTCTAAGTTAGACATGGAAATATATTATTTTTGAAACTTGTATGAGATTTACGAATATTTTTGCCAAAGGAAAAGTTATAAATAATTTTTCTAAGTAATGTTTCTCAAAATATATATTTTAGAAATATATATTGAAGTATTTTTACTAGAAATATTATTCTGGGAAAATTAATACAAAATTAAGTATAAGAATACTTAACAATTACAAGAAGAAACGTATTCTCATATGTGTAAATGCACACCGGAATACGACCCCAATACATGGCAAAAATATACAAGTATAAGAATACGAATACAAATACACGCATCCTTGGGAAGGATATACAAGAATAAATACATAAAGGTAACAAGTTAAAATATATTATTTTAACAATTATTCCAAAATAAAATAGATATAATTTAAGTTAAAATAATTTTATTATTTTAACAAATAATAATTTAACTTGGAATAATATTGAAGAGACAATGAAACGTAACTCAAAGACACTAATTAATACCAAGTCAAGGCATGACTCACTCGTTTAATAGATCATAGCACGTTGTAGGTAGTCGTGTACTCCAGAGGAAAGTTTGAGTTACAGTTGGATACGAAAAACGCAAAACTGTGAGTTCATGTTCCCCCTTTTCTTTTAACTGTTTTTGGTTTTATAACTTCAGGGGTGAAGTACATGTTACAAACTGTTTACAAACGTTTATACGTGGTATGGTTAGCCAAGGTAGGGTACTGCTAGATCATGTGAGTGGTGGGTATGACGCTTAAGACCATTAATCCTCTTTGTAGGACCGAGGGACATGAGTGATAGATCTATTTGGGTGTAGCGAGCCCCACCCATGAGTCCGCCGAGTGGACCATGTGGTGACTATGTCTTATTGTCGGAGACAAAGTCTGCTAGGTTTGAGTCTTCCTGCATCACGTCACAAATATTAATGTATTAGCTACACATTAATTGATCTATTTCCTTGTTGCTTTCATACCGGTTTTCAAGTACATACAAACATACTTACAAATGTTTCCAAGGTTTATTTGTGCACACATACTAAACACATGAACTCGCTCAACTTTTGTTGATGTTTTCAAACTACATGTATTTCAGGAAATTAAGTATGGATCTGGCGGGCGTTGAAGTTACAAGTCATGTCTCTAATAAAAGGTGTCATCCGAAGTCGAAGGGTTTGGGTTATGTATTTTATCTTGGATAAGATACATGGCTCGAAACCTAGTTTGGTTGTGTCTTTTGTGAAGTCCAGTATGGAACTTTAAGCTTTGGTAGTCATGTGATCTAAACTTAATGTCTTAGTTTGATGTTAAACAATGACGGTCGTATTATTTTGAAAACTATCTATGGATGAACATCTTGGTTTTATCATATAGTTGTTTGTTATGGTTGAATGCAATGATATTAAGCAAGTCACACCAAATCACGCTTCCGCAAAAGTCAGGGTGTGACAGTTTGGTATCAGAGCTTCGATTGTAGCGAACTAGGATTCCTTCTCGAGTCTAGACTACAATCATTAGGGCTCTCACGAAAATATTTTTACGACATGTTTTCATTGCATACACGAAACGCCCAGATCCAGAGAAATAAACATTTTTTCAAAAGGAAAGACAAGAAACACGATTGCAAGGTTTGCATGTGTGGTCTAGTCTGGGAGACTGGGTGGTTTAGTCTGGGAGACTGGTTGGTTTAGTCTGGAAGACTGGTTGGTTTAGTCTGGGAGACTGGGTGGTTTAGTCTGGGAGACTGGTTGGTTTAGTCTGGGAGACTGGTTGGTATAGTCTGGGAGACTGGTTGGTTTAGTCTGGGAGACTAGGTGGTTTAGTCTGGGAGACTAGGAAGGATAGAAACTTTTCATGAGGAATAACAAGGATACATGATTACATGATGAACTGCCTTTGTTTGCATATATTGGGTGTTAGTGGTTACTATAGGTACATATGTTAGGATTACGATGTTGCTCGCACACATGTTATCCTCAGGGAATGGGTTATCGGATGCCCGCAACCCGAAGGCAG
Organism: Helianthus tuberosus; assembly: GCA_030545235.1. Classification (NCBI taxonomy): domain Eukaryota; kingdom Viridiplantae; phylum Streptophyta; class Magnoliopsida; order Asterales; family Asteraceae; genus Helianthus; species Helianthus tuberosus. The sequence continues at coordinate 59,295,769 of CM060375.1, forward strand.
TCGCATCAAACGACGAGGTAATGCCCGCGCCAGAGGTATATACGTCAGACACTGAGAGTGATCCTGACATGCGGTCCGAGGATGAGGACGATTTCCAACCGTTCGCGCTACCACACTTTGGTGCTGATTTACCCTTGCGGATGGCTTCCCTGACGAGGATCCTTTTGCCATCCGTGTTCTAGTCCATGATCACCTCGTCATTTGGTCATCCCGATGGCGAGCACACCGTGACTTCGATCCTCGATGTTGTACCTCCTGTGGTCATTCCCCCCGAGGATTGGCCTCTAGACGATTAGTTTGATGATGACGTTGATTTGTTTGTTGATGGTCCTCCTGATGACGCCCATGATGATGGAAAGTTAGACGAGAACGTTGTTTCTATTCCACTTCTTGAGATCCATGTTATTGAGTTATCCTCTGATACTAGTTTGCACTCGGTTTCAGACTCTTTTGACTCTGTGACATCTGCAGCTTTACAGACGACTGGATTGCAGCTTTTGCTACTGACTCAGATGGCAACACCACTATGTCTGCCGCACTATCACCTGCTCGAGATCCCACACCTCGACACGACCCAGAGCCTGCTCCTGAGCTAGCTTCTGTTCCTTTTGGGTCAGCCTGATGTTGCGCATATTGAACTTGAGCCGATTCCTGATCCTGACCATGATTCTTTTGGTTTACCAGACATTGCACCCCTTATACCTGATCCAGTTCCTGCACCTGTTGATCCTCCTTTTGTTGAGCTATTTATTCCCCCGCCTACACCCACTGATGTTGCTCCTTTTCCCCCTATGGAGACCGACGTCCATCGCACCGACATGCCTATCGTTTTCTTTCAGGACATACCCGCACCCCATCCAGGGGAAGGTACTTCTGGTCAGCACCCGTGCGACGATCCCTTTGCTTTAGCAGCTTTTCCACAGATCCCTCAGGCTGCACCGTTTGCTCCTTTCATTCCTTCACCCCTGGACGAGCCATTCCGATGGTTACTACCATACACTATGCTGATTTCAGACCCCTACCATCCCTTACATTATGGAGGCTACACACGGGATGAATTTCTTCTGATACTTCAGCTACAGTTTGAGGTTTCGAGTCATAGAGTTTTGGAGCTTGGGCTGACACAACGTCCTCTGCCCTGTCTATGCCAGTATACTTTGATCCTCCACATTCATCACTGTCTCCTTTTGCACTCTCACCTGCTGCTATTACACCTTTCCCAGGTTTTGATGCTCGTTTCTTTACTATCGAGCAGCAGATCAGTTAATTACTTCGACGTGTATACAAGCTTGAGGAGGAGCTCGCACATGTTAGCAGTTTGCTTTTCTTACCTCATCCACCTCAGTCACCAGTATAGTTGGTTTCTGGTTTTATGCGGATTGCATTACTTTTGGGTAAAGACACTACTAATGAGCCGAGATTGTGGAGACTTTTGAAGAACACTTTTGACCACGTGATTTTGGTACACTGATAGACTTATTGGACAAGGGTAAGGTGACCCTGTGTCCCTTTTGATGTGATACACTTTGTGACAATGTGATTGTGGTCGGTATATAATGAAAGCTCAAGTCGTCATGTCCTCACTAAACACGTTGTTGACTTACATGTTTGTGCTATAATTGTGATGTTATATGATTGCTTGCTATGATGATTGCTTATATACATAGGTATATACACCTCCTAGGTCTTATTCGTTTAGTAGAAGCTTATGTGCTTGTGACCTTAATAAGACCTGACCTACCCGATCTTCTTCTTAGAAAATGTCGCCTCGAAGGAACACCGATACCAACAACCCTCTGCCGACGACAGAGGCAGAATTACAAGAGCGTATCTCACAGGCCATCGCACAGCACGAGGTCCTTTGCTCCGAACGCATCGGAGGTACCACATGAAATAACCCACCCAACGGTAATGTTTAGTCACTTAAGACACATTACAAAACGTTTGGACATTTCCAAGTGTGCATTGCTAATGCCTTATGTGAATGATGTTGCTTATGTAGCAGGCTGCACCTACAAGCAATTCTTGGACTGCAAGCCCCTGGAATTCGACGGCACTGGGGGTGCCTTAACTTTTGTGCGTTAGGTTGAGAAGACGGGATCTGTTTTGCGATTGAGCAAATGCGCCCCAGAGCAACACGTCACGTACATTTTCGGACTGCTTCAAGATGGGGCTTTGTCATGGTGGATCCTCCAGGTTCTGACGTTGGGCGAGGCTGCTGCGTATGCTTTGACGTGGGACGAACTGAAAGAACTGATGCATAAGAAGTATTGTTCGAGAGTAGAAATCCAGAAGCTGGAAACTGAGTTCTGGAACTTGAAGATGGAAGGTTCAAAGATAGCTGAGTATGTATAGAGATTCCATGATTTGTCTCGTGTTGTCCCCTACATGGTAAAACCAGAGTTTAAGAGGATCGAACGTTTCATCTAGGGATTGGCACCTCCTGAGGAAGCGGTTAGACTGGGAAAATTTTCCACCTCGGAGGAGAAAAAGGAGACTCATGTGGAGCCGTCTGGAGATAACAAGAAGAAGTTCGCAAATTTCAAGAAGGGTATTCGGGCGAATAACAAGAACAAGGCCAAAAAGGGAAAAAAGTACATGGGTATCCTACCTATGTGCGACAATTGTCTACGTTATCATGTCGGGCGATGTAAATATGGAAAATGTGATAACTGTGGCAAGAGGGGGCATGTCAAGGAGACTTGTAGGCAAGGTACTAAATGTGGAAACGGAGGCCAAGATGGTAGCGGGAATCACGGAGGAAACAACGACAACGACGACTATCAAGGCAGAAAGAGTGACGATAAAAAATGTGCTCAAGGTTGTTTTAACTGTGGAGACAAAAGGCATTTCAGAAAATATTGCCCTGAAAACAATCAAGCACGTGAATGAAAGCTCAACAGCGAAGCTAGGGAAGCATGCAAGGATCCAAACGTAGTCATCGGAACGTCCCATATTAGTCAACGTTATGCATCTGTGCTACTTGATACTGTTACAAATTTTAGCTTCGCATCTCAAGAGTTTAAGAGTATAAATGGTTTAGTAGCAAGTAAGTTAGAAATCCCGTACTCGATAGAACTAGCTAATGGGGAGCTAGTGGAATGCCAACAAACTAATTAGAGGTTGTGTGATAGAACTTGGAGAGTGTGAGTTCCGATAGATCTTCTGCTAGTTAAGTTGGGAAGCTTCGACATCGTAGTTGGGATGGATTGGTTGTCGAGTAATCGTACAGAGATTGTTTGCCATGAGAAGATTTTCCGCAGCCCGATGGAGAGTAAAGAGACGATCGTGGTTCATGGGAAGAAGCCGGGTACGCCTCTACGAATTATTAGTTGTTTGAAGGCATGGAAGTTTTTTGCGTAAAAGGTGTATTACCTTCTTTGCTCGTGTTTTGGACAAGGAAGCCAAAGAACCTAGGCTCGAAGATATGCCTGTGGTAAGGGAATATCCTGAAGTCTTCCCCGAAGAATTTCCAAGATTATCTTCTCAATGACAAGTCGAGTTCCACATTGACTAGATTCCAGGCGTCGCGCCTGTAGCTAAGACACCTTATCGACTTGCGCCTTTAGAGATGCAAGAGTAGTCAACACAGCTTCAGGAATTGTTAGATAAGGGATTTATAAGACCAAGCTTCTCGCTTTGGGAGCTCCAATGTTGCACGCCGAAAAGAAGGGTGGTAACTTTCAAATGAGCATCGACTACCAAGAGCTGAACAAGTCAACCATTAAGAACCGGTATCCCCCACTGAGGCTTAATGATGTATTTAACTAACTGCAAGGATCAACTACTATTCCAAGATTGATCGTTGATCGAGTATCATTAGCTGTGAGTTCAGGAAGAAAGTATACCGAGGAATAGTGAGTCAATAATTTGTTTTAAACGTACACTAATACTGTGTTTTATACACGATACACAAAACAGTTATACACAGAGTACAAAACTTTGAGAATCTAGGAGACGCGTATTTAGGACTCTCGGGGACTTATGTCAAAGTCCATTAGATTTTATCTCGAAAAAAAAACCACGTCTATTAACTCGGACAAACACTATTATTTTGTCATGCAAGCTCTTTTAGTTAACCGAACGGGTAAAGTACTCGAATTTCTTTTATTGAAATTTCCACTTTTGCTTCTAGCGAGTAGATGTTTGCATCTCTACTCCTCTTAATGGTAGTTACATCGCGTCAATTTTCTTCACTAGAGCGAACACTCATTTGCTTCGGTACTTGATCATTTCTTCATTTTAGCAAATACTCATTGCTTCATTTCTTGGAAATTCATATGTTACGCATGCACCATTTGTTACGCATGTGGTTTCGTTTTGAATAAGCGTTTCGTCAAAGTTCAAATATTAATTGCTAAAGCTAAATATTGATTTGTGATCCGAATGACCTACATTATTGTAATTGTTGGCTGCTTTGCTATCAAGTCAACACACTTTCCTGAAATTTCTTTTCTTTTAAGTTATATTCATGGTTTATCTTTGTAACCATGCCGAAATTCCCTTGTCGATACCTACGTTAATTGTCAAATTGCGCTGAGACCAAATTCAATTGCTTGAACTTGTCCATTTCGCATATTCAATTCAAGACGTTATATGATGCATTGAGAGCATCATATTCAAATTTATTTTTGCAAAAGTTCTTTTGTTTCGAGTCGTAAGTATACTTGTTTGGTCTACGACTCCACTAAATCGTTCGTTGATTTCGACACCTTGTGGTGATGCTTTCACTAAATTGAAGCTTGCGCTAATCTCGGTTACGCATTTCATACACGGATTTAATTGTTTATTTATTGACTAGCTCTAAATCCGTTCTATTATATCATGATTAAAGCAGTCTTAACACAATCGTGTGTTAAGACAATGGTACATAAATTCATTTTATATATTCCAGTGTACCTCCTAACGGTTCTTTCATTATCAATCCGATGCCTTGCAGTATTCATTATTTTTCATCCTCGATCGAAAAAAGTAGTTCTCTGGTGTTCTATATTCAATTGAGAAATCCTACGATACCATTTGAATCAAGTTTTTAGGTTTGCTTCATTACACTTTCATTTGATATCAAACACGGTGAACTTGTTCGGTCACCGCTATTATTGAATTATGTCATTACGACACCTCGTGGTGTCAGTATAAACTTGTAGCTTATGCTAATCATGCTCAACCATTTCATACGAAACTACGTACATTTTATTTCTAACTCATCATTTAAACACTCTTAATACAACTATGTATTGAGACCATGATACACCAGATTCGGTTGTATTTCATTCGGTGTATCCTCACAATTTAATAATGTCAACACGCTATTTTATCCATGTATTTGTTCGAAAGTTGACAGATCATTTTCATGTTACTACCACATTTGAGTTGTTGAATTTGAGTTCATCTAGCGGATGCTATTGTTTCTAAAAAACTCATTTGCATATTGTGAATGATCGTTCGGAGTTCTATTGGACGAAATTCATTTTTCGCTGAACCCCTGTTAACTTAGTTACACTAGATTATACATCTATTCGTCTCGTATCCTTTGACGTCAAATTCTGAAACACATACCTTTTAACCGTTAGGTTCTAATTGTTGTAATATGTCCTTGGGTTCACCTGATTCGAATAAGTTTTGATTCGGTTTCGTGGTTATTCACTTTGGTGTTATACATATCCATACACGCATAACGTAACCCTAAGGAGTTAATGTAGTTTAAATTTCGAGGACGGAATTTTCTTAACAGGGGGAGAATGTGACAACTGTCAAATTTGCATACATCCGTACAATTATTAAATAATGATTAGTGCTTAATGACTCTGCTAAATTACAATTAATTACTTGAATTGCTTCTGATTATTACCATATACATACATGTGCATCATATATTGCTTAATGTCATGTTATTATTGCATGAGAACTTTATTGACTCAAATGATGCACGAAACACAGTTAGCACAGTTATCCGGCAAATCAGAAAAATGTTGACGGAGTTCAGTAAATAGACAGACATTGTATTGAGGTACAGAATGAGCCAGAAACCAAGAGTTACACTAGTATAGTGTGTAGGAAAGTAAGGATCACAAAACTGCCTTCCTAGTGATAGTTTAAGTGCCGGAAAGTGCCTAAAACTCACATAAACTGCAGAATTCTGCAGAAAATCAGCAAAATCAGCATTTAAACAATCTAATATCATGCAGAAATATGGTTAAATGGTCCTGAATGCTTTCCTAAGTGTCGGGAATCAAAACTGTCACAAAAGGTAACATAAAGCACACTAAACTGAATAGTTTAGCACCTTAACGAAACGGTAACCAACCGCACACTACCCGAAACACCAAATTTACACTAGAAGCATTGTTTTAACATTACTAAGCTAGTTATGGTCCCCGAACATCATAACACACTATATAACATGCTAGTAACTAAACACCTAACTAATACACTTGGATTTCAACCATAACACTAACTATCCATTACATCCTAACTCTAGACCCCCCCCCCCACCTACGGCCACATAGGGTATGGCCCACCCTAGATTTTGTTTGATTGTAATATTAGATTATTTTGGATCTTGTTTATACTTTACCAAACATATTACACATTGGAAAATATGTGGTGAAAAAATATAAGAGTTAACCTTTAGAGCATGGCATTCATTTCCTTCATAACATTCACAATTTTTCTTATCCTTCCTCTCTTCTAAACCTACGGCCATAACCAACTCCCACATAACCATCATTTTTCATTCATTTTCCATTCAATCTACATACACACAAGGGTGTTAGAAGGTGCACAAAGAAGCTAGGAGCTTTCGAAAGTTGAAGAACCTCCACCATTTGCTTTTATCCACTCCATTTCTTCCATTGATCATCCCTAGCCTTGAGCTAGTAGTAAGAACACTATACTCTTCATTTTACATCTTGTTTAAGTGGTTAAAAAATGATACGCGTTTATTATCATGAAGAACACTAAGAAACAAGAAGATGAAACATGAACATAAGCTTAAAATTATAAGAAATCATGAAGAAATTATGTTGTTTATGTGTTGATTTACTTATTGATTGTTGATCTCTTATGTAAATAATGTAGATCATCATATGATCTTGCTAGATCATGATTAAAAACATAATCTAGCAAGATGAGAGGATGGAAATGTTAAAGACTAATGGATCATCCTCATGAAATACATGAACTTGAAAGAATATAATGTTTTCTTGTAAAAAGAAGACTAAAATGAGATGTAAGTCTTGTAGATCTAAAATTTCATGAATGATTTTTCAAGAAACCAAGCTAAAAATACAAGCTTTACTTAATCTTGGTTCTTAAATAAATAAACCTCATTTTTGGTGGTTAATAAGGTGTAGAAGCACATATGTAACAAGAAAAATTCATGAAGAAGCATTTTTAGAAAATGTGACTACAAGTTGTAAAGATATATTTTCTTTAAAAATGATGTATTTAAAGAACCAACCACACTTTAAAGGGTAACAAGACTTACTAAAAACACTAGTAAGTTACTACAAATTCATATATATGTATTAAAACATAACATAACTGAGAAACAGTAATTTAACGGTCACGGCGTCAACTTATCATCTTCTAAACCCTAATACCTAAATCACAGTTTCTTCTTCACCACATTGACACCTTCCCACCACCGCCCCAACTCCGTCGCACACATCCGCCTCCAACCAACCTCCATCTCCATCACCACTTCCGCGTCGCTGGTTCTGACCACCACGCCCTCAGCCGTCTTCTCAAACCACACCGGAACCACTACGCACCACCGTTCGCCATCACCTTCGCCGCCAGTCTCCGACATCAGGTAAGCTTCCCTTTTTTAGAACATTAGTATACAGCATAGGATTTCTTCTGTAACCCTAATAGAACAGATTTCCTGTCTCACACAGATTTCCTTCTTTCCGCGCCACTATCGTCTTCATCCCTAAATCTTTTCCACAACGTTTACCAGGTGCTCTTATTTGAGTTGCGGAGGCTTTCCATTTGGGTAGGTATGTTATAATTTACTAGTAATAGGGCTTTTGGTATGAATTCCCTATAGTTTTTTTTAGTCATGATTAAATGCGTGCTTTAGTTTATTGGTTAGTGTAACATCTTTGTGTTTAAGAAAAAAAAATGAATAGGCTCAAATACCCCTGATGTTGGATTTACAAGTATATACATACTGGTCTTGTATTTTCACTTATCTGCATTGACCAATCTTAAAAAGGTTGATTGGACATTTGCAGGCCGGTCAATCATCGTTGACTTCAACGATTGTGAAAAGTGGCCACGGTGTGCGAACATAGAAGGTAGGAGGCAAAAGACAGGGTCACGATACTAAAGATAACTTAATTTAGATTTACTCTCTTACTATATATGTATGGATTGGTTTCTCAAACAGATCAGGGTTGTTGGCAGATATTTGTTTCTACAAACTCAGCTCAGTTTGAGCTAGCCTTTGGCATACCAGACTCAGGTAGCTCAAGCGCAGACCAGTTCACTCACATTCTTCTTCTAAACCCGCCCAAACTACAACCAACCGACCCTTTACATGAGCAACCTCTAGGCTCTAGCAATAATATGGTCTGATTATTATGCTTTAATTGAATATACAATGCAGGGGACCAATGACGAACAACTCTAGCATCTCTCACATAGAACCCAAAACTGCACCAGTAGCCTTTCATGTCAGAGTTCTTCAAAGATGGAAACCATATTAACTCTAAGGAGACACTTTTTTCTACTAATCGACATATGCGTATGTCACCTCCCTAAACATTAGTTACATCTTGCTATATTATATGTTGTATAACTCTCATACACTCCCAAATCAGGGAGACTCAATCCAGGCTTTTTTACCAAAGCGATGAAGGGTAGCTTGCTCATTTGACAACTCTGATGTACCGCACCCAATTTATATGTGCTGGAGAAGTAACTTTTAACAACCCTTATTTTGTCATTTACGGTCTTAATTTACTTAGGAAATATCTCTATTTACTTGGGAATTCATGTTTCCTATTTTCTTTTAACTGTTTTTGGTTTTATAACTTCGGGGGTGAAGTACATGTTACAAACTGTTTACAAACGTTTATACGTGGTATGGTTAGCTAAGGAAGGGTACTGCTAGATCATGTGAGTGGTGGGTATGACGCTTAAGACCATTAATCCTCTTTGTAGGACCGAGGGACATGAGTGATAGATCTATTTGGGTGTAGCGAGCCCCACCCATGCGTCCGTCGAGTGGACCATGTGGTGACTATGTCTTATTGCCGGAGACAAAGTCTGCTAGGTTTGAGTCTTCCCGCATCACATCACAAATATTAATGTATTAGCTACACATTAATTGATCTGTTTCCTTGTTGCTTTCATACCGGTTTTCAAGTACATACAAACATACTTACAAATGTTTCCAAGGTTTATTCGTGCACACATACTAAACACATGAACTTGCTCAACTTTTTTTGATGTTTTCAAACTACATGTATTTCAGGAAATTAAGTATGGATCTAGCGGGTGTTGAAGTTAAAAGTCATGTCTCTAATAAAAGGTGTCATCTGAAGTCGAAGGGTTTGGGTTATGTATTTTATCTTGGATAAGATACATGGCTCGAAACCTAGTTTGGTTGTGTCTTTTGATAAGTCCAGTATGAAACTTTAAGCTTTGGTAGTCATGTGATCTAATCTTAAAGTCTTAGTTTGATGTTAAACAATGACGGTCGTATTATTTTGAAAACTATCTATGGATGAACATCTTGGTTTTATCATATAGTTGTTTGTTACGGTTGAATGCAATGATATTAAGCAAGTCACACCAAATCATGCTTCCGTAAAAGTCAGGGTTTGACAGTTTTGTAACGCCCAAATTTCATATTCCAAAAGGGACTATTATCATACTATTATTTAACAAAATTCGGGCATGACCCGTTCGTAATAAGAGCAATTCCCTGTAAGACTAACGTGTAATAACTTAAAATACGACACAACGGAAAATTAGAGCCCAAAAATTTCGTTCTTTACTAGACATAATACTTACAGGAAGGTTCAAATACAAAAAATTCATTCTCTCATTAAAAAGGATTTACCACGTCCCGTTATATTAATACTTCAAGACCTATATTTTTTTGTCAAATTATGTGACCGATCCTTCCCGTACAACCCTCGATCTTCAAACCTTCTTTTCTTTGTAATGATGCTAAGTCCACGCCACCTGCATTCACCACATACATATACATCGGTTAGATCCAATGACATCATTCCTAAACTAGACATACGTAATCAATAGCCAGTCCTCGTTCCTTCTTCCCATACTAATCCCCACGAATAAGCTTTCCGTGTACATTCGTGCATTCCAAATTCTTTAACCCTGATAACGACGTTAAAAGAATACTTGCATTCTCATTTCATACTCAAGACAATGGTTTAGTAACTTATTACTTCAACTGATTTAAACTGTATAAACACATACACAAGATTAGTTCGCTAATAAGCAATAAATCCTATTTCAATCACATTCCTATGCATGGGACTTAATGCTCAATTTGACAACCCGTCCCCAAATCCTTTAATGTACTCGCATTCTCGCTTCGACTACCGGCTTGTGTGTTTAATGTTTCTTTACCCGTAACCCCGGGCTTAGCACTTATGGAATTGTGCACCCATTTACCCGGTTTGCACCTATTATTGCTCAACCCGTTGATTTGTCTATCATAAATCCTTATTATAGACAAATCAAACATTTTTACATCTGGAACTTTCATATATCATCAATGTATAAGATTTACGTATTAACAATTAACAACAACAAAACGTTTCGTCACGTACCTGGCTCGAGTCAACGCATAGACCCGTTTTTATTCCTCGCTTTATTAGCCGAAACTTTATAGCGACGCAATTATCCAAATTGCTATTCGCTCCTCTGAACAAGTGACTTGCCAACCAAACATTAGTCGAATTTGTCAAATGGTATTATCACTACCATTTGGCCCGTGTGGTCTAACTGACCAAATATTGATGTTTATAAAACTTGATATTTTAATTTCAAATTCACGCATCCGACTCATTTCGGATTTTACCCCGCTATTTCTTTTATTAGTTACACTATAAGGTAACCTTAACGAAAACTCATTAAATCTTAGTCATTCATGACTAAATTACCAATTTGCCCATTTTTACTATTAACCATGGTTTTTATCGTTTATATCTATTCCGACATGTATCATATTGCGTCGGAAACCACATTTCGATTTTATCGTATTTATAGTTCATAAAAACAAATCCATATTCTACAAAAGATGTAAGCTTTACTTACTTTGTGTCCATTAGAGCTTCTTTGCGTACTTGATCCGTTTAACCCATTCTTCTCCAAGATCCCATATAGCTTGTCAAGAGTCAAGCTATTACATCATATCCATAAGATGATTAGTTTAGCCATCTAATATCATAATAATTAGACCTTATGGATTTTATTACCACATTTATCAAAATACTAGTTTTGGGTCAGCTTTACTTTTAGAAGTCAAACCACTTATAGATAAGTATATCTTCCAACTATTACATACAAACACTTTAAACACACCTTAATAACTGTAACATTCACCCGAAGCAATATTTAGTGTTTAGTAAATTGGTAACTAGAAAATCATATTTTTTTAAGTTCATAAAACACATTATTTTCATTGCTGTATTTTTAACGCAGCAGCTGTTCGGGGTCACTTTCCCCCTTTTTAATCACATAATCTAACTTCGACTTTCAAATAAGAGTTGTGCTTCATTTAAATATCTTTCCAGGCATATAAAGAACACCTCCATACGATTTTTCTATGATTTTATACGATTTTTGAAAGATCAGGTCAGAAACTAAATTATGTGTAAACAGCTTGCTGTCAAAACGAATTTACTAACTTTTCATGCTGTTTTGACCCACTAAATCTCATAACCAGCCTCTTATGACCAAATATGAAATGTAATATGCGAAACAACCTTTTCAACGATATAAGGCTCGTTGTCTAACTCCTAATAACGAATGAGATACGGCCTTTACAAGATGACTATCCAAGGCTGTCAAAAGTGACGAATTTACTAACTTTTTATGCTGTTTTGACCCACTAAATCTCATAACCAGCCTCTTATGACCAAATATGAAATGTAATATGCGAAACAACCTTTTCAACGATATAAGGCTCGTTGTCTAACTCCTAATAACGAATGAGATATGGCCTTTACAAGATGACTATCTTAGGCTGTCAAAAGTGACGAATTTCAAACTATTTTACACAAACTTGAATCAATTCAAGTTTCATGTAGGCATTTTATCAAACACTTAATGTGCAACCATTTAACACATGATTCTTTAACATGTCAAGATGGTTCTTAACCCTTTAAAACTTATAGTTTTCACTAGGATTTTCTCAAAGTCTAAGCACCCTAGTAATTATTATCATCAATTGACATCAACTAACATAGATTCAAGTTAGGAACAAGTACATCAAACAAGGATTTGGACATGGGTAGAACACCCAAGTCGCCACCTTCACTCACCATTATGGGTTTCACCTTAAATCACCAAATTACTTGAACTTATTCATAAAACATAACCTAAATGGTGATTTTAACACCTTTACATTCACAATTTCATACAATTTCGTAGTTTGATCATAGTCTCACTTCATACCAAATCATAAAATTAACTTCTACAACTTACCTCATGTGTAGAAAGTCTAGATGATTAAGAATCTAGGTCCATGCATTCGATTTGAGCCAGTTCCCCTTTTCAATTTGAAGGATTTGTGATGCTAGGGTTTTTGTTCTTCTCTTCCCCCTTTCTCTCGATCGCACCCCACAACAAAACACTGACTAATTTTTTTGTTCCATGTTTAATTTATAACATTTTCACTATTAACCCCTCATACTTTTAAGACATGTCATTTCTTTCATTTTTACATACTAACTTGATTAACTTTATGTGCACATAAGTTTTAGATTTTCCATAACTTGTAAAAACTTAGAAAATGGTAGAGTAAATCTATATTTACCACGTCTTATCATCTAAACAATAAAATTTTAATATTATTTTGCGACATACGTAATTCGGGGTGTTACAAATCTACCCCCCTTAAGGAAGGTTTCGTCCTCGAAACCTTGTTCATTCCCACTAGATAATATCCACCTTTACTTTCCGCATACTATTTCGTTCACTCTAACGCATTCAACATATCGTACTTATCCATGCATGCAATCATCTGATGATAACTTATTCATGAACGAGTTCCATCCATTTGTACACATAACATATTTAGCACATTTAAATATTCAAATTATATTCATCTATGGGTTTTAAAATTTAATGCGCACCTTTATAAGTACCGGGACGGAGCCGGAATCAGCCGGATACATGATTACATGATGAACTCCCTTTGTTTGCATATATTGGGTGTTAGTGGTTACTATACGTACATATGTTAGGATTACGATGTTGCAGGCACACATGTTATCCTCAGGGAATGGGTTGTCGGATGCCCGCAACCCGAAGGCAGTCGCATCAAACGAAGAGGTCATGCCCATGCCAGAGGTATATACGTCAGACACTGAGAGTGATCCTGACATGCGGTCCGAGGACGAGGACGAATTCCAACCGTTCGCACTTCCAGACTTTGATGATGATATACCCTTGCTGATGGCTTCCCTGACGAGGATCCTTTTGCCATCCTTGTTCCAGTCCATGATCACCTCGTCATTTGGTTATCCCGATGGCGAGCACACCGTGACTCCGATCCTCGATGTTGTACCTCCTGTGGTCATTCCCCCCGAGGATTGGCCTCTTGACGATTAGTTTGATGTTGACGTTGATTTGTTTGTTGATGGTCCTCCTGATGACACCCATGATGATGGAAAATTAGACGAGAACATTGTTGCTATTCCACTTCTTAAGATCCCTGTTATTGAGTTATCCTCTGATACTAGTTTGCACTCGGTTTCAGACTCTTTTGAGTCTGTGACATCTGCAGCTTTACAGACGACTGGATTGCAGCTTTTTGCTACTGACTCAGATGGCAACACCACTATGTCTGCCACACTATCACCTGCTCGAGATCCCACACCACCACACGACCCAGAGCCTGCTCCTGAGCTAGCTTCTGTTCCTTTTGGGTCAGCCTGATGTTGCGCCTATTGATCTTGAGTCGATTCCTGATCCTGACCATGCTTCTTTTGGTTTACCAGACATTGCACCCCTTTTACCTGATCCAGCTCCTGCACCTGTTGATCCTCCTTTTGTTGAGCTATTTATTCCCCCGCCTACACCCGCTGATGTTGCTCCTTTCCCCCTATGGAGACGACGTCCATCGCACCGACATGCCTATCGTTTTCTTTCAGGACATACCCGCACCCCGTCCAGGGGAAGGTACTTCTGGTCAGCACCCGCGCGATGATCCCTTTGCTTCAGCAGCTTTTCCACAGATCCCTCAGGCTGCACCATTTGCTCCTTTCATTCACTATGCTGATTTCAGACCCCTACCATCCTTGTGTGATAGAACTTGGAGAGTGTGAGTTTCGATAGATCTTCTGCTAGTTAAGTTGGGAAGCTTCGACGTCGTAGTTGGGATGGATTGGTTGTCGAGTAATCGTGCAGAGATTGTTTGCCATGAGAAGATTTTTCGCAGCCCGATGGAGAGTAAAGAGACGATCGTGGTTCATGGAAAGAAGCCGGGTACGCCTCTATGAATTATTAGTTGTTTGAAGGCACAGAAGTTTTTGCGTAAAAGGTGTATTACTGTAACACCCTAAATTTTTACCCTTAAATTTTAAACAAAATATAGTTTAAGTACATGACTTTCATAAAAGAAGTTCGTTAGACACCAAGATCTTAATCAACTATGACTAAGTTACATCATTTCAAAAATTATTTAACATGTGTTTACAACCCATACATCAAGACTACAAAAGACCTAATTCATTGCGGAAGCTTCAAAATGGAGTGCTCGGTTCTTCGTTAATCGCTTGATCGCCACCCGTATGAACCACCAATTCACCTATGATTTTAAACCATTGAAAACATTAGCTTTGATGTTATTATATAATAAAATTCCAAAGATTTAACATCAAATTTGAAATAACAAAATATAAAGCTTATATTGTTGTCCACCGTAAATTACGGTATCACCGTAATTTACGGTGAGTCTTGGATTGATTTGACCACCGTAAACCAGGGGGTCTGCACCGTAACTTATATTTTCTTCACCGTAAATTACGGTATTACCGTAATTTACAGTGGTACCTGGAGATTTCAAGTTTTGTTTGTTTTGATCATTTCACTCAAATCCAACTCTTGGAATTTACTTTTCTAACATATACCACATCAATTTCTAGAAATTCTAACATGTTATATGTTGAGCTATATCAAAGAGCAATCCATCATATTCCGAACTTTAATCAAACTTTACTTGATTAATTGACCCGTTTGGCTCGTCTACGGAATCCACCTCCTTGACGACTACCAACGAGTACTAAACAAATTTAATCAATCAATCAATTAGACGATTTCATCGCTTACTTCAACAACTCTTATTCAAGGATTCAATTACACAATAAAATCATCAAGCCTAATAAATGTAACGGGTCAAGTTACATACCTTCAAAGTTTGCCCTTTAAACGTGATTCGCCACCCGCTTGTCCGCTTGACGCTCCTGCGTCCGTTCCTATGGAGTCCAATTATGATGCGTTTTAGAACTCTCTTTTAATCATAATTCGCATAATACATCAAAACATCATGATTATGCATTTAAGCTCAGAATTTCAGTTTTAAGCCTTCATTGAGGCATTTCAACAAACACTTTAAGAGCAGAATTTTATATCTTTCGTATTCAAGTTTATAGCTTGCTAGTTAGCTAACTTAATCATCAATATAGTCTTCATATATCATTTAAACATCATGCATTTTCTGAAATCATTTTCTAAGATCAAATTACACTACAATATGCATTCTAAATCCTAGTGTTCATCATCATATTGTAAAACCCACAACCCACCTTCAAGGTGTTCATGGAATTTCCTGAATTTGAACATGATTTCACATGTAGTTGTCTAGGTTTTACTTCTAAACACTATATCACCCTTAATCTAACCAAATAACACTCATGCAACATCTAATTTCAGATTTTCCAAAATCATGAGATTTTCAAGTTTAGAGATTTCATCAAATTTCACATACCTTAGAATCCTCTCGCGATGAGGATCACAATTCTAAGCTCTAATTTCGATTTCGACCTGGATTGAGCCTTCAATTTACTGATTTAGTGAATTTTTAGGTTTTGAAGGTGGGGTGTCGCCCCCTGTTCTTTCTTGATCGACCAGACCCTTGTAAAAGGGGTGTTTGGTTTATTTTTATTTAGTAAATCAAATATAGTTTCAAGTTTAACAATTTAGGCCCCTCAACTTTGTTCATCATATCTTTTAGTAGCTCTAAACCCTATTATAGGCTATTTCTAGTAAACTAACTAACTAGGTTAAAATTCTAGTTAGTAAATTCTTATCTATTTATACTTTATAGTTCCAATATAAAGTTTTATATTTTCGGGGTGTTACAAGTCCACCCCCCTTAAAAAGGGTTTCGTCCCCGAAACCGAGTTACGTACCAAATAATGTAGGGTGAAGACGTCTCATCTCCTCTTCGGACTCCCATGTAGTGTCCGAACCTTTCCTATGCTCCCATTTGACCTTGACTTGGTCAATTTGTTTATTTCGTAAATGTTTGACCTTTCTGTCTAAAATCTCCACCGGTCTTACCACATAATTCAGACTATTATCCACTTCGATATCATCGTAATGGATATAAGTCGTTTCGTCTGCTAGGCACTTTCTTAATTGTGATACGTGGAACGTGCCATGGATTCCACTTAGCTCCTCCGGTAGTTCAAGACGGTAAGCTACTTTGCCAACTCTTCCGATAATTTTAAATGGCCCGATAAACCTTGGGCTTAACTTCCCCTTCTTTCTAAATCTAATAACACCTTTCCATGGGGACACTTTTAGCATGACCATGTCACCGACTTGAAATTCAATTGGCCTTTTCCTTTTATCAACATACGCCTTTTGCCTGTCTTGAGCCGCTTTCAAGTGTGCCCGAACTTTATCGATCTTTTCGTTCGTGGCTCGTACTATGTCTTGGTGGGCGAGTTCACGTGGACCCACTTCACCCCAACAAACTGGGGTTCGACACTTCCTACCGTAAAGCAGTTCGTATGGTGCCATTTTAATACTAGACTGGTAACTGTTGTTATACGAAAACTCGACTAACGGTAGGTGAACATCCCAACTGCCTCCAAAGTCGATTATACACGCCCGTAGCATGTCTCCCAATATTTGTATCGTTCTTTCACTTTGTCCATCCGTTTGAGGATGGTACGCAGTGCTAATGAACAATTTGGTCCCCATTTGTTCTTGGAAATCACGCCAGAAATTCGAAGTAAACCGGGTATCCCTATCCGACACGATGGACACCGGCACTCCATGACGTGCTATGATTTCATTGGTATAGACTTCTGACATCTTTTCTGACGTATAAGTCTCACGAATCGGAATGAAGTGAGCACTTTTCGTCAATCTATCCACCACTACCCATATGGCATCAAAACCACGATTTGTCTTAGGCAGCTTGGTTAACAGGTCCATTGTAATATGTTCCCATTTCCAAACCGGAATTTCTAACGGTTGGAGTTTACCGTATGGTTTCTGATGCTCCGCCTTGACTTGTAAACATGTCAAGCATTTTTCCACGTATTTCGCCACGTCCCTCTTCATTCCGGGCCACCAATAGTTTTGTTTCAAATCATTGTACATCTTGGTCGCACCCGGATGAATTGAATAACGGGATTTATGAGCTTCATCAAGTAGAAGCGCCTTTACTCCACAGGTATGTGGGACCCATATCCTTCCGGATCGAGTCTTTAACCCGTGATTCCCATCCGACAAGTCTTTCAACTGCCCAATTATTCTTTCCTTCTTCCAATTCTCTTCTTTTACTGCTTCTAATTGCGCTTCTTGAATACGTTCAAGTATACCCGAGGTTACCACGAGTTGCATCGACCTCACTCGTATTGGGACATAGTCCGCTTTTCTGCTTAGAGCATCCGCTACCACATTTGCCTTTCCGGGGTGATAGTGTATCTCACAATCATAGTCTTTCACCGTTTCCAGCCATCGCCTTTGTCGCATATTTAACTCCTTCTGATCGAAGAAGTATTTCAGACTCTTGTGGTCGGTGAATATGGTGCATTTTACCCCATACAAGTAATGCCTCCATATTTTTAATGCAAATACCACCGCTGCCAACTCGAGATCGTGCGTGGGGTATTTCTTCTCGTGCATCTTCAATTGTCTCGAGGCATAGGCTATTACCTTGCCCCGTTGCATCAACACGCAACCGAGCCCCGATAACGAAGCGTCCGAATAGACCACCATGTCTTCGACTCCGTCCGGCAATGTCAGTACCGGAGCTTGAGTTAGCCTTTCTTTTAGCGTCCGAAACGCTTTTTCTTGATCGACTCCCCAAACAAACTTTGCTTTCTTTTGGGTTAGCTTTGTTAGCGGCGATGCAATCTTGGAGAAATCTTGAATGAATCTCCTATAATATCCAGCAAGCCCCAAAAAGCTTCTAATTTCAGAAGGGTTCTTCGGGGGACTCCATTTTGACACTGCCTCTATCTTTGACGGATCCACCAAAACTCCATCGGCACTTATGACATGACCGAGAAATTGTACCTCTCGTAACCAAAAGGCACATTTAGAAAATTTTGCATAAAGCTTCTCTCGTCTAAGTGTCTCTAACACTTCTTGTAAGTGGCGTGCGTGTTCGGCTTCACTTTTCGAATACACCAAGATATCATCGATAAACACGATGACCGACTTATCCAACATTGGCTTGCAAACCCGGTTCATGAGGTCCATGAAAGCCGCGGGCGCATTTGTTAGCCCAAATGACATCACGAGAAATTCGTAATGTCCGTATCTTGTGCGAAAAGCCGTCTTCGGCACATCTTCTTCTTTGACCTTTAGTTGATGATACCCCGATCTAAGGTCAATTTTGGAAAACCAATTCGCACCTTGTAGTTGGTCGAATAAATCATCTATCCTCGGGAGCGGGTATCGGTTCTTTACCGTGAGTTTGTTTAACTCCCGGTAATCAATACACATACGCATGCTCCCGTCCTTTTTCCTCACGAACAATACCGGTGCGCCCCAAGGAGACACACCCGGCCTTATGAATCCCTTATCAAGCAGGTCTTGGATTTGGGACATCAACTCTTGTAGTTCCGATGGTGCAAGTCGGTACGGGGCTTTTGCTACAGGTTTCGCGCCCGGAATCAATTCGATCCCGAACTCTACTTCCCGTTCAGGCGGTATCCCCGGTAAATCTTCCGGAAAAACATCTTCATAATCTCGTACTACCGGTACATCTCCAATCTTCCGTGATTCTTTCTCGGCCTCATTTGCATAAATTATGAATGCCTTGCATCCTCGCTTCATGAGCTTGTGAGCTTTCAACATCGAACATACTATGGGGTTGCCTCGTTTTTCGCCGTAAATGGTGACGTGTTTTCCGCTCGGAGATGTTAGTTTTATCTCTTTGCGAAAACACACGACCTTTGCATGGTATTGAGATAGCCAATCCATCCCCACGACTACTTGGAATTCTCCCATCGACATCGGGATTAGATTTATCAAATATTCTTCATCATCGATGCTCAGTTTACAATTTTCACATACATCACAAACAATAAAGCTTTTGTTATTACCTATCTCTACTTCTAAAGGCACAGGTAGTTTTGTTAGAATAAATGAAGGATGTCGAATAAACCCATATGAAACAAAGGATTTATTCGCACCCGTATCAAATAACACGTGTGCGGGAATTGAATTTACAGCAAATATACCTGAGACCACGTCAGGTTCAATCTTCGCTTCTGCAGCAGTTAGTTGGAAAGATCTTGCCTTTGCTTTCGGGGCTTCACCTTTCGGTTCTTGCCCATCCTTCTTTCCAACCAGTTCCGGGCATTCCGACTTCTTGTGACCCGTTCGATAACAGTTGTAACAAACCGTCACTTTCTCCGGGCATGACATAGCCATATGTCCCGTTTTCTTGCATATAGGACAAGGCTTATCCTTGTAACGGCATTCACCCTTATGATTTTTCCCACAAATTTTGCAACCTGGTGTACTACCTTTAGCATCTGATCTCTTTGCTGTTTCATTCGTTCTTGCTTTCTTGGTAGGGCTTGGATTCACATCTAGTGCCCTTCGTTCACCCCGTTCTATACTCTTTTTCAATTCGATCTCCCTTTCCCGAGCAGCATTGACAATCTCGGTAAGGGTCTCGTACTTTGAAGGGGTTATGAACTCTCTATATTCCGCGCTTAGCATGTTATGATAATAATAGACCTTTTGCTCTTCATTCGTTATCAATTCATCACAGAACTTCATCTTGTCCATAAACATCCCCGTGATCTTGTCTATGGATTCACCTTTGTGTCTGAGTTGCATGAACTCTTCCTTGATTTTATTTACGACTGCCTTGGGACTATGGTGTTTAAGAAACGGCGTCTTAAACTCCTCCCAAGTCATGGCCTTAGCCGCTTCACTTCCAATCTCCTTCTTTTTGTTATCCCACCAATCTTTCGCTTGACTCCTTAGTTGACCCGTACCATAGGCTACGTAGTCTTCTTCGTCACAATGGGTTCTCTCGAATACTCCTTCGATGTCACTTAGCCATCGTTGGCACACTATTGGGTCAACCTCCCCATTATATGTTGGTGGTTTACAAGCCATGAATTCCTTGTATGAACAAGGCTTTCGTCCTCCACGCTTTTCCTTTGCTACATTTGAATCATCTTCCAGTTTCTTGATTCTATCTTCTACTATTGATAAAACCGTGTGTTGGATTTTATCAATAAAGCCCGACAAACTGTTTTCGATCGCCTTTCCAACCTCTTCGGCAATCACTTCCCTCACTTGTTCGGTGACTCTTGGCACCGCATTATCATTGCCTCCATCAGCCATCTCGATTTCTGAAATGTTTACATAGATTGTTAAACATTCCATTTATAACACATGCTTTACTTGTTTTGATTTAATCAAGTTCGTAACTTGATTTAATCATTCTTGTTTTAATTCAATCAAGTTCGTAACTTGATTTAATAATTCTTGTTTCTATTCAATCAAGTCCGTAACTTGATTTAATAATTCTTGTTTCTATTCAATCAAGTCCGTAACTTGATTTGATCATTCTTGTTTCATGCATTTCTTGTTTTTGAGTGAGCTTACACACTCTTTTCATGCATATTGTTCATTTCTCATTCTATACATAGTACATAATTTATTAACAAAACAAGTTAATTCTTACCGGACGATCGATCAAGCTTGAACCGAACACTTATTGACAACCATGAGCTCTGATTACCAACTTGTAACACCCTAAATTTTTACCCTTAAATTTTAAACAAAATATAGTTTAAGTACATGACTTTCATAAAAGAAGTTCGTTAGACACCAAGATCTTAATCAACTATGACTAAGTTACATCATTTCAAAAATTATTTAACATGTGTTTACAACCCATACATCAAGACTACAAAAGACCTAATTCATTGCAGAAGCTTCAAAATGGAGTGTTCGGTTCTTCGTTAATCGCTTGATCGCCACCCGTATGAACCACCAATTCACCTATGATTTTAAACCATTGAAAACATTAGCTTTGATGTTATTATATAATAAAATTCCAAAGATTTAACATCAAATTTGAAATAACAAAATATAAAGCTTATATTGTTGTCCACCGTAAATTACGGTATCACCGTAATTTACGGTGAGTCTTGGATTGATTTGACCACCGTAAACCAGGGGGTCTGCACCGTAACTTATATTTTCTTCACCGTAAATTACGGTATTACCGTAATTTACGGTGGTACCTGGAGATTTCAAGTTTTGTTTGTTTTGATCATTTCACTCAAATCCAACTCTTGGAATTTACTTTTCTAACATATACCACATCAATTTCTAGAAATTCTAACATGTTATATGTTGAGCTATATCAAAGAGCAATCCATCATATTCCGAACTTTAATCAAACTTTACTTGATTAATTGACCCGTTTGGCTCGTCTACGGAATCCACCTCCTTGACGACTACCAACGAGTACTAAACAAATTTAATCAATCAATCAATTAGACGATTTCATCGCTTACTTCAACAACTCTTATTCAAGGATTCAATTACACAATAAAATCATCAAGCCTAATAAATGTAACGGGTCAAGTTATATACCTTCAAAGTTTGCCCTTTAAACGTGATTCGCCACCCGCTTGTCCACTTGACGCTCCTGCGTCCGTTCCTATGGAGTCCAATTATGATGCGTTTTAGAACTCTCTTTTAATCATAATTCGCATAATACATCAAAACATCATGATTATGCGTTTAAGCTCGGAATTTCAGTTTTAAGCCTTCATTGAGGCATTTCAACAAACACTTTAAGAGCAGAATTTTATATCTTTCGTATTCAAGTTTATAGCTTGCTAGTTAGCTAACTTAATCATCAATATAGTCTTCATATCTCATTTAAACATCATGCATTTTCTGAAATCATTTTCTAAGATCAAATTACACTACAATATGCATTCTAAATCCTAGTGTTCATCATCATATTGTAAAACCCACAACCCACCTTCAAGGTGTTCATGGAATTTCCTGAATTTGAACATGATTTCACATGTAGTTGTCTAGGTTTTACTTCTAAACACTATATCACCCTTAATCTAACCAAATAACACTCATGCAACATCTAATTTCAGATTTTCCAAAATCATGAGATTTTCAAGTTTAGAGATTTCATCAAATTTCACATACCTTAGAATCCTCTCGCGATGAGGATCACAATTCTAAGCTCTAATTTCGATTTCGACCTGGATTGAGCCTTCAATTTACTGATTTAGTGAATTTTTAGGTTTTGAAGGTGGGGTGTCGCCCCCTGTTCTTTCTTGATCGACCAGACCCTTGTAAAAGGGGTGTTTGGTTTATTTTTATTTAGTAAATCAAATATAGTTTCAAGTTTAACAATTTAGGCCCCTCAACTTTGTTCATCATATCTTTTAGTAGCTCTAAACCCTATTATAGGCTATTTCTAGTAAACTAACTAACTAGGTTAAAATTCTAGTTAGTAAATTCTTATCTATTTATACTTTATAGTTCCAATATAAAGTTTTATATTTTCGGGGTGTTACAATTACCTTCTTGGCTCGTGTCATGGACAAGGAAGCCAAAGAACATAGGCTCGAAGATATCCCTGTGGTAAGGGAATATCCTGTAGTCTTCCCCGAAGACTTGCCAGGATTATCTTCTCAATGATAAGTCGAGTTCCACATTGACTAGGTTCCAGGCATCGCGCCTGTAGCTTAGACACCATATCGACTTGCGCCTTCAGAGATGCAAGAGTAGTCAACGCAGCTTCAGGAATTGTTAGATAAGGGATTTATAAGATCAAGCTTCTCGCTTTGGGAGCTCCAGTGTTGCACGCCGAAAAGAAGGGTGGTAACTTTCGAATGAGCGTCGACTACCAAGAGCTGAACAAGTCAACCATTAAGAACCGGTATCCCCCGCTGAGGCTTAACGATTTATTTAACTAACTGCAAGGATCCATATACTATTCCAAGATTGATCGTTGATAGAGTATCATTAGCTGTGAGTTCAGGAAGAAAGTATACCGAGGAATAGTGAGTCAATAATTTGTTTTAAACGTACACTAATACTGTGTTTTATACACGATACACAAAACAGTTATACACAGAGTACAAAACTTTGAGAATCTAGGAGACGCGTATTTAGGACTCTCGGGGACTTATGTCAAAGTCCATTAGAGATTATCTCGAAAAAAAAACCACGTCTATTAACTCAGACAAACACTATTATTTTTTCATGCAAGCTATTTTAGTTAAGCGAATGGGTAAAGTACTCGAATTTATTTTATTGAAATTTCCACTTATGCTTCTAGTGAGTAGACGTTTGCATCTCTACTCCTCTTAATGGTAGTTGCATCACGTCAATTTTCTTCACTAGAGCGAACACTCATTTGCTTCGGTACTTTCTCATTTCTTCATTTTAGCAAATAATCATTGCTTCGTTTCTTGGAAATTCATATGTTACGCATGCACCATTTGTTGTGCATGTGGTTTCGTTTTGAATAAGCGTTTCGTCAAAGTTCAAATATTAATTGCTAAAGCTAATTATTGATTTGTGATTTGAATTACCTACATTATTGTAATTGTTGGCTCCTTTGCTATCAAGTCAACACACCTTCCTGAAATTTCTTTTCTTTCAAGTTACATTCATGGTTTATCTTTGTAACCATGCCGAAATTCCCTTGTCGATACCTACATTAATTGTCAAATTGCGCTGAGACCAAATTCAATTGCTTGAACTTGTCCATTTCGCATATTCAATTCAAGACGCCATATGATGTATTGAGAGCATCATATTCAAATTTATTTTTGCAAAAGTTCTTTTTTTTCGAGTCGTAAGTAGACTTGTTTGGTCTACGACTCCAGTAAATCGTTCGTTGATTTCGACACCTTGTGGTGATGCTTTCACTAAATTGAAGCTTGCGCTAATCTCGGTAACGCATTTCATACACGGATTTAATTGTTTATTTATTGACTAGCTCTAAATCCGTTATGTTATATCATGATTAAAGCAGTCTTAACACAATCGTGTGTTAAGACAATGGTACATAAATTCATTTTATATATTCCAGTGTACCTCCTAACGGTTCTTTCATTATCAATCGAATGCCTTGCATTATTCATTATTTTTCATCCTCGATCGAAAACAGTAGTTCTCTGGTGTTCTATATTCAATTGAGAAATCCTACGATACCATTTGAATCAAGTTTTCAGGTTTGCTTCATTACACTTTCATTTGATATCAAAAACGGTGAACTTATTCGGTCACCGCTATTATTGAATTATGTCATTACGACACCTCGTGGTGTCGGTATAAACTTATAGCTTGTGCTAATCATGCTCAACCATTCATACGAAACTACGTACATATTATTTCTAACTCATCATTTAAACACTCTTAATGCAACTATGTATTGAGACCATGATACACCAAATTCGGTTGTATTTCATTCGGTGTATCCTCACAATTCAATAATGTCAACATGCTATTTTATCCATGTATTTGTTCGAAAGTTGACAGATCATTTTCATGTTACTACCACATTTGAGTTGTTGAATTTGAGTTCATCTAGCGGATGCTATTGTTTCTAAAAAACTCATTTGCATATTGTGAATGATCGTTCGGAGTTCTATTGGTCGAAACTCCTTTTTCACTGAACCCCTGTTAACTAAGTTACACTAGATTATACATCTATATGTCTCGTATCCTTTTCGTCAAAATTCTGAAACACGTACCTTTTAACCGTTAGGTTCTGATTGTTGTAATATGTCCTTGGGTTCACCTGATTCGAATAAATTTTGATTCGGTTTCGTGGTTATTCACTTTGGTGTTATACATATCCATACACGCATAATGTAACCCTAAGGAGTTAATGTAGTTTAAATTTCGAGGACGAAATTTTCTTAACAGGGGGAGAATGTGACAACTGTCAAATTTGCATACATCCGTACAATTATTAAATAATGATTAGTGCTTAATGATTGTTCTAAATTACAATTAATTACTTGAATTGCTTCTGATTATTACCATATACATACATGTGTATCATATATTGCTTAATGTCATGTCGTTATTGCATGAGAACTTTATTGACTCAAATGATGCACGAAACTGTAGGATCGAGAAACGACCAATATGAGTCGATCAGAAGAGTTCTCGATCTAATCAAAGACGGAATTCAGAGATTAGATCTTGTTTCAGCTTGATATTCACTATTAATTGTCTCTTGTAATGATTTTACAATGTTTACAAGGATGGAGACACTTCGGCATAACTTTGCTACCAGAATCCAAAAGTTACAAATGAAAACAAGAAGTCCACTATTTATACTAAATCCAGTTCGTTTGAACAAGCATCTCCAGTTCGTACGAACTGGTCCAGTTCGTTTGAACTAGCCACTTCGTTTGAACTGGCTTGTTCACCTCTGTATCCTGTTAATCTCGAACTGGGTGACTTGTTTCATCTATTCTATTACACGACTCGATACAAGACGAAGTAGACAGACGTATGCACTAACAGACTCCCCCTCAGATGTTGACGAGTCTTAAGTGTCGAGTCTTCAACGTCTTCAGTCTTTATCAGTCTGAACATGTAAGCATCCTCAAACTTTATCTCTTTCTCCTCATCAGCTTCAACAGACTCCTCTCGAATAATCTTTACTCGGATGACTTCAGACTGCCTCTTTCAATTTGCTGGGATCGCTGTCTGGCTTATTGAAATCACAGAGTCCTCAGGTATCGGAATCTGGCTCTCTATCAAACAGAGACCTGCACATCCTCTACCTCACAATAAATTTCACAAACTTAACATTTGACAAATTTATATATATAGACTCTCTCTCAAATTTATTCAGAATGATTTAACAATGTTAAAAACTTATGAACCACATGTAGATAAAAATTCAAAATCTTTTCTCATTTATACACACACTCCCCCTCACCACATGCTCATCATGTTTAGCACTTGGAATTTCGAAAATCAGTTCTCCAACATCAGTTGTCGAAAATCTTTTTGGATTTTTCAAAATTTATGCTAAAACACACTGAAAATCTTTTTGGATTTTTTTTAATGAAATGAAATGCAATAAAGAAATATATACAGACAATATTTTTGTGAGTTTGTGTAAGAGGATCATATCAGTTTTTGACAAGTCACAAGTACCGTTGAGCTTAGTTACACATTAAGAATTAAACAATTCACTTAGATTGCCGATATACTGATCCACTTAAATTTTCACACAAATTTCAACTGATTCAGGATATGAATTAGGTGTATTAAGGACTTAAACTCATTCATGTGTCCCACCTCTTGAATATACTCCCGTATCCAGATCCCAATATTCAGTCTTACAGGTGAGTATACCACAGATGATATATGTAAGGGATTAAATGCAAAGAACCGTTAGAGCTCAGGTCAGAACTTCCGTTCAGCAGAGAGATGACGGCTTCGACTTTTGGTGGGTCCCCTTTAGAGGATCTTTTTTACAACAACACATGATTAGCATTTTTCAATGTTTCATCATTTTTTGTACTGAGGGCAGGCTTTTATTTCAAGCAAGCGTAAAGTATTCTCCAGGGACTAGGCCATTGCTTCCGCAAAATCAGAAGTCCCGGGATAATACCCCAGATATCACTGAGCATAAAGACCTAGTATCTCAGAAAGAGGGATCTTTCAAACAAAATTTCAGGGGTTACCTATATATCCAAGTAGTGTTCCCCACAAAATAAGCAAGTTTGAATTTGAATTTAAGTTTATATCCCGAAAAAGCTTACTAAATGTGTAAAAACCTATCGGCATATCATCAGTGAGACCGTTTAATGCTATTTAAACATTACATTTCTTTAGCATACTGTAACTGTCTACTGATGTACTATCATTTCCTCTTTTTCACAACAAACTCATTTTTGAATTTATCATGTTTTTGACATTTTCAAATTTTCTAATGTTTTTGGATTTTCTGAAAAAATTACTCCCCCTAAAATGCAAACACATTTAAAAGAAATTTGAAAACAAACTATACAAGTAAATTGACAACTGATATCGAATCACTTCAAATCGCCATCCTTTTGGCATAAAAAATCAAAACTCCCCCTTTCACAAAACTATTTTCTCATTATGATTTCAAAACACTTAAGTTTGTTTTAACCAAAATGATTTTTCCGGAAAATAAGTTTTGTTGATTTTAAACCATTTGTAGGTTAGGGGTTCATCACATTGTTCTCCAAACTATCACTTGTATGAAAATGCAAGTACAACTTAATGTCCTTGATTTACCACTTAGAAGTTAAAATCTTCTTCAACCACTTGTAAAAGAATATATGACAATTTAAAGATACCACATGTACTTTACTAAACAAACCATTTCAAGAATGATGCTGAAACCTGCTCCATGATTACCAACTTGGGAGCTCCGGCAAGTCAGGATTTTCAAGTAAAGAACACAGACACCCAAGCCTGACCTGCTTTGGGTGTAACTTTCTCAACTTCACTAGGGGTTGGGCTGTAAGTTGCTTTCTTTGTAGCATAAAAATCTTTTACCCCTTTGGCCTTTCCCTCGACCATTTTCCCAAAAATCTTTTTAACATTCCCATTAAACGCTTTCTCAACATCAAATTCATTCTTTTCAGAATAAAATTGATTTGAGATCTCAACTTTCCAATCTTTGATTTAAAATTCTCAGCTCTCAATGGTGGAAAATGAACATCATCCATTGGAGGCACTGAGTTTTCTGCTTTAATCTCAACCTGTGGCTCATCTGATTTTGTGGAATCAGATTCATCGCCAGATTTTATATCTGATTTCTTAACAACCCAAGCTTGGTTGTCAAGATTTCTCCTTTTCTTGTAAAATCTTTTTGAACACTCACCAACTTCATATGTAGAGTTTTTAAACACTTAAAATTTTTCAATTGGTGGTTCAGTTTTATCAACAACTATTTCTTTGGGTTTTTCTGAAACTCCCTGTTTTGTGTTGGTTGCCTTAGGACAGTTCCAACCTATATGACCAACTTCTTGACACCTGTAACAGGTTCTTGTCTCTTTTCTCTGATGAGCTTCAGTTTTCTTCTTTTCAGCAAGAAATTCCTGATTTGATTGTCTCCAGAATGAGCTCTTCTTTTCATCTTCAGCAGAAGTTCCTGACACAAATTTTGTATTTTTAGAAATTTTTTCATTTTTATAATTTTCAGGTGGAATAAATCCAAGACCTTTCTTTTTGAAATTACCGTTATGGTTTGGTTTCTTTCGATAACCTGAATCAGAACTATAACCCATTTTCTTGTTTAATTTTTGTTTTATTCTTGAGGTATAAGGTCTAGGTTTTCCAGAAAGATTTACATCTTTTATTTCAGAAATATTAATTTCTGTCAGTTTGAAAACCTTTTTGATTTTTTCAGTTTTAACACCTCTTATTGGAAATTCTTTATCAAAATATAATTTGTCAGAACCATTCAAACTATATGCAACTTCAAATGTTTCGTCATTCAAATTAGATTTTGACAACAAAAATTCTTTACTATACACCCTTTTTCCCGACGACTTTGAACTCCTGATAGACGAACTCGAACTCCTGGACTCAGACTGTGATTCGGACTCCTCATCCTTATCTAACACCTGATCAACCATCCTTTTTATTAACTCAGACTCATGATCTATGTCGGATGCGGTGAAAGTGATGTCAATATTGTCTGGTAATACATCGGTTATCTCAGACTCCAACTTTATATTGACTGCCTTTTTTACTTGTTCCTCATTCGGTTTTCTAGATGAATACCCTTCCCAAATTGGAGGCGGACACTTGTTATAACTAACGCTCTGTTTCTTACCAGTATCTTTTTTCTTCGGCTTCTTGTTGTCAAAAGCTTCAAAACCTGCAACAGTTGGATAAATTTTGTCAATTAAGTAATCAGAACTTGAATAACTTTTTAGTAATCGTCTGATTCTTTCATTTTCAACTTTCTCAGTTTCCAACTCTTGCTTCCATTTCGCACATTCTTCAATGTAAAAATTTATCTCTTTTTGCTTCGACATCATTGTTGCATTCACCATTTTCAATGCATCTTCTCGTTCAGAGTTTGTCTTTTGTAAACTATTCACAGTTTTGTTCAATATATCGCACGACTCTTTTACATTCTTTACATCAAACAACAAATTTTCTTTCAACTTTTCAAGCTCACTAAACCTTTCATTTTTATCTTCACATTGTTTGCAAGGTTCTAAACATGTAAGACACGGTTTTGTGGTAATGCGTCAGCTAACTTTTCAACCCATTCTGCTGGAGTTTTAGTAATTTTCAACTGAGACATGGTACGCACAAGATGACAATATCTCTCAATGAGAGTCTTTGTAGTCTCCCCTGGCATACTTGTAAACAACTCAAACTCCTTTTTCAGCAGAGATGCTTTACTCTTGAGCATCTCTGTACTTCCTTCAAACTTCTTCTCAAGTGCCTCCCAAATCGAGAAAGCACTACCATCATGCTGAAGCAAAACAAAAATGTCTTCTTTGACAGCTTGTTGTAGAAGACTAATCATCATTTTCTCTCCTTTATAACTGTCTCTCTCATTATCTGTAAATTCTGAAATGATTTTATCAACTTTCAAAGCTGTTTGTGGTCTCACATACTTTGTTTCAATGCTTTCCCAAGCTCTCAGATGGTTTGCCTGAACCCAATTCTCAAAACAATTTTTCCAGCCATTGTACTCTTCAATTCCCATAAGTTTTGGGGGTTTTTGCAACGTTCCAGTTTCGTTTTCTGTGTTCATGTTTTAAGCAATGGTAGCTGGACTAGTCGAGGATGTAGCAAACGCGTTGTAGAACTCTTCTTCCATGATTTGATATCGAAGAATTTCTCACACAAGCTTTCAAACGAACTGGTTCACCTCGTAAAACACCTGTATCACCTGTAGAAACCAAACAAACAAACAAACACAATCAGTTTAAATGCTATCAAACAACTTAATCAAACTGATACTCGAACTGTTGAATATTATGTGCGAACTGAAAGTTGACACACTGTGCGGACTGCTATGACCCGGATCAAATTCAAACGACCTTTTCCAATGACCTGGATAAACCACACGACCTGGAACGAGTTTGGATACAAACGGACTGAACCACCTCTTGTGAACTGTTATGCTTTGAGCTTGATTAAAAAAAAACTTTGAACTTGGGCCGAGAATATACCACATGGGCTGTAAACACTTACTAATTAGTCCGAATGACTTTAATGAGCCTATTCTATTGGACCTCTTTTTAAATGTGACTGACAACTTTGACTCTTGGGCCGATGCATATTTCTATTGAATCGATAATCCCAAAGCTCAAATAGTGATTGGATCAAATAAACCACTAGGCCGACAAAATTAAATGTGATCACATGGGCCGATTATATCTTGTTTCAGCTTGATATTCACTATTAATTGTCTCTTGTAATGATTTTACAACGTTTACAAGGCTGGAGACACTTCGGCAGAACTTTGCTACCGGAATCCAAAAGTTACAAATGAAAACAACAAGACCATTATTTATACTAAATCCAGTTCGTTTGAACAAGCATCTCCAGTTCGTACGAACTGGCCACTTCGTTTGAACTGGCCACTTCGTTTAAACTGGCCACTTCGTTTGAACTGGCTTGTTCACCTCTGTATCCTGTTAATCTCGAACTGGGTGACTTGTTTCATCTATTCTATTACACGACTCGATACAAGACGAAGTAGACAGACGTATGCACTAACAGAAACACAGTTAACACAGTTATTCGGCAAATCAGAAAAATGTTGACGGAGTTCAGTAAATAGACAGACATTGTATTGAGGTACAGAATGAGCTAGAAACCAAGAGTTACACTAGTATAGTGTGTAGGAAAGTAAGAATCACAAAACTGCCTTCCTAGTGATAGTTTAAGTGCCGGAAAGTGCCTAAAACTCACATAAACTGCAGAATTCTGCAGAAAATCAGCAAAATCAGCATTTAAACCATCTAATATCATGCAGAAATATGGTTAAATGGTCCTGAATGCTTTCCTAAGTGTCAGGAATCAAAAACTATCACAAAAGGTAACATAAAGCACACTAAACTGCATAGTTTAGCACCTTAACGAACCGGTAACCAACCGGACACTACCCGAAACACCAAATTTACACTAGAAGCATTGTTTTAACATTACTAAGCTAGTTATAGTCCCCGAACATCATAACACACTATATAACATGCTAGTGACTAAACACCTAACTAATACATTTGGATTTCAACCATAACACTAACTATCCATTACATCCTAACTCTAGACCCCCCCCCCACCTACGGCCACTTAAGGTATGGCCCACCCTAGATTTTGTTTGATTGTAATATTAGATTATGTTGGATATTTTTTATACTTTACCAAACATATTACACATTGGAAACTATGTGGTGGAAGAATATAAGAGTTAACCTTTAGAGCATGGCATTCATTTCGTTCACAACATTCACCATTTTTCTTCTCCTTCCTTTCTTCTAAATCTATAGCCATAACCCACTCCCACATAAGACACCATTTTTCATTCATTTTCCATTCAATCTACATACACACAAGGGAGTTAGAAGGTGCACAAAGAAGCTAGGAGCTTTCGGAAGTTGAAGAACCTCCACCATTTACTTTTATCCACTCCATTTCTTCCATTGATCATCCCTAGCCTTGAGCTAGTAGTAAGAAGACTATACTCTTCATTTTACATCTTGTTTAAGTGGTTAAAAGATGATACACGTTGATTATCATGAAGAACACTAAGAAACAAGAAGATGAAACATGAACATAAGCTTAAAATTATAAGAAATCATGAAGAAATCATGTTGTTTATGTGTTGATTTACTTGTTGATTGTTGGTCTCTTATGTAAATGATGTAGATCATCATATGATCTTGCTAGATCATGATTAAAAACATAATCTAGCAAGATGAGAGGATGGAAATGTTAAAGACTAATGGATAATCCTCATGAAATACATGAACTTGAAAGAATATAACGTTTTCTTGTAAAAAGAAGACTAAAATGAGATGTAAGTCTTGTAGATCTAAAATTTCATGAATGATTTTTCAAGAAACCAAGCTAAAAATACAAGCTTTACTTAATCTTGGTTCTTAAATAAATAAACCTCATTTTTGGTGGTTAATAAGGTGTAGAAGCACATATGTAACAAGAAAAATTCATGAAGAAACATTTTTAGAAAATGTGACTACAAGTTGTAAAGATCTATTTTCTTTAAAAATGATGTTTTTAAAGAACCAACCACACTTTAAAGGGTAACACGACTTACTAAAAACACTAGTAAGTTACTACAATTTTTTATAAATCTTCAAGTTCATGAAGTGGTAGTTTATGCTTGTTTTTGGCAAAATTGGTAAATGTACGTTGTTTATTGTAGATTGTGGATTGATTGTGTTGATTTATAAAGGAAAATGATATACCTTGAAGGTATGGAAACCCCCATTTTTAGGGGAAACTATGGCAAAATTTTTCTAAAAATTAAACACTTAAAAAAATATTTCGAAACAAATATTTAGAAGTATATTTTTAAACCATAAATTTTCATACAAAGTTTGCCATAATTTTTGTTACAAAATTATAAATATTGGAGGTTGATTTTTATAAATAAAAGTGACTAAATATGTATTTAGGAAATATATATTTAGACGACACCACGTGTGTGATTATTTGTATATTATGTGTAATAGTTATATTATTTTAGGACTCGAAATAATATAACTCACCAAAACTTCAAGAGAATGAACATATAAATTATACCCAAAATATTGGACAAACCGAAAAAGGGAATATAACTCACAAAATATTCCGGAAAATTATTTACAAGTATATTTTGGTAATTGGTGTTTTGAACACCAAGAGAATGAAAATGGTATTTTCATGATTACTACAAAATATATCATATGTTTGACAAGAAGGACATGTACTATTTTTTGAGCAAGTAAAAATATATATATATATATTCTTGAAATTATTAGAAGATATATTATTTTTGGAAGAAATATATGTTTTCTCAAACAAGCATGAAATACATTATTTTTTAGAGAAAATGTATTTTCTTAAATAAACTTGAAGTATAATATTTTTGGAATGAAATGGATTTATATATATTTTCTAAGTTAGACCTGGAAATATATTATTTTTTAAACTTGTATGAGATTTACAAATATTTTTGCCAAAGGAAAAACTATAAATAATTTTTCTAAGTAATGTTTCTCAAAATATATATTTTAGAAATATATATTGAAGTATTTTTACTAGAAATATTATTCCGGGAAAATTAATACAAAATTAAGTATAAGAATACTTAACAATTACAAGAAGATACGTATTCTCGTACGTGTAAATGCACACCGGAATACGACACCAATACATGGCAAAAATATACAAGTATAAGAATACGAATACAAATACACCCATCCTTGGGAAAGTTATACAGGAATAAATACATAAATGTAACAAGTTAAAATATATTATTTTAACAATTATTCCAAAATGAAATAGATATAATTTAAGTTAAAATATTTATTATTTTAACAAATAATTATATATGTTAGGACCGGTTATGTCTCCGAAACGATTGCGAACCGAACGTGTGACGTGCGGAATCCGTACACCAACGTGACCGAACACACGAGAACGTAATATAATCAGTGATTCTATTGACAGATCTGAAATCGTACAAAGCACCTGAATCACGTGGAGCACTTTCTCTCTCTAACATCTCTCTCTAACACTAGAGTTCTCCAAAGTCTCCAAATGAGCTAAAGTCTCCAAAAGTTCTAAACCTAACACCTTAGGTTCCTATTTATAGGCCAAGGGGCTTTAATGAGATTCCTCATTATTACAGAAATGCCACCTTGCCTTTTACTACAATATAACAATATAAACACTAGAAATAAACTGTTTCAGCTACGATCTTGAGATGACAGAGGCGATAGACATACTGCACTAACAGACTCCCCCTTGGATATTGCCGCAGTCAATCTCAATCATTGAGTCAAACTCGTAGCGTCTTGTCTTTCTCTCTCTCTCTCTCTCTCTGAGTCTTCTTAAAGCTTTAACATGTTTTCATCAACGTAGACTCCCTCTTGCTCGAACAGAATCCCCGTGGATCTGTCTTCAGCTTCAGCTTCTCCAGTAGACTCTTCAGGCTCCCCCTTTCGTCAAGCTTCCGTGCTTTTGGGATCGTCACCTGGCATTCCAGTTACAAGCTCCTCTGGGATAGATACCTTGCTCCTTTCACGCTTCCCCTTGCGTTGAGCTCGTCTTCAGACTCCCCCTTAGACTCGGCT
Source organism: Helianthus tuberosus (assembly GCA_030545235.1). Classification (NCBI taxonomy): domain Eukaryota; kingdom Viridiplantae; phylum Streptophyta; class Magnoliopsida; order Asterales; family Asteraceae; genus Helianthus; species Helianthus tuberosus. The sequence continues at coordinate 59,330,799 of CM060375.1, forward strand.
ATCAGGATCGTAGTCTGGTACAACATCTGCAATTCTCAAACTTTTATAAGTGAAAATGTTTTGAACTTCCAGGATTGAAAACCCTGGCTCTCTCAGCATAAGCTAAAACATTTCAACACTAAAAGCATTTTCGTTTTTCCAGGAATCGTGACCTGGCTCGATTAAACTTTCTAAATCAAGATCCTGGCTCTAAGATATAATAATATGAATATATCCAGGATTACTCGATTCTCTTTATCTTTATCAACAAACTTAAAAGATTTGGCAATATTAGCGAACAGGGTCGGAAACTAGCTCTATACAACTGATTTTAACAGTATAAGCATCCAAATCCCTCACAGTTAATCATCCAAGTCCAAATTAATGACCTTGGAGATATCACAAACTGTTTTTTATTTTTTGATTTTAAAACTACAAGTTTCAACTTAATGAACTTGTTTTATTTTTCAGAAACACGATTAGCATACTTAGATTTTGAAAACTCAGCATACAGACATCGGTTGTCGAAAATAAAGCAGAAATCAAAATCTTTTTTATTTTTCTGAAACATAAAGCAGTAAAGAAATATTTACAAACATATTTACAAACAATATTTTTGTTTGAGTTTGTGTCAGAGGATCATATCAGTTTATGATAAATCACTAGTACCTTGAGCTTTAAACACTTTAAGTTCTAAACGATTCACTTAGATTGTCAGTATACTGATCCACTTAAATTTTCACACAAAGTTCAATTGTTTCGAGATACGGATTAGTGTTTTAAGGACTTAAACTTATTCGCGTGTCCCACCTTAGAATATACTCCCGAATCCAGATCCCAATATTCAGTCTTACATGTGAGTATACCTAGATGATATCTGTAAAGGGTTAAATGCGAGGGCCATGAGAGCTCAGGCTATTGCTTCCGCAAAATCAGAGAGATAATGGCTTCGACTTTAGGTGTGTTCCCTTTAGAGAATCTTTTCTTCAACAGCACATGATTAGCATTTTTCAATGTTTCTTCATTTTTTATGCTGAGGGTGGTGCTATATTTCAAGCAAGCGAAAAGTATTATACGGGGACTAGGCCATTGCTTCCGCAAAATCAGAAGTCCCGGGATAATACCCCAGATATCATTAAGCATAAAGACCTAGTATCTCAGAAAGAGGGGTCTTTTAAACAAGATTTCGGGGGTTACCCATATATTCGAGAGATGTTCCCCACGAGATAAGTAAGTAATGATATTTAGGTTTATCTCTCGTAAACAATCTACTAAGCGTGTAAAAACCTACTGGCATATCATCAGTGAGACCGTTTATCACATTTTAACTTTCCATTTCTTTAGCGTACTGTGATTGTCTACTGATGTACTATCATTTCCTCTTTTTACACAAAAAATCTTTTTGAATTTTCTCATGTTTTTGGCTTTTTCAAAATTTCAAATGTTTTTGGATTTTCTGAAAATTTCTTACTCCCCCTAAAATGCAAAACCATTTAAAAGAAAAGTTGACAACCTGATACTGATAGCTTCGTCTCGCCATCCATTTTCTGCTTCTTATGCACTGATTGGCAACACATTATATTTTCTGCAAATGTACCCCATGATTTACAACACATTGATATTTTACAGTTTGAAAACCGTTTTTCAATCTTGTGAAATTAACCATGTTTGTTCAGCCGTAAGGGTTTCGGCGTATTCAAGTAACATATTTTTTTTTTGAATTTTTGACAAAATTTAAAAAAACATATTTTTGATTTTTCAAAATTTTAACAAAATAAAAACATATTTTTGGTTTTTAAATTTTTCAATTTTTAGGGTTTTTGAAATATTGTGTATTTATATACAGAAAACAAACAAATTCCCTGTTTTAACCAACACAGGGTTCAGCAGCCTCCTCTTCCCGTGCCAGGCTGCTTCGATTCTCCTTTGGTTGACATTCTATTTTCTTCAGAAGCACCTGCACATTCAGATTACTCAATTACTTGAACAATTTTGCCCATGTCTGTTTGACCTTAGGCATTTCAACACAATATGCATCATTCAACTTCGGAAAATCTTTGTCATTTTGTACAAAGACTTTGTCAATTTTCACTTCAACTTTTTCATCATTTACCGAGGCAATTTGTTTCTTAACAGTCCATGTTTGACCTTTAGGAGTTCCTCTTTTGTAAAAATGTGACTCCATTTGAACATTTTGATTCTGAACAACAACTTTTGGTTTCCAAAACTGGTTTTGTTTTGTTGTATCAACTGTTGTTTTCCAACTTTGTGTTGTTCTAAGTCTGGGTGTCACGGGTTTCCATGTTTGTTGTGAGTCAGCCTTTGACATTTTTGGCTTCCAAGTTTGATTTGAATCAAACTTGGTTGACTTCTGATTCACAACATCAGACTTCTTTTTCGTCTCAACATCAACAGGTTTCAGATTTGGACACTTGCGTGCAAGATGTCCTGTTTGATCACATTTAAAACATGTTCTCTTTGAGACATCTTTGACCTGTGGTTGTTGCTTTTTCTTTTGAGCATAGAACTCTTCATTAGACTGTTGTCTAAATTGGAGTTCTTTCTCTTCTTCAGAACTTGTTCCGTGAACAAAATTCACTTTTGCCTGATAATTTGGCTTTTCATTTTTATTCCATCGTTGTTTCTTCTTATAACCCAACCCAGCCTTCACGTTTTTCTTCTTGTAATCAGGTTTGTTATAAAAAGTTTTGTGACCTTTTCCAGCAAACTTAGGAATCTCAGACTTTTCAATCTCAACCATTTTGAAAACTTTATCAACCTTTTCGGAAATCACATTCTGAATCGGGAATACAACATCTAAGAATAATTTGTCCGATCCAATCATGGTATAAACCAATCCTTTTGAATCATCATTCAAATTTTTCTCAGATTTTGAGTTTTTTCAGATATTCTTCATGAAAACTACCTTCATTTCCATCCTGTGATTCAGATTTACCATTTTCAACCGACTCTTCTTTCAACACACTTTCAACGACCTTACCTACCACCTCTGAATCACTTGAATCATCAGATTTGGAATAGGTTACGTCAATGTTATCTGGCAATTGATCGACCATGTTGAAAGCTTTTTCGACCTTTTCATCATCATAAAATGCAAACTTTTCCGGTGGAGGAACTTGATGAAACTCTGAGCCAATACCTTTCTTGTTTTTCTCAGAATCATCATCACCTAGTTTTATGTTGAAAATTCTTTCAAGCACATATGATGACGCATGATAACTATGTAACTTGTTGTTATGCTGTTCTAAATCAGCTATTTGACGCTTTAGCTTAGCAACATCCTCAATGTACGAATTGATAACTTGTTGCTTTATTGAATATTGTCACTTAAGCATATCAGTTGTTTCAGAACAGTATTTCAATCTGGATTGAACAAGTTTCATTTGACTCTTCACATTTTCATATGACTCTTTTGTAATGTGATAAGCCAATTTTATTGAATCGTATTCCTTTTTCATTTCTTGACATGCATTTTCTTTTTGAACACATTCTTCTGTCATTTTTGAAACCTTTTCTTTCAAAATTTCATTTTCTTTTTCTAGATTTTTACATTTTTGAGAAATTTTTTCATCATTTTCTTTTAAAACCTTTTCATTTTCTAGCATTTCTTTGCATTTTTCATTGAAAACGTTTTCGATCTTAGTGAATTCAAGATCTCTTGTTCTGAATTTATCATCTTTTTCAGTACAAGCACTGCATGGTTCCATGCATTTCTTGCACTGTTCATCAATTTTGATTACAGTTTCAGAATTAGAATTTACCTCACTGATTGGCACCTCGGTGTTTTCTTCCGCCTGCTTCTTATTAGCTTCACTCTTCTTCTCATCACCAGCATCACCACCAACATCACCAGCACCAGCATCACTATTCACTTCAACTGAACTTTCCATCTTCACTTCTTCTTCTTCTTCTTTCTTCTTGTCTTGTTGTTCTTCAGTAACAGCTTTTTCTTCAACCACTTCTTTTATCACATTCTCTTCTTCTATCTTCTCAACTTCAACTTTCACAGCTTCGACTTTAACTTCCTCAGCAACTTTCTTCAGATCAGTTACCAACTCATCAACATTCTTCTTCATTCTTTCTTCATCCCTCTTTTTCAAACTCGCGGTCATCACGTCACGAATTATCTTATCCAGCTTTTTCAGATAACCTGTTTTTATCTTTCGCAATATTCGAATAGTATTCGCCGGACAGAGGAATTACTGCAAGAACATCATCAAAAACCACTTCTTTTCTGTGAACGACAAGATCACCATTTCTGTTGACATAGCAATCTCTCTTCTTGTCGTATCTTCCATAGTACTTTGCATCTTCGTATTCTTCTTGCATTTTCTAAATCATGCAGCCTACAAAGAATCTTTCTCTTTCGGTTTTCTCACTTAGAATCTCTTCTCTACTTCTTTCCTTGATTTCAGCAACAAAAACATAATGTTTACTCTTTGATGGTGTTCTGCCATGAGCTGTAACTTGATTATCAATATGATCTTCTTCTGGAAGAATCTCACTCCAATCATACCCTTCGTCATCATGGATTACTGCACAAGCTCTTGACTTTTCTTTGGGATTATTTTCGATCATTTTCGGCTCTTCTTTGCTACGGTGGTAAATTGCCTTTCGATAATAATCATCTCTGAAAGGATGTTCATTTCCATCAACTGCAGAATTATTGCATTCTCTCTTGAAATGACCTTTTTGCTTTCATTTGAAGCAGGTCACTTTGGATTTATCAAATCCCAGCTTAGTTGATGGTCCACCGATGGTATGTTTCCCAGTAATCTCCATGTATCTCTGAGCTCAGCGGATGCAACTTGCCAAACACCAACGAATGTCTATGAGTTCCATTTCTTCTGGATCAATCTTGTCGTAGTCTTCTTTGGTCAATTCAGAATTTCCAATTTTGCCAGATACTAGACCTTCATATGATTCCAGAACAAATGCAAGGAAGCTCATTTGCTGCTTTGCTGCATTGATGCTCATAGCCGGAGAATTCTTCAGTTTAAGAGCGATGTTGCAGAGAACTTCTTCAGATTTTTCAGAGGTTGCTTTTGAGGAAGATGAATGATATCCTGGATCATAGCTTGATGAGCTTTTCTGTGATTCTTTGTTCTTTTCAACGCTGAATCCAGTCTTTGGTGATTCACCAACTTTCACCGAAGGTACATTGCCCTTGTAATAAAGACCGACATTCTGATGATGCGAGGAACCGCTCATCTTGCTTTGCTTTTGTAGCTCAAGTTCATGACTTTCAATTTTTTCTATCAAAGCATCAAGAGAAATTGAATCATATAAAACATCATTTTTCAAGATAAACACAAACGTTTGCCACTGATCGGCTCGTGGTAACGCTTCTATGATGTTATCAATTATTTCCTCTCTCGTTTTCTCAATCTCAAACCTTTCGAGTTCTATTTTTAAATGACAAAAACGTTTAATCATTTGTCTCACTGACTCTCCCTTTAAGCTATCAAATAAATCAGATTCCTTTTTTAGTAAATCAATTTTGTTCTTTTTAATTTGTTTGCCACCTTCGGCTTTAACCCTTAACGTTTCCCAAACCGATTTTGATGACCCATCATGATTTAACAAATAAAATATATCATCTTGGATAGATTGTTGAATCAAAGCGATCATCTTCTGCTCATATGAGAATTTCTGTTTGTCTTCATCTGAAAGATCTTTGAGAGGGATCTCTTCTTTCTTGTCATTGATCGGTCGACTGTATCCAAACTCTAAGCAGAACCAACTCTCGTGAGCGTAAGTTTTGGTCCAGTTCAGGAAACTTTCTTTCCACCAAGTGTAATCCTCTATCTTCTCAAGCTTAGGTGGTTTTGAATAAGTTCCATAGAAATTATCATGTTTTATGTTATCATTGATCATTTTTGTTATTGATTTCGGTGTGACAGTTGATGTTTCAGACGATTCGGATGTAAACGCATTGTAGAACGTGTTGTAGAACTCTTCAGCCATGATGTGATCTTCTCGAATTACAAGCACCTTTTAATCACCTGAATCACGAACAAACAAACACAATCAGTTTAAACAATATCAAACGAATGAATCGGACGGGTATCCGATCGAGTAAGTCAACACAAGTCAACAGTGAAAATAATCACGTGACAACGCTGTCCGTTCGGGTGGGGTTGTTGTCCGTTCGGGTGGGGTTGTTGTCCGAACGGGTGAAGTTGTTGTCCGTTAGGGTGGGATTGAAGCTGCCCGACCGGATGGATTGGAGCTGTCCGACCGGATGGGAGTTGTTGTCCGACCAGATAACGTATTGACTTGTCAAAGCACTAGCTCGAATTGTTGTCCGACCGAGTAGCACTTCAATCAATGAACTTGACTTTTCAAATGAACTCAAATGTAACCTAACAACACCTTTGATTCACGTGAAAATCTGATTTTAGTAATTAAGTGGCCGACAACTTATCAACTACACATGCAATCCTGAATCAAATCTCATGCAATTTTTATTGAAACACACAAAGTCACATGTAATTTGTTTAAAAACTTTGATCTTGGGCCGAGAGACACAAGCAATTAATAAGGATTCACATTGGCTGCTCACTTGTATCAAGACTCGAGTTATGATCTGTACAGAAGCAATTAATGTGTCGGTTCAAATGATCTGATCTGATTGGGCCGCTATAACCTAGTGAGTCAGTGGGTGGTCGGTCGGATGAGATGCAATGACACGGTAAATTTGACTGAACAAAAGTAACAATGTTGACCAAGTGGGTGGTCGGTCGGATGAGATGCAATGACACGGATTGCTATCCGGTCGGATAGGTCAACTAAAGTCAAAGGGTGAGATGCTATGACTCGGATTGTTATCCGGTCAGATAGGTCAACTAAAGTCAAAGGGTGAGATGGTATGACTCGGATTGCTGTCCGCTCGGATGGTAATCCGCTCGGATAGGTCAACTAAAGTCAAATGCAGTGACACGGATTGCTGTCCGATCGGATGGTAATCCGGTCGGATAGGTCAACTAAAGTCAAAGTGTGAGAAGGAGGGCAACTCGCTCGGATTACTATCCGACCGAGTGACACAGCAAAATGATATAATTTTCAATCAAACCACATGCAATCTCTTAATGAATTTAGTGGCCGCCAAAATTAATAATTCTCATTCAAACTGTCAATTATCACAAGCACATGACCCATGTGATTGTTCAGAAAACAAATTAGTTTGATTTAACCGAGATGTATTGATCAGATCAAAATGATTCTTTATTCAATTGGCCGACAAACTGATTAAATGTCCCTTTAATGATACACCTGAACTACTGATAAAGTTGACTGACTAAGTCTGAGAAGGTTGACTAAGTAATTTGACCGGGTGAGATGCAATGAATGGTATTTGAGTCGGATGGTCATCCGGTCGAATTGCCATCCGACCGGTGAATATTAATAACAATGGTCAACATAGTCAACAAATTTAAATGAATTGCAAAGGGTGGAACTTGAGTCGGATAGTCATCGACTGACCGGTGAACACCTTCAGCAAACATTTTGAATATTTCAGTCAAAGAAAGTCAACTTTTAAATGAAATGCAATTGAATGATTATGAGTCGGATGGTCATCCGGTCGGATTGCCATCCGACCAGTCAACACCTTCTTGAACAAGATGAACAGCAACAGTTGACATGAACACTTTTATCGAACACAAAAATTCAAATTTCTCACAAATTACTTAGAGTTATGATTTGAAACTTTGTAGGCTTTTAGATCAAGTGTTTTCGCACAACATATCCAAAAATTAGCAATTTTTATCCGTAAAATCCTGGTTAATTTTGCGTTTTTTAGTAAGAACTTGAAGAATATGAAAAAGTGAAGAAAGTTTTGACAAATCTGGATGAAATTGACTCTGAATCTGATATTTTTCGGTGCGAATCAGTGTGTTTGATCTGTGCAATCAAGATCCCGCTCTGATACCACTTGTTAGGACCGGTTTTGACTCTGAAACGATTGCGAACCGAACGTGTGACGTGCGGAATCCGTACAAGAACGTGACCGAACACACGAGAATGTAATATAATCAGTGATTCTATTGACAGATCTGAAATCGTACAAAGCACCTGAATCACGTGGAGCACTTTCTCTCTCTAGCTTCTCTGTCTAACACTAGAGTTCTCCAAAGTCTCCAAATGAGCTAAAGTCTCCAAAAGTTCTAAACCTAACACCTTAGGTTCCTATTTATAGGCCAAGGGGCTTTAATGAGATTCCTCATTATTACAGAAATGCCACCTTGCCTTTTACTACAATATAACAATATAAACACTAGAAATAAACTGTTTCAGCTACGATCTTGAGATGACAGAGGCGATAGACATAATGCACTAACAATATAACTTGGAATAATATGGAAGAGACAATGAAACGTAACTCAAAGACACTAATTATTACCAAGTCAAAGCACGACTCACTCGTCTAATAGATCATAGCACGTTGTAGGTAGTCGTGTACTCCAGAGGAAACTTTGAGTTACAGTTGGATACGAAGAACGTAAAACTGTGAAGTACATGTTACAAACTGTTTACAAACGTTTATACATGGTATGGTTAGCTAAGGAAGGGTACTGCTAGATCATGTAAGTGATGGGTGACAAGCCCAGGTGTAAGATTTATGATAAGAGGCACTTTGGGAAGTGTAATCAGGATCCACAAGTTAAGCCTTGTGGGATCTGCAAAAAGAAAGGGCACAAAACTTTGGAGTGCCGGAACATAAAGGATGCAACCTATTATGGTTGCAATGAAAAAGGGCACATCAAGACTAACTGCCCTACGAACACCAAGAAGCCTGATGAGGCCAAAAAGACAAATGCAAGGTTGTTTCAGATGAACGCCAGGGAGGCGGTGAATGATGATAACGTTATAACAGGTACCTTCCTCATTAATGATATTTATGATAGAGTTTTATTTGATTCAGGTGCTGATAAGTCATTTGTAGACCATAAGTTTAGTAAATTGTTGAATCTGCCTATTAAAACTCTAGACATTAAATATGAGGTAGAACTCACAGATGGTACCTTAGAAACCGCTTCAACTCTTCTTGATGGATGCTTTATATCCATTAAGAATCATTCTATCCCGCTATCCCTTTTGCCAATGAAATTAGCTGGGTTTGATGCAGTTTTAGGCATGGATTGGTTATCGCACAACCAAGCCCAAATTGCCTGCGATAAGAAACTAGTTAACATTAAAACCCCATCTGGTGAGTTGGTCACCATTCATGGAGATACACACTATGGTTTGCCCGACAATGTATCCATACTCAAATCATCAAAGTGTCTGAAGAGCGGATGTGTTATCTACATGGCATAAGTGATAGTAGATGATCTGAAACCCAAGATTGAAGACATTCCAATTATCTCTGAATACCCTGATGTTTTTCCTGATGAGCTACCTGGATTACCTCCTAAGAGGAAAGTCGAATTCAGGATAGACATTCTGCCAGGAGCAGCACCGATTGCACGAGCTCCTTACCGTCTAGCACCTACAGAAATGAAAGAGCTAAGGACCCAATTGGATGACTTATTGGAAAAGGGTTTCATACAACCAAGCTCATCGCCTCGGGGAGCACCCATACTATTTGTGAAGAAGAAGGATGGTTCAATGCGTCTATGCATTGATTATCGCGAGCTAAACAAGGTAACAATCAAGAATCGTTATCCATTGCCCAGGATTGACAACTTATTCGACCAACTCCAAGGGGCAAGCTTCTTCTCAAAGATCGATTTAAGATCAGGGTATCATTAACTCAAGGTTAGAACTGAAGATATACCTAAAACAGCGTTTAGAACAAGGTATGGCCACTATGAGTTCTTAGTGATGCCTTTCGGGCTCACTAACGCACCTGCAGCATTCATGGACCTCGTGAATCGAGTCTGCAAGTCGTACCTAGACAAGTTTGTCATTGTCTTTATAGACGACATACTTATCTATTCTCGTAATCAAGTTGATCACGAGAATCACCTTCGATGTATCTTAGGATTGCTATGACAGGAGAAGTTGTATGCTAAATTCTCCAAGTGCGAGTTCTGGCTTCGCGAAGTCCCATTCCTTGGACATGTTGTGAGCGAGCGTGGTATCCAAGTGGATCCCGCTAAAATAGAAGCAATCATGAACTGGGAAGCACCCGAGACACCTACGGAGATTGGCAGCTTTCTAGGATTAGCTGGATACTACATAACATTCATTGAGAACTTCTCTAGGATAGCTGCACCGTTAACTACTCTGACCCGTAAGAATGTGAAGTTTGATTGGGGTCCTAAACAACAAGAATCTTTTGAAATCCTTAAGCACAAGTTAAGCAATGCTCAAGTATTAACATTGCCTAAAGGAATAGAAGATTTTGTTGTCTATTGTGATGCATCGCACACTGGCATGGGCTGTTTGCTTATGTAGAAAGGCAAGGTGATTGCCTATGCATCACGACAATTGAAGGTGCACGAAAAGAATTACACCACCCATGATTTGGAATTGGGTGCCGTTGTATTTGCACTAAAGTTGTGGAGACATTACTTATATGGAACTAAATGTGTGATATATTCAGATCACAAAAGTCTCCAACACTTATTCAATCACAAGGATCTCAATATGAGGCAACGTTGTTGGATGGAAACCTTGAATGACTACATTGTGAAATTCGCTACCATCCTTGTAAAGCGAATGTAGTCGCAGATGCATTAAGCATAAAAGAAAGGATTAAACCTATACGGATTAATGCCAAGAGTATTGAACTTAAGAATAGCTTGAATGAAAGGTTGTTAGCTGCTCAGAAGGAAGCTATATCGGAAGCTAACTTTCCAAACGAGAAGTTAGGTGTAACTGATGATCAGTTGACACCTAGAAAAGATGGAATCCTTAGATTAAATGGTAGAATCTGGGTTCCTATCCATGGAGGACTTAGAGATGTAATCCTTCAAGAACCTCATAACTCAAGATACTCAGTTCATCCTGGAGGTGACAAGATGTATCAAGATTTAAAGGCTAATTATTGGTGGATAGGTTTGAAGAAATCTATAGCCACACATGTAGCTAAATGTCTTACTTGCGCTCATATTAAAGTTGAACATCAAAAGCCTTCAGGTTTGCTACAACAGCCGGAACTTCCCACATGGAAGTGGGAGATGGTAACCATGGATTTTATAACCAAGTTACCTAAAACAAGGCATGGAAATGATACTATATGGGTCATAGTAAACAGACTGACTAAGTCAGCACATTTCTTACCCATCAAGGAGACTCATAGCTCCGAAAAGCTAGCGCAGTTGTATGTGGATGAGATTGTATCTCTACACAGAGTGCCAGTACCTATTATATCCAATAGAGATACTAGATACACCTCACATTTTTTTGGAAAAGTTTCCAACAATCATTAGGCACTCGTTTGAATTTTAGTACTGCTTACCATCCTCAAATGGATGGACAAAGTGAGCATACAATTCAAACATTGGAAGACATGCTTCGTGCATGCGTTATTGATCTGGGTGGTAGCTGGGATAACCACCTACCTTTGATTGAGTTCTCCTATAATAATAGTTACCATATTAGCATTCAGGCTGCGCCTTTTGAGGCATTGTATGGGAGGAAATGCAGAACGCCTATTTATTGGGCGGAGGTAGGGGAGACTCAGTTATCAGGACCGGATATAGTCCTTGAAACAACGGACAAGATTGTCCAAATTCGTGATCGCCTAAAAGCTGCCTAAACCCTAATCATGTGAAAGATTGAATTACAAGGACTAAAGTTGTCAAACGATGAAAATACATAAGCGAAGGGACTAAAAGTGTCAACATGCCAAACTTGTGCCTCTGATTGACCACACACGACGAATATATTCTTAAACGAGTAAATTGTCGGACGTATGAAGCCATTTGTGAAAGTAAACAAAAGTTTACAAGATACAGGGGTTAAACGTGTCAACATGTTAATTCTTACCTCTGAGTGACCTTTTAACAAACCCAGGGCTTCGTAAGTTCGATTATACTTCCAAGAATAAGTGATAACAAATTCACGTGGTTTCGATATCATTATGTGTTATTTACGCAAATTCCCAAGAATAAGGGTTAAAAGCGTCAACGAGATGAAACTAGGGTTTACGGTGATCGTTTAACGAAACCGGACCTAACAGTGTTTGGTTATACTCCCTAGATCATTTACAAACTAACTACAAGGGCCTAATGTGCCTAAAATGAAAGTTATTAAGCTTATAAAGGTGCAGGGACCAAAGTTCCCAAGTTTAAAACTTGTTTAACTGATCCCCTATAGGGTCGCGCTGCGCGACCATGAACCACATATGCCGTCGCGCGACGCGACGGCTCTGTTTCGACAGATTGTGCATGGCATCTGCAGTTTGTCTTCTTTCTTGATCTCCAAACAAGTTTCAATCGAATTCTATGGCTTGTTGATGGTTTTTAATACCACTTTGGACACCTGGAACCATCCTACAACCTCCCTAACACCTGTGATGATCTTGGAGAATTCTCATGCACTATAAATAGAGGCATTTGCCTGCCTTTCTCCTTGCACCTTCATTCTAAATCACCTCTCTCACTTGCTTGAGCATTTCTTGTGCTTTCTTTGGGATTCCTGATCAAGAGGGAGCCCACTATAGTTCAATCTTCGTGCAAGGACCTGTTGTAAGTGTCCTTAGCCACTTTAGTTTAGCTTTTATGTGTTTAAAGACCAAAAGTCAAAGTTATCGTAATAACGCTTTGACTTTCGGTTTAGACCTAAACGGTCCAGCCCTTGTTCGAGGCGAATATGGCTACGTGATCGTAATTAGGTAGGTGTTAATCCCTCAAAAGGGAACCTCCTAATTATCACGTTTACTTAGTTAATTGTCGGGTCAAAGTAACTAGTTAAAAAGTCAAACTAGTCAGATTTTCAAATAATAATTAAAACTGATAATGTAGAAGTTATGAATCACGTTTTGTCAAATAAATAACTTGGTAAATATTATTAGAACATGTCTAAGCATATTCAACCCGACAATTCTGAGTTTAAGGTTGGTTCGCAATCGAAAGTCGCAAAAGCTTGACTTTTGCTTTGACTTTCAGTTCTGACCTGATTAAGCTTAAATCCTTTATGTTTTAAGCTTCCATTAGGACCATATAATGTTATAGTATAACCCTCTGAGGTTATATTACCTGGTCATTAATATTATGAATTATATGCATGTTCTTGTTATTATGCTTAATTTTGACCATATTGCCCTTATAATCTAAAATGAGATTTTTGAAATATATGAGCATACAAATAGGTTAAGTACTGATATATAAACATGTCTAAATTAATTTGACATTGTTTTCTAGTCTCAAACTGATGTAATGCTAATTATTGGAAATTTAGCTTTTATAAAGACTAAATTACGCTTTCATGCATAATTCATGTTTAAACATAGATTTTGACCCAAAACTCATTACCTACTGTTATGATATCATTTTTAGGGATTTTCGGAATGTTGGGTCAGATTATATACTGACCATAACTTAGAGTTCTGGTATAAATTCCATAATTGACGATAATGCCCTTTTTGCTAATAAAATGTGATTTACATATGATTAACATGCCAAACTTTTTTCTACTGATTTGATATGAAAAATAAAATATTTCAAACATTCAAGGCTGATCAAAATCTCCGAATCACATAAACATCGCAAATATCATCAATTATCGACTTTTACGCTAATTAAGTGCCTAGTATGGTTTAAAACCATATTTTGCACCCAAGACTTGTTACCTACTGAATTTATAAATAAATTTTAATATTTTTACAGCAGGTATAAGTCATGAACTCAGACTTCCAATTATGTCCTTAAAAGCATATGTGAAATGACCAAAATACCCTTTCGGGGCATAGTTTGGGCATAAATGGTAAACCACACATATGAATGATATCCTACTGTTTTAACATCATAAAATAAATATTTATATGGAATGTTTTAGACCAGAACATCAGTTTACTTTTAAACTTCTTTTATAAACCTCAAAATGACCAAATTGCCCTTACGGGACTTAATTTGATTTTAAATACTTTTTGGGCATATAAGTTAACATCCTACTGATGTATTAACATATTTTAAGCATAATAACATATGGGACTTGTATATGGTTCATTTGGTTGCCCATTATGCATTTATGCATTCGGTTCAGTTTATGTAACTAGTTTACGTGAATTAGCCGAAATGGGTTTAACCTTATCATTAAATCTTCAAAATCCAGAATGTGTTTAGTTTACCCATATTATTCAAGTATCCAAACTTGTCGGGTCTAAATCACATTCCACTCTAGTCTCCGCTTAATCTAGCATTTCGAGCCATAAAGTATCTTTCAAACTAACCGGTCTAAGTCTTTGACTTAAATAAAGACTCGTTAGTATCCTAGTAGGTTAATAAACCTTCTATACAGATTAAGGAGCTTCGGTAGAAGATATTTGCATAAGGTCTTAGGAATTATACGGCTGAGTAGCATCCTTGCACATCTAGCTCAGGTAAATACTTTTAACTTATTTTCCCTTATACGGGCTTGGGATACGGTATAATAATAATAATACCGCTTGGTCGGGTATGGAATCATTTAATCGGATTGTGATTAATAAATTACATAACCCGTTTTAATCTGTTTTGTTTGATAACATAAACATTGGGGATTAATACGATCGTGTCCTGGATATCATCGGCTCATTTCATTTGAAAATGGCCACGACCTATGCACGGGGTGTAGGCATACACCTGACAGATGCAAATGCTAAATAACTCACATGTTGGGATAACTCCTTTGTGGGGTTTATAGTGGTGAGTCGGTTAATCATGATCGGCTTCCAAACCGGCCCCATATGTATGACAAACATGTAAATTTGTATACAAGATTTTAATAAAAAAATTATCCCAAGTTATAAATGGTTTTGTGCCTTGTGCGCCTAAATCAATTTTCCTAAACTCTTTTCAAATGAGTCGGTTAATTGTATTTACCAGTGAAAACTGACATATTTTCCAAAGACTAAGTGACAGGTACCTCTCGAAATTAGGCTGGAGCTAGTTGGTGTCAAATAAGAGGATCTTGCAAATCCTTAGATGCCTGAAGTCTGTTATTTCAGTTTCTTGTATTTGTTTTTATGATCCGTGTAACACCCTGTGTTTTGAAAGTCAAAGTATAAGTCAAAGTCAAAGGAAGAAAATATTGCTAATTGCGATCTGTCACTCCTTGCTTAACTATTGATTGTACACCTTGACTTGTAATCGAATTCTATTATTTGTTGACTTTAGTTGTATTATGTGGAGTATCTATTAACAATCGAGGTTTAATTGCATGTTAATCGCTAATCTATTTACCGCTTTAATCACCAATCGCATCGCAACTCGAATTAAGCGTACTGGATATTGTTTTACGAGTGTGTGTTATTTATGTGTTACTCGTGCATGTTTATTTATGTTTTGTGGTGATTATTCGAAAACACAATCGCAATGAAATCTAATCGTAAACGCTAAACGCAAGTTACTTCTGGTGATTGTATGTTAGGAATAGTATTTTTGTGGTTAGTATTATTAGTCTATCGCATCGCTTAATTGACACTCGCTTAAACGCATCGCAACGCTCAACACGCAAAACGAAACGTCGAAATGAACTCTCCAGGCCACTTCGATCGAATGACCATTCGATCGAATGGTCATCCGTTCGGATGACCGTTTGATCGGATGGCCATCCGATCGATGTGTCGTCCGATCCGTTACATGTGCACACTTTCCTCTTTTGGCAACCTATAAATACCCTTGTCACACCACCAACATTGATGTGACAGCTCTCTCACTCGACCAGCATGCTCCAGCCCACTTTTCTCTCAATTTCTCGCGATTCTTGTAAGTTTTCAACTCAAATCTTGTACTTCTATGATCTACACACACTTCTTCATCATTTTCACCTTTGAATCTTCACTTTTAACCATGAAATTAGTGGATTTGAGGTGTTCTAGGATGATGTCATCATGGTTTTCTTATGAACTTCAATGATTGGCTTCATTCCACCAAGAACAACTCAGATCTAAGAGATTTCAACATGTTTAAACACTGATTTCGCATAGATCTAAACATTTTCAAGGATTAAAGGATTGAAAGATGGTTTTCTAACTTTCTTTCAACTCTTTTACACTCAATGCACTCAAAACCGATAGAATCGGAGCTCGCTCAGGCCTTCTACTCTTTTCTAGTGAAGTGTCGGTTGAAGATCTGATTCCTATCAAGGAGACAACCGATTTTGGGTTGAACATGAACAAACCGTCATGAACAGTTAACTGATCGGACTGGGGTGATTCCCTTCCGATCAGATAGTCTGGATTTGATGAAGTTTTCCGTTGTTTTACACGTTGTCATACCATCTCGATCAAACCGCAAACTTTTCAAACTTAGCAAAATAATCAAGTTTTCAAAAGGATCAGGACGTCGAATAGATTGCCGTCCGATCGGATTGCCATCCGATCGAACGACAATCCGATCGGATTGCACCTAGTCTCCAACACTTAAACATTTTCTAATTTTCAAGGATAATTAGTTTCTAACGGATTGCCATCCGATCGGTAGACCATCTGATCGAATGACAATCCTGCTGTGAACTTGTTCTCCAAAGAATGTCTCACCGGACGGATCACCATCCGATCGAACGACCGTTACCGGGTGACCTGAAAGGTAGAGACACTTCTTTGTTTTCAAAATGCTACAACGAAAACTTCAAAGCCATCATACACAAACACGTCCATCCCAAACGAGTGGCAATCCGACCGAATGGCCATCCGACTGAATGACCATCCGAACGGATTGTCATCCGATAGAATGACCATCCATTCAGATTGTCATCCGATCGGATGACCCTTCGTCACTTGGTCACTTGCACCGTTTTACATGCCGTTCTTCGCTTATACTATCGTTAACTGTTCAGGCTAATCTCTCAGTGCTCCCTTCAATCCAAGAGAGTGTTTACTTGTTAAACGCTATCTGTAAGTATACTCGATCCCTTTTTGCTTTACGCACTTTTGGGTGTTACATACGTTACTTATATCAAATCACATCGATCACACAACGCAAACACATTTATACGCTAACTGCTCTGCATGTTATACGTGTTATTCGATGAGTGCTTGTATGTTATGTTTACACAGTGATTGTTGCCTGGCGCCTTAGCAACGATAGTACTATAGTTTGGACTCAGCACCTGTCGTGGACAGGGGTTGTTAAGGTTATTTCTTCATGTGTCACAGTGGTGATATGTGTTGCGCATTCTACAACTCGCCGTCATGTCTGTGCATATTTCATTGTCGATAACCTACTAGCTTCACTTTGCTACATGTTACATGCTGGTTATGCGTAAACGCTTTTCGAATCTATTATGCTATTAAACTTGTATGCTCACCTTTACATTATGTGTATTGACTTATTTTAATGTATGTGGCAGGTGTTTAAGACGCTAGGAATGTTGTGCTTTGGTGAATCAAGTTAGGGGTCTAGTTATGTCACGCTAAATCTGAGTTGTCGGAACAGTGTTTGTTTTTGAGAAAATTATTTGTAATAACTGTTTTATTTGGATATGTTGTGGTATGGGACATGACGTTTAATATCTGGTAATTAATAGTTGTTATGGATACTCATGGACAATCTGTTTCGCTCAGTGCCATGCCCCGATGTTTCCGCATTCGGTTGGGGTGTAACAGATTGGTATCAGAGCCATAACTATAGGGAATTAGGCGAGACCCGACCTAGTCCGGGTCGATGTCTTAAGAAACAACCTAGTCTATAGTCTAAGTATCAACAGACCGACTTGTGCAAACCCGGTAGGGGTTTTGTACGAGCTTACTTGCTATTCTCGCTCGCACTCGCAATCATGCTATACTCTATCACCCTGCCTTTCCTAAGGTAGTCGCTCTGCACTATTTTCAAAAATGAGCTAGTGATTAGATCGAGACTAGGTGTGAGAACCGCAAACTCTCGATCAGATCGTTTGTTCGACGCACCGTTTTACTATAAAACAAGAGAGTTTGCGTTGTATCAGGAGTGAAATCCATACTTCGACGCAAATTTTCCTCCCTATCTCATCAAATAGGGACAAAGTTGTTAAGTCAGGGGTGAAACCTGAACCTTGACAACTTGTTCCGTTCTTTATTTTGGTTTTACAAAACTCTCACCAAAGTCTCGATGGACTCCAACGATTTGAAGTCACACTTTAACTGCCGATCGCCCGGATTGAGGCAAGAGCACAGTCTAGAAGGCCAAAGTGTGCACTTAGAGTCCTTGTAAATAGTCGAATCACTTTGGATAGTCGACGTCTACGCACCCGAGACAATCTATTCTTGATTTTTTGTGTTTCGATTCTGGATTTCGCCGACGCTAACTCTGAGATTTGTCACTTTTATGTGGAATTTCATATGATTTTATGTGGTTTATTCTGTATATGTGTTTTGATTTTGGTGACTTATTCGCTTTGATCAACACGCACAACTCGCACTACACATCTATCTTAACACGCTAACAAATCGCTTGCTATATTACTCGCTACGCTACTTGTTGTGTACTCGCTAATCGCAATCGCTATTTTCGAACGCACGAACTTTGGATGATAGGTGAATATGTACAAAAAATGTAGGCGAATACGTTCATAGTGTCATTACTATAGATTATGTGCTTCTGTGCTTACGTGGACTATGTGCTTCTGTGCTTAAGTGGATTATGTGCCTACGTGATTATGTGCCTATGTGGTTAGACGTGTTACTGAGCTTTAGTAGTGTTAAGTATGTTGTGAGGTGAGATTCGACATATAGTGTCTGAATCCTGTGGCGATGTCTATTGCAGACAATGTCGTCATTTGGATCTCACACTTCTCGCTCCGCTCGCCGAAACCATGAAGACAAACGCATCGCTGCTCTCGTCGCTAAGCAAATGGCGAAAGTTATCCCTCAAATCGTCAGTAAGCTTCATGAAAATACCAGCAAGTCCTCTGAGGAATCAAGGACTGGCTCGCCTAAAGGTACTTTCTGCTTTAAGCCGTTCAAGGTATGTGGCCCAAAAGACTTTACGGGCGAAGACGGACCAACCGCGATGTTTCAATAATTCAACTCGATCGAAGCCATGCTCCGTCAGAGCGGATGTCCTAAACACCTACGAACTGTTAACGCAACTGGCATCTTCCAGTCCAGGGCTCTGGAGTGGTGGACAGCCAAAAGGAACAAATGTGAGAACGATGCAGCCTATGGGCTTACGTGGGACGAGTTGAAGGACATCATGATGAGAGAGTTCTGCCCTCCCCACGAGTTTCAGAAGCTGGAAGGTGAGTCCAGGCACATCAAGCAAGACGGTGGCGATAATTCCTGTCTAACTGCCCGCTTCAAGCAGCTAAGTATCATTTGCCCTGGCCAAGTTACTACCCCCGAAATCACCATCAAGAAATACATATGTGCTCTACAGGACTGTGTGGCTGATTTCGTGCAAGCCGCGAAGACGACAACTATTGAAAAGACCTTCCTGCTCACTGCCGAGATTAATGATAATCGAGTTTGGGCTGGTTAGTTTGATAAGGCCTCCAAGAATCTTCATCAAGTTACCGCTGCCCCCACCGCTAAAACCGCCACCGCACCGCAAGCTTCAAAGTCCTCCCGCCGTAGGAGAAAGAACAACAACAGCAGTAGCAAGAATTGCGTTGTCATAGTTGCCGCTCTACTTCAAGCAGTACCTGCTCAACCGTAACCCAAGAATTGCCAAGTAGCAGCCCCAGTGACCACTGCACCGACAGCCAAGCATGCATATACTGGTCCTCACCTGCTCTACCCTACCTGCACTTATCATCATCCTACTGGGTTTGCTTGCAGATTTTGTGTTCACTGCAACCTGGACAGCCACTTCACCGCTAACTGTCGTATCGGTCCTCGTCCAGCTCTAGCTCAAGGTCAAGCTCCTGCACCATAAGCTCTCCTTCCTGCTCCCCAGGGCCAACAAGCAGCTCCTGCACCCGCTGCTCACGCTAGAGCTTGCTTTGCATGTGGTGATCCCAACCACTGCAAACATGTGCCCCAACATAGTGGTGAAGCAAGAGCCATAGCAGCAGTCGCAACAACATCAACAGCAGCAGCCTCAGCAGTAGCAGCCAGCAGCCCGCGGACGTGCTTTCAACATCAACGCCTGCCAGGCTCAAGCAGACAAAAATGTGGTTAATGGTACGCTCCTCGTCAATGGTATATATGCTTCGTGTTTGTTTGATACTTGAGCAGATAACTGTTTTGTATCGCTTGAATTCAAAAAGCTCCTTAATCGTAAACGCGCCCAGCTCCCCTCGACGTTCGATGTTGAAGTTGCCAGTGGAAGAACCGTCACTGTTAATTCTGTTCTACGTGATTGTATGCTTGAACTCAACAACCACGTCTTCCCTGTCGACCTTATTCCGATGCAGCTCGGTAGTTTTGACATCATAGTAGGCATGGATTTTCTTCGAGACAATCGTGCTGAAGTTGTTTGCTTCGATAAGATGATTCGTTTCTCAATCGCTAATGGTGATCAATTGTGTGTTTATGGCGAAGTCGCATCCAAGAAACTCCAACTCATGTCATGTGTCCAGGCTAGCAAGTATCTCCGCAAGGAATATCAAGCTTTCTTGGTGCACATTGTAGTAGCGGAGAAAAAGGAAGTTAAGGCAATAGAAAAGGTACATGTGGTTCGTGATTTTCCTCTTGTGTTTCCTGATGATTTACCTGGTTTACCTCCCAGTCGTGATATCGACTTTCGTATTGATCTCATTCCGTCTGAGATGCGCGAACTCTCGAGTCAACTCCAGGAATTACTTGACAAAGGCTTCATTCACCCTAGCACCTCTCCGTGGGGCGCGCCAGTTCTTTTCGTCAAAAAGAAGGACAGGCCGTTCCGGATGTGCATCGATTATAGGGAGTTAAATAATCTGACTATCAAGAATCGCTATCCCTTGCCTCGAATCGATGATTTATTTGACCAGTTACAAGGTGCTACGTGTTTCTCGAAGATCGATCTATGCTCAGGCTATCACCAGTTACGCACTCAAGAGGAGGATATACCTAAAACCGCTTTTCGCACTCGCTACGGCCACTATGATTTTGTTGTTATGCCCTTTGGTTTAACCAACGCACCCATGGTTTTCATGGATCTGATGAATCGCGTGTGTAAACCCTTTCTCGACCGCTTCATCATCGTGTTCATCGATGATATCCTGATCTATTCCAAATCGAAAGCCGAACACGCACAACATCTACGTTTGGTTCTCAAACTACTCTAAGGGAATCGACTCTATGCCAAGTTCTCCAAGTGTGAATTTTGGCTGGAGGAGGTTCAATTCCTCGGTCACATCGTCAATAGTCAAGGTATTCACGTCAACCCGCGAAGATCTAAGCTGTTAAGAGTTGGGTTACACCTAAGAACCCGTTTGAAGTCTGTTCTTTTCCCGTACTAGCGGGCTATTATCGCCGATTTATCAAAGGATTCTCTAAAATCGTTGTGTCGCTTACTTCTCTCACGCATAAAGACAAGCCTTTTGTTTGGGTAACTGAACAAGAGACTGTCTTTCAAACTCTCAAGCATATGCTCTGCAATGCTCCTGTTCTCGCTTTACCCAACGGAAACGATGACTTCGTAGTCTATTGTGACGTCTCGAACCTTGGTCTTGGTTGTGTTCTCATGCAACGGGAAAAGGTTATCGCTTACGCATCTCGTCAGCTCAAGATCCACAAGAAGAACTATACAACCCATGATCTCGAGCTTGGTGCAGTTGTTTTTGCATTAAAGATCTGGCGACACTACCTTTATGGTACCAAGTCTACGGTCTTCATAGACCACAAGAGCCTGCAACACATCTTGAATCAAAAGGAACTGAATATGCGCCAACGCCGATGGGTTGAACTTCTTAATGATTACGACTGTGAGTTTCGTTATCATCCTGGCAAAGCAAATGTCGTTGCCGACGCTCTAAGCCGACGAAGCTATTTGCATAGCGTTCGTAATATTCAAGCCCAACATAATCTCGAAGCTCTTATCCGTGACGCCCAACATGCTTGTTTTACCGAATGCACTTTGAAGAAGGAAAGGATTCTAAATGATGGCGCCCAGCTAGTGAATAAATCGAATGGTATATTCCAATATCTAGACTGAATTTGGATCCCCAAGCACACCAACTTACGACAAATTCTGCTGGACGAAGCCCACAAGTCTTGATATTCTATTCTTCCCGGTGCCGATAAAATGTACCAGGACCTTCGCTACAAGTGCTGATGTCCGGGCATGAAGAAAGATGTCGCTCTCTATGTTTTGAAGTGCCTGACTTGCTCGAAAGTCAAGGTCGAGCACCAAAGACCCTCTGGCTTACTCGTCCAACCCAAGATACCTATGTGGAAATGGGAGAGTATAGCTATGGACTTCATAACGAAACTCCCGCGCACGCCATCAGGTCACGACAGCATCTGGGTTGTCGTTGACCGCTTGACTAAATCTGCTCATTTTCTGCCGATACGAGAAGACTTTAAGGTAGAAAAATTAGCCCAGATCTACACCGACGAAATCATCTATCGACACGGGACGCCTCGTGACATCATCTCTGACCGCGATGGTCAGTTTACCTCGCGTCTTTATGAAACATTTAAATCTGCTCTTGGTACTACTCTTAATCTAAGTACCGCTTTCCATCCCCAAACCAACGGTCAGACTGAAAGAATGATTCGTACCTTTAAAGACATGCTTCGCTCGTGTGTCATAGATTTCTGTGGTAATTGGGACGCGTACTTACTTTTAGTCGAATTCTCGTACAACAACAGTTATCATTCTAGCATTCAAATGGCACCGTTTGAGGCATTATACGGAAGAAAATGTCGATCGCCTATTGTATGGCACGAGATCAGAGCTGCGCAAATTACCGGTCCCGAGCTGTTGCAAGAAACGACTGACAAGATCCTCCAAATTCGAGACAATCTGCTGAAAGCTCGGAGTCGTCAGAAAAGTTACGCCGATAGACGCCGCAAGCCCCTTGAATTTGACGTTGGCGATCACGATCGATGTGCCGTCCGATCCGTTACATGTGCACACTTTCCTCTTTTGGCAACCTATAAATACCCCTGTCACACCACCAACATTGATGTGACAGCTCTCTCACTTGACCAGCACGCTCCAGCCCACTTTTCTCTCGATTTCTCGCGATTCTTGTAAGTTTTCAACCCAAATCTTGTACTTATATGATCTACACACACTTCTTCATCATTTTCACCTTTGAATCTTCACTTTTAACCATGAAATCAGTGGATTTGAGGTGTTCTAGGATGATGTCATCATGGGGTTCTTATGATTGGCTTCATTCCAGCAAGAACAACTCAGATCTAAGAGATTTCAACATGGTTAAACATTGATTTCACATAGATCTAAACATTTTCAAGGATTAAAGGATTGAAAGATGGTTTTCTAACTTTCTTTCAACTCTTTTACACTCAATGCACTCAAAACCGGTAGAATCGGAGCTCGCTCAGGCCTTCTACTCTTTTCTAGTGAAGTGTCGGTTGAAGATCTGATTCCTATCAAGGAGACAACCGATTTCGGGTTGAACATGAATAAGTTAACTGCTAGGACTGGGGTGATTCCCTTCCGATCAGATAGTCTGGACTTGATGAAGTTTTCCGTTGTTTAACACGTTGTCATACCGTCTCGATCAAACCGCGAACTTTTCAAACTTAGCAAAATATTCAAGTTTTCAAAAGGATCTAGACGTCGAACGGATTGATGTCCGATCGGATTGCACCTGGTCTCCAACACTTAAACATTTTCTAATTTTCAAGGATAATTAGTTTCTAATGGATTGCCATCCGATCGGTAGACCATCCGATCGAATGACAATCCTGCTGTGAACTTGTTCTCCAAAGAATGTCTCGCCGGACGGATCACCATCCGATCGAACGACCGTTCGACCGGCCGACCTGAAAGGTAGAGATACTTCTCTGTTTTCAAAATGCTAAAACAAAAACTTCAAAGCCATCATACACAAACACATCCATCCCAAACGAGTGGCAATCCAACTGAATGGCCATCCGAACGGATGACCATCCGAACGGATTGTTATCCGATCGAATGACCATCCGTTCGGATTGTCATCCGATCGGATGACCCTTCGTCACTTGCACCGTTTTACGTGCCGTTCTTCGCTTATACTATCGTTAACTGTTCAGGCTAATCTCTCAGCGCTCCCTTCAATCCAAGAGAATGTTTACTTGTTAAACGCTATTTGTGAGTATACTCGATCCCTTTTTGCTTTACGCACTTTTGGGTGTTACATACGTTACTTATGTTAGTGCACATGTCTGTTGACTTCGTCTTATATCTAGTCTCGGTTTCGTTGCGAATCTGAACAAGAACTGAACAAGAATGATGTCATCATCCTGGATGATGACATCATACAAGTGACATCATCATAGGAATATTACATGAAACAGAATGATCAAAACACGAAACAGTGCACGAAATGGATTTTTATATTGTTTTAATGTATTTCGCTTGAAATAGTCTTAGGTGAGTCCGCTTGAAATGTCAAGTATGTCATTTCAAGCGAAATACATGGCCTAATATAGGGTGTTCTTGTTTCTCATTTGTAACAGTGCCATCAGACGTGTACCGAACGGCTGCCGGATTTTCAAGTGATATATGAATGAGAAACAAGTGTTAAAGCGATATTCTTCTGTTTTCTACTCAATTCTCTTTGATTCAACACTGTTTGTTTGTTTCCGCCACTCAAACAGTGGTGTATTGACTTTAATTGACTCATTTGATCGTCAAATCGATCCTACAATTGGTATCAGAGCCAGTTATGAGCCAATACACTTGAATCAGTAGCTTTTCTACTCAAAATTTGATTTCTGGACATTTGAACGGACAAAATGGACTGAGCTTTGGACAGTGTGTGTAAAAGTGTGTTTTAACAAACCCTTGAAAGAATCAGATTAAAATTTGAAGTAAAACTGATAAAAATGGCCTGAAAACCTGTATTCGCTTGAATGAACAATTAGGTTTCGCTTGAAAATTGTTGCTTTTTGAAGCGAAAGAGGTCATTTCACTTGAAAATTCTGGTTCTCGCTTGAAATTGTTGTAGTAGTTTCAAGCGAAATATGTCATTTCGCTTGAAAACCATTTGAGATATATCTGAATTCACGTGTTCTGTGTCAGTGTGTATGTGAACATTAATTGAATAAATCAGAATTCACGTGAAAAGTGCATCAAGTTTCGTGAAAGTTGTTCAGTTCGTTTAAGATTTGTGTCAGGTTGCATCGATTTGATCGGGTCATTTAGTCAACTTTATCAGAAGTGTTAAGTGATTCATTAAGTGCAATCGGTGTGTTTCTTAAAACAATAGTCATATATTGCATGTGAATTCATAGTGCGGCCCAATCAATTTATGTTGAAAGTTAAAATTGTCAGCTGATTGTTGCTTGTCGGGTCATTAAAATCGAAGAAAAGATTGCATGTGAAGTTGTCAGGTGTGCATGCGATTTTATGAGTTTCGATAAACATTGAAAATTGTTGTCTGCCATTACAAATTTGAGGCCCAATTGAATTTGATTGTTTGATTTCATGTGATAGTGGTTTTAATGTAATCTGATTGTGTGAAATGATATATAGCAGCCCATGTGCAATTCTTGTGAAGGTCCAATGAGAATTTAAGTGGTATAAAATTGAGTATATACATTTACGAGACTTGATAAGTATTTGTTTTAAAAAGTTTTCGGCCCAATCACATTACATATCATAACTGTTGTTGTCGGCCCATGAGTTGTTGATTGAAGGTGATCAAGTCATTTTTGTCGCATAGTGTTATTAATCAATTGGTGGATCCTATTCATTGAAAGTTGACTTCGTTGACTCACCCGATCGGGTCACAATTCGAGTTATAGAATTTTGTTTGTTCCAGTTTAAAGTGCAACAAATCGAGCGGCAATCCGAACAAGTTGCCACCCAATCCTAATCAGTTCTATTTTTCTGTATTTCAGGTGATTTTTCAAGCATAGGATACTCGCCCGAGCGAATCCCCACCTGATCCGTTGTCGTCGTATTTTTGTCACTCAATCGGATATTCATCTGATTCAGTGGTTTGATAAAGTGATTGAATTGATCTTAGATTGTGTGAGTATTCGTATCATTTGAAAATCCGTCTTTGTAAATCTTTCAATACCGAAACATGGGTTCTGAGTTTTATATTGCAGAGAATAAGTTTGCTAGTTTTACAGGTATCAAGGGAGAATCAACTAAAGAGTTGATCGAAAGGTATGTCAGGTTATATCTAGAGATGGAGCGTTTGAACATTACCAAAATGGATGAGGAGTGGGTTGACAAGTTGGCAAATGCTTTACCGCGTGATGTGTGGGGAACCTATTTGTTAGCTTGGAAGAAAAACGGTGCTTATGGTTTCAATTTGAGCGCGTTCATTGAGAAGATTCAAACTCAAGAACTTGAACTCCAAAAGATTAGAAAAATGAAGTATGTTGATGAAAAATTCGAACCTGAGAAAAATGTTCAAGTGGTAGAGGAGCAGGTTAAAGAAATTTCAGCTATCAAGGTTGAGAAGAAAGCTGAAGCTGAAAAAATGTCGGAAAAATGTTTAAACTGTGAAAAATCTGTATCAGACAATGCCAAACTCTTGAAGAATGTAGAGAGTTTGACATTGGAAATCAAGAATTTGAATGATGAGAAGAAATCTGATGATAAACAGATTCTTGAACAGCAGGAAAATTATGAAAGATTGAAATCTGAAAATGTCAAACTGTTAAGTGATTTGGACAGTTTGACATTGGAAAACAAAATTTTGAAAGAAAAGGAAAAAGATTTTGAAAATGAAAAATTAAAGAGTTAATTACTGTTTTCGTCCCTGTGGTTTGTCAAAAATCACTATTTCAGTCCATTAGTTCAAAAATTGCGATTTCAGTCCCTGTGGTTTCACTTTCGTAACTATTTCAGTCCACCTCGTAACCATTTTAGTCCCTGTACTTACAGAATAAATGGATTGAAATGGTTACGAAAGTGAAATCACAGGGACTGAAATGGTTACGAAAGTGAAACCACAGGGACTGAAATCACAATTTTTAAACTAATGGACTGAAATAGTGATTTTTGACAAACCACGGGGACGAAAACAGTAATTAACTCAAAATTAAAATTTGAAAAAAAATTTCAAAGTCAAATGAAGATTTTAGAAGATGAAAAATCTGTTATTTTTAAAAATAATCTTGAAAAACAGATTGAAATAAATTCTCATCTTCAGAAAATCATTCGGCTTGAAAATGAAGCTGAAATTGCTCGGAATAAAATTGATGAGCTTGAAAAGAAATTGAAAGGTTTTGTGAATACGTCATCAGCACCAGATCTTATATGTCTAAAACCGATCAATGAGATTCTAATAAGTGACGATGTCACAAATTATGACAAAGTCATAATTGAGGATTGTGATGATAAAGCTGATGATGAAAAAGAGAAAAAGAAAATATTTTTGGAATTAAAAGAAAAATTTAAAGAAACTGTTTTACATTCGACTGAAATATGTGAATGCTCAAAGCAAAAACTTGTTAAGAAGAATGTAGAACAAAAACAAATTGTTAAAAAATCGAAAAAATTTCAAAATAACAATAAAAGGTCATCAGTTCAGTCATCCAATCGTTATAAAAAACCTCAAAAATTGAAAAATCAAAACTCAAAAACAGTTGGTAATATGTGGTGCAGGTTGGACCACAGTGCTTCAAAGCCAAATTCAGCTTTCATGAGGAATGATGATTACCACAAAGCCAGACAATGCTATGATCTGAGCGTTTGGTGTGAAAGTGGTGAATGGTATGATAACAGAGTGTGCTA
This sequence comes from Helianthus tuberosus, assembly GCA_030545235.1. NCBI lineage: Eukaryota > Viridiplantae > Streptophyta > Magnoliopsida > Asterales > Asteraceae > Helianthus > Helianthus tuberosus. The sequence goes on from CM060375.1 coordinate 59,358,665, forward strand.
CACTTGTGGTGTTCAAGGACACATTACTGTTAACTGCCAGAATCAGTGGTTTGAAACAAGGAGATGCTATAACTGCCAAATCAAAAGACATATTGCAAGAGATTACCCAATGAGATCAATGGAAAGATCGAGGGCTGAATCTCAGAAAAAGATGAAGAAATCAGTCAAGGTCGAAGAAAAACTCAAAGAACAGAAGGTGAAAGAACAAAAAGTGAATCTTTCACAAGGGCAGAAAGACCGACTGAGAAAGAAAAGAAAGAAAGCTCGAGAGTACCTTGAAAGGATTTTGTCCTCGGATACAACAAGAAAATCAGTTAAAAGTTCTGATAAATCGTCTTGCTCTCCAAAGAATGACAACTCAAGCAAAACGAATTCATCAGATACAAATCTGAGGACAGAATGGTGTGTGAAGAAAGAAAAAGTTCCTGGCAATGAATTTGTTTCTTCGGAAGCAAAAGAGCCACGTGTTGGCGATGAATCTGACTTGTCAAAGTCAGATGAGCCACGTTCTGGCGATGAGTCTGACTCGTCAAAGTCAGAAGAGCCACCTGTTGATCAAAAAGGAGAAAATTCAGTTACGGCAATGGATGATATCAACTTTCCACCATTGCGGACTGAAAATTTTAAACAAAAAGATGGGAAAGTGAAAATTTCGAATCAGTTCTATTCTGAAAAGAAAGAATTTGATGTCGAAAAGGCTTTCAATAGCAAAATAAAAATTATTTTTGGAAAGATGGTTGAGGGTAAGGTAAAAGGGGTTAAAGAATTTTATGAAACAAAAAGGAATGTTCAAACCCCGAATGAAAATAACTAAAATACACCCAAGGACCATCAGGCTTGGGTGAATCTCTTTAACTAAAAAAACCTGACTTGCCGAAACTCCCAGGTTGGTAATTGGGGAGTAGGAATCGGCATCTTTCTTGAGAAATTCACTTTGGTGATATTTCGACTTTCAAAAGATTAATTAAGGACATTAAGTTGTACTTGATTCATCTTTCCTACAAGTGGTAATTTGAAGAACAATGTGATGAAACCCCATGTTTGTGAAATGGCAAACAAAACTAATTTTCCGGAAAAACCATTTTGATTAAAACAAACTTAAGTGTTTTGAAATCATAATGGGAAAGTAGTTTGTTGTCAGGGGGAGTTCTGATTGTTTATGCCAAGTGGATGGCGAATTGAAGCAATTCGATATTATGTTGTCACTTTATCTGTATAGTTTGTTTTCAAATTTTCTCAGAAAATCAAAATTGAAATATATTTTGATTTTCGGGGGAGAAAATTTTAAAAAAATTAGAAAATTTGAAAAATTCAAAAACATTTGAAAATGCAAAAATGAGTTTTGTTGTGAAAAAGAGGAAATGATAGTAAATCAGTTGGACTAACACAACATGCTAAAGAAATGAAATGTCAAATGTGATAAACGGTCTCACTAAAGATGTGACGATAGGCTCAGCTAAACTAGTAGATTTGCGAGAATGATACAAACTTAAATGAAAAAAGCCTAGTTCTAGTGGGAAACATGGTCGAAAGCATAGTACTTAGTTTTGTCCTTCTTGATTGTGTGCCTACTCAGTAATCGCTGATTGTTGAAAGACATAAAACCGGTTAAGTTTGTGAGCTTTCACAACTTTGTTGAAAAGTCACTATGATTTTGTGTTTTCTTTTTGCAAAGATTTAAACTTGTTTTATTTCTTTATTTTGTTTAAGCATTGGACATCCTCTACGTATACGTGAGTATCGAACTGGATGTTAGTGCGTAAACGTTCTGCTTTATTTTCTTTGGTGTTTCATTTAAGCTTTGGACCTCCTCTGCGTATACGGGAGTATCGACCTGGTGGTTAAAGCCTAAACAATTTCAACTTGTTTTTATTTTTTATTTTGTTTAAACATTGGACTTTCTCTGCGTATACGGAAGTATCGACCTGATTGTTAATGTTTAAACTTTCTGCTTTGTTTTCGCACATATCACAGTTGATGAAAGTTTAAAGGCATTACTCGAGTTAGTGTATTACATGATGAGGGGATATGCTGAGATCGTGGGGTCCATAAGAACTTAGTGCATAATTAATATACCTTAACGTATCGGTAAGCATTTCGAAAGTTTTTAGATTGAGCTTAAGAGGACAACTATATCGTCAATCAATGTGAATCGTTTAGAACTTAAAACGATTAAAAGCTTAACGGTGCTAGTGATTTTGTCTCAAAATCTGATATGATCCTCTTACACAAACTCACAAAAATATTGTTTGTATATATTTCTTTACTGCATTTCATTAAAAACAAAAATCCAAAAAGATTTTAGTGTGTTTTAGCATAAATTTTTGAAAAAGCCAAAAAGATTTTCGACAACTGATGTTGGAGAGCTGATATTCAAAATTCTAAGTGCTAAACATGATGAACAACATGATTGGGAAAGTTTGTTGAAATGAGAAAGGTTTTTGAAATGAATAAATGGATCATTAATTTGAAACCAATTTAATCATTTTAAATTCAAGTGGTAAGCATAAAGTTTATCTTACTGTTGGTTAGAGTATATGCAGGTATGCAGCTAGTGAATTCCAGACTGCGATCCCAGCTTGTCGAAAGGGGGAGTCTGTAGATGTAAAAGCCATGTTTTTGATCTTGTTGCTACGGAGAGCCATGAGATGGTCCTGAATCTGTGAAAGCTGCTAATGCTGAGAAGATAGAGAGTGCTATATCAGATTACGATCCCGGAACAATGTAAGGGAGAGTCTGTTAGCAATAGGATGATTGAAGAGAGAGTATGAAGACTGATTAAGATTGAAGTTTTGACATACTAACGTCTCGTACTGAAGACTCCGTCAACATCCAAGGGGGAGACTGTTAGTGCATATGTCTGTTGACTTCGTCTTATATCTAGTCTCGGTTCGTTGTGAATCTGAACAAGAACTGAACAAGAATGATGTCATCATCCTGGATGATGACATCATACAAGTGACATCATCATAGGAATATTACATGAAACAGAATGATCAAAACACAAAACAGTGCACGAAATGGATTTTTATATTGTTTTAATGTATTTCGCTTGAAATAGTCTTAGGTGAGTCCGCTTGAAATGTCAAGTATGTTATTTCAAGCGAAATACATGGCCTATATATAGGGTGTTCTAGTTTCTCATTTGTAACAGTGCCATCAGACGTGTACCGAACGGCTGCCGGATTTTTTCAAGTGATATATGAATGAGAAACAAGTGTTAAAGTGATATTCTTCTGTTTTCTACTCAATTCTCTCTGATTCAACACTGTTTGTTTGTTTCCGCCACTCAAACAGTGGTGTATTGACTTTAATTGACTCATTTGATCGTCAAATCGATCCTACAACTTATATTAAATCACATCGATCACACAACACAAACACATTTATATGCTAACCGCTCTGCATGTTATACGTGTTATTCGATGAATGCTTGTATGTTATGTTTACACAGTGATTGTTGCCTGACGCCTTAGCAACGATAGTACTATAGTTTGGACTCAGCACTTGTCGTGGACAGGGGTTGTTAAGGTTGTTTCTTCACGTGTCACAGTGGTGATATGTATTGCGCATTCTACAACTCGCAGTCATGTCTGTGCATATTTCATTGTCGTTAACCTACTAGCTTCACTTTGCTACATGTTACATGCTGGTTATGCGTAAACGCTTTTCGAATCTATTATGCTATTAAACTTGTATGCTCACCTTTACACTATGTGTATTGACTTATTTTAATGTATGTGGCAGGTGTTTAAGATGCTAGGAATGTTGTGCTTTGGTGAATCAAGCTAGGGGTCTAGTTATGTCACGCTAAATCTGAGTTGTCAGAACAGTGTTTGTTTTTGAGAAAATTATTTGTAATAACTGCTTTATTTGGATATGTTGTGGTATGGGACATGACGTTTAATATCTGGTAATTAATAGTTGTTATGGATACTCATGGACAATCTGTTTCGCTCAGTGCCATGCCCCGATGTTTCCGCCATCGGTTGGGGTGTGACAATCCTCCTGTGGATCTCTATTACAACCAGTCTGTATATTCTTTTATTTCGAACACTCGGACATTATGGTTTGTAATAGTAATTATATACCAAGCCTTCCGCTGTGCTATAATATTGTGTTAATTATCTATGATGATATCAACTACGTCACGATACTCCCCACCGGGCCCACCGGTAATTTGTGGAAATATCAGGGTGTGACATGTAAGGACCCTTGCACAAAGGACCCTTGGCACGAAGTACCCTTTGCTTGAAGGAGCCCTGAGCACGAATGCCCTTTGCACGAAGGATCCCTTCACACGAAGGGACTTGATCAGTCATTTGAAAGGTCACTTCACACGAGAGTCCATTTGCTCCTAGGGTGTTTCGCACGAATGGTCATTAGTATAAATAGGAGTGTTTGTGTTCTCATTTGTAACTTCTAAATTTTTGTAGCGAAGCTCAGCCAGTTTGGTTTCTTGGATCTGTAACATCAAACCATTAATGAAAGCAGTGATTATAGATGAAATATTGTTTGTGTTAACATTCCTAATGGATTCCGCACATTACAGGGTGCTTATATAAATTAGCCGGAGCATTTTTAGTAGCGAAACGATCCTCACAAGTGGTATCAGAGCTTGGAGGTCGATTTTAGTGACTAACAACACAAGAATTCAGCAGATTTCATCTAATTGAAGACTTTTTCACACCTTTCTTCTCCTCTTTCTTCTTTTTTATCAAATTCAAAACGAATTCATGGACAAATTGGACTAATTTTTGAACATATTGTGCGAAATACACTAATGATAAACCCTTGAAGAAATTAAACCAAAATACAATCAGAATTATTGAAAATGAAAATGATATGAAGTTCAAGATTCTGACGATGCATTCTGAATTCTACAATGCGTTTGCAACAACGCCTAGTTGGGTGGCTCAGAGTTTGAGCTTAGAGAATGAACTTGGAACAATATCTAAACCACAAAGGTTGATGGGAATTGATGAGTATAATGGTGGGGAAGAACGATTTTGTAATTGGGTCTATGCAAATCATACGGATTGTTGGTATTCAATCATTTATAAGTACTCGGAACTAGTTGCAAATGATGGTCATAATAAAACATTGATGCCATTTGATGAAAGTGAAAGAACCAAATTCATAAATGAGAAGAAAATGATAATTTTTTTATAACAATCAGTAAAATATGATATTCTTACACTCTTACAACATAAAGGAACTGCATTTTCAATGTGGAACACGCTTAAATTTAAATATGAAGGCAGTCAACAGATGTTGAAAAATAAAAGAGCTTTAATGAAAAAAGAGTTTGAAATTTTTACGAGTTTGAAAGGTGAATCAATGAAACAGTTGATCGAGAGATATTGTTATTTGGTGAAAGAATTGAAAAGATTAGGAATTGAAAAAGGTAAAAAAGAATTAGTTGATAGGTTGGCGGGTGCATTACCTCAGGATGGTGATTGGGCAACATATTTGATGGTTTTGAAAAATGGTGGAGGGTATTATGATTTTACTCTTGAAATGTTTATCGGAAAGTTGGAACGACATAAATTAGAGTTAAGAAAGACAGCTAAAATGCAGAGCTCTAGGACGCAGCAAGATGTGAGTCTGTACTTCAAGAGCAGTAGTGTATTGAACATTCAGAGCTCGAAAATTCATACAGCATACTGTGCAGATAATACGTCTAGATTCTCTCCTAACAGTTCAAGTAATAGCAGCGGGTTCTCGACATTTTCAAGCTTTGAACCAAATTCTTCAACTCCAAGTTCAAAATCATCACAAAGTTCCAACAATTATTCAAATCAAGGCAACTCAAATTCTCATGTGCTACATTGTAATATAGCGGTTAATCTGCAAAATGCTCATGGTTTTAGTGAATCCACAATGAAATAACATATGGGATTTCTAGCATCAATTCTTGAGTCATATGATAGTTTAGTTGCAGGAAGAATCGGGAACTATAATATGACAAAAGAGGACTATGACCAGATAGATCAAGAGGCGTTAGAGCTGATGGATATCATGTGGAACATGGGGAGTATTCTTAGACGGATGCAAAGATTTACTGAAATCACAAGAAGAAAGTGTTTGATTGGATCTGATTCTAAACTCGGTTTTGAAAAATCAAAGGTTACTTGTTTCAAATGCAAGGAACAAGGACACTTTAAGAGAGAGTGTACAAACCGAGAAGTTCAAGGCAATATCAATCCATTTCATGATGATTATTTAAAAAAAAACAATGTATCACAAGCCATCGCCACAGCCAAGACCTCAAATAGAAGATGGATCTTCAAAATCGAAAAGCAAAGCATTAGTGGTAACTCAAGAAGATGAGGGCTTCAATTGGGATAATTACATCCCAAAAAGTGAAGGCCGAGCAATGCTTGTTGAAATCATTGAAGAACCCAAACAGATCATTCAAGAAATGATAGAAGATGAAGGAGAAAATTGTTTTGATGAATCTCCTGAGAATTCTGATACATTTTACTCTTTTTCTTCTTCTGATGAAATCTATAATGCTTTTGCAGAATTATACTACAGCAGCATCGGGATTAGTGGGATTCAAAGAGAAGAAGAAGGGATAGAAACTTTTGAAGAAATCATCGAAGCAGTGAGAATAATGGACGGAGAAAATGTGATCAACATAGTAGATAAAGCTACGATGACTCAGGTCGAAGAAGATAAGAAAAACATTGAGACAGAGAAGAAAGAAGAGTCGGTTGGTGAACAGATAAAAAGTGAGAAGATTGAGAAAGAAGAAAGTGTGAAAATTGTTGAAGGAGAAAGTTAAAAAGTCGAGGAGAGAAATGAGTGCATTTTTTGTGCCGAAAAAGACAAATTATTAAAACAAAAATGAACAGAACTTGCTAAAAGTGAAGAAATTTTAAAACAAAAATACACAGAATTAGCTGAAAAAGAAGAAGTCTAAAAACAAAAGCACATTTGCACTGAATGTTTTGAAAAAGATATTGCATGTTTTGAAAAAGAAAAACAGGTTAAAGAACTGATAAAACAAAATGATCATTTGAAATATGAGTATAATCAAATGAAAGAAGCATATGATACGATGAATAGCAAAACTAAACAATTTGTTGATCTTACCCGTGAATTAGATGCAATGAATTGCTTAAAGCTACCTTAATGAATAAGCAAACTGCAATAAACATTCATCTTGACACAATTGCAGAGCTTAAGCAAGAGTTAGAAAAGTCAAAAATTGAAACAAAACGGGTAAACAAGAAATTGATTAGTTATTCAACTTCTTCATACGTGCTTGATCACATTTTTCCAAAATAGAAAGAAAAAGATGAACCTGGGAAGAAAAATAATGGGAATAGAAACAAAGGGTCAGGGTATCATCGTGTTCCACCTCCCATGAGGGAAGGGTACGCCTGGAAAAAAACCGGAGGGGTGGAAAAGGCAATGAATTTAAAGTTAATAATTGTTCAAACAAATCAAATCAATCAATTGCCTGATGATTCTGTTAGGGCATGGATTTTATATTAAGGATCATCTATCCTGAGACTGGGCCTAGATCACGGATCCTTAACGGATAATGCAGGGAGTCTGAGGATTCTGGATCCTTACTATTGTTTATGTTTCTAACAATTATCTCTTGTGTTTTCAGTTTACGATTGCAGGCATTTGTGGACTGGGTCATTGAGAGAATCTCGGAGGAATATGCTTCTATTTGTGCACGTGCATGAGGTTGGTGACCGTTATGGTGATCGTGGGAAGCTTGCATGAATTTCGGATAGTTTGTTATTAGGATATTTTCTATCTTTTAGTGGGGTAGCAAGCTCATTTTTTAGAACACAACTGCTCCCATTCGAACTCTCTGATCAACATTAGCGAACACACACACATTCACACTAGAAATCGTTGTATTGAGCTTGTTATCATCCATAGTTGTAATATTTTTTTATCAATACAGTTGATAGTGATAGTTTTCACTATCCGAGGGTTTTTATGCCAGAGATCATTCATTGATCAAGGGCTTTTTCCTCGTATAAATCCTTGTGTTCATTGTTATTTTCATTCAATTAATGTTCATACATTTGTTCATTTAACCAAGCATCCAACCTCACAAAAATCAGATTTAGTTACATTATCCTTGTGTGATTTTTGACCAAAACAGTTTGACGCCCACCGTGGGGCAATTGGTGTTTCATCTTTGAAATTTTTGTTCATTTCATTCATTTCTGTTCATTACCTTCAACCACATGGCTTCTTAGGGGAAAAACACTTCAAGCTCCATATCGGCGATCACTTCATCACCGGGCATTCCATCTTTGCCTCCTGTTTCTTCTGGATCCCAGAAGAATGCTGAGAATGTGGCGAAGAAGACAACCCCCGTTTTCACAAAAACAACTATTGTTGTTTCTTCTACTCCTACTAACAGTGATCTTTATTCTTTGATTTTGCAGATGAGAGGTTACATGCAACAGCAGGATGAAACTAACGGCAGGATCCTTCGTGAGATTGATGAAATCAAGAAATTGAAGAAGTCAGTGGAGGATCACTCTCCATTGATTCCTAGATCGTTGGATTTCACTACTCTACCAATAACCATCCAGCATTCCAAAGGATTAGGTGTCCAGTATCATAGAGGATCATCAAGTATGCAGTATGGATCGTCGGCTATGACATAGGCTCAAGGATCCTACTTCCAGCCTTCAAGATCCTCTCTTCAGCCTCAAGGATCCTCCTTCCAGCATCAAGGATCCTTCTCCAGTTCAGGAGGATACACGGGGACACTGTTAGCTCAAGGATCCTACCCTCAGCATCATGGATCCTCATCGCAAGTTCAAGGATCCATGGAATATCCTCCAAGACCTTCAGCTCCAATGTATTCTGGACCCAACATCTTTCAGGATCAAGGATCCTTAGGGAGTCAACAACCCAAAAGTTCTGAGATTCATGTGGGAGACTTCATTCCTATGGAAACTATTGCTTCATCTGGTCCCACAATTACACCAGAACTGCAACAATTTGGATTCACATCTGGAATCCCAACCTCAAACCAGTCAGGAGGTAACACTTTCAATACATCTTACAATACTAACCATGGTCTTGTGAAGGAACCAGGGATCAACCAGGCTATGGCTAGGGAGTTGCGAAAACTCAAGGAAATGATATCCAGTGTCCCAGGAGTGGTTAAACCCATTCCTGAGATCCCGGATGGGAGTCACAAGATGTCTCGCTTTGCACCACCCATACGTAATGTGGAGATACCAAAGCAATTTCAAACACCAAATATGAAGCTCTATGATGGTACAACCGATCCAAAAGAGCATGTAGCACAATACATGGAGAGAATGGAGATCAACCCCATTCCAGAAAGGTTAAAAGAAGCATGTCTTTGCAAGGGTTTCGAATCCACATTAACTGGATCAGCTGTGAAATGGCTGCTAAGTCTTCCTCCTTATTCAATTACTTCATTTTCTAATTTTCTTAACTTGTTCAATAGTCAATTTTCATGTAGTAGGAGATTTGAACAGTTAACTAGTGATTTATATAGGGTCACCGAAGGTCACAATGAATTATTAAGGGATTACATAACTAAATTTAGTAGAGAATCCTTAGAAATCCCTAACTTAGATATTGTTACAGCTATTGAAGCTTTTAAAGTGGGTTTGCTTAAGGATTCTCAGTTCTTTGATGATCTTGTTATGACACCTTGCAGGAACCTAGATGAGGTAAGAAACATGGCCCTTAGGTTCATCCGTTTAGAGGATGACAAAAGGATCCAGGAGAGGCTATCAGGATCCTCAAAGCAAGACAAACAAGGATCCTATTTCAAGATTAACAAATCCAAGTCATACACTACGTCTGACAACCAGAATGTGCACGTTGTGGAACAGGAGGAAGATGATGAAGATTATCCTCCTATTTCTGAATATTGTTTTGTTGCTGATAATAGTGAACTAATCCTTGCTATACAGAATTTAGGTGATAAAGCAAGATGGCCGAGGAAGAGTGACTAGCCAGCTGCTACCAAAGATAAATCGAAGTGGCGTGCTTATCATGAAGACTTTGGTCATCTCACAGATGAATGCATAGCACTAAGGAAGGAGATTGGTTACCTTTTGAGCAAAGGATACTTGAAGGAGTTGTTCGGAAGGAAGAAATCAAGTATCCAGGATCCTGAGAAAGTCCCTAAAAAGGCTCCTCCTCCACCAGCCGATGCTCAAATTATCCATTTTATCTCCTGTGGTTCTGATATCTGTGGCACTTCATTCTCGGTAGCTAAGAGGCATGCAAAGGAGACAAAGATGGAGAATGGGGACAGACATGTTCGAACTTCCATCCTTACCCAGGAAAAAGTCATATCCTTTGATGAGGATGACCGTGTGGATATACAGTATCCTCATCACGATGGTCTAGTTATTAAATTATTTATCTCTAACCATTTTGTTCGCAGGATTCTCATTGATGGGGGAAGCTCAGTGAACATCATCCAGTTAGATGTCCTCAAAAGAATGAACATCCCTGAATATGATATTGTCCCAAGATCATCTGTCCTTGTGGGATTCAGTGGAGAGACAAAGAATACATTGGGGGACATCAAACTTCCTATTTATATAGAGGGAGTGAATTCTATTGAAAAATTTTGTGTCATTGATTGCTTATCTTGTTGTACTGTTATCCTTGGCAGGCCATGGATACACGATATGAAGGCAATCCTCTCAACATATCATCAGTGTGTGAAGCTCCCTACTCCATGGAGTGTGGTGAAGATTGAAAGTGATCAGCAAGATGTGACACCTGGCTTTTCAGGCCGTACCGTACAATTGTAACACGTGTTGTGAATAGATAAAAGGCCATATTTGACTAATTATAATGTTTATATGTGGAATTTAATGAGTTGGTAAATTTAAACTTTGGTAAAAATTATGTTGGCAACGGTAAAATAAACGCTTATCGCGTAACGGTTAAAATGCGAAACGAACGTCGGTGACCACCCGATCAGTGTTAAAGTCCTAAAAATAGTCAGTTATGATTAGAATAATAATTTTAACCCTATTCGTGAGGAAAAATAAATTAAAACGCAAAGAAACTCTATTTTTTCGAGTTTAAGCGCGTACCGCGCGATGCAGCGCGTGTACCGACAAAATACTGTCAACACAGCCTGTCAAGGCAACTGAAAATCATTTTAGTAATAATTTAATGATTTTATTACTATAGAATGATAAAAATAAATAAAAACGCATAAATCCCTATTTTTGCGATTTTAAGCGCGTACCGCGCAGCACAGCGCGCATACTGCCAAACACCGGCAATGTCGCCAGTCCAGGCAAATAAAATATTGTTCAATAATATTTTGGTTATTTTATTTTTATAGAGTGTTAAAAATAATTTAAAACGCGATAAAACAGGATTAAAACGCTAGATAAAATACCCGGTAATCAGTAAAATACCAGTTTTTGTCTATATATGTGTATGAATCGTGTATATGTATGTGTAGGAGAGAGATGAGCATTGTTGGCTGCCATGCATTGATTTTCTCTCCCTCTCTCCTCCATTTATTGGGTATTAATGGAGGTGGTGATGATGATGTTCCACCTAAGGCTCCTACACCTTTACAAATCCAAGAAAACATTCTAAAACAAATCAAAACTCTCTCTCTCTCTCTTCACAAATTCAGCCAAACACCTCCTATCTGTCTCTCATTTTCGAAATTTCATCCATTTCATCAAGATTCAAGTCATTTTCAAGCTTGTTCCATGCACTTTTGAAGATCCTATGGTGATTTGAAGGTGATACAAGCAAGAACCAAGCTTCATATCATCATACTTTTTCAAAAACCCACTTGAATCTTGAGGGTATAAAACTATTCTTTTGAAACATGTTCTTGATTATTGTTGATGAGAATAATAGTGAAAAGTTTCTCTTGTTCTTGAGTTTAATCACAAAACTTGAAACTAAAAACAAATGGGTTTTTGAAAGAAATAAAATGGAGATATATGTGTGGGTGCATGTGGCCGTGAGTATGTATACATGAGTGTATGAGTTTAGATTTGATTTTTGATTGATTCATGTTTGATTGATTCTTGGTAGGTGAATCATGCATGTTTAAGAAGTTGTCATGTGAAAGCTTTTGATTTAAAATGAGTTTATGTGAAAAGTGAATTTTTGAAATTATATACATATATATGTATGGTCGTATATGTATGCATATGTATTGCATACAATTGAAATTTTGTTGTTAGTTCATAACTATGTAGGAACATGATTCTTGCATTTATAATAAATAATCAAAAATAGTAATATGAAGATGATGATGTTCTTGAATGTTTGAACATGAGTTAAATATATGATAGATATAATTTAGTTCATGCATGTTGATGATGATGTGATTTGAATGCATTAGATGCTTGTACTTGAGCATGCATGTTGGATTATGGACATGGAATGATGATTAAGTTATGATTTGATAAAAAAAATTTAATCAGAATCTAAACACTAAAAATATGAATATTTTAAGTCTAAAAATGATATAAAGCTTTGTCATAAAATTTGCTAGCTTTGCATCTTGTACATGGTACATTAAAAGTTGTAAAATATATGAAATCGCAAGATTTATGTGACTTATACAAAAACTGCACTAATCTGATTATAATCACTATTTTAATCAGCAAATAACATGTATTGTGTTAAAATATCAAATCGTTTCGAGTTGGGATGGTTATAGTAACGTTTAACACAAAACGATGCGTTAAAACGGTCAAAAATTCGCTTTTCGAGTGATTTTTATAAAAATGATTTAGATCAGTAAATAAACTGATATTTTTAGTTTAAAAATAAGTGTTTTAACTAATTTTAAGTTTACTTGGTGTTTGGTTGGTCATACGTGACTTCCGACGCCCGAAAACGTTACCGAATCGCTAAAATACGCATTTTTCTAAGTACACTAGTATGGGTAAAATTTTGGGTAAACCTTATGTGTTAAAATGTGTTATGTGATTTAAACATGAGAATGTGAAAATATGTTAAGTTTTAACATGATATGGTAAATTTAGACAATGAATGTATACTTGTGCGTTTTGTGCGGTAGAAACGGTAAAATTGCGTTAAATGTGTAACTTGTTTGTCGAGCATGAAATTTGGTACATATGAGATGTTTTATGTATATTTGCTTTAAAAATGACGAAATAGATAAGTTAACAATATTTCGCGTGTTTCGATGTTAAATTATGTGAACGTTTATGTATATATATTACGACACGCAAATCGTAGATATATTGCGTATAAACAGGAGAGTTAACGGATTTACACAATAATGGTCACCAATAAAATCGTTCAAGTCGCAAAAATCATAAAAATATATATATGTATATGGACTCATATATATATATATATATTAACGTGCCAACATAATAAAAAATGACAACTTTTCGAGAAATTCTCAAAGTTATGTGATAATTCTAAGAAACGGAGTAACTTAGGATTTTTGTGTTATGTGTACTAATTTAAAATCGTTCATATATATATAATAGGACGTGTAGAAATCAAACTGTGGGATTGCGCTATTTAAAAATATGCACCCAAAGGTGAGTGTCACTAAACCCCTCTTTTTACTGTTTTGTATATATATTTTGGGGGTGGAACACGTTGTTAAAAGGGTTTAATAATATTTTCAAAATAAAACATACCTTTTACTATAAAATATATATTTTCGCTGAAAATATATGAGATTTGATAAGTTATACGTTTCGAAGTAAAACGTTTTGATGAATGAATATTGTATGTACGGCATTTCTTAAGTGATACAAGACCGTACGGTTGGGGTACGGATGCCAGCCTAGGTCTCGAGTGATGGAGATTCAGGGGATTCGTACACATCGTGTATTAAATTGTCATATTAGTAGGATATATATATTGTACGTGAGGCAGACATCATATTGTTCTCAAAGAGAGAACCCTGCGCCCATGATGTCGTTTAATCAGTTAAGTATTGCACGCGATGAATTGTTGGTAGATCTATCGGGTTGACAACCTCGTAGTGACCGGTCGCCCCGTGTCAATGTCAAACGACGAATTAATATTCTGTTTATTGTCTAGCATTGATTATCCCTGCATGGTTAATATATAGTTCGTATCGTCTAGCTAACATACGAGTCTGAAAATTGACGCAATAATTTAATATACAAAACCTGGGCAGTATTACAGTTGTCGGAGTAATGAACCGACGGAAGGCCCGTGGATTTTATTCAGGAAGTAAAATGGACTTTCTAAAATTTACATGGATGTTTTCAAGTAAACACCTAATCAGAAAGTTTTCCTTGAAATGAAAATTGGTAGTAAATGAATACGTGAACTCACCTTCCCTTGTGTTGACACTTGATTTTAACGTGTTCTACAGGTACTTGAGTTCGGCTTCGGGAAATTATGGTGTATCTTGTGGTTGTTGATGCATGTTTTATCACTTAAAATGTTGGACTGATTTTTAATTATTCTGGGACAATGTAATAAGATCCATGAGGATCATAAACAACTTAACTGTGTCATGGTTGTGTCATGTCTTAAAACGTAATGTTTGAATAACTTACATTTAAAACATACTAAAATGTCCAACAATTAAATGCATCGATCGACAAGATATAAATGGGCACCAACTTTCGTCTCCACTACGTTATATATTCCGCTGCGACGTTTTTGGGGTGTGACACAAGAAGCTAAAAACTGCTACACATCATCAATGAAACCAGTCTCAAAACCTAGGGAGGCATAGCAATTAGAGTACCCTCCAAGAGATGTCCTGGAGGCAAGAGAGCAAGACATAAAGGATATACTTCTAAACCCGGAGGATCCTGAATCCAAGATTTTTATAGGATCCGGGATCCTTGACAGTATTGAACAGGATTTAATATCCTTCATGAAAAGAAGAAAAACTACCTTTGCTTAGAAACATGAAGGCATGATAGGTATTTCTAAGGATGTTATTACTCAAAAACTTGGTATTGACAGGTCCTTCAGGCCAACACATCAGAAAAGGAGGAAGTTTGCACCTAAAAGAAATGCCATTATTCAAGAAGAGGTACACAAATTGCTCAAAGTAGGTATGATCAGAGAGGTAAGGTATCCAAGATGGTTAGCCAATGTGGTTGTTGTTCAGAAAAAGAATGGAAAGTGGAGGGTATGCGTTGACTTTACTGATTTAAACAAAGTATGTCCCAAGGATCCTTTCCCTTTACCCCACATTGACTCCATGGTGGATGCTACAGCGGGTCATGAGTTGTTAACTTTTAGGGATGCTTCATCTGGATTCCAACAAATTCAGATGGAACCATCTGACCAAGAGGATATAGTTTTTATGACTCCCACTGGTATCTATTGCTATATTGCTATGCCTTTTGGACTAAGAAATGCAGGTGCTACATACCAAAGGCTAGTGAAAATGATGTTTAAAGAACATATTGGACACAGAATGGAAGTCTACATAGACGACATGGTCGTTAAGTCTAAAAGAGCTGAGGATCACCTTAAGGGTTTGGAAGAAGCATTTGATATCCTTGATAGATACAACATGAAACTGAATCCTTCCAAATTCCATTTTAGAGTCAAAGCTAGTAAATTCTTAGGTTACATGGTGACAAAGAGGGGAATAGAGGCAAGTCCAGAACAAATCAAGGCCATTATGAACATCAAGTCTCCTACCAATGCTAAGGATGTGCAAAGGTTGACAGGAAGAATCGCAGCCTTGAACAGATTCATCTCAAAGTCATCAGAGAAATGCAAAGAGTTCTATGAAATCCTGAGAAAGAATAAGAAGTTTGAATGGACTGAAAAGCATGAGAATGCCCTCAAGGCCCTCAAGGATTACTTATCCTCAGCTCCAGCTCTAATGAAACTAGAAAATGGGGAAACATTATCCTTATATCTAGCTATTTCCACTAAAGCAGTAAGTGCAGACCTAGTTAAGGATCATGAAGGTTCTCAACATCCAGTATACTATGTAAGTAAAAGTCTACTTGATGCTGAGTCTAGGTATTCTCATTTAGAGAAACTTATTCTTGCTTTAATCATGGCATATACTAAACTACGTCATTATTTTGAAACTCATCCCATTATTGTTAAAACTAACTTTCCTATCAAGAATGTTCTCAGGAAACCTGAAATGTCAGGAAGGATGGCAAAATGGGCAGTCAAGCTTAGTGCATATGACATTAAATATGAACCTAGGACTGCCATCAAATCCCAAGCCCTAGCTGACTTTGTGGCTGATTTCAGTAGTGATCTACAAAGGAAAGCTAAATTGGAAGTTCAACAACTTGAAGAGACTAAGGATCCTTGGATACTCTTCACAGATGGGGCTTCAAATGTCAAAGGAACTGGACTAGGCATACTACTAAAATCGCCACAGGGGGCATTATACCCCAATCAATTGCTTGTGAGTTTCAAACCACTAATAATGAGGCTGAGTATGAGGCCTTAATAGCAGGTTTGCAATTAGCCAAGCATATGAGGATCAGGTATCTTGAGGTACATGTAGATTCTTTGTTAATTACTAACCACTATAACGGTTCTTATGCTGTCAAATGTGAAAGGCTAATCAAGTATCTAGAGATAGTAAAAAAATTGGCAGATTCTTTTGCTTCTTTTAGTTTAACACAGGTACCCAGAGAAGAAAATGCAGAAGCTGATGCCCTAGCTAACCTTGGATCATCATTGAAGATTCCAGAGGATATTAGGATACCCATCATCCACATCTTAACCCCTGCTATTGAGGATAACATAGCCATGGAGATAGTGGAGGATTCTGCAATTGTACCTAGTGATGATGCACAGTCGAATTCAGGATCCTGGATCCTTCCAATCCTGAGATATATACAAGATGGAGAGATTCCTGCTGGAGAAAATCCTAGAGCCTTCAAAATCAAGGTATCTCAATTTACGTTACTAAATAACATCTTATATAAACGGTCTCTTGAAGGTCCATATTTAAGATGCATTGAGGATCCAGAAATTCAAGAAGTTTTAAAGGATTTTCATGATGGAGATTGTGGGAACCACACTGGGGGCAGAGCACTATTCTCAAGGATCCTTAGATTAGGATATTATTGGCTGACAATGAAGAAGGATGCTGTGGAATATGCAAAGAAGTGTGATGCTTGTCAGAGACATAGTAATATCCTTCATCAACCAGCGGAGCTTCTGCATCCTATATCCTCTTCTTGGCCATTCATAAGATGGGGGATGGACATAGTTGGCAAACTTCCTAAGGCACCAGGAGGAAAAGTATCTATGTTAGCCATGACTGATTACTTCTCCAAGTGGATAGAAGCTGAAGCCTTTGCACAAGTTAGAGAGAAAGAAGTTATATCCTTTATCAAAAGAAACATCATTACTAGATTTGGCATACCTTCTGAAATTGTTTGTGATAATGGATCCTAATTCATTGGGACTCGAACTACTAACTTTTGTGACAGCTGGGGGATTAGGATGATAACATCAACACCAGTCCACCCACAAGCTAATGGTTAAGCAGAATCATCCAACAAGATCAACATCAACAACTTGAAGAAGAAGCTTGGATCCAAGAAAGGAAAATGGGCAGAAGAGCTACCATATGTATTATGGGCTGATAGAACAACTCCCAAGAATGCTATTGGTTAAACCCCATTCTCTTTGGTCTTTGGAGCTGAATCTGTGATCCCCACAGAGATGGTAGTCCCCACTGTAAGAACAAGCATCCGTGATCCTGAAGGAAATGCTGAAAACTTGACTCAAGATCTGGATACCATAGAAGAACTTGGGTATTTAGCAAGAATAAGGTTGGCTAGCTATCAACAAAGAATGGCTGGAGCCTACAACAAGAATGTCAGGATCAGGAAGTTTCAAGTTGGTGACATGGTGTTGAGGAAGGCATTCCAAAACACCACAAATCCTGCTGATGGCAAGCTAGCACCAAAGTGGGAAGGCCCCTACCTAATTGAAGCTGAGGTAGGAAAGGGGGCATACCACTTATTGACAATGGATGGTGATCTCTTACAAAGGGCTTGGAATGTTGTTCATCTGAAGAAGTACTTCATGTGAGAAGGATCCAAGATCCTTAGATGACCTGATACTTAATTCATGGTGAGGATCCTCAGAGTATATATAATCCTCATTTTGGCAATGATTTACTTATTATTTAACAAGTTCATTAACTCATTTGATAATGAGGAGGGTATTAGAATCCTTTATCCTTTTTCATCAAGTTTTAAGTTTTGCAGAATTAGATGCATCTTTGACAAAGGATCAAGTGATTGGTCAACTCTCCAAAGTTTTTGGGTTTATCTCCAGTTTATGGGCTTATCCCTAGTCTACGGTATCTATTACCTTCTACGAATCAGGTTTCAACACCTTCGCCAGTTGCGCACGATTATCCAAGTATAGTTCAAGGCAATGGGACCAATACCCGCTTTAGGATCCTAATTATAATGGTAGACGTACCATACATCCGTTCCTAAGGTTTCTAACGTTTTCACGTTAGCTAAGGTTTTGGCATTTTCATGTCACTCACGTTGGGATAGTTGCCAGTTTGGGCCATACTCCAGTTTACACAAGAATTTTTGGGCTAGTCCCCAGTTTTTGGGCTTGTCCCCAGATTATTGGGCTTGTCCCCAGCTTGTTGGGCTTGTCCCCAGTTACTAATGATTCTTCTCTGTGATAACTGGCTTAGTCCCAAATTATGTGTTGTTACAGGTTCCCAAATCCAAACAGTTAAGGATCCAGGATCCTAACTTTCTACTGGTTCTTATCTTTTGTTGGCATAGTTGTAAGTGTTAAGGATATAGAATCCTAACTTGGATTCTCTGGTATGATCCTTATTTGCCTTTGCTTTATTTTTTATTTATTAATACCCTTATCCTTTGACAACAGGATATGTGATCCTTGATCGTATAATTTTTAATCTTTTAACATAAATTGATTCTAACATATATTTGATACTTTTTCTAACAACTTGTAAACTCTAAAGTTGTGAAATGTAAATTGACAGGTAAAGATAAATAGAACAACATTAAAAAATAAGGTTGATAACACAAAAGATAGTCAAAAGCCTAAAGTTTTATTTATTTATTATTAAACCCTTTTAAAGGTTGTCAAAATTGTCTGCCTAAGTTTCTACCAGCAAAACATGGCCCGTCCACTTGGGTTGGCAAAGGATGTCCATATTAACAAGTTCTAAGTAGTGCAGGAAATAAAAGGCGAGGGGCATCAAAGGCTTCATCCTCCACAAATAGAAGGACCCATCCACCTTTGTTACCCCCTTATTGTCCAAAGGATCAGTGATCCTTAACCCTAAAGCTATTGTTCAAAGTTATTACAGACCATAATAGTTCAAAACCAAAACACCCCTACCAAAAACCATTAAACCATAAAAAAGGGGCTCTGGCCACATCTAGAAATTTCCATCATCACCCATTTGTGCAGCCTATGCTTTGACTACTTCATCCGCCTTCGCTTCTCCACCTTCGCCGCTGCCACCAGCTGTTGCCGCATCCTCAGGATCCTTGCTGCCACTCCCACCAGCTTTGATGGTCAGCACCTCCTCAAAACACATTGTTTTATTGATATTTGAATTGTCCGGAGTTGTAAAATTATTACACAAGCACAGATGTCACAATCTCCAAACTATCGCTGCTGCCAAAGATAAGAGGATCGCTCATCTTGAGCAGGAAAGCAAGACACTGCAGAAGCAAATCCTTCTTGCTGACATCACTGCTAACAAGGAGAGGCTTGAGATCATCGATGATGCTAAGAAGTCTGCTGCCATAATGACTTTGAAGATCCGGCTGCAGATGGATAAGGAAGCTGCTGATCCTTCCTTTGACAGGTCAGAATGGGACGTGGAGGATAAAAAAGGGGCTCTGGCCACGTCTATAAATTTCCATCATCACCCATTTGTGCAGCCTATGCTTTGACTGCTTCATCCGCCTTCGCTTCTCCACCTTCGCCGCTGCCACCAGCTGTTGCCGCATCCTCAGGATCCTTGCTGCCACTCCCACCAGCTTTGATGGTCAGCACCTCCTCATGCTCCTCATCATCTCCAAGCTCTACCATCCTTTGCTTCCAAGCCTCCACGTCCCATTATGACCTGTCAATGGAAGGATCAGCAGCTTCCTTATCCATCTGCAGCCGGATCTTCAAAGTCATTATGGCAACAGACTTCTTAGCATCATCGATGATCTCAAGCCGCTCCTAGTTAGCAGTGATGTCAGCAAGAAGGATTTGCTTCTGCAGTGTCTTGCTTTCCTGCTCAAGATGAGCGATCCTCTTATCTTTGGCAGCAGCGATAGTTTGGAGATTGTGACATCTGTGCTTGTGTAATAATTTTACAACTCCAAACAATTCAAATATCAATAAAACAATGTGTTTTGATCCAAATATTTGTTTATTTATGTTTGACATTTTTCACGTTATGATTTTTGTTCGATTTTAAACTCTAAATCGCTTTCTGGAAAGTTATATGAAATTGATGCATAAACGTAATCAGTTTAACGCGACAGACACTTCGGAGTAGTGACATATGCTTAACATACCTTAAATAACATTTACATAACTTATAAATAAGTTTTAAAGGGTTTGGTATGGCAAAAACAAGTTTATTCGATCACAGGGACTATTTGCGTCAAACTGCAAAAGTCTGCCGATTCGTATGCAACACACATTCCGGAACAAGATCATAAGTTAAACATACCTAAAATACCTTTAACATAGCTTAGAATAAGTTTTGAGGGGTTCGGTATGCGAAAATACGCTTATTTGATCACAGGGACTAAAAGCATCAAAACTGTGAAAGTATGCAATTACGTGCATATCTTGCGTTCTGACCATATCCGGACATCCAAAAATTTTTGTAATCACTAAAATATTATACTTGTGATTGGAATGCAAAAATACCATTCGTTTCGCAATTTGGATCGTTTTCACGTCCGTTACGATTTCCGTCGTAATTAACTGAAAAGTGTAACTGTACAGCCAAACGAACCGACATCCGTGACATTTTTTAACATAATTCAAGTAAAATATGTTTTAACATGTTTAACTCGTCACTTTTAGTTTAGTGCTTATTTAGGGTCGTAAGTTAAGCGGTCTAAACAACCGCTTAGACTTTCGAACCAGACCCGTTTGGTCGATCATTAGGATCCGACCAAACATATTTTGTGACCATAGTTGTATAGGGAATAGCCTTCCGAGGTTATACCTTATGGTCACTTCGTTTAATTAGTTGTATGATCGGTAGTTTATATGCCTTAGGAAAATGACCAAAATGCCCTTTTCATGCATAATTTAAATTTAAGCATATGAAACCAAGTTTTTGACACTTAAACTGATTATGAAATATTATTAAACATATTAGGCATATAATACTTGTCATAGGGCTAGTTAGGCTATCCGAATGCGCTTTTGCGCAAACGGCGCGTTAAAGTAGCATACACTACCTTAACGAGTCGTAACGGGTCATAAGCACTTAGGATAGGTTTCGATTCAGAATGTAGGCTTTGTTAAACCATATCATTTGAGTTCCAACACTCATTTGGTTTACAAGACCCCATTCTATCCGATGTTCCGATTTAGGCCTTGATTATTAACATAGTGATTCCATACTAGGTGCCACTTGATTCCTTGACTTCCCAAGCTTTGTTAGTTCAATAGATCAAGGATACTTGCAATCTCAAGTGAGTACATAGTTCCCTCTTTTACTGCTTTCAAATATTTTGGGGTGTTACACGTGTGCCTACATTGTTACTTTTATGCTTTTCATGCTTTTATGACATATGCTTGCTATGTTCACCTAGTACATATATAGTACATGATTTCAATTATGATTTGCTATGTATGTTGACTGAGCATGCTAGCACATTGATTTCATAAACACTTTGTTGCATATGTTTACTCAGCATTTGGACACATTGATTTACATTACATTGCTGCTATGTATGTTTACTGAGCATGCTAGCACATTGATTTCATGGACATTTCTACTTCGTATGTTTACTTAGCATACTTAGTACATGGTTTTCACATGACATGCTTACATTGGTATGACATTTGGTATGTTTAACGGGACAATAATACATTCATTTACATTGATCACGTCGCTCGGTAGTATGTAATGGTACCATAGGACTTGACAAATCCCGTTCCCAACTTCCTAGGTTTGTTTGGAAGTAGGGAATGACAGAATCTGAAAACATATTTGATAAACCTTTAACTTGTTAAGGGTTTGTCTGACAGTCTCAAGGCTTGAATATATGCGATAAACATTACTGCATAAATGTTTGTATCCATAAAGCATCAATTTTGCAAAACACAACTTTTGATTTAAACTTAGGTTTATTCAAAGACATTGTTTTGTACATTTTACCTATGGGATTGAGTAAATACTTTTTATTCACCATACATGACATTTGTTTACACATTGACATTATACATATGGTTTGAGTAAATACTTTTTACTTGCCATACATTACATTTGATTATACATGACATAGTTTACACTTGACATCGAACATTGGTTACACATAAACATTTTGACATTTGTTTAAACAAGACATCTTGTGTGGTTATTGATAAGTGATTTAAATAACGAGGCGTGTGTAATATAATAAAAGCATGGTGGATATGCCGCTGGTACTTCCTATATATAAGTGCTTTTATGATATTACATATCGCAGCGTTATCTAAACCACTTCGACAAAGACATGATACATTTTACACAAATGACATATTTTCACAAAGGCATTGTTCTACAAATGACATATTTTATTCAAACTCATTGTTACTTGGTTATTTATTTAACCATGCATTATTCTTTATCATCTGATTTTCATATCGATTTTCATATGATTTTATAAAAGAAAATAGTTTTATAAGGTTCATGACTACTTTTTTTAAACACTTCTTTTAACTACAAGTGATGAATTTTTCATCAACAAAACCTATGTATCTTACAGACATTTTTATGCTGACGTACCTATTTTCACATGTGTTTTCAGGAGCTAATGTTTGAGGATTATCATGCTACACTTAGGCGGACTCGGGCCTTAGTGACTTAAAAGAGAGTTTAATTATGTTATGTTTTCATTAATGCAAAGACAATGTAAACAATTTAATAAATAAAACCAAACTTTAAAAACCATGTGTTGTGAAACAATAATTTTGTCGTTCCACTCCCCAACGTTTCCGCCGTGGTTTGTTGTTTTACGCGGCCGGGGTGTGACAGAAGAGTTGGTATCAGAGCTCATGGTTATAGGGAATCAGGTTATTAGTAATGCTTTGACCTAGACTATAACCTTTCTAGGACCCTAACACAAGTTATCTTGTGTTTAGATCTTAAAACAATACACATCACCTATCCTTAGGTGATTACCAAAACAAGAACACAAATTTCCAAAATGATATTTGAAATCAATCCTCCATTCTTGGACAATTCATTTTTGGCTTAAATGCCTTCCAAATTTTCAAAATCTCATCAAAGTTTGGGTCTAAATAATGTGAACACGTGCAATCTGGAAGGGTGGATGCCTGTACCCTGAGTTTTCTGTCTAAGGCTAGAGTGTTCATACAAATCCGCAGTATTGGACCAGTCACTCTTACCTGGGAACTCTTGGGGTGAGTGTCCACTTTTAGGCTAAAGCATGTCTTCGCGATACATTATTATGACCCATTTACTTTGATTAGTCACTGTGTGTCATTTGTTTGTTTTGAGGTAACGAACGAATGACCACCATCCTTACTTTTTGTCGATATATGTAACATCTCATTTTGTCCAATGACGTCTCATTTTTCATCACATCATCTCACTCATTTTCTGTCATGTTTCCTCTTTTAGAATGCCTCCTTGACGAAACATATAACAACCTGATGCCGAACTGGCAACTATTATAGCACAGCAGATGGCTGCTATGCTACCAAATCTCATTACTCAAATCAACCAAGCCAACAATAACAATGTTAATGCACCTACTCCGTTCAACTTTAAACAATTTAATTCGGCTAAACCACTCAAGTTTAGTGTTTCCGAAGGAGCAACTGGGCTCCTACAGTGGTTTGAGAGTCTTGAGAGTACTTTTCGCCATGTTCAGTGTCCAAACGACGGTGAGGTCGAGTTTGCTTCTAGCGTATTCCAAAAGAGGGCTCTCACATGGTGGAATGGGGTAATGAGAGATCGAGGGGCTGATGTTGCTTTGGGTCAGACATGGGAGGAACTCAGGGCTCTTATGATGAGAGAGTTCTGCCCTCGACAAGAGCAGAGGGCTTTAGAAAATGATTTCCATGATCTGAAGCAAGACAGTGGTGAACACCGGGCTTACACCGACAGATACGAGGAGTTAAGCTTGCTATGCCCAACGATGGTCACGCCTTTGGATAAGGCGATTGAGAAATGCATAGACGGTTTGCCAGATCCTGTTCAGGATATCGTCACTGGCAGCAACCCTACTACCGTCCGATAGTGTAACACCCCGAAAACAGGTTTGGTAATTAACCCACGTTAATACTAAAAGACGGGTAAAGTGCCGCTAGTAGTAAAAATAACCCGGTAAATATTTGGGATTTAATAAGAAATCCTAATATTAAATACAAGCGAAACAAAGTTTTAAGGAATTGAGTTTATAAGAGCCCGAGTTAACGGGACTTAAAATACGACGGATTATAACTCCCGGAACCCACCAAGTAACTAGGAGTATTAACCTAGTTAGATAATGTCTTGACATTTATAGAACAAATATGGTTAAGATATCCTTTAAATAACTTGTGTAAAGTTGAGGGGCTAAACATGGACAAAGGAATTATAGTTTTTAATTAAATCAAATATTAAAAACATAAAACACACATACGTGTGTGTGGTTCCTGCGAATTCAACCAGAGCCAAGAAAGGCTCTCATGCTCAAAACCCTAAACTTCAACAAATCAACTAATTGAAGCTCAAATCAAGACCCAAATCGATGCATGATCACATATAAATGATCACCTAGTCGTGGGGATCACAAGGTATGTCGAATTTTAAGATTTGGTGATACTTTGAGATTATGATGAACAATCATAATCGAAATTCTGGAATGAATATTGAATCTATGAGTGCTATTGTGTTGATATCTTTGCTTAGAAACAAACCCTAGTTGAAAACTTGGAGAATTGGTGTTAAAACTAGGGATTTGATAATTAACCTAATATGTGCTAAGTGGGTTTTGATTATGTAGTGAAGATGATGGTTTACACATGTTTAAAATCATCATAGTTGCTAGTAGAAACAAGATACTTGAACAATTTGCAAGTTGGAGTGTTGAACATACATGACTTGAGATGGGTTTTTATGATATGATGATGATAGTGTCAAACTTGTGATTAGAATCATCATACTAGTTAGTAAGACAAAGTACTTGAACAATGTAGGTGTTTGAGTACATAAATCATATTTATCATGAAATGGGTTGTTATATGATATAAAAGAATTGATGTTAAGATCATGATATAAATGCTTGAAATCATGTTAACTAGTTGTAAAATGTGTAAAAACAATGTATGCACATTAGGTGTTTGTTAAAATGCCCAAATGAAAACTAAAGTGTTGAAATTAGAGTGAAAATGTGCAATGAATAAGTTGATAAGTCGATTGACTTTAAAAAGGTCAAATCGACCAAGTGTATGATCGGATGGTAAATTCGATATAAGAAGAGTAGGATGGAATAGTCGTAAATGAATATGACTAACCTAACCATCTTACAATTACAATGATAGTTTGACGCTTGGCAAGCTAGGTGAAGGCTTGGGGAAGGAAGCGGGTCAAACGAAGCAAGAATGACGGAAAAGCATAATTCGGATGCAAGGTGAGTATAGCTTACACTAGTCTTATATTTCAGAATATCCTCTTATCGTATTAGTATGAATAAGATAAATACAAAATCGAGGTATGATGTTCCGGCGTGTAGACGTACGGAACAAGATAGTCGAGCATAATTAGAAGCCATGTTGATGGTTTAAAAAGAAGTAAATCGATAATTCGGTCATATTATGTCGATGGTAATAAACGGTTTATAAGTTAAAATGACCGTACGGTGTTAAACGGAAAGAGTCATGTAGAGGAGATGATAATAAATATCATCTCGCAAAGATAAATGGTCAATTCGGCCAAACGGGTCAAAAGGTGTAGACAACACCTTTTGACTATATAGACTAATGATTCTTTTGTCGAGTTATACGCTTACAGGAATAGATATCCAATGGATATTCGCATCGTTCTTAATTAGCGAATATAAAGCAAGGTATTAAAATCGGGTCTATTTGTTGATCCGAGCCAGGTACGCATATTTATGATGTATGTAAAAGTGCTAATTTGGTCGAATAATTGGTGATAGCCCTTCATTGTAAAAGAAGGACCAAAATCGACCAAAACGCCCTTGTAGGCTAAATTGAACAAACAACTCTTAGAGGTTGTTTGGAAAGGAGTCTTATGATTAATCAAAAGTTTATAACGAGTATGGGTAGTGAAAGATGTAATTCTTGGGCCAAAAGACTCCATACGAGTCTTTTCCGTAAAATGATATTTCAAGGGGTATAAATTCGAAACACAAAGATATCTACTTTAAATCCAACACACATTTAGTTGTGATGGGAGAGTACTAGATAAGAAATATAGGTTGCAACGCTAGATTAGAATGAAAGCGAAATTGAGCTTAAAAGTGCTTAAAATACCCTTAACGGGTCAAAATAAGCATACTAGTGAAAACGGGTTTAATTTGTGTAATAAACCTATGATTAAAACCTAATATGGTATATCACAATTATTTGATGAAGTGTATGAAATATAGGAAATCAAATAAATACGTTTGTTTGATAAAATGCATAACCGGGTCAAAATTTGGTATAAAGGGTAATAAGCCGAAGACTTAAAAGTCTTAAATTTTGTTAAGCCGAATGTCGGATTTTAACTCCAAATGATGGAGAATCAAACTACAAACATGTAGGAAGAAACGGTAGGCCAAACGGACAAGCGGTTTGAAAGATACGGAAGATTTCGTGTCAATTTACGGCAAAAATGGAAAACTGGATGCAGGGTCCACCGTAAATTACGGTACCACCGTAATTTACGGTGGAGATGAAAAGCTTTACGGCGGCCCCCTACTGGTTTACGGTAGGGGCTTGTCAAACCAGTGGCCACCGTAAATTACGGTGCCACCGTAATTTACGGTGGAGGCCAGGTTGAAATTATTGTTTTTGTTATCAGTTGTTTCTCGGACTCGTTTAGACACGTTTTAAGTCCTGTATGACTAAAGCATTTCATGTTTATGAAATGTAGGTACACCTTGGATGCCGGAAGACGATCAAGCTCAACGAAGAACCGAACTCGATACAGTTACATGCTTCCGCACTTTGCCACATTGTAAATTTTAAACAACGAATTTCGATCACGTTATGTGGAATAAATTATAATTTGTAAAAGTTTTAACAAACCCGTATTCCCGATGTATATGTAATCATTAATTACATGATTATTTTCCCAAAATATACGTTAAACCTTGATTTATAAGAACGAGTGTTACAAGTTGGTATCAGAGCCTTGGTTTAAGAGATCCGAGTATGGTGGGGAGGAACCATGCTTGGACTTAAACCTTATGCTCTTGACAAAGAATAGTGTTCGGTTCGAGGCTTGATCGCAAATCCGGTAAGTACAAGTACGTTAATAGTTAGTATGCTAAAGTGTTGTAAACAACACATAGAGCTATCGTGTGGTATATGTTAGCCCAATTTAAATGATTGATATGGTTGACGAAAATACACGCGTTGACGCGTATAGTAGAAAAAGCCTTGTATTATAATGCGGGCGATTATTGAAGTTGACATTACTAACTCTTGTGAATGTTTTAATTGAAGGACACTTGCGTCTGAAGATGACGGGAGTTGAACGAATTATGGATATGATGATGGAACGGTACGAGGTATGACAGGAAGAGCATACTCATCAAGGACCAAAATCGCGTAACGGTCGCGAACAAGGTTAATAGCAAGGAACGCCCGTAGGGGCAAACATTACCAGGTGCACATTTTAAATAATCGCACAATTAGCAATATGCAACAAACACGTAGAGAATGATTGTTGCATGGGTAAATTAGAAACTTGGAAAGCCTGAACAGAAATACATATCCAGGATATAATTTCCAAGAAAACTGAATAGAGGCGTTACTTACATAGGGCGTGATGTGAAAACTATAAAAAGGTCGTGTACGTCATGTGTTAAATCGCTTACTCTGGCCAAGTAAGTAGTGGCATATGATACCACGAGTTTCTTATAGCGGACACATTTACATCCGATGTAGTAAGGGCGGAGTAAATGGGACTAATTAAAAAGTACCCAAATGAATCAGATAAGCAAAATATTTGATAATAATGTAAACGCACAACTGAGTGACTGAAGCGTATTACATCAGGATAATGAGCCCGAGCGAAGGGACAAACAAGCATGAAAAATGATTCAGACAAGTATTGGGAGGGAGTGTACTTACACTCGAACCCAGAAAACGCAAGCATGTAAAATGATTCAGACAAGTATTGGGAGGGAGTGTACTTACACTCGAACCCAGAAAACGCAAGCATGTAAGATGATTTAGACAAGTATTGGGAGGGAGTGTACTTACACTCGAACCCAGAAAACGCAAACATGAAAAATGATTTAGACAAGCAATGGGAGGGAGTGTACTTACACTCGAACCCGGAAAATGCAAATATGTCCCTTAACGGGTCATTTTTGTAAAATGTCAAACTTAAAGACAAAGTCAGAATATAAAAATGAAGCGAGGTCTTAATGCATACCGGGAGGATTGCAATAATAACGACTTCGGTAAAACACCCGGTTGATGGGTAAGAATTAAACACATGCGTAAACCGAGAAACGAGAACACGAATTTAAAGTCAAAAGACTCGGATTATGAGTTATGACTAAAAGACCATAAAATTTCGTAAACAGAAATTTTGATAATTATATTTAACTATTTTGAGATTGAACGGGTTGAATAAAGTATAATGCTTGAAGGCGTAAGTAAGCGCAAGCCGGATAACGGTAAGCTTGAGACAAATGAATTTCAAACGTAAAAAGAGTGCTTTGACACCAAATATATATTTTAATAAGACACGAGTAAAAAGAGTGATCTACGGGATCAACATAACCTTTAGGGTTATAAACAAATGAGAGATCTACGGACTAAAATGACCCACGGGTCATGATTAGAAAGAAGTTATAAGGACTTCGCCCTAAAGAGGTGAATGTCTAATCAAAAATAGCCCATAAGGCTAAGTGATAAAACCTACGGGTTAGATGGAATAAAGCGAGGAAATCAGTTAAGAATCCCCGCATAAAAACTAAGAGTGTAAAGGATTAAATTACGGACTGTCAATATCCCGGTATGGATGATTGACACAAGTTAAAGAAAAGATCCTAAAACTAAAACTTCGGTTTTAGTAAGAAATAATGTTTTTACAAACATAAATTCTGATAGGAATTTAAATAGTAAGCATGAAAGATACAAGTCTTGACACTGATAGGCGCAAGATGATATATTCGAAAAGTGATATTCTCAAAAATGAAAGGTTGATAAAAATTAAACATGATGTGACACGATCACGGTTAGGAAATGTAATGTGAAGTAAAATCACATTATAACCAAGCGAGTGATAAAAGTAACTGAACTAATAAGACTAGTTAATGAGACCGGTTAAGGTCACCAATTCAAATCAAGAAATTTGGTTTGCTTGTAAGCGGTAGATTCGGTATAGCTGAACCGAATAGATAAATTTGAAAGCAAAAGAATTTGTTGCTAAAAGTGAAAGATTTCACTAAAGATCTTGAAACGGGTCAAAGTAACGGATTCATAAGGAATTCGATGGTATATGAAAGCAATGGATATCGCTAAGTTAACTAAACTAGTGGAAATAACGAGACTACGTTATTTCGAAGTTACATTATGTCATATGAGATACGTAGAGGTTCTGTAACCAAAAAGACATTACCATAATTTTTCTGGTAATGCTAACAATTGGTTAAAGTAGGAGTAATGCTTAAGAGATTACTCAAGTCAAACGCATTGGGTTTAGAAAATCAATGAACTAGATAAGCAAGGTTTCGA
Organism: Helianthus tuberosus; assembly: GCA_030545235.1. Lineage (NCBI taxonomy): Eukaryota > Viridiplantae > Streptophyta > Magnoliopsida > Asterales > Asteraceae > Helianthus > Helianthus tuberosus. Next base: position 59,388,776 of record CM060375.1, read on the forward strand.
GGACGAAACCTCTTTAAGGGGGGTAGACTTGTAACACCCCGAAAACAGGTTTGGTAATTAACCCACGTTAATACTAAAAGACGGGTAAAGTGCCGCTAGTAGTAAAAATAACCCGGTAAATATTTGGGATTTAATAAGAAATCCTAATATTAAATACAAGCGAAACAAAGTTTTAAGGAATTGAGTTTATAAGAGCCCGAGTTAACGGGACTTAAAATACGACGGATTATAACTCCCGGAACCCACCAAGTAACTAGGAGTATTAACCTAGTTAGATAATGTCTTGACATTTATAGAACAAATATGGTTAAGATATCCTTTAAATAACTTGTGTAAAGTTGAGGGGCTAAACATGGACAAAGGAATTATAGTTTTTAATTAAATCAAATATTAAAAACATAAAACACACATACGTGTGTGTGGTTCCTGCGAATTCAACCAGAGCCAAGAAAGGCTCTCATGCTCAAAACCCTAAACTTCAACAAATCAACTAATTGAAGCTCAAATCAAGACCCAAATCGATGCATGATCACATATAAATGATCACCTAGTCGTGGGGATCACAAGGTATGTCGAATTTTAAGATTTGGTGATACTTTGAGATTATGATGAACAATCATAATCGAAATTCTGGAATGAATATTGAATCTATGAGTGCTATTGTGTTGATATCTTTGCTTAGAAACAAACCCTAGTTGAAAACTTGGAGAATTGGTGTTAAAACTAGGGATTTGATAATTAACCTAATATGTGCTAAGTGGGTTTTGATTATGTAGTGAAGATGATGGTTTACACATGTTTAAAATCATCATAGTTGCTAGTAGAAACAAGATACTTGAACAATTTGCAAGTTGGAGTGTTGAACATACATGACTTGAGATGGGTTTTTATGATATGATGATGATAGTGTCAAACTTGTGATTAGAATCATCATACTAGTTAGTAAGACAAAGTACTTGAACAATGTAGGTGTTTGAGTACATAAATCATATTTATCATGAAATGGGTTGTTATATGATATAAAAGAATTGATGTTAAGATCATGATATAAATGCTTGAAATCATGTTAACTAGTTGTAAAATGTGTAAAAACAATGTATGCACATTAGGTGTTTGTTAAAATGCCCAAATGAAAACTAAAGTGTTGAAATTAGAGTGAAAATGTGCAATGAATAAGTTGATAAGTCGATTGACTTTAAAAAGGTCAAATCGACCAAGTGTATGATCGGATGGTAAATTCGATATAAGAAGAGTAGGATGGAATAGTCGTAAATGAATATGACTAACCTAACCATCTTACAATTACAATGATAGTTTGACGCTTGGCAAGCTAGGTGAAGGCTTGGGGAAGGAAGCGGGTCAAACGAAGCAAGAATGACGGAAAAGCATAATTCGGATGCAAGGTGAGTATAGCTTACACTAGTCTTATATTTCAGAATATCCTCTTATCGTATTAGTATGAATAAGATAAATACAAAATCGAGGTATGATGTTCCGGCGTGTAGACGTACGGAACAAGATAGTCGAGCATAATTAGAAGCCATGTTGATGGTTTAAAAAGAAGTAAATCGATAATTCGGTCATATTATGTCGATGGTAATAAACGGTTTATAAGTTAAAATGACCGTACGGTGTTAAACGGAAAGAGTCATGTAGAGGAGATGATAATAAATATCATCTCGCAAAGATAAATGGTCAATTCGGCCAAACGGGTCAAAAGGTGTAGACAACACCTTTTGACTATATAGACTAATGATTCTTTTGTCGAGTTATACGCTTACAGGAATAGATATCCAATGGATATTCGCATCGTTCTTAATTAGCGAATATAAAGCAAGGTATTAAAATCGGGTCTATTTGTTGATCCGAGCCAGGTACGCATATTTATGATGTATGTAAAAGTGCTAATTTGGTCGAATAATTGGTGATAGCCCTTCATTGTAAAAGAAGGACCAAAATCGACCAAAACGCCCTTGTAGGCTAAATTGAACAAACAACTCTTAGAGGTTGTTTGGAAAGGAGTCTTATGATTAATCAAAAGTATATAACGAGTATGGGTAGTGAAAGATGTAATTCTTGGGCCAAAAGACTCCATACGAGTCTTTGCCGTAAAATGATATTTCAAGGGGTATAAATTCGAAACACAAAGATATCTACTTTAAATCCAACACACATTTAGTTGTGATGGGAGAGTACTAGATAAGAAATATAGGTTGCAACGCTAGATTAGAATGAAAGCGAAATTGAGCTTAAAAGTGCTTAAAATATCCTTAACGGGTCAAAATAAGCATACTAGTGAAAACGGGTTTAATTTGTGTAATAAACCTATGATTAAAACCTAATATGGTATATCACAATTATTTGATGAAGTGTATGAAATATAGGAAATCAAATAAATACGTTTGTTTGATAAAATGCATAACCGGGTCAAAATTTGGTATAAAGGGTAATAAGCCGAAGACTTAAAAGTCTTAAATTTTGTTAAGCCGAATGTCGGATTTTAACTCCAAATGATGGAGAATCAAACTACAAACATGTAGGAAGAAACGGTAGGCCAAACGGACAAGCGGTTTGAAAGATACGGAAGATTTCGTGTCAATTTACGGCAAAAATGGAAAACTGGATGCAGGGTCCACCGTAAATTACGGTACCACCGTAATTTACGGTGGAGATGAAAAGCTTTATGGCGGCCCCCTACTGGTTTACGGTAGGGGCTTGTCAAACCAGTGGCCACCGTAAATTACGGTGCCACCGTAATTTACGGTGGAGGCCAGGTTGAAATTATTGTTTTTGTTATCAGTTGTTTCTCGGACTCGTTTAGACACGTTTTAAGTCCTGTATGACTAAAGCATTTCATGTTTATGAAATGTAGGTACACCTTGGATGCCGGAAGACGATCAAGCTCAACGAAGAACCGAACTTGATATAGTTACATGCTTCCGCACTTTGCCACATTGTAAATTTTAAACAACGAATTTCGATCACGTTATGTGGAATAAATTATAATTTGTAAAAGTTTTAACAAACCCGTATTCCCGATGTATATGTAATCATTAATTACATGATTATTTTCCCAAAATATACGTTAAACCTTGATTTATAAGAACGAGTGTTACAGATAGGCCATTGAGCTAGCTGCAACGCTAACTGACTCTCAAGTCAAGAAGGGTAAACTCCACAGAAAAGGTGACAAAAAACAGAAACAGTCTAATAAGACCAAGGAACAAAAGGGTAAAAAGGCTGCTGAGTCTTTGAAGAAATCCAGGAAGCATAAGGCTTCCAAGAATTTTTCTGTTACAGCACAGGCTAATCAGGCCGCTCCCAATCAACCTGCACAACCACCTGCCAAGAAACAGTATGTTGGCAATGCACCCTTGTGCAACAAATGTAACAGTCACCATCAACCACATATACAGTGCCGTATCTGCACTAACTGTTGGAAATCTAGCCATCTTGCCAACACTTGTCGTTTTTCTCCTAACCAAAATTAGGCGGTACAAAACCCTCCTCAACAGCCTGCACGACCTCACTACCCGCCTGGATCTTGCTATAAATGTGGGGGCCTGACCCACTACAGAAATCAATGCCCGAAGTTGGCAAATGCAAACCAGGCACAGGCTCGTGGATGTGTCTTTAACATGAATGCAAATGAGGCACGTGTAGACAACAAGGTGGTGAATGGTACGTTCTTTGTTAACAACCAACCTGCTTCTATTCTTTTTTATTCGGGTGCTGATAAGAGTTTTGTGTCCTTAGCTTTTGAGCCTTTACTTTCGATAACTAGAATAAAACTAGGAAAGTCCTTGACAGTAGAAGTAGCTAGTGGTGAACCCGTTATACTCGATTATGTCCTTCGAAATTTCCAGTTGAACCTTAATAACCATCTTTTTCCTATCGACCTCACGCCAATGCAACTTAGGAGCTTTGATGTTATAGTAGGAATGGATTGGTTAGCCAAATACCATGCAGAGGTGGTTTGTTTTGAGAAAATCGTTCATGTGCCGCTTTCGACTGGTGAGATCTTAGAAGTTCGTGGGGAGAAACCCGTTAGTAGTCTTAAACTCATGACTTGTACCCAAGCACAAAATACCTATGAAAGAAATATGTGGCTTTCTTGGCACATTTTGTAGAGGAGAAAGGCAAGGGTAAGTCTATTCAACATATCCTTGTTGTTCGGGATTATCCTGAGGTATGTCCTGAAGAATTACCTGGTTTACCCCCAGCACGCCAAGTAGAGTTTCGTATTGATCTTGTACCTGGTGCAAATCCAATAGCTAAATCACCTTACCGTCTTGCACCGTCTGAGATGCAAGAGTTATCTAAACAGCTTCAGGAACTTTCTGACAAAGGATTCATCCATCCAAGCTTTTCACCTTGGGGCACTCCTGTTCTATTTGTGAAAAAGAAAGATGGATCTTTCCGTATGTGTATCGATTATCGTGAGCTCAACAAGCTCACCATCAAGAATCGATATCCTCTACCTCGCATTGATGATCTCTTTGATCAGTTACAGGGTGCTACTTGCTTTCAAAGATTGATCTATGTTCTAGGTATCATCAGCTTCGTGTACTCGAAGAAGATATTCCCAAAACAGCTTTTCGCACTAGATATGGTCACATTGAGTTCACTGTTATGCCCTTCGGTTTAACTAATGCTCCTGTTGTTTTCATGGACTTGATGAATAGGGTTTGTAAGCCTTATTTGGACAAGTTCATCATTGTTTTCATTGATGACATTTTAATCTATTCTAAGACACGAGCCGATCATGAACAACATCTCCGTCTTACAATGGAACTCCTAAAGAAAGAACAGCTTTTCGCCAAGTTTTCCAAGTGCGAATTTTGGCTTAAGGAAGTTCAATTTTTGGGACGCAACATTAACGAACAAGGTATACATGTAGATCCCTCAAAAATCAGTGCAATTAAGGATTGGGATACACCTACTACTCCTACCGAGGTTCGTTCATTTCTTGGTCTCGCGGGTTATTACCGCTATTTTATTGAAAACTTCTCCAAGATTGTGGTTCCTCTCACTGCTTTAACTCAAAAGAATAAATCTTTTGAATGGGGACCCAAATAAGAAGAAGTTTTTCAGACCTGGAAACAGAAACTCTGTGATGCACCTATCTTATCTTTACCTGAGGGCAACGACGATTTTGTCGTATATTGTGATGCAACCAACTTAGGCATTGGCTGCGTTCTCATGCAAAGAAACAAAGTCATAGCCTATGCATCAAGACAGCTAAAGGTACACGAGAAGAACTACACGACTCATGATCTTGAGTTAGAAGCTGTGATTTTTGCTCTCAAAATATGGAGACACTACCTTTACGGTACAAAATGTGTAGTGTTCACTGACCACAAAAGTCTCCAGCATATTTTCAATCAGAAAGAACTAAACATGAGGCAACGACATTGGGTTGAACTTCTAAATGATTACGATTGCGAAATTCGCTACCATCCTGGTAAAGCGAATGTTGTGGCTGACGCATTGAGTCGTAAAGAGCGTGTCAAGCTTCATTGTGTCCAAGTTCGATCTGATATCCAAACCCGCATTTTTCTGGCTCAACATACTTGTGATACACAATACTTGATGGGTAAAGAATTACCATATCATATTAAGCCTGATCTTGAACTAAAGGATAATGGATTATATTATTTAATGGACCGTTTGTGGGTCCCAAGTCAAGACAATCTTCGCACCTTATTAATGGATGAAGCTCACAAGTCTCGTTATTCAATTCATCCTGGTGCAGATAAAATGTATAAGGATCTTCGAACCCAGTACTGGTGGTCGGGTATGAAGAAAGACATTGCCTTATATGTATCCAAATGCCTTACTTGTCTTAAGGTTAAGGCAGAACACCAACATCCCTCTGGATTATTGGAACAACCAGAGATACCGGTTTGGAAATGGGAAAACATTGCTATGGATCTTATTACCAAACTTCCACGAACTAAAAGAGGTCATGACGCCATTTCGGTAGTCGTTGATCGTCTTACAAAGTCAGCACATTTCTTGCCAATCCGTGAGGATCTATCTGCTGACAAACTTGCTAAAATCTATGTGGATGAGATTGTATCCCGACATGGTGTTCCTTTGAACATTATATCTGATAGAGATGCTCGATTCTCGTCTCACTTTTGGAGAACCATGCAATCTGCCATGGGAACCCAACTTAATTTGAGCACAGCATATCATCCTCAAACAGATGGTTAATCTGAAAGAACAATCCAGACACTGGAGGATATGCTTAGAGCTTGTGTGATCGATTTTGGTGGTAGTTGGGATTCGTATCTACCATTGATCGAATTCTCCTACAATAATAGTTATCACTCCAGCATCAACATGGCTCCTTTCGAGGCTTTATACGGTCGAAAATGTCGTTCACCGGTCTGCTAGAATGAGATAGGTGAAGCTCAACTTACTGGACCTGAACTCATTCTAGAGACTACAAATAAGGTCAAGAAGATTCACGATAACCTATAGACAGCTAGAAGCCGTCAAAAGAGTTACACGGATCGACGACGCAAGCCCTTAGAATTTCAAGTCGGTGATCATGTCCTACTTAAGGTATCCCCTTGGAAAGGTGTGATTAGATTTGGAAAGAAAGGAAAACTTGCACCACGATATGTTGGACCATTCAAGATCGTTGAAAGAATCGGAAAAGTGGCCTACAGACTTGAGCTACCTCCTGAACTTGGAAATGTTCATCCAACCTTCCACGTGTCCAATCATAAAAAGTGTTTAGCTGATGAAAACCTCCACATACCACTTGAGGAAATTCGTGGTGATGACACAATGCACTTTATCGAGAAGCCTGTGGAAATATTAGACCGAGAAGTCAAAAAGCTCAAACACAAGCGCATACCTATTGTCAAAGTTCACTGGGAATCTAAACGTGGCCCAGAATTTACTTGGGAACGTGAAGATCAAATGAAAGCGAAATATCCACATCTATTCTCACAAGTTTCCTTTAAATAAATTTCAGGACGAAATTTCCTAAAGTAGGGGAGACTGTGACATCTGTGCTTGTGTAATCATTGTACAACTCTGAACAATTCAAATATCAATAAAACAATGTGTTTTGATCCCAATATTTGTTTATTTATGTTTGACATTTTTCACGTTATGATTTTTGTTCAATTTTAAACTCTAAATCGCTTTCTGGAAAGTTGTAAGCAAACTGATGCATAATGTTAGGCCGTTTGATTAGGATTTGTTCATGTGGAACGTGGCTGGAATCGATCAGAATCAATGTGCAGAATACATTGATTATGTCACAAGATCAACAATAACAGATTCAACGTTTAATCTCGTCTGATTTTCTATTAGAATGATTGTGAAAGTACAGTAGCTCCGGTAGAATCTCAAACCAGCAGAGCTTCCTTACAAGTTCAGCAAAAGGTTCTAAATGACAAGTCCTAGCTTGCTATTTATAGACAAACTCAGGGGGTTAAGTGGTGTCCGAACGGATGGTGGCCCAATCGGATGGTCATCCGATCGGATGGCCATCCGATCGGATGACAAAGTCTTTCGTCGGATATCACTTTTACAATTACGCACCGATCCCTGAGTTGTCTTTACAAAAACATACATACATATACAAAATTACATACACAGCACAAAATAAGACTCGATGTAGATGGAAGCTACAGACATATGTACTAACAAACTCCCCCTTGGATGTAGTTGTAGTTCCTTCCTGTATAGTCTTCAGTCTTTCCTGCTGTGCCTTCTTTCCTTTGCCCTCTGCCTTCTCTGTTCAGCTTTCTCCTCAAGCATCTTTCTTCTGAGCGGCCTTCCAACATCATTCCACCACTTTCGGTATTCAGGATCATCGTCGCGCTTTTTATCCCAACCTGGGATCTTGTTTTCTTCTTTGTCGATCGGTGTCTGGTCAGTTGGAGGTGGTCTCATCAGCTTGTACTTTCCGAGTCTAGCAACTTTTTTAGCAATCTCCTTGAATCTTTGTTTACGCTTGTAGTTCTTTAGGAATTCATCAATCTCCAAATCTCTCCAATTTGACTTCCAATACCTGCCGGAGTTGATGTCTTTACCAAAGCATACATCTAATATCTTCTGATATTGAAGAGCTTGGACTTTGTCGGGCTTCTCGTACACAATCTTGTTGTAAAATAAGCAATCGATATCCTTTTTTGAGCAGTTCACTAGACACATTGGGTCTAGCACACATATTCTTCTCGCTTCACCCTTTGATTTATCAAATAAGGAGATCACCGCTTCCGCTGTGCTTTCATTATACATCCAACCCTGAAAGTCTTCATAAAAATCTTGTTCCATAGCACGTAGCGGCATGTTCTTTAAACACCTCGGCGGCTTGACATCCAAAGTAATATCTTTTTCACCATTCTCCAAGATAGTAACAATATGCTTTGGATACTAAGTCTTCCAATCTGGATATCTTGCCTTTGATTGTTGCTTTACATAATCCCACAAGTGTTGGTCGTGTTGTTTCACATCCAAACCATAATAAAACTGCTTGATGTTCTTTGTTTGGACCAATTCATCAACATCCTACCACGGGAGGGTCTTTATATCTGATAAGAACTCAAAATACTGTACCCCTTGCTCCCGTCTAATAGCATACACCTGCATATCTTCCAGATAGCCCCAAGATAGTATATCTCCCCATGAAATATTTGCATCATGCGTAAAGTACTGTAGTGGTCTTATAAACTTTCTTTCTTTAGGCATCACTTTGAACCACTTCTTTCTTTCTTCAACAAGTTTTTCTTGCGGAATGGTTCTCGGTACACCTTCAGTTGTTATCTTCTCCACAATCTTCCTTCTGACTTCGTCTTCATTCTGATCTTTAAACATTTCAGCAAGTGAAGGAAACGTTTCATCAACACCAGCATAATGAAAATCTGTTTCTTCATCAGACGAATCAGATGCTTCTTCAACAATCACATCATCATACTTATCAGCTTCTTGAGTATACCTGAACTCATACTCCTTTTTTGGTGACGAAGGAATCTCATCTTCAATATCAAATTTGAATTTCCCATCATCTAAACCCAACTCTTCTAGCATCTATTCTCTAGATTTCTTAACCTCTAACTCCCCCTAAAAAACAGGATGTAAATAAATCACCTTAGGTTGAGTAAGAAGTACCTTATCAGCACGTTTTGATCTAGAAGAAGATCCTTCATCGCCTTTATCCTCAGGTAGTTCATTAAGTTGGTCGTTCAGATAATCATCAACATTAATATTTTTCATTAAATTAGCAAAGACACCTAACGACCCTTGACCATCATCATCATCTTTCTTATCATCCTTTTTCTCTCCTAAACCACAATTAAAGTCTATGATTTCACACCATTCCTCGTAACTGTAACAATCTTCTTCATCAGCATGATCTTTTAGTAGCAGAGGAGTTTCTTTCACCTTTCCTCTCTTCTGTCCAACTCTTATCAACTTCTTTACTTCTTCAAGGCTGTAAGGCACATACCTTGATTCACCAATGAGTACAAAGTTTGTAACTTGATCCTCTTCAACTTCAACCATCTCAATGTCAGCTTGACAAGAAGAACCACCTGCTTCTTGAGTCTCAACTATAACACTTTTCTTTCTTTGAGTAGCTTCTTCAGCCAACCTCCTTTCTCTCTCAATCCTTCGCTCTTCGGCCTTTTTTATCACAATGTTGTTGAAGATAGAATGAACATCGATACCCAAATGATGTTCCATTACTGTATAAAGCATGTTGAGCTCTTCATCCTTTACTGCGTTGTCAGCCTTCATAGCTTCCATCTCAAGCTTCATCGTGTTAAATTCATTTGCTGACGCTTCATGTAGATCACTTATCAACTGATTCAGCATCTTGTTGATATCATTGAGCTTCACATTCTTTACATGTAGATCGGAAATCTCTGATTACAAAATTTCAAAAACCTTTACATTATCTTCAACGTCATCTTCCATTTTCTTTAACTTCTTCGCTTGTTTTATCATGACAGTTCTGATCTCTTCATTCTCTTTTATTAACTTTTCAACTTGCTTCTTAAATGCGTCACGATCTACCTCTGCTTTAGCTTTTTCTTTCTCAAGTACACTGACTTTCTTTTCCAAAGCTTTAACAGATGCATCATGAAACATATCATACTCTTCGTCAGGAAGAATGACGTCTGTAAATTCACCACGAATATTTGGAAACCCTTCAAACATATCAGGAAGAACTGTATTCTTGGGTCGTGAAGATTCATCGCTTTCAGGAATACGTTGATCTTTTGGAGATGGTGGTGGAGTGTAGCAACCGTCACTTCAACATAATCATCATCAACTTTCTTTTGAGCTTCAGCTTTAGGTACTTCAATACTTTGAATCTCTGGTGCCTTAGGAGCTTCAACATGTTGTTCACTTTTACCACCTTGATCTTCAGGCAACGAAGCACTTCCTTTTCTAGCCCTGACATTTCTTGGAATGACGCTTGTTTGCACAGCTCTGCATTTAATTCTTAACTTCTTTTTCTCTTCTTCTGTTGGCCTATAAGTAGTATCTTCATCATCAGATCCTTTCTTTTTCTTTTTCTGTGGTTTCTTCTTCAATTGGACCTTTCCTCTACCAAGTATTGTCGGATCAATCTCTGTCTCTGTCTCTGAAGATTCATCGTCAGCCTCACCAGAATCATCACGAGCAACACCTTCAGGCTCTTTCTCTTTAACACCTTCACCTTGAACACTTGCACTTTGATCTTTAGCAGTCACATCTTCAGTATGCTTCAAGTATTCTTCAAATGTAACTTTAGCCAATTCAACACCTTCTTGAGGAATGCTTGATGGATCTAACACTGGATCATCCACCAACTTTTGTTTCGGTTCAACTGAAGACCCCTTAACAACTATCTTTGGCGTCTCTTTCTTCGGTGTAGACACAGCTGGGGATGTCTTAGGAGTTCTCTTTCTTTTCCCGTCCTTCACAAACCAATATTTAAGTTTCTTCTCAGTCATTTCCCTCAACTTATCATCTTCATTATCTGAATTGCTGTCATTGTGTCTCCAAGCATCATTCTCAGGAGCAACATATGATGGATTAGCAATTTTGCATATCATTCTCTTTATCCTTGAATCAGTGCCTTTGGATAATCTGCTTATAGTATCAGGCGTCATGTTTCGTACTCCTAACATATCAGCAGAATCCTTCGGAATATCCTTAAATTGATCATCTATCATCATCTGGATAAACCTAGGGTACATGATGTACTTATCACCCTTAATGTTCTCTACCATGTGATCAAATAACACCTGAGATACATTATATGGTCTATTCAATACCAGGCAAACGATAATGTTCATGATATAATCAGAAGTTTTGTCGTAGGCTCCCTTCCTATGCGATAATGCATGCACTACATCGTGGATCATGAACTTATAAGGTTTACTAGACATAGTCTTAAGCATTTTCCCGTTCAAGTGTCCTGTAAACCCCATTCTGCACCACATTCCCTTGCACAGACGTTCTGGAATGATGATTGGATCATTGTCAGAATCTCCTAAGTTTAGAACTCTCCTCAAATCACCAACATTAAACTTAATCTCTAAGTCTACGTCCTGACCATTTTCGTCTTTCTTCCTAACTGCAGAATAAATCATCTTTTCCTTCTCTTCGTACCTCACTGAACTCCAAAATCTCCTAACATGAGATTCATATACAACGGTTCTATCAGTTAATGCCTTATGAATCTTGCTCGTTCTCAAAAATTCTGCTATATCTTTGAAGGGAGTTGTATCAGTGTAATGTGCATCTAGCAGACAATAGAAGTTATGAGATTTGTCCCAATCAGATCCTCTTGGCTGCAAAAACAATTGACGTTTAGTATTTGCACGTAGTTTGAGACAAAAAGTGACAAGTATGAAAAATCTTAAAATTTCAAAAATTTTTCTAACACTGGGAAACTCACTATGTGTAGTACTGAGGGTCGGATGGTCATCCGGGTGAACCATCAATGTAAAGAATAGTCAACACAAGTCAAATGCATATGGATCGGGTGGCCATCCGAACGGATTGCCATCCGATCGGATTGTCACTCGATCCTTGTGACAAGACATAAAGCATTTGAACAATTTTCTCTTTTTGGGATGAGGATCGGATGGCTGTCCGATCGGATTGCCATTCGATCATGACAATGAAGTATGGCACAAATTTCAAGACATGAAGTGCTTTAGATCGGATGGCCATCCGATCGGGTAACCAAACTATCCAATCAACACTTTAACAGTGAAAGGCACAAGTACCAAGAAACCATATCTATATACTTTAACAATTAAAACACAGATTTCTAGGCACCAACACTTAGAAAATTTTTTAAACACAAAGGTGCAGAGGATCGGATGGCCACTCGATCGGATTGCCATCCAATCGAGTTGCCACTCGATACATGAACATTCAAGAACAGTTGAACAATATATGAACTTCAAAATTTTCTAAGCTAATCAACAAATTCAACACAGATCTACGTAGAGAAATGTAAGGAGATCAAAACCCTATGTTCATCTTGTTCTAACTCGGCTTATTCTGGGTTTAATTTAACAAAAACTATATCGACAGCCGACTCATTATAATCATCAATTTTTATCATGTTTATGCACAAATTGAGACGGTAAACTTGAAGATCTAAGACACGTGAACAAAACCCTATGCTTGATTTCTATCAAAACATCCTAGATTTGCCTAGATCTAAGTTTAAAAGTCCGAACAGTCTCCGTATACAAAAACACTTTAAAAACATCAAATTTAAAAATCAAAGATTAAAATCTTACCTTTCCCATTGTGAGCATTGAGTGTGCCAACAAATGAATGTGATGTGGAAAGCAAAAGTGTAGAATCAAGATCAGAAAGTGTGAGAGTGTTTGAGAGAATCGGATGGTCGCTTGTACGAGTAAAGTTTTGACTGTTGCCATTGACCATGTATATATAGGAGTGACTAGGTGTCGGATGGCCATCCAATCGGATTGCCATCCGACCGGATTGCCGCCCAATCCAAACACCTCTCATTTTGACTTTTGTGTTTTGATCGTTTGACTTTTCTCGTTTTTTTCAGATTGATTAGTTTTAGAAATCCACTTAAGTATCTAGGTTCAAGTTAATGACCCTAGGCACTTAATTTGCCTACCAAGTCCAAGTTAATGACCTTGGTTGACCCGAAACGAAACAAACTGACATTTTGTTCAACTTTTCAAACTCATTTTTTTAAGAAAATTTACAAGTGTCAAATTAATGAACTTGCATTTGACTTAGAAATATTCAATCCTTTTTCAAGATTAACTCACAACCCTGTCTTCCAGTTCAGAAACTTCCTGCTTTGCTTCATGAGAGCAAGTCTGAAGATCAGCTTTCTACCTTGGTTTGTCGAGAAACTAAAGCAGAAATGTAAAATATTTTTGGGATTTTAAGAAAGTTTACAAACTAGAAAATTTATGAAATCTTTTTAGGTTTAGAACTAACTATGAAATGAAATGCAGTAAACGTAACTATTTACAAGCATATTTTTGGTGAGCGTGTTAGATGATCATATCAGCTGCTTGACAAGTTAACAAGTACTGTTGAGCTTTATTACACACTAAGCATTAAACAATTCACTTAGATTGCCGATATACTGATCCTTTTAAATTTTCACACAAATTTCAACTTATTCAGGATACGAATTAGTGTTTTAAGAACTTAACTTATATGCGTGTCCCACCTCAGAATATACTCTCGTATCCAGACTCCTATATTCAGTCTTATAGGTGAATGTACAATAATGATATCTGTAACGGGTAATGCGAGGCCATGAGAGCTCAGGTTAGAACTTCCGTTCAGACAAAGAGATGATGGCTCGACTTTCGGTGTGTCCCATTTGGGGATCTTTTCTTCAACAACACATGATTAGCATGTTGCAATGTTTCATCATTTTTTATGCTGAGGGTAGGCTTTAAGATTAAAGCAGTGCAGAGTTGTTTCATCATTTTTTATGCTGAGGGTAGGCTTTAAGATTAAAGTAGTGCAGAGTATTAAACTAGGACTAGGCTATTGCTTCCGCAAAATCAGAAGTCCCGGTATAATACCCCAGATATCATCACACACATAGACCTAGTATGTCAGAAATAGAAAGCCTTTCAAACAAGATTTCAGGGGTTACCTATATATCCAAGAGATGTTCCCCACGTAATAAGCAAGAAATGATTTTAAGTTTATATCCCGAACAAATCTACTAAATGTGTAAAAACCTACCAGCATATCATCAGCGAGACTGCTTAACACCTTTTAAACATTACATTTCTTTAGCATACTGTAACTGTCTAGCTGATGTACTATCATTTCCTCTTTTTACACAAACTCTTTTTAGGTTTTCTATTGTTTTTGGATTTTGAAAATATCTCATGTTTTTTAATTTTAGCATTTTTTATTGTTTTTGTATTTTCTGAAAATATTATCTATCTCCTCCTAAATACCAAAACACCTAAAAATACGACAAACCAGTGCAGTCTGCTTCTCAACATCATCTGCAGCGGTATTCTCATCAACGCCAAGTAACTCCTCCGCATCCGACAACAATTTCATACCATTTAGTTTTAAAAGATATTGAAAACGAGCTTTATCGAAAGCTTTGGTATGTAAATCAGCTTTTTGTTCATCGGTGTGGATTTTGTCAATTCGTACCAACTTCTTTTCATAACAATCACGTATGAAGTGATGACGAATTTCTATATGTTTGGTTTTAGCGTAATGTACCGGATTTTTCGTTATGTTTATTGCTGCCTCATTATCAACAAAAATAGGTGAAGTAAGAAATTGCAAACCGTAGTCGCGCATCTGTTGCTGAATCCACAGGATCTGAGAGCAGCAGCTGCTGGCAAATACGTACTCTGCTTCACATGTTGATAAGGCAACAGAGGTTTGCTTCTTACATTGCCACGTGACCAATCGGGGTCCGAAAAATTGGCAACCTAAAGTTGTTGATTTAGCATTGACTTTGCAGTAACTGAAGTCAGAATCAGAATATCCTTCGAGCATGAAGTCACCATCTTTTGGATACCACAACCCCAGTGTTGGAGTTCCTTTCAGGTAGCGTAATATCCTCTTGACTATAACCATGTGTGAAGCTCTAGGACTTGACTGAAATCGAGCTGTGAGGCACGTTGGGTACATGATATCGGGTCTGGATGTTGTCAAGTACATTAGCGAACCGATCATTGAGCGATATAGTGTCTCGTCCACCTTCTCTCCGGTAGATCAGGGTTGATACCATGATTGGTTGTTAATGGGGTGGAAAGAGGAGCTGTCTCAGACATCCTGAATTTCTCCAGAAAGTCGTAAACATACTTCGTTTGATGAATGAAGATTCCTTCAGGCATTTGGTCGACTTGCAGCCCTAGGAAGAACTTCATCTCACCCATTGACGACATTTTGAACTTCTGCTTCATCACTTTTTCAAAATCTTTGCAGCGTTCTTCATTTGTTGACCCAAAGGTTATATCATCAACATAAATTTATACGATCAGTAAGTGTCCATCGACTTCTTTTGTGAAGAGGGTAGCATCCACTTTGCCTCGAATAAAGCGGTTGGCAAGCAAATGTTGAGAGAGAGTCTCGTACTAGGCTCTCGGGGCCTGATGCAAACCATACAACGCTTTGTCAAGCAGGTAAACCTTGTCTTTGTGGATTGGGTTGGTAAAGCCCGGTGGCTGACCGACATATACTTCCTCTTTCACCTTTCCATATAGAAATGCCGATTTAACATCTAACTGGTACACTTTGAATCCTTTCCATGAAGCAAAAGCTAGGAAAATTCTGATAGCTTCAAGTCGAGCAACCGAAGCGTAGACCTCAGTGAAATCTATCCCCTCTTGTTGACTGAAACCCTGGACCATGAGTCGAGCTTTGTTACGGACAATAACTCCTCGGTCTTCCCTTTTGCACTTGAACACCCATTTTGTATTTATCTTTCAGTGTCCGTCAGGTAGATCCACAAGCTTCCATACACCAAGCTTTTCAAACTGACTCAGCTCCTCCTGCATTGCGTTGACCCATGAATCTTCAGTCAGTGCTTCCTTGTAGGTTCTCGGCTCAATCTGCGAAATGAAACAACTAAGTGAAAATTCTGTTTGTAAAGGAGCAACTTTAGTATAAAAGCAAGTAAGGCCATGGTCAATTTGGCTTATGGTGCGAACGCCTGACTGCAGCTCTCCGATTATCAACTCCTCTTGATGGTATGAAAGAGTCCTTGGCATAACATCGCCAGGAACATCCACCTCGCCTTCCAAATTAGTAACGTTCTGCTCTGCAACATGTTCATTGTTAAGAATTGTCTGATCAGAAGATTGGATTTGCTCCCCCCCTCAGAATCTGAATCACCACGGTCAAAAGTAGGAATATCATCAGATTCTGAATTATCTTCATTGATTGCCGTCTGATTTTCAAGAGCAGATTCGTGTTCCGAAGGAGTCGGAGTTTGCTGGGCTTCATCATTTTCTTCAGCATAACTGGGACCAGCTCCATCATTATTGGAAGTTTGTTGTTGACGTTTAGAAGAACTTGCTGGAAATCTTCCCTGAGATGCTTCATATTCTCTTAAAATATCCAAATCATCAAAGAACTCTTGCTCTTCTTCTAACTCGAATGAATCCCATAGGGTATCGTAGTTGAATCGCCATGAGTCCGCGGGCTTCTGTGGTGGCATTGTGTAGCCTTGAGATTCAACATGTTATGCTTCGATGATCTTCTTTAGACTTGGAACAAAGACTCTTCTAAGTGGACTGGCATATCCCACAAAGATAACTTCAATACTCTTTGAACCAAATTTGCCATCGGGGTCTAGAACAGTGTAGGGAGACCCGAACGGCTCTAAATACTCGAGATTAGGCTTGCGGTTGTTGATCAATTCGAAACATGTCTTGTTGTGCTTCTTCACAGTAAGTACCCTGTTGAGTGTATAGCAAGCGGCTGATACTGCTTCTGCCCAGAAATTGATTGGTAACTTTGAATCAGCAAGCATTGTTCTAGCCGTTTCGATCAGCGTTCAGTTCTTTCTTTCTGCGACTCCATTTTGTTGCGGAGTATAAGGTGCGCTGAACTCTTGCAATATACCTCGTCGATCACAGAATTCCTCCATTCTGTTGTTCTTGAATTCCGTACCGTTGTCACTTCGTGTTCTTTGTATGCGGGTTTGGTACAAATTCTCTATCTTTCTGAATAACCTCAGCAAACTCTCAAATGTCTCATCTTTTAACTTTAGGAACGACACCCACGAGAATCTCGAATAGTCATCAGTGACTACGAGGCAATAAAGATCACATGTAATACTTTTGACATTCACAGGACCGAAAAGATCCATGCGAAGTCTCTCTAGAGGCTTCGAGACTGAGTTCATCTTCTTGCCAGGATGGGATTTCTTTCGTTGTTTCCCTTTTATGCAACTGATACACTCCCCCTCAAGATGAAAAATTTTCAAGTGAACACCTTTTACCAAATCATTATGCACCAGGTAGTTCATCTTGCGTAGGTGAATGTGGCCCATCTTTCGGTGCCACAATTGCGACTCCTTTTCAGTGGCTTTTGACACGAAGCAATGAGTTTGACCCGTGGTAGTCGTAGCTACGCTCATATCTAACACGTACAGATCATTAACTCGTGGTGCTCTCATGATGATCCATTCCTCAGGGATGACAAACCCCGGCTTCAAGATCAGACATTCCTTATCAGTGAAATGTGTCGAATACATTCGGTCACATATTTGAGAAATGCTAAGAAGATTATTCTCCAACTCTGCTATGTAATTGACTCTTTCAAACGTGATAACACCATTTGACAATGTTCCTTCACCAATAATGTGTCCTCCTTGATTACCAGCAAAATCGACATATCCACTGTTAAACCCTCTAACATCATAAAGCAGGGTTTTTCTCCCTGTCATGTGCCGAGAAGCTCCACTGTCCATGATCCACTTTGAGATAGACCTCGGAAGCTCCTGCACATTTTACAAACATTTAGTTAGATGTGGAAGCAACCCAAGCCTCCTTCGACTCGGGTAGCTTGACGTTAAGGTGCGTGGTTGTGGTGTACAAAGGTGGAAAATTCTTATCATTCATTTTCAAACTTTCTTCAGACCCAACCTCAACCTCTTTGTATAAGAAAAATTCTTCTTTTTGAGGTTGACCAGATGGTTGGTCTTTCTTCGGAACATACTTCTTCCCTGGTGGGGTTGAAGTTTGTTTTTCCAACTTCTGATAATAGTCCAAAGGCACATTCATCTCGACCGGTTTGGTTGAGGATGATTGTTTTTTATTAACAGGAACCTTTGGTCTTAGAACACTCAATGTCTTAGCCTCAGATTTTGGCTTCCAAGTTTGTTGCGAAGAAGCGACCCGTTTGTAAAATTTTTCAGTTTTCTTTACCGATTCTTTTACAGCTTCAGTTTTAACTTTGATGTTTTCATTCTTCAAAATCTTTTTCTCAACAAACATTGGAGCTTTTCCTTTGACATCGTTCTTCTGTCTTGGATTCTCGACAATCACAGACTTAGGCTTCGAGTTGGTGCACTTTCGTGCAATGTGTCCAACTTTGTTACATTTAAAGCATGTGCGGGTATCAACTTCCCAACTTGTGCCTTCAGTCTGAGGCTGTGAGGCCTTCTTTTCAAAATATTCTTCATTTGATTTCGAAAAAAATTCAGATTCTTGCTCAGAGTGTGAACTTGAGATTTTCACAAACACTTTCTTTTCAACAAATCTTTTGTTTTAAAGATTCCACCTTTGATTGTTCTTACCACCCGACCATCTCTTTTGATTGTTGTTATTAAAACGTGGTGGTGCAGCAGGTTTCTAGTAGTAAGATTTATCTTTTTCAAAGTTCAAAAACCTTTTTGACTTCTTTAAACCCTCAATTTCAGAAACATCAATTTCAACCAATTTGAAAACTTGCTTCAACTTGTCAACATTCACATTTTCAAGTGGAAATTTAAGATCTGAATACAACTTATCAGAACCCGACATCTTGTACATCACAAGAGTAGGTTCATCATTTGGGTTGTTTTGGGATTTTTATTTCGGAATATAATTGTTGAGAAAACATTCTTCATCTTCAGTCGAATCACTGTCTGATTTCAAAACGTTTTCAACCACATTTTTACGACTTCAGACTGAATACTGTCTTCATCAGATGATGAAGTGAACGTGACATCGATGGTTTCTGGAAGTTTCTCAGCATCTGATTTTTCATTTGTTTCAGAAATTTAATCCAACCCAGACTTTTTCTTTGAAAAATTGTTTAACATGGGCGGTGGAACTTGATGATAACCCACCCCTGTTCCATCCGAGTAGGTATCTTCACCAGCTTTGTTCTTCCCAATGGGTTTGGGAACTATGTGTTGAAGAACAAAGCTCGCGGAGCTATAACTGTTCAATTTCAAAGTAATTCTTTCATTTTCAATTTTAGCTTCCTGGAACTGAAGCTTAAGATTTGCAATCTCATCTAACTGCTGGTTGATTTGCTTTTCTTTCAACTAAAGGACTCCAGACAGTTGAAGATTTGCTTTCAATGTTTTACCATTTCTCTCATCAGAATCTTTTAACAGTTCTTTTTAATTTCTTAAAATTTTCAGAAATGGTTCTGTTTTCATGAATTAACTTCTCATTTTCTTTCTTAAATCGTTCTACATCAGTTTTATCTTTTTCGATTTTTTCTGTTAATTCCTTTATTCTTTCATTTGAAGCTCTCACTAGTTTATCTCGACTTAAGCTTTGATCTTCAACCATTTTGACTTTTACAACCAGTTCTTCAGTCTTTTTGCCATTGAGATATGCATTTGTGCTGCAAACTTTGCAATCTTTCATGCAATTTTTGCAATCACTTTCAATTTTAGCCTTATCAGTCTTACCTGATTCATTTGTTGAATCACTTTTACTGACCTTGCTCTTTGACTCAGATGCAGACTTAGAATCTACCTCTAATTCCTTTTCCATGAGCACTTTATCTGCCATCTTTGTCAGGTTCTCTGCGGTCATTTCTTTTGTTGTGTCGATTATCCCATCATCGACTTTTCTTGACTTTAATTCTTCCTCTTCAGCTTTCTTTGCCGCATCTCTCTCTCTCTCTCTTCATCTTCTTGCTTAATCGTCTCAATGAGAGTTTCAACAATGAGTGTTGATGGTTCAGCAATTATGTTGCCTTTTGGGTCCAAATAGCACTCACGATCAGCATCCCATCTGTTAGCCTTTTTGGCTTCTTTCCAGGCTCGATAGTTTTGATCCTTCATGGTTTGAGCTATCAACTTTCTACAAGTGTATTTCTGCTCTTCAGTTCATGTGTCTTTGTATGGTTCAACTTTTGCAATGAAAGCATAACCTACAGCATCATCTTCTGGTAAAAACTCACTCCAGTCGAAGCCCTCGTCATCATGAATTACGGCTAAGGCTCTAGACTTTTCTTTCGGAGTTTCTTCAATTTGCTTCATTCTGGGCGGTTCTTCACGATTGCGATGATAAATGGCCTTTTTATAGTAGCCGTCATGGAACGGATTGGTTGTTTCATCTGAAGCTGCATTCCCTCTTGAAGTGTCCCTTCTGCTTGCACTTAAAACATGTTACTTTCGACTTATCAAAGCCCAACTTTGTAGAAGGTCTACCGATGGAGAGTCTTCCAGTTATCTCTATAAATCTTTGCGCTCTTCGAACTACGCTTGCCATGCACCAGCGTATGTCGATCAACTCCATCTCCTTGGGGTCAATTTGATCATAATCTTCTTTGGTCAGGTTTGTATTCCTGATTTTCCCGGCTACCAAGCTCTCATACGATTCCAAGATTGAGGCCAGAAACACCATTTGTTGTTTTGCAGTTTCTTCATTGAAATTCTGAGCATTGTTTAGGTTCACTGCAATGTTACACTGAAACACATTTTTAGGAACTGTTTGTTGTTGCTGGCTTGGAGCAGATGAAGAAGATCCTCCATGATATCCACTGCTCGGAACAGAACTGCTGCTTTGTTTCTCTTGATTTGTTGCACTAGAACTCTCAGCAGAAAAAGCAGTTTTTGGTGAAATGTTCTTAGGTATCATACTACCCCTATAGTACAGATCGATGTTTTATTGGTACGAGGTGTTGTTGACCTTATTCATCTTCTTGATTTCAAGTTCATGACTTTCAAACCTTTCTATCAGCCAGTTAACAGTCATGTCAGACATTTTCATGGTATTTTTCAAAACTAGTGCATAGTACTGCCAATCTTTTTCATCAGGCAATGATTCCAACAACTTCTCGACCATTTCTTCTTCGATGAAAGTTATTCCATATCTAACAAGCTCTATCTTTAGGTGACAGAAACGCTCTATCATCTTCAACACCGACTCATTCTTCATGCATCCAAACAAATCAAACTCTTTCTTCAGTAGACGTTTCTTGTTTTTTTACTATCTCTGCCCCTCCTACACACTTCTTTTCTAACTTGCCCCACAAATCTCTTGCATTTTCGTAACTAATCAAATAAATGATATCATCTCTAACAAATTGATGTAATAATGCTATACATTTCTGTTCAACAACAAATGTTTCTTGTTCACCGTCATTCAAATTTTCATAATCTTTCCTTCCAATATCAAAACCGTTTTTCATACATTTCTAACTTTGATATGCAAATGCTTTCAACCAATCCTCGAATCTGCTTGACCATCTGTTGTAGTCTTCTATTGTCATAAGCTTCGGCGGGTTTGTTGTAAGTACCCTAAGCGTTGTCCACACTAAGTGAATCAGCAATAACCTTCTTCAGATTCGGATTAGTGTTGGAAGTAGTATCTGTTGATGTTTCTCCGGTATGGTATGCAAACACATCGCTGAACGGATTTAGAAATTTGTCTGCCATTTTTAAGTACCTGAAAGATATTCAAACACTTAGACAAATTTTCACAAGTTTCAAAAATTTCAAACAAATGCACTTGGATCGGATGGTGATCCGGTCAAGTGGTGATCCGATCGGGTCACAACCAAGTACTATTCATCAAGTGTCGGACGGTTATCCGATCAAATGGTGATCCGATCGGGTGGTCGTTCGGTCGAGTGACACAGGCTTCTAGAAACCTTTAACCTTCAACAATTCACCTGATCGGATGGTGATCCTATCGAGTGAGTATGATGACGTCAGCAAACAGAAACAAGAACAATCTAAGCCAATCTGACCGGATGGTGATCCGATCGGGTGGATGACGTCAGCACGAACGAAGAACTCGACATGGTTTTTGCTTGATTTGATTCAGTTTTATTTTGAATTTTTCAATGAAAATTTGAAGGATTGATCTATGTTTGATTGCGAATCGATTGATATGTTTTTTACTCAATTTTATCCGTGAATTCCCATTCAATTTTGAGTTTTTCTAGTTTTAAGATGTAAAAATGCAAGAACAGCAAGAAATGAGGTAGAAGACGAGAAATTGGGCAAATTTTCGGTGAAATTCGACAGAAATCGGCAAAGAATCACTGAAATTCCTGTGAATTTGCAGTTGTTGTCTTCGATTCAACCTCCTGTGGCTCTGATACCACTTGTTAGGCCGTTTGATCAGGATCTGTTCGTGTGGAACGTGGCTGGAATCGATCAGAATCAATGTGCGAAATCCAATGATTATGTTACAAGATCAACAATAACAGATTCAACGTTTAATCTCGTCTGATTTTCTATTAGAATGATTGTGAAAGTACAGTAGCTCCGGTAGAATCTTAGACCAGCAGAGCTTCCTTACAAGTTTAGCAAAAGGTTCTAAATGACAAGTCCTAGCTTGCTATTTATAGACAAACTCAGGGGGTTAAGTGATGTCCGGACGGATGGTGGCCCGTTCGGATGGTCATCCGATCGGATGGCCATCTGATCGGATGACAAAGTCTTCCGTCGGATTTCACTTTTACAATTACGCACCAATCCCTGAGTTGTCTTTACAAAAACATGCATACAATTACATACATATACAAAATTACATACACAGCACAAAATAAGACACGATGCAGACGGAAGCTATAGACATATGTACTAACACATAAACGTAATCAGTTTAACGCGACAAACACTCCAGAGTAGTGACGTATGCTTAACATACCTTAAATAACCTTTATATAACTTAGAAATAAGTTTTAAAGGGTTTGGTATAGCAAAAACAAGTTTATTCGATCACAAGGACTATTTGTGTCAAACTGCAAAAGTCTGCTGATTCGTATAGCAACACACATTCCAGAACAAGATCATAAGCTAATCATACCTAAAACACCCTTAACATAGCTTAGAAATAAGTTTTGAGGGGTTTGGTATGCGAAAATACTTGTATTTGATCACAGGGACTAAAAGCGTCAAAACTGCGAAAGTATGCATTTACGTGCATATCTTGCATTCTGACCATATCCGGACATCCAAAAATTTTTGTAATCACTAAAATATTATACTTTAGTGATTGGAAATTGGAATGCAAAAATACCATTCGTTTCGCAATTTGGATCGTTTTCACGTCCGTTACGATTTCCGTCGTAATTAACCGAAAAGTGTAACGGTACAGCCAAACGAACCGACACCCGTGACATGTTTGAACATAATTCAAGTTAAATATAATTTAACTTCATTATGGAGCTTGAAAATGGGTTTTCACGGGTGTTAGAAGTGCCGAAATGCGACGAAACATGCTCAGGGGCTGAAACTGTCAATATATGAAACTTGCTGGTCTGTAGACTGCATACGGACCGTATGCACAAGACCTTATGGTCCGTAAGATGTTTCCAGCACCACAGAATTCAGAACCTTCTAATTCAGCTGTTGTCTTGGTTTTAAATCCTGGTTTCTTCAATTGGTGGGCTGGTTTGTGTGATGAGCAAGTCCTCCAATCAATGTCTAACAAGTATGTGGCTATGATTCTTCCTTGTTCAACACACAATCCACATGGCAATCATCTAAAAGCACAAGAATTCCTATAAATAGCAAGGTTCTCTTGCTCATTCTTTGCTCATTCCTTCAAATCTGATCTATTGCTCTGATTGAGGCTACCACATTAAGTTGGAGGCTTCATACTTGAGCATTCTAGTTCAAATTTTCCAGCCAAGAACACTTGTAAGTGTTCTTTCATGCTTGTTCATTCATTTCAAGCATGAAAGTCAAACAGTGTTTGACTTTCAGCTTTGACCATAATTTGGTCAAGACAAAGTTCGTTTGAACTTTGCAATGTGAGCGTAATCACGATGGTTATAGTCCCTTGTGACTATACCTACTGATTACCACGTTGACTAGTCGAAGTGACGAGTCAAAGTTTCGGTCAAAATGCCGATTATGTGCATTTTGCATTGAAACTATTTTCGGGTATCAAAACACCTTGTTTTGATATCAAATCAGTTTTCTAACTTAGTTAAACATGTTTTAACATGTTTAACTCGTCACTTTTAGTTTAGTGCTTATTTAGGGTCGTAAGTTAAGCGATCTAAACAACCGCTTAGACTTTCGAACCCGACTCGTTTGGTTGATCATTAGGATCCGACCAAACATATTTTGTGACCATAGTTGTATAGGGAATAACCTTCCGAGGTTATACCTTATGGTCACTTCGTTTAAGTAGTTGTATGATAGGTAGTTTATGTGCCTTAGGAAAATGACCAAAATGCCCTTTTCATGCATAATTTGAATTTAAGCATATGAAACCAAGTTTTTGACACTTAAACTGATTGTGCAATATTATTAAACATATTAGGGCATATAATACTTGTCATAGGGCTAGTTAGGCTATCCGAATGCACTTTTTCGCAAACGACGCGTTAAAGTAGCATACACTACCTTAATGAGTCGTAACGGGTCATAAGCACTTAGGATAGGTTTTGATTCATAATGTAGGCTTTGTTAAACCATATCATATGAGTTCCAACACTCATTTGGTTTACAAGACCCCATTCTATCCAATGTTCCGATTTAGGCCTTGATTATTAACATAGTGATTCCATACTATGTGCCACTTGATTCCTTGACTTCTCGAGCTTTGTTAGTTCAATAGATCAAGGATACTTGCAATCTCAAGTGAGTACATAGTCCCCTCTTTTACCGCTTTCAAATATTTTGGGGTGTTACACGTGTGCCTACATTGTTACTTTCATGCTTTTCATGCTTTTATGACATATGCTTGCTATGTTCACCTAGTACATATATAGTACATGATTTCAATTATGATTTGCTATGTATGTTGACTGACCATGCTAGCACATTGATTTCATAAACACTCTGCTGCATATGTTTACTCAGCATATAGACACATTGATTTACGTTACATTTCTACTATGTATGTTTACTGAGCATGCTAGCACATTGATTTCATGAACTTTTCTACTTCGTATGTTTACTTAGCATACTTAGTACATAGTTTTCACATGACATGCTTACATTGGTATGACATTTGGTATGTTTAACGGGACAATAATACATTCATTAACATTGATCATGCCGCTCGATAGTATGTAATGGTGCCATAGGACTTGACAAATCCCGTTCCTGGCTTCCTAGGTTTGTTTGGAAGTAGGGAATAACAGAATCCGAAAACATATTTGATGAACCTTTAACTTGTTAAGGGTTTGTCCGACAGTCTCAAGGCTTGAATGTATGCGATAAACATTACTGCATAAATGTTTGTATCCATAAAGCATTAATTTTGCAAAACACAACTTTTGATTTAAACTTAGGTTTATTCAAAGACATTGTTTTGTACATTTAACCTATGGGATTGAGTAAATACTTTTTATTCACCATACATGACATTCGTTTACACACTGACATTATACATATGGTTTGAGTAAATACTTTTTACTTGCCATACATTACATTTGATTATACATGACATGGTTTACACTTGACATCGGACATTGGTTACACATAAACATTTTCACATTTGCTTAAACAAGACATCTTGTGTGGTTATTGATAAGTGATTTAAATAACGAGGCATGTGTAATATAATAAAAGCATGGTGGATACGCCGCTGGTACTTCCTATATATAAGTGCTTTTATGATATTACATATCACAGCATTATCTAAACCACTTCGACAAAGACATGATACATTTTACACAAATGACATATTTTCACAAAGGCATTGTTTTACAAATTACATATTTTATACAAACTCATTGTTACTTGGTTATTTATTTAACCATGCCTTATTCTTTTATTATCATCTGATTTTCATATCGATTTTCATATGATTTTATAAAAGAAAACAATTTTATAAGGTTCATGACTACTTTTTTTAAACACTTCTTTTAACTACAAGTCATGAATCTTTCATCAACAAAACCTATGTATCTCACAGGCATTTTTATGCTGACGTACCTATTTTCACATGTGTTTTCAGGAGCTAATGTTTGAGGATTATCATGCTACACTTAGGCGGACTCGGGCCTTAGTGACTTAAAAGACAGTTTAATTATGTTATGTTTTCATTAATGCAAAGACAATGTAAACAATTTAATAAATAAAACCAAACTTTAAATACCATGTGTTGTGAAACAATAATTCTGTCGCTCCACTCCCTACGTTTCCGCCGTGGTTTGTTGTTTTACACGGTCGGGGTGTGACAGATATCAAGGATACGCTATTCGGCATCGGCTAGATATTAACCTTGGAGGAGTTGGATTTCTTCAAATTTCCGCAGATAAAAAGTTAACACTCAGGATCCTTTATCCTAGGATAAAACACAAATGTTAGGATCCGTGATCCTTACCTCGGAGACTGCTTTGTGGAGTTGCCGCTCAATCAGAGGGAGACCTTCAGAGTTCAGAGGGCTTCTTCCTTTTGCTCCCTTTGCCCCTGGTGCTCATGCCCTTGACCTCCGGGATGCTTTGGCTTGCAGCCAGCTCCTTCTTGATGGATCTTGGAGAGACTATGTCCTGGATATCACTGACGCCAAACCTGGAAGCAGACTTTGATAACTTAGCAGCGCCTACACACATAAAGAAAACAGATAAGTATTCATCATTTAACTTTTCAATTACATATTCATAAAAATGGATACTTACTTGACATGGTGTAGGAAGTGGAAGAGATTTCTTGTGAATCCTTTATCCTTGGTGGAAATGTTCTGACAGCAGGATCGAGGTTCCAGAAAACACTCACTCTCTCTTTAGTAACCGGTGAATCTTGCTGGTGTGACAAAGAGATAGCTGCATAGACAAAAGAAAAAGGATCAGTTATCCTCTGCAAAAAAAGGAAGATCTTACCATGGTCCTGGCCTAAGAATCCTATATCCTACCCAGGGTGTTCCATTTCTTAGGAAGATGATTTCCGTTTGGGATGGAATCTCTCCTCACAAAGAAGAATTGGTTTCTCTAGTTAGTATCATTCTTGGTGACCTTCAGCAATGGATGTGGTTTTTGTGGCTTGTGCTTAAATAGGAAACGGTGAGACCCGTAGCTGACCAGGTTATACAAGCGGTTCAACTCAGACAGACCTATATCTATTCCCTCGTTTTCTATGATGTGCTCAAGTGTGTAAAGAACTCTCCACACCATTGGCATGGCCTGAATATAGCATAGACCAATTAGTGTGAAGAAGCTCTGTGTGAACGCTGGGAAAGGATATATGAAACCTATCTGGAATGGAGTGGCAGGGAAGGTGATCTAGATTTCTGATAGACAATCACTCTTCATCGAAGAGTCGAATGGCCGGAAGATTGTTCCATCCGGAAAGCAATGACGCAACTGATCAACTTCAGGATCAGTGAAACGACAAAGCTCCATAGAAGGATTCTTGGTGAGGCCCTGGCTCTTCAGAGGGATGTTGTGCTCAGGATTCTTGGCAGGAGAGGATCAGGTGGTCATCTTAGCCATGAGAGTCTTGAAGAAACAGAGATTCAGAAAAAAGAAATTTAGAGAGAAGGAAAGAAGAGATACCTGTTGAAATCTTCGAATGAGGATTTAAAGGGGGGAGGATCTCGAATTTAAATGCAATTTTCATCCTTATCTCTAATCCTATTTATAATGATGATTGTTGCAGGAGGTCTTATCGCTGATGTCACCCTCGTAACAGCTAGTCCTATTGTAACGGCTAGTTTCTCGCTAACAACTCGTTCGGAATCAAGAAAAAAATATGACTCATTTAGTTGCATCTAATTCCTCATATTTTGGGGGCAATTGTTAGGGCATGTATTTTATATTAAGGATCATCTATCCTGAGACTAGGCCTTAATCACGGATCCTTAACGGATCCCAATTTTATATTAAGAGAAATATTATTACTAGATTTGGTATCCCTTCTGAAATTGTTTGTGATAATGGATCCCAATTTATTGGGAATAGAACTACTAACTTTTGTGACAGCTGGGGGATTAAGATGATAACATCAACACCAGTCCACCCACAACCTAATGGTCAGGCAGAATCATCCAACAAGATCATCATCAACAATTTGAAGAAGAAGCTTGGATCCAAGAAAGGAAAATGGGCAGAAGAACTTCCTTATGTACTTTGGGCTGATAGGACAACTCCCAAAAATGCTACTGGCCAAACTCCATTCTCTTTGGTATTTGGAGTAGAATCAGTGATCCCTACAGAGATGGTGGTTCCTACTGCAAGAATAAGCATTCATGATCCTGAAGAAAATTCCGAAAACTTGGTTCAAGACTTGGACACTATAGAAGAACTCAGGGATTTGGCAAAGATAAGGATGGTCAGTTATCAACAAAGAATGGCTGGAGCCTACAATAAAAATGTCAGGATCAGGAAGTTCCAAGTTGGTGATATGGTATTAAGGAAAGCATTTCAGAATACCACCAATCCTGCCGATGGGAAGTTAGCACCAAAGTGGGAAGGCCCCTATTTGATTGAAGCTGAAGCAGGAAAGGGGGCATATCGTTTGCTAACAATGGAAGGTGATTTGCTACCAAGAGCTTGGAATGATGTCCACTTGAAGAAATACTTCATGTAATAAGGATCCATGATCCTTAGCTAACAAGTATCCTTGAAGGATCCTTACAGGACAAAGGATCCTCATTCTGGTAATGATCTAATATCAAACTATTTCATTCTTTAATTATCCTATATATAAGGATAAGGATCCTGGATCCTTTATCCTCTTTTCACTTGATTCTGAGTTTTGTAGAAGGTTTAGGTATCCTTAACAAAGAATTGAGTATCCACAGAAGTATCCAGTTATTTTGGGCTTGACCCCAGTTATTTTGGGCTTGACCCCGGTTATTTTGGGCTTGACCCCAGTTATTTGGGCTAGTCCCCAGTTCTTTGGGCCTGTCCCCAGTATCGCCAGTAGCGCACGATGATCCTGGTACAGTTCATGGCAATGGGACCACTACTCGCTTTAGGGGCTGACAATTTCATTGTACTGGCTGTATCCGGGATCCTACGTATAATGGTAGACGTACCATACATCCGTTCCTAAGGTTTCTAACATTTTCACGTTAGCTAAGGTTTTGGCATTTTCATGTCACTAAATTTGGATAGTCGCCAGTGAGGGCCATACTCCAGTTTACACAAAATCCTTTGGGCTTGTCCCCAGTTATCCTTTGGGCTTGTCCCCAGTTATCCTTTGGGCTTATCCCCAGTATATTGGGCTTGTCCCCAGAATTGTTGGGCTTGTCCCCAGTTACTAACGCTTCTCTTATATTTGGCTTAGTCCCAAGTTATGTTTTGTTTCAGGGTTTTGAAGTTAAACAGCAAAGGATCCTTGATCCTTACCTTTTACTAAGGTTTGTCTTTTGGTTATCCTGATTATAAATGTTAAGGGCTTAGAATCCTAACTCGGATTCTCAGGTATGATCCTTGATCACTTTGATTTATTCTTTATTTATATAAGTGACTCTTATCCTTTGACAACAGAACTGATGATCCTTAAGTTACATAATTTTTCTGAATTTATCGACTGTAGGATATTTGATCCTTGATCATATCCTAAAACTTTTAAACATGATTTATCAAACCTTTATTCTTTACTCACAAATTTAAATAAAATAAATAACAGTTGAAAAGTAAAGAATTCATAAGGATAACAACACGGGAAGTAGCCAAAAAGTTAAAGGTTTTATTTATTCATAGTTAAACCCTTCAAAGGTTGTCAAAATCACCTACCCCAAGCATCTACTAGCAATACGTGGCCCGTCCACTGGGGTAGGTAAAGGGTGTCCATTGTTAATAGGTTTTTGAAGTGCAGGAAATAAAAGATGGCAGGATAACAAGTGGTTTCATCCCCAAACAGAGGATCCCTCCACCACCTATTATCCTACCTATTGTCTAAGGATCCTTGATCCATAATCCTAAAAGCTATTGTTCAAAGTACAATCCAACATTGTTTCAAAACACCATAACCAAAAAACTACTACCAAATCCTAAAAATGGGCTCCGGCCACGTCTAGAAATATCCATCATCGCCCATTTCTGCAGCTCACACCTTGGTTGCATCACCACCAGCATCATCACCAGCCTGATCCTTCCCGCTGCCACTTGCCTCGATCGCCAAGACCTCTGTAGCCTCCTCTTCATCTTCATCCTCAAGCTCAGCCAGCTTTGCCTTCCATTCCTCCTTGTCCCAGGTGGTCCTGTCGAAGTCAGGATCCTCAGCCTCCTGGGCCATTTGCAGCTTGATTTTGTACATGGTGATGGCAGCTGATGTTAGGGGAGGATTTCCAAATGATCAGTGATCCTCAATTACTGTTGGGTTTCATGATCCTCACTTCTGTTAGAATTGGTGATCCTCAGAAGTATTGCAGGATCAGGATCATGGATCATCTTAAGGATCCTTATACTAACGATTGTCTACTTTGAATATGATGTTGTTTTGCAGGAGTACCAGCTTGGACTTGGTCTTGGCGATATTCCTGGAGCATATTCCATGACTTATTCCGCACGTGCTTACCTGAAGTGGACGTTATGGAGTTCGTGGGGGACTTGCATGAATTGCGGAATGTTTGTTAGCTTAGATATTTTCCATTTTTAAAAGGGGTAGCGAGCTAAATAGAAAACACTTGGCTATTTTTGGCTACACACACACTGACAACCGCTCTCACCAGCTCTCGGCAATTCGCTTAGCAATTTCATACACTTTTTATACACCTTTTGCACGTTACACTATAGTGATCCTTGTAATTAGCTCGCTATCATCCGAAGTTGTAACACATTTCTTATTTAATTTGAGTTGGTGATCGGTAGTTTCCATCACCCGAGGTTTTTTATGCCGGAGACCATTCATTGATCAAGGGCTTTTTCCTTGTATAAATCTTTGTGTCACTTGTTCATTACATTCTAGAGTGATCCTTAGTGTTGTTCATTGATTCAAGCATCATACCCCACAACAGAAAGTTTGGTTGCATTATCATTGCTTGATTTTTGACCAAAACAGTTTGGCGCCCACCGTGGGGCAATTGGTGCTTCATTCCTAAGAAAATTCATACTTTTGTGGTCATTTCGGTTCATTACAACCAAGCAGATGGCTTCCTCAGCGAAGAACACTTCAAGCTTAATGCCGTCATTCAGTTCTTCCCAAGGCGTTCCTCCTTTGCCTCCACCACCTTCTGGATCCCAGAAGAATGCTGAGAATGTTGCGAAGAAACAAACCCCCATTTTCACAAAACCACCAACTTCTTCTGTTTCAACTAATCCTACTACTAATGATCTTTATGCTCTGATTTTGTAGATGAGGAATCATGCACAAGAGCAGGACAAAACCAACGAAAGGATCCTTCGGGAGATCGATGAGATCAAGAAACAGAAGAAATCAGTGGAGGATCACTCCCCTCTGATGCCAAGATCGCTGAACTTCGACACTCCGGTCATAACTTCCCAACACTCAGCAGTTCCGGACGTGCAGTACTTGGGTGAATTACCAGGAAGGCGTTATGGAACAGCAGCTATGAGTCAGGCATTTGGCTCTCACTTCCAGCCTCAAGGATTCTCTTCTCAACCATCAGGATCCTCTTCTCAGCATCACGGATACTTCACGTCAGGAGGATATTTGGGAATGCATGCAGTTCAGGGATGCTCCCAGGTCCAGGGATCCTCCCAGGTCCAGGGATCCTCCCAGGTCCAGGGATCCTCCCGGGTCCATGGATCCTCCTAGGTCCAAGGATCATTCCCGGTCCAAGGATCCTCCCTTGTCCCAGGATCCTCGCTGGTTCCAGGATCCTTTCAGGTTCAAGGATCATCTCAACTTCAAGGATCCAGCGTCCTTCAGGATCAAGGATTCTTGAGAAGTATGCAGCCTCAGAGCTCGGACGTTCATCAAGGAGACTTCATACCAATGTAGACCATTGCTCCCTCTGGTCCTTCAATCATGCCAGAGTCTCGTCAATATGGATTCACATCCGCAATTCCAAACACGAATCCTGTGGGAGGTAACACTTTTAATAATTCATATAACACTAACCATGGCTTAATGCAGGATACAGGTATTAATCAGGCTATGGCTAGAGAGCTACAGAAGCTTAAGGATATGATATCCAGTGTACCGGGAGTGGTTAAACCCATTCCTGAAATTGCAGATGGTAGCTGTTAGGGGTGGATTTCTAAATGACCAGTGATCCTTATTTACTGTTGGATTTAGTGATCCACAATTCTGTCTGAAGTAGTGATCCTCAGAAGTGTTGCAGGATCAGGATCATGGATCACTATAAGGATCCCTGTACTAACGATTGTCTATTTTGAATTCGTAAATGTTTTGCAGGAATATCAACTTGGACTTAGTCTTGGCGACATTCCTAGAGAATATTCTCAGTCTATTCCGCACGTGCTTGGTCAAAAATGGACGTTGTGGAGTCGTGGAAGACTTGCATGATTTGCTGAATATTAGTTAGGCTTGATATTTTCTATTTTTAAAGGGGTAGCGAGCTAATTTAGAGACACTTGGCTATTTTTGGCTACACACACACTCATACAACCGCTCTCACCAGCTCTCGACAAAACACTTAGCATTTTTCATACATTTCTACACGATACACTATAGTGATCTTTGTACTTAGCTCGCTATCATCCGAAGTTGTAACAGATTGTTTGTTTAATTTGAGTTGGTGATCGGTAGTTTCCATCACCCGGGGTTTTTTGTGCCGGATATCAACTCTTGATCAAGGGCTTTTTCCCCGTATAAATCTTTGTGTCATTTGTTCATTACACTTCATAGTGATCCTTATTATTGTTCATCAATTCAAGCATCATACCTCACAACAGAAAGTTTGGTTACATTGTCATTGCTTGATTTTTTACCAAAACAGTTTGGCGCCCACCGTGGGGCAATTGGTGCTTCATTCTTAGAAAGATTCGTGTTTTCGTGGTCAATTCGGTTCGCTACAACCAAACAGATGGCTTCCTCAGTGAAGAATACTTCAAGTTTGATGCCCTCGTTCAGTTCCTCACAAGGCGTTCCTCCTTTGCTTCCACCACCTTCTGGATCCCAGAAGAATGCTGAGAATGCTGCGAAGAAACCAACTCCTATTTTCCAAAAACCACCTACTTCTTCTGTTTCAACTAATCCTACTACTAATGATCTCTATGCCTTGATTTTGCAGATGAGGAATCACGCACAAGAGCAGGATAAGACCAACGAAAGGATCCTCCGGGAGATCGACGAAATCAAGAAACAGAAGAAATCAGTGGAGGATCACTCCCCTCTGATGCCAAGATCGCTGAACTTCGACACTCCGGTCATAACCTCACAATACTCAGCAGTTCCGGACGTGCAATACTTGGGTGAACTATCAGGAAGGCGTTATGGGGCAACAACAATGAGTCAGGCATTTGGCTCTTGCTTCCAGCCTCAGGGGTCCTCTTCTCAACCATTAGGATCCTCTTCTCAGCATCAGGGATACTTCACGTCAGGAGGATATGTGGGAATGCATGCGGTACAAGGATCCTCCCAGGTCCAAGGATCCTCCCAGGTCCTAGGATCCTCTCTGGTCCCAGGATTCTCCCTTGTTCAAGGATCCTCCCTGGTCCCAGGATCCTTTCAGGTTTAAGGATCATCGCAATTCCAAGGATCCAACCCCCTTCAAAATCAAGGATCCTCGAGAAATATGCAACCTCAGAACTCAAACGTCCATCAAGGAGACTTCATACCAATGCAGACCATTGCCTCCTCTGGTCCTTCAATCATACCAGAGTATCGACAAGATGGATTCGCATCCGCAATTCCAAACTCGAATCCTGTGGGAGGTAACACTTCTAATAATTTATATAACACTAACCATGGCTTTATGTAGGATACAGGTGTCAATCAGGCCATGGCTAGGGAGCTGCAGAAGCTTAAGGATATGATATCCAATGTACCAGGAGTGTTTAAACCCATTCCTGAGATTGCGGATGGTAGCCATAGGATATCTCGTTTTGCACCACCTTTCCAGATACCATCAATGAAGTTGTATGATGGTTCAACGGATCCAGAAGAGCATGTAGCTCAGTACAGGGAGAGGATGGAGATCAATCCAATTCCTGAAAGGTTGAAAGAAGCATGTCTATGCAAGGGATTTGGGTCCACACTAACAGGATCTGCACTTAAATGACTGCTAAGTCTTCCCCCTTACTCTATTACTTCATTTTCTAATTTAGTTAACTTGTTCAATAGTCAATTCTCTTGTAGTAGAAAGTTTGAACGATTAACTAGTGATCTATATAGGGTAACACAAGGCCAAAATGAATCACTTAGAGATTATATCACTAAGTTTAGTAAAGAATCCTTAGATATTCCCAATTTGGATATAGCTACGGCTGTTGAAGCCTTTAAAATGGGATTGCTTAGGGATTCATTATTCTATGATGATCTTGTTATGACACCTTGCAGGAATCTTGATGAAGTAAGGACTAGGGCCCTTAGGTTCATCCGCTTAGAGGATGACAAAAGGATCCAGGACAGGTTGGCAGGATCCTCAAAACAGGATAAGCAAGGATCCTACTTCAGGAACAACAAATCCAAGTCCTATAACAGATCTGATAACCAGAATGTGCACGCAGTGGAACAAGAAGAGGATGATGAGAATTATCCTCCTATTTCTGAATATTGTTTCTCTGTTGATAACAATGAACTAATCCTTGCAATGCAGAATCTAGGTGAGAAAGCTAGGTGGCCAAGGAAAAGTGATAAACCAGCTGCTACAAAGGATAAATCCAAGTGGTGTGCATATCATGAGGATTTTGGGCATCTCACTGAAGAATGTATTGCACTTAGAAAGGAAATTGGTTATTTGTTGAGCAAGGGGCATTTAAAGGAACTCTTGGGACGAAAGAAGTCAAGAACCCAGGATCCTGAAAGGATCCCGGAAAGGGCTCCTGCTCCTCCGGCAGATGCACAAGTCATAAATTTCATATCCGGGGGATCAGACATCTGTGGTACATCCTTCTCAGCAGCAAAAAGACACGCTAAGGAAACCAAGATGGATAATGGAGACAGACCCGTCTGGACCTCCGTTGTCACCCAGGATAAAGTCGTTACTTTTGATGAGGATGATCGTGTTGACATCCAGGATCCTCATCATGACGGTCTTGTAATTACATTGTTTATTTCTAACCACTTTGTTCGCAGGATCCTTATAGATGGAGGAAGCTCTGTGAACATCATTCAGCTGGATGTTCTCAAGAAAATGAATATCCCAGAGTCCGATATTATCCCAAGATCCTCAGTACTTGTGGGATTCAGTGGGGAAACAAAGAATACATTGGGGGACATCAAACTCCCAATCTATATTGAAGGATTGCATTCTTATCAAAAATTTTGTGTTATTGACTGCTTATCGTGTTGTAACGTTATCCTTGGCAGGCCATGGATACATGATATGAAGGCAGTCCCATCCACCTATCATCAGTGTTTAAAGCTTCCAAGTCCATGGGGAGTGGTGAAAATTGAGAGTGATCAACAGGAGGCTAAGAATTGCTATACCTCATCAATGAAACCAGCCTCAAGACCAAGGGAGCAATAGCAATTAAAGAATCCTTCAAGAGATGTCTTGGAGGCAAGAGAACAGGATTTGAAAGAAATCCTCATGGATACTGATGATCCTGAATCCAAGATCTTTGTAGGGCTAGGGATCCTTAGCGATATTGAACAAGAGCAAGTATCCTTTCTCAAAAGAAGGAAGACCACCTTTGCCTGGAAACATGAAGATATGACAGGTATATCTAAGGATATAATTACTCACAAACTTGGCATTGACAGGTTATTCAAGCCAATTCATCAAAAGAGGAGGTAGTTTGCACCTGAAAGAAATGCTATTATCCAGGAAGAGGTAGACAAGCTACTTCGAGCAGGTATGATTAGAGAGGTTAAGTATCCAAGATGGTTAGCCAATGTGGTTGTTGTTCCAAATAAAAATGGAAAGTGGAGGGTATGTGTCGATTTTACAAATTTAACAAGGCATGTCCCAAGGATCCTTTCCCATTACCCCACATTGACTCCAAGGTGGATGCTACCGCGGGTCATGAGTTGTTAACTTTTATGGATGCTTCATCTGGATTTCAACAAATTCAGATGGAACCATCCGATCAAGAGGATACAGCCTTCATGACCCCAACTGGTATATACTGTTATATTGCTATGCCATTTGGATTAAGGAATGCAGGTGCTACTTATCAAAGGCTAGTCAATATGATGTTCAAGGAACAAATTGGACACACTATGGAAGTCTATATTGATGACATGGTGGTTAAGTCCAAAAGAGCTGAGGATCACCTTAAAGACTTGGAGGAAGCATTCAATATCCTTGATAAATTTAACATGAAACTAAATCCTTCTAGGTGTCATTTTGGTGTAAAGGCAGGTAAATTCTTAGGATATATGGTAACAAAGAGGGGCATTGAAGCAAGTCCAGAGCAAATTAAGGCCATTGTGAATATCAAATCTCCTGCCAATGCTAAGGATGTGCAAAGGTTGACTGGCAGGATCGCAGCCTTGAACAGATTCATAACCAAATCCTCAGAAAAGTGCAAGGAGTTCTATGACATCCTGAGGAAAAACAAGAAATTTGAATGGACTGAGAAGCATGAAAGTGCCCTTAAAGCTCTTAAAGATTACCTATCCTCAGCCCCAGCCTTAATGAAACCAGAAAAGGGAGATGTGTTATCCTTATATTTGGCGGTATCCTCAAAAGCAGTAAGTGCGGTCCTTGTTAAGGATCACCAAGGTACACAACATCCTATTTATTATGTAAGTAAGAGCTTACTTGATGCTGAATCCAGGTATTCACATTTAGAAAAACTTATCCTTGCATTAATTATGGCATCTACTAAATTAAGACATTATTTTGAGACTCATGCCATTATTGTTAAAACTAATTTCCCAATTAAGAATGTTCTCAGGAAACCTGAAATGTCAGGATGGATGGCTAAGTGGGCAGTGAAGTTGAGTGCATATGATATAAGATATGAGCCTAGGACAGCCATTAAATCTCAAGCATTAGCTGACTTTGTGGCAGATTTCAGTAGTGATTTGCAAAAGGAAGCTGAACTAGAAGTCCAACAGCTTGAAGAAACCAAGGATCCTTGGATACTGTTTACTGATGGATCCTCCAATGTGAATGGAACAGGGCTTGGAATACTACTAAAATCGCCACAGGGGGACATAATACCCCACTCCATAGCTTGTGAATTTCAAACTACCAACAATGAGGCTGAATATGAAGCCTTGATAGCTGGTTTGCAAATTGCAAAGCATATGAGCATCAGGTATCTTGAGGTACATGTAGATTCTTTATTGATCACTGATCACTTTAATGGATCCTATGCTGTTAAAGGTGAAAAGCTAATCAAATATTTGGAGATAGTCAAAGAATTGGCACTCTCTTTTGTATCCTTTAGTTTGACACAGGTACCAAGGGAAGAGAATGCAGAAGCTGATGCATTAGCCAATCTAGGATCATCTTTGAAGATTCCTGAGGATATTGAGATACCTATTATCCATATCCTGACCCCTGCTATCAAGGATCATGTAGCTATGGAGATAGGAGAGGATTCTGCAATCATCCCTAGTGATGATACCCAATCTCATTCAAGATCATGGATACTCCCAATCATGAAATACATACAATATGGAGAAATTCCTACAGGAGAAAACCCAAGGGCTTTCAAAATTAAGGTATCTCAATTTACAATATTAAATAATATATTGTATAAACGATCTCTTGCAGGACCATATTTAAGATGCATTGAGGATCCTGAAATTCAAGAAGTCCTAAAGGATTTCCATGAAGGAGATTGTGGAAACCACACTGGGGGCAGGGCATTATTTTCAAGGATCCTGAGGACAGGATACTATTGGCCCACTATGAAGAAGGATGATGTGGAGTATGCCAAGAAGTGTGATCCTTGTCAGAGGCATAGTAATATCCTTCACCAACCAGCAGAGCTCTTGCATCCTATATCCTCTTCTTGGCCATTCATGAGATGGGGAATGGATATAGTTGGAAAGCTTCCTAAGGCACCTGGTGGAAAAGTATTCATGCTTGCTATGACTGATTACTTCTCTAAGTGGATAAAGGCTGAATCCTTTGCTCAAGTCAGAGAAAAGGAAGTTATATCCTTTATTAAAAGAAATATTATTACTAGATTTGGCATCCCTTCTGAAATTATTTGTGATAATGGATCCCAATTTATTGGGAGTAGAACCACTAACTTTTGTGACAGTTGGGGAATTAAGATGATAACATCAACACCAGTCCATCCACAAGCTAATGGTCAGGCAAAATCATCCAACAAGATCATCATCAACAATCTGAAGAAGAAGCTTGGATCCAAGAAAGGAAAATGGGCAGAAGAACTACCTTATGTGCTGTGGGCTGATAGAACAACTCCCAAGAATGCTACATGCCACACTCCACTTTCTTTGGTATTTGGGGCAGATTCAGTGATCCCTACAGAGATGGTGGTTCCAACTGCAAGAACAAGCGTTCGTGATCCTAAAGAAAATGCTGAAAACTTGATTCAAGACTTGGATACTATAGAAGAAATCAGGGATTTAGCAAGGATAAGGATGGCCAGTTATCAACAAAGGATGGCTAGAGCTTACAACAAAAATGTCAGGCTCAGAAAATTCCAAGTTGGGGATATGGTATTAAGGAAAGCATTTCAAAACACCACCAATCCTGCTGATGGAAAGCTAGCACCAAAGTGGGAAGGACCCTATTTGATTGAAGCTGAAGCAGGAAAGGGGGCATATCGATTGCTAACAATGGAGGGTGATTTGCTACCTAGAGCTTGGAATGCTGTCCATTTGAAGAAATATTTCATGTGATCGTGATCCATGATCCTTACCAGACAAGTATCCTTGAAGGATCCCCGCTGACAGATGATCCTCTTTCTGGTATCTTTAACTAAGCGTTGAGTATCCATAGAAGTATCCAGTTGTTTGGGCTAGTCCCCAGTTTGGGCCTGTCCCCAGTTTCGCCAGTAGCGCACGATGATCCTGGTATAGTTCATGGCAATGGGACCGGTACCCGCTTTAGGGGCTGACAATTTCGTTGTACTGGCTATATTTAGGATCCTACGTATAATGGTAGACGTACCATACATCCGTTCCTAAGGTTTCTAACGTTTTCACGTTAGCTAACGTTTTCACGTTAGCTAAGGTTTTAGCATTTTCATGTCACTAAGTTTGGATAGTCGCCAGTAAGGGCCATACTCCAGTTTACATACGATCCTTTGGGCTTGTTCCCAGTTATCCTTTGGGCTTGTCCCCAGTTATCTTTTGGGCTTGTCCCCAGTGTATTGGGCTTGTCCCCAGAATTGTTGGGCTTGTCCCCAGTTACTAACATTCATCTTTTATTGGCTCAGTCCCAAGTAATATCTTATTTCAGGTTTGTGAAGATAAATAACCAAAGATTCTTGACCCTTACTTCCAACTAAGGTTTGTATCTTGGGTTATCCTAATTTTAAGTGTTGAAGGATAGGATCCTAACTTGGGTTCTCAGGTATGAAATTAAACTGTTTTGATTTTATTCATTATGTATTTAAGTGACACTTATCCTTTGACAACTGAAATTATGATCCTTAAATTATTTTTTATGTGATCCTTGATCATATCCTTAACTCTTAAGGGATATTTTTAAAATTTTTTCCTACTTGATGAGTTTAAATGACATAAACATCACAATAGATTGAAAAATATAATAACAATAAGGAAATCAACACAGGATATAGCCAAAAAGTTAAAGTCATTTTATTCACAAAAGCTTAAACCCTTTTAAGTTTGTCAAAATTGCCAACCCACGTTTCTACCAGCAAAACGTGGCCCGTCCACATGGGTTGGCAAAGGGTGTCCATTGTTTGTAGGTCTAACAAGTGCAGGAAATTAAAGACGGCAGGATCACAATGGCTTCATCCCCCAAACAGAGGATCCCTCCACCATTTGTAATCCTACCTATTGTTCAAAGGATCATCCATGATCCTCAACCCTAATTACTATTGTTCAAGTACAGACCAACCATTGTTTTATCAAAACATCATCAAAACAAAAAAAACCATAACCAAACAAAAAAATGGGCTCCGGCTACATCTAGAAATGTCCATCATTGCCCATTGTTGCAGCCTACACCTTCGCTGCACTACCATCTCCAGCTCCACTAGCTTCACCACCATGATCCTTGCCACTACCGCTAGCCTCAATTGCCAGAACCTCCTCAGCCTCCTCCTCGTCATCCAGTTCAGCCAGCCATGCCTTCCAGCCTTCCACGTCCCAGCTGCTCCTATCAAATGCAGGATCCTGAGCTTCTTGAGCCATTTGTAGCTTGGTTTTGTACATGGCTATGGCAGCGGAGACCTTAGCATCCTCTGTGATCTCGCTCTTCTCATAATCAAAATTAATCAGGATTGTAGCTGTCTGAGCTTTGGCATCTTTGAGATCCTTTTGGAGGTCAGCAATCTTAAGATCCTTGAGCAATGCAACTTGTTGGAGGTCAGCAATCTTCTTGTCCTGCTCCTCGACATGCCCAACGTAGTCTTCAATTTCAGCAAATTTATGCAAAGGAGATAAAGAACAAGTGATCCTCAAATAAGCTGGATACCTAAAGCAGGGAGAAGGATCCTTACCTCATTGAAGTATTCAAGGAACTGGTGGCGGATCAGGGGTAGACCTTGCAGATCCTCAGCTTCGGAGGCTTTTCTTTTCTTGCCACCCCTTCCTTTAGCGGGTGCCTTGGGGATCGAAGCAGTTGGGCTAGCAGGAAGCTTCTTCTTGGAGGATCGTACGGTGTCAAGCTCAGTGACACTAAATTTGGAAGCGGATCTTGATGATTTTCCAGCGCCTACACACCCAAAACAGATAAGTGTCCTAATTCTATTCATATATAACTATTTATTTAAACATTTGAATATAAAAAGAACAGGATACTTACTTGACATGGTGACAGAGCCTGAGGATACCTCTTGTGAATCCTGGGTGATTGTCTTGAATGATCTTGTTTCAGGATCAAGATTTCTAAAGGCAGCAAGTCTCCCCTTGGTGGCAGCTGAAGGAATGATATGCGAGAATGTGATAGCTGTACGAAAAAGGAACAAAAGAATATTAGTAATCATTATCAGAATGAGCTTACTTAGTGATCCTTCTAAGGATCCTCCTATCCTACCATGAGTGCTCCATTTCTTCGGTAAATCCTTTCCATCCGGGATAGAATCCCTTCTGACGAAGAAGAACCGTCGTTTCCAGTTGGTATCGTTTTTAGTAGCCTTAAAGATGGGGTGTTCTTCTCCGGGTTTACGTTTGAACAAATATCGGTGGGATCCAAACGTTGTGAGATCATACATCTCAGCCAACTCAGACATTCCTAGGTCAATTCTTTCCTGCTCGATGATCCTTTTAAGGGTATATAGGACCCTCCAGATCATCGGCATAGCTTGGATGTAGCAGATGCCGGTAAGGGAGAAAAAGGATTGGGTAAAGTCTGGAAAAGGATAGGTGTATCCTATGGTGAAAGGTGTAACTGGGAAAGCTACCCAAGTTTCAGAGATGTTGTCACTAAGAGCAGTGGGATCAAAGGATTTGATAACAGTATTTGTTGGAAAACAATGGCGGATTCTATCAATTTGTGCATCGGTGAAACAACAGCGTTCTTTTGCGGAATCTTTGATGATACCTTGACTTTTTAAGGGGCTGTTCTTCTTGTGATCCTTGCCCGGTGAGCTTCGGAGCATCATTTTTTAACGAGATGATGGTAAAGAAAGAAGAGCAGAATATGAGAAAGGAGAAAGGAAAAGAGTTACCTGTTATATCGTCGAAGCAGAATTTAAAGGGAGTTCTCTTGAACTTAAATGTGAAATGATCCCTATCTCTAACTCTTATTTATAATGATGATTCTGCAGGGTAGTCACCTCGTTGACGTCA
This sequence comes from Helianthus tuberosus, assembly GCA_030545235.1. Taxonomy (NCBI): domain Eukaryota; kingdom Viridiplantae; phylum Streptophyta; class Magnoliopsida; order Asterales; family Asteraceae; genus Helianthus; species Helianthus tuberosus. The sequence goes on from CM060375.1 coordinate 59,431,059, forward strand.
TGATCGTAACGGCTAGTCCGCTTATAACGGCTAGTTATCTGTTGGTTAAATACGGATAAGATCGACAAAATATAACTCATTTATTTACATATTTACTCCTTATATTTTGGGGGCAATTGTTAGGGGTGGATTTCTAAATGACCAGTGATCCTTATTTACTGTTGGATTTAGTGATCCTCAATTCTGTCTGAAGTAGTGATCCTCAGAAGTGTTGCAGGATCAGGATCATGGATCACTATAAGGATCCCTGTACTAACGATTGTCTATTTTGAATTCGTAAATGTTTTGCAGGAATATCAACTTGGACTTAGTCTTGGCGACATTCCTGGAGAATATTCTCAGTCTATTCCGCACGTGCTTGGTCAAAAATGGACGTTGTGGAGTCGTGGAAGACTTGCATGATTTGCGGAATATTAGTTAGGCTTGATATTTTCTATTTTTAAAGGGGTAGCGAGCTAATTTAGAGACACTTGGCTATTTTTGGCTACACACACACTCATACAACCGCTCTCACCAGCTCTCGACAAAACACTTAGCATTTTTCATACATTTCTACACGATACACTATAGTGATCTTTGTACTTAGCTCGCTATCATCCGAAGTTGTAACAGATTGTTTGTTTAATTTGAGTTGGTGATCGGTAGTTTCCATCACCCGGGGTTTTTTGTGCCAGAGATCAACTCTTGATCAAGGGCTTTTTCCCCGTATAAATCTTCGTGTCATTTGTTCATTACACTTCATAGTGATCCTTATTATTGTTCATCAATTCAAGCATCATACCTCACAACAGAAAGTTTGGTTACATTGTCATTGCTTGATTTTTGACCAAAACAGTAGCCATAGGATATCTCGTTTTGCACCACCCTTATGTGATGCTGAGATGCCTAAAAGATTCCAGATACCGTCTATGAAGCTGTATGATGGTTCGAGGGATCCAGATGAGCATGTAGCTCAATACAGGGAGAGGATGGAGATCAATCCAATTCCTGAAAGGTTAAAAGAAGCATGTCTATGCAAGGGATTTGGATCCACACTTACAGGATCTGCTCTTAAATGGCTGCTAAGTCTTCCCCCTTACTCTATTACTTCATTTGCTAATCTAGTTAATTTGTTTAATAGTCAATTCTCTTGTAGTAGAAAATTTGAACGATTAACTAGTGATCTATATAGGGTAACACAAGGTCTAAATGAATCACTTAGAGATTACATCACTAAGCTTAGTAAAGAATCCTTAGATATTCCTAATTTGGATATTGCTACGGCTGTAGAAGCCTTTAAAATGGGATTGCTTAGGGATTCATTATTCTATGATGATCTTGTCATGACACCTTGCAGGAATCTTGATGAAGTAAGAACCAGGGCCCTTAGGTTCATCCGTCTAGAGGATGAAAAAGGGATCCAGGATAGATTGACAAGATCCTCAAAACAGGAGAAACAAGGATCCTACTTCAGGAACAACAAATCCAAGTTTTACAATAAGTTTGATAACCAGAATGTGCATTCAATGGAACAAGAAGAGGATGATGAGGATTATCCTCCTATTTCTGAATACTGTTTTTCTGTTGATAACTATGAACTAATCCTTGCAATGCAGAATCTAGGTGAGAAAGCTAGGTGGCCAAGGAAAAGTGATAAACCAGCCGCTATAAAGGATAAGTCCAAGTGGTGTGCATATCATGAGGATTTTGGGCATCTCACTGAAGAGTGTATTGCACTAAGAAAGGAAATTGGTTACTTGTTGAGCAAGGGGCATTTGAAGGAACTCTTGGGACGGAAGAAGTCAAGGATCCAGGATCCTGAAAGGATCCCGGAAAAGGCTCCCGCTCCTCCAGCAGATGCACAAGTCATAAACTTCATATCTGGTGGATCAGACATTTGTGGTACCTTCTTTTCAGCAGCAAAAAGACATGCTAAGGAAACCAAGATGGATAATGGAGACAGACCTGTCCGGACCTCCGTTGTCACCCAGGATAAAGTCATAACTTTTGATGAGGATGATCGTGTTGACGTCTAGGATCCTCATCATGATGGTCTTGTAATTACCTTATTTATTTCTAACCACTTTGTTCGCAGGATCCTTATAGATGGAGGAAGCTCTGTGAACATCATTCAGCTTGATGTCCTCAAGAAGATGAATATCCGAGAGTCTGATATTATCCCAAGATCCTCAGTAGTTGTGGGATTCAGTGGAGAAACTAAGAATACATTGGGGGACATCAAACTCCCAATCTATATTGAAGGATTGCATTCTTATCAAAAGTTTTGTGTTATAGATTACTTATCATGTTGTAATGTTATCCTTGGCAGGCCATGGATACATGACATGAAGGCAGTCCTATCCACCTATCATCAATGTGTAAAGCTTCCAAGTCCTTGGGGAGTGGTGAAAATTGAGAGTGATCAACAAGAAGCTAAGAATTGCTATACCTCATCAATGAAGCCAGCTTCAAGACCAAGGGAGCAATAGCAATTAAAGTATCCTTCAAGAGATGTCTTGGAGGCAACAGAACAGGATTTGAAGGAAATCCTCATCGATCCTGAGGATCCTGAATCCAAGATCTTCATAGGATCAGGGATCCTTAGCGACATCGAACAGGAGCTAGTATCCTTCCTTAAGAGAAGGAAATCCACCTTTGCCTGGAAACATGAAGACATGACAGGTATATCTAAGGATATAATTACTCATAAACTTGGCATTGACAGGTCATTCAAGCCTATACATCAAAAGAGGAGGAAGTTTGCACCTGAAAGGAATGCTATTATCCAGGAAGAGGTAGATAAGCTACTTCGAGCAGGTATGATAAGAGAGGTTAAGTATCCAAGATGGTTAGCCAATGTGGTTGTTGTTCAAAATAAAAATGGAAAGTGGAGGGTATGTGTCGATTTTACTGATTTAAACAAGGCATGTCCCAAGGATCCTTTCCCATTACCCCACATTGACTCCATGGTGGATGCTACCGCGGGTCATGAGTTGTTGACTTTTATGGATGCTTCATCTGGATTTCAACAAATTCAGATGGAACCATCTGACCAAGAGGATACAGCCTTTATGACCCCAACTGGTATATACTGTTATATTGCTATGCCATTTGGATTAAGGAATGCAGGTGCTACTTATCAAAGGCTAGTCAATATGATGTTCAAGGAACAAATTGGACACACTATGGAAGTCTATATAGATGACATGGTGGTTAAGTCCAAGAAAGCTGAGGATCACCTTAAAGACTTGGAGGAAGCATTCAATATCCTTCATAAATTTAATATGAAACTTAATCCTTCCAAGTGTCATTTTGGTGTTAAAGCAGGTAAATTCTTAGGCTATATGGTGACAAAGAGGGGCATTGAAGCAAGTCCAGAGAAAATTAAGGCTATTGTGAATATCAAATCTCCTGCCAATGCTAAGGATGTGCAAAGATTGACGGGCAGGATCGCAGCCTTGAACAGATTCATATCCAAATCATCAGAAAAGTGTAAGGAATTCTATGACATCCTGAGGAAGAACAAGAAATTTGAATGGACTGAGAAGCATGAAAGTGCCCTCAAAGCTCTTAAGGATTACCTATCCTCAGCCCCGGCCTTGATGAAACCAGAAAAAGGGGATGTATTATCCTTGTACCTAGCAGTATCCTCAAAAGCTGTAAGTGCGGTCCTTGTTAAGGATCACCAAGGTACACAACATCCTGTTTATTATGTAAGTAAGAGTTTACTTGATGCTGAATTCAGGTATTCACACTTAGAAAAACTTATCCTTGCATTAATTATAGCATCTACTAAATTGAGACATTATTTTGAGACTCGTGTCATTATTGTTAAGACTAACTTTCCAATTAAGAATGTTCTCAGGAAACCTGAAATGTCAGGAAGGATGGCTAAGTGGGCAGTGAAGTTGAGTGCATATGATATAAGTATGAGCCTAGGACAGCCATTAAATCTCAAGCATTAGCTGACTTTGTGGCAGATTTCAGTAGTGATTTGCAAAAGGAAGCTGAACTAGAAGTCCAACAGCTTGAAGAAACCAAGGATCCTTGGATACTGTTTACTGATGGATCCTCCAATGTGAATGGAACAGGGCTTGGAATACTACTAAAATCGCCACAGGGGGACATAATACCCCACTCCATAGCTTGTGAATTTCAAACTACCAACAATGAGGCTGAGTATGAAGCCTTGATAGCTGGTTTGCAAATTGCTAAGCATATGAGGATCAGGTATCTTGAGGTACATGTAGATTCATTATTAATCACTAATCACTTTAATGGATCCTATGCTGTTAAAGGTGAAAAGTTAATCAAATACTTGGAGATAGTCAAAGAATTGGCACTCTCTTTTGTTTCCTTTAGTTTGACACAGGTACCAAGGGAAGAGAATGCAGAGGCTGATGCATTAGCTAATCTAGGATCATCCTTGAAGATCCCGAAAGATATAAGGATCCCTATTATCCATATCCTGACCCCTGCCATTGAGGATCATATAACTATGGAAATAGGAGAAGATTCTGCAATCATCCCTAGTGGTGATACTCAACCTCATTCAGGATCATGGATCCTCCCAATCATGAGATATATACAACATGGAGAGATTCCTACAGGAGAAAACCCAAGGGCTTTCAAAATTAAGGTATCTCAATTTACAATATTAAAAAATATTGTATAAACGATCTCTTGCAGGACCATATCTAAGATGCAATGAGGATCCTGAAATCCAAGAAGTCCTAAAGGATTTCCATGAAGGAGATTGTGGAAACCACACTGGGGGCAGGGCATTATTCTCAAGGATCCTAAGGACAGGATACTATTGGCCCACTATGAAGAAGGATGCTGTGGAGTATGCCAAGAAGTGTGATCCTTGTCAGAGGCATAATAATATCCTTCACCAACCAGCAGAACTCTTGCATCCTATATCCTCTTCCTGGCCATTCATGAGATGGGGAATGGATATAGTTGGAAAGCTTCCTAAGGCACCTGGTGGAAAAGTATTCATGCTTGCTATGACTGATTACTTCTCTAAGTGGATAGAGGCTGAAGCCTTTGCTCAAGTGAGAGAAAAGGAAGTTATATCCTTTATTAAAAGAAACATTATTACTAGATTTGGTATCCCTTCTGAAATTTTTTGTGATAATGGATCCCAATTTATTGGGAATAGAACTACTAACTTTTGTGACAGCTGGGGGATTAAGATGTTAACATCAACACCAGTCCACCCACAAGCTAATGGTCAGGCAGAATCATCCAACAAGATCATCATCAACAATTTGAAGAAGAAGCTTGGATCCAAAAAAGGAAAATGGGCAGAAGAACTACCTTATGTGCTTTGGGCTGATAGGACAACTCCCAAGAATGCTACTGGCCAAACTCCATTTTCCTTGGTATTTGGGGCAGAATCAGTGATCCCTACAGAGATAGTGGTTCCAACTGCAAGAACAAGCATTCGTGATCCTGAAGGAAATGCTGAAAACTTGGTTCAAGACTTGGATACTATAGAAGAAATCAGGGATTTGGCAAGGATAAGGATAGCTAGTTATCAACAAAGGATGGCTGGAGCCTACAACAAAAATGTCAGGATCAGGAAATTCCAAGTTGGTGATATGGTATTAAGGAAAACATTTCAGAATACCACCAATCCTGCTGATGGAAAGTTGGCACCAAAATGGGAAGGCCCCTATTTGATTGAAGCTGAAGCAGGAAAAGGGGCATATCGATTGCTAACAATGGAAGGTGATTTGCTACCAAGAGCTTGGAATGCTGTCCATTTGAAGAAATATTTTATGTGACAAGGATCCATGATCCTCACCTGACAAGTATCCTTGAAGGATCCTTACAGAGTAGATGATCCTCATCTTGGTAACATTCTAATCTCAAACTATTTCATTCTTTTATTCTCTTATATAAGGATAAGGATCCTGCATCATTTATCCTCCTTTCACTTGATTCTGAGTTTTGAAGGTTCGGGTATCCTTAACTAAGGATTGAGTATCCACAGAAGTATCCAGTTATTTGGGCTTGACCCTAGTTATTTGGGCTTGACCCCAGTTATTCGGGCTTGACCCCAGTTATTTGGGCTTGACCCCAGTTTGGGCCTGTCCCCAGTTTCGCCAGTAGCGCACGATGATCCTGATATAGTTCATGGCAATGGGACCAGTACTCGCTTTAGGGGCTGACAATTTCATTGTACTGTCTATATTCAGGATCCTACATATAATGGTAGACGTACCATACATCCGTTCCTAAGGTTTCTAACGTTTTCACGTTAGCTAAGGTTTTGGCATTTTCATGTCACTAAGTTTGGATAGTCGCCAGTGAGGGCCATACTCCAGTTTACATACGATCCTTTGGGCTTGTCCCCAGTAATCCTTTGGGCTTGTCCCCAGTTATCCTTTGGGCTTGTCCCCAGTATATTGGGCTTGTCCCCAGAATTGTTGGGCTTGTCCCCAGTTACTAACTCTTATCTTATATTGGCTTAGTCCCAAGTTGTATCCTATTTCAGGTTCTTGGAGATAAACGACCAAGGATCCTTCATCCTTACTTTCTACTAAGGTTTGTCTTTTGGGTTATCCTGATTACAAGTGCTAAAGGTTGGGATCCTAACGTGGATCCTCAGGTATGATCCTTAACTATTTTGATCTTATCCATTATTCATTTAAGTAACCCTTATCCTTTGACAACTGAACTTGTGATCCTTAAACTATATTACTTTTCAGAACTTATCGATTATAGGATATGTGATCCTTGATCATATCCTAAACTTTTTGGGGATATTTCTTAAATTTTTTCTTTACTTGATAAGTTTAAACGAAATAAACATCACAACAGTTGGAAAGTAAAATATTAACAAGGATATCAACACAGGATAAGCCAAAAAGTTAAAGTTATTTTATTCACAAAAGATTAAACCCTTTAAGGTTGTCAAAATTGCCAACCCACGTTTCTACCAGCAAAACATGGCCCGTCCACATGGGTTGGCAAAGGGTGTCCATTGTTTAAGGGTCTTGGTAGTGCAGGAATCAAAAGACGGCAGGATCACAATGGCTTCATCCCCCAAACAGAGGATCCCTCCACCATTTGTAATCCTACCTATTGTTCGAAGGATCCATGATCCTTAGCCCTAATTACTATTGTTTAAGTACAACCCATCATTGTTCAACAAAAAAAAAACACCATAACCAAAACAAACTATCAAACTTAAAAAATGGGCTCCGGCTACGTCTAGAAATGTCCTTCATCGCCCATTCATGCAGCCTATACCTTCACTGCATCATCATCTCCAACAGCTCCCGTATCCTTCGCCTGATCCTTGCCACTACCACCAGCCTCGATTGCCAGAACCTCATCAGCCTCATCCTCATCCTCCAACTCAGCCAGCCTAGCCTTCCAGCCCTCCATGTCCCAGTTGCTCCTGTCAAAGGCATGATCTTGAGCTTCTTGGGCCATCTGTAGCTTGGTCTTGTACATGGCAATGGCAGCGAAGACCTTAGCATCCTCCGTGATCTCATGCTTCTCATAATCAACATTGATCTGAATTGCAGCTATCTGAGTTTTGGCATCATTGAGATCCTTTTCAAGGGAGGCAATCTTGTGATCCTTGAGCACCGCCACTTTTTTGTGGTCAGAGTATTTCTCCTCAAGCTCTTCAACATTCCCAACATAGTCCTCGATTTCAGCAAATTTCTGCAAACAAGACAATGCAAAGTTAGGATCACATGATCCTCAAATGGGCAGGATAATCAAGTTAAGTCAGTGATCCTTACATCGGCAAAGTACTCGAGGAACTGATGGCGGATCAGAGGCAAGCCTTGTAGGTTCTCAGCTTCAGAGGTCTTCCTCTTCTTTCCACCTCTTCCCTTCGAAGTGGTTGCCTTAGGGATTGTGACGGAGGGGCTAGCAGTAGACTTCTTCTTGGAGGATCGGACATTGTCAAGATCAGTGACACTGAATTTGGAGGCAGATTTTGAAGATTTCCCAGCACCTACACACCCAAAACAAATAAGTATCCTTATCCTATTTCTATTTAATTATTTATTTAAACATTTAACTATACAAAAAACAGGATACTTACTTGACATCGTGACAGAACCTGAGGATACCTCTTGAGAATCCTGGGTATTTGCTTTGAATGATCTTATTTCAGGATCAAGCCTCCGAAAAGCAGCAAGCCTTTCCTTCGTGGCAGGTGTTGTAATAAGGTGTGCAACAGTAATAGCTGCAAAAAAGGAACAAAAGTATGTTAGTGATCCTTAGATGAAAACAAGGTCATCTGGTGATCCTTCTCGGGATCCTCTATCCTACCATGGGTGCTCCACTTCCTTGGCAGATCCTTTCCATCAGAGATAGAATCCCTTCTGACAAAGAAAAAACGCCGTTTCCAGTTGGTATCATTTTTAGTGGCTTTGAAGATTGGGTGTTCTTCGCCGGGTTTACGCTTGAGTAGATATCAGTGGGATCCAAATGTTACAAGGTCATACATCTCTGCCAACTCCGACATTCCAAGAGCAATCCCTTCTTGCTCAATGTTCCTTTCAAGGGTATATAAAACCCTCCAGATCATTGGCATAGCTTGAATATAGGAGATGCCGGTGAGGGAGAAGAAAGACTGGGTGAATTCAGGGAAAGGATACGAGTATCCTATTGTGAAAGGGGTAACCGGAAAAGCTACCCATGTTTCAGAAATATAATCACTTAGAACGGTGGGGTCAAATGGCTTGAAATCGGTGTTTGCCAGAAAGCAACGGCGGATTCTGTCTATTTGTGGATCAGTGAAGCAGCACCTTTCATTCGCCGAATCTTTGATGATCCCCTAGCTCTTAAGAGGACTGTCCTTCTTGTGATCCTTAGCCGGTGAGGATCTTAGCATCATCTTGATTATGAAGAAGGTGAAGAAAGAAGGAGCAGAGAAAGAAAACGTAAAGGAAGAAGAGGAAGAGAGATACCTGCTTGATCTTCGGATATGAATTTAAAGGGAGTTTCTCTTGAATTTAAATGCGGATTGATCCCTATCTCTAACTCCTATTTATAATGATGATCTTGCAGGATAGTCACTTCAGTGACGTCATGCTCGTAACGGCTAGTCCGATTACAATGGCTAGTTATCCGTTAATTAATTGCGGATAAGAACAGAAAATATAACTCGTTATTTACACTTTTACTCCTTATATTTTGGGGGCAATTGTTAGGGGAGGATTTCCAAATGATCAGTGATCCTCAATTACTGTTGGGTTTCGTGATCCTCACTTCTGTTAGAATTGGTGATCCTCAGAAGTATTGTAGGATCAGGATCATGGATCATCTTAAGGATCCTTATACTAACGATTGTCTACTTTGAATATGATGTTGTTTTGCAGGAGTACCAGCTTGGACTTGGTCTTGGAGATATTCCTGGAGCATATTCCATGACTTATTCTGCACGTGCTTACCTGAAGTGGACGTTATGGAGTTCGTGGGGGACTTGCATGAATTGCGGAATGTTTGTTAGCTTAGATATTTTCCATTTTTAAAAGGGGTAGCGAGCTAAATAGAAAACACTTGGCTATTTTTGGCTACACACACACTAACAACCGCTCTCACCAGCTCTCGGCAATTCGCTTAGCAATTTCATACACCTTTTGCACGTTACACTATAGTGATCCTTGTAATTAGCTCGCTATCATCCGAAGTTGTAACACATTTCTTATTTAATTTGAGTTGGTGATCGGTAGTTTCCATCACCCGAGGTTTTTTATGCCGGAGATCATTCATTGATCAAGGGCTTTTTCCTCGTATAAATCTTTGTGTCACTTGTTCATTACATTCTAGAGTGATCCTTAGTGTTGTTCATTAATTCAAGCATCATACCCCACAACAGAAAGTTTGGTTGCATTATCATTGCTTGATTTTTGACCAAAACAGCTGAGACTTTAGCATCCTCCAGCTGGTCGTGCTTCTCATGATTAGCGTTTATCTGGGCCATGACCACCTGCTGTTTTGACAAGTTCAGATCCTTTTCGAGGCGGGAGATAGTCTGATCCTTAGCTAGGAAGATCTTTTGGAAGTCCCTCTACTTTTGGTCAGCTTCTTCAGCATAAGCATCCAGCAGCATCTCGATCTCCATGAATTTCTGCAAAAAGAAAAGGTAAAGTTTAGGATCACGTAATCCTCAGATGGACAGGATAATCAGTCAGGGTTAGTGATCCTTACATTGGCAAAGTATTCTTGGAACTGATGGCGGATAAGAGGCAAGCCTTCAAGATTGTCGGCTTCGGTAGCCTTCCTTTTCTTTCCCTTGGAGGTGGTAGGCTTTGGGACCATGGAACTCGGGCTGACAGCAGTCTTCTTCTTCCCAGACCTGGGAGCAACGGCAGTAAGATCGGTGACACTAAAGCGGGTGGCAGACCTTGAGGATTTTCCAGCACCTATCCATCCAAAACAAAAGATAAGTATTCTTGTTTTATTTACGTTTTAACATTTAATTATATATAAACATGGATACTTACTTGACATTGTGACAGAGCCTGAGGATACTTTTTGAGAATCCTTGGTACTTGCTTGGAATGATCTTATAGCAGGATCAAGACTCCGGAAAGCAACAAGCCTTTCCTTCGTTGCAGGTGAAGTAATGATGTGTGAAACAGAAATAGCTGCAAAAGAGAAACAAAGGGGTTAGTGATCCTGAGCAGAAACAGGTTATCCTATGATCCTTCTATAAGGATCCTCTATCCTACCATGAGTGGCCCATGTTCTGGGGAGATCTTTCCCATTGGGGATAGAATCCCTCCTGACGAAGAAAAAACGTTTCTTCCACTTGTTATCGTTCTTGGTGGTTTTCAAGATTGGATGAGGTTCTCCGGGTTTATGTTTGAATAGAAAGCAGTGTGAACCATGGCTCACAAGGTTGTATAGTTCAGACAACTCCGACATTCCCAACTCAATATCCTCCTGCTCAATGATCCTCTCAAGGGTAAATAGAACCCTCCACATCATTGGCATAGCGTGGATATAGGATATGCCGGTAAGGGAGAAGAAAGATTGGGTAAAATCAGGAAAAGGGTAGGAGTATCCTATCGAGAATGGGGTGACTGGAAATGCGACCCAGGTTTCAGAGATAAAATCACTCCGGATGGTAGGGTCGAAGGGTTTGAAAACAATGCTCGCCGGGAAGCAATGACGAATCCTGTCAATCTCAGGATCAGTAAAACAGCAACGTTCCTTCGGAGAGTCTTCGATGATCCCTTGGCTTTTTAAAGGACTGTCTTTTCGATGATCCTTAGTAGGGGATGATCTTAGCTTCATTGTGATTCGGAGATTTTGAAAAAGAAGAAGAACAGAGCAAGAAAGAGAAAAGAGAAAGGGAAGAGAAGTACCTGCTTGATCTTCAAATGAGGATTTAAAGGATGTAACGTACGATTTTAAATGCCTCTAGACCCTTATCTCTAACTTGAATTTATAATCATGATTTTGCAGGGATGTCGCTTCAAGTGACGTAAGATCTGCAACGGATAGTTCAATTTTAACGGCTATATATCCGTTAAGTTTGTTGCGGATAAGATCAAGAAAATATAACTCGACAATTTACACTTTACTCCTTATATTTTGGGGGCAATTGTTAGGGGAGGATTTTCCAAATCCTAAGGATCACGGGTCCTTAAGTGCTACCAGGATCATGGATCCTCAATTCTATTTGAATTAAGGATCCTCAGCAGGTGTCGCAGGATCAGGATTCAGTATCACTGTTGTTATCCTACTACTAACAATTGTCTTCCTTGTACGTAAACTTGTTTTGCAGGAACGAGAGCATGGACCAAGTCTCACCGAAATTCCTGGAGTATATTCCCTCAATATTCCGCACGTGCTTGACCATTGTGAACGTTATGGAGATCGTGGGAAGAGTGCATAAATTGCGGATAGTTAGTTAGACTAGTTTTTTTCTAATTTAAAAATGGGGATAACAAGCTTGATAGAACACTTAGCTAATTTTGGCATACACACACACTCGTAACAGCTCTCAGTCAGCTCTCAAGCAATACTTGGCGATTTCATGCACTTTTTTGCACATTACCCACTAGTGATCCTTGTAACAAGCTTGTTATCATCCCGAGTTGTAAACTTACTTTTGTTTAATCTTAGTTGGTGATCGGTAGTTTCCATCACCCGAGGTTTTTTGTGCCGGAGATCAACTCTTGATCAAGGGCTTTTTCCTCGTATAAATTTCTGTGTCATTTGTTCATTACATTTCTGAGTGATCCTTAATATTATTCATTGATTCAAGCATCACACCTCACTACAAAAGATTTGGTTGCATTATCTTTGCTTGATTTTTTACCAAAACATTAGTGAAGGTGTAAAATATAGTTTATAACAAAAGGTTAGGATATGATCAAGGATCAAATATCCTTTAGTCAAAAAGTTTATAAAAGCAAGTTAATTTTAGGATTATACATCCTGTTGTCAAAGAATAAGGGTAACATCGATAAACCAAGAATAAATATAATGTAAATCAGGATCATACCAGAGAATCCAAGTTAGGATCCTATATCCTTATTGAATACAATTGGAACAATCATAAGACAAACCCTTGTGGAAAGCTAGGATCCAGGATCCTTAACCGTTTTAACTTTAGAATCCTGAAATGAGAAATAACTTGGGACTAAGCCAACCTGTAAAAGAAAGAATTAGTGTCTGGGGACAAGCCCAACAATCTGGGGACAAGCCCAAAAAACTGGGGACTAGCCCAAAACTGGGGACAAGCCCAAAAAACTGGGGACAAGCCCAAAAACTGGGGACAAGCCCAAAGGATCTTGTGTAAACTGGAGTATAGCCCTTACTGGCAACTATCCAAACTTAGTGACATGAAGATGCCAAAACCTTAGCTAACGTGAAAACGTTAGAAACCTTAGGAACGGATGTATGGTACGTCTACCATTATACTTAGGATCCTGAATACAGTCAGGACAATGAAATTGTCAACCCCTAAAGTGGGAACTGGTCCCATTGCCTTTAACTGCACCATGATAATCGTGCGCTACTGGCGAAGGTAGTAGATACCTTAAACTGGAGACGATCCCAAAAACTGGGGATAAACCCATAAAACTTAGGAGACTTCTGTGGATACTTGATCCTCTGTCAAGGATGCATGAACTTCTGCAAAACTCAGAATTTTAGTGAAAAGGGATAAAGGATCCTGGATCCTTTTCCTTGTAAACAAATAAATTAAAGGATTAGGTAAATTAGAATCAAATCATTGCCAGAATGAAGATCATATATCCTCTAAGGATCCTTTGTGTATACCGGTCATTAGGATGATTAAGGATCCTAGATCCTTCTTACATGAAGTATCTTTTTAAATGGACAGCATTCCAAGCTCTTGGTAGCAAATCACTTTCCATTGTTAATAACCGATATACCCCCTTTCCTGCCTCAACTTCAATAAGATAGGGGCCTTTCCACTTTGGTGCTAACTTGCCATCAGCAGGATTTGTAGTATTTTGGAATGCTTTCCTCAACACCATGTCACCAACTTGAAACTTTCTGATCCTGACATTCTTGTTATAAGCTCCAGCCATCCTCTGTTGATATCTAGCTAATCTTATCCTTGCCAAATCCCTGAGTTCTTCTATGGTATCCAAGTCTTGAACCAAGTTTTCAGTATTTCCTTCAGGATTACGGATGCTTGTTCTTTCAGTAGGGACTACCATCTCTGTAGGGATCACTGATTCAGCTCCAAACACTAAAGAAAATGGAGTTTGGCCAGTAGCATTCTTGGGAGTTGTTCTATCAGCCCATAGTACATATGGTAGCTCTTCTGCCCATTTCCCCTTTTTAGATCTAAGCTTCTTCTTCAAGTTGTTGATGATGATCTTGTTGGATGATTCTGCTTGACCATTAGCTTGTGGATAGACTGGTGTTGATGTTATCATCTTAATCCCCCAACTTTCACAAAAGTTAGTAGTTCTACTCCCAATAAATTGGGATCCATTATCACAAACAATTTCAGAAGGGATACCAAATCTAGTAATAATGTTTCTTTTTATAAAGGATATCACTTCTTTTTCTCTGACTTGAGCAAATGCTTCAGCTTCTATCCATTTGGAAAAGTAGTCAGTCATGGCAAGCATAAACACTTTTCCTCCTGGTGCTTTTGGAAGTTTGCCAGCTATATCCATTCCCCATCTCATGAATGGCCAAGAAGAGGGTATAGGATGCAGGAGCTCTGCTGGTTGATGAAGGATATTGCTATGTCTTTGACAGACATCACATTTCTTGGCATAATCCACATCATCCTTCTTTATAGTAGGCCAATAATATCCTATCCTAAGGATCCTTGAAAACAGTGCTCTGCCCCCAATGTGGTTTCCACAATCTCCTTCATGAAAATCCTTAAGAACTTCTTGGATTTCAGGATCCTCGATGCACCTTAGATAGGGACCTGCAAGAGATCGTTTATATAACATGTTATTTAGTATTGTAAATTGAGATACCTTCACTTTGAAAGCTCTAGGATTTTCACCTATAGGAATCTCTCCATGTTGAATATATTTCATAATTGGAAGGATCCAGGATCCTAAATTTGACTGTGCATCATCACTAGGTATGATTGCAGAATCCTCCGCTATTTCCATAGCTGTGTGATCCTCAATAGCAGGAGCCAAAATGTGAATAATGGGAATTTTAATATCCTCTGGGATCTTCAATGATGATCCAAGGTTGGCTAGAGCATCAGCTTCTGCATTTTCTTCCCTGGGTACCTGTGTCAAACTGAAAGAAGCAAAAGGGTCTGCCAATTTCTTAACTATCTCAAGATATTTGATTAGTCTTTCACCTTTAACAGTATAAGAACCATTAAAGTGGTTAGTGATCAATAAAAAATCTACATGTACCTCAAGATACCTGATCCTCATATGCTTGGCAATTTGCAAACCAGCTATTAAGGCTTCATACTCAGCCTCATTATTAGTAGTTTGAAACTCACAAGCAATTGAGTGGGGTATTATGTCCCCCTGTGGCGATTTTAGTAGTATGCCTAGTCTAGTTCCTTTGACATTAGAGGCTCCATCTGTGAAGAGTATCCAAGGATCCTTAGTCTCTTCAAGCTGTTGAACTTCCAATTCAGCTTCCCTTTGTAGATCACTACTAAAATCAGCCACAAAGTCAGCCAAGGCTTGAGATTTAATTGCAGTTCTCGGTTCATATCTGATATCATAAGCACTAAGCTTAACTGCCCATTTTGCCATCCTTCCTGACATTTCAGGTTTCCTGAGAACATTCTTAATTGGAAAGTTAGTTTTAACAATAATAGCATGGGATTCAAAATAATGGCGTAATTTAGTAGATGCCATAATTAAAGCAAGGATAAGCTTTTCTAAATGTGAATACCTGGATTCAGCATCAAGCAAACTTTTACTTACATAATATACAGGATGTTGTGTACCTTCAGGATCCTTAACAAGGACTGCACTTACTGCCTTAGAAGAGACTGCCAAATATAAGGATAATATATCCCCTTTTTCTGGTTTTATTAATGTTGGGGCTGAGGATAGGTAATCCTTGAGGGCCTTGAGAGCATTTTCATGCTTTTCAGTCCACTCAAATTTTTTGTTCTTTCTCAGAATGTCATAGAATTCCTTGCATTTCTCTGATGACTTTGAGATGAACCTGTTCAAGGCTGCGATCCTTCCTGTCAATCTTTGCACATCCTTGGCATTGGCAGGAGACTTGATATTCACAATTGCCTTGATTTGCTCTGGACTTGCCTCTATCCCTCTTTTTGTCACCATGTACCCTAGAAACTTGCCAGCTTTCACACCAAAGTGGCACTTGGAAGGATTCAATTTCATATTGAATTTGTCAAGGATATCAAATGCTTCCTCCAAATCTCTAAGGTGATCCTCAGCTCTCTTGGACTTAACCACCATGTCATCTATATAGACTTCCATCATGTGTCCAATTTGTTCTTTAAACATCATATTGACTAGCCTTTGGTAGGTAGCACCTGCATTTCTTAGTCCAAATGGCATAGCAATATAACAATAGATACCAGTTGGGGTCATAAAGGTTGTATCCTCTTGATCAGATGGTTCCATCTGAATTTGTTGGAATCCAGATGAAGCATCCATGAAAGTCAACAACTCATGACCCGCGGTAGCATCCACCATGGAGTCAATGTGGGGTAATGGGAAAGGATCCTTGGGACATACCTTGTTTAAATCAGTGAAATCGACACATACCCTCCACTTTCCATTTTTCTTTTGGACAACAACCACATTGGCTAACCATTTTGGATACTTAACCTCTCTAATCATACCTGCCCTAAGCAGTTTATCTACCTCCTCCTGGATGATGGCATTCCTTTCAGGTGCAAACTTTCTCCTCTTTTGACGTATAGGTTTGAATGACCTGTCAATGCCAAGCTTATGAGTAATAATATCTTTAGAAATACCTATCATGTCCTCATGTTTCCAGGCAAAGGTAGTTATTCTCTTCTTGAGGAAGGATACTAGATCTTGTTCAATATTGTTGAGGATCCCGGATCCTATAAAAACTTTGGATTCAGGATCCTGAGGATCCATCAGGATATCTTTGACATCTTGTTCTCTTGCCTCCAGGACATCTTTTGGAGGATACTTTAATTGCTATTGCTCCCTAGTTCTTGAGGCTGGTTTCATGGATGAAGTGTGACAATTTTTAGCTTCCTGTTGGTCACTTTCTATCTTCACCACCCCCCAAGTAGTAGGGAGTTTGATACATTGATGATATGTAGATGGAACTGCTTTCATGTCATGTATCCATGGCCTGCCAAGGATAACATTGCAACAGGATAAACAATCTATAACACATTTTTTTTAAAAGAACTAAGTCCCTCTATGTAAATGGGAAGTTTAATGTCCCCCAATGTGTTCTTGGTTTCTCCACTGAATCCCATAAGAACTGATGATCTTGGGATAATTTCTGATTCAGGAATGTTCATCTTCTTGAGGACATCAAGTTGAATGATGTTCACTGAGCTTCCTCCATCTATCAGAATCCTGCGAACAAAATATTAGATATAAACAAAGTAATAACAAGACCATCATGATGAGGATCCTGAATATCCACACGATCATCCTCATCAAAGGATATAACTTTCTCCTGTGTAAGGATCGAGGTTCGAATGGGTCTGTCCCCATTATCCATCTTTGTTTCTTTAGCATGCCTCTTGGCTGCTGAAAAGGAAGTGCCACATATGTCTGATCCTCCAGATATGAAGTTGATAATTTGTGCATCAGCAGGAGGAGCTGGAGCTCTTTCTAGAACCTTTTCAGGATCCTGGATCCTTGACTTTTTCCTTCCAAACAGCTCCTTCAAATGCCCTTTGCTTAATAAATAACCAATCTCTTTCCTGAGTGCTATGCATTCATCAGTGAGATGTCCGAAGTCTTCATGATAGACACACCATTTGGATTTGTCTTTTGTGGCAGCTGGCTTATCATTCTTTCTGGGCCATCTTGCTTTTTCACCTAGATTCTGCATTGCAAGGATTAATTCATTATTATCAACAGAAAAGCAATATTCAGAAATGGGAGGATAATCCTCATCATTCTCTTCTTGATCCACTGCACGCACGTTCTGATTATCAGACTTGTTGTATGTTTTGAACTTGTTGTTCCTGAAGTAGGATCCTTGCTTTTCCTGCTTTGAGGATCCTGCCAGTCTTTTTTGGATCCTTTTATCATCCTCTAGGCGGATGAATCTAAGGGCACTGGTTCTTACTTCATCAAGATTCCTGCAAGGGGTCATGACAAGATCATCATAGAACTGTGAATCCTTAAGTAAACCCATTTTGAAGGCTTCTACAGCCGTAGCAATATCCAAATTAGGAATCTCTAAGGATTCTCTACTGAATTTAGTGATATAATCTCTAAGTGATTCATTTTGACCTTGTGTTACCCTATATAGATCACTAGTTAATCGTTCAAATCTTCTACTACATGACAATTGGCTATTAAACAAATTAACTAAGTTAGCAAATGAAGTAATAGAGTAAGGGGGAAGACTTAGCAGCCATTTAAGAGTTGATCCTGTCAGTGTGGATCCGAAACCCTTGCATAGACATGCTTCTTTTAACCTTTAAGGAATGGGGTTGATCTCCATTCTCTCCCTGTACTGAGCTACATGTTCTTCTGGATCAGTTGAGCCATCATATAGCTTCATGTTTGGTGTTTGAAACCTCTTTGGTATCTCTGCATCACAAATGGGTGGTGCAAAGCGAGATATCTTGTGACTTCCATCCGGAATTTCATGAATGGGCTTAACCACTCCTGGAACGCTGGATATCATATCCTTGAGTTTCTGCAATTCCTTAGCCATAGCTTGGTTGATTCCTGTATCCTGCACAAAGCCATGGTTAACATTATAAGAATTATTTAAAGTGTTACCTCCTAAAGGATTCAGGTTTGGAATTCCTGATGTGAATCCATATTGGCGAGATTCTGGTATAATTGAGGGACCAGATGAAGCAATAGCTTGCATGGGTATGAAGTCTCCCAAGTGGATCTCTGAACTCCTGGGTTCTGCACTTCTTAAGGATCCTTGATCCTGAAAAATGTTGGGTCCTTGATACACCGAAGTTGGGGGTCTTGGAGGATAATCCATGGATCCGTGAACCTGAGATGAGGATCCTTGAACCTGAGAGGAGGATCCCTGAACCTAAGAGGAGGATCCCTGAACCGTCTGCATCCCCAGGTATCCTCTTGAACTAGTGAAGGATCCTTGATGCTGGAAGGAGGATCCTTCAGGCTAAAGAGAGAATCCTGAAGGCTGAAAGTAGGATCCTTGAGCCTGAGTCATTGCTAATGATCCATAGCGCATTCCCAATGATCCACCCTGGTACTGGACGTCTGATGTTGTAGAGTGCTGGACAGTTGTTGCCGGAGTATCGAAATTCAGTGATCTCGGCATCAAAGGAGAGTGATCCTCCGTTGATCTCTTCAATTTCTTGATGTCGTCAATCTCTCGAAGGATCCTGTCATTAGTTTTGTCCTGCTGTTGCATGTAGTCCCTCATCTGCAAAATCAAAGAATAAAGATCATTGTTAGTAGGGCCAGAAGTAACAGCAGTAGTTGATTTTGAGAAAATGGGGGTTTGTTTCTTCGCGGCATTCTCAGCATTCTTCTGGGATCCAGAAGAAACAGGTGGCAAAGGTGGAATGCCCTGTGAAGAGGTGATCTCTGGCATAGAGCTTGAAGTGTTCTTCACTTGAGAAGCCATGAGGTTGAAGGCAATGAACCGAAATGAATGAAATGAACAAAATTTCACAGAATTGAAGCACCAATTGTGTAACCACCCTGGTTTTCACACTCGTATTTGTTTTGACATGCATTGTAACAAATACTGTATTTGGAATGAAACTTATTTGAACATACTTCCTTTGTGCTTATACATGCTTATACCTATACAAACACGTGAAACAATTGCAAAATTCGTTGAGTTTTATGTTATTAAACAAGGTTACATAAATTATAAGGGCCTTCGTGACATTTTGTGAAAATACAATCTAAAGGACCTATTTGACATTCTTTGAAACTTGCTTGAAATTATTACTTTTTAATTTCGAGGACTAAAACCGTCATTTATTGAAAGTACAAAGTTTAGGGACTAAATTGTCATTTTTGAAACTATATAAATACAAGGGTTAAAACGCAATTATTTCAAAATACAAGTTTAGGGTTCTTTTGGTAATTGTTGAAACTTATTTTTAAGAAAATAAATATATATATTTTGAAATAAAAGTCCAAGGTTCACTTGGTCATTTTCTCAAACTTAAACTCTAGGGACTAATGTTGAACTTCTTAAACCCATTATAATTAAATATCCTAACCGGGTTAACTTTTATATAAGGATTCCTTCTTTAAAGCTTAACTCAGTTAACTCATTTAACTGAAATATGTTAACTAAGTTAGTCCCTATATAATAAATCCTTCTTTAAAACTTAACTCAGTTAGTGTAACTAACTGACTATTACAGGGACCATTTATGACATTTTCCAAAACTTCAGGGACCAATTATGTACTTCTGATGAAAGTTGAGGGGCTGTTATTGTAATTTTTCAAAAGTTTAGGGACCGATTTTGTAAAAAATGAAACTTAAGGGGGCAAAGTGTAAATTATCAAAATTCGGTCAAAAAGGGTCAAACCCTTTGAACCGGACGTGTGTGAGGATCGAACTCGTGACCATACGTTTGAAACCGAAGTGTCTTAGCCAGTTTTTCCTCCAGGCAGGAACTGTTAGATCTTAGGTTTTAATTATTATATACACACATTAGAATTTTATATTATATTTTTAAATGAAGAACAACCTGTCATGCCTGGCATCGATCTGTTCCACTTGAACTTGTTTAATTTATCCGAAATCATTCCCAGGAGGTCCCCAATCACTTTGCCAAATCATTGAACCAATAATCTGACATTATTCCATTCCAAAACGATTACAACCGGAACTTTTATAAAAAAAAATCAAACCGGATCATTCCCACTAAAATTGTCGGATCTGTGATCGAATTGGACACCTATATAAGATCCTCAGATCCACACGAACATCCCACACCTTTCAAAATCACTTAAACAACTCGAAAACATCGGAAATTCAAACCTGCAACTTAGCCGGAACAGTACCGTCGCCGGAATCCACGTCTTCTTCGAATTTCATCGATTCTGGATCGGTTATACTCGTCCAATCAGTATGTTCATACTTATTTAATATTTCTGCAAGTTTAATTCGATTATAATCCTGTTTTGAATCGGAGTCGGGCGGGTTTGACTGGTTTGGGGAAGAAGACGATGAACAGTGATGTTGTTTATTTATTTTCTTTATTTTTTTTATTAAACAGTTTTGCTCTTTAATTTATAATAAATCGATTATAGCTAATTAAAGACTGGAAATTTTAACATAATTATTTTAAACATTGATACTTTTATTAAAAATATAAAACCTGTAAAATTATTTATGAAACTATTTTTTTTTAAATTAAAACAGTTTTAAGCTTTAAAAATGTATTCTAAATCCGATTTTCAGAATTAAATATTGAAATTTTTGTGGTAATTATTCTAGATGATAAACTTTACAGAAATAATATTTTTGCTAATATTTAATAAAGTTTTGATATTTATGTAATTAAAACAGTAGTTACACTTTAAAAGTACAGTTTAATTTTTATAAATCTAGATTATATAACTATGTAATTTGTGTCCAAAATTATTTTTATGATATTACATGCATTATTCTGAGTACAAATAAATTTAGTTACTGTTTTATTAATTACAGGTTATTTTACATAAATAAATCAGTTAAATCACATTAATTACATGGTTTAATTTAATATAGTTAAATTATATAACTATATAAAATTTTGACAGAAAATATTTTTATGACATTAGGGGTATTTTTCAGAGTTTATAAAAAAATTCAGAAACTGATTTGTTTATTTAAATATTATTTTTAATAATTAAAACTCTATAAACTGTTTATCATTACTTTAACCATTTTTATTCCATTTATTCATATAAAATTATTTAAAGGCCCTAATAATTACTGTAAATCAGTAATATTGCATGTTAATAATTAAAAATGTTATTTTTAATTATTCAGAAATAATAGAATTATTTTGATAATTAATCATATAATTATCATATTTATTCTTTTAAACAAAATATTTATTATTTATCAAATAATATATATTTTTACCATCTAAATTAATTTATAATTTTTTTATATCACTTGTACAATATTTTACCAATAATCATTATAATTAATTACGTTATTTAATTATACTAATTAATTATATTTGATTTATTATTACAAATATTTACATTAAAGCAATTACATATCTTTGCAAATTTATTGTCACACCCCTTTCTACGGCGGAAGCACGAGGTGTGATCATGAAAGGTTCTCATTGTATACGAAGAGTAAACATGCTATATGCTCGTAAAATAACATCAAATACCATGATTTGAAAACATAAGTTTAGCGTTTACATCGCTAAGTCGCATAAAGCATTGTCTTAAAAGTTTACAACTTTATTTAAAGTTAAACACAAGCGACATCCACGAGCATAAGCAAGACCACGCGCACATCCATCCTAGTTACCTGAAATACATGTGAGTTTTTGGAAAAACGTCAACATAATGTTGGTGTGAATTCATGCGGTTTTGTATTTCATGTTTGTATACTTTGTATGAAAACATTGTTTGTGAGTAAATCAAGTTTTCATATATAAATCCAGTTTCATGTGTACACCACGTACCCATTTATAATTCAATCTTTTCTTGAGTACCCCACGTACTTCAAGTTATATATCAATCCTCTTGAGTACCCCTCGTACTTCAAGTTATATATCAATCTTCTTGAGTACCCCACGTACTTCAAGTTATATATCAATCTTCTTGAGTACCCCACGTACTTCAAGTTATATATCAATCTTCTTGAGTACCCCACGTACTTCAAGTTATATATCAATCTTCTTGAGTACCCCACGTACTTCAAGTTATATATCAATTTGTATGGTATGAATTTTATGTAAATACAGTATTTCTGTAATTATCAGATTGTTAATGGGTTGCAAAGCCATTAACCTGTGGCACGTCATAGGAAGTCACCAAACCTAAGGCGTTTAATTGGTATATTCTGAGACACAAAAGCACTTCCTCGGTTCTCGCCCCGACCGGGAGTGTGGCTGCCAGGCACCCGTTAGATCTAACCTTTTGTTCTGCGGTCTAGGTATATTGTTGATTAATGGTGCTTCTGTACCCTATTCGTGACACTATTTCTCATAACGCATCCTACTTGGTTCTCGTTCTCTCCAAGCGCGTTTCTTGTTATCATTTCTCATAGCGCCTCTTACTTGGTTCTCGTTCTCACCAAGTGCGCTTCTCATATTCTTATATTTTGTCACACTTGGTTCTCGTTCTCACCAAGTGTACTTCTTGTATTTATATTTCGTCACACTTGGTTCTCGTTCTCACCAAGTGTACTTATTGTATTTATATTTCGTCACACTTGGTTCTCGTTCTCACCAAGTGTACTTATTGTATTTATATTTCGTCACACTTGGTTCTCGTTCTCACCAAGTGTACTTCTTGTATTTATATCATACCAATTATAAATTTTGTACATTTGTACATGTATTTCACCCCCGAAGTTATAAAAATTGAAAACAGTTAAATAGAAAAGGGGGAGCATGAACTCACAACTTTGCGTTCCTAGCGTCGTAAACTCCACCGGGTTTGCTTAATTAACGTCGTAACCTATACGCGTTTTCTTAACGTTAGTCACTAGACTTGCGTCGCACAAGTACAGTCACTCTCTTTTGTATATATTCTTGTGTTAAAAATGTTCTACATTTTTAACTACGTGTTTTACTTATATTATTTTCTCCAAAAATAAATATAAGTCTTTTGTGTTTTGCACTTTGCACCCGAATTATGTATCTTGTAATTTGTATGTGTATTTTTATGTTTATACCCCTCACGAGTATTTAGTGTATTTTTAAGTCTTAATACACTAGTACGTATAACACATACTATATACACTTAGCACAAAAATTGGTGATAAAATAATATATATTTCTCTCTCAAAAATATATATACATAATATCCATTTTTATTCTTGAAGAAATCCTCATTTCTTATCACCAAAAATTAGGGAAACCTTAGTAATACTTCTAAACACATTTTTAGGGAATAAGTTTCTCAAAAACTTATATTTTTCTAAGTGTCAAAATTTATAAAAATTTTGACAGAGTTTCCCCTAAAAATGGAGGTTTCCCACGTTTTCAAAACGTGTGTTTATTTTCTTTTAAATCATTATCAATCATCAACAACAATTATCAACAATAATCGTCAACAATAATCACTAATTTCATGAACTTGAATATTTACAAAAATGCGTAGTAACTTACTAGCACATTTAGTAAGTCTTGTTATCTTTAAAAATAAGTTTAATTTCTTAAAAACTTTATTTTTAAAGAATATGAAGTTTTACAACTTCTAGTCGGTTTTTACGAAAACTATTTCTTCGTTAAAACTTTTGTTACACAAGTGTCCACACACTTGTTTGTTCACAAAAACCACTTTTGTTTGTGTAAGATCCGGTTTAGAACATGTGATTTCTTTTGATGCTTGGTCTTTTGAAAATACCGCTTGTAGATTCGTAGATCTACTAATTTTGAACAATTTTGTACAAGTTACAACATTTTTACACAAGTTCATGGTTTATGTGTGGTAGGGTTTCACCTTTTAACCCTTGTTACTTCTAAAATAGCTTTATGTTAAGATCCATGATCTTACCAAACCGGGTTAAACGATGATCCGAGCTACCACATCATAGATCGGGTCTAGATAACCATATATTTCAAATACTACAACTTTTACACAACTTATGTGCTATTAACCACCATTTTTCATGCTTTTAGTAGACTTTAAAGCATCATCTTGCATGTTAACGAGTTTTAACCGACAAAAATCCTTTTAACCACTTTAGAATAGTTTAAATACGAGTTCTAAGTGTTATACCTCTAGCTCAAGGCTAGGGAAGATTCTAAGCACAAATCGAGTGGATAAAAGCTAGAGAATGAGGTCCTTCGCGTTCCGTTTGCTCCAAGACTCCTAATATGCGACCCTTGATGTTTGTATGATGTTGGAATGGCAAGATCAAAATTGAAAGACGGATGGATGCTCTAGGGGTGTTTGGCCGTAAGTTAGAAAAGAAAGGGAGAGTGGGTGTGTTGAGTTGTGTTGGTGACTTAACCTACTTATAACCAAAGTTCCCTAATATCCAATGTGTTTTATGTCTTCAAAAGTACCATACATATCTTACACAATCTTTACAAATCCAAGGAAAATTCACAAGATCTTCCAATTTAGGCATGTGGGTCGATTTTATTTGGATATGGGGAGGGGGTCTAATTGTAAATGTGAACTAATTAGTTACCTTGTAATCCATAACCAAGTATATAGTTAAGTAGGTTAGTTACTAGCTATTTTAGTGAGTGTTAGGGTGTTCGGGGACCCTAACTAGCTCAGAAAAGATAAATAATGAAAATAACAATATTTTCATGTTCCGGGTATAGTCCGGTCGTTCGGTTACATACCGATTCGTTAAAGTGCTAAATTACACTTTTTAGTGTCGTTTAAGTACCTTTCTTGTACTCTTTCAATTCCCAACACTTAGGGAAATATTCTGGATAATAAAACGACATTTCTGCACAACATTCATATGTTTAAATGCTGAATTATTGCTGAATTTTATAAATTCTGCACTTAAAGTGCGTTTCGGGTGCTTTTTAGTGCTTATATTTGCTTTCGTATTGCATATATATTAACCCTTGTATGTACTCTTGGGTTTTAATGCATTCTTGTGTCGGACCTACACCTAGGCCTCAGTTATAATGTCTGACTGCTTTCTGCAGTTCAGTCGACACAGTGTGTCTTACCGGTGAGTTTACTATTATTCTGACGCAACGCTCTCGTTTATGCATAAAGCAATATTTTGTAGTATACAACGTGCATGAATTCACTTGTTTAATCATGTGTTCAGACATTGCTGACACTTAAACTCATAATTGCAGTCATTAAGCAATAATTATAGTGTACGGAAATTACCGGTTTGTGCCAGTTGTCACAGTCTCCCCCCGTTAAAAGAATTTCGTCCCGAAATTCAGACTGAACTAACTCTCGCTGGAGTCTTCTTGAATAGGTGGGGATACTTTTTCTTGAACTGGTCCTCACGTTCCCATGTGTACTCGGGTCCGTGCTTAGAGCTCCAACGTACTTTGACAAGCTTCACACTGCTCCTCCTGGTCTTGTTGACTTTCCAGTCAGTAACCTCAACGGGTTGCTCTGTAAATCGGAGGGCTTCATCAATATGTATTTCATCCATCGGGATGATCACGTTTTCTTGCGTTGGACTCTTCTTCAGGTTGGATACATGAAACGTATCATGTACTCCGTTAAGTTCTTCCGGTAACTCCAACTTGTATGCCACGGTACCAATTCTCTTCAGTATTCTGAATGGTCCGATATATCGTGGATTCAGCTTTCCACGCTTTCCAAATCTGACTACGCCCTTCCATGGTGAGACTTTTAACAACACTTTGTCTCCCACCTTGAAATCTACCGATTTTCTATTTGGATCCGCGTAGCTCTTTTGTCGCTCTCGAGCCGCCCTAATGCGCTCTCGGATCTGCGCAATCTTATCGGTTGTCTCTTGTACAAGTTCAGGACCAACCATACGTTTATCTCCGGCATCTGCCCAACATAAGGGCGATCGGCATTTGCGGCCATACAGAGCTTCGAACGGCGCGGCTTTTATGCTTGTATGATAGCTGTTATTGTAGGAAAACTCAACTAAAGGTAGATGAGTATCCCAGCTGCCGCCTAGGTCCATGACACATGCGCGAAGCATATCTTCTAACGTTTGTATAGTCCGTTCGCTCTGGCCGTCTGTTTGTGGATGGAATGCCGTGCTTAGATCTAACTGAGATCCAAAGGCTTCCTGAAATGATTGCCAGATTCTTGAGACAAAGCGTCCATCTCTGTCTGAAATGATTGAGATTGGCACTCCATGACGTGCCACAATTTCTCTTAAGTATATCTCAGCAAGCTTTCCAGTGCTGTCTTTTTCTCGGATCGGTAGGAAGTGCGCAGACTTCGTCAATCGATCAACTATTACCCATATCATATCGTGCCCTCTCGGGGTCCTGGGTAATTTCGTTATGAAGTCCATCGAGATTTGTTCCCACTTCCACACGGGAATCTTTGGTTGTTGTAGTAGGCCGGACGGTTTCTGATATTCTGCCTTAACCTTAGCACAGGTTAGGCATTTTCCAACATAGACAGCAACGTCGCTTTTGAGTCTCGGCCACCAATAATATTCCTTCAAGTCTTGATACATTTTGTCCGATCCTGGGTGGATCGAATATCTCGATTTGTGGGCTTCATTAAGGATGACTTCTCGTATGCCACCATAGAGTGGAACCCAAATACGCTTCTTAAAGTATAAGGCTCCCTCTTCGTTTGGCACCATGTACTTCAATGCACCCCGGAGGTATTCAGCTTTACGATTCTCTTCTTTAAGAGCTTCTTGTTGTGCATCTCGAATGCGTGCGGTGAGGTTCGTTCGAACCGTCATTTCCAACGCTCGAACCCTTAGGGTCTTAACCCTTTCTTTTCGGCTCAACGCGTCTGCTACAATGTTTGCCTTTCCAGGATGGTACTTAATCTCACAGTCATAATCATTCAGCAGCTCGACCCAACGTCGCTGGCGCATATTCAATTCCTTCTGATCAAATATGTGTTGTAAGCTTTTGTGATCTGTGAAGATTGTACATCGAGTGCCATATAGATAATGTCGCCAAATCTTCAAGGCGAATACCACTGCACCCAGCTCCAGGTCGTGAGTGGTATAATTTCTCTCGTGAACCTTCAGTTGTCTTGAAGCATAAGCGATGACTTTTTGGCTTTGCATGAGCACGCAACCCAAGCCTTGTCGTGAGGCGTCGCAGTATACCACGAAGTCTTCAGTGCCTTCGGGTAACGATAGTATCGGTGCATCGCAGAGCTTGTTCTTAAGTAGCTGAAAGGCTTCTTCTTGTTTGTGACCCCAGTCGTACTTCTTGTCTTTCTAAGTCAGGGTCGTTAGCGGTTGAGCTATCTTTGAGAAATTCTCAATGAATCGCCGATAGTAGCCCGCTAAGCCCAAAAATTGACGGACTTCGGTCGGGGTCTTGGGAGCTTCCCAATTCTTTATTGCTTCAATCTTGGACGGGTCTACATGAATGCCCTTCTCATTCACCACGTGACCAAGAAATTGTACTTCGCGAATCCAGAATTCGCACTTCGAGAACTTTGCATAAAGTTTCTCTTTCTTCAGTAGCTCCAAGATGGTTCTGAGATGTTGCTCATGTTCTTCTTTCGTTCGCGAGTAAATCAGGATATCATCGATAAATACAATCACGAATTTATCGAGATATGGTTTGCATACGCGGTTCATCAGATCCATAAAGACCGCTGGCGCATTCGTCAATCCAAATGGCATCACAAGAAATTCGTAGTGCCCATATCGCGTTCTGAATGCAGTCTTTGGCACACTTTCATCTTGGATTCTCAGCTGATGGTATCCAGATCGAAGGTCGATCTTGGAATAGTAGCTTGATCCTTGCAGTTGATCAAACAAGTCATCAATCCTCGGTAGCGGATACCGATTCTTGATTGTGAGCTTGTTCAGTTCCCTGTAATCGATACACATCCGCAGTGATCCATCCTTCTTCTTCACGAATAATACTGGAGCTCCCCAGGGTGAGAAGCTTGGCCTTATGAATCCTTTATCCAACAACTCCTGAAGCTGTGTAGATAATTCTTGCATTTCGGATGGCGCAAGTCGATATAGAGCCTTGGCTACAGGGGCAGCTCCTGGAACCAAGTCTATACGGAATTCGACTTGTCGTTGCGGAGGTAGTCCTGGCAGATCTTCAGGGAACACATCAGGAAATTCCTTCACCACAGGAATGTCTTCGAGTTTTGGCTCCACAGCCTTCGTGTCTATAACGTGTGCTAGGAAAGCGACACATCCTTTCCTCAAGCACTTCTGTGCCTTCATACAGCTGATGATTCGAAGAGGCGCGTCTCGTTTTTCTCCATGCACGATGAGAGTTTCACCATTCGCTAAAGGGATGCGAATGATTTTCTCATGACAAATAACTTCAGCTTTGTTCTTGGACAACCAGTCCATTCCGACCACTACATCGAAGCTACCCAATTGAATAGGTAAGAGGTCGATGCTAAAATTTCGTTCACCAAGTTCTAGGGTGCAGCCTCTGACAACTTCGCCCGATTCAACAAGTTTACCATTGGCTAGTTCTATGGAATAAGGAATTTCTAATCTACTAGATTCTACTCCGAGTATGCGTTTAAATTCCACAGACATGAAGCTATAATCGGCGCCAGTGTCGAATAATATGGATGCAAAGTGATTGTTAATGAGAAACGTACCGGTGACCACGTTAGGGTCCTCGCGTGCGTCTCTTGCTCCAATCACAAATGCTCGAGCCGGAGCGTTGTTTCTCTCTGGGCAGTTCTTCATGAAATGATCATTGCTTCCACACTTGAAGCATCCTTGGTTCTGCCCTTTCCCGTTACCACTCTTGTTACCAGCACCATTCCCGTTTCGGTTCTTTCCTTTTCCCCAACAGTCTTCTGTTTGATGACCCAATTTACCACATTTGTCGCACCTTGGAATGCGACAAGCTCCATCATGATGATACTTACATTTTTGGCATCTAGGCATGGAGCCTTGGTATGCTTTGGTTGCGTGGGTTTTCGTCTCCTGGGACGGGTTAGCGTCACGCTTCTTGCTGAAACCCTTGTTGTTACGAGTTGCTTGGTTCAAACTGGCATGCTTTCTCTTCTTGTCGCCGGACGACTCAGCATGCGTCTCGGTCTTCTCTGTTGGGTTTAATGACAACTTCTTCATACGAACACAATCTTCAGTAAGGTTGACAGCCAGAGTTACAGCCTCGGTGATTGTTTGTGGTTTGGCCGACGTCACCATGCCACGAAACTCTGAGGCCAGTCCCCAAATGTAACGTTCAACACGCTTGAATTCGGGAGTCACCATGTAGGGAAGTACTCTAGACAGGTCGTGGAACCTTCGAGTGTAACCATTTATGTCAGCACCTTCCATGGTCAGGTGCCAGAACTCCGTCTCCAGCCTTTGGAGTTCAGCACGAGAGCAGTACTTCTCTCTCATCCTTTCCTTCAGTTCCTCCCAAGTGAGGCCATAAGCGGCGTCATCACCCAAAGTTTGGGCTTGCAGGTTCCACCAAGTCAGAGCTTCATCGACGAATAACCCAGTAGCAAAAGTGACTTGCTGATCCGCGGTACACTTGCTCATGCGGAATGTAGCTTCAGTCTTCTCCGTCCAGCGCACAAATGCTACTGCACCTCCTGTGCCATCATAGTTCATCGGCTTGCAGTCGAGGAACTGCTTGAAAGTGCAGCCTGGAATTGATTCAACCAATTCACGTGTGAGCAATTGAAGAAACAATGAAACAAAGACCGTTCATAAATTTCCTCATGCTTAGTACAGTGTCTCAAGGTTACCTTGAGCTGCATTGCCTCCAGACGAATCTCCATTCCCATTATGCCTAGCGTTGCTTGGTCCTCCACTGTCTTGAGTTTGGTTCGCCTCGTACTGGGCGATAGCAGCGGAGATCCTTTCTTCCAGTAGGGCGTTTAGCTCATCAGCAGTTCTGGGCAGTAGGGGAGGAGGAGGTTGATCGTCATTGCGAGCATTCACAGCTTTCCTGGGTGCCATATTCTGACAGAACATAACACAACAGGGTTACACATTTGTTTGATATCGTCCTACTAGGCAGTAGTAGTATATATATATTCGCAGGTATATATCACATAAGTGACATCAAACAATTATTACTCTAGCAGAGTACTTGGTAGGCTTGCACTGAGGGAATCTATACGTGACAAGACTTGCTGTGGTTTCTGTGCACTGAATTCCATAATTATGTATGCATCCATAATTACGTAACTCCTTGCACAGTCAGCACAGTTCGTTTCATCCTCGTATCTCTTCCTTCAGATAGGCCATTGCTTTCAGGTAAAGTCACATATACTTGTGACATTCTACTTCTAGTACAAGCTAATTATCACACATAATTGCAAGTAGTTTCTAGTCAACGACAAGTGCTACTCAAGTGCACTCTAAGTCTCGTAGTGTCTTTTCTAGACTCATGTAGACAGTTTCAGGCAGTGGATGTCGCGGGACGTTTTATGCAATGAAAACTCTTGGAAAATTGTTTTCGTGAATGGATCCTAGAGATTGTAGACTAGACTCGAGGAGGAATCCTGGTTCACTACAATCGCAGCTCTGATACCAATCTGTCACACCCCTTTCTACGGCGGAAGCACGAGGTGTGATCATGAAAGGTTCTCATTGCATACGAAGAGTAAACATGCTATATGCTCGTAAAATAACATCAAATACCATGATTTGAAAACATAAGTTTAGCGTTTACATCGCTAAGTCGCATAAAGCATTGTCTTAAAAGTTTACAACTTTATTTAAAGTTAAACACAAGCGACATCCACGAGCATAAGCAAGACCACGCGCACATCCATCCTAGTTACCTGAAATACATGTGAGTTTTTGGAAAAATGTCAACATAATGTTGGTGTGAATTCATGCGGTTTTGTATTTCATGTTTGTATACTTTGTATGAAAACATTGTTTGTGAGTAAATCAAGTTTTCATATATAAATCCAGTTTCATGTGTACACCACGTACCCATTTATAATTCAATCTTTTCTTGAGTACCCCACGTACTTCAAGTTATATATCAATCCTCTTGAGTACCCCTCGTACTTCAAGTTATATATCAATCTTCTTGAGTACCCCACGTACTTCAAGTTATATATCAATCTTCTTGAGTACCCCACGTACTTCAAGTTATATATCAATCTTCTTGAGTACCCCACGTACTTCAAGTTATATATCAATCTTCTTGAGTACCCCACGTACTTCAAGTTATATATCAATTTGTATGGTATGAATTTTATGTAAATACAGTATTTCTGTAATTATCAGATTGTTAATGGGTTGCAAAGCCATTAACCTGTGGCACATCATAGGAAGTCACCAAACCTAAGGCGTTTAATTGGTATATTCTAAGACACAAAAGCACTTCCTCGGTTCTCGCCCCGACCGGGAGTGTGGCTGCCAGGCACCCGTTAGATCTAACCTTTTGTTCTGCGGTCTAGGTATATTGTTGATTAATGGTGCTTCTGTACCCTATTCGTGACACTATTTCTCATAACGCATCCTACTTGGTTCTCGTTCTCACCAAGCGCGTTTCTTGTTATCATTTCTCATAGCGCCTCTTACTTGGTTCTCGTTCTCACCAAGTGCGCTTCTCATATTCTTATATTTTGTCACACTTGGTTCTCGTTCTCACCAAGTGTACTTCTTGTATTTATATTTCGTCACACTTGGTTCTCGTTCTCACCAAGTGTACTTATTGTATTTATATTTCGTCACACTTGGTTCTCGTTCTCACCAAGTGTACTTATTGTATTTATATTTCGTCACACTTGGTTCTCGTTCTCACCAAGTGTACTTCTTGTATTTATATCATACCAATTATAAATTTTGTACATTTGTACATGTATTTCACCCCCGAAGTTATAAAAATTGAAAACAGTTAAAGAGAAAAGGGGGAGCATGAACTCACAACTTTGCGTTCCTAGCGTCGTAAACTCCACCGGGTTTGCTTAATTAACGTCGTAACCTATACGCGTTTTCTTAACGTTAGTCACTAGACTTGCGTCGCACAAGTACAGTCACTCTCTTTTGTATATATTCTTGTGTTAAAAATGTTCTACATTTTTAACTACGTGTTTTACTTATATTATTTTCTCCAAAAATAAATATAAGTCTTTTGTGTTTTGCACTTTGCACCCGAATTATGTATCTTGTAATTTGTATGTGTATTTTTATGTTTATACCCCTCACGAGTATTTAGTGTATTTTTAAGTCTTAATACACTAGTACGTATAACACATACTATATACACTTAGCACAAAAATTGGTGATAAAATAATATATATTTCTCTCTCAAAAATATATATACATAATATCCATTTTTATTCTTGAAGAAATCCTCATTTCTTATCACCAAAAATTAGGGAAACCTTAGTAATACTTCTAAACACATTTTTAGGGAATAAGTTTCTCAAAAACTTATATTTTTCTAAGTGTCAAAATTTATAAAAATTTTGACAGAGTTTCCCCTAAAAATGGAGGTTTCCCACGTTTTCAAAACGTGTGTTTATTTTCTTTTAAATCATTATCAATCATCAACAACAATTATCAACAATAATCGTCAACAATAATCACTAATTTCATGAACTTGAATATTTACAAAAATGCGTAGTAACTTACTAGCACATTTAGTAAGTCTTGTTATCTTTAAAAATAAGTTTAATTTCTTAAAAACTTTATTTTTAAAGAATGTGAAGTTTTACAACTTCTAGTCGGTTTTTACGAAAACTATTTCTTCGTTAAAACTTTTGTTACACAAGTGTCCACACACTTGTTTGTTCACAAAAACCACTTTTGTTTGTGTAAGATCCGGTTTAGAACATGTGATTTCTTTTGATGCTTGGTCTTTTGAAAATACCGCTTGTAGATTCGTAGATCTACTAATTTTGAACAATTTTGTACAAGTTACAACATTTTTACACAAGTTCATGGTTTATGTGTGGTAGGGTTTCACCTTTTAACCCTTGTTACTTCTAAAATAGCTTTATGTTAAGATCCATGATCTTACCAAACCGGGTTAAACGATGATCCGAGCTACCACATCATAGATCGGGTCTAGATAACCATATATTTCAAATACTACAACTTTTACACAACTTATGTGCTATTAACCACCATTTTTCATGCTTTTAGTAGACTTTAAAGCATCATCTTGCATGTTAACGAGTTTTAACCGACAAAAATCCTTTTAACCACTTTAGAATAGTTTAAATACGAGTTCTAAGTGTTATACCTCTAGCTCAAGGCTAGGGAAGATTCTAAGCACAAATCGAGTGGATAAAAGCTAGAGAATGAGGTCCTTCGTGTTCCGTTTGCTCCAAGACTCCTAATATGCGACCCTTGATGTTTGTATGATGTTGGAATGGCAAGATCAAAATTGAAAGACGGATGGATGCTCTAGGGGTGTTTGGCCGTAAGTTAGAAAAGAAAGGGAGAGTGGGTGTGTTGAGTTGTGTTGGTGACTTAACCTACTTATAACCAAAGTTCCCTAATATCCAATGTGTTTTATGTCTTCAAAAGTACCATACATATCTTACACAATCTTTACAAATCCAAGGAAAATTCACAAGATCTTCCAATTTAGGCATGTGGGTCGATTTTATTTGGATATGGGGAGGGGGTCTAATTGTAAATGTGAACTAATTAGTTACCTTGTAATCCATAACCAAGTATATAGTTAAGTAGGTTAGTTACTAGCTATTTTAGTGAGTGTTAGGGTGTTCGGGGACCCTAACTAGCTCAGAAAAGATAAATAATGAAAATAACAATATTTTCATGTTCCGGGTATAGTCCGGTCGTTCGGTTACATACCGATTCGTTAAAGTGCTAAATTACACTTTTTAGTGTCGTTTAAGTACCTTTCTTGTACTCTTTCAATTCCCAACACTTAGGGAAATATTCTGGATAATAAAACGACATTTCTGCACAACATTCATATGTTTAAATGCTGAATTATTGCTGAATTTTATAAATTCTGCACTTAAAGTGCGTTTCGGGTGCTTTTTAGTGCTTATATTTGCTTTCGTATTGCATATATATTAACCCTTGTATGTACTCTTGGGTTTTAATGCATTCTTGTGTCGGACCTACACCTAGGCCTCAGTTATAATGTCTGACTGCTTTCTGCAGTTCAGTCGACACAGTGTGTCTTACCGGTGAGTTTACTATTATTCTGACGCAACGCTCTCGTTTATGCATAAAGCAATATTTTGTAGTATACAACGTGCATGAATTCACTTGTTTAATCATGTGTTCAGACATTGCTGACACTTAAACTCATAATTGCAGTCATTAAGCAATAATTATAGTGTACGGAAATTACCGGTTTGTGCCAGTTGTCACATTTATTATTTATGTTAAATTAATATTTTTCATAAGTAATTCCTTTACATCATATTCATTTTCCGAGTCCTCTTGTTAGGTTATCCAAACCACATAATTACCATTTAAACAAAACACTACCAAATCCTATAGATTTAGGATTTCCAATTATCCAATTAAACATTATTGTTAATACATATTCCATATTGTTGCATGTTCAATCAATTAGAGTGACCTGGAATCTTAATTCCAAGAACTCTCACACTTTGCATACTTGTTTGGACTTACCCGAGATCAAGGTGAGTTCATAGTTTCCCCTTTTTACTTTAAACTTTTGGGGTGAAACATATGCTTATAAACTATATATCTATTTTGTCGTATTGATTCACTTGTGCAATTGGTTGATGCTTGAGTTATTACTATTATTCTTTGTGCATTCATTAACTCCGTACAAGCCCATCGGTTATATTATAGCGCTATAGGTGTGACGCCCCATCATACTTCCCGTGAAACTTTGGTGAAACTTTTGGTTGGTATTCATGTCTATTTGAAACTCTTGGAAGTGTGGTGATAAACCCGAGTGATACGTCTGAATGGTTTGAATGTACTCCCCATGTATATACTCGTATTATTCATTTTGCTTTGTGATATATCATATGAAAGCCTTAAACTTATTTTTGAACTATTGTGAAACAAAACCTATGAATTCACTCAACCGTTTGTTGATCTATTACTTTTCTAACATATGTTTCAGGTAACAATGTTTAATGATGCTCTGCAATGATTCACCTGTAGAATACACCAAGACTTGTGCCTTAAGAATAAATTTGAATCTGTTGTAATATATTTTGGAATGTTTGTTGAATTTCCCTTTATTTTCAGATTTGAATGCAATCTTTTAAATTGAACTTAATTATATTTCAACTAAATTTAAACTCCATGTGCTCAAATGCATTCTACCACTTTTCGTGACACCTTTGGCGTTTTCGTCTTCGGCCGGGGTGTTACAAATTGCCCCACGGTGGGTGTAACACCTGTGCCTCCACGGCCATCAAACAAATACCGAACCAATGAAATATTATATTTCATACTTGGGATTGGTAAAAATATGTGTATCATTTTCACGTATCAATTTTTGTTCAATTCCAAACTCTAAATCGCTTTCTGGAAGGTTATACGCGCACCGATGCGTAAATATAACCAGTTTAATGCAACAAACACTCCAGAATAGTGACATAGGCTTAACATACCTTAAATAACCTTTACATAACTTAGAAATAAGTTTTGAAGGCTTTGGTATGGCAAAAAAACAAGTTAATTCGCTTACAGGGACTAAACTTGACAAACTGCGAAAGTATGCCAATTTGAACTGTAACAGACATTCCGGAACATGACCATAAGTTAAACACACCTTAAATATCCTTTATATAGCTTAGAAATAGGCTTTGAGGGGTTCGGTGTGCTAAAATATACTTTTGGGTCATTCAGGGACTAAAAGTGTCAAAAAGCACACAAGTTTGCACTTTTGCGCATAACTTACGTTCTGAATACATCCGGACATCCAAAAAATTTATGTAAGCACTAAAATATTTTATTTTAGTGTTTGGCATAAGAAAAATCCATTCGTCACGTCATTTGGATCGTTTTTCGCGCTTGTGCGCATTCCGTCGTAATTAAGCGAACATCGCGTTCGTACGACCAAACGAACCAACATCCGACATATTTCTGAGCATGTTTCATGTCCACAATGTTTAGGCAACATTTTAGGGCCTTAAAGTTGGCTTTACGGGCCTTAGAAGTGTCGGAAATGGCCTTAAACACGTGCAGGGGCTGAAACTGTCATTTTGGAAACTTATATTCAGATCAGAAGCTCCAGGCGGCCCGCATTATACTTGCCTAATCCTGAAGCGGGCCGCGTCCGACCTTCTGACCAGGTTAACTGCATTTAACAGCAGTTTGCAGCTGTTTAATCCTCCACCACACACTCACACATGCTTAGTCAGCTGATAAGGATCAATTTTAGCCACCATAAGGTTCCGACACTTGTACGGATGCGATTAAAGCACGGTTTCCATGAAACGATCCTAACGGTTCGGGTATTCCTATAAATACCCATCCACCCCCATTGTTTTAATCACTAGAATTCTGATTTGAGGAGCTCTAAGTTGAAACCATTGTTTCATACCTGAGCTACTTGAATCGGGATTAGCATTCGGGGACCCTTCGTAAGTATTCTTTCGTTCTTTTCTTTATTTTATTGCTTTTAGAGTCAGAAAGTCAAACTTTGTTTGACTTTCAGCGTTGACCAGCTTATGGTCAATGCGAAGTTCGTTTGAACTTCGCAACGTGATTGTAATCACGTTGGTTATAGTCCCTTGGGACTATGCCTACTGATTACCACGTTGTCTAGGGTCGTAGGGTAGGTGATCTAATAAATCGCTTATACCTTCGAACCCGACCCAGTTTGGTCGATCATTAGGATCCGACCAAATACATTAGGTGACCATAGTGTATAGGGAATAACCTTCCGAGGTTATACCTTATGGTCACATTGTTTAAGTAGTTGTATGATAGGTAGTTTATATGCCTTAGGTAAATTACCAGAATACCCTTTTCATGTATAATTGGTAATTAAGCATATGTAACCTAAACTTTTGTCACATAACTGATTATGTAACATGTTTAGGCATATAACACTTGTCATAGGGCTAGTTAGGTGGTCCGAACGCGTTTCACGCGAACGACGCGTTAAAGTAGCATAAGCTACCTAAACGGGTCGTAATGGGTCGTAAGCACTTAGGTTAGGTTTCATTTAGTATATAGGCTTTGTTAAACTATATGACACGAGTCTCCATACTCGTTTGGTTTACGAACCCTCATTCTATCTAAATCCTCCGATTTAGGTCCGGTTTATTAACATAGTTACCTATATTAGGTGCCGTTTGATATCCGCGATCTCTAGCATTGTTTGGTTGTTACTCAAGGACTACTAAGCAATCTCAAGTGAGTACATAGACCCCTCTTTTACTGTTTTCCAAACTGTTTTGGGGTGAAACACATGTGCCTACTTGTTACTTTCGTGTTTTCCTGTTTTCACATCATATACTTGTTATGTTCATTAGTACACTATTAGTACATGATTTACATTACATTTCTGCTATGTATGTTGACTGATAGCATGCTAGCACATTGATTTACATGACTTTTCTACTTTGTATGTTAACTTAGCATACTTAGTACATCATTTTACATTGCATCTCTGTTGCATATGTTCCAGTAACATATGGACACATTGTTTTACAGCTCTACCTTGTATGTTTACTCTAGCATACTAGGTACATTATCTTCATCACATGCTTACATTTTGGTATGACATTTGGTTTGTTTAAATGAGACAATGTACATTCATTAACACCGATCATGCCGCTCGGTAGTAGGTAGTGGTACCATAGGACTTGACAAATCCCATTCCTGAAATCTCGGGTTTGTTTGGACGTAAAGAATGACCGAATCCGAATACATATTCTTTTGATAACTCACTTTTACATAGTTATCCGACTGTCTCAAGGCTTGGATGTATGAATTTTCACAATACCGCATAAATGTTCATATTCAGTATAGCATGCATATATTTTACAAAACATAACTTTGATTTAAACCAAGTTTTACTTCAATACTTTGTTTTGTACATTTTTACTTATGGTTTAAGTAGTCTTAATTTTACTTACCATACATATCATTTTGGTTATACATTACTTGACTACTTTTGGATTATAAACATTTGACATGGTATATACAAGGACTTTTGACTATTGGTTTAAACATAGACTTATTACATTGTTGGTTTGGTTTGAGTAAGTGATTAATTAACGAGGCGGGTGTAATATGATACAAACATGGTGGATACGCCGCTGGTACTTCCTATATATAAGTGTTTGTATGATATCACATATTGTAGTGTTATTTGAATCATTTCAATTTGAGACATATAACATTTTATACAAATAACATACTTTTCACAAGACATTGTTTTACAAAACAACTTATCTTTTACAAACTCATTTTACTTGGTTATTCATTTAACCATACATAATTCTCTTACTTATACATATCATTTGATCTTATTGCTTTTTAAACGATTTACAAAACAAAGCAAACTAAAAGGTTCATGACTAAACATTTTCTTAAACATAAGTCATGAATCTCATTTTCACAAAACCTATGTATCTCACAGGCATTTTTATGCTGACGTACCTATTTTCACATGTGTTTTCAGGAGATGATGCATAGGACTTATCAAGACATACTTAGGCGGACCCGTGCCTTAGTGACTTAAAACGAGACAAGAACTAGTTAATTTATGTTATGTACTCTTTACTTCTTGTTTAAAGACAATGTAACTCGCTTGTTTGATGAATAAAACGAAACTTTAATATCCATGGTTGTGAAACATTAATTCTGTTACAACACTCCCCGATGTTTCCGCCACGTTTTGTATGTTCTACGTGGTCGGGGTGTGACAGTGGGCGCCAAACTGTTTTGGTCAAAAATCACACAAGGATAATGCAACCAAATCCGATTTTGTGAGGTGTGATGCTTGGTTATATGATCAAATGTATGAACAATGAAAGAATGAAATGAATGTTGAACACAAGGATTTATACGAGGAAAAAGCCCTTGATCAATGTATGATCTCCGGCACAAAAAACCTAAGGTGATGGAAACTACCGATCACCAACTATATTAAACAAACAATGTTTACAAATCGGGATGACAACAAGCTTGGTACAAGGATCACTAGTGTGCAAAAAGTGTGCAATCGCCGAGAGTTGTTTAGAGCTCGAGTGCAGTGTGTTGCTAATAATTCTTATGTCTAAACAAGCTTGTTATCCCCATTTTAAAATAGAAATCAACTAGCTAACTAACAATCTGAAAAAGGTGCAAGCTCCCCACGATCACCACAACGGTTGAAGAACTTATGCACGTGCAGAATAATGAAGCAAATTCCCCTAGAATCTCGGTTGAACAAGTCCTTATTCGAATACTCCTGCAAAACAAATTCAAATACAATGGAAACAATTGTTAAGGTTAGGATAATAATGAGGATCCTGGATCCTTAGTCCTGCAACGTCTTCTAAGGATCCTTAATTCAAACTGAACTGAGGATCCGTGATCCTGGCTGCACTTGAGGATCCGTGATCCATAAGCTTGGAAATTCTATCCCTAACAGGTATATTCACCTGTAAGACAGAATCTAGGGAATCTTGATACGGGAGTATATTCTGAGGTGGGATACACTACTAAGTAAGTCATAAAACACTTAATCTTGTATCTTGAAACAATTAAAGTCTGTGTAGAAATTTAAGTGGATCAACATACTGACAATCTAGGTGAATTGTTTAAAGCTTAAAGTTTAAATAGATCAACGGTGTTAGTGATGTATTTCAAAACTGATATGATCCTCTTACATAAACTCATAAAAAATATGTCTGTAAATATGTTTGTACATAGTTGTTACATTTCATTTCATTTCGGAAAAAATTCAAAAAGTTTTTGTGTGTGTTTTAGCATAAAGATTGTAAAATACAAAAAGATTTTGTGTCACCTTATGTTTCGACAACCGATGCTGAGATGCTGAATTTCAAAATCTGAATATGCTGAACATGTTTTGAAATAATCATATGTTCATTAATTTGAAACTTGAATTTGAAAGAAAATTTCAGTTTGTTCAAAAGTGTTCAACCAAGGTCATTAATTTGGACTTGGTAGATAAACCGGATGATCAAGGTTATTAATTTGGACTTGATTATCTGAGAGGGTTATTGATAAATATGTTTGAAATTTGTTATAAAAAATGGATTTGAAAATTTCAAAGTTTGAATCTAAAACGTTTATTTGAATGTTAGTAAGTTGTGACAGGAAGCTGAAAGATTAAGGGGAGCAGAACAGGAGGCTGATTGTAAGGGGGAGCTAGGTAGAATGTTGAAAAGAGGAAAGGAAGCTCAAGTTAAGAGGGAGATTGTTGAGCTGACATGTCAAATGAAGATTGTTAAAGCAAGGAGGAGATTGTTGATATACGAGAATGTTAAAGTTATTGAAGTGTTGAAGATAGAAAATGAAGCATGACTACAACAACATCCAAGGGGGAGATTGTTGATACACGATGTTTGTTGCCTCTGTCAATGTTCATATTTGTATGTTTAGAAATACTTATTAGAAGTGTCAGATATGTAATGTTAGGACCCTTTGCACGAAGGAGCCTTTCGCAAGAAGGAGCCTTTCACACGAAGGGACTTGGTCAGTCATTTGTAAGGTCACTTCGCACAAGAGTCCATTCGCTCCTAGGGTGTTTTGCACGAATGGCCATTAGTATAAATATGTGTGTTTGTGTTCTCATTTGTAACTTTTAGATTTTGGTAGCGAAGCTCTGCCAGTTTGGTTTCTTGGATCTGTAACATCAAACCATTAATGAAACCAATGATTATAGATGAAATCTTGTGTGTGTCAACATTCCTAATGGATTCCGCACATTACGGAGTGCTTATTTGAATCGGCCAGAGCATTTTCATGAGCGAAATGATCCTCACAAGATATGAGAATACACAAAGTATTCTCAGAGGTATGACGTCACACACAGTAGCAGCCGCCAATGCACACACAATGATTAGGGTTTTCTTGCCAGAGTAACTTTCCACAAAAAAACATTGTCTTGTCATTATTCCATAAAGGTATTTATACAAGACACATCCAGACACCCATGTCCAGATAGACAAAATAGACCCAAAGCCCAATAACAAACTAAACCCGGACTGAGTAACATAAACTCAAGTCCAGACAACACATATATGATAAACTCGGACTAGGGAACTACATACCCTAAGTCCAGAATACAAAGGATAAACATAAACCCGGATTAGGGAACAAACCCTAATCTGGACTACTCTAAATTCGGACATAACTGTATAAATTCGGACAGAACATAAAGTTATTACAAGTTACATTCAAGACCCTTAACTATGGAAATCCAGCACTTATCACCCAAGTGCATTTACAGAGGTTTTATTTGAGATCTGATCAAGTGATGATACTTAGGCATTACTTATCATGTTACAAACATATCCTATGTTCTACTTGGAGTATGGATGCTTTGGGGATAATTTGATGTATGTATTATGCTTAAAAATGGGGGAAAATGGTAGATTTAATCATATAAATGTGTGACATATGTAGATCTGAAAATATCATTATGGTAATATGTTATTTGTGCATAAAAGTCAGACGATA
Organism: Helianthus tuberosus; assembly: GCA_030545235.1. Taxonomy (NCBI): domain Eukaryota; kingdom Viridiplantae; phylum Streptophyta; class Magnoliopsida; order Asterales; family Asteraceae; genus Helianthus; species Helianthus tuberosus. Next base: position 59,472,993 of record CM060375.1, read on the forward strand.
AGTATTGGTATAATTAGGATTGTTTATGTGGTTGTCTTAGACTTAAAAAAGGTGTAAAAATGGTAATTTTCGGTATGAACGAGGCATGCATGATGAATCTGATTTAGAACAGAAAATTTAGGAATAGTATATGATGTTAAAACAGGTCTTAAAGTGTATGAAATGATATTACCATGTTTAATGTGTTCTATATGATGTTTAGGATTCAAAATCGCTACTTCTATGCTTAGAAATTGGTCACAATTAGGCAACATATGGTTAAATAGTATGAGCTTGCTTTGAAAGGTGAAATGCTCTTTAACATGATTAATATGACGATATATGATGTATTATAGCCTTGCATGATGAATTTGGGATGTTCAGAATGTGAAAAGTGTGTCAACGGTACATAAAAATACATGTGGTGCTACTATGGAAAACTAGGTGTTTTGTGTTATGACTAAGTTGTTAGGATCTGAGTTTGATACTTGTGAATTAAAGCAAATTAAAATAAGTAATTCTGATTGCAATTCAAATAATAAATTCACAAGTGGAAGATATCATCAACAACTATTTTTCTATTATAATCAAATGATTACCAAAAGTTTTACAGAATGATTCTACAATCTCCCTCTCAGCCTGATCATTCACAAATCTATTCGTAGAAGAGAGGATGTGTGTGAAGTGATCAAATAGATCTCTAATAGGTGAAATCTATTTATACTAAGTACGAAAGCTCTGTTTGTGATTAGCTGACATCACCCTGATAGTGACATCTAATATTCCTAACAGAAAAGATTCCACAAATGTTGCAAGCATGTGTGGGAATCAAACAATTGGTCTAACTATGCTAAACACTATTAAAAGCTAATACTGTTACATTGGGAAGCAACTGTTAAGCTGTCACACCCTCAATTTCCACATGCGGAGTTTTACCGCGAGACGTATGACCGACCAAGATCTAGCCACTAATCATGTTGAACGAAGCATTTAAAATTATAAAAGCTTCACTAATAACATGATTAGTGATAAAGTTTAATTGTCCAAAACACGGTTTATGTTGCAACGGAAAAATAAAGTAAAACCCATCAAGAACTTAACACCACAAGTTTAATAAATGTTCAAAACATAAAGTTTAACGAACCACCCACTCCAGCTGATTGCAACGCCCGTCCATAGCTGTACCTGCTGACCTACAAAGCATGCAACTACGTGTCAACAATAAAGTTGGCGAATTCACAAAATTTAAGTTTTATCAAAAGTAAAGTTCACAATGTTTTTTATTTACGTATAACTCGGGTAGCTAACCTTTATCACATGACTAAACTGTGTACCGAATGCTAACATTTTGTTTCTACCCTCATTAATGTCTATCAACATTAATGCAAGAGTGAAGGTTAAAAGTTCACACCCGGCCTCTAGCACGGTGTGAGGTTTGTCAAACCTAATAGCGCTATCAACTAATACCCCGCGTATGCCCACCAGGCAATCTAATCGGTAAAATGTATGGACTTTCAAGATAGAGTTTTCGTTTAGTCCCAGTGTACTATCCACCTCCAGTGGATAACATGTTTCAGTGGTTCACAAAAGGAACCCCATGCGTATCCCCAAACAGGGCTACCGCAAAAAGAGTTGTTCCAACTAGGAACGCATGCTTTTGGAAAATGATTGTGAACCCACCTTAGTTTGCTCAGTTGTAAACTTGAAAGGTAATCAGGAAATTCAACCTCTTCCTAATATGTTTACCGTTTCAATTAGTTTAATTTATGAATGCCTACACGTAGTCTAACACATAATCACTGAATCACGTTGTCATGCAATTACATGTTTAGGTAAGTTAGTGTAGATGATCGTCTAATTCCATATAACGGATTCATAGACACCCGTTAACGTTTCTAATAACATACAACACTTTGTTGCTACATATAAGCATATTTAAAACGTTCACAAACACTTTCAGCTCATTGCAGTTTCATATCAGTTTTAGGCAGTTTTTCAGAATTTATTTAAAATACTAAGCGAGCTCAGAAAATTGCGATATTTTAACACAGCATGCTACTTAGTCCCCGGATATTAGTATATTTTTCTCATGACCTGAATCTTTACAGAAAAAATCACTAAAAATAGTTATTTACACATAGCTCTGATTTATAACTTTCTGATGACTGTTTACACCAAAAATTATTTAAAAATCCTCGTTTATTCTTTTTACAAAATTCTAGTTGGAGATTATCGGTGCCTCCTGGAAGTACTTACAGTAAAATTTTAGATCATAACTCAATTCCTACATTGAGTTATGACATTCGTAATGGACTTCAAATTCTGACAAAAAATGCAGCCTAGACCTTTGACACGGAATAAATCATTAAAAATACCAAACAATGTTGAAAAAATGCGATTCTAGTTGAGTTTGAAAGATATTTCCTGGAAGTTCATCATAGAATAAAGAAAAATAAGTTTTTGATAAATTTTGACCCGGTTATAGCCGCTTAAAATCGGCTGTAATGTTTTGGATAGAAGCTGATACGTTACCTAAATTCCACAGACTAATATCAAACAAACCCAACGACTTATATACTTCATTTACAACAGGTTTGTATCACAAATAAGACCATGTAGCAACTAATTTAACACTAACCACCAGGTTAAACCCATAAACAACACCCAAGAGACATACCCGAACACGTGATTCAATACAATCCCAACAAGATAATTTCTAATAACCCAAGTATTTGACAAAATTTCCATTATTATAATAAGCCATAAAATGTAACCAATATATTATCAAAACTCATCAATGTTTTCGTCAGGACCATTCAAAGAAACGTAAACCTTATAACTAACCGAACCCGTAGTCGACCTAAACACCCTATACACGAGATCCTTAGCAATTATTACTACAAAAATCATCAATTTGTCAAGAACATCAAGTAATGCAGCCAAGAAACCCAGATACATCAAGAATCAAAAGCCATAAAACGATGTTTACCGAGTTATAGGGTGACGAGAGTTGCTAGAGACTTGAAAACAATGAACTCGTGAGACTCCTTGATCCCGTTTCATGTCAACTGTGGCAAGAGGGGAAGAGCAAGTACGATCTCATGTTGGTGTATGTTGTTTAGGAAGTTTTGAGGAATTAGAATGCTAATGAAAGTCATGCACCAATTTACGTAATATATAAACAGAAGACTTGTGGGGCGGTTTGGACTTGAGTCCGATATGGGCTTGAGCCCATGATGAGGATGTTGGCTAATAAAACAAATAAAGAGGGCGTAGGCCCGTGATGATGGGAACAAGGAAATTGTTGTTTTGATATTGTCTTTGTTTCGATATTGTCATTATTATTACTTTTTTTTTACATGGAATCAACTAATATAAATATAAATATACAATTAGTCAACTAATATACATGTATAATATTCATGCTATGGTTCGGGCCTCATAAGTTTCGAGTTACGTGAGTGGGTTGAATCGACAAGCGAGACATATGCTTAGGTTCAAACGGTTCGATTCGGTTTAACACGATATGGGTTTGGTTTCGAACATTCGTTAGCGCACCATAAATTAAATAAGTATAAAATTAATTCGTCGAATAATATAAGTATATAAATTGATTTATAACTGTGAAACTAATGGCTTTTACCTTGAGATTACGGGTTGTCACATAAGTTATCCTCTGTTGCTTTGTTCCAAACATCCGTTTGGCCAGACAGATGTTTGGTCTTCTTTATTAGACTTTTGCTTCAATAGACTTTAGGACTTGAACGGACCTTGTTTCTTCATTAACAACGGTTCCAAGGCTTCCAACAGATGTTAGCTGGTCTTCAACGGATGCTCTGATTCAGGTGTTCAAGATTTACTATCTTTGGAGGAAATTGTTTTATCAACTGTTTATTTCTTGATCTCTTGTTCATGTTTTTGCTTTTGAATATCATTTATTCTTTTGTAGGTCTAACAATCTCCCCTAGAATAGATGATGCCAAAACAAATTTTTGTTTGATCAATCTTTATTTCTCATCAATTGTTCTCTGATTTGTCATTTGAATCGTAATTCAAAGTTCTGAGACTCAGTGTCTTCTGGATCCCTTTCCAGTGGAAGACTTAGTCATGAGGCACTTTTCAATGAGGTCTTTTGCACCTCCCCATTGGCCCTGAGCATTATCAATTCATGGGTATCTTTTTTTTATTTCCATTTTAGAATTTTGAGGCCAGGGGGATTTGCTGGGACCAGAGTTATTGCTGATGAGTTTGGGGACAAACCTTCCCATGATAGTGTCAGCTAGATCTTCTCTCATGGCTTCATCCTTCTTTTCAAATTTTCTTTTTAGAAAGTTCCTTGCAGCTTTTGAGATATTTTTTTTTCTGATGGAAACTCAGAAGGTTCAACCAAGTTTTTTTTAATGAGGTCTAGTTGATTATACTCTGGTGTTTTTGGTAGTGAGGGATCCTTTTCTCTTTTGACTTCCAGCTTTTTATAGTTTTCAAGGGTTGTTGACTCATTCCATTTTGCCATTGTCTTTAAGGTGCCATGTTTGTAGCAATATCCAACTCTTCCTTCATTATTCTAATTAGAGCCCTTTTATCTTTTGATTTCTTTCCATTTTTCTAGTTTGGGGTGAAGGATTGATGTCAGGAAATAGCTTCAACTTTTCAATTCTTACAATTTCATCCAACAAGGATTCAGTTGGCCATCCTGTGAATTGTTCTCTATAAGCATCATATGGTTTCTTTTCCATGATGTGATTAAGGCAATCTTCCCTAAGCAACTTTTTGAGATCTGCATCAGTTATGGGATCATGTGATAGATTTCTGTAGATCAAGTGGCATAGCCTTGTAAGGCATCTACCTTTTGTATTCTTCTAACAAAATTTGTTGAACGTGTTTATCATCCTTCCCTTGGTTTCTTTCCAAACCATCCTTTTAGCCTGCTTTTTCTTGAGCTCCATATATTCTTTAACACTAGATGGCCTTTGAAGGTTTGCAGATGGAAGAGATGATGATGGTGGTGATGATGCTGGGAGTGATGGGGTTGTGGTTTTGATAGAAGATGATTTGATGGGTGAGGTTATCATTTTTCTTTTTCTGGTTTATGGGATGGGTGGTAGTAATGTGGTAAGTGTTGTTGTAACATCTGTTGGCAATTTTAAAATGCCAACAGATGTTTGGGGCGGTTGAGCAGTGGTTTGGAATGGTTGAGTAATGGTTTGAGATTATAGCTACTCTCCCCTTTTTGCATCATCTGCAGGATACCTAGGTGTTTGAGTGGTGCCAGTTTCTTGGTGAAGATGATCTTTTATGTCTTGGATCTCAACTTGTGTATCATTGTATCTAGCTTCAATCATATTCCTAATCATTTCCATGTGTTTGTTGTGAGTGGCATCTGCAGACTTCTTTTGGAGTTGAAGATAAGCTTGAGGATGGAACCAAACGTTTTCTGTAAGCGTTGCATTTGTTGGGGGAGGCTTAGAGTTTTGCACCAAGATCTCCATCATGTCTTTTATCTTAGCTACAGATGTAACGCTTCACATTTCTGTGCTTTCCATATCTAGATAGATGTATTCACATTTCTAATTTTAGAAACTTGTATTCGTACTTCGTATCAACCGTTGTAATCTCGAGGCTTTGATCATAATGGAAATTGTGTTTGTTTCAACCTTATTTGATCATTCTTACACAACATGTAATCAATCACACAATACATACAATTTTTACACAACCGACACATATTTACGTTTATTCGATATTTAAAATTCAATCAAATATATACTATGTTCATAACATGCTTAAACACCACCCTTTAACCCATAATTTATGCTTAGCATATAAACTTAATGCATAATATAACCTAACTAATAAAATAAAAGGAACAAAATGCAACTTTAGCTTTCTGACCAGGCTTACGGACCCTAAGCCAAGTACCATACGGTCCATAAGGACCTCAGGTCTGGCAGTAAGCTAGTAGCTTCGCGAATTTTGCCTTAGTTGCACTTTTCAACCAACTAACCTCCACCTAACCTCATTAAACGGCAAACCCTAATATCCCCCTTATAAATAAGCCTTCTCCACACTCTCTTAACCCTTTATACTCTCTCAAGATCCCACAAATAATCCAAACTTCCAAGTGTTGGCAGAGTGTACTCTAGTCCAAAACAGTGAGTTTTGGACCTTGTTCTTCATCTTTCATCTTGTTTTCTTTCTTCAATCTACTTGGATGACCTCCAAGGATGTTACCCAAGGTCCACCAAAGTGTGACAAGGTGGTACATCACTTGTATAAGACTCTAAAGTCAGATTTGAATTCTGTTTATAAAAACTTTTACAAACATGTTTCATTTAATTGTTCATCATATGAAATCTTGTACCAATCTTGTCCCCAATCAAACTCATGATTGTGGGGCTTGTGTATGGTTGATTTCCATAAGATTAGAGGTCAACATACCTCCTAAACTCTCTGTTTTAAAGGTTCCAAGTAACATAAACAAGTGTTGAAACCATCCAAGCTCACAACCTTCAGGTAGTGTTTGGTATGCAGGAATGAGCGGCATAATGGAATGGATCATTACAAGGGAATGAATAAAAAAGTGTTTGGTTGGTCAATGGATTGGAATCACTCATTCCATAAGACATTCCATTCCTTCAAAATCATTCAATCCACCTCCTATTTTTTCCATTCCATCCTCTATTGCACCATTCATCAACAACACCACAACTCACCACCTTCGCCACCACCCACCACCACCACCACCCACCTGCGACGCTATCACTGCCTCCACTCGTAACTCGTCACCGCCTCCACCGCACCCCCGACAGCCACCACCCGCCATCGTTGCCACCCACAGTCGACTCCACAACCACAACCACAACCACAACCACGGCCACTAACCACCACCGAGGTCGCCGCCGCCGCCACCCCCGTCACCGTCACCCGCCATCACCGTCGACGCCACAACCATCGCCATAACCACCAACCTTCGCCACCACAACCACTGTAGGATCGGTGAATCGATCAAAAGAGACGTTCAGAAGAGTTCTCGATCAATACGAAAGGCGGAATCAGACGTATTGATGTTATAGCAGCTTGATTTGCACTAAGAATCACTTTAAATGTCGAATATATTGATTTCACAATGTTACAAGGGCTGGTGACACTTCGGCAGAGCTTCGCTACCGGAATCAGAAGTTACAAATGAAGAACCAAGACTCACTATATATAGGGATTGCCAGGTCGCATGAACCATTCCATACGAGCTGGTCCAGGTCGCACGACCTAGCCAGGTCGCACGAACTGGTCACCTCGTGCGAGGTGGCTGGTTCAGCCCTGTTTCCCATTTCTCTCGTACAACGTGTCTTAGACTATCTAATCTATTACATGACTCGATACAAGACGAAGTCAACAGAGATATACACTAACAACCACCGCCACCACCAACAACCACCACCGCCACCCACCAACATCCGACGTCGCCGCCTCCACCGCCACTCGCCGTCGCTGCTACCACCCACCAACGCCACCTATAACCACCCACAATCACTACCACTGACCACCACCACTCACCGCTGATTTTATTCCTTTGTTTTTCTTGCCTATCAAACAATACACAATAATAATTTATTCAATTCCCACATAGTAACCAAACAAGACATGGAATGGTAATGATCCATTGCTTTCCCTCGTCAATTCCATTACTTCGTCCATTCCATTACCCCATACCAAACAAACAGTACGTTTTTTCACCACGTCGGTTATCCAGACAGACACACTCCCAGTAACAAATCAAAACAATAACGACCGAAAGCGCCGGAAAGGCTTAGGCTATTCACACACCCCCTTGGTCTATTCGCACACCCCAAAACGCCCCTTTGGCCAAAGCGGGACGCTTTAGGGTAAAGTCAACAGACAAGGGTTGAGCCTGTCAGTCCTTGTCTGATGACCTCATACCAAAGTGCCCCGCTTTGGCTAAAGCGGGGCGCTTTGGGCTGGCTGTTTATTTTTGGGGGAGAAGTGAGGTTTTGGTAGAAAAAAAAACGGGTTGTTGGTTTGTTGTTTGGTTGTATTCGGTTGTGTTTTTTTTTTTTGTTGAAAAGTTGTAGATTTTTGGTTTATTTTTATAAAACATATATAATTTAAAGTTGATTTAAAGTTGTTTTATTTTTACAAAACATATATAATTTAAAGTTTTTTTTTTTAAATATCCACGATTTTTCTATCTTTATATATAAGGCCAAACAAATTACACCAAGATAGCCGGTAAGCGGGCAACAAGCTGCGCCGCTACCCCCTTTTGAATAGCGAAACCTAACCTAGTAAAAACGAAACCCCGATCTCTAAGAGACGAAATGTTGCTGTGAACAACCCGTTGGACCCGTTCAAGAAATCTGATGGCTTCTGGGGCTAGCGAGCCAAAGGTTATTTTAAAGTTGTTTTATTTTTACAAAACATATATAATTTAATTGTCAGTATTATATATATATATATATATATATATATATATATATATATATATTTTAATTTTACACTTTCCTCTTCACATTGTATGAATTAGAAAAGGAAAAACACTACCATAGGTGAACCCACCAGAAGAAATCGCAGGCTGATACATAAAAATACATATAACAAGTTATCGTCTTCAGAATCAGATGAATATTACAAACACTCAGAAAATCACCAAAATGATATTGAAATTTGTGAGCCTTCTATTAATTTTGGGAAACATGAAAGAAGACCACCTAATGAAACGAGGTTTCATAATCATGGGAAACGAAGAAATATGATCTTGGAAGAGATCGAAGATGGGTACAACTTCAAGTCATGAAGATCACTCTGCAGAAGTTGATCATGACGACTGTAATAAAACGGAACATAATCCCATATTGTCTAGAGAAGCACTTTTATCATGTTGTCAAAGCCCCCGTCCTGGTGTTACCCGGTCTAGGAGCCGCGGGATAGAAACCCGTGGTATTTATTATTTAATTTGACGGCGGAAGTTTAACAGGATCTTTAAAAACTTGAAAATGCCCAATTATTTTATTTCACAAATTGGGACAAACCCCATAATTTACAGTAAAGGGAATTTCACGAGGAAATCCCTTGTTTTACAAAACATGTTTATTTATTTTACTGAGCCACCACTTCAAGCTTGTTAGTGCTCCGTAGCACGTTTTCCTTGATTCACAGTAAGTCACCTGAAACATGTTTAAAAATATTTTATCAGCGGGGAAATACTAGCGAGTCACTCAATTTTGATAAAACAACACACAACTATGAATTACAGCATAAGAGCGATTACAATGGCTACTACCTTATTTTTATCTGGCGCCGTGTCACACCCTGGTGACGATGGTCATACCACTATCGGGTCCTTTCACCCAAGTAGTGATGATTATCACTGTTAGGTTTGTTAACCTAACCGTGAGAGATTAGTAATGTGCACAATACCCCACTTGCCAGTGATTCAAGATAACCACGACTTAATCCCTGTAATTATAACTTTTTGAAAATAATTTGAGGTGTAGTAAAACAACTGATAAAAAGAGAATGACTCACATTGCAAGTTTAGACAGGCAGAGTCTAGTCTACTGATTTAGCCTTGTAACCTAGTTTAAATGACAATGCATACGAAACTAGGTCAGTAACTTAATACAACAGTTACGATAAACTTCACAAAATCAAAACCCTCACGACGAATGACAAAGTATAGCCCAAATACGGGCAGTACTTAAACATCCATCGGATTGGTTTCAATCGATCGGACATTGTATCGTAGCAGTGATCGTGTTATTACCCTTAATCGTAGCAGCGTCGTGACCCCTTAATACTCGTTTTTAAGCAGAATATGGACTTTTGAAACTAAAATTTCGAACACAGAAGCAAGTCCCATGCACAGGCTACTTATAGCAACATTTTAAGTTTTACGTGGCCCGCGTAAACCTTAACAGGAGTTTTACGCGGCCCGCGAGGGCCCCTAGTCTACGTGTAGGGCTGGTGTGTCACAGGTAGGTCCGCCACGTGGCTGCCACGTGGCCTGTAATGCTTATCCGGTGATCTTGAGTTTGGCGCGGCCCGCGTAAGCCTAGGCATACGTTTTACGCGGCCCGCCTGAAACCAGATTTCCTTGTTTTCTTGGTTTTTCATGAGGATTAGGGTTTCAGGGGTCCGGGTTTTTTCTTACGGGTCGTTTTTGAATATTTTTGCAGGTCCTTACATCCTCCCCACCTTATTTAAAATCTCGTCCTCGAGATTTACTGAAATAAGTGAGGATACTTTCGCTTCATTTCTGATTCCAGCTCCTAGGTGTATTCGGGTCCTCTTTTTGAATCCCACTTAACTTTGACCAGTACCAATCTTTTGTGTTTAAGGAATTTGATCTTTCTGTCTTCTATCTGAAGTGGTTTCTCTATGAATTTTAACTTTTCATTTACCTCTATATCTTGAAGAGGGACTACCAGGGATTCGTCAGATAAACATTTCTTGAGGTTGGATACATGAAATACATTATGTACCCCGGCTAACTCTTCTGGTAGTTGTAAACGATAGGCAACTTGTCCTATTCGTTGAATTACTAGGAATGGTCCTATGTATCTTGGATTTAGTTTTCCTTTCTTACCGAACCGAACTACTCCTTTCCAAGGAGAAACTTTTAATAGTACTTTGTCTCCAACCTGGAATTCTAATGGCTTGCGTCGATTGTCGGCATAACTTTTCTGGCGATCTCGAGCCATCTTTAGTCTTTCCTTGATTTGAGAAATCTTGTCGGTGGTTTCTTGCACGATCTAGGGACCTGATAATTGACTTTCTCCTATTTCTGCCCAGCAAACTGGGGTTCTACATTTTCGTCCATACAGTGCTTCGAACGAGGCAGCTTCTATGCTTGAATGATAACTATTGTTATAGGAGAATTCAATTAAGGGTAGGTGGTCATCCTAGTTTCCACCAAAATCTATTACACATGCCCTAAGCATGTCTTCCAGGGTCTGGATCGTCCTTTCACTCTGTCCGTCCGTTTGGGGATGGTATGCAGTACTTAAATTCAATCGGGTTCCCATTGCTTCCTGGAAACTGGTCCAGAAATGTGAAGTGAAGCGACTATCTCTATCTGATACAATGGAGAGTGGGACTCCATGTAATGATACTACTTCGTCTACGTATAACTTAGCTAATCTTTCCATGCTAAAGGTTTCCTTCATGGGTAGAAAATGAGCTGATTTGGTTAATCGATCCACAATTACCCAAATTGCATTATTTCCTTTTCTGGTTTTGGGTAACTTAGTAATGAAATCCATGGTTATTAGTTCCCATTTCCATACGGGCATTTCTAATTGTTGTAGTAGACCTGAGGGTTTCTGGTGTTCTGCCTTAACTTGTGAACAAGTTAGGCACTTAGAAACGTATCTAGCTATGTCCTTTTTCATACCAATCCACCAGAAATTGTTTCTTAAATCTTGGTACATCTTATTATTACCAGGATGCATGGTATACCTAGATTTATGGGCTTCTTCTAAAATTTTATCTCTTAAGTTTCCTTGCTTAGGTACCCAAATCCTTTTCTTGTGGAATCTCCAAATTCCATCACTTCCTTGCTCTAATTCCTTTATTCGTCCTTTCATTCCTTCAGCACTATCCTCGATTGCTGTTTTCTGAACACTCTTCAGTTGTTCCATTAGATCTAATTGTAAACTTAATCTAAGAGCACGCTCGTTGTTTCTCCTGATACTTACGACTTAGGGCATCTGCTACTACATTTGCCTTTCCTTCGTGATATTGAATATCACAGTCGTAATCACTTAGAATTTCCATCCATCTTCTTTGCCTCATGTTTAATTCCCTTTGTCCGAATATGTATCTTAAACTCTTATGATCTGTATAGACAGTAAACTTACTTCCGTACAGATAATGTCTCCAAATTTTAAGGGCAAAAATTATGGCTCCTAACTCTAAATCATGAGTCGTATAATTTTCCTCATGCTTTTTCAATTGCCTTGAGGCATACGCAATTACCTTTTTGCGTTGCATCAGCACACATCCTAATCCCAACTTAGAGGCATCACAATAAACTTCAAAGTCTTCTGTTCCTTCTGGTAAAGCTAGAATAGGGGCGTTTGTTAATCGTTGTTTCAAATTTTTAAAAGCCTCTTCTTGTCTAGGTCCTCATTCAAACTTCACTACTTTACAGGTTATCTTAGTTAATGGTACAGCTATTTTGGAAAAATCCTTAATAAAGCGCCTGTAATATCCAGCTAATCCTAGAAAACTTCGAACCTCTGTAGCTGATTGCGGAACTTTCCATTTTAGGATTGCTTCTATCTTAGAAGGATCTACGTGAATACCTTCGTGATTCACCATGTGTCCTAAAAATTGCACCTCTTGCAACCAAAATTTACACTTTGAGAATTTGGCGTAAAGCTTCTCTCTTCTTAACAAAGTTAAGAGTACATGCAGGTGCTCACAATGTTCCTCCTGGCTTTTGGAATAAATAAGTATATCGTCGATGAAAACAATTACAAATTTATCCAAATACGGTTTACAGATCCTATTCATCATATCCATGAATGATGCAGGAGCATTCGTTAACCCAAATGGCATGACTGTAAACTCGTAGTGACCGTACCTAGTTCTGAAAGCAGTTTTAGGTATGTCTTCTTCTTGTACTTTCAACTGATGATATCCGGAGCGTAAATCTATCTTAGAAAAATATCTAGCTCCCTGAAGTTGATAGAAAAGATCATCAATCCTAGGTAATGGGTATTGATTCTTAATTTAACTTTATTCAATTCCCTATAATCAATACACATTCTCATTGAACCATCTTTCTTCTTCACAAACAACACTGGAGCTCCCCACGGGGATGAACTAGGTTGTATAAATCCTTTGCTTAATAATTCATCTAACTGCTTTTTCAGTTCTAACATTTCAGTGGGTGCTAACCGATAAGGTGCCTTAGCTATCGGTGTAGTTCCAGGAATTAGATGAATTCTAAATTCTACTTCCCTATCGGGTGGTAATCCTGGTAGTTCTTCTGGGAATATATCCGGGTATTTTGATACTACTGGAATTTCCTTAAGTTCCTTACCTTTAGTGTTAATGATTACCGAAATCATATACACTATTCCTTGTTTTCTTCAATAACTGGCCACTTTCATAACTGAAATGAACTTCATTGGCTTACGTGGCTTATCTCCTGTAATCACCACTATTTCTCCTGTGGGTGTATGAATTTCTATGGAATTCTTATCACAGAGGATTCGAGCATGGTTAGCTACCAACCAATCCATTCCTAACATAACATCGAATCCAGCTAAATTCATAGGTAACAGGTTTGTAGAAAATTTATGGCCTAAGAGTTCTATCTTTCCTTTTTGCAAAACTTTATCTATGTTAACAGAATTCCCATCTGTCGTTTCTACCGTAAAAATTTGTCTAAGTTTGGTTAAAGGTAGGTTAAGTGCTTGGCAGAATGAAGTATTTATAAAACTTTGGTTTGCACCAGAGTTAAATAATACTTTTGCATAAACGTCGTGAACTAGGAACGTACCAGCAATCACATCGGGGATTAGCTCTGCTTCCTGGGTAGTCAACTGGAAGGCTCTTGCGTTTTTCTTGGTAGTTCCTTCTGCAGGTTTGGCTTTGTCGTCAGCTGGTTTGACCAATTTAGGGCAGTCTGGTCTAAAATGTCCAGCTTCTCCACAGTTGAAGCAAATTATGGATTTCTTCCTTCTGCAGTCTTCTTCTTGATGCCCTGGAATTTTGCAGAAATTGCAATACCCTTTGCATCTTCCAAAATGCTTTCTTTTACAGGTACCGCAAAATGGAACAGTGGAAGATTGCCCGGTTCCCTTTTTCTTGAAATTACTACTACTACCTACACGGAATCCTTGGGTAATCTTTTGGGCTAGTTCCTTCTTCCGATTTTCTTCTCTTGTGCGTACCAGCCCGTCAGTTAAGGTGTTGGCTAATTCCACCGCATCGTCAATTGTGTGGGGTCTCGCAGCTTTAATGATATCACGGATTTCGCCAATCAAACCCCAAATATAGCGAGAAATAAGTACCGGTTCTGGCGAAGCCAGGGTTGGTACAACTCTAGCATACTCGAAGAATGTCGAAGTATTCCCTCGACAGTCAACGTCCATCATCCGGTGGTTTAGGAACTTATTTGTCATTTGTTCCTTTTCATATTCGGGACAGAATTTTCTTTCCACTAAACTCTTAAATTCTTCCCAATTCATGGCATACGCCACATCACTTCCCTTGGCTTGTAGCACGGTGTTCCACCATTCTAACGCTCCTTCTTTAAAAAGATGTGATGCGTACATGACCTTATCGTCCTCGACACATTTACTTATTTTAATTACTGCCTCGGTTTTCTCTAACCAACGTAGTGCGACAGTTGCCCCTTCGTTGCCTGCAAATTCAACCGGTTTACAGGCAAGAAATTCCTTGTACGTGCAACCTGGCGTTGCAGCTTTCATTCTCTTAAGAAATGGGGCTTGCATCACATCATCATTATTATTGTTGCCGCCTCCATTTACACTATTACTGAAGTTGTCATCGCGAGTACGTTTGCTGGGAATAACTGGAGGAGGTTCAACTGGATTTCGGGCAGCAGCATGGATTGCTGGAATAGCATTGGCTATTCCTTGATGTAACGCCTCGAAAATTTATGCCCAATAATATATCAACATGTGTCATGGACTTTAAACGTGTAAAGAAGTGATTTAGAGGGACTAAAGTTGACAAACAAGGAAAGTATGTGAATATAAGGGTTCAAAGTGTCAACAATGGATAAATATATCTTGCAATAACCCTACACGATGTTTATATCCTTAAACGAATGAATCATGGATCATACGAAGCTAATTATGAAAGAAAGTGAGAGATTACAAACAACAAGGGTTAAATGTGTCAACATGTTTAAAGTATACCTCTGAGTGACCTTTTAGCAAACCTGAAGCTTTGTAATGATTAATTATACTCACGAGAATAAGTGATAAAAAATTCACAAGGTTTCGTTAAAGTATGAGAAAGTTATGACAATATTCGTATACGAGGGGTTAAAAGCGTCAACGTTGAAATTAAAGGCTTTTCGGGTGATCATAAAGTTAACCAAGGACTTAACAAAGTTTGGTTATATCTTGGAGCCCTTGAAAGTCAAGTTAGAGGGCCAAAAGTGCAAGAAATGAAGTTAAAACCACGTATACAAGGACCAGGGACCAAAAATGCAATTGCTGAAACTTGTTTGTCCTGGACCTGAGCCTCACACGGGCCGCGTAAGGTATGTAAGGACCCTTACGCGGGCCGCCTAAGGTGCCCAGATACAGAAAATCATCACAGCTGCCTGTTCAGCCGGTTTAACCGACTTATGGAGCTTGTTTTCGATCCTATAGGCTTGTTTGATGGTTTATTATGGCCTAGGGACACCTGTAATGATCCCATAACATTAGTAGCCTTCCTTGTCATGATCTTGTTGCATCAAAATGGGTATATAAGGAACTCCAATGTTGCAACATTGAGCTCATTCAATTGCAAACTCCACAATTCACTCTCTGAGGATTCCTGGAGCTCAAGACCTCTTCCTAGTGATCACTAGTCGTGCTTAGGACCTTTGTAAGTGTCCTTAACCTTCCTTAATTCAGTTTTGCTTAGCTAATTAGTCTAAAGTCAAACCGTCGTAATTAAGATTTGACTTCGTCATTAATCTTAATTTGTCCAGTCAATTTCCAAATTGAAAGTACCTATGAATGGGTAATTATGTGGGCAATAAACCCTTAAAAGGGCACCCTCTGATTCCCACTCTAACTAGGTCAATTGTCGGGTCAAAGTTAATCTCAAAAAGTCAACAGAAAGCTTATTTTCAAATTAATGCATAATTAGCAATGTAGAAGCTATGCAACCTGTTTTTTCATTAATATAACTTGGTAATTAATGTAAGAACATGTCTAAACATGTTCAACTCGACAATTTTCAGTTTAAGCTCGGTTCGGAACCGAAAGTCGCAAAAATAGACTTTTGCTTTGACTTTCAGTTCTGACCCATTAGAGCATAGTTTAGAAATGTCTTAGAGCCTTATTAGGACCAAGTTTCATATAAGTATAACCCTCTGTGATTGTACAACTTGGTTCATTAGTTATCCGATTCATATGCATATTTCCGTTAAATGCCTAAATGTTGACTATTATGCCCATATGACCTTAAAACATGAATTTTGAAAATGTAAAAGAGTAGAAACCTTAGTTACTGATTTATAAACTTGTACCTAAGATTTGACATCAGTTTGAGGTCTAGATTAAGAGTTATGCTCATTAGCGTAATTAGAAAGCTTTTTAGTAATTAAACGGCATAATTAGCATATAGCCTATCTAAACCCAATTTTTTATACCAAAATTTTTACCTACTGATATAAAATAATATTTTAGGATTTTTGAAGATTTTTATTTAATTTTAGGCTGAGCATAACATAGAGTTCTAAGCTTGATTCGGTAATTGTCGGTTTTGCCCTTTTAGGCTATAAAATGAGTTTTACCAATCCTTTTGATACCAAACCTTTTTCTACTGATCCAATATGATAGATAGAATATTTTAAGCCTTCTGGAATAATAAAAATATCAGCTTTTCTTATAAAACCCGAAAATCGCTTAAAATCGCCTTTTTACGCGTTTTAAGCGCATAGTATGTATTAAAACCATTTTAGATATATAAGACTTGATACCTACTGATGTTTTAAATAAATTTTTACATTTCAACAGTAAGCAAAAGTTTTAAACCCAGGGTTCCAGTTTTGACCTTTTAGGCTTAAGTGAAATTACCAAAATGCCCATTCGGTGCATAGTATGGTTAGAAATGGTAAATTTCACATATAGGTTATACCCTACTGATATAACTTAGTAAATTAAGTATTTTTAATGATTACATCAGACCTGAAACTCAGATTTATATTTAAACTCTTTTATAACCTTTAAAATGACCAAAATACCCCAACGGGGTGTAATTTGAGTTTAAATCCGTTTTGGGCATAATAGAAGATATCTTACTGATGTCACAACATATTTAAGGAATATTAACTTAGGAAACTTGTATATGACTCATATGGTTACCCATTACGCACTTTTCACGTTCGGATCGGCTTATGAAACTAGTTTGCATAATTTAGCCAAAACGGATCAAACCATATCGTTTTCATCTCAAAATCCAGAATGTGTTTAAGTTACCCATATTAAACAAGCATACAAGCTTGTCGGGTCAAAACCACATTCTAAACCGGTCTTCACTTTATCATGCGTTTGAACCGTGTCTTCCTTTTGAAAACTAACCGGCCTAAGTCTAAGCTTAATTAAAGACCCGTTAGGATTCTAATAGGTTGTTAAAAACCATCGTTCCAGATTAGGAGCCCAGTAAAAGCAACGTGCACTTGCTGTATTTGATTTATACTTTGCTCAGGTAAATACTCTTAACGTATTTTCCCTATACGGGCTTGGGATACGGTATTATAATAATACCGCTTGGTCGGGTATGTACTCATTTAAATCGGATTATGATTAATGTATTTACATAACCTGTTTTATTCTGTATTATTTGGTGTATGGCCTTTGGGGGTTAAATGATCATGTCCCTGATATCCTTGGCATCATTCAAAGAAATGGCCACGACCTAAGCACGGGGTGTAGGTATTATACCTGTGGCGTGTCAGTTAATCTAGACCGGCCCTACAAACCGGCCATAATGGACGACAAATAAGTAAAACTGTATACAAGATTATTTTTGAATAATTGTCCCAAGTTATAAAAGATATTTTGCCTAAGGGCATTCAAATTAATTTTCAAACTCTTTTCAAAATGAGTCAGTTAAGTTGTATTTACCAGTGTAAACTGGCGTATTTTTTCAAAAAGGCTAAGTGCCGGTACTATACGTAATAGGCTGGCTACTCCAGGCATCAATAATCAAGTCTCGCAAGCTCTAGATGTTAAACTCTGTTGAATAATTTCCTTTTTCTTTTGATCCGCCTGTGGATCTGTTTCAACTATTTTGTGATACTTCATATTACAATTTATTCAGTTGAAATGAATCTATCTTTTGCTTCCGTTGTGCATTTAAATTTGTGTTGTTTGACTATGACGATATCAATTACGTCACGATACTCCCCACCAGGCCCACCGGTAATACGTGGAAATATCGGGGTGTGACAGGTTGGTATCAGAGCCAACACTGAGTGAATTAAACACTAGCCTTTTGTGTTTAATCTCAGTTACACGGTTGCACATTCTCGAGTCTAGACAAAGAACATAGGACTAATCCTAATTCGTTTTATTTTGTCTTTTATTTGTTTCCTTTGTTATTTTCTGATTAGCCCCTGCATGGGCAAGTCATTTCAGTTACAAGTCCCATTTAGGGCAACCATGTACTTGTTTAAATTTTAATGGAACGGCTATATTTAAAATATCATTCCTTTTATAAGATCTACCATTATAATAAAATGGCAAAATCTAAAAAGGACAAGACCTAGCTCGTGTGTCATCTTAAGACAGGGCCAAGATGGTAGTTCCTCAATTAGATTCAGATCCTTGTTAACATCTCAATTTAGGATTATTCTGCGTTAAATATTAAAAAGAATCTTAAAGGAAAAAAAACCTAGTCTATATGTCATTGCAGACATGACCAAGATGGTAAAACCTATTCAAAAGATTCCAATCCTTGTTAACATCTGAAAACATGTTAACATTCTTGGCAAAATGTGATTCGATAAAATCACATAAGTCATTCTTAAATTGGGATATTCCGACTTCCCTTTATTTAAATAATCATCCCTCTAAAGATGAAGTGCCTACGGGCTATAATCAACGTCCTCTGAGACTAAAGACAGTGGTAGCCTACAACTCCCTGTCAAGAAAAGGTAACGAACTTTGATTCAAACCTTAATGCCTTGATTCCATAAAATCTGGGCTTATAAATTAAACTTGTCTACGTGACTAGGCCTTTTTGTGCTATTATTAAATTATAATTAGGGATTGTAATAAAGATCCTGAATATGAATATATTTAGCAAATTGACCAAAAATAGTTGTTAAAACCATGGTTAATAAATCGTCAAGAACGATAGTACTGTATAGACTTCCAAATAAACCTTGTCCTTATTTTCTTTTATGTAGCAATTAAAGCTACATGACTAGGTCAGAAGAGGTAAACAGTCATCCGGTGGAAAATCATGAAAATGCTAAGATACATGTGACCGGTGCGGAGCTGCAAGCATTAATAGATAATGTTGTTACAAAAGCTATAGAGCGGCAGTATAATGAATCTAGCGGAACTCGAAGTAGGACCCTATCCGCACCGCATTCCAAGCCTAAGACTCATTCAGAGGCTCATAGCAAGCCACCCTCTAAGAAAGATGAGCCAAAGAAAGATGATGATCGACATTCATCTAATCAACACAGTGCTCCATCCAAGAGGATAGTGTTCGATAATGAACCGCGTACCAAGTCCTGTACTTATAAGTACTTTGTTTCCTGCAAACCCCGGGATCTCACTGGGGAGAAAGGGCCAATTGACTGTATGACTTGGTTAGATGAAATGGACACCGTAGTTGATATCAGCGGTTGTGCTGAAAGTGATGTAGTGAAGTATGTATCCCAATGATTCAAAGGAGAGGCACTAGCATGGTGGAAGTCTCTCATTCAAGCTGCTGGGAAGATCCCACTGTACAATCTGACATGGGATCAGTTTTTTGCTCTCATTAAGGAGAATTACAGCCCTCAACAAAAGGTTGAGAGGATTGAATCAGACTTTTTATCGTTGGTGATGAAAAATTTAGATTGTCAAGCTTACCTCACCAGTTTCAAAACCCAGTCTAGACTGGTTCCGTATCTGGTAACCCCGGAACCCAAAATGAACGCTTCATTGGGGGTTTAGCCCCAGAAATCAAAGCCAGTGTTAAGGCTTCAAGACCTGCTACTTTTAGGTCGGCAGCTGATCTATCTTTGTCCCTCACTTTAGATGCGGTCAGGCTAAGATCGCTCAAGAACTCTGAAGAGGGTAAGAGGAAGCGTGAGGATGATACCTCACGAAGATTTGAGAAGACGCACAAAGGTAATACGGACCACAAGAAGGAGTCTGGGTCCAACAAAGGTAATCAGCAAACAGAGGAAAAGCCAAAGTGCAAGACTTGCCAAAAACGCCACTTTGGAAAATGCAGACTTGAGTCCAAGTCTCAGTCAGGACCAGCTGCATGTGGGTTATGCAAGTCTAAGGAGCACAAGACTGTTAATTGCAAGAAGATTAAAGATGCCACGTGCGATAACTGCAATAAGAAAGGGCACATCAAAACCAACTGCCCTAAATACGCCAAGAAGCCTGAAGAGGTAAAGAAGACCAGTGCAAGGGTCTTCCGTATGGATGCACGAGAAGCCGTTCAGGACGACAATGTGATCACAGGTACCTTCCTCATAAATGATGTTTATGCAAGAGTGCTATTTGATTCAGGAGCTGATAAGTCGTTTGTAGATAATAAGTTTTGTAAGTTGCTGAATTTACCTGTTAAAACCCCAAGTGTGAAATATGAGGTGGAATTAGCTTATGGTACCTTAGAAACCGCCTCAACCGTGTTAGATGGATGTTGCATATCCATTAGGAACCACTCTTTTCCTTTGTCCTTACTTCCTTTGAAGTTAGCCGGGTTCGATATAGTTATAGGCATGGACTGGTTATCGCATAACCAAGCCCAGATCGTTTGCAATAAGAAGCAAGTAGTGATCAAGACTCCGTCTGGTGAGCCACTTACCATTCAGGGAGATACCCAATATGGACTGCCTGAGCAAGTGTCTATGCTCAAGGCATCTAGGTGTTTGAAGAAGGGTTGTGTCATTTATATGGCACAGGTGACTATTGATGAGCAGAAGCCCAAGGTTGAAGATATTCCCGTCATCTCTGAGTACCCTGAAGTTTTCCCGGAAGAACTACCTGGTTTACCACCAGATAGGCAAGTAGAATTCAGAATTGACATCATCCCTGGAGCAGCGCCTGTCGCGAGAGCGCCTTATAGATTGGCACCAACAGAGATGAAGGAATTGAGGACACAACTAGATGATTTGCTAGCCAAAGGTTTTATTAGACCTAGTTCGTCTCCTTGGGGAGCGCCAATCCTATTTGTCAAGAAGAAGGATGGGTCGATGCGTCTGTGCATCGATTACCGTGAGCTTAATAAGGTTACTATTAAAAATAGGTATCCTTTGCCCAGGATCGACGATCTGTTCAATCAATTGCAAGGGGCAAGCTACTTTTCTAAGATCAATTTGAGGTCAGGCTATCATCAGCTGAAGGTTAAAGATGAAGATGTACACAAGACTGCATTTAGGACTCGTTATGGTCATTACGAGTTCTTAGTGATGCCTTTTGGGCTCACTAATGCACCTGTCGCGTTCATGGATCTCATGAACCGCGTCTGCAAACCTTACTTGGATAAGTTTGTCATCATCTTCATCGACGACATTCTCATCTACTCGAAGAGCCAGGCTGACCATGAGAAGCATCTCCGGTGCATTCTGAAACTGCTTCATCAAGAAAAGCTCTATGCCAAATTTTCAAAGTGTGAATTTTGGCTTCGTGAAGTCCAATTCCTTGGACATGTTGTTAGTGAGCGTGGTATCCAAGTAGATCCCGCTAAAATTGAAGCTATTATGAACTGGCAAGAGCCAAAGACACCTACGGAGATTCGCAGCTTTCTAGGACTGGCAGGATACTATAGGCGATTTATAGAAAACTTCACAAGGACTGCTGCACCCCTAACTTCGTTAACACGTAAGAATATTAAGTTTGACTGGGGTCCTAAGCAGCAGGAATCCTTTGAAATTCTTAAGCAAAAGTTGAGCAATGCACCTGTGTTGACATTGCCTGATGGAATGGAGGAGTTTGTAGTTTATTGTGATGCATCGCACACAGGTATGGGATGTGTGCTTATGCAGAAAGGCAAGGTTATTGCCTATGCTTCTCGATAGTTAAAGGTGTACGAGAAGAACTACACCACCCATGACTTGGAGTTGGGTGCCGTTGTATTTGTACTAAAACTTTGGAGGCACTACTTGTATGGAACTAAGTGTGTGATCTATTCGGGTCATAAGAGCCTTCAACATCTGTTCAATCAGAAGGATTTAAACATGAGGCAGCGACGTTGGATGGAAACCTTGAATGATTATGACTGTGAGATAAGATACCATCCAGGCAAGGCAAATGTGGTTGCCGATGCCTTAAGTAGAAAGGAAAGGGTGAAGCCCATAAGAATAAATGCCAGAGCATTGAATTAAAGAATAGTTTGAATGAAAGGTTGTTAGCTGCGCAGAAGGAAGCTGTATTGGAAGCTAACTATCCTGATGAAAAGCTAGGAGTAACTGAAGAACAGTTATCCTATGGCAAGGACGGAATCCTGAGATTAAATGGACGAATTTGGGTTCCAGTTTATGGAGGACTTCGGGATGTTATCCTCCAGGAAGCCCACGGTTCCAAATATTCCGTTCATCCTGGAGCTGATAAGATGTACCAGGATCTGAAGGCAAACTATTGGTGGATAGGCTTGAAGAAGTCTATAGCTGCCTATGTAGCCAAATGTTTGACGTGTGCACAAGTTAAAGCTGAACACCAAAAGCCGTCAGAGGTGCTACAACAGCCTAAGCTTCCCACCTGGAAGTGGGAAATGGTGACAATGGATTTCATCACCAAGTTGCCAAAGACAAAGAAAGGAAATGATACTATATGGGTGATAGTAGATAGACTAACTAAGTCAGCACATTTCCTACCCATTAAGGAGACTTATAGCTCCGACATGTTAGCCCAATTGTACGTAGATAAGATTGTATCTCTACATGGCGTACCAGTGTCAATTATCTCTGACAGAGATACCAGATACACATCACATTTTTGGAAAAGTTTCCAACAATCTTTGGGCACGCGCTTAAATTTTAGTACGGCTTACCATCCTCAGACGAACGGGCAGAGTGAGCGTACCATCCAAACTTTGGAAGACATGCTTCATGCATGTGTGATTGACTTAGGTGGTAGTTGGGATAACCACCTGCCATTGATCGAGTTCTCCTATAACAATAGCTACAATACAAGCATTCAGGCAGCACCTTTTGAGGCATTATATGGTAGGAAATGCAGAACGCCTATTTGTTGGGCAGAAGTAGGAGAAGCTCAGTTATCAGGACCTGATATAGTCCTTGAAACAACGGACAAGATTGTCCATATTCGTGATCGCCTGAAAGTTGCCAGGGATAGGCAGAAGAGTTATGCTGATAAAAGGCGAAAACCTCTAAAGTTTGAGGTTGGTGATAAGGTTTTGCTTAAAGTATCACCCTGGAAGGGAGTGATGCAATTTGGTAAGAAAGGTAAGTTAAGCCCAAGGTATATAGGACCATTCGAGATCATCGAATGTGTAGGAGCAG
The DNA here is from genome assembly GCA_030545235.1 of Helianthus tuberosus. NCBI lineage: Eukaryota > Viridiplantae > Streptophyta > Magnoliopsida > Asterales > Asteraceae > Helianthus > Helianthus tuberosus. The sequence goes on from CM060375.1 coordinate 59,496,388, forward strand.
TGGCTTATAAGTTGAACTTGCCTGAAGAGCTCAGTGGTATTCACAATGTATTCCACATCTACAATCTAAAGAAATGTCTAGCTGATGAATCGCTAGACATACCACATACGGATGTGCATATAGATGAGAGCTTGAAATTTGTGGAAAAATCTTTGTCGATCGAGGAACGACAAGTTAAGAAGCTTCGAAGGAAGCATGTACCGATTGTAAAGGTTAAATGGGATGCCCGAAGAGGTCCCGAGTACACGTGGGAGGTAGAGTCCACAATGAAAGAAAAATACCCTCATTTATTTTAGTAAATCTCAAGGTCGAGATTTCTTTTAAGGGGGTGAGGATGTAACACCTCGAAAATTTATGCCCAATAATATATCAACACGTGTCATGGACTTTAAACGTGTAAAGAAGTGATTTAGAGGGACTAAAGTTGACAAACAAGGAAAGTATGTGAATATAAGGGTTCAAAGTGTCAACAATGGATAAATATATCTTGCAATAACCCTACACGATGTTTATACCCTTAAATGAATGAATCATGGATCATACGAAGCTAATTGTGAAAGAAAGTGAGAGATTACAAACTACAAAGGTTAAATGTGTCAACAAGTTTAAAGTGTACCTCTGAGTGACCTTTTAGCAAACCTGAAGCTTTGTAATGATTAATTATACTCACGAGAATAAGTGATAAAAATTTCACAAGGTTTCGTTAAAGTATGAGAAAGTTATGACAATATTCGTATACGAGGGGTTAAAAGCGTCAACGTTGAAATTAAAGGCTTTTCGGGTGATCATAAAGTTAACCAAGGACTTAACAAAGTTTAGTTATGTCTTGGAGCCCTTGAAAGTCAAGTTAGAGGGCCAAAAGTGCAAGAAATGAAGTTAAAACCACGTATACAAGGACCAGGGACCAAAAATGCAATTGCTGAAACTTGTTTGTCCTGGACCTGAGCCTCACACGGGTCGCGTAAGGTATGTAACGGGCCGCCTAAGGTGCCCAGATACAGAAAATCATCACAGCTACCTGTTCAGCCGGTTTAACCGACTTATGGAGCTTGTTTTCGATCCTATAGGCTTGTTTGATGGTTTATTATGGCCTAGGGACACCTGTAATGATCCCATAACATTAGTAGACTTCCTTGTCATGATCTTGTTGCATCAAAATGGGTATTTAAGGAACTCCAATGTTGCAACATTGAGATCATTCATTTGCAAACTCCACAACTCACTCTCTGAGGATTCCTGGAGCTCAAGACCTCTTCCTAGTGATCACTAGTCGTGCTTAGGACCTTTGTAAGTGTCCTTAACCTTCCTTAATTCAGTTTTGCTTAGCTAATTAGTCTAAAGTCAAACCATCATAATTAAGATTTGACTTTGTCATTAATCTTAATTTGTCCAGTCAATTTCCAAATTGAAAGTACCTATGAATGGGTAATTATGTGGGCAATAAACCCTTAAAAGGGCACCCTCTGATTCCCACTCTAACTAGGTCAATTGTCGGGTCAAAGTTAATCTCAAAAAGTCAACAGAAAGCGTATTTTCAAATTAATGCATAATTAGCAATGTAGAAGCTATGCAACCTATTTTGTCATTAATATAACTTGGTAATTAATGTAAGAACATGTCTAAACATGTTCAACTCGACAATTTTCAGTTTAAGCTCGGTTCGGAACCGAAAGTCGCAAAAATAGACTTTTGCTTTGACTTTCAGTTCTGACCCATTAGAGCATAGTTTAGAAATGTCTTAGAGCCTTATTAGGACCAAGTTTCATATAAGTATAACCCTCTGTGATTGTACGACTTGGTTCATTAGTTATCCGATTCATATGCATATTTCCGTTAAATGCCTAAATGTTGACTATTATGCCCATATGACCTTAAAACATGAATTTTGAAAATGTAAAAGAGTAGAAACCTTAGTTACTGATTTATAAACTTGTACCTAATATTTGACATCAGTTTGAGGTCTAGATTAAGAGTTATGCTCATTAGCGTAATTAGAAAGCTTTTTAGTAATTAAACGGCATAATTAGCATATAGCCTATCTAAACCCAATTTTTGATACCAAACTTTTTACCTACTGATATAAAATAATATTTTAGGATTTTTGAAGATTTTTATTTAATTTTAGGCTGAGCATAACATAGAGTTCTAAGCTTGATTAGGTAATTGTCGGTTTTGCCCTTTTAGGCTATAAAATGAGTTTTACCAATCCTTTTGATACCAAACCTTTTTCTACTGATCCAATATGATAGATAGAATATTTTAAGCCTTCTGGAATAATAAAAATATCAGCTTTTCTTATAAAACCCGAAAATCGCTTAAAATCGCCTTTTTACGCGTTTTAAGCGCATAGTATGTATTAATACCATTTTAGATATATAAGACTTGATACCTACTGATGTTTTAAATAAATTTTTATATTTCAACAGTAAGCAAAAGTTTTAAACCCAGGGTTCCAGTTTTGACCTTTTAGGCTTAAGTGATGTTTGGATTGAACCCTACTAGAGGAACAGATAATGAAAGCCAAAACCAGATCATGACAGTGGATTCACAATAAGCAGCAGTTTACACTAAGTCTTCTCCCTTGACAGTGATTATAACAGCTGATGATCTTATATCCACTGCCCGAATACAACTGCTGCTGTTCTGCCTAACTACTGATGAAGCCTAGAAGACTGCTGGAAACTAAGCACTGCTGATGACAAAGCACTGCCCAATCAAGGACTGATCAACCTTGAGGAAAGCACTGATGATTAGAGAGAGCAGTAGTTTAGTAAATCATCTGTTTCATGTATAGTCAGTTGTTAAGATTAGCAGTGTTTGTATAAGACAGTAGATACAGGTTGTTAGGCTGTTAGACGTCGCTTTCATGGTGACGTCAGCTGAGATGCCTCAGTGGTTTGGATTGTCTATAAATGGAACAGTACTCTGTACTGTTACATTTGATTCGTTTTGAGAGAGTTCTTCTCCTCAATTCAATCCTTTCATCTTGTGCAATCCAACCTTGGAGTATCAGGCTGAGGGGGAGTTTAGTTTGTAAGCATGCTTTGTAATCTTTTGACTGACTTTGTAATCTTTCGATTAATGCAAATCATGTGTTTACCAAAACTATTTTCCGAATGATTGTGTTTATATGTTTGTTGTTTCACTTTTGCTGCACTTAAACTCTAATCATTTCTAGTTGATTTGATTCAAATTACACAAACGAGCACAATCATGAGAGCCTCCGATCCTAACAATTGGTATCAGAGCCTGGACAGTCAAATTCGATCTAACAATCAATTTGACATAACAGTTCGGCTCATTATTCATTGATACTAAGGTTGGGTGCATTTAGTTGAAAAACAGAGTACCGAGTAAACCATGCTCAGAGTGGTTATTCAAAAACTCTGTAAATCAACCAAGATGTCATATGACACACAAATCTCACACAACAAGTGATTTCATGCACAAGACACTCATGGTTTTTAGATCTGAAAACATATCTGTTAAACTATGGGATTATCTCTTATTTTCAAAATTGATTTCAACTATTGTTGTGAAATTTATGCTGTTTCATCATGTTTAATACTAAAGTATGAACCTCAGATGAACAAAACCTATGTTCTTAAAACATTAGTGTTTTGGTAATAAAGAAAGAGGGAAATTAAAACTTTAGTCATAAGATCTGGTGTGTTTAAAAACAGGTTGAGGATCCTCAAATGGACAAAATCAACTATGTTAGAATACATTCAGAAAGTCAGGGATCAACATAGTCCATATCATATGTAGTGTGAGATTGGGTGAAAAACTTGTGCAAACATGACCAATTCTTTCAAAACATTACGACAAAATGATTCTGGATTAAAGTATTCCTTCAATAAACACTTCCCAGTAAGTATTTCATTACTTATGAATGGGAAGGGTAAAAAGGGAAGAAGAAAATTCACAGAAAACTCAGAAGTGTGTTTATCTCAAAACTTTTGAAGTCAGAAGAAAAGAGTATAAACATAAAACACTTTAGAGTCAAAAGTTGGGGTAAAAATGGTCATCAAAGCAACTGTATGCAGTCATTGGTTCAGGAAAAGGTTCAGGTAACCATGGTATTTCCAGTGAATAAGCTTTCAAAAGGACTAGACAAATTTTTAGAATCATCACATAGTAACAAAATCTACATCGGGGTTTTGAAAACTTATGTGATCTTGTGTCCTCTTGTTTGCAATCAACTGACAAGAAAATGGTACCAAACAGTGGTCAAAATATATTCAAATTTCCTACCACTACTATCAAACCACTGACCATTTTCATAAACTTGAGAATGATATGATTACGTGTTTTATTGTATATATACCAGATCCTTTTGATGCCGTTCTCATAAAAGCCTTTAACTATTTTTTCAAAGGTTTTTCTCAAATAACAAGGATATATTATTCGTTTTTTTTAGAATAAAATATTTTGAACTATTGCTTATTTTTGTTGGCAATGGTTGTTGTATTCTCTTAGGACATAGTACCTTATTTTTGTTGGTATTATTGTCCTCATAAATGGGTCAAAAGGATATAGTACATACGTCAAGGTCATGTCATTTCTCAGGCTTGTTTTAAAATTCTTATCAAAGGTTGGTTGCCAAACAGTGTTTAAACTACTGGGGCACTCATGTTTTAACTTGATATTAAACGCAAATGAGTTCCCCTTGCAAAAAGTTCTTATCATCTGGGGTACTAAACCACTGTCAAGGAGTTATAAAAGCTTCAACATGTGTAATCGACAAATGGCAAAACCCTGAACGAAAATCCTCAAAACCGTTGCTGAGATACTGATCTTTCAAATCACTACCAATATATTACCCTTAACTACTGTTTTGTTCAAACATTTGTTTCCTAATTACTATCCACTGCTGAAAGTCAACCACTGACTCTTCATTTTGCTTGGCAAGCACTGATGCTCAAAATCAGTGTCTTATTCACTAATATACTATCCACTGATAGTAAAAATCTTCCACTGTTATCACTTTATTACCGTTGTAACTACTGATGCTTGGTACATCAGTGGCTCTCAAAACAACTGTCCTCCATTCTTCATCCATATCATCAGAGGTTGACACGTGGTCAGTTTTTAGCCTTCAGATCATAATAACCGCTGCCACATCAGCGATCACTTTTTCCCTAAATAAGTTACCCCCAAACAGGGTTTTACACTGTCGAATTGAATTCCAAAGTTCTCTTCTCAAAGCAGTTTCCAACCTTTCTTCCCAAATCACTCTCCGATCCTTCTTCATCAAAATGACGAAGTCAAAATCAAAATTAAAATCCAAACCAAAATCAACACCATCTTCCAAAGAGGTCGCTCAAACGGCCGAAGAATCCATCGAGATACCATACAAATCTCCTCACAGCTATTTGGGTTTACTTACAAAACCCTCAAACAACCACACCTTCGATTCCATCATCGACACACTGTCTGAATCAAAGTACAAAACTTTGTTGTTAGCAGATGCTCCCATTTACTTGCAAACCCAGAGAGAGTTCTGGAAAAAGACGACGCTTGAAAAACAAGACGATAAAGTCATTGCCATTAACTCCTCGATACAGGGTAAAGTGATTCAAATCACTCCACAAACAATCTCAGAAGTCTTTAAACTCGATGATCAGAAAGGTAAAACTTCCTTTGACAAAACCGAGTTGAAAACTGACTTTTTGAAAAGAGGGTATGCAGAACAATCAAAGGTAGATACCTTACAAAAAGGTTATTTTCCGTCTGCACCCAGATTTTTATTTCACACACTTTTGAGTTGTGTTTCTAATAAAACAACAGCGTTTAACGAAATACCATTAAAGATTCAATGCCTGGGTTACGCTATTTTGAATAATCAAGACTACAACTATTCCCAGGAGATCTTCAATGACTTGGTAAAAAATGTTGAGAGTAAAGCATTTTTACTTTTTCCAAGATTTTTAAGCTACTATTTTAAACAAAAATTTGAAAAAGAAAATGAAAATTTGCTCAAACAAGGTGTTTATTTTCAAATAAAAAGCTTAACACCTGAAACATTTACTAGAATGTTGGCACCAATAAAAACAAAAGCAGAAGTGCCTGAGCAGAATTTAGCGGTTACAACTGATCCTCAGACATCGGCTGCTGAGCCCACTGCTCCAGGTGATCAGAGCAGCACAACCACTGCTTTAAAACCCACACCTGACATCACCAAAAAGACCAAAAGAAAATCTTACAAAAAGCCCACCAAACCCAAGAAAGAGGCAACTCTGGAAGATGAGATCCCAGAGCAACTGCCTGTGACAAAACAAAAGTCACCAGAAACCACTGCTGCTACTTCCTCACAGCAGTTGGTACAAAGATCTCCACCCTTACCTCAAACTCCTCCTGCATCCTCACAAAAGGAATAGGTTGTAATCACAGGGACCCCACATTATGAAGCTCTGGACCCAATCGGATCCATCTTCCTCAGTCCTGATCCCAAGGACATGTCTCTTTCAACACCCATACCCTCACCAATCATAATGCCACAATCAATAATACCCTTGTTGCATGCAGTTGATATAGCTCAGACACAAACCAGTTCCTCTCTATCACCTGTCACTGAGAGTATACTCCCACAAGTGACTGGGTCTGATGCTACTACTCCTGCTATCCCAGCAACAATTGAGGAGGTTACACCCCCTGAGTTACAAGTAACTCTCGGAGGTAATCCAAGTGAAGCAGCCACTACAACTGTTGAACCCACTGGTTTACAGTTGGACAGTGGTTACATTAATAAGACTTCCTTGGAGGCAATTCCTTACATAGCACCTCTGCCAACCACTAGTAAATTTGTTATGCCCACTGGTACCTTTACAAGGTTAACAAGTGCTGAAGGAAGAAGTCCCCAGTACCAAGAACAAGGGGCATCAATGAGTGATTTTTTGGACTCAGTTCCTAAGTCACACATTGATACAACCACTACAGGTGGGAATTCAGATGATCCCATTAAAGTGGGTGATGATTCAAAATACCAGGAATTGACGGGAAGAGTTAAAAACTGGAAACCACAGTTGCTGAAATAAAGGATATGGTGCAAGAGATTCTGAAAGCTCAAAAAGCACAATCCACTGCAGTTCCACCTCAAGCACCTGCTCCACCATAAGCATTTGCTGCAAATGAGCTCTGGAATATTTTTCAGCCACTACTTGAAAAACAAAAACAGATGGCTGATCAGCAGCATGAAATACATGTGAAAATGCTGACAAACATGGTGGAGTCAAGATTCAAAGACACTCAAGCAGACATCAAAGCTATCAAGGCTCATCTCCAAAGCACTACTGGAAAAGTTCCCTCTACTATCCTTTTTATGGATAACCCCCTTGCAGATAATGCCAAAAAGGGGGAGAATGTCAAAAAGTTAAAGAAAAAGGGAATTGAATATGGTTTGTATGTTGAACCAGAACAAGGAAAACAACCATCTAAAATCTCAAAAGATTCAAAATCTCAAACTTCCATTCAAACAGCTGATACAGCAGTAGTTACAAAAACTGCTGTCAGTAGCCAAACAGCTGTCACCTCATCAACACACACAACTTCACCACACACCACCAAAACCACTGCCATACCACCATTTCCTGTCATAAAACAGAAGACAACAGATGTTACAACATCTGTTGTAATGACAACAGTGGTTGAAACACCAGTTGTTTCAACAGCTGTTAGTCAATCACAAACCACTGCCATTTCATCTCAAACCACTGAGCCACCCAAGACATCATCAGCCTCTCCTACAATAAAAAGGAGAAGGATTTTCATATCTGATGATTCACCATCACCATCACCACCATCAAAAACTACCTCACCACCTTCATCCCCTGCTCAAAAGCAGAAGACATCTACTGACACATCAGTAGTTGTAATGACAACAGAGGTTGAAACACCAGTTGTTCCAACCACTGTTAGTCAGTCATCCACCACTACTCTCACCAGTCTCACATCACAACCAGCAAAGCTCTACACCAGAAAAAGAAAACTTACTCAGCCAAATGAGGACAAATATGATCCCAATGCTGCAAAATATCCGTTGGAACTAGAAGCTATAAAAAATGAGATGAGGCAATTTTACACTGATGATGATCCTTCAAACAGAAGATTTCCTTCACTCGTTGGCTTCATGGTTCCAGAAGACATGGATGAATATCTTGAGCTCAAAGCAAGACAAGCTAAGATAAGAGCCAAGGTTGAATGTGAAGGTCAAGGTGATGAAGCCATTGCTGAAAGATTGGAACTTCTGCTCACAAAAGTCAAACAAATAAAAGATTTTGCACAAGAGCTGAGCAAAGAAAAGGCAGATCAACGAAAAGAGATGAGAAGAAAACTTCTTGCATACATAATGCAAGAAAAATTTTATCCTGCTGAAGAAAACCAATTTGAAGAATGGCCAATAGTGGCTTTAAAGCATGAAGCTGATAGGATTGATAGAATCAAGAACGATCATAGAAAGAAGAAAAATGATCCAAATTGGAGTAAATACAAAAAGCTCATCACTGACCTAACAGCTGAGTACAAAAGAAAGAAACAGGAGTTGGTGGATGCAAAAGTGGACACTGCCAATGCCATATCAAAATGGTCAAAGCAGCAAACTGATGAAGCCTATGAAAGGCTGAAGAAAAGGAAGATAATTGTTTCAGGCACTTCAAAGAAGCATGAACAAATGATGAAGCTTGAACAGCAGATTGAAAACCTCAAAACACTGATCACATCAAAAGTTAGCCCAAGCCTTGTGACAAACCAAGAGAAAGGGAAACTGCTGACCAGTGAAGAAGAAAAAGAAAAGGAAGATGAGTACTTCACAGAAGCCATCAAGAAAATGGGTCTAAAAGAAGATAGTTCAGTGAGCCTTCAAAACCTTTTCAAAAAGGTATTAACCAAACCTGCATCAACAGACACTTCAGCAGATATCTCAGACAGAGAGCTTGATCAACAAAAGATTCAAGAGCAAATTGACGAAGAAGTTGCAGAAGATATAGCTGCAGCAAATAAAGTCATAGAAGAAGCTTTCAAAAGAATGTCTGAAGTTAAAGATACTGCTTTACAATTTTTCTCAAGGCCAATATCTCAAAGCTCATCAGCAAATAAATCTCTCCCAAGAAACCCATTGGGTTCAAAAGTACTAAAGTGGATGTCTGACCAAAAGACCCACGTATTGACTATAGTCAGATCCAATGGCGATGTGAAGTATATATCAAGGAAAGAAGCACTAGGCCTTAGTGTTGAAGATTTGCAGGATCTCCTTGAACTTTCACTGTGCAGGGATGAAGATGACACAAGTTCCAAAGAATTTGAAGAAGAATTTAAAAGACAAGCAAGGGAACTTCTGATGAGGAATAAAGATCCAGAATAATGAAAGGTTTTGGCATTATCTGTTCCAGGGGGAGATTGTTGGGATTGAACCCTACCAGAGGAACAGATAATGAAAGCCAAAACCAGATCATGACAGTGGATTCATAATAAGCAGCAGTTTACACTAAGTCTTCTCCCTTGACAGTGATTATAACAGCTGATGATCTTATATCCACTGCCCGAATACAACTGCTGTTGTTCTGCCTAACTACTGATGAAGCCTAGAAGACTGCTGGAAACTAAGCACTGCTGGTACAAACTGCTGATGACAAAGCACTGCCCAATCAAGGACTGATCAACCTTGAGGAAAGCACTGATGATTAGAGAGAGCAGCAGTTTAGTATATCATCGGTTTCATGTATAGTCAGTTGTTAAGATTAGCAGTGTTTGTATAAGACAGTAAATGCAGGTTGTTAGGCTGTTAGACGTCGCTTTCATGGTGACGTCAGCTGAGATGCCTCAGTGGTTTGGATTGTCTATAAATGGAACAGTACTCTGTACTGTTACATTTGATTCGTTTTGAGAGAGTTCTTCTCCTCAATTCAATCCTTTCATCTTGTGCAATCCAACCATGGAGTATCAGGCTGAGGGGGAGTTTAGTTTGTAAGCATGCTTTGTAATCTTTTGACTGACTTTGTAATCTTTCGATTAATGCAAATCATGTGTTTACCAAAACTATTTTCCCAATGATTGTGTTTATATGTTTGTTGTTTCACTTCCGCTGCACTTAAACTCTAATCATTTCTAGTTGATTTGATTCAAATTACACAAACGAGCACAATCATGAGAGCCTCCGATCCTAACAAGTGAAATTACCAAAATGCCCCTTCGGTGCATAGTATGGTTAGAAATGATAAATTTCACATATAGGTTATATCCTACTGATATAACTTAGTAAATTAAGTATTTTTAATGATTACATCAGACCCAAAACTCAGATTTATATTTAAACTCTTTTATAACCTTTAAAATGACCAAAATACCCCTACGGGGCGTAATTTGAGTTTAAATCCGTTTGGGCATAATAGAAGATATTTTACTGATGTCACAACATATTTAAGGCATATTAACTTAGGAAACTTATATATGACTAATATGGTTACCCGTTACGCACTTTTCGCGTTCGGATCGGCTTATGTAACTAGTTTGCATAATTTAGCCGAAACGGGTCAAACCATATCGTTTTCATCTCAAAATCCAGAATGTGTTTAAGTTACCCATATTAAACAAGCATACAAGCTTGTCGGGTCAAAACCACATTCTAAACCGGTCTTCACTTTATCATGCGTTTGAACCGTGTCTTCCTTTTGAAAACTAACCGGTCTAAGTCTAAGCTTAATTAAAGACCCGTTAGGATTCTAATAGGTTGTTAAAAACCTTCGTTCTAGATTAGGAGCCCAGTAAAAGCTACGTGCACTTGCTGTATTTGATTTATACTTTGCTCAGGTAAATACTCTTAACTTATTTTCCCTATACGGGCTTGGGATACGGTATTATAATAATAGCACTTGGTCGGGTATGTGGTCATTTAAATCGGATTATGATTAATGTATTTACATAACCCGTTTTATTCTGTATTATTTGGTGTATGGCCTTTGGGGGCTAAATGATCATGTCCCGGATATCCTTAGCATCATTCAAAGAAATGGCCACGACCTAAGCACGGGGTGTAGGCGTACACCTGACAGTTGCATATGTAAAAACTGGTAGTCCACTTAAAGGAATCAACCTTGTGGGTATTATACATGTGGCGTGTCAGTTAATCTAGACCGGCCCTACAAACCGGCCCTAATGGACGACAAATAAGTAAAACTGTATACAAGATTATTTTTGAATAATTGTCCCAAGTTATAAAAGATATTTTGCCTAAGTGCATTCAAATTAATTTTCAAACTCCTTTCAAAATGAGTCAGTTAAGTTGTATTTACCAGTGTAAACTGACGTATTTTTCCAAAAAGGCTAAGTGCAGGTACTATACGTAATAGGCTGGCTACTCCAGGCATCAATAATCAAGTCTCGCAAGCTCTAGATGTTAAAGTCTGTTGAACAATTTCCTTTTTCTTTTGATCCGCCTGTGGATCCGTTTCAACTATTTTGTGATACTTAATATTACAATTTATTCAGTTGAAATGAATCTATCTTTTGCTTCCGCTGTGCATTTAAATTTGTGTTGTTTGACTATGACGATATCAATTACGTCACGATACTCCCCACCGGGCCCACCGGTAATACATGGAAATATCGGGGTGTGACACTTGAGCAACAATATTTTCTATATCTTGCCTATTAAGAAAGTGATCTTCATTGTTTTGCTCATATTGGTTAACTTCGTTAACTGGCTCATTGACAGCGGGTTCCATCTGATAATTTTCAATATATAAATGTATAAATTATCGGCACAAAATAATAACCAGTCACAATAAAACAATCACACATAATCATGTCAACACGTATAGCCAAAATTGTCGACTTTGCGACGTTCATATTTTATATATTAGTATGCATCCATACACACCAGTTATTTTACAAAAGTTTTATTTTAAGTTATTTTACATGATTATATTTTTATTAGTATTTATTATTATTAAACACACAACCACATACCATCCCCGTCAACTGGCACTTCAGAAACGACGTTCCCTCTCATCGTATTTCCATGATATCCTCTCTCCCATTTCCCGGATTCTATTTCCTGCGTCCACCAGCTCCTCGCCATAGTGGTAGAGTTCAGCCAAGTTCTCGGTGCTCATTGGTGGGTTTGGTGCAGGCTCAGGGTCAAACTGGGGAAAATAGGTTTTAGGGTTATTCAAGAGATTCTGAAATTGCCAGTCAGTTGTCCACCATTCTTCCAATTCACCGGGTAAAAGTTGGTGGCTGACAATGGGGTCTGGGATAGCAGGTTGCAGATTAACTGGAAGTTGTGCTTCAGCAGAGTAATTGAAGAGGTTTTCATTAGCAGGTCCAAAGAGGTCACAATTTGCCAGTTTGCGATCAAGCTCCTCCCAGGGTGGCATTTCCTGGGCTTGCCCTGAACTTTCCCCGATCTCCTTTCCCTTGCCTTTGTCTTTTGGTTCCTCAGTCTTTTTAATCCTCTGGGCAGCTGGCTTCTTTCTCCGTCCGCGTCTCCAGCCTACGATTCTCCTTCTTTTCTTCGTCTTGGGTTTCTCCTGGGCTTGAGCCTGGAATTCCATAGGTTCTTCAGTATCGGCCAGATAATCAGAAAAGTCTCTGGAAACTTCCATACCAGCAGAATGGATATTGAGATTCTGAAGAGCTTCAGACAACTCATTCATGCTGTTTAGCAGATATAGAGAAAACACAAAATCCTAATTAGAAAGTTATATATTGCAAGTTAAATTTTCACAGAATCACAGAGTGGCAATTTGAAAAATTAAGTATTTCTAAATACTTAATTGGCTTAAATCAGTGGCTCTGATACCACCTTTTTCTGTCACGGCCCCCGTCCTGGTATTTATTATTTAATTTGACAGCGGAAGTTTAACAGGATCTTTAAAAACTTGAAAATGCCCAATCATTTTATTTCACAAATTGGGACAAACCCCATAATTTACAGTAAAGGGAATTTCATGAGGAAATCCCTTGTTTTACAAAACATGTTTATTTATTTTACTGAGCCACCACTTCAAGCTTGTTAGTGCTCCGTAGCACGTTTTCCTTGATTCACAGTAAGTCACCTGAAACATGTTTAAAAATATTTTATCAGCGGGGAAATACTGGCGAGTCACTCAATTTTGATAAAACGACACACAGCTATGAATTACAGCATAAGAGCGATTACAATGGTTACTATCTTATTTTTATCTGGCGCCGTGTCACACCCTGGTGACAATGGTCATACCACTATCGGGTCCTTTCACCCAAGTAGTGATGATTATCACTGTTAGTTTTGTTAACCTAACCGTGAGAGATTAGTAATGTGCACAATACCCCACTTGCCAGTGATTCAAGATAACCACAACTTAATCCCTGTAATTATAACTTTTTGAAAATAATTTGATGTGTAGTAAAACAATTGATAAAAAGAGAATGACTCACATTGCAAGTTTAGACGGGCAGAGTCTAGCCTACTGATTTAGCCTTGTAACCTAGTTTAAATGACAATGCATACGAAACTAGGTCAGTAACTTAATACAACATTTACGATAAACTTCAAGAAATCAAAACCCTCACGACGAATGACAAAGTATAGCCCAAATACGGGCAGCACTTAAACATCCGTCGGATTGGTTTCAATCGATCGGACATTGTATCGTAGCAGTGATCGAGTTATTACCCTTGATCGTAGCAGCGTCATGACCCCTTAATACTCGTTTTTAAGCAGAATATGGACTTTTGAAACTAAAATTTCGAACACAGAAGCAAGTCCCATGCACAGGCTACTTATAGCAACATTTTAAGTTTTACGCGACCCGCGTAAACCTTAACAGAAGTTTTACGCGGCCCGCGAGGGCCCCTAGTCTACGTGTAGGGCTGGTGTGTCACAGGTAGGTCCGCCACGTGGCCTGTAACGCTTATCCGGTGATCTTGAGTTTGGCGCGGCCCGCGTAAGCCTAGGCTTACGTTTTACGCGGCCCGCCTGAAACCAGATTTCCTTGTTTTCTTGGTTTTTCACGAGGATCAGGGTTTCAGGGGTCCGGGTTTTTACTTACGGGTCATTTTTGAATATTTTTGCAGGTCCTTACACATGTGTCGTATGTTGGACGGAATATAGTTCAACTAGAGGAGTTTTGCCATGTGGACATCGCTGTGTTTACATGTAGTGTACAATGTTCTAATATCTCCATATTACTGCTATCAAGTTTAAGGATGTATTCCATAGTAAACAGTGGGCCTGATATTAGGGGAATTATAACTATGATAACAACTACCAAGGCGACAATTATTCAACTATGGTAACAACTACCAAGGGGATAATTGATATTGTAACAACTATCAAGGCGACAATTATTCAACATTCATTACTTCTTAATGAACTCAGATTCAGGAAATGATGAGTAATGTAAGGAGAAGCGTCAGAGTCTTCCACAAGGACATTCAAGTCCAGCTGCACCGTATTATCACGATAACGAATGCCAGATACAACCTCCTCCTCCCTCGTGTTGGAAAGGATCAGTATATCGTACAAGGCAGAAATAGCGGTTCCCTCGTAAGAATCTGGAACAACGGACTCCTTAGAGTATTCACTAAAAATGTAGTTGCTAAACCCCGACATCGTAATCACTGAAAAATGCTCTCCTCAACAGAATTTTCACAGTTCAAAACAAAAAACCCAACAGAACCTCAACCTCATTTTTTTGAAATGGATGAATTTTTTTTTGAGGATACCAGACAAAACGCATGGCCTACCTCTTAAATGCATGAAATGGGGTCGAAGCGCCGCGCTTTGGCCAAAGCGCGACGCTTAGGGTTCAAACGTTCCACTTTCTGGAACATCGTCCAAAAGATAACATCACATCAAGTCTCATCACCCTTTGTCTGCAAAAAGAACCCTAAACGCCTCGCTTTGGCCAAAGCGGAGCGTTTCAACGTACAGAACAGGGACATCGTACACCATCATATCATCGTTTGTCTGGAAAGCAGTCCTAAATGCCCCGCTTTAACTAAAACAAGGCGATTTAAAGGGTATGAAAATAAGATTTGGATGTGTGAATATCAACGTCCGCTGGAAATCCAGTCGTTGTTATCAACCCTTCAATTAGATTCGAGAAAGCCCCCCTCTACAAAATAAAAGAAATCCTTTTTTGTGTTCTTACAAAATCAGTCCTAAACGCCCCGCTTTAACTAAAACAAGGCGATTTAAAGGGTATGAAAATAAGATTTGGATGTGTTAATATGAACGTCATGGAAATCCCAGTCTTTGTTATCAACCCTTCAATTAGATTCGAGAAAGCCCCCTCTGCAAAATAAAAGAAATCCTTTTTTTGTGTTCTCAAAAAATCCCAAACCACCGGTGCATCATCAGGCAGTGAAATCTCATCAGATAATTCCAACCCACGCATAAACATCACATTCCGGTGCTTCTACCCTCGTAAGTTATCGATTTCTTATCTTCTACGCTCTTAGTTATCTATTTCATCAAACCAATAATAATGCGATTTATATCAATTCGCACTGAAAACCCTGATTTAGGGTTTTATAATGAAAACACCAACACTTGTTGACTTTAGGGTTTATGCATACCATCGTATTGCTTAGAAACGTCTTGTTGTTGAACCAATTGTGTTTATTGGATGTTGATGCTATGTAATCATGATATTGTACAAATAATATTATGTTTGTCTACATTTGTTTTGTAAATTAGTGACACTCACTTTTCTGTGACAGCTAAAAGTTACTGGAGTGCATAATATGAAGCCGAATCCTGCTTGGAGTTCGTTAAGAAGCGCGGTTAAGTTTAGAATGTAACCTCAACCACTGTCAACTGAAACATTCCTGTGCTAATCAGTTTATTGTCGCTTCCTTTAAGCAACCTCGAGGCATTTTCCGTCCGCCTGAAGAGGCATAAGCCCGAGGCGGAATTAAAAAATAAGTATAAAAATTATATATCTTATAAGAAAAATAAAATAATTGACACTGAAAGTCTAAAACATCAAAAACACACATAACCCCTTGAGGTGCACGTTTTCTTACCGCCTTGCCTCGAGGTGCACGCCTCAAGAGTTGTTTTAAACTATGCCTTTAAGAAATCAATTTGATATTATTACAATTGCTTTCTTTTTTGTTATAATATGTAACCAGTTAATCGTTTGAAATGCAGTCCAACCGCTGAAAATCTTGTTCCCATTCGGCTTGACATTGATATAGATGGTCAGAGGTATAGGGATACGTTTACATGGAATCCTTCCGGTAAGGCATCGATGTTGTTTTGTTTGTTTTTCTTATTTTTTCTTTGAAATGCATTCAGAAGAAGCTTATTTTTTATGAGGTTGTAAATAGTTGTGGGTAGTAGTGTAAAACAAACTGAAGAAACATTCCCGAGATTCAATGACGATTCTTTTTATCAATGGGCTAAATAAATTGGGGGATTATGAGCATTGTAATGTTTTTTTTTTCTCTCATGCTAAATGTGTGTGTATTTATCGATTAGTTTCAGAACTTTGTCATGAATTTTTTCCAGCTTGTAATCTACTTTTTTTTAATTATGTCACAGATCCAGATTCAGATATAAGTTTGTTTGCTAAGCGCACAGTGAAAGACCTCAAGCTTCCTCCACCATTTGTAACCCAGATTGCTCAATCCATTCAGGTAAACATTATTCTTGTAGCTAGAAACTTTTATGGATGGTGTTGGATTGCATTTTATCGTGTTGCTATTGAGTATTGTCTTGGCCAATTTATCTGCAAGGATGGTTTGTCAGCTTCTTAATTTGTGACACACGCATACGATAGTGTGCATGCTTGAGCGACCTAATTTAATTTTGTTATCAAAATCAAGTGAAGCTCATCTAATAGGTGCTTTTGGTATAGATGGTTTTATATACATTGACCCTAATTATTTGCAGCAACGTTTGGTGGGTGAAACACTAACAAACAAGTTGGTTGAATAGGTATAGGTAGTAGACATCAAATACAAAGACACTTGTTAGTTGTAAGTACAAAACACTACTGTGGGGAAGAAAGAAAAATACAATAATCTCTTATGTTACATATAAGATGCAACATATGCCATCTCAACATCTAAAAAACCATGGATGAGAATGGGCAAAAGATGTATACACAAACGCTACTTTTTATAGTGTTTAGGATAAAATTATTAAAACAGATTTAATAATGATTTAGAACATACACATGTTAACGAGAAACAAAACTAATAACCATAATCATATCAAATACTTGATGGATGAGAACCAAAAAAGCATCAATCAGAGATAATGATGTTGAAGAAGGGTAGATAGGACGTGATGAGTTGTCACAAGGAGAATGTAGGGCAAGTAGAAGAGTCACTCATTTATATAGGGTGTATAGGTTGAACAAAAGTGCAGGAGGTGCAGCAGGATAAGGCACGTAAGGTTTCCGGACATCAATACAATCTCATTGTGAAGTTGAGATCTGATGATTTACAACAACGGACAAGATATAAAAAAGTTAGTAAAAGTAATCCAACAATCAAGCATGAAAAACATTCAGTTATGTAATAATGGTAGTGTGTTTAAGCAAGCTGAGTGGATGAGAGACAGTCTAGCCCGTTATATCTGAAACGAACACATTAACTAGTCTGATTTTAAGTCAAAGGAATCTTGTCTTCATTTCAATTGAAAAACATTGTTTAGGAATGTTTATGTAAAGTTAGTTTTAGGAAGTTTGTGAATCAATCAGACAGCATTGGCGCAATAGACTAACTATTGACATGAGTTCGATAAACAATGATATAATTTTATGTAACAAGCTCTGTTATAAGTGCATAAGCTAATAACAATCATTCATTATTGTTTGTAAAGGCTCTACCCTATTATGTTGGTACATCAGACTTACTTTCAGAGCCTTTGTTCATTTTGATGAATAAACCAGCAACCCTACATCAAGACCGCGGTCAATGTAAATTACTATGTGTCTCCTTAACAAATTGATGGTATCAACAATTTGGAGATATGCACTATAAATATCATAGTGCTGATTGTAGTGTGAATTCATTGGATTACAATTGGCCTGACAACTTTAACCCGTTGTGTAAAATATGGGTTTGTTTGGGTAAAATTTGATACATTTCGGGTGTAATTGGGTCACTCTTAAATCACTGAACGTGTCTAAAACTCCAAGTGGGCAACCAAAGAAACATGTATATAGATTGTAACTATATATATATATATATATGTGTGTGTGTGTGTGTGTACACTTAAGTATTTTATCTCATCCTTTAACATTACACATTCTATTGGTAGTTTGTAGATAACATTCAAGTGTGATATTGCTATATGTGTATATTTAAAATTATAGGGTGTTGAAAATAGAACAATGAAGTCGCCGTTAGGAAAGTAATTGGATCAAAATATAATAGTATTAATTTTTATTCGCTTTTGTCCGCATAATTAGTAAGTAAATGTATGTTTCATATTTATATAAAATGCTTGTGCTTCCACAAAAGCATCCATTAATCTCCGTTTAGTGATATTCTCTGTATTTCAACTAATGCAGTCACAACTTAATGAATTTCGATCATTTGAAAGACAAGATATGCACACTGGTGAAAAAATGGTCCCTATCAAGGTACTTTTCATCCATCACATGACAGCTGGTATTGGTAGTCATCTTCACGTGGCTACGTGACTTTTTTTGTTTATTTATGGATGGTGACTTTTTATTTGATCTCTATCAGCTAGATCTCCGAGTGAATCATACTCTGATAAAAGACCAATTTTTATGGGTATGTTTAGCTATATTCATGCCCTTTTCTGATTCAATTTGCATGATGAGTTGATATTTCTTTTAGTTTATAATATAATATATATAAGATAGGCTTACTCTGATGCAAACAATGTTTTGAGTTGAATCATTTTCAGGACTTGAATAACTTTGAGAGTGACCCTGAAGAATTCGCAAGAATTTTTTGTGAAGATTTGGGCATTGAAGATCCTGAAGTTGGAGTAAGTTAATTGACATGCAATTCTACTGTTTAAGGACATACCATTATTATGTTATAAGCTGAAAATTCAGATTAATTTGATTGTCTGAAACCATAGTTGTTAAAAGCCATCGCCTCTTGCGCCTAGGCCCAATTTTCTAGCGAGGCGAGGCAATTGCGCCTTAAGTAAAGGCAATTGCGCTTTAATTCTCCAAGTGATGGTTCATGCGCAGGTTCCGGCGAGATTCCTAGATTCCTGAGAGTTTTCGGCCAAATTCTCTAAATCCTTGCAAGATTCTAGCTAGATTTCTACTTTTATCTAACGAAACTACTTTTCTACAATAATAAACTAGCATTTTATAAATTTTGGTACTAAATAGACGATATTAAATGTTATATAATAGCTTTAGTTTATTTTATTTGAAGAATAGTATTAATTTTCTATTATATAAAAATATTTTATGTTTTTTTTTGTTGTACGCTTTTTTTTTCTCAGGCCCGCGCCTTTTTTTGCGCCTTGCGCCTAGGCCCTAGGCGAGGCCTATGCGCCTTGAGTGCGCTTAACGCTTTTAATAACTATGTCTGAAACAATTATCTTTTTGAATTTTGATTAAGGGCTCAACTGCTGTTCATATTGTTTCTTTTAATAATTGCAGTTCATGTTCTTACTTCTTAGCGGTCACTTTCTGTATTATTTTCTTTTACTTCATTTTTAATTAATAAAACCTTGTTTCTGCAGCCTGCAGTTGCTTTTGCTATTAGGGAGCAACTTTGTGAGGTTAGTACTATGTTCTATATATGTTGTTAGCTTTCTTAGCAAAATATATGAAAAACTAAGCTACTATATTATGTACGATTTTATTATTATGTTTTAGATTGCGATCCAGAGTGTAGCTTCGGCAAGGGAAACAAGAGTAAACAAGAAAGGACGCAGGGGGGGCGAGCATTTGCCTCTCAGGTTTGTTTTCCGATGAGGTGTAATGAAATGATTTTTTCACTAAATATTGATTGTTAATTTCACTATTTTGCCACCTCAGTAAGCCAGGTGGAAATGCGTTGGACACGATGAAGTTATTCGGTAACAAGTCAAGTGTCATCAGGTGATTCTAAACTCGTCTGTGTCCAACAAAATGGATGGGTCAAAACCGGTTGTTTAAAAAAATAGATTTGGTTTGGTTCAAAATGGGTGCTTAACATGGGCTCGAGTTGAAACAGGTTGATGATTGCGTCACCTTTAACAGACTTGACAATAAGATGTTGAATCCACCTAACCTTGTTGAATGTTGATTTGTGTAGGAAAAGAAGAGAGTGGGACTTATATGAACCCATTGTTGATCTCTTGTCTAATGAGGAAGTTGATGCCTTAGAAGCTAGAGAAGCATGAAAATTAACATGGTTTAGGTGGTTGGTAAGGTTTGGATATGCTTCTAACATAATTGCAATTTGATGCTTAAACTAAACTTATGGTAAATGTTTTTTACTTTTGTAGTAGTTATGTTGTTGTCAATGTATGTGCATTTTGTTGGTTTCTAGCAGGAATGAGGAAATGGTACTGGGTACTGGTACCGAATATCCCGAATCAAAATATTTTTGGTACCGACTTTTGACGTTTTTGGTACGAGGTTTTATCTTCAAATACCGGTATGGTACTGGTACCGGGTATTTTCGGCACCAGTACCAATTTTTAGTACCGGTTGGTACCGCTCATCCCTAGATTCTAGGGTGTTCTAGGTCTGCTTATACCAGGTTTGAAAAAGTTGTAGGTGGAGCCCTTAACTACGATTTTGTATAACAAAGAACAAACGAGCCATGTGGGCTGGAGGTAGAGGTGCACAAAAAACCCAGACCCGACCCGGAACTGGACCCAGAACAAAACCTGGAACTGGACAAGGTATTTTATACTAGTAACCGAGCCCGACTCTACCCGTAGGGTATGGATAGGTATACATTTTGAGCTTCATTATCCGTACCCGAAAATACCCATAACCGGTTATACCCTAGACCGATACATGTTTTTTTTTATACCCGATAGAATACCCGAAATTTTAAAGTATATTTTTATGTTTACAACTTTTATAATTAAGTTTTTTTTTTAAGAATGCGTATTATAAAGCAAATAATTTGTACTTGAGTGAATTTATGTTATCGTAGTTTATTTTAATTATTTTTACAAATTACAAACCAAATTTGATTTTTAAATGAATTTAGTTGTGTAAATAATTAAAGAAAAACGATTTTTTTTTAAAACCGGGTATTAATACTCGGACCCATACCCGGTTAACCTGAACCCAATTATATTGTTTTTCTCCTCCATACTCGTATCTGAATCCTATCTGGTTTCTATCAATACTGATTTTCCAATACCTGATCATACTCGGACCCGTTTCCACACCCAAAAAGGGTATTAGAAAAAACCCAATTTATGCACCTCTAGCTGGTGGGGCTGTCAACCCCACCAAAATAGTTTGAACAACTTTTTTCTTAAAACACACTCAAAATTTAGCACCGGAAAACTCATGAGGTCTAACTAATACCTGATTAACCAATAAGATCAAATAAAACGCAGTTGCAATTTGAGAGGCCATTAAGAGGTTAGAAGCAATATTAGTGAAAGTTGAATTTAAACATAAGACGTCAGAGGGTTTCAGCCACATGAAGGTTGTAAGCTTGGATGGTTTCAACATTTGTTTTGGAACCTTTAAAATAGGGAGTTTAGGAGGTATGTGGACCTCTAATTTTATGGAAATCAACCATACACAAGCCCCACAATCATGAGTTTGATTGGGGACAAGGTTAGTACAATATTCCATCGGATGAACAATTAAATGAAACATGTTTGTAAAAGTTTTTATTAACATAATTCAAATCTTACTTTGAAGTCTTATAAAAGTGATGTACCACCTTGTCACACTTTGGTGGACCTTGGGTAACATTCTTGGAGGTCATCCAAGTAGATTGAAGAAAGAAAACAAGATGAAAGATGAAGAACAAGGTCCAAAACTCACTGTTTTGGACTAGAGTACAATCTGCCAACACTTGGAAGTTCGGATTATTTGTGGGATCTTGGGAGTGATTTGAGAGATAGTAAAGGGTTAAGAGAGTGTGGAGGATGCTTATTTATAAGGGGGATATTAGGGTTTGCCGTTTAATGAGGTTAGGTGGAGGTTAATTGGTTGAAAAGTGCAACTAAGGCTAAACTCGCGAAGCTACCAACTTACTGCTAGACCTGAGGTCCTTATGGACCGTATGGTACTTGGCTTAGGGTTCATAAGCCTGGTCAGAAAGCTAAAGTTGCATTTTTTTCCTTCTTTTGTTATTAGTTAGGTTATATTATGCATTAAGCTTATATTCTAAGCATAATTCCATTTGCTTCGAGAAAACAAACCGATGAAAAGC
This sequence comes from Helianthus tuberosus, assembly GCA_030545235.1. Taxonomy (NCBI): domain Eukaryota; kingdom Viridiplantae; phylum Streptophyta; class Magnoliopsida; order Asterales; family Asteraceae; genus Helianthus; species Helianthus tuberosus. Next base: position 59,518,720 of record CM060375.1, read on the forward strand.
GAGAAAAATCATCTGTAATCACCAGGCAATAAGAACTTTTAGCTAAACTTTTAACGCTAATAGGACCAAAAAGATCCATATGCATCAGTTGCAATGGAGAACTAATCAATTGAATTGTGTTTGTTATTGTTATTGAGACAATTATATTTATGTCGTTTTTAATACAATTGTGTTTCGTTAATTCGCCTTTTTTGTTTATTGAATTGTACAAAGTAATAATTCATTTTATTCACATATGAGTAACCAAACATCACAATGGAATGGAATGATTCATTTCATTCCGCTGTCCATTCCATTACCCCATCCATTCTATTCCCTCATCCATTTCATTACCACATACCAAACAGACCCTAAGTCTTTTGAAAAGGATTGATAGCTTATTTTCATATTTTTTTTGGCTTAATTAAAAAAACATTTTCCTAATATATGTTTGTTCTAATGCCACATTTATTCTTAAACAAAAAGGCAAAAAAATACAAAATAAGAAAACTTACAAAGTAGTCATACCTGTTTTATTATCTTTTTTAATTATGTAAGATTAATAAAAAGGACCAAAATAATATACGTAAGATTAACAAAAAGGACCAAAATGATGTACCTTTAAAGATGCAAAACAAAAGAAACAAAATCAAAAAGGTACATATTGTATGTATTGTAACTATCATAACACGTGTATAACTTATGTGTAGTCTTTAGTCCTGTTGAGTGTTGAGAAGGGTGCATGAGCAACCAAACAGTTTGAAGAAATCTATCAATGGCTTTCGCTTGAATAGAAGTTCGTAAGCAGTCTACCCGTGAGGTTTGATGATTAAAACTCGATTCAATACGTAGTATGTTGTGTTGACTGCCACGGCCCAAAAGATAATTGGAAACTTGGAATCTATAAGCGTTGTTTGAGCGGCTTCAATGAGAGTTCGGTTCTTTCTTTCTGCAACACCGTTTTCCTGAGGAGTTCTTGCTACACTGTACTGAAGGCGAATTCCTTTTTCTTCACAGAACGAGATAAACGTTTGGTTCTTGAATTTTGTTCCGTTATTACTTCTAATAGATTTAACCAACAGTTTGATGACATTCTCGATCATAGGAATGAAGGTCTTCAAAAATATCAGCAGTCTTGATTTTTGCTTCGAGAAAACAAACCGATGAAAAGCGAGAAAAATCATCTGTAATCACCAGGCAATAAGAACTTTTAGCTAAACTCTTAACGCTAATAGGACCAAAAAGATCCATATGCATCAGTTGCAATGGAGAACTAATCAGTTGAATTGTTATTGTTACTGAGACAATTATATTTATGTCGTTTTAATACAATTGTGTTTTGTTACTTCCTCTTTTTGTTTATCAAATTGTACAAAGTAATAATTCATTCTATTCACATATGAGTAACCAAACATCATAATGGAATGGAATGATTCATTTCATTCCGTTGTCCATTCCATTACCACGTCCATTCTATTCCCTCATCCATTCCATTACCACATACCAAACATGCCCTAAGTCTTTTGAAAAGGATTGATAGTTTATTTCCATATTTTTCTTTTGGCTTACTTAAAATAAACCATTTTCCTAATATATATTTGTTCTAATCCTGTATTTATTCTTAAATAAAAAGGCATATACAAAATAAGAAAACTTACAAAGTAGTCATACCTGTTTTTTTTTTTTTTTATCTTTTTTAATTAGGTAAGATTACTAAAAAAGACCAAAATAATATGCGTAAGATTAACAAAAAGGACCAAAATGATGTACCTATAAAGATGCAAAACAAAAGAAACAAAATAAAAAAGGCACATATTGTATGTGTTGTAACTATCATAACACGTGTATAACTTATGTGTAGTCTTTAGTCCTGTTGAGTGTTGAGAAGGGTGCAAGAGCAACCAAACGGTTTGAAGAAATTTATCAATGGCTTTCGCTTGAATAGAAGTTTGTAAGCAGTCTTCCCGTGAGGTTTGACGATTAAAACTCGATTCAGTACGTAGCACGTTGTGTTGACTGCCACGGCCCAAAAGATAATTGGTAACTTGGAGTCTATATGTAACGCCCTACTTTTTCATACTTTCCATAATTAGAAAGCTCGCCTTGTAATGCTATTCTTGCAAATCTCGTATTCCTTGTAATCGTCCTTTCGTTGTAGCATTGTTAAACCCGAGACTTGGATCATAAATAAAATTCGTATTTCTTTAAATTCATGTTCTACATACTTCATACATGTTCATACGTTTGGATTAACTATACATACGATACCTTATTCGTAATTCTTACAAAATACGTTAAACTTACAAATACTTGTCTTTCATGCTCGATTCATGTGTATTCGATAATAATTCCCGACAAAAATACTTATTCATACTTGTTTTATAACCATTCTTATGCTTTAATTACATAACATACCCTTACAATGCACCTTTTATACTTAAAAGGCCTTATAACAACTTAAAACAATAATATATGAAACAATAGGGGCCAAAGTGTAAGAATGTTAAACAAAATCCACCAGTCAGGCGACTCACCGGCCACGATTCGCCCTCCCTGATGGATCGCGCCCCGCGAGGATGTATGATCTGCATAAAACAGCTACCAGCTCACGGATTGGGCAAATATGGGTGTGTTATGTTGTGTTTTCTCCATTAAATGTCCACCAAACTCAACCCTAATCATTCCCTATAAAGCCCAACCCTTTCCCACACATTTTCCACTTTGCAAACACTCCACTTTCACTCTCAAACACCCTAAAATCAGCTGGAAAATCAGTTGCAAGACAGATTCATTTCAAGTTGCAAAAGTGAGCATAACTTCACTTATTTTCCATCTTTTTCATTCATTCTTTCTTCTTAGCACTTGGAACAACCTTAGGTATGTTTCCACAGGTTTTCCATGGAAAACAAAGGCAGGAACATCACCATAATATGGTTAAAAGTGCAAGAAAGTTTCTGTTTTGTACAAACACTTGTTTAAACATGCTTAAACTTGAGATTTCTTCATACATTCCTATGTCCTTATGCCACTAATCAAGACCATGATTATGTGTGCTTAAAAACAAGGTTGTAACATGTAAATCCAGAGGTTTTAAGCCTCAAAACTTTCTGTTTTAAAAGGGTTTTAACCCACAAGTGATGAACAAGTCTTGGACTTGTGAATATGTGATTATATGGATAGCTTGGGCTATCCTACTTACAAATCCACACATCACTTGATGTTTTCCTTGTTAGCTAGTGTTTATTTCATTTCCTTATTGTACATTCATGACCATCCTTGTGGTCTTATGACAACTTGTGCATTGGTGAATACAAAAGAGGTTTTAAAATGGAAGATTGATCCTCCTACCTCTATGCATGACTTCTATGATAATCTTGTTATACTTGATGGACTAAAACTTATGATATATACTATATTGAATATATAATACCTATAGTAACCGAACCTTTGATGATAATCTAATGGTTATTTGTCAAAATACTAAGTTACACCATCTAAGAACCTAGTTCTCGTTACGATTCTAATGGGTACTTTAACCCATGAAAACATTCAAACCCTTATGGGTTTCTGATGTGTGTAAAATGCAACATATAAATTACATCAAATGAGGCATAAAACTAACCCTTTTTAAGTACTAATATTGGAAAAAGAGTGTTTTTGTCTTCCTTTTGTATTTTCAGGATTAAATGAGCTCAAAAACACAAAAGAAGCAAAAAGACAGCTAATTCCAACATAAATACAAGGAAAGGAACATTAGTGGACTGCCCGACCCCTCAACGACACCTTCCAAAGCAAAATAGAGAAGTCAGAAGACTGAACACGCCCCGTGCTCAGCCAGCACGGGGCCGTGCCCAAGAAGCAGCAAAAAAGACAAACCTATAGAAGCTTCTATTGCCCACCACGGGGCCGTGCCCAGTAAACACGGGGGCGTGTCGAAAGTACAGCAGGCGCATTAATTGTAATTGCGAATTACAATTAATGAGGAGAGAGAGTGTCAGACGGGCACGGGGCCGTGCCCAGCGGACACGGGGCCGTGCCCAGCTCTCTGTTCAGCCTATAAATAGGAGTGCTTGGATTCATTTCAACTCATCCCTTGGCACACCACCTCTCTCACACTTCATCCACCACCCACCACCATCACAACACCATCATCCACCACCATCATCCATTGTCCATCGTAGAGTGTGTGAGTCGTCTCGGGATCCAAGATTGATCGTAAGAGTTCTTGACAATCAAGGCCATGTTTGCCTAAGTCTCTTACATCACTTGGTGAAGACAAAGTGTCTAGTATAATACTTTTTATTTCTAATCTTTTGCACTTTTTATTTGGTTTTGTATTAATGACTTTAATAACTAGTTACTTATGTTGAAGGTGATCTTTCCTTATCGTTTGTTCGTGGTGTCTTGGCATTATTTTACTGTCTATATAAAATAAAGGATTTTCACCATTCATATCTCCACGGTCTATATGGAGGTATGTTGGCTACCTGGTCGGGGGTTAAGGGAACGGTTTGGTAAAGGTCTTGCCATTGTTCAGCGTTTAGAGGTCCTGCAATGGACCTGGGTCAAATTTAGTAGGACCTCCTTCAATACTTCACGGTATTGGATGGCGGGGGTCCAAACTCTTTGATCCCCTCATAAGTTAACTACTATTAATAATATAACCCGGCTATTTAGGACTGTATCCCTGCTGACTCAGACTACTTAGCCGAGGGTAACGTCACCGCCAAAAGCGGGGCCTACCACAATACTGCATTAATAACTTAATTCATTATCTTCCAATAATCCACCCTTTTAGGATTGTATCCTTGCTGACTCAAACTACTGGGGTGAGGGTAACGTCACCTTCAAAAGAGGGGCCTACTACAATAACTAAGATAATCTCTTAATTATGTGCAAAAGTGCGGAAATAATCAAAGGTTATACTAGATACGAGTCGGAACCAAGTGATTCATCTTGTCTATCTGTTTTTATTTTATTTTTATTTTTCAGCATTTTAGTTAGTTTTTATTTTTCTTAGCTTAAAACATTTTTCTAAACTTTTATTTTGGTTAGACGTTGAGGATAAACCGGTATTAAAAGCTCTTGTGTCCTTGGACGACCTCGGTATCTTACCAACGCTATACTACGCTCAACGATGGGTGCACTTGCCCATATGTGTGTTTAGTGTTAGTAAAATATCGTGTTTTATAAATTTAAAACTTGGCTAAAATAAGTGTTAAAAAGGGCTTAAAATATACACCTAATATATATAACACTTTCACGCACATCAAGTTTTTGGCGCCGTTGCCGGGGACACAAGGATTTTAAGAAAGTTAGGAATCAACGGCCTAATCATTTTTCCTTTTTCTTTTTATTTTTTTAAGATTTTCTTAGTTTTTCAGCTTCTGCAGAGCTCAGCACGGGCCGTGCCCGCTGAACACGCCCCCGTGCTCAATCATTGGAACTGACAATCCTGTTTTACGTCAGACAGTAAGCTGAACACGGGGCCGTGCCCACTCAACACGCCCCCGTGCCCAAGTTTCAGTTACTGAAAACAGAACCGTTAGATCCCGGCGGTTGGTAATTTCTGACATAAACATGAGTGATAGTAATTGTTTTTACTTTCGGCACTCTTATGGTACGTGGTGTCAATTATGTGGTGGCAAACATGAAGAAGTAGAATGCTACTTTCTAAATTATAGGCCCCATTACATGGACCCACCGACTTCTTACAACCTTAAGAGGGGCGAAAGTAAAAATAAGCATTATTTCTCCCTCGAATGCGCCCAGCCAGATATTCTAGGGGAAATGCTCCTTGATGAGTTATTTCACCTAGAAAAGCTAATTCTGAATTGGTTAAAAGAGCTTAGGAAGGATTTTATTGATCCACCCCAAGACGATAACCATGAAGAAATGTTGGAACCGCATTCCGACAACCTCGTTGCTCCCGAAAATACCTTCGTTTCTAGCAAAGACTTGGATGATAGTCGTCCCTGTGTCGATTGTGCCGTGAAGGACTCTCCATCGACTTCGTTCGATGCATATATAGACCTGAGCGATTCGGCATACACCTTCTTTAACGAGAGCCCGGGAAAGGGTTGGACTTGTCCACCTAGAATGAAAATAGGAATTACCCTCACCGACAACCTCTTGCGTTCTCGCCTTAGTCTAGGACAATTAAGGTATCTTAGGCACTTTGGGGTTGTTCCAACCAGTCAGGAGCCACCCGATACTAACAAGTTCCTTAAAAAAAACTAGACAACTTCATAAAACAGTCCCTCGACACAGGGCCGTGTCCAGCCAACACGCCCCCGTGTCCATCAAAAGATTCCATTCTGATCAGTACGTCAGAATACGGACAAACTGTGTCAGAACTCCACCTGCACACGGGGCCGTGTCCACTGGGCACGGGGCCGTGCCCAGGATGCTGTCGTTTTCTATAAATGCAGCCAAGAATTCTGCACATTTGGACCAACTTGGGGCAGAGATTTGCAGGAATCTTCTCTCAAACTATCCTAGGTAAGTCTAAAAGAAGGTTCCAACAACCCATCTTGTCCTTTCCTCTTTTAGCCATTTCCTTCTTCTCCATCTTTCTTCTAAGAACTACCATTAAAAGTTTGAATTCTTCAAACTTTGTGGTAAGGATTAATGAGTTTTGTTCAAGGAATCTTGGTAAAAACATGTTATGTAACATTGTTTTAAGTTATTAGCAACTAAAAAGACCCCACAAGTTCAGAAAATAACTTAAAAATCCAAGTTTCCTTGCTCCAAAATTCTGCAGAAAGATGAACACGGGGCCGTGCTCATTGAGCACGGGGCCGTGTCCGGTAATTGTTTCATTTAAATAAACTTTTCAGTTTATTTTTCGTAGAATGTCAAGTGAAAACAGCGAAACATCTTCTGTGCATTCGTCAAACAGCCGAAGAGGAAGAAGACCCTCCATTGAAGCTACACTTGTGCACTATGTGATAGCATTAAGGGAGGCTCTCGACGAAATGACTTCAGTAGAGGAGGTCCTAATCGACCGTATTAACGATCTTACGATGGGACTTGAAAGCAGCTTCCAAGAAATTAACCTCTTGCACCAGAGGTTAAATATTCTTGTAGCACCCCCAATGGAACCAGTCCTTCCTCAGCAGGATTGGAACCTGGCACTCGGAATTAACAACCCTACCGGGTGGGAAGACTTTCCGGCGGAACCTCCCGTGGAACACCAACAAGAGATCCCGGTGGAAGTTGAAACTCCTCAAACTAATGCCAATAAGCCTTCTTTTCTCCTTCCAAGGGAGGTGGAAGAATGGCTCGCTGACATTTGAGGAGAACCGCACGCGGAAGAAGGAGTTCAATAAGGCCTTGTTTAACCAAGATTAGTTACTTCTTGGAAATTTTGCTAATTAAAATAAAGTAAAAGCTAGGACTCCATGGTTTATTATTTCCTTGTTTTATCTAGTTTAATTTAGGATTATGTAAGTTCTCTCTATGATGAAATGAAATGATGGTTTTAAGGTTTGGATGGTTTGTAATGAATAAAACACACTCATGGTGGTAAAGGATGAAAAGGGGAACGAGAAAAATGAACTCATGCACAAGAACAAGGCAACCAGACAATTCTCTCCATTTCAGAAGGTTCAACACGGGCCGTGCCCAACCAACACGGCCCCGTGCTGAACCACCTGCAGAAAAACGCCCAGTTCAGGTAACTGGACACGGGCCATGTTCACCCAACACGCCCCCGTGTCCAGACTTCTGTTTCTCTTGTTTTAATTTTGTTACTGGCACTTGAACACGGGGCCGTGTTCAGCGCCCAGTATCACAAAATTTTTGCTTTTTAACATTATTTTACACATCTAATCAACCTAAAAATTTATTTTTGGGACACATTGAGGACAATGTGTAATTTAAGTGTGGGGGGGATGCTAAAACCTTGAATTTTGCAAGTCCTAAATACAAGCTTTACACAAAACTCTATTGGAATCGCTAATCACCCCAAATTTTTTTCAAAAATTTCATTTTTTTTACTTGTCTAGGTTTAACTCGGGAAATTCAAGTTCTCAAAAAGGTTATATTTTTACAAATTTACAACCGATAGCGTAGTGATAAAAAGAACCAACATAAGAAAATTATGAAAAGGCATGGCAAACTTAGTTAAAATTTGATTATATATACTTGATCACATAAAAACCCATTCCCACAAAAGTGAGTTTTGAGCCTTTATTGAGCACAATTACATATCATTAAAACTAAATGCTCATTTTTCGTTTCTTGTGTGAATAGCCGCTTGGTTCTTACGACTCTAGAACTTGCCATGACGATACATTCCCGGTCCTTATCAACTTAAACCCGAGTAAGTAAATGATGGAGGCATTAGGACTAACCCCTTTTTATTTCTACACCATTATTTTTCTTTTTCTTTTACCACCTACCCAAAAATCCCCCTAGTTAGCCCCTTTGAGCCTAAACCTTTTCATTTCATCACCCAAACCAAAAACCCGTTTACCCACCAAAACCTTTTTCATTTTTTTTACCCTTTGTTTTAGTAACAAGTTCGGTTTTTCGTAAAAAAAAAAAAAAAATTGTGTTGATGATGAAGCAAAAAAAGAAAATAAACAAACAAGTTCATCAAAAATAACTTTGTTTGAATAAAAGCTTCATCAAAATAAAAAGTTGCAAAAATAGAAAATCTTACGAAAACCGACACTTGTTACGCTTTTTCGCCTTTTTTTTTTCTCTACTAACCACTATCCCAACCACCTACCTTTAACCCAAGCATAACCCTTAACCCACAAAGTCCTCTTGATATTTACAAAGGTATAAAAGTTAAAAAGGAGGAGGATTGATTGCTTGGCAAGCCTATGGTAGGAATAAGTTGTAACACCTGTGTCTCCACGGCCATCAAACAAATACCGAACCAATGAAATATAATATTTCATACTTGGGATTTGTAAAAATATGTGTATCATTTGCACATATCAATTTTTGTTCAATTTCAAAACTCTAAATCGCTTTCTGGAAGGTTATACGCGCACCGATGCGTAAATATAACCAGTTTAATGCAACAAACACTACGGAATAGTGACATAGGCTTAACATACCTTAAATAACCTTTACATAACTTAGAAATAAGTTTTGAAGGCTTTGGTATGGCAAAAACAAGTTAAATCGCTTACAGGGACTAAACTTGACAAACTGCGAAAGTATGCCAATTTGAACTGTAGCAGACATTCCGGAACATGACCATAAGTTAAACACACCTTAAATATCCTTTATATATCTTGGAAATAGGCTTTGAGGGGTTCGGTGTGCTAAAATAAACTTTTGACTCATTCAGGGACTAAAAGTGTCAAAAAGTGCACAAGTTTGCATTTTCGCGCATAACTTACGTTCTGAATACATCCGGACATCCAAAAATTTATGTAAGCATGACTATATTATGCTTTAGTGTTTGTCTTGCCAAAAATCCATTCGTTGCGTCATTTGGATCGTTTTTCGCGCTTATGCGCATTTCGTCGTAATTAAGCGAACATCGCGTTCGTACGGCCAAACGAACCAATGTCCGGCATATTTTTGAGCATGTTTCATGTCCACAATGTTTAGGCATCATTTTAGGGCCTTAAAGTTTGCTTTACGGGCCTTAGAAGTGCCGGAAATGGGCTTAAACACGTGCAGGGACTGAAACTGTCATTTCTGAAACTTTGTTCTGATCTGTGACTCCTAGGCGGCCCGCCTCAGATTCTGTTAATCCCCAGGCGGCCCGCGTCAGACCTTCTGACCAGGTTAAATGTTTCTAACAGCAGATTGCAGCTGTTTGATCCACCACCACACAATCCCAATTGTCTAGTCAGCTGATAAGGATCAAATTTTAGTCACCATAAGGTCCCTACACTTGTACGGGTGGGATTAAGGCACGTTTTCCACGAAACGATCCTAACGGTTACCCGAAAACTATAAATACCCCATCACCCCAATGCAAAACTTACAAGAATTTTGATTTGAGAAACTCTAAGTTGAAACTATTGTTTCATACCTGAGATTTTTGAATCGAGGTTAGCATTCGGGGACCCTTCGTAAGTATTCTTTCGTTCTTTTCCTTATTTTATTGCTTTTCGAGTCAGAAAGTCAAACTTTGTTTGACTTTCAGCGTTGACCAGTAATGGTCAATGCGAAGTTCGTTTGAACTTCGCAACGTGAGTGTAATCACGTTGGTCATAGTCCCTTGGGACTATGCCCACTGATTACCACGTTGTCTAGGGTCGTAGGGTAGGCGATCTAATAAATCGCCTATACCCTCGAACCCGACCCAGTTTGGTCGATCATTAGGATCCGACCAAATACATTAGGTGACCATAGTAGGTAGGGAATAACCTTCCGAGGTTATACCCTATGGTCACATCGTTTAAGTAGTTGTATGATAGGTAGTTTATATGCCTTAGGTAAATTACCAGAATACCCTTTTCATGTATAATTGGTAATTAAGCATATGTAACCTAAACTTTTGTCACATAACTGATTATGTAACATGTTTAGGCATATAACACTTGTCATAGGACTAGTTAGGCGGTCCGAACGCGTTTCACGCGAACGACGCGTTAAAGTAGCATAAGCTACCTAAACGGGTCGTAATGGGTCGTAAACACTTAGGTTAAGTTTCATTTAGTATGTAGGCTTTGTTAAACCAAATAACACGAGTCTCTACACTCGTTGGTTTACAAACCCTAATACTACCCGATCTTTCGATCTAGGTCCGGTTAATTAACATAGTTACCTATATTAGGTGCCGTTTGATATCCGCGATCTCTAGCATTGTTTGGTTGTTACTCAAGGACTACTGAGCAATCTCAAGTGAGTACATAGACCCCTCTTTTACTGTTTTCCAAACGTTTTGGGGTGGAACACATGTGCCTACTTGTTACTTTCATGCTTTCATGTTTTCACATCATATACATACTATGTTCAATAGTACACTTATAGTACATTGTTTTACATGATTTCATTGTTTTTATGCTATGTATGTCCATTGCGTGCATACTTAGTACATCGTTTTACATTTACATTTTAAGCTATGTATGTCCATTGCGTGCATACTTAGTACATCGTTTTCATCACATGCTTACATTTTGTTATGACATTTGGGTTGTTTACAATGGAACAATACATTCATTAACATTAGCTACGCCGTTCGTTAGTAGGTAGTGGTACCATAGGAATTGACAACTCCCGTTCCGAACATCCCAGGGAAAGGGGATGAAAGGAATGACCGAATTCGATATACATAATTTAGATAAACCTTTAAGTGATTTAAGGGTTTATCGCCGCAGTCTCAAGGCTTGGATGTATGCATTTTCACAACACCGCATAGATGTTCGTATCAGTATAGCATGCATTTACACAAAACATAGCTTTGATTTAAACTACGTTTTACTTCAATACTTTGTTTTTGTGCATATGGTTTAGTTGATATTTATCACTAGCCATACAGATCAGTTTGGTTACACATTACATGATTTACATTTGACACATATTACATGATTTACATTGATCATGCATTTACACAAAACATAGCTTTGATTTAAACTACGTTTTACTTCAATACTTTGTTTTTGTGCATATGGTTTAGTTGATATTTATCACTAGCCATACAGATCAGTTTGGTTACACATTACATGATTTACATTTGACACATATTACATGATTTACATTGATCATGCATTTACACAAAACATAGCTTTGATTTAAACCAAGTTTTACTTCAATACTATGTTCTTGTGCATATGGTTTAGTTGATACATTTCACTAGCCATACATATCATTTTGGTTACACATTACATGGTTTACAATTGACACATAAACACTTTTGACATTGGTTATACATTACATGATTTACATTAGACATGAACATTTTACATTGTTGGTTTGGTTTGAGTAAGTGATTAAGTAACGATGCGTGTGTAATATGATACAAGCATGGTGGATACGCCGCTGGTACTTCCTATATATAAGTGTTTGTATGGTATTACATATCGTAGCGTTATTTGAATCATTTCAGTTTATGACATATAACATTATATACAAATAACATACTTTTCACAATACATTGTTTTACAAACAACTTAACTTATACAAACTCATTTTACATGGTTATTCATTTAACCATGCACTATTCTCTTACTTATACGTATCATCTGAACTTGTTGTTTTTCAAATGATTTACAAAGACAAAGCAAATTACAAGGTTCATGACTAAACATTTTCTCAAACAGAAGTCATGAATCTTATTTTCACAAAACCTATGTACTCACCGGCATTTTTATGCTGACGTACCTATTTTCACATGTGTTTCAGGTAATGAAGCATAGGATTGATCAAGATACATTTAGGCGGACATGGGCCTTAGTGACAATAAAAGATGCAAGACTAGTTATTTATATTATGTTTCTTTGATTGTCAAGACATTGTAACTCGTGTATTCAATAAAACAGTATTTCAATTTCCATGTGTTATGAAACAATGATTCTGTTACAACACTCCCCGATGTTTCCGCCATGTTTTGTTGTTTTACGTGGTCGGGGTGTGACATAAGTCCCATGCCGCTCTCGAGTGATTCACTAAAAATACACCTTTGGCCGAGTGTGAGTGATTTCTCCCATGAGGTGTGTGAACTTGTATATAAATGGAATTTTAAAAAAGGCATGTTATGCCCAAATAAGTAATTTCTCCTATGAAAAGTTCTAAATAAATCATTACGAATAGGATTGTAAATAAATAAAGATAAAACCCAAAAAGACCTTGGATTCCCGACACTCTACGACAAGCCCAAAACCTTCTCTTCTACCTATTCCATTTGGGAGTGTAAGCCACATATTAAAGAGTTTTGCTTGAGGACAAGCAAAAGTTCAAGTGTGGGGGTATTTGATGTGTGTAAAATGCAACATATAAATTACATCAAATGAGGCATAAAACTAACCCCTTTTAAGTACTAATATTGGAAAAAGAGTGTTTTTGTCTTCCTTTTGTATTTTCAGGATTAAATGAGCTCAAAAACACAAAAGAAGCAAAAAGACAGCTAATTCCAACATAAATACAAGGAAAGGAACATTAGTGGACTGCCCGACCCCTCAACGACACCTTCCAAAGCAAAATAGAGAAGTCAGAAGACTGAACACGCCCCGTGCTCAGCCAGCACGGGGCCGTGCCCAAGAAGCAGCAAAAAAGACAAACCTATAGAAGCTTCTATTGCCCACCACGGGGCCGTGCCCAGTAAACACGGGGGCGTGTCGAAAGTACAGCAGGCGCATTAATTGTAATTGCGAATTACAATTAATGAGGAGAGAGAGTGTCAGACGGGCACGGGGTCGTGCCCAGCGGACACGGGGCCGTGCCCAGCTCTCTGTTCAGCCTATAAATAGGAGTGCTTGGATTCATTTCAACTCATCCCTTGGCACACCACCTCTCTCACACTTCATCCACCACCCACCACCATCACAACACCATCATCCACCACCATCATCCATTGTCCATCGTAGAGTGTGTGAGTCGTCTCGGGATCCAAGATTGATCGTAAGAGTTCTTGACAATCAAGGCCATGTTTGCCTAAGTCTCTTACATCACTTGGTGAAGACAAAGTGTCTAGTATAATACTTTTTATTTCTAATCTTTTGCACTTTTTATTTGGTTTTGTATTAATGACTTTAATAACTAGTTACTTATGTTGAAGGTGATCTTTCCTTATCGTTTGTTCGTGGTGTCTTGGCATTATTTTACTGTCTATATAAAATAAAGGATTTTCACCATTCATATCTCCACGGTCTATATGGAGGTATGTTGGCTACCTGGTCGGGGGTTAAGGGAACGGTTTGGTAAAGGTCTTGCCATTGTTCAGCGTTTAGAGGTCCTGCAATGGACCTGGGTCAAATTTAGTAGGACCTCCTTCAATACTTCACGGTATTGGATGGCGGGGGTCCAAACTCTTTGATCCCCTCATAAGTTAACTACTATTAATAATATAACCCGGCTATTTAGGACTGTATCCCTGCTGACTCAGACTACTTAGCCGAGGGTAACGTCACCGCCAAAAGCGGGGCCTACCACAATACTGCATTAATAACTTAATTCATTATCTTCCAATAATCCACCCTTTTAGGATTGTATCCTTGCTGACTCAAACTACTGGGGTGAGGGTAACGTCACCTTCAAAAGAGGGGCCTACTACAATAACTAAGATAATCTCTTAATTATGTGCAAAAGTGCGGAAATAATCAAAGGTTATACTAGATACGAGTCGGAACCAAGTGATTCATCTTGTCTATCTGTTTTTATTTTATTTTTATTTTTCAGCATTTTAGTTAGTTTTTATTTTTCTTAGCTTAAAACATTTTTCTAAACTTTTATTTTGGTTAGACGTTGAGGATAAACCGGTATTAAAAGCTCTTGTGTCCTTGGACGACCTCGGTATCTTACCAACGCTATACTACGCTCAACGATGGGTGCACTTGCCCATATGTGTGTTTAGTGTTAGTAAAATATCGTGTTTATAAATTTAAAACTTGGCTAAAATAAGTGTTAAAAAGGGCTTAAAATATACACCTAATATATATAACACTTTCACGCACATCAGTTTCATAGTGTCAAAAACGAGTATTATGCGCTAGATGGTTATTTTCTCATATATTTACTTTCCATATACTTTTAATTCCGAACATAATAACTCCTTGAACTCTAATCCGAATACATCCAACCTCCTAATCTCATATACTCGCCAACATTTGGATAATCAGAAGACTTAGCAATTTTGTGAGTATACTTGAAGCCCCCTTTTTCGTTTACCACCTTCCGGTGTAACATGTTAAACTATGAAAACTTACACTTATACATATTTCTAAAATGCACAAACATTCCTTACACATGCATGCATACTTGTTACTTGATACTTTAAATTTGGGTTTATACGTTTTGTGTTAGACTTATCATTAACTTCGTATGAGCCTATCCTTGACATATATAGCGCTATAGGATTAACGCATCGTCTGTGAACGTTGGGTTATGTTAAGAGCTTGTTGTGTTTCATCTTGGTTTGATTAGTTATGCACATGCCAGTTTATTGTTTATCTTATTTCGACTAGCTTGCCATGTGTAATTGTTTAAAACTTATCTTTTTATGGTATGTATGAAAACCTGTATACTCGCCAATACATATTTGTATTGAACTATATTTTTTTAACATGTTACAGGTTGATGATGACGATGCTATGAAACTGAAGTAGCAATGATGCCTAGATACACATATAGACGTCTTAGGTTTAATGTGTTGTATACGTTTTTGTACTTGTTGTTGTATTGTTTTCCTTGTATTGAATATGTTGTACTTCAAGTTCCATGTATTGTAACATTTTATTATGAATGAAATCAATTTATTTTAAATTCTACTGTCACAATTAGCATTATGTGTGATGAGCAATCTATCTTCGTCTCACTCCGATGTTTCCGCCATTGGTTGGGGTGTGATAGATTGGTATCAAAGCCATACCTATAGGGAATTAGGAAAATTGCTATGCTTTTGATCTAGTCTATAGTTAAGTACCAAATTCAACCATACCTGATTCATTTGCTAATTTCGTGAAACACTTATGTGTTAATTTCTTGAAAATGTTTCCTATGTGTTAATTTCTTGAAATGCTTTATGTGCTTATTCTTGTTTTATCATTTCGAACGTACGCCTTTCGTAAGGCATTTTACTCGACTAATACTAAACTAAAAAACACACGTAATACACAAACGAGACGACTTCACCAAAATAGGCGTGAAACCCACAATTTGGTGAATGGCCCTCAATCCACCCATTCTTTTACACGAAATTCGCCATCAAGTTTGGAGTGAAATCCTCACCTTGATGGAGAATTTCCATTTCAAATTCTAGTGGACCCTCGTCAAGTGCCGAAAATTAAATTTTGACCCGACGAGTACCTACCACACTTAGGGTACGAAATCGTCAAGTTAGGGATGAAACCCGCATCTTGTCGACTAGTCCCACTCCTTGATTTTCAAAATCCCACCAAGTCTCGAATTTTCAATTGATTTGGAACATGTAGTAACTGGAAGGGTGGATACCGTTAACCAAAATTTCGGCGAGAGTATCTCACCTATTAGGCCAAAGCATGTTTCTCAAATTCAAAAGAATTTTCGACCACTTTGGTTTAGTCAAAGTTCCTCTTTGGAACAATCCAAGTTTTAATCAAACCTATGTTTTACTATTATCAATCTTATATGATGCAATTCTCCCTTTTCAAATTCAAATTTCTTTCGAGATTGT
The DNA here is from genome assembly GCA_030545235.1 of Helianthus tuberosus. Classification (NCBI taxonomy): domain Eukaryota; kingdom Viridiplantae; phylum Streptophyta; class Magnoliopsida; order Asterales; family Asteraceae; genus Helianthus; species Helianthus tuberosus. The sequence goes on from CM060375.1 coordinate 59,534,984, forward strand.
TTTCTTATTTACACATCATACTAAATCTTTCTTACACCTATACATAATTCACATGCGTGATTTCAAAAACGTCACTCGCTTGGATTTACATTCCTTGTAGCCCCAAAATGGAGACATATCATCGAGATAGGAGTGATTTCCTTACCTTGACGATTAACTCCACTCCTTCTTTTCTTAAAACGACCTCACCAATGAGTTATGGGTGATTCCCTTACCTAGGTGATCGTTACCAAAATTTTTCTTCAAGAGACGTTATTATACAAACATGATCATGTTTTATACCTAAATCGTTTATTCGTTCGTCAAAATCCCCACCTATGCAAATTTCAAAGTTTATTGTTTTACTAAACGTATTTCTTACCTTGCAATCTATTACATATAAAACGCATAAACGAAATTCTTAAGCATACCATAAACGTTTTGTAGGTCCCTTGGTCCGTGTGGATCTTCACAGAATTGTCAATCCAACCTAGAGTACGGAATCCTCTAGATCAGACTTGCACAGAAATGAGTAGAAACATAATTCCAACTAACAGGTTTTTATTGATTATCTATCACAACGATTACAATCAATCAAAAACCTAATTTGTCCAAGCGTCTATTGCTATTACGAATTCTCTCTCACAAACTGTTTTGGCTAATTAACCTAAACCCTAATGCATAGCCTTGTTTATATAACCCAAGGTTGCAACTTGGGCTAGGGTTTCCAACATGGGCTAGGCCCAATTCGTCCCCCTTGACCCAAGCTGGGTTTGGTTTAGCCCAAACACTATTATTTGACTAATACAAAGCTAAGCCCGCTAACTGTTTATCGTTTTACTAATTACAAGATATCCAAAGACCAAATCTAAGCTGTTTTCACAAATATGCACCAACAAACTCCCCCTTGACAATAGCTTCATAAAACAACTTTGTATTCAGCCATCTTGCATTCTTCATGTAATCTTGCATTATCTTTGGTCTTTGGATAGCTTTAGCTTTTATAGCTTCTGTCAGCAACAGACCACCCCTAAGCTGATGCATCCAATCACCAAATCTTCAAAAACGTTAGCACTTGAGTACTCCAGTTTAGCATTTGCATAGCAATCTTCAAACTCTTCACCTTTGTTTGCAATGTAGAAAGGAGGTTCTACCATGCATCCAATCAAACTCTCATCTTCTCAACACAACAACTTCTCAGCAACATACTGCTTCAATCTGTATACTATAAAACAAACATCTCGAGAAACCATTAGAATTTTTCAACAAAGTTAAATAAATTATTATTATTCAAGAGATAGTTAAACTATATCATAGATTAAGCAATTTCAATTTATCACCAACACGCAAAAAATTTTGTCCAACACACAAGACCCTGTATTTAAAATTTTGAACCCACTTTCTAACACCGTCTCCCCCTGTCGGTAACAAATCCTCCAAGAATAACAGTTTTTCGTACGTTAAGAATTTTAAACGAAAAAGACACTATTTTTGGATTTTTATATTTTCTGAAAGCAAGTAAATAACAAAAGCAATAAACACTCTGTTTTTGTGAGAATCACCGGTAAGAAGATCATATCAGCAAAATCAATCTGTTTCCACACTATTATAATTCTTTTTATAATTTTTCGTGAAAAGCAGTCCAAGACAAATGCCAGTATGTTTGTCCACTTAAAAAAAATGCATGAACATTTCAAGTTCCATTACCATATGATACGTTAAGGTAAAATTATACTGATATACTAGCGTGTCCCACTTCAGGACATACCCCCCGATCAAGCTATGCACAAAGATTCCTCGTAGTAGGTGAGTATACCGAATTCATCCGTTTTGTATTTACAACAATAAATAATTGGTGATCAGGTCAGTACTTTCATACAGCAAAGAGACCAAAATATCTAACGAGGGCTATGGCAAATAACATTTTTGGTACAATTTATGCATTTTGCACATTTGAATGACTCTCTAGGAGAACTTCTTCATTTATGGGTTTTGGCATTTTTAGCTCTTTTAAGATATTCTGGTTGTGCCTAGGTTAGTATATATCTGGATGCAGCAGAAGGACAACCCTGATACCACCAGATGAAATAACAACATAAAGACCCAAAACCTCGGATTTTGGCAATCTATCAACGCAAGATTTAAGGTCATTAAACCATACGCCACTGTTGTGTTCCCCACTCATACTCAGTTAGTTAGGTTTATATCACATTGGTAAGTTGATTATTTCATACTTTTTGCCTACTGGTACATCATATGATGAAGCTGTTATCACACTTAAACTGTTTAATTCATTTTTAGTGTGACAGTCTAACTTGCTGATGTACTATCATTTCTTCTTTTTTCACACAGTGATAACTCATTTTCTGATTTTTTTTTTTCAGTTTTTCATTTTTCAATGTTTTTGGATTTTGAGGTTTTACATTTTTTTTATTTTTGATTTTTAAGAAAACAATAAATATTAAAAAATCTTATCAAAACCAGTTATTCAGGATTCCTCATCCCGTTGAGTTCGACTAACTGTTCAAAGAGAGCCTTGTCAAAAGCTTTAGTATAAAGATCTACCAGGTTATCTAGTGTGTCGACTCGATGAAGTTCAATTAGTTTCTTTTCAGCATAATCCCGTATAAAATGATGACGAATGTCAATATGTTTTGTGCAACTGTGTTTCATGGGATTATTTGTGATTGATATAGTGGCATTATTGTCTATCACAGTAGGAGTACGAGTGAAATCCAAACCGTAATCGCGCATCTGCTGTTGTATCCAGAGAACCTGAGAGCGGCAGCTACCCGCAGTAATATATTCAGCTTCACACGTAGAGGTAGACAAACAAGATTGCTTCTTGCATTGCCAAGACACAATCCTGCCTCCTAAGAATGATAACCACCTGTGGTAGACTTTCTGTTAGACTTGCATCCTCCAAAGTCTGAGTCAGTGTAAGCAACAAACTTCAAATCAGTATCAGCTGGATACCACAACCCAAGTTTAGGTTTCCCCTTCAAGTAACGAAGAATACGCTTCACCGCTTTCATGTGTGACTCCTTAGGATTCGCCTGATATCTGGCACACAGACATACGGAAAACATGATGTCTGGTCTTGAAGCACTCAAGTACATTAGAGAACCAGTCATTACCCTGTATTGAGTTGGATCAACATCTTTAGTACTTTCATGATCTAGGCCAAGATTGTGATTCTTGAAAATGGGTGTGTTGAAAGTAGCGCAATCATCCATTTTGAAACGAGACAAAATGTCATACACATACTTTGTCTGATGAATAAACATTTCATCCTTCTTTTGGTCAACTTGTAATCCTAGAAAGTAAGACAGCTCACCCATAGCGCTCATTTCAAACTTGCTCTTCATCACCTTCTCGAACTCTTAACACATGTTTTCATCTGATGACCCAAAGATGATGTCATCTACGTATACCTGTACCAGCAGAAAATCTTCCTTCTTTCTCTTGATGAACAGTGTACTGTCAATCTGACCTCTTTCAAAACCATTCTTTATCAGATGTGTTGACAGTGTCTCATACCATGCCCTGGGTACTTGATGTAATCCATAGAAAGCCTTATCAAGTTTGTACACTCGATCTGGATAGTCTGGATCAATGAACCCATCTGGCTGTGAGACATACACCACTTCTTGGACTTTCCCGTAAAGAAACGCATTATTCATGTCTAGTTGGTAAACTTTGAAGCCCTTGAATGATGCGAAGGCTAGGAATAAACGGATTGCTTCCAACCTTGCCACTGGTGCAAACACTTCATTGTAATCAATCCCCTCTTGCTGATTGAAACCTTTGACAACCAATCGAGCCTTGTTTCACGTTACGATTCCTCGATCATCTTTCTTGAACTTAAACACCCACTTAGTGCCTATTTCCTTTTCACCTTTAGGAAGATCAACTAATTCCTAAACCTTCAACTTTGTAAACTGGGTTAATTCCTCTTGCATAACTTCAACCCATGAATTGTCTTTTAGAGCCATATGAATGTTTTTAGGCTCCTCTTGAGAAATAAAGCAGCTATACAAGCACTCATTCACAATCCCAGTCTTCTCAATCGTAGCATACATACATGAACTCTCTGCTATGCTTCTCCTTGTCTGAACACCTGCAGTAGGATCTCCAAGTATCATGTCAACTGGATGATCTTTATTTGCTCGTGTAGTAGCAACGGTATCCACTTCTAAATTATCACCCAGGTTTGATCCAATCTCCCCCTGAATATTCTGATTTGTAAACAGATTAGTGAAATCCTCCCATTGAATAGGTTCAGACTCACTATCGCTTGAATCATAAATAGCAGCACTTGAGGAACATTCCGGAGCATCTGTCATTGATGCACTCGATCGAGGCATGAACTCGCCTTCATCATCTTCACTGGTCACTGTTTGTATCAACTGAGAGTCATCTGCATTTGAAAACTCAGGAATATTAAATGATTTAAACACACTTTCATAATCATATAATATAGCTGGACCACTCGTTGATTGTTGAGGCTTATATGTAGTAATTTCAACATTAAGTACAACCTCAATTTTACCAGTTTTTAGATTAAAAACCCTTTTATTCGGTGTTCCAGGTACGAAACCTAGAAAGTAACCTTCATCAGCTACCTCATCGAATTTTTGTTTATCTTTATTTCACGCAATGGTGTAGGGTAATCCAAATGGTTCAAAGCCTTTCAAGTTTGATTTCTCGTTAAACAGTAATTCATGACAAGTTTTGTTAAAACGTTTAAAGGTCGAAACTCTGTTTAGGACATAACAAGTTGTATTCACAGCTTCTCCCCAGAAAAGAACTGGAAGCTTTGAACCTAAAAGCATAGTCCTAGCGGCTTCAATCAATGTCCTGTTTTTCCTCTCAGCTACTCCATTCTGTTGAGGTGTATAAGGAGCAGAATATTGATGTTCTATTCCCTTGCGAAGACAATAGAGATCCATAATCCGATTCTTGAACTCCGTGCCATTATCACTCCTTATCCTCTTGATCCTTGCTTCATGGACGTTCTCCAATTTTGTAAAAAGATCTATCAGCATCTCCGCTGTCTCATCTTTTGTGACTAAAAATAAAACCCACGAATAACGTGAGTAATCATTTGTGACAACAAGACAATAGTACTTTCCACCTATGCTCCTCACGTTCACTGGACCGAATAAATCCATGTGAAGTAATTCATAAGAGGCATCTATGGAATTTACTGTTTTAGACTTATGGGGTTTCTTGTGTTGTTTTCCCTTTTGACAAGGAAGACATTTATCTTCCACATGAAACCTCTTCAATGGCACCCCTTTCACTAGCTCATTTTTAAAAATATAGTTCATTTTGTGATAGTGAATATGGGCCATGTGTCTGTGCCACAGCAGAAGAATCCTTAGCACCCATGTCCATGACATAAGTATCATTCCTCCTTGGCGCTCGCATCACTATCCAATCGTCCGGAATCACCAAACCCGGTTTCAACACCAATGCTTCAGTTTTGGTAAAATGGACCGAGTGACCCTTGTCGCAGACTTGTGACACGCTCATCAGATTGTGTTTAAGCTGCTCAACATAGTTCATATTGTCCAGTGTGATCTTCCTATTGGTCACTTTTCCTCGACCTGTAATCCTACCACCTTTGGCACCAGCAAAATTCATATGTCCACCATTATAATTTTCAAACTCAGTGAATAATCTCGCATCCCCCGTCATGTACCTGGAGCAGCCACTATCAACATACCATAAGTTAATAATCCTCCTTAGCAGCTCCTGCACACACCAACCAAGAAATTAGTTAGATTGGGGAACCCAAGCCTTAATGGTCTCGGGTCGTCCATATTCACCTACTACTGGAACATCCATCCAATATACATTACTCCTAACAGGAGTCTTAGATCTCAGACCTGTTGATGGAATTTTTTTTTTATTTCCACTAGGTCTATGGTCCTGAGGGTTCCTATATGTGTTTGGACTATATGACCTTTGAAAATTTTGGTTTTGGTTCCTTGAGTTTTGACTCCAAGAAGCTTGATTGTTATAATTTCTAAAGCCATTATTATAAAAGTTCGACAACCATTATTTTGGTATCGATTTTGATATTGACCTTGACTTCTGAAATTAGTTGAATTATAATTGTTCATTCTTGGTGAACTGCTTCTAGGTCTCTCATATCTGCCTGATGTAGATTCAGGCTGAAATCTTTGTTGATTTCTTTGAAAACGAGTAACTTGTTGAGTTTCTTTTTCAGCCTTATCTACACCAACAACAACACCCTCTTGTTGCTTAGGAGCAGATTTCTTTGGAGAGTTGGACATTCTCTCCACATTATCACCACTCTTCTCTGGTGATTTCTCTCTCTTTTTCTCACTAACTTGTGCTTCAGTCTTTTTGTTAGGACAGCAGCTAGCTACATGTCCCTTTGTGTGACACTTGAAGCACGATCTTTTTGTCGAAGACTTCTTTATAGAAGTCTTTGAACTAGATCCTTCATTTGATGATGATGCATTGGAAGGATTTTGTTCAGTTTGCTTAGATTCAGATTTTTCTATTTTTTATTTTTAACAAACTCTACATTTGATTCATTTTCAATAACAGTGGTTTCGTTTTTCATGTCACTTCCCTGAACAAAAGTAACCTTTTTAACAAAAGTTTGGTTTTTATTCTTAGGAGGTAAATTTTTCCTTTTCAAAACTGGGTCCTTGTTATTTTCCTTCTTAGCATCATCACTTTCAGACACATCAACTTGACTTGATGTGGAACTACTTGGTGCAGTTAACACAAATTCTGTTAACTCATCTTCAGCAGGAAGGAATGAATAGTCATGACTAAGAGGATGTGGGACTTCATTAAAGCCCTTGAAGCCCACACTGGTCTTGCAATTACTTTTCTTTAACCCACCCATCATGTGTTTTATTACAAAAGTGGAATCTCTGAATTGATTCAATTTCTTTTCCAATTCAACGATTTTTAGTTGTGCTTCTGACAACTCTTTGCATTTTCCAGAAATCTCTTTTGTTTTCTCACTCATCGTATCATGAGCTAAGGCTATAATTTGAAGTTTTTCGTTTAATGTGCAAGTTAAAACTTCAATTTCAGTTTCATATCCTTTAATTTTCTTCAAATACATAGACTCATTTATTTTTACAAAAAAGTTTGACCATTTTATGTTCGACATCTCGTTTATTGGACTTTGGTTTTGTGTTGATCACTTATCAACCTCACCCTGTAATTCACAACATTTTAAACAAACTGAACTAGCAGGATTAGAACTTATCGCTCCTGTAGCTTTGCTCAAGTCAGCCATGAAAGCAGCAAAATCTGCAGCCCTCTTTTTGTCTAAAGCATCCTTCTCATCATCAGACTTTAACTCTTCCTCGTGAATTTCTCCAGTCTGATCAGAATCAACCTGTTCAGCTTCACTCTCTTTCTCCACTTCATAATCCATGAATGCCTAAGTGACATTCGCATCACCTTCCAAATGAACACTCCAATCAAATGAACCTTCTCGTGCAGTAGAGATCAAAGCCTTTGAGTTAGAGTTGTTTGATTCATTTCGGTTGTAACACCCCGTGTTTCGAAAGCCAAAGTCAAAGTCAAGATTGAAGTCAAAGGAAGAAAAGATTGCTATTTGCGATCTGCCACTCCTTGCTCAACTACTGTTTTGACTTCTTTGACTTGTAATGGAATTTATTTAATCGCTTTAGTTGTATTATGTGGAGTAGCTATTAATAATCGAGGTTTAATCACTATTTAATTGCATGGTTAATCAATTTATCGCTAATCGCTATCGAAATCGCAACTCGAATTATGCATTCTGGATATTGTTTTACGTGTGTGTGCTATTTATATGTTACTTGTGCATGTTATGTTTATGTTGAGGTGTTAATCGCAATCGCAATTCTATCGCATCGTAATCGAATCGAAAACGCTAAACGCAAGGGAATTATAGTGATTGAATGTTAGATATAGTAGTTATGATATTTGTGTAACTAATGGGTAATACTATCGCATCGCTCGCTCGAATCGCATCGCAACGCTCAACACGCGAATCGAAACGACAAAACTCATCGCGTCGATCTCATGGATCTAGTGGCCAACCGATCGAGTGGCCATCCGATCAGATTGCCATCCGATCGAGTTGCCATCCGATCGAGCTGCCACCCGATCGACCAGCCTCTTTTCCCACTTTCCTTTTTGGGAAACCCTATAAAGACCCACCTGTCACATCATTGTGATGTGACAACTCTCTTGTTCGACCATCCGACCTTCAGCCTTCATTTCCCTCGATTTCTCTCGACTCTTGTAAGTTTTCAACCTAAATCTTGTACTTCTATGATCTACACGCACTTCTACATCATTTTCAACTTTGAATCTTAACTTTTAACCGTGAAATCACCGGATTTAAGGTGTTCTAGGGTGATGTCATCATGGAGTTCTTATGAACTTCAAGGTTTGGCTTCATTCCACCAAAAACAACTTAGATCTGAAGGATTTCCACAAGATTAACCAATGTTTTTGCATAATTCTACACAAATTCATGGTTAAAAGGATTGAGAGAAGGTTTTCTAGCTTTCTTCCAACTCTTTTACACTCAATGCACTCAAAACCGATAGAATCGGAGCTTGTTCTGATCTTCTGCTCATTCTTAGTGATGTATTAGTTCCAGATCTGAATTCTATCTAAGAGACTACTGATTTCGGGTTTGAATACGAACAACCGACTCGAACCGTGAACCGGTCGGACTAGGGTGATTCCTGTTCGGTCGGGTCACTTGGGACGAGATGAGGTTTCTGTTGTTCAAGCAAAATATCAAACCGTCTCGTTCAAAACTGCAACACTTCAAACGAAATCAGGTGTCAAGACGATCTGACCGTTGGGACGGATTGCCGTTTGATCGGATTGCCGTCCGATCGGATTGCCATCCGATCGACCGGCTATCCAATCAGGTTGCACCTGATTCCACACTTAAGCTTTTATTCAAAATTCTAAGGTTCTGAACGTTGAACAGATTGCCACCCGATCAGATAGCCATCCGATCGAGCGACTGTCCGATCGTGTGACGTTTAGGACTTTGATCCTTAAACAATTTCCAACACGTTCATTTCATACGGATTGCCACCCGATCGGATAGCCATCCGATCGAGTGACCGTCCTGCTGTGAACTTGTTCTCAACTAAGAAGACTCGCAAATCGGATTGCTGTCCGATCGAACGACCGTTCGATCGACCGACCTGAAGGGTAGATATACTTCTCTATTTTTAAAATGCTACAACAAAAACTTCAAAGTACAAACACATCCTCACCAAACAAGGTGACAATCCAATCGAATGGCCATTTGATCGGATAACCATCCGAACGGATTGCCACCCGATCGACTGGCCATCCGATCGGATTGCCATCCGATTTGATTACCATCCGATCCTTGGAACACTTGCATCATTTTACTCGCCGCTTATCGTTTATGCTATCGTTAACTGTTCAGGCTAATTTCTCTCAGCGCTCCCTTCAATCCAAGGCAGTGTTTATTAAGTTAAACGCTATCTGTGAGTATACTCGATCCCTTTTTGCTTTATGCACTTTTGGGTGTTACATATCTGTGAGTATACTTGATCCTTATCTGTGAGCACACTCGATCCCTTTTTGCTTTTTGCAACACTATTTATACGCTGACCTCTAATGCATGTTATACGTGACTCGATGAATGCCTGTTTGTTATGTTAACACATTGATTGATGTCTACCTGCCTTAGCAACGATAGTACTATAGTTTGGACTCAGCACCTGTTACTCAGGGGTTGTTAAGGACAATTACTTCACATGTTCACAGTGGTGAACATGTGTTGCGCACTCGCTACTCGCAGTCATTGGTATTGATAGGATCTTTGTCGATAACTTACATGCTTCACATTATACGTTGTACATGCTGGTTATGCGTAAACGATTTCGAACTCTATTATGCTTTTATCAAACTTGTATGCTCACCTTTACACTATGTGTATTGACCTATATTTTAACGTATGTGATAGGCGTTTAGGATGCTATCAGCTCGGATGCTTGCTGTATGGAATCAAGTTAGGGAGAGTCTAGAAACAAACAAACAATTTATCTTTATTTGAAATATGAGTTGTCGAAACAGTGTTATTTGTTTTGGAGATACTATGTCTGTAATAACTTGCTTGCTTAATGGGTTACGGTATGGGACGTAATGTTTAACTACTCGGTTATGGAATTTATCTCGAACAATCTGTTTTGCTCAGTGCCATGCCCCGATGTTTCCGCCATCGGTTGGGGTGTGACAGATTGGTATCAGAGCCATAACTATAGGGAATTAGGTAAGACTCGATCTAGTCCGGGTCGATGTCTTAGAACGACCTAGTCTATGGTCTAAGTACCAACAGACCGACTTGTGCATACCCAGTAGGGGTTTTGTACGAGCTTACTCGCTATTTCTCGCTCGAACTCGCTGTACACTACACACTTGTGCGAACATCGCATACTACAGTTCAGCGCAAGATCAGCCTTTCCTAAAGTTGATTTCACACACACAAACGGATAATCTGGTTAAGATTAGGTGTGAAAACCGCAAACTCCCGACCAGATTACTCGTTCGAATTGCTATTTTACTATAAAACAAGAGAATTTGCGTTGAATCAGGAGTGAAATCCATACTTCGACGCAAATCTCCTTACCTATCTCGTGATTTCATCACACAAGCAGGAACGTAGTCGCTAAGTTAGGGGTGAAACCCGAACCTTGATGACTCGTTCCACTCTCTAATGTGGTTTTACAAAGCTCTCACCAAAGTCTCGACGGACTCCAACGGCTGGAGGTCACACTGTAACTGGAAGGATGCGTGCCAATCGCTTAAATCGAAGCGAGAGTATAGTTCCGAAAGCCAAAGTGTGCACCTAAAGTCCTTGTGAATAGTCAAACCACTTTGGGTAGTCGATGTCTAACACACCCGAGACAATCCATTCTCGATTTCTATGTGTTTCGATTCTGAGCCCGCAACTGCTGACTCTGAAATTTATGAATTTTATGTGAACTTTGTGTTTTATATGATTATTTGTTTGCGTTTTGAGGTAAACAGTACTGTGTTACTAATGATTTCGATTTCGCGTTTCTCGCACCGTTCAATCACGCACAACACACATCACGCAAACAAATCGCTGCTCAATATTCGCAATCGCTGTATTTAACCGCTATACGCGCTGTGAAGGATAGGGAATACGTGCAACATATAGCTAGGTTTCGGTATTCTGACTGCCTCATATGCTTCTGTGCCCTACGTGCTTATGTGTTTCTGTGCTCTATGTAATTATGTGCTTATGTGGTTATGTGCCTATGTGATTCTGTGATTATGTGGATATGTGTTCCTGAGCTTATTGATGAATCGCTAGACTATACTAGGAATAATCGAAATTTGTGTTGAGTCCTGTGGCGATGTCTGTTGCAGACAATGTCGTCATCTGGATCTCGAGCAACTCAAGCTGCTCGCCGAAAGCAGGCAGATAAACGCCTCGCCTCTATGATTACTAAGCAAATGGAGAAGGTTATCCATCAGATTGTGAGTGAACTACACGAGAATGTGAGCAAATCTTCTGAAGAGTCCCAAACTGATTCGCCAAAGGCTGCTTTTAGCTTCAAGCAGTTCAAAGCCTGCGGACCGAAAGAATTTACTGGTGAAGATGGTCCTACGGCCATGTTTCAATGGTTTGATTCTATCGAGGTCACCCTGCGTCAGAGTGGCTGTCCTGACAATCTCCGTACTCTCAACGCAACTGGCGTCTTCCAGTCCCGCGCTTTAGACTGGTGGACGGCCGTGAGAAACAAACGCAGAAATGATGCAGCTTACGGGCTATCATGGGATGAGTTGAAGGACAAAATGATGGAAGAGTTTTGCCCTCCCCATGAGTGCCAAAAGTTGGAGGACGAATTCTGGCACATTAAGCAGAAGGATGGTAACAACGCTGGTTTGACTGCGCACTTCAAGCAGTTGAGTATTATCTGTCCGGATCAAGTCAAGACACCCGACATCGCCATAAAAAATATATCCGTGCTCTTCCGGATTGCGTGGCTGACTTCGTCTAAGCAGCGAAGACGACAACGATTGAAGAAACCTACTTGCTCGCTGCTGAGATCAATGACAAGCGAGTCAAGTCTGGTGTATGGGATAAAGCTCCCAAGAATCTGCATCAAGCTACTACTGCTTCAACCGCTGAAACCACCGCCGCTCCTCAGTCTTCCAAGCTTTCGAGACGCAAGAGAAAGAACAACAGCAGTTCCAGCAACAAGAACTACGCTGTAACCAATGCTGCCCCACTTCAAGCTGTTCCAGCTCCTCAGCAACGCCAACACCGCCAAGCAGCGGCCCCGGTTACCAACACACCGCCGGCAAAGCGTGCGTATACTGGTCCTCACCCAGTCTGCCCTACTTGTACTTATCACCACCCAGTAGGAATCGCCTGCAGATACTGCGCTCATTGCAACATGTACGGCCACTTCACCGCCAACTGCCGTACAGGTCCACGTCAAAACCCTACCCCAACTCAAGGTCAAGCTCCTGCTCATCAAGCTCTACTTGCTGCTCCACAAGGCCATCAAGCGGCTCAGGCACCCGCGGTCAATGCTAGAGTTTGCTATGCGTGTGGTGATCCCAACCACTTCGCCAACATGTGCCCGAACCGAGTGGTCAAGCAAGAGCCACAACAGCAGCAGCCCCATCAGCAGCCTCAGCAACAACAGCAACCACCAGCACCCCGCGGACGTACTTTCAACATCAACGTCCGTCAAGCTCAAGCCGATAACAACATGGTGAATGGTACGTTTCTTGTGAATGGTATATATGCTTCATGTTTGTTTGATACTGGAGTCGATAATTGTTTTGTATCGCTTGAATTCGAAAGGCTCCTCAATCGTAAGCGCACTCATCTCCCCTAGACGTTCGATGTTGAAGTTGCCACCGGAAGAACCGTCGCTGTAAATTCTTTTCTTAGTGATTGTACTCTCGAGCTCAACAATCATGTCTTTTCTATCGACCTTATTCCGATGTAACTCAGAAGTTTTGACGTCATAGTAGGCATGGACTTTCTTTGTGAAAACCATGCTGAAGTTAGTTGCTTCGATAAGATGATTTGATTTCCGCTCACTAATGGTGATCAATTGTGTATTTACGGTGAAGTCGCGTCGAAAAAACTCCAACTCATGTCGTGTGTTCAGGCTAACAGGTATCTCCGCAAGGAATACCAAGCTTTCTTGGCACACATTGTAGTAGCGGAGAAAAAGGAAGTTAAAGAGGTGAAAGACGTCCCCGTTGTTCGTGAATTTCCTAATGTTTTCCCCAATGATCTACCAGGGTTACCACCCGCTCGTGATATTGATTTCCGAATCGACCTCATTCCTAGAGCCAACCCTGTTGCTAAAGCGCCTTATCGTCTCGCTCCTTCAGAAATGCGCGAACTCTCCAGTCAACTCCAGGAACTTCTTGATAAAGGCTTTATTCGCCCTAGCACCTCTCCATGGGGCGCGCCGGTCCTTTTCGTCAAAAAGAAGGATGGATCGTTCAGGATGTGCATCGACTATAGGGAGTTGAATAAGTTGACAATCAAGAATCTCTATCCCTTGCCTCGAATCAATGACTTATTTGATCAGCTACAAGGTGCTACGTGTTTTTCTAAGATTGATCTGCGTTCAGGCTATCACCAACTGTGCATTCAAGAGGAAGATATCCCCAAAACCACTTTTCGAACCTGCTATGGTCATTACGAATTCGTTGTCATGCCTTTTGGTTTGACAAACGCTCCTGCAGTCTTCATGGATTTGATGAATCGAGTGTGCAAACCCTTTCTTGATCGCTTCGTGATCGTATTCATCGACGATATCCTGATCTATTCCAAATCAAAAGCCGAACACTCATAGCATGTATGTTTGGTTCTTGAGTTACTCCAGGGAAACCATCTCTATGCCAAGTTCTCCAAGTGTGAATTTTGGCTGGAGGAGGTCCAATTCTTGGGTCACATTGTCAATAGTCAAGGTATCCACGTTGACCCTGCGAAGATCGAAGCTGTGAAGAGTTGGATTACACCCAAGAATCCATCTGAAGTCCGTTCTTTTCTCGGACTGGCAGGCTATTATCGTCGTTTTATCGAAGGTTTCTCCAAGATCGCCGTACCATTAACCTCTCTTACGCACAAGGATAAACCTTTTGTTTGGGGAACTAAACAAGAGGAAGCCTTTCAAACCCTCAAGACGATGCTCTGCAATGTTCCCGTGCTCTTATTGCCCGAAGGAAACGACAATTTCGTAGTTTACTGCGATGCCTCAAACCTTGGTCTTGGTTGTGTTCTTATGCAACGGGACAAGGTTATCGCGTACGCTTCTCGACAGCTCAAGATCCACGAGAAGAACTACACCACACACGACCTCGAGCTTGTCGCAGTTGTTTTTTCATTAAAGATTTGGCGACACTACCTTTATGGTACAAAGTGTACGATCTTCACCGATCATAGGAGCCTACAACATATCTTTGACCAGAAGGAATTGAATATGCGTCAACGCCGGTGGGTAGAACTACTCAACCATTACGACTGTGAGATTCGTTACCATCCAGGCAAAGCAATCATCGTTGCCGAAGCCCTAAGTCAACGAAGTTACTTGCTTAGCGTTCGTAATTCTCAAGCCCAGTTTAATCTCGAAGCTCTTATCCGTGACGCGCAGCATGCTTGTTTTACCGAGCTAACTTTGAAGAAGGAAAGAATTCTAAACGATGGTGCCCAAATCGAGAATAAGTCGAATGGTATCTTTCATTACTTGGATTGAATCTAGATTCCCAAGCGTACGAACTTACGACAACTTCTGATGGACGAAGCCCACAAATCTCGATATTCCATTCATCCTGGTCCTGACAAGATGTACCAGGACATGCGCTACAAGTACTGGTGGCCGGGCATGAAGAAGGATATCGCTATCTATGTTTCGAAATGCCTGACCTGTTCCAAGGTTAAGGCTGAGCATCAAAGACCCTCTGGCTTACTCGTTCAACCCGAGATCCCGATGTGGAAATGGGAGAGCATAGCCATGGACTTCATAACAAAACTTCCGTGTACTCAATCTGGTCATGATAGCATTTAGGTTGTGGTTGACCGATTGACTAAGTCAGCTCACTTCCTACCGATATGAGAAGACTACAAGGTAGAAAATTAGCCCGAATCTACACTAACGAGATCATTAGTCGACATGGACGCCTCGTGACATCATCTCTGACCGTGATGGTCGGTTTACCTCGTGTTGTTGGGAAACGTTTCAATCTGCTCTCGGTACTACTCTTAATCTAAGTACCGCTTTCCATCCCCAAACCGACGGTCAGACTGAAAGAACGATTCGTACCCTTGAAGACATGATCCGTTAGTGTGTCATAGACTTCGGTGGTAATTGGAACACGTACTTACCTTTGGTCGAATTCTCGTACAATAACAGTTATTATTCTAGCATACAAATGGAACCATTTGAGGCTTTATACGGAAGAAGATGTCGATCGCCTATTGTATGGCACGAGATCGGAGACACGCAAATTACCGGTCCCGAGCTGTTGCAAGAAACGACAGACAAAATCCTCCAAATTCGAGACAATCTATTGAAAGCTCGGAGCCGACAGAAAAGTTACGCTGATAGATGCCGCAAGCCCCTTGAATTTGACATTGGCGATCACGTACTCCTAAAGGTTGCACCTTGGAAGGGGGTGATCAGATTCGGCCGATTCTGGAAAGGATTGGAAAGGTAGCTTACAGACTCAAACTACCAGAGGAACTGAGTAACGTCCACCCAACTTTCCATGTTTCGAACCTCAGAAAGTTCTTGGCCGACCAGGAATTACATGTCCCTCTTGAGGACTTGCAAGTGGACGAAACATTACACTTCGTGGAGAAGCCTGTCGAGATCGTGGGACGAGAGACTAAGGTACTCAGGCGCTCAAGCATTCCCATTGTGAAGGTTCGCTGGGAAGGCAAACAAGGTGCCGAGTTTACCTGGGAACTCGAAAGCGACATGAAGGCGAAATACCCGCCGTTGTTTGTTACGGCTAAAGCCTAATTTCGGGACGAAATTCCCTTAAGTAGAGGAGGCTGTAACACCCCGTGTTTCGAAAGCCAAAGTCAAAGTCAAGATTGAAGTCAAAGGAAGAAAAGATTGCTAATTGCGATCTGCCACTCCTTGCTCAACTACTGTTTTGACTTCTTTGACTTGTAATCGAATTTATTTAATCGCTTTAGTTGTATTATGTGGAGTAGCTATTAATAATCGAGGTTTAATCACTATTTAATCGCATGGTTAATCAATTTATCGCTAATCGCTATCGAAATCGCAACTCGAATTATGCGTTCTGGATATTGTTTTACGTGTGTGTGTTATTTATGTGTTACTTTTGCATGTTATGTTTATGTTGAGGTGTTAATCGCAATCGCAATTCTATCGCATCACATTTGAATCGAAAATGCTAAACGCAAGTGAATTATAGTGATTGAATGTTAGAAATAGTAGTTATGATATTTGTGTAACTAACGGGTAATACTATCGCATCGCTCCCTCGAATCGCATCGCAACGCTCAACACGCGAATCGAAACGACAAAACTCGTCGCGCCGAACTCATGGATCGAGTGGCCAATCGATCGAGTGGCCATCCGATCGGATAGCCATCCGATCGGGTTGCCATCCGATCGGGCTGCCACCCGATCGAGTTGCCACATGATCGACCAACCTCTTTTCCCACTTTCCTTTTTGGGAAACCCTATAAATACCCACCTGTCACATCATTGTGATGTGACAACTCTCTTGTTCGACCAGCCGACCTTCAGCCTTCATTTCCCTCGATTTCTCTCGACTCTTGTAAGTTTTCAACCTAAATCTTGTACTTCTATGATCTACACGCACTTCTACATCATTTTTAACTTTGAATCTTAACTTTTAACTGTGAAATCACCGGATTTGAGGTGTTCTAGGGTGATGTCATCATGGAGTTCTTATGAACTTCAAGGTTTGGCTTCATTCCACCAAAAACAACTTAGATCTGAAGGATTTCCACAAGATTAACCAATGTTTTTGCATAATTCTACACAAATTCATGGTTAAAAGGATTGAGAGAAGGTTTTCTAGCTTTCTTCCAACTCTTTTACACTCAATGCACTCAAAACCGATAGAATCGGAGCTTGTTCTGATCTTCTGCTCATTCTTAGTGATGTATTAGTTCCAGATCTGAATTCTATCTAAGAGACTACTAATTTCGGGTTTGAATATGAACAACCGACTCGAACAGTGAACCGGTCGGACTAAGGTGATTCCTGTTCGGTCGGGTCACTTGGGACGAGATGAGTTTCTGTTGTTCAAGCAAGATATCAAACCGTCTTATTCAAAACTGCAACACTTCAAACGAAATCAAGTGTCAAGACGATCTGACCATTGGGACGGATTGTCATCCGATCGGATTGCCATCCGATGGACCGGCCATCCGATCGGGTTGCACCTGATTCCACACTTAAGCTTTTATTCAAAATTCTAAGGTTCTGAACGTTGAACGGATTGCCACCCGATCGGATAGCCATCCAATCGAGCGACCGTCCGATCGTGTGACATTTAGGACTTTGATCCTTAAACAATTTCCAACACGTTCATTTCATACAGATTGCCACCCGATCGGATAGCCATCCGATCGAGTGACCGTCCTGCTGTGAACTTGTTCTCAACTTAGAAGACTCGCCAATCTGATTGTTGTCCGATCGAACGACCGTTCGATCGACCGACCTGAAGGGTAGATATACTTCTCTATTTTTAAAATGCTACAACAAAAACTGCAAAGTACAAACCATCATACACAAACACATCCTCACCAAACGAGGTGACAATCCAATCGAATGGCCATCCGATCGGATGACCATCCGAACGGATTGCCACCCGATCGACTGGCCATCCGATCGGCTTGCCATCCGATCGGATTACCATCCGATCCTTGGAACACTTGCATCATTTTACGCGCCACTTATCGTTTATGCTATCGTTAACTGTTCAGGCTAATTTCTCTCAGTGCTCCCTTCAATCCAAGGCAGTGTTTATTAAGTTAAACACTATCTGTGAGTATACTCGATCCCTTTTTGCTTTATGCACTTTTGGGTGTTACATACGTTACTTATTCTAAATCACATCGAACACACAACGCAACACTATTTATACGCTGACCTCTAATGCATGTTATACGTGACTCGATGAATGCCTGTTTGTTATGTTAACACATTGATTGCTGTCTACCTGCCTTAGCAACGATAGTACTATCCTGTTTACTCAGGGGTTGTTAAGGACAATTACTTCACGTGTTCACAGTGGTGAACATGTGTTGCACACTCGGTACTCGCAGTCATTGGTATTGATAGGATCTTTGTCGATAACTTACATGCTTCACATTATACGTTGTACATGCTGGTTATGCGTAAACGATTTCGAACTCTATTATGCTATTATCAAACTTGTATGCTCACCTTTACACTATGTGTATTGACCTCTATTTTAATGTATGTGACAGGTGTTTAGGATGCTATCAGCTAGGATGCTTGCTGTATGGAATCAAGTTAGGGAGAGTCTAGAAACAAACAAACAATTTATCTTTATTTGAAATCTGAGTTGTCGAAACAGTATTATTTGTTTTGGAGATACTATGTCTGTAATAACTTGCTTGCTTTATAGGTTACGGTATGGGACGGAATGTTTAACTATTCGGTAAAGTAGTTGTTATGTCATTTCTCTCGAACAATCTGTTTCGCTCAGTGCCATGCCCCGATGTTTCCGCCATCGGTTGGGGTGTGACATCTGTTACTTGAACTTTGACCCGAAGACTCTTTTTTTGCTCTTTGACATTCCCTAGAGAAGTGTCCATAACTTTGACATTTGAAGCGCCTAACTTTGGTCTTGTCAAAACCAACACTCTTGCCCATGAACTTCCTTCCTGTCCTGTTCATAAACCTCTTGACTCTTCTTGAGTTCATGTCCATCTGCCACAAAAGATCCATTTCTTCTAAGTCATCAGGGTCAATCTGATCATAATCTTCATCAAAAGTATCAGGATCAGATATCTTTCCCTGAATGTAGTTTTCATAAGAGGCCACAAATGAGGCAAGTAGGGCAAGATGTTCTTCATCAGCCTTCACACTCACAGGCATAGATTTAGTATTGCTGCTCTGATTTGTAGCTGATGTTCTCTTAGCTCCTGTTGATCCTCCTGAAGCAGCTACGAAACATACATCACCATCATCATTGATGATAACTTGCTCATTCTCACATGAAAGAAACGCAGTAGCAAAGTCACTAGACGCGTTGTGAGATGAAGAAGATGGAAGTCCATTGTAAATCCCTGGATCTTGAACCTGATCATATCCTATTTCCTTCTTCTTCATGTTGAGCTCATAAGCTGTCAGCTTTCTAACAACCTCTTCAAGTTCTTTTGTGTTATAATCTGCTTCTCCTTTGATCATGAGAGTATAGATATCCCACTTCACAGGTAGTGCAAAAAGCAGCTTGTCATTGATCTCAATGTCAGTATAACTATCTATGTCATAATTATCCATTTCTGACATTAGATGGTAGTATCTCGTGATGATATCTTCAAGTGACTCATTTCTCATACACTTAAAGACGGCAAATTGCTTCTTCAGCAGATCTACTTTGTTCTTTTTGGCATCTTCATTTCCCTGATATCTCTTTTCTAGTGCATCCCACATTTCCTTAGAAGTAGTGTACTTCTTGAAGGTATGTTTGATGCCATCTGGTAAAGACATCTTGATAGCAGCTAAGGCTCTCTTTTCAGCCTCATACATCTTCTTATCAGCATCTTGCATGTTCACATAGGCTGTGACACGTTGTCTGCCTTCAAAATCATGTGTAGGGTTCGCGTACCCATCTTGAATACAGATCCACATTCGTGTGTCCTGATATTCAATGAAAGACTGAAATATATCCTTCTATGTCAAATAATTATCCACCTTCATCATCTTAGGCAGTTTGTTGGTTGTGCCAACCTCGTGCTCCATCCTCAAAAGTTTGTTCAAATTAGACATGTTCGACATTTTAACGTAACAGAGGGGTAAAATCGTACAAAAAGTGTTTGAAAACTGTGATTACCAAATTACACCATTAGATTTGTCTCGAAATTACGAATCCAATGATATATAATGTCAAACACCAAATTCAGGATTTTCCAGACGACTAATAACTTCGCCGGGTAATCAGTTCGTAATTACAACGACTAGTACCTTCGCCGATCACCGTGATAATGTCGTTGAGGACAATTAACACGGTTACCAAAGTCACCTTTGGACTTTAACTACGTCGGTCAGTCAATTGCGCAGGTCCAGACTGCGAAATTGTTAAATACGCCACCCAGCAAAAACGCTAGTTCTGATATGCAGATTTTGCAGTAACTTGTTCAGCAATCCAATTAACAAATATGCCAGTAAATTCGGAAATTCAATCTTTTCAAAATTTTAAAAGATTTTCCAGCTTTTAACACTTTCCTGCAGAATCGACGAAGCAAATTATCAGTAATTTTTAAGAAATAATGAAGATCTGAATGAATAACACGAAGAACAAATCTTCGTTTCAAGTTTTTCCAGCCAAAATTCTTCAAAAATCAACCAAACCCTAATTTTTAGATCTGACAATTTTTGAAAATTTTCAAACTTCCACCCAAATCTGCAGAACAGAATTCTGAACCGAGCCTCTTCAAGAGCCTAATGCTCTGATACCAATTGTAGGTCCCCTGGTCCATGTGGATCTTAACAGAATTGTCAATCCAACCTAGAGTGTAGAATCCTCTAGATCAGACTTGCACAGAAACGAGTAGAAACAGAATTTCAATTAACAGGTTTTTATTGATTATCTATCACAATGATTACAATCAATCAAAACCCTAATTCGTCCAAGCCTCTATTGCTATTAGAATTCTCTCTCACAAATTGTTTTGGCTGATTAACCTAAACCCTAATGCATAGCCTTGTTTATATAATACAAGGTTGCAACTTGGGCTAGGGTTTCCAACATGGGCTAGGCCCAATTCGTCTCCCTTGACCCAATCTGGGTTTGGTTTAGCCCAAACACTATTATTTGACTAATACAAAGCTAAACTTGCTAACCGTTTATCGTTTTACTAATTACAAGATATCTAAAGACCAAATCTAAGTTGTTGTCACAAATATGCACCAACACGTTTTGCCTCCCGATTTTCAACATTTTACGAAATGGTACCCATCAACTTAATTGGTCTAGTGAATCTCTTGCCCACAAATTTCATGCTTAACATAATCACTAAAACACGCTCACGTTATATCATTATACTAAATACTTTTATTTTCAATCGGAAATCAAACCAACTTTTCGCACACACTTACAAAATATTACGAATATTATTCGAACGTTTACTAAAACTCTTTTCAACGATCACTAAGTTCATTATGCTAAATTTCTTTTAAGAATCAAAGTTTTCACGAGAACCTTCATATTTCAAACTCCTTATTTTAATACGAGATCCTTTAAAATAATACAAATTCACTATTTCCAAAAGTAATCCTACAATGCTCGATACGTCATTTCAATTTCAAAACACGTGGGCAAGGAAAATTCATAGGACCAACCATTTTCGACTTACATAAATTCCTCTAAAACAAGAGTAGCATTTCTATTCTTTACAAAATACATCACGCGTAATCAATAAGTCTTTATATTCTTCTTTTACATTCACGAACTAGATTCTAAATTCCAAATCAAACTTAATCCATTTTGATTCGACAAACTCCACGTTTTGCTCAAAAAACTATACACGCATATCATCGTATCTGTTTTAGTCAATATCTCACAACAATATCATTTATATCATTTGTTTTTACATACTCGAACTTCCTGATTGTTTTATATGTCTAGATTCATTGTATTCATATTCATACTCAAATGTTTTATATTTTACTTATGTTCCATATTCATAATCATACGTCTTATGTTTATACTTATGATCATACGTATACTTTTATGCATACATTTGTACCTATGCGTGAGCGTAACCTGAGGGATTCGCTTACGTTGATCACTTACATACTTAAACATAAACATGCTTATAAACTACATTCTTAAACGTACACATTCTTATTTTCAAAATTTATGTATACCATGATTCATACACAACTAGTACAAGCCATGCGGATCATTCAACGATCAATATAATCGCGGATGCAAAAGGGATTATAATGATAGGCGCATGAGAATCATGTAGTGTACTATTGTGTATGGTAAGACACGGAACGTAACATGACACCGAGTAACGAAACGGACGTAGCATGGTTAAAACATGGTGGATACGCCGCTGGTACTTCCTATATACAAGTGTTTGCACCATGTTACCAAACTTTCGTAAAACGTGCCATG
The DNA here is from genome assembly GCA_030545235.1 of Helianthus tuberosus. Lineage (NCBI taxonomy): Eukaryota > Viridiplantae > Streptophyta > Magnoliopsida > Asterales > Asteraceae > Helianthus > Helianthus tuberosus. The sequence goes on from CM060375.1 coordinate 59,557,400, forward strand.
AGAAATTCGGTGTTTTGCCGACCATATTTAGACCTAATATGAAAACTTTAACAACTCACAAACGCATTGCTAACGCGCGATATCCAATTATCCACGACGAGACCTCATTCCTAACACAACGAGTTCGTTTGTCCAATTCACATGCCATCCTTATACTAGTATTTGTTTACTAGATCGATCATTCACTCTCGTACCTCCGTTCTTCCCCGTTATTCTTTGTCTTTTGTACAAACCCCATTTACAATCAATCGGCTTAAATGTTCGAAACCTAAAATACTTTCATACTATGTAAAACTATTTTTCCATCCTTCATTTAAATGGAAACATACTTAGTTGGTCGTCACCTCCAAAATCGTTTTAATTAAAATACCTAACTTCCTTGTTCTTCATCAATGAATAATTTCCTACAAACATGTGAGTTATGATTCCTCTTTGAAACCAATGAAACTTTTTGTAGTGCGGCCACACTTTTCATCGAGATACTTACCGTTTTATACGAAAGTTATACTTCTTGGATATCATATTTTAAAGATACCTCTCCATTTTGAGTTATTCAAACTTGTTTAAACTCGTTTGCCTATGCGCACACATGCACGTTTTACTTATGCTTAACGCCTCAACTCATTTTAGTCAAACAAACTCCTTTTACAAAACCTATCCTTCTGTTCTTCAAAATTTCGTACTTTTCAAAACGTTTCAAAACTCCCAATCTCGAATCTTTTAGCCAAAATGCTTTTTCTCCAAGGTCTTCATATTTATACTAATATTTATATATATTTAAATTTTATTGTTATTTTTTTTACCATTAATACATTATTGTTATTGCTACTGCTACTGCTACTGTCGTTTTTATTACAATTGTGTTTCGTTACTTCGCCTTTTTTTGTTTATGAAATTGTACAAAGTAATAATTCATTCTACTCACATATGAGTAACCAAACAACACAATGGAATGGAATGGAATGATTCATTTCATTCCACTGTCCATTCCATTACCCCGTCCTTTCTATTCCCTCATCCATTCCATTACCCCATACCAAACAGACGTAATGGAATGAACGGGGGAATGGAATGGACGAGGTAATAGAATGGATGGGGGAATGGAATGGACGAGGTAATAGAATGGATGAGGTAATGGAATTGATCATTACCTTTCCATGTCTTGTTTGGTTACCATGTGAGAATGGAATGAACCATTACTTTTTGTTGTTTGGTATGCAAGAATCGACGAAGGAATAAAATCGAATGGCGGTGGTCAGTGATGGGCGGTGATGGTGGGTGGTGATAGGTGGCAGTTGTAGCGGCGGCAGTTGGCGGTGGTGGTGGGTGGAGACAGCGGCGGGTGGTGACAGCGGTGGTGGTGGTGGGTGACGGCAGAGGTGGGTGGCGGCGGTGATCAGAGGTGGCAGCAGAGATGGTGGTAATGGTGGCGGGGATGATCGAAGGTGGGTGGGTGGTGGCGGTGATCGGAGGTGCCCGCGGCGATGGTGGGTGTCGGCGGCAGGTGGCGGCGGCGGCGGTGGTGGGTGGCAACGGAGGTGGGTAACGACGGTGGATGATGGGGGTGATGGATGGTGGCAACGGTGGTGGGTTGTGGTGTTGTTAATAAGGGTGAAGAGGGAAAGGAATGGAAAAAAATAGGGGGGACGAATGGAATGATTTTGAGGGAATGGAATGCATTTTAGAATGGGCGATTCCATTCCATCGGCCAACCAAACACTCTTTTCTTCATTCCCTCGTAATGGTCTATTCCATTCCACCTCTTATTCATGCATACCAAAAGCTACCTAAGTCTTTGAAAAGGATAGATAGCTTATTTCCACATTTTTCTTTTGGCTTACTTAAAAAAATCATTTTCCTAATATATGTTTGTTCTAATGCCGTATTTATTCTTAAACAAAAAGGCTTATACAAAATAAGAAAACTTACAGAGTAGTCATACCTGTATTATTATCTTTTTTAATTAGGTAAGATTAATAAAAAGGACCACAATAATATACGTAAGATTAACAAAAAGGACCAAAATGATGAACCTTTAAAGATGCAAAACAAAAGAAACATAACCAAAAAGGCACATATTGTATGTATCGTAACTATCATAACACGTGTATAACTTATGTCTACTCTTTAGTCCTGTTGAGTGTTGAGAAGGATGCATAAGCAACCAAACGGTTTGAAGAAATCTATCAATGGCTTTATCTTGAATAGAAGTTCGTAAGTAGTCTTCCCGTGAGGTTTGACGATTAAAACTCGATTCCATACGTAGCATGTTGTGTTGGCTGCCATGGCCCAAAAGATAATTGGTAACTTGGAGTCTATAAGCATTGTTCGAGCGGCTTCAATGAGAGTTCGGTTCTTTCTTTCTGCAACACCGTTTTGCTAAGGAGTTCTTGCTACACTGTACTGAAGGTGAATTCCTTTTTCTTCACAGAATGATATAAACGTTTGGTTCTTGAATTCTGTTCTGTTATCACTTCTAATAGATTTAGCCATCAGTTTGATGACATTCTAGATCATAGGAATGAAGGTCTTCAAAAATATCAGCAGTCTCGATTTTTGCTTCGAGAAAACAAACAGTGAAAAGCGAGAAAAATCATCTGTAATCACCAGGCAATAAGAACTTTTAACTAAACTCTTAACACAAATAGGACCAGATCTATATGCATCAGTTGCAATGGAGAACTAATCAGTTGAATTGTTATTGTTATTGTTATTGGTATTGGTATTGTTCTTGAGAAATTTATATTTATGTCGTTTTTAATACAATTGTGTTTCGTTACTTCATCTTTTTTGCTTATCAAATTGTACAAAGTAATAATTTATTCTTTTCATATATGAGTAACCAAACATCCCAATGGATTGGAATGATTCATTTCATTCCGTTGTCTATTCGATTACCTAGTCCATTCTATTCTCTCATCCATTCCATTACCACATACCAAACATACCCTAAGTCTTTTGAAAAGGATTGATAGCTTATTTCCATATTTTTCTTTTGGCTTACTTAAAAAAACCATTTTCCTAATATATCTTTGTTCTAATGCCGTATTTATTCTTAAACAAAAAGGCATATACAAAATAAGAAAACTTACAAAGTAGTCATACCTGTTTTATTATCTTTTTTAATTAGGTAAGTGGTGTGTGTCGGGTGTATTATGTTTTTATTGATATTTTAAGCCCATTTTACACATTAATCAAGTTTTAAATTTGTAAAACACGATATTCTACTAACACTAAACACACACATGGGCAAGTGAACCCATCGTGAGCGTAGTATAGCGTTGGTAAGATACCGAGGTCGTCCAAGGACACAAGAGCTTTTAGTACCGATTTATCCTCAAGGTTCTGCGTATCTTAGCGTTGACCACGCCCCGTGCTGAGCTGGGCAGGCCCCCGTGGTGGGTGTAGAAACTTCCACAACTTTGTCTTTTCTGCAAGTAGCTGACCACGCCCCCATGTCCAATGGGCACGTCCCGTGGTCAGTCTTCTATTTCTTGTTTTTGCCTTTGGGGATGCTGCCGAGGGGTCGGGCATGTCACGTTTATTCCTTTTCTTTGTATTTATGTTGGTTTTAACTGTATATTTGTTCCTTTTGCTCATTTAAGCTCATTTGGTCCTATAAATTCAAAAGGAAGACAAAAACACACTTTTTCCAAGATTAGTACTAAAAAGGGTTAGTTTTATGCCTCATTTGATGTAATTTATATGTTACATTTTGTGCACATCAACCCCCACACTTGAATCTTTGCTTGTCCTCAAGAAAAACTCTTTAATATGTAGCTTACACACCCAAATGGAATAGGTAGAAGAGAAGTTTTGGGCTTGTCTTGAGTGTCGAGAAACCAAGATCTTTATTGGGTTTTATTTTTATTCTTATTACAATCCTATTATTCTATTTACAATCCTATTCGTTATGATTTATTTAGAACGTTTCATAAGAAAAAAATACTTATTTGGGCATAACATGCCTCTTTAAAATTCCATTTATATACAAGTTCACATACCTCACGGGAGATCACTCAACACTCGGCCGAAGATGTATTTTTGTGAAACACTCGAGACCGGCATGGAACTTACTCCTACCATATGGTTGCCAAGCAATCAAACCTCCTCCTTTTTAACTATAAACCTTTATAAATATCAAGAGGACTTTGGGAAGGGTTAGGCTTGGGCTAAGGGTAGGTGGTTTTGGTTAGTGGTTAGTAAAAAAGGCAAAAGCGTAAAAAGCGTCGGTCGTCGTAAAACTTTTTGTTTTTGTGACTTTTATTCAAACTAATCATATTCAAACAAAGTTTCTTTGAGGAACTTGTTTGTTTATTGCAATACTTTCATTTTTTTTTTTTTTTTGATAAACGACATCACAAGGTAACCGAGCTTTTTACTAAAATAAAGGGTTTGAAAAGAAAAAGGTTTTGGTGAGTGAAGGGTGTTTGTTTTGTGGGTTTTGAAATGAAATGAAAAGGTTTAGGCTCAAAGGGGTTAACTAGGGGGATTTTGGGTAGGTGATAAAAAAATGAAAAATAATGGTGTTGAAAGGAAAATAGGTTAGTCCTAATGCCTCTATCATTTACTTACTTGGGTTTAAGTTGGCAAGGACCGGGAATGTATCGTCATGGCAAGTTCTAGAGTCGTAAGAACCAAGCGGCTACTCACACAAGAAACGAAAAATGAGCATTTAGTTTAATGATATATGCTTGTATGCTCAATAAAGGCTCAAAACTCACTTGTTGTGGGAATGGGTTTATAATGTGATCAAGTATATATAATCAAATTTTAATTAGATTTGTCATGCCTTTTCATAGTTTTCTTATTTGGTTCTTTTTATCACGACGCTATCGGTTGTAAATTTGTATAAATATAACCTTTTTAGAACTTGTTATTCCCAAATTGAACCAAGACAAGAAAAAAATGAAAATTTTTAAAAAAAATTGGGGTGATTAGCGGTTCCAATAGAGTTTTGTGTAAGGCTTGTTATTAGGACTTGCAAAATTCAAGGTTTTATCATCCCCCCCCCCACACACTCATTGTCCTCAATGTGTCCCAAAAATAAGTTTTTAGGTTAATTGAATGTGTACAAAGGTGTTGAAAAACAAAATTTTGTGTCACTGGGCGTCTGGCCATGGCCCCGTGTTGGTCCAGGCACGACCCCGTTGTCAGATTGCCAGTAACAAATTTTAACAGAAGGCTGGACACGGGGCGTGTTCAGTGAGCACGGCCTCGTGTCCATTTACCCGAACTGGGCAACTTTCTGCAGAGCCTTGGGCACGTGGCGTGTTGGGCTGAGAACGGCCCCGTGCTGATCTTGCTGTAATGCTGGAAAATTATCGGGAGGCTCTATTTTCGTGCATGGGGTGTGGTTTTAACGTTCCCTTGGTAACCTCCACCTTTTAGGGTGTGTTTTATTCCTGAAAAGTAAAGCTAAACTTGAAAACATAAAAGTTAATCTAAACTAAAAACTAAGGATAGTTCCGCGGAATGCCCCCGTGGTGCGCCACGTTTATAAGGGTCCTTGGCTAGACCCAAAGTCAGTCATATGCTACCCGAGCGGGATGTCTCGCGTCCCGTGTTGCACTGCCGGAGAGCGTCATCCAAGCTTGAGTCTATGACTTCCATTAGTTGACCGGGTCATCTTCTACTCTTTTCCCAACCCTGAATTTCATCTCTTTGACTCCGACCCTCAATGTTAACTTTCCATCACTCATATCTACCATTGCGTGAGCGGTGGCAAGGAATGGTCTTCCTAGAATGAGTGGCACTTCGGTGTCTTCCTCCATATCGAGTATGACAAAGTCGGCCGGGAAGACAAAATCTCCGAATTTTACCAATAGATTTTCGGCGAGACCTTGTGGATATTTGATAGACCTATCGACGAGTTGTATGCTCATCTTTGTGGGGCTTGTCTTACCTAGTCTGAGTCAGTCAAACATTGATGCGGGCATGAGATTGATGCTAGCACCAAGGTCGGCTAGTGCATTGCGTACAGGAGATCCCCCAATGGAACAGGGGATGGTGAAGCTTCCGGGGTCGATTTTCTTTTGTGGGAGTTTGTTGAGTAGCACAGCGGAGCATTCATCACTTAAATTGACCAATTGCAACGTTTTAATCTTCCTTTTATGAGTGAGGAAGTCTCTCATAAATTTTGAATATTTTGGCATTTGAGTGAGGACTTCCACAAATGGGAGATTGATATGCAATTGGTTTAGTAAGTTTATGAATTTTGTGAATTTCTCGTTGCTCTTATGGTGAAGTAACCGACCGGGGTAGGGTACCGAGGGGCTTTTGGTAGGCTCGGGAATTGGTGGAGGAGTTGTTTCCTTATGGGTTGTTGGTGAGGCCGTGGTTTGAATGGGTGGATTTTTGTCGGATGGGGGTAGCGGAGCCTCCTCGGGACCTACGGTACGGTTTCTCAATTTTATGAGATGCATTTGCGCCTTTGGGTTGGGCTCGGTATTGCTAGGTAACGCGCCTTGTGCTCTCTTGGAGAAATTTTGAGCTAGTTGATTTAGTTTTTTTTCAATGTTTTGAATACTATCTTGTTGATTTCTAAAGTTTGATTCCATTTGTAGGAATCGATCCGAGTTCTTCTTTTCGGTGTCAGAGATGAGGCGTGAAACAGTATCTTCAAGCCTCTCTCATCCCCCTTGTTGTTGTTGAGAGAAATTTTGTGACTCATTTCTTGGTTGTTGTTGAAAGTTTGTTCGTTGGTTTTGGTTTTGTTGGTTACTACTATTGTCGGGTTCTCTCCAACCAAGGTTAGGGTGGTTACGCCATCCTTGGTTGTAGGTGCCCGTTGGGGGACCCGACGGCCTAGGTCTATTATCAATGTAGTTTACCATTTCCGTTTGATTATCCATTTCTTTCATACAACTCCAATTTTCATGTGGCCCACCACACCCTTCGCAAGCCATAACCGAGGCCGTTTTTTCCATTTCTAACTTTTTGATTTTTGAAGATAGGGCCTCGATTTGGGCTTGTAAAGAAGTATTTTCATCTACCTTATGGGTGCCCGGGGTAATAGATTTTGTGCCTCGGGGGGTGTGCCATTGAAAATTGTTTTGAGCAATTTCCTCAGTTTGACTATAAATTTCATTTAGGCAACGATTACTTAGAAGTCCCCCCGGAGCTTGAGTCGAGTGTTTGTCTTATGTTTGGCAACAACCCATTATAGAAAGTGGATACTTGTTGCTATACTGCAAGACCATGATGAGGGCATTTGCTTAATAGCTCCTTGAACCTTTCCCAAGTTTCATATAAGGATTCCCCGTCCTCTTGTGAATATGTATTAATTTCAGTCATTAATAAAGCTATTTTTGAAAGAGGGAAATATTTATATAGAAACTTTTGGGCTAGTTCTTCCCAAGTGTTTACCGAACCACTTGGGAGGGTGTTAAGCCAAGCCTTAGCCCGGTCTTTTAGTGAAAATGGGAACATTCGGAGATGGATTGCGTTGTTTGATGCTCCGTTGATCCAGAAAGTATCACATATTTCCAAAAAGTTGGTAATATGTAAATGGGGATCTTCGTCAGCTAGGCCATGTAAGGTTGCGGAATTTTGGAGCATTTGAATCAAATGCGGCCGAAGTTCGAAGTTGTTGGCATCGACATTCGGTGCATTGATGGCGGCTCCAAGATTACCTACCGTGGGGCGTAGGTAATCCATCAGGGTACGCTGATCCGCCATTGGAAGTTGGTCCCCCGAAACTTTCTCTTGATTTTTATCTTTTAGTCTCTTTCTTAGAAAGCGTTCGGGTTCGTCCAGAGGTTCTTTTATGTCTTTATTGGAACTGGAGCTCATGCACTGCGTAGAAAGTTCAGGTGCTGTCCCTGGGTTCCAAGTCCTGTGATAAAAACAAAAAGAACGTTGGTCAGAAGTCTCACCACGGCCCCGTGGTCACTGACCACAGCCCATGGTCGTGGTTACATTGATTGTTTTCTGGATCCCAGTTACTGGAGAGTTCAGCACGGCCCCGTGGTCACTCTTCTGTAACTCAGAAACAAAAACTGCCAGTAAGGTTGCTGGGCACGGCCCGTGTCCGACCAGGCACGACCCCGTGCTGAAGTCTGCAGAAGCTAAAATATTAAAAAAAATCCTAAAAAATAGGAACAAATGATTAGGCCATTGATTCCTAACTTTCTTAAAATCCTTGTGTCCCCGGCAGCGGCGCCAAAAACTTGGTGTGTGTCGGGTGTATTATGTTTTTATTGATATTTTAAGCCCATTTTACACATTAATCAAGTTTTAAATTTATAAAACACGATACTCTACTAACACTAAACACACACATGGGCAAGTGCACCTATCGTCAGCGTAGTATAGCGTTGGTAAGATACTGAGGTCGTCCAAGGACACAAGAGCTTTTAGTACCGGTTTATCCTCAACGTCTAATCAATCTAAAATTATTGAGAAAAGATTTTTAAAATATGAAAATAAAACTAAAAATGCAGAAATAAAAATAAAATAAAAACAGATAGACAAGATGAATCACTTGGATCCGACTCGCCTTTAATGTATCCTTTGATGATTTAGCACTTTTGCACTTTTTAAGAGATTATCTTAGTTATAGTAGTAGACCCCTCTTTTGAAGGTGACGTTACCCTCAACCCAATGGTTTGAGTCAGCAAGGATACAATCCCAAATGGTCGGAATATTGAAAGATAATTAATTAAGTTATTAATGTGAAAAGTGGTAGGCCGCTCTTTTGAAGGTGACGTTACCCTCGGCTAAGTCGTTTGAGTCAGCAGGGATACAATCCCAAATAGCCGGTTTAATGTATTAATAGTAGTTTACATTTGAAGGGATCAAGCCATTCGTACCCCCACCATCCAATACCAGTGGGTATTGAAGGAGGTCCTAGTAAGCTTGACCCAGGTCCTTGCAGGATCTATACACTGAACAAGTCAAGAACCTTACTAAACCATTCCCTTAACCCCCGACCAGGTAGCCAACAAATCTCTATATAGAGCGTAGAGATATGAATGGTGTAAATCTTTTACTTTATATAGACAGTAAAGTAATGCCAAGACACCACGGACAAATGATAAAGAAGTTTCACCTTCAACATAAAAAACTAGTTATTAAAGTCATTAATACAAACCCAAATAAAAAGTGCAAAAAGATTAAAAATCAAAAGTAAGACATTAAAGACTTGTCTTCACCAAGTGATGTAAGAGACTTAGCCAAACATGGCCTTTAATTGACAAGAACTCTTACTATCAATCTTGGACCCGAGACTACTACACACACTCTAAGGTGGATGATGGATGATGGTGGTGGATGTGGGTGTTGTAGTGGTGGTGGAGTGGTGGCAAAGAGGGAGAGTGGTGGTTTGCCAAGGGATGCCTTTGAAGTGAGCCAAGCACCTCTATTTATAGCCTGAACAAAAGCCCGACCACGGCCCCATGTCCAGCGGACACGCCCCCGTGGCCATCCTTTTCTCTTCCTTCATTAAATGCATGTGTCAGCAGAGGGCTCAACACAGCCCGTGTCCAGTGGGCACGACCCTGTGTACAGAAGCGTATCTGTACTACCAAGATTTTGCAAGATTCTGCTAATCTTAGCGTTGACCACGCCCCGTGCTGAGCTGGGTAGGCCCCCGTGGTGGGCGTAGAAGCTTCCACAGCTTTGTCTTTTCTGCAAGTAGCTGACCACGGCCCCGTGTCCAATGGGCACGGCCAGTGGTCAGTCTTCTGTTTTTTGTTTTTGCCTTTGGGGATGCTGCCGAGGGGTCGGGCATGCCACGTTTATTCCTTTTCTTTGTATTTATGTTGGTTTTAACTGTATATTTGTTCCTTTTGCTCATTTAAGCTCATTTGGTCCTGTAAATTCAAAAGGAAGACAAAAACACACTTTTTCCAACATTAGTACTAAAAAAGGGTTAGTTTTATGTCTCATTTGATGTAATTTATATGTTACATTTTGCGTACATCAGTAAGATTAATAAAAAGGACCAAAATAATATACGTAAGATTAACAAAAAGGACCAAAATAATGTACCTTTAAAGATGCAAAACAAAAGAAACAAAATAAAAAAGGCACATATTGTTTGTATCGTAACTATCATAACACGTGTATAACTTATTATTTTTACAAGTTTCGTCATGTTTAGGTATTGGGATGCCTATTAAGTATTAACTTGATTTACAAATTCGCATGGTTTAGGTCAGATTACTGAAATTAAGTTAATAAACTAAAGAGTTATATTCTATTACCGTTCTCCAAAAGTAAGGTAGCGTTTGATATGAATGAATATAATGTGGAATGCAATGGATCGTTCTGATGGAATAAAAAGAAACATGTTTGGTTATTACGTGGTAATGGGATGGAGCATTCCTAAGGAACGTAACTCCTTCCAACTATAACAAATTTTATTCCTTGGTAAGGGGGTGTTTTTTTTCATAGAATATTATTATATATTCATATTTATACTAATATTTATATATATATATATAATTTTATTGTTATATTTTTTACCATTAATATATTATTGCTACTGTTATTGCTATTGTCGTTTTTAATACAATTGTGTTTCGTTACTTCGCCTTTTTTGTTTATCAAATTGTACAAAGTAATAATTCATTCTATTCACATATGAGTAACCAAACATCACAATCCAAATGGAATGATTCATTTCATTCCATTGTCCACATATGAGTAACAAAACATCACAATGGAATGGAATGATTCATTTCATTCCGTTGTCCATTCCCTTACTCCGTCCATTCTATTCCCTCACCCATTTCATTACCACATAACAAACAGACCCTAAGTCTTTTGAAAAGGATTGATAGCTTATTTCCATATTTTTCTTTTGGCTTACTTAAAAAAAAACATTTTCCTAATATATGTTTGTTCTAATGCCATATTTATTCTTAAACAAAAAGGCATATACAAAATAAGAAAACTTACAAAGTATTCATACCTGTTTTATTATCTTTTTTAATTAGGTAACATTAATAAAAAGGACCAAAATAATATACGTAAGATTAACAAAAAGGACCAAAATGATGTACCTTTAAAGATGCAAAACAAAAGAAACAAAATCAAAAAGACACATATTATTTGTATCGTAACTATCATAACACATGTATAACTTATGTGTAGTCTTTAGTCCTGTTGAGTGTTGAGAAGGGTGCATGAGCAACCAATCGGTTTGAAGAAATCTATCAATGGCTTTCGCTTGAATAGAAGTTCGTAAGCAGTCTTCCCGTGAGGTTTGACGATTAAAACTCGATTCAATACGTAGCATGTTGTGTTGAATGCCACGGCCCAAAAGATAATTGGTAACTTGGAGTCTATAAGCATTGTTCGAGCGGCTTCAATGAGAGTTCGGTTCTTTCTTTCTGCAACACCGTTTTGCTGAGGAGTTCTTGCTACACTGTACTGAAGGCGAATTCCTTTTTCTTCATAGAATGAGATAAACGTTTGGTTCTTGAATTCTGTTCCGTTATCACTTCTAATAGATTTAAACATCAGTTTGATGACATGCTAGATCATAGGAATGAAGGTCTTCAAAAATATCAGCAGTCTCGATTTTCGCTCCGAGAAAACAAACCGATAAAAAGCGAGAAAAATCATCTGTAATCACCAGGCAATAAGAACTTTTAGCTAAACTCTTAACACTAATAGGACCAAAAAGATCCATATGCATCAGCTGCAATGGAGAACTAATCAGTTGAATTGTTATTGTTATTGTTCTTGAGACATTTATATTTATGTCGTTTTTAATACAATTATGTTTCGTTACTTCGCCTTTTTTGTTTATAAAATTGTACAAAGTAATAATTCATTCTATTCATATATGAGTAACCAAACATTAAAATGGAATGGAATGGAATGATTCATTTCATTTCGTTGTCCATTCCATTACCTCGTCCATTCTATTCCCCCATCCATTTCATTACCACATAACAAACAGACCCTAAATCTTTTGAAAAGGATGGATAGCTTATTTCCATATTTTTCTTTTGGCTTACTTAAAAAAACCATTTTCCTAATATATGTTTGTTCTAATGCCGGATTTATTCTTAAACAAAAAGGCATATACAAAATAAGAAAACTTACAAAGTAGTCATACCTGTTTTCTTAGCTTTTTTATTTAGGTAAGATTAATAGAAAGGACCAAAATTATATATGTAAGATTAACAAAAAGGACCAAAATGATGTACCTTTAATAACGCAAAACAAAAGAAACAAAATAAAAAAGGCACATATTGTTTGTATCGTAACTATCATAACACGTGTATAACTTATGTGTAGTCTTTAGTCATGTTGAGTGTTGAGAAGGGTGCATGAGCAACCAATCGGTTTGAAGAAATCTATCAATGGCTTTCGCTTGAATAGAAGTTCGTAAGCAGTCTTCCTGTGAGGTTTGACGATTAAAACTCAATTCAATACTTAGCATGTTATGTTGACTACCAAGGCCCAAAAGATAATTGGTAACTTGGAGTCTATAAGCATTGTTCGAGCGGCTTCAATGAGAGTTCGGTTCTTTCTTTCTGCAACACCTTTTGTTGATGAGTTCTTGCTATACTGTACTGAAGGCGGATTCCTTTTTCTTCATAGAATGAGATAAACGTTTGGTTCTTGAATTCTGTTCCATTATCACTTCTAATAGATTTAGCCATCAGTTTGATGACATTCTCGATAATAGGAACGAAGGTCTTTAAAAATATCAGCATTCTCGATTTTTGTTTTACGAAAATAGACCGATGAAAATCGAGAAAAATCATTTGTAATCACCAGGCAATTAGAACTTTTAGCTAAACTTGTTAAGATCGGAGGCTCTCATGATTGTGTTTGTTTGTGTAAATATAATAAATGAATATGAACCAATGTAAAGTGCAGCGGAAATGAATAACAAACTTTGTAAACACAATCAAAGGAGAAAATAGTTTTGATAAACACATGATTTGCATTAGTTGAAAGATTACAAAGTCAGTCAAAAGATTACAAAGCATGCTTACAATCTAAGCTCCCCCTCAGCCTGATACCCCAAGGTTGGATTGCACAAGATGAATGGATTGAATTGAGGAGAAGAACTCACTCAAGACCAATCAAATGTAACAGTACAGAGTACTGTTCCATTTATAGACGATCCAAACCACTGAGGCATCTCAGCTGACATCATCATGAAAGCGACGTCTAACAGCCTAACAACCTATATCTACTGTTCTCATACAAACACTGCTAAGCTTAACCACTGACTATACATAAAACAAATGATGTACTAAACTACTGCTCTCTCTAATCATCAGTGCTTTCCTCAAGGTTGATCAGTCCTTGATTGGGCAGTGCTTTGACATCAGCAGTTTGTACCAGCAGTGCTTAGTTTCCAGCAGTGTTGACTTCTTTAGGGCTTTGTCAGCAGTTGAAGGGGCAGCAGCAGTTGTATATGGACAGTGGAGAGAGACCATCAGTTGTTATAAATCACTTTCAAGGGGAAAGCCTAATGTAAACTGCTGCTTATTTTGAATCCACTAATGTGACCTGGTTTTGGCTTTCATTATCTGTTCCTCTGGTAGGGTTCAATCCCAACAATCTCCCCTTGGAACAGATAATGCCAAAACCTTTCATTATTCTAGATCTTTATTCCTCATCAGAAGTTCCCTTGCTAGTCTTTTAAATTCTTCTTCAAATTCTTTGGAACTTGTGTCATCTTCATCCCTGCACAGTGTAAGCTCAAGGAGATCTTGTTGATCTTCAACACCCAGGCCTAGTGCTTGATTCCTTGATATATGCCTCACTTCTCCATTGGTTCTTACCAGAGTCAATACATGGGTCTTTTGATCAGAGAGCCACTTTAGTATTTTTAAACCAAATGGGTTTCTTGGAAGAGATTTATTTAAAGATGAGTTGGGAGATGTTGGCCTTGTGAAAAACTGTAAAGCAGTATCTTGAACTTCAGACATTCTTTTAAAAGCTTCATCTATGACTTCATTTGCTGCAGCTATATCTTCTGCAACTTCTTTGTCAATTTGCTCTTGTCTCTGTTGTTGATCAAGCTCACTGTCTGTGATATCTGCTGATGATGGTTGGCTCAAAACCTTTTTGGCAAGATCTTGTAGCTTTGCTAATTTTTCTTTATCTAAAGCCATTTTCTTGATGGCTTCTTCAAGGTGATCAGTGTCTTTTTCTTTTTCTTCTCCAGCAGTCAGTTGTTCCCTCTTTTCTTTTCTCAACATTGTGACAGAGGTTTCTGCTGCATTGATCTGTGTTTCAAGAGTCTTGATCTGCTCTTTTAGCTTTTTGTAGTTAGACTTTTTAGGAGTGTCAGAGACTGTCATCCTCCTTTTCTTAAGCCTTTCATAAGCTTCATCTGTTTGCTGCTTAGTCCATTTTGCTATGGCATTTGCAGTATCCACCCTTGCATCCACCAGCTCCTGCTTCTTTCTTTTATATTCAGAAGTAAGATCAGCTATTAGCTTCCTGTATTTGTTCCAATTTGGAGCTGTCTTCTTCTTTCTTGGATTATTTTTAATCTTTTCAATTCTGTTAGCCTCATGCTTTAATGCAACTATTGGCCATTCTTTGAATTATGTTTCTTCAGCAGGATAGAACTTTTCTTTCATTATGTATGCAAGGTATTCTCTTCTCAATTCTTTTCGTTGACCTGCTTCAGGAGATAGGCTTGACATTTCTATGTTTAGATCACTTGCATATTCTTCCATTTGCTTGACTTTGTTGAGCAGAAATTCCCTTCTTTCCAAAATGGCTTCATTACCTTGATCCTTGCATTCAACTTTGGCTCTTATCCTTGCTTGTCTTGCTTTCATTTCGAGATATTCATCAATGTTTTCTGGAATTATGAAGCCTATGAGAGAAGGAAATTTCCTTTTTGAAGGATCATCCTCAGTGTAGAATTGTTTCATCTCATTTTTCACAGCATCTAATTCCAGTGGATATTTAGCAGCAACAGGATCATACTTTTCATCAGTAGCCTGAGTTGTTTCTCTTTTTATTTTGTGAAGCTTTGGAGGTTGTGATGTAGGAATGATGAGAGCAGTGGTGGATGGTTGACTAACAGCTGTTGAAACAACTGGTGTTTCAACTGCTGTTGTCATTACAACTACTGATGTGTCAGTAGATGTCTTCTGCTTTTGAGCAGGTGATGAAGGTGGTGATGTGGTTTTTGATGGTGGTGGTGAATCATCAGATATGAAAATCCTTCTCCTTTTTACTGTAGGAGAGGCTGATGATGTCTTGGGTGGCTCAGTGGTTTGAGATGAAATGGCAGTGGTTTGTGTTTGTGATTGACTAACAGTTGTTGAAACAACTGGTGTTCCAACTACTGTTGTCATTACAACAGATGTTTTAACATATGTTGTCTTCTGTTTTATGACAGGAGGTAATGGTGGTAGGGCAGTGGTTTTGGTGGTGTGTGGTGAAGTTGTGTGTGTTGATGAGATGACAGCTGTTTGGCTGGCAGTAGTTTTTGTAACTACTGCTGTATCAGCTGTTTGGATGGAAGTTTGGGATTTTGTGGTTTGAGGTGGTTTGGATGGCTGTTTTTCTTGTTCTGGTTCAATATACAGCCCATCTTCAATTCCCTTTTCTTCATCTTTTTGACATTCTCCCCCTTTTTGGCATTATCTGCAAGGGGTTTATCCATGAAAAGGATAGTAGATGGAACCTTTCCAGGAGTGCTTTGGAGATGAGCCTTGATAGCTTTAATATCTGCTTGAGTATCTTTAAATCTTGACTCCACCATATTTGTCAGCATTTTCACATGTATTTCATGCTGTTGATCAGCCATCTGTTTTTGGTGTTCAAGTAAGGGTTGAAAGATATTCCAGAGCTCATTTGCAACCAATGCTTGTGGTGGAGCAGGTGCTTGAGGTGGAACAGCAGTGGATTGTGCTTTTTGAGCTTTCAAAATCTCTTGCACCGTATCCTTTATTTCAGCAACTGAGGTTTCCAGTTTTTCAACTCTATCCGTCAATTCCTGATATTTTGAATCATCACCTACGTTAGTAGGATCATCTGAATCCCCACCAGTAGTGGTTGTATCAATGTGTGACTTAGGAACAGAGTCCCAAAAATCACCCATTGATGCCCCTTGTTCTTGGTACTGGGGACTTCTTTCTTCAGCACTTGATAATCCTTTGATGGTATCAGCGGTTAAAACAAACTCACTGGTGGTTATCGAAGGTGCTATAGAAGAAATTGCCTTCAAGGGAGTCTTATTAATGAAACAACTGTCCAACTGAAGATCTGTTGATCCATCAGTTGTAGTTGCTGCTCCACTTGAACTACCACCAAGAGTTACTTGTAACTCAGGGGGTGTAACCTCCTCAATTGTTGCTGGGATAGCAGAAGTATAAGCATCAGACCCAGTCACTTGTTGGAGTGTACTCTCTTTGATGGGTGATTGAGAAGAACTGGTTTTTGTCTGAGCTATATCAACTGCATGCAACAAAGGTAGCATGGATTGTGGTAATATTATTGGTGAGGGTATGGGAGTTGAAAGAGACATGTCCTTGGGATCAGGACTGAGGAAGATGGATCCGATTGAATCCAGAGCTTCATATTGTAGGGTCCCTGTGCTTACAACCTGATCCTTTTGTGAGGATGCAGGAGGAGTTTTAGGCAATGGTGGAGATCTTTCTACCAACTGCTGTGGAAGTAGCAGCAGTGGTTTGTGGTGACATTTGTGTTGTCACAGGCATTAGCTCTGGGATCTCATCTTCCAGAGTTACCTTTGTTTTGGGTTTGGGGGCTTTCTGGATGTTTTCTTTTTGGTCTTTTTGGTAGTGGCAGGTGTGGGTTTCAAAGCAGTGGTAGTGCTGCTATGATCACCTGGAGCAGTGGGCTCATCAGCAGATGTCTGAGGAGCAGTAGTAACTGCTAAATTCTGCTCGGACACCTCTGCTTTTGTTTTTATTGGTGCCAACATTCTAGTGAATGTTTCAGGTGTTAAACTTTTTATTTGAAAACAAACACCTTGTTTTGGCACATTTTCATTTTCTTTTTCAAATTTTTGTTTAAAATAGTAACTTAGAAACCTTGGAAAGAGTAAAAATGTTTTGCTATCAACATTCTTTACCAAGTCATTGAAGATTTCCTGGGAATAGTTGTAATCTTTATTATTTAAAATAGCATACCCCAGGCATTGAATCTTCAATGGTATTTCGTTAAACGCTGTTGTTTTATTTGAAACACACGACAAAAGTGTGTGAAATAGAAATCTGGGTGCAGACGGAAAATAACCTTTTTGTAAGGTATCTACCTTTGATTGTTCTGCATACCCTCTTTTCAAAAGGTCAGTTTTCAACTCCGTTTTGTCAAAAGAAGTTTTACCTTTCTGATCATTGAGTTTAAAGACTTCTGAGATTGTTTGTGGAGTGATTTGGATCGCTTTACCCTGTATCGAGGAGTTGATGGCTACTACTTTATCGTCTTGTTTCTCAAGAGTAGCATTTTTCCAGAACTCTCTCTGGGTTTGCAGGTAAATGGGAGCGTCTGCTGTCAACAAAGTTTTGTACTTTGATTCAGATAGTGTGTCGATGACGGAATCGAAGGTGCGGTTGTTTGAGGGCTTTGTGAGGAGACCCAAGTAGTTGTGCAGTGATTTGTATGGGATTTCAATGGTTTCTTCGGCCGTTTGAGCGACCTCTTTTGAAGATGATGGTGATTTTGGTTTAGATTTTGATTTTGATTTTGACTTCGTCATTTTGATGAAGAAGAATCGGAGAGTGATTTGGGAGGAAAGGTTGAAAACTGCTTTGAGAAGAGAACTTTGGAATTCAATTCGACAGTGTAAAACCCTGTTTGGGGGTTTTGATCAGGGTTTTATTTAGGGAAAAGTGATTGCTGATGTGGCAGCGGTTATTATGATCTGATGGCTAAAAACTGACCACGTGTTAAACACTGATGAAATGGATGAAGAGTGGAGGACAGTTGTTTTAAGAACCACTGATCAAACAAGCATCAGTGGTTACAACGGTAATAATGTGATAACAGTGGAAGATTTTTACTATTAGTGGATAGCATATCAGTGGTTAAGACACTGATTTTGAATCATCAGTGCTTGTCAAGAAAATGAAGGATCAGTGGCTAACTTTCAGCAGTGGACAGTATTTAGTAAACAGACGTTTGAGCAAAACAGTGGTTAGGGGTAAGATGATGATAATGATTTGAAAAACAATTATGTCAGCAACTGTTTTGAGAATTTTCATTCAAGGTTTTGCCACATGTCAATTACACATTTTGAAGTTTATACAAACTTCTGACAGTGGTTTAGTACCCCAGATGGTGAGAACTTTTTGGTGAGGCAACTCGTTTTCGTTTAATATCTAAATTAAAACATGAATGCCCCAGTAGTTTGAGCACAGTTTAGCAATTAACCTTTGATTAGTGTTTAAAACAAACCTAAGTATGACATGACCTTGATATATGTACCATTTCCTTTTGACCCATTTATGAGGACAGTAATACCAACAAAAATAAGGTACTATATTGTCACACCCTCAAAATCCACACGCGGAATACTACCGCGATGCGTGTGACTAACCAGGATCCAACCACTAATTATTTTGAACCGTTTAGTTATTATTACAAATAATGGTATAATTAGCGACCCATTTAAAATTTTCAAAACATGGTTTAAGTTTGCAGCGGAAAGGAAAGTAGAACATATCGTAATTTAAAACCACAAGTTTGTTATCATGAAACTTACAAACCACGCACTCCATCCGATTGCAATGTCCGTCCTAAACTGTATCGAGCAACCTGCAAAGCATGCAGTAGGGTATCAACATAAAGTTGGCGAGTTCACGAGTTGTCCAGTTTTAGTTTTTGAAAACGTAAGTTGTTTAGATAAAACATTTATAATCACGTCATGGGGAGCTACCCCATATGAAAGCTACTAAAATGGCGTCACCGAAACTATTGACGAGAAGATTTTGTGCCCCGAGTCAATGTCTATCGTCATTGACCAAGATGCAAGGTATACTAGTTCACGCCCGATCTCCCCCGGTCACGGTGTGAGGTTGTCAAACCTAATAGCGCCATCAACTAATAACCCGTTCGCCCCCGGCGATTAATCGGTACTGTAAGCAGGGACTTTACATGATAGAGATTCGTTTAGTTTGGCTAGTTGTGATTTATAAATAATATCCAAACGTATCTCCCCCGGAGATAGTAAGTAAAAGTACCCATTCGTATTTTTCCCCCGGAAATATTGGTTTGAAAGTATTCTTCCCGAAGATAGCAGTTGGTTCGTGTCCCTCCCTGGGACGCATGCTTTTAGTGTGTGTGAACTCACCTTGGTTTGCTCGGCAGACAATTTACTTGTGTTGTGTTGGCCAACCATACCCTATTATGGTTATTAATATTTATCAGGTTCGTATGCAAGTAATGTCACATATAATTCTACACGTAATCTAACACATAGCACGTAAGTCATACTAACACATACGCTATTGGGCCTATCCTAGCATATAAACAGTTAAACAGTAACAGTCGAAACCGGGTGGTCTCGACTCGAGAACAAGAGGTCTCGAGTCACAACCACGAGTTCCCGAGTCAAAATCAGATGGTCTCGAGTTGTGCATACGTGAGTCGAAACCTTAAGATCTCGAGTCAGGTCTCGAGTAGAGATCAGGAGATTTCGAGTCGCAACCTAGCTGGTCTCGAGTCTCCTTATGTGTATGCCCTGGTCTCGACTCGCAATCTCGGATGAAACAGCTGTCAAGTCGAAACCACTGATGAATCCACTAGTCTCGACTCGCAACCACTGTGGAATCTTTCTAGAACCCTTATCCAGTTTGTACGAACCAGTCATCTTTCCTTAGCATGTTATCATACACCGTACATTTACCAAAATGGATCAAACACAATCATTTCAAATATTTTCATACCATTCAAGCAATTCATTATCAATATTCTCAATATTCATCAAAACAGATTCTATTTATGATAACACATCGACATCTATCACGGTTTTGCTAGCATAATAGTAACATTCACTTCACATATGAAACCCCCAATCATTCACTCTTATTATTAATCACCCATTTGACTCTTATTATTTTGTACCATCAATCCTCTAAACATCATCATCAAACCCTAGGTCAATTAACTTAATTAATATGACCAAGGCCCCCAAAAAATTATATTAACAGGTTGTTATCCAAAGTCTAAATTATCTAGTAACATTCCAACAGTCAATGATTTCTAATTCATCTTGTTTGCATAACACCTATTTTTATCAAAACAGTTTGTCATAGTAAATAACATCGAATGCCCTTTTGTTATTATCATTCATCTAACACATATGGACATACATTTTCATTTCACACTCATAACCCACAAGGATATAAAATAATTCAAATAGTAACTAGTGCACAGCCAAGGATTTATAATAAACACTAATACCCATAACATAACACTAACCTAAAGATTTAAAGAACGAAAGGAATACACGAACAGTTCATGCTTCTGATCTGAACCAAGCCGAGACCAAACACCTGAAGAGATCTGTCCCAAACATGTCTGCGGTTGACCCGAGTAGAACCCGAACAGAGCCCCGGTTCTGACCCGAGAACGAAACCTTCACTCACACATGGACACCGTCAACGCAGCAACATTATCGTTGGAAAACGAGAGAGAGAGAGGTGTTTACCAGTGAAACCTGTCGGAGTCAGAAGCACCACCGCCGCCGTCATGACGGCGCTGCCGTCGTCGGTGCCGCTGCTGCTGCAGCTTCTGTTCACCACCAGGACTCCACCATCCGCCGCTGCTCACGGCGGCGCTGTCGTCGACTCTCCAGTCGAACCCGAGAAGAGATCGGGTAGGGGGGGTGTAGGTGGTGTGAGAGGATAAAAGAAGAAAGGTGGTGTTGATCGGACGGAAAGCCGGTTGTCGGAAGTCGTGGCTCCGGTCGCCAAGAATTGTAGTCGAGAGAGAGATGGAAAGAAATATGGGGTGTGCGGCTGATTGCTCAAAATGTGATTAGGGCTTTGGTTTCTTGAAGAAAAAGATATGGGGAGAGGTTTAGGGTGCTTAAATAGTGTAGGTTTAGGCTTAGAAAGCGGGCTTGGGCCTAGCCCAAGTGCGTGAACCTGTTTAAACGACTACGCGTCTTGTTCAAACCGATTAGCCTGGTTAAAATTAACTAACACATATATAATTAAAGCTTTCGTCGCGGATTACTAATTTGTAAATAATAATATCAATAGTGATATTAATAAACACGCGTGTTACTAAAATGCCCTTCTCTCGACAACGAGAGTACGGGTTGTCACATTCTCCCCATGTTACTGGAATTTCGTCCTCGAAATGTAGTCAAAGGTTACCCATTGCGCTCTATATGTATACATAGATTCCATTACTATACGTAGATACAAGCAGTTTCACGAAAGTCCACAAAACGAACATGCAAGCCACATAGCATATATAGTCACATAGCACGTAAAATCACATAGCATTAGATTCACAGATTTCGTACATATTTCACTTAGTATAGAATTTCACAAAATTAACTATAGCATTCAAGAAACATACAGGAAAACCGAGGTGTCACATTATCCCCATGTTCAAGAAATTTCGTCCCGAAATTTAGCACGCAGCCACTGACAAGCTAGTGTGTTTAAACGTTTTCGTGGGGCGTCACATCATCCCCTTGTTGGCCTGAGATTTCTTACCGAAATTCAGTTGTAGCCTCAGTGCTGGAAGTATAGTTTGCAAACAACTGGGGATACATGCGCATCAGCTGGTTTTCCCGTTCCCAGGTAAACTCTGGGCCACGGCGTGAGTTCCAAAGAACTCGGTCTGTTACTCCGCGCTAGAGGGCTTTGATTTCTTGATTCCCTGATCTCAACCGGTTCCCCAATGAAGCATAGTTGGTTGTTGATCATGAGTTCCTAAAAGAACAACGAATGTTTCATTTGACAGACACTTCTTCAGATTAGGCACAAGAAAGATGTTGTGTACCGCATTCAGCTCTTCAGGCAGGTTCAGTCAGTATGCTACCTTACCGATCCTTTCGGTAACTTCGAATGGTCCAACGTATCGCGGATTAAGCTTGCCTTGTTTGCCAAAACGTCCCACACCCTTCCAGGGTGAAACTTTAAGTAGAACCCAGTCTCCGACTAGGAATTCTGCGTAGCTTTTATGACGGTCACGAGTTGTCGCCATGCGTTGTCTGATCTGGGCAATCTTATCCATTGTGTCAAGTACAAGTCTTGGGCCGGTAATTTGGCTTCCGCCAACTTCCGTCCAACACAGAGGTGTCATGCATTTGCGTCCGTGCAATGCCCCAAATGGTGCTGTCTGAATGCTAGTGTGGTAGCTGTTGTTGGAAGAGAATTCTACAAAAGGAAGTGTCACTCGTATCCAAGGTCGATAACACATATTCTTAGCATACCATCAGTTTGCGGGCGATAAGCGGGGCTCATGCCTAACTGTGAGCCAAAGGTCTTTGTGCACAGCCTGCGACGAATCGGATGCAAAACGTGGGTCTCGATCTAAGATAATAGAGGTTGGCACCCTGTGCCTAGCAACTGCTTCTTACAAGTAGACAGCTTGCAAGTTTCGAAAACTTGTCATTTTCCTTGTTCTCAAGGAAGTGCGCAAACTTAGCTAGACAATTTATGACCCTCCAAATGGGCCTGGAGGTTGTGATGCTCTTGTCGGAGTCGGGATGTATCATGCAGACTTGTGTGCTTCGCCCATCACAAGCTCTCGGAGGTTCCCGTAAGATGGAACCCAGATACGTTCCATAGAGTAGTGAGCGCAGTTGCCCTTGAGTTCGAGCGGCTTTTCCATGCCCCGCATGGACTCAGCCAAAGAATTTTCCGCTTTCAGAGTTTCTGCTAGCATGTCTCAGATTTGATCAGGAGGTTCGAAGGAATGGTAAACTGTAACACACCTACATGCTTAGGTTTAGTCTCTTGTTAGCCCAGTCCGGATGATGCCTGATCGCGCATTCGTGATAGTTTAGGAGTTCGACCCCATCGGTGTTGCCGCATGTTCAACTCCTTTTGATCCAGTCTGTGCTGGAGACTCTTGTGATCGGTGTGAATAGTGCAGTTGGTACCGTACGAGTAACGTCTCCACCTTTTGAGCGCAAGGACTACGGCTCCCAAATCCTGAACCGTGTGTAGAGTAGCCCCCTTTCGGGAACTTTGAGTTGTCGAGAGGCGCAAGTGATCGGAAAAAAAAAGCGGGCCTTGTGACGTCGAAAGTCGCGCGTTGAAAATTTAGCGTGAAGCGGTTTGTGTCGTAGAAGTTCCAAGGTAAGACGTAGGAGTCGTTCAGATCCCCACGGGTTCTCGAAGTAAGTTCAGATGTCGTCGAAAGAAACAGGCGTCGAATTTTGACAGGATGGGATAAATTCGAATGTCGTAACTAGGTGTTGATTGTATCGAGTTCGAAGAACAGTGCTTGCGATACCCGTTACCCCCGGGGTATCCTTGGCTCGTTGCTCCAACGAGTAACATTCGTAAGAAGTAATTCATCCAAACGGAGATTTGTGCAGGGTAGAGTAGGGTAAGGATCATGGAATCCGTGAAACATAACGCAAGTAGCGAGAACTTGCAAAAAGGATAGTCGCAATCGATGCGTTCGAGCTTGAGGCAAAACATGAGGGCTTTGGGATCGACAAATAAGGAGTCATCTGATGTCGACGAGGTAGCTGGTCGTACACACATTGTATGCAGTTAGAATTAAAGAATGCCGCTTGTCGATAAGGAGTGTTTCGTCGATGTGGTTAGCACCGATAAGAAGCAGCTAGAGAGGGATGGCCGTCGTGCGGGTTTGTATGTTTTAGGATCTACTAAGATGTCTGGCAGGACGTGATTCCTCAAACGGGTAGGAAATCAAGCTCGAGTGGATGGTTCTAAGTTATGCGAATGAGTTCGGAGTAGCGCTTGCGTCGTCAGGGGGGGGTTGATGTGAAACTGCGGAAACGGGCTCTCGAAAAAGCACGATTGAGGTAAATGTTGCCAATTCTCAGGGTTTATGAAGTTTGTCGACTAAAAGTCGATCTTGCTGAATTCATTAATCTGGAGAGAAATCTGGTCAAGGTTCTCGTATGAAGAAACGCGGATACTGTGATGAAGAAACGGTAGAAGCAGGGATACCATCTGGAGTAATAAACACAAATTCATACAAAAGCTAGCGAAAGGATTCACGGAATCAGAAAAGTCGTCAAAGAATAATGGTTCTAGAAAATGAAGGATAGGGTAAGCATCTAGGTTACCGTACTCGTCGGTGGGTTGACTGGTTCGTGTCTTCGTCGCGTCACGCTTCCAATTACGCCGGTTTGTAAGAAAGATATCAATTTGCTGAGCTGGGGTATGCGGAGGTACAATGTTGGGGTTTGACTGAGGAGTAACCACGTATCAGGAAATTAGAAGGGAATGGCTTCGTGATCGACGAGAGTTCGATGTGATCGTTAATACTGCCATGAGAAGTATACATCGTGTACGCATTCTTGTATTCGAGGCAAGCGACATGGAATAGAGTAGTGTAGACACGCTAGGGTTTTCTTAGACAATTAGCAAGAATCCAGATCATATGTCGGATGAGGGGACGAGTCTCAACACTCAAGTCGGGAAAAGAAGTACGTGAATACAAAGGATGTGAATGGCGTTGTGGATCCATCCTACTAATCTTGGCTAGTTGCTCCACACATGGAACCAAATCGTTGTGCTACTACGCCGTAGCAGTTTGTTTCCCCCAATAACGCGTGATTTAAGATTTGCACTCCTTCGTTGTTTCGCCCTCGAAACTTCCTTCTAGGATCCGCAGCAGGCTCCTAGAGGTTCATCGTGTCGGTTTGTTCTAGCCCAGAAATAAAATCGAAAAGAAAATACGTGGACGAGAGTTAGGGATGACTGGTTCCTTGCCCTAAACGTGTCGTGATTTCGAATCAAGGTTAGGAGAATCCACTCCTGCTTAGCGCTCATCAGGTTTGCGTAGTTTTCGTATGATTCACAGTATTGAATACCAAATATACAACTACATATTTACGCACATATGCTAAATATACACATACTCTTTCACATATATGTGTGCACAAGTAAATGCCGATGACTATAATTACCATGTGAGTACCTGAATCTGACGAACCTTGCAATCCGGAGTGTGGTGTCATTGTGGTTTTTCATTAAAGAACGGTTATAGTCTGGTTTTCATATAAAAACATTTTTCATCTTAAAAATATTTTATATCTTAAACCTAGTTCACTATAACCAATGGCTCTGATACCAATCTGTCACACCCTCAAAATCCACACGCGGAATACTACCGCGAGGCGTGTGACTAACCAGGATCCAGCCACTAATTATTTTGAACCGTTTAGTTATTATTACAAATAATGGTATAATTAGCGACCCATTTAAAATTTTCAAAACATGGTTTAAGTTTGCAGCGGAAAGGAAAGTAGAACATATCGTAATTTAAAACCACAAGTTTGTTATCATGAAACTTACAAACCACGCACTCCATCCGATTGCAATGTCCGTCCTAAACTGTATCGAGCAACCTGCAAAGCATGCAGTAGGGTATCAACATAAAGTTGGCGAGTTCACGAGTTGTCCAGTTTTAGTTTTTGAAAACGTAAGTTGTTTAGATAAAACATTTATAATCACGTCATGGGGAGCTACCCCATATGAAAGCTACTAAAATGGCGTCACCGAAACTATTGACGAGAAGATTTTGTGCCCCGAGTCAATGTCTATCGTCATTGACCAAGATGCAAGGTATACTAGTTCACGCCCGATCTCCCCCGGTCACGGTGTGAGGTTGTCAAACCTAATAGCGCCATCAACTAATAACCCGTTCGCCCCCGGCGATTAATCGGTACTGTAAGCAGGGACTTTACATGATAGAGATTCGTTTAGTTTGGCTAGTTGTGATTTATAAATAATATCCAAACGTATCTCCCCCGGAGATAGTAAGTAAAAGTACCCATTCGTATTTTTCCCCCGGAAATATTGGTTTGAAAGTATTCTTCCCGAAGATAGCAGTTGGTTCGTGTCCCTCCCTGGGACGCATGCTTTTAGTGTGTGTGAACTCACCTTGGTTTGCTCGGCAGACAATTTACTTGTGTTGTGTTGGCCAACCATACCCTATTATGGTTATTAATATTTATCAGGTTCGTATGCAAGTAATGTCACATATAATTCTACACGTAATCTAACACATAGCACGTAAGTCATACTAACACATACGCTATTGGGCCTATCCTAGCATATAAACAGTTAAACAGTAACAGTCGAAACCGGGTGGTCTCGACTCGAGAACAAGAGGTCTCGAGTCACAACCACGAGTTCCCGAGTCAAAATCAGATGGTCTCGAGTTGTGCATACGTGAGTCGAAACCTTAAGATCTCGAGTCAGGTCTCGAGTAGAGATCAGGAGATTTCGAGTCGCAACCTAGCTGGTCTCGAGTCTCCTTATGTGTATGCCCTGGTCTCGACTCGCAATCTCGGATGAAACAGCTGTCAAGTCGAAACCACTGATGAATCCACTAGTCTCGACTCGCAACCACTGTGGAATCTTTCTAGAACCCTTATCCAGTTTGTACGAACCAATCATCTTTCCTTAGCATGTTATCATACACCGTACATTTACCAAAATGGATCAAACACAATCATTTCAAATATTTTCATACCATTCAAGCAATTCATTATCAATATTCTCAATATTCATCAAAACAGATTCTATTTATGATAACACATCGACATCTATCACGGTTTTGCTAGCATAATAGTAACATTCACTTCACATATGAAACCCCCAATCATTCACTCTTATTATTAATCACCCATTTGACTCTTATTATTTTGTACCATCAATCCTCTAAACATCATCATCAAACCCTAGGTCAATTAACTTAATTAATATGACCAAGGCCCCCAAAAAATTATATTAACAGGTTGTTATCCAAAGTCTAAATTATCTAGTAACATTCCAACAGTCAATGATTTCTAATTCATCTTGTTTGCATAACACCTATTTTTATCAAAACAGTTTGTCATAGTAAATAACATCGAATGCCCTTTTGTTATTATCATTCATCTAACACATATGGACATACATTTTCATTTCACACTCATAACCCACAAGGATATAAAATAATTCAAATAGTAACTAGTGCACAGCCAAGGATTTATAATAAACACTAATACCCATAACATAACACTAACCTAAAGATTTAAAGAACGAAAGGAATACACGAACAGTTCCTGCTTCTGATCTGAACCAAGCCGAGACCAAACACCTGAAGAGATCTGTCCCAAACATGTCTGCGGTTGACCCGAGTAGAACCCGAACAGAGCCCCGGTTCTGACCCGAGAACGAAACCTTCACTCACACATGGACACCGTCAACGCAGCAACATTATCGTTGGAAAACGAGAGAGAGAGAGGTGTTTACCAGTGAAACCTGTCGGAGTCAGAAGCACCGCCGCCGCCGTCACGGCGGCGCTGCCGTCGTCGGTGCCGCTGCTGCTGCAGCTTCTGTTCACCACCAGGACTCCACCATCCGCCGCTGCTCACGGCGGCGCTGTCGTCGACTCTCCAGTCGAACCCGAGAAGAGATCGGGTAGGGGGTGTGGGTGGTGTGAGAGGATAAAAGAAGAAAGGTGGTGTTGATCGGACGGAAAGCCGGTTGTCGGAAGTCGTGGCTCCGGTCGCCAGGAATTGTAGTCGAGAGAGAGATGGAAAGAAATATGGGGTGTGTGGCTGATTGCTCAAAATGTGATTAGGGCTTTGGTTTCTTGAAGAAAAAGAGATGGGGAGAGGTTTAGGGTGCTTAAATAGTGTAGGTTTAGGCTTAGGAAGCGGGCTTGGGCCTAGCCCAAGTGCGTGAACCTGTTTAAACGACTACGCGTCTTGTTCAAACCGATTAGCCTGGTTAAAATTAACTAACACATATATAATTAAAGCTTTCGTCGCGGATTACTAATTTGTAAATAATAATATTATTTATAACAATAGTGATATTAATAAACACGCGTGTTACTAAAATGCCCTTCTCTCGACAACGAGAGTACGGGTTGTCACATATATGCTGACAGAAAACACAAACTATTGCCAACAAAAACAGGCAAAAGTTCAAAATATATTATTCTTTAAAAAAAACGAATAATATATCCTGGTTATTAGAGAAAATCCTTTGTATAAAAATGGATAAAGGATTTTCTGAGAATAGCATCAAAAAGGATCTGGTAGATTTTCAATAAAATACCTAATCACATCATTCTCAAGTTTATGAAAATGGTCAGTGGTTTGTCAACAGTCGTATGAAATTGTAAACACATTTCGACCACTGTTTGGTACCATTTTCTTGTTGATTGATTGACAACAGAAAAATGAGGACACAAAATCACATGAGTTTTTGAAAACCATGTTGTAAGCTTTGTTACCATGTGAAGATTTTGAAAATTTGTCTAGTCCTCTTGAAGTTCATTCATCGGAGTTACGATTTTTCCCTGAACCTTTTCCTGAACAGATGAATGCACACAGTTGCTTAATGATCATTATTTCCCCAACTTTTGACTCTAAAGTGTTTTATGTTTATACTCTTTTCTTCTGACTTCAAAAGTTTTGAGATAAACACACTTCTGAGTTTTCTGTGAATTTTCTTCTTCCCTTTTTACCCTTCCCATTCATAAGTAATGAAATACTTACTGGGAGGTTTTTATTGAGAAAAACCTTAATCCAATATCATTTTGCAGTAATGTTTTGAGAGAATTGGTCATATTTGCACAAATTTTCAACCAATCTCACATTACATATGATACGGATTATGTTGACCCCTGATTTTCTGAGTGTATTTTAACATAGTTGAATTTGTCCTTTTTGAGGATCTCAACCTGTTTTCAACACATAAGATCTGAATGACTAAAGTTTTAATTTCCCTCTTTTTATGTTAGCAAAAGCACTAATGTTTTATGAACATAGGCTTTTGTTAATCTGAGGTTCATACTTTAGCATATATTATAGTGACATCACACGTTTCATAACAACAGTTGAAATCAATTTTGAAAATGTAAAACAATCCCATAATTTATCAGATATGTTTTCAGATCTGAAAATTATGAGTGACATGTGCATGATATCACTTGTTGTGTGAGATTTGTGTGTCATATGACATCTTGATTGATTTACAGAGTTTTTGAATAACCATTTTGATCATGATTTACTCGTTACTCTGTTTTTCAACTGAATACAACCAACCTTAGTATCAATGAATTTTGAGCCGAACTGTTATGTCAAATTGATTGTTAGATCGAATTTGACTGTCCAGGCTCTGATACCAATTGTTAAGATCGGAGGCTCTCATGATTGTGTTTGTTTGTGTAAATATAATAAATGAATATGAACCAATGTAAAGTGCAGCGGAAATGAATAACAAACTTTGTAAACACAATCAAAGGAGAAAATAGTTTTGATAAACACATGATTTGCATT
Organism: Helianthus tuberosus; assembly: GCA_030545235.1. Taxonomy (NCBI): domain Eukaryota; kingdom Viridiplantae; phylum Streptophyta; class Magnoliopsida; order Asterales; family Asteraceae; genus Helianthus; species Helianthus tuberosus. The sequence goes on from CM060375.1 coordinate 59,586,819, forward strand.
AGTTGAAAGATTACAAAGTCAGTCAAAAGATTACAAAGCATGCTTACAATCTAAGCTCCCCCTCAGCCTGATACCCCAAGGTTGGATTGCACAAGATGAAAGGATTGAATTGAGGATAAGAACTCACTCAAGACCAATCAAATGTAATAGTACAGAGTACTGTTCCATTTATAGAGGATCCAAACCACTGAGGCATCTCAGCTGACGTCATCATGAAAGCGACGTCTAACAGCCTAACAACCTATATCTATTGTTCTCATACAAACACTGCTAAGCTTAACCACTGACTATACATAAAACAAATGATGTACTAAACTACTGCTCTCTCTAATCATCAGTGCTTTCCTCAAGGTTGATCAGTCCTTGATTGGGCAGTGCTTTGACATCAGCAGTTTGTACCAGTAGTGCTTAGTTTCCAGCAGTGTTGACTTCTTTAGGGCTTTGTCAGCAGTTGAAGGGGCAGCAGCAGTTGTATATGGACAGTGGAGAGAGACCATCAGTTGTTATAAATCACTTTCAAGGGGAAAGCCTAATGTAAACTGCTGCTTATTTTGAATCCACTGATGTGACCTGGTTTTGGCTTTCATTATCTGTTCCTCTGGTAGGGTTCAATCCCAACAAAACTCTTAACACTAATAGGACCAAAAAGATCCTTATGCATCAGTTGCAATGGAGAACTAATCGTGTTCATTGCTTTGGTTTTATGTGGCTTTTTGTGTTGCTTGCCTTAGGCACATGCAATACATTTTTTTGAAAAAGAAAATTCTTTGATTGACAAGCCTCTTTCTAAATTTTATTTAGAAAGTTTATTCATATTTTTGAAGTTCACATGCCCCATTCGTCCATGCCAAAGCAGTGATTCTGATTCTGATGCTTTAGAGATTTAACAGGTCATATGTTTAGTCGACTTGGCATTTTTCATGTTTAGAACATGTTTATTGTTTTTATGGGGTGCTGTGAGCATAATCATCTCAGGAGGAACTGAGTAGCCAGACTTGAGAAAGACACATTCTACGTCGTTGAATAGAACTGATATTCCTTTATCACAGACTTGTGATACACTCATAAGATTGTAGCACAACTCTGGTACATAGTTGACATCTTCTAGAGTTATTGCATCTGAAACAACGTCTCCAAGTCCAACTATCTTTCCTCCTTTTTCATCTCTGGCGAAAGATACAAAATCACAATCTCTGAATATAAAGTTCTTAAGAAGTTCCTTCAGACCCATCATATGCCTTGAGCAACCACTGTCTACATGCGAAATGTATTCCATTAATGTCCGGAGCCATTTTGCAATTTATTCTGTTATACAACAACAAGGAAAATATATACAATTTAGTTTACGATTGGAACTCAAACTTGTTTCATTTTTTATTCTATCATGATTTTCTGCAATAATATCTTCTTTTCTTTTCATTTTTAGTCTCCGCTGCTGCTTTCTTCTTTTGAGTCCATGTCAAAGTCTGATGTACTTGTATGTGACGGAAAAAATCAGGAATTTTCTCAGTGAGGAACTTTTCGAATCTGTTTTGTTTTAATTTTGGAACAAATACAAGAGGCTCATGCACAACATTATCATTACAGAAAGCAGAGTATAAATCAAATCATTCAACCATTACATTATCATGGTCTTAGGTCAAAGGTTTAGGTTTAAGCCTCATACAGTTATCCCGAATAGTTAAACTAGGTTTATTACAGTCATCCGTCCTAGTTAGAGAATTATTACATTCATCCCGAATAAAAGTTTGTTTGATTTATCACAGTTCCAAGTGAACCGGTTAACAGTGGTGTAACCGATGCCTGAATACCCTATTCCTATTTTCTTTCCCTCACAACCATCATTGCACATCCTCCTCGCGCTCAATTACATCTGCATTACTTTCAAAATCGTTAGTATTGTTATCATTTTCAGGAATGTTATTTTGAATAACTAAATCATTTTGATTGATTAAATCGTTTTCAGGATGAGGAGTGGGCATGGGTACATAGTTTTTGCTGTTAGGAGGAGGAAAGATTTTTCTTTCATTTCCAAGCTTATCTTTGTACTCGATGTCTTCATTCACATATGTCGGTCATTGGCAATTTTTAATATCAACCAGTGTCTTTTAACTAACGTTCCATTTATCAATTATGATTTGCAATTTATTATTTTCATTCTTAGATTTCTCTAATTTTCAGTTAAGTCATTTATGAGAAAATCTTTTCTGCAAACGACTTCTTTTAAAGTTTGCATTTCAGTTAAAGTTGAGTTCAACTTTCTCTGATATGCTGCTTCATTCTATTTTAGTTCTTTGTTAAACTATAAAACCTTTTTTTCTTTTTCTCTTATTAAGGTAAGGTTAATTGATTTACAATGAGCCACGACATTGACACATGGTTGTGAGCATAACTTGACTTTAAACTTGTAAGGAATTATGTTTACCAGATTCTTCTCCTCTTTTTCCTTGCTAGATTCCACCTTCATAGCCTTCGCAAGAACTTGTTCTTTCTTTTTCTCGCCATTGCCACCAGCTACTAGATGTCACACCCCAACCGATGGCGGAAACATCGGGATGAGACGAAATAGATTGCAAGAGACATCATAACACTATGTGACAATATAATTAAAATTCAAATTTCATAAATGGACTAAATGTCATACAAGATTCCAAAGAAATACAACATTGTTCAACAAAACATAACATCAAAAGATTGTTTTAGGTGTGTATCTAAGTCCACCTAATCTTTGTTCTTCTTCGCATCATCATCAAACTATCAACCTGCAACATGTATTAAAATATATCAACAAAAAAAAGTTGGCGAGCATACAAGTTTGTTTACATAGCATAATATAGACTAAAAAGTTGCTCATATCCACATGAATCATAATATGCGAGTTACTAGTATGCCTAGATTGTGTAACATATGTTCAAACCCAAGTTTCCAACGCGTTTAATTTTGCATGTCCCATAGTATCGCGGGAGGTTACATGTTTAACTTAACAATACCCCAAGTATCATGGGCGGTGCGTTAATCCTTTAGCGCTATAATTGTTAAGGTAGGCTAGCAAAGTTAATGAGCATATATCAACACAAATAGTATACATGGCATACAAGATTAACAAGCATCACACATAGTTTCATGTTTCAACAATGGATAGAATTCGTTTAAAATAGTTTCAAAGTGAAGTGTAGTTTGTATAGTACACATGTTGCACCCAAAGTGATTAAAAGGAAAAAGGGATCGAGTATGCTCACGGTTTTTGCAAGCTTTCCTACTTGAATCCCGCGAGTGGTGTTGGTTGTTTAGTTTGGAGCACCTTGTCCTTCTACATAAAGGAACATAGATGTATGAGTTTGGGGAATAACGGAAGATTATAGATTTCGGAATTTAAATAACATGAACATAGTTATATGAAAATAATCATCCATCACATGTGATGTTTAGATGATACACCTACTAATTTGAAAATGTCCATTTGTTCATTGTCAAAGTTTCGGTTTGTTTGAATATTACATAAGTATTATATAGAGTATATTATATCATTCAAGTCAAGCATGAGGTAGAAGATCAAAGTCTTCATTTAGGCACCTCTAAATATCATAGAATTCATACAAGAGGTAGGAAGAATGAAGCTTCCATTTAGACACCTCTATTGTTCACCACTACACTTGTTGTTATGAACAACAAGGAGGGTCATGAACTTACAAAAATAATGAAATACAACAACTAATCTATGAGAAAACATCAAAAAGTGATTGGATTTTTATTAAAGATAGCCCAAGCTAGTCTAACAATCACACTTCCATCAAGCTTCAAGCTTGAACACTTCTTGTGGGTAAAACCCTAACTAAAACAGAAAGTTTGTGAGGTTTTATCCTCTGATTTAACATGTCTCAACCTTTTTTTAAGCCTAACTAACCATAGATGAGGTTATAAGCATTAGGACATAGGTTTGAGATGAGTTTGACTCAAGTTTGAACAAGTTTAGTAAAGATTTAAACAAAACAGAAACGAATAATGAACTTTAGAGCCTTTTTGGCGACGTTCCAGAGACTTATTTACTGTGAAAAAACCCATGGAATCGAAGCTAAAGTCAATCCAAGCACATAGGAAAAAATGAGACAAAACGGATAAGAAACGAAGAAGTTATGCTCACTTTAGTGAAGAGGTAGCAATCTGCTCGAATCTGGAAACTCAGCTGCGTTTTAGATGATTTGAGAGTGATTTGGATGAGTTTGCAAAGTGATTTAAGCTTGGGAATGGCTTGATATTTATAGGAAAGGGTTAGGGTAGGTTGTGGTTGAGTAATTGATGTTAAAACTAAGTTAAAAATAAAAAACAACTCAAAAATGCGCCAAAAATTCGAGCTGGAACGATCTCGTCACCCCTTGTGCGCGCTAAGCTGGTTTGGCGGGTGTTTAAAGGTTTTGCGGGTTGGATTATTAACAATGTGAAGAGCCATCCCAGCTGGTTAGGCGCGTGTTTGTTGTTGCTGTTGACCCGGGTTCGAGTCCCGCAGTCAGCAGCTTTTCATTATTATTTTTTTTATGTCAACACCTTATATTTTCAGCAAAGCACAAATAGTCCCTGCACTTTACACTTTCAAAAATTGCATAACTCACCCCTAAACTATTAAATAACCAAATTATATTAAAAGAAAACTAACATTTTAGTTTTAAACTAACTAAGTTAGTTTACTAACTTTAATATCTAACGAGATTAACTAGTTTATTAATAAAAATAAACTTTTAAATAACAAAATTAATTAATTTAATTAGTTTAAATTTGAATAATGACCATATTTTTAACGAATAAACATCTTTAAATGTTTAATCGTTTCACAAAGCTTTCGAGTTTCGAGATTTAGGATCTGAATCTCATCATTTTAATAGTTTCAACTAGTTTAACGAGTATCAAGTGTCGATAAATATAGAATCAAGAATCCTTGAATAATATTTCGTTCAAACGAGAAACCGATTAACAGTTGCACATAATATGAATACACAAAATAGTTTCGTTTTCATTATGATCAATAATCTCGAATTACAAGCGGAACGAAAGTAGATTACAAAGAGAGTACAAGCATCTAAATATGGAAAGTACAACATGACTTGCTAAAATAAGAAAGTTCGAAAATGCGGAGCGTTACACTAGAACCTTCTTCTTTTGCTCAGCTTCTCCGACTACTTCCATTCCTTTGTCAGTTACGGGCTTGTTGGAGTTGTACATGCCCTTTAAACCTGTGTCCACAGATTCATCTCCCTGGGGGATACCTGCATTTTTGTTGCTAAGGAAGTTTGAAAGATGTGGGGCTGATCTAGTTGAGATCTTTGCCATGAGAGCTCAGTTAACATCGGTTTTTGCTTCAGCGATCTCCTCAGCCCAATCACATATTTTGTGTGATCTTTATCTTTATCTCCTAATCGTAGTTTACTTGATGATGTTGCTGAATCTACTGACAAGTCATTGCTTGGCACCCTGACCTCTTTGCTTTTCTGTTCCAAAAGACGACAAAGTATTAGCAGTTTTCTGTCATTTCTTTCAAAAGCAGGTGTTAAAGAGAGATCAATTTTCTGATTTTATTTTATTTTTTTTGTAAATTTTTGTTTTTAATTTTCTGAATTTCTCCCCCCCCCCCCCTAAAATTTTATTTTCGTATGTCCAATGTCCGAAAAGTAAATTTTAATAGACAGAAAATGTTTTTGATGGGAACGATTTCAAGAGTTCTGTTTATTGTAGAAAACTTTTTGTGATTTTTGTAAAAGAAATAAAAAATAGAGTATATACAGATGGTGATGTGGACAAAGTTTATTTCCACTCAAGGAAATTGATCATTTCCAACCAGGTTACTAACTGGTTGAAATGAGTTTTATCGAAGGCCATTGTAAAGATGTCGGCTTTTTGTTGTGTGGTATCCACTGGCACCACTTGAATGTATCCCTTTTCATACGCATCTCGAACTGCATGAATTCGGATTTCGATATGTTTTGTTTTTGAGTGGTGGATTGGACTCTTCACAATTCCAAGACGCGCTTCATTGTCGATGAATATCAGAGTCTTCATAATGTTGATTAGGTAATCCAGCAATTATGTATCCAGAGAACTTGTGAGCAGCAACTGTAGGCCGGCGTATATTTAGCTTGAGCAGTAGAGGTGGACACAGTTTTCTGCTTTTTACTTTGCCACGAGTTGAGATGATTTCCCAAGAACTGGCAGCCACTTGAAACAGATTTTTTGTCCACTTTGCAGCCGACATGGTCACTATCAAAGTAGGCAATAAGATCGAAATTACTAACTTTAGGATACTAAAGACCAAGCTTAGGTGTTCCTTTTAGGTAGCAGAAGATTTGTTTGACCGTTGTTTCATGAGATTCCTTTGGGTTGGTTTGAAAACGAGCATAGATATAGACAACCCACATAATGTCAAGCCTACTTTCTGTTAGATACATCAAAGAGCCTATCATGGAGCAATAGAAAGACTTGTTCACTGGCTTACCTTAAAGATCTGGAGTGAGTTCAGTTTGAGATGCAAACGTTGTGCTTGTCATCTTATAGTCAGTCATGTTGTATTTAGCAAGAATATCCCTAATGTACTTTGCCTGATGAATTAGGATCCCGTCTTCTCCTTGCTTCACTTCTAATTCTAAGTAAAACGTGAGCTCGCCCATCATGCTCATCTCGAACTTTGCCTTCATCACCGTTTCAAATTCCTTAAAGAGGCTTTCATTTCTTGACCCGAAGATGATTTCGTCCACATAAATTTGAACCAACATTACATCGTCTCTGATTCTTTTTCTGAAGAGAGTTATGTCAATTCAACCTCTTGTGTACCCACATTCCAAAAGATATATTGACAAAGTCTCATACCAAGCATGTGAAGCTTTGTGAAGACCGTAAAGAGCTTTGTCCAACTTGTAGTAATGTTTGGGAAAGTGTGGATCTTCGAAGCTAAGAGGTTGACAAACATACACTTCTTCTTTATCCTTCCCATAGAGAAACACACTCTTCATATCCAATTGATAGTTTTTGAACGATGCATACGCCAAAAAGATTCTAGTAGCTTCTAATCTCGCAACAGGTGCAAAAATGTAACACTTCGCATTTTGTACTTTCCTTATTTAGAAAGAGTAATCGTATTTCTATTTATGAAAGCTTATATTCGTATCACGTTCCTATTCTATTTCCAGTTTTGTAATTCGAGACTTTGATCATAATGAAATTCCCCTTTATACATACCTGTTATTCATATAATCAATCAATTAAATATGTGTTTACTTGCAAACCGACACTTGTTAGACGTGCAATTATTCATACATACGTTCACGATACTTGAATTATACTTACATATGCGTTTCGTACATAAAAACACGTCAAAACAATTATTGCATAAAATGATAAAGGAATCAAAGTTCAGTGGCCAAAATGAAATAAACAAAACTTGGGACGGATGAAAAGTAGCGCCGCGGGCCGCGACGCCCTAACCTCCTTCCCATCATGGGCTGCCAAGCTCTCGATCCGCAGAATGTTGTTTTCTCTTCATGGATTGGCCAACTTTCTCCTCCCCAATCACCTTTAAACCTTCTTTAACACAAAACGCTACCTCCTCTCTATATAAACAAGCCTCCTTCTTTCCATTTTCACTTTCCTAACTCCTCCACACACTCAAATTACTCTCAAATCAGTTGTAACATTAAGAAAAGGCAGAATTATTCCAAGTCTAAAAGTGAGTTCAAACTCACTTTTCTTCATCATTTCTTCACCTTGTCTTCCACTACAAATCTTGGAACAGCTCTAGGAGTGTTTCCACAAGTTTACCGTGGTAAACTAAGGTGGAACATCACCATTTTGAGGTCCAAACTTTCTGTTTTGGAAAAAGTTTTATTTAATCTTTATGAACATGTTACAATCATTGTACCTACCTTGCCTTTAATCAAGTCCATGGTTTGAGAGCTTGTGTATGGTTGATTCTTATGAGTTTAGAGGTGCAAATACCCTCTAAACTTTCCGTTTTGATAGGGTTTAGACAACCCACAAGTGTTGAAACCATCCAAGTCTACCATAGTTCATATGGCAAGACTTATGTTTTGGTAAAAGGTGTGAACCTTGGAAGTCTAGGCTATCCTAAACTTGTTCCACCACCTCACTTGATGTTTTAATCATATTCACTAAGTAGTTTCCAAGTCCTAAAGTAACTTAACCCCGCCTCACCTCCAACATTTTGTAGGATCGTTTTCACGACCGAAACGAGTCGTTCAGAGGTGTTCTTCTCAATACGAGATGCGGAAACTAACGTATCAAGTTCAAAACAGCTAGATATTCACTTTAATTGTCTTTTTGATTGATTTGACAAAGTTTTACAGCGAGTAGACACTTCGGCAGCAGTTCGGCACTGAAACCGGAAAGACCAAGACTACTTCAAACGAAATCACAAGGCACCTATTTATAGGCAGCCTAATTTTGCACGGAATATCTCATGCGAAATCATATCCACACGAAATAACTATTTCGTGCGAAATCACCAAGTGATTTCGTGCGAAATTACACTTTGCTAATTTCGTGCGAAATTACCTTCTAACCTATTTTTGACAGATTCCTCGTATAACGTGCCCTGATCTATCTATACACATACAAGACTCGATACAAGACGAAATCGATAGACGTATGCACCAACAGACTCCCCCTCGGATGTCGACGAGTCTTCAGTACTGGTCTTTAACATCTTCAGTCTTTATCAGTCTTTTTGCTCTTCCTGAAGTATCTGACAGTGTAAAACATCCTCAGTCTTCTCTCTTCTTCATCTCCAGGATCTCGACCTGCTCTTACCTTACTCTAATTCTCTTGATCAGATCTCTTGATTCTTTAAGTTCATCATCATCAGCAACTAGCATAGCCTTCAGTTTCAGGAACAGAACTTGGCTCTTTACTATTCAAACTCCCCTTGAATGTTGATCTCTTCTTTAATTTCTTCATGCTATGCAGCCTTCACAGGTTCAGAATCGCAACCTGGCTCTCTAACACTCAGAATCAGGATCTGGAACCTGGCTAACCTGCACATCCTTTACCTCAAAATAAATTTCACAAATTTAAAATTTTGACAAATTTATATATCACTTGCAGGTATTAATCAATCACTAAATGATTTTACAATTTTAATCTCTGATGAACCACTTATAGACAAACATTCAAAAATTTTCTTTATTATACACAGACTCCCCTTCACGAAATGTTCATCATGTTTAGCACTCGGAATTTTGAAAATCAGCTCTCCAACATCAGTTGTCGAAAATCTTTTTGGAATTTTTCAAAATTTATGCTAAAACACACTAAAAATCTTTTTGAATTTTTGATATAAATGAAATGCAGTAAAGAAATATTTACAGGCAATATTTTTGTGAGTTTATGTAAGAGGATCATATCAGTTTCTGAGACAAATCACTAACACCGTTAAGCTTTAAACATTTTAAGTTCTAAACGATTCACTTAGATTGTCAGTATACTGATCCACTTAAATTTTCACACAAAATTCAACTGTTTCGAGATACGAGATTAATGTTTTAAGCACTTAAACTTATTCACGTGTCCCACCTCAGAATATACTCCCGTATCCAGATCCCAATATTCAGTCTTACAGGTGAGTATACCTAGATGATATCTGTAAAGGGTTAAATGCGAGGGCCATGCGAGCTCAGGCTATTGCTTCCGCAAAATCAGAGAGATGATGGCTTCGACTTTTGGTGTGTTCCCTTTAGAGAATCTTTTCTTCAACAGCACATTATTAGCATTTTGCAATGTTTCATCATTTTTTATGCTGAGGGTGGTGCTATATTTCAAGCAAGCGAAAAGTATTATACGGGGACTAGGCCATTGCTTCCGCAAAATCAGAAGTCCTGGGATAATACCCCAGATATCACTAAGCATAAAGACCTAGTATCTCAGAAATAGGGACCTTTCAAACAAGATTTCGGGGGTTACCCATATATCCGAGAGATGTTCCCCACGAGATAAGTAAGTTTGAAATTTAGGTTTATATCTCGTCACAATCTACTAAATGTGCAAAAACCTACTGGCACATCATCAGTGAGATCGTTTATCACATTTTAACTATCCAATTCTTTAGCATGTTGTGGTCGTCCACTGATGTACTATCATTTCCTCTTTTTCACAACAAAACTCATTTTTAAATTTTCAATGTTTTTGCCTTTTTCAAATTTTCTAATGTTTTTGGATTTTCTGAAAATTTCTTACTCCCCCTAAAATTCAAAACCATTTAAAGGAAATTTGAAAACAAAACTGTACAAATAAAGTGACAACTGATATCAAATTGCTTCAATTCGCCATCCACTTGGCATAAACAATCAGAAATCCCCCTTACAACAAACTATTTTCCCATTATGATTTCAAAACACTTAAGTTTGTTTTAATCAAAATGGTTTTTTCCGGAGAATTAGTTTTATTGTTTTATACAAACCATTTGAAGGTTAGGGGATCTCATCACACTGTTTTCTTCTTTCATCTTGAAAAATTTAACAATTTTTAGAATCAATCAACACTACTACTTGTAGGAAAGATAAATCAAGTACAACTTAATGTCCTTGATTAATCCTTTGAATTTCGAAATATCAATAAAACATTAACCAACAACTACTTCGGTGATATTTCACAAGAAAGATGCCGATACCTGCTCCACACTTACCAACCTGGAAGCTCCGGCAAGTCAGAATTTTTAAGTAAAGAATACAGACATCCAAGCCTGACCAAACTTGGATGTGACCTCTTCAGTTTCACTCGGGGTGTAAGTTGCCTTCTTTGATTCATAAAATTCTTTAACCCCTTTGGCCTTCCCATCGACCATTTTCCCAAAAATCTTTTTCACATTTCCATTAAAAACTTTATCAACATCAAATTCTTTCTTCTCAGAATAGAATTGATTTGAAATCTCAATCTTACCAACCTTTTGTTTAAAATTTTCAGTTCTCAATGGTGGAAAATTAATATCATCCATTGGAGGAACTGAATTTTCTTCCTTTTTAACAACATGTGGCTCCTCTGACTTTGTGGAATCAGATTCATCGCCAGATTTCACCTCAGATTTCTTAACAACCCACTTTTTGGTTGTCAAGATTAACTCTTCTTTTGTAAAATCTTTTCTTCAAACATTCACCAACTTCATATGTTGAGTTCTTAAAAACTTTAAATTTTTCTGTTGGTGGTTCATTTTTCTCAACAATCTTTTCTTTCAGTTTAGAAACAATTTCCTGTTTGATGTTGGTTGCCTTAGGACAATTCCAGGCAATGTGTCCAACTTCTTGACATCTGTAACAGGTTCTTGTTTCCTTTCTTTGATAAGCTCCATTCTTCATTCTCTCTTGCTTCTTAGCAAGAAATTCTCTGTTTGAGCTCTTTTCTTCTTCCGAACTTGCTCCTGAAACAAATACAGTTTTTGGTTTATAAGTTTTTTCATTTTTATAATTTTTCGGTGGAATAAAACCAAGTCCTTTCTTTTTGAAATTACCGTTATGGTTTGGTTTCTTTCGATAACCTGAACCAGAACTGTAACCTTTTTTCTTGTTTAACATTTGTTGAACTCTTGAGGTGTAAGGATTAGGTTTTTCAGAAAGATTTTCATCTTTTATTTCAGAAATATTAATTTCTATTAGTTTGAAAACCTTTTTTATCATTTCTTGTTTAACACCTCTTATTGGAAATTCCTCATCAGAATATAATTTGTCTGAATCATTCAAAGTATACGCCACTTTGAATGTTTCGTCATTCAAATTAGATTTTGATAAAAAGAATTCTTTATTGTAAACCCGTTTAACCGACGATTTTGGACTATCAACTGATGAACTCGAACTCTTGGATTCGGACTTTGACTCTGACTCTTCATTTTATCCAACACCTGATCGACCACTTTCTTTATTAACTCAGACTCATGATCAGTGTCAGACGATGTGAATGTGACGTCAATATTTTCTGGTAACTCATCAGTTGTTTCGGACTTTAACTTTATATTGACAGCCTTTTTGACTTGCTCCTCATTCGGTTTTTTGGGAGAATAACCTTCCCAGATCGGAGGCGGACACTTTTTATAATTTGCACTTTGTTTCTTACCAGTATCCTTCTCTTCCGGCTTCTCATCTTAAAATGCTTCTAAACCTGCAACAGTTGGATAAATCCGATCAATCAGATAATCAGAACTAGAATAGCTTTGTAACAATCGTCTGATTCTTTCATTTTCTATCTTTTTTGTCTCCAACTCTTGTTTCCACTTTGCACTTTCTTCAATATAAAAATTTATAGCTTTCTGCTTTGACATCATCACAGCATTCATCATAGTCAACACATCTTCTCTTTCAGAATTTGTCTTTTGTAGACCAGTTACCGTTCTATTCAACACATCATATTATTCTTTCACGTAGTTAAGATCAAACAATAACTTTTCCTTCATCTTATCTTGCTCACTCAACTTCTCGTCCTTTTCTTCACATTGCTTGGAAGATTCCAAACACTTTAGACATGGTTTAGTGACTTCAACAATCTTTTCAACTTCGATTATCTTTTCGACTTCAATCACTTTCTCTGATTCTACAATTTTCTCAGCTTCAAACATCTTCTCAGTGACTTTAAATTCTTCACTTTTTTCATTCTTTGCTTCTTGAGCAACACTTTCACATTTCATCTTTCTTTGTTCTTTTGCTGCTCGTCTCTCCTTCAGCTTCTCCAATCTATCTGCAAAATAAAATTGAAAACTTTCAGGAGATAACATAGATTTTCCAATGTTTATTTGTGTCTCCTCTTCATCATCACTATCATCAGATGATGATTGATCAAAGACTGGCTCTTGAATGATTTGTGAAGTGAGAGCTGCCACTTTGGAATCAGGTGGAATGTATTTGTCCCAACTGAAACCTTCTGCCACCTTTTCATCATCTTGATCAATAATACCAAAATAATCTTTCTTATTTGCTTCTACAATCATTTTAGCATGAGCAGTTTGTGGTTCCTTTTGTTGATATGGCTGATTAGCAACTTGTTGATAAATGGCTTTCCGATAGTAATCATTGCCACCAAACGGATTCTTTGCTTCACTTGCTTCTTGATTTTTGCATTCTCTCTTAAAATGTCCTTTCTCCCTGCATCGAAAACAAGTAACTTTAGATTTATCAAAACCCAAAGTAGAAACATTTGCATTCAAGAAATCATTTCTTCCTGTAATCATCTTGAATTTTTCAGCTCTCCTCAAAACACTAGCTAAACACCATTTGATGTCCATTAGTTCCATCTCTTCTGCATCTATCTGTATCCTCTTTCGTCAACATAGGATTCCCGATCCTCCCAGTAACCAATCCATCATATGACTCTAATACTGTAGCAAGTAATGACATGTGACTTTTAGCAATCTCTTCAGAGAAATTTTGACCATTCTGAAGATGCAACGCGATGTTGCAGTGGAAAACTTGACCATTACTGCTGTTTGAGCTTTGAAATTGATGACTTGATGTAGAACTCTTTGGATTAACATTCGGATATGAAGAAAATCCACTGCTGCTGCTTAAACTTTGATTGACTGATCCAGATGAGTTTTCAGCATTGAAAGCAGTTTGAACTTTTGGACTTACTTCAACCTCTTGAACACTTCCTTTGTAATACATTTTGACATCTTGTTGACCACTCGGACTGTTCATTCTTGCAATCTTCTGCTGTTCCAGATCTTGACCCTCAATCTTTTCAATGAACTGTGAAATAGTCAACTTGTCATATTCTCCAGTGTTCTTCAAGATCATCAAATACGTACCCCATTCTTTCTGAGGTAATGCATCAGCTAACTTGTCAACCCATTCTTCTTGATCTTTGACAATTTCTAACAAAGACATAGATCGCACTAAGTGGCAATATCTTTCAATCAGTTTCTTTGATGATTCACCCAGCAAGCTCGAAAATAAGTCAAATTCTTTCTTTAGTAATGATTTCTTGCTCCTGATCATCTTCTCACTACCCTCAAATTTAGTTTTAAGCGCATCCCAGATCGATCATGAAGTATTGTCGTGCTGAAGCAAAATGAAGATGTCTTCTTTAATAGCTTGTTGTAACAGACTGATCATCATCTTTTTGGCTTTATACATGTCTCTTTCTTTATCAGTCAGTTCAGAAATAGTTTTAATAACTCCCAAATCAGTACGAGGCTTAACATATTTCTTCTCGATACATTCCCAAGATCTCAAATGATTAGCTTGAACCCAGTTTTTGAATCGGTCTTTCCAACCATAATACTCCTCAATTCCCATTAGCTCCGGGGGTTTTTTGCAAAGTTCCAGTCTCATTTTCCATATTCATGCTTTGAGCAATGGCAGCTGGAGTAGTCGGGTATGTAGCAAACGCGTTATAGAATTCTTCTTCCACGATTAGGTAACAAGTTATTCAAAACAAACACTTTCAAACGAAATTAACTCCTTTCAAGCAAAATCCCTCAAGCGAAATTACCTCCTCAAGCGAAATAACCTACAATACAGCTTTAAACGAAATACCAACTCAAACAAAATCAGAAGTTTCAAACGAAATATATTTTCGTACGAAATCACCAAACGAAAATATGATTTCGTGCGAAATTAACTTGTTTTCAAACAAAAATAGCCCCTTTGGAACGAAATAGTGATTTCGTATGAAATTCTCAAACGAAATCTGATTTCATGCGAAATTACAGCAATTTCAAACCAAATTAAACACAAAATGTAATTTCGTGCGAAATCAAGAGGACTATTTCGTGCGAAATATTGCTGATGTCATCATCTCGATCTGATTTTTGTCAAATTGAACAGGTTTTAGCTCGAATTTAGGTCCAATTCTCTCAAGGCTTTGTCAAAACACTGTTTCGCATATAATGCATGAAATTCAAACCATTTTAACCATAAAATCTTGTTCAATTTTTGAAAAGAAGGCGTAGAAGTTAGAAAATAGATGAAATCAAGCTGAATTCGGTAAGAACTCCTCCTCCTGTGCTCTGATACCACTTGTAGGATCGTTTTCAAGACCGAAACGAGTCATTCAGAGGTGTTCTTCTCAATACGAGAGGCGGAAACTAATGTATCAAGTTCGAAACAGCTAGATATTCACTTTAATTGTCTTTTTGATTGATTTGACAAAGTTTTACAGCGAGTAGACACTTCGGCAGCAGTTCGGCACTGAAACCGGAAAGACCAAGACTACTTCAAACGAAATCACAAGGCACCTATTTATAGGCAGCCTAATTTTGCACGGAATATCTCACGCGAAATCATATCCACACGAAATAACTATTTCGTGCGAAATCACCAAGTGATTTCGTGCGAAATTACACTTTGCTAATTTCGTGCGAAATTACCTTCTAACCTATTTTTGACAGATTCCTCATATAACGTGCCCTGATCTATCTATACACATACAAGACTCGATACAAGACGAAGTCGACAGACGTATGCACCAACACATTTTCCATGTTGGGTATGACACGCCTGGGTTGTTCTTATTTGGCTACTTAGTATGTAGTAGATTAGTTGTACTTTACTTTCATTCATGACCAACCGGGTTTACCAACTAAGTTGGTAAACTTTGTGCTTTGGTGAATCATACAATGAGGTGTTAATACCTCCATGCTTGACTTACATGATATCTATGACATTCATGATGGATTTATTATAAGATATACTATATAATGTATAATATATATATATATGCCGAATTCATGATGCTAATCGGTTTGTGGTTATGTGTTATGAACTGAGGTTATTTTATCCTTGTTCTAAGTTCCTCGTTTTTTATTCTAGTGGGCAAGTTAGGACCCAGGAAATCACATAAAAACTTAGTGTCAAAACGAGTACTTAGCAAGATATATTTTTATGAATACATACTTTTTGTGCTTAAATTCCAATTTAAATCCTTCGTCAAAATTCGAATACTCACACACCTTCGTTTCCCCATTGTAAGGTAACTTCGGTGTTCCAACCCCCTTGTTCGTCAACTCACGGATTAAAAAGGAAAGCTTTGTAAAACCGTGAGTATACTCGACCCGTTTACTTTTTACACTTTTGGGTGCAATACGTTTCATGCTATTAAACACACAACTCACATACTTTATGTTTAAAATCACAAACAAACATTCCAACTTTGTGTATCAATCTTATACTTTATACTTGTCATTAACTTCGTACAAGCCTCCCTTAACATGTATTGTGACAACCCGAACTTTCAAGGTCTGTATCTCTTTGTCACGTGATTCTGTTTCTTGATATTCCTATTTCATATCTTTTACGACGATAAAAATTTGTAACACTTGTGACGGAAATATAATTAGTAAATGTTTAATATGCTCAGGTATATGTCTTTAATTGGGCCAAACTTGTGACAATATTAGGATTGGGCAGCCGCCCCCTTGGTCCACATAAATCACGGTACTATTTGTTGGGCATGAGCCCATTATCGGCCAAATAGGATGCACCGCCAATCACGTAATATTAATGTGCACGTAACATTAATATTCATTATCTCATATTCAAAAATTAAACCCTACCTTCCCCAAGAATACGTGCGGCAGTAGATACCCCCCCCCCTTCTCTTCATCGAAGTTCAGTAGATATTGTGCATTCTCTATCATCGGTTAGTATTATCTCATGCCTATTTAACTTGTTTTGATCACATGTGAACATGTATTGGTGTGTTTAGATTGGAGCATGATCCTAGGAACTATATGTAAAGTTCATAAGATCTGAATATATGTATATATTGTTTGTGATTTGACTAATCTGCCGTCGCATGTGCCTCTTGAAGTGTGTGTATGTTGATAATGTTTAATCGGTGATGTAATGATTGTGTCTAAAGTATGAGTTGCATGATTTAATATTTGGATTCATTAAAACATGGCTGAATGCTATGATTAAAATATGCACAACTGAATACTTGAAATAGGGATGATGTCATATGATGGTGTATAATATTGATAACTATGATGATTGTGATGTGGGCCAATAACATGTGCATGGTTGGTATTGTTTTTATATGATAGTGATTCTGATTTAGATATAGGGAGGCATTAATTGACTGATGTTATTGATAGTTGAGGTTTGCATATAAGGTGGAGAAGTATTTAATATTAACCCACACTCGTTAGTTATGGATTCTAAAATTGGGCTATACACACACGCCCAAAACTGGAATGATTAGACATTGGGGTCGCACTTTATGTTAAATGGACCTAAAAGTAGTTGGGTTGGGTCATGTTGGAGGTCCGAAAGGGGCTGCCAAGTGATGGCAGACCATGTATAATTTCAACATATAGATGTGGTAACCAAAGTGAATATGGGATGTTATGAGTTATCTTTATATGCATATTTCAGTGAATGAGATGTGAACTGTTAATGTGTGCATCATGTTATTTGTACGTGTAATGTGAATATACTGAGGGCCCGAATACTTATTATAATTTGTAAGATAAATTGTGTCATACGTGCTTACCATCTGTGGAGTATATACAAGGAATATGTGAATTAACTGTACGTACAATATGCGGATTATGTGCATCTGAGACTGATTGATGTCGGTAACTATGTTAGGATGTTTGTGATTATCTGATAACAAGTAACTTAACAAACCGAGCAAACCAAGGTGAGTTCACACACTTTCTAAGGCATGGGATTCCCGGTGGTTGGGAATGGGTTAAAGAATTAAAACGGAACCTACATATCCTCCTTGGGTAGGACATGTACCTCCATCCTCCATGGATAGGATGCCAATGTTAATCATGCGTATTCTCCTTGGGTAGAATACGTACGTTCGTCCTTCTTGGGTAGGACAACAACCTTAAACTTACTAGACAAAACTCTATCATTAAGTCCCTCATTTTTATATCGACTTAATCGCCGGGCCAATGGCGAGCGGGTCATTAGTTAATAGCGCTATTAGGGTTGACAAGCCTCACACCGTGCCGGTAGGATGGGTGTGTACTAATGGATCTGGCCACTCAGTCAATGATGATAGACAATTACTTAGGGCACACCTTACTTTCGTCAGTTGTCGATATGGTAACGGTCTAGTGGTTCACGTGGGGAAGCCCCCACTGATTATGGATATGGCTTGGGAAACAAAGATATTGGTTAACTCGTGGTCTACGAAACAGCTTACGGTTTTCAAAACAAACTTATAAAACTAAACAACCAACTATGAACTCGCTCAACTTTGTTGTTGACTCGTTGTTACATGCCTTGCAGGTCGTTAGGTGCTTATGGAGCTTGCACAGGGAAGAGTGATCGTTGTGGGACATGGACCGTTGAGTTCCATGTTATACATTTAAACTTTATGAAGGATTTACTTATGTTTAGGTTTTACATTTTATGCTTCCGCTGTTAACTTAAAGTTGGTTACATTCTTTTGGACACCAATTATATTGTGGTTGGTTTTATTTACTTAATTACGTTGTTCAATATGATTGGTGGCTTGATCCTGGTCAGTCACTGACGGGTGGTCTATAGGACAACCCTTATTGATGTTAAAAGACGAAATTATCCTTCACTTAATCGTGTAATTATCTTGAATTAGATAACTACGTTTGCTTATGTTTCAGGTGCGGTTCGGGAGCTTAAAAGGGATAAAATGCAGCTTTGGACGGTTTGGAGATGATCGGGTCGTGCGCGGAACGAATGAAGAAGCAAAGCACAACATTCAGGGTGCCACCGTAAATTACGGTGGCCACCATAATTTACGGTGGCCCTGAAAAACAACCAAATCCCACCGTAACTCAGGAAAGATCTACCGTAACAACATGATGTCCACCGTAACTTACGGTGGCACCGTAAGTTACGGTGGAGGCTGCGCAGAATTCCGTAACTGCCTCATTTATTCAGTTTTTGGGGTGTCTTTTGGGATATCTCATCATTGGACGTTTCTCTGGAGCATTAGGGGCGATTTTAGCTGATTGTACTTGGTTCCAAACAATTTCTAACATGCGGTTTATGTTTTCGATTGGTATGAACACTAAACTTGTTGTT
Organism: Helianthus tuberosus; assembly: GCA_030545235.1. Classification (NCBI taxonomy): domain Eukaryota; kingdom Viridiplantae; phylum Streptophyta; class Magnoliopsida; order Asterales; family Asteraceae; genus Helianthus; species Helianthus tuberosus. The sequence continues at coordinate 59,605,817 of CM060375.1, forward strand.
ATGATGATTCACCAAGCTATGTCTGGCTAAACTTTCGGTGATCATCTTAGGTGAAGGTTTCTCTTGAACTTTTGTGTTTTTTTATTTCTGAATTTCTAGAATGATAACATTGTGTTGCTTTGATTATCATGGTGTATGAATAATTGATTGTAACTTGTTAATTGGTATTGCAATTCTAGTCTAATTCGTACGTTCTTGGTGCCGTCGGCAATCGAGATATCACGGGAAGGGTTAGGGTTGGATATTGATTGATTGATCATCGGGAAACAACCTCGCATTTATATAATCCGAGTACTTTGTTCCCTTTTATCACAACATTTGTTTATACACGAGTTATGTCTATGTAACTCTTTCTAGTTGGAATTTTGCACAAGAGTTTAAAGAAATTGAATCCTAAGATGGCCATTCTTCCTTAATCTGTTAAATAACCAATTTTGATTTGCCAATAGTTAGTAATTTAGTTCTTAAAAACAAACAAACTAAACTCTTGATTTTAATTTCTGCAATTGTAGTTTAATTTTAGTTAAAGTGCAAAGCTATAAAATCGACACATTTTCCACATACTCCCTGAGTTCGATACCCATTTACCACTATCTATAGTTGTTATTGGGATTAAATTTGCGTGTACCACGACAAGCACGTCAGTCACGCCTCCATACGGTAATACTCCGCTTGTGGATTTTGGGGGTGTGACAGATTGGTATCAGAGCCATTGGTTATAGTGAACTTGGTTTTAAAAAGGGGAAAAGCTTTTTGACAAAACCATACTATAACTTGTACAGTGCTCAACGATCCACAACGAATCTTCGCTCCACGTGCAAGACTCAACATTCTAGGTGATATGGTTTATGTTTATATTACCTACCTGTTAGTTACATAGTACATTGTTCATGGTATGCTTAGATAAATGTAGCAACTATTGTTTGAAACACATGTGTGCTTACTCTCTTCTATCATCGCACTTTCACGACACCTTTCTCACTCTTGTTTCCTTTGATATGAAGATCATGAGTGGACGACTGAACTTGACTCAAGCCCAGCTGACGGCTCTCATTAACGAACGAGTTGCTGAGGCACTCGCAGCCGCTCAGGCAGGAGGTATAACCTGCCATTGCAACTTACTTTAGGATCTTTAAATCCTACTCTCGTGCACCAACACTTGTGCTTAACTTTGTCTCTTCTTACTCGCACGACAGGTCAACATGCTCAGCCTCCTGTGTGTACTTTCAAAACTTTTATGGACTGCCGACCTACTACTTTCAATGGCACTGAAGGAGTTGTAGGTCTCCTCCATTGGTTTGAGAAGCTCGAGTCTGTCTTTGAGATGTGTGAATGCCCTGAGGCTCGTAGGGTGAAATATGCTACTGGTACTCTAGAAGGTGTAGTGCTCACGTGGTGGAACGCTCAGGTTCAGATGCTGGGATTGGCGGCTGCTAATGCCACCCTGACGGGTGGTCCGTAGGACAACCCTTAAGTGCCTTAAAAAGATTAAAATCCCATGCTTTACACGTTTAATTGTTTGAACTTGGTAACTACTAGTTGTTTGGACGTGCAGGTGCAAATGGAGCATAAAAAGGAAAGAATTTGGAGCATCAATAAAAAATCAATTTTTGGAATTGAATAATTAAGAGGATAGCATGATAGAGGACGAAATTACGAGAACGTAGGCGAAAACGGTGAAGAAAATGGAGTTGAAACGAAAAAGTTATGCTGAAAACAAGTTTTCAGCATTGCCTGCCGTAAGACAGAAGACAAGGACCGTATGACATGGCTGCTCGCCGTAAGCTACGGCCCTATGGCATAGCTTACGGCGCCGACTGATCCAAAATCGTAACTTATGCATTTAATTGTCATTTTCATGGGGTTTAAGTGTGTCTCATCATATGTTTCGGTTACACAACACTTGGGGACGAATTTTGGCTAACTTTTGGAGATTAGAGCTTGAGGAACACTATCTTAATCTTTAGTTTTGTTGCTTTGATCTTGATGAACAATAATACTCTTGTGATGATGTTGTTTCAAGCCAAGAGTGGGTAAGTACTCTATGATCATCTTTGGTGGAAGGTTTTGTAAGACTTTATGCTTGATTTTTATATTTCTAGAATAACAATTTCTTCTTTATTGAATTGCTTGTTATGGTGTGTGATTGATTGCTAGTAAATTGTTGATTCTTGTGCTAAACTAATTAGAAACCATACGTTCTTGGTGCCATTGTCAATCGAGATATCATGGGTATAGTTAGGCTTGGGTAAGGGTTGATTGATCATCGGGTAACAACCTCACGTTCTAGGAATCTGAGTACTTAGTTCCCTTTCATCACTGCAACTAATCACACATGAACTATGTCTATGTAGTTCTTTCTAGTGGAATGATAGCATAAATGTTAAAGCAAAACCGGAAACTGAAGATGATCATTTGTCTCTAATTTGTTTACAACCAAAACTTTTCTCTTGCAACTTATTTAGTTAATTTTAGTTTTAAAACCAATCCAATCAAATAAACTCTTGAATTTTACTTTTCTTGCAATTAGATTAATTTAGTCAAAGTTAGATACTCTAGCAAATAACACATTTTCCACAAACTCCCTGTGTTCGATACCCACTTACCGCTAGCTAATTAGTTGTATTTGGATAAAATTTGCGTGTACCATGACAAGTACGTCAAATTTTGGCGCCGTTGCTGGGGAGTTGTGTGCAACGTGTGTTATTTTCTTTCTTTTTAAGTTTGTTATTTTTATGGTTTACGCTGGGTGTGTTAGTGTGCAGGTATTTACAGGTGCATGCGTACTAGAAGCTCTCACAAGCTATCACCATTGGCATTCGATCCAGAAATTGAACGGACTTTGAGAGGAAACAGAATTTTGCTAAGAGAGAACAGAATCAGCGGTTCACCAACAACGCCAACTACACCAATCACACCAATTCGATACATGGATCCACCACAACCACCACCCACTACGGGTGAACTCATACCACCATTCATACCATCATCCACTCAACCTTCACCAAACACTACTATTCCAAACACCACTACCAATCCTATTCAACCTCACAATGTTACACCAACCAACACCACCCAACCCATTACCACTCAAGAAGAACCTTCACTTTCTTTTAACCCTTCAACTACAATTCCACCACTCACTCATTTCTTCCCAGTTTTAGGTCAAACATCCTCCACCTATACATTACCACAAGGTTCAACTGTCGTTCATGCTACTTCTACCTTTAGACCATCAAACCAATTGGGTTTTCAATACTCGACCCTTCCATTTGGGCAAACTTCGGGTATAGGGGGAGATGGATATGAGGAAGGATACGAAGATTTTGAGGGCTATGATGAAGACGGGTATGCTTATGGGGGTTATGGTGATCAAGGAGAGTTTGGTTATGTGCAAAGCCAATCTCAAGGGATTCCAAGTGTTGGTGGAATGCCACAACAACAACAACTCATTCCACAACATATTAGGCCAAGGCCACAAGGGCCAACAATGCAACGCCCGATACCATTGCAACAAGTTCGGCCACAAAATGTACAACCACAATTTCAAAGGCCAATTCAACACTCACCGATGCCACGACAACAATTTCAACAACCGTTCGCACCACAAGGGCATATACCAAGACCAATGGGTCCTATTCGTCCAAGGAGTCGATTGGGTGTACCAAGAAGGCATCTTAGGGAACATGCACGGGGAATTGAAGAGCATTTTAGGCCGATAATTACTCAAAACCCTTCACCGGTGGTTATCCCTCACAACAACCAAGGAAGAACTTTTGAAGTGAGAACAAACACCTTGCAAAGCTTGCCGAAATATAAAGGGTTAGCAACGGAGGAGCCTTATTTCCATTTGGATGCTTATGACTCAATTTGCAATACTCTTGGGAGTCAAGGTTTTTCGGCTGATGATGTCAAGTTAGTTTTGTTTCAATTTTCATTGGAGGATAAGGCAAAGAAGTGGTTCTATACTTTGCCTTCAGCATCTATTTACACTTGGGCGGAAATGCAACAAATTTTCTTAGATGAATTTTACACCGCTCAAAAGACCAATGATGCTAGGAAGGGGTTGAGGAGTTTACAACAACAACATGGTGAAATGTTTCATGAGGCTTTTGAGGGTTTCAATATGATGATCAAAAATTGCCCTCACCATGGAATTGAACTTTGTGAGTTGATGAATGCCTTCCACGAGGGGTTAAGTGCCGAAGATGCTCGCGACTTAATGTCTATTACCGGTGGGAATTTTGGCACAAACTACGAGAATGATGATTGGGAGTTTTTGGAGAACATGGCAATTACATCAAAAAGAAAAGCTCAAGCATCGAGGAGAGCACGACCGGCCGTTACCCGACCTCAAGTGCACGCAATAGATGACGGTAATGTTCAAACCACTAACCAAATTTATGATGTTTGTGCCGAAGATGCTCGCGACTTAATGTCTATTACCGGTGGGAATTTTGGCACAAACTACGAGAATGATGATTGGGAGTTTTTGGAGAACATGGCAATTACATCAAAAAGAAAAGCTCAAGCATCGAGGAGAGCACGACCGGCCGTTACCCGACCTCAAGTGCACGCAATAGATGACGGTAATGTTCAAACCACTAACCAAATTTATGATGTTTGTGCATTGTGCAATGAAATAGGTCATGCGGCTAAAAATTGCCAAGGAATGGTGGAAGGGCAATATGAAGAAGTTTATGCAGTACAAGGTCAATGAGGGGGTGGTAGAAATTACAACAATATGAATTCTAATACTTACCACCCCGGTTTGAGAAACCACCCAAACTTTCGGTATGGGAACCCTTCAAATCAAGCTAACCTGAATTTCCAAGGAAACCAAGGATTTCAAAGGCAATATCAAACGGGTCAAAGCTCTTCGGGTGGAAACGAAGTAATGGAGATGTTGAAGGCGATGCAAGTTGAAATGCAACGAATGAATCAATGTGAGGAGGTTCGGATGCAAAAGGACGAGGCCCGTGATAAAGCGATTCAAACTTTGACCACCCAAATGGGTCAACTTGCAAGTGAAGTGGCGATATTGAAGAAAGCAAAAGGCCAGCTACCAAGTGACACGGTGATAAATCCCAAAAACATTAAAAGTGTTAATATCAATGTGGTAAGCACTGTTCCTAATAGTGAATTCAATAAAACATTTTTAACATCTTCTTGTCAAGTGAGTGCAGGTATAGGAAGGGATGCCAAGTTTGAAACAGACAAAGAGCATGGAGCACCACTTGTGCCGATCCGAGTGGGAAAATTAAAAATTCCCCATGCATTATTGGATTATGGGACGAGTATGAGTGTGCTACCAGGCGATCTATACGATATGTACGACTTTGGTCCGCTTAAAGATATAGACACCATGGTGAGCTTGGCGGATGAAAGTTGGAGGCATCCACGGGGAATGGTTAGGAATGTTAAGATTCAGTTAGGAGAGTTTGAATACCTGGTGGATTTTCTAGTTCTAGACTATGCTTTTACCAAAATGGCAGCACAACAAAGGGTAATTTTAGGTAGACCGTTTCTATACACAGCAAATGCTCAAATTAATTGTAGAGACGGAATTATTACCATGACCGAAAAGAAGCGTAAGTTATCCTTTGATGTTCAAACTAGAGTGATTAGTTATGAGTCCATTGAGGGGAAGGGTGGTGAGTCTAGTGATTGTATGAAAAATGTGTTTCAAAGAATGAGAAAAAAGCACCCACCGGACCGTGAAGAAAAACATATGGGTTCAAGCAGGAGTGTACTTGATTACCCATCGAGTCAAAACGGGACGGATGCATTCTACGCAATGGCACGATGTAGTGATGGAAGTGGCAGGACCCGATTCTTTGAGCCACCATAAATGGGGGTGGCTTGGTCTGGCTGAAGACCTGAAAACTTAGCGCTGCTCGGGAGGCAACCCGGGGTTTTACACTGATCTTGCTATTTCATTATTTTTCTATGTTTCAGGGCCATGGCAACATTCAAGTGTGGGGAGGATGTACGGATATTTGTGTGAAGGTGGTGATAGAAAGTCGGATTATCTACAACATCTGTTTTGTCAAACTTCACCAGGTCATGTACTATTTCCTTAGTCTTGATATGTTCTTTAGCTTTGAAATATTGGTAGTTAGTTTGTTTGCTTTTGTTTAAAAAATAAAAAAAATACAAAAAGAAATTTGGGGTTTGAGAGTATAAGCAAATGTTGGTGTTTTTGTTGAAAGCGATATTCCCTTCAAAACCATACATTGGGACAATGTATCCCAAGTGTGGGGATGAGGGGAAAATTTTGAGAATTTTTGAAAAAATGTGAAACCAAACGAAAAGTTGTTGGAATTTGAACACTTGACATTGTTCCGCATGACACACCGACACCCCTTTCTAGTAATTTCATGGTGAGTTTTTGAGCCACATATGATTATTAAAGATGCTTTCCTTGTTTTGAGTGGCGGTGTGTGTATTGTGTTAATAGAACTTGTGTACGAATTCTTGTTGAAGCCTAGGATTAGCATGCTTGTGAAAATGATAGGGGACTTTTAGGTAGCCTCGTCTAGATGTGTGAGAGTGTGGGAATTGGGGGTTGGACCTCATACGTTACATATATGAGCTTGGTATTGTGAGGGGTGGGGGTTTGGTCTTTAGAAAGCCATGTTTGAGCCTTATACCATTCGGTTGTGACCCAAACCTACTTATTACAAAAACTTTACCTATTGAGATGACCCGGTTTAGGAATTTAGTTTGTGATTGTTGATGTTCTTGTATATATTTTTGAGTTCTATGCTTAAAAAAAATACAAAAAAAAAACAAAAAGAAGAAAGAAAAAAATATGAGAAAAATACAAAAAGAAGGATTTAGTTGCAATAGTAGTTGAAAATGTTAATGAAGTTGTGTATATAGTTGATGTTTGCTCTGTTTAGTAGTAGAAATAAAAACTGGGTCGAATCAATGAGCTACTTTCACATTCCCACTATTTCCTACCTTTACACATAGCCCCATTACAACCCGAATGTCCTTTTGATTTATAAGCATGCTAAATATTTGATAGGAGGAGATTTGATTTGTATACAAGCTTATTGTCGCACAATCACACACGTGCATTGAGTGTTTTAGCATAATGTGCTAATATTTCTTGTCACCGAGAGTTGTTGTGAGGGGTGTGTCTTGTGGTGTGATAAAAAGTTAGTAAAAGGACGATACATTTTAGCTTGATTTGCATGTTGATCGCTTGTGGTTTTGAAATGGTTTTTGAATAGGTTGCTTGGGACAAGCAACGAGTAAGTGTGGGGATGTGACGTGTGGTCCGTAGGACAACCCTTAAGTGCCTTAAAAAGATTAACATCCCATGCTTTACACATTTAATTGTTTGAACTTGGTAACTACTAGTTGTTTAGACGTGCAGGTGCAAATGGAGCATAAAAGGAAAGAATTTGGAGCATCAATAAAAAATCAATTTTTGAAATTGAAGAATTAAGAGGATAGCATGATAGAGGACGAAATTACGAGAACGTAGGCGAAAACGGTGAAGAAAACGGAGTTGAAACGAAAAAGTTATGCTGAAAACAAGTTTTCAACATTGCCTTCCGTAAAACAGAAGACAAGGACCGTATGACTTGGCTGCTCGCCGTAAGCTACGGCCCTATGGCGTAGCTTACGGCTCCGACTGATCCAAAATCGTAACTTATGCATTTGATTGTCATTTTCATGGGGTTTAAGTGTGTCTCATCATATGTTTCGGTTACACAACACTTGGGGACGAATTTTGGCTAACTTTTGGAGATTAGAGCTTGAGGAACACTATCTTAATCTTTAGTTTTGTTGCTTTGATCTTGATGAACAATAATACTCTTGTGATGATGTTGTTTCAAGCCATGAGTGGCTAAGTACTCTATGATCATCTTTGGTGGAAGGTTTTGTAAGACTTTATGCTTGATTTTTATATTTCTAGAATAACAATTTCTTCTTTATTGAATTGCTTGTTATGGTGTGTGATTGATTGCTAGTAAATTGTTGATTCTTGTGCTAAACTAATTAGAAACCATACGTTCTTGGTGCCGTTGGCAATCGAGATATCATGGGTATAGTTAGGCTTGGGTAAGGGTTGATTGATCATCGGGTAACAACCTCACGTTCTAGGAATCTGAGTACTTAGTTCCCTTTCATCACTGCAACTAATCACACATGAACTATGTCTATGTAGTTCTTTCTAGTGGAATGATAGCATAAATGTTAAAGCAAAACCGGAAACTGAAGATGATCATTTGTCTCTAATTTGTTTACAACCAAAACTTTTCTCTTGCAACTTATTTAGTTAATTTTAGTTTTAAAACCAATCCAATCAAATAAACTCTTGAATTTTACTTTTCTTGCAATTAGATTAATTTAGTCAAAGTTAGATACTCTAGCAAATAACACATTTTCCACAAACTCCCTGTGTTCGATACCCACTTACCGCTAGCTAATTAGTTGTATTTGGATTAAATTTGACTGTGACCACGACATCACGTCACACCCCATGGAACGATTTCAAGGAATTGATCAAGGAAGAGTACTGTAATCGTAATGACATCCACAAGCTGGAAGTGGAGTTCTACAACTTAAAGATGACGGGGTCGGAAATTGAAGCGTACACGAAAAGATCGAACGAGCTGGCTATCTTGTGTCCTACTATGGTGGGTCCTCCTATCAAAACGTATCGAGTTGTACCTTAAAGGTTTAGTGCCAGAGATCCAGAGCCATGTGACTGCAGCGAACCTCACCACGATCCAGCAAGTTATTCGTTTGGCTCATCGTCTCACTGATCAGGCAGTCGAGCAGAACAGGCTGCCCAAGCGTATTGGTACTACTACTACTACTTCTGATGCCCCCAGCAACCACAAACGCAAATGGGATGGAGTCTCAAGCAAGGGTTCAACATCAGCTCAGTCTCAGTCTCAGCAGCGAAGGACTGACGACTACAAGATCCCTGGTCAGCAATCTTCGGGTAGTCAGGGGCAGGGTGGATACAGAGGAAATCACCCCAAGTGCAACCGATGCAACATGCATCATAGTGGTCCGTGCAATAAGGTCGCTTTCAGAGGTGTAACAAGCTTGGTCATGAAGCTAAGGATTGCAGGGGCGCACGACCAGCAAATCAGAATCGTCAACAACAGCCACCAGCTCCACAGAATCAGCAGCAGCAATAGCAGGGTAACAGGGGATGCGATCAGTGTGGTGCTGAAGGTCACTTCAAGAGAAACTGCCCCCAGTTAAACCAGAATCAGAACAACAACAACAATAATCAGGGGAACTGGAACAATAACGGGGGTAACAATGATGGCAATGGTGCCAGGGGACGTGCGTTCGTGATTGGCTAGGGTGATGCAAGGAACAATCCCAATGTTATGATGGGCAAGTTTCTACTGGATGATTTCTTTGTTACTGTTTTATTTGATTCGGGTGCCGATACCAGTTATGTGTCCCTAAAGGTTAGTGAAATGCTTAAGCGCACTCCAACACTTTTGAACAGCAAAGACATGGTAGAACTAACAAACGGTAAAAGTCTTGAAGCCACACACATAGTTAAGGGTTGTAATCTCGTCTTAGCTGGTCAGACTTTCTCTATCGATCTTATCCCCATCATTCTTGGTAGTTTCGACATCGTTATTGGGATGGATTGGTTATCTCAACATCGAGCAAAGATCCTTTGCAAGGAGAAGATCGTCCGCATTCCTCGTTCTGGTAAAGAACCTTTAGTGATTCATGGCAACAAGAGTGGTGCTGTTGTGGGCATCATTTCTTTCCTTAAGGCCCAGAAGTGTTTGCGAAAGGGCCACACTGCTATTTTAGCCGAAAAGAAGATAGAAGACATTCCTATTGTGCACGACTTTCCTGAGGTATTTCCTGAGGAATTACCTGGTCTTCTGCCTCATCGACAAGTCGAGTTTCAAATCGAGTTGGCTCCTAGAGCAGCACCAATAGCTCGTGCACCTTATCATTTAGCTCCATCTGAACTAGAAGAATTATCTGCACAGTTACAAGAACTCTTGGAAAAGGGTTTCATACGTCCTAGCTCTTCACCCTGGGGAGCTCCAGTGTTATTTGTGAAGAAGAAAGACAGTACCTTCAGAATGTGTATTGACTACCGCGAACTCAACAAGGTGACCGTGAAGAATTGTTATCCTCTCCCACGCATTGATGACTTATTTGACCATTTGCAAGGGTCGAGTTTCTACTCAAAGATTAACCTGAGGTCAGGCTACCATCAACTGAGAGTCCGAGACGAGGATATCTCTAAGACAGCATTCAGGACTCGGTATGGGCATTACGAGTTTCTGGTTATGCCTTTTGGATTGACGAATGCACCTGCGGTCTTCATGGATCTTATGAATAGAGTGTGCAAGCCTTACCTGGATAAGTTTGTTATTGTTTTCATCGACGACATCCTGATCTATTCTAAGAGTCAGGAGGAACACGAACATCACCTGCGACTTATTCTGGAACTTCTTCAAACAGAGTAGCTGTATGCCAAATTCTCTAAATGTGACTTTTGGCTTCGCGAAGTCCACTTTCTAGGCCACGTGGTAAACAAGGATGGGATTCATGTTGATCCATCCAAGGTTGATTCGATCAAGAACTGGCCTGCACCCCCTACACCAACAGAAATCCGCCAATTCTTGGGTTTGGCGGGCTACTACAGAAGATTCATCAAGGACTTCTCCAAGATTGTACAACCTCTCACCTCACTAACTCAGAAGGGTGTCACCTATCGTTGGGGTGATGCACAGGAATCTGCATTTCAGCACTTAAAAGATAGACTTTGTAGCGCACCTATCCTCTCATTGCCTGAAGGCACAGATGATTTTGTGGTTTATTGCGACGCGTCCATCCAAGGACTTGGTTGCGTGTTGATGCAACGTGACAAGGACATTGCTTATGCATCGCGGCAACTTAAGGTTCACGAAAACTACACTACTCACGATCTGGAGCTGGGAGCAGTTTTTTTCGCACTTAAGATATGGAGACATTACCTGTACGGTACCAAGTGCACCATTTACACCGATCACAGGAGTCTCGAGCATATCTTCAAGCAAAAGGAGTTAAACATGCGACAACGTCGATGGGTCAAGCTCTTGAATGATTACAAATGCACAATCAAGTATCATCCAGGCAAAGCCAATGTTGTGGCCGATGCCCTCAGCCGGAAGGAGTCTAAACCTAAGCGTGTACGTGCGTTATAGCTTACCATTCACTTTAGTCTTCTCGCTCAGATACGAGATGCTCAGGTTGAAGCATTGAAAACAGCGAACATCAGAGCTGAGTCTTTGCGAGGATCGAGGAAACGGTTAGAACAAAAGGAAGACGGCGCTTATTACGTGACAGGGCGCATCTGGGTTCCACTCTATGGTAATCTACATGAGCTTGTGATGGATGAAGCACACAAGTCTCGTTACTCGGTACATCCTGGTTCGGATAAGATGTACCACGATCTCAAGACTACGTACTGGTGGCCCCACATGAAAGCCAACATAGCAACCTACGTCAGTAAATGCTTGACTTGTGCGAGAGTCAAAGTCGAGTACCAGAAACCATCGGGCCTACTTCAACAACCAGAGATACCGACATGGAAATGGGAGCAAATTTCCATGGACTTCGTTACTGGCCTGCCTAGATCTCAACGTGGAAATGATACCATTTGGGTGATCGTGGATCGACTGACCAAGTCTGCACATTTTATGGCTATCAAGGAAACAGATAAGTTTTCTACTCTAGCAGACATCTACCTAAAGGAAGTAGTATCAAGGCACGGGGTGCCAACCTCTATCATTTCTGATTGTGACTCACGTTTTACATCTAAATTGTGGCAAGCTATGCACAAGTCCTTTGGCTCTCGATTAGACATGAGCACGGCGTATCATCCACAAATGGATGGGCAGTCTGAACGCACCATCCAAACCCTTGAAGACATGCTTCGAGCATGTGTAATCAACTTTGGTAATGGCTGGGAAAAACACCTCCCGTTAGTGGAGTTTTTGTATAACAACAGCTACCACACCAGTATCCAGGCTGCTCCATTCGAGGCATTGTACGGACGGAAGTGCCGATCACCTCTTTGTTGGGCAGAGGTTGGCGACAGTCAAATCACTGGCCCAGAACTCGTCGTAGACACAACCGAGAAGATTGCTCAGATATGACAACGAATGGCTGCAGCTCATGACCGTCAGAAAAGCTACGTTGATAAGCGAAGGAAACCACTCGAGTTCCAGGTTAGGGATCGAGTTCTACTTAAAGTCTCACCTTGGAAGGGTGTAGTCCGTTTTGGTAAACGAGGCAAACTCAACCGGCGATATGTCGGACCTTTCGAAATCATAGAGAAAATTGGCAAGGTGGCCTACAAGCTGAATCTACCTGAAGAACTCAGTGGAGTTCACAACGTATTCCACGTGTCAAATTTGAAGAAATGTCTGTCAGATGAGACCCTCATAGTTCCTCTCAAGGAACTCACCATCGACGATCAGCTGCGCTTCGTCGAGGAACCAGTAGAGATTACTGACCGAGATGTTAAGGTTCTCAAGCGTACCAGAATACCTCTTGTTCGAGTTCGTTGGAACTCCCGTCATGGCCCAGAGTTTACCTGGGAACGAGAAGACCGAATGAAACACAAGTATCCCCAGTTGTTCGAGAAAAGTGCAACCACTACTGAGGCTGAAGCTACTGCGGAATTTCGGGACTAAATTCCAAACCAACGGGGGGATGATGTGACACCCCAGGAAAACCAGGAAAACACGCAACATAACTAGCTTCCTCAGTAACTACGTGCTAAATTTCGGGACGAAATTTCTTTCAAGTTGGGGATGATGTGACAACCCGAACTTTCAAGGTCTGTATCTCTTTGTCACGTGATTATGTTTCTTGATATTCCTATTTCATATCTTTTACGACGATAAAAATTAGTAACACTTGTGACAGAAATATAATTAGTAAATGTTTAATATGCTTGGGTATATGTCTTTAATTGGGCCAAACTTGTGACAATATTAGGATTGGGCAGCCGCCCCCCTTGGTCCACATAAATCTCGGTACTATTTGTTGGGCTTGAGCCCATTATCGGCCAAATAGGATGCACCACCAATCACGTAATATTAATCTGCACGTAACATTAGTATTCATTATCTCATATTCAAAAATTAAACCCTACCTTCCCCAAGAATACGTGCGGCAGTAGATACCCCCCCCCCATCTCTTCATCGAAGTTCAGTAGATATTGTGCATTCTCTATCATCGGTTAGTATTATCTCATGCCTATTTAACTTGTTTTGATCACATGTGAACATGTATTGGTGTGTTTAGATTGGAGCATGATCCTAGGAACTATATGTAAAGTTCATAAGATCTGAATATATGTATATGATGTGCACAAAGTGGTTTAACAAAAACAACTAAAATTAACCCTAATTTAGACACTCTAAGCTTTAAATTTATAAACTAAGACTCGATCTAAACCCTAACCCACACAACCGGCAAGTGTACCGATCAATGTAGTAAAGCTAAAGCAAGTCCGAGTATCGAACTCACGAGACTCTAAGGATTACGCTAAGACTCTATGGGAAGACCTGTAGGTACCTGGCATCTAGATTGACACCCTCTATGGAGTAGGTGCCACAAAGACGAGTGATGCGATTTATATGGGCGGGAGCATCCTCGTCGTCACGACCATGGAACTGACATGAATTGGTGATGGCTGTCATGATGTAAGAAGGAATCTGCCAAGACCTATCATTCGCGATGTTCGGAAGGGTGATGGGTGAAGTAGCGCCGGTGAAACTGGTGGTAGCCTGCTGGTAAACGGTGCGGTTCTCCATTTGAACTACGGGTGGAGGACTAGGTGTACGAGAACGGGAGGGTGGTGGGGAAACGTGTGGTGATGACTTCGGTGTGAAATCGAAAGCGGGGGTGGACTGCGAAAACGAAGAAGAGCTAGAAGAACTTACCTCGGACGCAGAAGACGAGAAGGAAGACTTGATCGTAAACGGATTCGGCGGAGGTCCCTGCGAACGCGTATGGGGCATCAACTGAAAAACCAAATATGAACAAGGAAAAAGACTCTAACAACGACTCACTAATCTAGAAAAGACACTAAAGCAAATATTTTTTTTATTTTTTTTTATTTTTAGACTCCTACGACTCAACGAACACAAATAGCACGTAATATGTCAAATAAGTCCAAACAAAGTAATCAACGCAATCGCCAAAGAATCCCCGGCAACGGCGCCAAAAACTTGATGTGCACAAAGTGGTTTAACAAAAACAACTAAAATTAACCCTAATTTAGACACTCTAAGCTTTAAATTTATAAACTAAGACTCGATCTAAACCCTAACCCACACAACCGGCAAGTGTACCGATCAATGTAGTAAAGCTAAAGCAAGTCCGAGTATCGAACCCACGAGACTCTAAGGATTACGCTAAGACTCTATAAAGACTAAGACTGACACAACTTAAACTATTTGTTTATTGATTGGGGGGGGTTCTAAAAATCCTAAAAATGCAAATAACAAATAACTAGATTAGCTAAATGACTAACACGAACTCTAACGAAGACTTTAACCAGTGATGAATGAAGACTACCTAGGCTAGACGCAAGCTAAACTCAGAATGAATCTCTATTCGATGATTTTGTGGTGTGGAACCGGGATCTTTGGATACTAAACCTATTAAGACACCACTAAGCCCCTCAAACACTCTCAAGGTGATTCTTGTGGCACTACCTAGGCTGTTACGCTCACCGGTTTTCTAGATTTCCTCTCAGTCCTCTAGTTTCTTGAAAGTGCCTATATAAGACGCTCTACCTCTCAGCGCGAACGTCTAAAGCAACTACGGGTTTTAATCTTGGTTTAATAGACAATGGAATGTTAAGGACTTATAACCAAACCGAGACCTATTAATACCCTCGAGCCTCTTAGCGACGAGTTTAGCAGCACACTTGATTTTATTAAATTACCGGATATTACTTCTAAGGTTACTTCACGTGATTTTCACCCTAAAGGATTAATGACCTATTACGTGATATAGACAGTCACCTAAATCAAGAACCCTAGCACAACCCTATTATGTGATAAAGACCGTCACCAAGGATTATACGAAGCAATAAACAATAATAAAATAATCGTCAAGCACGCATATGCACCAAGTTAAATTCCCGAAGCTTTTACAGTACAAGAAAAATCCACAACCACGCCAAAAATCGAATAAAGAACCAAACTTTATTTAACTATTGTCATTAGCCTAGGTAGTGTATGAAGTTTAGCCGCTAATCATTGTGAAACACAAAGTATCAAACAATATCAAATCTGAATTCATCGTAAAACGAATAAAAACAACCGAACAAAGAAGATAACGGGAAGAATAAACCCAAATGCTTCGATCCCGAGTGCTCCCGATCGTTACCCGATGATTCCACGCGACCCGAATGCTTCAAAACGCTCCAAACAGACTTCAATGGTGGCAAAGAACTCCCAAATTCGTTTTTTGTATTTGCTGCCTTCGTACGTACTGATGTTGTTGCGTATGTCCCAAGATTTATTGGCAGCCCTCCAAAATAATAATCGCCGCCTCTAATTTTTTCGTTCACATATTGGGCTTGGCCCAATTAATGTCTGTCGCCCAAAATAGTATCCAACCGACTTCCGCTCTCAATATAATATGCTAACTTCTTTTTTTCTTTTTAATGATTATGTTTAAAAAAACCATGACCTCACAATTCCCGTAAACTGTTGTTTGTCTTTCGCGGCCCAATAACACAATCATCACGTAAACAGTTGTCCACAGCCCAATGTGGAAATAATTATCTAATGGCAGCTTTCTTTTTCTTTAATATATGTGTAGATAGAACATGCAACCGCCACCACATCCATTTCATATTAAAATTCCAAATATTAATATAATCTTCCTTTTCTTTTTTCTTGTGTCACACCGAATGGGCTTGGCCCGATCAAGGAAAATAGCGGCAATTTTAATACAATCACGGACGTTCTACTCTGCCCAACTGGCTGGTCATTTCCATATTACTCGTTTTCCTTTCATTTGCACCAGAACCTGCCAAAACACAAGATAATATAATATAATACTAAAACTAAATAAAACAAATAAAAACTATACAAAAACTATACAATTTACACGGGACAAATATGTGTATTTTACCCTACATCAGTATATATTGTTTGTGATTTGACTAATCTGCCATCGCATGTGCCTCTTGAAGTGTGTGTATGTTGATAATGTTTAATCGGTGATGTAATGATTATGTCTAAAGTATGAGTTGCATGAGTTGCATGATTTAATATTTGGATTCATTAAAACATGGCTGAATGCTATGATTAAAATATGCACAACTGAATACTTGAAATAGGGATGATGTCATATGATGGTGTATAATATTGATAACTATGATGATTGTGATGTGGGCCAATAACATGTGCATGGTTGGTATTGTTTTTATATGATAGTGATTCTGATTTAGATATAGGGAGGCATTAATTGACTGATGTTATTGATAGTTGAGGTTTGCATATAAGGTGGAGAAGTATTTAATATTAACCCACACTCGTTAGTTATGGATTCTAAAATTGGGCTATACACACACGCCCGAAACTGGATTGATTAGACATTGGGGCCGCACTTTATGTTAAATGGACCTAAAAGTAGTTGGGCTGGGTCATGTTGGAGGTCCGAAGGGGGCTGCCAAGTGATGGCAGACCATATATAATTTCAACACAAAGATGTGGTAACCAAAGTGAAGTGAATATGGGATGTTATGAGTTATGTTTATATGCATATTTCTGTGAATGAGATGTGAACTGTTAATGTGTGCATCATGTTATTTGTACGTGTAATGTGAATATACTGAGGGCCCGAATACTTATTATAATTTGTAAGATAAACTGTGTCATAAGTGCTTACCATCTGTGGAGTATATACAAGGAATATGTGAATTAACTGTACGTGCAATATGCGGATTATGTGCATCTGAGACTGATTGATGTTGGTAACTATGTTAGGACGTTTGTGATTATCTGAGAACAAGTAACTTAACAAACCAAGCAAACCAAGGTGAGTTCACACACTTTCTAAGGCATGAAATTCCCGGTGGTTTGGAATGGGTTAAAGAATTAAAACAGAACCTACATATCCTCCTTGGGTAGGATATGTACCTCCATCCTCCATGGGTAGGATGCCAATGTTAATCATGCGTATCCTCCTTGGGTAGAATACGTACGTTCGTCCTCCTTGGGTAGGACAACAACCTTAAACTTACTAGACAAAACTCTATCATTAAATCCCTCATTTTTATATCGACTTAATCGTCGGGCCAATGGCGAGCGGGTCATTAGTTAATAGCGCTATTAGGGTTGACAAGCCTCACACCGTGCCGGTAGGACGGGCGTGTACTAATGGATCTGGGCACTCAGTCAATGATGATAGACATTGACTTAGGGCACAACTTACTTTTGTCAGTTGTCGATATGGTAACGGTCTTGTGGTTCACATGGGGAAGCCCCCACTGATTATGGATATTGTTTGGGAAACAAAGATACTGGTTAACTCGTGGTCTATGAAACAACTTACGGTTTTCAAAACAAACTTGTTAAACTAAACAACCAACTGTGAACTCGCTCAACTTTGTTGTTGACTCGTTGTTACATGCCTTGCAGGTCGTTAGGTGCTTATGGAGCTTGCACAGGGAGGAGTGATCGTTGTGGGACATGGACCGTTGAGTTCCATGTTATACATTTAAACTTTATGAACTATTTACTTATGTTTGGGTTTTACATTTTATGCTTCCGCTGTTAACTTAAAGTTGGTTACTTTCTTTTGGACACCAATTATATTGTGGTTGGTTTTATTTACTTAATTACGTTGTTCAATATGATTGGTGGCTTGATCCTGGTTAGTCACGCCTCCATGCGGTAATACTCCGCTTGTGGATTTTGGGGGTGTGACATGTATAGCACTATAGTAGTAACGCACCGCCCATATTCTTGAGGTCATGTTAAGTAAACAAAATGGTCTAATCATCTCTATGATTAGATTACGCTAGCAGGAATCTTTAGTTTGACTTGTATAGTTGCATGTTAGTATGATATCTTAGTTTAAGTTAACGTTTTTGCCATGTAGATTGTTTAAACTTTTATACTTATGATAGTAGTTAAACTTGTATACTCGCCAATACTTTTTGTATTGAGTTATACTTTGAAACGTGTTGCAGGAATTTGATGACGATGATGACAAACGGAATCTAGTAGGATTGACTAGAAACTCATCTTAGAATTTTAGTATTGTTGTTGTAATTGTTTCATGTTCCTTGGTGTATTTTGTTTCAAATGTTGTACTTGAATATTTATCAATGAAATGAAATTTGGTTTTTTTAAATATCGTCGCAAAATAGTGTTATGAAGTCTCTTGCAATCTTGTTTTTGTCTCACTTCGATGTTTCCATCATCGGTTGGGGTGTGACAGAAAACTTCTTCATAATCAACCCCTTCCTCATGAAGAAAACCTTGAACCACCAATATTGCTTTATTCTTGATAACCACACCTCGATCATCCATCTTGTTGCAAAATACCCATTTCATGCCAATTGGATACTTGCCTTCAGGTTAATGAGTTCCCATACCTTAAGCTTTCAGAACTGAGACATTTCTTCTTGCATGGCATGCATCCAACTGTAGTCTGGATAGCATCTTCTATATCATTTGGTACTAACTAGGATAGAAATCAGCATACAATCCTTGATTAATAATATGTCTCTGACTACGAGTGCGCACACCGTCTTCAAAAGAACCAATGACATTTTTAAGAGGATGATTGTGATTGGTTTTGTAACCTGCATTGGGTTGGGTTTCAATTTGTTGAGGTATATTGGTGAGGTGTTCATTAGGAAGCATTACTAATGGTCCCTTATCTTGAATCGGATCATCCATATTCATTTGTGAAGAAGAAGCATTGTTTGAGGATGCATTCTCAGCCGAAGCGTCACCATTAACTTCTTCTAGGGGGAACGATCGGGTCAGCGGAAAAGGGCTGTGAAGCGGGTGGTAAAAGGAGTGAATCCAGTGTATGACGTGTCAAACAAGGGTTCGGTTTGAGTGGTTTCTAGAGGTTCGGGTTTAGAAACGGTTTCGGGAATGTTGAAAGTGTTAAACACAACATCAACATCATAAAACCAATCAGGAGAGCTTCCAGTGCTTGTATAATTTTCTTCTTGAAAATGAACATAGTACGATTCAATCAACATCTTGGTCCTTTTGTTATAGACTCCATACGCCTTCTGAGTCTATGAATATCCCATAAAGTAACATACATCTCCGACAGCTTCGAACTTGATTAGATTATCTTGATTGTCGAGAAGCAACCAAACGGTTTGAGGTAATCTATCAATGGCTTTAGAGTAATTTAGATCTTAAGTTATTGACTAGGTATTTATATGGTAAGCTTCAAACTCGAGATTAAGAACCTCCAAATCGTTGAAATTCAGTTATGCTAGCCTACTTCGTTAAATAACCCAATTTTGAGCCAATTAGTCAATAAATTCACAATTTCTCAATTCAAAGACAATTTGGTTATTTATTCAAAACTTATGTTATTCAATTTTCACACATGAGATTACCATTACAAATCATTGTAATGGTGATTTGTAATGATAATCATATAAAAGCATAAAAGTCATTAACAAAAACTATAAATGTCAATTTTAGTCAAAATGCATTAGAATACATGCATTTACATAATTACATTATGTTATAAATGTTAAACCTATCCAACATTTTATAATTTATAACATAATATAATTGTTTCTAAACAAATATGTCACAATTAAGATAAATTACATAAATAGTTAGTTGTCTGGATAGTACTTGTGGTTTGTCATTTTTTCACTTTTAGTCCTCAACTTTCAAATATTACATGTATGCTCCATCTAGTTTGATCGTTTGTTACTCGGATAGTCCTCTGAGTGGATATTAGTTAGTTTACTCAGTTAAGTTGATGTAAAATTGCTAAATTACCCTTACTTCCTGTAATGATAATAATACATAAAAGAAAGTGGGGCCCATCCCCACCTCTACTTAAACCCCCTTCTTCTCCAACGATACATCAGACAAATCAAAACGCCATTTGCTAAACAAAAATGAGAAATCGAATTAACAAATCGCCTGAATATGTGAATAAATCATAGAACAACTTCAATTTACAATCAAATTTCACTTGTAAAGAGATTGATACTAAATTATTTTCTATGACGATACGACGACGTGAAGACACGGGCGAGCTGCGGTGGAATGGTTGAGGCAAGAAAAGTTATAGAATACTAAAGAAACACCAATTCTAAACCGAGAGGTTTATCCTTGTGGAAGTGGTCTCGTTAATAGTGGTGAATCCCTAATATTTCCAAATGATAGTTTGAGTATGATCTACAAAATAAAGCACTGGGAGACTCGTTACAAGGAGGAGAGGTGGGGGGTTCTCCTTGTAACCACCATTGGGCGTGAGAAAAAGTATCGTTTCAGAAGAGTAATTAGGTGTGTGTTAATAGTGAGAGAGTGAGAGAGCTGATCCTTGAACCTGTAGTAGAAGGCCGGTATTTATAGCCGAAATTGTGGAGAAGTAGATGGGCCTTCGGCCAGACGTCGCCAGCAAAGAATATTATATATGTCTCTTCTGGCACGACTACTAGTGTTTGCAGAGGATTGAGATGTTGGAGCATGGTGGAGCATGGTGATTGGAGCCACGTGGCCTGACATTTGTCCTTGTCGTCGAGTCTGTTACCAGCTGTGAGTGGAGATCATGGAGTAGTGAACGGCACAACCTGATTGGTTCCACGTCATTGTCCTTTTGTACTTCTTGTCTCCTGCATGATAAGCCATCATGGGATTTGTCTGGTCAGGGCTTGGTGCATGTTGATTGGTTATTGCCCCTGCGATGTATAAGCTGGTATGTGCCTGCGCGCATGCTCTGATTACAACTAAGTATAGTTTTGTTAAGTCTAGGTATAGTCCTCTATGAGCATGTCTTTTAAAGCCTTGAGCAAGATTTGGGACCATACCCCTTCAAATACGGTTCAGGATTATGATCAAATATCTCACACATCTGCGGATTACTCATGATCATCCCATACATGATTTATGGGTTATTCAGTAAGTTTTGAACCATCATCATGTTCATCAAGTCTCACATAATATCAGGATTTTGGCATGACCGCTAGTCTTTGTAGAGGCTTGACACATTGGCGCATGGTGATTGGAGCCACGTGGCCTGACGATTGTCACACCCCAACCGATGACGGAAACATCGGGGCATGGCATTGAGCGAAACAGATTGTTCAAGAGAAATTCCATAACAACTACTTTACCGAATAGTTAAACATTATGTCCCATACCATAACCTATTAAGCAAGTAAGTTATTACAGACTTAGACATCTCCAAAATAAATAAAACTGTTCCGACAACTTAGATTCAAATAAAAGTAAATTGTCTTTGTTTGTTTCTAGACTCTCCTAAGCTCGGTTCCATTAAATAGCAAGCAATGCACAACATCCTAAACACCTGCCACATATGTTAAAATATAGGTCAATACACATAGTGTAAAGGTGAGCATACAAGTTTGATAATAGCATAATAGAGTTCGAAATCGTTTACGCATAACCAGCATGTACAACGTATAATGTGAAGCATGTAAGTTATCGACAAAGATCCTATCAATACTAATGACTGCGAGTAGCGAGTGCGCACCACATGTTCACCACTGTGAACACATAAAGCAATTATCCTTAACAACCCCTGAGCGAACAAGTGCTGAGTCCAAACTATAGTACTATCGTTGCTAAGGCAGGTAGACAGCAATCAATGTGTAAACATAACAAACAGGCATTCATCGAGCCATGTATAACATGCATTAGAGGTCAGCGTATAAATAGTGTTTACGTTGTGTGTTCGATGTGATTTAGAATAAGTAACGTATGTAACACCCAAAAGTGCATAAAGCAAAAAGGGATCGAGTATACTCACAGATTGTGTTTAACAAGTAAACACTCTCTTGGATTGAAGGGAGCGCCGAGAGAGATTAGCCTGAACAGTTAACAATAGCAATAACGATGAGCGGCGCGTAAAACAATGCAAGTGTACCAGTATCGGATGGTAATCCGATTGGATGGCCATTCGATTGGATTGACACCTCGTTTGGTGAGGACGAGTTTGTGTATAATGGTTTGACCTTTGAAGTTTTCGTTGTAGCATTTTGAAAATAGAGAAGTATCTCTGCCCTTCAGGTCGGTCGGTCGAACGGCGGTTCGATCGGACGGCGATACGGTTGGTGAGGCTTCTCAGTTGAGAAAAAGTTCATAGCAGGACGGTCTCTCAATCGGATGGCTATCCGATCAGGTGGCAATCCGTTAGTTACTGATGATCTTTAAAAATTGATTAGGTACTAAAGTCCCAAACATCACACGATCGGGTGGTCGTTCGATCGGATGGCAATCCTTTCAACCATGAATTTGTATATATATATGCGGCCCAAGTGACCCGATCGAAGAGGAACCACCCTAGTCCGGCCAGTTCACGGTTCGAGACGGTTGTTCATGTTCAAACCCGGAATCAATTATCTCTTAGATAGAATTCAGATCTTGAACAACCCATCACTAAGAACGAGTAGAAGATTAGAACGAGCTCCGATTCTATCAGTTTTGAGTGCATTGAGTGTAAAAGAGTTGAAAGAAAGTTGGAAAACCTTCTTTCAATCCTTTCAACCATGAATTTGTATAGATATATGCGAAAACATTGATTATTCATGTGGAAATCTTTCAAATCTAAGTTGTTCTTGGTGGAATGAAGCCAAACTTTGAAGTTCATCAGAACTCCATGATGACATCACCCTAGAACACCTCAAATCCGGTGATTTCACGGTTAAAAGTTAAGATTCAAAGGTGAAAATGATGAAGAAGTGTGTGTAGATCATAGAAGTACAAGATTTAGGTCGGAAACTTACAAGAATCGAGAGAAATCGAGAGAAATGAGAGCTTGAGGTCGGCTGATCGAACAAGGAGCTGTCACATCACAAATGATGTGACAGGTGGGTATTTATAGGGTTTCCCAAAAAGGAAAGTGGGTGAAAGTGGCGGGTCGATCGAGTGGCAGTCCGATCGGGTGGCAGCCCGATCGGGTGACAACTCGATCGGATGACAATCCAATCGGATGGCAATCCAATCGGATGGCCACTCGATCGGTTGGCCACTCGATCCATGCGTCTAGCGCGATGAGTTTTGTCGTTTCGATTCGTGTGTTGAGCGTTGCGATTCGAGCGAGCGATGCGATAGTATTACCCATTAGTTACACAAAGAACATAACTACTATATCTAACATACAATCACTATAATAAACTTGCGTTTAGCGGTAGCGATTCGATTGCGATGTGATAGATTGTGATTGCGATTAACACCTCAACATAAACATTACATGCACAAGTAACACATAAATAGCACACACACGTAGAACAATATCCAGAACACATAATTCGAGTTGCGATTACGATAGCGATAAGCGATAAGTCGATTAAACATACGATTATTAATAGATACTCCACATAATACAACCAAAGCGATTAAATAAATAGATTCGGTTACAATTCAAGGAAGTCAAACAGTAGTTGAGCAAGGAGTGACAGATCGCAATTAGCAATCTTTTCTTCCTTTGACTTCAATCTTGACTTTAACTTTGACTTTCGAAACATGGGGTGTTACAGCCTCCCCTACTTAAGGGAATTTCATCCCGAAATTAGGCTTTAGCTGTAACAAACTGTGGGTACTTCGCCTTCATGTCGCTTTCAAGTTCCAAGGTGAACTCGGCGCCTCGTTTGCCTTCCCCGTGAACCTTCATAATGGGAATGCGTGAGCGTCTAAGCACCTTGGTTTCTCATCCTACGATCTCGACAGGCTTATCCATGAAGTGTAGTGTTTCGTCCACTTGCAAGTCCTCAAGAGGGACATGTAATTCCTGGTCGGCCAAGCACTTTCTGAGGTTCGAAACATGGAAAGTCGGGTGGACGTTACTCAGTTCCTCTGGTAGTTCGAGTCTATAGGCCACTTTTCCAATCCTTTCCAGAATCTTTAAGGGTCCAACATATCTAGGCGCGAGCTTTCCTTTCTTTCCGAATCTGATCACCCCCTTCCAAGGTGCAACCTTTAGGAGTACGTGATCACCAACGTCAAATTCAAGGGGCTTGCGGCGTCTATCAGCGTAACTTTTCTGTCGGCTCTGAGCTTTCAACAGATTGTCTCGAATTTGGAGGATTTTGTCTGTCGTTTCTTGCAATAGCTCAGGACCGGTAATTTACGCGTCTCCGATCTCGTGCCACACAATAGGCGATCGATATTTCCTTCCGTATAGAGCCTCAAATGGTGCCATTTGTATGCTAGAATGATAACTGTTATTATATGAGAATTCGACCAAAGGTAAGTACGCGTCCCAATTACCACCAAAATCTATGACACACGAATGGAGCATGTCTTCAAGGGTACGAATCGTTCTTTCAGTCTGACCATCGGTTTAGGGATGGAAAGCGGTACTTAGATTAAGAGTAGTACCGAGAGCAGATTGAAACGTTTCCCAAAAACGTGAGGTAAACCGACCATCGCGGTCAGAGATGATGTCGCGAGGTGTCCCATGTCGACTAATGATCTCGTTGGTGTAGATCCGGGCTAATCTTTCTACCTTATAGTCTTCTCGTATCGGTAGGAAGTGAGCTGACTTAGTCAAACGGTCAACCACAACCCAAATGCTATCATGGCCGGATTGAGTACGCGGAAGTTTCGTTATGAAGTCCATGGCTATACTCTCCCATTTCCACATCGGGATCTCGGGTTGAACGAGTAAGCCAGAGGGTCTTTGATGCTCAGCCTTGACCTTGGAACAGGTCAGGCATTTCAAAACATAGGTTGCGATATCCTTCTTCATGCTCGGCCACCAGTACTTGTAGCACATGTCCTAGTACATCTTGTCAGCACCGGGATGAATAGAATATCGAGATTTGTGGGCTTCGTCCACAAGAAATTGTCGTATATTCGTACGCTTGGGAATCCAAATTCGGTCCAAGTAATGAAAAATGCCATTCGATTTATTCTCGAGTTGGGCGCCATCGTTTAGAATCCTTTCCTTCTTAAAAGTTCGCTCGGTAAAACAAGCATGCTGCGCGTCACGGACAAGAGCTTCGAGATTAAAATGGGCTTGGGAATTACGAACGCTAACCAAGTAGCTTCGTCGACTGAGAGCATCGGCAACGACGTTTGCTTTGCCTGGATGGTAATGGATCTCACATTCGTAATCATTGAGTAGTTCTACCCACCGGCGTTGATGCATATTCAGTTCCTTCTGGTCAAAGATATGTTGTAGGCTCCTATGATCGGTGAAGATCGTATACTTGGTACCATAAAGGTAGTGTCACCAAATCTTCAACGCAAAAACAACTGCGCCAAGCTCGAGGTCGTGTGTGGTGTAGTTCTTCTCGTGGATCTTGAGCTGTCGAGAAGCGTACGTGATAACCTTATCTCATTGCATGAGAACACAACCAAGACCAAGGTTCGAGGCATCGCAGTAAACTACAAAGTTGTTGTTTCCGTCGGGCAGTGAGAGCATGGGAGCATTGCAAAGCATAGTCTTGAGGGTTTGAAAGGCTTCCTATTGTTTAGTTCCCCAAATAAAAGGTTTATCCTTATGCGTCAGAGAGGTAAGCGGCACGACGATTTTAGAGAAACCTCCGATAAAACGGCGATAATAGCCTGCCAGTCCGAGGAAAGAACAGACTTCAGACGGATTCTTGGGTGTAACCCAACTCTTAACTGCTTTGATCTTTGCAGGGTCAACGTGGATACCTTGACTATTGACAATGTGACCCAATAATTGGACCTCCCCCAGCCAGAATTCACACTTGGAGAATTTGGCGTAGAGACGGTTTCCCTAGAGTAACTCAAGAACCAAACGTAGATGCTGCGAGTGTTCGGCTTTTGATTTGGAATAGATCAGGATATCATCGATGAATACGATTACGAAGCGATCAAGAAAGGGTTTGCACACTCGATTCATTAGGTCCATGAAGACTGCGGGAGCGTTAGTCAAACCAAAAGGCATGACAACGAACTTGAAATGACCATAGCGGGTTCGAAAAGCGGTTTTTGGTATATCCTCCTCTTGAATGCGTAATTGGTGATAGCCTGAGCGTAGATCGATCTTGGAAAAACACGTAGCCCCTTGTAACTGATCAAATAGATCATCGATTCAAGGCAAGGGATAGCGGTTCTTGATTGTCAACTTATTCAACTCCCTATAGTCGATGCACATCCTGAACGAACCATCCTTCTTTTTGACGAAAAGGACAGGCGCGCCCCACGGAGAGGTGCTAGGGGGAATAAAGCCTTTATCAATAAGTTCCTGGAGCTGACTCGAGAGTTCGCGCATTTCAGAAGGAGCGAGACGATACGGCGCTTTAGCAACAGGGTTGGCTCCAGGAATGAGGTCGATTCAGAAATCGATATCACGAGCGGGTGGTAAACCGGGTAGATCATCAGGGAATACACGAGGAAAATCACAAACAACGGGAACATCTTCCACCAACGTTTTCCCTTTCTTTTCCTTCTCCGCTACTACAATGTTAGCCAAGAAAGCTTGGTATTCCTTGCGGAGATACTTGCTAGCCTGGACACACGACATGAGTTGGAGTTTCTTCGACGCGACATCACCGTAAACACACAATTGAACACCATTAGCGAGCGAGAATCGAAGCATCTTATCGAAGCAAACAACTTCAGCATGGTTTTCACGAAGAAAGTCCATGCCTACTATGACGTCAAAACTACCGAGCTGCATCGGAATAAGGTCGATAGGGAAGATATGATTGTTGAGTTCGAGAGTACAATCACGAAGAACAGAATTGACGGCGACGGTTCTTCCGGTGGCAACTTCAACATCGAATGTCGAGGGGAGATGAGCACGCTTACGATTGAGGAGTTTTTCGAATTCAAACGATACAAAACAGTTATCCGCTCCAGTATCAAATAAACACGTAGCATATATACCATTCACAAGGAACGTACCATTGACCACATTGTTATCGGTTGAGCCTGGCGGGCGTTAATGTTGAATGCACGTCCTGCTGGGGCTGCTGCTGTTGTGGCTCTTGCTTGACCACTCGGTTCGGGCACATATTGGCGAAGTGGTTGGGATCACCACACGTATAGCAAGCTCTAGCATTGACCGCGGGTGCATGAGCCACTTGATGGCCTTGTGGAGCAGTAAGTAGAGCTTGTTGAGCAGGAGCTTGACCTTGGGTTGGAGCAGGGTTTTGACGTGGACCTGTACGGCAGTTGACGGTGAAGTGGCCGTACATGTTGCAATGCGCACAGTATCTGCAGGTGATTCCCACTGGGTGGTGATAAGTACAAGTAGTGCAAGCCGGGTGAGGACCAGTGTACGCACGCTTTGCTAGCGGTGCGTTGGTAACCGGGGCCGCTACTTGGAGGTGTTGATGTTGCTGAGGAGTTGGAACAGCCTGAAGTGGGGCAGCATTGGTCACAACGTAGTTCTTGTTGCTGGAACTGCTGTTGTTCTTTCTCTTGCGTCTCGAAAGCTTGGATGACTGGGGAGCGGTGGCGGTTTCAGCTGTTGAAGCAGTAGTAGCTTGATGCAGATTCTTGGGAGCTTTATCCCAGACACCAGACCTGACTCGCTTATCGTTGATCTCAGCAGCGAGCAAGTAGGTTTCTTCAATCGTTGTCGTCTTTGCTGCTTGAACGAAATCAGCCACACAATCCGGAAGAGCACGGATATACTTTTTGATGGTGATTTCAGGCATCTTGACTTGGTCCGGACAGATAATACTCAACTGCTTGAAGCGCGCAGTCAAACCAGTGTTGTCACCATCCTTCTACTTAATATGCCATAATTCATCCTCCAACTTTTGGCGCTCATGGGGAGGGCAGAACTCTTGCATCATCACATCCTTCAACTCATCCCATGATAGCCCGTAAGCTGCATCATTTCCGCGTTTATTTCTCTCGGCCGTCCACCAGTCTAAAGCGCGGGACTGGAAAACGCCAGTTGCGTTGAGAGTACGAAGATCATCTGGACAGCCGCTCTGGCGCAGGGTGACCTCGATAGAATCAAACCATTGGAACATGTCCGTATGGCCATCTTCACCAGTAAACTCTTTCGGTCCGTAGGCTTTGAACTGTTTGAAGCTAAAAACAACTTTAGGAGTATCGGTCCTGGACTCTTCAGAAGATTTGCTTGCATTTTCATTTAATTCACTCACGATCTGGGGGATGACTTTAGCGATTTGGTTGGCGGCGAGAGAAGCAAGTCGCTTGTCGGCGTGCTTACGCCTAGCAGCTTTTGAGTGTAGGGATCCAGATGACGACATTGTCTACAACAGACAGCGCCATAGGATTCAAAACACTGTTCGATTATTCCTAGTATAGTCTAGCGATTCACCATAAAGCTCAGGAACACGTCCATTCATATAAGCACATAAACATATAAGCACACAATCACGCAGGGCACAGAAACACGTAGGCACGTAAGGCACATAAGCACATAAGGTAGTCAGAACACATAAAGCACATTATATGTTGCACGTATTCCCTATTCTTCACAGCACGTATAGCGATCAAATACAGCGATTGCGAGTATCGAGCAGCGATTTGCGAACAACGACCAGCGATTTGTTAGTGTTATGGGATAGATGTGCAGTGCGAGTGATGCGTGTTTATTGAAATGGACAGCGAAAATGAATAAATCGCCAAAATCAAAACATGTAATCACATAAAATCCACATAAAATCGATAAATCACAAAGTTGGTTGCGGTAATTCCAGAATCGAAACACATAAAATTCGAGGATAGATTGTCTCGGGTGTGTGTATACATTGACTACCCAAAGTGGTTCGACTATTCACAAGGACTTTAAGTGCACACTTCGGCCTTCGGGACTGTGCTCTCACTTCGATTCGAGCGATCGGCACGCATCCTTCCAGTTACAGTGTGACCCAAGTCGTTGGAGTCCGTCGAGACTCTGGTGAGAGTTTTGCAAAAACCACATTAGAGAGTAGAACGAGTCATCAAGGTTCGGGTTTCACCCCTAACTTAGCGACTACATTCCTGTTTTTGTGATGAAATCACGAGATTGATAAGGAGATGTGCGTCGAAGTATGGATTTCACTCCTATTTCAACGTAATTTCTCCTGTTTATAGAGAAAATAGCAATTCGAACGAGTAATCTGGTCGAGAGTTTGCGGTTTTCACACCTAATCTTAACCAGATCATTCGTTTGTGTGTGCAATCAGTCTTAGGAAAGGTTGATCTTGCGCAGAACTGTAGTATGCGATGTTCGCGCAAGTGTGTAGTGTACAGTGAGTTCGAGCGAGAAATAGCGAGGATAGTAAGTAAGCTCGTACAACCCATACTGGATATGCACAAGTCGGTATGTTGGTAGTTAGACTATAGACTAGGTCGTTCTAAGACATTGACCCGGCCTAGGTCAAGTCTCGCCTAATTCCCTATAGCTATGGCTCTGATACCAATTTGTCACACCCCAAACGATGACGGAAACATCGGGGCATGGCACTGAGCGAAGCAGATTGTTCAAGAGAAATTCCATAACAACTACTTTACCGAATAGTTAAACATTATGTCCCATACCATAACCTATTAAGCAAGTAAGTTATTACAGACTTAGACATCTCCAAAACAAATAAAACTGTTCCGACAACTCAGATTCAAATAAAAGTAAATTGTCTTTGTTTGTTTCTAGACTCTCCTAAGCTCGGTTCCATCAAATAGCAAGCAATGCACAACATCCTAAACACCTGCCACATACGTTAAAATATAGGTCAATACACATAGTGTAAAGGTGAGCATACAAGTTTGATAATAGCATAATAGAGTTCGAAATCGTTTACGCATAACCAGCATGTACAACGTATAATGTGAAGCATGTAAGTTATCGACAAAGATCCTATCAATACCAATGATTGCGAGTTGACTGTGGGTAGCGAGTGCGCATCACATGTTCACCACTGCGAACACGTGAATTAATTTTCCTTAACAACCCCTGAGTGAACAGGTGCTGAGTCCAAACTATAGTACTATCGTTGCTAAGGCAGGTAGACAACAATCAATGTGTAAACATAACAAACAGGCATTCATCGAGTCACGTATAACATGCATTAGAGGTCAGCGTATAAATAGTGTTTGCGTTGTGTGTTAGATGTGATTTAGAATAAGTAACGTATGTAACACCCAAAAGTGCATAAAGCAAAAAGGGATCGAGTATACTCACAGATTGTGTTTAACAAGTAAACACTCTCTTGGATTGAAGGGAACACTGAAAGAGATTAGCCTGAACAGTTAACGATAGCAATAACGATGAGCGGCGCGTAAAACGATGCAAGTGTACCAGTATCGGATGGTAATCCGATCGGATGGCCAGTCGATCGGATGTCAATCCGTTCGGATGGTCATCCGATCGGATGGCCATTCGATTGGATTGACACCTCGTTTGGTGAGGATGTGTTTGTGTATGATGGTTTGACATTTGAAGTTTTCATTGTAGCATTTTGAAAATAGAGAAGTATCTCTGCCCTTCAGGTCGGTCGATCGAACGATGGTTCGATCGGACGGCGATTCGATTGGTGAGGCTTCGCAGTTGAGAACAAGTTCACAGCAGGACGGTCACTCGATCGGATGGCTATCCGATCGGGTGGCAATCCGTTAGTTACTGATGATCTTTGAAATTGATTAGGTACTAAAGTCCCAAACATCACACGATCGGGTGGTCGTTCGATCGGATGGCAATCCGATCGGACGGCAATCCGTTCGACGTTCATAACCTTGAAAACTTTTGGAAAAATGTTTAAGTGTGGAACCAAGTGCAACCCGATCGGATGGCCGGTCGATCGGATGGCAATCCAATCGGACGGCAATCCGATCGGACGTTATGATAACTTACTTAAACAACAGAAACCCCATCTCGACCCAAGTGACCCGATCGAACAGGAACCACCCTAGTCCGGCCAGTTCATGGTTCGAGACGGTTGTTCATGTTCAAACCCGGAATCAATTATCTCTTAGATAGAATTCAGATCTTGAACTAACCCATCACTAAGAACGAGTAGAAGATCAGAATGAGCTTCGATTCTATCGGTTTTGAGTGCATTGAGTGTAAAAGAGTTGAAAGAAAGTTGGAAAACCTTCTTTCAATCCTTTCAACCATGAATTTGTATAGATCTATGCGAAAACATTGATTATTCATGTGGAAATCTTTCAGATCTAAGTTGTTCTTGGTGGAATGAAGCCAAACTTTGAAGTTCATCCGAACTCCATGATGACATCACCCTAGAACACCTCAAATCCGGTGATTTCACGGTTAAAAGTTAAGATTCAAAGGTGAAAATGATGAAGAAGTGTGTGTAGATCATAGAAGTACAAGATTTAGGTCGGAAACTTACAAGAATCGAGAGAAATCGAGAGAAATGAGAGCTTAAGGTCGGCTGGTCGAACAAGGAGCTGTCACATCACAAATGATGTGACAGGTGGGTATTTATAGGGTTTCCCAAAAAGGAAAGTGGGTGAAAGTGGCAGGTCGATCGGGTGGCAGTCCGATCGGGTGGCAGCCCGATCGGGTGACAACTCGATTTGATGACAATCCGATCGGATGGCAATCCCATCGGATGGCCACTCGATCGGTTGGCCACTCGATCCATGAGTCCGGCGCGATGAGTTTTGTCATTTCGATTCGTGTGTTGAGCGTTGCGATGCGATTCGAGCGAGCGATGCGATAGTATTACCCATTAGTTACACAAAGAACATAACTACTATATCTAACATACAATCACTATAATAAACTTGCGTTTAGCGCTAGCGATTCGATTGCGATGCGATAGATTGCGATTGCGATTAACACCTCAACATAAACATTACATGCACAAGTAACACATAAATAGCACACACACGTAGAACAATATCCAGAACACATAATTCGAGTTGCGATAGCGATAAGCGATAAGTCGATTAAATATATGATTATTAATAGATACTCCACATAATACAACTAAAGCGATTAAATAAATAGATTCGATTACAAGTCAAAGAAGTCAAACAGTAGTTGAGCAAGGAGTGACAGATCGCAATTTGCAATCTTTTCTTCCTTTGACTTCAATCTTGACTTTGACTTTGACTTTCGAAACACGGGGTGCTACAACGGTTGTCCTTGTTGTTGAGTTTGTCACCAACTGTGACTGGAGATCATGGAGTAGTGAACGAGGAAACCTAATTGAATCCACGCCGTTGTCCTTTTGCACTTCTTGTCTCATGCACGATAAGCCATCGTGGGAGTTGCCTAGTCAGGGCTTGGCGCATGCTGATTGGTTATTACACTTGGCATTTGTACTATTGTACTCGTCTTAGCTGTCACTGCATTGCATGCGCTGGTTAGTGCCTGTGCGCATGCTCTGAATACAAGTTAGTATAGTTTTGTTAAGTCTGGGTTTGGTCATCTGCGTGCATGTCTTTTAATGCCTTGTGCAGGATTTGGGACCAATTTTTTTCTAAAACGGTTCAGGATTATGATCAAATATCTCACGCATCTGCGGATTGCTCATGATCATCCCACACATGATTTTTGGGTTATTCAGTAAGTTTTGAACCGTCGTCATGTTCATCAAGTCTCGCATAATATCAGGATTTTGAGCTAGTTGTCGTTGAACTTGTTGTTCAAATCCGGAAGTCTAGACTCAAAAGAGGTTTGACACACCAGACCTCCTAAGTCCACCCAAACCAAGCCCCAGAAATAGTGGTGCACCGGTCCCCGCTTTCCCTGCCACACGCGTCATCAGCGACCTTCGCAAATCCTCGTTCGTCCCATGGAAGCCACGCTATGACCTCCTCGCTGCTTTAGTTGGATCTCCGATAACCTGCATTCCTCCCGTTACAAACTCTGGTTCATCCTTAAATGGATCTCAGATAACCGTTGTGTCAGATAGGAGTGAGTTTTGACTTTTTTGTTCACGTATGGGATTTAGATCGATTTTGCAGGAGGATGAAAATAATGTAATGGTGGTGGCGATGGTTGCATGTGTTATGTGAGGAGAAGAAGAAAGAACAGGGGTGGGGTGGGGTGGGCTAGGTTTATATATTTAAATATAATGGTGGGGCCTACTTAAATTAATAGGATTTGTGTTTTATTTATTATTATAATTATTGAAAGTAAAGGTAATTTAGTAATTTTACATCAACTTAACTCAGCAAACTAACTGACATCCATTCAGGGGATTATTCGAGTAACAAACGATCAAACCACAAAGAGCGTACATGTAGTTTTAGAAAATTGGAGATTAAAGGTGAAAAAATGGCAAACGATAGGTACCATTCGATCTTACATAAATTACTAATTGAGGACCAAATCCTACTTAAGTTAAACGAAACTAGAGGTGAAAATTACTTACAAAATGAGCAATATTCGCTTGCTTTCACTTTAGAAGGTTGAGATTAAGTTTGCATAACAACTTCTCTTCTCCCTCAACAACCCTTTTTTGTTCTTTCTCTTTCTAATATGTAATTATTCCACCCCCATTAGAAGTTTCCATTTGCTTCATTTTGCATTTTGACCTAATTCTAACTTTGGGATTCTTAATATTTCATAATATTTTCACAATTTAACCCACCACTATAATAATGAGAATCTATCTTTTAATTTCATAAGTATTCTTTTATATAGTACATAAAAGTAGAGGTGTTACAACTAGTATACAAACTTTGGTTATACATTGTCACAGTCAACTACACTTTTGAAAGGTAACTGATACAACTCGTCAATCATGGCAAACATATGACAAAAATGGCGACATTGTCCATTCTTAATTTATGTGGTCATTGTGTTCTCTTCCCTCATGTATTCGAGAAGGATTATTAGAAATCCCAAACCATTTTGCATTTGTTAATCTGTATCGTGGGGACAAATATTGACATTTAGGGTTTTCGAATTATGATGGGTGGATATTGGTGGCCAATTTAGACCATCATGAGTTGATTTTTCTCTATTCACAATCCAAAGTTTAGTTTTTTTTTTTTTTTTAATAAAGAATGTCCAACATGCATGGATGATTATCACTCATTTTAGTATTATATTTTCATTTTCTAGCATAAAGAACTATTGGGGTAAAGGTTTAAATATATAGTTTCATGTAAAACATAAATTTATATTTTAGTATCATTTAAAAGTAGGGATTTTTACATATTTCCCCTTCCTCATCTGGCTTATTACGTATTTCCCAAAAAAAAAAAAAAACAATTACGTATTTCCCATCCCTAACCTATATATATATTACATATTTCCTCTATTCATTAAAATTACTCTTATTGAATGACTATTTTACCCTTAATGAACTATTAAATGAATATTTACATATTTCTCCTTTCTAATATCATTAGTCAATTACATATTTCCCCAATTCATGTAGTATTTCTCTAATTCTTCTATTTGCTACTCTTCTCAAACAATACCATAATACTCATAATAAAAAAAACAAAAACTTTCAAAAATGCAATCCTTACTTGTTCATAATCAATTGAGCTAAAAACATAAAATTTTGTAAAATTTAAGAAGTACAAATACGATACCAATGTCTTTCTTAAAAGAAAGAAAAAGGAATTTGTATTATGACTTGTCTACCTGACTATAAAACAATGATATGCATATATGTTTGTTTTGTATAATGAATAGTCAGGACATAACTTACGAAAGATACGGCCATCTCGAACCTAGAAACTAAATTAACTAGACTATATAATTATTTAGTATGTGCTACCTAACTACCCAAGTCTAATTAGGTTTCAGGTCCTGTAAATGGAGTAAAATTATTAAAGTTTTACTAATGCAAGAATCTTCTTTAAACCTAACTTCAATTAAGTGATTATCATGATTTGTTCCTTAGACGGGATATACAAAAAATAGGGTACCTGCAACAAACAAGAAAACAAATAAGAGTTGACAAAATCAAGCTTCTTTATATGTTTTAGTATCCACTATCCACTAACATGGACTTTTTTATCTTTGAATCCATT
This sequence comes from Helianthus tuberosus, assembly GCA_030545235.1. NCBI lineage: Eukaryota > Viridiplantae > Streptophyta > Magnoliopsida > Asterales > Asteraceae > Helianthus > Helianthus tuberosus. The sequence continues at coordinate 59,640,937 of CM060375.1, forward strand.
ATAGCCCTTTTAATATTCACATCTTCACATACAATTCGTACAGATACCCCTCACACTCGTCCACGTATGTTGGTACAAACGTACTCTGTCAATTGAACAATCGAGCCCTTCTGCAACTGTTGAGATCTAGCCAAGTCATTCAATTGAGTAGCAAGCATCCCTTGTTGAGTTGCTGGTGAAACAAGCCATATGAATATTGTGGGAATAATTAAAGGGTAATTGAGTAATTTCTCAAAAAAAAAGGGAAATGCATAATTGTTTTTTTTTTTTTTTTTTTTGGGGGGGGGGGGGGGGGGGAATACGTAATAAGCTAGCTTAGGAGGGAGAAATATGTAAAAATCACTTAAAAGTATCAATCTCAAAATTTATAACTTAAAGCTATTAGGTATTAGAGCATAAACAACGATGGGTCCGGACGTGTGGTCCGCTCGCCAAACCACTTCGAACGGACGCCGCCTCGTTGGGGAGGTGATGACTAGGCGGTCCGATGGTCATCAAGTCCGCTCAAGTGGACCAACGTAATCAGGGGCGAACCCACCCCTTGGCCAAGGTGGGCGGACACACCCCTTAAAAAAAATCCCTACCGCACCCCTTGGAAATTTCGTCCGCACCCCATGGAAATTTTCGATCGCTCCCCTTAGGAAAAAAAATCTTATGAATTTATAAAAAAAAAATTAAGTAAACTCTGATTATTATTATTATAACACAACCTAAATTGGTAATTTATATAATTATTAACCACTCTAAATTAACCCAATTATTAATCACTTAACCTTTACTCCTTTAGCCCAATAAAAAATACATAGCCCAATTACCCAAGCCTAGTCCATTCTAATTTGCACAAAAATAAAATAACCCAACCCACTGCCATTTCCCCTTCTCTCTCGGCTCCCTGCGATCCCCAAACCCACGCGCAAACCACAGTCCACAGGCGATCGATTTCTCTTATTTTTTGCCGGAGAAAAGTGAAATCCGGCTACCCTTCCCACGCAAACAGCAGGAACATCAGGCAATCGGGTATGGTTCGATTATTTAAGTTGTTATTCTTGTTTTATTTGGGTTTTTAGGAGAAATAGAGTTGTAAAAGGATTGAAATTTTTAGTTGTTTTGATGCTATTTGAAACTTTAGTATGGTGATTTTGTTGTTTTAGTTTGTTTAGTTGGTTAGTTACAAGAAATCAACAACTAGGGCTTGAAATTAAAATTGAAAGTTATGAAGCATGGTTGATGATTGTTTAAGACTTTAAGTGTTTAATGTTGTTTTTAACGGTGTTGTTGTTTTATATTTGATAGGAAGTTAGGAACACCATGCGTAGGGATGTTATGGCACGATTTCTCAACAGGAAATGGCTTGAAATTAAAATTAATGAAGTATGGTTAATGATTGTTTAAGACTTTAAGTGTTTAATGTTGTTTTTAATGGTGTTGTTGTTTTATATTTGATAGGAAGCTAGAAACACCATGCGTAGGGATGTTATGGCGCGATTTCTAAAGAGGAAATGGGTTGAACCACTTTTTTTTGTCGGATTCTTCTAATTAAAGACCAATGTATGTTTTAGATAAGTTTTTTTTGTTTTTATTTAATGATTAGGAGAAATAGAAGTATGGAGGATTTAAACTTGTTTGTTAATGTGATAGGAAGTTAGGAACTAGGGCTTGATTGTTTGAAAATTGAAATTAACCCAACCTGACCCGATTTGATCTGACCCGCTATGAAACTTTGATTCTTTATGTTTACTTGTTTTATATGACCCGATTCGATCTGACCCACTATGAACCGAATTTTTTTATATAGCTAGGGGTCTAAAATCCTTAAAAAAATCTGCACACCCTAGGAAAAATTTCATGGGTCCGCCGCTTAATGTAATGTGGGTCTCGCCCTTTTTAACGGTAACTTTATTATATATATATATATATAGGATTAGGTTCAAGAGTGAACACTAGTGTAGTTTGCGAACTGAGCGAACTAATCCTGGCCATACATGTGTGTAGATCAATGGCTAGGATTTGATGATAAAATACACAAGTGTATTTTACGATTTGATGATAAAATCCTAGCCATCCACATGTGTAAATCAATGGCCAAGATTTGTTCACTCAGTTCGCAAATACATTAGTGTTCACTCTAGAACCCCACCCTATATATATATATATATAGGTAGAGGATCCTGTAAAAAGTGCTCAAAGTGTGAGAAGTGTATTATAACACTATATATAATACTATATAACACCATATAAACACCGTATAACAATATGTAACACCATATAATACCATATAACACTATATATCATTATATAACAAATATAACACTATAGGTTGTCTGATAGCATGTCTATGATATATGTATAGTGTTATATTTGTTATATAATGATATATAGTGTTACATAGTGTTATATGGTATTATATGGTGTTACATATTGTTATACGGTGTTTATATGGTGTTATATAGTATTATATATAGTGTTATAATACACTTCTCACGCTTCTCACACTTTAGACCCTTTTTACACTATCATTACCCTATATATATATATATATATATATATATATATATATATATATATATATATATACAGGGATGAGTTAAAATGAGAACCACTACAAGTTGTGAGAACCGTGAAAACTTTTTGATCTCGCGCGAGTTGGGCCAAATATTTTTTTGTACAAACGTAGATAGAAAACATTATAAACACATCTATAAAAAAAAGTAAAAGAAACAATTGTCGAGTCGTTAATTTTGACTGATGCAATTTTTTTTTACTCCCTGATAAAAAAATAGTTATCAATCGTAAAATTTTACACCAGCTTGTAAAAAACTTGCATCAGTCAATACTAACGTCTCGACTATTTTTTTTTTTACTTTTTTTTACAGATGTGTTATAATGTTTTCATCTACGTTTGTGCAAAAAAAATTTAGCCCAACTCGCGCGAGATCAAAAAATTCTCACGATTCTCACAACTCGTGGTGTTTTCATTCGAACCGAATCCTATATATATCTACATATATATATACACACACACACATATAGGATTCGATTCAATTCAATTAAGAACCATCACAAGTTGTGAGGACTATGAGACTCCTACTTCCCGGGCGAGTAGGGCCGCCATTTTTTACACAAACGTAGATAAAAATGTTATAAACAAATATGTAACACAAATAACAAAAAAAATGTCTGGTTGGTAGTTACACCTGATGTAAATTATAATTATATTTACGCCTAATGTAATTTTTTATGGCGATGTAAAATTTTTTACATCCAATGTAAATTTTTGCATGCGACATTTTTTATTTTTATTTTTTTCTGGAACAAGTGATATTTTTAAAAAAAATTTAAGAAAAAAAAAATTGAGAAAAACTTTTGGAAGGTCTAGTTCCATGGTTCTCACAACTCAACGTGGTTCTCATTTTACCTTTTCCCTACATATATATGTGTGTGTGCAATTTTTTAATAGTAACTTGTAATTTTTTTCTAAGTAAAGATTTCAATAAATATCAACCAAAATCACACTTTAAAACCTACACCAAACTCACACCAACCTAAAAAATTCAAACATTTAACCTTTCACTCTTAACCTTTCACTCTCGACTCATCTTCCATTTTACACCAAAATTTTCTACTCAACCTTTCACTCTCATCTCAAACACTTCCATGGATGACCAAAGGAGCTTCCAAGAGATGCAACAATCCGGATCAAACCCAAACCAATCAACCAATACCTCGCTCTACCAAAGCTTTGAGTCACCTAATCAACCCGGATCCATTCCATCCCAATATCGACAATTCAAGTTCATGAATCAACCCGGTTTCTTTCATCCACAACCCCAAAATTTTAGGTCCATGTCTCCACCTGGTGCCATCTCGATACCCAGTGCCACGCTGTATCCCGGACCAATTACCCGTTTTATGGGTTTAGTCCACAAATGGAGATGGTTGTCAACCACAATGTTCAACCGACGCCCGGGTTCAACTCCCCGGACACTCAGTCATCCGGTACATCTACACCAACTCCTTGTTCGATCCAAAAAAATAAAGGAAAAAAAGTCGTCGTTTCGAAGCCAAAGTTGAAAGTTACTACTAACCGATGGATGGTTGAAGAAGAAACGGCTCTTACACGAGCTTATCTTCATACATCTACAAGCGCCATAGTCGGAAAAAAAACAAAAAAGCATCAACTATTAGGAACGTATTCATACTTATTTTTGTAACCAAATAGATAACGTGTATAACAATATAAATGAGAACTTGAAATCACATCGGCACTATATGGCAGGTCCGGTTACTCAATTTTATGGAATATACAACTGCCACAAAATCGCCCATAGTGGTTTGTCCGATGATATGGTCATGATGCAAGCCAAAGCGGAGTTTGAAGTTGAAATAAAAATTTGGTTCCACTGCGAGCAATTTTTTTGTTTAGTGAAAGACGAACTGAAATGGAATGCACCGCTCCTTATAATGTCAAAAAGGGCAAAGACATCCGAGTGGGGAGCGCATACATCGATGGCTTTCGATGTTGTTGTCTTGGACGATAATTACCTCCCGTCCACGGTTCAAACTTTCAATTTTCATCTCAATGACGGTGAAGAGTTTCAAGAGTTGTCTTGTCCAATTAGGTAAAAAAAAAGGATAAAGAATCGCGAGCCAAGTTAAATAGGGGTCGAAAAACAAGGAGGTGTTGGCATCGCATGAAGAAGAGGACCCAATAAAATTGCAAATGCAACAATATATGGGAGATCGAAAGGATACGATAGAGGGCCTCAAGGGTAAACTCGACTACTTTCTTACGAATCAAGATTTTACCATCCTCTTTGACGCTATCTAGAATTCTATTTTCCCGCCTTAAACATAATCCTTTTAGTTTCATTAGTTAATCCTAAATTCAAAAAAAGAAATCCTTAAATCTTGGAAAAAATAAATTAAACCGTACTTATTTTTATCCAAATTTGAATTTTTAAATTCAAATTAATACGATGACATCTTATTAATATTGATTACATTTTATTAATATTGTTATACTTATTTTTGTAATTTACAATTGATTACATTTTATTAATATTGTTATACTTTCTATTTATATTTAATGTTGTTATACATAAATATTATATTTTTTAGTATAACTATTAATATATATGTATGACAAAAAGTACTATTGTTTTATTAATATCATTATTATCACTGTTATTTGTATTATATATAATTGCTACCATTATTAGTATTATTATTGTACCTTTCTGATATTGATATATTTGGGTATCAGATTTTAATCAAGTTACCTGAAAAGTCTACGAGCCAGTCTAGGAGTGTGCGTAAGCAGTGACCATTTTTGCTATCAGCACCTAATTTTGTTATGTTGCATTGTGACCATATATCCATATATCTCCACTTCCACTATATGTCGGTTTTACAATGACAATAATATAAGCCAATGTCAGTCACTATCCAAGGTTTATTTTTAGCATTACTGGATTCACCCATGGTCAATTGTATCTAGCATTATTCATAATTAAAGTAGAGACGGGGTAAAACTACAAATTCTAGATAGAGATGGTAAAGTTATGAATAAAAGATGTAATGTTGTGTACAAATAAATATATAGATATTTATGAATTATGTGAATATTTTTTGGATTCAAATTACTTTCGGCATTGTGTGAATTATAATTGTAACCTTTTATTTCTCATTACATAAATGTAATGTAATACGTAAATACAATAATAAATATTATATAATATATTTATTTTGTATTATTTTCAACGACAGTTTGATTAGATGCTTTTTGATGAATTTTATAATACTAACATACATCATATTTATATTAACTCATTTATGTCAATTTGGTATATAAATGTCTACGTCTTTAATTTGCATTTACAAGAAATATTTATTATAAAGTTTAAATTGTTCAACCAGTGTAATACATGGGGAACTAACCTAGTTTTTAAGTAAAATCTGTAATAAGTATATTGTTTTACATTTATTTTGATTAAAACTAAATAAAGGTTTGTTTGACATGTTTTATTTTATTTAATTGTTTTCAAAGTTAGATTAAGGATCCTGTAAAAAGGGCTTGAGTGTGTGAAGTGTGAGAAATATTATGAGGTTGACATATGTCCTTGAGTTATATTAATTCAAAAGGGTAAAAAGGTAATTTACTCAATAATTCAATTAAATGATAAATATTCTCATAACCTTCTGGGAGTTATTTTAGGATTCTGAATTGTTTTTTTAAAGATCCTTTAAAATATATGATTTGTTTGTCATCTCGTATAAATCTTCAAGATCGCAAGATTTATCATCATCATTGTAATACGATTTTTTTTCTGTCCAAAAATCTATTGTGTGGTGTTTTAAACCTGCAGTCAAGTATGTGTTCTTCGTTTGGTGTTTTAAACCTGCATTCATGGTGTTTTAAACCTGCAGTCCAATATGTGTTCTTCGTATGTTCTTCGCATGGTGTTTTAAACCTGCATTTACATCTGCATTCATGGTGTTTTACACCTGCATTCCAGTATATGTTCTCCGTATGGTGTTTTAAACCTGCATTCCAGTAGGCTTCATATCATGCTATACGTAATTTTTTTTATCTATATAAATATAACAATATGGTACTCATATTAAAGTTAAAAAAAGCTCGTTATTATGGTGTAATTTATTTATAAAAAAAACGTTACGTATAAAAAGTTATTGACGTTTAAAAAGGATGGGTGGAACTTGCATGTGCATTAAAGTTGATGGCAGTTTCTTTATTTAATAATACAATATAAAAAGACATTATTTTCCTTAATCTAGCCAAATTAGTTAAAAAATATATAAAACATGATTTACATTTTAAGTCATTCTTGATCTCAACCATTAACTACAAGATCTAAGGACCTAAAATACTTCTTACACTTCTCACAAAACCACCATTTTTCACACTAACCCCACCCTTCAAAGTTAATCAACATTTTTATGAGTTATTTCGTAAATCTTGAAGATTAATTTTTGTGTTTGTTCTTTATTTTTAGCCAATTTTAATAAAAATAAATTTGTTTTAAGATTTTTTTTAAATGTTTTTTTAACCCAAAATTTGTATCACACGGGGTTCTAACCTAGTGTAAAAAATCATAAAACACCCAAATATCAACCATAAAACACTCACAAAACCCACAAATAACAAATTAAAGATTACTAAAACATCATATATGTGGGTTGTGTTTTGTGCTTTGTGTTTTGGATGATAAGGCTCTGATCTCTTATTATCGAATGTCAAACATTAAACCTTGTGTTTTATGTTGATTAACATGTTGTGTTTTATATTCATAGTTCTACGATTGTGTGTTTAAAGCTTTTATGGACTATTATGGTTTGAATATGGTGTTTTAGTAATCATCACTCAGTTATTTATGGGTTTTAGGTGTGTTTTATGGTTGAAATTGTAGTGTTTTATGACTTTTACACTTATATATATATATATATATATAGGTACGGGATCAGGAGAAAACGCCCTAAAGTGTGAGAACGGTGAAAACGGATCCTGGTTGAACACGTGGCGCGCCATATAATTAGAGCGTAGGGTTTTTTTGTCATTTTATCTTCCGCTTTTCCAATTCGTTGTTACAATACTGCTTCATTTTTGGCGTTTAAGATTTTTTGGCGTTAACCAAATTCAATAATTACCTGGCGTTTTACTGGTCTCATTGTATTAATCTTTTTGTTTCACATAGATAATATTTTGGCATTTATGGCGCTTCCAAATCGTCGCCCATTGGAACCCCAAGGGCCAGAATATCTCTCTGAATGGCTTCATCCGTACTAAGTAAGGCAAGACTTTTAAGGATGATGGACCATTGTTTGTTCTTAGATTCAATGGCGTTTAGATTCAATGGTGTTTAGACAAGATGGCACATTGTTCTATTATTTTTATATATATTTTTGGCGTTTGTGGTATTTTGGCGTTTTACAAGCATTTTTTAAGAGAAATAATGTATTTTTTCATAGCGCAAAATTATATTACAACCACAGGGGAAAGAAATAGAAGCGAAAAAAATAAATTCAAAATCCTAATCGGATCTCTCTTTACAATCTTCACTGTCATCAGTCTCTTTCTTTTGTAATACTACAAGAACTGTCACCATATATATGACGTTTTATTTTTTGTCTGATTATTTGTTTGTTTGTTTTGTTGAAGTGGCTTTGTGGATGTTGGGGACATAGATCGATGTCGTGTGAGTGGGTTTTTCGCTTTGCTCTTCAACTTTATCTTCATCTTTATAATCATCCCACTCTTCAGTGTCATTGATCTCTTCTCCTCATCCAAGCCTTCTTCAAGAACAAAGAACACAAAATGACATATGACTGTCATCAGTCTCTTTTTCTTGAAGATTTGTCCATCTCATTCAGAAAAATCTTACTGAGTTACTACCCTCACCTAACAATCCATTCAGTGAAACTTCACGCAGAACAATACTGAATATCCAAGAAAGCATGTTAGCCATCTTTGACTTTTTTTAAATTTTTGGCGTTTTTACAGTGAGTGGTATTTAGGAACATTTAGCGTTTGTTTGTTTTTTTTTTGTGATCAAATGGAAGTTGCTGAGAGGTATCTATAACAACTCTCCTAAAAATCTTAAAACACCCCCATACGTCCTAAAATACACCCCGTATACGAAAAGTGGGCCCGAAATACATCTATTTTAACAAAAATCAAGAAAAACAAGAAATAGGGGGCACTCGCGGGGCGCGACCTCCTTGACACCAGGCCGAGCCTGGAGGTGCCACGTGTCCTATCGTGGCCAGCCTACACCATTGATTCACCTTGCCTAGAGCCTACCCTATAGCTCTCGCGGGCCGCGAGAAAGACGGAAGCGGCCGTCGCGGGCTGCGACCCGCTGGTCGATCAGAACTATAAATAGGGGCCACAGGCTTTAGTTGAAATTCGTTCATTTCTCGAAAATCCTCTCAATTCTCTGATAGTAATTATAATTCTCAGGCATAATACCCACTAAAATAGCGAAGCTTTGCCTCGATGTAAGTGTTATAACATCCGGTTACATATTAGTTAAGCCGCCCGATTGATCTGGTGCTCCGTAACGCATGCCAAGGCTCTGCCTGACTCAGTCGTTGGAGTTCTGTCTCGGGGAGGGTATAGCTAATGTAAAACTGGGTTATTATACTAACGCGTGTGCATTATTTAAATTAATAGATTATAACCAGGAAGTCACAAGGAAATACCTAAATTAGCAATGTGAGTAATCCTTCTTTTTGTGTAAACCTTTTTGTGAGTTAATCCTTCTTTCTGTAAACTGTTTTTACAAAACCTCAACTGTTTTACATTATAATTAATAGTGATTGAGTATTTATAAATCTACAATTATCGTCGGTATGTTAGGGTTTTGTATACATAACTTGTTACTACACTGTGAGTAGTAGCATGACCACAAGTCAGGATTGACAATACCGTGGGTGGTAATTAAAGTAGATATAAACAAATGTAATTGCAGGTTGCCCTCAATGCTATAAAATGATAAAACTTGTTTTGATTAAACTGGGATTCACTCACCAGTATTTTCCACTAACAAAATTGTTTTAAACGCGTTTCAGGTAACAAAATGTGAAAGCCAAAATAAAAGCCAACTGGAGAGCACTAAGGCTTGGAAAAGTGGCTATAAAAGTTACCTAAATAAAGAAGAAATTTTATTTCAATAAATTAGGGTTTATCCCTATAAACATATTGTAATAGAAACTTGGGATTTTCCCATGTATTTGTTATTATAAAAATGTGGTGTTTTACTCTGATAAACTATTTCCTAACTATGGTCCTGGTGTAAATTTCGTTGCCAAATTAAATAAACACCGATACCACCAGCTCTAAGAAGCTCGCGGCCGCCTGCCTCCCGGGGCAAAGGGTCGGGGGTTGCGACAGTATCATTTTATACGTTGTCTTTGGCCCGTAGTTTAAGTGGGATATTATTATAATAAAGTATTCGTCGTTTCAGTTACTGTTTGTAATTACTGTTTTTGCTAAGCTTTATCTCTGAAGTCTTTAACACATCTCATCTTTCAAGTTTGGCGTTTTATATTTTAATATAATAAATGTTATTAATAATAAAGTTTCCGCCGCTTCAGTTTACTGTTTTGTAGTTACAGTTTATGTCAACTTCATCTGTTTATCGTCTCAGTTTACTCTTTGTAGTTACTGTTTCTAGTTACCTTTTCGAGATTTTGGCGTTTTGTATTTTTAATGAGGTTTTATATAAAGATGGCACTTTGTTCTATTCTCTTGTACCTTGTTTTTTATACTTTTTTTTGAGTTTTTTATAATACTTGTCCAAAGTAATTTTATTATAGTTTGGGCGTTTTATGGCATGATGGCGTTTTCACAAGCATTTGTCTGTGTGACGTTTTTATTATATATGGCGTTATTATATAACAATCAACCGAAAAAGAAAATTAAAAAAAATAGAAACAATTGATCTTCCAAATCTTCACTGTCACTAGTCTCTTTCTTCTTTTGACATGTCTTCACTGGCTGTTTGACTTTTGGTATGATTAATTTTGTTTTTTTGTTTTTGAATTAGCTTTTTTGTCGTTGTTTGGAAGCACAAATGGCATGAGTTTTTTGTTTGAAGTTCATCTTTATCTTCATCTTTATCTTCAAGTCACTTTTCAGTGTCATCCGTCTCTTCATGCCATTCAAATATTCGTCAAGAACAAATCACAGAAAATGACATAAGTCTGACACCAGCCTCTTTTTCTTGAAGATTTGTCCATCTCATGTAGCAAAATGTTATTGAGTTACACCCCTCGGCTAACAATCCATTCAGTGAAACTTCGCGTAGAACAATATTGAATATCCAAGGAACGATGTTTTGCCATTTTTTAATTTTTAACTTTTTGGGGTTTTACCAAGAAAAAGAACGCCACTAAATAAAAGTACCTTAAATCTCTAAATTTGGTCATGCTAGACTCAATAATGTTTTGTTGTATGAGATGGACAACATTGTTAATCCTCAGTTAAGAAAGATGTCTAACAATGTTGTCCACCTCATTCAGCTAAACTTTATTGAGAACAAAACTGAATCTCCAAGAAATGACGTTTTTTCAATTTTGTGGTTTTTGTATCTTTTGGTGTTTATAAATTGGATGGAAGTTGAGGATAAAGTCAATAAGATTTTACTCAATGAGATGGACAATATCCTCACTTAAGGATTTTATCCATCACATTTAGGGAAACCTTACCGACAACCAAACTGAATTTCAAATAAACATTTGTTTTTAGGAATCTTTGATGTTTGGGTTTTTTGGCGTTTATAAGATGAATGGTATATATTAAATATGGCGTTTTGGGTTTGGTGTGTTTAATGGAAGATCTGAGATATTGTATATATAGGATGTTTTTGGCGGTTGTTTTAGGCAGGATTTTATTATAATAAATGCTAGTAATCGTTTCAGTTACTGTTTGTTCAGCTTTATCGTTTAAAAACAAAGTTTGACGTTTTATATCTAATGGCGTTTAGATTAGGAATGATGTTTGTTTTGTATTTTAAGGCGGAAAGTTAATGGCATTTTATTCATGATTTGGCATTTTCGGTAGAGAAGTCAAAAGACCTTTTACCCTTAATGAAGCGCGTCCCACATAATAAAATTGATGTTATTTACGAAAACGCCACCGCGCAATCTAGTCCATGGATTGTTTTGATCTGACGATCCATAACCGTTCTCACACTTTTCACCGTTTTCTCTAAATCATGACCCTATATATATATATATATATATATATATATATATATAGGGGCTGGTTAACGTACAAATGCGCTTATCGTACATTACGTACGCTACAATCTCAGCCGTCAGATCATCTTCCCGCATTGAAAATCGCATGTGAAATTGAATTACCACATGCGAAATTGTTACCAAAATTATCACATGCGAAATTGAATTACCACATGCGAAATTGTTACAAAAAAACAACCTGCTATTTCATCAAAATTATCACATGCGAAATTCTTACAAAAAAACAACCTTCTATTTCATCAAAATTATCACATGCGAAATTGAATTACCACATGCGAAATTGTTACAAAAAAACACCTGCTATTTCATCAAAAATATCACATGCGAAATTATTACAAAAAAAAAAAACAACATGCGATTTTCATTGCGGGAAGATGATCTGACGGCTGAGATTGTAGCGTACGTAATGTACGATAAGGGAATTTGTACAGTACCCTTTACCTATATATATATATACAGGGAGAGGATCATGAGAAAACTACATATAAATGAGAAAACTAGAAAACTAACTAAAAAAAAACTAAAAAAACATACCAAATTTTTTTATTTTTTTTTTTACAATTTTTTAACAAAAAATCGCTAGTTTTTATACATAAAAAAAATTTCAAAAAAAAAAATTGTTGTATTGCACATGTGCAATATATGTGATTATATGTGTACTACACATGTACTACACATGTGCACTATATCCGTAATAGTGCACATGTGCAATACAACAAAAAACTTTTTTTTATTTTATTTTATTTTTTTTGAAATTTTTTTTCCATGCATATAAAGCTGCGATTTTTTTATAAAAATTAAAAAAAAAAGTTTGGCCTGTTTTTTTGGCTTTTTTAGTTAGTTTTTTTTTTCTCATTTAAACTGGTTTTCTCATGATCCATCCCCTATATATATATAGAGAGAGAGAGAGAGAGAGAATTGGGGTGGGTGGTCCACCGTGGCATTTTAATCCTGACCATCCAAGAAAGCAATATATTTATATCCTGAAAAGCGTAGTAAGCCATTAGAGAGATGTCATGTGTTCAAAGAAACCAAAAACACGGATAACAATTTGTTTAGAAACAAAACAAATGACACCATGTTATAGTTTCTCTTCGTATACTTTTTAGGATAATTTTTTGCTTCTAATATTCTCACACCCCTAAATCTTATTTTCACATCCCTTTTTGCTCTATCTCTCTCTATATATATCTATGAATGTATAGAGAGATATAGAGAGGAGGGATGTGTGAATATTAGCTCTCTAATTTTTATAGCATGATCCACATATATGTGTATGTGTGCGTGCATTCAAGTGTCACTGGTCATCCAAACTAGAGTTGTGCATGACACAATTTTGTTTGGAGCCCTAGTGAACCAAAATAAAAACTTTTTAGTTATTGGATTGTATTAACCAGTAATTCTAGTTTAATTGGTTCTCGGTTGAGATTTCGTTGTTTTTGCTACGTTCAGTAGCAATAAATATGATTAGTTTGCTCAACTCCATGATCATCATGTGATTACAGAAATCGCTACCAAAAACTATTGCTTCGATTTAGTTTAGTTATAGTATGCATAACCGAAAAGTAACCATCATTTAGTTCCAACCCTCAGAAAACCAAATCATCAGTTATGTCAATTATCATGGGTTATGATTTATGTGTGTGTATATATATATATATATATATGAGTCAATTTCATTGGTTATAGATCATTGGGGTAAGATCAAATAAAAAGTTTATTTTGACTAAATAGGATGAGAAGAAATCTTAACCATTCATTTTTCAAATCAATGGTTAAGATAAAAGTGTAGGAGAAAGGAGGAGTGCAAGGGTATCTTGGGAAAATCCTATTTATAGACTTTTCTCACTCCACATGCAAGGCACATGCTTATTTCACCCATATTTTTTAAACATTCATAACTTTTTTATACGACATTATTTTTTCATAAAAATTTCACCGTAAAATCGAGCGTCTTTTTATCTTTAATTTGTGTACCATATTGCTATATAAAATATGAACACTAAAAAAACCCACTAAAATGTGTTGTATTTCTATGTTGTATAACATTTTTTTGTGCTGCATTTTTGTACTATATTTTTGTGTTTAATTTTTTTGTCTTAAATTTTTTTTTCTCAATTTTTTGTGCTGAATTTTTTTGTACTACATTTTTTTCCTGAATTTTTTCATGCTATATTTTTTGAACTAGATTTTTTTGTACTATATTTTTTTGTGCTAGATTTTTTTGTACTAGATTTTTTTTGTATTTTTAAAAAACAAAAGGGGTGCCACATGTCATTTTCACTCCTATTTATGAGGACCAAAATGACCTTCATTCCTACTTATTAGGAGTGCCACATGTCATCATCATAATCCTTTTTAGGCTACTTAGGCAAAATTCACTTTTTAGTGGATCCTTCCCCATAGATCATTATTAAATATTATTTATGTCGGTTATGTTTGCTAATCCTTACTCCAAACATTTTCAAAGTATGACCAACTTAAACTTAGGCCATGTTTGGCTTAGCTTTCCAAAACAACTTATAACTTTTTGGAAAAGTTAATAAGTCACAATTGGGTGACTTGTTGACTATTCCCATCATAAACTAGTTTCACCCAAACACTTTTTAACTTTTCAAAAAGTCAATAAGCTAATAAGTCACTAAAATAAGCAATTCCAAACACCCCCTTAACCCAAAAAAAAAAAAATAACCCTTGGTCAACAAAATGTCTTGATATAGTCCACCTTAAATGAGTAAAGTATTGAAATGCATTATTTTGTGCATAATTATCTCTCATTTTTTCACTCTCAATCAAAGACCCACGCATATCTCCAACCATTATATTAATTCTCTTTTATTAGTTTCCTTTGTTTGGTCTATCACTCTATCGTATTGTCTATTTAAGGCCTGTTTGTCTTTGTATATCATCATCAGAAAAAGGCATATGCCAAATGAATAAAAACTCCGATTACCGATTTCTATATGGTATTAGAGCGGGTTACTGAACCCTAAAAAAAATATACACTTTGACTTCTTCTTCGCCTCCCATTCAATCGACTCCTACTCACCACCATGGCAAGTGATGACCAGAGCCAAACTAAATCCAATTCCGCTACCGACAACCTAACCCAATCGAGTCCAATCCCAGGATTAAACTGTGAGAAGTACGAATAGTTCACCAGCTTGTTCACTAATGAAGAGATAACCCAGTGGATAGCAAACATGGGGGCTGGATTAGGCAATGATGGCAACCAGATCGTTGATTCAGGGTGTGTACCGAACACATAACCTACCTTCTCAATCTGTTTCCTGGCAACTTAAAAATAACACACGAACTACCAGTAAGAATTCCAAATGGAGACTCTATACCTGTTAAAGGGAAAGGGTCGTCCACCTTACCAAATGGGATTGAAATCTGAGATGTTCTATACGTTCCAAATTTTACTTACAACCTATTGTCGGTTAGTTGGCTGACTCGAGGCCTTCATTGCACTGTAACTTTTTTCCGGACTTCTTCGTAATACAAGACTTGAATTCGAAGAAATTGATCGGAACAGGTCAATGTCAACATGGCTTATACCGGATGAAGATGGTCGAATGAGAAAGGAAGGCTATGTCGGCGTCGGTGGAGGTATGGCATAAAAGACTTGGTCATGCTTCTAGCGGTAAACTTTCTCATTTTGATTTTGTCAAGAATGTGTCTTTTAAAACTATTGATTGTGATTCGTGTGCTAAAGCCAAGCACACCCGGTTATCTTTTCCCATAAGTTCTATCAAAACCAAAGAATGTTTCGAATTGTTACATTCTGATCTTTGAGGAAGGTATAGAACTCCTTCTCTTTCAAGAGCAAACTATTTTTTAACGATCGTGGATGACTATAGTCGATCTGTTTGGGTTTTCCTTCTAAGACACAATCTGATGCGGGTGACCATCTGATATTTTTTCACAAAATGATCAAAACGCAATTTGGAAAATCAATTAAAAGGATTCGTTGTGATAAAGGGGGGAGTTTATTTCAAACCGAATGCATAACTTTTATGCTCAAGAGGGCATAAATCTCGAGACCACTTGCCCACACACACCACAACAGAATGATGTTGTAGAATGTAAGCAAAGACATTTGCTCGAGACTGCACGAGCACTTAGATTTAAGGCAAATTTGCCAAATAAGTTTTGGGCCGAGTGTGTCATAACAGTGGCCTACATAATCAATTGTCTCCCATCAAACACCATTAACAACAAAACCCAATTTGAAATTTTACATGAAGAAGAACTTGATTATGAACATATGAAGATTTTTTGTTGCCTCGCTTACTTTTGAAATACTGACACAGATGGAGACAAATTTGAATGGAAAAGGAAACCCGGGGTATTTTTAGGTTATCCACCGAGAACAAAGGGGTACAAAATATATGACATTACCGATAGCAAAATGATGGTGTCAAGAGATGTGAAATTTGTTGAAAAATGTTTTTCCTTTCAAGAGCATGGATCGTATCGAGAAAAGCGAAAACGAGAAACTTTTTGATTTTCTGCCCTGGTATTACAATGGAACGAATGAAGACGAACCCTTAGTCACCCCTCATGTTAATGGAAACGAAGAAAATTAGAATGGAGAGAATGCCCACAGTCACGAGGATGATGTCAAGACCATCAGCCATGAAGTTTTAGTTGAGGCATCATTGAACACCTCAAACATTAATGATCAAAATCTTAACAACGCACAAATTGCGGAACATGAAATGCAAAACACTGCTGGTCCTTCTGAACAAAACACTTTGGTTTGAGAGGAAGAAAATGCCCAAGTTCGACCATCCAGAGTTCGAACCCAACCAGCACGCTTCAACGATTACAATGTCAAGATTCCCCCATCGGTAGACCATACTCGACCCACAGCTAATCAAAGTTTATCCACGATACATCCTCTAGCTTGTTACATCTCTTATGATAATTATTCTCCCACCCATAAAGCTTTTCTGTCAGCTATCGACTCATGCGATGAGCCCAAGACTTTCCGTCAAGCATCACTGAACCATAAACGACGAGAAGCCATGAAGAAAGAAATTAAGGCTCTTGAACAAAATGGTACTTGGACTCTTGAGGCGTTGCCTAAAAACAAAAGGGTGATTGACTCAAAGTGGGTTCACAAAATCAAGTACAAACCAAACGGATAGGTGGACAGATATAAGGAGAGATTGGTGGCGAAGGGTTTCACTCAACTCGAAGGGGTTGATTATCATGATACATGTGCACCAGTTGCAAAGTTGGTTACTATTCGTACCTTGTTGGTCGTGGCTATGAAAAGAAATTGGATGATTCACCAACTTGACGTGAATAACGCCTTCTTGCATGGGGATTTAGAGGAAGAAGTCTACATGAAGATTCCAGAGGGTTTTGCTAAACAGGGGGAGGCTCGTGTTTGTAGATTAAGAAAATCAATCTATGGTTTGAAACAGGCGTCACATAATTGGTATAAAAAATTCACAAAAGCTCTCGTTGAGCTCGGTTTCGGACAGTCAAAGGAAGATTATTCTCTGTTCATTTATAAGTCAGAAAAGTCCTATGTGGCTGCGCTTATATATGTTGATGATGTTGTCATAGGTGGAAACGACTCTGTAAAATACAACACACTAAAGATCAGCTCTACGAGATGTTCAGCATCAAAGACATGGGTCCGTTGAAATATTTTCTTGGAATCGAAGTCTCTTGTATTAAGGAAGGTTTGGTCTTGAGTCAAAGAAAATACACGCTAGATATCCTGAGGGATAGCGGCCTGGAAGGGTGTAAACCTAGTTCCTTTCCCATGGAACAAAACCTTAAGCTTGGGAAGGGAGAATGAGAAGATAAAGTTGATAACAGTCAATACAGGAGGTTAATTGGTCGTCTCCTTTACCTGTAGGCCACCAGGGCGGACATCACCTACGCAGTGAATGTCCACAGCCAATTCGTGACAGACCATCGCCAGAACCACATGGATGCAGCAACTAGCGTTCTGCGGTACTTGAAATCGACTCCAGGGCAAGGTATGTTGTTACCAAAAGAAGGTGGCATGAACTTATTGTCATATTGTGATGCGGATTGGTTAGGATGCCCTTTGTCAAGAAATTCTCGAACTGGTTACTTATTGTCTCTTGGAGGAGCGCCCATATCATGGAAGTCAAAGAAGCAATTAGTAGTTTCAAGATCATCTGCAGAGGCAGAGTACAGAGCCATGGCTACTACTGTTAGCGAGGTGATTTGGGCAAGGTGGATGTTGAGTGAATTAGATGAAAAACAAGGAGAACCAACTGTTTTGTTCTGCGATAGCCAAGCGGCTAGGCATATAGCGAACAATCCAGTCTTCCATAAAAAAGCACGTAGAGATGGATTATTACTTTATCCATGAAAGAGTTAAAAGCAGAGAAGTTGAACCGATTTATATTAGTGTAACACCCCGTGTTTTCACAAGTCAAAGTCAAAGTCAAGGTCGAAGTCAACGACCGATGAGGCGAATTTGATTTATAGAAATTTCTTTATTTTGATTGTATTATGTGGAGTAAGTGTTGTTAATGACAATAACCGACGTATGTTAATCGCTATCTAATCGACTTACGACTGTGAACTATAGGAAGTAACAATGCGATAAAGTTAATCAACTAATAATCAAGCTATGCTAATCAAATCGACAACGAATCGCAACTCAAGTTACGTATTTTAATTACTGTTATACGTGTGTGTGTGTGCCTTACGTGTTATCTGTGCATGTTTATTTATGTTGTGTTGTGGTAATCAATCGAAACGCAATCGAAACTCGAAATCAAACTCGAACTCGAATCACAATCGAACTATGATAATTAGTGGAGAAGGGATAGTGCTCGATATGAGACTAAAAGTAATTTGACTAGGAAACCCTATCGTATCGAACCGCTCGTAATCGAAATCGACTTAGCAAAAATCGTCGCGTCGAACAATCAAACCAAGTGCCATCCGGCCGGATAGCCATCCGACCGGATAGCCACTATGTCACAGGTCAGGTGTCATCCGACCAGGATGTCATCCGACCGGATCGTCATCCGGGCGATGAACCATCCGATCGGACCACCCCTTCCTTTTTTGGAATCCTATAAATACCCCTGTCATTGTCATTCTTTCCATTTCTGGAAACTCTCTGTCTGAACCACTCGTGCTCCCCACTTTTTCTTCGATTTCTCTCGATCAAGGTAAGATCTCATCCTAAATCTTGTACGTTCTTGATCTACACGCACTCCTACACCTTTCTATCTTTTAAATCTTGACTTTTAACCGTGAAATCACTAGATTTTGGGTGTTCCAGGATAACATCATCATGAGTTCTTCAAGAACTCCATGTTTTGGCTTCAATCCACCAAGAACAACTGAGATCCAACCGATTTCCACGCAACCACACAAAGATCTTATAAAGATCTCGACCAAAGAGTGATGAAAAAGGATTGAAATATGGTTTCTAACTTTCTTTCAACTCTTTTACTCTCATTACACTCAAAACCGATAGAATCGGACCCGGTTCTAGTCTCCTACTCATCCATAGTGTTGTACTAGTCCAAGGTCCGGATTCTACCCACGAGGCTACCGATTTCGGGTTAATCAAGAACAACCGTCTCGAGCCGGTAACTGGCCGAACTAGGGTGATTCCTGATCGGGTTGAACATCTGGGTTAAACTGGGAGTTCTGTTGGTTAACACGTTGTCAAAACATCTCGACATAACGACAAACCATCAAAACGACCAAGTGTAGGACGAACGGAACAATCCGAACGGATTGTAATCCGACCGGACTGCTGTCCGATCGGATAGGTCATCCGAACGGATTGCCATCCGAACGGATCACACTTGGGTCCCACTTTTAAATAACCTTATCTGAGGTTTGAGTATTGAACGAATTGCAATCCGATCGGACGACCATCTGACTGGATTACTCTTCGGATCATGAGATACTAAGACTTTAAAGACTTAAACAATTTTCAACATGTTCATTAACAAGGGTTGCCACCCGATCGGATGGACATCCGATTGAGTGACACTTCTGCTGTGAACTTGCCTTCACTAAGTAATCTCACCACTAAGTTGCCATCCGACCGGACCACTGTCCGATCGGATGACCATCCGAACGGATTGTCATCCGCACGACTCACCATTCGATCGATCGACTTGATGGGTAGAGATACTTCAATGTTTTCAAATACTACAACGAAAACTTCAAAAGCCAAGCCATCATACACAAACACATCCTTCTTATAGGAAGAAACAATCCACTCGAATAGTCATCCAACCGGATAAGCTGTCCGACCGGATGACCATCCGAACGGACTGTTATCCGCACGGATTGCTGTCCGATCAGATCACCATCCGATCGAACCACCATCCGACCCGTTTACACTTTGCACCATTTGACGCGTGAAACGTCACTTATCGTTATACTATCGAATCTATTCAGGCTAATCTTACTCGCTATGCGCTCCCTTCAATCCATCAACCGCTATGAGTATACTCGATCCCTTTTTGCTTTACGCACTTTTGGGTGTTACATACGTACAACTATTCAAATCACATCAAACACACTACTCAATACTATTTGAACGCTAACCGTTAATGCATGTTATACGTGGCTTATGAATGCTTGTTTGTTATGTTTACACATGGAATGCTGTCTACCTGCCTTAGCAACGATAGTACTATAGTTTGGACTCAGCACCCGTTCACACGGGGGTTGTTAAGGACATTTACTTGCATGGATTATGGTGGTAATCATGTATTGCGAACTGCCTCGGGCAGTCAACCCGCAGTCATTGGTATCGATGGATCTATGTCGATAACTAACGTGCTTCATTTCACTATGTGTACGTGCTGGTTATGCATAAACGAATTCGAACTCTATATGCTATTATCAAACTTGTATGCTCACCTTTACATTTTATGTATTGACTTTATTTTAACGTGTGTGACAGGTTCTTAGGACGCACACATGGTAGGAATTTGAAGCTAGAATAAAGCTTTAGAGCCCAACAAATAGTTGTCTGTAGTGGTCAAATTAAGGGTCTCTAGAAGCAGATAAACAATTGCTGTCTATTTAAATCTGAGTTGTCGGAACAGAATATTTGCCTGGATTTTTGTTTGTAATAATTATTTTACTGTTTGAGATACGGTGTGGGACGTATTATTTAAATTGAATAGTATTGATAATTGTTATGGAAACTTCTGGACAATTTGTTTCGCTCAGTGCCATGCCCCGATGTTTCCGCCATCGGTTGGGGTGTGACAGATTGGTATCAGAGCCATAACTATAGGGAATTAGGCAAGACTCGACCTAGTCCGGGTCGAAGTCTTAGAAACCTAGACTATAGTTAGGAACCAACAGACCGACTTGAGTACATCCAGTAGGGATTATGTACGTGCTTATTCCTCACTAATCTCGCTTATGCTATGATGCGTGTGAAGTGTTATATATATTAGGTGTATATTTTAAGCCCCTTTAACACTTATTTTAGCCAAGTTTTAAATTTATAAGACACGGTATTTTACTAACACTAAACACACATATGGGCAAGTGCACCCATCGTGAGCGTAGTATAGTGTTGGCAAGATACCGAGGTCGTCCAAGGACACAAGAGCTTTTAGTACCGGTTTATCCTCAACGTCTAATCAAAATAAAAGGTTTAGGAAAAAGGTTTTAAACTAAGAAAAATAAAAACTAACTAAAATGCTGAAAATAAAAATAAAAAGAAAAAACAGATAGACAAGATGAATCACTTGGTTCCGACTCGTATCTAGTGTAACCTTTGGTTATTTCCGCACTTTTGCACATAATTAAGAGATTATCTTAGTTATTGTAGTAGGCCCCTCTTTTGAAGGTGACGTTACCCTCACCCCAGTAGTTTGAGTCAGCAAGGATACAATCCTAAAAGGGTGGATTATTGGAAGATAATGAATTAAGTTATTAATGCAATATTATGGTAGGCCCCGCTTTTGGCGGTGACGTTACCCTCGGCTAAGTAGTCTGAGTCAGCAGGGATACAGTCCTAAATAGCCGGGTTATAGTATTAATAGTAGTTAACTTATGAGGGGATCAAAGAGTTTGGACGCCCGCCATCCAATACCGTGAAGTATTGAAGGAGGTCCTACTAAATTTGACCCAGGTCCATTGCAGGACCTCTAAACGCTGAACAATGGCAAGACCTTTACCAAACCGTTCCCTTAACCCCCGACCAGGTAGCCAACATACCTCCATATAGACCGTGGAGATATGAATGGTGAAAATCTTTTATTTTATATAGACAGTAAAATAATGCCAAGACACCACGGACAAACGATAAGGAAAGATCACCTTCAACATAAGTAACTAGTTATTAAAAGTCATTAATACAAAACCAAATAAAAAGTGCAAAAGATTAGAAATAAAAAGTATTATACTAGACACTTTGTCTTCACCAAGGGATGTAAGAGACTTAGGCAAACATGGCCTTGATTGTCAAGAACTCTTACGATCAATCTTGGATCCCGAGACGACTCACACACTCTACGATGGACAATGGATGATGGTGGTGGATGATGGTGTTATGGTGGTGGTGGGTGGTGGGTGAAGTGTGAGAGAGGTGGTGTGCCAAGGGATGAGTTGAAATGAAACCAAGCACTCCTATTTATAGGCTGAACAGAAGGCTGGGCACGGCCCCGTGTCCGCTGGACACGCCCCCGTGCCTGTCTGACACTCTCTCTCTTCATTAATTGTAATTCGCAATTACAATTAATGCGCCTGCTGTACTTTCGCCACGCCCTCGTGTTCACTGGACACGGCCCGTGGTGGGCAATAGAAGCTTCTATAGGTTTGTCTTTTCTGCTGCTTCTTGGGCACGGCCCCGTGCTGGCTGAGCACGGGGCGTGTTCAGTCTTCTGCCTTCTCTATTTTGCTTGGGAAGATGCCGCTGAGGGGTCGGGCAGTCCACTTATGTTCATTTTCTTGTATTTATGTTAGATTTAGCTGTCTTTTTGCTTCTTTTGTGAATTTGAGCTCATTTAATCCTGAAAATACAAAAGGAAGACAAAAACACTCTTTTTCCAACATTAGTACTTAAAAAGGGTTAGTTTTATGCCTCATTTGATGTAATTTATATGTTGCATTTTACACACATCAAATACCCCCACACTTGAACTTTTGCTTGTCCTCAAGCAAAACTCTTTAATATGTGGCTTACACTCCCAAATGGAATGGGTAGAAGAGAAGGTTTTGGCTTGTCATAGAGTGTTGGGAATCCAAGATCTTTTTGGGTTTTATTTTTATCTATTTACAATCCTATTCGTTATTATTTGTTTAGAACGTTTCATAGGAGAAATTACTTATTTGGGCATAACTTGCCTTTTTAAAATTCCATTTATATACAAGTTCACATACCTCACGGGAGAAATCACTCACACTCGGCCGAAGGTGTATTTTTAGTGAATCACTCGAGAGCGGCATGGAACTTATTCCTACCATAAGCTTGCCAAGCAATCAATCCTCCTCCTTTTTAACTTTTATACCTTTGTAAATATCAAGAGGACTTTGTGGGTGAAGGGTTAGGCTTGGGTTAAAGGTAGGTGGTTGGGTTAGTGGTTAGTAGAAAAAAAAAAGTGAAAAAGCGTAACAAGTGTCGGTTTTCGTAGGACTTTCTATTTTTGTACTTTTTATTTTGATGAAGCTATTATTCAAACAAAGTTATTTTTGATGAACTTGTTTGTTTATTTTCTTTTGCTTCATCATCAACACATTTTTTTTGAACGATCATACGAAAAACCGAACTTGTTACTAAAACAAAGGGTTAAAAAAAAAGTTTTGGTGGGTAAAAGGGTGTTTGGTTTGGGTTATGAAATGAAAAGGTTTAGGCTCAAAGGGGCTAACTAGGGGGATTTTGGGTAGGTGGTAAAAAAAAAAAAAAAATAGTGGTGTAGAAGAAAAAAGGTTAGTCCTAATGCCTCTATCATTTACTTACTCGGGTTTAAGTTGATAAGGACCGGGAATGTATCGTCATGGCAAGTTCTAGAGTCGTAAGAACCAAGCGGCTATTCACACAAGAAACGAAAAATGAGCATTTAGTTTAAAGATGTAAATTTGTATGCTCAATAAAGGCTCAAAACTCACTTTTGTGGGAATGGGTTTTTTTTGTGATCAAGTATATATAATCAAATTTTAACTAAGCTTGTCATGCCGTTTCATAATTTTCTTATGTTGGTTCTTGTTATCACGACGCTCTCGGTTGTAAACTTGTAAAAATATAACCTTATTAATCTTATGATTCCTAACTTAAACTTTAGACAAGTAAAAAAAATGAAAATTTTTGAAAAAATTTGGGGTGTTTAGCGGTTCCAATAGAGTTTTGTGTAAGGCTTGTTATTAGGACTTGCAAAATTTCAAGGTTTTAGCATCCCCCCCCCCCACTTAAATTACACATTGTCCTCAATGTGTCCCAAAAATAAATTTTTAGGTTGATTAGATGTGTAAAATGGTGTTAAAAGCAAAGATTTATGTTACTGGTAGACTGGACACGGCCCCGTGGGGACCGGACACGGCCCCGTGTTCAGGTGCCAGTAACAAAAATTAAGAAAAGAAACAGAAGCCTGGACACGGGGGCGTGTCTGGTGAACACGACCCGTGTCCAGTTACCTGAACTGGGCATTTTTCTGCAGGGGGTTCAGCACGGGGCCGTGTTGGTTGGACACGGCCCGTGTTGAACCTTCTGTAATGGAGATTGATGTCGGGTTGCCTTGTTCTTGTGCATGAGGTCATTTTTCTCGTTCCCCTTTTTCATCCCTTACCACCATGAGTGTGTTTTATTCCTGAAAATTAAAACTAACTAGAAAACATAAAAATTAATCTAAATTAAACTAAGGATAGTTCCGCGGAATGCCTCCGTGGTGCGCCACGTTTATAAGGGTCCTTGGCTAGACCCAAAGCCTGGTCAAATGTTACCCAAGGGGGATGTATTGCATCCCATGTTACACCGTCGGAGAGCGTCATCCAAGCTTGAGTCTATGACCTTCATGTAGTTGACCGGATCTTCTTCCTCTACTTTCTTTCCACATTCAAATTTTACTTCCTCATCCCCAAACTTCAATGTTAAAGTTCCGTCATTCATATCCACCACTGCTTGGGCGGTGGCTAGAAATGGCCTCCCGAGGATGAGAGGGACATCGGTGTCTTCTTCCATGTCTAGGATGACAAACTCGGTTGGAAAGACGAAATTGTCAACCTTGACCAGTAGATTTTCAGCGACACCTTGTGGAAATTTGACGGACCTGTCGGCGAGTTGTATGCTCATCTTTGTAGGGCTTGTTGTTCCTAGGCCGAGTCGCTTGAACATTGACGTGGGCATGAGGTTAATGCTAGCCCCAAGATCGGCTAAGGCATTACGGACGGGGAACTCCCCAATCGAGCAAGGAATTGTGAAGCTCCCGGGGTCGATTTTCTTTTGTGGAAGTTTGTTGAGTACTAAAGCTGAGCATTCTTCGCCTAAGTTAACTAATTGCAATGATTCAATTTTCCTTTTGTGAGTGAGGAAATCCCTCATGAATTTTGCATATTTAGGCATTTGGGTTAGGACCTCAATAAAAGGAATATTAACATGCAATTGTTTTAGTAAACTTTCGAACTTTGCGAATTGCTCATCGGTCTTTTGACGATTTAACCTACCGGGGTACGGAATTGGATGAGTCTTGGTGGCCTCTTGATTTGTTGAAGGAGCCTTTTCTGGTTGAGGTGTGGGTGAAGTAATGCTCTGGCGCTGACTTCCTTCAATTGGTGGCAAGGGCTCATCCTCGGGACCCACGGTTCGGTTTCTCAACGTAATGAGGTGTACTTGCGCCTTTGGGTTGGTTTCGGTATTACTTGGTAACGCGCCTTGTGGTCTCTCGGAGAAATTTTGAGCTAGTTGATTTAATTGTTTTTCAACGTTTTGAATGCTAGCTTGTTGATTTCTAAAATTCGATTCCAATTGTTGAAATCGATCCGAGTTTTTCTTTTCGGTGTCGGAGATGAGGCGAGATAGGGTATCTTCAAGCCTTTCTCTTCCACCTTATTGTTGAGAGAAATTTTGTGGTTGTTGAAAATTAGTTCGTTGGTTTTGTTGGTTACTACAATTGCCGGGATCTCTCCAACCAAGATTTGGGTGGTTACGCCATCCTTGGTTGTAGGTACCCGTTGGAGGACCCGACGGCCTAGGTCTATTATCAATGTAGTTTACCGTTTCTGCTTGTTCATCTAATTCTTTCATACAACTCCAATTTTTCATGTGACCCACCACACCCTTCACAAGCCATAACCGAGGCCGTTTTTGTCATTTCAAGCTTTTTGATTTTCGAAGAGAGGGCCTCGATTTGGGCTTGTAAAGAGGTGCTTTCATCAACCTTATGGGCGCCCGGGGCAATAGATTTATTACCTCGGGGAGTGTGCCACTGAAAATTGGTTTGAGCAATTTCCTCAATTTGATTATATATTTCATTTGGGCGACGATTACCTAAAAGTCCCCCGGAGCTTGAATCAAGTGTTTGTCTTGTGTGTGGCAACAATCCGTTGTAGAAAGTGGATACTTGTTGCCATACCGCTAGACCGTGATGAGGACACTTTCTTAGAAGCTCCTTGAACCTTTCCCAAGTTTCATATAAGGATTCCCCATCCTCTTGTGATTATGTATTAATTTCAGTCATTAGTTTAGCCGTTTTAGCATGAGGGAAATACTTATATAGAAACTTTTGGGCTAGTTCATCCCAGGTGTTTACCGAGCCAACTGGGAGGGTGTTGAACCAAGCCTTAGCTCGGTCTTTTAGTGAAAATGGAAACATCCTAAGGCGAATGGCGTCGTTTGATGCTCCATTGATCCGAAAAGTATCACATATTTCCAAGAAATTAGTAATATGTAGATGGGGATCCTCGTCCGCAAGCCCATGGAAGGTTGCGGAGTTTTGGAGCATTTGTATCAAATGCGGCCGAAGTTCGAAGTTGTTGGCTTCGACATTCGGTGCATTGATAGCGGCGCCGAGATTGCCTACGGTGGGCCGTAGGTAATCCATGAGGGTACGTTGGTCCGCCATTGGAAGTGGGCCCCCGAAACTTTCTCTTGATTTTTAGCTTTAAGTCTTTTTCTGAGAAAGCGTTCGGGTTCTTCTAGAGGTTCTTTTATGTCTCTACTAGAACTGGAGCTCATGCACTACGTAGGAGGTTCAAATGTGGCGCCTAGGTTCCAAGTCCTGCAATAAAAACAGAAAAGAACGTTGGTCAGATTGTTCACCACGGCCCCGTGCTAAGTGAACACGGCCCGTGGTCAGAGGTACAGTAATTGTTTTCTGGATCCCAGTTACTGGGAGTTGGACACGACCCCGTGTTGCACCGACACGGCCCCGTGTTCAGCACTCTGTAACTCAGAAAATAAAAACTGCCAGTGATGATGCTGGGCACGGCCCGTGTCCGACCAGGCACGGCCCGTGCTGAGCTCTGCAGAAACTGAAAAACTAAGAAAATCCTAAAAAATTAAAAAGAAAAATAAAAAAAAATGATTAGGCCGTTGATTCCTAACTTTCTTAAAATCCTTGTGTCCCCGGCAACGGCGCCAAAAACTTGATGCGTGTGAAGTGTTATATATATTAGGTGTATATTTTAAGCCCCTTTAACACTTATTTTAGCCAAGTTTTAAATTTATAAAACACGATATTTTACTAACACTAAACACACATATGGGCAAGTGCACCCATCGTGAGTGTAGTATAGTGTTGGCAAGATACCGAGGTCGTCCAAGGACACAAGAGCTTTTAGTACCGGTTTATCCTCAACGTCTAATCAAAATAAAAAGTTTAGGAAAAAGGTTTTAAACTAAGAAAAATAAAAACTAACTAAAATGCTGAAAATAAAAATAAAAAGAAAAAACAGATAGACAAGATGAATCACTTGGTTCCGACTCGTATCTAGTGTAACCTTTGGTTATTTCCGCACTTTTGCACATAATTAAGAGATTATCTTAGTTATTGTAGTAGGCCCCTCTTTTAAAGGTGACGTTACCCTCACCCCAGTAGTTTGAGTCAGCAAGGATACAATCCTAAAATGGTGGATTATTGGAAGATAATGAATTAAGTTATTAATGCAATATTATGGTAGGCCCCGCTTTTGGCGGTGACGTTACCCTCGGCAAAGTAGTCTGAGTCAGCAGGGATACAGTCCTAAATAGCCGGGTTATAGTACTAATAGTAGTTAACTTATGAGGGGATCAAAGAGTTTGGACCCCCGCCATCCAATACCGTGAAGTATTGAAGGAGGTCCTACTAAATTTGACACAGGTCCATTGCAGGACCTCTAAACGCTGAACAATGGCAAGACCTTTACCAAACCGTTCCCTTAACCCCCGACCAGGTAGCCAACATACCTCCATATAGACCGTGGAGATATGAATGGTGAAAATCTTTTATTTTATATAGATAGTAAAATAATGCCAAGACACCACGGACAAACGATAAGGAAAGATCACCTTCAACATAAGTAACTAGTTATTAAAGTCATTAATACAAAACCAAATAAAAAGTGCAAAAGATTAGAAATAAAAAGTATTATACTAGACACTTTGTCTTCACCAAGGGATGTAAGAGACTTAGGCAAACATGGCCTTGATTGTCAAGAACTCTTACGATCAATCTTGGATCCCGAGACGACTCACACACTCTACGATGGACAATGGATGATGGTGGTGGATGATGGTGTTATGGTGGTGGTGGGTGGTGGGTGAAGTGTGAGAGAGGTGGTGTGCCAAGGGATTAGTTGAAATGAAACCAATCACTCCTATTTATAGGCTGAACAGAAGGCTGGGCACGGCCCCGTGTCCGCTGGACACGCCCCCGTGCCTGTCTGACACTCTCTCTCTTCATTAATTGTAATTCGCAATTACAATTAATGCGACTGCTGTACTTTCGCCACGCCCCCGTGTTCACTGGACACGGCCCGTGGTGGGCAATAGAAGCTTCTATAGGTTTGTCTTTTCTGCTGCTTCTTGGGCACGGCCCCGTGCTGGCTGAGCACGGGGCGTGTTCAGTCTTCTGCCTTCTCTATTTTGCTTGGGAAGATGCCGCTGAGGGGTCGGGCAGTCCACTTATGTTCCTTTTCTTGTATTTATGTTAGACTTAGCTGTCTTTTGGCTTCTTTTGTGAATTTGAGCTCATTTAATCCTGAAAATACAAAAGGAAGACAAAAACACTCTTTTTCCAACATTAGTACTTAAAAAGGGTTAGTTTTATGCCTCATTTGATGTAATTTATATGTTGCATTTTACACACATCATGCTACACTATCACTACACTCAAATTTTCAACAATAAATGGGCGATAAAGTCGAGATTAGGTGTGAAAACCGCAAACTCCCGACTAAATTGCTTAATCAATACTGTTTTATCAACTTATCAATGATCTCTTCATTTCTTTTCAATAACGAACGCTTGTTCAGCGGAGGGAATTATACCAAATCAGGGGTGAAACCCATATTTTGATGAATAATCTCCTCTATTTTACTAAAAACTGGAATGAAGCTGATAAGCTAGGGGTGAAACCCTAACCTTGACGACTTGTTCCGCTTTTATACAAAACTCTCACCAAGGTCTCGACGAACTCCAATGACCTGAAGTCTTGATATGACTAACGGGATGTGTGCCAAACGCCCAAGAATCGAGGCAAAAGCACAGTTCTGAAGGTCAGATATGAATGACAAGTCCTTGAGAATAGTTGAACCACCTTGGTTAGTCAAAGTCTACTAGCCGCAGACAATCTATCTCTCGATTTTTACGTGTTTTAGATCTGAGCCCGCTACTGCTGACTCCGATAATTCGTCAATTTTATGTGTTTTATGTACTTTTACCTGTTTATGTGCTTAATTTTGGAAGAATTAATCAATTAGTGCCTTCGCTTCGATCGACACACACGACTCACACTGCATTATTATCCCAAAACGTTAAAAAATCGTTGAGTTACGGGCGACTTTATATACTCCGATATACGCTATTCTCGAACGATCGCAGACTTTGAATAATAGGTTTCTGTTTTCTGACTGCCTCTAGTGATTAAATGCGTATGTGTTTCCTTGCTTCTGTGCTTTATATGCTTAGGAATTATGTGATTATGTGCCCTACGTGCTTATGTGTATATGCGATTTTGCGCTCCATGTGTTATGTGTTTACGTAAATATGCGTGTTCCTGAGCTTTAGTAAGTAGTAGACGTGTGAGGTGAGATTCGAATACAATGTGTTGAGTCCTGTGACGATGTCTATTGCAGACAATGTCATCTGGATCCCGTCACACACTTTCTCGTCAAGAGAAGAGAGACAAACGCCTTGCTGCCATCATCGCTAAAAGTGTAGCAAAGGCTGTGAGTGATGTTTACGAGAATTCCAGCAAATCATCTGAGGAATCGAGGACTGAAGCTCCTAAAGCTACCACCAAGTCCTTCAATTTAAAGCAATTCAAGTCGTGTGGGCCAAAGGAATTCACTAGCGAGGGAGGTCCGACTGCACTATTCCAATGGTTTGATTCCATTGAGGTCACTCTGCGACAGAGTGGTTGCCCCGATGACCTCCGAACTCTAAATGCTACCAGCGTTTTCCAGTCCCGTGCACTAGACTGGTGGACGGCCGAGAGGAACAAGCGAGGGAACGATGCAGCCTATGGACTGTCGTGGGACGAACTCAAGGAAGTCATGCTAGAGGAATTATGCCCTCCTCACGAACATCAAAAGCTAGAAGATGAATTTTGGCACATACATCAACATGAGGGTGACAACGCTGCTCTCACTGCTCGTTTCAAATAGCTCAGCATCATCTGTCCCGATCAAGTCAAGACTCTGGAGATCACAATCAAGAAGTACATCCGAGCTTTGCCCGACTGCATCGCAGATTTCGTGCAAGCGGCTAAGACTAAAACGATCGAAGAGACTTACCTACTGGCCGCCGAAATCAACGACAAGAGGGTTAAGGCTGGTGTCTGGGATAAAACTCCGAAGCACCTACATCAAGCTACTACCACCGCACCAACTGCTGAATCCAACACATCGAGCAACAAGAGAAAGAACAGCTCCAGCAACAAGAACTGTGCGATCACTGCTGCACCAATTCAAGTTGTACCAGCCCAACAGCGTCAAGTAGCGGTGCCTGTGGCTAATGCACCGCCTGCAAAGCGTGCATACACTGGACCACACCCGCTCTGCCCTACTTGTACCTACCACCATCCGACTGCCATTGCTTGCCGTTTTTGTGCTCATCGCAATGTATACGGCCATTTTACTGCCAACTGCCGTATTCGACAAGCTCCTGCTCATCAAGCTCTACTCACCGCCCCTCAGGGTCAACAAGCTCCTCCGGCACCCGCGGTCAAAGCCAGAGCCTACTTCGCATGTGGCGACCCGAACCATTTCGCCAACATGTGCCCAAACAGGGTCGTGAAACAAGAGCCTCAGCAACAGCAGCCTCAGCAGCAACAACAGCAGCAGCAACAACAACAGGCCGCACGCGCCAGAACTTTCAACATCAACTTGCGTCAAGCCCAGGCCGACAACAACGTGGTCAATGGTACGTTCCTTGTGAATGGTATTTATGCTTCATGTTTGTTTGATACTGGAGCCGATAACTGTTTTGTGTCGTTCGAATTCGAGAAACTCCTTAGTCGTAAACGCTCCCAACTCTCCTCGACGTTCGATGTTGAAGTCGCTACCGGAAGAACCATCGCCGTCAATTCTGTTCTTCGTGATTGTACTCTTGAGCTCAACAATCACATCTTCCCAATCGACTTTATTCCGATGCAACTCGGAAGTTTTGACATCATAGTAGGCATGGACTTTCTTCGAGAAAACCATGCTGAAGTTGTGTGCTTCGATAAAATGATTTGATTCTCGCTCGCGAATGGTGACTTACTATGTGTTTATAGTGATACTACTTCGAAAGGTCTCAAGCTCATGTCATGTGTCCAAGCTAGCAAGTATCTCCACAAGGAATACAGGGCTTTCTTGGCTAACATTGTAGTAGCGGAGAAGGAAAAGAAAGAGAAGAAGGAAGTGAAAGACGTTCCTGTGGTTCGAGAATTTCCTAATGTTTTTCCAGAGGATCTTCCCGGACTACCGCCAAGTCGTGATATCGACTTTCGTATCAACCTCCTTATCGACTCGCACCGTCTGAAATGCGTGAACTCTCAACCCAACTTCAAGAATTACTTGAGAAAGGCTTCATTCGCCCGAGCATCTCTCCTTGGGGCGCGCCAGTCCTTTTCGTCAAAAAGAAGGACGGGTCGTTCAGGATGTGCATCGACTACCGGGAATTGAATAAGTTAACTATCAAGAACCGGTATCCCCTACCTCGCATCGATGATTTGTTTGATCAGCTACAAGGCGCTACGTGTTTCTCGAAGATCGAACTACGTTCAGGCTTCAATCAACTGCGTATACAAGAGGAGGATATACCTAAAACCGCTTTTCGCACCCGATACGGTCATTACGAATTTGTTGTCATGCCTTTTTGTTTAACCAACGCACCAGCGGTTTTCATGGATCTGATGAATCGCGTGTGTAAGCCGTATCTCGACCGTTTCGTCATCGTATTCATCGACGATGTCTTGATCTATTCCAAATCGAAAGCCGAACACGCGCAACATCTACGTTTGGTTCTCGAGTTACTCCAGGGGAACCGACTCTATGCCAAATTCTCCAAGTGCGAATTCTGGTTGGAGGAAGTTCAGTTTCTGGGTCACATTGTTAATAGTCAAGGTATTCACGTCGATCCTGCGAAGATTGAAGCTGTTAAGAGCTGGGTTACGCCTAAAAACCTGTCTGAAGTCCGCTCTTTTCTTGGAATAGCGGGCTATTATCGACAATTTATCGAGGGATTCTCAAAGATCGCTGTGCCGCTTACCTCTCTCACGCATAAAGACAAGCCTTTTGTTTGGAAAACCGAACAAGAGTCTGCCTTTCGAACCCTCAAGCACATGCTTTGCAACGCTCCTGTTCTCACATTGCCCGACGGAAACAATGATTTCATTGTCTATTGTGATGCTTCCAACCTTGGTCTTGGTTGTGTTCTCATGCAACGGGACAAGGTCATAGCTTACGCATCTCGTCAGCTCAAAGTCCACGAGAAGAACTATACAACCCATGATCTCGAGCTAGGCGCAGTTGTTTTTGCATTAAAGATTTGGCGACACTACCTGTATGGTACCAAGTGTACGATCTTCACCGATCATAGGAGCCTGCAACATATCTTTAATCAGAAGGAACTTAATATGCGTCAACGCCGATGGGTAGAACTTCTCAACAATTACGACTGTGAGATCCGTTATCACCCAGGCAAGGCAAATGTTGTTGCCGACGCACTTAGCGGACGGAGCTATCTGCTTAGCACTCGTAATGTTCAAGCCCAACATGATCTCGAAGCCCTCATCTGCGAAGCTCAGCATGCGTGTTTTAACGAACGCACCCTGAAGAAAGAAAGAATCTACCACGATGGAGCCCAACTTGTGAGCAAATCGAATGGGATATTCCACTTTCTGGACCGAATTTGGATTCCCAAACGAAACCAATTTGCGACAGATCTTGATGGACGAAGCCCACAAATCCCGGTATTCTATTCATCCCGGTGCCGACAAAATGTACCAGGACCTTCGTTATAAGTACTGGTGGCCGGGTATGAAAAGGGATATCGCTCTCTACGTTGGAAGATGCCTAACTTGTGCAAGAGTCAAGGCCGAACATCAAAGACCCTCTGGCTTACTCGAACAACCACAATTCCCATGTGGAAGTGGGAGAGTATAGCTATGGACTTTATAACCAAGCTACCGCACAAGTCATCAGGTCACGACAGCATTTGGGTTGTGGTCAACCGTTTGACTAAATCAGCTCACTTTTTGCCAATACGGGAAGACTACAAGGTAGAATGATTAGCCCGAATCTACACCGACGAGATCATTTGTAATCATGGGACGCCTCGTGACATCATCTCTGATCGTGATGCTCGGTTTACCTCACGACTGTGGGAAACGTTTCAAACGGCACTCGGTACATCGCTTAATCTAAGTACCACTTTCCACCCTCAAACCGACGGTCAGACTGAAATAACGATTCGTACTCTTGAAGACATGCTCCGTTTGTGTGTCATAGACTTCGGTGGTAATTGGGACAAATACCTGCCGCTAGTCGAATTCTCGTATAACAACAGCTATCATTCTAGCATTCAAATGGCACCATTCGAGGCTTTATACGGAAGAAGATGTCGATCGCCTATTGTGTGGCACGAGATCGGTCATTCGCAATTAACTGGTCCTGAGCTATTACAAGAAACGACAGACAGAATTTTCCAAATTCGAGACAACCTGGTGAAAGCTCGGAATCGACAGAAAAGTTACGCCGATAAACGACGCAAGCCCCTTGAATTTGACGTTGGTGACTACGTACTCCTAAAGGTATCACCTTGGAAGGGTGTAGTCCGATTCGGCAAGAAAGGAAAGCTCGCGCCTCGATATGTTGGACCTTTTAAGATTCTGGAAAGGATCGGAAAAGTCGCCTACATACTCAAACTACCGGAGGAACTTAGTAACGTCCACCCGACTTTCCACGTGTCAAACCTCCGAAAGTGCCTAGCCAACCACGACTTACACGTTTATCTCGACGATCTGCAAGTGAACGAAACATTACACTTTGTGGAAAAGCCAGTCGAAATCATGGATCGCCAAACCAAGCAACTCAGACGCTCTCGCATTCCTATCGTGAAAGTCCGATGGGAAGGCAAACGAGGCGCAGAGATCACTTGGGAACTCGAAAGCGACATGAAGGCGAAGTACCCGCAGTTGTTTAAAGAGAAAGTCTAGAAAGAGAAAGTTCTCAAACGTGATCCACGGCGTTGTATAGCTTCCAGCCTAATTTCGGGACGAAATTCCCTAAACAAGGGGAGGCTGTAACACCCCGTGTTTTCACAAGTCAAAGTCAAGGTCGAAGTCAACGACCGATGAGGCGAATTTGATTTATAGAAATTTCTTTATTTTGATTGTATTATGTGGAGTAAGTGTTGTTAATGACAATAACCGACGTATGTTAATCGCTATCTAATCGACTTACGACTGTGAACTATAGGAAGTAACAATGCGATAAAGTTAATCAACTGATAATCAAGCTATGCTAATCAAATCGACAACGAATCGCAACTCGAGTTACGTATTTTAATTACTGTTATACGTGTGTGTGTGCCTTACGTGTTATCAGTGCATGTTTATTTATGTTGTGTTGTGATAATCAATCGAAACGCAATCGAAACTCGAAATCAAACTCGAACTCGAATCACAATCGAACTATGATAATTAGTGGAGAAGGGATAGTGCTCGATATGAGACTAAAAGTAATTTGACTAGGAAACCCTATCGTATCGAACCGCTCGTAATTGAAATCGACTCAGCAAAAATCGACGTGTCGAACAATCGAACCAAGTGTCATCCGGCCGGATAGCCATCCGACCGGATAGCCACTATGTCACAGGTCAGGTGTCATCCGACCAGGATGTCATCCGACCGGATCGTCATCCGGGCGGTGAACCATCCGATCGGACAACCCTTTCCTCTTTTGGAATCCTATAAATACCCCTGTCATTGTCATTCTTTCCATTTCTGGAAACTCTCTGTCCGAACCACTCATGCTCCCCACTTTTTCTTCGATTTCTCTCGATCAAGGTAAGATCTTGTCCTAAATCTTGTACTTTCTTGATCTACACGCACTCCTACACCTTTCTATCTTTTAAATCTTGACTTTTAACCGTGAAATCACTAGATTTCGGGTGTTCCAGGACGACGTCATCATGAGTTCTTTAAGAACTCCATGTTTTGGCTTCAATCTGTCACACCCCTTTCTGCGGCGGAAGCACGAGGTGTGATCATGAAAGGTTCTCATTGCATACGAAAGGTAAACATACTACATGCTCATAAATTAGTTTCAAAATGTCAAACATTACATAACCGAAAACATGGTTTAAGTGTTTACGTCACAAGACAGCATTTTGTCTGATGAGTTTACAATTTTATTCAAAGATAAACAAAGCGACATCCAAGAGCATGAGTAAAACCGCGCGCACATCCATCCTAGTTACCTGAAATACATGTGAGTTTTTGGAAAAACGTCAACATAAAGTTGGTGTGAATTCATGCAGTTTTGTGTTGAACACGTTTGTATACTTTGTATGAAAACATAACGAGTATCTTGTGAAAATAAAGTATTCTTGTAGTGTAAACCGAATAAAGTATTCTTGTGGTATAAACCAAATAAGGTATTCTTGTGTAAATAAAGTATTCTTGTGGTATAAACCAAATAAGGTATTCTTGTGTAAATAAAGTATTCTTGTGGTATAAACCAAATAATGTATTCTTGTGTAAATAAAGTATTCTTGTGGTATAAACCAAATAATGTATTCTTGTGTAAATAAAGTATTCTTGTGGTGTAAACCAAATAAAGTATTCTTGTGTAAATAAAGTATTCTTGTGGTGTAAACCAAATAAAGTATTCTTGTGTAAATAAAGTATTCTTGTGGTGTAAACCAAATAAAGTATTCTTGTTTAGTTAATGGGTTGCAAGGCCATTAACGTGTGGCACTACATAGGAAGTCACCAAACCATAGGCATTTTTCTAGTTGTCGATTCACGACGGAGACACAAAAACACTCCTCGGTACTAGTGGTCACCAAGAGTGGGGCTGCCCGAGTACCCGTTAGATCTAACCTTTTGTTCTGCGGTCTAAGTATGTACACGATTAATGGTGCTTATGGTACCCTATTCGTGACACTATTTCTCGTTTATGATACCAAGTACCAATTCTCGTTTATTACACCAAGTATCAATTCTCGTTTATTATATCAAGTATCAATTCTCGTTTATTATACCACGTAACATGTATTTCACCCCCGAAGTTATAAAACTGAAAACAGTTAAGAGAAAAGGGGGAGCATGAACTCACAACTTTGCGTTCCTAGCGTCGTAAACTCCACCGGATTTGCTTAATTAACGTCGTAACCTATACGCGTTTTCTTAACGTTAGTCACTAGACTTGTGTCGCACAAGTACAGTCACTCTCTTTTGTGTATATATTCTTGTGTTAAAAATATTCCATATTTTTAACTACGTATCTTACTTATATTATTTTCTTCAAAAATAAATATAAGTCTTTTGTGTTTGCACTTT
This sequence comes from Helianthus tuberosus, assembly GCA_030545235.1. Lineage (NCBI taxonomy): Eukaryota > Viridiplantae > Streptophyta > Magnoliopsida > Asterales > Asteraceae > Helianthus > Helianthus tuberosus. Next base: position 59,677,899 of record CM060375.1, read on the forward strand.
GCACCCGAATCATGTATCTTGTGTTTTGTATGTGTATTTCTATATTTCTACTCCTCATGAGTATTTAGTGTATTTTTAAGTCTTAATACACTAGCACGTTTAACACATACTATATACACTTAGCACAAAATTTGGTGATAAAATAATATATATTTTTCTCTCAAAAATATATACTTATTATCCATTTTTATTCTTCAAGAAATCACCATTTCTTATCATCAAAAGTTAGGGAAACCTTGTTAATGCTTTTAAACACATTTTTAGGGAATAAGTTCCTCAAAAACTTATATTTTTCTAAGTGTCAAAATTTATAAAAATTTTGACAGAGTTTCCCCTAAAAATGGAGGTTTCCCACGTTTTCAAAACGTGTGTTTATTTTCTTTTAAATCATCAACAATCATCAACAATCAGCAACAACAATTATCAACAATAATCGTCAACAATATTTACTAATTTCATGAACTTGAATATTTACAAAAATGTGTAGTAACTTGCTAGCACATTTAGTAAGTCTTGTTATCTTTAAAAATAAGTTTAACTTCTTAAAAACTTTATTTTTAAAGAGTATGAAGTTTTACAACTTCTAGTCGGTTTTTACGAAAATTATTTCTTTGTTAAAACCCTTGTTACACAAGTATCCATACACTTGTTTGTTCACAAAAACCACTTTTGTTTGTGTAAGACCCGGTTTAGAACATGTGATTTCTTTAAAGTGTGGTTCTTCAAAAATACCACTTGCAGATACGTAGATCTGCTAGTTTTAAACTCCATTGTACAAGTTAAATTACTTTTACACGAGTAAAATATTTCTACACAAGTTCATGTCTCTAGTGTGGTAGAGTTTCGCCTTTTAACCCTTGTAGTAACCAAAAACGAGCTTATGTGAAGATCCATGATCTTACAAAGTCGGGTTAAACGAAGATCTGAGCTACCACATCATAGATCGGGTCTAGATAAACACAAATCTCAAATACTACAACTTTTACACAACACATGTGTTATTAACCTCCACTTTTATAGTTTTTACTAGACTTTTATGCATCAAAATGTAAGTTAACGATATTTAACCGACAATATTCCTTTTAACCACTTTAGATACGTTCAAGAACAAGTTTTAAATGTTATACCTCTAGCTCGGGGCTAGGGAAGAATCTTGGCGAAAAAGAGGTGGATAAAAGCTAACGGAAGTGGTCCTTCGCGATCCGATTGCACCAAGGTTCCTAATATGCGACCCTTAACACTTGTGTGATGTTGGAAAATGATGAAGGAAGCTCGAAAAATTTATGGATTTAGGGATGTTTGGCCGTGAGCTCTTGGAGAGAAAGAGAGAGAGTTTTGTGGTGTGGTGTGCTTAGTGAAAGTTCATGTGTGTAACTCTTGCATCTTATAGACAAACCATAGGTTAATTACCCAAAGGATATTGTGTTATTTAGATATTAGACAAGCTAGATCTTGGCAATCTTGCAAGGACAAGTGTGTCCCCCATGTTTGGGGACGGTTAGGAGGGGGGGTAAGCTAGTTCAAATCCAACTAGATGATTAGGAATTGGTTAGTTAAGTTAAGTGTCTTACCCGGTTACTAATGTGTAGTGTAATATAAAGGGTGTTAGGGCATTCGGGGACCCTAACTAGCTCAGAAAAGTATAAACAATGTCATTGACATTATTTTTATGTTCCGGGTAATCTCCGGTTGTTCGGTTACATACCGATTCGTTAAAGTGCTAAATTGCACCTTTTAGTGTCGTTTAAGTACCTTTCTTGTACTCTTTCAATTCCCAACACTTAGGGAAATATTGTGGATAATAAAACGACATTTCTGTATAATATTTATATGTCTAAATGCTGATTTATTGCTGAATTGTATAAATTCTGCACTTAAAGTGCGTTTCGGGTGCTTTTTAGTGCTTATTTTTGCTTTCGTATTGCTTATATATTAACCCTTGTATGTATTCTTGGGTTTTAATGCATTCTTGTTGTCGGACCTACACCTAGGCCTCAATTCTGATGTCTGACTGCTTTCTGCAGTTCTGTTGACACATTGTGTCTTACCGGTGAGTTTACTATTATTCTGACGCAACGCTCTCGTTTATGCATAAAGCAATATTTTGTAGTATACAACATGCATGAATTCACTTGTTTAATCATGTGTTCAGACATTGCTGACAATTAAACTCATAATTGCAGTCATTAAGCAATAATTATAGTGTACGGAAATTACCGGTTTGTGCCAGTTGTCACAGTCTCCCCCCGTTAAAAGAATTTCGTCCCGAAATTCAGGCTGAACTAACTCTCGCCGGAGTCTTCTTGAATAGGTGGGGATACTTTTTCTTGAACTGGTCTTCACGTTCCCATGTGTACTCGGGTCCGTGTTTAGAGCTCCAACGTACTTTGACAAGTTTCACACTGCTCCTCCTGGTCTTGTTGACTTTCCAGTCAGTAACCTCAACGGGTTGTTCTGTAAATCGGAGGGCTTCATCAATATGTATTTCATCCATCGGGATGGTCACGTTTTCTTGCGTTGGACTCTTCTTCAGGTTGGATACATGAAACGTATCATGTACTCCATTAAGTTCTGCCGGTAACTCCAACTTGTATGCCACGGTACCAATCCTTTTCAATATTCTGAATGGTCCGATATATCGTGGATTCAACTTTCCACGTTTTCCAAATCTGACTACGCCCTTCCATGGTGAGACTTTTAACAACACTTTGTCTCCCACCTCGAAATCTACCGATTTTCTATTTGGATCCGCGTAGCTCTTTTGTCGCTCTCGAGCCGCCCTAATGCGTTCTCGGATCTGCGCAATCTTGTCGGTTGTCTCTTGTACAAGTTCAGGACCAACCATACGTTTATCTCCGGCATCTGCCCAACATAAGGGTGATCGGCATTTGCGGCCATACAGAGCTTCGAACGGCGCGGCTTTTATGCTTGTATGATAGCTGTTATTGTAGGAAAACTCAACTAAAGGTAGATGAGTATCCCAACTGCCGCCTAGGTCCATGACACATGCGCGAAGCATATCTTCTAACGTTTGTATAGTCCGTTCGCTCTGGCCGTCTGTTTGTGGGTGGAATGCCGTGCTCAGATCTAACTGAGATCCAAAGGCTTCCTGAAATGATTGCCAGATTCTTGAGACAAAGCGTCCATCTCTGTCTGAAATGATTGAGATTGGCACTCCATGACGTGCCACAATTTCCTTTAAGTATATCTCTGCAAGCTTTCCAGTGCTATCCTTCTCTCGGATTGGTAGGAAATGCGCAGACTTTGTTAATCGATCAACTATTACCCATATCATATCGTGCCCTCTCGGGGTCCTGGGTAATTTCGTTATGAAGTCCATCGAGATTTGTTCCCACTTCCATACGGGAATTTCTGGTTGTTGTAATAGGCCGGACGGTTTCTGATATTCGGCCTTAACCTTCGCACAGGTTAGGCATTTTCCAACATAGACAGCAACGTCGCTTTTGAGTCTCGGCCACCAATAGTACTCTTTCAAGTCTTGGTACATCTTGTCCGATCCTGGATGGATCGAATATCTCGATTTGTGGGCTTCATTAAGGATGACTTCTCGTATGCCACCATAGAGTGGAACCCAAATACGCTTCTTGAAGTATAAGGCTCCCTCTTCATTTGGCACCATGTATTTCAATGCACCCCGGAGGTATTCAGCTTTACGATTCTCTTCTTTAAGAGCTTCTTGTTGTGCATCTCGAATGCGTGCAGTGAGGTTCGTTCGAATGGTCATTTCCAATGCTCGAACCCTTAGGGTCTTAACCCTTTCTTTTCGGCTCAATGCGTCTGCTACAACGTTCGCCTTTCCAGGATGGTACTTAATCTCACAGTCATAATCATTCAGCAGCTCGACCCAACGTCGCTGGCGCATATTTAATTCCTTCTGATCAAATATGTGTTGTAAGCTTTTGTGATCTGTGAAGATTGTACATCGAGTACCATATAAATAATGTCGCCAAATCTTCAAGGCGAATACCACTGCACCCAGCTCCAGGTCGTGAGTGGTATAATTTCTCTCGTGAACCTTCAGTTGTCTTGAAGCGTAAGCGATGACTTTTTGGCGTTGCATGAGCACGCAACCCAAGCCTTGTCGTGAGGCGTCGCAGTATACCACGAAGTCTTCAGTGCCTTCGGGTAGTGATAGTATTGGTGCATCGCAGAGCTTGTTCTTAAGTAGCTGAAAGGCTTCTTCTTGTTTGTGACCCCAGTCGTACTTCTTGTCCTTCTGTGTCAGGGTCGTTAGCGGTTGAGCTATCTTCGAGAAATTCTCAATGAATCGCCGATAATAGCCCGCTAAGCCCAAAAATTGTCGAACTTCAGTTGGGGTCTTGGGAGCTTCCCAATTCTTTATTGCTTCTATCTTGGACGGGTCTACATGAATGCCTTTCTCATTCACCACGTGACCAAGAAATTGTACTTCGCGAATCCAGAATTCGCATTTCGAGAACTTTGCATAAAGCTTCTCTTTCTTCAGTAGTTCCAAGATGGTTCTGAGATGTTGCTCATGTTCTTCTTTCGTTCGCGAGTAAATCAGGATATCATCGATAAATACAATCACGAATTTATCGAGATATGGTTTGCACACGCGGTTCATTAGATCCATAAAGACCGCTGGTGCATTCGTCAGCCCAAACGGCATCACTAGAAATTCGTAGTGCCCATATCGCGTCCTGAATGCAGTCTTTGGCACGCTTTCATCTTGGATTCTCAGCTGATGGTATCCAGATCGAAGGTCGATCTTGGAATAGTAGCTCGATCCTTGTAGTTGATCAAATAAGTCATCAATCCTCGGTAGTGGATACCGATTCTTGATAGTGAGCTTGTTTAGTTCCCTGTAATCGATACACATCCGCAGTGTTCCATCCTTCTTCTTCACGAACAATACTGGAGCTCCCCAGGGTGAGAAGCTTGGCCTTATGAATCCTTTATCCAACAACTCCTGGAGCTGTGTAGATAATTCTTGCATTTCGGATGGTGCAAGTCGATAGGGTGCCTTGGCTACAGGAGCAGCTCCTGGGACCAAGTCTATACGGAATTCGACTTGTCGTTGCGGAGGTAATCCTGGCAGATCTTCAGGGAACACATCAGGAAATTCCTTCACCACAGGAATGTCTTCGAGTTTTGGCTCCACAGCCTTCTTGTCTATAACGTGTGCTAGGAAAGCGACACGTCCTTTCCTTAAGCACTTCTGTGCCTTCATACAGCTGATGATTCGAAGAGGCGCGTCTCGTTTTTCTCCATGCACGATGAGAGTTTCATCATTCGCTAGAGGGATGCGAATGATTTTCTCATGACAGATAACTTCAGCTCTGTTCTTGGACAACCAGTCCATTCCGACCACTACATCGAAGCTACCCAATTGAATAGGCAAGAGGTCGATGCTAAATTTTTGTTCGCCAAGTTCCAGTGTGCAGCCTCTAACAACTTCGCCCGACTCAACAAGTTTACCATTGGCTAGTTCTATGGAATAAGGAATTTCTAATCTACTAGATTCTATTCCGAGTATGCGTTTAAATTCCACAGACATGAAGCTATAATCGGCGCCAGTGTCGAATAATATGGATGCAAAGTGATTGTTAATGAGAAACGTACCGGTGACCACGTTTGGGTCCTCGCGTGCGTTCTTTGCTCCAATCACAAATGCTCGAGCCTGAGCAGTGTTTCCTTTTGGACAATCTTTCATGAAATGTTCGTTGCTTCCACAACTGAAGCATCCTTGATTTCGCCCAGCTCCATTCCCAGTTCGGTTACCATTGCCATTCCCATTTCCACCATTGTTTCTATTACCAGTATCGTTGCGGTTTCCATTCCCATTCCTTCCTTTACTCCAACAATCCTCAGCATAGTGACCCAACTTTCCACACTTATCGCATTTTGGAACGCGACAAACCCCTTCGTGGTGACGCTTGCAATTGTTGCAAAGGGGCCGAGTGCCCAGGTACCTCTTGGCAGGAGCGTCATTCATGGCTGCAAGAGATTTCGCCCCCTGCGGCGGGTTAGTGTCACGCTTCTTGTTGGAACTCCTGTTGTTACGAGTTGCTTGACTCAGGTTTGCATGTTTTCTTTTCTTGTCACCGGACAACTCAGCATGTGTCTCGGTATTTTCTGTTGGGTTCAGTGACAGCTTCTTCATTCGAACACAATCTTCAGTTAGGCTGACAGCCAGAGTTACAGCCTCGGTGATTGTTTGTGGTTTGGCCGCCGTTACCATGCCACGAAATTCTGAGGCCAGTCCCCAAATGTAGCGTTCCACACGCTTAAATTCAGGAGTCACCATGTAGGGAAGCACTCTAGACAGATCGTGGAACCTTCGAGTATAACCATTTATGTCAGCACCTTCCATGGTCAGGTGCCAGAACTCTGTCTCCAGCCTTTGGAGTTCGGCACGAGAGCAGTACTTCTCTCTCATCCTTTCCTTCAGTTCCTCCCAAGTTAGGCCATAAGCGGCATCATCACCCAAGGTTTGGGCTTGTAGGTTCCACCAAGTCAGAGCTTCATCGACGAATAACCCAGTAGCAAAAGTGACTTGTTGATCCGCGGTACACTTGCTCATGCGGAAAGTAGCTTCAGTCTTCTCCGTCCAGCGCACAAATGCTACTGCACCTCCTGTGCCGTCATAGTTTATCGGCTTGCAGTCGAGGAACTGCTTGAAAGTGCAGCCTGGAATTGATTCAACCAATTCACATGTGAGCAATCGAAGAAATAATGAAACAAAGACCGTTCATAAATTTCCTCATGCTTAGTATAGTGTCTCAAGATTACCTTGAGCTGCATTGCCTCCAGACGAATCTCCATTCCCATTACGCCTAGCGTTGCTTGGTCCTCCACTGTCTTGAGTTCGGTTCGCCTCGTACTGGGCGATAGCAGCGGAGATCCTTTCCTCTAGCAAAGCGTTCAGCTCTTCAGCAGTTCTTGGCAGTGGGGGAGGTGGAGGTTGATCATCATTGCGAGCATTCACAGTTTTCCTGGGTGCCATGTTCTGACAGAACATAACACAGCAGGGTTAGACATTTGTTTGATATCGTCACACTAGACAGTAGTATCATATATATTCACAGATATATATACCACATAAGTGACATCAAACAATTATTACTCTAGCAGAGTACTTAGTAGGCTTGCACTAAGGGAATCTATACGTGACAAGACTTGCTGTGATTTTTGTGCACTGAATCCCATAATTATGTATGCATCCATAATTACGTAACCCCTTGCACAGTCCGCACAGTTCGTTTCATCCTCGTATTTCTTCCTTCAGATGGGCCATTGCTTTCAGGTAAAGTCACATATACTTGTGACATTCTACTTCTAGTACATGCCAATTATCACACATAATTGCAAGTAATTTCTAGTCAATGACAAGTGCTACTCAAGTGCACTCTAAGTCTCGTAGTGTCTTTTCTAGACTCATGTAGACAGTTTCAGGCAGTGGATGTCGCGGGACGTTTTATGCAATGAAAACTCTTTGAAAATTGTTTTCGTGAATGGATCCTAGAGATTGTAGACTAGACTCGAGAAGGAATCCTGGTTCACTACAATCGCAGCTCTGATACCAATCTGTCACACCCCTTTCTGCGGCGGAAGCACGAGGTGTGATCATGAAAGGTTCTCATTGCATACGAAAGGTAAACATACTACATGCTCATAAATTAGTTTCAAAATGTCAAACATTACATAACCGAAAACATGGTTTAAGTGTTTACGTCACAAGACAGCATTTTGTCTGATGAGTTTACAATTTTATTCAAAGATAAACAAAGCGACATCCAAGAGCATGAGTAAAACCGCGCGCACATCCATCCTAGTTACCTGAAATACATGTGAGTTTTTGGAAAAACGTCAACATAAAGTTGGTGTGAATTCATGCAGTTTTGTGTTGAACACGTTTGTATACTTTGTATGAAAACATAACGAGTATCTTGTGAAAATAAAGTATTCTTGTAGTGTAAACCGAATAAAGTATTCTTGTGGTATAAACCAAATAAGGTATTCTTGTGTAAATAAAGTATTCTTGTGGTATAAACCAAATAAGGTATTCTTGTGTAAATAAAGTATTCTTGTGGTATAAAACAAATAATGTATTCTTGTGTAAATAAAGTATTCTTGTGGTATAAACCAAATAATGTATTCTTGTGTAAATAAAGTATTCTTGTGGTGTAAACCAAATAAAGTATTCTTGTGTAAATAAAGTATTCTTGTGGTGTAAACCAAATAAAGTATTCTTGTGTAAATAAAGTATTCTTGTGGTGTAAACCAAATAAAGTATTCTTGTTTAGTTAATGGGTTGCAAGGCCATTAACGTGTGGCACTACATAGGAAGTCACCAAACCATAGGCATTTTTCTAGTTGTCGATTCACGACGGAGACACAAAAACACTCCTCGGTACTAGTGGTCACCAAGAGTGGGGCTGCCCGAGTACCCGTTAGATCTAACATTTTGTTCTGCGGTCTAAGTATGTACACGATTAATGGTGCTTATGGTACCCTATTCGTGACACTATTTCTCGTTTATGATACCAAGTACCAATTCTCGTTTATTACACCAAGTATCAATTCTCGTTTATTATATCAAGTATCAATTCTCGTTTATTATACCACGTAACATGTATTTCACCCCCGAAGTTATAAAACTGAAAACAGTTAAGAGAAAAGGGGGAGCATGAACTCACAACTTTGCGTTCCTAGCGTCGTAAACTCCACCGGATTTGCTTAATTAACGTCGTAACCTATACGCGTTTTCTTAACGTTAGTCACTAGACTTGTGTCGCACAAGTACAGTCACTCTCTTTTGTGTATATATTCTTGTGTTAAAAATATTCCATATTTTTAACTACGTATCTTACTTATATTATTTTCTTCAAAAATAAATATAAGTCTTTTGTGTTTGCACTTTGCACCCGAATCATGTATCTTGTGTTTTGTATGTGTATTTCTATATTTCTACTCCTCATGAGTATTTAGTGTATTTTTAAGTCTTAATACACTAGCACGTTTAACACATACTATATACACTTAGCACAAAATTTGGTGATAAAATAATATATATTTTTCTCTCAAAAATATATACTTATTATCCATTTTTATTCTTCAAGAAATCACCATTTCTTATCATCAAAAGTTAGGGAAACCTTGTTAATGCTTTTAAACACATTTTTAGGGAATAAGTTCCTCAAAAACTTATATTTTTCTAAGTGTCAAAATTTATAAAAATTTTGACAGAGTTTCCCCTAAAAATGGAGGTTTCCCACGTTTTCAAAACGTGTGTTTATTTTCTTTTAAATCATCAACAATCATCAACAATCAGCAACAACAATTATCAACAATAATCGTCAACAATATTTACTAATTTCATGAACTTGAATATTTACAAAAATGTGTAGTAACTTGCTAGCACATTTAGTAAGTCTTGTTATCTTTAAAAATAAGTTTAACTTCTTAAAAACTTTATTTTTAAAGAGTATGAAGTTTTACAACTTCTAGTCGGTTTTTACGAAAATTATTTCTTTGTTAAAACCCTTGTTACACAAGTATCCATACACTTGTTTGTTCACAAAAACCACTTTTGTTTGTGTAAGACCCGGTTTAGAACATGTGATTTCTTTAAAGTGTGGTTCTTCAAAAATACCACTTGCAGATACGTAGATCTGCTAGTTTTAAACTCCATTGTACAAGTTAAATTACTTTTACACGAGTAAAATATTTCTACACAAGTTCATGTCTCTAGTGTGGTAGAGTTTCGCCTTTTAACCCTTGTAGTAACCAAAAACGAGCTTATGTGAAGATCCATGATCTTACAAAGTCGGGTTAAACGAAGATCTGAGCTACCACATCATAGATCGGGTCTAGATAAACACAAATCTCAAATACTACAACTTTTACACAACACATGTGTTATTAACCTCCACTTTTATAGTTTTTACTAGACTTTTATGCATCAAAATGTAAGTTAACGATATTTAACCGACAATATTCCTTTTAACCACTTTAGATACGTTCAAGAACAAGTTTTAAATGTTATACCTCTAGCTCGGGGCTAGGGAAGAATCTTGGCGAAAAAGAGGTGGATAAAAGCTAACGGAAGTGGTCCTTCGCGATCCGATTGCACCAAGGTTCCTAATATGCGACCCTTAACACTTGTGTGATGTTGGAAAATGATGAAGGAAGCTCGAAAAATTTATGGATTTAGGGATGTTTGGCCGTGAGCTCTTGGAGAGAAAGAGAGAGAGTTTTGTGGTGTGGTGTGCTTAGTGAAAGTTCATGTGTGTAACTCTTGCATCTTATAGACAAACCATAGGTTAATTACCCAAAGGATATTGTGTTATTTAGATATTAGACAAGCTAGATCTTGGCAATCTTGCAAGGACAAGTGTGTCCCCCATGTTTGGGGACGGTTAGGAGGGGGGGTAAGCTAGTTCAAATCCAACTAGATGATTAGGAATTGGTTAGTTAAGTTAAGTGTCTTACCCGGTTACTAATGTGTAGTGTAATATAAAGGGTGTTAGGGCATTCGGGGACCCTAACTAGCTCAGAAAAGTATAAACAATGTCATTGACATTATTTTTATGTTCCGGGTAATCTCCGGTTGTTCGGTTACATACCGATTCGTTAAAGTGCTAAATTGCACCTTTTAGTGTCGTTTAAGTACCTTTCTTGTACTCTTTCAATTCCCAACACTTAGGGAAATATTGTGGATAATAAAACGACATTTCTGTATAATATTTATATGTCTAAATGCTGATTTATTGCTGAATTGTATAAATTCTGCACTTAAAGTGCGTTTCGGGTGCTTTTTAGTGCTTATTTTTGCTTTCGTATTGCTTATATATTAACCCTTGTATGTATTCTTGGGTTTTAATGCATTCTTGTTGTCGGACCTACACCTAGGCCTCAATTCTGATGTCTGACTGCTTTCTGCAGTTCTGTTGACACATTGTGTCTTACCGGTGAGTTTACTATTATTCTGACGCAACGCTCTCGTTTATGCATAAAGCAATATTTTGTAGTATACAACATGCATGAATTCACTTGTTTAATCATGTGTTCAGACATTGCTGACAATTAAACTCATAATTGCAGTCATTAAGCAATAATTATAGTGTACGGAAATTACCGGTTTGTGCCAGTTGTCACACAATCCACCCAGAACAACTGAGATCCAACCGATTTCCACGCAACCACACAAAGATCTTATAAAGATCTCGACCAAAGAGTGGTGAAAAAGGATTGAAAGATGGTTTCTAACTTTCTTTCAACTCTTTTACTCTCATTACACTCAAAACCGATAGAATCGGACTTGGTTCTAGTCTCCTACTCATCCATAGTGTTGTACTAGTCCAAGGTCCGGATTCTACCCACGAGGCTACCGATTTCGGGTTAATCAAGAACAACCGTCTCGAGCCGGTAACTGGCCGAACTAGGGTGATTCCTGGTCGGGTTGAACATCTGGGTCAAACTGGGAGTTCTGTTGGTTAACACGTTGTCAAAACATCTCGACATAACGCAAACCATCAAAACGACCAAGTGTAGGACGAACGGAACAATCCGAACGGATTGTAATCCGACCGGACTGCTGTCCGATCGGATAGGTCATCCGAACGGATTGCCATCCGAACGGATCACACTTGGGTCCCACTTTTAAACAACCTTATCTGAAGTTTGAGTATTGAACGAATTGCAATCCGATCGGACGACCATCTGACTGGATTACTCTTCGGATCATGAGATACTAAGACTTTAAAGACTTAAACAATTTTCAACATGTTCATTAACAAGGGTTGCCACCCGATCGGATGGACATCCGATCGAGTGACGCTTCTGCTGTGAACTTGCCTTCACTAAGTAATCTCACCACTAAGTTGCCGTCCGACCAGACCACTGCCCGATCGGATGACCATCCGAACGGATTGTCATCCGCACGACTCACCATCCGATCGATCGACTTGATGGGTAGGGATACTTCAATGTTTTCAAATACTACAACGAAAACTTCAAAAGCCAAGCCATCATACACAAACACATCCTTCTTATAGGAAGAAACAATCCACTCGAATAGTCATCCAACCGGATAAGCTGTCCGACCGGATGACCATCCGAACGGACTGTTATCCGCACGGATTGTTGTTCGATCGGATCACCATCCGATCGAACCACCATCCGACCCGTTTACACTTTGCACCATTTGACGCGTGAAACGTCACTTATCGTTATACTATCGAATCTATTCAGGCTAATCTTACTCGCTAAGCGCTCCCTTCAATCCATCAACCGCTGTGAGTATACTCGATCCCTTTTTGCTTTACGCACTTTTGGGTGTTACATACGTACAACTATTCAAATCACATCAAACACACTACTCAATACTATTTGAACGCTAACCGTTAATGCATGTTATACGTGGCTTATGAATGCTTGTTTGTTATGTTTACACATGGAATGCTGTCTACCTGCTTTAGCAACGATAGTACTATAGTTTGGACTCAGCACCCGTTCACACGGGGGTTGTTAAGGACATTTACTTGCATGGATTACGGTGGTAATCATGTATTACGAACTGCCTCGGGCAGTCAACCCGCAGTCATTGGTATCGATGGATCTATGTCGATAACTAACGTGCTTCATTTCACTATATGTACGTGCTGGTTATGCGTAAACGAATTCGAACTCTATATGCTATTATCAAACTTGTATGCTCACATTTACATTTTATGTATTGATTTTATTTTAACGTATGTGACAGGTGCTTAGGACGCACACATGGTAGGAATTTGAAGCTAGAATAAAGCTTTAGAGCCCAACAAATAGTTGTCTGTAGTGGTCAAACTAAGGGTCTCTAGAAGCAGATAAACAATTGTTGTCTATTTAAATCTAAGTTGTCGGAACAGAATATTTGCCTGGATTTTGTCTGTAATAATTATTTTACTGTTTGAGATACGGTATGGGACGTATTATTTAAATTGAATAGTATTGATAATTGTTATGGAAACTTCTGGACAATCTGTTTCGCTCAGTGCCATGCCCCGATGTTTCCGCCATCGGTTGGGGTGTGACAATTAGCTCCATAAATCAAGTTGCAGTTGCAGATTTGTTAACCAAAGCCCTTAGAGCTCAGCACCTCAACTCTCTACTGAGCAAGTTGGGCATTCGAAATCTACATGCTCCAACTTGAGGGGGAGTATTGAAAATACATTATTTTGTGCATAATTATCTCTCTTGTTTCACTCTCAATCAAAAACCCATGCACATCGCCATTATTTTAATTCTCTTTTATTAGTTTCTTTCGTTTGGTCTATTGTATTACCTATTTAAGGCGTATTCGTCTTTGTATGTTATCATAAAAAAAAGCATATGCCAAATAAATAAAAACTAGGATTACCGATTTCTATATAAAGTTTGGTGGCATTGTCCCCATAGTTGTAGACTTGTAACCCTACGAAACGGCAATTAAATTCAATTAATAAATCCAAATCCAGTTGTTTGTTGACTGAAAATAATTGTTCAATTCTCCACACACCTTACCAAACCTTACCCTATCTTCCCGATTCATTCGGATTCCAATCCAGTAATCAATTTGTAATTACTCCATGGACTCCTCCTCATCCAACAAAGACGACGCAAAGACGGAGTCGTTGGATGCTCCGCTGCATGCAATCGGCTTCCAGATCGATGAGTTGTCGCCGCACAAAGTTACCGGTCGTCTTCCCGTCACTCACAAGGCTTGTCAGGTTATCTTAACCTCTTATCAATCTCTTCGTATTTCCGCTTCTCCTTCCAATGTAACCTGTTATGTGTAAATATGTTAACCAAATACTTTATTATAACACACGGGGAAAAAGAAGTTAATTAGTTTAATGTTTTTTTTTTTTTTTTTCTAATTTGAATGTAACTTGGCTAGCAAGCAATAGATTAGTATATGAACAGAACAGGTGTAGCTTTAAGTTTTCTTGTATTGTATTGTAGGAGTTCTGCAAAATTCGTGTGTAGTGTACCGATTACGAATTGAGTGTGTGTTGATTAAGTTGAATTGTTCAAAGCACTTTGTTTGTGCTGATTGCTTTCTACTTGTGTTGATTCCCACTTGTAGGTTTAACAAAAGTGGAACTGGATTTGAAAATTAAAATCGAAATCGTGAATTGTTCATGTCCTCGAATCGAAGTTGCAGAGTTGAAAATGCAACTGAAACTGAAAATGAATATGAATTTAAATTTGAAAAAGATATTGAATTTGAAACTTGTTAGAGCATTTGAGACCGTTGGTACTTGTGTTTATTAGGTTTAGGTTTGCTTTGTAATGTTTAGAAAGTTACCGGGGCTGAAAGTGCAATTATTGTAAAGTTCCCTGTGGCAGCGTATTTAATATGTCTGATTGTATATATATGTGATCCGGATCTTGTTTGGGACTCACAAAGCTGAATTGGACAGCCGTTCAAGGTGTTACATGGCGGAGTATCGGCGCTAATAGCGGAGGCATTGGCGAGTATGGGGGCACACATGGCGTCAGGGTGGAAGAGAGTGGCCGGATTACAATTAAGCATCAATCACCTGAGGCGTGCTGACCTAGGGGATCTCGTATTCGCTGAAGCAACTCCAATCCACGCAGGCAAAACGATTCAGGTCCGTTTTGTCTGATTTCAAATCTAAATCTATATGATGTTGGTGTAATCGATGGTGATTTGAGCAGGTATGGGAGGTGAGGCTGTGGAAGATTGATCCTGTAAATTCAGAAAAAAGGTCACTTATATCATCATCAAGAGTTACTTTGATTACTAACTTGCCTGTTCCTGAAGATGGCAAAGATGCTGCTAAATATCTAAAGAAGTATGCGAAATTATGAGCACGGTAATGCTAAAGAGACACCACCCTCAAATCTCTATACCAGCATGTCTATTACATCATACTACCCGTATCACATTATACCGCCCGTATGAGATGTCATTAATATCTAGATATTGTGTTTGTTACTGGTGTTTCTTTAGCCAACCCCTAATTATATCCCGTAAAATGTATGTAGATGTGTCAAACTAGTTGTTAATATGCTCCAAATTGGATGAGCATCTTCTTTCAAATGAATAAAACTATAAAAGAAATTAGATGATAATCTATTCTTGCTTTTTTTAGTTCCTGCATAAGCTTGGATTGTGATGAAATTAATGTTATGGGAGAGAGGAAGAAAATGCCATTTAGGCTCTACATTTTGATGCCTTTATTGGTTAATTATCCCTGACAATTATGATGATTTCTTTGAGCCTTTGTTGTATGCAAGTGATTATTGGTTTTGTTTCATTTTTGCAGTTGGTTCATGTATAATCATATTCGTGCTTCGGGTTGATTTTTGTATTATCTGATTGCGTCTGCCAGTGTCTCTCTATATATATACACCATAATGTAGATGTGATTAGAGATACTAATCAGGTGTCACATGCTTCAGTTGTATTTTGAATTCTTAACTTAAAAGATATATGTTTAGTTATACATGCTTAGACTTGATCTCTTTGTGTAAAAACTTATGTTGGCATTATAGAAGAGATACATCAAGATTAATCTGAATCTTGGTAATAGGAATAGTAAAATCAAGGAGTCTTGTATAAATCCTGAAATTTTCACTTCGAATTAGTTTATAAAAGATGTGTTAGGTTGTATACTTAAAGAGTAAGTTTATTGTTAAGTGATCATTCAGAAGTTATGGCACTGATAATTTGCTTAATATGAATGTATCTTGAATGGGGAATGAGTGCCGCGCTTAAAATCGACTTGAAAAACAAAAGTGATTTGTTTGGTTTTGTCGAGACCATGTTTGGTCGATTCACACGGTTGAACCGCTTATTGACCCTCTTGGTGTGCACCACTTCCTCTTGCTTCGATGTTTAATCTCTTATTATCATTTGGTGCTGATATCGACTTATGTATTATACTTGTCTAGGTGTAGTTCATGAACATAATATTTAAAATTACTACTTGTCACATTTCTTAATGATCGTTTATACATGCACTATTCATCTGATGATGACTTATGTAGGTGCACTTGTCACATGTTAATTTTAATCATAAAAAGGTGTGAATTTAGGTTCTAAAAGTATATTTTATGTATGCACTAATCATCTGATGATGACAAAAGATAGTGTGACTTGTATCATAAGTGATTAAATACTTGGATGATCTATTCTTATTACCCTTGGCTCAAAAGACCTGTTTTGAACATAGGTCCTCTAATCGATTACCCGTTCTATGATTGTAGTTGTACAAACATAAGTATAGTCAGCGATTAATCGCTAGTCGACCGGTAACTGAGTAATTTTTTGTTAATCAGTCCACTAATCGCTAGTCGGCTCTAGTTAGCCGCAGCCAAAAATCGGCGATTCCGGCCAGACTCTGGCCAAAAAACGTGTAAATTCCGAGCAGTTTTCAACCAAATCATGTGAATTCCGGCGATTAATCTTGTATACTTATAAAAATGAGCCGAGGAGAAGTTAAAACTCATCTACTTAAAATATTTACCTATAAAAATGTGTGTATATATACATAAAACTGAAAATTACACATAAAAATCTCAATCTCGGTTCCTCACCGGCCGACTAGCGCGTAACGCTTTTTACAACCTTGGTTGCATACACACTTATACATAATATGTTTTCATATGGATTCTAAAAATATGAACATGTGATTTACATGCCGGCAACAATAACCATATGCCCATAACATGATCTTCATTGTGTCCAAACAACAAAGTGATTTAGTGTAAAGAAGGTAAGAAACCAAAACCAAGCGGAAGAACTGCGGTTGATAGGGGAATTCATGGTCCGGTTTTTGACAGGTTTTAGGCCATAATGATTTTCATCATAGACCAAAATCAAACATTTGAAAACTGAAACTGATCCTAAACCAAAAATATTAAAAAAATGGTAACATAACTAATAATAAACTGTATAAAAAACACATAAAGTTGATATCAGTTTAAAGAGATTCAAATTGATTTCTTCGATTGCGATTATTACATATGTACCGCTTGTAATTAGCAACAAATAATTAGCGAAGTGGGATTGTAGTAGCAATTAACAAATAATTTTATTTCTGTAGAGGTATGGTATTGATTATCAAGACAAACATGAACACAAATAAAATGCCACTTCATTAAACACACGTCTAGATTTAAGTCTAGAAACAAGAACGCAATCATGGAGATTGATGATGAGATAAACAAACAAGAACAAGAATCGCAGGTCAAAAATCAGCTCAAAGGTGAATTAAGTTGATTATAGACTAAGGAACGGGATCAGGAGAAACGCTCAAAAGTGTGAGAACGGTGAGAACATATCCTGGCCCAACATGTGGCTCGCGATATAATTAGGGCGTATGGGCTTTTTTGTCATTTTATCTTCTGCTTTTCTCGTTCCGCTTTTCACAATTTTGTTTTATTTTTTGGGTTTAAGATTTTTGGCGTTAAGCAAATTCAATAATTAATGGCATTTTAATGGTTTCATTGTATTAACATTTTGGCGTTTTTGGCGTTTTTGGCGTTTTTCAAATCGTATGCCATTGGACCCCCACGGGGTCAGAAAATCTCTCTGAATGGCGTTTTAGACAATATGGTCCATTGTTCTATTATTTTTTATATTCATTTTGGCGTTTGTTGTATCTTGGCGTTTTACAATTGTAAAATTATATTACAACCACAGGGAAAAAAATAGAAGCGAAGAAAATAAGTTAAAAATTCTAATTAGATCTCTCTTCACAATCTTCACTGTCATCAGTCTCTCCATTCTTTAATAGTACAAGAACTGTCACCAAATATATGGCGTTTTATGTAAAACTTAACAAACCCATCGGTTTGATTATTTTGCCTGCTCGTCTGTTGAAGTGGTTTTTTTGTGGATGTTTGGGGATATAGATCTATGACGTGTGGGTGAGTTTTTCGCTTTTTCTTCATCTTGATCTTCATCTTTATAATCATCCCACTCTTTAGTGTCATTGATTTGTTCTCCTCATCCAAGCCTTCTTCAAGAACAAAGAACACAAAATGACATACGATTGTCATCAGTATCTTTTTCTTGAAGATTTGTCCATCCCATGCAGCAACATCTTACTGAGTTACTCTCCTCACCTAACAATTTATTCAGTGAAACTTCACGAAGAACAATACTGAATATCCAAGAAAGCATATTAGCTATCTTTTATTTTTTTAATTTTTTGGCTTTTTTACAGTGAGTGGTATTTAGTAGTATTGGCGTTTGTTTTTTTGGTTTGATTAAATGGAAGTTGCTGAGAGGTATCATTTTATATGATGTCTTTTTGGCGCGTAGGTTATACGGTGCATTATTATAATAAACTATTCGTCGTTTCAATTATTGTTTTGTAATTATTGTTTTTGATAGCTTTTATCTCTGAAGTCTGTAACACGTCCCATCTTTCAAGTTTGGCGTTTTAGATTCTAATATTATAAATTATCCGTCTATTCAGTTTTACTGTTTTTGTAGTTACTATTTCTAGTTACATTTTCAAGTTTGGTTTTTATTTTTTTTTATTAATTTTTGGGTTTTTTATAATATTTGTCCAAAGTAATTTTATTATAGTTTGTTAGTTTTTTGGGCGTTTTATGGCATGATGGCGTTTTGACAAGCATTGAATGTGTGGTTTTTTTATTACATATGGCGTTGTTATTATATAACAATCAACTGAAAAAGAAAATTATTAAAATATGTATAAACAATGGATCTTTCAAATCTTCACTGTCACCAGTCTCTTTCTTCTTTTGAAGCATCTTCACTGGCTGTTTCGACTTTCGTATGATTTATTTTGATTTTTTATTTTTGTTTTTTGAAGTAAGTTTTTTGTCGCCGTGTGGAAGCACAAAGTCTGAAATCAGCCTCTTTTTATTGAATATTTGTCCATCCCATGCAACAAAATGTTATTAAGTTTACATCCTTCAGCGAACAATCTTTTGAATTTCCAATGAACGATGTTTGATTTTTTAACTTTTTGGCGTTATACCGAGAGAAAATAATGCCACTAAATAAAAGCACATTAAAATTCTAATTTTGATCATGCTAAATCAATAATGTTTTTTGTATGGTGATGGACAACATTGTTAATCCTCAGTTAACAAAGATGTCTGACAATGTTGTCCATCCCATACAGCTAAACTTTATTGACAACAACCCTCAATAATTTTTTTGTATGTTTTGGCGTTATAAATTGAACCGAAGTTTGGTTTTAGAGGATATTTGATGTTTGAGTTTTTTGGCGTTTCTAAGACGAATGGTATATATTAAATATGGCGTTTGGGTTTTTTTGTGTTTTAATTGAATGTCTGATATGTTGTATATATAGGATGTTTTTGGTGGTTTTTTTAGGCGGGATTTTATTATAATTAAGTTTGACGTTTTATATTTAATGGCGTTTTTAGATTTAGGATGGGGTGTGCTATTGTAGGGTTAAGGCGTTATTTTTAATGGCGTTTTATTTCATGAGATGGCGTTTTGTGTGGAGAGGTCAAAAGACTTTTTTACCCTTAATGAAGCGCGCCAGAGTAATAAAACTGATGTTATTTACGAAAACGCCACCGCGTCATCTAGTCCATAGATTGTTTTAATCTGACGCTCCATAACCGTTCTCACACTTTTCACCGTTTTCTCTAAATCCTGACCCTATAGCCTAAAATTATGGTGATTTTTTGGTCGAAAATCAATCATAGGTCGTCTTAGAGGAACACGAGTCATGGAACAAGTATGAGCTGTGTTCAAACTCTAATCTAGTCAGGCCGTTGGGTGGACTTATAAAGTGGTTGGTTGATTTGAATTATGTCTGCTAACCCTAGGTAAGGGGCCGAGGAGCAATCAAGGCCTACGAACAATGACAAATATATGAATGTTCGGTAGGGGTGGCAAGATATAACAATCCTTAATGAATTTTTACTAGAGACATGTGAAAAGGTCTCTTGATAATCAATTCTCTCTTTCTGGGTGTAGCTCTTTGCAACCAATCTCACTTTATAGCATACAATGTTACCATTTGGATCCAGTTTTGTTTTAAATACTTGTTACATCCTACGGGTTTGACACTGTTGAGTAATTCCACCAAATCCCAAATGTCATTTTTCTTCATGGGTTTAAGCTCATCATTTATTGTTTTATTTCATTCGGAAGAGTGGACATTGTTAATGGTTTCATTGTAAAAAATATGATCATTAAGCTAAACGACAAAACGAGCATTACTATGATGAAAACAAGATTTTTTCATGACAAAGGCCAAAGCACGGGGCGTGCCTAGTATGCCACACCCTTCATGTTTCCCCTTAAGTGAATCCAAACGAAGGTGGTCTCTAAAAGAGTTGACCATACCAGTTGTCACACCCCGATATTTCCCCATATTACCAGTGGGCCCGGAGGGGAGTATTGTGACGTAGTTGATATCATCATAGTCAATATACACAATATGATAGCACAGCGGAAGGCTTTGGTAGATAATTACTATTACAAACCATAGTGTCCGAGTGTCCAAAATGAAAGAATATACAGACTGGTTGTGATAGAGATCCACAGGCGGATCATAAAAACAAAGTACAAGAAACTGAAATAACAGAGTTCAGGCATCTAAGGATTTACAAGACCCTCTTATTTGACACCAAGTAGCTCCAGCCTAATTTCGAGAGGTACCTGTCACTTAGTCTTTGGAAAATACGTCAGTTTTCACTGGTAAATACAATTAACCGACTCATTTGAAAAGAGTTTATGAAAATTGATTTAAGTGCACAAAGCACAAACCATTTATAACTTGGGACAATCTTCATATAAAATTTTGTATACAGTTTTACATGTTTTTCATACATATGGGGCCGGTTTGGAAGCCGGTCATGATTAACCGACTCACCACTATAAAACCCACAAAGGAGTTATCCCCAACATGTGGGTTATTTAGCATTTGCATCTGTCAGGTGTATGCCTACACCCCGTGCATAGGTCGTGGCCATTTTTAAATGAAATGAGCCGAGGATATCCAGGACACGGTCGTTAACCCCCAATGTTTATGTTATCAAACAAAACACATTAAAACGGGTTATGTAATTTGTTAATCACAATCCGATTAAATAATTTCATACCCGACCAAGCGGTATTATTATACCGTATCCCAAGCCCATATAAGGAAAATAAGTTAAAAGTATTTACCTGAGCTAGATGTGAAGGAATATAACTCAGCAGTATGTTTCCTAAAGCCTTATGTAAATACCTTCTACCGAAGCTACTTAATATGTATAGAAGGTTTAATAACCTATTAGGATGCTAACGGGTCTTTATTTAAGTCAGCCGGTTAGTTTGAAAGATACATTGCGGTTCGAAACGCTAGATTAAGCGGAGACCGGAATAGAATGTGATTTAGACCCGATAAGTTTGGATACTTGTATAACATGGGTAAACTAAACACATTCTGGATTTTGAAGATTTAATGATAAGGTTAAACCCATTTTGACTAATTTATGTAAACTAGTTACATAAACCGAACCGAACGCATAATTGCATAACGGGTAGCCAAATGAATTATATACAAGTCCCAAATGTTATTATGCTTAAGATATGTTAATACATCAGTGAGATATTAACATGTATGCCCAAAAAGTATTTAAAACCAAATTAAGTCCCGTAAGGGCATTTTGGTCATTTTAATATTTATAAAAGGGATTTAATAGTAAACTGAGGTTCTGGTATAAAACAGATAGTAAAAATATTTATTTTATCAAGTTACTTCAGTAAGATATCATACATATGTGAGGGTTACCATTTATGGCCAAACTATGCCCCGAAAGGGTATTTTGGTCATTTCACATATGCTTTTAAGGACATATTTGGAAGTCTGAGTTCATGACTTATGCCTACTGTAATAATATTAAAATTTATTTATAGATTCAGTAGGTAACAAGTTTTTGGTGCTAATTATGGTTTTAAACCATACTATGCACCTTTATTAGCGTAAAAATCGCTAATTGACGATACTTGATATGTTTATGTGATTCTGAGATTTTAATCAGCCTTGAATGCTTAAAAATATTTTATTTTTCATAACAAATTAGTAGAAAAAGGTTTGGCATGCTAATCACATGTAAATCACATTTTATTAGTCAAAAGGGCATTATCGTCAATTAAGGAATTTACGCAAGAACTCTATGTTATGGTCAGTAAAAAATCTGACCCAACATTCCAAAAATTCCTAAATATGATATCATAACAGTAGGTAATAATTTTTGGCTCAAAATCCATGTTTAAACATGATTTATGCTTAAAATGTAATTTAATTAACAAAAAGTTTCGTTTTACGATATCTTGCATAACTCTAGTTTGAGACCAGAAATTGATGTCAAATTTATTTGACTTACTTATATATCAGAAATAAGGCTTTTTGTCCTCTCACATTTTCAAAAATCTCGTTTATATAACATAAGGGCATAATGGGCATTTACAAGCATAATAACGGAAATTAGCATATAATTCAGATTACTAATGACCATGTAATATAACCTCAGAGGGTTATACTACAACATAATGTGGTCCTAATGGAAGCTTAAAATATAGAAAAATTAAGCTTAATCGGGTCAGAACTGAAAGTCAAAGCAAAAGTCAAGCTTTTGCGACTTTCGGTTGCGAACCGACCCTAAACTCAGAATTGTCGGGTTGAACATGCCTAAACATGTTCTAATAATAGTTACTAAGTTATTAGAGTGATAAAATATAATTTATAATCTCTGCATTATTAGTTTTAATTATTATTTACAATTTTGTCCAGTTTGACTTTTAAATTAAATAGTTTGACCCGACAATTAACTAAGCAAACGAAATAATTAGGAGGTGCTCTTTTAAGGGATTAACACCTACCTAATTATGGTCACATAACCATATTCATTCCGAACAATGGCTGGACCATTTGAGTTTAAACCGAGAGTCAAAGCTAATTTACGTAACTTTGACTTTTCGGTTTTTAATTAAGAAAACTGAACTAAAAAGGGGGCTAAGACACTTACAAAGGGTCCTAGCAATCTTTTCTACTAGAATGAGCTCCCTTTTTGGTCAGGAACCTCCAGATTTGAGAGAAGAAGTAATAGTTTGAAGTGTGCAAGTGAAATGGTTCATATGAGGGTCTATTTATACTTGAAGACCATGAATCAAGATCATAGCAGGTGTTATAGGGATGTTTAGGATCACCCCAGGTGTCCTAGTGGTATTATAAAACCAACAACAAGCTCCTAGTATTGATTTGGATGAGTTTAAGTCGGTTAAGAGCAGAAACCTGCAGCTGGCAACAAAATTCTGAGCTGGGCAGTCTCTCGCGGGCCGCGTAGGACTCAAGGGGAGTCTACGCGCTCCGCGACAACCTTGAAATCAGGTTAAAGTTGTTTCTTGCTTGGCAGTTTCAGTCCCTGGTCCTTTAAAACTTTATTTAACTTCATTTTAGGCACAAAAGGCCCTTGTAGTTAGTTTGTAGAGGATCATGGGAGTATAACCAAACCCCGTTAGGCCCGGTTTTGTTAAACGATCACCGAAATCACAAGTTTCTAAACATTGACGCTTTTAACCCTAGTTCTTGGAAACTTGCATAATGATCTCGAGGCCACGTGAAACTGATATCACTTATTCTTGAGAGTATATTTGAACATTACGAAGCCCCGGGTTCGTTAAAAGGTCACTCAGAGGTAAGAATTAACATGTTGACACGTTTAACCCCTTTAGTTTATAATCTTTCGATTATTTTCACAAACGGCTTCTTATATCCAAATAATTACTCATTTAAGAATATATTCTTCGTGTATGGTCATTCAGAGGCACAAGTTTGGCATGTTGACACTTTTAGTCCCTTCGCATACATATTTTTTTGTCGTTTGTCAACTTTAGTCCATCGAACCCAACTTTCACATGTTTAGAGTTTAGGACACGTGTCTTCACATAAATGGGCATGTTTTTACGAGGTATCACATCCTCACCCCCTTAAAAGAAATCTCGACCCGACATTTATTGAAACAAGTGAGGGTACTTCTGTCGCATAGTGGACTCAACCTCCCACGTATATTCAGGGCCTCTATGGGCATCCCATTTAACTTTCACTATAGGCACGTGCTTCCTTCGGAGATTTTAACCTATCGATCCTCGATCGATATAGGTGTTTCAACAAACCTCAGGCTTTCATCAATCTGTACGTCTTTATGAGACATTGCTAGCAATTCATCAGCTAGACATTTCTTTAAATTACAGATGTGGAACACATTGTGAATTCCACTAAGCTCCTCAGGCAAGTTCAGCTTATAAGCTACACTGCTGACACATTTGATGATTTCGAATGGTCCGATATATCTTGGGCTTAGCTTGCCCTTCTTACCAAAATGCATCACACCTTTCCAGGGTGATACCTTTAGTAAGACTTTGTCGCCTACCTCAAACTTTAGAGGTTTTCGCCTCTTATCTGCATAGCTCTTCTGTCTATCTCTGGCATCTTTTAGGCGTTCACGAATTTGGACAATCTTGTCCGTCGTTTCAAGGACTATTTCAGGTCCTGTCAATTGAGTTTCTCCTACCTCCGCCCAACAAACAGGCGTTCTGCATTTCCTCCCATACAATGCCTCAAAAGGCGCAGCCTGAATGATAGTATGGTAGCTATTATTATAAGAGAACTCGATCAACGGTAGGTGGTCATCCCAGCTACCACCCAAATCAATAACGCATGCACGAAGAATGTCTTCCAAAGTTTGAATTGTACGCTCACTTTGTCCATCTGTTTGAGGATAGTAAGCAGTACTAAAATTCAAACGAGTTCCTGATGATTGTTGGAAGCTTTTCCAAAAATGAGAGGTGTATCTAGTATCTCTATCGGATATAATAGACACTGGCACTCCATGGAGAGATACTATCTCATCCACATACAATTGAGCTAGCTTGTCAGAGCTATGGGTCTCCTTGATGGGTAAGAAATGTGCTGACTTAGTCAGTCTGTCAACTATAACCCATATAGTATCATTTCCATGTCTTGTTTTAGGTAACTTGGTTATAAAATCCATGGTTACCATCTCCCACTTCCATGTGGGAAGTTCCGGCTGTTGTAGCAAACCTGACGGCTTTTGATGTTCAGCTTTAATCTGAGCACATGTCAGACATTTAGCTACATGTGTGGCTATAGATTTCTTCAAACCTATCCACCAATAATTGGCTTTCAAATCTTGATACATTTTGTCACCTCCAGGATGAACTGAGTATCTGGAATTATGAGCTTCCTGGAGGATTATATCTCTAAGTCCTCCATGGATAGGAACCCAGATCCTACCATTCAATCTGAGGATTCCATCCTTACCAGGTGTTAACTGTTCAGTAGTTACACCTAATTTCTCGTTTGAAAGATTAGTTTCCAAAACAGCTTCCTTTTGAGCAGCTAACAGTCTTTCATTCAAACTGTTCTTAAGTTCGATGCTCTTGGCATTAATCCTTATAGGTTTAATCCTTTCCTTTCTGCTCAATGCATCTGCGACTACATTCTCTTTACCAGGATGGTAGCGAATTTCACAATCGTAGTCATTCAAGGTTTCCATCCAACGGCGTTGCCTCATATTGAGATCCTTTTGATTAAACAAGTGTTGGAGACTTTTGTGATCTAAATATATCACACATTTAGTTCCATATAAGTAATGTCTCCACAATTTAAGTGCAAATATAACGGCACCCAACTCCAAATCGTGGGTGGTGTAATTCTTTTCATGCACCTTTAGTTGTCGTGACGCATAGGCAATCACCTTGCCTCTCTGCATAAGCACACAACCCATGCCGGTGTGTGAAGCATCACAGTACATGATAAATTCTTCTATCCCTTCAGGCAATGTCAATACAGGAGCATTGCTCAATTTCTGCTTAAGAATCTCAAAAGACTCTTGTTGTTTAGGACCCCCAATCAAACTTTACATTCTTGCGGGTCAGTGCAGTTAATGGTGCAGCTATCCTTGAGAAGTTCTCAATGAATCTTCTATAGTAACCCGCTAACCCCAGAAAGCTGTGGATTTCAGTCGGAGTCTTAGGTGCCTCCCAGTTCATGATTGCTTCTATTTTAGCGGGATCCACTTGGATACCACGCTCGTTCACCACATGTCCAAGGAATTGGACTTCGTGAAGCCAAAATTCGCACTTGGAGAATTTAGCATACAGTTTCTCCTGTCGTAGCAATCCTAAGATACATCGAAGATGTTTCTCGTGATCAACTTGATTACGAGAATAGATAAGTATGTCGTCAATAAAGACAATGACAAACTTGTCTAGGTACGGCTTGCAGACTCGATTCATGAGGTCCATGAATGTTGCAGGTGCGTTAGTGAGCCCGAAAGACATCACTAAGAACTCATAGTGGCCATACCTCATTCTAAATGTTGTCTTGGGTACATCTTCAGTTCTAACCTTGAGTTGATGATACCCAGATCTTAAATCAATCTTCGAAAAAAAACTCGCTCCTTGGAGTTGATCGAATAAGTCATCTATCCTGGGTAAAATATAACGATTCTTAATAGTCACTTTGTTCAGCTCGCGATAGTCAATGCATAGACGCATTGACACATCTTTCTTCTTTACAAATAATATGGGTGCTTCCCAAGGCGATGAGCTAGGTTGTATAAAACCTTTTGTCAACAAGTCATCCAATTGGGTTCTCAACTTCTCCATTCCAGTAGGAGCTAAACGGTATGGAGCTCGTGCAATTGGTGCCGCTCTTGGTAGAATGTCTATCCTGAATTCAACTTGCCTCTCAGGAGGTAATCTAGGTAGTTCATCAGGAAAGACATCAGGGTATTCAGAAATGATTGGAATGTCTTCAATCTTGGGTTTCGGTTCATCAACTGTCACTTGTGCCATGTAGATGACACATCCGTTCTTCAGACACTTGGATGCTTTGAGTATAGATACATTGTCGGGCAAACCATAGTGTGTATCTCCATGAATGGTGACTAATTCACTAGATGGGGTTTTGATGTTAACTAGTTTCTTATCGCAGGCAATTTGACCTTGGTTATACGATAACCAATCCATGCCTAAAACTACATCAAACCCTGCCAATTTCATTGGCAAGAGAGATAGCGGGATAGAATGATTCTTAATGGATATAAAGCATCCATCAAGAAGAGTCGAAGCAGTTTCTAAGGTACCATCTGCGAGCTCTACCTCATATTTTATGTCTAGAGTTTTAATAGGCAGATTCAGTAATTTACTAAACTTATGGTCTACAAATGACTTATCAGCACCTGAATCGAATAAAACTCTAGCATAAATATCATTAATGAGGAAGGTACCTGTTATAACGTTCTCGTCATTCACCACCTCCCCGGCGTTCATCTAAAAAACCCTAGCATTGGTTTTCTTCTCCTCTTTAGGCTTCTTGGCATTCTTAGGGCAATTAGTCTTAATGTGCCCTTTTTCATTGCAACCATAGCAGGTTGCATCCTTGATGTTTCGGCACTCCACAGTTTTGTGCCCTTTCTTTTTGCAGATTCCGCAAGGCTTGGCTTGCGGATCCTGAGTGCACTTCCCAAAGTGCCTTCTATCACAAATTTTACACCTGGGTTTGTCACCAGGCTGACCTTTCTTAAACCTCGAACTACCCTTCTTCTTCTTATTCGACTGATGAGATTGATCATCTTCTCGTTTTCTCTTCCCGTCCTCAGTGATCTTCCTTGACTTACTTCTTATTGCGTCCAGAGTTAAAGACAGTGAAAGATCCACAACTTATCTATAAGAAGTAGGCTTAGAAGCCTTAACATTCCCCTTGATTTCAGGGGCTGAACCGCCAATGAACGCGCAATGCGTTTTGGCTCTGGAGTGACCAAATACGGGATGAGCCGAGACATCGAGTTAAAACTAGTAACATAAGATCTACAATCCAGATCTTTCATGACCAATGTGAGGAAATCAGTCTCTACCTTTTCCACTTCATGCTGTGGGCAGTAGGTGTATTTTATAAGGTCAACAAATTCAGCCCAAGAAAGGTTATATAGGGGGATCTTCCCTGTGGATTGCACTAAAGCTTTCCACCATGCTAGAGGGTCACCTTTGAAGGACTATGACACAAACTTAACAACGTCCTCCTTGGCACACCCACTGATATAAACTATTGTCTCCATCTCATCCAACCATTTCATGCAATCAAAAGCTCCCTTTTCTCCAGTGAAATCTCTTGGTTTACAAGAGACGAAGTATTTGTAGGTACATCCCTTGTTGTACCTAGGAGTCTGATTCAGCACGATATTTTGAGGTTCAGACCTTTGATTGGGTGAATGTTGTGAATCATCCTTTCTTGAAGTATGTTGTTTTGAAAGGGTCTTTGAATGAGTTTTAGATCGAACATTGCTTGGTTCTTTAAACATCTCATTCACAGCTTGAGCAACCGTTGTGTTTATCATGGCCTGAAGTTCGGCGCCAGTAACATTTATTTTCGTATTATTATTATTGTCTCCTTCCATAGGATGACTATTAGCTTCATCGGAGCCAGCCATGATTTGAGCACTGAATTCAAACAATAATGATTTATTTAAATCATGTATTAAATCATCGTATCTGATGATTAAATGGTCTTTGTGTTAATAAACCATATAGACCATTTTAATTAATAAGTCAAAATCTACTTGTCACATCCCGATATTTCCACGTATTACCGGTGGGCCCTGTGGGGAGTATTGTGACGTAGTTGATATCATCATAGTCAAATAATCACAGTTAATGCACATCGGAAGTCTAGAAAGTAAAATATTGATACACACCGAAATATAAAGTATAAAGAAATATTACACAAACGGTTGTGAGTGGATCCACAGGCGGATCTAAAACAGTAAGTAAATATTGTTCAACAGACTTTAAGTACAAAGAGCTTGCAATACTCTTTAACTAATACTCAGGAGCTTCCAGCCCATTTTGTGTAGTACCTGCACTTAATCTTTTTAAAAATACGCCAGTTTACACTGGTAAATACAATTAACTGACTCTTTTGAAAAGTTTTTATAAAATTGGTTTGGATGCACAAGGCATAAAATCTTTTATAACTTGGGACAGTTATTTAAAATAATCTTGTATACAAATTTACATGTTTGTCGTACGTTCGAGGCCTGGTTAGAAGTGCCGAGAGAAGATTAATAGACACACCACCAGTATAAACCCACAAGAAGTTTCCTCACGAGTGAGATACCGTTTTACATACGCAACTGTCAGGTGTATGCCTACACCTCGTGCTTAAGTCGTGGCCATTTCAAATGAATGAGCCGAGGATATCCAGGACACGGTCATATTAACCCCCAAATGCTTTGTATCAAACAAAACAGATTAAAATGGGTTATCTCAATGATTTAACCACTAATCGATTAAATATTCAATACCCGACCAAGCGGTAATAATTTACCGTATCCCAAGCCCGTATAAGGGAAAATAAGTTAAAAGTATTTACCTAAGCTAAATGTAAATTTTACTCAGCCGTATATTTTAATCAGCAAGTGCAAGTAGCTTTTACTAGGCTCCTAATCTGGAACGAAGGTTTTTAATAACCTATTAGATTCCTAACGAGTCTTATTTAAGTTATAACTTAGACCGGTTAGTTTTCTAGAAAGGTTTACGGTTCAAAACGCATGATTAAGCGAAGATCGGATTAGAATGTGATTTAGACCCAACAAGTATGAAGACTTGTATAAAATGGGTAAACTAAATACATTCTAGATTTTGAAGTAAAAATGATAAGGTTTGACCCGTTTCGGCTAATTTATGCAAACTAGTTACATAAACCGTACCGAACGCGTATATGCATAACGGGTAACCGAAAGTATCATGTACAATTTCCATGAGTTATTATGCTTAAAATATGTTGTGATATCAGTAGGATATCTTCCATTATGCCCAAAACGAATTTAAAACCAAATTAAGCCCCGAAAGGGTATTTTGGTCATTTTAAAGTTTATAAAAGAGGTTTAATAGCAATCTGAGATTATGGTATAAAATGTTCAGTAAAAACATTTATTTTATGTTGTTATATCAGCAAGACATCATACATATGTGTGTTTAATCATTTATGGCCAAACTATGCACCATAGGGGCATTTTGGTCATTTCACGTATGCTTTTAAAGTTAAATTTGGAAATCTGAGTTCAAGACTTATACTTACTGTTAAAGTATACAAATTTATTTATAAAATTAGTAGGTAATAAGTCTTAGGCGTTAAGTATGGTTTTAAACCATACTATGCGCCTAATAAGCGTAAAAGTCGGTATTTGACGATATTTGAGATGTTTATAAAATTTTGAAGTTTTGATCAGTCTTGAATGCTTAAAATATTTTATTTAATATATAACATCAGTAGAAAAAGTTTTGGTATGTAAATGATATGTAAAACTCATTTTATTAATGAAAATGGCATTATCGTCAATTACCGAGTTTACACAAGAACTCGATCAGTATAAAATTTGAAAATTTTTTCCAAAAATCCCTATATATTATATCATAATAGTGGGTAGCAAGTTTGGTGCCAAAAATTGGGTTTAAATATGATTTATGCCAAAAATGCTATTTAATTAACAAAAAGTTATTGTTTTATGATATCTTGCATAACTTTTATTTTAGACCAAAAACTGATGTCAAATTTTTAGGACATAATTATATATCAACAATAAAGGTTTTTGTCCTCTCACATTTTCAAAAATCTTGTTTTTATATCAAAAGGGCATATTGGTCAACTTTTAAGCATTTAACGGAAACATGCAAATGACCTCTGATTTCTAAGGGACCGTGTAGTATGACCTCAGAAGGCTATACTAGCATATAATATGGTCCTAAAGGAACCATAAGGCATAACTAAACTAAGCTAAATCGGGTCAGAACTGAAAGTCAAAGCAAAAGTCTACTTTTGCGACTTTCGGTTGCGAACCGAGCCTAAACTCAGAATTGTCGGGTTGAACATGCCTAAACATGTTCTTATATTATTTACCAAGTTATTTATGTGATAAAATGTATTTTATAGCTTCTACATTATCAGTTGTAATTTATTTTGTAAAAACTGACTCGTTTGACTTTCTGTTAAGTAGTTTGACCCGACAATTGACCAAGTAAATGTGATAATTAGGAGGTACCCTTTTAAGGGTTTAACACCTACATAATTACCAAGACATAGCCACTTTCAATTTGAATAATGGCTGGACCGTTAGTGATTAATCACAAAGTCAAAGCATCATTACGATAACTTTGACTTTCGATCATTAAGCTAATAAAATCTTAACTAGAGAAGCTAAGAACACTCACAATAGTACTTAGCACGAAAATTCAACTAGAGAAAGCTTCCTTGAACACCAGGATGCTTCAGGGAATGAGTTGTGAAGTGAAAACTTTAAGTGTGCAAGAACAAGTGAACCTCAAGGCCCTTTATATAGGAAATGGGAGAGTTCTAGGATCATTGCAGCTGTATTAGGGAGTCACCAGATGTTTACAAGTGTTCCCATGTCAGTAAAAACCGTTTACAGGCCCCTGGTAATGAAAAACTAGCATGCGGTGGAGGAGCTGCAACATGCAGCTGTGCAGTATTCTGTCGCTGGCGACTCAGTCGCGGCCCG
The DNA here is from genome assembly GCA_030545235.1 of Helianthus tuberosus. Classification (NCBI taxonomy): domain Eukaryota; kingdom Viridiplantae; phylum Streptophyta; class Magnoliopsida; order Asterales; family Asteraceae; genus Helianthus; species Helianthus tuberosus. The sequence continues at coordinate 59,709,483 of CM060375.1, forward strand.
CGAAGACATCAGAGGGAGTCTTCGCGGCCCGCTTGAACCTATTAATCCGGTAAAAACTTTCTCAGCTTTGCAATTTCAGTCCCTGATCCATATTTAGTTTAAATAACTTTCATTTATTGCACTTGTAACCCCCATAGTTAACTTTTAAGGGTCTTGGATTATAAAACAAACATCGTTAAGCTTCCGGTTAGATACGAAGTCACCCGAAAGGTCTTATTTGCATCGAAACTTCAAGTATTCAGTATCCAACATTCACGAGAGTATAAATAAAATATTACAATGCTTTCGGGATCGCTTAAAGGTCACTCAGAGGTAACATTTAACATGTTGACACGTTCAACCCCTATGCTTTGGGAAACTTTAAAATTTGTAAGCACAACGGCTTTCTTCGTGCGATAATTTATTCATTAAACATATGAACGTTATGTGAAGTCAATCAGAGGCACGAATTTGGCATGTTGACATTTTTGGTCTTTCCACATATATCCTTACACTGTTTGACAACTTTAGTCCCTCGAAATCAATTCATGATAGTTTAGAATTTATGACACGTGTCCTTATTACATTGGACGTGATTTTGCGAGGTGTTACATCCTCACCCCCTTAAAAGAAATCTCGACCTCGAGATTTACTGAAATAAATAAGGGTATTATTGTTTCATCATGGATTCAACTTCCCACGTATATTCTGGGCCTCTACGGGCATCCCATTTCACTTTGACGATCGGCACATTCTTTCTTCGAAGCTTCTTAACCTGTCAATCCTCGATCGATAAAAGGTTCTCAACAAATTTTAAGCTTTCGTCAATTTGCACGTCCTTATGTGACATTGTTAGCGATTCATCGGCTAGACATTTCTTTAAATTGCAAAAGTGGAATACATTGTGAATTCCACTAAGCTCTTCGGGTAGATTCAGCTTGTAAGCTACAGTTCCGACACATTTGATGATCTCGAATGGTCCTATGTACCTTGGGCTCAGCTTGCCCTTTTTGCCAAAACGCATCACCCCTTTCCAGGGTGACACCTTGAGTAGCACTTTATCACCAACTTCAAATTTTAGAGGTTTTCGCCTCATATCTGCGTAGCTTTTCTGCCTGTCCCTGGCAGCTTTCAGACAAACACAGATCTGAACAATCTTGTCCGTCGTCTCCAGGACTATATCAGGTCCTAATAGTTGGGTTTCCCCAACTTCTGACCAACAAACTGGCGTTCTACACTTTCTTCCATACAAAGCTTCGAAAGGTGCGGCTTGGATGCTCGAATGATAACTATTGTTGTATGAAAATTCAATCAAAGGAAGATGGTCATCCCAACCACCCAAAGCAATAACACAAGCCCTGAGCATATCCTCAAGTGTTTGAATCGTACGCTCGCTTTGCCCATCCGTTTGAGGATGATAAGCAGTGCTGAAGTTTAAACGAGTGCCTAAAGATTGCTGAAAGCTTTTCCAAAAATAAGATGTATATCTTGTATCCCTATCAGAGATAATAGATACCGGCACTCCATGGAGAGATACTATCTCATCCACGTACAGTTGAGCTAGCTTATCGGAGCTGTGAGTTTCTTTAATAGGCAAGAAGTGAGCTGACTTGGTCAGCCTGTCTACTATAACCCATATCGTATCATTCCCACGCTTCGTCCTTGGTAACTTGGTAATAAAATCCATATTTACCATTTCCCATTTCCAAGTGGGAAGTTCAGGCTGTTGTAGTAATCCTGACGGCTTTTGATGCTCGGCTTTAACCTGTGCGCATGTCAGACATTTAGCCACATAAGTGGCTATAGATTTCTTCAAACCTATCCACCAATAATTTGCCTTTAGATCCTGGTACATCTTATCACTGCCTGGATGGAACGAATATTTGGAACTATGAGCTTCCTGGAGAATCACATCTCTAAGCCCTCCATGGATTGGAACCCAGATACGACCATTTAATCGAAGGATTCCATCTTTTCCAAAAGACAATTGATCAGTAGTTACGCCTAACTTCTCATTTGGAAAGTTAGTTTCCAAAACAGCTTCCTTCTGTGCAGCTAACAACCTTTCATTCAAACTGTTTCTTAATTCGATGCTTTTAGCGTTAATCCTTATTGGTTTAACCCTTTCCTTTCTGCTTAAGGCATCAGCAACAACATTCGCTTTGCCTGGATGGTAGCGAATTTGACAATCATAGTCGTTCAATGTCTCCATCCAACGACGTTGCCTCATATTGAGATCCTTCTGGTTAAACAAGTGTTGAAGGCTTTTATGATCGGAATAGATTACACACTTGGTTCCATATAGGTAATGCCTCCATAATTTTCATGCAAATACAACTGCACCTAATTCCAAATCATGGGTGGTGTAGTTCTTTTCGTGCACCTTCAATTTACGGGATGCATATGCAATAATCTTGCCTCTCTGCATGAGCACACAACCCATACTGGTGTGCGATGCGTCGTAGTACACAACAAACTCTTCAATTCCTTCTGGCAATGTCAACACAGGAGCATTGCTTAATTTCTTCTTGAGAATCTCAAAAGATTCTTGTTGTTTGGGACCCCAGTCAAACTTTTTATTCTTGCGAGTCAACGAAGTCAAAGGTGCAACAATTCTTGAAAAGTTTTCAATGAAACGTCTGTAGTAACCTGCTAGACCCAAGAAGCTACGAATCTCGGTAGGTGTCGTTGGTGCTTGCCAATTCATAATCGCTTCAATCTTAGCGGGATCCACCTGGATACCACGCTCACTCACCACATGTCCAAGAAATTGGACTTCACGAAGCCAAAACTCACATTTGGAAAATTTGGCGTAGAGCTTCTCTTGTTGCAACCGTTTAAGGATACATCGGAGATGTTTTTCATGATCAGCTTGGCTTTTTGAATAAATATGTATGTCATCAATGAAGATAATGACAAACTTGTCTAGATACGGCTTGCAAACACGATTCATGAGATCCATGAATGCTGCTGGTGCATTAGTGAGTCCGAAGGGCATCACTAAGAACTCGTAGTGGCCATATCTTGTTCTGAATGCAGTCTTGTGCACATCTTCGGTTCTGACCTTCAACTGATGATAACCTGACCTCAAATCAATCTTTGAAAAGTAACTTGCTCCTTGAAGCTGATCGAACAAATCGTCGATCTTGGGCAATGGATATCTGTTCTTAATCATAACTTTGTTCAGCTCGCGATAATCGATGCATAAACGCATCGAGCCATCTTTCTTCTTCACAAATAGTATAGGCGCTCCCCAAGGAGACGAGCTAGGTTAAATAAAACCTTTCTCTAACAAATCATCCAATTATGTTCTTAATTCTTTCATCTCGGTCGGTGCCAGACGATAAGGAGCTCGGGCAACTGGTGCTGCTCCTGGAATAATATCAATCCTGAATTCTACTTGGCTGTCGGGAGGTAACCCAGGTAGTTCTTCAGGAAAAACATCCGAATATTCAGAAATAACAGGAATATCTTCAATCTTGGGCTTTGGTTCATCTATAGTCACCTGTGCCATGTAAATGACACAACCTTTCTTTAAACACTTAGATGCTTTAAGCATAGATACTTGTTTAGGTAAACCATACTGCGTATCTCCTTTAATAGTAAGTGGCTCACCATAAGGGGTCTTAATGACAACTTGCTTCTTATCGCATACAATTTGGGCTTGGTTAGAAGATAACCAATCCATGCCTATCACTATATCAAATCCATACAATTTCAACGGAAGCAAAGACAGTGGAAAAGAGTGATTCCTAATGGATATGAAACATCCATCTAATATTGTTGAAGCAATCTCTATGGTACCATCGGCCAATTCTACTTCATATTTTATGCTTAGAGTCTTAACAGGTAGATTTAACAATTTACAAAATTTATTATCTATAAAAGACTTATCTGCGCCAGAATCGAACAAAACTCTAGCATATACATCATTGATAAGGAAAGTATTTGTTATAACATTATCGTTCTGTACTGCCTCCTGAGCATTCATCTGGAAGACTCGAGCATTAGTCTTCTTGGCCTCTTCAGGCTTCTTGGCAAATTTGGGCAGTTGGTCTTGATATGCCCCTTCTCATTGCAACCATAACAGGTTGCGTCCTTCATTTTCTTGCAATCCAAAGTTCTATGTTCTTTGGACTTGCAGATCCCACAAACTTTAGGCTGTGAATGCGATTGCGACTGCGATTCAAATCTGCACTTTCCAAAATGGTGTTTCTTGCAGACTTTACACTTGGGATTCTCCCCTGTCTGCTGGGTATCCTTTATAAACCCAGAACCCTTCTTATGCTCAGAGTTCCCTTTTCGTTTCTTATCGGAGCGAAGAGAACTCTCATCCTCCCGTTTCCGTTTTCCTTCACCAGAAGCTTTAACCGACCTTTGTCTAACCGCATCGAGTGTGAGTGATAAGGACAGATCAACCACTAGCCTAAAGGTGGTAGGCCTGGAAGCCTTAGCGTTTCCTTTTATTTCCGGGGCCAGGCCTCCAATGAAGAGCGCTATGCGCTTAGGTTCAGGTGTAACCAAATAGGGAACAAGTCTTGACATAATGTTAAAGCTCGTAAGATAAGCTTGGCAATCCAAATTCTTCATAACCAGAGTCAAGAAGTCTGTTTCAATCTTTTCTACCTCATGTTGAGGACATCAGTTTTCCTTGATTAGTGCAACAAGTTGATCCCAAGACAAGTTATACAACGGAATTTTCCCTGTGGCTTGGATTAACGACCTCCACTAAGCCAATGCTTCTCCTTTAAAGGATTATGAGACAAACTTCACAATATCCCTCTCTGCACAACCACTGATATCCAAAACAGTATCCATCTCATCAAGCCATGTCATACAGTCTATGGCACCCTTTTCTCCGGTAAAATCCCTTGGCTTGCAAGAGACGAAGTATTTGTAAGAGCAAGTCTTGACACGTGGCTCTTGATTAAGCACAATTTGCTTGGATGGGAGACTCTTCTGATTCGATGAGTGATGAGAATTGTCTTTATTTGACTCGTGTGTTTTAGAAGGGGGCTTACTATGAGCCACAGATAGAGTCTTTGAGCGAGTATTACTCGGTTCCTTGAATTGTCGGTCAATGGCTCTGGTGACAGCATTGTCTATCATTGCTTGTAGATCTGCACCTGTTACATTCATTCGGGTGTTATCATTTCTCTCCCTTGGATGACTATTAACCTCTTCTGATTCAGACATGCTGAAGCTTGATTTCAATAAAACAATTGACAATAATTGGTTCAGACGTTTACTATGGAATCATCATTTTCGATGATTCATTAACCATGGTAAATATAAACCATATTTGGTTAATTTGATAATCAAATTTTATTTTAAACTTTTCGTCATAAATAAATCCCAGTTATAAATTATTTAGGATATTAAGGTGGCACAAAAATGGCCTAGTCACAAGGACAGTTTTAAGTTTATAAGCCATGATCTCATAGGATCGAGGCATTAAGGGTTGAATCATAGTTCATCACCTTTTCTTGACAGGGAGTCATAGACTACAACTGTCATTTGTCTTGTAAGACAATAAGTATAGCCCGTAGGTACTTCATCACTAATGGATGTTTAATATGTGATCATCTTAGTTGATGATTTGAGCCCATGATTTCCGAATCATTATGCTAGATAAGGAATTTGTAAGAATCCAATATAAAGATGACATGTGTGATTTTATCGAATCACTTTTGCCAGGAGTGCTAACATGTTTCCAGATGTTAACAAGGATTTAAATCTTAAAAAGGTTTTACCATCATGGCCATGTCTAAAATGACATATAAGCTAGGTTATACCTTTAAGATTTTCTTTCAATATTTAATGGCAGATCAATTGTAAACTGAAAGGATATTTTGATTTGTTTTATATAGTACATGCATATGCATAATGACAAATAAGAAAAAGATTCCATAAATGTCTTAAGAAGTACAATAGTTGCCCTAAACGGGACTTAAAATAAATAACTTGTCCACACAGGGACCAAATACATAATTGAAATGTCCAAGCAGGGACTTAATTGAAAATGAAATTACAAAACAATTAAATAAGGATTTCTAATAATCCTTCTTCTTCCCCTTAATAAGGTTTGCCAACCCCTTTAAAAACCGTGATGACTCCTACGCTCTTCTTCCACCCTTTGTTCCACCTCGTGCAACCTCTGGAGGATTTCTTGCTGCTGCGGTGGTTGAATTTGTGGAGGCTGCGGCGGCTGCTGCTGCTGAGGTTGAGGAGGTGGTTGGTATTGATACCCATATGCGGGGTACCCAGTTGGGTACGTAGCTGGATAGGGTCTAGGGTAGAGAGCATTGTAGTTTGCCGCTTCAATGTACGGGTCAACGGCAGGGGCATTGTTGTAGTTATAACCCGAATAAGCTTGCTGCTCAAATGGGTTGTACCCAGCTGCACCTGGGTAAGATGGAATTGGGTTTTCATAACCCATGTTTGGTGCTGGTGCGACTGGTGCAGAGTCGACTTCAGAAACTGGGTTTGAAGGCCCACCCATTTGCGGGTCTTCATAGAGCGGCGGGTAGTTGCTGTTGCTGGAGTGTTGGGGGGTGCTGAAATGGAAACCCCAACGCACGGACATCCGTGCACCTCTTCTTCGCCTCGGTGGTTCTGGAGGCAGTTGCTGTTCTTAGGGCTGTCCAAACTGCTCGGCGCTCGAAGATCGTTCGACAATCGTTCGAAAAAGCTCAAAAATTTGCTCGTTCGATTCCTTGCTCGGTTAAAACCGAGCCGAGCAGCCCGGTTCGGTTTAAAAACGAACCAAGCACGAGCATAGGTACGCTCGCTCGTCGCTCATTCGGTTTCGATCGAATTTATTTTTATTATTATATATATAATATATTTATTAAATATATATATTATATTTATTAATTATAAACATTTGACATATCCAGCCGACATCCAAAACTACCCTAGAATCCTTATATACTAGAATCCTTCTTCATGTCACACCCCAACCGATGGCGAAAACATCGGGGCATGGCACTGAGCGAAACAGATTGTCCAGAAGTTCCCATAACAACTATATTTACCAAATATTTAAACAACACGTCCCATACCATGTCATAAGTGATAATATAATTATTACAGACAAAATCTAGTCAAGTAGTTCTATTCCGACAACTCAGATTTGTACATAGATAGTTTATTTATTGGTTTCTAGGACCTCTTTTCCTAGCTTTGATTTCATCACAGCACAGAGAGCATCCTAGACCTTTCCTTGCCTCAAGTTCACAGCAAGCTAAGCATAAAAACAACTTAAGCACCTGTCACATATGTTAAAGTAAAAGTCAATACACATAGTGTAAAGGTGAGCATACAAGTTTGATAATAGCATAATAGAGTTCGAAAGCGTTACGCATAACAGCACGTACACAGAGTGAAATGAGGCATGTTAGTTATCGGCATGAACCTATCGATACCAATGACTGCGGGTTGACTGCCCAAGGCAGTTCGCGATACATTCTCACCATTGTGAGCCATGTAGATAATTGTCCTTAACAACCCCCGAGTGAACGGGTGCTGAGTCCAAACTAATAGTACTACCGTTGCTAAGGCAGGTAGATAGCATTCCATGTGTAAACATAACAAACAAGCATTCATTTAGTCACGTATACATGCGATAACGGTTAGCGTTGAAAGAATTACGTAGTGTGTTTGATGTGATTTTTGTATAAGTAACGTATGTAACACCCAAAAGTGCATAAAGAAAAAAGGGATCGAGTATACTCACAGCGATTAATGGATTGAAGGGAGCACTAGAGAGTAGGGTTAGCCTGAATAAATCGATAGCATAACGATAAGCGACGCGTAAAACGATGCAAGGTACAAGTGGGTCGGACAGCAGTTCGATTGGATGGTAATCCGATCGGACAGCCAGTCGTGCGAGTGGTAGTCCGTTCGGACGGTCGTCCGGTCGGATGACTATTCGAGTGGATTGTTTCTTCCTTTGAGAAGGATGCGTTTGTGTATGATGGCTTGACTTTTGAAGTTTTCGTTGTAGCATTTAGAAAACAGAGAAGTACCTCTACCTTTCAGGTCGGTCGTTCGATCGGACGGCAACCCGTTCGGTTGGGCACTTCAGTGAGAACAAGTTCACAGCAGGGTGTCACTCGATCGGAAGGTCGTTCGGTCGGGTGGCATCCTTGGTGCATTGAACATGTTGAAAATTGTTTAAGTGTTGAAGTTTAAATGTCTCATGATTCGATTGGCAGTTCGATCGGATGGTAGTCCGATCGGACAACAATTCGTTCAACATTCAGACTTCAAGTGTTGGCAAAAATGGTTAAGTGTGGTACCAAGGTGCAAGTCCCATATGTTACATAAACCAAATCGAACGCATAATTGCATAACGGGTAGCCAAATGAATTATATACAAGTCCCATATGTTATTATGCTTAAGATATGTTAATACATTAGTGAGATATTAACATGTATGCCCAAAAAGTATTTAAAACCAAATTAAGTCCCGTAAGGGCATTTTGGTCATTTTAATATTTATAAAAGGGATTTAATAGTAAACTGAGGTTCTGGTATAAAACATATAGTAAAAATATTTATTTTATCAAGTTACTTCAGTAAGATATCATACATATGTGAGGGTTACCATTTATGGCCAAACTATGCCCCGAAAGGGTATTTTGGTCATTTCACATATGCTTTTAAGGACATATTTGGAAGTCTGAGTTCATGACTTATACCTACTGTAATAATATTAAAATTTCTTTATAGATTTAGTAGGTAACAAGTTTTGGGTGCTAATTATGGTTTTAAACCATACTATGCACCTTTATTAGCGTAAAAATCGCTAATTGACGATACTTGATACGTTTATGTGATTCTGAGATTTTAATCAGCCTTGAATGTTTAAAAATATTTTATTTTTCATAACAAATCAGTAGAAAAAGGTTTGGCATGCTAATCACATGTAAATCATATTTTATTAGTCAAAAGGGCATTATCGTCAATTAAGGAATTTACGCAAGAACTCTATGTTATGGTCAGTAACAAATCTGAACCAACATTCCAAAAATTCCTAAATATGATATCATAACAGTAGGTAATGAGATTTGGGCCAAAATTCATGTTTAAACATGATTTATGCTTAAAATGTAATTTAATTAACAAAAAGTTTCGTTTTACGATATCTTGCATAACTCTAGTTTGAGACCAGAAACTGATGTCAAATTTATTTGACATACTTATATATCATAAATAAGGCTTTTTGTCCTCTCACATTTTAAAAAATATCGTTTATATAACATAATGGAATAATGGGCATTTACAAGCATAATAACGGAAATTAGCATATAATTCAGAATACTAATGACCAGGTATTATAACCTCAGAGGGTTATACTACAACATAATGTGGTCCTAATGGAAGCTTAAAATATAGAAGAATTAAGCTTAATCGGGTCAGAACTGAAAGTCAAAGCAAAAGTCAAGCTTTTGCGACTTTTGGTTGCGAACCGACCCTAAACTCAGAATTGTCAGGTTGAACATGCCTAAACATGTTCTAATAATAATTACTGAGTTATTAGAGTGATAAAATATAACTTATAACCTCTGCATTATTAGTTTGAATTATTATTTACAATTATGTCCAGTTTGACTTTTTAATTAAATAGTTTGACCCGACAATTAACTAAGCAAACGAAATAATTAGGAGGTGCCCTTTTAAGGGATTAACTCCTACCTAATTATGGTCACATAACCATATTTATTCCGAACAATGGCTGGACCATTTGAGTTTAAACCGAGAGTCAAAGCTAATTTACGTAACTTTGACTTTTCGGTTTTTAATTAAGAAAACTGAACTAAATAGGGGGCTAAGACACTTACAAAGGGTCCTAGCAATTTTTTCTACTAGAATGAGCTCCCCTTTTGGTCAGGAACCTCCAGATTTGAGAGAATAAGTAATAGTTTGAAGTGTGCAAGTGAAATGGTTCATATGAGGGTCTATTTATACTTGAAGACCATGAATCAAGATCATAACAGGTGTTATGTGGATGTTTAGGATCACCCCAGGTGTCCTAGTGGTACTATAAAACCAACAACAAGCTCCTGGTATCGATTTAGATGAGTTTAAGTCGGTTAAGAGCAGAAACCTGCAGCTGGCAACAAAATTCTGAGCTAGGCAGTCTCTCGCGGGCCGCGTAGGACTCAAGGGGAGTCTACGCGCCCCGCGACAACCTTGAAATCAGGTTAAAGTTGTTTCTTGCTTGGCAGTTTCAGTCCCTGGTCCTTTAAAACTTTATTTAACTTCATTTTAGGCACAAAAGGCCCTTGTAGTTAGTTTGTAGAGGATCATGGGAGTATAACCAAACTCCGTTAGGCCCGATTTTGTTAAACGATCACCGAAATCACAAGTTTCTAAACATTGACGCTTTTAACCCTAGTTCTTGGAAACTTGCATAATGATCTCGAGACCACGTGAAACTGATATCACTTATTCTTGAGAGTATATTTGAACATTACGAAGCCCCGGGTTCGTTAAAAGGTCACTCAGAGGTAAGAATTAACATGTTGACACGTTTAACTCCTGTAGTTTATAATCTTTCGATTATTTTCACAAACGACTTCTTATATCCAAATAATTACTCGTTTAAGAATATATTCTTCGTGTATGGTCATTCAGAGGCACTAGTTTGGCATGTTGACACTTTTTGTCCCTTCGGATACATAATTTTTTGTCGTTTGTCAACTTTAGTCCATCGAACCCAACTTTCACATGTTTAGAGTTTAGGACACGTGTCTTCACATAAATGGGCACGTTTTTACGAGGTGTCACACCCGTGTATCACCAAACACCGCCCGTGCCAACTGAGTATGAAATAGTACGACTGAACAAATCCCGACACAGAGATTTTTGTATGAAGATAGGATGTGCCTCACGATGCACGGGTCTTGCCAGCTCTCCAGATCAAATTATAAATTGGCAGCTTGTGCACCCATTTCACCATCCCTTTTATTCTTTACCATTTCTACACGAAATTCTATCTTTAGTTTCAATTTTTGGTTTGATCTATGGATTCACGGGTTGTAAGAACAACCTATAAACACTCCACTCTTGTATGTTTACTCTTAATCAATCAAATTTGAGTATGTTTCACCTTAAATCCATGAGTGGCTAAGTTCTTGCAATCAATTGGGGAAGATGGACCCTTAATGACTTTTTGACTTCTCTTTTGGACAACAATTTGGTGTTTGTTAATGACTTTAAGTAACCAATCTTTTACACTAAAAGTGGATTCTTTAAATTGCTTAAAATATTCCATTAACTTTATGTTTGTTTACTAAGCATTCATGTTAATAATGTCTATGTGGTATAATACATGTTAACTACTTGGAAGGAAGTTAAAAGTTATGGTTTGGATTTTGGGTTTTAGAAGTTCTTGCCTCACGTGAAGAGGTTGTATACTCGAAACGTGAGGGCTTAGTTTTGTCCATTGCTACTACTATTTAGAAGATAACACCAAATCAAGTGGTCCATAGTCGTTAGTGTGCTAAACCTCTTGTAAAAGAGCTTTACTCAACATTTTAATTCCGACATTGTGATGATTGTCACGTGATAACGATTGTGACAACTTTCTAATATCATTGAGGAGTGTGATGCCCGTAACTGGGGTCCTCTCACCGTTTTGCATTAACACACGCACACACATATTAGCTTATTTTATCATTACGACTTTAGATGGTTGTTATATGACAAGTGATCGTGACAACTTTCCACAGAGGCGTATGATTTGGTAATCTTAATCGAATCCATTTCTACTTTTGTATAGTGATTGTTTCGAAGTCCATAATCAAAAAGTCAATTGTGTCATTAAGGGGGGAATCAAGCCCAACTTCTTGTGATCGTTATCAAACATTTATCTTTTCCTTATTTATGCTTTTAAAAAATAATCAAAAACAACTTTCACCTATGATTGACCATTTACTGGTACTAAAAGCTTTTGTACCCATAAACGATCTCAGTATCTTACTATCGTTACACTACGTCAACGATGAGGACATTTTCCTTCGTTTATTGTAGCGAGTGATTGTTTCCTGCTATTAAAACTAAGATAAAATTAACTAGTTAACAAATGGTAAATTTAAAATTTGAAAGTTATAAAATAGTTATTATTTAATTTACTTAGGTCTTGGGGTATACTCTAACTTAATTGGTGTTAAAGATGATATGGCAAGCCAACATGTCTTTCAAACCACTCCCTCCTCGTGTTAAGGGATGTTAAAACCTCCATTGGTTAAAATGTTAACATAGGCAAAAATTAATAAGAAATTAATGTCATTTATTATAATTGTTTATTTTAGCTAAGAAGTTAATGAAATGGTATTATTATTATTATTATTATTATTATTATTTATTTTGTAGTTAATTTAAATATTTAATATTAAAATAATTAAAAAATAGTGGGTGAGGTAGAGTTAACAATGTTAAACCATTTTCTTATGACGAGATGGAGTAAAAGGGGAACAAGCCCATGACTTTATAGCCTAGTGACATCTTGGGGGTGGGATAAAGCTTTGTGACCAATAGATCCTGGGTTCGATTCCCACAAGGGGGTTTTTCCCATATTTATTAGGTTTCCTCTTGAATTGGTGTATAGGCATTGCCTAGTGGAGATGGATATGATCGGGTGGTTCTGCTGGTGACACGATGATACTCCAGTGGTCCGTCAGTGATCCAAATTTGCCGTTAAAAAAAGGGGGGGGGGGGGAACAAACAAGTGATGTGACGCTTATATGGAGTTAAGAATGGTTAAAGTATACGTTATGGCCTTATAAAAAATTGATCATATATGCCAGATTCGATTTGAATTGGATAAATATCTATCTAATTAATAAAGTTTTAAGTGATATATGCAATTGCCGCTGTTAATAACCGAGCATTTACAAATCGTTTTAAATTGATGGATGAAGAACATTCGTGCGCGTAAGTAAACCCTGGTTTCAAAACCCTCGAAAATTGAGAGTGAAAGAAAGAAAGGAGAAACAGTAATGGAAACGGACGATTGGGGATTTAGTGCGGAGGAACTCGATTTTCTTGAAAAGGATGCAATCAATCGAGTCGCCCAACGAAATAGCAGTGCCGCCGGTGCTACCACCACCAGTACTCATGGACCTTCAAACTTTTACAACGCCTCTAAGCCAATCTACCAGTCTACTTTTAATAACAACAAGGTCAATCAACATTCACTTAAATTTCTCTCTTTTTTATGTCATCTGTATGATCTTATTGTTGATCCATGTATCTTCATGATGTGCATATCTGCTAGTGAGTGAGTGTTGCGATTTTCTATTATGATGTGGATTATATATACCTAAATTGTTGCTAAATTTAATAGAACATAGATCAAGGAACAGTTATCAGTATAACCTAAACTTGTGCGAAAGCAGTGGTCAATCAGTTTGCCCTAATTTGTCTATGAGAGTTGTGTTTATATAGAAAGTTGGCAGAGTAGGTCATAGGTGCATGTAGATCAATATTTCTCTGGTGTTAGTTGTATGATAAGATGATAACAGAAGGCAAAACTATGTCAACTGATGCGGATTTATTTGGTAACTGTGCTGGAATAAGATCTGATGCATCGTAGCGCACCAACCATGTATTACATTTTAACCATGTAATATAAGTACATGGAGGATATCGTGCTAAATAATATGCGAAAGTATTACTAAACAAAACTTGACTTGCAACCTCCCTAGAAAAAGTGCTCTTACATCGTTACATGATTCACTTGAAAGTTGAATGTAGTAGTTCCATTCAATCAGGGATATCTGACCTCGAAAAAGCATGTTAATCAGTTAGTCGTCTTGCTGTTGAAGTATATGTATCCTGTAGGCATGACATGATTCTTTTTTGTAATCGAGCACATAGTCGTCGAAGGCGCAAAAGGGGAGCTTTGGGTCTCAGTGCAAGGCGCTTAAAAAGCGAGGGCTTTTTTAGGCGAGGCGTATAGTATCAAATTTCAATTTTTTAGGGGTTTTAGACATGTTTTAGGCTTCTTTAGGGCTAGTTTAGGTTGATTCCACGCTTGTTTAGGGTTGGAAAACTTGGCCTGAAAAATGCCCCTGAGGGCCTGAAAGTGGGGCTTTTGAAGCGAAGCGATAAGGCTGCGCTGGGCCTGAAAAGTGGGCCTGGGTGAGCCTTGACAACCTTGGTTTTAAAATGCGCGCATAATGCGCGCATGATGCGTGATGCGCACATTGCGGTGGAAACAGCGCATCAGGTGTAACGATGCGAGCAGATTACGTGATGCGCTGGTGATGCGGTGATATCGCATGATGCGAAGCATTGCAATATGCGGTCTGATGCGTGCAACATGTAAAATGAAGGGGATTTTTTATACAATCAGGCCCGGTGAAGAAGATGAAGAACAAGAGAGGTGACGAACCTATACAATCATACCCTGCGTCTTCATTCTTCTGATCTTCTCACGTTCCTTCTTTTTTTCCTAGCAAAAGCGGCTGTTTGGCAGATACCCTTTTAGGGTTTTGTTGTTTGTGTATTTAAGTTTTATATTGGGCTTCTTTTATATTGGGCTTCTTTTATACATATTTGACTTTTTTGGGCTTTGCTATTGATATTTATGTATCCACGATTCCTTAATCCTATAAACCTATCAGGCTATCAATAATAATTTATTTTGATAATATTATTAATATTAACTTTAAATTTCTTATTTTTAACAGCTTTTTTATTTTTCTTAATGAATTATATGTATAAATTAGTTTTTTATTATATTTGAATAATAGTATTAATGTAATAACAGTGAATGCCTATTATTAAACTAACCCTAAACAAGCCTAATACATCTAAAAATAGTATTTTAAAGACTAAGTATGTTTATTAATGTTTTGTTATTTTAAAGACTAAGTATGTTTATTAATGTTTTGTTATTTTAAAGACTATGTATGTTTTATAAGTTTGTTATAAGTAGTTTTTATATGTATAATTATTTTATGGTACTTTTATACTAAGAGACGTCCAGTATACGTGATGCGTGCGCATCACGCATTGCGCATCACGCATCGGATTTTTGGACCAAAACGCATCAGAGCGCATTACGCAATTTAAAACCAAGTTGACAACAGAGATCGAGCATGAGGTCGACTAAGAGATTCTAGAAACTTGTGAATCAAACCAACTACATATGTATTGTCATGTCTTATGCTGTAGTGAGGCTCTCACTGTGAGGCTATTTGAAGTCTCATGAGTCATGATTGCTTTTCGTAAAATTGTAAATGGAATTGACTTGGGTTTCATCACCTTAATGTATGCTAATATAATTGAAAAGATTTTCACTCGTAAGTCCTAACTCAAGTTTGTGAGACTAAAAGCTAGTTTGACTTCTAGAAACATGAATGCCGAGTAACATAGTTATTAAAAGCGTTAAGCGCACTCAAGGCGCATAGGCCTCGCCTAGGGCCTAGGCGCAAGGCGCAAAAAAAGCGCGGGCCTGAGAAAAAAAAGCGTACAACAAAAAAAAACATAAAATATTTTTATATAATAGAAAATTAATACTATTCTTCAAATAAAATAAACTAAAGCTATTATATAACATTTAATATCATCTATTTAGTACCAAAATTTATAAAATGCTAGTTTATTAGTGTAGAAAAGTAGTTTCGTTAGATAAAAGTAGAAATCTAGCTAGAATCTTGCAAGGATTTAGAGAATTTGGCCGAAAACTCTCAGGAATCTAGGAATCTCGCCGGAACCTGCGCATGAACCATCACTTGGAGAATTAAAGCGCAATTGCCTTGACTTAAGGCGCAATTGCCTCGCCTCGCTAGGAAATTGGGCCTAGGCGCAAGAGGCGATGGCTTTTAACAACTATGCCGAGTAATTATGTAACTGTTTTTTCTTTGCATGTTTTTTATTTCTGGGTTTATTTTTTCTTTTGTACATGTCTTTTAAAACACTAATGTTTATCAAAAGTTTTCCCTCCGTTGGTGTAATACCAGTATCCCAAGTACGTATTTTGTTGGAAGAACGGATACAAGTCTAAAGCCTAGTAATCACTTTTGTAATCGGTGGCAACCAATATGAGCTTAAGAGGGAAAACACATACCCTTTTGTTTGAACCTATTAATGCCGGTTTGGCTTGCAAAATGCTTAAAATGTGTTTAATTGATTGTTGAGCTCATGAAGTAGCTGGAGTTACAAAATGATTTAATAGTGAAGAAATACTGAACTACATTCTGGTCAGATCACTTTCATGTCATTTTAATAAGTTGTGATTACAATTACGCAAGATCTTATGAATAAGACATAGTATTAACAGTGAAAATAAAGCCCCTTGCATAGAAAAAAGTTGCCTAACAGGTTTGTCAATTGGCTTGTTAGTAGTTGACAGGGATTGTTTTTAAACGAATATACTTATGTTGAACTAATGTCCCTTTATTCATGTATCTTTACTGGACACATGCATGAGAATCTGACTACTTTTATTTGGAAAATAGTTAAATTCTTTGCCAATTGCTTCAGGGAATCCAGCAGCGGTCACTACAAGAAATGTATCTGGTGAGCCATATCCCCAAGCTTATTTCTTATATGGCTGTTTTCATGTGTTATGTAACTTATGTTACAGATTTGTGGTTTTCCTTTTTCTAGGAGACGACTGTTCCAAGTCTCGGCCGAAAGTGTCTATTAAGTTTTTTCTACATGCTAGTGGAAATATTGCTGCAAAGTTTGTGTATAACGAGGTGCCTCTTCAGCCTTACCTCTTAATAGATGTTCTAGTAGATTGCTAATAGATATGTAAGAGTTGTATCAATATTCAATTATTCTCAGGTACTTGTTGCAGCATTGCGTAAAGTTACCAAAGCAGCTTGGAATAGAGATGAAAGGTTTCCTTTTCGCTTTCAAGTGCCCGCATTTCATTTTATTTTGTAGTTTTTTTCTCTAAGTTTCGCCAGTTGCTTCTGTTCATCCAGATTGTGGCTGTTCCCGTTGTCATCTTTAGCAGAAGCGGAAAAAGTTATTGGAGAAATAACATGTTCTAACATTGAGGTGATAAAACTGACGCTTTTTTTAGTTATGCTATATGTAAATGATGTTTCCTATTGATATCATACAACATCTTTAGTTATACCCGTGGTTAATCCACCTATGGGCATTTGTATCCTATTGCATCTAATCGTGACACATGATTTATTTATTTATTTTTGTTATTTTCAGCTGTTTGATTGTAATTTTGCAGGTAGAAACTCTAGATCCATTATTACACCGTGCTATTGCTTCTGCCTCCGCTGTTCCAGATCTTCGAGGTACACGTTGTCATCTTGTAAAGCTCGTATGATGATATGGTTTCTAGTCAAGTGTGGCTTGTTGAGAAGAAGTGAGGAAGTCATAATTGGCATGATTATTATCCTCATCTTTAATGCAATAGTGTGTGTCTATATATATACTCACACACGTAGTGATGTTTTGTGGGGTGGCTATAATATTGAGTTATTTCAAAAAAAAACTAGAACTGGTTATTGTTTGAGGGCTTGTGTGGACATATCACACAAATATGCATGTTGTAAATAAATAATAAAGTGTACAAGTACCGGCAGGGGTGAGCATGGTTTAATCAATTTTTCTATTCTATATTTCTATTAGTGATAGTTGGGCACAGTTATATTAGCATGTAATCATCATATGATTTTACAAAACATGTTTATGACGTTAGTATCTATAAGAATGCGATAGTCTTTACAAACTTTGATTAATTAATATCATATCTATCAAGGATTTAGATCATATTAAATGTGATAAAATCTCTGTTACAGCACTGCAACACTCAAAGAAACAAAAGAGCAAAGAGAGAAGAGAAAGTGAACATTAGTGAATCGTAGATCGTTTAGCGTGCTCAGTTTTATCTTTCTGTCATTGCTTCTCTTGTTAAACGCGTTCATCTTTTTTGTTCTGTTGTTGCTCAGACCGTTATGACCGGATGCCTGATAGCATTGAATCAAAGCTTTTACCATTTCAGCGAGAGGGTGTTAGGTATGTGATAATATGTGCTTTCTATTGTTCATTATCATACCACATTGCTTTCCTTATGGCTATTTTTAAATACATTGTGTTTTCTGTTATTGCAGGTTTGTATTGCAGCATGGTGGGCGTGTCCTCCTGGCTGATGAAATGGGTCTTGGAAAGACTCTTCAGGTAAACTATATAATACAACAACAACAACAACCATACCCAGTAAACTATATAATGACAAATGTTATTATATAAATATACAGTGTGCAACACGGTAACATCATTCTTTATTTATGCAGGCTATTGCTGTAGCGGCTTGTGTTCGTGACTCATGGCCTGTTCTTGTTCTTACTCCATCTTCATTGCGGCTTCAATGGGCTACTGTCAGTTTTCTCTTTTAATCCCTGTTTCCTATGAATATGACGAGTTTGATCATTATGCACTTACAAATAATGGTTCACACTTTACACAGATGATTCAGCAATGGCTAGACATCCCTTCATCAGATATACTTGTATGATATATTCGTTTTACTTTTACTCTCTTTCTGCTAATCTTTTCATTCTACCTTTGCATATGAAGAAAATTTCTCATTTTGCAGGTAGCTTTGTCTAGTTATAGTGGGTCAAACAAGGGCGGCTTCACAATAGTTCGATCAAACACCAAGGGAAATGTACGTCTTGATGGATTATTCAACATTGTATCATACGATGCTGTTCCCAAACTTCAAGGCATTCTAATGAGCTCAGATTTTAAGGTACACAGCCTGATACTTTGTATCAACTATTTATGTTAATGACGAATTCTTTATTTAGGTTGTGATTGCTGACGAGTCACACTTTTTAAAGAATGCCCAAGCGAAACGAACTAGTGCATCACTTCCCGTATTACAGGTAACTCTCTCACATCTCTTTCTATTCAGGAAGTTTAGGATTTATTTGTATACTTTACAAAGTAAAGAGATACATTTGATACATGTATATCCTGGGGAAGGATCAAATACAAAACAACCTTAACCTAGGAAGTTTAGGAAACCAGGTCAAACAAACTCCGATTGACCTGATTCCAGCGGCGTTGGAACCATCTCGTCGAATCCTATTCAAATATATATAGGGTTTAGCTTTTAGGGTTTAGAGTTTAACTTTTAGGGTTTAGCTTTAGTATTTAGGGTTTAGCTTTATGGTTTAGCTTTTAGGGTTTAGATTTTAGGGTTAGCTTTAGGGTTTAGGGTTTTTGGTAAGGCTTCGTCGTTTCGATGAGCCGGTTCCAACGCCGCTGGAATGAGCTCAATCGGAGTTCGTTTGACCCGGTTTCCTACACTTTCTAGGTTAGGGACATTTTGTACCGGATCTTTACCCCATACATCCTTATCATACATACGCCATATATATGCACACCCTTATAAATAATATATCTACAGTCTACACATCAACACTTGGTATCCAGTTGTAACGTGAGTGAACTCTAGTGACAGTGTTAACAAAGTAAAGCTGACATGTTTACTATTTTCATGAAATATAGAAAGCTCAATATACAATGCTGCTTAGTGGAACTCCTGCTTTATCTCGGCCGATTGAGCTATTTAAACAGGTCATTAATTTTTTTCTAGATTTTATGTATTTATTAAGTGTCATGGAATTAATATTGTTATCTGGGTTAAACCTTTGCATGTTTTTAACAGCTTGAAGCATTGTATCCTAAAGTATACAAGGACGTTCATGAATATGGAAAACGATATTGTCAGGGTGTAAGATGGATTCTTTGCTAGCAGTTCCTATTTTCATTACAACTTTTTTTCTCTTCCAGAAATTAGTTGAGGAAAGTTCACTCTGATACTTGTGACGTTTTTTTCCAGGGAATTTTTGGAATGTATCAAGGTGCAAGTAATCATGAAGAACTGCACAATTTAATAAAAGCAACTGTGATGATACGAAGACTCAAAAAAGACGTTCTCTCTGAGCTTCCTGTGAAACGAAGGCAACAGGTATCTATTTTATTCAACCCAAATTTTTATTCAACAGATTTGATTTATGAAACAAACATCATTTGTTACATCATTATATTGAACTGCATAGAGTTATGAAATGAACCTCGTGTATTTTGTAATTATTATCATCTTTTTCCAAATATTCTCTTATTTTCAGGTTTTCTTGGACTTGGCTGACAAGGACATGAAGCAAATCAATGCTTTATTCTGTGAGGTAGTTTAAACTAATTAAAACACACTGGAAAAAAAATTACTATTTATATTGTTGACTAATAACACTGAACGGTTTTAAGTTGTTCCCTCTTGTTTGGAATTTCATGGTCTACTTTGTCCCAATATCATTAAAATCACCAAGTCCCTTTCATTTCAAATTGGAAATCGTCATGTCTTCTTGAAATTTGAGTTATTATTATTATCACCAATGTATAATACGTTTTTTTCCATCTACAGTTGGAAGTAATTAAAAGCAAAATTAAGGCGTGCAAGTCAAAAGAGGATGCCGAGTCTCTTAAGTTTACAGAGAAGAATATCATAAACAAGGTACACATGCAACCCTTAAGCTACTTTATCATGTAAAGTTGTATATTGTTCATTTTCTTGTCGGGCCAGATTTATACAGAGTCTGCAGAAGCCAAAATCCCCGCTGTTCTGGACTACCTGGGAACTGTCATTGAGGTATATATAACATTATTCAAAACCAAAATTAGCAGCTTGTCGTAACAATCTGATCCCATGTTTAAATAGTCAAACACTGTTCTTTTCTACTGTTTGTTTGTAAAAGTTATATAACCACTTAATGAGTTAATTGGTCTCTATGATGTACTTGTGGTGCAGGCAGGGTGCAAGTTTATCGTGTTCGCTCATCATCAACCAATGGTCGATTCAATACATCAATTTCTTCTGGTAAGACAATTATTATACTTTTATGTCTTGAGTAAAATGCCACTTTTGTCCCTGAGGTTTGGCCAGTTTTGCGACTTACGTCCAAAGGTTTGTTTTTCCACATTTGGATCCAAAAGGTTTGAAATCTTGCCATTTTGATCCACTCATTAACTCCACCCGTTTAATCAGGGCGTATTTCCATCTTTTTGTTAACTTAAAGGGCAATTCGGGGTCTTTTTCACTTTATGTAAAAAGACCGAATACTCCTGAAAAGACTGAATTGCCCTTTAAGTTGACGGAAATACCCCTAACTTACCGGAGAAAAATGGATGGAGTTATCGATCCGATGAAAATGGTAAGATTTCAAACCTTTTGGATCCAGATGCGGAAAAACAAACCGTTGGACGAAAGTCGCAAAACTGGCCAAACCTCAGGGACGAAAGTGACATTTTACTCTTTATGTCTTTTTAAATGCTAGATATTTATTAGCTTTGCCTAATTTCAGAAAAAGAAGGTTGGTTGTATTCGTATAGATGGTGGCACTCCAGCAGGATCAAGGCAATCCTTGGTTAATGATTTTCAGGAAAAAGATAATATCAAAGCTGCAGTGGTATTGAATTTTCTCCTCTATATTCCACCTTCAATGTACATATACGTTTGTGAGAAAGAAAATGGGTTTATTTATTCATTATTATGTCTAGCTTTCAATCAAAGCTGGTGGTGTTGGGCTAACATTAACTGCTGCAAGCACAGTTATATTTGCTGAGCTTTCTTGGACTCCGGGCGACATTATTCAAGCTGAAGACCGTGCTCACAGAATTGGCCAGGTAATTATAATTTTTTTTTATAAAATATTTTAGTTGAGCAATAAGCAATGTTCTTGTGGATTTGCAGGTGTCATCAGTGAATGTGTACTTTCTCTTAGCAAATGACACAGTTGATGACATCATATGGTATGTCCAGATCAATTACTATCTTTTGAATATTATTGTTCTTCATGCACTGAAATCAATTACTTTATCATTCAGGGACGTTGTACAAAGCAAGTTAGAAAATCTTGGACAGGTAGGTCCTTGCTCCTTTCAGATTGTGTTTGTTATCTTTATTCGATGAAAAATCAAGAATAATTGATTTATGGTGATATAATGAACTGTATAGATGCTCGATGGCCATGAGAATTCCCTGGAAGTTTCCGGTAACCCGTCTACTATCAGTAGAAGCCCTGCAAAGCAGAAGACATTGGATTCCTTTGTGAAGCGTTGTAATTCGCTCACCTCGGAACAGCCTAATCCAAAACATCCAAGGTTGTCTGGCACGGACGGAAAACAACCAATCTGATACGCAGTATTATGTTTTTTGCTTAACATATTTTTTGGTTTTTAGTATGTCTAGTCTCCTTTGTCTACCGTCTAAGTGTTTGGTTGATCTTTGATATCATATGGTAGTTTCATAGGTTAATTTTTCTATAATTTGGCTTAATCATGTCATGTAGATGCATATAGAGATGCACTGAATGTTGGTGTCTTATCGCTTATGTTTGGATTGGACATAGGTTAAGGCACAGCAGTGCCTCGCTTGTGGCTAGAAACAAGGCGTAAAAATGCTTATTTATATAATCTTAAATTCAATGGTCGGTGACCACTCTATGTTTTATAAAATTCACCCTAACTTTTTCTTAATCGGTAAAACTCCCTCCTCAAATTTCTAACTTCATAAAAATCGACTTTCTAACTTGATAAAAATGAGCCTTCCACTTTTTAACTTGACAAAAAGCCCCAATACTTTCTAACTTCTTTTTAACCTTCAAACTTTTGACATGTAACCCATTCTACTTCTACACTTTGCTATAGAGTCATAATAACCATCGGGTCAAATGTAATATGTTTTGATTCGACGGTATAAATTTGAGCTATCATACATTTTGACATCAATTTAGTTCGGAAACCTGGTTAATTGTAGTCTATACATTATCATTTCGCGTATGCCGCCGCCGCAACACACGGCAGGTAAAAAAAAACTAGTGTTAATGAAAAACGGTTGCAGGAAAAATGAGAGATATAACACTAGCATCGAAAATTTGAAAACTAAGGCCACATGCATATTTTTACAAATAAATAAATAAAAATAAGAACTTAAGTAATAAAAAAAACATAATTTTGGTGTTGATATTGAGTGTTGCACAATGAAAAAATAGATTGAACATAAAAAATACAAAAACACTGAAACTCTTTAACAGGAAAATGATTTCGGCTAATGTCCCGAGCTACAGAAATTAGCTGAATAATCTGCTGCTGTAATCGTTTTGTTATTTGTTTTTTTTTTTTTCTAGCTTCTTGCTAGCATGGTTTAATGAAATTCACCGTTCCAAAAAGATAAGCTAGAATCAAAAATAGATAAAATTCTCCATGTTTTCACCGAATAATGGCACATCTTTATGGCACTTTATAAGCAAGGAACAAGTTGTCTTGCTTATGTGTTAAAGACGCCTAGGCACTAGTGGCTGAGTTTGAACGAAAAATCAAGAGGGTCAGACTCTCAAATTCTAAATCAGAGGGGGACATACTCTTAAAAATCAAATATTTTACACTAAAAAATCAGAAATTTTTGGTAAAATTACACTACAAAGCGAAAAATCAGGCGTGTCGTCATACGGCTATAACTAAAGGCGTGTCTTCATCATGCTTTTAAAGCATGGAAAAAGTTGTACGCCTTGCGTATGCGTGAGACGCCTTGACACGCGTCTTATTCAAATTGGATTGGCTATGTTATGATAATTACTGTTTGGGACTTGTTATTAACTAAGGGGGTGTTTGTTTTTTCTTCAAACATCTTTAAGGGAGCTGATGTATGCAGGCGTGCAGACGTTATCCTTGAAGACTGCTTTTTTTTTAATTTTTTTTTATTTTTTTAAACAGATTTGAACTCTGCTTTTTCATCTTATAAAATAAGCTATGAATTCCTTTCTTAAAACATCTTCACAAAAACCCTAATATACTTCTCTCTCATATACGCTTAAAACATCAGCTCTCTTCTCCTTGCCGCCACTCCTCCTCCGACCAGTTTTCCGGCGACCTCCCTGTTCTCCTCGCCGTCCGACGACCTCCCTCCTCCTCCGACCAGTTTTCCGGCGACCTCCCTCTTCTCCTCGCCGTCTGACGACCTCCCTCTTCTCCTCCAACCTCCCTCTTATCCTTGCAGACAGTAACAAAAAAACAGTCTTATATTTTCAGCTTGCAGAACTTCAGACCACATCTTCAGTTGCAGACATGAAAATAGATGAAATCAGCTTGCAGACAATTTATGTCTGCAAAAACAAACAACACCTAATCCTTGGTAACATTTATTCAACGATTTGTTCAATTGACCCTTCATGATATATTTGATTCAGTTTGTTCTCGGTATACCCTCTTGTTGTGCCTTGTTCAACAGAACTAGTGTTTGGGGTTATGTGGTTCACAATGGTGTACTTTTTGAGAAGGGGAAAATAAAGTGGGAAAAAAAAAGGACAGAAAGAAGGGTCGAATAGGCGCCTTTGGTTAAGAATACTAAATACCAACCACTATACCAAATGCCAATAAAGATCTAAATGAGGAAAAACATGTATATATACAATGAAAATGGCTGGTGATGTGGCTGTAGTTACTATTCACAAGCTTTCTTTTTTAATATATATATATATATATATATATATATATATATATATATATAACTAGTAGTTGCCTCGCCCGCGTTACGGGGCAATGGCCGAATAATTCTCAATCAATTAAAAAAACACTACTATAATTTTGCAAGGAAAAAAAGTAAAACGATGATAAGATCGTAATTTTCGGCTCAGGGCAAAACTGTAATTTTTCAGGACTAATGAGCGAGTGTTAGGCAGCTTCTTGACACGGGAAAAAATTAAATGGAGTTAACCAATGAAAACAAATTTTTTTTTATAGTTTTGCAAAAAAAAACTACAACGATGGAAAAAACGGAATTTTTAACTGAGAGCGAAATCATAATTTTATTTCAGGGATAAAATCATAAATTAAATGGACCAATGGGGGAGTGCAAGGCAGCTGACGTCATGATTGTAATTGTCATTGGGGGCAAAATTGTAAGTTAACAAGGAAAATAAACAAAAACGATGGAGAAAATGTAAATTTAAGTTGAGGGCAAAATCGTAACGTAGTTGTGAGAAAAAAACCTAAGGGAAAATCTGTAAATTTAAACGGGGCAAAATCCTAATTTTGATCCGATGACAAAATTGAAATTTTTAGCGGGGAGCAAAAACGTTAATTTATTTTTAAGTGGGGGTAAAAACATAATTTTGAACTGATGGCAAGATGGTAATTTTAAGGGAAAAAAACTAATTACAAAAGTGTAAATTTAAACGGGGCAAAATCGTAATTTTGAACCGAGTGAAAATTTAAATATTTAGCTGGGAGCAAAAACATAAATTTATTTTTATGTGGGGACAAAAACATAATTTTAAATTGATGCCAAAATCGTAATTTTAAAGTGGGATAAAAATGTAAATTTGTTTGGCTAATAGGAAAGTGTTAGGCAGGCACCTTGGCCGCCCAATTAAACCAATAATTGGCAACCACTGTTACCGCCCATCTTCTTTTTGTATATGTTGAAAACCACTGTTACCGCCCATCTTCTTTTTGTATATGTTGAAAATGAAAATTATAATGGCTCCAGGTAGACTGTTTATTTGACATGACATAATTTGGAAAAAGAAAAGCTGCTCTGGCGGACCCAGGAATTTTTCCATGGGGGTGCGGAACATTTTTAAAAATTTTAGGCCCCAAGGTATATAAATAAAAAATCGGTTCGTATCGGGTCGGGTCAAGTCAGGTCATGTAAAACAAAAGAACTAAATTTATATAATCATCAAAAACACGTCAAACCTTGTTACAAACATAATTAAAACGTCGTCCTACGGGTTTTCATTTTTTGAAATCTATCGAAAATATCATCTAAACCTACTTTCTTAAGCAACTCTTTCTCTATATAGCATATACAACATTCACTTAAATTCTCATCGCCAATCCGATTACGCAAGTATCCACATCAACGAATCCGGAAGACGTATCAACTTTCCTCTTGAGAAATCGCGCTATAATGTCGCTGCTGATTGTTCCTATCGGCTATCACAAACAAATTGATCTATAAGTTCATGGCTCCATAACATATTACATAATGTATCAACTATTCAAGCCCTAAATATCATAATGTAAATCACCCTAAAAATCATCTAAACAACATATACACCATAAAAAAAGCCAAACGTTCTTCACTAAAAAAAAAGCCAAACATACTGTGGTATGCGGCTATAAAAAAGACAAAATATCATCACTAACAAAATATAACCCACCATAACGTAATGAAAACAAAACGAAGCACATGTCTACTATGGTTAGTATGCGGCTATAATAGGCTGCTGGGGGTGGATAATATCAACAAAAAATCATCAAAAATAACAAAGAAACTTACCTGTGTTTGATCAGCGGTGGTATGGTGGCTGCTGACTGTTCACTGTTGTCGCTGTTGATGTTCTGATCGCTGGCGTGCAAGGACGATAAAGAGAGCAGGATATAATATGTAAGGGTTTTGGGCTTGTTTATTCTATTTTAATTTGAAATATTGTTGATTTGTTGGGTTTGTTTCTTGGGCTAAAACTTAGTAGTGGGCTAGTTAAATGTATTGGGTATTTGGGTTTAGTTATTTAGGTATTAAAAGTTATACAATTTAGGTAGTATTTTTTATAAAATAAGAGTTTACTAAAGAATATTTTTAAAATATAAGTTGATAACACTTTTTACCTAAAGGGTGCGGACGAAAAATTCCAAAGGGTGCGGACGGAAAATTCCATGGGGTGCGGACGAAAAATTCCAAGGGGTACGGACGAGATTTTCGACGGAACTTAACACTAAATTTTTTTTTCCCGGGGGTGCGCACCCCCACCTTGGGCTGGGCTTAGTTCCGCCCCTCCCCTGGCTGCTCCTCACATATCCAATTCAAATAAGAAGAATATTCCTTAGAACAATTCTTTGCTGAAATCACATTAAAAAATATTAATTTTGGCATTTGTACTATTATCACATTCTACAGGTTACAAACATTCAAAGTTCTAAATACCAAAATTATCTATCAACAACTAATTTACAAATATTTCATATTATATGATATATAATCATCAACTTATATCTACACAAGCAACTAAATTATTCATATCTCTCCCCTAATAATCTAAGACAAAAATTCAACCCAACCAACAAACATATACAATTTGAATTTGTTTCACAAGTAGTGTAGTAACTGGAATCAAACACTTAAGACAGTGCTGGCACCATATCAGAACCCCCACCAAAGAAATTGGTCACAATGGTCTCAACATCCTCGAGTCCAACTCCGATGCACAGCGAATTCGTCACTGCAGGCGCCACATCTTCGCCGTGCACCTTCACATTCGGCCCGTCTCTGCACTTCCCCATACATTTGCAACCCACAACCGTAGCTTCTCCACCCACAGCCGCTTGGAGATTCTCCAACAGCATTGCAGCTCCAGATTTCTTGCATTTTCCCCCCATACAAACCTCTATCTTCTTACCACAATCAGCCTCATTTACACTGCTACCAATCTTGCAAACTGCGGTCTCTGCAACTAGGTTTTCGGCTTTGTCCAAAACTTGGACCGCGGATGTTATTTCTTGATGGGTGTTAGTGGTTGATGTTGGGACGGTTTTCAGTTTGCGCATGTTCACAACGTTATCGCAATCAGACTCCGAAGAACTTTCGGACGAAGAGGAAGAGGAATCCTTGCAATCCGTCTTCATCTTCGTCATCATTTTCTTTTTGGCCTTCTCTTCTTTCTTTATCCTCTTGTATTCCATCTCGTCTTCTTTTAGTTTCTGCAATTGTCCAAGTAGTACCTCTGTTGCTTCCTGCACATTCATGTTAATCACAATTAACCAACTGAACTTCAAATTATTAATCTTAGATTCCTAATCAAATTAGTTTGTATAGTTTGTCTCTCTTCCTAGGTGTGTCTAATGGTTAGCTATCTATCTATAAGGGTTGCTATAGATGCATAATGATTCTATACAAGCACCATATCATAGGACAAAAATGTTCATACAGGCCGTATGGGTATGTCCGTGGTCAAATCATTCATTTATGTGTCAGTCAAACACATCGCATTATATGACAAACGCCTCATATACAATCTAAATGAGCATTTATATGACCCATATCACATCATACAACCGACCCACCAACCATTCACTACCCTATAAGGACTGTTTGTTTAGCTCTTAATGGTTCAGACTGTTTCGCAAGCAGATATCTGAATTGTTCAAACATTAGTCTGAATTGTTAGACCTATAATTTGAATCGGTCAGCACTTAATCGTTTAGACTATTACTGATTCAGCAGTTAACCATTAAACATTAGTCTGAATGGTTAAGACCTATAATTTGAATCGATCAGACATTTTGCCTCTGAATTATACCAACTTCTTAATGGTTCAAAACTCTTGCTGGTTCAGCACTTAATAGTTTAGACTGTTACTCGTTCAGCACTTAACCATTTAGAAGTTGTGAAACAACCCATTAGATTTTACTAAATCAAGTTATGAAACTAATAAATCATATGGAATTTTAATCAAAACTAATCATACCGAGATCATCTTGCCTTTGACTTGCTGACCCAACCCATCATCATCATCCTGATCCAAACAAAACCCCATCTCAGAAAAAGTATTCAAGTTCTTCGACAACCCCTTCAACAACTTCAACTTCTTCTTCATATCCTTCTTCTTCAACTCCATCTCATCTTTCACCGCCATTCTGGTCCCCTCATAATACTTTAAATGACCCTTATCAGAAAACTCACCGGCAACCACACACACACCCAACGACTTCCGCTGCTTAACACCGACCGAATTCGGTTTTCTCACCGTCGTACACAACCGCGAGTGGCGGGAGCTGGCCACGTCAGCAGCGGCGGAAGAGAAACACGGCGACTGACGGAACACAACTCCGGCGACCTCCATTGATACTAAATTCGATTGATTGAGTTTTGTTGGATTGGATTGGATTTGTGACGCAGAAACAATTTGATTGAATCGGTGGATTTCGTTTTATACAAGGAAGGAAGGGATATCTTTTAGGAGACAGGAACTATAGTGTTTTTTTGAATGTGACGGTGAGTTTAATCTGGGCCGTTGGATGGGTTAACGCGGTTTGTGTAAGACGTTAGATGTGACGTGGCCAGAAATGTTCGCCTAACACTCGCGCGCTCACGACGGTTATCTGTTAGACATGCTCTTTGGGCTTTATGGCATGCGCGTTTGGGTAATCTATGCCGTTGGTTTTAAGATGTTTTTTAGTTGGTGATGACGTGGAGTTCCACGTAAACTGCTTACGTGTCGGTTTTCAAAATGTTACTGTTTATATTTGTTTTTTTTTTGTTTTGCACATTAAATGCCGAAATTTTGTTTTTTTCATTGATTTAAAATTTTAAAGAAGGATTATTACCCACGTCAGTGTCATGTAACCCACCTCTAATCCACCATCCAAAACCAATACCCTAAGGGTGTGGTCATTACCCAAACCACTAGCCCCTTATTTATTTTAATTTATCTTTGTCTAAAGAAAAAAGAAATGATTTGTTGAAAAATGGAAAGAAGGACCATGGTTGTCATGGTTTACTCCATACAAACCATGGTGGATCAAGCAGGGGGGGGGGTGTAGCCTTCCATTCATGTTCATTGATAGCAAATCATGTTCCAACCATGACCCCCACACCATATAGCCTTATGGTACTAAAAAATGTTCCATTGGGATACGTCAGAAAAACCATATTAACAAATACTCTACCAATAACGATGTTTTTCAGACGGTACTAAAAATGTTCTATTGGGATACTTCAGAAAAACCATATTAACAAATACTCTACCAATAACAATGTTCTTCAGACGGCAGCAGTTCAATTCGTCATGGTAAAGAACAACTATATAGACGCGTTGAGGTTACACTTTTATCGAAAAATAGACAAAATATAAGCATGTCGTAAAGGTATATACGAAATTAAGAAAAAAAGAAATGCTTAAAGTCAATATAAATAATAGTAACAATAATAATAATAAAATAGTTTAATACTAAAAATAAAGAAATAAGTGTAACAATCATTATTCATGTAGTTGAATTTTGTTATAGTATATAAATTCGAATTTATATCAACACGTATTAGAAAGTCGAGGGGGTAAAAAAATATCAAAGGAACCAAATGTAACTACCATACACCGTGCTAAGTGGTAAATAATATAACAACTCTCCCAAAATACTTATAACACCCCTATACGCCCTAAAATACATCCCGTATACGAAAAACAGGCCCGAAATACATTTAGTTTAACAGAAATCAAGAAAAAATAAGAAATTAGGGGCGCTCGTGTAACACCTCGAAAAATTCACGTCCTATAAGGTATTGACACGTGTCATCAGCTTGAACGTGAGAAAGTCTACTTTAGAGGGACTAAAGTTGACAAACATAGAAAGTATGTGAAAATAAGGGTTCAAAATGTCAAAAATGGATAAACATACTTTACAATAACCCTACATGATGTTTATACCCTTAGACGGATAAATCATGGATCATACGAAGCTAAAAGTGAGAGATTACAAACTACAGGGGTTAAATGTGTCAACATGTTAAAGAGATACCTCTGAGTGATCTTTTGACAAACCCGAAGCTTTGTAAATGTTAATTATGCTCACTAGAATGCACGATTAAAATTTCATAAATTTTCGTTATCGTATGAGAAAGTTATGATCAAATTCGTATGCGAGGGGTTAAAAGCGTTAACGTTGAAAGTTATGACTTTTCGGGTAATAACCGAGTGGCCAAGGACTTAGAAAAGTGTGTACAAGTTCTAAAGCCCTTGTAGGTAAATAATAAGGGGTCAAATTGCAAGTAATAATGCTAGTTGACCTTCCGAAGAGCCAAGGGACAAGATGTGGAAACAAAAAAATGAAAAAGCTGATCAGAAGGCCCATGCGGCCCGCTTTAGCACCTCAAGCGGGCCGCCTCAGCCTCCCAGATGCAGAAAATAGTTTTTCTTGGCTGTTCAGCCTTGGAATCAACTTGGATCACATGTTTCACTTCTTGGGTGACCCCTAAACACCTCCTAGACACTTAGGGACACTTGTTAAGATGTTGTGGTCACTTATAGACTTAGATGTCAAAGATTTGTGGTGATTAAACCACTATATAAAGGCCTCTAAGTTGCAAACATGCTTCACACATTCATTCTTGCAAATCTGATCATTTGTGGAGCACAAGAGGACTTTCCAAGCCTTCCTAGTCGACCATTAGTCACTTGTAAGTATGCCTAACCCTTCTTATTTAAGTTTTAACTTAGTTTTAGCTTAAAAGTCAAACCGTCGTAATTAACGGTTGACTTTAAGATTAATCACTAATGGTCCAGTGATTAGTCAAATCAAAGGTAGTTATAAGTTGGTAATTATGTGGGCTTTAAACCCTTAAAAGGGCATCCACTGATTCCCATCCTAACTAAGTCATTTGTCGAGTCAAAGATGATTAGAAAAAGTCAACAGAAATGTAATCTTTCGTTTAACGCATAATTAACAATGTAAAAGGCGTGTAATCTATTTTATCATTCATATAACTTGATAATAAGCATAAGAACTTGTCTAAGCTTGTTTGATTCGACAACTTTCCATTTTGAACCGATTCGGAACCGAAAGTCGCAAAGCTTTGACTTTTGCTTTGACTTCAGTTCTGACCCGCTTTAGTATGATTTGGAAATGCCTTAGAGCTTCCTTAGGACCAGGCTACATGTTAGCATAACCCTCTGTGGTTGGTTCATTGATTGACCCATTCGTTTACGCGTTTCCGTTAATAGCTCATATGTTGACCATTATGCCCTTATTACCTTTAAACGTGATTTTTGGAAATGTAAAAGAGTAAAAACTTAAATTACTGATATATAAACTTGTATGCAAAGTTTGACATCAGTTTGACTTGTAGATTAAGAGTTATGCTCATTATCGCAAAATGAAAGCTTTATGTTAATAAAACGGCGTAATTAGCGTATAGCCTAGTTAAGCCTACTTTTTGGTATCAAACTTAATACCCACTGATGTAATATATTATTTTGGGATTTTTGAAGATTTTTAATTAATTTTAGGCTGAGCATAACTAGTAGTCGTAGGCTTAATCCGGTAATGGTCGGTTTTGCCCTTAAGGGCCATAAAATGAGTTTTACATATCTAAACGACTCCAAACCTTTTTCTACTGATTAGATATGTTAAATAAATTATTTAAGCCTTCTGGAATAATAAAAATATCAGCTTTATGTACGTAACCCAGAAACGGCTCCTAATCACCTTTCTAAGCGTTTTTAACGCATAGTATGTACTAGAACTATTTTAGACATACACGGGTTGATACCTACTGATATTTTAGGTAATTTATAATGTTTTAACAGTAATCAAAAGTTGTTTAACTCAGACTTCAGTTTTGAGCTTTACGGCTTATGTGAAATTACCAAAATGCCCCTTCGGTGCATAGTTTGGTTATAATTGATGAATTTCACATATATACTTTATCCTACTGTTATAACTTATCAAAATAAGTATTTTTGCTGATTATATCAGACCTGTAACTCAGGTAAATACTTAAACTCTTTTATAACCTTTTAAATGACCAAACTACCCCTACGGGGCCTAGTTTGTGTTTAAAAACGTTTCGGGCATAATGAGAGACATCTTACTGATGTCACAACATATTTGAGGCATAATTAACTTAGGAAACCTGTTTAGGACCCATATGGTTACCCGTTACGCCTCTGGCGCGTTCGGTTCGGTTTATGTAACTAGTTTGCATAAATTAGCCGAAACGGGTCAAACCTTATCCTTTTTATCTCAAAATCCAGAATGTGTTTAGTTTACCCATATTATACAAGTCTTCGAACTTGTCGGGTCTAAATCACATTCTATTCCGGTCTTCGCTTAATCATGCGTTTGAACCGTAAACCTTCCTTGAAACTAACCGGTTTAAGTTACGACTTAAATAAGACCCGTTAGGAATCTAATAGGTTAATAAAACCTTCGTTCCAGATTGCGAGCCCCAGTAGAAGTACTCATGCTTGCTGATTAGGATATACGGCTGAGTATAAATTGTATTGCTAGCTCAGGTAAATACTTTTAACTTATTTTCCCTTATACGGGCTTGGGATACGGTATTATAAAAATACCGCTTGGTCGGGTGTAGAAACCTTTTAATCGGAGATGATTAAATTGCATAATCCCGTTTTAATCTGTATTGATTGATAACAAATAACATTGGGGGTTAATGACCGTGTCCTGGATATCCTTGGCTCATTTTAAAAAGTGAATGGCCACGACGTAAGCACAAGGTGTAGACAAAACACCTCCTGTTGCATATGTATAACGTATACTCACTCGTAAGGGTATCTTCTTGTGAGATTATATTTGTGGTGTGTCGATTAATCTTGTCCGGCTTGTATTGTATAATCACCGGCCCTAAATGTTGGACAACCATGTAAATCGGATACAAGATTTTTATTAATAAAATTGTCCCAAGTATAAAAGATTAATTTTGCCTCTGTGCATTTTAATCAATGTGTCAAGATATTTTGTGCCGTTTGCACTCGAATCACTTTTCAAACTCTTTTTCCAAAATGAGTCAGTTAATTGCATTTACCAGTGTAAACTGACGTATTTTCCAAAAGGTTAAGTGACAGGTACTACGCATAATTGGCTGGGAGCTCAGGGCGTCATTAGGGAATCTTGCAAGTTCTAGATGCCTAAAGTCTGTTGAACAGTTTTAGTTTCTTTTATTTGATCCGCCTGTGGATCCCTTACCTTCCGTTGTAATACTTTGACATTACTTATATTCGGAATGTAATATATTTATCTTTTGCTTCCGCTGTGCATTTATATATTGTGTTGTTGACCATGATGTTACCAACTACGTCACGATACTCCCCTACCGGGCCCACCGGTAATACGTGGAAATTCGGGGTGTGACAGCTCGCGTGTCACACCCCAACCAATGGCGGAAACATCGGGATGAGACGAAGTGTGAAGATTGCAAGAGACTTCATAACCCTTATGTGACAATATTTAAATAATTCCCATTTCATTTCATAACTTCAAATTGTCAACATTACATAAACTCAAATAACAACAAGTTCAAAAGAAATACATAACAACATAAGCAAAATTGATACAACATTTAAACCTAAACGTCTATATGTGTATCTAGGCATCAACGCTACTTCGTTTCATATCATCATCATCAACCTGTAACATGTTAAAATAAATTTCAATGCAAAGCAAAGGCGAGTACACAAGGTTTAAATAGTATAGCATAAGTATAAAGCATTTTACTCGAATCCACATGGCAATTCGTATACAAGGTAACTAGCATGCATAACATTACGTTTTAACCCAAAGTGTCCACTAGTATTTAACATCCCTCGCCACAAAAGTGACGAGACCGTATAGTATAATGACCTAACAAACCCCCGTCGGGTGGTGTGCTACTCCTATAGCGCTATATTTGTTAAGCGAGGGTATAACATAGTATAAATCATGTATTATCAAGCATAACAAGTAGCATGTATAACGGATTGAGTTCATAAAGCATGTTAAGTGTGTGTGTATGTGTAGTTTTTGTAAGGTAACATGTTACAACCCAAAAGTGGTTTTAAAAGTAAATGGGTCGAGTGTACTCACGGTTTTGCAAGCTTTCCAACTTGAATCCGAGAGTGAGTTGATGGAGGGAACACCAAGTTATCCTACAAGAGGAAAGTCAAGGTGTATGAGTAATTGGGAAGAATGATGGGATGTTTGGACTTAAGATTCAAAAAGAAGACAAAGTATGTGTTAGGAAAATATTCACTATGGTATTAGCACTTGTCTTGACACTATAGTAATCCCTAAGGATTGTATGTGATTTCATAGGTTCAAGACCTATTAGAATCGTGACAAGGAACTATACACATAATGATAAACTTAGTAACTTGGTAGGTGATTTATTTAATCACTATCAAGGGTTCGGTTTAAGGATATTTATAGTCATATCATATACATAATAATATATTTAGTCATGTAGGAGGCGGGAGGTTAAACCTTCCACTTTGGTACATCTTGGTGTCATACAAGTCAAATAGGAGGTGGGAGATGAAATCCTCCACTTTGGTACCTCGAATAATATGTTAACATATAGGTCATGTAGGAGGTAGGAAGGCGAACCTTCCATTTAGGAACCTCATAGATATGTACAAGAAACAATACCACTAATCTAAGCAAAAACATCAAGTGATGTGTGGACTTGTTATCAAAATTGGGTTATTATACTAACGCGTATGCATTGTTTAAATTAATAGATTATAACCAGAAAATCACAAGGAAATACCTAAATTAGCAATGTGAGTAATCCCTCTTTGTGTGTAAACCTTTTTGTGAGTAATTCCTCTTTTCACAAAGTGTTTTCACAAAACCTCAAATGTTTTAAATTACAATTCACAGTGATTGAGTATTTGTATTCTACAATTATCGTCGGTATGTTGGGGTTTTGTATACAAAATTTGTTACTACACTATGAGTAGTAACATTACCACAAGTCAGGATTGACAGTGCCGTGGGTTGTAATTAAAGTAGATGTAAACAAATGTAATTGTTGGATTGCCATCAATGCTGTAAAATGATAAAAATTATTTTGATTAAACTGGGATTCACTCACCAGTATTTTCCCTTGACAAAAATGTTTTAAACGCGTTTCAGGTAACAAAATGTGAAAGCCAAAATAGAAGACAACTGGAGAGCACTGAAGGCTTGGAAAAGTGGCTATAAAAGTTACCTAAATAAAGAAGAAGTTTTATTTGAATAAAATAGGGTTTATCCCTATAAACTTATTATGGATGGAAACTTGGGTTTTACCCATGTGTTTATTATTTATAAAATGAGGTGTTTTACTCTGATAAAATATTTCCTAACTACGGTCCTAATGTAAATTCCGCTGCCAAATTAAATAAACACTGATACCACCGAATGTGCGAAGCTTGCGGACTCCCGCCTCCCGAGGCAAGGGGTCAGGGGTTGCGACAGGAGGTGGTATAAGAGCTACAGCCACTGATTTCAGCCACATAAGTTTTCTGCTGACATTGAAATTGTCAATTATGTTAGGAAATAATCCATGTGATTATGTGCATACGTATATATTATTGTTTTGTGTTATTTGACAATCTGTTAGTTTACAGTATGAGTGATCAAGGACCATCGGACGCTTATCGTCAATTGTTTAGTTCTCCAAGAGATAAAGGAGAGAGAATCAGGCAAATAGGGGAAAAGCTCGTTTGGAAGTACGACGAGCGAAACATGCAATACTGGATGAACCCCTAGAAATAATATACATATATATATATATATATATAAATGCGAGTAGTTTGAAAAAAAATCAATCAACTAAAATAGATAATCTAATACCTACTGATGCATAACTAGTAGTATGTTTTAAATTCCAGTTATAGTTGTAATAGATGCGCATATATATATATATATATATATATATATATATATATATATATATATATATATATAATAGAGTAAATGTCACAATGTTCGACGGTTTTGACCAATGTGTTTGTTTGTGTAATTGTTGGCATTAAATCTTGTTCTGCGATATTAATACCTGATAATTGTTTGTAAATCCAGATGGACAACGAAGAAAATCAGGAAAACCAGAATAATGATAACCAAATAAATAATAGTGTCATTCGACACATAGTAACCCAAGGAATTAGAGATGCTATGCCATATATCATCCAAACTGTTAAAGAAGTGGAAAATAATAAAAGTAATAGTGGAAGTAAACGACCACCTACTGAACTTAGTCACAACGTAAACAATGGACCGTTACTTCAATTGCCTATCCCAAAAAGAAGAAGAACCATGTCTTATGGTTGTTCTTACAAAGAATTCTGGTCTTGCAAACCAATATAATTCTTTGGCAATGAAGGAGCCATTGCAGCTCTATGCTAGATCGAAAAGACAGAGGTTGTCTTAAAAATAAGCAAGTGTGCAAAGGAAGACAAAATCATGTTTGCTTCCAATCTTTTCAAGAATGCAGCCTTAGAATGGTGGAATACTATTTTCCAGTCTAGGGGAAGTGACATAGTCTATAATATGGAATAGACTAAGTTTAAGAACATGGTCGAAAGGAAATTATGTCCTCCCAATGAAAAAGAACAAATTGCTAATAAGTTCTTAAACCTTAGAATGACTGGAGTAGACTGTAAGGGTTACACTACCATATTCTTCGAATATGCTAGAATAGTGCCAACCCTAGCCTCACCAGAACCGGTCTTAATCTCCCGTTACATCTGGGGATTAATCAGTGAGATTAGACATGTAGTCAAGGTAGCTAGACCACAAACCATAGAGAAGCTATAGAACTAGCAAATACCTTGACTGATGAATTGGTGCGTACAGAAGAAGAGAACCAGAGGAAGAACCTAGTCCAGAAACTTACCCAGGAATTTCGCTACAGTAATTCCAACCGTGGGAAGAATGTAGGTTCTACTTATGCGCCTTACTGCAAGTCTTGCAAGAAGAAACATTCGGGAAGATGTTATACCTACGACAACTTCTGCAAGATACCTGGACACAAGGAAGAAGACTGCAGGAAGAAACCCAGTAATGGAGTGTGCTTCAATTGTGGAGAAAAAGGGCATATTAAACCGAATTGTCCGAAACTAGCTCCAGCCATGAACAACAAGACTACTAAGAATGCTAGAGGAGCATTTGTTCTAACTGCAGAAGAAGCCAAAATGATTCCGGATGTGATTGCCGATACATTTTTAGTTAATGATGTTTTTGCTAAGGTATTATTTGACTCTTGTGCGAACCAAAGTTTTATTAATACTTCATTTTGCAAAATTCTTAATCAACCATTAACTAAACTGCAACAAGAATGTCTAGTGGAAACAACAAATGGAGAATCCATTAAGATCACCGAAATCTTGCAGGGAGCAAGAATAGAAATTCTAAACCATAATTTTATTGCTAACCTTTACCCAATGAACCTAGCCGGATTTGATATTGTATTAGGAATGGATTGGTTAATAACCAATAAAGCTAGTATTTTATGTGATCAAAAGTCAATACAAGTAAATTCACCAAAAGGTGAAAAGATCACAATTAAAGGAGATAAGCCAACTAGATCACTAGTGTATATGATTTCCATAATCATTAACACTAAAGAAAGAGAATTAAAAGATATTCCCGTAGTATATCAATTCTCAGTTAGGTTATGGATGTGTGTTGATGCAACGTCAAAAGGTTATAGCCTATGCCTCTCCCAAAATACTTATAACACCCCTATACGCCCTAAAATACATCTCGTATACGAAAAAACAGGCCCGAAATACATTTAATTTAACAAAAATCAAGAAAAAACAAGAAACTAGGGGCGCTCGCGAGGCGCGACCCCCTTGGTTAACTTAGTCGCGGGCCGCGACCCCTTGGCCACCAGGTGAGCCCTTGAGCTGCCATGTGGCAGGCTCGTGTCAAGACTAGTGGGTCAACTCAGCAAGGCTAGGCCCTACTATACCTAGCTCGCGGGCCGCGAAGGCCATTGCTAACTCTCTCGCGGGGCGCGAGAGAGTGTATGTCAGGCCCTATAAATTGAGAAGTTCGACATTCATTCCAACTCGTTCAAATCACAACTTTCTCTCTCAATTTTGAATAGCAATAATAATTCCCGGGTATTATACCCACTAAAATAGCGAAGCTCTGCCTCGATGTAAGTATTATAACCCCCGGTTACGTATTAGATACGCTGCCCAATTGATCTAGTGCTCCGTAACGCATGTCGAAGCTCTGCCTGACTCAGTCGTTGGAGTTCTGTCTCGGGGAGAGTATAACTAATGTAAATTGGGTTATTATACTAACGCGTGTGCATTGTTAAAATTAATAGATTATAACCAGGAAATCAAAAGGAAATACCAAAATTGGCAATGTGAGTAATCCCTCTTTTTGTGTAAACCTTTTTGTGAGTAATTCTTCTTTTCACAAAGTGTTTTCACAAAACCTCAAATGTTTTAAATTACAATTCACAGTGATTGAGTATTTGTATTCTACAATTATCGTCAGTATGTTGGGGTTTTGTATACAAAATTTGTTACTACACTATGAGTAGTAACATTACCACAAGTCAGGATTGACAGTGCCGTGGGTGGTAATTAAAGTAGATGTAAACAAATGTAATTGCTGGATTGCCCTCAATGCTGTAAAATGATAAACTTGTTTTGATTAAACTAGGATTCTCTCATCAGTATTTTCCACTGACAGAAATGTTTTAAACGCGTTTCAGGTAACAAAATGTGAAAGCCAAAATAGTAGCCAGCTGGAGAGCACTGAAGGTTTGGAAAAGTGGATATAAAAGTTACCTAAATAAAGAAGAAGTTTTATTTGAATAAAATGGGGTTTATCCCTATAAACTTATTATGGATGGAAACTTGGGTTTTACCCATGTGTTTATTATTTATAAAATGAGGTGTTTTACTATGATAAAATATTTCCTAACTACGGTCCTGATGTAAATTCCGCTGCCAAATTAAATAAACACCGATACCACCGAATGTGCAAAGCTCGCGACCGCCCGCCTCCCGAGGCAAGTGTCGCAACCCCCGATCCCTAATCCCAGGGAACGGGCGGCCGCGAGCCAGTTTCAGTGGTATCATGTATTGTCTAATTTGGCAGCGGAATTTTCATCAGGACCGTAGTTTGGAAATATATGATCAGAGTAAAATACCACATTTTCATAATATTAAACATATGGGATAAAACCCAAGTTCATAGTACACACGTTTCATAGGAATAAATCCTATTTTATTTATTAAAAACATCTATTTTATTTTAGGTAACTTTATTGCCACTATTCCAAGCCTTCAGTGCTGTCCAGCTGGCTTCTATTTGGCTTTCACAGTTTGTTACCTGAAACGCGTTTTAAAAACATTTGTCAGTGGGAAATACTGGTGAGTGAATCCCAGTTTAATCAAGTTTAAATAAAACTCATTGTACAGTATTGAGGGCGATCTCGCAATTATATTTGTTTCCAAGTTATATCAATTAACATCTATGGTACTGTCAGACCCGACTTGTGGAAATGTTACTCCTTGACCAGGTGGTAACAAATTTTGTATACAAAACTGTAACACCCCGAAAATGGGTTTGGTAATCAAACTCCATTAATACTAAAAGACGGGTAAAGTACCGTTAGTAGTAAAAGTGACCAGGTGAATATTTGGATTTAAATAAGAAATCCTAATAAAAAAAATATACAAACAAATCAAAGTTTTAAGGAAATTGAGCCTATAAGAGCCTGAGTTAACGGGACTTTAAATAAAACGGGTTATAACTCCCGGGACCCACTAAATAACTAGGAATATCAACCTAGTTAGTCTAGTGTTTTAAAATAGTGAGGAACTTGATGTAGTAATCTTTATAAACTTGGGTAAAGTTGAGGGATTAAAATGGTTAAAGTGAGAAAATGGTTTTTATTAATTAAAGTTAAAAACACCAAAACACACACCTTGTGTGTGTGTTCTGGTCGTACAAACACAGGAGCCAGGAAGAGCTCTCAAGCTCAAACCCTAAAACACAGAAATTCATCAAATTGAAGGAGCAAATCAAGTCCAAATCAAAATCCGAGTATGAATTAGTGATCTCCATTGAAAAAGGAGTCACGAGGTATGTAAATTTCTTGGTAAATCTCTAGTTGAAATTCTGAGCAAACCTAGAGAATTCGAATCTAAGCCTGCATGTATGTAGTTTGGATGAAATTAGGGATGAAACTATGTCTAGTAGTAAACCCTAGCCATGTATTTGTTGAATTGATGTTCATTGTTGTGAATTCATAATCATACACTCATGTGTCAAGTGGGTTTTGATTATGTAGATAAGATGATAATATAGTTGTGTTAGAAATCATCATAAATGATAGTAGATGCAAGATACTTGAACAAATTGCAAGTTTGAGTATTTGATCATACATGATAATGGTTGAATCTTAATGTTAATCTTGGTAAAAATGACTATTTATGAACTAGTTAGCAAATGTGTAGAATCATGCCCATTAGGTGTTTGTTAAAATGCCTAAATGGGAACTATAGTGTTGAAATTCGAGTGAAACGCGTAATTGGCTAACTTGACTAATTACACGAGAT
This sequence comes from Helianthus tuberosus, assembly GCA_030545235.1. NCBI lineage: Eukaryota > Viridiplantae > Streptophyta > Magnoliopsida > Asterales > Asteraceae > Helianthus > Helianthus tuberosus. The sequence continues at coordinate 59,750,591 of CM060375.1, forward strand.
ATGGGATAAAATGGTTTCTAATCATGAGATAGAATTGCCTTGATTGTGCATATTATATGAATAACGGTAGTTGATTTTAGAAAGTCAAAATAACCAATGATGAAGTGGAATAGAAGTTTCGACATAAAATCCGTAAGATGAAATAGTCATAATAATGATGACTAACCTAATCGTCTTACGAATTTTGATGATAGTTTGACTCTTAACGAGCTAGGTGAAAGCTTGAAGAAGGAAGCGGGTCAAACGAATCCAGAATGAAGGAAAAAGCATATTTCGGATGCAAGGTAAGTATATCTTACACTAGTTATATATTTACAATATTCTTTCGTCGTATTAGTTACGAAAAAGAAAAATACCTAATTGAGATATGATGTTCCGACGTGTGGTCGTACGGAACAAGATAATCAAATATGACAAGAAAACATAATGATGGCTAAAAATGAGTTAAACCGGTAATTCGATCATATTATGACGAATGAAGCATGTATTTTTAATGGTTACCATATAAGTTAAATCATAATACCCTTTAAGGGCAAAATGGTAATTTTGACAATTTAACAATGGTAATTGGTCATATAGACCAAACGGGTCGAAAGGTGAAATTATCACCCTTTGACAATATCGACTAATGGGTTGTCAAGTTGCGTGAATTTAGAAAATAAATAGCACATGGATGCTTACATCGCTATCACTTAGTAGCCACTAAGGAAAGGTATTGATCCGAGCCAGGTATGTATAGTAATACAACTCATCATGTAGAATTTGGAGTTTTATAACAGTTAGACAAGGTTAAAATAAGATATTCGGTTATCTTTTAGGTAAAGCGAATAAATTGAGTTATGATTATGGTGTTTAGAAACATATTGGTTTCTAAACAAGAATATGGTTAAAAGGGTCGGACTTTGTGGTTCAAACAAGCACTAATAGCCCTTAGTTGTAAAAGAAGGGTTAAGAATGACCAAAACGCCCTTGTAAGCAAAATTAAGCAAACAACCCTTAGAAGTTGTTTGAAAACGAGTTTTATAATCAAGTTAATACTTAGAATAAGTATAATCGTGTAAGATGTAAATCCTTGGTCAAAAGACTCTATATGAGTCTTTGCCGTAAATTGATAATACGAAGGGTAAAACTCGGATTAGATAGATCGTCACATTAAAACCATCACAAATCTAGATGTGAAGAAAGATCATTTGATAACTAATGTGAGAATAAAATGCTAGAAAGAAATGGGGGTGTGTTATGCGTCAAAGTGCTTAAATGTCCTTAACGGGTCAAAATAAGCACTTGAGTATAAGCGGGTTTAAAATGTGTAGGAAACCCGTGGTTTGAGCCAAATATGATAGACGATATAGAAATTAGAAGATTCATGAGAATTTGGGATCAAACAAATAAGTTTGTTTGATAAATACATGAATGGGTTAAATGGGTAAAATTCTAGTTTAAGCCGAATGCATAAAAGTCTTAAAATTTGCTAATCCGGATGTTGGATTTTGACTCCATATGATGAAGGGTCAAATTACAATCACATAGGAAGAAACGGTAGGTCAAACGGACAAGCGGTTTGAAAGATACGAAAGTTTTCGTGTCGTTAAACGGCAAAATAGAGAGGTGGAATGCAGGGACCACCGTAATTTACGGTACCACCGTAAATTACGGTGGAGTTGATATGTGTTACGGTGGTTATATACTGATTTACGGTGGAAGAACAAACCTTCAGGGGCTACCGTAATTTACGGTCCCACCGTAAATTACGGTGGACCCAGAAACAAAATGCATTTTAATTACTTTTAGTTCCCGGATTCTTTTAGATGCGTTTTAAATCCGTATGACTAAAGCATTTCATGTTTTATGAAATGTAGGTACTTAGTAGATGCCGGATGAAGATCAAGCTCAACGAAAAACCGAACACGATATAGATTCACGCTTCCGCACTTTACCACGTTGTAGATTTTAATCAACGGATTCGATTCACGTTATGTAGAATAACTTATAATTTGTAAAAGTTTTAATAAACCCGTATTTTTATAGCATGTGTAGTCTTAACTACACATCTAATTTTTGGTAATTACATACAAAATCGTTAATCAGTAACTAGGGTGTTACAAAAACCCCAACATACTCATGATAATTGTATTCTTACAAATACTCAATAAATGCTTCATATATAATTAATTAAGTGAGGTTTTGTAAAAACAATTTACAAAAAGTTCATAAAAAGTGAATCAACTCACATTGTTGTCTTAGATTTTCCGTAAGGGTTTCCTGGTGACAATCTATAATTTACACAAATGCACACGCGTTAGTATAATAACCCATTTTAACATTAGTAATACCCTCCCCGAGATGACATTCCAACGACTAAGTCGGGCAGAACCACGACAGCCGTTACAGAACCCTAGATCAATCGGGCAACGTATCTAATACGTATCCAGGGGTTACAATACTTACAACGGAGCAGAACTTCGATATTAGGGGGGTATTAGACCCAAGTATAATGCCTATAATTCAGATTTGAGAGAAAGAAAATAGTTGTGAGCGAGTTCGACTGAAGATCTGATGGCTTCTATATATAGGGCTTCACTTTGGTTTTCTCGCGGCCCGCGTAAAACAAGGCAAGAGCCTAACGCGGCCCACGTCAACTATAGTCAACGTATAGCTGGTCCGGGTCAGCAACTAGACTCGCCACGATGATGACACGTGTCATCACCGGGCTGTGCCACCATTTTCGATCTTAGGCGGCCCGCGTAAGAGTTGAGGTGAGGCTTACGCGGCCCGCCTCAAACCCAAAAGTCAGATTTTTAATTAATTTTGATAATATTTAAGGTATTCGGGGCCTGTTTTCACGTATGGGGTGTATTATTGGACATATTGGGACATTTTAAAATATACTAGGGTGTCGGAAATAATTCGAGGGTGTCGGTTTTCTTGAGGGTTGTTACATCCTCCCCACCTTGTTTTAGAGCTCGTCCTCGAGATCTACTGGAACAAGTGTGGATATTTCTTTTGCATTTCTGATTCAAGCTCCCATGTGTACTCAGGTCCTCTTTTGGAGTCCCACTTTACTTTGACCAGAACCAATCTTTTATGTTTGAGGTTCTTGACTTTCCTGTTTTCAATCTGTAGAGGACTTTCCGCAAACTTGAGTTGTTCATTTACCTCTATATCCTTGAGAGGTACTACTAGTGATTCATCGGCTAAGCATTTCTTGAGATTTGATACATGAAATACATCATGTATTCCTGCCATTTCCTCTGGCAGTTGTAGCTGATAGGCTACATGTCCTATTCTTCTAATAATCTCAAAAGGTCCAATATACCTGGGACTTAGCTTTCCCCGTTTGATGAATCTTACTACTCCTTTCCAAGGAGAGACTTTTAATAATATTTTATCTCCTACTTGAAATTCCAACGGTTTGCGTCGGTTATTAGCATAGCTCTTTTGTCGATCACGTGCTGCTTTCAGTCGTTCCTTGACTTGAATAATCTTGTCGGTTGTTTCTTGTACTATCTAAGGTCCAGATAGTTGCTTCTCCCCAATTTCTGCCCAACAGACTGGGGTTCGGCACTTTCGTCCATAAAGTGCTTCGAATGGTGCAACATTGATACTTGTGTGATAACTATTATTATAAGAAAATTCTATTAAAGGTAAGTGATCATCCCAATTACCTCCGAAATCAATCACACAAGCTCTAAGCATGTCTTCCATTGTCTGAATTGTCCTTTCGCTTTGTCCGTCCGTTTGAGGATGATAAGCTGTGCTCAGATTTAACTTGGTTCCCATTGCCTTTCGAAAACTTGACCAAAAATGAGAGGTAAAGCGGCTATCTCTATCAGAAACAATTGATAAAGGTATTCCATGTAAAGAAACAATTTCATTTACATATAATTTAGCTAATTGTTCCATACTGAAGGTTTCTTTCATTGGTAGGAAATGAGCTGACTTGGTTAGCCTATTTACAATCACCCAGATTGTATCATTACCTTTTCTTGTTTTGGGTAATTTGGTAACAAAATCCATTGTTATCAATTCCCATTTCCATACCGGCATTTCTAACTGTTGTAACAAACCTGAGGGTTTCTGATGTTCAACTTTGACTTGAGAACAGGTTAAACATTTAGAAACATAAGCTGCTATGTCCTTTTTCATTCCTATCCACCAGAAATTCTTTCTTAAATCCTGATACATTTTATCACTTCCTGGGTGCATCGTATACTTAGACTTATGGGCTTCTTCTAATATACGATGGCTCAGGTTTCCTAATTTAGGTATCCATATTCTAATATACTATTCATCACCTTGTTATGAATTAATACATATAAAGATTTTGAAAAAAAAAAAAGATTTTTGACGATAATCTTTAATATTAAAAAAAGTAAATTGTCAAAATCATCTTGTTTGACATTTTCATCCAAAATAATTTTTTTTTACCATATTCCCCTTTACTTTTGCAACTTTTTGCTATTTTTATCTAAATGCCTAACCGGGATAGAAACAATCATTTGATAAGAGGGTTTTTTTTTTTGAAATTTCACACTATTAAGAGAGGACATTTCAGTCTTCTCGTTTCTAAATATTATATTATTTAATATCTAGTCACCGATAGTACTAATCCCAACTCATATGAATACAAGAACCCTAGTTTCCTAATCTTCAAAACTGAACGCGATTACACCGCACTTTACAACGATTAACAAGGGGCTTTTGATCAGTATTCAAGAAGGATTGCGAAGGATTTGAACGAATATGATGATGATCGGTATTTCAAAATTCGGTGAAGCTCCATTAAGCGCAGAAGAGAGGATCCGAGATAATTGAGTGTGGGTTTTTGCAGCGAAAAGGGTTATGTGATATATCATAGGTGTCCTTTTATACTAAATCATCTATCGAACAGTTACACGCAGGTTTGAAAGGTTATCAGTTTCGCCAGAGAGTTAATTGAAGTTATTATGTTATGATTGTTGAAAAGAAAATTGTCGGTTAGACTCGGTTTATGACTAAGGACGATTTTGTGAGTTTAATTGCCTTAAAACGGTCAAACATAACTGATTGCAGGTCGTCGTAACGTGTATAAGTCATCAAGATCGGCAAAATGAAAGTACGGAAAATTTGGGCGGCATTTTAGGTTTATTTTAGAAATTTTGCACTTAGGTCCTTGGACTTTCAGATTGTAAACAATTCTAATAAACTGAAATGCCCTCACTTAATATTGTAAAATTGAAAAAAAAAAACTCTCATCAAACGGATGTTTCTAACCAAGTTAGGCATTTGGATGAAAATGGGAAAAAGTTGCAAAAGTAAAGGACAATATGGTACAAAAAGGTCACTTTAGATGAAAATTACAAACAGACCCAAACCTCCATGTTTGTAGCACATGGAGGCGGATCACTTTGTTATTATTCACTTTGAATTCTGGATTGAAGGATGTTCAACCCAAAATGTCTATGTTAAGTGAGATAATATTGTAGTGAGCCGAGAATAGAACAAGCATGGAGCAAGTTCTAGAGAGGATAAGTAAGATCAGAGATCAAGGGTGATCTGAGTTGATCTAGAATGGTTGGAATGAATGTCAAGAGGCTATGATTTATAGGGAAAGAATCTTCTATAAGAGAAAGCCTTTGACCTATGATCCTTGGCTACCGTGAGGGACTTGCCCATTTGGGGGTTGAAGGGTTTGGACCTGCGGGTAAAATGGTGTGCTCTCCCACATGCTCTGGTTGCGGCTGGGCAGGAGGTTTCACATGCAGAGGGTGATGTGACAAGTCTCTGACTTGTCGTTTTTACTGTTCATGACAGCTGACCATTTCCGAACTTTTTAACCTTTTAACCTTTTAAGCTGTTGTGTAGGCTAATCAGTTTATTAAGGTTTGAGCTACCTACGTCATCAGCCCCCTAAGTCAGAGGTGATTGAGGTGTAGGCTCAAAGGTTTCTGACTTTTGTACACTGCTTTTATTTCTTAAAGGCTTCGAGGCTTCAAGGCTTTGAAGGGTTCTGGGCGGTTGAGTTTTGAGATTTGAATTTTGAAATGACAGTCGATGTGATGGATAACAGTTTTTGCCTGTTGCGTGATAATAACTTCCTAGATTTCACTTTCTTTTTTTTTTCGATCGTCTCTCATTGGTGCTAGAAAAGATCTGTATGTGAGTTATTCTTGTCTCACTCGAGAGGAAGTTGAGGCTTTTTGTAAAGAATGGGGGATCGATCTAAAGTTTAATCTGGTGGCTTCGGGTTTTAGATAAATCGATCGATCAGTGTCTCGCTTGTTCAATTGCTCTTTATTGCTGTCATTTCGAGTTTTCTAACTTGTGTCATCGGTTTTTGGTCTTTGTTCTGAATATTTTAGAGTATTATCGTGTGTCGTTTGGTCGGTTGGGTCCTCAAGGTCTTGCTGGGATTTTACACTTTGAGGTTTTGTGATAGGGTATGACCCATCGTTGTTGTTCCATTGTTTCTTCTGGTTGGCCAAGCACGACGATTGGGTCACGTTTGAGACATTCCAAGTTGATGTTTATTTGATTTCCTCAATGGTTACTACCTTTGATTCTTGGAAGGACCGATTTTTCTGGATTTTTGAGTCCATTGTTCCCTTCAAGATTGTTTGGAGGTACACTGATGCTGTGTTAAACAAGCTTGAGCCATTTGAGTCTAAACTAGATAGTTGGTTGTTAAAAGCCATTAGGAAATGTCCTTTGAGGCTTCGTCCCTTTCCTAAACACCTTTTAGTGTTGATGGGTGTGAGCATTTTGTGGGACAAGCTAGATCGTGACCCTGTGCTCATGAGGGATGATCAGGGTATGATGTTTTTCCTTATGCTTTATAAAGAGTGATGATACATCTGATGTTGTGTTTGGGGATGTTGAGGCTTCCCCCGGCGAAGATGCTGTTGCCAGAGGTGCTGAACTCAGGTTCGAGGGTTTTAGGTTATGTGAACTTTCCAAATGTCAAAGGCTTTACTAGGTTCGGTGCTTCCAAAGCTTCTATTCGTTGTTTAACCCGGCGTATGTTAAAGGCTGCCGACCAACCATCGGCTTCTGAGCCAGTGGAACTGAGCGATGACATAGTGGCTTCGGACGACTTGGAAGTTGGGGTTGAGGGAAAAAGAAAAAAAAAGACACGGAGTTGCCCTTGGTGATTGGTAAGGAGAGTAAAGCAACGGGTAAGAAGGTTGTGAGCTTGAAGGGTTTCGGGAAGGGTGGTGAAGTTTCCACCAATGTTAATCCAGAAGAGGTTTATGTGCTGGATTGGAAGGTCACAGTTGGTGACAGCTTCAAGTCTTCATCCGTTTGTGAGGATGTTCTTACCCATTTTGCTCCTCCTACTGTTCGAGGTTCTTGCTCGTCTATGGACGATGAACTGATGATCTCGAAGATGATGATGGGTGCTTGCAACCTTGTTGCCTTGCTTCTAGAGAGTGTATCCCGATTTCGCAAAAGGATGCAAGAATATGAAGTCTTTTCGAAGAAGAGGGATGAGATGAAAGCATCAATGGTTGCTTTGAAAGAAGCTGAGGATTATGTTGAGAAGGAAAAAACTGATGTTGAGGATTGATGAGCTTTCTTCCCAGCACAAGACTGAGATGGTTGAGTTGGAAAAACGCTTGGAGGCTGACAAGGTTCAAGTCTGGGTCGATAAGGCTGCCTTGTAGGTTCAGAAAAAAGGCCTTCTTAGAGGAGAAAGAAGGGTTAAAGGCTTCACTTGCCCAAACAACTGGTGATAATAAATGGCTCATTGAGCATGGGTTTCAGCAAGTGGTTACCTATCTTCTCCATTCGTCGGAGTTCAACAAAGTCTTGGGTGACGTGTACATCAAGCTTCTTGCTCATGGGAGACACCAAGGTTTGTTTGCTAGTTACAAAGCTTTGTGAAACCGGGGAACCTCAGAAAAATTCTTCTCTTTTTCAACCCAAAGCCTTCGAAGTCTTCAAGGAAACTGTTTTGAAGATAGAGCGTATGATTTACCCTTATGTGGGTGAAGTCTCCAAGTGTTTTGGTAAACCTTTGCCTGTCTTGCAGGAGCTAAAACCCAAGGGTCTTAATGAGGCTGTTTGTAACGAAGTGTTGAAGTCCCTCTCGAAGAAACATCCTTGCTTCGGAGATAGCGAGGAAACGTGTTCTGAAGGTGGTGAGAGCTCAAAGGGTTCAAGCCTTGAAGCCTCCGAGGCAGCGGGTCCAACAGGGAGGAAAAAGAGGAAGGCTAAAAAGACCCAAGATGATGGAGGTTCGAAGAAGGATGATGCAGTAAAGTCTACCTTCCCTGACGTTGCTAAGTGAAGAAGAAACCTTAATTCATAGCTTTCTTAGCATGTCGAACAATGTTATGGGTTGTTTGTTTGAACATCTTTTTATTTTAAGGGAACCATCTAGGTCCCTTGGTGGTTAAAGCCTGGAAGGCTTGTGGACAATTTATTATGTTTGATGGCCAGTATGGCCTTTGCTATCTTTAACTTATCTTGCTATGTTTATTGTGTTGTTCTATTTACTCCCTTGTGTTTTCATTGGTTTTGTATGTTGTCTTTGTTTTGGGCGGTGCATCTTATGTTACTTAGGGGCTGTTTGTTTACCTCTTAACGAGGCTCTTAATAGTTCAGACCTCTTACTGGTTCAGCACTTAATGGTTCAGACTGTTTGTTTCACGAGCAGATGTCTGAATGGTTCAGACATTTGCCTCTGAATGGTTAAGATTTATACAGAGTCTGAATGGTTAAGACCTCTAATCTGAATTGGTCAGACATTTGCCTCTGAACGGTTAAGCATTATACAGGCTCTTAATGGTTCAGACCTCTTACTGGTTCAACACTTAATGGTTCAGACCTCTTACTGATTCAGCACTTAACCATTCAGATGTTGCCAAACAGCCCCTTATACCTTAAAGGGTTCAGTGCTGCAGGCACTTAGTCTTAGGATATTTTTAACAAGAAGATACAACCTCTATCCTATATATGACATTCACTTAGAGTCTTTTTGGTTCGTAAGCCAATGTTGGGGCTTGAAGAACATTTGGTTTAGGCTGTTCAAACCCGTCTATGAGACATGATTTTTAAGATTTCTCTGAGTCTCATGGAGTTGTATTGATTTAGGAACTCACCCCTTATATAGGCCCATTCAACCCTTGAACCTATTGAGCGATGTGGCCTAGGAGCTCATCCCCTTACATGGCCCTTGCCATGGAGTTTCTTCCTAGGTTCTCAACCTGATTATAGGATAGAAAGACAAATTTTGATTAAAATTCATCGTTCAGTCATTTCACAGTAAAGGGAATAGAACAACTTTTTGGAATTCTTTGTAACACATTTTGGCTAAACGTGGAACCTTTTGAGGTTTTTGTAATTCCAATGGCGGGGAAGCTTTTTGCCTTGTGGTCCTGCCAGCTTCTATGATCCCCCTTTGTGGGCTTCAAGGATAGTGTATGGCCCTTCCCACTTATGGCCAAGCTTTCCTTGGCTTTCTTTCTTGCTGACCTCATTGTTTCGAAGCACATGGTCCCCAGGCTTGAAGCGTTCATGCTTCACCCGTGTATTGTAATATGATTCCATGTTTTTCTTGTACCTTGCTTTTTGTATGGCTGCTTGATCATGAGCCTTTTCGAGGAGTTTAAAATTCAACATTATCTCTTTCTTATTTGACTCGAGTTCGATGTTGAATGTTCTTTGTGTTGTTACTCCGATTTCAGCTGGGATTACAGCCTCTGATCGAAACACTAGGCTGTAGGGTGTTTTCTTGTGGCTCGTCTTCTCGGTTGTTTGAATTGCCTATAGCACATTGGGAAGTTCTTCGAGCCAGTTGTTGTCGTATCTTCCCAATTAAGATTTAATCCCTTCAACAGTGTTTCGGTTTGTCCTATCAACCTGGCCATTGGATTGTGGGTAGGCTGCCGAGCTGAATACTTGAGTTATTCTGAACCCCTTACACCAGGAGCTAGAAGGCTTCTCGGCAAACTACTTCCCGTTATCCGTGACTAGTATCCCTGGGATCCCAAAACGATAGATTATGCTTTCCTAAACGAAATTAGTGACCTGTTTCCCTGAGATTTTTTCCGATGGTTTTACTTCTGGTCACTTGGTGAGGTAATCCACGGCTACCAATATGAACTTGACTCCTCATTTGGCTGGTGGGAATGGCCCAACAATGTCTATTCCCCACTTGTGAAATGGCCAAGTCGAGGAGATGGGAACGAGGTCATGTTTGGGCTTTTGGGTACCGGAGCGTGTAGCTGACAAGCTTCACATTTTCGCGGTTGTTCGGAGGTATCTCGATGCATGGAAGGCCAAAAGTGTCCGAGGTTCATCAACTTTGACACTACCGATCTTGGGCCACAATGAGCTCCACATATCCCTTCGTGAACCTCTTTGATCAGATATTGGCTTTGTTCCGGGCCAACGCATCGAAGTAGTGGTGCAAGGTATCCTTTTTTTAAAGGATATCTCCTTGTAATACATACTCCCTTGACTTGATATGAACCCTTTTAGCCTCAGTCTGGTCATTAGGTAATTCACCATTATGAGGAACCTTTCAATGGGAGTCATCCAATTTGGCCCTTTTTTAGTGACCACATCTTGAACCTCAAGTTTTTGGATGGATGGGGTTTTTAATACCTCAACTAGTACCTTCTTGGTGAGGTGGGCAAACATAAGAGGTGCAAGCTTGCTTTATGCACCAGCTCTTCTTTTGAGATCTTGGAATTTATTTGATGGCACATGTTTGAAATGCGTTCATCAATTCCTTTGATTTCTCTCGGTACTTATTCATGTTGGGTTCTTTTGCTATATAGCTGGTATTGACTTGGCTTGAGAGAGTCTGTGAGGACTTGAAGCTTTTGAACCCCTAATTCTTTGGCTAGCTTCAGCCCAACGATTAATGCTTCGTACTCGGCTTCATTATTGGTAGTCTGAAATTCAAGCTGAAGAGCATATGTAAATTCTAACTCTTCAGTGTCGATTAAGACTAGACCAGCCCCTGACACTTGATACTGGAAGCCTCATCGGTAAAAAGCTTCCAGGTATCAGGGTTGAAGGGTTCAGCTGTAGTTGTATTAACTTCTGTTATGGTTTCTCTAGGGACTTACAAGATGAAGTCAACCAAGATTTGAGCTTTGACGGCTTTTCTTGGAACGTAAGTGATTTTATGTTCACCTAGTTCCACAACCCATTTAGCTAATCGTCCGGAATTTTCTTGTTTTTCAAGCACATTCTTAATAGGTTAGTCAGTGACCACTTGTATCGGGTGTGATTGAAAGTACCTTCGAAGCCTTCTAGTCGTTTGGACTAAGGCTAGATGCAAGTTTTTCCAAAGGAGGATATTTAATTTCTGCTAGATTTGAAGATTTGAAAAAGTAAATGGGTATCTGAACTTTGTTTTGTTCAATGATTAGAGCCGCACTTATGGCCTTTTCAGCAATCGAAAGGTAGACAAAGATTGTTCCTCCTGTTTCCGGAGTTGAAATGGCTGGGAGTGAAGCCAAGTGTTGCTTCATTTGGTTGAAGACTTCCTTTTGGGGTAAAACGCTCCAAAGCTGTAAGCTTTCCATCGAAAATCTTTCTTGTTAGCACATCCCTTGAGGGTTGGCTTTTATGCTTTGTTTTCCCATGATGTGCCCTAGAAACGAGCACTTGACTGGATTAAGCTTCATGTTGATCTTTATCGAGTTTTGGAAGGTTTCTTGTATATCATCGAGCATTTGGTATTCCGTTTTGTTCTTGATCACCAAATTGTCAACATAAGCTTCAATGTTCTTACCGATTTGTCCGGCAAATGCTTTGTCAACCAGACGTTGATAAGTGGCACCTGCGTTTCTTAAACCAAAAGGCGTTTTTTGATAGCAAAATATACCTTTATCAGTGTGTAATGCGGTTTTTTCTTCGTCTTCTTCTTTCATTAGGATCTGATGGTAACCCTTTTAGGCGTCAAGAAAACACTTGAACGGGAAGCCTGCGAGCGAGTTATCCTTGAGGTCTATCTAGGGCAGCGGGTAGCAATCCTTTAGGCATGCTTTGTTCAAGTCTTTAAAAGCGATACACATTCTCCAAGACTTCTCGGGTTTTCGAACCATTACCGGATTGGCCACCCATGATTGATACTTGACCTTTCGAAGGATTCCGGCTAGAACAAGCTTTTCCATCTCTTGGCACTCTGCAGGGCTTCTTTCTTTTGTATAATTGGCTTAACATCAGGTGGGATCCATAACTCATGTTCAACAATGCTACGAGGGATGCCGGTCATATCTTCCGGGCACCAAGCAAAGACATAGTGCAAGAGCAGCTTTTCAAGGTATGAGAAGGTTTCATTGGAAAGGTTAGTGTTTACCCTTATCCCCTGTTGAGGATATTTTGGGTATATGTCCAACCCTTGTTCATCGTCTTCATCCTTTCTTGAGCTTTCCCCTTCAACCACAAAAGTTTCTTGGGTAGGTTGAAGGGTTGCTATCCCTTTTTCAGTGGGAAACTTCACAGTGCCTTGACCAACTGAAACTGACATTCCGAACACACTTTGCCCTGGCCTTCCTATGATGATATCGTAGTTGGAAGGGATATTGATCACCGCAAAAGTGAGTTGTTCAGTTCGTCCCTTTGTTCTCTCGCTGAACAAACGTTATGGGTTATTTGTCCTAAAGGCTTGATAGGTATGTCTGCGATACCTTCAATGGAGGATTCAGACTGTTGAAGCTTTGAACGTTCATCGTCGCTGAGAGGGTTAAATCATTTCTCAAACATGATTTTGGTGGTTGCACCGGTGTCAATGTAATCCTTTTGTGTCCTGATGGTTCCTATATTGGATTCCATCACCAGAGGGTTTGAAAGCAACTCTCCTTCCAGTGGTGGGAAGCAAACATATTGACGTTCCCATGCCTTGAAATGATGACGTTTGTGGGAAGCTTTGTTTTCAAGGTCGACCATGTTCACTTCCTACTTTTTTTTTTCTTCAACCATCTTGTCCTTGACCCCTTCAACCAAGTGAGCCAGTTCGGACTTGACGAGTTCTTTGATCCTTTCTTTGAGTTGGAAGTAATCATTGGTATGGTGACCATTCTATTCGTGAAACTCACAATACTGGCTTGATTTTTCCAATCTTTTTTTTGGCAGAGGTTGAGGAGGGCGGAAGTTGTGTTTTACCTCTTCGGTTGCTAAGATCTCTTGCGGAGTTTATGGTTTTTTCTCGGCTTAGAGGGTTCCGACCTTCAGGCCTTCTGGAATCCAATCCTTTGAACCGTTTGTCATAAGAGACATACTGGAAGATCCGGTTAAGAGTTTATTTTTTTTATTTTTTTTTTGTTCTTTGATGTCTACAGCTTATTCTCCTCGAATGTGGGCCTCAGCCCTTTTGGGTGCTTCTTCAAGGTTTTGGGCAGGCAATTATTGAAGCCTCTCGTGAGATAATTTGGAATTTAGTATTCACGAACCCTGTAACCCTAATATTTTCATCTGCGTAAGTTAAACCTTCCTTCTTGTACCTTTCGATGAAGTCTCTGAGACTTTCATCATCACTTTGTTTGATCTGGAAGATTATCGCGACGTCATTGACATACTTCCGTTGTTATGGGAAACCTTTGCTAAGATCGTCAAAGGTCTGAATGCTTCGTTCAGGAAGGTCATTGAACCATATGCGTGAAGACCCTTCAAGGGTTTGCATGAACATGAGACAACATTCGGGGCTGGGCCATTTTTCAATCCTTGCAGCCCCGATGAAGATTTAGAGGTGGTCTTTAGCACCGTGATAGCATCTTTATCTGGGTTTGAAACTCGTACTCAATAATTTGTTGGGAGAAGCAAGACAAGTTGTTGGGCTTGTAAGGTTTTGAGAGGTATTTTACTACCCTTGAAGCTGGGTTACCGCTTGAGGTACCCTGGTGAGTGGTTGGCACTTGGTTGATGAAATTAAGGTTAAAGCCTTGAAGGCTTTCTATGTCATCATCCAGCTTTCGCGTGCTGCAAAGGAAATTGTGCCATCATCTATGTCATCAGCTAGGGCATAAGGTTAAAGCCTAGGCTTTCTGATGGTACTCATAAAAGATGTCATCATCTGTGTCATCAGCAGGGCATAAGGTTAAAGCCTTAAAGGCTTTTTGATGGTACTCATAAAAGATGCCATCATCTGTGTCATCAGCTGGGGCATAAGGTTAAATCCTTGAAGGCTTTCTGATGGTACTGTATAAGGCATTCCCATGGATGTGCTCATAACCATACCTTGAGCCAAAGGCAGGGTGGCCATGACTTATTACCACGAAGTAGCAATGGGAGGGGGAACACTTGAAGTTGGTGACTTGCCATAATTGACAAAGAGTGGTTTTATGCCCCATAGGTGCACCGGTTGTAACGAGTCGGGAGGTAAATAAGGGAAAAGCGGTTGGACTTGGCCTCCCAAAAGCTTAATGGCTTGAGTGGTTGGTCTGTCACACTAGGACCAGCTTTAAGGTAAGATGTGGCTAAACGTGCGCTGCTAAAAGGAAGAGATGGAGGGCCAGGTGATAATGAGGGCTCAGACTCCTCATAATTTAGTCTTATTTCCACCCCTTTTTCCCTTTCTAGTCTCACATACTAGTTGAGGAGAAATGTTGTAAGAAATTTCTAGCTACTCCCTCGGGTGTTAGATCTATACGTTCCGGTGTACGCCTTGCACCGATTTGAGGAGATGGAACCCCTTATCGAGATGGGGTTGGAGTTTGAAAAGAAATGAACTCCGGGAACATAGTTCTCGGTGGAGTACTTCCGGGAGTAGAAAGAGGTGTAGATTTGACCGGTGAGATCCGACCATAATTTGGTGTTAAATCGGTGTTGTTAGGCACCTGATTTACCTCGCCGGGAGATTCGCTTTCAGACATGATATAAAGAGAAAATGGAGCTACACAATTGGTCTTTAAGATAAAGTAAGCGGCGTAGCCCCACGGTGGGCGCCAACTTGTTGCTACAACAAATACAAGACCAAGGCCTGTAGCGATATCTCCGGGTAAGGGTTAAAGGTTTCGATTAGCCTAACGCAGGTCGTGGGGTCCCCCCACGTTTGTAGCACGTGGAGGCGGATCACTTTGTTATTATTCACTTTGAATTATGGATTGAAGAATGTTCAACCCAAAATGTCTATGTTAAGTGAGATAATATTGTAGTGAGCTGAGAATAGAACAACCATGGAACAAGTTCTAGAGAGGAGAAGTAAGATCAGAGATCAAGGGTGATCTGAGTTGATCTAGAATGGCTGGAATGAATGGCAAGAGGCTGTGATTTATAGGGAAAGAATCTTCTATAAGAGGAAGCCTTTGACCTGTGATCCTTGCCTATAGTGAGGGACTTGCCCATTTGGGGGTTGAAGGGTTTGGACCTGCGGGTAAAAGGGTGTGCTCTTCCACATGCTCTGGTTGCGGCTGGGCAGGAGGTTTCACACGCAGAGGGTGATGTGACAAGGCTCTGACTTGTCCTTTTTACTGTTCATGACAGCTGACCATTTCCGAACCTTTTACCTTTTAACCTTTTAAGCTGTTGTGTACTTTAATCAGTTTATTAAGGTTTGAGCTACCTACATCATCAGTTCCAGTTCCTGTTACACTCGGTTCTAGGTACAAATCGGGTTACTACCCGAACCTAAATATGGTTGAAATCTTCAACTGCAGTGAAGGGTGTTTTGATCTTCCTGCATCGATTTTCAGTAGCATTTGTTCAATCTTTCATCCAGCAGCGTTTTTATGGAACAAACAAACTACAATATTGCATCTCCATTTTACTTCTATCTACCAAATTTCACCATGTAAGGACTAGAAGGTATGTGAAGTGGTGATTTTTTAAGAAGCAGCAAAACTTGTTAAACTGGTGAAATCTTGAAAGATGGAATGTTCGATGATCATACTATGCATGTAAATCTCATATAACAACTTGTTATACATTGTTGTTTAGGACTTTAGGTTAACTTATGCTACTGGACTTCGGCCCAATATATATGTACATTAGATTTTCGGTCCAGTAGGTGTCTTTTGGTTCTTCATAGTTCCCGACCCGGTACCGACCAGATACCCGGATTACAACAACAATAGGAACCGATCAAAAAACCTAAATAACTATATTAAGGTCGGTTTCGGGTAGTATACGGCAGTGGCGGATCTTGCCCGTTGAACGTGCCAGGGCCGAAAGACACGGGCACTAAAAAAAGCCCGGGCAAGCCCGGGCCAAACATAGTATATATAAAAAATTTCGATCGAAATGCGGAAAATTAGCACTACGGCCGAAAAACTTGCCCGGGCCGTGGCCCTGCCACAGCACCATTAAGAACCGCTCCTGGTATACGGTTCGGTTATCAGGTTTTTTTCGGGCCGAACCTAGTTTTGCTCACCCCCACCAAAGCATAGCACCCAAAACGCGTTGCAAACGAGCTCTAACGGGCATCCGCCCAAAACATCACTTAAACTTTGCATTAGTTAAAGATGCACTAAGAATCTGAATTCTTTTTCAATGAATTTTATTTTGAATTCTTTTTCGATGAATTTTGTTTATGTTAAGATGAAAGTGTGTTGGGTTATATCAATATGTAAATCACGAATTAGTATAAATACATCGTTTAATCACTTAATATCTCGCACCTTACATCACAGTTTTTGTTAATTCTGATTTCCTTTTTAATTTGTCATGTGACTAAATATCATTCTTATTTTTTTTTTATGTATTAATATTTTAGATTGCACCACATTAATTTTTTTAATTCTTATTTTCTTTCTAATTTGTCACGTGACTAACTATCATTTTTATTTTTTTCAATATTAATATTTTAGATTTAGATTAGATTAAGTCCACATAAGCCACTATATATCATATTAGCATTTAATATCATCCGCTGTTTATTTTAGAGTATGACTTCTGCGTACTTGAGGTCAGGTAAGGTTTGTGCACCGAAGGTGTTGGAAAAAGTTTGGAGATGATCTATGCATACTTGTTATGTCAAATACAATAGACTATTTCAACAACTCAAACTCATGACCTTTAAGTCAAATAGCAACAACCTTATTGTTAATTCAAGGTTTGTTTGTTTTATTTGACTGTGGTATTTTATATTTTTACATGTTATATCACGATCTAATTTGATGTAATGTCTTGTGAGTAAATTTAAAAAAAAATTATCTAAACATATTGGAAGAATATTCTATGTTTTGTACCGAAAATAATAATATTGAGTTGAGATTGATGTCTTTAAGGCTTGTAACGCCTATTTTATAACCTTTTTCCACTTGCCATAGAGAGGTCCACGAAGGAGATAGGGCGCATACGGCACACATGGTTTGATCTTGTTTTGGTCATCGGTCTCATCTAAAATATAGTATATTACCTATATTGACAAAAACAAAGTCCGGGAATAGTAATTGCTTACTATTCGTGGAGATGGACGGCTAAAAGAAGTTAGGGGGCATAGTGATAGACAGCTTGCCTGCCGCTTTTCTATTGTTCCAATTAATTTATGATTTTATCCTCAGTTTAAAATTGCGGTTTCGTCCTCAGTTAAAAATTACGTTTTTGCCCCAAGTTCAAAATAAATTTATATTTTTACCCCTATCTTAAAATTATGATTTTGCCATCAGTTAAAAAATATGATCTTGCCCCCATTTCAAAAGTTACGGTTTCGCCCTGAGTTCAAATTTACGTTTTTGCCCCCAGTTTAAATAAAATTATGCTTTTGTTCCATCTCAAAATTTTGATTTTGCCCTCAGTTCAAAATTATGATTTTGCCCCCGGCTTAAAATTACGAATTGGCCCTCAGTTTAAAATTATGATTTTTGCCCCATTTCAAAAAGTACAATTTTGCCAACCAGTTAAAAATTGTAGTCTTGCCATCACACTTGCTCATTGGTCTTGACAAATTACTATTTTGCCCCCAACTCAAAAGTATAGGCTTGTCATCGTTTTTTGTTTTTTTAGCAAATCTATGTAAGTGTTTTGATTTAATTGGTTGACTCGGTGTATTTTTTTATTGAGATTGTGTTATAAGTAGTATGTACAAGTAACCAAAATACATGTGTACATGTTATGAAACTAAGAAATATTCGGCCTAACGCCCCGCAACGCGGGCGGAACATAACACTAGTTAATTATACAAAATACAAAATACCATGTTTTTCTAAGAATCGAAAATTTGAAACTACAATACAAAATACAAAATACCATGTTTTTCTAAGAATATACAAAATACCATGTTTTTCTAAGAATCGAAAATTTGAAACTACATTTTTTAAACATAAAGAGGTATGGCCCCAAATCCATGCACACATGGTAGGGATCACACCACTTTATCTCCAGCATGGCGCCTACGTTAGCAAAGTGCATCCAGAAGCTTCTGGAATGACTCGCATGTGACACCAAAGATGCTCTCCCAGACAAAAAGGACAACACGTGTCACAAATAGATGGACGCCAGCTGGACCTGCAAGTTATTCCTATGACAGACCAACAGCCACTGCTAGAATTCTCCTAACTGGACGAATAAAGACGTGCCACGCCATCCACTACTCTGGGAATGACAGAGGAGACCAAGAGGATATTCCTCTTAGTCGGACAGCTGACGCTCGGTGGCTGCTGGCAAGGCGTTCCTTTACTTTCACAGTAAGTTACCTGAAACGCGTTTAAAAACATTTTATCAACGAAAAATACTGGTGAATTCATTCATTTGTATAAAAAGACACAGTATTGTAATTACTATATATTAAAGATTGACGTCGAGCCTTATCTACAGTGCCAAAGGGCACTTTAGGTATTTCTTATGTAGACAGTTCTTGATGCGAGAGAAAGACAACAGAAGGGAGAGAGGAGTCGTGAGATAGAGAGAGGAAGAGAGAGAGATAGAAACTCATAGAAAAGCCCTCCGGTAACGTATCCGGGTCGTGCTACGCATCAATAGACGGTTCAATCGACACCACACGCCCGTCGGCTAGGGTTTATAACTCAGAGGCGGAGAACAACATTGGGATAACGTGTCTAACATGAGGAGAAAAAATCATAGAGGATTGCAAAAACCTAAATTTCGGCGTGAACTGGTCGCCTTCTTCAATCGAATTGTTTTGTTTTGTTTATTTGATTCCTTTATGTTGCCTACGATCTTTGTTCGTGAGTTCATCTTTGATTTATGTTCGCCTTTTTCGTTGGTGTTCTTCGATTAACAATCAGGTTTGATTTCTACTTGTAATACCCCGAACCTTAATGTACTGGTTATAAACGTATGAAATATGTAATTTATATTTCATATATTGTTAAACGAGTAAGATGATGGTGTGAAAGGTGAAATATCCTGACAAGCCTTGGCTAGTATAGGAGACCGTTTAATATTAATAATTAAATATATTATTTTTGACCTTACTCCATTTTTAATGAAACTTAGGTTAAAACATAGATAAAAATATGCTCGTTCTAATGACATATTCATCGTCTTATAAAATGTCATATTTTAGAAGTTATACGAGAAAAACGAGTGAAGCAGTTGAATTAATATATATAAGCAAGCAAGCTAGCAGGTCAAGCAGGCAGGTAGGCATGTCAATTGAATCCCACATCGACCCAGAAAGGGTTTTGAGGTGCTTGTTTGCTTCCTTTAAATAAGAGTCTCAGTAGTTCGTTTAGGTATCAGTTTCTTTAACGGGAATTCTCTAGTATAGAGAATCCTGAGTATACGATACCCCGTTGGGTGTTGTTAGTAGTCGTTTTTGGAGCGCGAGTAGGAGCAGGAGTAGGGAAACCCTACAATAACGTGTCGTAGATAGTTTTAAGGTATGCTCTCGTTTACGTCTATGTTTAGTTATTTATTATTTAATTTTAGTAGTTAATAGGAGTATTATTATTAGTAGTAATATTATTATTAGTAGTAGTAATGTTAGTATTATTTTTAGGTACTAGGGTTATTGTCAGGGGCGGGTATTGGGTAGCCTAGCCTTAGTTAAGCATAGACTGATCAACCATGCTTAAACAAGGTAACACTAACCAATATCCAACCATGATAATGACTAGTTAGGTGTACCATTACCTAACCTAGGATTATGTAATTGTGTCAGGACCTTGAGACATAATCCAGTCGTACTAGCGGCTGTTAAGCAATTGCTAATCAGGTGAGTCATCATACTTGTCTTTTAAACTGTGATAGCATACTCGTCT
The DNA here is from genome assembly GCA_030545235.1 of Helianthus tuberosus. Classification (NCBI taxonomy): domain Eukaryota; kingdom Viridiplantae; phylum Streptophyta; class Magnoliopsida; order Asterales; family Asteraceae; genus Helianthus; species Helianthus tuberosus. The sequence goes on from CM060375.1 coordinate 59,770,690, forward strand.
ATAACTGGTAATAATGAGAATGCTGGAGTATGCATGTGTCAGTAGGGGTATATGGGATCCTATTATGCTTAATGAGGTGTGTCACTCTGGGAAGGGTAATAAGGTGTTGTACCCACAGGCACTTCGTGCTTATAAGGTCCAGCGACACACACTCATACCTATGTGACGGCCGTAGGGGGACACAGCTGGAGGACCAATATGTCTCTTGTACGGTGGTTTGTGACAAGTCAAATGTGACCTATAAGGTTTAATGAGGCCCAACCTGACTATAATGTGGTCGCACGCCCATATTGTGTATGCATATAATGTAAATTGTGGTCTGTCTTTATAAAAATTGTATAGTATGAGCTCACCAGTATATATCTGATGTCGTTTTGAGTATACTTATCTCAGGTGAGTCATGAGGAAAGCTATAGGCACTACTTGACAGTTGTGGAGTTTTAGAAGATCAAGGAGTTCTTAGTTTCCAAAAGTTTGTAAATAAATAAAGTATTGTACTCAGACTATTATAAGTTTTAATGAAAGTTTAGGTTGTTTCCGCTGTAAGTGTATCAACTGTGCATAATCACCCGGGTTACGGGGTGGGTGTTACAGTTGGTATCAGAGCCCGAGGTTTTAGCGAATTAGGTATTGAAGGAATGCCTAAGCTTTAACCAGTAGTTCTCTAAAGATTAATAGCACACTCAGACTAGGCCAAATAACATGTTCTCAGGAAAAGTACTTGCATAGTCAATTGAGTGACGCTAGAAGAAGTAAACTATGTTGTGCCTTTTTATGTGCTATATATATGTATATATGTATATATATATATATATCTCTATGTGACGTATATAGTTGTTATATTATAATGATGTATCATACATACTAGTAACTCTTTATACTCATATTCCTATAACAAGGAGACAATGTCTGAACATAGAGATGAACAAGGGTCTAGAAATAATCAGAATAACAGAAGGAGAGAGGAAGGTTCTTATACGACTCGAACTCCCTCTCACAGTGTCAGGTCCCGGTCTAGTATAAGCATGCGTCTAAAAACTGAGGATATCCACAATATAGCTGTGGAAGTGGCTAAGGTAATGAAGAATGCACAAACCGGTAATGTTAACCAATCTGGAGAACGACATGAAGAAAGCTCAGCAGCCTCCACACCAGTACAAAGGGAAGGAATGGGCGAAAGGAAAAACACTATTGCAACCATGCCACTAGAAGGAAAAGGTGAATATTCCAAATCAAAGGAATGTACTTATAAGCACTTCATGGCCTATAAACCTCAGTCCTTTGACGGAAGAAAGGGAGCACTAGAAGCTCAAGAATGGCTCAACAGAATGGAGTCAGTATTAGACATATGTGAGTGTGATGACCGCAACAAAGTACGGTTCGCCGTACATATGTTTGAAGCTGAAGCCCTTCACTGGTGGAACATTGTGGTCCGAACAGAGGGAAAAGAAAAGGTTAAGGAGATGAAGTGGGAGGAGTTTATTCATAAGTTTCTTGCTAAGTATTGTCCTCCCAGTGAGACTGAGCAACTGGAAGTGGAATTCTTTCAGTTAAAAATGGGAAATAAAACCTATCGAGAGTATGTTTCTCGTTTCAACGACATATCTCGACTGGTTTCTTATTTAGCTTTGACTGAGGAACAACTGATCAATAGGTTTATTTGGGGTCTACCCTCTGAAATGAGGGTGTTTATCAAATCCAAATCCCCCAAGACTTTTGCAGAAACTGTTGAGGCTGGCGCCGTCATGGCTGCCGAGATGATTCTGCGGCAGGCTGAATCTCCCACACCAAAAAGGAAGTGGGAAGAAAGAAAGGGGGACACCTGGAATAACAACTTTAAAAGGCCTAAAACATTTCCTCAATGTCAAAATTGCAAACGCTTTCATACGGGGGAATGTCGTTTTCCTTGTCCAAATTGTAAAAAGACGGGTCATGCCCTTCAAGAATGCAAGGAAAAGAAGAAGTGTTTCAAATGTGGAGACCCTAACCACATGAGATCTGAATGTCCCGAACTCAAAAGAAATGATAGGACACAACCAAATCAGCCAAAAGGGCGGGCATTTGTACTCACCACGGAAGAAGCCAAGACCAATACAGACGTTATCACGGGTACGTATCTCGTAAATGATGTATATGCACCAGTGTTGTAAAAGTCGGATTACTCGACCGAGTACTCGGCGAGTACTCGGTCCTCGGACCCCCTCCGAGGCGACTTCCTCCTAGGCGGTCTCAATTAGTCGGCCTCGGGATTACTCGGGAGTACTCGGTGCCTAGTCGGCCTAGTCGGCGCCTAGTCGGACGTAGTCGGCCTAGTCGGTCTAGGCGGTCAACGTGGTTTGTTGACTTTTAATCGGTCAAACTTGGTCAAAATCGGCCTACTCGGCCTTGTACTCGGACTACTCGGCCTTGTACTCAGACTAGTCAGACTTGTATTTAGAATATTTGAACTTTAAACATGTTTCATTTTAAATTATACTCAGTTGACATGAATTATGCTTATTTTAACACATAAATAATATATAACAATTAATTTTCTTTATATTTACCATGTCCGCGTACTCCCCGAGTACTCCGATTACTCCCAACTCCCCAGTCGGCCGACTAGGGACCGCCTAGCGACTTTTACAACACTGATATGCGCGTGTGTTATTTGATACCGGTGCAAATAGAAGTCTAGTGTCGACTACCTTTAGACCTTACTTGAACCAGGCGTCCCAAAACCTAGATCATGCCTTTACAGTAGAAATGGCTGATGGAAGTCAAAGAGAGATAGTTGACATAGTTAAGAATTGTAAAATAAGCTTAAACAACCATGTTATCCCTATAGACCTAATGCCTATGGAAGTTGGAGAATTCGACATAGTCATAGGAATGGACTGGTTGACACCATATCATGCGGAAGTTATATGTGACAAAAGGATCGTCCGACTCCGATTACCCAACGGCAAACAGCTAACTGTATCGGGAGACCGCACTGACAAGACTAAGAACCTCATCACGATAGCACAAGCACATAAATGCCTAAGGAAAGGGTATGTTGCCTTTTTAGCATATGTCGTAAACACTACAGAAAAGCAGAAGGTCGAGGACGTGCCAGTAGTACGAGAATACCCCGAAGTGTTTCCCGATGAGCTCCCGGGACTGCCATCGGATAGACAGGTTGAGTTTCGCATTGACCTAGTTCTCGGTGCATCCCCGATTGCTAAGTCGCCGTACAGACTAGCCCCAACAGAAATGCAAGAACTCAAGAAGCAACTACAAGAGTTACTTGACAAGGGGTTTATCCAACCTAGTTCGTCGCCATGGGGAGCACCCATCTTGTTTGTCAAGAAGAAAGATGGGACGATGCGCATGTGCATCGATTATAGAGACTTGAATAAAGCCACTATAAAGAATAAATACCCTTTGCCCAGGATCGATGACTTGTTTGATCAATTACAAGGGGCAAGCTATTTCTCTAAAATAGACTTGAGGTCTGGATACCACCAAGTGAAAGTTGCACTAGAAGACATACCTAAGATTGCCTTCAGGACTAGGTATGGTCATTATGAATTTTTGGTAATGCCATTTGGATTAACCAACGCACCTGCAGTGTTCATGGACCTCAAGAACAGGGTTTGTAAACCTTACCTCCATAAGTTTGTGATCGTTTTTATTGACGATATCCTTATCTACTCTAAGAATGAGGCAGAACATGAACAACACCTGAGAGCAGTCCTTGAATTGCTCAAGAAAGAAAAACTCTATGCAAAGTTCTCTAAGTGTGAATTTTGGATACGTGAGGTGCAATTCCTAGGCCACGTGATAAATGAATGTGGAATACAAGTTGACCCTGCAAAGATCGAGGCCATCAAGAAATGGGAAGTACCGAAGAATCCCACTAAAATAAGAAGATTTCTGGGGTTAGCAGGATACTATAGAAGGTTTATTCAAGACTTCTCAAAGATTGCAACACCATTAACCACACTAACCCAGAAAGCCTCTAAGTTTAATTGGGGACCTAAACAAGAAGAAGCCTTTAACACATTAAAGCATAAGTTATGTAGCGCCCCAATACTGTCACTTCCTGAGGGAATAAAAGATTTTGTCGTCTACTGTGATGCATCTCACTATGGTATGGGATGTGTACTCATGAAAAGAGGCAAAGTGATTGCCTACGCCTCTAGACAGTTGAAGATTCATGAGCGGAACTACACAACCCATGATTGGGAACTTGATGCCATAGTGTTCGCGTTGAAAATTTGGAGGCACTATCTTTACGGTACAAAGTGCACTATCTATAGTGACCATAGAAGTTTAAAACATATATTTGAGCAGAAGGAGCTCAATATGCGGCAAAGACGATGGATGGAGTTATTAAGTGATTACGAGTGTGAGATCCAATACCATCCAGGTAAGGCAAACATAGTAGCAGATGCTCTAAGTAGAAAAGAGAAACCTCAACCAATAAGAATTCGCGCAACCAGAATAGAGGTTAAAACTAGTCTCTTAGAACAAGTTAAGGATATACAACAAGAAGCCTTAAAAGAGAATCATATTGTAAAAGAAAGAATGATTGGGAGACTGAAGCTACTGACAATGGGAAATGATAATATCCTTAGGTTCAATAATAGGATACGGGTTCCTAATTTTGGAGGACTGCAGGATACCATCTTAGAGAAAGCTCATAAGTCTAAATATTCCATTCACCCAGGCAGTGACAAGATGTATAAGGATTTAAGGAGAGATTATTGGTGGTCGGGAATGAAGCGATCTATTGCCCATTATGTGGAAAAGTGTCTTACATGCCTTAAGGTGAAGGCAGAACATCAAAATCCCTCTGGATACTTGCAGCAACCAGAGATTCCAGAATGGAAATGGGAGAAAATCACCATGGATTTTATCATGAAGCTCCCAAGGTCAAGTCACAGTTATGATACTATTTGGGTAATAGTGGACAGACTGACCAAGTCTGCACACTTCGTGCCAATTCGTGAGGACTATAAGATGAACAAGCTAGCTCAAATTTTCATCAAAGAAATAGTCTCACGACATAGGGTGGCTGTATCGATCATATCAGATAGAGATAGTCGTTTCACATCTAAATTCTGGCAAAGCTTCCAACAAGAGTTGGGAACCAAGCTTAATCTAAGCACTGCATATCATCCTCAGACGGATGGGCAGAATGAAAGGACTATTCAGACATTAGAAGATATGCTTCGGGCTTGTGTAATTGATTTTGGTGAAAGTTGGGACACTCATCTACCACTCATCAAATTCACCTACAATAATAGCTATCACGCCAGCATCAAAGCTGCACCTTATGAAGATTTACACGGAAGAAGGTGCCGAACTCCTATCTGTTGGACGGAAGTAGGGGAAAGTCAACTATCAGGACCAGAAATCATTGTGGAGACCACAGAAAAGATCCAGCAAATAAAAGAAAGGATGAAAAGTGCTCAAGATTGACAAAAGAGTTATGCAGATCAGAGGCGTAAACCCCTAGAGTTCCAACTAGGGGATAAAGTAATGCTTAAGGTATCACCTCTGAAACGAGTGATTCGGGCCGTTTGAAGTAACAAGCAAAGTAGGACCAGTGGCTTATCGGCTAAAACTTCCTAAACAGCTGGCAGGAATACATAATACTTTTCATGTATCAAATTTAAGGAGGTGCCTAGTGGACGAAGCCCAACAAATACCCCTGGAAGACGTACAGGTTGACGAAAAACTCAACTTCATTGAAGAACCACTACAAATCGAAGATAGGAAGGTTAAAAAGTTACGCAAGAAGGAAATCCCGTTAGTCAAAGTCAAGTGGAATGCACGTCATGGACCCAACTTTACATGGGAATTAGAAAACATAATGAAAGATAAGTACCCTCATCTTTTTAAGTGATGACAAATTTCGAGGACGAAATTTTTGTAAGGAGGGAAGGATGTAATACCCCGAACCTTAATGTACTGGTTATAAACGTATGAAATATGTAATTTATATTTCATATATTGTTAAACAAGTAAGATGATGGTGTGAAAGGTGAAATATCTTGACAAGCCTTGGCTAGTATAGGAGATCGTTTAATATTAATAATTAAATATATTATTTTTGACCTTACTCCGTTTTTAATGAAACTTAGGTTAAAACGTAGATAAAAATATGCTCGTTCTAATGACATATTCATCGTTTTTATAAAATGTCATATTTTAAAAGTTATACGAGAAAAATGAGTGAAGCAGCTGAATTAATATATATAAGCAAGCAAGCTAGCATGTCGTTTTGAGGTGCTTGCTTGCTTCCTTTAAATAAGGGTCTCAGTAGTTTGTTTAGGTACCAGTTTCTTTAACGAGAATGCTCTAGTATAGAGAATCCTGAGTATACGATACCCCGTTGGGTGTTGTTAGTAGTCGTTTTTGGAGCGCGAGTAGGAGTAGGAGTAGGGAAACTCTACATCAACGTGTCGTAGATAGTTTTAAGGTATGCTCTCGTTTACGTCTATGTTTAGTTATTTATTATTTAATTTTAGTAGTTAATAGGAGTATTATTATTAGTAGTAATATTATTATTAGTAGTAGTAATGTTAGTATTATTTTTAGGTACTAGGGTTATTGTCAGGGGCGGGTATTGGGTAGCCTAGCCTTAGTTAAGCATAGACTGATCAACCATGCTTAAACAAGACAGCACTAACCAATATCCAACCATGATAATGACTAGTTAGGTGTACCATTACCTAACCTAGGATTATGTAATTGTGTCAGGACCTTGAGACATAACCCAGTCGTACTAGCGGCTGTTAAGCAATTGCTAATCAGGTGAGTCATCATACTTGTCTTTTAAACTGTGATAGTATACTCATCCATAACTGGTAATAATGAGAATGCTGTAGTATGCATGTATCAGTAGGGGTATATGGGATCCTATTATGCTTAATGAGGTGTGTCACTCTAAGAAGGGTAATAAGGTGTTGTACCCACAGGCACTTCGTGCCTATAAGGTCCAGCGACACACACTCATACCTATGTGACGGCCGTAGGGGGACACAGCTGGAGGACCAGTATGTCTCTTGTACGGTGGTTTGTGACAAGTCAAATGTGACCTATAAGGTTCAGTGAGGCCCAACCTGACTATAATGTGGTCGCACGCCCATATTGTGTATGCATATAATGTAAACTGTGGTCTGTCTTTATAAAAATTGTATAGTATGAGCTCACCAATATATATCTGACATCGTTTTGAGTATACTTATCTCAGGTGAGTCATGAGGAAAGCTATAGGCACTACTTGACAGTTGTGGAGTTTTAGAAGATCAAGGAGTTCTTAGTTGCCAAAAGTTTGTAAATAAATAAAGTATTGTACTCAGACTATTATAAGTTTTAATGAAAGTTTAGGTTGTTTCCGCTGTAAGTGTATCAACTGTGCATAATCACCCGGGTTACGGGGTGGGTGTTACACTACTCTCCAGCCTTCATATCAGTTAAGCTTTGATTAGTTGTATTTTAATTCTTGAATATGTCGCATTTTTGTATGATGACGTTTAGTTTCTTTTTTTTTCTATAGGAACTGGTGAGTTATGTTTACTTTTTTTTAATCTCGATGTTTCATACGGAATATGTAAATGTTATTATGAAAGGTGTTATGTGATATGATTTGAAGAATAAACCCCTAAGATTATGTAAAGCTTTAAGCCTCTATGTTTACGGCGTTGGATTGTAGTTAGAATCAACACATATTTTTAACTTCACAACGCTTTTCATGACTTTTTTTAAGTGTTTGGTTGTTAAAAAAGCTTTTCAAGCTGTTGTAAAACGCACCCTTGGTGTTCACTTTTGGTTTAATCTAATTCACAATTGTTGAAGTAACTACAAGTTAGACTGCTCGGTATGGGGAGCGGCCTAGGGTTCGGCCGGTGACGCCCCATTCTCACACCCGCTTACGTGTACGCCTACGTGGCGGAGCATCCTTTGAGGACTACCCTCCTCCACACCCCATAGTCTTAATAAATTGTTTATCGTATTATGATTTTTCAATGATGTAGGTGTCTATTCATGAGACTCTTGATGGTCTTTTATTTGAGAGTAGTTCAATTGCTTGCTATGGTGAATTGGTGATGGATAATGGAGGTGTTCTCTTCGGCTCTTCTTAAATAGAATATGTTATTTATATTTTCTTTCCTATGTTAATTTTATGTGTTACATGGAACATTCTTATATACACGAAGCTTATATATATTTAAAATATATTTACATGGCCAAACTAAGCTATGTATTGACTTTTCTTTATTTGAGTTTGATGCACATATTAGAGAATGGTTACATCCAAGATTGGGATATGGTAATTACATTAGACCTGTTAGTGGCTCCTTTTGTTTTTCTTTCATATCCCTTATTCTTTCTGTAAGGTTAAAGATAAATCTGTTGTCGGTTTGAAGAGAGGTCTTGAAGCTTTGAACAAGTATCTAACTTTACACACTTTCATGCTTGGTGATGACGTCACATTGACTGACATTATCACAACATGTAACTTGGTGTTGGCTTTTCAGTTTTCAACATTTAATGCCAAAGAGCTTCACATCTGAGTATTCTCACGTGGAGAGGTGATATTTGGTGAGGTCAAGCAAGTAGAGGGTCCGTTGTTTCTCTTACTTCGGAAAAAAAAAACAGAGGCAAAACCAAAACCCAAGCCCAAGAAAGAAGTTAGAAAGAGGAGTCCTCCAAACCTGTGGTCCAAGCTACAGAGGAAGAAGAGGCACCAAAGCCTAAGCCAAAGATAGTATAGTAAAGAATGAATTGATACCAAAGAGATGCCGTAAAAAATGAATGGATAACAAAGCGATGCCGTAAAGAAACGAATCGATGCCAACTGGATTTTAATAAAAGAATTGATACTAACTGGATTTCAAGAAATAAATTGATACCAACTGTATTTTCGGCGCGAAGCGTCGAGGAATTTTACTAGTTTACAACATTAAGGGTTTTTACATTTGTTTATATCTTTCAATTACTCAAATCAGTATTTGTCACTCGGTGGCAGTTCCTGTGACTATGGTCATATCACTCATTGGCTAACCCGTTGTACAATAGTGAAGATTATCAAGTAGTGTATACAAAACCCCACATACTGACAGTAATTTCAGAATACAAAAACTTAATCACTAAAATACAACTTGCAAAACATTTAGGGTTTTTGAAAGCATTTTGATAAAAAGAGAATGACTCACTTTCTAGATTTAGGGTTTTGATTATTACAGCCTCCCGGTATTCAGCTTAGGTTCCTAATAAACACACAATGCAACACGTATTATTGTATTAACCCAATTCAAACTTTAATGATAATCACGAGATCAAAACCCCAACGTAGTTAATAAAGTATAACCTTATCCAGGCAGCACTTTGGCATTCGTTGATGGGTTTCAGATCGATCGGATAGGGTGTCGTACCAGTGATCTGGTTTAACACACCGATTATGGAGCAGAGTTTTAGGGCTTCGGGTATTAGGTATAGTAACAAAACAGTAATAGAGCGAGAGAGAGCGAGAGAGAATTGATGTAACGCCCCGCGTTTCGAGACTTTATCTTTTTGGCAAGATTAGTCCTTGTGGTTTCTAGTGATACTTTTTGAGTCTTAACTATGTGAAACTTTTACTCTAAGTGAAACATTCGGAACGTTTTGTGAACGCTGTGAAACTTGAAGCTTGTGATACTTTAACAATATGAATCTTGATACTTTTAATCTTTACTCTTGAGATATGTGAAACAATGTGAACGAGAAACTTGAGACTTGAAACTCGATACTTGATACTTGATTCTTGACTCTTGATACTTACTGAACGATATTCTTGATACTTATTGAACGAGAAACTTGATTGATACTCTGTTAAACAAGAAACCTGATACTTGCTAGCTAGCTTATACGTGGACTTGAAATATGGAAACTCTCATGTTAGCTATACAATCTTATCATGTGATGACCATACACAATATTGCGCAACGCAACACTTAATCGAGCTCGCAAATCGAATCGAAATCAGAAAACTAGCAAACGAGTATTGGCTGTCCAAATGGACATCCGATCGGATGACCATCTGATCGGATAGTCGTTCGACCAGAGAGTCATCCGATCAGCCGGAGTCATCCGATTGAAGTGTCGTCCGATCAAACACCTCCACCACCTTACTCTCACTCTCACACTATAAATACTCGCTGTCACATCACTATTCACTGATGTGACAGCCTCGTCCGATCTAGAAGCTTCCAACTCGTTCTAAGGCACTTTTCTTTCAATTTCAAGCGATTCTTGTAAGTTTTCCCCTTGATCCTTGTACGACTTTCATCATGACACACTTTCTCATTAGATTCTTCATCGAAATCATCCATTCTCAGCATGAAATCGTTCCATTTGGACCTTTGAAGGTGACCTCATCACTGTCTTATGTCACCGGTTGAATGATGTCATCTTACCGAGAATGATGCAAATCTTAAGGATTTTTACACGTTTTAACCTGAATCTTGGCAAACCTAAACATTTTCTCAAAGGAAATTCATACTTTTCAACTTTTCTTCAAACCTTCTTAACTTTTCTACTCAACCCGGTGGAATCTGGACCCAAAACAGGCCTAGGACTTGTTCCTTAGTCTGGAGTCGGCTCGATAACGAAATTCCACCGGAGAGATGACCAATTTACGGGTCAGACATGAAACTCCGTCAATAACAGTTACCCTTATCGAATGGGGTGGTTCCCATCCGATCATACAAGCTGAACTTTGGTGGGTTCCCGTTGTCTCGATACGTTTTCATGTCATCTCCGTTAAACTCGACTTAGAAATTTTACAAAATTTTCAAAGGAACAAGATCACAACAGTCGAATGATCATCCGATCATCCAATCGAATGATCATCCGACCAAGGGACCTGTTCCCTGTAGCCTTTAACACTTAAACTATTTGAGTCAGAACTTCAAACTATCAAATTTTCACTCGAATAGTCATCCGATCGAATGATCATCCGACAGGATAACCATCCGATCGAACGACTTGATCTTATGCTACAACGAAAACTTAAAAGTTGAAACAATTTGCAACCACATCACTGATCGAATGACCAATTGATCGCATGATCATCCGATCGGATGACCATCTGATCGAATGGGGTCTATCTGGCTTGAATGGTTATCCGACCGGATGACCATCCAATTAGGAAACCTGTCAGACACTTTTACTCGATTTTCGCACGATTCGACATTCTATTCAACGCTTATACTGTTATACTATAATCAGGCTATCTCCAGCGCTCCCTTTGATCCAATTAGTTGTTGTTGATACTTAGCACCCACTGTGAGTATACTCGGTCCCTTTTTGTTTTAAACACTTTTAGGATGCAACATTTATTCTATAAACATGACACTTGCACTTGAAACTTATTTGGAAACATAATCTATCCGTAGTAAACATGGAAACATGATACTTGTGAAACTTGAGACTTATATGCTATGTGACGTTTAATCCTTGTATGTGACATGTCTTAACAATTATGGCACTATGCATATGCTATAGGTTGTAACGCCCTGCCTGCTATTCTCTTAGGTATTGTTAAGATTAAACCTCCTGTTAGACTTTGGGAAAGGCAATGAACGTTTATAGCTCCCGCTAGCTCTTGGGATTGCTATGTTAATTGAATTGGAAATGCGTGTTTCATAGGGACTGCGTTAGCTTAGCATGGTGAAACTTGTTATATGTTTTCATGGCGGATACGAGTTTTGGAACGTTTTAAACTATTATGCTACTTCGTACTCAAACTGTCACACCCTGGCTTTTGCGAAAGCGTGGATTATTTTGGTGTGACTTCTTAATACCATAGCAACAATCATAACAATGCTATATGAAAATAAAACACACGATATTCATCCATTCATTAAGTTTAAAGATACCACAACATCATTGTCTTGGAAACATAAACCCAAATAAGTTACAACCCTTAACTTGTTTAAAACATGTTCGTGAGACACAATCAAAGACTCTTAATAAAACGAGGTTTAAGGCATGTAACCCGTCCAGGTAAGGGTTACACCTCTTAAACCTGGATGACATCGTTATTTACAACGTAGCTTGACACAATTGCACACTTCGCCAGATCCATTAATTTCCTGAAATACATGTAGTTTGAAAAATCAACAAAAGTTGAGCGAGTTCATGTAAAAGTGAGTATGTATAAACCTTCAAAGTATGAATAAAAGTTCCTGGTATGTAGCAATAAGGAAAAAGAGATCACCAATGGGTTGCAAAGCCACTGGTATGTGTGAAAAGGTGCAGGAAGACTCAAACCTAGCAAATTTGTTACCGGGCTTCGGCTGTAAGACACAGTCACCTCTATGGGCCGCCCCGACCTCACGGGTGTGGGCTCGCTACACCCAAATAGATCTATCACTCTTGTGTCCCTCGGTCCTAACAACGAGGATTGATGGCCTTAAGTGTTGTACCCACCCTTCACATGATCTAGTAGTAAACCCTCCTTAAGCTAATCATACTATGTATAAAATTGTCTGTAATAATTGTAACACCTATTCAACCCCCGAGTATAAAACTGAAAACAGTTAAGAGAAAAGGGGGACATGAACTCACAGTAGTGCGTCTCCTGAATAGAATCGTCAACCCAAAACTCTGTCTGCTACGCGACGACATACACGTACTAATATCTATTAGACGAACGGGCTGTGCCTTGGCTTAGGGTTTAATGTTTTTGAGTTGTGACTCTTAAGTTTCCGAATATTATTCCAAGTTATAATTATTAGTTAAAATAATTATCTTAACTTTAAATTTTATTTTATTATGGAATAATTGTTAAATAATATTTCGTATTTATACTTCACAAGTATTTTAACTTCGTATTTCCTTCCCAAGGATGGGGGTATTTATACATGTATTATTGTGGTTTCGAAAAAATATATTTTAAGTCCCACTTAGAAAAATATATTTAACTTATTTGTCCAAAAATAATATATTCCCAAAATATATGTATTTTTCCCAAATATAATATATTTTACTTCATTAATTTCCAAAATAACATTTCACCAAAAATGTATGCGTAACAGTATTTTCTGAAATATTACATAAGTTACTTTTTAGCGTTCCGTATTGTAGTAACGAATGCGTAACTTAAACATTTATTCTGTGAGAGTTTTGGTATTATTTTGGAGTTGTAATTTTTATGGTATTCATAAGTTATATTATTTTATCCCGAAAATAATATAACTAGTTCGCAAAATAAACAAGTAATCACACAAGAGTTTTAGTATAAAATATATATTCTAAATATATATTTATCAAATTTTATTTACGAAAATCAACCTCCGGCACTTAATATTTTTGTAATAAAAATCATGGCGAAGTTTATTTTGAAAACAAGGTTAAAAATATAATTGTAAACACTTGCTAGAAAAATATTTTTCTAAGTGTTGGATTTTTAGGAAAATTTCGCCAGAGTCTCCTTTGTAAATGGGGGCGTCCATGCTTAATAGCATATCATTTTCTTTTCAAATATTCATTCAAACAATTCTCAATCAATATACAACCTCTATTTACCAAACTTGTCAAAAACAAGCATAAACTATAAACTTATGAACTTGAAAATTTATAAAGGTATGTAGTAACTTACTAGCATACTTTGTAAGTCTTGTTACCTTTAAAAATGTGATTAGTTCCTTAAAAACTTTATTTTTAAAGAGTTTGAATATTCACAACTTTTAGTCATATTTTCTAAAAATGTTTTTTTTTTTTGTGAAATTTTTCCTATTACACAAGTGTTTCTACACTTGTTTATCCACCAAAAATGTGTTAAGTTTATGTAAGATCCAAGTTTTAACGAAACTCATACTTTTCACTTGGTTCTTTTGAAAAACCACTCATGGATCTTTAGATCTACAAGATTATAACCTACTTTGATCTTTATTTTTCAAGAAAACACCCATTTATTCAAGCTCATAGTTTATGTGTGGATGATTCCATCATCCTACAACTTTTTATCTTTCTCATCTTGCTAGATCATGTTTTTAATCATGATCTAGCAAGTCCCTATGATGATCCATATCATTTCTACTAGCAAACAATGATCAACATGCATAACAACTTGTATTTATCATGATTTCTTCATCATTTTAACCATACTCTATCACTAAGTTAGTTTATGTTCAAGACTTTGTTTATGGTTCTTTAGAGTTCTTATCATTTTGATCTTTAAACATCATTAACCACTTAAACAACATGTAAAATGCAAGGATCTAAGTGCTTACCACCAGCTCAAGGCTAGGGGAGTTCAAGTGTAGAAAAGTGGTGGATAAAAGAAGATAAGAGAGGTCCTTGAGCTTCCGAACACACTGAGCTTGTTTGTATGATCACTAACACCTTTGGATCACTAGAGATTGCTTGGAATGAAACTTGATGGTGATGATGATGGTTGTGGTGGCTCTCGGCCGAACAAGCAAGAGAGGAGAAGAGAGAGTTGTTGTTTGATGTTGTGTTGTGTTGAGAATGAGATGTTATGATCCCTTGTGCCATTTTATAACTCAACTTCACCCTTTAACCTTTGTGTATAATGCTCCTTAATGACCAACATAATCTAATATAATATTGAACAAATCCATGGGTGGGGACACCCATGGTAACCGTCTCCAAGGGGGGGGGGGGTATAGGGTTGGGTTTCAATGTTTAGTTACTAGTTTAGTTAGAAATCAAATGTTATAGTTAGTGGTTTATGGGGTGTTACTAAATATATAGTGTGTTAGGGTGTTCGGGGACCCTAACTATCTTAGAAAAATAAAAACAATGTGTCTAACAATATTTTTGTGTTCCGGGTAATGTCCGGTTGTTCGGTTGGGTGTTGTTCCGTTAAAGTGCTTAATTGATCCGTAAAGTGTCTTTTATAATACTTTTTGTGTCACAATTAATTCCTGGCACTTTGGAAAGTATATAGGACCATTTTGTCAAGTTTTTGTACCTTACTAGCATCATTAAATGCTGAATTTTGTTATTAAGTGCAGAATTTTGCATTTAAAGTATATTTTAGGCACTTCCCGGCACTATAACTATCACCTAGTGACGCAGTTTTATGGTCCTCACTTCCATACACTCCCTACTAGTGTAGTACCCTGTCTCTGGCTCATACTGGCCTCAAAAACATTGTATGTCTAGGTGCTGGCATTATCAGCATGTTTTCTAGGTTATCCGCTCAGTGTGCTAACTGTGCTTTGTGCATCAAGTTTGTCACTAAAGTTTGTGTGAAATAATGGAGTGACAGTATGAAATGTGATGCATATGTATGTATGTAACAGAAATCAGAAAGCAGTTTAATCACAGTTGTAATCAAGCACAGTCATTAAGCACAAATTAAATATTAATTAAGTGTACGGATACCTGTAATTGTCAGGGTTGTCACACAAACTTGTATACTCGCCAACATTTTTGTTGATAGTATTTTAATACATGTTGCAGGTTGATAAGTTTGGACGCTGAAGAAACAAGCTAGGATGATGCTTAGAAACTCATCTAGTTAAATCAAGAATTTTGAACAATATTTGAATGTTATGTATTTGATACTTTCGTGATTGTGATTGGTGATTGATGTTTAGAAATGCTTTCATGAAAATAATTAATTAATTACTATTGAAACAATTTAGTGTTGTGGAATCTCTTGAGCAATCTGAACGCTTAGTGCCGCGCCCTGATGTTTCCGCCATCGGTTGGGGTGTGACAGATTGGTATCAGAGCCATAACTATAGGGAATTTGGAAAAGTAGGAATACTTTACCTAGTCTATAGTT
This sequence comes from Helianthus tuberosus, assembly GCA_030545235.1. Classification (NCBI taxonomy): domain Eukaryota; kingdom Viridiplantae; phylum Streptophyta; class Magnoliopsida; order Asterales; family Asteraceae; genus Helianthus; species Helianthus tuberosus. The sequence continues at coordinate 59,786,468 of CM060375.1, forward strand.
CTAGGAATCTTGACTCTTATCTGTTGTTTAAGAATTATGCATTCTACCGTACTTGCTTCCTAGAAACACTTTCATGTTAAACATTACATGCCTTTCCTAAGGCTAACACAATACACACTTGAATGCTTTGAAAACACTGCTAAGCAGCGTTTGTATTTTGCACGAGATTTACCTTCAAGTCAGGAGTGACATCCAAACCTTGAAGGGAAATTTCCATATCATGTTCTAGTGGGTCTTATCTATTGATAAGTAACGACACTATTAGGGTACGAGGTTGTCAAGTTAGAGGTGAAACTCACATCTTGATAACTAGTCCCACTCTTTGATTTTCTGTCTCGCCAAAGTCTCGAAATTCCCGATCAATTAGGGACGTGTAGTGACCGAAAGGACAAATATCGTAGGCCTAACATCGATGGCGTATTTGTCTAAGTAAGTCGAGGCACGTTGCCTCAATTCGAAAGGGGTTCGATTTACTTTGGTTAGTCGACGTTCCTCTACCCGGAACAATCTTACGTTTTATGAGCCTATCTTTTTATGTTATCTCAGTTTTACATGTGGTTTTAAACTTAATGCTTTGTTCATTTCGAGACTTTTACACGAATCACATGTATCTCCGCAATCTAAAACATTAATGATAATCTCTCAGGATCGAGCTAAATTTATGATGCTTTATTCGTTATGTTATACTATGTGGAATCTTGATTAAGCTATGAGAAACATAATTAAATATTATGCTATGTGAAACAACTTGATTAATCTACGTAACTGGTAAAAGCACGTGAAAGTCATGGAGTGTACTATGGTGTGTGGCAAAACACGAAACGTAACATGACACCAAATGACAAGACGGGCGTAACATGGTCGAAACATGGTGGATACGCCGCTGGTACTTCCTATATATAAGTGTTTCCAACATGTTACCAAACTTTCGTACCACGTGCCATGCGAAATTCGGTGTTTTGCGGACCTGTGGTGAGAATGCTGAACTTTTTGTGCTATATGAAACATGATTGAACGTTTTGTGAGAGGTGAAACAAGTTGAGTATACTATGTGAACGTGTGAAACTTTATGCCGTGTTATGTATTCATAAGGCTATATTATTAGTAAGCGAGACATTAAGAACTAGTCTCATTCGATCCTTTTCTTGGATCTTTAGATGTCTTCCCGTAAACTATCTGACTCTCTCAAGAGATCCAAGGCCAACTCTCAGAAGAAAATGATGTCTTTCATGCCCGATCAGATTGCACGCATTGTTCCCAAGATCATCTCTGAGATCCAGGGATCAAACACTCCTCCCTCCTCTGTGGATTCAAAGCAAACAAACTAAAGCCCGTGAGCTTCAACTACAAACACTTCGTCTCTTGCAACCCTAAGCCTTTCACGGGCAGCGATGGAGTGACTGCAATGCTGGAATGGTTCGACAACATTGAGGTTACTTTCATCAACAGTGAGTGCCCTGAGCATCTAAAGACTAGGAGTGCAACATGCATGTTTCAAGGAAGAGCTCTAGAATGGTGGGCCAATGAGAGAAACATTCGCTCCAATGATGAGGCTTACGCTATACCCTGGGCAGAGGTTAGGGAAATGATGATGCTTGAATTCTGCCCTCCGCATGAGCAGCAGAAACTTGAGGATGAGTTCTGGCATTTGAAACAAATTGGTGATGACAATCTGGCTTACACCACCCGCTTTATCTTTTTGGCAAGATTAGTCCTTGTGGTTTCTGGTGATACTTTTTGAGTCTTAACTATGTGAAACTTTTACTCTAAGTGAAACATTTAGAACGTTTTGTGAACGATGTGAAACTTGAAGCTTGTGATACTTTAACAATATAAATCTTGATACTTTGAATCTTGACTCTTGAGATATGTGAAACAATGTGAATGAGAAACTTGAGACTTGAAACTCGATACTTGATTCTTGACTCTTGATACTTACTGAACGAGATTCTTGATACTTATTGAACGAGAAACTTGATTGAACTAGAAAACTTGATACTCTGTTAAACAAGAAACCTGATACTTACTAGCTAGCTTATACGTGGACTTGAAACATGGAAACTCTTGTGTTAGCTATACAATCTTATCATGTGATGACCATACACAATATTGTGCAACACAACACTTAATCTAGCTCGCAAATCAAATCGAAATCAGAAAACTAGCAAACGAGTATTGGCTGTCCGAATGGACATCCGATCGGATGACCATCCGATCAGATAGTCGTTCGACCAGAGAGTCACCCGATCAAAGTGTCGTCTGATCGAACACCTCCACCGCCTTACTCTCACTCTCACACTATAAATACCCGCTGTCATATAACTATTCACTGATGTGACAACCTCGTCCGATCCAGAAGCTTCCAACTCATTCTAAGGCACTTTTCTTTCGACTTCAAGCGATTCTTGTAAGTTTTCACCTTGATCCTTGTACAACTTTCATCATTATACAACTTTCTCATTAGATTCTTCATCGAAATCATCCATTTTCACCATGAAATCGTTCGATTTGGACCTTTAAAGGTGACCTCATCACTGTTTGCTTATGTCATTGGTTGAATGATGTCATCTTACCGAGAATGGTGCAAATCTTAAGGATTTTTACACGTTTTAACCTGAATCTTGGCAAACCTAAACATTTTCTCAAAGGAAATTCATACTTTTCAACTTTTCTTCAAACCTTCTTAACTTTTCTACTCAACCTGGTGGAATCTGGACCCAAAACAGGCCTAGGACTTGTTCCTTAGTTTGGAGTCGGCTCGATAACGAAATTCCACCAGAGAGATGACCAATTTATGGGTCAGACATGAAACTCCGTCAAGAACAGTTACCCTGATCGAATGGGGTGGTTCCTATCTGATCATACAAGCTGAACCTTGGTGGGTTCCCGTTGTATCAATACGTTGTCATGTCGTCTCTGTTAAACTCGACTTAGAAATTTTACAAATGTTTCAAAGGAACAAGATCACAACTGTCGAATGATCATCCGATCGGACGATCATTCGATCGAATGATCATCCGACCAAGCGACCTGTTCCCTGTAGCCTTCAACACTTAAACTATTTGAATCAGAACTTCAAACTATCAAATTTTCACTTGAATAGTCATTCGATCGAATGATCATCCGACCGGATGACCATCCGCTCGAACGACTTCATCTTATACTACAACAAAAAATTCAAAAGTTGAAACAATAACCACACCACTGATCGAATGGGGTCTATCTGGCTCGAATGGTCATCCGACCAGACGACCATCCGTCCGGATGGCCATCCGATCAGGAAACCTGTCAGACGCTTTTACTCGATTTTCGCACGATTCGACATTCTGTTCAACGCTTATACTGTTATACTATAATCAGGCTAACTCCAGCGCTCCCTTCGATCCAATTAGTTGGTGTTGATACTTAGCACCCACTGTGAGTATACTCTATCCATTTTTGTTTTAAACACTTTTGGGATGCAACATGTATTCTATAAACATGACACTTGAAACTTATTTGGAAACACACTCTATCCGTAGTAAACATGGAAACAAGATACTTGTGAAACTTGAGACTTATATGCTATGTGACGTTTAATCCTTGTATGTGATATGTCTTAACAATTATGGAACTATGCATATGCTATAGGTTGTAATGCCCCACCTGCTATTCTCTTGGATATTGTTAATATCAAACCTCCCGTTAGACTTTGGGAAAGGCAATGAACGTTTATAGCTCTCGCTAGACTCTTAGGATTGCTATGTTAATTGCGTTGGAAATGCGTGTTACATAGGGACTGCGTTAGCTTAGCATGGTGAAACTTGTTATATGTTTTCATGGCGGATACGAGTTTTGGAACGTTTTAAACTATTATGCTACTACGTACTCAAACTTGTATACTCGCCAACATTTTTGTGGATAGTATTTTAATATATGTTGCAGGTTGATAAGTTTGGATGCTGAAGAAACAAGCTAGGATGATGCTTAGAAACTCATCTCGTTAAATCAAGAATTTTGAACAATATTTAAATGTTATGTATTTGATACTTTTGTGATTGTGATTGGTGATTGATGTTTAGAAAATTTTGCATGAAATTAATTAATTACTATTGAGAGTATTTAGTGTTGTGGAATCTCTTGAGCAATCTGAACGCTTAGTGCCGCACCCTGATGTTTCCGCCATTGGTTGGGGTGTGACAATTGAAAGTTTTGAACAATTCTGAATTTTGAATTTACGTCCAATTTATAGCTATGGATTCATCACGTTGGGTCGTGCGACCAAATTAGTCCATCACCGTCACGTAGCGCGACTTGGTGAACTAGGGCTTAGGTGTAAAGAGTCACCATGTAGGCATGCCAAGTGGCTGTCATGTGTTGTCTGTCGAGCAATGAGGTGTCGTGTCACGCGACCAGATCTCTTTAAAACCGTCGCGTAGCGCGATGAGGTATAATTTTGGGTTTCCTCATTTCTCGTGCTGGTTCATGTGGTACAAGTTCAGGGTTTCAGTTATTATCTTTTCGAGGGTTGTTACACCACCATCAATTCTTTCCTTTATATATAGTTCGATCAGAGAGTAAAAAAAGGCGTGAGGTTTACAATGGTGTAAAACTATAATGGGATATACCAGGCTAGGATTCGAGTTACAGGAACAAGGGACAAACCAACCACCCAAGAATGGAATCGTCGAGTGAAAACACTTGACAACCTCCTGAAAGCAGCTTTTCTTGCCACCAGACCATTCCCCATCGATTAGGAATCTGATGCCGTCACTAAACACATTCCTTAAATTGTAGCCATTTTTTGAGTGTTTATTTTTTGGTGTCTAATCCACATATATATGACCATTGCTCTTGATTTTCCTGACTGTATATCTCTTAAATGTCAACATATACACATGTGATTTAGTTTACGAAGATATTTCAATGCCAAGAACCTCGATCAGAGAGTAAAAAAGGCGTGAGGTTCACAATGGTGTGAAATTAAATGGGATATACCAGGCTAGGATTCGAGTTACAGGAACAAGGGCCAAACCAACCACCCAAGAATGGAATCGTCGAGCGAAAACACTTGACAACTCCCTGTTGCCCCCAGACCTTTCTCCATCAATTAGGAATCTGATGTCGTCACTAAACATATTCCTTAAATTGTAACCATTTTTTGGGTGTTTATTTTTTGGTGTCTAATCCACATATATATCACCATTGCTCTTGATTTTCTTGACTGTATATCTCTTAATTGTCAACATATACACGTGTGATTTAGTTTACGAAAATTTTTCAATGCCGAGAACCTCGATCAGAGAGTAAAAAAGGCGTGAGGTTCACAATGGTGTAAAACTAAAATGGCATATACCGGGCTAGGATTCGAGTTACAGGAACAAGGGAAAAACCAACCACCCAAGAATGGAATCGTCAAGCAAAAACACTTGACAACCTCTTGGAAGCAGCTTTTCTTGCCACTAGACCTTTCTCCATCAATTAGGAATCTGATCCCGTCACTAAACACATTCCTTAAATTGTAGCCATTTTTTGAGTGTTTATTTTTTTTTTGGTGTCTAATCCGCATATATATCACCATTGCTCTTGATTTTCTTTACTGTATATCTCTTAAATGTCAACATATGCACGTGTGATTTAGTTTACGAAGATTTTTCAATGTCGAGAACCTTGATCAGAGAGTAAAAAAGGCGTGAGGTTCACAATGTTGAAAAACTAAAATGGGATATACCGGGATATGATTCGAGTTACAGGAACAAGGGCCAAAACAACCACCCAAGAATGGAATCGTCGAGCGAAAACACTTGACAACCTCCTGGAAGCAGCTTTTCTTGCCACCAGACCTTTCTCAATCAATCAGGAATCTGATTCCGTCACTAAACACATTTCTTAAATTGTAGCCATTTTTTGAGTGTTTATTTTTTAGTGTCTAATCCGCATATATATCACCATTGCTCTTGATTTTCTTGACAGTATATCTCTTAAATGTCAACATATACACGTGTGATTTAGTTTGCGAAGATTTTTCAATGCCGAGAACCTCGATCAGAGAGTAAAAAAGGCGTGAGGTTCACAGTGGTGTAAAACTAAAATGGGATATACCGGGCTAGGATTCGAGTTACAGGAACAAGGGCCAAACCAACCACCCAAGAATGTAATCGTCGAGAGAAAACACTTGACAACCTCCTGGAGGCAGCTTTTCTTGCCACCAAACATTTCTCCATCAATTAGGAATTTGATGCCGTCACTGAACACATTCCTTAAATTGTAGCAATTTTTTGAGTGTTTATTTTTTGGTGTCTAATCCGCGTATATATCACCATTGCTCTTGATTTTCTTGACTATATATCTCTTAAATGTCAACATATACACGTGTGATTTAGTTTACGAAGATTTTTTATGCTGAGAACCTCGATCAGAGAGTAAAAAAGGCGTAAGGTTCACAATGGTGTAAAACTAAAAAAGGGATATACTGAGCTAGGATTCGAGTTACAAGAACAAGTGCCAAACCAACCACCCAAGAATGGAATCGTCGAGCAAAAACACTTGACAACCACTGGAAGCAGCTTTTCTTAACACCAGATCATTCTCCATCAATTAGGAATCTTATGCCGTCACTAAACACAATCCTTAAATTGTAGCCATTTTTTTAGTGTTTATTTTTTGGTGTCTACTCCGCACATATATCACCATTGCTCTTGATATTCTTGACTGTATATCTCTTAAATGTCAACATATACACGTGTGATTTACTTTACGAAGAATTTTCAATGCCGAGAACCTCGAACAGAGAGTAAAAAAGGCGTAAGATTAACAATGGTGTAAAACTAAAATGGGATATACCGGGCTAGGATTCGAGTTACAGGAACATGTGCCAAATCAACCACCCAAGAATGGAATCGTCGAGCGAAAACACTTGACAACCTCCTGGAAGCAGCTTTTCTTGTCACCAGACCTTTCTCCATCAATTAGGAATCTGATGCCGTCACTAAACTCATTCCTTAAATTGTAGCCATTTTTTAGTGTTTATTTTTTGGTGTCTAATCCGCATATATATCATCATTGCACTTGATTTTCTTTGAAACGCCTGCGTCCCTAGAATTTTACGTATTTGACACTTTTAGTCCCTAAACTATATGAGAGTTGATACTTTTTATACTTGGTGAAACTTAAGCTATGATTTTGATTCTATGATACTATGAGACTATGATTCTATGATACTATGAGACTATGATTCTATGATACTATGAGACTATGACTCTATGATGCTATGAGACTATGAATCCATGATACTATGATGCTTGATACTTTGGTGCTTGACTCTTGAGGCTCGTTAAACTTGAGACTTGGTTGAACGAGGGACTGGAGTCTTGTCACTGGCGGAAACTATGGAAACTATGGAAACTTGTTTTAATAATGTAATCTAGTCCCATGACACTATTACCCAATAAATATGCAACGCAACGCTTGATATAACGCGCAAATCGAATCAAAGACGGAAACGCGGAAAAGATGGATTGGCCGAGTGGCATTCCGATCGGATGACCACCCGATCGGATGACCACCCGATCGGATGACCACCCGATCGGATGACCACCCAATCGGATGGTCACCCGATCGAGTTGCCATCCGATCCGTGCACACCGCCTTAACTCACTCTGACACTATAAATAGGCTTGTTACATCACCGTTCTCACTGATGTAACAACCTCACTCGACCCAGACGCACGCACTCCTCCTTTCCTCCATTTCTTGGCGATTTCGATACATTTTACATTAGATTCTTGTACATCTTTGATCTACACATCATTCTCTACGAGATTCTCCTTTGAAATCTCACTTTTCACCATGAAATCTCTTGGATATGAGCTCTTGAAGGTGATGTCACCATGGCGGTTTGTACCAAACTGTTGTGTGAGGTCATCCTAGCCAAGATCTAGCTCAGATCTAAGGAATTCATGCGTTTTACACTAAATCTATACTAAATCTACACTTTTCAAGCTAAAAACCTATGTTTATCTTCATCTTTTCTTGAACTTTTACATAAAACGGTGATTTCCGGATCTAAACGGACTGTAGACTTGATTATTAGTTTGGAGTCGGCTTGGAGAGGGATTGTTACCGGAGAAGATGACCGGAGTACGGATTCTGACATAAATATCATCACGAACTGACGACTGAACGGACTGGGGTGATTCCCACCCGATCGGATCGGCTGAACACTGATGGGTTTACCGTTGTCTTAATGCGTACCACGTCATCATTGCTTAATAAAAAACTTATAGATTTTACGAGTTTAGGAACAGGACAAGGATAACCCAATTGAGTGGCAATCCGATTGGATAGTCATCCTATCGAACAGCTACCTGATCAAGTAACACTTGCCCCTTAATTCTAAACACTTTGAAACTTTGAAGTCATGATCGAGTGGCAATCCGATCGGATAGCCATCCGATCGAACAGCCACCCGCTCAAGTAACACCTGTCCCAATAACTTTAAACACTTGAACTTTAACGTCATGATCATCGAACGGCAACTCGATCGGATAGCCATCCGATCGAACTGTCATCCGATCAGGAGACCTTCTGAGACTTGGAATTTTAAAAACTTAGAACTTTGGATCGAATGGCAATCCGATCAGATAGCCATCCGATCGAATAGCCATCCGTCCCTTTCACTCACATGTCATCTCAATCGAATGGCAATCCGATCGGATGGCCATCCGATCGGACAGCCATCCGACTAGGATGACTGATCCGTCACTTTGCGTGATCTCGTTACTCTGTCCGACTCTTATATATTGTAATCTAATCAGGCTAACTCTAAAGAGCTCACTTTGATCCAATAACAGTTAACCTATTAAGCAATCACTGTGAGTATACTCGATCCCTTTTTGTTTTAAACTTTGGGTTGTAACATGTATTCTATTAAAATACGATACTTGAGACCTTTGCAAAATAAACTCTATCCTATGTGTATGTGAAACTTGTGATTCTTGTATTCTATTTGTGCTATGTGAATGTTTAATCCAGGGTGTGTAGCTCCGCCTTAACAATAGTAGTGCTATAGGAGATGCACCTCCCCATTATTCTCGGGGGTATTGTTAGGAGGATTCTAGTTTTCCTTGAGACTTGGGAAAACACTAAAGCACCGTGATACTTGGGCTATCACTTGTTGGACTGCGAACACTGGCATGGCTGAAACTATTTTGTTACACTTACATATGGATATAAGTTGTTTTAATCTATTATCCTATTACTAAAACTTGTATACTCGCCGGTACATTTTCGTACTGACTCTATTTTAATACATGTTGCAGGCTGATAGGTGCTGGAACTATGGGAAACAAGCTAGGATTGAGGCTTAGAAACTCGCCTAGTTAAATTTTAAAATTTTGAAACAATGACTATTGTGGTTGTATTTGGTATTGATGGTTTTGTGGATGTTTAAGACAAGCTTGCATGAAATTTACTTAATCTATATCGAAATTATTAGTGTTATGGAATCTCATGAGCAATCTGAACGCTTAGTGCTAGCACCCTGATATTTCCGGCATCGGTTAGGGTGTGACAGATTGGTATCAGAGCCATAACTATAGGGAATTAGAATAAGTAGGAATACTTGCCCTAGTCTATAGTTCTAGGAATCTTGATTCTTATCTGTTGTTTAAGACTTATGCATTCTACCGTACCTGCTTCCTAGCAGCACTTTTCCTGCTAAACTTACATGCCTTTCCTAAGGCTGACACAATAGATACTTGATACTTGAAAACACTGCTGATCAGTGTTCGTGTTTTGCACGAAATTGCCCGCAAGCCAGGAGTGACATCCGAACCTTGATGGAAAATTTTCTGATTATATTCTAGTAGGTCTTATCTGCTGGTAAGTACTGACGCTATTAGGGTACAATGTTGTCAAGATAGAGGTGAAACTCAGACCTTGACAACTAGTCCCACTCTTTGATTTTTTTAATGTCTCGCAAAAGTCTCGAAACTCCCATTTAATTAGGAACGAGAAATGACCAAAAGGACGAATATTGTAGGCCTAACATTGATGACGTATTTATCTAAGTAAGTCAAGACACGATACCTCAATTAAAAAGGGGTTCGAATCACTTTGGTTAGTTGTCGTTCCTCTACCCGGAACAATCTATATTTTATGAGCCTATCTTTTATGTTATCTCGATTTTACATGTGGTTTTCAACTTGATTCTTCGTCTATCTTGATTCTTCTTTTATTTGAGACTTCTTACACAAATCGCACGTATGTCCGCAATCTAAAACCTTAATTCTAATCTCAGAATCAAACTAAATTTATGAAGCTTTATTCTATCATGATAACCTATGTTGGAATCTTGATCGACTATGATACTATGTGAATCTACCTGGTGAATCTATGCGTTAATATGGTTGTAAAACACTAAACGGAACATGGCATAGAAATGCGAGACAGAAGTGGCATGTCGAAGCATGGTGGATACGCCGCTGGTACTTCCTATATATAAGTGTTTCAGACATGTTACCAACTTTCGTACTAAGTGCCATGCGAAACTTAGTGTTTTGCAGACCGGTGATGAGTTTGTTGAAATCTAATCCATGGGAAACTACTTGAGTAATCTATGAGGAATCTATGTGTAATCTATGTGTACTCTAGCATAACCTACGTGTAATCTAAGTATGTGTTGTTTTGAGAAACAAAATGCGAAACGTAGCCTAGCGCCAAAGACGAGGAGGACGTGGCATGTCCGAAGCATGGTGGATACGCCGCTGGTACTTCCTATATATAAGTGTTTTTGGCATGGTACCGACTCTTCGTACCACGCGCTAAGTGAAGTTCGTAGTTTTGTAGGCTCGGGTTGAAGTTGTGGAATCTATTTGGTTAATCTATGTTGAATCTGTTTAGTTAATCTATGCTGTGAAAAGTGGTGGAATCTAATGTTGTGGTTAACGAAGCGTGACACCGATGACGAGGGGGACATGGCATGATTGAAGCATGGTGGATACGCCGCTGGTACTTCCTATATATAAGTGCTTCCGTCATGCTACCGAACTTTCGTAGCACGTGCCATGCGGGATTTCGTTGTTTGTGGGTTGTTAACATGAATCTATGAGGATCTATTGAATATATTGGAAACTATTGAATCTATTGGAAGCTATTGAGTCTATTGGAGTCTATGAACCTATTGAAACCTGTGGAATCTATTGGAATCTATGTGAAACTATTGGAGTAGTCTATGTGAATCTATGATGATGAGTGTGTTTTACGACACGTAACATGACACCGAGTACGAGGCAGAAGCGATATGCCCGAAGCGTGGTGGATACGCCGTTTGTACTTCCTATATATAAGCATTTTTTACATGATTGCCAAACTTCGTACAACGTGCCATGCGAAGGTCGTGGGTTGTGATGTTAAAACTAATGTGAACTATGTGAATCTTGTTGAATCTCGAGTCTTTAATCTATCTTGTGTGAATCTATATTGTGAGACTTTGTGAACCTAGACGTACACGATCCTCTTGTTGGATCATTAGGATGTCTTCTTAAAAGCTCTCCGACACTCTCAAGAGATCCAGGGAAAAGTCTCAGAAAAAGATGATGTCCTTCATGGCCGACCAGATCGCTCGAGTCGTGCCAAAGATCGTCTCTGAGATCCAAGGATCGAACACTCCACCCTCTTCTATTGACTCTAAGACGGAGAAGGAAAAGTCTACCAAGTTCAGCTATAAACATTTTGTCTCTTGCAACCCTAAGTCTTTCATAGGCAGTGATGGGGTGACTGCTATGCTCGAGTGGTTTGACAGCATCGAGGTTACCTTCATCAACAGCGAATGCTTGAATTCTACCCTCCTTATGAACAACTGAAGCTTGAAGAAGAGTTTTGGCACTTGAAGCAGATTGGTGATGATAATCTGGCTTATACTACCCGCTTCAAGCAGCTTAGCTTGATCGTTCCTCACTTGGTTTCTACCCCTAAACGCATGATAACCAAGTACCTCAATGGTCTACCCCCTGCTATGCGTGATTCTATTGAAGCAGCTCAACTCAGAAATATTGAGGAAGTCTACCATCTTGCAGCTAGTCTCAACAACAACCGCGTTCGTGATAAGCAGTTTGCTAACCCTGCTCCCTCCAAGTCTGCACATCAAGTTACCCAGCAGCCAAGTGGCAGCAAGCACAAGAGGCGAAAGCCACAGGGTTCAGGATGCAATGCTATTGTTCTTGCTGCGAATCCTGCTGCTAAGCCTGCTCCTGCTGCTACTGTTCAGAACCCTGCTGCACCTGAACTCAAGAAGCAGTACTCTGGGTCTTACCCCAAGTGTGCCACTTGTAATTTTCATCATCCTGTTGCTTCTGCATGTCGTTTGTGCACCAACTGCAATCGCTTTGGTCACACGACTCCTTACTATCGTCAAGGTAACCCAGCTCAACAAGCTCAGCAAGCCCCAGCTCAGGCAGGTTTACCAGCTCTTCCAGCTCCTCTGTAGAATCCTAAACCAGTCAACGTTGTACGTGCATGCTACAAATGTGGTGATACTACTCACCTTCATAACCAGTGTCCTTAGCTGAACCAGGATCAATAGCCGGACGAGCATTCAATCTCAACGCTAACCAAGCCTGTAATGACAATGACGTCGTTAATGGTATGTTTCTTGTGAATAACCTTTATGCTTCGATACTATTTGATACTGGTGCCGACAGAAGCTTTGTGTCCGTAGAATTTGAATCTTTGTTAAACTGTGCACGCTCTATGTTACCTAAGTCGTTTTCAGTAGAGATTGCCGATGGGAAGTCCATTCTAGTTGATTCTATACTCTGTGGTTGTTCCTTGACTCTTAATGACCACGTGATTACTATTGATCTAATACCCATGCAATTGGGTAGTTTTGATGTCATTATCGGTATGGATTGGTTGTGTAAGAACCATGCCGAGATCGCTTGTCACGAGAAGTTTGTTCGTCTACCTCTACCGTCTGGTGATATCTTGCATGTCTATGGAGACCGACCTTCGAAAGGGCTGAGGCTGATGTCATGCACACAAGCGAGAAGGTGCTTACGTAAACAGAACCTTGCTTTCTTGGCCCACGTGGTGGAACAAAAGAGCAAGGGAAAGAACATAAGCGATGTTCCAGTGGTGTGTGATTTCCCCGATGTCTTTCCTGAAGATCTACCTGGTCTTCCACCTCCTAGAACCCTCGATTTTCGTATTGACCTCATACCTAGTGTGACTCCCGTCGCCAAGGCCCCGTATCGTCTGCACCTTCCGAGATGCAAGAGCTATCTAGTCAGCTTCAAGAACTACTCGACAAGGGATTTATTCGTCCAAGTACCTCCCCGTGGGGTGCTCTCGTGCTATTCATCAAGAAGAAAGATGGCTCGTTCCGTATGTGTATCGACTACCGTGAACTTAATAAGCTTACCATTAAGAATCATTATCCTCTCCCCCGTATCGATGATCTATTTGACCAACTACAAGGCGCGTCATGTTTCTCGAAAATCGATCTTCGTTCGAGCTATCATCAGCTTCGTGTACTCGAGGATGATGTACCCAAGACCGCATTTCGTACTCGTTATGGACACTATGAGTTCGTGGTCATGCCTTTTGGATTGACCAACGCGCCCGCTGTGTTCATGGATCTCATGAATCGTGTTTGTAAGCCCTATTTGGATCATTTTGTGATAGTCTTTATTGATGATATTCTAATTTATTCTAAAACTAAAGCTGATCATGCTCGACATTTACGCTTGATGCTTGAACTCTTACGTGGTGAACGTTTGTATGCTAAATTTTCTAAGTGTGAGTTCTGGATTAATGAAGTACAATTTCTTGGTCATGTCGTTAGTAAACAAGGTATTCATGTTGACCCGTCTAAAATCGAAGCTGTGAAGAATTGGAGTACGCCTAAATATGCATCTGAGATTCGTTCCTTCTTAGGATTAGCGGGCTACTACTGCCGATTCATTTCGGATTTCTCTAAGATCGCTATCTCTCTCACCTCGTTGACTCAGAAAGAGAGACCTTTTGCTTGGGGTCCCGAGCAAGAGGAATCTTTTCAAACTCTTAAGACTCTTTTGAGTAATGCCCCTGTTCTTACTCTCCCTGATGGGAATGATGATTTCGTGGTATATTGCGATGCCTCAAACCGTGGCTTGGGCTGTGTGCTCATGCAGCGAGATAAGGTTATTGCTTATGCCTCTCGTCAGCTCAAAGTGCATGAGAAAAACTATACTACTCACGATCTGGAGCTTGGTGCAGTTGTGTTTGCGTTAAAGATATGGCGACACTACCTATATGGTACTAAGTGTGTGGTTTTCACTGACCATAGGAGTCTTCAACATATCTTTGACCAAAAAGAGCTGAACATGCGACAAAGACGTTGGGTGGAATTGCTTAACGACTACGACTACGAAATTCGCTAACATCCTGGCAAGGCGAATGTAGTGGTCGATGCCCTTAGTCGTAAAACTCATGTGAACGCTATTCGTATCTCTAATGATCTCCATGCGTGTATTCGTAACGCTCAGTATTCGTCAGCAAATGAAGGAAGTATAGAAGTGGAAATCCAAGGCGCTAAGATTGAACAACTCGAACCTAAACCGAATGGACTCCAATACTACCTCAATCGCATCTGGGTACCGGATCACGATAATCTCCGTGAGCTCATTATGAATGAGGCTCACAAATCCCATTACTCTATTCATCCGGGCGCTGATAAGATGTACCATGATTTGTATGCAACATATTGGTGGCCTGGCATGAAGAGGGACATTGTAGTATATGTTTCTAAATGCCTTACTTGTACGAAAGTTAAGGTTGAACATCAACGTCCTTCAGGACTCTTAGAACAACCCACAATCCCAGTTTAGAAATGGGATAGCATTGTTATGGACTTCATTACCAAACTACCTCGAACACCTTCTGGTCACGATAGTATCTGGGTGATAATTGATCGTTTGACCAAATCAGCCCACTTTCTTCCTATTCGTGAAGATTATAAAGTGGAGAAACTTGCTCAAATCTATACTGACGAGATTATGTACCGTCATGGCATACCTTGTGACATAATCTCGGACCGTGATGGTCGTTTTACTTCACGTCTTTGGCAAACCTTTCAATCCGTTATGGGTTCTCATTTGAATCTTAGCACGGCTTTTCATCCTCAAACGGATGGACAGACCGAGTGTACTATTCAAACCCTAGAGGATATGCTCCCTTCTTGTGTCATCGACTTTGGTGGTAACTGGGATGTACATTTACCATTGATTGAGTTCTCGTACAACAACAGCTATCATTCCAGTATCCAGATGGCTCCTTTCGAAGCTTTGTATGGCCGCAAGTGCCGATCTCCTCTCAGTTGGCATGAGATTAGTGACAAGCAGTTTACTAGCCCTAAAATAATTCAAGAAACAACGGATAAGATTCTTCAGATCCGTGATAACTTGATCAAGGCTAGGAGCAGACAAAAGAGCTATGCGGATAACAGGCGTAAGCCTCTGGAATTTGATGTTGGTGACCGAGTCCTTCTCAAGGTATCTCCCTAGAAGGGAGTAGTTCGTTTTGGTAAGAAGGGAAAGCTCGCTCCTCGCTATGTGGGTCCTTTCAAGATACTCGAAAGGACTAGCAAGGTGGCGTACAGACTCGACCTGCCACAAGAACTAAACAATGTTCCCCTGGAAGATTTGCAAATAAATGAAGCTGTACACTTTGTGGAGAAACCGGTCGAAATCATGGATCAGGGTGTCAAGCGATTGAGACGCAACAAAATTCCCATTGTCAAGGTTCGTTGGGAAGGAAAGCGGGGCACCGAATTCACTTGGGAACTGAAAAGTGAGATGAAGACCAAGTATCCGCAGCTCTTCGAGCAGTCTTATACCTAGATTTCGGGGACGAAATCTCCTAAAGGAGGGGAGACTGTAACGCCTGCGTCCCTAGAATTTTACGTATTTGACACTTTTAGTCCCTAAACAATATGATACTTGATACTTTTGATACTTGGTGAAACTTATGCTATGATTTTGATTCTATGATACTATGAGACTATGATTCTATGATACTATGAGACTATGATTCTATGATACTATGAGACTATGATTCTATGATACTATGAGACTATGACTCTATGATGCTATGAGACTATGAATCTATGATACTATGATGCTTGATACATTGGTGCTTAACTCTTGAGGCTCATGAAACTTGAGACTTGGTTGAAGGAGGGACTGGAGTCTTATCACTGGCGGAAACTATGGAAACTTGTTTTAATAATGTAATATAGTCCCATGATACTATTATCCAATAAATACGCAACGTAACACTTGATCTAACGCGCAATTCGAATCAAAGATGGAAACGCGGAAAAGATGGATTGGCCGAGTGGCAATCCGATCGGATGACCATCCGATCGGATGACCACCCGATCGGATGGCCACTCGATCGAGTTGCCATCCGATCCGTGCACACAGCCTTCACTCACTCTGACACTATAAATAGCCCTGTCACATCACCATTCTCACTGATGTGACAGCCTCACTCGACCCAGACGCACGCACTCCTCTTTTCCTCCATTTCTTGGCAATTTCGGTATGTTTTACACTAGATTCTTGTACATCTTTGATCTACACATCATTCTCTACGAGATTCTCCTTTGAAATCTCACTTTTCACCATGAAATCTCTTGGATATGAGCTCTTGAAGGTGATGTCACCATGGCGGTTTGTACCAAACTGTTGTGTGAGGTCATCCTAGCCAAGATCTAGCTTAGATCTAAGGAATTTCATGCGTTTTACACTAAATCTATACTAGATGTACACTTTTCAAGCTGAAAACCTATGTTTATCTTCATCTTTTCTTGAACTTTTACATAAAACGGTGAGATCTGGATCTAAACGGACTATAGACTTGATTATTAGTCTGGAGTCGGCTTGGAGAGGGATTGTTACCGGAGAAGATGACCGGAGTACTGATCCGTCACTTTGCGCGATCTCGTTACTCTGTCTGACTCTTATCTATTATAATCTAATCAGGCTAACTCTAAAGAGTTCCCTTTGATCCAATAACAGTTAACCAGTTAAGCAATCACTGTGAGTATACTCGATCCCTTTTTGTTTTAAACTTTGGGATGTAACATGTATTCTATTAAACTACGATACTTAAGACCTTTGCAAACTAAACTCTATCCTATGTGTATGTGAAACTTGTGATTCTCGTATTCTAAATTTGTGCTATGTGAACGTTTAATCCAGGGTGTGTAGTTCCGCCTTAACAATAGTAGCGCTATAGGAGATGCACCACCCCATTATTCTCGGGGGTATTGTTAGGAGGATTCTAGTTTTCCTTGAGACTTGGGAAAACACTAAAGCATCAGGATACTTGGGCTATCACTTGTTGGACTGCGAACACTAGCATGGCTGAAACTATTTTATTACACTTACATACGGATATGAGTTGTTTTAATCTATTATGCTATTACTCAAACTTGTATACTTGCCGGTACATTTTCGTACTGACTCTATTTTAATACATGTTGCAGGCTGATAGGTGCTGGAACTCTGGGAAACAAGCTAGGATTGAAGCTTAGAAACTCGCCTAGTTAAATTTTAAAATTTTGAAACAATGACTAGTGTGGTTGTATTAGATATTGATGGTTATGTGGATGTTTAAGACAAACTTGCATGAAATTTACTTAATCTATATCGAAATTATTAGTGTTATGGAATCTCACGAGAAATCTGAACGCTTAGTGCTCGCACCCCGATGTTTCCGCCATCGGTTGGGCTGTGACATTTTTTACTGTATATCTCTTGAATGTCAACATATACACGTGTGATTTAGTTTATGAAGATTTTTCAATGCCGAGAACCTCGATCAGAGAGTAAGAAAGGCGTAAGGTTCACAATGGTGTAAAACTAAAAAGGGATATACCGGGATAGGATTCGAGTTACAGGAACAAGGGCCAAACCAACCACCCAAGAATGGAAACGTCGAGCAAAAACACTTGACAACCTCCTGGAAGAAGCTTTTCTTGCCAACGGACATTACTCCATCAATTAGTAATCTGATGCCGTCACTAAATACATTCCTTAAATTGTAGCAATTTTTTGAGGGTTTATTTTTTGGTGTATAATATATATATATATATATATATATATCACCATTGCTCCTGATTTTCTTGACTGTATATCACTTAAATGTCAACATATACACGTGTGATTTAGTTTACGAAGATTTTTTAATGCCGAGAACCTCGATCAGAGAGTAAAAAAGGCGTAAGGTTCACAATGGTGTAAAACTAAAATGGGATATACCGGGCTAGGATTCGAGTTACAGGAACAAGGGCCAAACCAACCACCCAAGAATGGAATCGTCGAGCGAAAACACTTGACAACCTCCTGGAAGCAGCTTTTCTTTCCACCAGACCTTTCTCCATCAATTAGGAATCTGATGCCGTCACTAAACACATTCCTTAAATTGTAGCCATTTTTTAGTGTTTATTTTTTGGTGTCTAATCCGCATATATATCACCATTGCACTTTATTTTCTAGACTGTATATCTCTTAAATGTCAACATATGCACGTGTTATTTAGTTTACGAAGATTTTTCAATGCCGAGAACCTCGATCAGATAGTAAAAAAGGCATGAGGTTCACAATGGTGTAAAACTAAAATGGGATATACCGGGCTAGGATTCGAGTTACAGGAAAAAGGGCCAAACCAACCACCCAAGAATGTAATCGTCGAGCGAAAACACTTGACAACCTACTAGAAGCAGTTTTTCTTGCCACCGGACCTTTCTCCATCAATTAGGAATCTGATGCCGTCACTAAACCTATTCATTAAAATGTAGTCATTTTTTTGTGTTTATTTTTTGGTGTCTAATCCGCATATATATCACCATTGCTCTTGATTTTCTAGCATTTATATCTCATAAATGTCAAAATATACACGTGTGATTTAGTTTGCGAAGATTTTTCATTACCGAGAACCTCGATCAGAGAATAAAAAACGCGTGAGGTTCACAATGGTGTAAAACTAAAATGGGATATACCGGGCTAGGATTCGATTTATAGGAACAAGGGCCAAACCAACCACCCAAGAATTGAATCGTCGAGCGAAAACACTTGACAACCTCCTGGAAGCAGCTTTTCTTGCCAACAGACCTTTCGCCATCAATTAGGAATCTGATGCCGTCACTAAACACATTCTTTAAATTGTTGCCATTTTTTGAGTGTTTATTTTTTTGTATCTAATCCGCATATATATATATATGTATATATATTACCATTGCTCTTGATTTTCTTGACTGTATATCTCTTAAATGTCAACATATACACTTGTGATTTAGTTTACGAAGATTTTTCAATGTCGAGAACCTCAATCGGAGAGTAAAAATGGCGTGAGGTTCACAATGGTGTAAAACTAAAACGGGATAGATCGGGCTAGGATTCGAGTTACAGGAACAAGGGCCAAACCAACCACCCAAGAATGGAATCTTCGAGCAAAAACACTTGACGACCTCCTCGAATCAGCTTTTCTTGCCACCAGACCTTTCTCCATCAATTAGGAATCTGATGCCGTCACTAAACACATTCCTTAAATTGTAGCCATTCTTCGAGTGTTTATTTTTTGGTGTCTAATCCGCATATATATATATATATATTACCATTGCTCTTGATTTTCTTAACTGTATATCTCTTAAATGTCAACATATACACGTGTGAGTTAATTTACGAAGATTTTTCAATGCCGATAACCTCGATTAGAGAGTAAAAAAGGCATAAAGTTCACAATGGTGTAAAACTAAAATGGGACACACCGGGCTAGGATTCGCAGGAACAAGGGCCAAACCAACCAACCAATAATGGATTCGTCGAGCGAAAACACTTGACAACCTCCTGGAAGCAGCTTTTCTTGCCACCGGACCTTTCTCCATCAATTAGGAATCTGATGTCGTCACTAAACACGTTCCTTAAATTGTAGCCTTTTTTTGAGTGTTTATTTTTTGGTGTCTAATCCGCATATATATCTCCATTGCTCTTGATTTTCTAGCCTGTATATCTCTTAAATGTCAACATATACACGTGTGATTTAGTTTGCGAAGATTTTTCAATGCCGAGAACCTCGATCAGAGAGTAAAAAAGGCGTGAGGTTCACAGTGGTGTAAAACTAAAATGGGATATACCGGGCTAGGATTCGAGTTACAGGAACAAGGGCCAAACCAACCACCCAAGAATGGAATCGTTGAGCGAAAACACTTCAACCTCCTGGAAGCAGCTTTTCTTGCCAATAGACCTTTCTCCATCAATTAGGAATCTGATGTCGTCACTAAACACATTCCTTAAATTGTAGCCATTTTTTGAGTGTTTATTTTTTGGTGTCTAATCCGCATATATATATATAACCATTGCTCTTGATTTTCTTGACTGTATATCTCTTAAATATCAACATATACACGTGTGATTTAGGTTACGAAGATTTTTCAATACTGAGAACCTCGATCAGATACACGTGTGATTTTCTTGACTCTATATCTCTTAAATGCATACCAGGAGGGTTGCAATAATAACGACTTCGGTAAAACACCCGGTTGATGGGTAGGAATTTAAACACATGTGTAAAATTAAGAGACATGAACGCGGGTCGAAAAAAAATCAAAAGGCTTGGATTACGAGTTATGACTATAAAATCTCGTATATAGAAATTGTGAATAAATATGTTCAACTATACGAGGTCGAATGGGTTGAATAAAGAATAAAGTTGATTGTTTATAAGTGATGGATTTCACATTAATAGGTCAAACAGGTTGAATATAATATAACGCCGAATGACACAAATAAGCGCTAGCCAGATAAAGGCAGCGTTAAATGCAAGAGAATAATGAGCCCGGTAATGGGATATAACCAAATAAGAATATATGCAAACAAAATAACAGTAAGCATAAGAAGAACTGACGCATAAATGACGTGAGAAGTCATAAAGTCGGAAAATTGTCTGAAAGAAAACAATTGTAACCACGAAACTACAATCAAGGTTAACGGATCTTAAGCTTGAAACCAAATGATTCTTCAAACAAAAACAGGGTGCCATGACACCAAACATGTATTTTAAAAACGACATGAGTAAAGAATGATCTATGGGATCAACATAACCTTTGAGGTTATAACAATGGAAAGGTCCATGAGGCTAGAACGACCCACGGGTCATGACTAGAAAGAAATAGATTATAAGGGCCTCGCCTTAAAGAGGTGAAAGTCTAATAAAACAGCCCATAAGGCTAAGTGATAAAAACCCACGGGTTAATTAGACAAAGCGAGGAAATCAGTTGAGAATCCTCGCATAAAACAAAGACTGTAAAAGAATAAATTTAGGACTGTCAATATCCCGGTATGGATAATTGACAAAAGTTAAAAAGAAGATGCTAAACTAAAATTTTGGTTTTGGTAAGAAATAACGTTTTTACAAATATGAAATTCTGATAGACGTATAAATAGTAAGCATGAAAGATATAAGTCTTGACACTGATTGGTGCAAGGCGATATATTCGAAAAGTAATATTTTCGAAAATAAAAAGTTGATATGAAATTTGGCATGGCGTGACGTGATCACGGTCGAGAAGTGTAATGTGAAGTATAACCACATTATAGCCGAGCGATGAATATTGCTAAGTTAATTAAACTAGTGGAAATAACAAGATTACGTTATTTCAAGTTGCATTATGTCGTATAAGATACGTAGATGATTAATAACCAAAAAGATATTACCATACTTTTCGGGTAATACTAACAATTGGTTAAAATATGAGCAATGCTCAATTGATTATCGAGAGCAAATGCATGGATTTAAACTCGATAAATTACGTAAGAAAAGGTTTCGAGGATGAAACCTCTTTAAGGGGGGTAGACTTGTAACACCCCGAAAACGGGTTTGGTAATCAAACTCCATTAATACTAAAAGACGGGTAAAGTACCCTTAGTAGTAAAAATAACCCGGTAAATATTTGGATTTAAATAAGAAATCTTAATAATTAAATGCAAGCGAATCAAAGTTTTAAGGAATTGAGTTTATAAGAGCCCGAGTTAACGGGACTTAAAATAAAACGGGTTATAACTCACGGGACCCACTAAGTAACTAGGAATATCAACCTAGTTAGTTAAGTGTTTCAAAATAATAAGAAAATTGGTTAAAACATACTATATGCAACTTGGGTAAAGTATAAGGGCCAAAGGTGATAAACTTGAAACAAGTTTTAATAAAATAAAACATAAAACACCAAAACACACACCTTGAGTGTGTGTTCTGGTCGAAATTTCTAGAGAAGCCAGGAGCTCCCATATTCAAACCCTAACTTGCTCAAATAGCTCAAATTGAAAGGCCAAATCAGTTCCAAATCGAAATCCAAGCTCGTATTAGTGATCACCTAAGTGAAGGGGTCACAAGGTATGTTAAATTTCATCTTTTCATACATCTTGGAATTTTGATGAACATAAGAAATCGAAATCTGAACTTGATTGTGTGATGTTTAGATGAAATTAGTAATGAAAACATGTCTAGGAGTAAACCCTAGCCAATATCTTGTTGAATGAGTGCTTAAACTATGAAATTCATGACCATCCATTTATGTGTTAAATGGGTTTAGTAGAATGATGAAGAATACTAGAAAAGTGATGATAAGTATGTGAAAAATTGTTGTTGCGATATAAGTTCTAGATGTTGTTCATAAACACTAGACCTAGAGGCTTGAACTTGATGTTAAAACTTGGTTAAAACAATAACCATGAACTTGATAAATGAAGTATACAAATTCTGCCCAATAGGTGTTTGATAAAATGCCTCAATGAAAGCTAAGATGTTGAAATTTCGAGTGAAAAGCACATGTGAATATTAAGGCAAATTAGACAAAATATGAAACAAGAAGAGTTCTAATCATAATGTTGATTTAGACTTAATGTTGTAAATCATGTGATTGAAAGTAGTTAACTTTAATAAGCTAAGTTAACTAATCTTGAAGTCGAATAGTAGATTCGACATAAGAAGCGTAGGATGGAATAGTCGTAAATGATTATGACTAACCTAACCATCTTACAATTACAATGATAGTTTGACGCTTGGCAAGCTAGGTGAAAGCTTGGGGAAGGAAGTGGGTCAAGCGAAGCATGAATGACGAAAAAGCATAAATTTGAAAGTAAGGTAAGTAAAGCTTACACTCTTGTTAATTCCTAGAAAATATCTTGTTGTATTGATTTCAGATAAGATAGACAAACATTAGAAAAGTGATGTTTCCGACATGTAGTTGTATGGAACAATATGAGTGAAAATGATAAGAAACCACATTGATGGTTAAAAAGGATTAAATTGATTAATCGTTTATACCATAACGATTAGAAAGATGAAATTTTATGGTTACCTTATAAGGTAAGCCAAAACGAATAATAAGGCAAAACAGTAATTTGGTGATGCGTTAACAATAAACATTAGTTTTTGAAAGACACATATGGCATAAGCCATAATGGGTCAAAGGAGTTGAGAAATGGGTTATAGGTAAACGACCATACGGTGTAAACCGTAGTGAGTCAATTTGATGAGACGGTAATAAATATCGGCTTGCAAAGATAAACGGATATTTAGACCAAACGGGTCAAAAGGTGAAGATATCACCCTTTGACAATATTGACTAATGATTACCGTTGAGTATATGATTTCAGGAGCCTACATAGAATGGATATTTGCTTCACTATTAATTAGCGATTTCTAAATCAAGGTATTAAAATAGGTTAATGCATTGATCCGAGTCAGGTATGTAAAATGGTTCCACTCATCATTTAGAACTTGGGGTTCTCTAAGAGTTAAACAAGGTCAAAATTTGATATTCGGTTATCTTAAAGGTAAACCGAATAATTTAAGTTATAATCATAGTGTTTTAGAAACATAATGGTTTCTAAACAAGTTTTATAGTTAAAAGATAGGATTTTGGGTCAAACAAGTATCTAAAAGTCCTTCGTCGTAAAAGAAGGACTAAAATTGACCAAAACGCCCTTGTAAGCTAAATTGAGCTAACGACCTTTAAAGGTTGTTTGGAAACGAGTTTTATGATAAAATGAATGTTTAGAATAAGTATAAGAAGCATGAATCATGCGGATAAATGCTTAAATGCCCTTAATGGGTCAAAATAAGCATTTAAGTAAAAACGGGTTTAGAAATGTATGTAAACCCGGGATTTTGAATCTCTTATGATAAACAACAATGACTTTTTAGAATTTATGAGAAATTAGAGTCAAACAAACATGTTTGTTTGATAAATACACGAATGGGTCAAAATTGGGAAAGGGGGTAATAAGCCGAAGACTTAAAAGTCAGAAATTTTGTTAATCCGGATGTTGGATTTTAACTCCATTAGTTGGAGAATTAAATTACGGACGCGTAGGAAAAAGAATCGCGTAAAACGGACTTGTATAGTGATAGTTATGCAAGTTCTAAGTTAATATTTGGTGAATTTTCGTTGCTGGGCAAAGTGCAGCAACAATAAAGGAACTTGCTGTCAAAAAGGGGGCTAGGTGGGGCGTCTAGCCCCCCCTGAATCCCAAAATTGTTTAATTTTTTTTGTTTGACCCACATAACTTGTTTAAACTTGTTATTTAACTATCAAAACTAACTTTTAAGTTGGTTTTGATCATAGGTGAATGTCAAGAGTGCCCGGATGAAGATAAAGCGTCGAGCAAGAACCGAACACACGTTAAATGAAGATTCCGCAACAAATCTTGAATTGTGTTATTATAAGTGAATTATGTAAACACTTATAAATTTGTTTTTGAAACGTTGTAATTATTTGGGAATGTTAGTATAACAAGTTTTTGTAAAGTCACATTTTAGAATATAAAATGTGTATCTTATTATTAAAATCTTGATAAATGGAGACAGGCGTTACACAAACCAACCACACAAGAATGAAATCGTCGAGCGAAAACACTTGACAAAATTCAGGAAGCAGCTTTTCCTGCCACCCGACCTTTCTCCATCAATTAGGAATCTGTTGTCGTCACTAAACACATTCCTTAAATTGTAGCCATTTTTTGAGTGTTTATTTTTTGGTGTCTAATCGGCATATATATATCACCATTGCTCTTGATTATCTTTACAGTATATCTCTTAAATGTCAACATATACACGTGTGATTTAGTTTACGAAGATTTTTCAATGTCGATAACCTCGATCAGAGAGTAAAAAAGGCGTGAGGTTCACAATGGTGTAAAACTAAAATGGGATATAACGAGATAGGATTCGAGTTACAGAAACAAGGGCCAAACCAACCACCCAAGAATGGAATCGTCTAGAGAAAACACTTGACAACCTCCTGCAAGCAGCTTTTCTTGCCACCAGACCTTTCTCCGTCAATTAAGAATCTGATGCCGTCACTAAATACATTCCTTAAATTGTAGCCATTTTTTGAGTGTTTATTTTTTGGTGTCTAATCCGCATATATAATACCATTGCACTTGATTTTCTTGACTATATATCTCTTAAATGTCAACATATACACGTGTGATTAAGTTTACGAAGATTTTTAAATGCCGAAAACCTCGATCAGAGAGTAAAAAAGGCGCAAGGTTCACAATGGTGTAAAACTAAAATGGGATTTACGGGGCTAGGATTCAAATTACAGGAACAAGGGCCAAACCAACCAGCCAAGAATAGACTCGTCGAGCGAAAACACTTGACAACCTCCTAGAAGCAGCTTTTCTTTCCACCAGACCTTTCTCCATCAATTAGAAATTTAATGCCGTCACTAAACACATTCCTTAAATTGTAGCCATTTTTTGAGTGTTTATATTCTGGTGTCTAATCCGCATATATATCACCATTGCTCTTGATTTTCTTGACTGTATATCTCTTAAATGTCAACATATACACGTGTGATTTAGTTTACTAAGATTTTTCAATGCCGAGAACCTCGATCAGAGAGTAAAAAAGGCGTAAGGTTCACAATGGTGTAATACTAAAATGGGATATACTGGGCTAGGATTTTAGTTACAGGAACAAGGGCCGAACCAACCACCCAAGAATGGAATCGTCGAGGAAAACACTTGACAACCTCCTGGAAGCAGCTTTTCTTGCCACCAGACATTTCTCCATCAATTAGGAATCTGATGCCGTCACTAAACACATTCCTTAAGTTGTAGCCATTTTTTGAGTGTTTATTTTTTGGTGTCTAATCCGCATATATATCACCATTGCTCTTGATTTTCTTGACTGAATATATCTTAAATATCAACATATACACGTATGATTTAGTTAACGATGATTTTTCAATGCCGAGAACCTCGATCAGAGTGTAAAAAAAGACGTAAGGTTCACAATGGTGTAAAACTAAAATGGCATATACTCCTAGGATTCGAGTTACAGGAACAAGGTCCAAACCAACCACCCAAGAATGGAATCGTCGAGCGAAAACACATGACAACCTCCTGGAAGCAGCTTTTCTTGCAACCAGACCATTGTCCATCAATTAGGAATCTGATGCCATCACTAAACACATTCCTTAAATTGTTGCCATTTTTAAGTGTTTATTTTTTGGTGTCTAATCCGCATATATATCACCATTGCTCTTGATTTTCTTGATTATATATCTCTTAAATGTCAACATAGACACGGATAATTTAGTTTGCGAAGATTTTTCAATGTCTAGAACCTCGATCAGGGAGTAAAAAAGGCGTAAGGTTCACAATGGCGTAAAATTAAAATAGGATATACCGGGCTAGCATTCGAGCTACAGGAACAAGGACCAAACCAATCACCCAAGAATGGAATCGTCGAGCGAATACGCTTGATAACCCCCTGGAAGCAGCTTTTCTAGCCACCAGACCTTTCTCCATCAATTAGGAATCTGATGCCGTCACAAAACACATTCCTTAAATTGTAGCCATTTTTTGAGTGTTTACTTTTTGGTTTCTAATCCGCACATATATCACCATTGCTCTCGATTTTCTTGACTGTATATATCTTAAATGTCAACATATACACATGTGATTTAGTTTAAAAAAAATTCAATGCCGAGAACCTCGATCAGAGAGTAAAAAAGGCGTAAGATTCACAATGGTGTAAAACAAAAATGGGATATTCCGGGCTAGGATTCGAGTTACAGGAACAAGGGCCAAACCAACCACCCAAGAATGGAATCGTCGAGTGAAAACACTTGACAACCTCCTGGAAGCAGCTTTTCTTGCCACAAGACCTTTCTCCATCACTTAGGAATCTGATACCGTCACTAAACACATTCCTTAAATTGTAGCCATTTTTTAAGTGTTTATTTTTTGAGTGTTTATTTTTTGGTATCTAATCCGTATATATATATCACCATTTCTCTTGATTTTCTTGACGATATATCTCTTAAATGTCAACATATACACGTGTGATTTAGTTTACGAAGATTTTTCAATGTCGAGAACCTCGATCAGAGAGTAAAAAAGGCGTAAGGTTCACAATGGTGTAAAAGTAAAATGGGATATACCGGGCTAGGATTTGAGTTACAGGAATAATGGCCAAACCAACTACCCAAGAATTGAATACTCGAGCGAAAACACTTGACCACCTCCTGGAAGCAGCTTTTCTTGCCACCAGACCTTTCTCCATCAATTAGGAATCTGATGTCGTCATTCGTTAAATTGTAGCCATTTTTTGAGTTTTTAGTTTTTGATGTCTAATCAGCATATATATCACCATTGCTCTTAATTTTCTTGACTGTATATCTCTTAAATGTCAACATATATACGCGTTATTTAGTTTACGAAGATTTTTCAATACCGAGAACCTCGATCAAAGAGAGAAAAAGGCGTAAGGTTCACAATGGTGTAAAACTAAAATGGGATATATCGGGCTAGGATTCGAGTTACAGGAACAAGGGCCAAACCAAACACCCAAGAATTGAATCGTCGAGCGAGAACATTTGAAAACCTCCAGGAAGCAGTTTTTCTTGCCACCAGACCTTTCTCCATCAATTAGGAATCTGATGCCGTCACCAAACACATTCCTAAAATTGTAGCCATTTTTTTAGTGTTTATTTTTTGGTGTCTAATCCGCATATATATCACCATTGCTCTTGATTTTCTTGACTGTATATCTCTTAAATGTCAACATATAAACGTGTGATTTAGTTTACAAAAATTTTTCAATGCCGAGAACCTCGATCAGAGAGTAAAAAAGGCGTAAGGTTCACAATGGTGTAAAACAAAAACGGGATATACCGGGCTAGGATTCGAGTTACAGGAACAAGGGCCAAACCAACCACCCAAGAATGGAATCGTCGAGCGAAAACACTTGGCAACCTCCTGGAAGCAGTTTTTCTTGCCACCGGACCTTTCTCCATCAATTTGGAATCTGATGTCGTCACTAAACACATTCCTTAAACTGTATCCATTTTTTAGTGTTTATTTTTTGGTGTCTAATCCGCATATATATCACTATTGCTCTGGATTTTCTTGACTGTATATCTCTTAAATATAAACATATACACGTGTGATTTAGTTTACGAAGATTTTTCAATGCCGAGAACCTCGATCAGAGAGTAAAAAAGGCGTAAGGTTCACAATGGTGTAAAATTAAAATGGGATATACCGAGGCTAGGATTCGAGTTTCAGGAACAAGTGCCAAACCAACCACCCAAGAATGGAATCGTCGAGCGAAAACACTTGAAAACCTCCTGGAAGTAGTTTTTCTTGCCACCGGACCTTTCTCCATCAATTAGGAATCTGATGTCGTCACTAAACACATTCCTTAAATTGTATCCATTTTTTAGTGTTTATTTTTTGGTGTCTAATCCGCATATATATCACCATTGCTCTTGATTTTCTTGACTGTATATCTCTTAAATGTCAACACATACACGTGTGATTTAGTTTACGAAGATTTTTTAATGCCGAGAACCTCGATCGCAGAGTTAAAAAGGCGTAAGGTTTACAATGGTATAAAACTAAAATGGGATATACCGGTCTAGGATTCGAGTTACAGGAACAAGGGCCAAACCAACCACCCAAGAATGGAATCGTCGAGCGAAAACACTTGAAAACCTTCTAGAAGCAACTTCTCTTGCCACCAGACCTTTCTCCATCATTAGGAATCTGATGCCGTCACTAAACACATTCCTTAAATTGTACCCATTTTTTAGTGTTTATTTTTTGGTGTCTAATCCGCATATATATCACCATTACTCTTGATTTTCTTGACTGTATATCTCTTAAAGGTCAACATATACACGTGTGATTTAGTTTACGAAGATTTTTCAATGCCGAGAACCTCAATCAGAGAGTAAAAAAGGCGTAAGGTTCATAATGGTGTAAAATTAAATGGGATAGACCGGGATTGGATTCGAGTTACAGGAACAAGGGCCAAACCAACCACCCAAGAATGGAATCATCGAGCGAAAACACTTGACAACCTCCTGGAAGTAGCTTTTCTTGCCACCAGAAATTTCTCCATCAATTAGGAATCTGATGCCGTCACTAAACACATTCCTTAAATTGTAGTCATTTTTTGAGTGTTTGTTTTTTGGTGTCTAATTCGCTTATATATCACAATTGCTCTTGATTTTCTTGACTGTATATATCTTAAATGTCAACATATACACGTGTGATTTAGTTTACGATGATTTTTCAATGCCGAGAATCTTGATCAGACTGTAAAAAAAGGCGTAAGGTTCACAATGGTGTAAAACTAAAATGGCATATACTGGGCTAGGATTCGAGTTACAGGAAAAAGGGCCAAACCAACCACCCAAGAATGGAATCGTCACTTGACAACCTCTTGGAAGCAGCTTTTCTTGCCACCAGACATTTCTCCATCAATTAGGAATCTGATGCCGTCACTACACACATTACTTAAATAGTAGCCATTTTTTGAACGTTTATTTTTTGGTGTCTAATCTGCATATATATCACCATTGCTCTTGATTTTCTTTACTGCATATCTCTTAAATGTCAACATATACACGTGTGATTTAGTTTACGAAGATTTTTCAATGCCGAGAACCACGATCAGAGAGTAAAAAAAGGCGTAAGGTTCACAATGGTGTAAAACTAAAATGGGATATACCGGGCTAGGATTCGAGTTACAGGAACAAGGGCCAAACCAACCACCCAAGAATGGAATCGTCGAGCGAAAACACTTGACAACTTCCTGGAAGCAGCTTTTCTTGCCACCAAACCTTTCTCCATCAATTACGAATCTGATGCCGTCACTAAACACACTCCTTAAATTGTAGCCATTTTTTGAGTGTTTATTTTTTGGTCTCTAATCCGCATATATATCACCATTGCTCTTGATTTTCTTGACCGAATATCTCTGAAATGTCAACATATACACGTGTGATTTAGTTTACGAAGATTTTTCAATGCCGAGAACCTCGATAAGAGAGTAAAAAAGGCGTAAGGTTCACAATGATGTAAAACTAAATTGGTATATACCTGGCTAGGATTCGAGTTAACGGAACAAGGGCCAAACCAACCACCCAAGAATGGAATCGTCGAGCGAAAACACTTGACAACCTCCTGGAAGCAGCTTTTCTTGCCACCATACCTTTCTCCATCAATTAGGAATCTCATGCCGTCACTAAACACATTCATTAAATTGTAGCCATTTTTTGAGTGTTTATTTTTTGGTGTCTAATCCGCTTATATATCACAATTACTCTTGATTTTCTTGACTGTATATATCTTGAATGTCAACATATACACGTGTGATTTAGTTTACGATGATTTTTCAATGCCGAGAACCTCAATCAGAGTGTAAAAAAAGGCGTAAGGTTCACAATGGTGTAAAACTAAAATGGCATATACCGGGCTAGGATTCGAGTTACAGGAACAAGGGCCAAACCAACCACCCAAGAATGGAATCGTCGAGCGAAAACACTTGAAAACCTTCTAGAAGCAACTTATCTTGCCACCAGACCTTTCTCCATCATTAGGAATCTGATGCTGTCACTAAACACATTCCTTAAATTGTACCCATTTTTTAGTGTTTATTTTTTGGTGTCTAATCCGCATATATATCACCATTACTCTTGATTTTCTTGACTGTATATCTCTTAAAGGTCAACATATACACGTGTGATTTAGTTTACGAAGATTTTTCAATGCCGAGAACCTCAATCAGAGAGTAAAAAAAGGCGTAAGGTTCATAATGGTGTAAAATTAAATGGGATAGACCGGGATTGGATTCGAGTTACAGGAACAAGGGCCAAACCAACCACCCAAGAATGGAATCGTCGAGCGAAAACACTTGACAACCTCCTGGAAGTAGCTTTTCTTGCCACCAGAAATTTCTCCATCAATTAGGAATCTGATGCCGTCACTAAACACATTCCTTAAATTGTAGTCATTTTTTGAGTGTTTGTTTTTTGGTGTCTAATTCGCTTATATATCACAATTGCTCTTGATTTTCTTGACTGTATATATCTTAAATGTCAACATATACACGTGTGATTTAGTTTACGATGATTTTTCAATGCCGAGAATCTTGATCAGACTGTAAAAAAAGGCGTAAGGTTCACAATGGTGTAAAACTAAAATGGCATATACTGGGCTAGGATTCGAGTTACAGGAAAAAGGGCCAAACCAACCACCCAAGAATGGAATCGTCACTTGACAACCTCTTGGAAGCAGCTTTTCTTGCCACCAGACATTTCTCCATCAATTAGGAATCTGATGCCGTCACTACACACATTACTTAAATAGTAGCCATTTTTTGAACGTTTATTTTTTGGTGTCTAATCTGCATATATATCACCATTGCTCTTGATTTTCTTTACTGCATATCTCTTAAATGTCAACATATACACGTGTGATTTAGTTTACGAAGATTTTTCAATGCCGAGAACCACGATCAGAGAGTAAAAAAAGGCGTAAGGTTCACAATGGTGTAAAACTAAAATGGGATATACCGGGCTAGGATTCGAGTTACAGGAACAAGGGCCAAACCAACCCCCCAAGAATGGAATCGTCGAGCGAAAACACTTGACAACTTCCTGGAAGCAGCTTTTCTTGCCACCAAACCTTTCTCCATCAATTACGAATCTGATGCCGTCACTAAACACACTCCTTAAATTGTAGCCATTTTTTGAGTGTTTATTTTTTGGTCTCTAATCCGCATATATATCACCATTGCTCTTAATTTTCTTGACCGAATATCTCTGAAATGTCAACATATACACGTGTGATTTAGTTTACGAAGATTTTTCAATGCCGAGAACCTCGATAAGAGAGTAAAAAAGGCGTAAGGTTCACAATGATGTAAAACTAAATTGGTATATACCTGGCTAGGATTCGAGTTAACGGAACAAGGGCCAAACCAACCACCCAAGAATGGAATCGTCGAGCGAAAACACTTGACAACCTCCTGGAAGCAGCTTTTCTTGCCACCATACCTTTCTCCATCAATTAGGAATCTCATGCCGTCACTAAACACATTCATTAAATTGTAGCCATTTTTTGAGTGTTTATTTTTTTGTGTCTAATCCGCTTATATATCACAATTACTCTTGATTTTCTTGACTGTATATATCTTGAATGTCAACATATACACGTGTGATTTAGTTTACGATGATTTTTCAATGCCGAGAACCTCGATCAGAGTGTAAAAAAAGGCGTAAGGTTCACAATGGTGTAAAACTAAAATGGCATATACCGGGCTAGGATTCGAGTTACAGGAACAAGGGCCAAACCAACCACCCAAGAATGGAATCGTCGAGCGAAAACACTTGACAACCTCCTGGAAGCAGCTTTTCTTGCTACCTGACCTTTCTCCATCAATTAGGAATCTGATGCCGTCACTAAACACATTACTTAAATTATAGCCATTTTTTGAACGTTTATTTTTTGGTGTCTAATCTGCATATATATCTCCATTGCTCTTGATTTTCTTGACTGTATATCTCTTAAATGTCAACATATACACGTGTGATTTAGTTTACGAAGATTTTTCAATGCCGAGAACCTCGATCATAGAGTAAAAAAAGGCGTAAGGTTCACAATGGTGTAAAACTAAATTGGGATATACCGGGCTAGGATTCGAGTTACAGGAACAATGGCCAAACCAACCACCCAAGAATGGAATCGTCGAGCGAAAACTAAAATGGGATATACCGGGCTATGATTCGAGTTACAGGAAAAAGGGCCAAACCAACCACCCAAGAATAGAATCGTCGAGCGAAAACACTTGACAACCTCCTGGAAGCAGCTTTTCTTGCCACCAGGCCTTTCTCCATCAATTAGGAATCTAATACCATTACTAAACACATTCCTTAAATTGTAGCCATTTTTTGAGTGTTTATTTTTGGTGTCTAATCCGCATATATATCACCATTGCTCTTGATTTTCTTGACCGAATATCTCTTAGATGTAAACATATACGCGTGTGATTTAGTTTAAGAATTTTTTCAATGCCGAGAACCTCGATCAGAGAGTAAAAAAGGCGTAAGGTTCACAATGGTGTAAAACTAAAATTGGATATATCGGGCTAGGATTCGAGTTACAGGAACATGGGCCAAACCAACCACCCAAGAATAGAATCGTCGAGGAAAAACACTTGACAACCTCCTGGAAGAAGCTTTTCTTGCCACAGGACCTTTCTCCATCAATTAGGAATCTGATGCCGTCACTAAACACATTCCTTAAATTGTAGCCATTTTTTGAGTGTTAATTTTTTTGGTGTCTAATCCGCATATATATCACCATTGCTCTTGATTTTATTGACTGTATATCTCTTAAATGTCAACATATACACGTGTGATTTAGTTTACGAAGATTTTTCAATGCCGAGAAACTCGATCAGAGAGTAAAAAAGGCGTACGGTTCACAATGGTGTAAAACTAAAATGGGATATACCGGGCTAGGATTCGAGTTACAGGAAAAAGGGCTAAACCAACCACCCAATTTGTGAAATCCGACAAGATATTTATCGTAAAAGTTATATAACAAACCCTAAAGATTTATAAAATAAATAACAAGCAACAACTCTACGAAATTGGGTTCCCCTATTTGGAGACTTAAAAGACCCAATTAAATATTTATAAAAATACCCAAAACCAATATTTTAATTTTATAAATCAATTAAATTGTAAATAATTACAAAAATAATAATTTAACAAGCTAATCAGTCAATAAGTGCCTAAATTATTCCAAATTATTAGAAACTTATTTAGTGGAATAACAAATCTGATTTTAGGTTTAAGATGTTTTTATATTTAAAATAATCAAAATTTTAAAAGAATATATTTACTATTTAATTTTATAAGATCAATTAATTGCAAATAATTACCAACAATTACATCCCGTTTCATGACATTTTCTTTGATCAATTCTCCTGACAAAATAGGAAAACAATTGAATTTATTTAAAAAATCATAATATTTATATATCATGTAAAAAATAAATTAGTAACAATGTTTAAAATATTTATATTGATTTATTTTCTATTTTTAATTGATTTTCTAGATTATAAAATTCATAATTATGAATGTATAAGATTATAATATTATTACATTTTTTAATCGTGTGATAAGGATTATATTGAAATTTATGATTTACTTTTTTTTATATATTCAACCCATGTAAGACACAGGTTTATAACAGTTATAAGTTAAGATGATAGTTAATCTAGATTTTTTTAATCCTTTGTAATACACGGGTTTATAAGCCAGTGTCCTTCATATTTTAAGTTACCTCTTGTATTAAACAAGATTTGACTAAAGTGCCCCTCATGTAAAGGACAGGTACCAGTATTTTTAGGAATAACATGGATGGAGTTAATTTTAGGGGCTAAAAAAGTTAGGAAAATGGCATTGGTGGTTGAAGTGTCATAAAACTCCTTTATGAGCTGATAGAGTTAAAGTAACTTAACCACATGCGCCAAAAACGTAATTTACTTTTTTCATTAAAAGGGTAAAAATAAATCCAATTTGCCCTATTAATGTGCAAGACACGTAACCGAACTTTACATATAAAATTAACGGTTGTTAAACGACAAGACATAAACTATCACAGCATATGAACATAAAGGATCAACGTTGTCGGTTCGTTATCTTTAGGATTAAAAGTGAAATTCACAATATACTTAAAGGTCGAAAACTCTAATTTACTAGTAAAAGAATAACTTTATTTGCATTATGATAGATCAAAATGATATTTTCTATAATAGTTGGGTTCCATTTTGAAGGCTCTTAAAATTCTTAGGGTAATTATAGTAAAATTTGCATTAGGGTAACCCCATAGTTCCTATTTAAACGAACACAATACCATTTTCATTATAATCACTCAATCACCGCCGCACCCTTTCTTCTCTCCTTCATCCACATCCTTGCCTCAAAGATGGCATCTCTTTTTCGGTGCAAATGTAAGAGCTTTTATTTATTTTACTTTTATCTAATTTGATTTGACTCATAATCTTTCTTTACATTTTTAAAAATCACTTTTTGTTTTCAAAAGTACTAATGTGAGAATTTTGGTTTAATTAATTGTATGGATATGTATGCTTTGATTTTGTTGGTGCTGATGTAACATATACACGTACTAACTCTATCGGTTTGAAAATTTAAGAAATTCATTACCAAATACATTTTTAGAATTTTTATTTTTATATAAGCATGTTCTAAAATGGATCTAGAAACAAATGAAGAAGAATATGTGACAAATATTTTTTTTGTTCCTTATTTGATGTGTAGTTATGAGGATTTTTTTTGTTCCTTATTTGACGTGTAGTTATGAGGATTTTGTGTTTTTTTTTTGTATGTTTGTTGCTTATAAATGTTAGATTTGCTATTATTCACCGATCTCACATCAATTTGACGTGTAGTTATGAGGATTTTATGTGTTTTGCTTGTTTTGTTGGTTATACATATTAGGTTTGGTGTTATACAGCGATCTCACATCACAAACGGGTCTGGCTAATCATTTAGGAGCAGATTATAACATGTTGATTGTTCATGGCGTTTCAAGGGCTAAATTGAGAAAGGTAAAATCCAAAACCATTCAAACTACTTGAGAAAGTCAAAGGCGAAATTGCAAAAAAAAAAAAAAAAGAAGAAAGAAAAGAGTAATCAAGCGTTGTTGTAAAATTAAAAATTAAAAAATATAGTTTTATAAAATCTTATATGGATTAAAACAAAATTATAATATTAAGGTGTGATTTTTACTTAACAATGATGATCTATATATATTACTAGCTAAAGCCTTTTGACATGGTAAATTGTATTATTTAAAAAGTAGAAAATAATTCAAATTTTATTTTTGTTTTTATTTTTTCGTATGTGTTAAGATTATCTAAGTTTGCTTGTCATATGTCAGGCTGGTATATCTCAAACGTCTCAATGAAACCCGCGATTGGTGGTGTGTGAGGTAAACGCACACCTATTATTGTTTCCTACTTTGATAACTGTATAGTCGTCCTATACAGGGGTGCCTACTTAATAAAAAAAAGTAAACCCTATGTTTGGACCCCCAAATTTTTTAGATCCTCATTTTGAAATATCGTGTATTTATATAAATATAATAAAGGATATTTATATGTGCAATCGGTTTAATTTACCTACACATAACAATTGGAGTACGGTTTTTCTTCTAGATAACAATTGAAGCTTTTAATTCTATTGAATTCAAAATGATTTGGCTATTTGGTCATATTTTAATACCATATTTTTTAGATGAACCCACATAACCCTTATTTCAAATGTTTGAATGTATTATTTACGTTGAACAAAACCTGTGGACTTGCCAACTTTCTGTTGACACTCTTATGCATGATTTGCAGGTCGTTAGGTATCAGTGCACAGAACTTGCAGTCTGAGGAGCTTGAAGTGTCATTTTCCGTGTTGTTTGAAGAGAACATTTAATATTATGCATTTTAAAACAATATGGTTTTGGTTGTTTTGAAACATTTACTTTTGCTTCCGCTGAATACATACTTTTGATTGAAACGTTTATTTTGGAATACACTATTCATGTTGGACATGATGATTGTGTTTAA
Source organism: Helianthus tuberosus (assembly GCA_030545235.1). Lineage (NCBI taxonomy): Eukaryota > Viridiplantae > Streptophyta > Magnoliopsida > Asterales > Asteraceae > Helianthus > Helianthus tuberosus. Next base: position 59,823,446 of record CM060375.1, read on the forward strand.
TATTGTTTACTATTAGTTCGACATGATTAGTGGCTAGATCCTGGTACGTCACACGCCTCGCGGTAACACCAGCATATGGGTGTGACTAAATGAGGTCGTGATACCAACTTCCCATAGTGATGAAAAATGGTCATCTCACGAAAGAAAGTGTGAGTCGATAGCACATCCCATACTAATAAAGAAAGGGCGTGAATCCACAATATGGTTGCTTGACTAAATTCAATAACCGAATGAACACATAACCAAATAACAAATGAACTACATACTGATATTTCATGCTTGATAATAATTAAAAATGAATAAGAAAATTTGTGATAGAATGATACACCCCAAAAAGTTAATGCAAAAAGTGGAATATAATTTACTCACTATTTGTGAAGATGCGATCCACTAAATATACAACCACACAATTTGTGAAATCCGACAAGATATTTATCGTAAAAATTAATATAACAAACCCTAAAGATTTATAAAATGAATAACAAGCAACAACTCTACGAAATTGGGTTCCCCTATTTGGAGACTTAAAATAGCCAATTAAATATTTAGACAAATACCCAAAACCAATATTTTTATTTTATAAATCAATTAAATTGTAAATAATTACAAAAATAATAATTTAACAAGCTAGTCATTCAATTATGTAACAACCCGACTTTTTGGATCGTTACCAACCGCCGTCATTTCTTTCGTAAACGCTTGTACTCTTGGGATTCGATTAACGCTATGGGTTAAACTACATTTATAACACATTTTAAACGCATATTACGATGCTTATTATAACGCTTACCACTAAAACGCATTTTATCGCATTATACATCGCTTATTTAGACTAAACGCTATTGCAACGCAAACTCAACGCAGACTCAAAATGCGGAATTAATTATTTTATGTGTGTTATTTGTGTGATTATTTGTTGAACGATTATGTGGTTATCAACGCGATGCTTATACGCTCACTCGCAACTCGATTAAACGCAACGCAACGCATAACAAACGAACCAAAGTTGGAAAACTAACAAATGCAAACTAGGTCGTCCGAATGGACATTTGCTTGGATGACCATCTGCCCGGATGATCATCCGTCCGGATGGCCATTCGACCGGATGGAGCCATCCGAATGCTGCCACTTGCACCGCCTTAAATCTCGCCCTTCCCCTATAAATACTAGTCGTACGCCCTCATTTCAACACTTTGATACTCCCATTCGCTCCCCAAGACTCAGTCGCGATTCAAGGCCATTTTGTAAGCTTTTTCTCTCAAATCTTCGCAAATCTTCATCTCTAATCACTTCTACTCCATCGTCTACATCAAAATCACACACAAACACACTAACTTTTTCTCGAAATCATCTGATTTGGACCTCTCGAAGGTGGTTTCCACTCGTTTACTTAGGCAAACTGTTGTGGAGCATCATTTAATCGAGATTGGTTCCAGATTAAAGGATTTTCACACTTTTCAACTAAGTTATGAAAGATTTCCACATTTTTACAACTTGTTTTGAACTTTTCTTCAGTTTTTGCACAACTTTGATGGAATCGGGACTCAATCAGACTCTCGACTCGTTCCTTAGTCGAAAGCCGACTTGAAAACTTATTTCCACCAAAAAGAGGGACTGATTAACGGGTTAAACATGAATCTTCATCAAGAATAGCATGTTTGTCCGAATGGGTCGGACCCATCCGGCCGAATGAACTGGATTTGGTATATTCCATTGTTTGACACGTCGTCACGCCGTCTCCGTTAACTTAAAAGTTTTACTTAGAAAATTTCACAAAAACTTCAAACATAGGCCATCCGCTCAAATGACCATCCGTCCGGATGACCATCCGACCGGATGACCTGACCCTGAAAATTTCCATTGTTAAACGCTTTTAACTAAACTTCAAATTTTGACGGTTCATAAACACCCACACAGTTCGAATGGCCATCCGTTCGAATGGCCCTCCGCCCGGATGACCATCCGACCGGATAACCATCCGTTCGGATGAACTGTTGAACACTTATACTGCCCGACATTCTGTTTACAACCATTCAGCCTCGAGGAAGACTTATGCTTCTGTTTTCGTGCACAGGCTGACCCGACGCGCTCCCTTCAATCCAATCCAGATTGTGTTTACTTTCTAAACACACACTGTGAGTATACTCGAACCCATTTTCGTTGAACACACTTTTGGGTGTTACATACGTTCTATATCAAAACACAACACACAACGCATACACTTTATAAACGCTAACCGCTCCCGCATGTTATACGTGATTTGTTGAATGCCTGTTACTATGCTTATATAGTGTTACACTAGACCGCCTCTAGCAACGATAGTACTGTAGTTTGGACTCAGCACCTGTGTGACAGGGGTTGCTAGGGATCACATTACTTTACTTCACGTGTTCGCTTCGGTGAAGATGTGTCGCGCATACTCTACAACGTAGTCTTGTGGTTAGGTTGTAATATTGTTGATAGTTACATGCTTCGCCAGTTACGTGTTACATGTTGGTTATGCGTAAACGCTTTTCATACTATTATTATGCAAACTTGTGTACTCACCTTTACTTTATGTATTGACTTTTATTTTAACGTACGTGACAGGTTGATTGGATGTTGTGCTGCAAACAAGTTAGGAGTCTAGAAACCCACTAAATAAATCTGAGTTGTCGGAATGGAACTTGTTTTTGAGACTGAACATTTGTAATGATTGTTATGCTTTATTTGTTTAATAGTATGGGATATTGAACCTTAAAAATATTGTCATTAATAGTTGTTATGTATTCTCATGAACAATCTGTTTCGCTCAGTGCCACGCCCCGATGATTCCGCCATCGGTTGGGGTGTGACAAATTGGTATCAGAGCCATAACTATAGGGAATTAGGTCGAGTAGCATAGAATTGACCTAGTCTATAGTCTAAGTACCAACAGACCGCTTCATGCAAATCCAGTAGGGGTTTCGTACGAACCCGCATATTGCTAAACTCGCGCCCGAAATTTGCAATGCTATACCTTCGCACGAACCTACGCACTACAGTTTCGTACGAAGTAGCCTTTCCTAAGGCGAAATACTATTTTGCCTTTCCTAAGGCTAACACAATACACGCGTTTTTCGAAAACGTTCACATAACACAACCGAGTGATTGGGTCGAGACTAGGTGTGAAAACCAAGAACTCTCGATAAGATCACTCACTCTACGCGCATTTTACTCTTAGCACGAGAATCTTCGTTGAGTTAGGAGTGACATCCATATCTCAATGAAATTTTCCATCTCTATCTCGTGGTTTTGCCACACTCTCAGGAACGGAGTTTTTAAGTTAGGGGTGAAACCCGCACCTTAATGACGCGTTCCACTCCCTACTTCAATTTTACAAATCTCACCAAAGTCTCGATTGTTCCGACGAGCTGATTCACGTAGTAACTGGAAGGATGAGTGTCGTTCGCCGTGTTTTGGTGAGAGCACAGTCTATTAGGCCAAAGCGTGTACTCGAACTCGTTGGGAATAATCGAATCACTTTGGGTAGTCGACGTCTAACACCCAGGATGCTCTATTTTATCTCTAGCCTGCAGTCGCCAATTTAACGCGTTATCGATTTTATGTGTTGATATGTTTCAATTTTGGAGAATTTACGCTTTTCCGCTCATCGCTCCGCAAAACACGCACAACTTCTGTAGTCTAAAACGTTAACTAATCGCGAACAAACTAAGAACTCTACTCGCTACGCTACTCGCAACTCTTGAACGCACTACACGACCTTGAAAGATAGGTGAATACGAGCAAAATATGTAGGTGAATACGTGCAAAATATGTGTTTACGTTAATTATGTGCCCATACGTGCTTATGTGTATACGTGCTTATATGGAATATGTGCCTATGTGTTTATGTGCCTACGTGTTCCTGAGCTTTACATAATAATAATAATAATAATAATAATAATAATAATAATAATAATAATAATAGAGGATGTTAAAACGCTAAACTTTTCAAAACAAAACCCGATATAATCGAGTCTCATCTAATCCCTTTGGGATCGCATCTGCTGCAGAACTCACACTCGACAATGTCTTCCTTTGGCTCTCACACTCACCGAAATGTTCAGAGGAACAAAGCTGACAAGTGTATCTCTTCTCTTGTAGCCATGGAAATGGCTAAGGTCATACCACAGATTGTCAGTGAGATCAATGAGGTCAGCAGCAAATCATCTGTCGAATCGAAGAATGAAGCACCTCGAACTCCCTTCAGCTTCAAACAATTCAAGGTTTGCGGTCCTGCAAACTTCACAGGTGAGGATGGACCCAGTGCTATGTTTCAGTGGTTTGACTCTATCGAAGTTACCTTCAGGCAAAGCGGATGCCCAGAGAACATACGCACTGTGAATGCTACTGGAGTCTTTTAGTCCAGGGCTCTGGACTGGTGGACTGCTGAGCGCAACAGGCGCAGTAACGATACAGCTTATGGCCCACTCATGGGAGGAACTCAGGGAGCTTATGATGAAGGAGTTTTGTCCTTCTCATAAAGTTCAAAAGCTGGAGAATGAATTCTGGCACATCAAGCAGGAAGGAGGTGAACGCTGGTCTCACCGCTCGTTTCAAGCAGCTGAGTATTATCTGTCCTAGTCAGGTGGACACGCCTAATAAGACAATCAAGAAGTACATTCAAGCTCTCCTCGACTGTGTAGCTGACTTTGTTCAGGCAGTAAAACCTACTACTATTGAGGAAACCTATCAACTCGCAGTTGAGATCAACGACAAGCGAGTCTTGGCTGGATATTTCAAAACCTCGACCAAGAGTCTCAATCAAGCAACCGCAACACCCAGCACCGACAATGCAGTATCTCAAGGTTCAAAGCCTTCACGTTAGAGCCGCAAGCAAAGGAACAACAACAGCAACAAGAACTATGTGTCTACCACCACAGCTCCACTCGACACCGTCCCCGTAGAGCCCAGCAACCAGAATCGTCAAGTTGCTGTTACCAAGGCACCGCCTGCTAAGCATGCGTACACTGGTATTCACCCTCTGTTCCCTACTTGCACCTATCATCATCTGACAGGGGTCAACTATCGTTTCTGTGCAAACTGCAACATCTATGGGCACTTTACTGCTCACCGCCGTTCAAGCCCACGTCAGTAAGTTGCTCAACCCCCTTGCTGCTCAGGGTAACCCAGCAGTTCCAGCACCCGTTGCTAATGCTCGAACCTGCTACACTTGTGGTGACCCTAATTATTTTGCTAATGTATGCCATCTCCGCGTCGTGAAACAAGAACCCAAGCAGCAGCAACCACCACAGCAACCATCGCAGCAACAACAGCAACAACAGCAGCAACAGCAGCAGCCACAACAAGCATCCCGCGGAAGAACCTTCAACATCAACGTCCGCCAGGCTCAGACTAACAACAATGTTATCAATGGTATGTTCCTTGTTAACGGTATTTATGCTTCATGTTTATTTGATACTGGAGCCAATAACTGTTTTGTGTCGTTTGAATTCGAAAAGCTCCTAGAACGTAAACGTGCTAACCTCCCAACGACCTTCGACGTAGAAATTGCCACAGGAAGAACCGTCACTGTCAATTCCGTTCTCCGTGATTGTACTCTCGAACTCAACAATCACGTCTTTTCGATCGATCTCATTCCTATGCAACTTGGTAGTTTCGATGTCATAGTACGCATGGACTTTCTTCATGAAAACTGTGCCGAAGTCGTTTGTTTCGAAAAGATAATTCGCTTCTCCCTCTCAAACGGCGACCAACTACGTGTTTATGGTGAAGTATCCTCGAAAGAACTGAAGCTGATGTCGTGTATCCAAGAAAACAAATATCTCCGCAAGGAATACTTGGCTTTCTTAGCCCATATTGTAGTAGCGAAGGAGGAAAGGAAAACTGTGAAGGGCGTTCCCGTTGTTCGTGATTTCCCTAACGTTTTTCCCAAAGATTTACCTGGTCTACCCCCTACCCGCGATATCGAATTTCGTATCGACCTTATTCCTGGAGCTAACCCTGTTGCTAAAGCTCCTTATCGCCTCGCACCGTCCGAAATGCGCGAACTTTCTAGCCAACTCCAGGAGTTACTTGATAAAGGCTTCATACGCTCTAGCACATCGCCATTGGGTGCACATGTCCTTTTCGTGAAAAAGAAGGACAGATAGTTTCGAATGTGCATCGATTATAGGGAACTCAACAAGCTGACTATCAAGAATCACTACCCTCTACCTCGAATCGACGATTTATTTGATCAACTACAAGGCGCTACCTGTTTCTCTAAGATCGATCTACGTTCTGGTTACCATCAACTGCGAATTCAGGAGCAAGACATCCCTAAAACCGCATTTCGTACCAGTTATGGCAATTACGAATTCGTAGTCATGCCTTTTGGTCTCACCAACGCACCCGCGGTCTTCATGGATTTGATGAACCGTGTGTGTAAACCCTTCCTTGATCACTTCATTATTGTGTTTATCGATGATATCCTTATCTATTCGAAGTCAAGAGTCGAACATGCGCAACATCTTCGTTTAGTTCTCAAGCTTCTCCAAGGGAATCGCCTCTGCCAAGTTCTCCAAGTGTGAATTTTGGCTCGAGGAGGTTCAATTCCTCGATCACATTATTAACACTCAAGGAATTCACGTCGATCCCGCAAAGATTGAAGCAGTTAAGAGTTGGATTACACCGAAAATCCCGTCCCAAGTTCGTTCTTTTCTCGGATTGGCGGGTTATTACCGTTGATTTATCGCTGATTTCTCTAAAATCGCCATTCCTCTCACTGCCCTAACGCATAAAGACAAGCCTTTTGTTTGGGGAACCGAACAAGAGGATGCCTTTCAAACTCTTAAGCGTATGCTTTCCAACGCTCCCATACTCACGCTACCCGATGGAAACGACGACTTTGTTGTTTACTGCAATGCCTCTAACCTAGGTCTTGGTTGTGTTCTTATGCAATGAGACAAGGTTATCGCATACGCATCTCGCCAACTCAAGGTCCACGAGAAGAACTACACAGCCCACGATCTCGAACTCGGTGTAGTTGTTTTTGCGTTAAAGATTTGGTGACACTGCCTTTATGGTAACAAGTGTACGGTCTTCACCGACCATAAGAGCCTGTAACACATCTTGAACCAGAAGGAACTAAACATGCGCCAACGCAGATGGGTTGAACTTGTCAGCGACTACGACTGTGAGATACGCTACCACCCAGGCAAGGCAAACGTCCTTGCTGACGCTCTTAGACAATGAAACTACTTACTTAGTGTTTGAAACGTTCAAGCCCAACACGACCTTGAAGCCCTCATTCGCGACGCTTAACACGCCTGCTTTCTCGAGAACACTTTAAAGGAAGAAAGAATTTGTGGAACCAAAAACCAGTTAGAGAATAAACCGAATGGTATTTTTCACAATCTAGACCGCATTTGGATCCCTAGTCGCAATAATCTCCGAGAGATTTTGCTGACTGAAGCCCACAAATCTCGGTATTCCATTCACCCCGGTGCCGACAAGATGTACCAGGACCTTCGTTCCAGGTATTGGTGGCCGGGAATGAAGAAGGATATCGCTCTCTATGTTTCGAAATGCCTAACTTGCTCGAAAGTTAAGGCCAAACATCAACAACCCTCTGGCTTACTCGAACAACCGGAATCCCGATGTGGAAATGGGAGAGTATAGCTATGGATTTCATTACGAAACTCCCTCGCACGCCATCAGGTCACGATAGCATTTGGGTTATCGTTGACCGTCTTACGAAATCCGCCCACTTTTTACCGATACGAGAAGACTTCAAGGTAGAAGGATTAGCACGAATCTATACCGACGAGGTCGTTTGTCGACACGGGACGCCTCGTGACATCATCTCTGACCGTGATGGTTGATTTGACTCACACCTCTAGGAGACTTTCCAAGCCGCTCTCGGTACAACTCTTAATCTCAGTACCACATTTAATCCTCAGACCGACAGTTAGACTGAGCGCATGATCTGCACCCTTGAAGACATGCTTCGTTTGTGTGTTATAGATTTTGGTGGTAATTTGTCGTAGCCCCCGACCACTACCCCAGGAGCGGGCGCCACGAGATCCAGATGGGTGGTATCGGTGTTTATTAATTTGGCAGCGGAATACATCAGGACCGTAGTTAGCAAATATGTTTATCAGAGTAAAACACCAATCTTTTTATAATAATAATTTATCGAGATAAAACCTAAGTTCATTTGACAATACATTTGTAGGGATAACCCTATTTATTGATAACAAAAACTTCTTCTTTATTTAGGCAACTTTTATAGCCACTTTTCCAAGCCTTCAGTGCTCTCCAGCTGGCTTCTGTTTGGCTTTCACATTGTGTTACCTGAAACGCGTTTTGAAAACATTTTATCAACAAGAAATAATGGCAAGTACATTCCATTTTGGTAAAGCATCAGTTGTTTACGCATTACAGTATTAAGGGTGATTACAATGTTTAAATCTACACAATTACTCGGTCAGTACGTGTCAGTCGACGGATCTGTGACTATCCTCATATCACACATTGGATACCCGTGCCCAATTGTGAAGGTTATCAAGTACTGTATACAAACCCCATAATACTGGCAGCAATTGTAGAATTACAAAAACTTAATCACTATAATTGTATTTGAAAACATTTGAGGTTTTGGTAAAACATTTTGACTCATAAGAACGTATTCTCAAATGAATGTACTTACAAAAAGAGTTTATAAAAAAGAATGTACTCACATTGTTGACTTAGGTGATACTACTATGGCTTCCTAGGGATTCTCCTGGTTATTATCTATTAAAATTAAACAATGCACACGTGTTAGTAAAATAACCCAATTCACATTAACGTACAACTCGAGACAGAATTCCAATGACTGAGTCGGGAAGAGCCGACATGCATTACGGAATCCTAGATTAATTGGGTGTACACACAAGACATAATTCCAATGACTGAGTCGGGCAGAGCTGACATGCATTACGGAATCTAAATCGATCGTGTAGGGTAACAAATAGGGTTATAGTACTTACAATGAGGCAGAGCTTCGCTTTATAGTGGGTATTATGCCCGGGTATAGCTTCTACTACTAGAGAATTGAGAGAGAATCAGAAAGTTTGAACAAAACTCAAATGAAGCTGAAGCCCCCCTTTTATAGGTTGGTCGAGGGGTCCGTCGCACCCCGCGACGGCCCAAGGCTTGCCCGTCGTGCCAGAACCAGAAAAGGCGGTTGTAGGGTTGTCGAGTCATGGGGTAGGCATATCGTGTCACCGGACACGTGGCAGCATTGTGTGCCGGCCAAGCAAGGGCCGTCGCGCCCCGCGAAGGATTACCCTTCGTCTGTCGCGGGCCGCGAGCGACACAAGAATCTTGTTTTTTGTTGACTTTTCTAAGTGTAGGACTATTTCGGGTTCGTTTCTCACATACGGGGTATATTTAGGAACGTTTGGGGGTGTCCAAAAATATTTTTAGGAGGGTTGTTATATCCTCCCCACCTTGTTTTGGATCTCGTCCTCGAGATCTACTGGAACTGGTGTGGGTTTTTCCTTTGCATTTCTGACTCGAGTTCCTAAGTATATTCTGGTCCTCTCTTGGAATCCCATTTCACTATGACCAGAACTAGTCTCTTGTGTTTGTGATTCTTTATCTTTCTATCTTCAATCTGAACGGGTTTCTCGATAAACTTAAGTTTCTCATTTACCTCTATGTCCTTAAGAGGTATTACTAATGATTCATCCGCTAAACACTTTTTGAGGTTACATACATGGAACACATCATGTATTCCTGCCATTTCCTCTGGCAGTTGTAGTTGATAGTCTACCGGTCCTATTCTTCTAATAATGTCAAAAGGTCCGACATACATGGGGCTTAGCTTTCCCCTTTTAATGAATCTGACTACTCCTTTCCATAGAGAAACTTTTAATAGTACCTTATCTCCTACTTGAAATTCTAAAGGTTTTCGTATGTTATTTGCATAACTCTTTTGACGATCTCGTGCTGGTTTTAGTCTTTCCTTGACTTCAATTATCTTATATGTTGTTTCTTGCACTATCTCGGGTCCAGATAATTGATTCTCTCCAATTTCTGCCCAACAGACTGGAGTTCTGCATTTTTGTCCATAAAGTGCTTCAAATTGTGCAGCATTAATGCTAGTATGGTAGCTGTTATTATAGGAAAATTCTATTAATGGCAAATGGTCGTCTCAATTTCCTCCGAAATCAATTACACAGGCTCTAAGCATATCTTCCATCGTTTGAATTGTCCTTTCGCTTTGTCCGTCCGTTTGAGGATGATAAGTTGTGCTTAGATTTAGCCTGGTTCCCATTGCTTTTTGGAAACTTGTCCAAAAATGAGAAGTAAAACGGCTATCTCTATCGGACGCGATAGGTAAAGGAATTCCATGTAATGAAACTATTTTATTTACATATAGCTTGGCTAACTGTTCCATACTGAAAATTTCCTTCATGGGTAAGAAATGAGCAGATTTAGTCAATCTATCTACAATAACCAGATTGTATCATTTCCTTTTCTTGTCTTGGGTAATTTGATAACCAAGTCCATTGTTATCAATTCCCATTTCCATATTGGCATTTCTAACTGTTGCAATAATCCTGAGGGTTCCTGATGTTCAGCTTTAATTTGTGAACAAGTTAGACATTTAGCAACATAATATGCTATATCCTTTTTCATTCCTATCCACCAGAAATTCTTTCTTAGATCTTGATACATCTTATAACTTCCGGGATGTATTGTATACTTAGACTTATGAGCTTCTTCTAGAATTCTGTGGCGTAGGTTTCCTTGTTCAGGTATCCACATCCTTTTCTTATGGAACTTCCAAATTCCATCGGCTCCTTGTTCTAATTCCTTAATTATTCCTTTTAATTTTTCAGGATCGTCCTTGATTGCTGATTCCTGTACTTCTCTAATTTGCTCATTTAAATCTACTTGTAGATTTAATCTGAGAGAACGTACTCGTTTCGACTTTTCATGATACTTTCGACTTACAGCATCAGCTACTACATTAGCTTTCCCAGCATGATACTGGATATCACAATCATAATCACTAAGAACTTCCATCCAGCGTCTCTGTCTCATATTTAATTCTTTTTGCCCAAAAATATACCTTAAACTCTTATGATCGGTGAAGACAACAAATTTATTTCCATATAAATAGTGTTTCCAAATCTTAAGGGTAAAAACTATGGCTCCTAGTTCTAGATCATGGGTTGTGTAATTCTCTTCATGTTTCTTAAGTTGTCTAGAGGCATAAGGTATAACCTTTTGACGTTGCATCAACACACATCCATATCCTAACTTAGACGTATCACAATAGACTATAAAGTCTTCAGTTCCTTCTCGTAATGCGAGTATGGGTGCATTGGTTAACCTTTGCTTAAGAATCCTAAAAGCTTCTTCCTGTTTCGGTCCCCATTCAAACTTAACTGATTTACAAGTCAGTTTGGTTTATGGAATGGCTATCCTAGAGAAATTTCGGATAAACCGTCTATAATATCCTGCCAGTCTAAGAAAACTTCGTACTTCTGTTGGTGATTTAGGGACTTTCCACTTAGTAATTACCTTGATCTTTGTGGGATCCACATGAATTCCTTCATGATTAACCAGATGTCCAAGGAACTGCACTTCTTGTAACCAAAATTCACATTTTGAGAATTTAGCATAAAGCTTCTCTTTTCTCAACAATGTCAGAAGTGTATGCAGATGCGCTGCATGTTCCTCTTTACTCTTAGAGTAAATTATATCATCATCTATAAAGACAATTATGAATTTATCCAGGTATGGTCTACATATCCTATTCATCATGTCCATAAATGTGGCTAGGGCATTGGTTAAACCAAATGGCATGACGGTAAATTCACAATAACCATATCTCGTTCTGAAAGCAGTTTTAGGAATGTCCTTTTCCTGTACTTTCAGTTGATGATATCTTGAGCGTAAATCGATCTTAGAAAAGAATCGACCTCCTTGAAGTTGATCGAACATATCATCGATTCTCGGTAGTGGGTACCGATTGTTAATCGTGACCTTGTTCAATTCTCGATAATCAATGCACTATCCATCTTTCTTCTTAACAAATAACACCGGTGCTCCCCACGGTGATGAACTTGGTTGCATAAAACCTTTGTCAAGAAGTTCGTCCAATTGTTTCTTCAGTTCTTGCATCTCCGTTGGTGCTAATTGATATGGTGCTTTGGCAATCGGTGTCGTTCCTGGTATTAGGTGAATTCTAAATTCAACCTCTCTATCAGGCGGTAATCCAGGTAACTCTTATGGAAAAACGTCTGAGAATTTAGATATTATAGGAATATCTTTTAATTCTTTTCCTTTAGTATTAATGATTACGGAAATCATGTATACTACTCCTCCTTTTCTTTCATAACTTGCAGTTTTCATCACAGAGATGAATTTTGTCGATCTGGTTGGCTTATCTCCTTTGATTGTGATCTTTTCACCACTTGGTGTACTTAATTGTACTAACTTTTGATCACATAAAATACTAGCACGATTGGCTACCAACTAATCCATTCCTAATACGACACCGAATCCCGCTAGATTCATTGGGTAAAGGTTAGCAAAGAAATGATGGTTCATGATTTCTATTCTTGCTCCCTGCAATATTTCACTTATCTTAATGGATTCTCCGTTGGCTATCTCTACCAGACAATATTGTTGAAGTTTGGCTAAGGGTTTGTCAAGAAGTTTGTAGAAAGAGGTATTGATAAAACTTTGGTTTGCACCAGAGTCAAACAATACTTTGGCAAATATGTTATTAACTAAGAATGTACCGGCAATCACATCTGGAATCATCTTGGCTTCCTCAGCTATCAGAACAACGGCTCTGACATTCTTCTTAGGAGCTTCAGTTGTCTTAGCCTTGTTGGTCGTGGCTAGAGCTAGTTTCGGACAGTTCGGTTTGATGTGACCAGCTTCTCCACAATTGTACAATATTCTGGCATTAGCCTTTCTCCTACAATCTTCTTCCTTATGTCCTGGGTACTTGCAAAAGTTGCAGGACACAGCACACTTCCCTGAGTGTTTCTTTTTACAAAACTTACAGTAAGGTGCCGAAGGGCCTGTCCCTTTTCCATGGTAAGAATTATCGTAGCGAAATTCCTAGGTAAGTTTTTGAGCTAGGTTCACTCTCTAGTTTTCCTCTTGTGTACATACCAATTCATCAGTCAAGGTATTAGCTAGTTCTACTGCTTCTTCTATGGTTTGTGGTCTAGCTATCTTGACTACATGTCTAATCTCACTAATCAATCCCCAAATATAACGGGAGATTAACACTGGATCGGGTGAGGCTAAGGTTGGCACTATCCTAGCATATTCGAAGAATATGGTAGTGTAACCCTTGCAGTCTATCCCAACCATTTTGAGATTTAGGAACTTATTGGCGATTTGTTCCTTCTCATTAGGAGGACATAATTTTCTTTCAACCATTTCCTTAAAGTTGATCCATTCCATATTATAAACTCTGTCACGTCCCCTAGACTGGAGAATAGTATTCCACCATTCTAAGGCTACATTTTTGAAAAGATTAGAAACAGACATAATTTTATCTTCATCTGCACATTTACTTATTTTTATGACTGCTTCTGTCTTTTCTATCCAGCGTAAGGCTGCAATGGCGCCTTCATTGCCTTAGAATTCTATTGGTTTGTAGGCCAAGAATTCTTTATAAGAACAACCGTATGAAGCGGTTCTTCTTCTTTTAGTAATTGGAGCATGGATAATAGGTCCGTTATCATTATTCACACTGTGACTTGGTTCAGTGTGTTGGCAGATTTATTATTTTCTGCTTCCTTAACAGTCTTGATAATATAAGGCATAGCATCTAAAATTCCTTGTGCTACTATATGTTGGATGGCATTGTTATCTATTTGCTTTCTGTTATTCTCATTATTCTGGTTTTCCTGATTTACTTCGTTCGACATCTGAATTGGGAATAATTAGCAGGTATTAATTATTGCAGAATAAGGATAATACAATTAGTTACACACAATCACATAAACAAGTTGGTCAAAAACGTCGATCATTGCGACTTTTACTCTTTTCTAAATATACATATATGCATCGGTTACATACTACAACTGAAAATCAAATATACTAGTAGCTATGCATCCGTGTGTGTGTGTATATATATATATAAGGGAAGGTTCATTGGAGATCACTAAAAAAGTGGGGAACCGCGGGGAACCGACTCAAACGAACTCCGATTGGACTCATTCCAGCGGCGTTGGAACCGGCTCGCCGAACCCTAACTAAGATCTCTTAACCCTAAATCCTAACTCCTAAACTCTAAACCCTAAAGCTAAAAAAACCTATACTAAACCATAAAATCTAAACTATAAACCCTAAAAGCTCAACCGTAAAGGCTAAACCCTAAAGCTAAATCGTAACCCCTAAAGCTAAACTGTAAACTCTAAAACTAAACCCTAAAGTGAAACCCTAAAGCTAAACCCTAAAGGTAAACCCTAAAAGCCAAACCCTAATATATTTAGGGTTTAGGGGTTATGATTTAGGGTTTAGGGTTAAGAGATCCTAGTTAGTGTTCGACGAGCAGGTTCCAACGCTGCTGGAATGAGTCCAATCGGAGTTCGTTTGAGTCGGTTCCCCACTTTTTTAGTGTTCCCCAATGAACCTCACTATATATATATATATATAGGATTAGGTTCAAGAGTGAACACTAGTGTAGCTTGTGAACTGAGTGAACTAATCCTAGTCATACACGTGTGTAGATCAATGTCCAGGATTTGATGTTGAAATACACTAGTGTATTTTACGATTTGATGATGAGATCTTGGCCATACACGTGTGTAGATCAATGGCCAGGATTTGTTCACTCAGTTCGCAAATACATTAGTGTTCACTCTAGAACCACACCCTATAGATATATATTATTAAAGTACAAAATTACACATATATCTAGGTATTTTCTAAGTGTCGTTTATCCAGTATTGCATTTCTAGCTCATCATATTTCCAAACTAGTTTCTCTCCTATCTGTCGGATTCTATTCCCCTCATTCACTAAATCTTCTCCACACTGATGGAGTTCCTGCACCTGTTTTCGACTCATTGGTGGGTCTAATGGTTCAGGTTGAGGTACGGGTTCCTCGCAAGGGTCTGCGCTATTCATCTCGAAAAATGTTCTATCATTATCCTGCCCCGGATCGCGTTCTAAAGGCATTGGTTCTTCGGGAGAGTATAGGGTCGAGTATGACATATTGTCATCAAACCATGGATCATATTGTAAAGGTTGTGGGGTTGGGATTCTAGGTAACTCGTTGGGGTCAAATGCAGGTATTGGGAATTGTTTTTCTTGGTTGAGTTCAAGCATCTGTTGATCTGGAACAAAGGTGACAGTGGTGGTTCGGCTACTTGGTTTAGGTTAGCATCTACTGCTGTAGTGGCTAACATGTGGAAATTGGCCAGCTGTCTATCTAATTCCTCTTCCCATGGTGGCCTACTGGCTGTTTTCTGAATTTGTGCATCTGCCTCCCTATTAACCCTGACTATCGCCCTCTGTTGTTGTAGCTTCTTCATTCTTTTTCTTTTCTCATGTGTTCCTCTATTAAACCAACCTATTTTCTTAGTAGTAAAGGGTTCCTCCGACTGTGCCTTAAATATAAATATTCCTTCTTCGGTATCGGCTGAGTATCCTAAGGGATTAGGTTGAGATAATGTTCCCTCATCCTTTGGTGAACTATCTAAATGACGATAAGCGTCCGAAGTTCCTTGCTCACTCATACTGTAAACAAACAAATAGTCAAATAACACAAAACACATAATCACATAAGTTATTTCCTAACACAAAATTTAGAATTTAAGTGTCAGCTGAACACTTCTTTGGCTTAAACCAGTGGCTGTAGCTCTGATACCACTCTCTATCGCAGCCCCCGACCCCTACCCCGGGAGCAGGCGCCGCGAGATCCAGATGGGTTGTATCGGTGTTTATTAATTTGGCAGCGGAATACATCAGGACCGTAGTTAGGAAATATGTTTATCAGAGTAAAACACCAATCTTTTTATGATAATCATTTATCGGGATAAAACCCAAGTTCATTTGACAATACATTTGTAGGGACAACCCTATTTATTGAAAACAAAAACTTCTTCTTTATTTAGGTAACTTTTATAGCCACTTTTCCAAGCCTTCAGTGCTCTCCAGCTGGCTTCTATTTGGCTTTCACATTGTGTTACCTGAAACGCGTTTTGAAAAAAATTATCAGCAAGAAATACTATCAAGTACATTCCATTTTGGTAAAGCATCAGTTGTTTACACATTACAGTATTATGGGTGATTACAATGTTTATATCTACACAATTACTCGGTCAGTACGTGTTACTCGACGGATCTGTGACTATGGTCATATCACACATTGGATACCCGTGCCCAATTGTGAAGGTTATCAAGTACTGTATACAAACCCCATAATACTGGCAGCAATTGTAGAATTACAAAAACTTAATCACTGTAATGGTATTCGTAAACATTTGAGGTTTTGGTAAAACATTTTGACTCATAAAAACGTACTCTCAAATGAATGTACTTACAAAAAGAGTTTATAAAAGAGAATGTTCTCACATTGTTGACTTAGGTGATACTACTATGGCTTCCTGGGGATTCTCCTGGTTATTATCTATTAAAATTAAACAATGCACACGTGTTAGTAAAATAACCCAATTCACATTAACTGTACAACTCGGGACAGAATTCCAATGACTGAGTCGGGCAGAGCCGACATGCATTACAGAATCCTAGATCAATCGGATGTACACACGAGACAGAATTCCAATGACTGAGTCATGCAGAGATGACATGCATTACAGTATCCTAAATCGATCGTGTAGGGTAACAAATAGGGTTATAGTACTTACAACGAGGTAGAGCATCGCTTTATAGTGGGCAATATGCCCGAGTATAGTTTCTGCTACTAGAGAATTGAGAGAGAATCAGAAAGTTTGAACGAAACTCAAATGAAGCTGAAGCCCCCCTTTTACAGGCTGGTCGAAAGGCCCGTCGCGCCCCGCGACGCCCAAAGGCTTGCCCGTCGCGGGCCTCCAGAGCCAGAAAAGGAGGTTGTATGGTTGTCGAGTCAAGGGGTAGGCCTATCGTGTCACCGGACACGTGGCAACATTGTGTGTCGGCCAAGCAAGGGCCGTCACGCCCAGCGAAGGATTACCCTTCGTCTGTCGCGGGCCGCGAGCGACACAAGAATCTTGTTTTTTGTTGACTTTTCTAAGTGTAGGACTATTTCGGGTCCGTTTCTCACGTGCGGGGTATATTTAGGAACGTTTGGTGGTGTCCAAAAATATTTTTAGGAGGGTTGTTATATAATTGGGATTCGCATTTACCTTTAGTAGAATTCTAGTACAATAACTGTTATCACGCTAGTATTCAAATGGCACCCTTTGAGGCATTATATGGTAGAAAATGCCGGTCGCCTATTGTATGGCACGAGAACGGATGACCATCTGCCCGGATGACCATCCGTTCGGATGGGACCCATCCGTTCAGATGAACTGTTGAACACTTATACCGTCCGACGTTCTGTTTACAACCATTCAGCCCTGAGGAAGACTTATGCTTCCGTTTCCGTGCATAGGCTGACCCGACGCGCTCCCTTCAATCCAATCTAGATTGTGTTTACTTGCTAAACACACACTGTGAGTATACTCGAACCCATTTTCGTTGAACTCACTTTTGGGTGTTACATACGTTCTATATCAAAACACAACACACAACGCAAACACTTTATAAACGCTAACCACTCCCGCATGCTATACATGATTTGTTGAATGCATGTTACTATGCTTATATAGTGTTACACTAGACCGCCTCTAGCAACGATAGTACTATAGTTTGGACTCAGCACTTGTGTGACATGGGTTGCTAGGGATCACATTACTTTACTTCACGTGTTCGCTTCGATGAACATGTGTCGCGCATACTCTACAACACAGTTTCGTGGTTAGGTTGTAATGTTGTCGATAGTTACATGCTTCGCCCGTTACGTGTTACATGCTGGTTACGCGTAAACGTTTTTCATACTATTATTATGCAAACTTGTGTATTCACCTTTACTTTATGTATTGACTTTTATTTTAACGTATGTGACAGGTTGATTGGACGTTGTGCTGCAAACAAGTTAGGAGTCTAGAAACCCACTAAATAAATTTGAATTGTCGGAATGGAACTTGTTTTTGAGACTGAATATTTGTAATGACTGTTATGCTTTATTTGTTTATAATAGTATGGGATATTGAACCTTAAAAATATTGTCAATAATAGTTGTTATGGATTCTTATGAACAATTTGTTTCACTCAGTGCCACGCCCCGACGATTCCGCCATCGGTTGGGGTGTGACAAATTGGTGTCAAAATTATTCCAAATTATTAGAAACTCATTTAGTGGAATAACAATTCTGATTTTAGGTTTAATATGTATTTATATTTAAAATATTCAAATTTATAAAAGAATATATTTATTACTTAATTTTATAAGATCAATTAATTGCAAATAATTACCAACAATTACAGCCCGTCTCCTGACATTTTCTTTGATCAATTCTCCTGACGAAAAAGGAAAACAATTGAATTTCTTTAAAAAAACAGAATATTTATATATTATGTAAAAAGAAAATTAGTAACAATGTTTAAAATATTTATATTGATTTATTATCTATTTTTAATTGATTTTCTACATGATAAAATTCATGAATTATGAATGTATAAGATTATAATATTATTACATTCTTTAATCGTGTGATAAGGATTATATAGAAATTTATGATTTACTTTTTTATATATTCAACCATGTAATACACAAGTTTATAACACTTACAAGTTAAGATAATAGTTAATCTAGATTTTTTTAATCCTTTGTAATACACGGGTTTATAAGCTAGTGTCCCTCATATTTTAAGTTACCTCTTGTATTAAACAAGATTTGACTAAAGTGCCCCTCATGTAAAGGACATGTACTAGGATTTTAAGGAATAACATGGATGGAGTTAATTTTAGGGTCTAAAAAGTTAGGAAAATGGCATTGGTGGTTGAAGTGTCATAAAACTCCTTTATGAGCTGATAGAGTTAAAGTAACTTAACCACATGCACCACAAACGTAATTTACTTTTTTCATTAAAAGGGTAAAAATAAATCCAATTTGCCCTATTAGTGTGCAAGACACGTAACCGAACTTTACATATAAAATTAACGGTCGTTAAACAACAAGACATAAACTACCATAGCATATGAACATAAAGGATCAACTTTGACGGTTCGTTATCTTTAGGATTAAAAGTGAAATTCACAATATACGTAAAGGTCGAAAACTCTAATTTACTAGTAAAAGAATAACTTTATTTGCATTATGATAGATCAAAATGATATTTTCTATAATAGTTGGGTTCCATTTTGAAAGCTCTTAAGATTTTTAGGGTAATCATAGTAAAATTTGCATTAGGGTAACCCCACAGTTCCTATTTAAACGAACACAATACAATTTTCATTATAATCACTCAATCATCGCCGCACCCTTTCTTCTCTCGTTCATCCACATCCTTTCCCCAAAGATGACATCTCCTTTTCGGTGCAAATGTAAGAGCTTTTATTTATTTTACTCTTATCTAATTTTATTTGTCTCGTAATCTTTCTTTACATCTTTAAAAATCATTTTTTGTTTTCAAAAGTACTAATGTGAGAATTTTGGTGTAATTAATTGTATGGATATGTATGCTTTGATTTTGTTGGTGTTGATGTAACTTATACGCCTACTATCTCTATCGGTTTAAAAATTTAAGAAATTCATTACCAAATATATTTTTAGAATTTTTATTTTTGTATAAGCATGTTCTAGAATGGATCTAGAAACAAATGAAGAAGAATTTGTTACAAATTTTTTTTTGTTCCTTATATGACGTGTAGTTATGAGGATTTTTTTTGTTCCTTATTTGACATGTAGTTATGAGGATTTTGTGTTTTTTTTTGTTTGTTTTGTTGCTTATAAATGTTAGGTTTGCTATTATTCACCAAACTCACATCACTTTAACATGTAGTTATGAGGATTTTATGTTTTTTGCTTGTTTTGTTGGTTATAAATGTTAGGTTTGGTGTTATTCACCGATCTCACATCACAAACGGGTCTGGCTAATCATTTAGAAGCAGACTATAGCATGTTGATTGTTCATGGCGTTTCAATGGCTCAATTGAGAAAGGTAAAATCCAAAACCATTCAAACTACTTGAGAAAGTCAAAGGCGAAATTGCAAAAAAAAAAAAAGAAAGAAAGAAAAGAGTAATCAAGCAATAGTGTAAAATTAAAAATTTAAAAATATAGTTTTATATAATCTTATATGGATTAAAACAAAGTTATAATATTAAGGTGTGATTTTTAGTTAACAATGATGATCTATATATTACCACCTAAAGGTTTTTGACATGGTAAATTTTATTATTTAAAAAGTAGAAAATAATTCAAATTTTATTTTTGTTTTTATTTTTTCGTATGTGTTTAGATTATGTAAGTTTGCTTGTCATATGTCAGTCTGGTATATCTCAAACGTCTCAATGAAACCCGCGATTGGTGTGAGGTAAACGCACACCTATTATTGTTTCCTAGTTTGATAACTGTATAGTCGTCCTATACAGGGTTGCCTAATTAATAAAAAAATAAACCCTATGTTTGGACCCCCAAATTTTTTAGATCCTCATTTTGAAATATCATGTATTTATATAAATAAAATAGCGGATATTTATATATGCAATTGGTTTAATTTACCTACACATAACAATTGGAGCACGGTTTTTCTTCTAGATAACAATTGAAGCTTTTAATTCTATTGAAATCAAAATGATTTGGCTTTTTGGTCATATTTTAACACCATATTTTTTAGATGAACCCACATAACCCTTATTTCAAATGTTTGAATGTATTATTTACGTTGGACAAAACCAGTGGACTTGCCAACAATATGTTGACACTCTTATGCATGATTTGCAGGGCGTTAGGTACATCAGTGCACAAAAACTTGTAGTCTGAGGAGCTTGAAGTGTCATGTTGCGTGCTGTTTGAAGAGAACATTTAATATTATGCATTTTAAAACAATATGGTTTTGGTTGTTTTGAAACATTTACTTTTGCTTTCGCTGAATACATACTTTTGTTTGAAACGTTTATTTTGGAATACACTATTCATGATGGACATGATGATTGTGTTTAATATTGTTTACTATTAGTTCGACATGATTAGTGGCTTGATCCTGGTACGTCACACGCCTCGCGGTAACACCAGCATATGGTAATTTGGGGGTGTGACAAAATAAACCAAAACCAAATGCTTGTATCCCACACCCACAAGGGTGTGACTAAATGAGGTCGCGATCCCAACTTCCCATAGTAATCAAAAAAGGTCATCCCACGAAAGAAAGTGTGAGTCGATACCACATCCCATACTCAGGAGGAAAGGGCTTGAATCCACAATATGCTTGCTTGACTAAATTCAATAACCGAATGAACACTTAACCAAATAATAAATGAACTACACACTGATACATCCCAAAAAGTTAATGCAAAAAGGGAAATATAATTTACTCACTGTTTGTGAAGATTCGATCCACTAAATATACGACCACACAATTTGTGAAATCCGACAAGATATTTATCGTAAAAATTAATATAACGAACCCTAAAGATTTATAAAATAAATAACAAGCAACAACTCTACGAAATTGGGTTCCCCTATTTGGAGACTTAAAATACCCCATTAAATATTTAGAAAAATACCCAAAACCAATATTTTTATTTTATAAATCAATCAAATTGTAAATAATTACAAAAATAATAATTTAACAAGCTAATCATTCAATAAGTGCCAAAATTATTCCAAATTATTAGAAACTCATTTAGAGGAATAACAAATCTGATTTTAGGTTTAACATGTATTTATATTTAAAAAATTCAAATTTATAAAAGAATATATTTATTACTTAATATTATAAGATCAATTAATTGCAAATAATTACCAACAATTACAGCCCGTCTCCTGACATTTTCTTTGATCAATTTTCCTGACGAAAAAGGAAAACAATTGAATTTCTTTAAAAAAACAGAATATTTATATATTATGTAAAAAATAAATTAGTAACAACATATAAAATATTTATATTGATTTATTTTCTATTTTTTAATTGATTTTCTACATGATAAAATTCATGAATTATGAATGTATAAGATTATAATATTATTACATTCTTTAATCGTGTGATAAGGATTATATAGAAATTTATGATTTACTTTTTTATATATTCAACCATGTAATACACAAGTTTATAACACTTACAAGTTAAGATGATAGTTAATCTAGATTTTTTTAATCCTTTGTAATACACGGGTTTATAAGCTAGTGTCCTTCATATTTTAAGTTATCTCTTGTATTAAACAAGATTTGATTAAAGTGCCCCTCATGTAAAGGACATGTACTAGGATTTTAAGGAATAACATGGATGGAGTTAATTTTAGGGTCTAAAAAAGTTAGGAAAATGGCATTGGTGGTTGAAGTGTCATAAAACTCCTTTATGAGCTGATAGAGTTAGAGTAACTTAACCACATGCGCCACAAACATAATTTACTTTTTTCTTTAACAGGGTAAAAATAAATCCAATTTGCCCTATTAATGTTCAAGACACGTAACCGAACTTTACATATAAAATTAACGGTCGTTAAACAACAAGACATAAACTATCACAACATATGAACAAAAAGGATCAACTTTGACGGTTCGTTATCTTTAGGATTAAAAGTGAAATTCACAATATACGTAAACGTCAAAAACTAATTTACTAGTAAAAGAATAACTTTATCGTAAAAATTAATATAACAAACCCTAAAGACTTATAAAATAAATAACAAGCAACAACTCTACGAAATTGGGTTCCCCTGTTTGGAGACTTAAAATACCCAATTAAATATTTAGAAAAATACCCAAAACCAATATTTTTATTTTATAAATCAATTAAATTGTAAATAATTACAAAAATATTAATTTAACAAGCTAATCATTCAATAAATGCCAAAATTATTCCAAATTATTAGAAATTCATTTAGTGGAATAACAAATCTGATTTTAGGTTTAATATGTATTTATATTTAAAATAATCAAATTTACAAAAGAATATATTTATTTCTTAATTTTATAAGATCAATTAATTGCAAACAGTTACAGCCCGTCTCCTGACATTTTCATTGATCAATTCTCCTGACGAAAATGGAAAACAATTGAATTTCTTTAAAAAACATAATGTTTATATATTATGTAAAAAATAAATTAGTAACAATGTTTAAAATATTTGTATTGATTTATTTGTAATTTCAACTCTTAGAGCTGAAAAGCAAAAGAACTTAGAGAGAGAGAGATTACACTTGGTGAGCGGGAGATATTGTACTTAACTGTTTATGTTGAAACATCTAAATAAATTGAAATCATGCTGCAATCATTCCCAAATAAAGTTATGTGTATGATGATGTGTTTATTATCACTATTTGATTGAATTACTAATTCCTTTAAAATGTTTTATAAAAAACACTCACTATCATACACTCTCAGATCCAACAACTGGTATTAGATCTGGTTACATTGAATTGACTTAAACGTTGATTCAGAAGACAAACTAGCTCGTATAGATAACTGACTGATTGATCAAAAAGGACTTAGGAAGAATTAGACCAATTGGAGCATTAAGTTGTTCTGATACTCTGTTTTTGAGTAATTCTCAATAAAATTCAGAGAGATGTCAATCATGGGTTTGATTGAGGACAAAGTGGGTATAAGTTCTTCACAAGGAATGAACTAAAAGATGAACATATATAAGGTTTAGCGAAAGCAGAAAATTGAACCCACTGTGGACACCAAAATCGGAGTTGTACCACCTTGTTACACCTTGGTGAAAATTGGGTAACAAACCTTGATGTTGTCCAAGTGTTTTGAAGCAAGAAAACTCAAAGAATAAGTAGTAGAAGTGAGTTAGAACTCACTTTGAACTTCAAAGATATTCTGCCCAAAAATCAGAATTTATGGATGATTTTGAAGTGTTGTGAGAGTGATTAAGTATTTGGAAAGTGAAAATGAGGTGTAGGAGGCTCCTATTTATAATTGGGGATTAGGGTTTAGGTAATTAATGGTAGGGGTGTGCACGGCTCGGTTTGGTTCGGTTTTTGGGCAAAATCAAAACCGAAATCGAAATGTCGGTTTTCGGTTTTTCAAAACCGTTCAGTTTCAGTTTTTTTTGGTTTCGGTTTTTTCGGGTTTTACACCGGTTCGGTTTTTCGGTTATTTCGGTTTTTGAAACAAAAGTAAGTAATATTCAAAAATAAAAAAAGTATAATTCAAAATTTAAGAATCTTTCTTATATGGTTACATTTAAGTTATTTTACTTAATCTTTTTAACTAAAAATGTTTACATAAACCTAACCTTCTAATCTATTTGTATGTTTCTTCAAAGTTTTTATTAGGACTTTTTCTTTTATAATACTTTGAAGATTGTTTAATTTTTATATTAAATTTTGTTATTTGTCTTAGGCAATAAATAAATCATCTCAATTATAAATAAACATCTTAATGTTTTTATTATAAGTACTTAATATTCAAGAATAAAATTAATAATTTCTAATAGCATGGGTTAAACACTTAAACTTAAACATAAAAACATATGTTTTTTTCGTTTCGGTTCGGTTTTTTCGGTTATTGAAAATGGTTATCCGAAAACCGAACCGAAATTTTCGGTTATTAAAAATCCGAAAACCGAACCGTCGGTTTTTGTTTCGGTTTGGTTTTGTCGGTTATTTCGGTTACGGTTCGGTTATTTCGGTTTTCTGCTCACCCCTAATTAATGGAGTTGGTGGTGGTTGGGAGTTGGAAAAATGGAAATTGAGCCAAAATTCGCGTATTTTAAAAGATTCTGCCAGATTTGGTCATTTTGCACGGCCGTTCGGATCAAGTGCAAGGTCGTGCGAATCGCGGATCGCAGGGTGGTGCACTTCAGGTGCGCGGTCATGCGGATCGCAGTGAGCATGGCCGTGCGCCTCAGTTTATGGTCGTGCACTACCTGCAGAATTTAGTAAACTTTCTAGAATTGTAGTTTGACCCTTAGAGTTTGATAATTCCATTATTTTATGCTAGAAACTCACAATTAAGCATGTTTTTAGGTATTCCAAGCGTATCAAAGTAACATATGAGTATAATGCACGTATAATTGATAATTTCAAGTATTTCAAATGTCGGTTTTTGCGTATAAACATGTATTTGAGTTTGTAGCGTATAACACAAGTATGTAGCATGTATAAGTATAAAAATGAATTCCATTATGATCAAAGCCTTGAATTACAAGATTGGGAAGAGAGTACGAATGGGATATGATTATAAGATCCCGAAAATAGAGTTACGAATATACTTTCTAAATAAAGAAGGTATGGAAAATGTGAAGCGTTACACTTTGGGTTTTACTCACGAGCTTAGCTTGAGCTTCAATAAGTAGACTTGAACCAAGCTGAACTCGAGCTCGAGTTTCATAAAAACATGATGAGCCGAGCCCGAGCCTGTTCGGGCTCGGGTTCGACCCAACTCGTTTACACCGCTACTCATACCATTTCCTATCACTAATAGTTGTGTACCTATGGCCTTATGATCATCATTTTTCGGTTAACAACAAAAATATTCATTGAAGTTATAATTATATTTCTAAAAAGAAGCCCAAACGTTCATATGGGCCTAAACATGGGCCCAACTTCTATTCCATCCGTACAGATCCAATCCATCTGATCTGCAAGTTGACTGTTGACCTGCTTATCCGATCCAAAATCCACAACAACAAACCGTACTCTCTAATCGTAAACCATCGCTACCACCAACCGCCGGTGACGATGGCCGGAATCACATTCACCTACGCCGTCGTCAGAACTCCTCCTCTTCCGGTCACCGTTTCCATCTCTTCCAACACCTTCACTTCTACCGTTACCTTCTCCAAAAGAAGACGTCAACAACAACATTTCTGTCAATGCACCGTTGACGCCAATTCCGTCGCTAACGCCAATTTCGTCGCTAACGCCGTCACCACCACCAGCACCGGTGAAGATATGTTCTCCGTCAACACTAATTCTCACGACTGCAGCTTCGATTATCTTGGTCAGAGCACCAAAGGCGACCTGAACCTCAAATACGGTAGCTATCAGTTTTTACATATTTTGTTATTCAATGTTTATTTAGGTTTTAACTTTGATGCTGTTTTAGAGATATTATTATTGTTTCTAAACAGTACTTGTGTTTAATTTGAGTATACTATGTGGTTAGAAGGTTGAATTATGGTTTGTTGATTGTTGAAGCAGAGATTAATGGTGAGGTAGATGTTGCGCGCAAAGGTCCGATTGAGGAGGTTGCTAAGCTTCAGGCATTAGAAGCTGAGGGATTGCTTAATGGCCTAGGGATACAGGTTTTTGTTGCTGATTTTATTACTTGTTTGCATATGTGACTATGTGTAATTTAAGTATTGAATATGATTTCAACACGATTTTATAAGTTTTTCCTGTTATGTTGTTTTGTGCCGACTTCCGAGTGACATTTTTAATATTCAAATGTTTTCTTATGCTAAGTTTAACTATTTAAGTGCTTAGTTATCCTCAGTGATCATAATTATGGACAATTTGAAGTAACAAGAAGTCTTGCACAATGCTTGAATGTTTGAATAAGGCTTTGTGGCATGCTACTTGTTGCTACAACATACTCGATGCTCTATTTTTTTGACGTGTTTTCCTTTGCTCTTTGTTGTGATATGGGCACTCTGGGATACTTTAGTAGGTTTTTACTGTTTCTTGATGAGTGTTATATTATGTTACTATTGCAGGATCCGTCTACCTCGAGGCATTCTCCGCGTGGCATATTTTGTACCCGCACGTTGAATCTCCGGTCAATTAGTGCGATTGGATATGACATGGATTACACTTTAATGCATTATAATGTCATGGTAATTTTCATATTTGGTAATTTATATTGAGACCATATTAACGTAGCTTTAATGTTTTAATGATTATCAAAGAAGTCAACTGCCTTATTACCAGGTAGTGCATTTTGTTCCATATGTAACTTCATTTTATATACTTGAAGGCTTGGGAAGGGCGAGCGTATGACTACTGTATGGAGAATCTAAAAAAAGTCGGCTTTCCTGTTGATGGACTTGCTTTTGACCCTGAATTGGTAGTTCCCGATAAATTTTTTGAGCTATATTAGTAATTATCTTATTCTTTTTTTATATAAATTTTATTGGTCTGTTGTTTAGGTTATTAGAGGACTTGTCATAGATAAAGAGAAAGGCAACTTGGTTAAGGCTGATCGATTTGGCTATGTGAAAAGGGCTATGCATGGCACAAAACTGCTATCTACCCGAGCTGTCAGGTGCGGCCTTAACCTTATTATTGTCTAGTTTATTATACAGCTGAAAAGATTATTACAATCATGTAGAATATATTTCATATGCAGTTGTCATAATTGTATTTTCTATGTCTATGTTAGATGAATTAAGTTTATTTGTTCTACTTGTTAATTTTGTGTGCATGGAAAGTGAGATTTATGGGAGAGAACTGGTTGACCTGAGAAAAGAAACTAGATGGGAGTTTCTCAATACATTATTCTCTGTTTCAGAAGCTGTGGCGTATATGCAGGTAGCCTGTCCCCTTTATATTAGTGTTTATATATATGTATATAAATTTCAGTTATTTCTAAGTGGCGAAGACATAAAAATGTAGTATTTTGGTAATCCATGGTTGTATTTCAGATGGTTGACAGATTGGATGAAGGGATGATTTCACCAGATCTCGGCGCACTTGATTACAAAGGTCTTTACAAGGCAAGAAACAATACGTGTTTACATTTCAGCTTTATTTGTGTTAACTTTTACCAATCTATGAATTGTTCTTTTGTTTCAGGCTGTTGGTAAGGCTCTCTTTAGGGCTCACGTGGAAGGTCAACTAAAGGTAAATGTATAATTAGTTTATGTGTTGATACGGGACCCAAAATCAACTTTGTTATGGTTATGTGCAGAGTGAGATCATGTCGAAGCCAGAACTGTTTGTAGAGCCTGATCCAGAGCTGCCTTTAGCGCTTCTGGACCAAAAGGAGGTATTTTCTGTTGATCCCTAGTTTCAAAGGTGAAATGCTTTTAACCATTTTACAATATATGTTCTTAAATGTGTTATGTTTTCGTTTCATCAGGCTGGTAAAAAGTTATTGCTTATTACGAACTCGGATTACATCTATACAGACAAGATGATGCGGCATTCTTTTAATAGGTTTCTTCCAAATGATATGAACTGGCGAGATTTGTTTGAAATGGTTAGTCAAACCTCCTGCAATCCAGATTTTGATTTTCTAAGTGTTTATTCGACATAAAATTGTACAACATGTTTGAGTTTGTGAGACGTGTTTGTTCAATGTAGGTTATTGTCTCAGCTAGGAAGCCTGAATTCTTTCAAATGTCACATCCTTTATATGAAGTTGTTACAAGTGAAGGCCTGATGCGACCATGTTTCAAAGCCCGTCCAGGTGAGTAAATTACGAAATAGTCTCTGGACTGTTACAAATCTATACCTGTGATTAAACTTATTATTAATCTTTCTCCTTGTCATTCCATCAATTTCTACTCCCATCACCGGTAGTTTAATTCATTTAAAGCAATCATGTTGAGATATGTTCTGGGAGTTCTGTATTTTCTACTTTAACTGGCAATGATTGAAATTCAAATCAGCATCAGTTTGTTAGTTATAGAGAATATATCACTTTTTCATTTCGTGTTTTTTAGGGGGCTTGTATTCTGGAGGAAGCGCTCAAATGGTTGAAAATTCTTTAGGCATTCATGGAGATGAGATATTGTATGTTGGCGATCATATCTATACAGATGTAAGCGTCTCTAAAGTGCATCTTCGTTGGCGGACAGCATTAATTTGTCGAGAGTTGGAAGAAGAGGTGAGCTATATGAATTAATAATCACTAAAAATATGTTTTATTGTTTGCTAATTTGTTTATGGTGTGGTGCAGTATAATGCTCTAATTCATAGTCGAGAACACCGGGCTTTGCTTGTAGAACTGATAAAGCAGAAGGAGGTTGTCGGTGATCTTTTTAATCAACTTCGTCTGGCTCTGCAGAGGAGAAACATGGGTCGTCCTGCTCAAGTAATTATTTCGTTTCTATTCCCAATTTTTTTATGGATACCATCATTATATTACACACGACAAGGAATATTCTACTATTTATGGGCTTATGTCATCAATGATTAAATTCTTTTTATCAGATTATTATGGTTCTATAGAATTTACCATTCATTTTCTAGACCATGGCTGCTACTCATATGGATGATAAAGAGCTCACCGAGAGTGTGCAAAAGCTACTTATTGTAATGCAACGGCTGGATGAAAAAATTGCACCAATGTTGGAACAGGACGGGGAACACTTCAGTAAAAGGTTGGCCGTTGTCAAAACTGCCAACATATTGTATTCATTATTATTTGAGCTTTATAACTTTAACTGATAGATCATCTGCTGTTAGGTGGGGATATCTGTCACGTGCAGGTTTGTGGGACAAGAGTCACCTGATGCGACAAATAGAGAAGTACGTATTTCCGTTTTTTTTTTCTCTCAACTTAAGTACTTAAAGTTAATGGTTTTTCATTTCTTGTGATAATATTCACTTGTTAATCCTCCAAACCGCAGGTATGCTGATATTTATACATCACGAGTGTCAAATTTCCTTCATTATACACCGTTCATGTATTTCCGCTCACAGGAGCAGGTACTGATCATATGGCTTTCCACCAAGCCTTCTTAAACTAAATTAATAAAATTAGAGTTGTCAGTATTGGATTTTACTCTTAACATAAACATTCTCTTTACGTTGCAGACTCTGGCGCACGACTCATATTCATTTTACGAATCTCAAATCGATCCATGAGTCAATAAACGTGGCAGTGTTGTTAAAGCTACTTTTGGTCTCCCGTTTACCATCAAGATGCTGTTAGTTCAAGTTGAATCCCTATGTCGGTATGGTCGAACCATAAACTTTAGGTACATTTAAGTCATGTTTGCAAATGCTCGGCTTCCAGGACCCTAAGCGCTCACGCTCTTTAGAATCGAGGTTGTACTATATTTTGGTAGCAATAGACAAATGCATCTTCTAGTGAGTAGTTTGAAATCAATAGTTATTGGCAAAATTGGCTATGTGTAGTAGTGGCTGTTGTAACTTGTAAGGTATTCTTCTTTGTATGATAACTTTGCACTTGTAAATTTGGGCTGCAAGTAGTCTTCATAGGAAAGTTGTTTGATCGCTAATATGAAGATGCTTGTGTTAATATTTGCTTGTAAAAAGTGCTTTAACGGCATCTGGTTTGTAAACTGTTATTGTGGTAACTTGTTTGATCGCTAACAATAATTGATGTTACAGTTTAGTTGTAACTTGTTTGATCGCTAACAATAGTTGATGTTAGAATTCGACGTTAAATGACCATTTTATCCTTTTATTAACTAGTAGAATTATCCGCGCTTCGCAGCGGGCTTTTGATCGATATCAGTTCAGTCCGGTACGATACCGATACGCGGTACAGCAACAAAAAAATACACTCAATAGGACATCAACACATGTACATCGACCGAAAACAAAAAAAACAAATATTGGTACTGATGTTGTCTGACTGGTATTGGTATCGGTTCGTCACAATATTGTTACCATTTTGTCACTCGCTATAACTTACGATACTAATAATATACTCTAGTGCGAATATAACTTCGTTTTCAATGAATTTTATATTACCAAGTCAGGAAAACCATAAAAATGAATACAGGTACCAATGTTGTTCAAACGGTATTAGTTGGGTTCATGAAGAAAAAATTAACTATATTTGAGTCATTTGAATAAAGCATTAATCGAATCTTAGAGAAAAATAAATATGTCGCAACGGTGTATTTGCAATATATAATATTTTTTTTTTTTGACTTTTTACTTAAAAAAGTGACATAATGAACTTGACGGTCTTACTTTTCGTTGAAGATTGCTTCTTCTCACATCATCTATTTATTACTTATTATGTCAAATTTTAAATACTAAAACTTTGGTAGGTTTTTCAAGAAAGGTTAAATATTTCTGTTGCTAACATGTTTCTTTTTTATACATCTACTAGTCTAAGTACCCGTGTATTACACGGGTGGCTTTCAAAAAAAATATCTCCTTTAACAATGTTAACACAAATATTTTAATTATATAAATGTTAAACTACTAACGCAAATATTAGAGTACACTGAATAATTGAAATACATGAATGAGAAAAAATCACAAATCATTAAAGATTTCTTCAACCGACCTGGAATGGCTCTTTTCAACCCGGCCATCTTGCCACCTCCGGATTCTATATTCTTCAATCTATATTGAGTGTGGAAATAAAGCTTTTTGGACTAAATGAACTAACCCACCAATTTCTAGGTCGTTGAATCAACGGAGAGGTGCAAAGCTAGCAATAAATTAAATTATTTAACAGTGTTGTTTTATTTTATTAGTTATTAATCATGAATATTTTTTAACTATAAGGGCTTATTTTTTTAAATTTGTGAGGACCAGAATATCCTATACAAATTATGAGATAAGATTATTAGTTTACTGTTTGAGGATAGATTTATTCATATATGTAAAAAAAGCATATAAAGATGAAACACCACATCAAACAAACTTAAATGCATTAAACAAAGTCAACAGAAAACCATAAAACAAATATGTGATTTTTTTTTTAAATTAGATAAGACACACATAAACCATCCCACACACCCACACACTTTACTCGAAGTTTGATTAATATCGTAGACTCAAGTACATAAACACCAATACTATAATTGTTAATATCCGTATAATAAACTTGTTAAATAGTTAAATCCATTTGGTAATATAACGAATAGCCAAAGTAAGGATCTTCATGTGTATAAATATATATAGAGTTAACTGCCATTTTCGTCCCTGTGGTTTGGTCACTTTGGCCATTTCAGTCCATTTTTCAAAAATGAGCCATTTTCCTCCCCGACGTTCTGGAAAGGTGCCATTTCAGTCCAAAAATCATAACCTAGTTAAGTCAGTTTGTAAATAAGGACTGATTGTGTAAATTTGTAACATAAAAGACCATTTAAGTAAAAATGTATAAATATTAATATAATTATAAAATATATAATATATATATATATAATGTATACACACCGCCGCCGGAACCGGAGCTCCGGTGGTCACCACCGCCGCCGCCGGAACCTTCATCTGCAAAAAGTTATCCGATGTGGTTTGTAGAGAGAGAAACTGAGTATAGAGAGAGAGAAATCCGAAAGATTGGGTCATCGATGGAGTAGGGTGGTTGACGGTGGTTCTGGGCGGAGGCAGAAGGTCGGAGAATGGAGAAGATAAACGGAGAAGATGAACTCGTGCAACGGAAGGTTGTCTGTTATACGGTTGTACGGTGACGGGTTGAAGATGAAGAACTGTGAAGATGG
This sequence comes from Helianthus tuberosus, assembly GCA_030545235.1. NCBI lineage: Eukaryota > Viridiplantae > Streptophyta > Magnoliopsida > Asterales > Asteraceae > Helianthus > Helianthus tuberosus. The sequence goes on from CM060375.1 coordinate 59,855,984, forward strand.
TGTTTCGAATGGAGTATGGATCTGATTTTATGTTTCGGATCTGTTGATATGATGATGCTTGCTGATGATCGATCTCGGATGAGAAAGTTTAATGATGACTGAATGAAGTTGCAGGTTTCTGTTGTTGGAAGTTACAGTGGTGGTCCGACAATGACTGAACGGAGAAGGAAGATGGTACAGTCGCCGGTGATGGAGAGTGTCGGAGATGGTAAGTCATCGGAATGGTGAACTGCGTAGCAGTGGTTGTTTTGTTATCGGAAGTAAAGTTCTCTGGTTAAATGTTCGCCGGAATCAATTCCGGCTTTAAACTTTGAAGCTGGGAACGATGGGATGATGATTGATGATGTCACACATGGTCAGCAAGAGAATGTTGGGGAATGAATGTGGCGGCTGCACCACCATCAACGTGAGAGAGAACCGGCGACGGTGGGGGTGCCGTTTTTCCGGTGAGTTGCAGGCGGCGGCAGTGGTGATGAATGTTCCGGCGGCGGCGGTGGTGACCACCGGAGCTCCGGTTCCGGCGGCGGTGTGTATACATTATATATATATATATATATATATATATATATTATATATTTTATAATTATATTAATATTTATACATTTTACTTAAATGGTCCTTTATGTTACAAATTTACACAATCAGTCCTTATTTACAAACTGACTTAACTGGGTTATGATTTTTGGACTGAAATGGCACATTTCCAGAACGTCGGGGAGGAAAATGGCGCATTTTTGAAAAATGGACTGAAATGGCCAAAGTGACCAAACCACAGAGACGAAAATGGCAGTTAACTCATATATATATATATGTAGGTTATTTTTAAGAAAATAAATATGTAACTATAACTCCTAGCAAAAGTAAGTAAAAGGATCTTCATGCGTATGAATATATACGTAGGTTATTTTTAAGAAAATAAACACGTAACTAATATTATAAATTTGTTAAATAACCGATCATTTCATGTATTAAAAGTGTATATATGTATGTTATCACAAATTTATCCAGAAAATATTTAATTTGTAAAACGTCACTACAACTAAATACGTATAGAGCATGATATAGTACTTTATAGGGATGAGTATTTGGTATTTGGTGCCGGTACCGAATTTTCGGTAACTATTTTTTTAGGTACCGTTCGGTTCTTATGTTTAGACATTTTCAGTATCGGTGTTTTTGGTACGATACCTGTATTACCGAATTTTACACACAAATACTGGTATCGGTACCGTACCGAACTTTTTCGGTACCGGTACCGGTACCCATATTGACACTTTATGCTACCGGTATTGATACCCGTACCGATACCGATACCGAGTTCATCCCTAGTAGTTGATCTAGGTATCATTAACCAAACTCCATTATGGAATGCCAATGAATATTTGAACCGTTCAAAATTTTACAAAAGGCTCCACAATATTACTATAGCTTTGTTAATAGTTCATACTGTATCAAAAGATATATGAACAGATCATCTGTTTTTCACTATATAAATTGTTATAAAATTGAAAAATATATTATATTTGTTACAACTTCATTTACGATAAAATTTCATCATCATCATACTTAGTAAGTCTCACCAATAGGAAAACTAAGGTAGGGTATGAAGAGGGTAAAATGTAGACAACCTTACCTCTACCCCGTAGGAATAGAAAGGTTGCTTCCGGTGATACCCCCAGCTCCATAGTAGTTTTGCATCGAACCTTAGACATAAGGCACATAACACTCAACAATTGAGATAAAGGCCGATTAATGCATGCAGTCCTTGTCTTCGGCTATCAACGCCACTACATGATTAACCGTCTCCTCCTTTTAACGTTACTTTCACGAACTTAGCAAAATAACATTAAAATTAGCGCAATTTCACTTAGAAATTTTACTAAACCGTGTAAAACAATTTTTCTTAAATATATAGTGAATATCATATATTAGAGGTAAACTAAAATAAATCTTAAAATAAAACAGTTTACAAAGTGTAAAATTATATCGGTGTAAAACGTTCTATTGATTAATCGTAAGTTATGAACGTGAGTCAATTCAAACTCATTTAAGTTTATAAGTTTAATCAAAATTTGCGTTAATAAAAAAACGATAACTTGTTACAAATATATTATCTACAAAATATTATAAGAATTTCTTTTATTAAATGATATATTATTTATAATCAAAAACTAAAATATTGAAACATTGATTTAATTTGATAAGGATTTGATCCATATATTTATAAAGAATATAACTAATACCAATCTATAAATGCCTGACACAGAAACCATAAACTTTTTTCAACCAGCCAAACAACTTTCATTAATACTACTGAAAGGGTACAAAAATTTCAGCTCAGCTGAGGCCAACTTATAGAAAATACTACCATCTTAACAAACAAAAAGAAGCTAATGACACCTAAATTTACTTCCTTAATACAGACCGAAGCTAAAAACAAATTAACCACACCTCAAAGCAGACTATAAAATTCACACGGATACGATGAACAATCTCGACCAAGCATCATGCCATTGGATCATCATATTGACCCGCATTCACCCAACCTTTTACTTCCTTTCCGCCAATATAGCAAACCACACTTGTATATGACGAATAACCTTGGAGCCGTATTTAACTAATAATATTTATACCCACAACCACTTGATGACCCGCTTTTTTTGCACACCAACCATCAATGGACTCAACAATTGTGTTTTTTAATCTATTCAAAGCCCCAAGTCATAAATTACCACTAATGAAACGTTCCTAGACTAATAGCAACCATTAGTCTAGGTAATCTTCGTCTTCTTCTAGTTCATACTCCAAACCAACCGCTGAATTAAACCCAATGATAATACATGCCCATCACAATGATAAACTGAACCAACCAAGATACATAATCAATTGAACAACCAGACCCATTTATAACAACTCCCTCACTTCACACAAAACTAACTGATGATGCCTTATATCCATCCAACTCTATAGATATAAATTCACATGCCAGCTTTTGGGGATTTTCGGTACCGGTACCGGTATTTTCGGTTCCGGTTCGGTACCGCTTGGTACCGAGCTCATCCCTAGTTTCGATGTCCACACTTAGCAAAAGCGTGTTCCCTTTCTTCAACCTTAGAGAGTTGTGAAGCCATGAATACAAGCGTCTCTAATGAACATATTCTTGATGATCTAGCTTCACTTGATAAAAATGAAGCCGTGAATTATGTTCATCATTCCAAAATTAGCTTTCCACTACTAATTATGCTACTGACCCGTATCATCTATGACCGAATAATCTGATTAGGTATATGTCACTCAAATTACACTTACACCTGCACAATAGATTCCATCAGATGCTAAGTTGATCAGATAGCTAACCTTAAGTGTTTGGAAAATACATTGTAGTTCGCTTGCATCACCAAATGAGGTCTGAAAGAAATTACCGACTTCATCAATCGCAAGCGCCTGTAAAATTCAGAAATGTTAGCAAGATCCAGAACTACAATTTTTCATATTAAAAACTTGGATGATAACATGCTTAGACTGCTTAATATATATTTATAGCTTTATTCCTTCATATTTGGATGATCTAACAATGGTCGTTGGGAAAAATGAATAACTAAAACGACAACAAAATATAATGGGATCAGAAAAATTACCACCAATATCAGTTCTGTCTGCACCTAATCAATAGATTTAACTCACGAATTCGTAATAGCAGTTCATGTGAAGAACAAATCAATATTTTTGAACACAGAAAACAAAAAAACAATCTGCTGGTAACTCATATATAGAAAATAGAGAAAAATAAATAATGCATACCGAAAAAGGGTGCTCAGATCATCTAACCAAAATTAAAAACAATTTAGAAGAAAGATGTACAGAGCAAATTAACAACCGAGTGAGTGTTTGTATGTGGAAATAATGGAAACAAACCTCTGCATTCTTCTTGATCCAATGACGCAAAAGAAGATATCAGCTCCATTCACCAAAGTTCCTTTGATGGCTTTACTTAAATCAATTCCCAATCTACCCATGTCAATTTAAATATTACCAATTGCCTTCCACGGACCCGGACACTTTGGCCGGAACACTACACAATAATCAAAATGATAGTAAAGTGTTGGAATTGACTAAGGGATCGTAATTCAACTATTCAGGTGATGAAATTAGTGTTTAAGAGAACCTGAACTTGGAACATGAGATATAGTCGTAAAGAAACTGCAAAATATAGCACATGAGGTGGATAAAAATGCATAACGTAAAATGATTAGAGAAACATTAACCTTGTGACATATAGCTACAGTACACTTATCTCACCACCACAAACTTACAATTTAATATATTATAACCATAATAACCCTTCTTGTGACATGAAATCTGATGACAATTAAAATGAATGGCGTATTAAATTTAAAAAAAAAAACAATATTATAGAATTTGCAAACAGTTATGGTTCAAAACTTCCAATACATCAACTTGATTCTAAATCCAGGTTGTTCCTTATTAAACACCAAGATGTACATACCTCATCTACTCTGCTATCTAGTTATTTTGGAACAAAATAACTTAGTATCATACTAAATTAGGCACTGCAAAACTAAATTTCATACTTTTATCATAACATGATATACAAATGATATACAAACAACTGAAACCTCTAAAGCAGACATACATAGGTACACCAATACCTTCACCAATGACCATATGATGTGTAAGAAGATATAGCACAGCTACTGCGTCTGCCCATTACCTTTCATACATCTGCCAGAAAAATAAGGTACAATTTATGATCAAATAAAGTGAAAAAAAAAACTATATATAATGGCAACTCTTTAACACGTTTAAAACTTTAATAACAAATAAAAATATTATATTATAAGGTCAATTCACCAACCCTTTTAACTCATTTATAACCCACCAACCAATTTAAACCTTTCTTAAGTCGTTTACATAAATACATCACACGATTTAGGTCTGTTTGGGTAATTCTCAGCGTTAGGTATGTTTAGGTAATTCTCAGAGTGCTGATTGCAAGTTGCCTAAAAATCTTATTGATAATCCACTCAGCAGAAATTAAGACTAAAATCTTTGATGACACAAATCAAATGCACACCAGTGTATGGAAATAGTGTTCATCAAGTTCTATACTCGATCACCTCCTTCTCTTTCCCTCTCTTATCAATGTAAATATGTGAAAGGAAGGTTAACCATTTATTTCCATTCCAACAATTGCACGTTCATCCAAATACGGCTCAGAGTGCGTAAAGGGGTAAGCCCACCATGGCTTCAATGAGGGTTGAAAGGTTAAAGAAGTAAAAACGACATTAATAGATACTATATCCACTTCTGACATGGATCCTGATGCGGCAGAAGCAAGAGCAACACGAATGAGTGTACCAGATCCTGATTTTCATGATTTTGAAATGAAAAGATCATTTGGTGAAAAACAGGTTTGGGTTGTATATGATGAAGATGATGGCATGCCACGTTATTTTGCCATGACTCAAACCATCTAAGATGCAACCAAATAAGAATGAATCCAAAGTTTTGTTAAGAAGAATCAATATCACCATGAATAATGTATTAAATGTATACTCACAAACAATCAGAGAAAGCCTTTAAAAGATAACCCATAAATAATTAATACCTGCAACCACGGTGGAATCCGAAGGGTACAGAAATGGTCCGGCAACAGATCCTCGAGCAGTTGTTATAAAAAAGTGCAATATAAAATCATGTTAGTTCTAAATTAGCATAAATATTAAATATATCGTAAATAAATAAATAAATAAATAACAACCTACTGAACCCGGTCCAAACCCCATCCCCATCTGATCCTCCTGCGTTACAGCATCGTACGTTTCGCCACTGAGTAAATTCAACATCAATAGCCAAAAAAATGAACAATTATCATTTATCCACAAGATAAACAACCCTAAACAGTACCAAATAAAACATAATCCAAAGTCCAAACTTCAAATTGAAACACCAACTGACATATGCTCAAAAAGACAGGTCAGACTTAAGAGAATCCGCGTGTAGAAGACAAACGGAATCCACCAAGGGGTGCCGCCTTTGTGTAGGGTGTCTCTGTAATCGGTGCTACATAGAACAAAAACATAAAACCTCGCACAATACATTTACCTCACAACCTAAAGTTTTAAAAGAGTTAAACATAAAAACCTCGAATAGGTTCTAAACATCATCTACAACCATTAAACTCATCTAATCATATGGAGTCTTTGTTCATGCTGTATTTTTTTCACAGTCCAGGCTCGGAGTTCATCATCATTGCCAGCAAATGTTGCAGCAAAAGATATACATTTATCATGTACAGAAAACATTTTATATATAACAAATCAGTACAAAATTATACGGCTCAGAGTGTGTACAGGGTGAGCCAACCATGGCTACAATGGGGGTTGCAAGTGAGCACTTGTCGTCCTCCGAATTTGCCACGCCAAGGTTTTAGCTTCACCCTAATCCAAATTCGATGTACACATTCATCACAGCCTTCATAGATATTCGTATACCAATAACCAAGATACAACCTGAATCAAAATTAACCAAAACACGCCTTTAATCTGCCCATATACCACCAAGAATCTACAATTCAAAAAAACATGAAACAAAGATATAAATAAAGTGAGTTAAGAAGACAACATGCATGGGCAAGCAAATAAATGGCATTGCTTTAAAAAAATAAAGGGCATTGCATTTATTTGTGTTCATATTTAGTGATGAAAGCATTGTATGTATCTCTCCTAAATAAAGTGCTAATCTAAATCTAATGATGATCATATCGCAAGCAGCAAAACCTCCATAACGGGTATTCATATCCATCACATTCCGTATCTTATCACTTCCAAGAACCGAAAGCAACGTTCTGTAATGCTTTATTCTGTTTTTCCACTTACTCTCATCACGCTTAAAGTCGCTAACATGGCTACCTTTAACATCAACAATTCGGTCTGGGGCCTCGTGCAACCTTTCAGGCCATTTTGGGACCGACTCTAAACTCAGTTTCTTGTGGTTTAAGTTAGGCACAACCACACACGGTCTCAACGGGGTGTACCACGCGGAATCAGGCTCGGTCCCGTCGTCACATTTTGTCGGGTAGTTATCTGGTGCATCAAGCTGTTTGTAACAGCTCTCATCTGATGATTTCTGCCAAACTGCTATATCATCTTTCTTGTTGTATATTTTAAAGCACATTGAAGTTAAAAGCACTTCTAGTTTATCGTAATCCGATTTTTGTTCATCTATTGTTGTGTTCCAACCTCTCCATCGGTTTTGATAGTTTATCGGTGGACCTGAGAGGACCCAAAAGCCTCCTGGTCTTAGGATTCTGTGTACTTCTAGAAGGTAAATTCCACCTGAAAATGTCATTCAAGAAATCAACCAAGAATCAACAGTTAACACACCTAAAATGACCCATTTGACCCGACCATTTTGCCACATCTACTATAACATTGCTCATGTTAAGAGATTTGAAAAAAATACTGAATTATGTCCATGGGATGAGGCATCGTGAACAATGAGCCATATCAAATGAATTCGATGGGAATGGAAGACGTTGTGTAGATATGATTCCAAGAATCGCAGGAATATCGCGCTCTAATGCGAATTGTACTTGGGCCTCATGGTTATCTCTTGGGGCAAGAGAAACGGTTAGGATGCAACGATCGAGCAAGTCACCACCCCAACTAGCAACCTAGAAATTTTGAAGTTACAATGTTTGAGTTTACAATGCTAAAACTTTGAGCAATTTGGTTAAGATTTGAAATATCTGATTTGGAAAACTCACCCCACAACCGGTATCAATGGCAGTACGAACGGTTCCATCTTTCATCCCTGGGATTAGGTTTTGCATTAAATCAACGTACGCGCTAACGCCATTGGGGAACATAGTACCACCACCGGGAAAGTAGAATTTTTCTCCTTCTTTCCTTAGCCAATGCTGGTTTGACTTTTGTTTGTTGATCCAGTCATACGGGACATTCCTAGAAAGTTAAATATACAAATGTTAGCAAAACGATGACGAACGATAACTTGGACCAATATGCGAGTTGTGTTTTATCCTAAACATGTTTAATTAAAAAAGTTAGCTATAACAGAAAAAGGTCAAATGGGTCGAACGCGCTGAAAGTTACCCTTAGTCCCAACTCTCATTTTTTGTAATGGACAATATTGTTTTTAATCATAATTAACGTATTAATTATTAGATTAAAAAGTTGCGGGTCAACCAAGGAACCAATCCAGCTTGTCGCTAAAAAATGACCCGTTTCAATTCAAACCAGTTTTGACGTGTTACCCAACATGCCCAGCCTGCCCATCATTGCCACCTCTAATCGAGCTCCAAGATCAACATAAAAAGATAAAAAGGATTAAAAAAAAGATTCTAAATTTACCTGTACCAACATTCGTCTCTGCTCTTTGGCCATCTGATAGGCTCCTTGTAGCCATCAGGTGGCGGTATCAAACACTCCTTTCTATCGAACACAGGCGGGCAATGGCGCTCCATAAATGTAAGCCTGTGCCGCCCATATTTCATCCATCTCTATTCAACATAAACAATTGCATAAATCTCTAATAACACTATTTACCAACAAAAACAAACAAGCAAAATTTATAATGTTATACACCAGCACGGAAAAGCGTATACCTTTGGATCGGTGCAGGGTGTGTAGTCCTGTAAATCAGCACTGCATTCAGGAAACGAAACCGATTTAACCTGTATCGCGCTAGAATCAGTTTTTTCTGCTTCTCTAGTGTCAACCGGTTTCGAAACCTGTTCAACAGAAATTTTGTTCTTTTCAGAACAAAAGATCCCACCAAGATAAAATGAGAATCCACATAGCACCACAAACATTATTCCAATGGGCACCACCCTTGAACTTTTCTCAGGTTGTCTTCCAAACTTATTCTCATCTTTGTACTTCATTTCTTACCCCCACAAATTAATGCACAATCTGTTAATTAAAAGTTCACAACTTGTAAGCAAATATGCAATAACTTGTACCCAACAACCAAATTTTGCAAACCATATTGATTAAAACAAAAGGATTTTAATTAATTGTCATAAATTCCTCAAGATTAAAGTAAACAAGACATGAAGACAGATTTTTGAGACAAACCTAGTTCAAAGACAGATCTTGATAATCTAAAAAAAGTCAAAGTCAAATCAAAGTAAATAAAATAAATAAATAAAAGAGAAAATTAGTGTAGATCTGGTGGCATGGATGTGGAAAATTCAAGAAAAATTGTCAAAGTCTGGTGGCAAGTATCGGCTACTGCCGGCAATGCTAATTGCACCAACTAAATTAAAATTGACTAAAAAAATTGGTTCAAATTTGTCAATTTTGGTTAAAGGGTCCCTTATGATTGTACCCAGTGAGTGAAAGAGAGAGAGAAACAGTACTGCATAACTTAATTCACACTTTTTTTTACTTATTTTGAAGATAAAACAGAGTAAAGTTCCAATATTCTTTGATCACCATAGCACCTAATCAATAGCTTTTTTTGTTCTTCTGAACAGTTTATCAATCAAGATTAAAAGAACACATAATTCCAAACAAAACCCACTCCTAATTTAGCTTAAAGACAAAGCATAAATGGTATAGCCCGAACACCAGACGTAGTCTCCATCCATACTTTTAGTTGTTTAAGGAACTCCGAAAGAATTAAAGAAGTCACAACCCTTTTGATGCAGAAATCGTAACAGGGTTAGTGACTGAAGCTAGAAACTCTTTGGATTCATTGGTTTCCAATACATGAATTGTAGGAGCAGACGTCTGCATGCCAGCATCAGATGCAAAAGTCAGCAACATCGATGACACAAATCATCAGTAGAGAACTGCATTTCATTCCCTCTCCACTATATGTTTCGATTTCAATTGGAATTGCTGACAAAAGATGGTCTCAGGAATGAGGCGGAGGAAGTCGGTCAGCATCAAGCATTAGATAGCATGCTTCACATAAATCGAAATCAGGGTAGACGGTACAATACCATCTACGCCTGAGTATAGGTACAGTGGAACAACCATCACAACAATACTGAACATATGAAGTGATGGAGTCTTCCTCAACCATAATCCGAGCATTTCCACCGGTGGACCTGTGCAAGCATTACAAAACGGGTGTCATAAACTGTTAATATTTACCCAATCTCTGACGCCACGCACTCGCTCAACGCCATACTCCATTCCAACATATACTCCAGCTATAGTTCCTGTCAAGGTGGGATGATATTAATTTTACGTTTGAATCAAAAGAACTACATCAGAGTGGTGTATTATGAACACTTACCCCAGTATGCACCTTCTTTACACATCTTTTTTAACTGTGATAACAACAATTGTTAAGAATTCTGGTTTTAACCGAATATATATGTATCTATAACCGAATTAAATGTTTGGCAAGCCCGGCCAAACTGATTTGATGAAGTCTTGCAAAAGACTAATAACATGACAAATAAAACAGATAAGATCTACAGTGTCTTACCGAGTTCTCCAAGTTACGTTTTGAAACACTCCCTGAAAGATTGAGATCAAAACACAATCAAACTTCAGTTTTTCTGCACTGTGTTCTGTATTCCTGAATAACTCAAAATTTGATCCGAATCGACTTCGAATTTCAGGTTCGAATTCGGTTTTCAAAATTTCGAAATTAGTAATCAAATCTTGAATCGTATACGAATTTGTGGTTTAAAAGTAACAAACATATCAAATCTTAACATTACCTGAATCAAGAGGAAATTGATGTTGATAGGAAACAATATGAAATACAAATACGTCATACCAATCGCGATTTCAGAAAAAAAATCAGAAATACATGACCATCCTGTCTGCGTCTCTCATCTGCTCCATCTCTCTCTCTTGTTTCTCTTTTACAAAATTAAATATAATGAAAGCAATAAGATAGGAGAATCATGTAAACCAAAAGACAAAAGAAAACTGACCTTGTTGCTTGAATCGCAGACAAATGGTTTTAGGGTTTCTTTGAAGTGATTTTGGAAAGAAGAGAGAATGAGGGAAACAGCTATTGATTGAGAATTAGGCGCTCGTGAAATTGAATAAGAAAGGAGTGAAAGGAAAATGCCGCCCAAAAAAACAATTATCTGGCCAAAGAACATTGCCACATCAAGGTCAAAAAGTCAAACATTATTTTGCTTTAGTATAATAGATAGATACTACCTTATTAAAGAAACTGGGTTTTCTACCCTTATGGTAATTTTACATTGTGTACACATTTTGAAGCAACATGTACAAGAGAACCAAGCTATTTTAGAAGGGGTAAACTTGTGCAGTGTCCAAAAATTTAAGACACTTTAGGGACATTTTAGGGATTTTGGCACCTTTTTAACCTATAATTAAAATGACATGTGAAGAGTTTAAATTAATTGTTATTGTAAATAAATTTATGCATTTAAATTGATAAATATAAATTATTAATTGTTGTTAAATACAATATTTTCTCTTTAATTGAACCGTGTAAGTTACTACCTCCATCTTTGAAACCTAAGCATCCCATTTGCAAAAGAAAACATTAAGCGATTAATTTACTCTGCATTATTGGAAGAGTTTTGTAATTGATAGAAGTAAAGAGCCATAAATCTCATTATCAAATCAATATTATATAAGTTATAAGAAAAAGAATGTTATTTGAAATTACAGATTCTTTATTTCTCAAGCTATCATCTAGAATCCCACGATCTCCATTCTTCGACTATCTTCTAATAACACACAAACAACCATCGGATTTTTGTGGTTGTTCAGCGCTAAACCTTTGCTCCAACTCACAACTGACAACTACGCAAAGCTCTCCCTGACAATTGATCGTCAACTCCCTATCTCTCTCCCATAGCTTATCGTAGCCTCGTAGGCGTGACACCAACGTTTAATCGATAAACTTGCAACCAACGATGGATATGTTGAATCCTGTCTTCATGTTTCCCATTCATTCAACAACCTCGCATCACGTGAAACCATCTAAACACAACTGTATACCGCCGCCTTTCAAGGAGGTAAGATATTTGTTAGTGCACTACGTCTATTGACTTCGTCTTGTATCATGAGATAGGATAAGATATCTAGTGCACGAGATTCGAGATATTGTAAAATGAAAGATTTCGCTTCAAGTGAACTTCAGACCAGTTCAAGCGAAATCACACTCATTAGATTTCGCTTGAACCAGATCTGGTTACCTTCAAGCGAAATCTTCATCATTATATATAGGGTTGTTGTCATTTCACTTGGTACGCAACTTCTGAAGGTGTAACGAAGTGCTGCCGGTTTTCTGTCAGGTTGTAAACAGTGTTAAAAGCAATATAATTGACAGATTAAAGATTACAAGCTGTATTCGTGTCCGGTTTACTGATTCCGCCTTTAAACTGGATGTAAAACTCTTCGGAACGACTCAGTCGGGTCAAACAACGATCCAACAAGTGGTATCAGAGCTCAGGACGAGGAGTTCATACTACTACATCTTGATTCTACCGATTTCTTTCATTTCTACTCATTCTTTTTCGTATTTTTCAGATCTGAACTAGTTCCAATGGTTGAAATGGACTGATTTTCGAGTATAACGTGTAAAACGTAGTTTTAACAAATCCTACATAGTTTCGGACTAAAACTCGGACTAAAACATGTTAAAAATTACCTAAAACCAGATTTCGCTTGAAAGTTTTCGTAGATAATGGACTGATTTCGCTTCAGATCTGACATATTGGACGATTTCGCTTGAGTAATTGAAGCGAAATAGAGGTTTTCACTTGATTTCGCTTGTAATCAGTTGAAGCGAAATACATCAGCTGGATTTCGCTTGAAGCTGAAGCGAAATAGATTGTTATTGATTTCGCTTGAATCAGATTTGAACTTGAATTTCGCTTGAGACTTCTTTGAAGCGAAATAGTGGTGTTCGCTTGAACAGTTGAAGCAAAACTGTTATATCAGATTTCGCTTGAACAGTGGTTTATTGAGCTGTTTCGCTTGAAGTTGCTGAAGTTTAAAAAATTTTGAAAATTTCTAAGTGTTTGAATGATTTTTCTGTCAGGTACGTTCACGATGGATGATAATTTCGTAAATCCGTTTAGCGATATGTACGCATTCACTTCCGAATCGTCAGATAGAAGATCTGAGATGAAAGAATATTCAAAAGAGATTTCGGAAAATTTGAAGTTTGAGAACATGTATGGGAGCCAACAAAAGCCACCAAAGCTAATGAAAGTGGAAGATTATAATTGGTGGAAAAACAGATTTGAAGGTTGGGTAAAAGCTTTTGCTACTGAAAGCTGGTTAAACTGACAGATGAATATGTTGCACCAGTAAAAGAAGGAGGAGAGTTAATAGCTGCAAAAGATTTTTCAGAAAAAGATATAAAAAATGTTGTGGCTGAACATAGAATGATAACATTGATCAAACAGTCAGTAAGAGAGGATATTATTTCATTGCTCGAACAAGAAAAGACTTCAAAGAGTTTGTGGGAAGCGTTAGAGAGAAAATGTGTAGGAAGTAATGAAATTGTTAAAAACAAAAAGAAATTGTTACGTAAAGAGTTTGATTTATTCAATTGTATGAAAAATGAATCTGTTTGTAAAATGATTGAGAGATTCGGACATCTGAAAGTGGAGCTGATCAGACATCAAATCTTACCTTCTGAAGAGGAGCTAGTGGATAAACTGTTTGATTCATTGCCAAATGATCAAGAGTGGCAATATTTCGCTCTAATGGTGAAAAATACAATCAAACCTGAAGATTTGAAATTGGATATGCTGATTGAAAAGCTTGAAAGTCATGAGCTGGAGATAAAGAGATTTAAAGTCAATAATCCAGTTTATCAGCAGAATGTAGAGCTTTACTACAGAGTACCGCAGGCTGGGTCTCCAAAAACAGCTTTTTCTGCAGAAAGTTCAAGTCCAGTGAACAATGAAAGTTTTCACAGTGGATCTTCTTCAACAACTTCTGATCAATCTGCTTCAAAGAATTTGTTTCAGTGTAATATCGCAGTGGATCTGAAGAATGGACAAAATTTCAGTGAAGAGTCGGCAAAACAACAGATGGTTTTCTTGGCATCTGTACTTGAATCGTATGAAAGCCTCGTTGCAGGGAAGATTGGCAATACCAGTTTGACAAAAGAAGATTACGATCAATTAGACCCCGAAGAAATGGAACTAATGGATATCAGATGGTGCATGGCTAGTGCGGTTCGTAGAGCACAGCGGTTCATGGAGATAACGGGGAGAAAGTCAATTGGTGGACCATCTACCAAATTGGGATTTGATAAATCCAAGGTGACATGTTTCAAATGCAAACAAAGAGGTCACTTTAAGCGCGAGTGTCGAAATGCGTATGCTGCTGATGATTCTGAAAATCCATTCAATGAAGATTATTATAGAAAGGCAATTTACCATCAGAACAAGTCTGAGCCACCAAGATTAAAGCAATCAGAAGAAAAATCAAGGGCTCTTGCAGTTATATACGAAGATGAAGGGTATGACTGGAGTCAAGAGGTTCTACCTGAAGAAGATGCAGTTGGTTATGCATTTGTTGCAAATGATGATCATGATAGATGGTGGAGAAGAGACAGTGCAAGATGGGAGATTGGCAAATTGCATGAACCATTTAAGGAAGCACAGAGAGCCAATAGATGGAATGAAGAGTTAGAGTGTTACATGGATCCACATGGTAATCCAGTAGTTGATCCATCAAAAGTAGATTTTGATGCTGTAACCAATGTGTTTCCAAGTGAAGGCACTTACAACACAAGAAGGCTTTCTGATAAAAGTTATTTGCCAAATTTGATGATCAAGTTAAGAGAAATTTTTGAAGAAAGTTTACCAAAGGTGGTAGAACTGAAGAAGAGAAAAGAAGAAGAACTGAAGAAGATGATTGAAGAAGTGAAGATTGTTGCAAAGTGTGCTGAAGAGGAACAGAGAGTTGAAGAAGAACAGAAGAATGAAGAAGCTCAGAAAGAGGAGATCAAAGAGCAAGATCAGAAAGTTGAATCAGAAGAATTGGTGCTGAATGAGACTGAGGTTAGAAAATCTTCTGATCTATCTAATGTTGAAATGGTTGTTGAAAAAGAAAACAAGTGCAGGAATTGCATAGAAATATGCAAAGCCTGTACTCAAAAGGATGACATTATAAAAGCAAAAGAAATTGAAACAAGCAAATTTGAAAATGTTTTTAGAATGAAATGTAAAGAATTGATTGAGAAAGAAGAAATTTTGAAACTAAAAGTTGAAAATTTGACACAGAAATGTCAAGGTCTTGAAAAGGATAATGATGTTTATAGACAATTGTGTTCTACAAAATGTGTCGATTGTGTTGAAAAAGAATCTAAGTTTCAAGATTTACAAAAACAGTATGATTCTTTAAATTGGTCGAGTCAAAGAGTACAAGAAGCTTATGATACTTTGAAGAGCCAAGTCAAAAGTTTTGATCAAAGATTGTCTGAAACTTTAACAACTAAAGAAATGTATGAAAGAAGGTTTAAAGAAAAGCAAATTGAATTGAACAAATGTATTGATGAAATTGCAAATCTTAAACAAGTCTTGGCTGAAAAAGAAAAGGTTGTTACAAAACTTCAAAGTTATCATAACTCTTCGTACATTCTCGAACGCATTTTCAACATCACACCAGATGACAAAGATACTGAAAATTGCAAAAAGGGTATTGGTTCAGAATTTCATCAGGTACCACCACCATTGAGAAACAATTATACTTTTTATGATGAGGAAAAGGTGGCAAAGGGTTTGAACATAGCTGACCAGTTACCTGAAAGTATCGATGTGACTTACTCCAAATCTGATGATGCTAATGATTCAGAGGTGGTAAGTAAGGTTGTTGAAAGCATTTTGAAAGATGAGTCTACAAAAGGTAAGTCTGAATCACAGGATGAAGATGAAGGAAATCTTCATGATGGTTATCTGAAAAACACAAAATCCGAGAAAAGTTTGAATGATGATTCAAAAGGACTGGTTTATACCATGATTGGATCGGACAAATTATTCTTAGATGTTGTATTCCCGATTCAGAATGTGATTTCAGAGAAGGTCGATAAAGTTTTCAAAATGGTTGAGATTGAGAAGTCTGAGATTCAAAAGTTTGCTGGTAAAGGTCATAAATCTTTTTATAACAAACCTGGTTTTAAGAAGAAAAACATGAAGGCTGGCTTGGGTTATAAAAAGAAACGGAATTGGAATCAACATGAAAAACCAAATGTGCAACAAAAGATGAGTTTTGTTCAAGGAAAAAGCTTGAAAGAAGAGGAAAAACTCAAATTTAGTCAACAGTCTAATGAGGAGTTTGATGCTATGAAAAAGAAACAACAACAGGCCAAGGATGTTTCAAAGAAAGTGTGTTTTAAATGTGATCAAATTGGACATGTTGCACGAAAGTGTCCAAATCCAAAGCCTGTTGATGTTGAAAAACAGAAATCTGAGGATGTGAAATCGAGGTCAACCAAATTTGATTCGAAACAAACTTGGAGGTACAATACAAACAAGTTTGCTTCAAATCAAAATTGGAACTCAAACCTGAACAGGTTCGATTCAAGACAGATCTGGAATTCTCACACACCCAGATTGAGAACAACACAGAGTTGGAGAAAATCTGTTGACATGACAAAACCTCAAGAGTTTTGGAAACCTAAAAATGTTGTTCAAAATCAAAAGGTTCAAAAAGAGACAAATTTTTACAAAAGAGGTACTCCGAAAGGTCAAATGTGGAGTGCTAAGAAACAAGTGATGATGGTAAAAGATGAGAAAGTTGAAGTCAAAATTGAACAAGTTTTAAATGACAAAGAGTTTCCAAAATTGAATGATTATTGTATTGAAATGCCTAAGGTCCAACAGACCTGGGTGAAATTGTTCAAATGATTGATAAAGTTTGAATGTGCAGGTGCTCAATGAAGCTGAAGACTGTGAGAATGGCAGTTGGAGCAACCTGACACAGGAAGAGGTTGCTGGATCCTGGTTTGGTTGAACAGGGAGTTTAGTTTGATTGTTTTATGTATATAAATAAACAATATTTTCAAAACCCTAAAAATTTGAAAAATTAAAAACCAAAAATATGTTTTTAGTTTGTTAAAATTTGAAAAACCAAAAATATGTTTGTTTTTAATTTTGTTTGATTGTATGTGGATTGAATACGCCGAAACCCTCACGGCTGAACAAACATGATTACTTTCATCAGATTGAAAAATGGTTTTCAAACTGTTAAGATCAATGGGTTGTAAATCATGGGGGTATGTTATATTTTCTGCAAATCAGTATACTTGAAGCAGAAAATGGATGGCGAGACAAAGCTATCAGTATTGGTTGTCAAATTTTCTTTATATGATTTTGCATTTTAGGGGGAGAAAAATTGTCAGAAAATACAAAAACATTTGAAAATTTGAAAAAGTCAAAAACATGATAAAAAAAAAAATTTGAGTTTTGCGTAAAAAGAGGAAATGATAGTACATCAGTAGACGGTTACAGTACGCTAAAGATTTGGAAAGTATAAAAGAGTTAAACAATCTTACTGATGATGTGTCGATAGGTTTTTGCACATTTAGTAGATTTATTCGGGATATAAACCTAAATTCAAACTTGTGAATTCGTGGGGAACACTACTTGGATATATAGGTAACCCCTGAAATCTCGTTTGAAAGGTCTCTTAATCTGATATACTAGGTCTTTATACTCTATGATGTCTGGGGTATTATTCCGGGACTTCTGCTGAACGGTAGTTCTGACCTAGTCCTTGGCTAATACTTGCTTCAATGCTTGAAACACAGCATTACACCCTCAGCATGCTGAAACAATAAAATTGATATATGCTGCTGTTGTAAGCAAAAAGATCCTCTAAAGGGGACACACCGAAAAGTCGAAGCTGATATCTCTCTGTGTATACGGAAGTATCGATCTGAGATCCCTCGGCCCTCGCATACCTAAATTATATACAGATATCATTGTAGTATTCTCACCTGTAAGACTGATTATTGGGATTCTGGATACGGGAGTATATTCAAGAGGTGGGACACATGAATGATCTATGTTCTTAATTCATCTAAATCGTATCCTGAGTAAATTGAAATTTGTGTGAGAATTTAAGATGGATCAGTATATCGACAATCGAAGTAAATTGTTTAAGTCTGAGTATGAAATGTAGCTTAACGGTACTTGTGAGACAAAAACATTTGAAAATTTGAAAAAGTAAAAAACATGATAAAAAAAAAAATTGAGTTTTGCGTAAAAAGAGGAAATGATAGTACATCAGTAGACGGTTACAGTACGCTAAAGATTTGGAAAGTATAAAAGAGTTAAACAATCTTACTGATGATGTGTCGATAGGTTTTTGCACATTTAGTAGATTTATTCGGGATATAAACCTAAATTCAAACTTGTGAATTCGTGGGGAACACTACTTGGATATATAGGTAACCCCTGAAATCTCGTTTGAAAGGTCTCTTAATCTGATATACTAGGTCTTTATACTCTATGATGTCTGGGGTATTATTCCGGGACTTCTGCTGAACGGTAGTTCTGACCTAGTCCTTGGCTAATACTTGCTTCAATGCTTGAAACACAGCATTACACCCTCAGCATGCTGAAACAATAAAATTGATATATGCTGCTGTTGTAAGCAAAAAGATCCTCTAAAGGGGACACACCGAAAAGTCGAAGCTGATATCTCTCTGTGTATACGGAAGTATCGATCTGAGATCCCTCGGCCCTCGCATACCTAAATTATATACAGATATCATTGTAGTATTCTCACCTGTAAGACTGATTATTGGGATTCTGGATACGGGAGTATATTCAAGAGGTGGGACACATGAATGATCTATGTTCTTAATTCATCTAAATCGTATCCTGAGTAAATTGAAATTTGTGTGAGAATTTAAGATGGATCAGTATATCGACAATCGAAGTAAATTGTTTAAGTCTGAGTATGAAATGTAGCTTAACGGTACTTGTGATTTGTCTTTAACTGATATGATTCTCTAACGCATACTCAAAACAAAAATATTGTTTGTAAATATGTTTGTACATATTTCTTTACTGTTTTATGTTTTCAGAAAATACAAAAAGATTTTGATTTCTGCTTTATTTTCGACAACTGATGTCTGAATGCTGAGTTTTAAAATCTAAGTATGCTGATCGTGTTTCTAAAAATAAAACAAGTTCATTAATTTGAAACTTGATTTAAATTCAAAAATTTCGAAAACAGTTTGTGATATCTCCAAGGTCATTAGTTTGGACTTGGATGATAAACTGTGAGGGAGTTGGATTCTTTAATATTGCCAAATCTATACAGTATGTTGATAGGGGGAGTGTATTAGAGAGTTTGATTGAAGACTCAAAATGTTGTTACTCATAAATGTTTGAGAAATTGCAGATGTTAGTCCAGACTACGATCCCGAGAGCAGAGTCTAAGGGGGAGTCTGAAGACAAGCTGAAAGATAGGAGGAGCTTGTAGCTGAAAAGAGAGGTGTCGATCCCTAAAGGCACGGAAGCTTGATGAAAGGGGGAGCCTGCTGATGATAAAGTTGTTGATATTAGAAAAGAGAAGTGATGGATACTTAAAATGTTACAATCTGAATGAGAAGGCAGAATGATCAAGACTGAAGAAGGTGTCATAACAGAGATTAGTCACTAAAGACTGCGTCAATATCCGAGGGGGAGTCTGTTAGTGCACTACGTCTATTGACTTCGTCTTGTATCATGAGATAGGATAAGATATCTAGTGCACGAGATTCGAGATATTGTAAAATGAAAGATTTCGCTTCAAGTGAACTTCAGACCAGTTCAAGCGAAATCACACTCATTAGATTTCGCTTGAACCAGATCTGGTTACCTTCAAGCGAAATCTTCATCATTATATATAGGGTTGTTGTCATTTCACTTGGTACGCAACTTCTGAAGGTGTAACGAAGTGCTGCCGGTTTTCTGTCAGGTTGTAAACAGTGTTAAAAGCAATATAATTGACAGATTAAAGATTACAAGCTGTATTCGTGTCCGATTTACTGATTCCGCCTTTAAACTGGATGTAAAACTCTTCGGAACGACTCAGTCGGGTCAAACAACGATCCAACAATATTGAAATCTTAAACTGATCGTAAACTTATTTGTTTTGAAGAAGAAACTAGGTAAGAAATAGGAGGAATTGGATTTGCTAAATGACTTGTTTGTTTTATTAATGCAACAGCAGGTGAGAATATTCTTTTTTTTATTGAATCATAGAAGATCTGCAAACAAATTACATCAGCAACAAATACTTGTTGTTTTTAGGTTTTTTAAGAATATATACATATAATGTGTATTGAATGGTTTCGGGATGGGTAATGTAGAGTTTGTATGGTTATCTAAGCTTGTAAAGGACCATCAAGTTGTAGATAGATCTTCAGCACAAACATAATGTTGGACCTTTTTACTATATCATAACTTCCATTCCTGCCCTGTTTTTTATGTGATCTTTATTAACAACATTTCGGATTGTTTCAACATTATGATGTTATTTATTGCGTGTATTTTTATTCTAGCTGCTAGCAGGTGGGGATGATGGCCGATCATGGGTAATGGGTAGGTGGAAAATTAAATTAGAGAGGTAGAAAAGAAATAATGATTTGCGAGTGGTGATTTTTTTTGGTGTGTACAAAAATAGATGTAAAATAAGAATAGAAGTAGGGCTTGATCATTCATCCCACGTATATATGGTTTTGAAAAATAAAAGAATTTTCTTTTTAAT
Source organism: Helianthus tuberosus (assembly GCA_030545235.1). Lineage (NCBI taxonomy): Eukaryota > Viridiplantae > Streptophyta > Magnoliopsida > Asterales > Asteraceae > Helianthus > Helianthus tuberosus. The sequence continues at coordinate 59,876,701 of CM060375.1, forward strand.
TTTAATATTTATCGCTAGATTACTTTTGATGAGGACATAGTAGTGTCTTTATTAATCCTAACTATTCATAAATAAATATTTTACAAGTATATTGTTTCTATCAAGTGATGGATTTCATTAAATCATAGCATATGGAATAATTAAAGTAGAAGTTTAAAAGTGGAAATTTGAATTCACTCTAGCATGATTAATGTATTTAATTGTTATTTGAGAATTGGGATGAAAACTATTTATCCCTATTTAGCGCCATTGTCGCAACACCACTTTCACCATCATTCGCACCACCGTTTCTTCCCATGGGTTGTTTGTCGTCGACAACAAACCACCACAACTACTCACTGCTACTATCGTGCTTCAACTAATTAATCTTAAAATTACCGTTAAAAATTAAAAATTATCTCGTTGCGAAGCGCGGGTGCGTATACACACACGCACACACAAATTATATATGGTTTATTTTTATCATTTATGGTTTAAATTATATTCTCATCCTGCATTGTCATCTCCGCCGGAAGGCGCGAGTTCCGCACTATTATTACTATATAAAAGTATTTCCTATGCACAAAATGGTAAATTCTCATCAAATTTTAAGATGACATATGAAGGGTCAAGTTAAAATGCCTAACTACGAGTTCCTCGCCGCAACTACGAGGCAACAAAACAGACAAACCCGTCGCAACGCACGGGCTTTCCCACTAGTATATATGTTATTAATGACTTAAACCTTTATTCCCACACCATACACAATTTCTTTCTTCAAGCAAAGCGCCTTGTGTTCACTTCATACTCTTATGAATACGACTACATGCTCTAAGGAAGATTTGGAGACATACCATGAAAATTGCTCTAAGGAAGATTTGGAGACAAACAATGATAATGAAATTTGTTATCCGTAAACTAAAACAAAAAAAAAATAATAAAAAATAAAAAAGTAAAACCAGTATACTTTATGGGTAAGAAAAAATTACTTTAGTGTGGAGGGACTTGTATGTGGTATATGATTATCTTTTATTAAGCAACTAGGTTAATGCCCGGGTAATACGCGGGCTTCAACCAAAACCATATTATTTACTTTGAAATGAAATATTGTGTACAAATACATACATTGGAAGAAAAAAACAGAAAACTATTCAAATGCTGGAAATTTTTACATGCCGCTAAAGCCATGAAAACAATAAAAAATGATAAAAAAGAAAAAAAATAATCTACACACAAGTACAATAACATATGTTTGATGGTTGTAGGAATTAATACGGCTTTTAGCACAAGCGCCTTAGGCGCCTCATTGATGAACCTCTCTCGATTGATGATCTTAAGAAATACTTCCACTTTATCAACGATTTGGCTTTGCAGATGTTTGATGAGTGGCCTACACAAAAAGTACTGGTTCTTAGAAAGGCATCGACAGTAAGTCGCCAACAACCATATACACAGCTATTGCATGACTGATACTTGAATACACCATACATTACAAACAACATGTATTATTTCTAAATAAATAATTAAAAAGTTTATAGAGCAGTAGCCAAATTGTTAAAAAGCTTTTCTAAGTCTTCAAAGCACATGGGATTGAATTGGTCTAAATATGTCAACCTTGTAAAAAGTGGTGCAAGCATAGCTTGCAAAAAGAGAATAAAAACACAAGCCCCGTGGCTGAAAAAAAAACTACACCAACCCCATATCCATTGTCAACATCCATTTCACCCAAGTTTACTCAAAAACACCTTTTCATGCTTAACTAATCTTGTAAATTGCATCCAGTCGACATTCATGCTAAGGCAAGAAAGAGCAGTTCCCTTTAAAATGGATTTTCAGATCGACTCCACTCCCGAGTCTTAGTTTTAAAGGCACGCTTGAGTTACCAAATTTCAACTCGTACTCCTAGCTTTAACACTAATGAATAATGAGTCATGCTTGCTGGAGTTACCCAATTTCAACTCGTACTTCTAGCTTTAACACTAATGAATAATGAGTCATGCTCAGGTTCATTAATGAAACCCATTGTTAATAAAATTTCCCCGGAATCTAAAAAGTTGTACCATAACATATCTTGGATAACCGAGAAAACCTATCTTGAATACATATTTTTAAATATAATATTAAAAAGTAAGAATATTGAATAAAGGCGTAGAACAATGTTTCATTACATACAAAAAAACCTACCTGATTGAGAATAAATAGGGCAACAACCAATTGATCTGATTCATCTTCAACAGGAGGATCACTTAACTGTAAAAAAAAGAAACAAATAGCACGATATCAACATCACTAAGAAACGTATGGAATGCCAACACTAATGGATACTTCTTCACACATCAAGGCCTAGTTGCTTGAGCTACTTAGGAGATTATGTTATGACACACTGTCAAATGTCGAAAAATACCATTGAAATATAGATGAAAATAAGGATACTTACGGTTAGCTTAATGTACATGGCTTCTGAAGATTGGAGGTTAATGAAAAACTCATCCCTGCCTTGTTTTTTTACCTGAAGGGATATACAACCATTGATTAATCCAAAGTTGCGCAAGTAATCTTAAAATTCAACTTCTTGTATATCAAAATCTAAATGCAATCATTTAAACATGTTGAACTATGAAGATCATGTGGTGAATTATCAACAGGAACTTCCTTTAGCCTATCCCATGTTACCCAGCACTCTGTCCCCACTGCTCTTCACCCATGTGGTGAATATCCGCTGCACCAAATAAAAAAAATCATAAAATTCTACTACTCAGTGTTGTTTTATGCATATATATGTAAACAGTTTAAATATTATTTATTGAATCTTACCTAGCCTCAAAAGTATCGGTGTGAGAATCCTAACTGAGCTCTGCATCATAGCTTGACATGACAAACCCAGCACGACCATTGTGTAAAATGAGATGAATAATGGTAATTTTAACGTTAGAAGTGTATAGAATAATGCACGTGAGTACGTAACTATGCAGTCATTAACAGAATTGGGTTTTCTAAAATAAACCTGAACCACTCTTCCACCGTCATGGCATCCGGTTGGGAGCATATTGAAAGTTGAAGTACTCAAACCACACCTGCAAAGCCAAATTACATGCAATGTCTAAGTCGTTTATGGATCCATTTACATACCCCAAAGCTTCCGAGAGTGATAATCACCAGCATCCTTTTTTTCCGCTAGCTTCTTATGTTGGCTGAAAATAAACTTAAATACATTGATTACGTGAAAAATAAAAAGTTTGATTGTTTTTATAATCATATTATGCATACTAAATCACTTTCAAATAAAAAAAATCAAATAAAAAAGGTGTGTCGGCGACCCACAACCAGCCCATTTTGTCAATAAATCTACTAAAATTTAAAGGGGTATATAACAAACCCTATGTGTGTAAAATAAATATAACAAATTAAGGTTTAATCATCGAAAGATTGCTAAATACGTGAAGCAGGAAGCTAGATAAACATATTAATCACTTGTAAGATCCTCTATAATTGACGGCTTCATGTCGATGATATTAAAACATTGGTCACTAACCTCAAGATTCCATAAGTTTATCCTAAGGTCATCCGCAGAAATAAACGTTTCCTCGTCACTATAAAAAGTTCACCGAAGTCATATCAGTAATTAAGTGTCACAAAATGAAGTGATATAAACAAAGGTACCAAGTGAACTGTTTTACCTATTTATAGAAATAGAGTTGATATTATAATCATGAGCGTGTGCATACATCTTCCAGCATCTTGCAAGTGCAACATCCCCGACATTTTGCGCCTAAACAAAATGAGATTCATAACGCATCAATTTCTATTCAGTTTCAAGTTGAAAATACATAAAAATGACAAATTAAGGTGAAAAATAAAATGAAGATATAAATTAATTAAAATTAACAAATTAAGGTTTAATCATCGAAAGATTGTTAAATACCTATGTGTGTAGGGATACAATAAATCTACTAAAATTTAAAGGGGTATATAACAACACCTGAGCTTTCCTTTCACGTGTAGGGATACAATAAATTTGGCTATATCACTGGAAATTATTTAGCCTCGTCCATTTGCATAAGGTGGATATACTGGTCTGCAACATTAATATGTAAGAAAACATTTCAAATCAGACAATATTGTAACTAAATATCTCATTGTACATGTTTTTCATCACAAACTAATGGGTTAACGAAGATGAGGATATTTCATATATAAGTCTGCCACAACGTGAGAACACGTAATAATCTAAAGGGCCAATCACTTGATTTCCATACACTTTATTCATTCAAAATTTCAAAATAACCAGGGCATTCATAATGACCAAAAACTATAATAAGTAAATATAAATAATCTAAAACATGTTTTCGATATGACCCGTTGGACTTAAAATTACCATCTCTACCAAATAAAAATAGAAAACTAAATGAAATTTTCTCCAATTCACGAAAGCCACTTTAAAGAAGATTACAAACACTTCTGTAATAACCAAGAATATTAGTCAATACTATGTAACTAAAACTAAACCCAGTTACATGTTTACATATAGCCACTTCACGATAGCCTAGTCAAAATCCACATATATTAATTTCAAATTCCCAGATTCTACACCAATTTTGTAACTAAAACTAAACCCAGTTACATATTTACATATATACTTCAAATATCATTAAAGATTCAGAAAAGATATATAGCTTGAAGATGAAAAAACGCTAGATGCGAACGAAACCAAAACAAATCATCATTAAATGTTAAACAACAACCAAATCAAGATGATAATTCGAAAACAGTAACCGCACATACCGGATTACGATTTGAAGATGGATTGATCGTTGTCGCAGACGATTGACGATTGAGAGAGATAAAGAGGAAGACGAATTTTGATCTAGGGTTTGGGTTTAGAATCCGGATGAAGATTGAGAGAGAGGATCAACATACTGATTTTGAAAAAAGAAACGATGATTGTTGACTGAGATCCGGAAGAGGTAGACATCAAATTTAACATCAGAAGATGAACAAATACAGATTAAGTAAAATACTGATAAAGTATATGAAACGAACGTCGGAGCAAAGAAATTACCGTCGATTATAGAATGTATTGAATTCTGGTGAATGAAGATTGAAGAAGATGATATTGTCGCCGATGATATGATGATTGAGAGAGAGAATGATGAGATTTAGGGTTAATTAGGGATTCTTATGAGAGAAGCTACTGAATCGGGTATAATTGAATGAGAGAGAGATTATGAAACTTACCAAAGAAGCTTGCCCAATCCTTCAATTCTAGCTATGCCACATGTATTGCCACATATGCAGCTGAGTTGGCTTAAACCAATAGGTGACATGTGTCCCCCAATGGTTTTGTTTATTATATATATAGATTCATACCACATGTTACTTATTTTAAAATTATCATCAAAACCTATAATTTAAGTAAGCAATTGCATTCTCTAAATTTATCTCTCATTTAAAAAAAAACCCATACCCCTTTCTCTTTTTTGGGTTTTTTACATATCACCTCCTCCTAAGCTGGCCTATTACATATTTCCTCAAACAAAAAAAACAATTACATATTTCCCTTCCCTAATCCATATATATTACATAATTCCCCTTTTCATTAAAAATTACTCTCAATGATAACTATTTTACCCTTAATGAACTATAAATGAATATTTACATGTTTTCCTTTTCTAATATCATCAATCAATTATATATTTCACCAAATCATGTAGTATTTCCTCAGTTGTTCTACTTGCTGCATACAACAGTCAAAATATAAACACAACCGTTCACCCAAGTGTCGAACCACGAAAAGTACGGTGAAAAATGTTATTAGATTGCTTGTTGTTTACGATAAAGATTGAAGTAGGGGTGTGTACGGGCCGTTTTAGGGCTCAAACCGAACCAAAACCAAAATTTCAGTTTTAGTTAAATTAAATATCAAGACCTAATGTAGCAATAATCACTTTGGATGCACATCTGAACATTATCCAATTCGCACACCTTATCAGACTCACACCAAACTCACACACCCAAATCACCTTGTTGCTCCTGACCTCCTATTTTGTTTTTTAGCAGAATTGAAATCACCATGAGCTGCAAAACCAAATCACAGGTTTAATTAACCAAGTATAAGGGTCAAATCATAAGAATAATGAGAGTATTACAATTAAAAGTAAGGACACAAATCATAAGCACCAACAAATCATACTTGTAAATATGAATTTATGAAATAATGAATGTTTCATTCACTTTTATAATAAAATGATACACGCATCAGGAACCCTAAACAAACCAATTTTATATAATAATAATAATAACAACAACAACAACAACAACAATAATAATAATAATAATAATAATCAAAATCCCAAGTACAAAAATTGTCAACTAAATAGACTATTATTGAAAAGTCTGATACAATTGAAATAACTTAGAACCCTAATTTCGAGATGGAGGTGAATTGCCTTCTGACCCAATTTACTTTATTGGAGAGATGAGATTTGAAATTTTATATTGGAGTCATTTCTATTTCTTTTGTGTATGCTTGTTTCAGAATTGAAGAAGCTAAGAATCGAACCACTTCCTCTTTCAAAAATTTAATCAGAAGAACCCATATTATTCAGATTGCAGCAAAAAGTTGATTAGGGGTTGTTCAGAATGCAGCGCCGATGAACCATTTAGGGGTTGTACCAGTGGAAGAAGAAGATACAATGGTTTGCAGAGGAAGATGAAACCAACTGATGGATTATGTTATTTACAAGGGTAATTGGGTAATTTCTAAAAGGAAATATGTAATTGTTTTTTTTTTTTGAGGAAATACGTAATAACTCAGTTTAGGAGGAGAAAATATGTAAAAATCATCTGTATTTTTTACTATTTCTTTTTTTTTTTTCTATTTACAATCTTAACTACTAACAGTTTTGTCTTAAGTCCATCTAAATCTATTTGTAACTTATTTACTAAGTTTTCTCTGTCCAAACAATACGTTTGCACCAAAAAAGTCCATCTAAATTCTATTGGTAACTTATTTACCAAGTTTTCTTTGTCTAAAACTCACAATACTATATGCAAAATAAACCCAAAAATATGATCAATAACATAAAATTAAAAAGAGAACTTGACGAAACAAATGTGATCCTTACATACATTCTGATCTTTTGGTTGGTAATTTGGTATATAGCCGGTGACGGATCTAGAACAAAATTACAGGGATAACGTGTAGGAATTAGGTTCACCTTTTGTAAAATATAATTACAAAATATATAATAACGAGACTCTCGTTATTCGTAGGAAATATCATAGTACAATATCGGTTGCAATAACTAAATAAAAATATATAATATAATTATATATACCAATCTTGATTCAAGCCGCATCTCTGGTGGGTCCTTCACGCGTACTTGATAGCATCCTAGACTTGAGTATTCATCATCTTGAGTCTTGAAAAATACTCCTTGACTGCAACAAAGAGAACACTAAAACGTTGACGATTTTGGTTGAGGTACGTGTTCAACACGCTTCCCTTAAAACAGATTTCGCGCCTCTACTAAAGACGACGCGTCTGTCTCCCAGGGTACATCAGCCGAAGCAGTCTGTACTGCCGAAAATGGCCACATGCCCGAGGTTACACCGAATAGAATTATAGTGTTTGAACTTGTGGATAAATAATGATATGAAGGTGTTGGAATCGAGTAGAGAAAACTTATCTCTCTATAATTCCCAACATATGGATGTTCAAGTCTTCACCACTTCTCCAAGAATTCTTCATACATATTATCTTTCTCTTGTAGTTTTCTCATAATTCCAATGAGTCACATAGCCTACCATTTTTTTACAAGAGTTGTGTGTTATGAAGAGTTTCTCTTAAGTGGTGATTTTATTAGAGACATAAAACTCTAATAAAATTTTCACTTAATTAGTGATTTAATTAGAGCCAAAAAAACTCTAATAAAAGCTAATCAAGTGATATAAAACTCTACTCAAGAGTTTCACCATATGAAGGAGTTTAATATGTAATTATAATTTCACTAAATTATAAATTAACTAAATATCCATTCACTAATTTTCCCAACAATCCCCCACATGAATGGAGATTGTTCAAAACACATAAAATTTCCAATGGAACCTCGACAGTTGAGTTTTGCATACGATAGGTAGGTGTTACCCTTTGAACCTTCGCTCATGAAATGCACTTAGCCCACTAGCTCTGAGTAAATCTCGATGTCTTTGAACTCGTCTGCCGTTTGTGTAGACGACAATACACTTCACACAAGACTCTCCCTAGTCGGGTCATCTCCTCATAGTCGTGTCCAATAATGGTCGTGGAACACTTTCCTGGTTCTGCGAGAGCTCTAGGAATTGTGCCCTCAATTCCATTCGAAGCGACTCCACTTCTCTCTAACATAGGTGATTCTCCTTAGATCATTAAAAGCATTGTGGTTATTGTGATCTATCCAAATCAATTACCACATATTATGCTTAGCCTCACACTTGTCACTTTTAGGAATGGACTAGGAAGTTTATTAATCTTTATAATAAACTACCTTATTAAATGCGTAGGGTTATTCCCCCACAGTGACCTCGCTTATTCATACAATTAGGTTTTCCTATTGAACTCAATTCTTGGGATCTCCAGTCTACTGAGTTAGGTTTCCATCGTATGAACTTCATTTTTCAAGGGCTTCAGTCCCATTCCACAACTTGATCTCTAATAAACCCTCAGGTTGTTGGATCCATAACATTAGCAAATAACTTTGCGTATTTGAGATCAGTTGTCATGATGTGTTCTTAACTCGTAAGTTAATTTTGCCTATTGTCAACTTCTAAGACTATAACCTCAGTGGCCATCTGAATCTGGTTATAACATATGTCTTCGTAAGATACGTGTATCATTTAAGGCAAACACATCTCCATTATGCACTACGACCTTTGTGTCCTCCACTTAGTCGTCTATTTGCAATGTTAGATTGGATTACAAAATCCTTACTGCTAAAAACAAATGCAAGACACCCCCCACATTTAAGTGTTATTGGATAACATTTAGATGTGTTAATGAGAACCATTTCTACATACCCTTATAGGGTTGTTTCTTAAATGGTTCCTCCCCCACATTTCTTGCCATTTGATCAACATTTCCGTAACACCACTTATGGCGACATTTATACACATATGATTGAACAAGACCAACCTTATTGTATCAGTGAATTCAACTCATATTGCATTAGCTTAGACAAGCTTCCAAGCTGACCAAAGCAACACATGCCATTGTCATAAGTTTGTCACCAACTTAGAATAATTCTAATTTAATATCTAGAATAAGCTTAGACAATGAGTTCTCCTCATTAGCTTTTCAAACAAACTTTTAAAAGTTACATGTCATTTCCTTATAATGAATGAAAATTCCCTCTCAACTTTGTCCATACACAAATTCTTTTTGTGTTCATACACATTTGAATGTTTAGAGTTAATTAGTCTCCATCAAGACCCATAATTAACCAAGTACTAGTCTAGCATGCTTTAGACTACAATACTTTAGCATGTGAACAGAAGATGCATCATTCTGATTCTTCACAGCCCTAAGGATATCATAATATCACTTTGCAACATTCATCCCTTGTTAAGACAAAATAATGAGACTTATTCATAATCCTAAAACATCAATATTTAGGAAGGTCTCACAAATTATTGTATATAGCACAAAGCTAAATTTCATCATTCATTTAAGGAACATAACTTGTTTACCTTTGATTTCCAACGATCTACCATTGACTCATAAGTACTTAAACATAAGTCTTAATCCAAGTCACTTGGTGAACACATTCATCACCAACAAGATGAATGTTTCTCGTCTACAAACACTATTATGTGTGAGATAGAGTCAACTAGATCGACACTCAACAACATGACATTCATAATTTTGCCATAAGTGATTTGCACACATCTATTGTTATTCATTAGGAGACATGTATATTTAGGATGCTCTCCCAAATGAAGGTAAAATCTCCATATAGATCTAACAATAATAAAGTGGTAAACGCATCTACTTATAAATCTCGCAAGATTTATTAAAGGTATACAATAACATATAGTACTTTTACTTTCATATGTTAGAAGTCACACTTGTGAATTTTCAATGACTTCTAATGAAGTATGTCGACATGAATGTCGTTAGTGTATTTCATCTCAATACACTCACTACTTTCTTTCATTACTCACTCATGATGTGGTTATACATTTGATGTTTCGTCTTTGACTTTTAGTCAATGTAACAACTCTCAAGTTGTTTATATCTAAGTATTTTCATGTATCATCTATTTAAAACCATATTCTTTTAAGCAATGTATAACCGGCGTTATAATTATTTTCCACAAAATAATTTATACATCACAACCATTAGTGATTTATTTCTTTGTAAAAAATTGAATGTGTTATCCGAAGATATTGAACACCAAACAATAAAATACATTGGAAACTAAATCATAAGTGTCAATCACTTTTGAAATTTAAACGGAAGCATAGACAATATGTAGACATCAAATAGCAAAGTGCTTTTATCTTCAACACTTTATAATCTGATCGAAATCTTCTCAACAATATTGTCCCATGGCATGTCTTGAGGTACTCCCTCAATAAGACTCCATGCACTTGTAAGTACAAATTCCCCATTTCATCTTGAAACTTTAAACTTGGACAATTTTGCTCAAAACAACACCAAGTTGTTACAAATACTACATTTAAGTAGTAAACTTGAACAATTAAATTTGTTCACAACAACACCAAGTTGTTTTTCACCAAATAACAACCACCAGGCTGTTACTTTGTTCACCATATGCTACTTCTAGTAAGAGTAGCGAACCATTTGAATTATTAATGTTATGCAAAACTTTGTTTTAAAAATAATTCAAAACAGTTTCTTAGTTTTGCAATATACAATACTAATAATATCAATTAGGGTTATGAAAACATAGATCAAACCCAAAATATCAAATGGTTTTATATTGTTTAGTCTTACTACACATGTACTAAACATTTTCTAACACGCATGTTAGAAAAAAAAAATGTTATAACAAGTACATTATAGAATCGAACGTTTACATAAAACGTTTTTCAAAGATATAGTTTATAAAATAAACCATTTCTCATCATTTTTAATGCACTTATAGGCAATTAAATGTTTACATAAAACATTTCTGTTCATTATGAACAATCTCTAACCTCGTATTCGTGATACACATTTTCTAACATACGTGTTAGAAAATTTAAGTCATTTTATATAAAACATGACAAATTACAAATTAAAGTTGGTGATAAAATCACACACAACTACACCATCACTTTATGGTGATTTAATTCTTGTATTCTTACTCTTGTATTTGTTTTTTCAATCTCATCAAGTTAGGCACATAGCTGTAACGCCCTAAATCGTTTTAATCAAATTTAACGCAGCGGAAAACACATACTAAAAATTTCTTTATAAGTTATTCTTTCTTTCACCTAAATACATTAATCCCTTTTCATAATTTAATTAAAAACTAACATACGTATATCGAATTAAGGGACCACATACACACCCACGTACAATCCATGTCTTGACTCGATCTTCAACCACGTACACAGCTTGAGCAAGCATTCATAAACCTGTACAACCTGCAGTCACCATAACCAATTACTTCATTAGCAACCGGTGACATAATATATATATATATACTTTAAAAACGTGCATAATCAAGCGTCAACGTCTCTTATTCCCGTTCATATAAGTCCATTCGTCCATCCATTCGGACACTCTCGTCTGACTTCTATACTTAACCTTCATTCTCCATTATTAGTATACCTGCATTTCCATTTCATTCTTAACAGAAAACAATTAGCATCATTATACTTTCCTATCCACTTTCGACTCCTTTTTCCGTAAACTTACCTATTTACTTCCATTGTTTAATACTTTCTCACATGTATAACAATAATCATCATACTACAATATATTTTACATCTAAAGTGTAAGTCCGGGATTTACTTACCTTGTGCGTCCGTAATTGCGTTCGCTTACTTGAGTCTCCTTAGTCCGTTAGCCTTCCACGTTCTCAACCATCTTGACATGATTCCTATACATTCATGTCATTACATTCACATTCTTATTAGCATATATGCTTATACATATGAACAACCATATCAAATTCACATCTCATATATGACCTTCGTTAATCCATTCAAACAAGCATAAAGCATACTCAACATCATCCCTACATAATCTTCACATGAACTATATATGTTTACCCATTACTAGCATACAATTTCACTTATTATTGTCTTTTAGACATTTCATCAAACACGTGGTGTGCGTACTACTTCCTAGGCACCATGTACAACTAGTTTATGCATAATCTTCCAAGTTCACTCATATTTCATCAAATCTTCTTACTAATCAACAAGTATCATTTAACACCTAAACATCAAACATATCAACACCAAATTTCTTTCAATTCATCTAACAATAGTTCATCCTAACACAACATAATTCATGAATATTGGACATGTTGAACACTCATGTCATCTTAATCACCCAACTAGTGGGTTTACATCCTTAAACATCAAATTAGTCAAAATTATGCATAACACATGTTCCCTATGATGATGTTAACACATATTCATACTTAATTTCATACAATTTCGTGGATTAATCATAACCCACTTCATACAAGATCATCAAATCTAAGTTTTAAGACATACCTTATGATCCCCTTGCTTGGGTGATCATTAATTCACGTTCGGTTGTGAATTTAGACTTCATTTACCCCTTCAATTTGAAGGTTCTTCAAGAACTAGGGTTTGAACCCTTGTTCTTTCTCCTGGACATCGATCCAGAACACACACACGTGTGTGTGTTTGTGTGTGTGTGTGTTTTCTTTTAATTAAACATCTTTCAAGTTGTCCCACTTTGGTCCCTCATGTTTCGTTTTAAATAAATAAGGCTACTACCCTTCGTTTAATACCAACGACATTAATAATCAACTAGGTTAATTATTCCTAGTTAGCATTCATTCACGGGTTCACTTTTATCCCCTAACGGCATTTTACCCGTTCCTTTATATTAACCGGGTTTAAATTACCAAACCCATTTTTGGGGTGTTACAATAGCCTACTTTTAATACAAGAGACATGGGGTGGAGATAAGTCTCACTTAATTAAAGATTTTATTAGAGACATAAACTCTAATAAAAACTAATAAATTGACACGAAACTCTCCTTAAGAGTCACTTAATTAAAGATTTTATTAGAGACATAAACTCTAATAAAAACTAATAAATTGACATGAAACTCTCCTCAAGAGTTTATCTTCCATATGAAGAGTCTAGTAAATGATTTTAATTTCATTAAATTCATATAAATACCACACCATCACTTTATGGTGATTTAATTCCTTGAAGCCAATCAAACATCAACTTCAATGTATGACATTTTATTTCTAAATCATACAAAGCATTAAAACAATGCTACAACAAATTGCTTATATAAAATGTTTACATAAAACATTTCAAAGGATTTGTATTTTAACCATTTTTAACAATCATGTTAAAATGAAAGAAATTCTAACGCGTACGTTAGAAATATTAACATTTCCACAAAATGTTAATTCGACTTGCTAAAAACACATATATGGTTCAAATAAATAAGTCATTTCTAATACACACGTTAGAAACTAAACAATTAAAAAATTGCTTCCAAACTAACCCTTTTCATGAACGTTTCTAACACACATGTTAGAAGACAAATGATTACAAAAATCATTATAAGACTTATTTGTTCATATCAATCAATGGGTGGATGAAGAGTCTACTTTAAATAGAGACTTAATTAGAGACATATAAAACTCTAATCAAGTAACATAAAACTCTTATTTAAAGACATAAAAAACTCTACTTAAGAGACTTTAACGTTTACCAAAAAACGTATGGTTTACACCAATAAGTCCGGTCTAACACACATGTTAGAGAAGTTAACGTTTACAAAAAAACGTATGGTTTACACTAATAAACCCGATCTAACACAAAAGTTAGAAAAATTAACGATTCCCAAAATCGTTTCAAAACCAAAAGTTGGAACCAAAACTATTCGTTTTGTACCACGGTATAGGATTTAAGATTGTATCTCAATCTCAAAAATCCAAACACAACAAGTTGTACTACATTCATACTTCCCAAAAAAATATATTTATAAGATCATAACCTCTAAAATATTTTTTTTATTCTATTATAAATCCTTTCATAAACCCAAAATCCTTATAAATAAGGTTTTTAAGATTGTACTAACAATCTCACGAAATCTGTTTTAAGTTTGTAGGAATTAGGTTCACCTTTTGTAAAATATAATTACAAAATATATAATAACGAGACTCTCGTTATTCGTAGGAAATATCATAGTACAATATCGGTTGCAATAACTAAATAAAAATATATAATATAATTATATATACTAATCTTGATTTAAGCCGCATCTCTGGTGGGTCCTTCACGCGCACTTGATAGCATCCTAGACTCGAGTATTCATCATCTTGAGTCTTGCAAAATACTCCTTGACTGCAACAAAGAGAACACTAAAACGTTGACGGTTTTGGTTGAGGCACGTGTTCAACACGCTTCCCTTAAAACAAATTTCGCGCCTCTACTAAAGACGACGCGTCTGTCTCCCAGGGTACATCAGCCGAAGTAGTCTGTACTGCCGGAATGGCCACACGCCCAAGGTTACACCGAATAGAATTATAGTGTTTGAACTTGTGGAAAAATAATGATATGAAGGTGTTGGAATCGAGTAGAGAAAACTTATCTCTCTATAATTCCCAACATATGGATGTTCAAGTCTTCACCACTTCTCCAAGAATTCTTCATACATATTATCTTTCTCTTGTAGTTTTCTCATAATTCCAATGAGTCACATAGCCTACCATTTTTTATTATGAGAGTTGTGTGTTATGAAAACTTTCTCTTAAGTGGTGATTTTATTAGAGACATAAAACTCTAATAAAATTTTCACTTAATTAGTGATTTAATTAGAGCCATAAAAACTCTAATAAAAGCTAATCAAGTGATATAAAACTCTACTCAATAGTTTCACCATATGAAGGAGTTTAATATGTAATTATAATTTCACTAAATTATAAATTAACTAAATATCCATTCACTAATTTTCCCAACATAACGTTCAAAAACCTTTTTACCTTACTTTCATACAATGTAAATAAAAATAAAAACAAAAACACGATAATAAACAAACCGAGCTAAGCTTATTTAAACTTGTTTACGAGCCGAGCCCGAACCTAAAAATAAGCTTGTTAGTAAACGAGCCCGAGCCTGAGCTTCACTTACCGAGCTCGCGAGCCTAAACGAGTCTATTATTTATATAATTTTTATTTAATATACTAATTAATAGATAATAAGCGAGCCTAACCCGACCTGGGTTCGAGCTTAAGAAACTATATATGAGCCAAGCTCGAGCTTTGAGAATAAAGCTCGTACCGAGCCGAGCTGGTGCTCAAGCTCTCATAAGTTAATCGAGTTCGAGCACAAGCCTGGCCGAGCTTGGGCTCAACTCGGCTCGTTTGCACCCCTAGCTTTAATATATCATTTTTATTGGGTTTTTAATTTATAAACTGTGTAGTGGGCTTTTAATAAAATTTTGGGATGATAAAGGTGTTGGGCTTTTTAAATTTTGAGTATCAGCATAATTTTATTTCAGAGGTAGCACAATATAAAAAACGTAACAAAAAAATTGCACTTCGCCAGAAAAATTGAGGGGTAGCGAGTGCTACCCCTAATAATACACTACATCCGTCACTATTATATAACTACTACCTACTCCCTGATTATCAATTGTACACACCTTTATACCTTTCTCATTGTCTCTAAGATCGTTGGAACCTCGATCATCGAAGTCATTTAGGTGGTGTTTGTTTTTTGGCCAGAAGCACTTCTTGCCACTTATGTCTGCGTCGCGCAGACGCGCGCAGACGTTTGAGTGCTGCAGCTTGTTTGTTTTCTCGCAGACCTTTCATTAAAAAGGGTTTGCGAGACCTCTTCTTGGCACAGACATTGACCCATGTCTGCTCACCTCTTCTCACCTTCTCCTCTTCTCCCTCCAGACACCACCTCCTCTGCCACCACCTCCACCTCCGCCGCCCACCTCCACTCCGCCACCACCTCCCACCCCTCAGTCCGCCGTCGAAACCCCCAAATCAATGAACATCATCAGCAACCCCCAAATCGAAAACCCCCAAATCGAAACCCCCAAATCAATGAACATCATCAGCAACTTACCGGTGAGACAACTCGAACCCGCTGCTCACCTCTCAGTCCGCCGTCGACTCCACCGCCGCCACGTCGTCTCCTCTGTCGCTCCTCCACAGATGGCGTCGCTGGAACAGATGATCGAGAGGGAGAGTGTTGGAGCTAATGTTTGTGTTTGTTGAGGATATGGAGCTAATGGTTGCGACGGTGGTAGATGAGGGCAGAGAGAAGAGTGGTGACGGTGGTGGCGGTGGTGTAGTGGTAACGGTGGTAGCGGTGGTGTAGTGGTGACGGTGGTGGTGCTAGATGAGGGCAGAGAGAGATCGAGGGAGGAGAGAGACATCAGTGTGTGTTTTGTGTGTGTTGTGTGTGTGAGAAGGGGTTTTGTAGAAGTAAAAAACAAACCCTCTTCTCCTTGTAGACTGCAGACATTTGGTCCACCTCTTCTTCTGCAGATGCCTGCAGATGTGGTCCGCAGACTGCAGACCTTTTCCCGCAGAAAAAACAAACAGCACCTTAGTTTCACCAACACCCAAGGAGGCCCTTGATTTGTAGGTTTCATTATATCCAAGGAAGATATATGGAAAGGGATGTGATTGCTCTAAGGGTGGGGGAGTTGATCTTTCAACTCCCATCGTCTTCTGTAACCAACAACCAATTACAACATGTTAACTCATAAGTAAAAAAGTTATTTAATAATTATTTAAATCAAATAATTAAGATATATAAGATATAGTTTCAATCTATAACATAAATAATAAACTATTTTTTACACAAAGTAATGTAAATAACTAATAAGTAAAAAAAAAAAATTATGATTTTATAATTCAAAACATAATTTTATTTTTAGGTTATATTTATTCAAATTCAAATATTAAATCGAGTCATTTAGTTTATTTTATCTTAAATAATAACAATTAGATTTTTCACATATTTATTATGGGTTTGGGCTTTTGCCCAACCCAAAACACACAAGACCCAGCCTTATCGAGGAAGAAAAAACCGAAAGATTGGTGGGTGATAGTTGAAATTGAAAAACCCTAAAATTACATGATAAAAAGAAACGAAAGATTTGTGGGTCATAATTGAAAAACACAAAAGTAGGTTGTCAAGATGCAAAATCCACAAAAGGGGGCAAGCAGCAGCAGCAGTAGCAGCTGCAGGTTCTTCTAGTTGAACGACTGTAATGTAATCTTGACTTCCCCTTTGAAGAACTCTTCAAGAACCCTAATAGGTAATATCATTATCTTTTCTTCTTTTTTCGTTAATTGATTGATTATATCGTTTTTTTTATGGTGTTCTGGCATAACCCTTTTCAAATCTTGGTTTCTTTATGGTCCTCTGAGTTGGGTTGAATTGAATTGAGTTTTTTCTTCAGAAATTTAAAAACTTTGGGATATGGGTTATTGATTTTGCCTCCTTTTGTTTTGAAAGTCTTTGTTTTGGCCTCTGGAAGTTATAAAGTTCCAAAGTTGGTCTTGTTTAAGCCCTTTTTGGTGGGTTGATGTTTAAATTGCATAATAATCTTGATTGTATGAACTACATAGTTGTGTGCACAGTGCAGAGTTTGATTTGAGAGCAGACCTATGAGGGGGGATTGAGTCATAGGACTCATAAGTCGCTTAATAAGTTCTGAAATAAGTGAACTCACAAGTCACCTTCATTATAGGGGTTTGCTAAACCGTAAACGTACCTCGCCCCTAAATTTTTCATCGTACTCCCTGTCTGAAAACGTTAAATCATTGGATCTTTTTTTACTTTTAGCACGAAAAGCGGGCATGTTAGTGATTTGACAACTTCAACAGGGTATAACATGTTAAAATGGAGGGGTGGACATGTTTAGCACAACATTAATAAAATGATACTCTTGTACAAAACCTGTATACTCCGTATAGTAGGAAATATAGGGGATCACTAACATAGTCTGAAATCGGTATCTTAAAGTAGGATAGCACCCTTTGTCAATAGCGAGCGTAGCGATCGCTATAGCACGCTACGTAGCGTATAGGTCTAGGCTCGCTATTAGGGTTGTAGCGATAGACAGCGATAATAGCAACAGTTTTTTTTTAATTTTATTTTAATATAAATAGCAATTAAATATGGCTATAAATAGCTTGATTTTAGGTTTTTGTTAAATATACATGTAAAATAGCATACATACCAGGGTATTTTGATATAATATACATATAAAAAAATTTAAATTTTTTTCTAGCGTATCGCTGTTTATAAGATAAGTTGCCCGCTATTTATCGCTTTTCGCTATGTAGCATATAGATACCTTATCACTATTTGTCGCTATTCGCCATTAACAACTATGCTGTAACTTGAAGACGATGATTATCTTCTTGACGGTTCGTCGGTTCCAAACTTCATCATTCTAGGATTTATGTAAAGCTTGAGTTAGATGTTGTACACTTTTGTTTATGCTTTAGAAGATATAATGAACTGGCTTTGACCTAATTATGAATTGATTTCTTGCAGCACAAACTGAAGATTTGTAATTTGCTATATTTGTATTCCTAAGATGTCAGAAAAGAAAATTATAGCTATATGCCAGTCGGGTGGCGTGTTCCAGACTGAAAAAGATGGTTCCATGACATATAGTGGCGGGGAGGCTTATGCTGTTGATCTAGATACGGAGACAAAGGTGATCGATTTTAAACAAGATTTAGCAGAGACATTTGGATATAATGTTGATAACATGTTGATCAAATACTTCCTCCCTGGAAACAAGAAAACTCTTATCACGATATCCAAAGACAAAGACCTTAAACGCATGATTAACTTCTTTTCTAATGCTGATCAAGTGGATGTCTTTGTCATGCCACTTGATGGTGGCACTGCGGCTCCAAATGTCTCCAACACGCCTGCTAGTAGGTATTTCAACCGTTCTTTCCTTTTTGGGAAATCATGGCAGTTGTTTATATTCCCAATATCATATGTCGTGTTAATGTGGTGTCAAATAATGAGTATTTGCTAATCAGTTTCATACAAGTTTTAACAAAATCGATTATTTAACGGAGGAGCAAAAGTATTTGTTTACCCCTCTCTTTAAGAAAGTTTAGATACTTCTTTTTTTTTTATAGATTTTTCGTTGTTAATATCATGAAAAATAACGTTTCTCAAATCTTGAGATACTGAGTTATCTTAAATTATTTATAAAATAATGTTATAAACACCGAAAGGGCGCTATTGCTCTTTTTTTATTTAGTACTATTTTCCTTGTATAGTTTCTTAAAATAAACAGTGGGATTTCATAGTTTGGTTTGATTTATGAGTTAGTTGTCATATTCCATAGATACGCTTTAGTAATCTAAAACGATGTTGTTTTTGATGATTTTATTTACTAATTAGTTAAATAATCAGAATTGTCAAACACTCGAACAACTAATTATCGGATTATTACAACTTTAAAACACAGAAGCACATCCAAACACCGTTTCTGATGATGTAATATTGCATAATCAGCTTAAAAGCTCACTTCCAAATGCCACCTCAATTTGGATACTTCTTGTATTCTAACAAAACCTTAATTGCAGGTCGAGCAGGACAACAGTATCTGAAGCAGTTGTTCTTGTATCAAGCCCTGTTGGAACAAGCCAGACGGATAACGACCCGGATACAAACGAAACTAATCCACTTGATATCGTTATACAAAATGAAGCCGCACCAGTGTCATTTGCATACGGTTCAAATTGGGAAAACGAAAAACAACATAATAAAGCTGCAATACAGTGGGAAAACACAATCACGGGTGTGGAACAAAGATTTTCTAGTTTTGCCGAGTTTCGTGAAGCTCTACATAAATTCTCTATTGCCCACGGTTTCCGTTACAAATATAAAAAAAGCGATAGTCACCGTGTTAGTGTCAAATGCAAAGCCGAAGGTTGTCCGTGGAGAATATATGTGTCAAGATTACCGACGACTCATTTAATCCGCATTAAGAAAATGAATCCGGAACATACGTGTAACGGAGTTGCGGCAAAAGCGGGTTATCGGGCCACAAAGGGTTGGGTCGGGAACATTATAAAGGAGAAGTTAAAGGCTACCCCGAATTACAAACCGAAAGATATCGTTGCCGACATTAAACGGGAATACGGCGTCCAGTTAAATTACTCACAAGCATGGCGTGCAAAAGGAATTGCGAAAGAACAACTTCAAGGTTCATACAAAGAAGCTTATTCTCAGTTACCGTTCTTTTGTCAGAAAATAATGGAAACGAATCCCGGGAGTTTAGCTACATTTGATACAAAAGAGGATTCGAGTTTTCATCGGTTCTTTGTCTCGTTTCATGCTTCGATTTCCGGGTTTCAACACGGCTGTCGTCCTTTAATCTTTTTAGATGATATACCTTTAGACGCAAAGTACCAAGGGACTTTGTTAATAGCCACTGCTGCTGATGGTGATGATGGTGTTTTTCCATTGGCTTTTGCGGTAGTTGATGATGAAACCGATGATGACAACTGGTTTTGGTTCTTATCGAAATTGAAATCAGCTGCCCCGATATCTCAACCGATCACCCTCGTTGCGAACTTCACAAAAGGGTTAAAAGACTCGATTGCTAACGTGTTTGGTGGGGAGTGTTTTCACGCTTATTGTTTAAGATATATCGCTGAAAAACTTAACGATGATTTGAAAGGTCGGTTTTCACACGAAGCCAGACGTCTCATGGTTCAAGATCTTTACGCTGCTGCATACGCACCAAAGCTTGAAGGTTTTGAACAATACGCTCAAGATATTAAAGCTATTTCACCCGAAGCATATGATTGGGTAGTGAATAGCGAGCCACAACACTGGGCAAATGTGTTCTTTGATGGAACGCGGTATAATCACATGACGTCTAATTTCGGACAGTTGTTTTACGATTGGGTATCCGATGCAGTTGAGTTACCGATAACTCACATGATTGATGTGTTACGAGGTAAATTAATGGAGTTAATTTATACAAGACGGGTCGATTCTAACAGATGGACTACAACTTTGACGCCATCAATGGAAGAAAAGCTTAAAACCGAAGCTTCAAAAGCGCAATCGTTCCAGGTGTTTCCGTCGCAGAATAACATATTTGAGGTTCATGGTGATTCTGTTGAGATGGTTGACATTAGTCAATGGGATTGTAGCTGCAAAGGGTGGCAACTGACTGGACTGCCATGCTGTCATGCCATTGCGGTTTTTGAGGGCATTGGTAGAAACGTGTATGATTATTGTTCTAGATATTTTATGGCTGAGAGTTATAGGAAAACATATGCAGAGTCGATTTATCCAATACCTGATGTGGAGGGTCCGTTAGATGGTGAGGACATTTCGGTAATTGTTACACCGCCTCCTGCTAAACGGGCCCCAGGTAAGCCAGGTAGGCGAGCTAAGTTGAAGCAGGCTGGGTCGCTGGAGCTCATTAGACGACAAATGCAGTGTAGCAAATGCAGGGGTTTAGGTCACAACAAAAAGACTTGCAAGTATGCCTTTTTGTATCTTTGTTTGAATTTTTTTTATAAATATGTATATGTATATTTTTTTAATTTGCAGTTTATCTGAATGAGTCGAGTTGTGTTAAACAGAGAGGGGGTAGAGACACAGGACGCATCGTCAAATCCGGAAGTTTTGAATCAAGAGGGGGTAGAGACGCATGAAGCATCGTCAACGCCTGAAGTGTTGCCAATTCAGATGGATGAAGACACACATAGATGACTCATCGGCCACGATACATGAAGTCTGAAGGTTGTTGCATATAAATAATTAGAAAGATATTATTGACATCGAGTTGATGCAAGCGCCGAAATCTTAGTTTAGGTAGTCATATGACGGATGAAACTTGTCTTGATTGTTGGATATATAGTCTTGATCATAATTTTGAGGGTAACCTTGATCAGCCAATCTAACTTTCTGTTTATAGCTCTTGGTTCTCTACTTTTCCTCGTGTATAACTTTCTTTTATATTAATATAATAAAATATTTGGGGAAAGTTCCTGTACAAATAAAGTTAACGTACTAAACGTACGAATAATATGAAAAAGCAAAAAACACAGGGTGACATTTTTGTAATTATCTGCTTGTAGGGTAATTATTAAAATTACTCTACAAATGATACTGTAGAGTAATGTAGAGTAATTTTGATCTTATAGAGTAATTTTGTAAAATGTTCTTGTAGAGTAATTTTGATCCTGTAGAATAATTTTGTAAAATGTTCTTAACCCCCAAAACACCTAAAAAAAACCTAACTAAACCATAAAACTAAACCCCATAACTAAATGCTAACAAAATGACTACAAGCTAAAAACTAAGCCATAAAGCTAAACCCCATAACTAAATGCTAACAAAATGACTCTACAAGATCAAAATTATTCTACAGGATCATTTTACAAAATTACTCTACAAGATCAAAATTACTCTACAGGATCATTTGTAGAGTAATTTTGAATTGTATGTTTTTTGATAAACTTGCAGAGTAATTTTGATTTACTTGTAAAGTAATTTTGATGCAGAGTAATTTTGATACACTTGTAAAGTAATTTTGATAATTACCCTACAAGAACAAAATCACTATAAGAACATTTTACAAAATTACTCTACAAAAAATCAAAATTTCTCTAAAGGATCATTTGTAGAGTAATTTTGATAGTTGCTGATAATTACGAAAATGCCACCGCGTTTTTTTTTTTTGTCTTTTCCTTCAGTTCGTACGTTTTGTACATTAACTTTATTTGTATTTGATGTTTTATAATAATATTTACTCCACCGTTTTGGGACATGTTCATGGATTTTAAAGCCATTACATATGTAATATTATATATATATATATATTATATTTTATATATTATTATTATTATTTATTTATTTATTATATTAATTAATTTATTTTAATATTAATAATAGAAAGCAATTAATAGTGTTTTTAATATTATAATAATATATATATAGTTTTTTAGTACTTTTATTATTTTTAATATTATATATAGAAGCCAATGAATAGTGTTTTTAATATTATAATAATATATATAGTTTTTTAATACTTTTATTATTTAATATTATAATAATTAAAGGAGAAATTTTACAGGGTAGCAGTCAGGCCTGTTATGTTATATGGAACAGATTGTTGGGCTATCAAGAAGACACAGACGCGCAAGATGGATGTAGCAGAGATGAGGATGCTGAGGAGGATGTGTGGACACACGAGGTTAGATCAGATAAGAAATGAGGTTTTTAGGGAAAGATTAGGAGTGGCTAGTATATCGGAGAAGATTAAGGAGGGGAGATTGAGATGGTTTGGGCATGTGAAGCGGAGGGAAACGGCGACACCAGTTAGAGTAGTGGAAACTCTTACTGTCGAGGGGAGGAGAGGAAGAGGTAGACCCAAACTGACATGAGATGAGCAGATTAGGCATGATTTAGTAGAGTTGCATCTTTCTGAGGACATGGTCCAAGATAGGACTTCGTGGAGGCGTAGGATTAGGGTTAAGGACTTCTATAAGATATTGCAGTAAGGTCTTAGGTGTATTTTAAGGAGGTAGGTTTTTCTTACTCTTTAAGGGACTTTTTCGGTGATTGCCTTCTTGTGTTTATGCCTAAATGATGTTGTATGCATGCTATTATACATGATTTAGATTATATTGTGTCACTCGGATCAATTTCTTGGTATGGGGGACTTCTTATTTCTATATTCTTTGACTTGGTGTATTGGTTTGTTGTTCGTTTTCGAGTCGAGGGTCTCTCTGGAAGCAGCCTCTCTATCCCTATGGATAGAGGCAATGTCTGTCTACATCCCAGCCTCCCCAGACCCTATAAGTAGCTTTGCTATTTGTGGGATTTACTGGATATGGTTGTTGTTGTTGTTTATTTAATATTATAATAATAATTATTTCTTTACTTCTTAAGTTGGATAAGCTTTGTGTCAACCGGTACTTGTATCGAAAATACATGTACGGTCTGATTCATTATCGGTACATGAAGGTAAAAACCGGCAACAGACTGGTACAGTTATCGGTACATGAAGGTAAAAACCGGCACCAGCCTGGTACAGAAAACGCTAAAAGTCGGTACCAAAATGATTTTGAAAATCTTTTAGTTCGGGAAATTTGGTACTTCTACCCGATACCATTTGCTCATCTCTGATCATCGGTACCGTACGAACAACAACGGTATCGTTCAACTTTTTTTGTTGATTTTTTCAACTTTTAATGATTTCTTATTTTCAGTTTCAGGGGTAGTGATGAGCTCGGTGCCAATCGATAACAATACCGAAAATACCAGTTACGGTACCGTTATATGAAGGTAAAAACCAGTAGGAGCCAAAAGTCGGTATCGAATTTGTACTTAAGATCTTTCGGTTCGGGAAATTCAGTACCGGTACCCAGTACCATTTGCTTATCTCTGACCACGGGTTTCATACGAACAACATCATTACCATAAAACTTTTTTGGTTGATTTTCTTTCGGTTGTCTTTTAGTGTTTTTTTTTCTATATTTTCTTTTTATTCTTGTCAGCGGTTTCGTGCGCAACGCTCTCATAGTGATTTCAAAACACATGTAAACACAGACTAAATAACAAAAGAAGTTCGTCGCAACGCGGCAATCGTGAAAAAAACTAGTTAAAATGAAAGTTATAATAGAATTCTAAATATTACATATGTAAAATAGGAATTCTATAAGAGTTCTTATAATGAAATTATATAAGTCTAAATGTTTATGCATGTAATTAGGTGGTGTTTATTTTTCTAAAAAAGATCTACGCAGACTTTTCTATCTGCGTCGCATTTACATTGCCAGCAGACTGTCTGCACAAGCTTCTCTTGTTGTAGACTTAGCCCAACCACTTCTAATGTCTTCAAAGGTTTGAAGACGGTTAAACACCACCACCACCACCACCACCGTCTATCACCACCGCCATCACCGTCCACCACTACCACCACTGTCCATTACAACCACCGTCTACCGCCACCACCGTCCACCACCCACCATTTCCCCGACACTAAAATCAGTAAACTGGAATTGGAGATGGAGTCATGTTTTTTATTGAACAACTATTAAAATAGAAAGTAAAGGGCCAACAGAAAACTAGTCCCAAAATTGCAAAATAACTTTACAGTCTTAGGGTGAAGTTTTAGAGTTAACACTAGTATATTTGTGAACTGGGTGAACAAATTTTAGCAATTGATTTACATCATCAAATCGTAAAATACACTGACATATTTTCATCATCAAATCCTGGCTATTGATTTATATTTGTCTATACACTTATGTATTGATAATCAAGGGTTAGGAACCTAACCTTACACTTTTAAGTGTAAAGTTGAATGACAATGTTTTCGTTGATTAACATATGACCATCGTTCAAAAGAGTTACGATAATTCTATATGCTTGAGAAAAAAAGTTAACCCACCAAAAAAGATTCTACCTTCATTATAACATCTTAGTATGTTTATGACTAGTTGATTTGCACCGCGCTTCGCGGCGGCATTTCAGCCGATATCAATTTGGTTTGTTTTTTACCGGTACGATACAAACATTCGATATAGCAATCACCACACGTTTTACATCGATCGAAAAAAAAAAAAAAAACAAACATGGTACCGGTATCGATGTTGTTTGGATGATATAGGTTCAGTTGGTCACAATATCGATATTGTTTCGCTGACGGAGTTGTATAAATGGAATATTATCAAAACCAAAAACCATAAAAAAGAATACGGGTACCGCTACCGATGTTGTTTGGTTCAGCTCGGTACAGTGCAGTACAGTGGTGATATGGTGGGTTAGTTTATCGAAACTAAAAATCATAAAACTAAATGTCGGTGCCAATACTGATGTTGTTTGGTTAATTTTATGTTCGATACGATAGCACATGGAATCCATTTTCAATAAGATTGACCAATAACCATAAAAATGAATATCGGTACCGATGTTATTCAGTCGGTTTTCCGTTCGGCATGGTAGCGGCGCAACATCCATTTTCAATAAGATTTATATCGGGATATTGGAAAAAAAATCAAATATAGTTGCGTCTTTGGATCATTTTTTAAAACTTAACGTACGCAAGTTATTAGCAAAAATATCATATTATATAAAAGGTAAAATACTATTAACAAAACTAAAACAAATACTTAAAATTTTATTTACAAAAATGGTCCTTCGTGCCGCGACCAAACAAAATCGAAACCAATTGAAAAATTTCTGTATCGGTACAGGTTTTATTTTTATTGTTTTTGCTTTCGATAAACTGACACCGTATTGCTACCATATTTTACCAAACTGAACCGAACAACACCAATACCAGTATACATTAATTTTTATGGTATCCTGTTTGATAACGGATACTTCGATCATATGTTAAAAGTTATATAAAAATATACTTAAAATCAAATGATGTAATAAACCAATATAATATCAAACCTTAGAAAAAGTCGATATTAAAAAAATTGAAGCACTATTCATCGTTTCTGTTAATATCTATATCCGTCACCAGTTTCTGTTAATATCTATAATAATATGTATTATATAATAATTGTTTGGTTCTAACCTGTGCCAGCACACTGCCTATTTTATATCTTACAACAATGATTTGAAGTAATTTCAGTGTGAAAGACTTGAAAGTCCGATTAAAAGGCGGCCTTCCTTTTGCTTTCCATTTTGTCATAAACTAGGTGATGCCCCGCCCGCGTTGCGGGGCGATTGCCGAACAATTCTCAACCAATTAAAAAAACAGTATTATAGTTTTGATAGAAATAAAAAGTAAAAAAAATGTTAAGCAGCTTTTTGATACGATTTTTAGCTAGGGCAAAGTCATTTTTATTTTTACTTGGGGGAAAATCATTTTTTTTCCGAGGGTAAAATCCTAATTTTTAGCTAGGGGAAAATCATATTTTTAGTTTTCATGGGGGGCAAAAACGTAATTTTGAATTGAGGGTGATATCGTAATTTTGAACCGAGTGGAAATTCGTAAATTTTAGCTGGGGGCAAAAGCATAAATTTATTTTGCACTGGGGGCAAATACGTAATTTTAAACTGTGTGCAAAACCGTAATTTTAAAGTATAAAATAATAAACTGGTGTAAATTCGTAATTTTGAGCTGGGGGGGGGGGGGCAAAATTTTATTTTTAACCGGGGCGAAAACGTAATTTAGACCGAGTGTAAAATCGTATTTTTTTACTGAGGGCAAAATCGTATTTTTTTAGCTCTGGGCAAAAGGGTAAATGTATTTTGAAGCTGGGGCAAAACCGTATTTTTTAACGGGTGGCAAAACTTTAACTTTAAAGTGGGTATAAAATAATAAACTGGTTGGTACAATGGGTATTGCTCGCCGCCCATTTGAACCAATGGCAGAGAAACATAATTTCGGGGCAAAACCGTAATTTTAAAGCGTGTATAAAATAATAAATTGGTTGGTCCAATAAGGAAGGGGCGACCGCTCATTTAAGCCAATCGCTACAAAACACTATTCCCGCCCACGAGAATTGTATATGTTGAAAATGAAAATGAAAATATTTTAACATTTTTCAACGTCAAAGTGGATTACAGGATTTGAACTCTTCATTTAATGGTTTAAAAGAAACACGTTACCACTAGAATGCTTTAATCTTTTACATGTTACTCACAAATTCTAAAAATATATTTTTTCACACCAATTTATACTTTGCCCACACTATTTCCCCGCACACTAAATTCAGTAAACTGGATTCAAACCAATCACTAGCGTCGTACGTATCAAGTCACCACTCCTCGTTGGATGGTCCAAGGTACATTACAAGGAAGTAAGGATTAAGGAACACACATGGCACTTCATCTGCTAAAACGTGTCACCACCTTAAATCTTCTCTCTGCCACGTGTATCTCCACCGCCACTCTTCACGTTCATCTTCTTCAATCCTTTTGCCGCCCCCAATGCCTATATAAATCATCTTCTACACCCTATATTCCTCAACTTCCGATCTAATCACTCACACAATACGTATACACACTCAGAACAATAATATTGCTTGTGGTACTACTACACACGAAACACATTCGTGTTATCATGTCTTCTAAGTTTAAAACCACTGTCGTGACCGTGGTTATTACGGTGTTGTTGCTGGCCGTTATCTGCAGCGGCAAGGCTACGACTGATGAAATTAAGTTTGAGGATGCGAAAACGAAGGCGGCGCGTGCTGGAGACGATGCGGTTGAGGCGGGGAAAAAAGCGAAAGAGTCGACCAAAGATAAAATATCTGAAGGCCTTGCCCTCAGTACTGATGAGGCCAAGGATGCGGGGCGTCGGGCATCTGACGCCACCGTTGATTCAGCCAAGTCCGCCAAAGACAATATCACCGGTAGTTTCTCTTTATCTAAATTAGTTTCACAAAAAAAACATGACTAAATAGTAAGCAATTTCTCTTAACATGTTGTTTTCTCCACAGAGACATTTTGTAATTTTATTCATAAAAAATGTGGTTTAAAACCGGTATGTGAGCAGTTAATAATGAAATGATGATGTTAAATGGGCAGGAACTGGAGAATACACTGCGGATAAAGCTGAAGAAATGAAGAACTATGCTGGTGAGAAAGCAGGAGAACTGAAGGAAAAAGGTTCCCAGACAGCGGAATCCGCAAAGGAGACGGCGTACGAGAAGGCGCAACGGGCGAAAGGAGGCACAGAATCGATTAAGGATGCCGCCTACAATAAGGCGCAAATGGAGAAAGACGCTGCGGGATCAGTTAAAGATGCGGCCTATGACAAGGCCCGCGACGCAAAGGATACTGCAGGGTCCGTGAAAGAGGCGGCCTATGAAAAGGCCCGTAGTGCAAAGGATGCCGCAGCGGCTGCTGGGGAGTCCGTTAAAGACGCAATCTATGACAAGGCTCGTAGCGCGAAGGACGCCGCAGTGTCTACTGCGGAGTCCGTTAAAGACACGACCTATGACAAAGCTCGTAGCGCTAAGGACGCGGTGGGGTCTGCTTCGGAGTCCATTAAAGATGCCACCTATGACAAGGCTCGTAGTGCAAAGGACACAGCGGGGTCTGTGAAAGACGAGACCTACGAGAAGACTAGAAGTGCGACGGAAGGCACGGAATCAATGGCGGGGCAGCCTAAGGATAAGGCGTGGCAAGCTGCGGAGAAGGCGAAGGAGGTGGCAGCGGAAAGTGGTGAGGAAAGCATGGAGTGGGCAGAATGGGTGAAGGAGAAGGCGAAACGCGGATTAGAATCAGCGAAAGAGGCGTTGGGGAAAAAGTACGACGAGGCCGCGGAGCCGCATAGGCAGAAAGCCAAGGACTTCAAGGAAAATGTGATACTAGGTCAAAACGAAGAGCTTTAAGGCACATATAAAGAATGGAAGTTAGAATGTTGTTATGTTTGTTGTATGTTAACAATGTGGATTGAATTTTGTGATGGATGTATACAATGATAGTTTTATGGTTTTATGTTTGTTTTATTGTACAACAAGAAGTTTCTACTAGGAACGTTTTTAGTAGTAATCAACTTGAAGGTTTGTTCGAACACTAGTGTATTTCTCAAGGTTTTTTTTATTGTTTTTACATTAGTAAAGTAAGTTCCTGATTCACTAAACACTACATTCAGGAGTGGTGTGTGCTTTAAAGCAAAACATGTAATAAGTGGACGATACACCTACGGTGTCTGACACATCTAGACCAAAACTACTTTTGGCGAATTTGGTCACCTTATGCGTCATTGGTGGCTTATGCGTCATTGGAGCCGCGCATTATGCGCGGGATGCTTCCGCATATTTCTGCAGCCAACATTATCGCGGGATGTGTCCGTATGCATACTTCTGCAGCATCCAATAAGAAATGGACATATGGCGATCCAACATTATCGCGGGATGTGTCCGTATGCATACTTCTGCAACATCCAATAAGAAATGGACACGTGACGATCCAGTGGGCCTAGACGCATAGAGAATAGGGATGTAGACCCATCCAATAAGTTGTAGCATCCAATAAAAGATGTGTAGTGTTCACTTTTCAACTTTTCGGAGATATGCACATCCCAAAAAACCATTATGTTTTATTTCAAAAACAAAACCAAAAAATACACCTTGACATAAGTGCATCATGTAATGTGAAGAAAAAGGTTGAAAGGTGTATCAAGGATCATTTTATTTCATCACCATCTATGAAAGGTCAACACAACCACTCAGTTCCCCTTAATTTTGTATCTCTAATTCTCTTCTGTAATAATTACATCACCAATAATTACTTAAACATCACCTGCTTAAGGACGCATGAATCGCCAGACCGTTTACCCATCACTACAACTCGCCGGAGACGGAGCCGGAGGCGTCTGCAACTCGCCGAAGATGACTGCAACTTTCAGACACATCCCGTACACTTCCAGACGCATCATCAGTGAAGAGATTTTCAAAGACGCATCTCATGGACTTCTAGACACATCCCGCGCATGATGTCCCGCTCCAAGGACGCGTGAGGTAGCCGAATTCAAAAGTGGTGTTGGTCATTGGAGACGCGAGCGTTAAGGTTTTGTGTTTTTAAGCTTTCGGAATTGGAGATGGAGTCATGTTTTATTGAACAGCAAACTCTATTAAAATAGAAAGCAAGGACCAAAAGGAAACTAGTCCCAAAATTGCAAAATAACGTCAACAGTTGCAAAATAACAAAAAAATAAATAAATAACATCATGAATTAATCTTATGGGTGGAGATAAAATATAAAGTTTATTTGGCTAAGAAGGCTAGGAAGTGATCTTGACCATCCATTTAGTTAATCAAGGGCTAAGATTAAATGATGGAAATTGAAGGAAAAAAAAAAGGCGCGTGAGTTTGTTTAGGGGCATTCTAGTCAATCCAAGACAATAGTTTATCTCTCCTCCAATTCTCCCCCATTTTTTAAACGTTAATAACTCTTTCATACGACATTATTTTTTTATAAAAAGTGCACCAAAAAAACAAGTGTTTTTTTATCTTTAAAACGAGTATATATTGCTATATTTTCAAAAAAAAAAAAAAAAATTTAAAAACCCAGTTGCGTAAAACGCAATAGAAAAACCCACAGTTACGTAAAACGCAATGAAAAAAAACCTAAAAAATGACATTTTTCTAAAACGCAATGCACAAAAAACACAAAGAAATGTCTTATTTGTAAAACGCAATGGCCAGAAAACACAAAGAAATGTCTTATTTCTAAAACGCAATAGCCTAAAAACCCAAAAGAAAATGTACTTTCTAAAACGCAATGGACTAAAAACAAAAAAAAAATGTGTTTTACCTAAAACGCAATGCACCAAAAACACAAAAAAATGTCTTATTTCTAAAACGCAATTGCCAGAAAACACTTAAAATGTCTGTTTTCTAAAACGCAATGGACTGAAAACACATAAAAAAGTGTTTTACCTAAAACGCAATACACAAAAAACACAAAGAAATGTCTTATTTGTAAAACGCGATGGCCAGAAAACACTTAAAAATGACTCATTCTAAAACGCAATTGCCTAAAAAAACAAAAGAAAGTGTTCTCTGTAAAACGCAATGGACTGAAAACACCTAAAAAAGTGTTTTACCTAAAACGCAATGCACCAAAAACACTTCAAGAATGCGTTTTTCTAAAACGCAATGGCTAGAAAACACATAAAAATGTTTTAGTTCTAAAACACAATTGCCTAAAAACACCAAAGAAAGTGTTCTCTCTAAAACGCATTGAACCATGACAATAGTTTTGCCTATGCTGTGAATTGTTTGTGATGTGAATTGTCTGAACCAATGCAGTTTACGAATGCAGTTTCCAGAGGCAATTTACAGAAAATTAATTTTTCTGATGCATTTTTATTACAGCTCAACCCCGGCCAGGGGCTGCCGCCCCTGAGACCCCGCTACCAGGGGCGCTGCCCCCGGACCCCCGCCAAGATCGTAAAACACAATGACTAAATCAAAAACCCAGATCGTAAAAATGAAATTAAAGAATTTATTACATGGATCGAAGTGATTTCTTCAACAATTGACGAATTTTGAATGATTGAAACACTTATCAGCGCTCAAATCGAACGGATCGAGTGATTATCTTCAAAATCACCGAAAAAAACGAGATTTTCTATGAAATTAAACTGGGTTTTCTTCAAAAAAGCTGAAGAACACGTTGATCGGGTGTTTGAATCATTGATTGGTGATGAAAATCGCACTATAATGTAGTGATTATTGAGATAGAAAATGAAGAAATGGTTGAAGATGGTGGGTTTTGAAAATAGTGGGTTTGGAAGTTATTGGGTTTTGAGAAGGAAGAAGAAAGGGTTGGATTGACTAAAATACCCATTTTCTTTATTTTAAATGTTGCCACATGTCCTAATCCTATTGCTTCCTACACTTCCTAGCCAAAATAAACTTCCTATTTGATCCTTTCCCTTAATCTTATATGCTATAATTTAATAAAGAGTAATCTGTCATTTTAGTCTCTGAGATTTGGGCCATTTTGCCGCTTTAGTCCAAATTTGAAACCTTTTACATCTGGGTCCCTATGGTTTCATTTTTTTTTGCCATTTTGGTTTCATCTTATTTTGCTATTGAGTGAGGACCTATTCTACCCTCCTCGATAGCCGTGATGCGTCGCAACGCAACGCATATTCGAAACGGAACTCGATTATCGCAATGCAAACTTGGAGATACGAATATTTATACGACCCTTTATGACTAATTATAACATATACATGAATGTGTGAATGAAAATGTGTAACCAAACTATCGCAACGCTTAAACGGACAAAACGAAACGTCGAAACACAATTCGCCGGGGACCACCGATCAAATGACCGTTCGATCGGATGGCCATCCGATCGGGTGACCATCCGATCGGATTGTTGTCCGATCGGATTGCCGTCTGATCGGATTGCCGCCCGATCGGATTACTGCCCGATCGGATTGCCATCCGATCCATGGCACTCCATCACCTTCTCTCCTCTTCACCTATAAATAACACTTGTCACATCACTTGAACAGCGCGCTCTTCAAGTGATGTGATAGCTCTCGTTCGACCAGCGCGCTCCAGACCCTATTTCGCTCGATTTCTCGCGATTCTTGTAAGTTTTCAACTCAAATCTTGTACTTCTATGATCTACACGCACTTCTTCATCATTTTCACCTTTGAATCTTAACTTTTAACCGTGAAATCAGCGCATTTGAGGTGTTCTAGGGTGATGTCATCATGGAGTTCTTATGAACTTCAAGATTTGGCTTCATTCCACCAAGAACAACCTAGATCTGAAGGATTTCCACATGAATAAACAATGATTTTGCATAGATCTAAACATTTTCAAGGATGAAAGGATTGAAAGATGGTTTTCTAACTTTCTTTCAACTCTTTTACACTCAATGCACTCAAACCGGTAGGACCGGAGCTCGTTCTGCTCTTCTACTCTTTCTTAGTGATGAGATAGTTCAAGACCTGGTTACTACCAAGGAGACAACCGATTTCGGGTTAAACAAGAAAAACCGTCATGAACCAGTAAACTGATCGGATTTGGGTGATTCCTGTTCGATCGGACGACTTGGGACTTGACGAAGTTCTGTTGTTTAATACGTTGTCAAACCGTCTTGAACAAACCGCAAACACTCAAAATAATCAAGTTCAAAATGATTGGATTCGTGGGACGGATTGTCGTCCGATCAGATTGCCATCCGATCGGATTGCTATCCGATCGAACTGCAATCCCATCAGATTGCACGTGAGGATTTAACACTTAGCGATTTTCAAACATGTTCAACGTTCAGGCAGTTCTATCGGATTGCCATTCGATCGGATTGCCATCCGATCAGATTGCCATCCGATCGAACCGCAATCCGATTGGATTGAACCTGAGCTTCCAAACTTCAACATTTTCAAAGAACAAAGGCTTCCAACGGATTGCTATCCGATCGGATTGCCATCCGATCGAGTAACCATCCTGCTGTGAACTTGTTCTCACTAAGTGTCTTGCCAATAGGATCGCTATCCGATCGAACGACGTGAAGGGTAGAGATATTTCTCTATTTTCAAAATGCTACAACGAAAACTTCAAAGCCGTCATACACAAACACATCCTTACCAAACGAATGTCAATCCAATCGAATGGCCATCCGATCGGATGACCATCCGTGACGTGAAGGGTAGAGATATTTCCCTATTTTCAAAATGCTACAACGAAAACTTCAAAGCTGTCATACACAAACACATCCTTACCAAACGAATGTCAATCCAATCGAATGGCCATCCGATTGGATGACCATCCGAACGGATTGACATCCGATCGAGTGACCATCCGATCGGATTGCCATCCGATCGGATTGCCATCCGATCGGATTGCCCCCAAACTTGGTCACCTCTCACCATTTTACGCACCGCTCTTCGCTTATGCTTATGCTATCGTTAATTGTTCAGGCTAATCACACTAGCGCTCCTTTCAATCCATTACCATCGCTGTGAGTATACTCGAACCCTTTTTATCGCGTTTTGGGTGTAACATACGTCTAATCAAATCAATCTAATCAAATACTTAAACTATTTATCACTTGCGAATGACTGAATTACATATTTACACGTGATGCTAGTTACATACGTGCTAGGACTTTTACTCGCGAGGTCCCGCCTTAACTAGTATAGTACTATAGCACCCGACGGGGTCTAGTTAGGATGAATAGCAATTGCAATCGCAACACGAGTGACTTAGCTGGTAGTATTTGTCTTGTATGTATGTTTGGTGTATCTCGTTTATGTAAGTGGTAATTCGCAACACTTTTATCTATTTACGCTATTCCATCAAAACTTGTATACTCGCCAATACTTTTGTATTGACGTTGTTTTAAAGCATGTTGCAGGTTTAGTCGCAGTCTACATCAAATCAAGCTAGGAAGTCTAGAAACACACCTAAAATCTAGGTTGTCAGATTTGTATTGTTTGAGAGAACATGAAATTCGTGACATCTTATGTGATTGTATTTGTTTGTTAGTATGGGATAATGAACGCATTAAATATTGTCGCAAATTAGTTGTTATGGATTCTCTTGAGCAATCTGATTAACCTAGTGCCACGCCCCGATGATTCCGCCATCGGTTGGGGTGTGACAGTGTGCAGTTGCATAAGTTCAGGGTTCTTTGTGGAAGTTTTAAGGGTGCTATGTGTAAGTTCTAAAGGCTGCGATCGTCTTGGTGTATTCTCTGGGGTTCTAAGTGTAATATGTTATGTGCGGAGATATAAAAGAGAAGTTGACTGATTATTCAGTCATTCTCCCCAAAATATTTACGCACACTCTTCTTGTTTCTCTGTAATTGTTCGTTATGGTTTGTTGAAGACGGTTGAGTTCTTGTTACAATCTCTCACCTGTATCACTATCTCTCACCTGTATCACTGAGAGATTGCTGTATTTCTTATAGATTGATCATTAGTTGATGATCATCGCTGTATTGTTGTACTATGTATTGTTTAGATCTCACAGTTGTGAGATCTAGGGTTTCTGGGGGGTAATCACTTTTGGGTTGGTTAAATAAGATTTTCGTCATGTTTTGTCGCTATTTCTTGTATTGTTTGTTAGTTCTTCAGTAGTTCATAGATCTGTGCCATTTTTACATGGTATCAGAGCTTGATAGCTTCTGTTTGTTTGTTTTTCTGTTATCCGCTGCTTTGATTCTGATCGTTTTGTGTTTTTTTGTTAGGGTTTCTGTTCTCGGAAACTGTGCTTGGTGTTTGATCTTCTCAGATCTGGTGTATCCGGTGGCTGGTCTGTGACAACTGTCACTCTTCCGTACATTCCGTACACTAATTGAACAGTAATCTGTGCTTTAATAACTGTGCATGATCTAGTTTACAAGACAAATGAATTCCTGATTATTGTTATATACATACAATGGCATTTCATGATTATCGTTGCTACATGCAACATGATATAGTTCTAATGATGCATATAACAGAATTGGCACCATTACCAGACAAACTAAAAATGCTGACGAAGTTCAGTACATAGACAGACAGTGTTTTGAGGCCCAGTATGAGCTAGAGACTACGTATTACACTAGTATAGTGTGTAGGGAAGTAAGGACCACAAAACTGCATTCCTAAGTGATAGTTTAAGTGCCCAAGTGCCTAAAACTCACCCAAAGTGTAGAATTCTGCATAACTCAGCAAAAATCAGCTTTTTAACAAGCTAGTTTCATGTAAAAATATGACTAAATGGTCCTGAATGCTTTCCTAAGTGTCGGGAATTAAAAGTGTCACAAAAGGATACATAAAGAACACTAAACGGTATAGTTTGACACTTTAACGAACCGGTATCTAAATGAACAACCGGACACTACCCGAAACACCAAAATTATACTAGAAGCACTATTTTATTATTTCTGAGCTAGTTATGATCCCCGAACACCCTAACACCCACTAAAAATATCAAGTAACTAACACTTATGACTAATACTTGGATTTGGACCCTAATTTAACTAGATGGTTGGAATTTACACTTAGACCCCCCCATATATAAGTGGACGGTCACAAGTGACCCCACCATGATCTTCCATGATCTTGCAAAGATCTCCTTAGATCTTCCATGATCTTGCAAGATCTCCTTAAATCTTCCATGATCTTGTTAGATATGGTTTGGATCTCATTTGATTTGGTGAAAGATTTCTATAAAAACCCAAAGACTAATCTCTTCTTTCATTCATCATCTTCAACCTACAACACACCTCCTTCCCTCCTCCATAAGTTACGGCCCAAACACCCCCCCTTAACCTCATCATTTTCAACCAATTCCCAAGTGTTCTAAGTATAATCTAAGGTGTAAGGAGCCTATCTAGGAAGGTTGCAAGCAACGGAACTTGAAGGACCTCACCCGATTGCTTTTATCCTCCACATTTGTCATCATCAACGTCAAGTGTTCTTCCCTAGCCTTGTGCTAGTAGTAAGGCCCTTATGATCTCTTGATCTTTCATATATAGTTGGTTAATAAGTGATGAACATTGTTAAACTTGATGAACATTAAAATACATAATCATAAATCTCTAACATAAGCTTATAAGCATATGAAATCTTGTTGATTTATGATTGTTTGCTTCTTGTTGATTGATTATTAGTGTTAGTAATGCTAGACATCATAAGTAACCTACTAGATTGTGATTAAACACATGATCTAGTAAGTTAAAGTGGTGATCTTGTGAAAGACCAAGGTCATCATGCTTTATGTTACATGAACTTGAATGATAAAAGTTGTTTTCACAAGATGATGATTTAAACAAGATAAAAGCCTTGTCAGTGGATGATCTCTAAAATAGTTTTCCAAAGGAACCAAGTTAAATAACAAGATTTGTATAAACATTGTTTTAAAGAAAACCAATCATGTTTCTAGTGTTGAAACAAGTATAAGAACACTTTGTTTGCAAGAAAAATACAAAAGGAATGATTTTTGGTAAAATCATCTATTAAGTTGTAAACACCTAAATCTTTCAAGAATGAGATTTTTAAGGAAATAAACACACTTTAAAGGGGTAACTAAACCCACTAAACATACTACCAAGCTACTACAAGTTTTTGTGAAAGATCAAGTTCATGTTGTTATGTAAATTGTATCGTTTTTGCACTTGGTAAGTGTAAGTTGTTTAGGGATTGTTTATGATGATTTTTGAAAAGAAAATGATTTGCTTTGGACACCTCCATTTTTAGAGGAAACTATGGCAAAATTTTCTAAAAATATAAACACTTGGAAAAATATTTTCTAATAAATATTTACAAGTGTATTTTGATCATAAGTTTTCAATATAAACTTTGCCATAATTTTTGTAACAAAAATACAAATATTGAAGGTTGGTTTTTGTAAATAAAAATGGGTGAATATTTGTATACATTGTGAAATAGTTATATTATTTTAGGGTAAAATAATATAACTTAACAAAATACCATGAAGTTTACTATCCAAAATAATACCAAAAATCACAAAGGGATAAATATACAAGTTACACACTTAATATTGTGAAATCAAACGCAAGAACGTAACTTACAAAATATTCCGGAAAATACCGTTATAAATATGTTTTTGGTAAATATTATTTTGGATACAAGAAATGAAAATATGATTTTCGTTATTATTACAAAGTATATCATATTTTCGACAAAGAGAAAATATATTATTTTTTTGGAAGTAAAAATATATTTTCTTAGAATATTTAGAAGATATATAATTTTTTGGGAAAAATATATATTTTCTTGAAAATATATTATTTTGGAAACTACAAATACAAGAATACGAATACACACGTATGAGAATACCCCCATCCTTGGGAAGGAAATACTTGAGAAGTATTGATACAAAAATATTGTTTGACAATTATTCCAAAAAATTAAATATAATTTAAAGTTAAAATAATTATTATTTTAACAAGAAATTATAACTTGGAATAATATTGGAGACATAAAAGAAACGTAACTCAAAACATGAATGCTAAGTCAATGCACGACCCGTTCATCTAATAGACCCTAGTACATTGTAGGGAGTCGTGTTTGCTAAGGAGATTTGAGTTACGAGTACCGAAGACGCAAAACAGTGAGTTCATGCTCCCCCTTTTCTCTTAACTGTTTTCGGTTTTATAACTCTCGGGGGTGAAATACATGTTACGAATGCTTAAACGGTATGAAATACTAGATCATGTGAGCATAGACTTAATATTGAAATGCCATTAATACTTAATTAGGGACGATGGTTAGATCTAACGGGTACGGCCGAGCCCCACTCATGGTCCTCGTGTGATCACTTGAGTGCTTCGGTGTCCCAGTAGAAGGAAATCGACATAGTCAAGGGAAATTGACATAGTCAAGGTAAATTGACATAGTCAAGGTAAATTGACATAGTCGAAGGGAAATTCGACATAGTCGAGGGAAATCGACATAGTCGAGGGAAAATCGACAAGGGTATAAGCCTACTCATTTCGAGTGCTCCCTATGTCCTCACATGCCTTAATGTCCTTGTAGAACATTTATTTGATATATACATAAATGCTTTTCATACCTGTTTCAAAGGAGTCTCTCAAAGGTTTACAAGATTACAAGTACTCACACAAAACACATGAACTCGCTCAACTTTTGTTGATGTTTTCCAAAATTACATGTATTTCAGGTGACAGGATGGATCTTGGGCGCGGGTGTCGTAACTAGAAGTAGACTTCAAGTTTAGATGTCATCCACCTTTGTTGGTTTGTAACCTAGTCGAAGGTTGTGTTTTAAAACTTAAATAACCGGTGTTTGTAATACTCAAATTTTATGAATGGATGAACATCGTTTTGATCATGTAGTTGTTTATTATGATTGAATGCAATGATATTAAACCAGTCACACATCATACGCTTTCGCAAAAGTCAGGGTGTGACAGTTTGGTATCAGAGCTTCGATTGTAGTGAACTAGGATTCCTTCTCGAGTCTAGACTACAATCACTAGAGTTCTCTCACAAAAACATTTTACAAAAAGGTTTTTCATTGCATTCACGTAAGCGTCAAGATCCATGATGTCAAACATTTTTCAAAGAAAAGACAAGGCAAGGACACTAGTAGGGAATACCCCAAAATAAGGTGCCAACTAAGGCATAGTCTACACGAGTTAGACTTACCAAAGACAAAATGACCCCCCAAAAGATAAACGAGAGTTATATGTGATATGATGCATCGAATTGCCTGTTTATGCTAAGTAACATATTTGTTTACTGATATATACATACGAATAAGTGTACGGAATAATTATTGACGTGAATAAGATACCTACGACTCCGAACTCTATTATTATACTTAACTCGCACAATGAAGCTATCGACCTCACATTCATTGCGAAACTCATGGCTGGAGTGATTACCAAACGAGATTCTAAGCTTGCTTCCGTAGGAGATGGCTGCTCTTCCCTCTCGATCGTGAAGGTGCCTGACCACGGTAGTAACGGTGAGGCAGAGGCGACAACCTTGAACAACTTCTTAATCAGCGGGACGAGATCCCTGCGGCTTTTGTGAAGCAAGATTGACGACACACCTGACCAGACAAGGAAGATGAAGTATTCATCTCAAAGGTGCCCCTCCAACTGCTAGGAATTATCCTTATTCCTATTTCATTTAATCATCGTGCCTATTTGCGCGTAACGATAACGAGTGTTAGCGCGTGGACCACCGCAATGGTCCTTTCCATGTCAGAGGTGTAAGGACAGTAGTGTCCCCTCCTTGGTTAATCATCTGCTTAGACGAGGGAAAATTGGGGTAACTGTGCAAGACAATTTATTATTACGGGGGCCCACGTAATAACGACTTGTAGTGCATGGAAATCCTGTGGACTCTGCGGGCCAAGCTAATGATCACTACACAAAAATAAACTCTAGGTGTTCACACCTTCATCTGGTAGAACAATACATAAGACCATTGCCTTAGCACTTTGTAAATTAGGAAACCTGTCTTGCCTACTTCGTGTCTGACACTTCTACTCGTGTACGAGAAGTTTGAGAAACGATATCTAAGCAAGTGAAGATGGATAACATTCAGAATGATTCAGTGACGTTACACTCTCTATCACCCCTACATAAACAACCCCCATCTCAGGGAAAGTATACCCTTCTTGTGAAGCTAAAGACCAAAGAGAGCTAACGTAGGAGGAAAATCACTACTACCTTATGAAAACTCAGTAATTGTAACCTCACTCGTACATTGTTGATTATATAAGCATGTGATATTCGGTGATTACATGATTGCTTAAGGAACAATGTGCCTCATAGACAATTATGGAATGTTGTCTAACTTACCTCATACCTTTTGACAGAAGAGAATGTCACACCCTGGCTTTTGCGGAAGCGTGGGTTTATTTTGGTGTGACTTCTTAATACCATAGCACAATCATAACAATACTATATGAATTAAAACACATGATAGTCATCCATTCAAAAAGTTACCACAACAACATTGTTTTAAAAGTCGACACATGAAACCAAATACAATCATGACATAATTAAAAACGTGTTCATACGACACGACAAAAGAATTGACTAGAAATACGGTTTAAGACTTGTAACCCGTCCAGGCAAGGGTCACACCTCCTAAACCTGGATGACATCATTATTCCCTACGCAGCTTGATGTGATTGCATACCTTGCCAGATCCATTAATTTCCTGAAATACATGTAGTTTGAAAAATCAACAAAAGTTGAGCGAGTTCATGTAAAAGTGAGTATGTATAAACCTTTGTAGTATGTATGAAAATCCCTGGTATGTAGCAATTAAGGAAAAAGAGATCACCATTGGGTTGCAAAACCAATGATATGTGTGAAGTGATGCAGGAAGACTCAAACCTAGCAGATTTTGGCGTCGGGCTCATAGTCACCACATGGTCAACTCAGCGGACTCAGGAGTGGGGCTCGCTACACCCAAATAGATCTATCACTCATGACCCTCGGTCCTACAACGAGGATTATTGGCCTCAAGTACCACCTACCCACTCACATGATCTAAGTAGTATACCCTCCTTAAGCTAACCATACCATGTATAAAAGTGTCTGTAATTACTGTAACATGTATTCCACCCCCGAAGTATAAAAACTGAAAACAGTTCAGAGAAAAGGGGGACATGAACTGACAGAAGTGCGTATCCTGTAACGTCAACCTCAAACTCGATCTGCTGCGTGACGACCTACACGTACTAATGTCTATTAGAAGAACTGGCCGTGCCTTGGCTTAGGGTTTAGTGTTTTGAGTTGTGTTACTTTGATGTTATACTTGTTAAAATAATAATAATTATTTTAACTTAACTTTTGTACTTAGGAAAATAGTTAGGAAATTATTTCGTATCCATACTTCTCAAGTATTTTATATGTGTATTTCCTTCCCAAGGATGGGGGTATTTATACATGTACACTTGTAATTCTGAAAAATATATTTTAGGTCCCACTTAGAAAAATATATTTTTAATCACTTGTCTAAAACATCTTAATTCCAAAATATATATATTTCCCAAAAATATCATATTTTACTTCACAATTTTCCCAAAATAATACTTTGCCAAAAATATACGTATAATAGTATTTTTCAGAAATACTACATAAGTTACGTTTTAGTGTGTCGTAATGCAACAATACTTGTGTAACTTGGATATTTATTTTGTGAGAGTTTTGGTATTATTTTG
Organism: Helianthus tuberosus; assembly: GCA_030545235.1. Lineage (NCBI taxonomy): Eukaryota > Viridiplantae > Streptophyta > Magnoliopsida > Asterales > Asteraceae > Helianthus > Helianthus tuberosus. The sequence continues at coordinate 59,919,026 of CM060375.1, forward strand.
GAGTCGTAATATCATGGCGTTATAAGTTATATTATTTTTACCCTAAAAATAATATATTTAGTTCACGAAATAAACAAACAATCATTCAAGAGTTTTAGTATGGAATATATATTCTAAATATATATATTTAACAAATTTTATTTACGAAAATCAACCTCCGGCACTTAGTGTCTTTGTAATAAAAATCATGGCGAAGTTTATTTTGAAAACCAAGTTAAAAATATATTTGTAAACACGTACTAGAAAAATATTTTCTAAGTGTTAAAATTCTAGAAAAATTTCGCCAGAGTTTCCTTTGTAAATGGAGGCGTCCACGCTTACTGGCGTATCATTTTCTTTTGTAAAATCATTCAATCAATTCTCAATCAACAATATACAACCTTTATTTACCAAATTTGTCAAAAACAAACATAAACCATAAACTTATGAACTTGAAAGTTTATAAAAACATGTAGTAACTTACTAGCACAATTAGTAAGTTTTGTTATCTTTAAAAATGTGATTGGTTCTTTAAAAACTTTATTTTTAAAGAGTTTGAACATTTACAACTTCTAGTAATATTTTCTAAAAATATTTCTTTGTGAAATTTTCTTTTTACACAAGTGTTTCTACACTTGTTTATCCACTAAAATACGATTATATAAGATCAAACTTTTAACAAAACTTATTCCTTTCACTTGGTTCTTTCGAAAAACCACTCATAGATCTTTAGATCTACAAGTTTACAACCCATTTTGATCTTTATTTTTCAAGAAACATGTATGTAATCAAGTTCATAGCTTATGTGTGGATGATTTCATTATCCACAACATTTTTATCCTTCACATCTTGCTAGTTCATGTCTTTAAACATGATCTAGCAAGTCTATGTGATGAACCATAACATTGCATCTAACAAACAACATTCAACAAGCACAACAACATAAGATCAACATGATTTCATCATTACTTTAACCATTTTTCATCTCTAGTTAGTTTATACTTCAAGACTTTGATTATGTTCTTTAGAGTTCTTAATATTTCATCATCCTTTTCACTATTAACCACCAAAAATATGAACAAGATGAAGATCTAAGGCAATTACTACTAGCACAAGGCTAGGGGAGAAACAAGGCGAAAAAGTGATGGATAAAAGAAAACGAGAGAGGTCCTTGAGCTTCCGAACACACCAAGCTTAGTTGTAGGGTCTCTAGCACCTTGGGATGTTCTTGGATTGCTTGAAAGAAGCTTGAAGGTGATGATGGTGGGTGTTGTTGGGGTCGGCCGAACACAAAGAAAGGGGGAGAGAAGAGAGCTTGTTTTGAAAGTGTGTTGATGAGAGAAGATGGTTGTCTAACGGGTATTACTTATAAGCTCCATTACTTCTTTAACCAAGGTATAATGTGTCCTAATATCCACTAACAACATCAAATAAAATAATATAAAGAATGGTGGGGATGTCCCACCCTCACACAACCGTCAAAAAACGGGGGGGGGGGGGGTATGGGGTTGGGTTTCAATTGATCTAGTTACTAACTAGTTACGATTAGATGACATAGTTAGCGTATCATTGTGTGTTGTTATTTATAAAGTGTGTTAGGGTGTTCGGGGACCCTAACTAGCTCAGAAAAGTAAAAACAATGTGTTTGGCAATATTTTTATGTTCCGGGTAAAGTCCGGTTGTTCGGTTGGGTGTTGTTCTGTTAAAGTGCTAAATTAATCCACAAAGTGTCTTTTATAATACTTTTTGTGACACATTTAATTCCCAACACTTTGGAAAGTATCTAGGACTATTTTGCCAAGTTTTTGCACTTTACTAGCATTATTAAATGCTGAATTTTTGTTATTTAGTGCAGAATTCTGCACTTAAAGCATGTTTTTGGCACTTTCCGGCACTGTAACTATCACCTATTGACGCAGTTTTATGGTCCTCACTTCCCTACACTCCCTACTAGTGTAGTATTCTATCTCTGACTCATACTGGCCTCAAAAATATTGTCTGTCTATGTGCTGGCATTGTCAGCTTGTTTTCTGGGTTATCCGCTCACTGTGCCAACTGTGCTTTGTGCATCAAGTTTGTCGCTAATGTTTGTGTGTAATAAATGGAGTGACAGCATAAAATGTGATGCATATGTATGTATGTAACAGAATTCAGTAAGCAGTTAAATCACAGTTGTAATCAAGCATAGTCATTAAGCACAAATTAAATATTAATTAATTGTACGGATACCTGTAATTGTGAGGGTTGTCACATTCTCCCCCCGTTAAGAAAATTTCGTCCCGAAATTTTAGGTTCTGCTTCTAGTTGCATGGGTCTTAGGAAATAAGTGGGGGTACTTTTCTTTCATACGATCCTCACGTTCCCACATGAATTCTGGCCCGTGTCTTGCATTCCATCGAACTTTGACGAGTTTGACACTACTCCTGCGTGTTTTGTTAACTTTCCAATCCGTAACCTCAACGGGTTCTTCAGTGAAGTGGAGCGTGTCGTCGATATGAACTTCGTCCGCAGGAATGATCACGGTCTCTTGTGTTGGACTCTTTTTCAGGTTTGATACATGGAATGTATCATGCACGCCATTAAGTTCAGCAGGCAGGTCCAACTTGTATGCTACAAGCCCAATCCTTTGCAGGATTCTGAACGGGCCAATGTAGCGCGGATTCAACTTCCCACGCTTCCCAAAGCGTGCCACCCCCTTCCAGGGTGAAACTTTTAACAAAACCATATCCCCAACTTGAAACTCCAAAGGTTTCCTCCTTTGATTTACATAGCCTTTCTGTCTGTCGCGAGCCGCCTTGATGCGTTCTCGAATTTGGAAGATCTTGTTTGTTGTTTCATGCACTATTTCGGGACCAACAAGCTGTCTATCACCCGCATCAGCCCAGCATACCGGTGATCGACACTTGCGTCCATAAAGAGCTTCAAATGGCGCGGCTCCAATACTTGTGTGGTAGCTGTTGTTGTATGAAAATTTGACCAATGGTAAATGATTATCCCAGCTACCACCTAAGTCCATTACACATCCTCTCAGCATATCTTCCAACGTCTGAATAGTTCGTTCACTTTGGCCATCAGTTTGCGGGTGAAATGCAGTACTTAGATTCAACTGTGAGCCAAAAGCTTCTTGGAAGGATTTCCAAATCCTTGATACAAATCTCCCATCTCTATCAGAGATAATCTAGAGGGCACTCCATGTCGTGCAACAATTTCCCTCATGTATATTTCGGCAAGTTTACTCGTGTTGTCTTTCTCTTTTATTGGCAGGAAGTGCGCAGACTTGGTTAGACGGTCTACTATTACCCAAATTGTATCATGGCCCTTGGGCGTCTTTGGCAATTTCGTTATGAAGTCCATGGAAATCTGTTCCCATTTCCATTTGGGTATTTCAGGTTGCTGTAGAAAACCTGAAGGCTTCTGGTACTCGGCCTTAACCTTGGCGCAGGTTAAACATTTACCAACGTATATCGCTACATCGCCTTTCATCCTTGGCCACCAGTAAAAGTCCTTTAGGTCCTGGTACATCTTATCCGCCCCTAAATGGATCGAGTACCGCGACTTGTGGGCTTCATAAAAAATAACCTTCCTCAAACCACCAAACAAAGGAACCCAAATTCGTTTCATGAAGCACAACGTTCCTTCTTCGTTTGGTACCAACTGCTTCTCCATCCCACGGAGATACTCGTCCTCAATATTCCTCTCTTTAAGGGCTTCTTTCTGCGCGGCACAAATGCACAATGAGAGGTCTGTCTGGACAATCATTTCCAGAGCTCTAACCCTTATGGGCTTGACCCTTTCCTTTCGACTTAGGGCATCGGCGACCAGATTCGCCTTCCCTGGGTGATACTTGATCTCACAATCATAATCGTTGAATAGTTCAACCCAGCGTCTTTGTCTCATGTTAAGCTCTTTTTGGTCAAATATGTGCTGCAGGCTCTTGTGATCAGTGAAGATTGTACATCGCGTACCATACAAATAATGTCGCCAGATCTTCAACGCAAATACCACCGCCCCTAACTCCAAGTCATGCGTGGTATAGTTTTTCTCATGGACCTTCAACTGGCTAGAAGCATATGCTATAACTTTCTGTCGCTGCATCAGCACGCAACCTAGACCTTGACGCGAGGCGTCACAGTATACCACGAAATCGTCCGTTCCTTCGGGTAGCGATAAGATCGGTGCGTCACAAAGTTTGTTTTTCAACAACTGAAACGATTCTTCTTGCTTGTCACCCCAATCAAACTTCTTGTCTTTCTGTGTGAGCGCTGTCAGAGGTTGAGCGCTTTTTGAGAAATCCTCAATGAACCTTCGATAATAACCAGCCAAACCTAAGAACTGTCGAATCTCGGTTGGCGTCTTTGGAGTCTCCCAATTCTTGATCGCCTCGATCTTTGTGGGATCAACATGAATTCCATTTCCATTAAACACATGTCCAAGAAATTGGACTTCACGCAGCCAGAACTCGCACTTCGAGAACTTAGCGTATAACTTTTCCTTTTTAAGTAGCTCTAGAATAGCTCTTAAGTGCTGTTCGTGCTCGTCCTTCGTCTTTGAGTAGATCAGAATGTCGTCAATAAACACGATCACAAATTTATCCAAGTACGGCTTGCAGACTCTGTTCATTAAATCCATGAAAACTGCCGGTGCGTTTGTCAACCCAAACGGCATAACCAGGAACTCGTAATGTCCATAATGAGTCCTAAAGGCCGTCTTCGGGATACTTTCCTCTTGTATCCTTAACTGATGATATCCCGATCGAAGGTCGATCTTTGAATAAAAGCTCGAACCTTGCAACTGATCAAACAGGTCGTCAATCCTTGGCAAAGGATATCTGTTCTTGATAGTCAACTTATTGAGCTCGCGGTAGTCTATACACATACGAAAACTACCATCCTTCTTTTTGATGAACAGAACTGGAGCTCCCCAAGGTGAGAAGCTTGGCCTGATAAACCCTTTATCCAATAGCTCCTGAAGTTGCGTCGACAACTCCTGCATTTCCGAAGGCGCAAGTCTATAGGGTGCCTTAGCTACAGGCGCGACGCCTGGAACTAAGTCAATGTGAAACTCGACTTGTCACTGTGGCGGCAATCATGGCAAGTCTTCTGGAAAGACTTCAGGATATTCTTTTACGACTGGAATGTCTTCGATCTTTAGCACCGCAGCTTCTTTATCCACGATGTGTGCTAAGAATGCAACACATCCCTTCTGTAAGCACCTTCTGGCTTTCAGACAGCTAATTATTCTCAGAGGTGTATTACGCTTCTCTCCGTGCACTACGATCGTTTCTTCATCCGTCATTGGGATGCGAATGGTCTTTTCATGGCAAACAATCTCGGCTTTGTTGCTCGACAACCAATCCTTCCCTACTACCACGTCGAAGCTTCCCAACTCGACTGGTAGTAGATCTAGCGTAAATTCGTGTCCTCCCAGTTCTATCACACATCCTGTGATGACTTCACTCGTTTCAACTAGTTTCCCATTCGCCAATTCAATCGAGTACGGGACGTCTAACTTATTAGCAGTTAATCCAAGCATATTCTTAAATTCTATCGATACGAAACTATAATCGGCACCAGTATCAAACAGAACAGATGCAAAGCGTTGGTTTATAGGGAACGTACCAGTGACTACGTTTGGATCCTGGCGCGCTTCCCTTGCGCCGATGTTAAAGACTCTTCCCCGTGCTTGGTTCAGTTTTGGGCATTCCCTTTTAAAATGCTCGACGTCTCCACAATTGAAACAACCGGGTCCATGACCATTTCCATTCCCATTTCCACCTTGAGTGTTGTTTTGGTTGCGATTTCCACTCCCAGCTTGGTTCGCGAAATTTCCGCGGTTTCCATTTTCGCCATTACCTCCTTGTTGGCGGTTTCCATTACCATTCCCATAACCTTGATTACCACCACGCCCAGTACCAGTTCCGGCCCAACACGTATCCTTTGAGTGGCCGTTCTTCCCACATGACTCGCATTTTCTCAATCCGCACTGCCCAGAATGATGGCGCTGGCATGTATCACACTTGGGCTGAGTGCCCATGTAGCCTTTTCCTCTGATTTCAACACCGGTTTTGGCCCTAGCCGGTGCGCTTGACTCACCCTTCCTAGTCGCATTGCTGGTACCTTGCTTGAAGTTGGAAAACTTCCGTTTGTTTTCACCAGACGACTCAACATGTGTTTCCTTTTTCTTCGGTTCAGAAATTGAGAACTTGTTCAACCTAATGGCCTCCTCAGTAAGCGCCACACTGAGGTCGATGGCTTCCGTGATCGTTGCAATCTTGGATGTGGTAACCATACTCATTATCTGGGGTGCTAATCCCCAGATAAAGCGCTCGACACGTTTAAATTCGGGTGTGACCATGTACGACACTACATGGGACAAATCATGAAATCTCTGAACATATTCTGCAATATTAGGACCATCCATTTTTAAGTGCCAGAACTCAGTCTCTAGCCTCTGTATTTCAGCTCACGAGCAGTACTTCTTCCTCATTAGCTCTTTTAGCTCAGTCCATGTTAGCGCATATGCTGCCGCTTCCCCTAAAGTTTGCACTTGCAGATTCCACCACGATAGGGCACCATCCAGAAACAACCCTGAGATGTAGGTCACTTGTTGCTCGGGAGCGCATTTGCTCATTCTTAGGACAGAGTCCGTCTTTTCAGCCCACCGGAGGAATGCAACAGCACCTCCGGTGCCATCGAAATTCACGGGCTTGCAGTCGAGGAATTGCTTGTAGGTGCACCCTGCACATACGTTGGAATTTACAAATGGTATCAGCGGGCGTGCTAGAAATATCCAAATGTATTGTAATATGTCTTAACGACTTGACATTACCGTTGGGTGGATTGTTATTGCCGTTGTTGTTGTTATTCGAAGTGTTCCTGCTTGTTTCTGTTTGGGAGGCCGCATACTGTGCTATAGCTGCGGCAATTATCCCTTGGAGTTCCGCCTCGTTATTAGGCATGCGTACATCGCGTCTTGGAGGCATCTTCTAAAAAATGATCATGTTGGTAAGGTCATAGTAAGTATAATAAACTTACATATACAGTAACATCCATCAAGCACATAACATCTCATGTTATAATTTTAAAACATATACTCAACAAAGCATGTAGTGAGAATGTTGCCATTGAGCTTCATTAATCACGACCACAGTATTGTTTTTACATGTTTAATAGTACATCATATATCAAAATAAAATCATGAGGCTACATCACCCCCCAAAAGTACAAATATGTCTACACATATCAAATACAAAAAGTGTGATCTCTCAAAAGTTCTTCCTGTGTTGGCTCAATCGCGACTTTCTCACCAAAATGACCGACCTGCATCAAACCAAAAATACCTATGCTGATGGCGGAGGAGGAGGAGGGAAATGAGAGAAAAGCAAGCGACGCATGAGCATCCAATCCTCCTCTAAGGCACGACAGACGCGCATCACATATGCAATCTGCTGCTCAGATGTCAAGAAACGAACGTCCGAATCAGGGGAAAGTGGACGAGGAGTGTGTGGTGCTGCAAAGGGGGTCTGACAGTGACAAGGCGGACGTGGAGCTCTCTCCAACTCCTGAATACGACGGCTCAGCGCGTCCTGCTGTAGCTGCAGCGACGCAAGTATATCCTCCGTGGTGTACCCCACATGAAATGGATGGTACGGGTCAGACAATGGCATAACAGAGGGCGTAGTCCATAAAAATGGCTCGCTCGATGGTATGAAAGATGGTGCAGCAGGTGGTGCAACATGAGGAAACTGTGACAGAAACGGAAAAGGTAATGACAGTACGTGTGGAACAGAAACAGGCGGCTGCCTCGATGAACCCTCTCCAGGACGGGGTAGCGGTATGTCCTGGAGGAATATGATGGGAAGATCAGTGCGATGGGCATCAGTGGTGTGTGGGTGAAACAGTGGGATATCAGTGGGTGCAGAAACGGGTGCTACGAGAGGAGTGACGGGTATCACAAACGGTGGGTAATCATCATCGTCGATCCACCCGTTGAGGGAGTCGGCGTATCGAGGGTCAACATGCGTGGCGAATGGTGCATGATCAGCATGCACAGGAGTTGGATCAGGTACTACAGGTGCAACAATGGGTGCATCAATAATAGGATCATCCACCAGTGGTGGTGCATCAATGGGAAGGTCAGCAATGGGTATATCATCAACAAAAGGTGCAATGGCCGGTGCACCCATATCTAGCAGTGCAACGGCTGGGGCATCATCAAGTACAGGGCCATGGTCAACAACAGGCTCTGGTGCTGCTATGGGCTCATGGTCGACAAGGTCCATGTCAAAATCGGCAGGAATGTCAAATAACAGATCTATGGGAGCCACTGGCGCCTCTAAGGGCTGGTCTATATGAATAAACTCGATATCATGATCAGGATCGAAATAAGGGGGAAAAACTGAATCAAAATCGTCATCGATCTCGTGGTCAAACTCAACCTCGTGTAACGGACCAGGTGCAGCTGACATCGCTACGTCAGCGTCAGGAGAGTGATGCTGCACACCCTGGTCGTGCAAGGACGCGGATGCCACAGACTCCAACGAGTCTGGGACAGGTGAACCAACGGGAGCCTCAGCAATAGGAAGGATAGCATCAACAACGATTGGGGCCCCGCCCTCATAGTCGTCCTCAGGGGGACCCTCCTCGAACAGATCAATGTCGTCATCAGATACGAAATCAAGTGGCATATCTATCACAGGGAAAACAGCAAGCGGAATGGAAGCAGGGATCACCGCAAGAGGTAGATCCCCAGCAGGAATGCCATCAGCAGGCTGAACCTCAACTCCGATGTCTGGCAGCGCGAACGGCTGAAAATCATCGTCATCTATACTCGTGGTGTCGGACGTGTAGACGTCTCCCTCTGATGGTATCTCATCGTCTGACACAACTGCCATGGGGTCCACTGTGTCCGATAGTCCTGTGTCGGAAGAAGAAACCATGGTGTCTGTAACACAACCACACATATGCACATATATCAATCATGAAGTCAAATAAACATGTAAGTCACTATAATGCAAGTAAGCAATCCTCCTAGTCTTCCTAGACTACCCCTCCCAGCCTCTCAGACTAACTCCCTGGTCTCTAAGACCAGCCTCCCAGTCTCTAAGACTAAACCCCTGGTCTCTAAGACCAACATCCCACTCTCTAAGACTAAACCTCCCCAATCTCTAAGATTGAACCCTTCAGTCTCTAAGACCGAACCTCCCTCAGTCTCTAAGACTGAACCTCCCCAGCCTCTAAGGCTGAACTCCCTCAGTCTCTAAGACTGAACCTCCCCAGCCTCTAAGGCTGAACTCCCTCAGTCTCTAAGACTGAACTCCCTCAGCCTCTAAGACTGAAATATAAATCTTGAAAAGTGTATTTGTGCCTTTTATTTGTAAAAATGTTTTGTACCCTGGATCTGGACGTTTAGTGTATGCAATGTAAAAATGTTTTCGTGAGAGCCCTAGTGATCATAGACTAGACTCGAGAAGGAATTCTATTTCGCTATGATCGAGGCTCTGATACCAAGCTGTCACACCCTGGCTTTTGCGGAAGCGTGGGTTTATTTTGGTGTGACTTCTTAATACCATAGCACAATCATAACAATACTATATGAATTAAAACACATGATAGTCATCCATTCAAAAAGTTACCACAACAACATTGTTTTAAAAGTCGACACATGAAACCAAATACAATCATGACATAATTAAAAACGTGTTCATACGACACGACAAAAGACTTGACTAGAAATACGGTTTAAGACTTGTAACCCGTCCAGGCAAGGGTCACACCTCCTAAACCTGGATGACATCATTATTCCCTACGCAGCTTGACATGATTGCATACCTTGCCAGATCCATTAATTTCCTGAAATACATGTAGTTTGAAAAATCAACAAAAGTTGAGCGAGTTCATGTAAAAGTGAGTATGTATAAACCTTTGTAGTATGTATGAAAATCCCTGGTATGTAGCAATTAAGGAAAAAGAGATCACCATTGGGTTGCAAAGCCAATGATATGTGTGAAGTGATGCAGGAAGACTCAAACCTAGAAGATTTTGGCGTCGGGCTCATAGTCACCACATGGTCCACTCAGCGGACTCAGGAGTGGGGATCGCTACACCCAAATAGATCTATCACTCATGACCCTCGGTCCTACAACGAGGATTATTGGCCTCAAGTACCACCTACCCACTCACATGATCTAAGTAGTATACCCTCCTTAAGCTAACCATACCATGTATAAAAGTGTCTGTAATTACTGTAACATGTATTCCACCCCCGAAGTATAAAAACTGAAAACAGTTCAGAGAAAAGGGGGACATGAACTGACAGAAGTGCGTATCCTGTAACGTCAACCTCAAACTCGATCTGCTGCGTGACGACCTACACGTACTAATGTCTATTAGAAGAACTGGCCGTGCCTTGGCTTAGGGTTTAGTGTTTTGAGTTGTGTTACTTTGATGTTATACTTGTTAAAATAATAATAATTATTTTAACTTAACTTTTGTACTTAGGAAAATAGTTAGGAAATTATTTCGTATCTATACTTCTCAAGTATTTTATATGTGTATTTCCTTCCCAAGGATGGGGGTATTTATACATGTACACTTGTAATTCTGAAAAATATATTTTAGGTCCCACTTAGAAAAATATATTTTTAATCACTTGTCTAAAACATCTTAATTCCAAAATATATATATTTCCCAAAAATATCATATTTTACTTCACAATTTCCCCAAAATAATACTTTGCCAAAAATATACGTATAATAGTATTTTTCAGAAATACTACATAAGTTACGTTTTAGTGTGTCGTAATGCAACAATACTTGTGTAACTTGGATATTTATTTTGTGAGAGTTTTGGTATTATTTTGGAGTCGTAATATCATGGCGTTATAAGTTATATTATTTTTACCCTAAAAATAATATATTTAGTTCACGAAATAAACAAACAATCATTCAAGAGTTTTAGTATGGAATATATATTCTAAATATATATATTTAACAAATTTTATTTACGAAAATCAACCTCCGGCACTTAGTGTCTTTGTAATAAAAATCATGGCGAAGTTTATTTTGAAAACCAAGTTAAAAATATATTTGTAAACACTTACTAGAAAAATATTTTCTAAGTGTTAAAATTCTAGAAAAATTTCGCCAGAGTTTCCTTTGTAAATGGAGGCGTCCACGCTTACTGGCGTATCATTTTCTTTTGTAAAATCATTCAATCAATTCTCAATCAACAATATACAACCTTTATTTACCAAATTTGTCAAAAACAAACATAAACCATAAACTTATGAACTTGAAAGTTTATAAAAACATGTAGTAACTTACTAGCACAATTAGTAAGTTTTGTTATCTTTAAAAATGTGATTGGTTCTTTAAAAACTTTATTTTTAAAGAGTTTGAACATTTACAACTTCTAGTAATATTTTCTAAAAATATTTCTTTGTGAAATTTTCTTTTTACACAAGTGTTTCTACACTTGTTTATCCACTAAAATACGATTATATAAGATCAAACTTTTAACAAAACTTATTCCTTTCACTTGGTTCTTTCGAAAAACCACTCATAGATCTTTAGATCTACAAGTTTACAACCCATTTTGATCTTTATTTTTCAAGAAACATGTATGTAATCAAGTTCATAGCTTATGTGTGGATGATTTCATTATCCACAACATTTTTATCCTTCACATCTTGCTAGTTCATGTCTTTAAACATGATCTAGCAAGTCTATGTGATGAACCATAACATTGTATCTAACAAACAACATTCAACAAGCACAACAACATAAGATCAACATGATTTCATCATTACTTTAACCATTTTTCATCTCTAGTTAGTTTATACTTCAAGACTTTGGTTATGTTCTTTAGAGTACTTAATATTTCATCATCCTTTTCACTATTAACCACCAAAAATATGAACAAGATGAAGATCTAAGGCACTTACTACTAGCACAAGGCTAGGGGAGAAACAAGGCAAAAAAGTGATGGATAAAAGAAAACGAGAGAGGTCCTTGAGCTTCCGAACACACCAAGCTTAGTTGTAGGGTCTCTAGCACCTTGGGATGTTCTTGGATTGCTTGAAAGAAGCTTGAAGGTGATGATGGTGGGTGTTGTTGGGGTCGGCCGAACACAAAGAAAGGGAGAGAGAAGAGAGCTTGTTTTGAAAGTGTGTTGATGAGAGAAGATGGTGGTCTAAGAAGTATTACTTATAAGCTCCATTACTTCTTTAACCAAGGTATAATGTGTCCTAATATCCACTAACAACATCAAATAAAATAATATAAAGAATGGTAGGGGTGTCCCACCCTCACACAACCGTGAAAAAGGGGGGGGGGGTATAGGGTTGGGTTTCAATTGATCTAGTTACTAACTAGTTAGGATTAGATGACATAGTTAGTGTATCATTGTGTGTTGTTATTTATAAAGTGTGTTAGGGTGTTCGGGGACCCTAACTAGCTCAGAAAAGTAAAAACAATGTGTTTGGCAATATTTTTATGTTCCGGGTAAAGTCCGGTTGTTCGGTTGGGTGTTGTTCCGTTAAAGTGCTAAATTAATCGACAAAGTGTCTTTTATAATACTTTTAGTGACACATTTAATTCCCAACACTTTGGAAAGTATCTAGGACTATTTTGCCAAGTTTTTGCACTTTACTAGCATTATTAAATGCTGAATTTTGGTTATTTAGTGCAGAATTCTGCACTTAAAGCATGTTTTTGGCACTTTTCGGCACTGTAACTATCACCTAGTGACGCAGTTTTATGGTCCTCACTTCCCTACACTCCCTACTAGTGTAGTATTCTATCTCTGGCTCATACTGGCCTCAAAAATATTGTCTGTCTATGTGCTGGCATTGTCAGCTTGTTTTCTGGGTTATCCGCTCACTGTGCCAACTGTGCTTTGTGCATCATGTTTGTCGTTAATGTTTGTGTGTAATAAATGGAGTGACATCATAAAATGTGATGCATATGTATGTATGTAACATAATTCAGTAAGCAGTTAAATCACAGTTGTAATCAAGCACAGTCATTAAGCACAAATTAAATATTAATTAATTGTACGGATACCAGTAATTGTGAGGGTTGTCACAGAGAATGCCGCCCAGACGTGACACAAACACCAGTACGTTACCAAGGACAGAAGCCGAGCTTCAAGAACGAATCTCACAGGCAATTGCACGACATGAAGCCCTCCGCTCCGAACACAACGGTGGTACTTCCGGAAATAACCCTCCAACTGGCTGCACCTATAAACAATTCCTGGACTGCAAGCCATTGAATTTTGATGGCACAGGAGGTGCCGTTGCATTTGTTCGTTGGGCAGAAAAGACTGACTCCGTTCTAAGAATGAGTAACTGTTCACCCCAGCAGAGTGTTGCCTTTATCTCAGGGTTATTTTTGAATGGCGCACTCTCCTGGTGGAACCTTCAGGTTCAGACCCTTGGTGCAGATGCTGCTTATGCACTGAGCTGGGACGAGCTCAAGGAAATGATGGAGAAGAAATACTGTTCTAGGGCTGAAATTCAGAAGCTTGAGGTGGAGTTCTGGAATTTGAAAATGGACGGGCTGAAGATTTCTGAGTACGTCTAGCGATTTCATGATTTGTCTAGGGTCGTCCCCTACTTAGTCAAGCCGAAATTCAAGAGGATTGAGCGATTCATTTGGGGACTTGCACCTCAAATTAGAAGCATGGTTACTACGTCAAAGCCTTCGACCATCGCAGAGGCTATCGATTTGAGTGTCACTCTTACTGAAGAAGCTCTGCGCATGGGAAAATTTTCAGAATCTGAGGATAACAAGAAAGAGACTCATGTGGAGTCATTAGGCAACAAGAAGAGGAAGTCTTCAAACCTAAAGTTAGGCCCCCAAGTCGGCTATGGAAACTCTAAAGCTAACAAAAGAAAGGAAGTGAACCCGCCGCATGGCAGGAAAGCTTATGGAGCCACTAATAAGGCTGGTGGTAAGGTCTACTTGGGGACTAAACCGAGGTGCGAGGAATGCAATTTTTACCATGAAGGTCAATGTCTGAGGCCTAAGTGCGGGAAGTGTGGAAAAGAAGGGCACAGCAAGGACGCCTGCCGGGCAAAGGATCCAGATGGAATAGATAATGGTAGAGTACCAGGTTGCTACAGATGTGGTGAAGCAGGGCACTTTAGAAAAGATTGCCCTAGGAAGAAACAAGCAAGGAAGGGTTTTCACGATCGAAGCTCGTGAAGCACGCCAAGATCCAGATGTGGTTACGGGTACGTCCCCTATTAACCAACCTTATGCCTCTATTTTTTATTAATACTGGCACCAACTTTAACCTTGCATGCGTAGAACCTAAGAAACTGCTTGACCTAGTTTCTAGTAGAATAAACGTCCTGTATTCTTTAGAAATGGGCATATAGAAGGCTAGTTTGAGCAGACGAAGCGATTAAGGATTATATTTTGAGAGCTCAGAAGGCCGGAGCCTTCTATTACCAATGAATTGGGGAGTCATGTTGTAGTAGTTGGCTTGGATTGGATATCCAAGTATAGAGCTGAAGTTGTTCATTATAAGGGAAATCAGTCGCATCCCTCTTGCGAATGATGAAACACTTATAGTACGCAACCTTCTTGCATTAGGTGCAAGGGTAGTAGACCGTGGGTCTGCGACGTCTCACATTGGTCGAAGAGATAACAGAAGCGCCTCCGAGCAGACTGCATTACCTCCCTAGCTCATGTTGCCAATAAGGAGACCAAGGAGTCTCTCAAAGGTATAAGCCTACTCATTTCGAGTGCTCCCTATGTCCTCACATGCCTTAATGTCCTTGTAGAACATTTATTTGATATATACATAAATGCTTTTCATACCTGTTTCAAAGGAGTCTCTCAAAGGTTTACAAGATTACAAGTACTCACACAAAACGCATGAACTCGCTCAACTTTTGTTGATGTTTTCCAAAATTACATGTATTTCAGGTGACAGGATGGATCTTGGGCGCGGGTGTTGTAACTAGAAGTAGACTTCAAGTTTAGATGTCATCCACCTTTGTTGGTTTGTAACCTAGTCGAAGGTTGTGTTTTAAAACTTAAATAACCGGTGTTTGTAATACTCAAATTTTATGAATGGATGAACATCGTTTTGATCATGTAGTTGTTTATTACGATTGAATGCAATGATATTAAACCAGTCACACATCATACGCTTCCGCAAAAGTCAGGGTGTGACATGATCTTCTCAGATCTGGTGTCTTTGGTGGTGTTCGTGTTGTTACCAGTCAAAACCCTAAAATTAGGGTTTGTTAACTTATGTGTTTCTTCTTGGATTTGACTTCTGTGTTAGTCTCTGAAACCATAGAAGTTTCATGGCAAACTAACCTGAAGTATTCTTGGTGGTTTTCTGTATCAGATTTTGTAGTTCTTGAAAACTACAGATCTGATATTTGTTGAAGATATTTGCACCCGCTGTATGATCGTTCTATTCTCTCTTTTTTCATTTCTGTTGTTGATTAGTTGAAGTCGGGGTAGTGAGGACCGACACTTATTACTTGTTGCTTTTGTGATTCTTGTTTGCTGTTTTGTGCTTCGTGTTGGTTCTAGTTGCTTCTGTGATTCTTGTTTGCTGTTTGTGCTTCGTGTTGGTTCCTGTTTTTTTTGGCCTTTCTTGTCTTGTGTCTTAGGTATTCTAAGTTAGTGTGGCTCCCGAGTAAAGGCTTGTCCAGGCACTTCTGAGTGACAATCCTGGAATCTGGTCCCTGACTCAGCTTCGCCTTTATTAGGTGGTTTCTGTTTGTATATTCTGTTGCTTCTTCTTGTCTGTTTGTGTTTTGTGTTTGTTTGTGCATTGTTATCATGGATGATGGTGAAGGAACTTCACAGACCTTAATAAGTAAACTGGATATAGGAGAACCTCTGTATTTGCATCTTAGTGATTCTAGTTCATTGACTATAGTTGGAATAAAATAAAAGGTACAGAAAACTACAGGTTCTGGTCTAGTGATATCACCATTGTCAATACACACAATAAATAGCACAGCGGAAGGCTTGGTGAATAAATACTATTACAAACCATAGTGTCCGAGTGTCCAAATAAAAGAATATACAGACTTGGTTGTAATAGAGATCCACAGGCGGATCATAAATAAAATATAAGAAAACTGAAATAACAGACTCCAGGTATCTAGGGATTTGCAAGATCCTCTTATTTGACACCTAGTAGCTCCAGCCTATTTACGTGAGGTACCTGTCAATTAGTCTTTGGAAAATACGTCAGTTTACAATGGTAAATACAATCATCCGACTCATTTTTAAAGAGTTTATAAAAATTGATTTAAGTGCACAAGGCAATAATCATTTGTACTTGGGACAATTATTTAAGATAATCTTGTATACTGTTTTACATGTTTGTCATACATATGGGGCCGGTTTCGAAGCCGGTCATGATTAACTGACTCACCACTATAAAACCCACAAAGGAGTTATCCCCAACATGTGGGTTATTTAGCATTTTACATCTGTCAGGTGTATGCCTACACCCCGTGCATAGGTCGTGGTCATTTTCAAATGACATGAGCCGAGGATATCCAGGACACGGTCGTATTAATCCCCAATGTTTATGTTATCAAACAAAACAGATTAAAACGGGTAATGTGATTTATTAATCACAATCCGATTAAATGATTCCATACCCGACCAAGCGGTATTATTATTATACCGTATCCCAAGCCCGTATAAGGGAAAATAAGTTAAAAGTATTTACCTGAGCTAGATGTGAAGAAGTAACTCAGCCGTATAATCCTAAAGCTTTATGAAAATACCTTTTACTGAAGCTACTCAATCTGTATAGAAGGTTTATTAACCTATTAGGATACTAACGGGTCTTTATTTAAGTCAAAGACTTAGACCGGTTAGCTTGAAAGATACTTAACGGTTCTAAACGCTAGATTAAGCGGAGACCGGAATAGAATGTGATTCAGGCCTGACAAGTTTGGATACTTGTATAATATGGGCAAACTATACACATTCTGGAATTTGAGGGTTTGATGACAAGGTTAGACCCGTTTCGGCTATTTTACGTAAACTAGTCACATAAACCGATCCGAACGCATAAATGCGTAACGGGTAACCAAATGAATTATATACAGGTCTCATATGTTATTATGCTTAAAATATGCTAATACATCAGTAAGATGTCAACATTTATGCCCAAGAAGTATTTAAAACCATTTTAAGTCCCGTAAGGGTATTTTGGTCATTTTAATGATTATGAAAGAGAGTTTATAATAAACTGAGGTTCTGGTCTATGTTAATCAGTAAAAATATTTATTTTATCACATTACATCAGTAAGATATTACATATATGTGAGGTTTACCATTTATGGCCAAACTATGCCCCGAAAGGGCATTTTGGTCATTTCACATATGCTTTTAAGGACATTTTTGGAAGTCTGAGTTCATGACTTATACTTACTGTAATAATATTGAATTTTTTTTTTAAAAATTCAGTAGGTAACAAGTCTTAGGTGTTAAATATGGTTTTAAACCATACTATGTACCTAATTAATGTAAAACTCGCTAATTGACGATAATTAAGATGTTTATGTAAATATGAGATTTTGATCAGTTTTAAATGCTCAAAATAATTTATTTAATGTATGAAATCAGTAGGAAAAAGTTTGGCATTCAAATCATTTGTTAATCTCATTTTATGCATGAAAAGGGTATTATCGTCATTTACCGAATTACACATGAACTCCATGATTTGATCAGTTTATAATCTGATAAAAAATTCCAAAAAATCCTTAAAAATAATATCTTAATAGTAGGTAATGATTTTTGGGTCAAAATCCAAGTTTAAACATGCCTTATGCAAGATATCGCAATTTAATTAATAAAAAGCTTCTATTTACGATATCGAGCATAACTTCTGTTTGAGACCAAGAACTGATGTCAAATTTTCGGGACAAGCTTATATATCAGTAACAAAGGTTTTTGTCCTCTCACATTTCTAAAAATTTTGTTTATATGTCAAAAGGGAAATTATGGCATTTATAAGCATAATAACAAACAAGAGCATATAATTCAAACTACTAAGGACCAAGTAATATAACTCCAGGGGGTTATACTACAGTATAAGGTGGTCCTAATGGAAGCTTAAAACATGGAAGAATTAAGCTCAATTGGGTCAGAACTGAAAGTCAAAGCAAAAGTAAAGCTTTTGCGACTTTCGGTTATGAACCGACCTTAAACTGATAATTGTAGGGTTGAACATGCTTAAACATGTTCTATTACTAATTACCAACTTGTTTGAATGATAAAATATAACTTATAACCTCTGCATTGTTAATTATAATTGTTATTTAGATTTCTGGTTAGTTTGACTTTTTATGCAAATAGTTTGACCCGACAATTAACTAGACAAACGAAATAATTTGGAGGTGCCCTTTTAAGGGTTAATCACCTACCCTAATATGGTTACATAACCTCTTTTAATTCGGACAGTGGCTGGACCATTTGTGATTAAATCGAAAGTCAAAGTCAAATTACGATAACTTTGACTTTTCGGTTTTTAAACTAAAAATTGAACTAAGGAAGGGAACTAAGACACATACAAAGGGTCCTAGCTATCTTTTCTACAAAAATAATCTTCCTCCTGATCCAAGAACCTCCAGAGATGTCCAGAACTCAAGCTTGAAGAGTTGGTAGTGAAATATGAGTGAATGAGCCCTTGAATTGTTGGACATAAGGTTCTTTATATAGGGAATTCAAGTGGCTCCAGATGATAACAAGTGTTTGGGAATGAAATTAGGTCTCTACAGGTGTCTTGGTGGTTTCTAAAAACCATCTACAAGTCCATTGTATCGAAATTATTTGTTTGGAGCACAAGCATAGACATAAACCTGCACTTGGCAAGAGGAGTCTGTCGAATTAGTGCCGTCGTGCTGCGCGACGGCTGAGAGGCTCCACGGTCGCGCCACGCGACCACCCAAGATACCAGTCAAACAAGTTTCATTTATGGCAAGTTCAGTCCCTGTACCTTTCCAAGCCTTATATCTTTCATTTTAAGCACCTTTGGCCCTTGTAGTTAGTTTATAGAGGTTCAAGGGAGTATAACCAAACTACGTTAGGCCTGGTTTCGTTAATTGATCACCGAAAACATAAGTTTCGCCTCATTGACACTTTTAACCCTAATTCTTGGGAAATTGCGTAAACAACGTATAATGATCTCGAAACCTCGTGAAATTTATATCACTTATTCTTGAGAGTATATTTGAATATTTCTAAGACTCGGGTTCGTTAAAAGGTCACTCAGAGGTAAGAATTAACATGTTGACACGTTTAACCCCTGTAGTTTATAATCTTTCAATTATTTTCATATACGGCATCTTATATTCAATTAATCATTCGTTTAAGAATATGTTCTTTGTGTGTGGTCATTCAGAGGCACCAGTTTGGCATGTTGACACTTTTAGTCCCTGTGACTTCATATTTTCATCGTTTGTCAATTTTAGTCCTTCAAACTCAATCTTTCACATGATTAGGGTTTAGGACACGTGTCTTTACATAAATGGACACGTTTTTACGTGGTGTTACAACCTGGTTACTTAATTCTATTTCTGAGGAGTTATATTTGAGTCAAGTTTTTTCTAAACTTGCATCTGAGGTTTGGTTAGATTTGAAAGGGACTTATGATAAGGTCGACGGTTCTGTTGTTTATGATTTATATAAAAAAAAATCAATTGTATGTCTCAAAATGGGAGCTCTGTCTCTGAATATTATCACAAACTGAATACCATGTGGAAACAATTTGATGCTATGGTTCACTTACCCACATGTTCTTGTAATGTTGCTAAATTTCAACTCTTATCAAGCTAATGCAGTTTCTTATGGGTTTGGACGATGTATACCAGCCTATAAGAACAAACTTATTAACAAGAGAACCGCTGCCCTCTATCAAAGTTGCTTTCTCTATTGTATCTAGGGAGGAGTCTCATAGAAACACTAGTGGTAGTTCCAAAAGTCAAAGTGTTTCATTTGTTTCTAAGTCTAATCAGCCATATGATTCTAAGAAGAAACCGTTTAGAGGACCTAACCCTAATCTAAAATGCACTAACTGCAACATGTTAGGTCATACTGTTCATAGATGTTATGAGTTGGTCAGGTTGGGAAGAACATGTCATCTAACAATAAATCAAACTTGCCTTCTGGTTCTTCTATGTCTCCTTTTTCTTCTGAGCAGATTGCTAAACTGTTAAGTCTTGTGGGTGAGAAAACCGGGTCTGATCCTCAGAGTTCCAATATGGGGGTAAGTCTAATTGTTTGTATGATGTTAATGGTGGTTTTATTTGCTGTTCCAGTAGTATAAACTTTGGTTTTGATTATAACTGGATTGTTGATTCGGGGGCGAATCAACATAATACTGACAAAGATATGTTTAATAGTATTGATGTTTCTGAGTTTGATTTGAAAGTATCTCACCCGAATGGGACTAGTGCCAAAGTGTCTAAAATTGGTAATATTAAGTTAACTGATGGGGTGGTTTTAAATGATGTTTTCTTTGTCCCTGATTATGGTGTTAATTTGTTGTCTGTTTTCAAATTGTCAAAAGATAAGCAGATCACTGTTGTTTTTAATGAGAATACCTGTTCTTTACAGGATTCGAAGTCAAAGAAAGTCCTGGTGACTGGTAACCAGGACAATGGTCTGTATTTTGTTAATAAAAGTGGTAATACTGCTAATTTCTGTTTTAATACTTTGAGTAATAGTAACATTTGGCACAATAGGTTAGTGTTGGTGCATACGTCTGTCGACTTCATCTTGTATCGAGTCTTGCATTGTTCAGGGCACGAAGATCGAGAAATTAAGTCAAGAATGTAATTCCGCTTGAAAGGAGCTAATCCCGTTTGAGTTCTAATTCCGCTTGAAGCTGCTGATTTCGTTAGTAATTGTAATTTCGTTTGTAATGTGATTCCGCTTGAGTCATGTTCAAGCGGAATTAGAATGTCTATATATAGTGGTTGATCCGGTTCATTTGAAACGGAATTAAGAAGGTTGTTTCCGACGGCGAAGCTCTGTCGAAGTGTCTTCAGAACTGTAATTGCTCAGAAATCAATCAAAAGACAGTTATTAGTGTATATCTTGCTGAATCACACACGATATGTCTGTTTCCGCCTTTCATATTGTGTAGAACGCCTCTGATTGACTCATTTCGGGTCCGTACACGATCCTATAGTTAGGACACCATGCAAACCAAGTTCTAACTGTTTTAAAAGATGACTTAGGTGTTATTAAAGTTGTTAATCATCCGTGTGATATCTGTCATAGGTCTAAACAAGTTAGAGAACCTTTTCCAATAAGTGACCATAAAACTAAATGTGTTGGTGAGTTAGTTCACATAGATGTTTGGGGTCCATATAAGGTCACAAGTAGAGATGGTTATAAGTATTTTTTAACTGTGGTTGATGACTACTCAAGATCTGTTTGGTGTTATTTGTTACAAAATAAGACAGAAGTGTTTGAAAATATTCATTTTTTTATGAGTTAGTGTTAACTCAATTTGGTAAAAGAATAAAGATGTTTCGAAGCGATAACAGAACTGAGTTTGTTAACAACCAGATGAATTTGTTTTGTAAAAATAAGGGTATAATCCATCAAACTACTTATGCTTATACACCACAGCAAAACGGCATTGTAGAGAGAAAACACATGCATCTCTTAAATATGGCTAGGGCTCTTATGTTTCAGGGTGGTCTACCTCTTCGTTTTTGGTCTGATTGTATATTGACTGTTGTATATCTGACTAACAGGTTACCATCATCGGTGCTGTTAGGTAAAAGTCCATATGAGTTGATGTTTAACTTTAAACCCTCTTTAATGCATATTAGGAACTTTGGTTGTTTATGTTTCAGTACTATCTTAGATGATTCTGATAAGTTTTCATTTTGTGCTGAAAAGTGTGTTTTAATTGGTTATTCGAATGTTAAAAAAGGTTATAGGTTGTGGAGTTTGGATAAAAAAAGGGAGTTTTATTCTAGGGATGTAAAGTTTTTTGAAACTGTTTTTCCTTTTAAATCTGAACAAATAAATAACCAAGATATAACTGTGTTTAATGAACTGAATCATTTGAATTTTTTTGATAGTATTGACATGTCTTCATCCATTGTTCTTGTCACTCCCGATGATGAAGAGGGGAATACTGATTCTCACGAGGTATCTTGTGATGATCAGCATCCAGTCCCCTCTACAACTACCACCACTAGAAGTGTTGATGAAACTCAACATATTGAGTCTAGGGTTGAGGATAGTAGTGGAGGTGGATCTGGCGTGGTAGAGGACACATGAACCTCAAATGTTGAGACTGTCCCACCTGAGGGAAATAATCAATTTGTTAGAAGGTCTTCTGGGGTTACATCTTTCCTAAAAGGTTTGATGATTTTGTTTTAAATAGTACAGCTAAGTATGGGATACAAAAGTATGTGAGTTATGCTTGTTTATCTTTTGAAAATAAATGTTTTGTGTCTAATTTGAACAAGTCTGTTGAGCCTAGTAGTTTTAATGAGGCTGTTACTGATCCTAAGTGGGTAGAAGCTATGAATCAAGAGATGGAAGCTTTACTTAGGAATAAAACTTGGGACGTTGTTGATTTACCTGTAGGGAGAAAACCAATAGGTTGCAAATGGATTTATAAAATAAAGTATAAATCCAATGGTGAGATAGAAAGATACAAAGCTCGTTTGGTAGCCAAGGGGTATAACCAACGAGAAGGTATAGACTTTGGTGAGACGTTCTCACCAGTCGTGAAAATGGTCACTGTTCGTTGTGTATTAAGTCTTGTTGTCCAAAATGATTGGACTTTGTTTCAATTAGACGTGAATAATGCTTTTTTTGTATGGGTCTATTTCTGAAGATGTTTACATGACTTTTCCTGAGGGTTATAAAAATAAAAATGAAAATAAAGTATGTAAACTTGTTAAATCTTTATATGGCTTAAAACAAGCCCCTAGAAAGTGGAATGAAAAGCTTAAAAAAGTGTTACTTAGTGTCGGTTTTGTTCAAAGTGTTTGTGACCATTCTTTGTTTACATATTCTAAAGATGTAGTTTTCATTGTGTTGTTAGTTTATGTGGACGATATAATTATCACAGGGAACAATAAAACTGAAATTGACAAAATAAAAACCTTACTTAGTAATACTTTTCAAATTAAGGACTTAGGCATATTAAAGTATTTTTTAGGTTTAGAAGTTATATATGAAAAGTCTGGAATTTGTTTAAACCAAAGAAAATACTGTCTTGAATTATTAAGTGAATTCGGATATTTAGCTTGTTAACCTGTTTACACTCCTATTGAATTAAGTCAAGTTGTGAATGCTAGAACAAGTGCTTGTGAAGAGAACTTAAAAGATATTACTACTTATCAAAAATTAATAGGAAAACTGATTTACTTGTCTTTGACCCGTCCTGATAGCAGTTATGCTGTCCAATATTTGAGTCAGTTTATGCATTCTCCACTGGAAGTTCATCTTAAAATTGCCTTGAGATTGTTAAGGTATTTAAAGTCTAGCCCAGGTAAAGGTCTTATGTTCAAAAAGGGTTGTGGTTCTGAATTAAGATGTTATGTTGATTCGGATTGGGCTAAGTGCTTAGTGACCAGAAAATCAGTCATTGGGTTATGTGTATTTCTTGGTAAAAATCTGGTGTCTTGGAAAAGTAAGAAACAGAGTACTGTTTCAAGGTCCATAGGGGAAGCTGAATATAGGGCGATGTGTTCAGCAACCTGTGAACTGATCTGGATTGTTAATATGTTGAAAGAACTAAGAGTTGATTGCACGTTATTGGTTAAGTTGTTTTGTGATGGTACAATAGCTATTGCAATAGCTGCTAACCCAGTTTTTCACGAAAGGACTAAACATTTCGAGATTGACCTGTATTTTTTTGAGGGAAAAAGTGTCGATTGGTTTTTTAACTACAGAAAAGGTTGACTCAGAAAGTCAATTGGCTGATATTCTTACAAAAGGTTTGAGTATAAGTCAGCATGAATATTTGTGAGAAAAATTGGGGTTGGTTGATTTGTTTAGGACAAATAAATGAAGGGGGGTGTTAAAAAGTATCACAACTTAAGTTTCATTCATTGTGTCCTAAGTTGAAAAGGTCCATTTCATCATTTATTGTGTGATATTGATTAATTTGATTCATTTGGTTCTATTGTGTGCAGTTGTATAAGTTCAGGGTTCTTTGTGGAAGTTTCAAGGGTGCTATGTGTAAGTTCTAAGGGCTGCGATCATCTTGGTGTATTCTCTGGGGTTCTATGTGTAATATGTTATGTGCGGAGATATAAAAGAGAAGTTGACTGATTATTCAGTCATTCTCCCCAAAATCTTTACGCACACTCTTCTTGTTTCTCTGTAATTGTTCGTTAGGGTTTGTTGAAGATGGTTGAGTTCTTGTTACAATCTCTCATCTGTATCACTGAGAGATTGCTGTATTTCTTGTAGATTGATCATCAGTTGATGATCATCGCTGTATTGTTGTACTGTGTATTATTTAGATCTCACAGTTCTGGGGGGTAATCACTTTTGGGTTGGTTAAATAAGATTTTCGTCATGTTTTGTCGCTATTTCTTGTATTGTTTGTTAGTTCTTCAGTAGTTCATAGATCTTTGCCATTTTTACAGGTAAAATTTTAAAAATTATCCACATAGTGTATGTAGTTTATTTATTTATTTTTGGTGGTTATTTATACCCACAAATTACCAAAAAAATAGATAGACACTTCGAAAATTCATGACTTTTGGTCAAAAATCTTGTTTTGACATCCCAAAGTTACTTTAAGAAGTTTACGAATTTTGAAGATCCGTAGCTAGGATTTATACTCTTAGGGTTTTCTTTTTAGTTTTTTGGTATTGCTTTTGCTTTGTGATTTCCAACAGGTTTAAACACCAATTTTGCCTCATCAAACCACTATCCTAGTCTGATTTAAGTATAAACTTAGTGGATTCATCAAAACATGATAAATCTAAACTCTATTGAGCACATCTTGTAGTGGGAATACATAATTTTTTATACGAGGGCCACAATACAAATCAGCTAAAAATGAGTCAGACAAGAACAAACACCTTGTTTAACTTTATGTGTAGACATCATGTTATTAGGCCGTCTAGTATACTCTAACACCCATAGGTGTTAATCCTACTTAGCATCCGTTAACACTTGTCATACCGCTCCTGGAGAGTGTTAAGGGGCATTAAAAGTTTCACGTGTTAAGATGCTAACTAGGAGAGAGAGTGAGGGAATCAAGCATAGGAACATATGCACACACACAACATGCTATATATATGCATTTTAATTAATTTAAGGGCGTTAATGGGGGTTAAACCAATTCCTTGGTATGAGGTGAAGTGAAAGAGGGTCAAGCGGATGATGTAGCGCCTACGTGTAGTTAAGGGGCGTGAAAATATACCCCATGGCCTTAAAGGATCCTAATTGGCTTCACAAATGCCAATATGAAAAACAACATATGGGAATCATAAATTTATGGGTTATTAGATTTTATCATCCTCAACTATTCGCTATTAGCCGCTGCCAATCCCAACTTTCACTTTGGCTCTCACCGCTCTCAACTTAACATTTTGTGTGTTGTGTCACCCCGTCGTTAACCACTCACTAACTTGGTTAGTTTTTTTTGCTTACGTGGCTATTTTATCCAACGTGGCGATGACATGGCAAGTTGATCTGTGAGATAAAAAGTTTAAGCTTCATATTGAAACAACCACTAAACTATATGGCCTGTTTTGCAAAATTCTTTACTTTATCACAAAAACCTAAACCCTATTCCACTTATTCAACAGCCGCAAACACAAAATCATCTTCTCTCCTTTTATTCTTCGTTCTGTATCTCTCGCCGGAAACACCAAATCAGGGCATTCACATTGGCCGGCTTGAATCTGTTCTAAATCTTCACCACAACGAGATAAGTCAACGTTTGCAGGCAAATCAAGGCATTCATATGGGCATTCACGTTTAAATCTGTTATAAATCAACGTTTGAATCTGTTCTAAATCTATTCAGGGCATTCACGTTTGAATATGTTCTAAATCAATGTTTGAATCACGTTTGAATCTGCAGACAAATCAACGTTTGAATTTGTTCTTAATTTATTCAGCGCATTCACATCGCCAGAAACACCAAATTAGGGACGATATGAATTTTGTACCGTATAAATACATCGTTTGCAGACAACACTTGCCTCATTTGGACAAATCAAGGACGTTGGTTGTCTCTGAATTTGTTGAGTGTTCATCGTCTTTATGCGGTGCTATTCGGGTCACCACTAGGGGTGTTCATCGAATCGAATATCGAATTTTTGAATTATTCGAATCGAATTATTCGAATAATTTTTATTTTTTCTTGAATTCGTATTCGATTAAAACCTACCGAATTCGATTTGAATTCGTATTCGAATAAAAAACCCAATTCGTATTCGATTAAAAATTCGAATCGAATTCGAATAAATTCGATTTAATTCAGATTTTTAAAAACATGTAAAAAACTTTCAAAATGAAACATAAATTTTAAAGAAGCCATAAAACACGATCTCACATTAAAAAGTTCAGAATAAAGTACCACAAGTCTAAAATTCAAAACGAGAAGTCGGGAATAACCACTTCTCCTTACAAGTTAATATTTTTACGCTTAGAAATCTATTGATAGATTTGTTACTTAGGTTTTAGTTATTGGTCATGTAGTGGGTTTGGTAATGGATAATTTTAATACTTGGAAACAAATTTGAAAATAATTTATAGTATAGCCTAATAAAAGTTATATATGTATTATATATAAAAATAATAAATAAAAATGTATAATTTTTATTCGAATTTCGAATCGAATCGAATTTGAATTTATAAATTCGTATTCGATTTACTTGACTCGAATTGAATCGAATTCGAATTCTTATAATCGAAACGAATTCTTGATAATCGAAACGAATTTAAACGAATTTCGAATTTTTCGAATTCGAAACGAATTCTGCACACCCCTAGTCACCACGTGGGACAAAGAATCGGTAGCCGATCAACTCACTAGAAATTTAAACATAATTTGATGAAGAACGAGTTTGTCAGACATAGAATTTGAGTTTGATCGAGTATGCGGTGGCGGTGGCAGGATGTTGTGGTGGTTATGAGGTGGTGGGGGTGATGGTGGTGGTGGTGTTTAGGGGGAGGAGAGAGAGAGATGAGGGGGTGGGGCTTTATGTTTAAAAAAATGTATTTTGTTTTATTTTTAAATTAGATTAAAAACTGATTTTTGCTCCACGTCATCTTGCCACCTCATAAAAAACAGGACATGTCATCAAAAATGGGCCACGTAAGCAAAAAAACTACTCAAGTTAGTGGCTGGTTAACGACGGGTGACACAACACACTAAGTGTTAAGTTGGGAGTGGTGAGAGTCAAAGTGAAAGTTGAGAGTGGCAGCGGCCAATAGTGAATAGTTGAGGGTGATAAAATCCAATAACCCTAAATTTATTACAAAACAATTTGGTGTAAAACGCTTAAATTCAATTGATGACCTGTGATAAGATGAGATGAAACCCTAAAGATAGAATAGGAGTGAGTCTGTCAGTAGCTTTCAAAAAAGATTGTTGATCTCAAGTACCAAAATTTACGTTTAAAAAATAATTTAAGCCTACATCTAAATGTATGCTCGTTAAATAAAGAAAATGGGTACAATCTTTAGGACTTTTACTTAGATTGTGGGAACTTTAAATTAGTAACATGGGTCTGTGTCCACCCTAGAGTTGCTATGCATCGGCCACTAACATCTTGTAATCTTGTGCTTATTTCAAGTTTATTTTGTACACTTTTATCTTTATAATTTGTTAACCAACTTTCTAGAAGTTATTTCCAGAAAAATTTATATGGTTATGATCTTAACAACTTAGTGGTGATGTTGGTTTAAGAATCTTTCAAAAATACTTAACTAAACACAGGATGTGATGTATATAACATGTTAGTTTTTTGTGTGTTAAGTGTATTTTCATACTTTGGGTGAATCATTGAGTAACATCCTTCCACATACACATGTGTAATGGATGATCCCTCTATCATCATACAAAATCCTATATTTGTTCACCAAAAACATTATATAATCAAATAAACTTACCTACCTGGCTTCTAACTCAACTTTGTGCCTTTGTGTGTGTTTTATTGATGGTTTTGAAGCATGATTATGTTATTATATCCCTTAAAAGCTTAGTATGATTCATAGAAGACACGATTCTAAGGGTTTTCTAGAGAGAAAAAGGATGAGAGTTTACTTGCAAGACTTGAGAGAGTTTGCAAGAGTTTAAGGGTTGAGTGTGATGAAGTGTGTGCGTGTGGGTTCGGTTTTATGAGCCGAGAGGAAAGAAGTTGGGAGGTAGGGTGTGGTGTGATGGTGGTTCTTATCCTCCAACTAGATAATCCAAGATTCTGGGTTTAAAATACCATAATGTATATAAAGAGTAGGCATTGTTTAGTTATTTACATAAGTGTTTTTGGGCATTTTTAACTTATATAAACATTAGGCTATGTATTATTTATTTTTATTGCACTAGATGTTGAATATACATGATATATGATGTAGTTTACAAAAATAAATGTTTTGATAAGTCTAGAAAACCATACGAATAAGAAATAATACTTGTTGTTGATAACTTCCACTGAGTTTATTGAATTAGTGTTTTGTTGCATTATTTATCTTATATCGCAATTATTCGTTGTTTTGAGATTGTACGTTGATCGTTTTAGCCTTAAATAACACTTACATGTTCGTTGACGTTAGCATTCACTACTGGACATACTATAATTATACCTAGTTATGTCCATGCTACACATTGTATGACTTAGTTAATGCCTAACTAACTCTAAATGATCCACATATAATGATGTATATAATTTAGATCGTACGGATGATGACTAAATGAGGGTTATCATATAATCATTTTCATAATGAAAATAAGGAGGCTTGGAGATTGAACGTTTGAGTGCTACTATACATGGTTTACAGAATGGGTGAGTAAGTTAGGGGTGTGCATGGGTCGGTTTTTACTATTATCCATAACCATAACCGCTAGTTCGGTTATGGAGTTTTGGTAACCATAACCATAACCAAACTTCGGTTATGGTTAATCGGTTATGAAGTCGGTTATTGTTCGGTTTTGGTTAATTTCGGTTAAGTAACCAAGCAAGGTTTGAAATAAATAGGATTTTGCACGATTTGAACTTAGCTTGAGCCTATTTTATAAGATAACGAAGACTAAACTATTTGGTTAAACTACCGATTTAGAGTTCTTTTTAATAAGGTAATTCTCAAACAAAAACAGTTATGGTCATAACACCTTAGTTCTTTATCAAAATAAATGACATCTATATCAAGATCATTTTGTTACTAACATACTTTTAGCTTAGTAAAAACCCTCTATATGGTTTTGTAAAACACAAATCTATTATATAAAGTTAACATCACAACTTCGGTTCGGTTTCGGTTATATTCGGTTAACCAAAGCTTCATAACCATAACCATAACCGATTGAGCGGTTATACAAAGTTTCATAACCGTCACCATTGGTTATATTGGTTATCGGTTATTAGTGGTTCGGTTATGTCGGTTATGGTTCGGTTATCGGTTATGGTGGTTAATTTGCTCACCCCTAGAGTAAGTTAGTGAGCAAACTAAAAGAAGAGTAAATTACAAGTTTTGTCCTCTATGTTTCTACCAAATTGCAAGCGGTGTCCTTTGCCTTTAAATTTGATGAGTTTTGTCCTTAACGTTTCAAAATCTTGCACGTTATGTCCTTTAGCCCCAACCCAGTCAGATTTTTTTATTAAATATGTTCATGTGACTTGCACATGAGGGTATGTTTGTCATTTTATCTTTAAGGGGCTATTTTGCAATAAATTATAATTCAGGGACCATTTGTAAACACTAAAAATAAAAAAAATATATAAAAACTCACCCTCTTCTTTCTCTCTCTCCTCTCTGTTTAACATCAATATCATCTTTAACATTAAATATAAGTCAGATTTTCTTCATCAATGTCACACCCCAACCGATGGCGGAATCATCGGGGCGCGGCACTGAGCGAAACAGATTGTCCATGAGAATCCATAACAACTATTAGTTATAATATATTAAAGGTTCATGTCCCATACCATAAACATATAAAATAAAAACAGTTATTACAGACATTGTTCTCAAAGACAAATTATCCATTCCGACGACTCCGATTTCATTTAATTGTTTGTTTCTAAGACTCCATCCTAATTTGATTCCCACATAGCAGCAAAACATCCTAAGAACATGTCACATACGTTAAAGTAAAGTCAATACACATAGTGTAAATGTGAGCATACAAGTTTGATTTAGTATAATAGAGTTCGAAATAGTTTATGCATAACCAGCACGTATCATGTATAATGCGAAGCTAGTAGGTTATCGAGAATGAAATATGCACAGACTAGACTGCGAGTTGTAGAATGCGCAACACATATCACCACTGCGACATGTGAGAGGTTACCTTAACAACCCCTGTCCACGACAGGTGCTGAGTCCAAACAAATAGTACTATCGTTGCTAAGGCGTCAGGCAACAATCATTGTGTTAACATAACATACAAGCAGTCATTGGGTAACACGTATCATGCAGTAACGGTCAACGTATAAATAGTGTTTGCGTTGTGTGATAGATGTGATTTAGAATAAGTAACGTATGTAACACCCAAAAGTGCGTAAAGAAAAAAGGGATCGAGTATACTCACAGATTGTGTTTAACAAGTAAACACTCTCTTGGATTGAAGGGAGCGCTGAGAGAGATTAGCCTGAACAGTTAACGATGGCATAAACGATGAGCGGCAAGATAAACAGTGCAAAAGTACCAAGTGTAGGATGGTAATCCGATCGGATGGCAATCCGATCGGATGGCCAGTCGATCGGATGTCAATCCGTTCGGATGGTCATCCGATTGGATGGCCATTCGATTGGATTGACATTCATTTGGTAAGGATGTGTTTGCGTATGATGGCTTTGAAGTTTTCGTTGTAGCATTTTAAAAACAGAGAAGTATCTCTACCCTTCAGGTCGATCGATCGAACGGTCGTTCTCGGATAGCGATCTGATTGGTAGGGACTTAGTAAGAACAAGTTTACAGCCGGATTGTCACTCGATCGGATTGCAATCCGATCGGTTGGTAATCCATCAGTTACTGATGATCTTTGAAAATTATGAAAATGACTAAGTGTCGAAGTTCCAAATGTCACATGGTCGGATGGTCGTTCGATCGGATGGCTATCCGATCGGACGGTAATCCGTTCAACGTTCAGAACCTTGAGAGTTGAAAATAAAAGTTAAGCGTGAAACCAAGTGCAAGCCAATCGGATGGCTGTTCGATCGGATGGCAATCCGATCGGACGGCAAACCGATCGGACGGCAATCTGTCCCAACGACCTGATCGTCTTGGTACTTGATTATTTTGAAAGGTTTGCAGTTTTGATCGGGACGGTGTGATAACGTGCTAAACAACAGAAACCCCATCTTATCCCAAGTGATCCGATCGGACAGGAATCACCCTAGTCCGATCAGTTGACTGTTCGTGACGGTCGTTCGTGTTTAACCCGAAATCAGTTGTCTCTTAGATAGAAAACAGATCTTGAACCAACACATCACTAAGAAGGAGTAGAAGATCAGAACGAGCTCCGATTCTATCAGTTTTGAGTGCATGGAGTGTAAAAGAGTTGAAAGAAAGTTAGAAAACCATCTTTCAATCCTTTTAACCATGGATATGTGTAGATCTATGCGAAAACATTGTTTTATTCATGTGGAAATCCTTCAGATCTAAGTTGTTCTTGGTGGAATGAAGCCAAACCTTGAAGTTCATAAGAACTCCATGATGACATCACCCTAGAACACCTCAAACCCGGTGCTTTGACGGTTAAAAGTTAAGATTCAACGGTGAAAAAGATGAAGAAGTGCGTGTAGATCATAGAAGTACAAGGTTTAGGTTGAAAACTTACAAGAATCGCGAGAAATCGAGAGAAATAAGTGCTTGAGTGCGGCTGGTCGAACAAGGAGCTGTCACATCACAAATGATGTGACAGGAGGGTATTTATAGGGTTTACATAAAGGGAAAGTGCTGAAGTGTCGGATTGGTCACCGATCGGATGGCAACCTGATCGGATGGGAACCCGACCGGATGGCAATCCGATCGGATGGCCACTCGATCGGTTGGCCACTCGATCCAGGTGTCCGGCGCGTTGAGTCTTGTCGTTTTGATTCGCGTGTTGAGCGTTGCGATGCGATTCAAGCGAGCGATGCGATAGTATTACCCATTAGTTATGCAAATAACTTAACTACTATATCTAACATACAATCACTATAAGTAACTTGCGTTTGCGATTAGATTGCGATTGCGATAGAATTGAGATTGCGATTAAACACCTCAACATAAACATAACATGCACAAGTAACACAAAATGGCACACACACGTAAAACAATATCCAAAACACATAATTCGAGTTGCGATGCGATAGGGATAAGTCAATTAGCGATTAGTCATGCGATTAATCCTCGATTAAACACACGTAAATAGCGATTAAACCTCGATTATTAATAGATACTCCACATAATACAACTAAAACAAATAAATAATAGATTCGATTACAAGTCAAAGAAGTCAAAACAGTAGTTGAGCAAGGAGTGACCGATCGCAATTAGCAATCTTTTCTTCCTTTGACTTCAATCTTGACTTTGACTTTCGAAACACGAGGTGTTACAGCCTCCCCTACTTAAGGGAATTTCGTCCCAAAATTAGGCTTTAGCCGTAACAAACAACTGCGAGTACTTCGCCTTCATGTCACTTTCGAGTTCCCAGGTGAACTCTGCGCCGCGTTTGCCTTCCCAGCGAACTTTCACAATGGGAATGTGTGAGCATCTGAGCACCTTGGTTTCTCATCCCATGATCTCGACAGGCTTTTCCACGAAGTGTAATGTTTCGTCCACTTGTAAATCCTCAAGAGGGACATGTAATTCCTGGTCGGCCAAGCACTTTCTGAGGTTCGAAACATGGAAAGTCAGGTGGACATTACTAAGTTCCTCCGGTAGTTCGAGTCTGTAGGCCACTTTCCCAATTCTTTCCAGAATCTTAAAGGGTCCAACATATCGAGGCGCGAGCTTTCCTTTCTTGCCGAATCTGATCACCCCCTTCCAAGGTGCAACCTTTAGGAGTACGTGATCGCCAACGTCAAATTCAAGGGGCTAGCGGCGTCTATCGGCGTAACTTTTCTGTCGGCTCCGAGCTTTCAGCAGGTTGTCTCGGATTTGGAGGATTTTGTCAGTCGTTTCTAGCAACAGCTCAGGGCCGGTAATTTGCGCGTCTCCGATCTCGTGCCATACAATAGGTGATCGACATTTGCTTCCGTATAATGCCTCAAACGGTGCCATTTGGATGCTAGAATGATAACTGTTATGTACGAGAATTCGACTAAAGGTAAGTGCGCGTCCCAATTACCACCGAAATCTATGACACACGAGCGAAGCATGTCTTCAAGGATAAGAATCGGTCTTTCAGTCTGATCGTCGGTTTGGGGATGGAAAGCGGTACTTAGATTAAGCATAGTACCGAGAGCAGATTGAAACGTTTCCCAAAGACGCGAGGTAAACCGACCATCGCGGTCAGAGATGATGTCACGAGGCGTCCCGTGTCGACAAATGATCTCATCGGTGTAGATTCGGGCTAATTTTTCTACCTTAAAGTCTTCTCGTATCGGCAGGAAATGAGCTGATTTAGTCAAACGGTCGACTACAACCCAAATGCTATCATGACCTGACGTCGTGCGTGGAATTTTTGTTATAAAGTCCATAGCTATACTCTCCCATTTCCACATCGGGATCTCGGGTTGTACGAGTAAGCCAGAGGGTCTTTGTTGTTCCGCCTTGACCTTGGAACAAGTCAGGCACTTCGAAACATAGATAGCGATATCCTTCTTCATGCCCGACCACCAGTACTTGTAGCGCATGTCCTGGTACATCTTGTCAGCATCGGGATGAATAGAATACCGAGATTTGTGGGCTTCGTCCATCAGAAGTTTTCGCAAATTCGTACGCTTGGGAATCCAGATTCGGTCCAAATAATGAAAGATACCATTCGATTTATTCTCGATTTGGGTGCCATCATTTAGAATCCTTTCCTTCTTCAAAGTACATTCGGTAAAACAAGCATGCTGCGTGTCACGTATAAGGGTTTCGAGATTAAATTGGGCTTGGTAATTACGAACGCTATGCAAATAGCTTCGTCGACTGAGAGCATCGGCAACGACGTTTGCTTTGCCAGGATGGTAACGAATCTCGTAGTCGTAATCGTTGAGTAGTTCTACCCACCGGCGTTGGCGCATATTTAGTTCCTTCTGGTCAAAGATATGTTGTAGGCTCCTATGATCGGTGAAGATCGTACACTTGTTACCATAAAGGTAGTGTCGCCAAATCTTTAACGCAAAAACAACTGCGCCGAGCTCGAGGTCGTGTGTGGTGTAGTTCTTCTCATGGATCTTGAGCTGTCGAGAAGCGTACGCGATAACCTTGTCTCGTTGCATAAGAACACAACCAAGACCCAGGTTCGAGGCATCGCAGTAGACTACGAAATCGTCGTTTCTGTCGGGCAGTGAGAGCACGGGAGCATTGCAAAGCATAGCTTTGTGAGTTTGAAAGGCTTCCTCTTGTTTAGTTCCCCAAACAAAAGGTTTGTCCTTATGCGTAAGAGAGGTAAGCGGCACAACGATTTTAGAAAAACCTTCGATAAATCGGCGATAATAGCCTGCCAGTCCGAGAAAAGAACGGACTTCAGACGGGTTCTTGGGTGTAACCCAACTCTTAACAGCTTCGATCTTCGCGGGGTCAATGTGGATACCTTGACTATTGACAATGTGATCCAAGAATTGGACCTCCTCCAGCCAGAATTCGCACTTGGAGAATTTGGCGTAGAGACGGTTTCCATGGAGTAACTCAAGAACCAAACAGAGATGCTGCGAGTGTTCGGCTTTTGACTTGGAATAGATCAGGATATCGTCGATGAATATGATTACGAAGCGATCAAGGAAGGGTTTGCACACTCGATTCATTAGATCCATGAAGACTGCGGGGGCGTTAGTCAAACCAAAAGGCATGACAACGAACTCGTAATGACCATAGCGGGTTCGAAAAGCGGTTTTAGGTATATCCTCCTCTTGAATACGTAACTGGTGATAGCCTGAGTGTAGATCGATATTCGAGAAACACGTAGCACCTTGTAACTGATCAAACAAATCATCGATTCGAGGCAAGGGATAGCGATTCTTGATTGTCAGCTTATTCAACTCCCTATAGTCGATGCACATCCGAAACGAACCATCCTTCTTTTTGACAAAAAGGACAGGCGCGCCCCATGGAGAGGTGCTAGGGCGAATAAAGCCTTTATCAAGAAGTTCCTGGAGCTGACTCGAGAGTTCGCGCATTTCAAAAGGAGCGAGACGGTAAGGCGCTTTAGCGACAGGATTTGCTCCAGGAATGAGGTTGATTCGGAAATCGATATCACGAGCGGGAGGTAACCCTGGGAGATCATCAGGGAAAACGTTAGGAAATTCACGAACAACAGGGACCTGGTCCACCTCCTTAACTTCCTTTTTCTCCGCTACTACAATGTGCGCCAAAAAAGCTTGGTATTCCTTGCGGAGATGCTTGCTAGCCTGGACACATGACATGAGTTGGAGTTTCTTCGACGCGACTTCACCGTAAACACATAATTGATCACCATTAGCGAGCAAGAAGCGAATCATCTTATCGAAGCAAACGACTTCAACATGATTTTCACGAAGAAAATCCATGCCTACTTTGATGTCAAAATGTCACGGCCCCCGTCCCGGTTTTACCCGGTTCAGGAGCCGCGAGACAGAAACCCGCGGTATTTATTATTTGAGTTGACAGCGGAAGTTTAACAGGATCTTTTAAAACTTGAAAATGCCCAATTATTTTATTTCATAATTTGGGACAAACCCCGTAATTTACAATAGAGGAATTTCACGAGGAAATTCCCTGTTTTACAAAACATGTTTATTTATTTAACTGAGCCACCACTTCAAGCTTTATTAGTGCTCCGTAGCACTTTTCCTTGATTCACAGTAGGTCACCTGAAACATGTTTTAAAAATATTTTATCAGCGGGGAAATACTGGCGAGTCTCTCAAATTTGATAAAACGACACATAGTTATAAATTACAGCATAAGAGCGATTACAATGGCTACTATCTTATTTTTATCTGGCGCCGTGTCACACCCTGGTGACGATGGTCATACCACTATTGGGTCCTTTCACCCAACTAGTGATGAATATCACTGTTAGGTTGGTGAACCTAACCGTGAGAAATTAGTAATGTGCACAATACCCCATTTGCCAGTGATTTAAGATAACCAAGACTTAATCCCTGTAATTATAACTTTTGAAAACAATTTGAGTTTTGTAAAACGTAGTTAATAAAAAGAGAATGACTCACATTGCAAATTTAGACGGGCAAAGTTTAGCCTACTGATAAGCCTGATAACCTAATTTAAACAACAATGCACACGAAACTAGGTCAGTAACTTAATACAACATTTACGATAAGCTCACGAAATCAAAACCCTCACGACGATTGACAAAGTATAGCCCTGATTTGGGCAGCACTTAAACATCCATCGGATCGGTTTCAATCAATCGGACACTGTATCGTAGCAGTGATCGAGTTAATACCCTGTATCGTAGCAGCGTTGTGACACCGTAAAACTCGTTTTTAGTAGAATTGGGACGTTTTGAGAGTGAGATTTCGAACACTGAAGCAAGTCCCATGCACAGGCTACTTATAGCAACATTTCAAGTTTCACGCGGCCCACGTAAGCCTTAACATGGCTCTTACGCGGTCCACGAGAGCCCATATCCTACGTGTAGGGCTGGTGTGTCACGAGTAGGGTTGCCAGGTGTGCGACACGTGGCTCGGGACGCTTATCCGGTCAACTTTAAGTTGACGTGGCCAGCGTAAGCCTATTCTTACATTTTACGCGGCCCGCCTGAAATAAAAAATCCTTGTTTTCTTTGTTTTTCATGTACATTAGGGTTTCTGAGGTTCGGGTTTTCACTTACGGGTCGTTTTGGGGCATTTTTGCAGGTCCTTACAGAAATGATCCAAATAACGACATTGTCTGTAATAGACAGCGCCATAGGATTCAAAACGCTATATAATCGAATCTCACCTCACACGTACTACTACCAAAGCTCAGGAACATGAATAACTACGCAAAGATACAGTCACAAAACCACAAGCACATAATCACAGAACACATAAGCACGTAGGAGCACGTAAGCACCTAAGGCACAGAAGCACATGGGGCAGTTAGAACACAGAAACCATTCTATATTTTGCACGTATTCACCTATCCTAGTCACACTCAATCACCTATCGTTCAATGTCCGCGAATTCGAGAATAGCGATTGTGATTAGCGAGTACACAACGAGTAGTATAGCTTAAGCTAGTAACGTAGCACGCGATCATCCACGAGTAGCAATGATTTGTTAACGTTTTGAGATAGATGTGCAGTGCGGGTCGTGTGTCGATCGAAACGAGAAGCGAAAAGCGTATAAACCACCAAAATCGAAACACATAAACAGGTAAAACCACATAAAACACATAAAATCCACATAAAAGTGACAATTATCAGAGTCAGTAGTTGCGGGCTCAGAATTGAAACATATAAAAATTGAGAATAGATTGTCTACGGCTGATAGACGTCGACTATCCAAAGTGATTCGACTATTCACAAGGACTTTTGGTGCACACTTTTGGCTTTCAAGACTGTGTTCTCGCCTCGATTTGGGCGATCGGCACGCATCCTTCTAGCTATGGTGTGACTTGAAGTCGTTGGAGTTCGTCGAGACCTTGGTGAGGGTTTTGTAAAGCCAAAATAGAGCACGGAACAAGTCGCCAAGGTTCGGGTTCCACCCCTAACTTAACAACTTCGTTCCTGTTTTGATAAAAAATAGAGGAAATTTTGCGTTAAAGTATGGATTTCACTCCTGATTCAACACAGATTCTCCTATTTGTAGATAAAATATGCGGGTCGAACAAGTGATTTGGTCGAGAGTTTGCGGTTTTCACACCTAATCTCGACCTAATCACCCGTTCATTTTCGAGAATTTTAGTGCAGTGCTAGTGTAGTGTAAGCGAGTATAGCGAGGATAGCAAGTAATCTCGTACAAAAACCCATACTGGGTATGCAAAAGTCGGTCTGTTGCTACTTAGACTATTGACTAGGTCGTTCTAAGACATCGACCTGGACTAGGTCGAGTCTTGCCTAATTCCCTATAGTTATGGCTCTGATACCAATCTGTCACACCCCAACCGATGGAGGAATCATCGGGGCACGACACTGAGCGAAACAGATTGTCCGGTAGAATCCATAACAACTATTAGTTATAATATATTAAAGGTTCATGTCCCATACCATAAACATATAAAATAAAAACAGTTATTACAGACATTGTTCTCAAAGACAAATTATCCATTCCGACAACTTAGATTTCATTTAATTGTTTGTTTCTAAGACTACATCCTAACTTGATTCCCACATAGCAGCAAAACATCCTAAGCACCTGTCACATACGTTAAAGTAAAGTCAATACACATAGTGTAAAGGTGAGCATACAAGTTTGATATAGTATAATAGAGTTCGAAATAGTTTACGCATAACCAGCATGTATCATGTATAATGCAAATCTAGTAGGTTATCGACAATGAAATGCACAGACTAGACTGCGAGTTGTAGAATGCGCAACACATATCACCAATGCGACATGTGAGAGGTAACCTTAACAACCCCTGTCCACGACAGGTGCTAAGTCCAAGCAAATAGTAGTATCGTTGCTAAGGCGTCATGCAACAATCATCGTGTTAACATAACATACAAGCATTCATCGGGTAACACGTATCATGCAGTAACGGTCAACGTATAAATAGTGTTTGCGTTGTGTGATAGATGTGATTTAGAATAAGTAACGTATGTAACACCCAAAAGTGCGTAAAGCAAAAAGGGATCGAGTATACTCACAGATTGTGTTTAACAAGTAAACACTCTCTTGGATTGAAGGGAGAACTGAGAGAGATTAGCCTGAACAGTTAATGATAGCATAAACGATGAGCGGCGCGATAAACGGTGCAAAAGTACCAAGTGTCGGATGGTAATCCGATCGGATGGCCATTCGATTGGATTGACATTCGTTTGGTAAGGATGTGTTTGCGTATGATGGCTTTGAAGTTTTCGTTGTAGAATTTTAAAAACAGAGAAGTATCTCTACCCTTCAAGTCGATCGATAGAACGGTCGTTCGATCGGATAGCGATCCGATTGGCAGGGACTTAGTGAGAACAAGTTCACAGCCGGATTGTCACTCGATCGGATTGCAATCCGATCGGTTGGTAATCCGTCAGAAACTGATTTGTCTTTGAAAATTATGAAAATGATTAAGTGTCAAAGTTCCAAATGTCACATGGTCATTCGATCGGATGGCTATCCGATCGGATGGTAATCCGTTCGACGTTCAGAACCTTGAGAGTTGAAAATAAAAGTTAAGCGTGAAACCAAGTGCAAGCCGATCGGATGGCTGTTCGATCGGATGGTAATCCGATCGGACGGTAATCCGTCCCAACGACGTGATCGTCTTCGTACTTGATTATTTTGAAAGGTTTTGCAGTTTCGATCGAGGCGGTGTGATAACGTGCTAAACAACAGAAACCCCATCTTATCCCAAGTGATCCGATCGAACAGGAATCACCCTAGTCCGATCAGTTGACTGTTCATGACGGTCGTTCGTGTTTAACCCGAAATCAGTTGTCTCTTAGATAGAAATCAGATCTTGAACCAACACATCACTAAGAAGGAGTAGAAGATCAGAACGAGCTCCGATTCTATCGTTTTTGAGTGCATTAAGTGTAAAAGAGTTGAAAGAAAGTTAGAAAACCATCTTTCAATCCTTTTAACCATGGATATGTGTAGATCTATATGAAAACATTGTTTTATTCATGTGGAAATCCTTCAGATCTAAGCTGTTCTTGGTGGAATGAAGCCAAACCTTGAAGTTCATAAGAACTCCATGATGACATCACCCTAGAACACCTCAAACCCGATGCTTTCACAGTTAAAAGTTAAGATTCAACGGTGAAAAAGATGAAGAAGTGCGTCTAGATCATAGAAGTACAAGGTTTAGGTTGAAAACTTACAAGAATCACGAGAAATCGAGAGAAATGAGTGCTTGAGTGCGGCTGGTCGAACAAGGGGCTGTCACATCACAAATGAGTGCTTGAGTGCGGAGGGTATTTATAGGGTTTACATAAAGGGAAAGTGCTGAAGTGTCGGATTGGTCACCGATCGGATGGCAATCCAGCCCGATCGGATGGCAGCCCGATCGGATGGCAGCTGATGTGCGGTAAAGTGTTATATATATTAGGTGTATATTTTAAGCCCCTTTAACACTTATTTTTAGCCAAGTTTTAAATTTATAAAACACGATATTTTACTAACACTAAACACACATATGGGCAAGTGCACCCATCGTGAGCGTAGTATAGTGTTGGCAAGATACCGAGGTCGTCCAAGGACACAAGAGCTTTTAGTACCGGTTTATCCTCAACGTCTAATCAAAATAAAAAGGTTAGAAAAAATTTTTAAACTAAGAAAAATAAAAACTAACTAAAATGCTGAAAATAAAATAAAATGAAAAACAGATAGACAAGATGAATCACTTGGTTCCGACTCGTATCTAGTATAACCTTTGATTATTTCCGCACTTTTGCACATAATTAAGAGATTATCTTAGTTATTGTAGTAGGCCCCTCTTTTGAAGGTGACGTTACCCTCACCCCAGCAGTTTGAGTCAGCAAGGATACAATCCTAAAAGGGTGGATTATTGGAAGATAATGAATTAAGTTATTAATGCAATATTGTGGTAGGCCCCGCTTTTGGCGGTGACGTTACCCTCGGCTAAGTAGTCTGAGTCAGCAGGGATACAGTCCTAAATAGCCGGGTTATAGTATTAATAGTAGTTAACTTATGAGGGGATCAAAGAGTTTGGACCCCCGCCATCCAATACCGTGAAGTATTGAAGGAGGTCCTACTAAATTTGACCCAGGTCCATTGCAGGACCTCTAAACGCTGAACAATGGCAAGACCTTTACCAAACCGTTCCCTTAACCCCCGACCAGGTAGCCAACATACCTCCATATAGACCGTGGAGATATGAATGGTGAAAATCTTTTATTTTATATAGACAGTAAAATAATGCCAAGACACCACGGACAAACGATAAGAAAAGATCACCTTCAACATAAGCAACTAGTTATTAAAGTCATTAATACAAAACCAAATAAAAAGTGCAAAAGATTAGAAATAAAAAGTATTACACTAGACACTTTGTCTTCACCAAGTGATGTAAGAGACTTAGGCAAACATGGCCTTGATTGTCAAGAACTCTTACGATCAATCTTGGATCCCGAGACGACTCACACACTCTATAATTGACAATGGATGATGGTGGTGGATGATGGTGTTATGGTGGTGGTGGGTGGTGGGTGAAGTGTGAGAGAGGTGGTGTGCCAAGGGATGAGTTGAAATGAAACCAAGCACTCCTATTTATAGGCTGGACAGAAGGCTGGGCACGGCCCCGTGTCCGCTGGACACGCCCCCGTGCCTGTCTGACACTCTCTCTCTTCATTAATTGTAATTCGCAATTACAATTAATGCGCCTGCTGTACTTTCGCCACGCCCCCGTGTTCACTGGACACGGCCCATGGTGGGCAATAGAAGCTTCTATAGGTTTGTCTTTTCTGCTGCTTCTTGGGCACGACCCCATGCTGGCTGAGCACGGGGCGTGTTCAGTCTTCTGCCTTCTCTATTTTGCTTGGGAAGATGCCGTTGAGGGGTCGGGCAGTCCACTTATGTTCCTTTTCTTGTATTTATGTTAGATTTGGCTGTCTTTTTGCTTCTTTTGTGAATTTGAGCTCATTTAATCCTGAAAATACAAAAGGAAGACAAAAACACTCTTTTTCCAACATTAGTACTTAAAAAGGGTTAGTTTTATGCCTCATTTGATGTAATTTATATGTTTCATTTTACACACATCAAATACCCCCACACTTGAACTTTTGCTTGTCCTCAAGCAAAACTCTTTAATATGTGGCTTACACTCCCAAATGGAATGGGTAGAAGAGAAGGTTTTGGGCTTGTCATAGAGTGTTGGGAATCCAAGATCTTTTTGGGTTTTATTTTTATCTATTTACAATCCTATTCGTTATGATTTATTTAGAACTTTTCATAGGAGAAATTACTTATTTGGGCATAACATGCCTTTTTAAAATTCCATTTATATACAAGTTCACATACCTCACGGGAGAAATCACTCACACTCGGCCGAAGGTGTATTTTTAGTGAATCACTCGAGAGCGGCATGGAACTTATTCCTACCATAGGCTTGCTAA
This sequence comes from Helianthus tuberosus, assembly GCA_030545235.1. Classification (NCBI taxonomy): domain Eukaryota; kingdom Viridiplantae; phylum Streptophyta; class Magnoliopsida; order Asterales; family Asteraceae; genus Helianthus; species Helianthus tuberosus. Next base: position 59,961,518 of record CM060375.1, read on the forward strand.
GCAATCAATCCTCCTCCTTTTTAACTTTTATACCTTTGTAAATATCAAGAGGGCTTTGCGGGTGAAGGGTTAGGCTTGGGTTAAAGGTAAGTGGTTGGGTTAGTGGTTAGTAGAAAAAGGGTTAAAAAGCGTAACAAGTGTCGGTTTTCGTAGGACTTTTTTATTTTTGTAACTTTTTATTTTGATGAAGCTATTATTCAAACAAAGTTATTTTTGATGAACTTGTTTGTTTATTTTCTTTTGCTTCATCATCCAAAAAAAATTTATTATATATATATATATATATTTTGAATGATCATACGAAAAACCGAACTTGTTACTAAAACAAAGGGTTAAAAATGAAAAAGGTTTTGGTGGGTAAAAGGGTGTTTGGTTTGGGTTATGAAATGAAAAGGTTTAGGCTCAAAGGGGCTAACTAGGGGGATTTTGGGTAGGTGGTAAAAAAAAAGAAAAATAATGGTGTAGAAGAAAAAAAAGGGTTAGTCCTAATGCCTCTATCATTTACTTACTCAGGTTTAAGTTGATAAGGACCGGGAATGTATCGTCATGGCAAGTTCTAGAGTCGTAAGAACCAAGCGGCTATTCACACAAGAAACGAAAAATGAGCATTTAGTCTAAAGATGTAAATTTGTATGTTCAATAAAGGCTCAAAACTCACTTTTGTGGGAATGGGTTTTTATGTGATCAAGTATATATAATCAAATTTTAACTAAGCTTGTCATGCCGTTTCATAATTTTCTTATGTTGGTTCTTGTTATCACGACGCTCTTGGTTGTAAATTTGTGAAAATATAACCTTATTAATCTTATGATTCCAAACTTAAACTTTAGACAAGTAAAAAAATGAAAATTTTTGAAAAAATTTGGGGTGTTTAGCGGTTCCAATAGAGTTTTGTGTAAGGCTTGTTATTAGGACTTGCAAAATTTCAAGGTTTTAGCATCCCCCCCCCCCACACTTAAATTACACATTGTCCTCAATGTGTCCCAAAAATAAATTTTTAGGTTGATTAGATGTGTAAAATGGTGTAAAAAGCAAAAATTTTGTGTTACTGGCAACCTGGACACGACCCCGTGTTGAGTGGACACGACCCCGTGTTCAGGTGCCAGTAACGAGAACTTACAGAAGGTGAACACGGGGGCGTGTTGGCTGGACACGACCCCGTGTCTGTTAGGGTCTGCAGAATCTAAACAAACAGCAGGTTCTGGGGAATGGGCACGGGGGCGTGTCGGCTGGACACGACCCTGTGTGGACAGTCTGCAAATTCGAAAAACAAGTTTCTTTCTTCGTTTTTCTAGTCCCGGCTTTAAGAGTACTAATGCTTGGTACTTTAAGCCCCAAATGTACCTGCTTACCCAATAAACACTCCACCAAAACAAAGCAAACATCCTACTTTTACCAAAGTTAACATCCATGTCAAAGTTAAAATAAATGCAGAAAATAAAAGAAGTTAGGAAAAGTAAATTGTTCAACATTTGGCACGCAGGCCATTAATTGTTCAAGATTAAAAATGGTTAACCTGGGGAGTCATCAATCAACCGCTTCCTCCTCTGCTCCTCTCGCCTACTCCATAGCATCGTCATCATCATCATCGTCATCATCCCCTCCATGGCGTGCAATGTGGTCTCGTATGTATCCAACATCGTCTTGGATCTCGGATAGGTTTCTCTCGATAGCTCCGACCCGGTGGTAGGTGTTGCTCGCCATGTTATAGGTGTTCCTAGTACACATAAGGTTTTCCTGCAACAAATCATGCAAACTTTGAAAGTTAGGAAAACCGCCTCCCGAGGAGGATGATTGGCCCGGATCACCGTGGGGTTGGTATTGGTACTGATGATGTTGCGGAGCTAGGAGGACAAGCGCTTCTTGCGGGTTCCATGCATGACCTTGCATCCTTTGGAAGGTTACCGTCCCGTCTTCTGCCTCATAAATTAGGTTCATTGAGCGGCATATGTTAATATCCACCGTACCCGACCATGGGCTCCTCTCAAATGCCCTAGGTATGTGGGCGAAGTGCTTGAAGAGACAGTACACCCATCCCCCAAAGAAAATAGGCGTCGACGCATTAGCAAGGCGGTTGTGATGCATGTTTCGGAGCATGAGGAACGGAACATCGAGCGGCCTGCGGTTGTGAATGCAGTGGAGGACAACCAAATCTCTTAACCCAACGACGCCACTACTGTCATGCCTTTGGCTAAGAGAGTAGCCGAGTAGCCTATGAATGTATCTGTATAGCGGATCCCTCAGCTTTGTACTCTTAGTGCTGCTCGGATTGTAGAACCCTTCTCCAATCTGAGCCCACATGGCTTGGCGTTCGTTGTCACCTACCTCTCTCATTCCCCCAGTATTTTCTTCGTTTCCCGCATCCTCTTCCGCATACAACCCGATAATCGACCCGAATTGTGCCATAAAGATCGAATACTTCGTTCCGCCACATCGGAAAGCTACCCCGTCATTGTCGAACGGGTCGCACCTCGAGTTGAATGTGAAAGTGCTATAGAATTCCAACGTGCATTCGTGGACGGAACGGAGCCGAGTTGTTAGGGCGACTCTGAGTGGTCCCGTGACAATGTTGTTGAAACGGTCAATTTGATTCACCATGGTTAGCAAGTCCGTGCAAGCTTGCCTCGGGTATTCCTCTGGCCTTGTTTGAAGAATTTCGTATCGAGCTCTTGCATCGAGCTCATTGGCGTTAAATCTTGTGAACTTTCTGGCCATCTGCAAGAATACACCAAAAGTTAGCACGAAACAGAAATATTTTCGGATAAAACTGCAAACAGCGGGCTGGACACGACCCCGTGTCCAGCGGACACGACCCCGTGTCCAGGGGTCTGTTACTAAAAAAATCCCATTTTTCGACCCGGTTTCGAAAACTTGAAAATTTTTGGGCCAATAGGTGCGGTTTCCCCCGAAAATGAAACCCTAAGCATCGTTTTCCCCAAAATATCCCGTTTACCCCATCAATTTTTATCTTTTTCGGTTCAAGAACAAGGGTTTGGGGTTTTTGTGTGAAATTGGATGAATCTATGAACAATACAAGTGTATCTACTTCCCTTAACACTAATCTAACTAAATGCAAACAGATCTAAACAAAAATTTGAGGTTCGATCCGGATGAACTTCAAGAACCCTAGATTTTTCCCCAAATTTTTTGTGTTTTAACTACATGCAAGTAACTAATCTAACTACTAAAAGTGATAGAATCATACCTTGATGTTGTTAGAGCGATAGGAGACGTTGAAATTCTGCGAAAAATCGCCTGAAACCAGAGCTTTTTCGGGGAAACGGGGCGTGTGGAATGAAGTAACTGTTTTGAAAAAGGGGATTTATCCCGACTGCAGCGCGGACACGGCCTCGTGCCGAGCCTGGTTTTAAAATTTTTTTTTAAGTGCTCGTGTGAGTGCCCTCCTTTTCCCATAAGCCATGGTTAGAAAACTTACCGCTTTACTTTGTTGTCTCAATCATTCGTAACTTACCAGGCATGATGTTTTTATTCTTCCACCGTTTGAAGCGAGATCTCTTCTTCTTCATCCTCAATGAATCCTTGATAGAGTTTCAGCTGTTGGCCATTGACTTTAAATGGAGGCCCATTTCGAGATTTAATTTCTACTGCACCGTGTGGGAAAATATGGGTGACGGAAAAAGGTCCTGACCACCTAGACTTTAATTTACCAGGAAACAATCGAAGTCGTGAATTAAACAAAAGAACTAAATCTCCTACCCGAAATTCATTAGGTTTAATATGTTTGTCATGCAAATTCTTCATTCGTTCCTTATAAATTTCAGAGTTTGAGTATGCATAATTCCTAAGCTCGTCTAATTCATTTAATTGACAAAATCGATTTTTACCAGCAAATTCTAAATCTAAGTTTACATTTTTGATTGCCCAGTAGGCTTTGTGTGCAATTTCTACTGGCAAATGACAACTTTTTCCATAGACTAGCTTATACGGGGTTGTACCTATTGTTGTTTTATAAGCAGTTCGAAAAGCCCATAAAGCATCGTCTAATTTATCTGCCCATTCCTTTTTATTTAACCCTACGGTTTTTTCAAGTATTCGTTTTAAACCTCTATTAGACACTTCGGCTTGTCCGTTTGTTTGAGGGTGATATGCTGTTGAGACCCGGTGATAGACCCCATATCTTGTTAAAATTTTTTCGAGTTGATGGTTGCAAAAATGGGTACCTCTATCACTTATTAAAGCTTTAGGTGTGCCAAAACGAGAGAATAATTTTTTCAGAAATCTTACCACAACTCTTCCATCATTTGTTGGAAGTGCCTCGGCCTCGGCCCATTTAGACAAGTAATCTACTGCCACAAGTATATATTTGTTTCCTTTCGATGGTGGGAAAGGTCCCATAAAGTCGAGTCCCCACACATCAAAAATTTCACAAACAAGAATGCCATTTTGTGGCATTTCGTTTTTGGAAGAAATATTACCTGTTCTTTGGCAAGCATCACATGTCTTGACAAGACTTTGGGCGTCTTTGTAAATGGTTGGCCAATAAAATCTTGAATCAAATACCTTTCGTGCGGTACTAGCAGCACCATGATGTCCTCCGTATGGACCTTCATGACAATGGCGGAGAATTCTTCGTGCTTCACTACCATGTACGCATCGTCGGCACACATTTTGAAAAGATATGGATCTTCCCAAAAGTAGTGCTTCACATTAGCAAAGAATTTTTTTCTTCGATGATGTGGCCACCCTTTTGCGACTATACCGCTAGCTAGGTAGTTAGCATAGTCGGCGTACCATGGTTCTTCCTTGTATTCCACCATTTCCAGGGACTCAGTTGGGAATTTTTCGTTGATTTGCTCGTCCCTGGTTGCTTCCAAAGCTGGGTCTTCTAAGCGCGAAAGATGATCTGCAGCGGTGTTTTCTGCTCCTCTTTTGTCCTTGATTTCAATGTCAAATTCTTGGAGGAGTAGAATCCACCGAATCAAACGTGGTTTTGCATCTTGCTTTTTGAAGAGATATCGGATGGCTGCATGATCTGTATAAACTATAGTTTTAGAAAGAACAAGATAAGAACGAAATTTATCGAAAGCAAATACCACCGCCAGTAACTCTTTTTCAGTTGTTGTGTAATTCTCTTGTGCATCATTAAGTGTTTTACTAGCATAATAAATTGGGTGGAAATGCTTTTCTTTTCTTTGTCCCAAGACAGCTCCAACTGCAAAGTCACTAGCATCACACATGATTTCGAAAGGAAATTTCCAATCAGGCGCTATCATGATAGGTGCTTTGACTAACATTTCTTTTAAGGTGAGAAATGCTTGATTGCAATCATTGTCAAAGATGAAAGGAGCATCTTTTTCAAGTAATTTTGTTAGAGGTCTAGAAATTTTAGAAAAGTCTTTGATAAACCGCCTATAGAATCCGGCATGCCCTAGGAAACTTCTGATAGCTCTTACGGAGGATGGAGGTGGTAGTCTAGAAATGGTATCTATTTTGGCTCGATCCACCTCCATTCCTTCGCATGAGATCTTGTGACCGAGTACTATTCCCTCCATTACCATGAAATGGCATTTTTCCCAATTAAGGGCGAGGTTAGTTTCCTCACATCGGGATAGCATTCGTTCAAGGTTATCGAGGCATTGGTCATATGAATCCCCAAAGATAGAAAAATCATCCATGAAGACTTCCATTGTCTTTTCTATCATGTCATGGAAGATGGCTACCATGCAACGTTGGAATGTTGCTGGGGCATTACATAGACCAAATGGCATGCGTCGATAAGCAAAAGTTCCATAGGGACATGTGAAAGTTGTCTTTTCTTGGTCTTCGGGTGCTATCGGGATTTGAATGTAACCTGAAAAACCATCCAAGAAACAATAAAATTTATGACCGGATAGTCTTTCTAAGATTTGATCAATGAAGGGTAAAGGAAAGTGATCCTTTCTTGTTGCTTCATTTAATCGTCTATAATCTATACATACTCTCCATCCTGTGACAGTTCTTGTTGGTATTAATTCATTTTTCTCGTTAGTTATTATCGTCATACCTCCTTTCTTTGGAACTACTTGGACGGGACTCACCCAAGGACTATCGGAGATAGGATAGATAAGTCCGACGTCAAGTAGTTTGATGACCTCGTTTTTAACCACTTCTTGAACATTTGGATTTATTCGACGTTGTGGTTGTATGACCGATTTGTAGTCATCATTCATCAAAATTTTGTGTGTGCACATAGAAGGACTAATTCCTTTTATGTCTACAAGTTTCCAAGCTATTGCATTTTTTATGTTTTTTCAAAAGATTAATTAATTTTTCCTTTTCTACGTTATCTAATTTAGACGAAATAATTACAGGTAAATTACCATCCTTGTCTAGAAAAGCATATTCCAAACCTTTTGGAAGTTCTTTGAGCTCAAGTGGTGGGTCTTTGGGAGACTCCTTATTTGGTTGCTCATTTCGATCAAGAACCTTAAAAGTTTGTTCTATGGCGACATCTTCTTCAACAAAGTGGTCCATCTCTTCACTTGTATCGGGTGGTTCATCTTCATCTTCAATTAGGGGGTCATTATTGCCGAAAGGATAGTTCATTGACCGTTCGAGATCGACACTTCTTTTAAATGCCCCTAATTGAAGAGGTAGATTTTTGAACTTCCGGTTTTTCAAAGCTTCGTGAGTTTTTACAAATGGTCGCCCCAACACTAGAGGAGCGTCATCGAGGATGACAAAGTCGGTTGGGATTACCATTTGATTTGCTTGAACCAAGACATCTTCAACTATACCAATTGATTTTATTACTTTCCGATTGGATAGAAAAATGGGTATTTGAAGTGGAGAAAAATCACTAATACTTAATTTTTCGAAAATGTAGTTAGGCATTATGTTAACACAAAGATCTTTATCGATTGTGACATTACTAATAAACGAATTTTGAAAGAAACATGGAACCGGTGTAATGTTAATTTCAAATGGGTCTTCTTTTATTAGTGAGGTTTGATCATTAGTTAACTTAACACTTACCGTTTCGTCAATTTTAGTGTTAGTGTTTAACTCTTTTAAAAACTTAGCATGAGTGGGTACTAAACAATGATTTTCAAAAGAAGGTGACAAGAGATTAATTTTTTCACAATTAAACTCTTCTTGGATTTTAACGTTGTTGGACTCACCTTTTTCGTTGTTTAACTCATGTGTCGGTTTTTCACTTATTTGTTCTTCCATTTTTACACTTTCAGTTATCTCTTCCTTTTTTAATTCTTCTTTTGCGCGGGACTCCTCTTCCCTTGCGCGAGCTTCTTTTTTACATCGATCGATAACTCTAATGTGTTTTAATATCCTATCGGTTACTTCGGTTATAGAAAAAGAGTCAGTATCTTCTAAGCTTGAACCCGGTTGTTCGACCCTTTGTTCCTCATAATACCCATATGAAGTCGATGGTTCGCACCATTGTTCTTCATTGTAAGCATATGATGGATAAGGTTCGTAATTTTGTTCTTCATAATACTCATATGAGGTGGGTTGTTCACGCCATGATTCCTCATAATAAGCATACGAAGTTGGTGGCTCATATCTTGGCTCCTCAAAGTATGAGTATGAAGGCTCATACCTTGGTTCATCAAAATATGAGTATGAGGGAGGAGGTTCATACCTTTGGTCTTCATAGGATGCGTATGAAGTTGATGGTTCGTACCTGGGCTCCTCATAGTAGGTGTATGAATTGGATGGTTGATATGAGTGATTATTTTGAACCGAGCGTATGTTACGACAATTAGTGCAATAATTACCCCTATAATCATCCTCCTCATAGGTGTAGTTGTAACCTCCTGAGTATTGATCCATAAGAATCACTCAGCAGACCACAACCGAGTCTCGAGATCAGAAAACAAAAATAAAAACGGAAACAGAGGCTGGACATGGCCCCGTGTTCAGTGAGCACGACCCCGTGTTCAGGGTCTGTATCTGGGCGTTTTAATTAAATTTACTGATTTCGTTGAGCACGGGGCGTGTTCAGTGAGCACGGCCCGTGTTCAAGCTTCTGTTACTGGGTGTTTTTATGAAAATGTGCAGCACGGCCCCGTGTTCAGCGAGCACGGCCCCGTGTACAGGCTACTGTAAATGCAGAACTAAACTAAAATGCAGAAAAATGTGCGCGCGTTTAAAAAGGTTTTGAAAAACTGATTAGGCCGTCGATTTTAAGCTTTCTTAAAATCCTTGTGTCCCCGGCAGCGGCGCCAAAAACTTGATGTGCGGTAAAGTGTTATATATATTAGGTGTATATTTTAAGCCCCTTTAACACTTATTTTTAGCCAAGTTTTAAATTTATAAAACACGATATTTTACTAACACTAAACACACATATGGGCAAGTGCACCCATCGTGAGCGTAGTATAGTGTTGGCAAGATACCGAGGTCGTCCAAGGACACAAGAGCTTTTAGTACCGGTTTATCCTCAACGTCTAATCAAAATAAAAAGGTTAGAAAAATGTTTTAAACTAAGAAAAATAAAAACTAACTAAAATGCTGAAAATAAAATAAAAAGAAAAACAGATAGACAAGATGAATCACTTGGTTCCGACTCGTATCTAGTATAACCTTTGATTATTTCCGCACTTTTGCACATAATTAAGAGATTATCTTAGTTATTGTAGTAGGCCCCTCTTTTGAAGGTGATGTTACCCTCACCCCAGCAGTTTGAGTCAGCAAGGATACAATCCTAAAAGGGTGGATTATTGGAAGATAATGAATTAAGTTATTAATGCAATATTGTGGTAGGCCCCGCTTTTGGCGGTGACGTTACCCTCGGCTAAGTAGTCTGAGTCAGCAGGGATACAGTCCTAAATAGCCGGGTTATAGTATTAATAGTAGTTAACTTATGAGGGGATCAAAGAGTTTGGACCCCCGCCATCCAATACCGTGAAGTATTGAAGGAGGTCCTACTAAATTTGACCCAGGTCCATTGCAGGACCTCTAAACGCTGAACAATGGCAAGACCTTTACCAAACCGTTCCCTTAACCCCCGACCAGGTAGCCAACATACCTCCATATAGACCGTGGAGATATGAATGGTGAAAATCTTTTATTTTATATAGACAGTAAAATAATGCCAAGACACCACGGACAAACGATAAGGAAAGATCACCTTCAACATAAGCAACTAGTTATTAAAGTCATTAATACAAAACCAAATAAAAAGTGCAAAAGATTAGAAATAAAAAGTATTACACTAGACACTTTGTCTTCACCAAGTGATGTAAGAGACTTAGGCAAACATGGCCTTGATTGTCAAGAACTCTTACGATCAATCTTGGATCCCGAGACGACTCACACACTCTATGATGGACAATGGATGATGGTGGTGGATGATGGTGTTATGGTGGTGGTGGGTGGTGGGTGAAGTGTGAGAGAGGTGGTGTGCCAAGGGATGAGTTGAAATGAAACCATGTACTCCTATTTATAGGCTGGACAGAAGGCTGGGCATGGCCCCGTGTCCGCTGGACACACCCCCGTGCCTGTCTGACACTCTCTCTCTACATTAATTGTAATTCGCAATTACAATTAATGCGCCTGCTGTACTTTCGCCACGCCCCCGTGTTCACTGGACACGGCCCGTGGTGGGCAATAGAAGTTCTATAGGTTTGTCTTTTCTGCTGCTTCTTGGGCACGGCCCCGTGCTGGCTGAGCACGGGGCGTGTTCAATCTTCTGCCTTCTCTATTTTGCTTGGGAAGATGCCGTTGAGGGGTCGGGCAGTCCACTTATGTTCCTTTTCTTGTATTTATGTTAGATTTAGCTGTCCTTTTGCTTCTTTTGTAAATTTGAGCTCATTTAATCCTGAAAATACAAAAGGAAGACAAAAACACTCTTTTTCCAACATTAGTACTTAAAAAGGGTTAGTTTTATGCCTCATTTGATGTAATTTATATGTTGCATTTTATACACATCAGCAGCCCGATCGGATGGCAGCCCGATCGAATGGCAACCCGATCGGATGGCCACTTGATCCAGGTGTCCGTCGCGTTGAGTTTTGTCGTTTCGATTCGCGAGTTAAGCGTTGCGATGTGATTCGAGCGAGCAATGCGATAGTATTACCCATTAGTTACGCAAATAACTTAACTACTATATCTAACATACAATCACTATAAGTAACTTGCGTTTAGCGTTTGCGATTAGATTGCGAATGCGATAAAATTGCGATTGCGATTGCAATTAAACACCTCAACATAAACATAACATGCATAAGTAACACATAATGGCACACACACGTAAAATAATATCCAAAACACATAATTCGAGTTGCGATGCGATAGCGATAAGTCGATTAGCGATTAGTCATGCGATTAATCCTCGATTAAACACACGTAAATAACGATTAAACCTCGATTATTAATAGATACTCCACATAATACAACTAAAATAAATAAATAATAGATTCGATTACAAGTCAAAGAAGTCAAAACAGTAGTTGAGCAAGGAGTGACCGATCGCAATTAGCAATCTTTTCTTCCTTTGACTTCAATCTTGACTTTGACTTTGACTTTCGAAACACGGGGTGTTACAATCAATATCATCTTTAACATCAAATCTGTAATTAGAGTTAGCGGGGTTGGTAGGATACAAAAACGCAAAAATTGAACCCTAGAATTCAGTGGTGGTGGTTTCCAATCGAACCCGACGATGATAGGGTCGACGATATTGAGGGACCTGGTGAAACCATAATCGAACCCGCAAAATTGTTTTCTTCGATTCTAATATTACTGGGGAAATCACAACCTAGAAGAAAAACACTACCACCAGCACCATACGACCGCCACCACCAGAATTGGTAGGCTAAAAACACAACGAAGATGATTTTGGTACTAAAACCCAGATTCGAAGCTCCCCCACCTGAAATTGGAGGTGGCTACACCACCACCATCGATCCTCTCCCTGGGTCAGTAAGACCCTGTTTAATAAAACTGTAAATACGTATTTCTAATTTAATAAACATCAGAAGGAAAGTAAACAAAGTAACAAACTCACTGCAATGAGCTCTTTACGGGATTCCACCAGTTCATCGTTGCTTGATCGTTCTTTGATTATTATGGCTTGATTAAGTTCTTCCAAGCTTTCGAGTTACTCTTCTTTTTCTTTTAAATTTTCTTGAATCGACTCCATCTTTTCATTTGCTCGATCTGTAGCTCCAACCGTTGCTTTTTGTCGAGCTTTTTCTGAAGCTCGATGATTTTCTAATGCGCTTTTTCTTTTGCTTTTTGTCATTATTATCGTAGATTAAAAATACAGATAATCCAAAAACATGATTTAAGGATAAAAATATGTAAGAAACCTTATGTTCCTCAGCTAAATCCAACATTCTTTGATCTACCTTCTTCTGCTCCAAAATTGCCAATTATGTTAAAGATGATATTGATGTTAAACAGAGAGGAGAGAGAGAAGATGGTGAGTTTTTATATTTTTCAGTGTTTATAAATAGTCCCTGAATTATAATTTATTGCAAAATAGCCCCTTAAAGATAAAATGACAAACATACCCTCATGTGCAAGTCATATGACCATATTTAACAAAACAATCTGACTTAGTTAGGGCTAAAGGACATAACGTGCAAGATTTTGAAACGTTAAGGACAAAACTCGTCAAATTTAAAGGAAAAGGACACCGTCTGCAATTTGGTACAAACATAAAGGACAAAACTTGTAATTTACTCAATATATATATATATATATATATATATATATATATATATACTAGACGTATACCCGCGCGATGCGGCGGGACGACAATTTACAATGCGGTATTCGTTTACTGTGAGTTTATCAATTTTCTCGTGTACATTGTATAATATGTTTGTTTAGTTTCTTATTCATAGCATCTGTGTGTGACGTATACCATGAGCCTTACAGGCCTTTAAAAGAATAACAAACATGCTATTAAGAAAATATCAGTCACAAACATAGTAAAAAATAAAAAATAAACGAACACACGAATGGGAAATTATCAATCATAAATATAGTAATAAAAAATTAAAATCCGCATGTCAACTACTTGCATCGTGATTAGGTGTTTTTTCGACATAAGCGTTACGCATCTCAATTATTTCATCTAAAAGGAAAGCTGGTAGCAGTGGAGTCATGAAATGTAACCAACTGGCAGAGACACCTAAATGGGAAGTGGATACATGGCCGCGAGAATAGACACAAAACACAGAGGGGGTTGATAAGGAAAAAATGAACGATCTCTAATCGACCATGAATGTAGTGTTACACCAATAAATTGAGACTGCTCGTTTAAAAAAAAGCATCGACTTTGTTTTTCCCTAAAAAATGGGTTTTAGCTAAAATGGGCACGGAATATGAATTAAGCTATATCTATTTATAAGGTTGATATAGTTTTTTTTTTAATTTAATAAAAACAACTCAATTAGTGGGGTTTCAAACAGGTGTGTGAGTTTACAATACGACACTCCATTTCTGTTTGTTTATCAATCGTCTCGTGATATATCATACAGTACTTAAGTTAGTTTTCTTATTTGTGTAATATGTTACAACTCAATTTATTTAACTTATCAATCCTCACATACTACATCCAAGGTACGTATTTATTCCTATGTAAATTTGAAACAAACAAAAAAATAGATGTACTTTTTTATCAAGAAATATAAGAATTATCTCCTTTCACCAACAACCGAGCATATGAATATCTCCATGTTGTGTGAGACCCAAGAAGTCTTCATCATTGTCATAGGTTTTTTTAATTTTTTGTAAATTCTAACATATATTCTTTAGCTGCTTTTATATTGTGAAAAAAAAATAGGGAAATAATTGGGTTTTTGTACTCACTCGTCTTACTGGTAATGAGTTATTATTTATACTTATTTTGTTTAAGGTTTATCTTAGTGGTCAAGTAGTCAGCGGTTGTTATATATGTGTCTATCATCGGGGAACTAAATTGAAATTATAAATTTGAGATATATATTTTTTTTAATATAAAAATGTGTTTGTATTACAAATCATATGTTAAAACTTCTAAAATTTATGTTAATAATTACATAATTACACCAAGTCATTAGCTCCTTGTACGCTACACTAAATTTCATGGCCTTTGATTGATAAAAATATGACCGGTTTGTCAAAATTTTCATAATGAAGATTGTGGTTGTAATTTCTGAGCCCAATATGTTACTTGAAAGTGCTCTCGACCATAATAGAATTTTTATATCTAAAAAAATTTAGGTAGATTTGGCAACTTATTTACATAAACTTATTTATTACCTTTTTTTTTAAAGTAAACTTCATTGGACCGAAAACCACCTCAAACCGAGGCGATCAAAAGCAAAATTACAAAATTACATATTTACACCAATCTTCCCAAGAGATGGAAGTATTTTTAGTCCTAGTCGAGAACCACAAAAAAACCCAAAGACTTTAGCTCGCCAATGATAACTTCCAATTTTACCGGTTTATTGTTGAATATGGCTCCGTTCCTTGCCCTCCAAATACTCCAACACCCAATCCTGATGAGCCCCTTTAAAACTTCTTTTTTTGACCTATCAATCCAACATGCTCGTGAACTTCAAGCAGATCCTTGAAGGAGAAGACGACTAAGTTTTGGACCATACACCAGTTGCTGATGTGTAACCAAATCATAGTTGCCATATAACAGGAGGTGAATAAATGAGAAAAAAGTCGAACAAATTTACCAAAATGTAAACTCGAAAGTCAAAATCGAAAACGGCAGTAAACATATCTCGATTTACAAAGTTATGACAATATATTTCAGAGAAATTAATAGAATGAACATACTTGAAAAGGGTTTCAGCGGTTTTTGTTGGGCTGGCAAACACAAACTTGCTCTTAGTCCTTTGAGTCATGAACAGACTCATCATTGAATAAAAAGCTAAATACCACCATGGAACGTTAGTGAAAACCTTCAAAGAGAATCACACAAAAGAATTAGAGTATATTACATGGTAACAATCAATAGAACTTAATTAATAATTATGCATCAACTTAATGTCAAATACTGCACATTTGACCATAATAGGTCCACTAAATTAAGGTCAAAACATTGATAAAGATGTCATTTTCAGTTCGTAAGTGGAGTTGGTTCGACATTCTAAAATCATTTCGAATACAAAAGGCATATATTGAACATTTAATTCTTCATATGTTTTATTAGCCAGTTAGTAACACAAATTTTGGTCAACTTAGGATTCATGTGACTGATAAAAAAACAATTTATATTTGAAAACATTGATTAAATTTTAAACTTCTAATTGTATAGTGCAGGATGAAGATCCTGCAACTTAATGGGCATGAACATGGTTTCAAAAGGCGTGAGGTGTTTAGATCCCGAAAGCTGATCGCTAGGCGAACAGGGGCGCAACTTTATGGTTTCAAAAGGCGTGAGGTGTTTAGATCCCGAAAGCTGATCGCTAGCGAACTGGGGCGCAGCTTTGTGGGGGGAGGGGGGGCGCCCGATCCCCCGAACTTTTCGCTCAGTAGTGTCCGGTATGTAGTTTTCGTATAGAATTTTTAGGTATATACGTTTTCGACCCCCCGGTTTTATAATTTTATTAGGTATATACGTTTTCGACCCCCGGTCGAAAATCTCAAGCTTCGCCACTGTAGGCGAAAGCTTCATGTACGCAAGGCGTTGCTCTATGTACAACCAAAAGTTGCATTAACCCTTATCTCTTTTACATATCACCCTTTACAACAATTAAACCATTCATTATCTCTTCATTTAGTCAATTCTACATATCACCCTCCTCCAGTACCTAAATTTGACTGGTCGTGACCCACATGTACATGAACCGCTGCCTCAAGGCCCTGAGGCGTTTTCCCGATTACCTCATGCTTGAGGCACGCTTTTTAAAACCTAGAGCATTGCATTCTCTATGCTTCAAGATTTGAGTTTTTTTTAAACAAGCATACCATATATCAATAACCAACTAAAAGCCCAAATTCTTATGAACATCTAACTAACATCCAAAAACACATAAACTCACCTGCTTTGCTACAAACTCAGGATAATTATCCTGCAACACCTGCAAAGCCTGCTTCGTAGCCACCAGACCCATTAACCTGCTTAAAAGTAACACTAAGTCCTGATTGTTCAGATCATTATACCCCTGCAAAAGTTAAACTCAAAATCAATAACCACAAGAAGTCTAAACTTATTCGCGAATTCAAAAATCGAAATACCTAGAGTTAAACTCACAAATACTTAAATTTGCAAGACGCACATATGAATGGTCTTCACATTGCAAATATATCAATATTTTATTACCGAAACTCGAAAATATAATTAAATATTGTACCTTTAGAAGGCTCATGAATATCTTTTGATAGAAGAGGCAGAACACACGCCAAGCCTTAGACAAGCATATGTAGAGGCTCTTTCTCTCTGTCTCTTTCTCACGTTGTGCTGTCGGAGTATTACATACCTCTGTATTTGAAGATTTATCAGAAGACCCTAGTTCACCACAGACAAAGTACTGGTGCGGACTATACCGGCAATTTTCACACTTATATTCGTTTTGACTCTGCAAAGAATAAATATTTAAAAGAAAAATTAAACGAAACAATACATATGATATCATCCAAACTCCTATACGATTAACTAACCTCCAGTTCTTCAAGAGATAAACAAAGGGATTCACAATTAGACTCTTGTGCCACTTCAGAATCTGGGATTACGTGAAATGACCTAAAACATCTCCCTTCACAACTGTAATAGACGACAAAGTCGTCAAAAAACCATCAGTTAAAAATCATTTAATTTTTTTCTTAAGGAAATGAAGACGCGAAGTAAAAAAGTAGTACCATGTAGGCTTGCCACCATTATCACATATCGCACAAACGGAATCGAAATGATCATCGTCATCACCTGACTCACTATCTTCGCTGGTGATATCATCTTGCGTTTTACCGTTTGTATCATCCTACAATATATTTTCAAGAATGTCAAAAGATCAATACGATATCTTCTACATGAGGGTTTCCACTTTGTAAAACCTAAAAAAATGAAACATCGCAACTTTAAAAAATCAATACAGTGAAGATATTAAATCAATCTTTTATTCATTCAGATGACAAAAGTAATTACTGTAGTTTTGTAGTTCTGATACAGCTCTGCCATTGCTTGAGCAATAGATTTTGGTAGTCTTCCAGCTTCTACCTCTCTTTGAATTCCAAATAGAAGATCTGCACGAAATAGTACAACAAAAAATTGTTAAGTAGATCTTGCAGTTGACATGTACGCTTAATAATAACAAATGTGATCACGCATCCAGAATTGTTGCATATATCATAAAAAATTAGAAGCATTATAATTGAGATTTCCATTTCTGAAAATATAACCTAACTGATTCCTTCCTGAAATTTATTATTTCATCTGATGACTTAACTTATATGACTCACAGAAAAACTTTGTACTGTTATTATCCCTGAAATGTTGGATAACTAAACAACCAACTTAAGTATATAGGAATCGGGTTTTCAGACAATATATTGTAGAAACAATTCATTATAGAATAAAATTATATTTCAGGTTAAAAATTAGAAGTTGGGAGTGATAAAAGAGCCTCAACAACCTTCACTTATTAATTATTATTACATTTTGTGTGATTAATCAGAAAAACAGATTGATTTTTTTTTTCAAATCAGCTTAAAAGGCATCGTCACCAGAGATGTTGAGATCTCTCTGCTTTTTGACGTCATATTTGCCATACATCTTGCAGATTGCATCAAATCTATTAAAGCCATAAAAAACACAAACAAATTTCTTAACAGCCCAAAGAAAAAACTGAGATAAATCAAATAGAGTACCATACCAACATTTAAAACCCGATAGTCCGATTAAGTGGACACATTACACGAAAAGTGAAGCCACTATATGTTAGCGTTTCACAGAAATACTGCGAGAAACTGAAGTTCAACGGAAATTTAACGTTTCCTGGAGTCATTAAGCAAAATATAAGCCTGTGATCTGCAACAGATAAACAAAAAGATTCTTCGGGAACAAACCCTAGGAGAGAGAAACAATCAAGTAGTTCTGAAGTGGAACCAGCAGAACCACCGCTACTACAAAGTACTGGTAAAGCACTAAAACAAGGTAATTTACCTGCTGGACTTCGTGTTGTCTTCCATAGCTCCTTATACAGCGGATCTTCACAAATTTAACAGCTTTTTAAAAACAAATTTAAACAAAAAGATGATAAAACATGTTTACTTGTTCACCGGTAAAGATTTTTGGATGAACTGAACTTACCAGGTGGTCATGGTCAGAACCCTAGCCGCTGCAAACTATAATTAACAGGGTTAACCGCAGTTTGCTTGGTAGATTTTCATACTTTCATAGGCAACCGCAACCTGAAGAAGCAATAAGATTTGTATGTTTTTCACGATTCCATCATCAAGAACATCTTCAGTCTCAGTTCCTTCTTCCTTCTGAACTTAAAATCACCCATGAAACTGCTATCTCATGAAAACAAAAACTCTAATTAGTATAAGAGATCTTATTTCTTCCAAGAAAACAAATGTAATGACCAAATCATAAAACTTTAAATTAATCTGATAAATAGTATTCTTCTGGTTCATCATGCTCGACCATCTCTCACGGCAAGCCTCACGACCAGAACTTCACCAGCATCTTTGAACATTTATACATATTATAAAACAATCATTAATTTACCAAAAAACAACAAAAGGCAGTCCAAATCACTGAAATCATCTATCATATAGTGATTACCTCATCTCTACACAAGTCCCAGATCCACCTCCAATTTCATAAATCTGAAATCACCACAAATAAAAACTTAGCTATTTTGGTGTTCTTTACCTTATTAAAGAAAACTGATGTATATATAAAGAAAACTTAGCTATTTTGGTGTTCTTGACGACGAACACTGTCTTCCCCTTCAGATCGGAAGAAACCACAGCAGAGAAGACCGGAAGAAACCACAACAGAAATGACGGGAAGAAACCTTCAGTTAGGGTTCTTCAAATCGGTCGGTGTTCATCACTGCGTGTTTTCAATTTCATTGTTGTTTGTTCTTCATCTCCGGTTGTTCATCATCTGATTTCATCTCAAACCATCAGCACTCCAGACATCAGCACGCCGGAACCCTAGTCTCCTCCGCCGGTGGTTCAAACGCTCCAGATCTAGATCTGAGAGAAAGAGAGAGAAAGAGAGGAGAAAGTTTGGTGAAGTTTGTGAGATGTGAGATGTGAGATGTGAGAGAGGGAATGGAAAGGGCGATCGGTGTGAAGTGAATATCAGCCGTCCAGATCGTGATCCGTGTGAAAAAAGTGAAAAAATGGACGGTTGATGATGAATCAGTTGAAGGGTAAAAAGTTTGTGTTTTCTTGTGCTTTAAGTCTTGTACATTGTGCATTAAGTGTTTTTTCAACACCTTGCTGAATTACCATTCTGTCCTTCCTATATCCTTATTAAAGTAGTATAGATATATGGTCGGCTCGGATGTTAAAAAAGGTTAATGACTAAGTGGTAGGCAATAAGACTGGAGGGTATGGAGAGCCTCATCCCCAAGGGGATGGGCCGCCACGTCACCGCCACGTAAGTAGGGCTTGAAGGGGATGGACCTAGGGGGTGGGGGATGAGCCCCTTTATGTATATATATGTATGTATGTATAGGTATATGTGAGAGAAGGGAGGCACGACGAGACCGGCGAGTGGGAGCCGTTTGGGACTAGCCGGACTGAGGGGGGCGGTGTGGAGGATCGGCCCCGCGCCAAGCCGGGCCTAAGTCGGCCCCCATACCCACTAGTCTAAGAGACATGTTTAGAAACAAGAGCTACTGGACCGGACTTCTGAGAATCCTAAAATCCAAAGCCACACTTTACCAGCTAAATTGCGGCTAGTCGCTGACTAAAAATTACGTGGCGCGTTATGATTGGCTTGTTTAGTTTTGAAAAGGTGAAAAGTTTTGTTTATTTTAGAAACGTGTTGGTCAAATTGTCTATTTTAGCAAATTTCCATTTATTAAATAAGTGTATTTCACATCTTTCAATATGTGGCTAGCTTACTTGGTAGAGACTCGTGTCTTCTAGTGGGAGGTTTTGGGTACAATCTCATACAAGATAATAATTTGGTATAATTTAGTAGTGATTAGGAGTTGTGTACCATTACCATGAAGAGAAAAAAAATGCATTTCACTTCTAATTACTAGGGAGTGTTGGAATAACAAAAACTCTAATCATGAATTATGCTAAAAAAGTTAGAGTAAACTTCTGTTTTGCTCCCTGTGGTTTGGTCACTTTAACGGTTTTGCTCCAAACCTTTAAAAATAGCCATTTTACTCCCTGATGTTTCAGTTTTTTTTGCCAGTTTGCTTCCCGTCTCTAACTCCATCCAAATTGTTTGTTTTTCCATTTTGCTCCCCGCAGGGAGCAAACTGGCAACAAAACCAAAACATCAGGGAGTAAAATGGCTATTTTTAAAGGTTTGGGGCAAAACCGTTAAAGTGACCAAACCACAGGGAGCAAAACGGAAGTTTACTCAAAAAGTTATTTCACTTATGTTTGTCGTTTGCGATCAATACTCCGCCCAAACAATATCTATAGTACCCTACTCTTGAGGTTTGTTTCCCTAAGTTAAATACATATTTCTCAATAATCAAATCAAAATCATTTACGTATAAATTTTATATACGAATTTCTTATTTATCAAGTAACTCAACAACTACTTTTACTAAAGTATTCTAACTACTACATATAATTCTCAATTATATTATATTATATTATATAAATATACTTAACGAAGGACGATGAATAGTAAGGGGCTGTTTGGTAGCATCTGAATGACATTAAGAGGCTACCTCTTAATGAAATCATTTAAGAGTTTAACAAAGATAATGTAGAAGAATGTGACATGTGATGGTTTACCATTCAGATGTTACCTCTTATCCAGTCAGACATAAGGTTACCTCTTATTCATTCAGACATAAGGGTCACAAATGATTTCATTAAGAGACAGCCTCTGAATGGATTAAGAGGCTACCAAACAGCCCCTAACTTTATTTTTTAAAAAATATATAGTTTTTTATTAATTTTTTATTTAATATATTATAATAGTTTATTATTATATTTACTTTTAATAACATATTTTTAATATTTTTTCCTTTTTAAAACCATATATTTTCTTTACCATTTTTTAAAAATTTCTTTTTCTATTTTTATAACATATATTAATTTATCAAATAATTTGATACTTCTTTAATAATTTACGTGTATAACTTTTTTCTAAAAGCTTAAGTTTGTAGTTGTGCTTGATTTTTACCTCGACATTCCGTTATAAGTTTTGTTAAAAACGAAGTTTGACTCAAAATAAAGTGTTTATTTGGTATCGATAAAACGGTATAATGATAAACTAAACCGTTTTAATGGTTTGACTTTCTAAATAACATGTTTTATTTTCAAACCACGTTTGTTTTACATTATCATTTGCTCAGTTTCGTCGCAATGCGCGATGTAAAAAAAACTAGTGATATATAGTTATTGACTTATTTCTCACCAACATCAAATTGTTGTCATTTGAAAAGAAATTATTAGGGGGAGGGGGTGGTGATCACTTATCACTCACAACATACAATCAAATTATGCCATGTAATCAACCATTATTCCATCACTCACAACCTTTTTTAGTGGAAATGGTCATCACTCACAACACCCAACAATAAACCCTCACACCCCCTCATATCCATTTATCACGGAATAGCCATAACGCGTGAATTTTATCACGGAATCCAAGTTTCACGCGATAAAGTGCTTGAGTGGCGGTGGTTTGTTTGTAACCTTCACGCGTGGAAGAAAAGTTTCACCGGAACTTTTGTTCCCACCCCGCCTCCCCTTAAGGATCCAAGTTTTCACGTTTTTCCTCTCACTTCCATGTGCTTGGACCCTTTTGGTTTTTTTCAATGTACCTTAACTTCGTTAATATCTAGGTTTTATATGGGATGGAGATGGTTAATTATAGTGTGGACCCAGGTAGACCAGTGGCTAGGACACTAAACGAACCAAACGTTTGGCGAACAGTTCGTGAACCGTTCGGCGGAAAGTTCGTTTGTGTTCGTTCGTTCGTTTATTAAACAAACGAACACAAACAAGAAATTTCGTTCATTTAGTTAAATGAACAAACATGAACAAATGTCGTGTTCGTTCATTTATGTTCGTGAACGTTCGGTAACGTGTTTGTTTGTGTTCGATAGTTCATTAGTGTTTTTAGTTTTTATATCTATTTAAATACTTCAAAATTCCGACAAATTAAATATCTAATAAGTGTTCGTGTATTATATATTCTGTTTATGAACGATTGTTTGTGTTCGTTTGTTTCCATTTGTGTTCATGAACATTAGTTTGTACTCATTTGTGTTCGTCAATGTTCGTTTTTATTCGTTGCCTAAATTAACAAACAAACACAAACGAACACAAACAATTTCATTTCCTTAACAAACGAACATGAACATTAAATCTCGTTTGATAAGTGTTCGTGAACGGTTCGCAAACACATATATTTCTAAACAAACGAACACGAACAAGGTCTTGTTCGTGTTCGTTCGGTTCGTTTACAGCCCTACCAGTGGCTACATGCCCCAGCCAACAAGGCTGGGAAGATCCAACAGAAAGTAATTGATGCAATTTTCCTTGCAACATTAGACCATGGGGTATGATTTGGATCGTCCCCAAAGAGACCATCCGCCACGTAGGCGCCAACTTAGCAATGGTGAAGGACCATCCCCTTGGGGACTACCCAAGGGTGTGGAAGACTACCCACATAATATAATATATAATATATAATAAACAGGAGAGAGAGAGAAGTCAGAGGGGAGAGAGAGAGTGGGCCCACCATATTTGCCTCGTCGCCTCTGTCATCTACAAGACGCCGCCGACGTGACGACCCTGGAGGGGGCGGTGTGGGACGATCCGGGACGTGGGGGAGACGGAGCCCATACCGCACGGTCTTATGGTAGTTGTGGAAGAATAGTAACATGTCTTCAACAAAAGATTAACATCCTCGAACAAACTAGTTGAAGAAATAAAGGAGAAAACCTTTGAACGACTAAGGCAAAGATCAAAGAATATTTAGGTATCTTGGAGCGATTGGAGGAGCTTTAATATCTAAATTTAAAAATTGATAGTTTAGCTCGGAACTACTTTGTACTTTGATATTTGTATTTTGATTTGGTGTAGTGTAGTGTAGTTTTGGCTGTAATCGTGTCATTATAGCATCTTACTATGTGACTTTTTGGTGGAAGTAAAAGAATGTTGGTGTGATTCTTACATCAATTACAATTATAAATCTTCCAAACTAGAAAGAGCTCTACATCAGTAATTGTTGGAAATTTAATATATTATATTGAATAATATAATGATTATTTGGTGACTAAAGCCGAAATAAACGAGAGATTTCTTTAGCTTTAATTGTGTGTTGGAACTTTAATGTGTGCGAAGTTGTGCTTGTCTCACATTGGTGAAGAGATAAATCGTTTGTTGATTTATAATTAGAACTCTCTATAGGAATATATTCCTATGTGATAAGTCACCCCCAGTGGTAGTGTTGGGATTGAACCCTATCAGAGGAACAGATAATTAAAGCCAGAACTGGATCAGAGCAGTGGATCCAGAAAAGCAGATGTTATGTATACAAGTCTCTCCCCTTGAAAGTGGTTTCAACATCTGCTGACCTCCAAACTACTGATCTTTACTAACTGCTGACCTACAACTGCTATCCAAGTCAAAGACTGATGGAAGACTAAAGCTCTGCTGATTCAATCTACTGCTATGGGTCATGCCCTGCTGATCATGACAAGTACTGCTGGGTTCACATCAGTGGAAGGATGCAACAGTAGTTTAGTTTATATTATGAAATGTAATGTACAACAGTAGTTAGCATAGCAGAGGTTGTATAGATCAGATGTTAGAGTTTGTTAGGAGGTTAGATGTCACTTTCATGGTGACGTCAGCTTAGATGCTTCAGTGGTTTGCTCGTGCCTATAAATAGAACAGTGCTCTGTACTGTTCTATTAGCTCTTCACCATCTTCTTCCTGCACGAACAAATCACTGTGAGCTCAGGCTGAGGGGGAGTTTGTTGCATACTTGCAATTGTAATTGAATCTTGTAATAAATTCAAGCATTCAGTTCAATGTTAAACTTGTATGTTAAAAGCAATTCTCTCGTTTGATTGTGAAAAGTTTGCTTCCATTATAATTCCGCTGCACTACTCATTCATTGTTCATCTTAATTCAAACGTAAAACACAATCAAAACCAAACTCAGATCCTAACAATTGGTATCAGAGCTTGGACAGTCAAATTTGATTTAACAATCATTTTGACATAAATAGTTCAGCTCACAATCGTTGATACTGATAGTTTGTTCGTTTTGTTGAAAAACAGAGCAAGGTTTAATCACCATCAAAGTTGATTAATCAGTGCCTGTAAAACAACCAGGATGACGTCACAATCACAAGATGATAAGAATAACATTGGCTCTCTTTTCAAACCACCCATGCTTAAACGTAATGAATACAACATCTGGCAGAGAAGGATGGGTTACATCCTTGCTCAACAGAACACTGGATGTTGGAGGTCTGTTGTTTTTGGTCCGCATGTTCCTATGGTGCCAAGTGCTGAGGATGCAAAGAAGTTCGTACCTAAACCATCTGAAAACTATACTGAAACTGATTTTCAAAAGTTCGAACTCGATGCCAAAGCATTTAGAATCATAGCATCTGCATTACCCAATGAGATCTATGCTGGACTGTTACATTGTAACAGTGCCAAAGAGCTATGGGATGCACTGAAGGAACAGTTTGGGGGAATAGAAGAAGTTATTGAAAACAATAGGGAAATTCTGAATCAGAAGTATGAAACATTTTGTCACATCAAGGGTGAATCATTGACTCAGCAGTTTGAACGATTCAGTTGTCTCATTAGTGAACTAAGGCTTGTTAAAGTTACATTTCCAAATTCAACTCAAAATAGCAGGTTCCTTAGATCACTACCAGAAAAATGGGATACCATTGCATTTTTTACTAGAAACTCTGCTGAGTTCAAAGATCTGACCCTGACCCAACTTCATGGTAGACTCCTGACCTATGAAAGGGAGTTAAACCAGAAAAAGAAGTTGCAAGAGTCTGGAAAAGTTGCTGATAACTATTCATTTGGCAGCACAGCTCTTTTTGGTCAGGAAGAATCTGGTAGCAGTAGTAAGGATCAGGGTTATGATCACTTTATTGATATAACTGCTGTGGAAATTTCAATAACCCTGATTCTCACTCTGCAAATTATGCTTTTACTGCAAATTGTGAAAACCAGATGTCAGATAACTTGTGTTTTGAACTCAATGATTTGCAACACTTTGATCCCACTGACTTAGAAGAAATGGACATTTTGCATCAATTGGCTTTGCTTAGTGTAAGAACAAGCAAATTCTACAAAAGAACAGGGAGAAAATTCCCAGGGTTATATGGGAATTTAAAAGTGGGGTTGGATAAGTAAAAAATTAAGTGCTATAAGTGCAATAGGCTAGGTCATTTTGCTAGGGAATGCAGGAGTCAAACCACTGGTCCAATAATCACTCATCCCAGCTCAAACCCTAGACCACAACATCAAAGCACTGTGCACTATACCCAATATACCCCTGCTGCCCATGTTAACACTACTCACTATGCTGCAACCCCTGTGCCTGTGCATTATGTTCAAACCACTGTTCCACAAATTCAGTATGTTCAAACCCTGTCCCTTAGGCACAAGTGCAACCTGTTGCACCTCAACCAGCTGCTTCAACAGTAACACAACCAGATCAGCAAAGCTTTTTCACTCAAGGCTTTGTTGACTGGAGCAGTATGCCTGATAAGCTTAGTGATGAAAATTTTGCACTCAATGCTTTTAATGATCCTACTAATGATGAATTTTGTCTGATGGCATTAGAGTCTATACCAGAAGGGGTAGAAACTGAAGGTGAACAACTAAGTGCTGAAACAGTGGATGAAGTGACTGAAGCAGTGGTTACTGCAGTTACTGGTGAACTACTGTTGGGAGAAAATTCAGAAACTCTGATTGAACCACTGTCTGACCCCTGGTGCGAAGAAGACAAAGAAGAAAAGGAAGAGAAGAAAGCAGGTGAGAAAGAAGATAGAGCTGAAGAAGAAGATGATCATCAATGTGATTGTGCCATGATGGCTGCTATTAAGGTATCACCTCAAGTTCTTGAAAAACTGTGTTCAGACAAATGCATTATTGCATTTGCTAACATCAAAGAGGTAAATGAAAACCTTAGGGATAAAGTCTTAACTGATGAAGTCAAATTTGAAAAGTTATTAAAAGAACTTAGAAACAAATTGGCTGAAAAAGACAAAGAAATCAACAGTCTCAAAGAAGAGCAGAGCATAACCAAGACTCAACTCCAAACTATGGTAGAAAAATACCAAGTCTGTAAAAAGGAGTTGGAGTCCACCCAGTTCACTTATGAAAGATGGGTGGAATCTTGTAAAGGGTATGAGGTTATGCTTGAGAAACAACTTGAAATCAATGTCAAGTTTGGTGTAAGATATAGAAAATATGATGATCATGTAAACACTGCTGGAAAAGAAGCTGGTTCATCTGAAATTAAACCAACCAACAAGAATGGCCAAGAGGTTAAAATAACCGCCAAACTTGGTAACAAACTCACTTTGGAAAGATCTGTGGGGTCCTCAACTTTTGAGGAAATTGAAAAATACCAATTTAAGCCCACATGGTCTGATGAGTGTGACATTCTTGAAAATTTCAAGCCTATGGACTTTACAACCACTGATGGTGTCACAGCTCCAAAAGCAAAGGTCATCCCTATCAAAGATATCCCAACAGTAGTTCAAAACTCTGTTGATAAGGAGTCTGAGAAAAGGAAGAAAAGAGAAAAGATCAAAAACCTGATTTGTGATTTTTGTGAAAAGAGAAATCATCTAACAAAAGACTGTTTCCATCTAAAAGCATATGATCTAAACAAATCAAGTGTCATTGTCCCTGCTGAAAGCTGCACCATCTGTGGTAAAACAAACCACAAAAATCAAGCTTGTGTGCATCTCAAAAACTTTGATGTTAAAAAGAATGAGTACACTGCTAAAACATTCTTGAGTCCACCAACATCATCTGTCAAATTCACCAAGAATCAACCACTGTTTGTGCCAGTCCAAATAGCTGTTACAAAACAGCTGAATCAAACATCTGTCCAAAGAGATGTTCAAGTGACTGATGCACCCCCTACCAACCAATACAGAAGGGGCAAGGGACAATCATCTTACCAAAGGATTCCACACGTTTATGAGACCTACAAAAGGCCCTCTAAACCAAGAGTGAATAGGCATCCTTTTGGTTATCAGCAGGTGATTGGTCAAAACCCACAACAGTGGTTAGAGAGAAACGGTCCTAAAACTGTCCAAACCTCTGACCTAACCACTGCCCATGCATCTGAACTCATACCAGACACTATTGAGATCCCATCCAAAGCCTTATTGGCTTTGGAGACCCTAATGAACTAATCCTTTTACTTCATATGCAGGGAGCTTCTGCATGCTTAGATAGCCTTTAGTATGTAGATAGTGGAGGCTCCAGGCACATGACAGGATGTAAAGCCCTTCTCAATGATTTCAAAATCCATGGAGGGGGTGATATATCCTTTGGTAATAATAGTAAAGGGAAAGTTTTGGGGTCTGGTACAGTACAGTCTGGTAATGTAAAATTTGAAAATGTCAATCTGATAGACAATCTAAAATTCAACCTCCTGAGTGTTTCACAAATGAGTGATAAGGGGTATGGGTCATTCTTCACAAAGGAGTGTTGTAGGATTGTTGGACCAGAAATGGTTGAAAAGATTGAAGCAATAATAAAAACTGGAAAAACCAAACTTGATTCTCAAAGAAGTGGCAATGTTTATGTGGTGGATATGTCAAAAGAGAGCCCTAGAACTGATGCCTGTCTGTTCTCAGCTGCATCAAACAAAGAGACATAATTATGGCACAGAAGACTGGGACACACAAATATCAAGACAATCACTGCCATTTCAAAACAAGGGTTAGTAAGAGGTTTACCTCAAAAACTGTTCACCTGTCCTGAGCATTGTGTTTCCTGCCTAAAAGGAAAACAACATAAAAGCTCCTACAAATCCATTGATGAGTCCAAAACAACCAAATGTTTGCAAATGCTTCATATGGATTTGTTTGGCCCAGTTAAAGTCATGAGTCTTAAGAAAAAGAGGTATTGATTGGTTATTGTTGATGACTTTTCTAGGTTTACATGGACTTACTTTTTACACTCAAAAGATGAGACTGCAGGCATTCTGCAAGACTTTGTGAAACAGGTTGAAAAGCAGTTTGACCTTCCAGTAAAAATCTTCAGAAGTGACAATGGCACAGAGTTCAGGAACAAGGAGTTGGATGATTTCTGTGTGTCAAAAGGAATTGTGAGGCAATACAGCATTCCAAGAACACCAGAACAAAATGGGGTTGTTGAAAGAAAGAACAGGACTTTGATTGAGGCTGCCAGAACCGTGCTTGCTGATTCAGGTTTGCCATTAACTTTTTGGGCAGAGGCAGTAAACACTGCTTGCTATGTCCAAAATAGAGTTTTAATCAACCCCAGGCATCAAAAGACTGCCTATGAACTGCTATATAAAATAAATCCACTAATTTCATACTTCAAAGTTTTTGGCTGCCCATGCTTCATCTTAAACTTAAAGGATTCCATTTCTAAGTTTGCAGCCAAAATTGATTGTAGTTATCATCTCGGATACTCTACCACTGCTAAGGCCTACAAAGTGTTTAACACAAGGACCAAAACAGTGGAAGAGACTTTGAATGTAAAGTTCAATGAACTTTCATCAATGAAAATCCCAGCAAATCCTGCAGATTTGTTTGATCTTGATAAATTTACTTTTGAAAATACTGCTGTCAAGACTAACAGTGCAGGTCCATCAGAGGATTCATCTCCAGACTATGGGTATGAGATCATCATTCCTCAGCAAAAGTCTGTCAATATGGAAAGAGCAACAACTGTTCAAAACAGCTGTAAAAGCTCAACCACTGCTACCTCAACAGTTGTTGACCAAAGTAGCTCTTTTACCCCTGCTTCCACATTATCAAACACTGTTGATAAAAGTCCTCAAACAGTGGATCAAAGTCAGCATGTGTCCACACCATTACCTCCTATTCCACCACCTTTTGAAGCCACTGCTGGATCATCAAAGTCACCAACAGTGGTTAGCTCAGATGATTCACATCTGCAGCCATCCCCACTTAATGCCATGTTCCATACCAAGGAGATCTTATCTTCTTGAAATCTCATCCACCAGATCAAATCATTGGCAACATCATTGAAGGGGTGCTCACAAGAAGTCAATCCCAAAACATTTGTCTTTTTGCTGGTTTTCTATCTCTCCATCAGCCAGTCAAGTACCAAGAGGCACTAAAAGACAAAAGCTGGGTAGAGGCCATGCAAGAGGAGCTCCAACAGTTCAAAAGACAACAAGTATGGGAGCTTATACCATTTCCAGAGGGTGTAAGTCCTATTGGCACAAAATGGGTCTTTAAAAATAAAACTGATGAAAGGGGTATTGTTGTCAAGAATAAAGCCAGGCTTGTGGTTCAAGGTTTCAGACAAGAAGAGGGCATTGATTATGATGAAACATTTGCCCCTGTAGCAAGACTTGAAGCTATCAGATTATTTATGGCCTTTACTGTCAACCACAACATCAAGGTGTACCAAATGGATATCAAATGTGCATTCCTCTATGGTAAGATTCAAGAGGAGGTTTATGTTTGTCAACCTCCAGGCTTTGAGGATCCATTTAATCCAAATCATGTCTACAAGCTAAATAAAGCTTTGTATGGCTTGAAACAAGCACCAAGGGCCTGGTATGAAACTCTTTCCACCTTCCTACTATCCATTGGGTTCACAAGAGGTAGAATAGATAAAACACTATTTTTAAAATGGAGAGGAAAGGATTTGATGATTGTCCAAATTTATGTGGATGACATCATTTTTGGAAGCACATGTAATAAAATATGTGAAGAGTTTAGGCAACTCATGACAGCTGAGTTTGAAATGAGTGCAATGGGTGAACTCCAGTGCTTTCTTGGTCTCCAAGTAAGGTAACTACAAAATGGTACTTTCATCCATCAAGGCAAATATGCCAAAGAACTTTTAAAGAAATTTGATATGGATGATTGTAAGCCATGCAGTACACCCATTGCAACTAATAAAATAGTCATATATTATGAGAAGGATGAATTGGTTGATCAAACTTTGTATAGAAGCATGATTGGGTCTTTATTGTACCTAACTGCATCCAGGCCAGATATCATGTTTGCAACATGTGTTTGTGCCAGATCCCAATCAGCCCCTAGAAACTCAAACCTTATTGCTGTAAAAAGGATATTCAGATACCTAAAAGGTGCTCCCACACTTGGTATCTGGTATCCAGATGATGGTAAAATTGAGCTTTCAGGTTTCTCAGATAGTGATTTTGCTGGATGTGACAAGACAAGGAAGTCCACTTCAGGAGGGTGCCAATTCCTAGGCAATTGCTTAGTGTCTTGGCAAAGCAAAAAGCAAGCAGCTGTTTCCACATCCACTGCTGAGGAAGAATATATAGTTGCTGCAAGCTGTACAGCCCAACTGCTCTGGCTTCAAAATCAGTTGCTGGATTTTGGTATCACTGCCTTAAGGACACCACTCATGTTGGACAGCCAGGCAGCAGAAAATATCATCAAAAATCTAGTTTCTCATTCAACCACCAAGCACATTGATATCAGACATCACTTTGTGAGGGATTGCTATGAAAAAGGTTTGATTTCTCTGCACCATGTTCCAACTAAGGATCAGCTGGCAGATGTACTAACCAAAGCATTAGACACATCCACCTTTGAAATCTTGATCTCTAGGATTGGCATGCTAAACATGAAATAACAGGCAAAATCCTGTTTTTATATGAATAAAAGCATTAAAATGTTTTCAGAAAATAAAAAAATCCATCCTTAAAAATAGCTAAAAATGAAGTTTTCATTAAAATCCTTAAAAGTCTGCCATAACCACTGCTTGTTCAAAAGTCTGCTCTACTTCAAAGTCTGTCCACTGCTGAAAGTCAACCCCTGCTCTCTCATTTCTTTGATAAGCACTGTTGTTCAAAACCAGTGTTTTATCCACTGATATGCTATCCACTGATAGTAAAAATCACCCACTGCCATCATTGATCCAGTCATGCCCACTGATCTTGTTCCATCAGTGGTCTTCATAAAGGAGTTTTCGTTTTCTTCATCACGGGTTGGCACGTGGACAGTACATAGTGGTCAGACCTTTTGTAACCGATGCCACGTCAGCATTCACTTTTTCTCCATAAAACCCCCTTCAAAACCCCAAACAGGGTTTTACTGTCGAATTGAATTAATAAAAATTCATTTCTCAAAGCAGTTTTCATCTCATTTTCTCCAATTTCTTCTCAACCATCTTCGATCATCTTCTCCAAAATGACAAAATCAAAGTCATCCGCTAAATCCACCTCAAAATCATCGTCAACACCCACTGAAATTCCACACAAACCTTCTCACAACATTTTGGGTCTTCTTACAAAACCCGGCACCACCGATGCCTTCGATTCCATCATTGATCTCATGTCTACATCTAAGTACAAAACTTTGCTTACAGTAGATGCTCCAATTTATCTGCAAACCCAAAGAGAGTTTTGGAAAAATTGTACCCTTGACAAAGAAGGCGAAGATGTCATAGCCATTAACTCTACTTTACAGGGTAAAGCAGTCAAAATCACACCACAATCCATCTCGGAAGTCTTTGAGCTCGATGATCAACAAGGTAAAACTTTCCTTCCTAAAAACGAGTTAAAAATTGACTTTCTTGAAAGAGGGTATGCAGATACAATGATGAAGAGGGATACCTTACAAAAAGGTTTCTTCCCTCCTGCAACAAGATTTTTATTTCATACCCTCCTAATGTGTGTGTCAAACAAAACCACCGCTTTCAATGAGATACCATTAAAGATTCAAAACCTGGGATATGCTATTCTTCAAGATGAAAATTTCAATTATTTCCAGGAAATTTTTAATGATTTGGTTAAAAATGTTGAGAAAAAGCCATTCTTACTCTTTCCAAGATTTCTAAGTTATTATTTTGAAAAGAAATTTGGTAAGGATGATGCTCATGTAATAAAACAAGGTGACTCTTTTCAAATAACCAGCTTAACTGCTGAAACTTTTACAAGAATGTCAACACCTTGCAAAACATAAGCAGAGGTGCCTGAGCATAATTTAGCAGCTACCACTGCTCGTCAGGTATCTGCTGCTGAGCCCACTGCTCAAGGTGATCAAAGCAGCAAAACAACTGTTTTGAAACCCACACCTAAAATCACCAAAAAGCCAAAGCAAAAGAAAACTCAAAAACCCCCCAGACCCATCAAAAAGGCAACTCTGGAGGATGAGATACCAGAGCAACTGCCAGTGACAGCACAAAAGTCACAAGAAACCACTGCTGCTACTTCCTCACAGCAGTTGGTACAAATATCTCAACCCATGGCTGAAACTCCTCCTGTTTCTTCTCAAAAAGAACAGGTTGTACATATAGGGACACCACAATATGATGCTCTGGAATCACTTGCTTCCATCATCCACAGCCCAATGCCGGGGGCCAATTCTCTTTCCACACCCAACCTCACATCCACAATTCCCCCACCAACTAAATTATTGTTGGATGCTATTGATCTGAACCAGGCACAAACCAGTCCTTCTCAATCACCTATCAATGAGAATATACTTCAACAAATAACTGGGTCTGATGTATCATTCATAGCTAACCCACCAAGAAGACCTGAGGAGGTTACACCCCTTGAGTACAAGTAACTCTTGGTGGTAGTCCAAGTGAAACAGCCACCACAAGTGTTGAACCCACTGGTTTACATTTGGACAGTGGTTACATCAATAAGACTTCCGTGGAGGCAATTCCTTCCATTGCACCTCTGATATCCACCAGTGAGTTTGTTTTACCCTCTGGTACAATCAAAAGGCTATCAAGTGTTGAAGGAAGAAGACCCCAGTACCAAGAAAAAGGGGCATCAGTGGTTAATGTTTGGAGTACACTCCCTACATCAACCACTGTTACAACCACTGCTAGTGGGAAATCAGATGATCCCCTTAAGTTGGGTGATGGTTTAAAGTACCTGGAATTGACGGAACGAGTTGAAAAACTGGATACCTCTGTTGCAGAAATCAAGAAAATGCTACAACAGTTGTTAACAGTACAAAAGGTACAATCCACTGTTGTTCCACCTCAAGCACCTGCTCCACCACAAACACCTGCTGCAGATGAGATATGGAACCTATTTCAACCTTTTCTCCAACAACAAAAACAAATGGCTGATCAGCAACATGCAATACATGTACAAGAGCTGAGAAACACAATGGAGTCTAGGTTCAAGAACACCGAAGCATACATTAAGGCTATCAAGGCCAACATATTGAACACCACTGGCACTGCTCTTCCAACTGTTCTATTCATTGATCAATTACCCCCAGATAATGCCAAAAAGGGGGAGAAAATTCAGGAGTGGAAGAGGAAGGGAATAGATGATGGTCTTTACATTGAACCAGAAAAGGATGCCATGACTAGAAAGATTCCCTTGCCAGTTGGTAGCAAAAAGGTTGATGTTACCCAAAATGCACTTGATGAAGCTGTAGCAAGTGTAAAAAGGGACAGAGCGGCAAAGGATATGTCAAGATGGAATGAGGAGAAAAGAGCTTACATGGAGCTGAATGCGCAGGGTTGTTCTGAGCCAGAGGATGTTCAAAATCACGTGCCAAAAAGAAATCCCACTAGAAAAGTGAGGGAACCCAAATCCATACCATC
The DNA here is from genome assembly GCA_030545235.1 of Helianthus tuberosus. Classification (NCBI taxonomy): domain Eukaryota; kingdom Viridiplantae; phylum Streptophyta; class Magnoliopsida; order Asterales; family Asteraceae; genus Helianthus; species Helianthus tuberosus. The sequence continues at coordinate 59,994,373 of CM060375.1, forward strand.
CAGACTCACAAAGCATACTCCAAAACCACCGTCCAAAAGCCCCTAACATCAAACTTCCACCCAAACAGTTGTTGTAACACCTGTTATGTTAACTACTGCAGATACTTCAGTGGTTTCAACTACTGTCAGCCAAACACCTGCCATCACTTCAACACACACCATTACCACTGCCTTACCACCATCACACCACTTCAACACACACCACTACCACTGCCTTACCACCATCACCACCAAAAATCACTTCACCTCCAAAAACAACCACTCCATCATCACCTCCTGCCAAAAAGCAGAAGACATCAGACGTTACAACATCTGTTGTAATGACAACAATGGTTGAAACACCAGTTGTTTCAACAACTGTTAGTCAATCACAAACCACTGCCACTAAAATCACCACCACTGATCGACCCAAAACATCATCAGCCTCTCCTCAACCAAAAAGGAGAAGGCTAATCTTGAAAGATGATGACATTTCACCACCACCAACATTTTCAAAATCTCTAACACTTGCTACTATACCAAACCCTATTCCTCTCTCATCAGCTCAAATTCAAAAACCATTAGCTCCTACAGGTGTTCAATTTCCTCTTGAACTTATAGTAGTCAGAGAAGAAATCAAGTCCTTTTATTATGAGGATGACCCTGCAAAAGGAGTTTGCCATCAGTTGGAGGATATCCCAGGCCTAACAATATTGAAGAATATTTGAAAATCAAGGCTCAGCAAGTAGAGGATATCTCAAAAAGAAATACACAAGGGAAATCTGATAGAGAAATTCAGCAGAACTACCAATACTTGCTCACACAAGTCAGATCTTTGGAACAATTTGCAAAAAATGTGTGTCAGCAAATATCAGAAAAAGCAGATGAATCCCTGAGAAAAGATTATGTTGAAAACATCATGGCCCACAAGAAATACAAAGGAGAAAGATACATGTATAAAGACTGGACCATTCCTGAGCTTGAAAGTGAAGCAGCCAGGATTCAAGAAATGATCAAGAATAAGGTCAAGCACACTCCTCCAGATTGGGCAAAGTTTAAAAAGAATGTATCTGATAAAAAGGTAGAGTTGAGGAGAATGAAAGAGGAATTAGCTGCTGCTGATTATGGGTCCTTAAATCAAGTGTTGAGATGGAAAGAAGATAAAGTCAGGGCTACTTACAAAAGTTTGGAGAAATTGAGGAAGACAGATCCTAATGCTCCACAAAAGCCTGACTACCCTGAAGCAGAGGTTTCAACAAGACCACCAAAGCTACAAATCAGGAGAGCCACTGCTCCAGCTGGTGCAGCCATCTTTAAAAGAAGGCAACAAAAACAGTCGGATACTGAAACAGTGGCAGAATTAATGGCAGGTGATGAGCTTGTAAAAGAAGGTATTAAAAAGATGATAGCTGAAACTCTTGGCCTGAATCAACCTGCAAGCACTGCTCAAACAGTCATCACAAGGCCTGCATCACCAAACTCCTCATCTAATAAAAATCTCCCAAGAAACCCACCAGACTCAAACGTACTAAAATGGAAAACTGACAAACAGACCCATGTACTGACAGTGTTCAAGTCTAGTGGAGAAGTGAAGAAAATAACAAGGGAACAAGCACTTGGCCTAAGTCTTGAAGATTTGTAGGATCTCCTTGATCTTCCACTGTGTAGGGATGATGATGACACAGATGCCTTAGCCTTTGAGTTACAACTCAAAGGGCAAATAAGGGAACTGTTAATGAGGCAATAAAGATCTACAAATAATGAAGTGTTTTGGCATTATCTGTTACAGGGGGAGATTGTTGGGATTGAACCCTATCAAAGGAACAGATAATTAAAGCCAAAACTGGATTAGAGCAGTGGATCCAGAATAAGCAGATGTTATGTATACAAGTCTCTCCCCTTGAAAGTGGTTTCAACATCTGCTGACCTCCAAACTACTGATCTTTACTAACTGCTGACCTACAACTGCTGTCCAAGTCAAAGACTGATGGAAGACTAAAGCTCTGCTGATTCAATCTACTGCTACGGGTCAAGCTCTGCTGATCATGACAAGTACTGTTGGGTTCACATCAGTGGAAGGATGCAGCAGTAGTTTAGTTTATATTATGAAATGTAATGTACAACAGTAGTTAGCATAGCAGAGGTTGTATAGATCAGATGTTAGAGTTTGTTAGGAGGTTAGATGTCACTTTCATGGTGACGTCAGCTTAGATGCTTCAGTGGTTTGCTCGTGCCTATAAATAGAACAGTGCTCTATACTGTTCTATTAGCTCTTCACCATCTTCTTCCTGCACGAAAAAATCACTGTGACCTCAGGCTGAGGGGGAGTTTGTTGTATACTTGCAATTGTAATTGAATCTTGTAATAAATTCAAGCATTCGGTTCAATGTTAAACTTGTATGTTAAAAGCAATTCTCTCGTTTGATTGTGAAAAGTTTGCTTCCATTATAATTCCGCTGCACTACTCATTCATTATTCATCTTAATTCAAACGTAAAACACAATCAAAACCAAACTTAGATCCTAATAGGTAGCCAGGAGGGTGCAAAGCACCCGACACAAGCCCGTGCCCAGGACGAGGGCGATGAGCGTAATGTGGCGCTTTGATGGTGCACTTTGTACTTCGCCCTCTTGGAACCGCTGTTACGGCTTGGTGTGGTCAACTGGAGACTGTTTGCTTTCCACCTGTCAAGTCTGCAATATTCATTGTGTCATTGAATTCTAGATTTTATTTTTCATTGACTTCCGTATTCAATTGAGACCTTTCATGTGGAATTCCAAATGGATCAAAACAAAGCTTTATGCTTTGTTCTAAAGAGGCACAACACAGAAAATTCGCATGGTTGATACTCCAAACACAAACACCAACGTTTTTCCTAATTTTTCTATCCAGCAAGCTTTTGTTTCAGGTGCAAGGCTGATCCCGACAGTTCAATCTGCTTTGGATGTTGTACCCTGGGAAACAGACGGGTTCACCTGGGTGACTCCAAATCTGTTTTAAGGGAAACGTGTTCTTCACGTGCCTCAGTCGTCTTTGTTTTCTTTCTGTCTTTATTTCGTTGTATTATGTTCTTAGTTGTTGTTTACATTTTGTATTGTGTGTTTCAGATCTTGTTTATGTATTGTAATCCGAATATTGATTATTAAAATTATTATTTTTATTTTATTTCTTGAAAGGTTGTTCTACAAGCTTAAAACAGATTTTTAAAACACCGTTCAATTTTGTTTTTAAATTTTCGGATTACATAACAGTTTGTTTAACAGTTTACTTTTCTTCTTTTGCAAACTTTCACTTTGTTTGCTTTGGTTTTTTAGGAAACCAAAAGGTTTCTGATCAAAGGTTTATTCCTAAGACCACCCGTAGTGTGTGTGTGTGTGTGTGTGTGGGGGGGGGGGGGGGTTGGCGTTTCCCCCCCAAAAAACGCCCCATAATGCCTCTCCACCGCCCCATGGGCGTTTTTCTTCAAATTAAACGTTGGGAGACTTTTTTTTGCCAATCATGCCACTACACCCATTTCTTCATTAGTTTTATTTAAAAAATAATAATTGGGTAATCATTGGATGTGCATTATTGGGCATTATATCTACACCCATTTTAAACAAAACCTCATAATGCCCCATTGCTGATTGGACCGCCACATGACGGATAATGCCCAAGGGTGGGGCATTGTCTTTCTTCACCACTACACATAGTCTAATTTGGTTTTGTGTAAACCTACATTTTTGGAAAACTGACTATATTTTGTCTCTTGTTTCAGAAATGGCTACTGCTCAAGCAACCATATCAACCACTGTTGGATCTACATCCACTACCATGAACTACCATGAGACTATTAGTTGGTAGTGGTACCCAAGCAGCCCAAGCTGTGGCTAATCATCCTGAGAAACCAGAAAAGTTTTCTGGTTTAAACTTCAAGAGATGGCAACAAAAGATGTTGTTTTATCTGACCACTTTGAACCTTGTGAGGTTCTTGACTGAGTCTCCTCCTATTCTCACTGAAGGGACATCTGATGTCTAATCTGTGAGTGATGTTGAGACTTGGAAACATTCTGAGTACCTATGTCATAACTATGTGTTGAATGGCCTTTCAGATACCTTGTATAACATATGTCTAAAGGTTCCAACTGCCAATGAATTATGGGAGTCATTGGAATGTAAATACAAGACTGAGGATGCGGGTACTAAAAAGTTTGTTGTAACTGTGACAACCGGCAAAATTCATGGTTATTCCGTACAACTTAACGACTATTTATACATTTATTTGCGTTCATTATTGACTTGATTGAGGAATAATGAGGTCATACAAAGTCTAGCAATTGTAGGACATGTTTAAACTTGACAATTGATATTTTTACTTTCGTCGTGTCTCGAGAAAATGAATAACTATGTGCTAATATGTTGGCGCACAATGTTGAAAACACTATTCACCTGAACACACTATTCATGTTAGCAAGTTCAGAAACTGTCCGAAACAACTAACGAATGATACGAAAGCGTATCATCACAAATGTTTATACCAAAACTGTCACATCCCGACCACATTAAAACAACAAACCGCGGCGGAAACATCGTGGAGTGTCGTAACAGAATCATTGTTTCATAACACATGGATTGAAGTTTTGTTTTTATTGAATTAAGTTTATTACATTGTCTTGAATATTAAAAACAAAACATGAACATATTGTCCTTCATTCTTATTAACTCACTAAGGTCTCGTCCATCCCTATGTGAGCAGGCATCACAATCATCATCAAACATCATCAAACTATGGTACCTGAAACATATGTGAAAATACGTCAGCATAAAAATGTCGGCGAGTACATAGGTTTTGTGAGTGTGTCAGATTCATGGCCTTAAGTTCATATTGCAATACCTCGTCCAACTTCGAGAGTTGTCGAGTGTGTACCTTGAAAAAAAAGAGTTTGATATTGCAGTATGTTTCTATCAACTTTTACAAGTTGATATATGTGTAAACCAAAACTGATGCGTGTGAAGTGTCGTATAATTTTTAAGAGTTAATTACATAGTTAGTCCCTGTGGTTTGCACAAAATAACATACTTAGGTACTAATAGTTTAAAATCACCTTCTAGGGTATTAACTTTTCATTTTGTAACGTTTGGAGGTATTAACCTCTAAGGTAGTAACATAGGTAGTCCCTGTGGTTTGCACAAGATAACATACTTAGGTACTAACATAATGTGATTTTAAGCCTACAAATAAGCTTAATACCCCCAAACGTTACAAAATGAAAAGTTAATACCCTAGAATGTTATTTTAAACTATTAGTACCTAAGTATGTTATTTTGTGCAAACCACAGGGACTAACTATGTAATTAACTCAGTTTTTAATGTATATTTTAAGCCCTTTAACACTTTTTAGCCAAGTTTTAAATTTATAAAACACGATATTTACTAACACTAAACACACATATGGGCAAGTGCACCCATCGTGAGCGTAGTATAGTGTTGGTAAGATACCGAGGTCGTCCAAGGACACAAGAGCTTTTAATACCGGTTTATCCTCAACGTCTAATCAAATCAAAAGTTTAGAAAAAAGTTTTTAAACATGAAAAATAAAACTAACTAAAATGCTGAAAAATAAAATAAAATAAAAACAGATAGACAAGATGAATCACTTGGATCTGACTCGTATTTAGTGTAACCTTTGATTATTTCTGCACTTTTGCACTTTTTTAAGAGATTATCTTAGTTATTGTAGTAGGCCCCTCTTCTGAAGGTGACGTTACCCTCAACCCAGTAGTTTGAGTTAGCAACGATACATTCCTAAAGAGTTGGATTATTGAAAGATAATTAATTAAGTTATTAATGCATATTGTGGTAGGCCCCTCTTCTGGAGGTGACGTTACCCTCGGCGAAGTAGTCTGAGTCAGCAGGGATACAGACCTATGTAGCCGGGTTAAAGTATTAATAGTAGTTTACATATGAGGGGATCAAGGAGTTTGGACCCCCGCCATCCAATACCAGCGAGTATTAAAGGAGGTCCTACTAAAGTTGACCCAAGTCCTTGCAGGATCTATACACTGAACAAGGCAAGACTCTTACCAAATCGTTCCCTTAACCCCCGACCAGGTAGCCAACATATCTCCATATAGACCGTGGAGATATGAATGGTGAAAATCTTTTATTTTATATAGACAGTAAAATAATGCCAAGACACCACGGACAAACGATAAGGAAGACTCACCTTCAACATAAGAAACTAGTTGTTAAAGTCATTAATACAGAACCAAATAAAAAGTGCAAAAAGATTAAAATTAAAAGTATTACACTAAACACTTGTCTTCACCAAGTGATGTAAGAGACTTAGGCAAACATTGTCGCAACCCCCGATCCCAAATCCCAGGGAACGGGCAGCCACGAGCCAGTTTCGGTGGTATCGCGTATTGTCTAATTTGGCAGCGGAAATTTTCATTAGGACCGTAGTTAGGAAACATTGATCAGAGTAAAATACCACATTTTCATAACATTAAACAAATGGGTTAAAACCCAAGTTCGTAGTACACACGTTTTCATAGGAATAAATCCTATTTTATTAATAAAAAATCTATTTTATTTTAGGTAATTTTATTGCCACTTTTTCAAGCCTTCAGTGCTGTCCAGCTGGCTTCGATTTGGCTTTCACTGTTTGTTACCTGAAACGCGTTCTAAAAATATTTGTCAGTGGGAAGTACTGGTGAGTGAATCCCAGTTTAATCAAGTTTAAATAAAAACCATTATACAATATTGAGGGCGATCTCGCAATTACATTTGTTTCCAAGTTATAACAATTAACATCCATGGTACTGTCAGACCCGACTTGTGGAAATGTTACTCCTTGACCAGGTGGTAACAAATTTTGTATACAAAACCCCAACATACTCATGATAATTGTATTCTTACAAATACTCAATCACTGTTTAATATATAATTAATTAAATGAGGTTTTGTAAAACAGTTAACAAAAAGCGGATAAACTCACATTGCTGTCTTAGATTATCCTTTAGGGTTTCCTGGTGACAATCTGTAATTTACACAAATGCACACGCGTTAGTATAATAACCCATTTTAACATTAGTAATACCCTCCCCGAGATGGCATTCCAACGACTACGTCGGGCAGAACCACGACAGCCGTTACGGAGCCCTAGATCAATCGGGCAGCGTATCTAATACGTACCCAGGGGTTATAATACTTACAACGGAGCAGAACTTCGCTATTTAGGAGGGTATAATACCCGAGTATTATGCCTATAATTCAGTTTTGAGAGAAAGAAAGAAAGTTTGAACGATTCTCGACTGAAATCCGATGGCCTCTATATATAGGTGATGAATTTGGTTCTCTCGCGGCCCGCGTAACACGAGACCAGGACCTACGCGGCCCGTGTCAACGCTGGTGTAAGGACCTGCAAAAATGCCCCAAAACGACCCGTAAGTGAAAACTCGGACCTCAGAAACCCTAATGTACATGAAAAACCAAGAAAACAAGGATTTTTTATTTCAGGCGGGCCGCGTAAAATCTAAGCATAGGCTTACGCGGGCCGCGTCAACTTAAAGTTGACCGGATTAGTGTCCCGAGCCATGTGTCGCACACGTGGCAACCCTACTCGTGACACACCAGCCCTACACGTAAGATATGGGCTCTCGCGGGCCGCGTAAGAGCCATGTTAAGGCTTACGCGAGCCGCGTGAAACTTGAAATGTTGCTATAAGTAGCTTGTGCATGGGACTTGCTTCTGTGTTCGAAATCTCACTCTCAAAACGTCCCAATTCTGCTAAAAACGAGTTTTACGGTGTCACGACGCTGCTACGTTACAGGGTATTAACTCGATCACTGCTACGATACAATGTCCGATTGATTGAAACCGATCCGATAGATGTTTAAGTGCTGCCCAAATCAGGGCTATACTTTGTCATTCGTCGTGAGGGTTTTGATTTCGTGAGCTTATCGTAAATGTTATATTAAGTTACTGACCTAGTTTCATGTGCATTGTTGTTTAAATTAGGCTATCAGGCTTATCAGTAGGCTAAACTCTGCCCGTCTAAATTTGCAATGTGAGTCATTCTCTTTTTATTAACTACGTTTTACAATACTCAAATTGTTTTCAAAAGTTATAATTACAGGGATTAAGTCTAAACTTTGCAATGTTGTTTAAATTAGGTTATCAGGCTTATCAGTAGGCTAAACTCTGCCCATCTAAATTTGCAATGTGAATCATTCTCTTTTTATTAACTACGTTTTACAATACTCAAATTGTTTTCAAAAGTTATAATTATAGGGATTAAGTCTTGGTTATCTTAAATCACTGGCAAGTGGGGTATTGTGCACATAGGGATTAAGTCTTGGTTATCTTAAATCACTGGCAAGTGGGGTATTGTGCACATTACTAATTTCTCACGGTTAGGTTCACCAACCTAATAGTGATAATCATCACTACTTGGGTGAAAGGACCCAATAGTGGTATGACCATCATCACCAGGGTGTGACACGGCGCCAGATAAAAATAAGATAGTAGCCATTGTAATCGCTCTTATGCTGTAATTTATAACTATGTGTCGTTTTATCAAATTTGAGTGACTCGCCAGTATTTCCCCGCTGATAAAATATTTTTAAAACATGTTTCAGGTGACTTACTGTGAATCAAGGAAAAGTGCTACGGAGCACTAATAAAGCTTGAAGTGGTGGCTCAGTTAAATAAATAAACATGTTTTGTAAAACAGGGAATTTCCTCGTGAAATTCCTCTATTGTAAATTACGGGGTTTGTCCCAAATTATGAAATAAAATAATTGGGCATTTTCAAGTTTTAAAAGATCCTATTAAACTTCCGCTGTCAACTCAAATAATAAATACCGCGGGTTTCTGTCCCGCGGCTCCTGAACCGGGTAAAACCGGGACGGGGGCCGTGACAGAAAAAGGTGGTATCAGAGCCACTGATTTAAGCCAATTAAGTATTTAGAAATACTTAATTTTTCTAATTGCCATCCTGTGATTCTAATTTACAAAATTTTAACTTAGAATTTTGTGTGTTTCTTCATGTATGCTAACAACATGAATGAACTATCAGAAGCACTTCAAAACTTTACTATCCATACCACAGATATGGATACCACCGGTACCTTCACTGGCTACCAGGCTGATACTGAAGAGCCAATAGTATTCCAAGCCAAACCTCAGGAGAAACCAAAACCGAAAAAGAGAAGAAGACTTGTAGGCTGGAGGCGTATGCGTAGGAAGAGACCAGCGACACAGAAAGCTATAAAGACTGAGGATCCGAAGGATAAATGCAAAGGAAAGGAGATCGGGGAAAGTTCAAGGCAAGCCCATGAAATGCCACCGTGGGAGGAGCTGGACCGCCAACTGGCAAATAGCGACCTCATCGGACCTGCCAACGAAAACCTCTTCAATTACCCAGCAGAAGCACAACTTCCAGTTAATCTGGAACCTGCTATCCCAGATCCTATTATCCACCCCCGACCTCAACCAGGAGAGCTAGAAGAATGGTGGACAACTGACTGGCAATTTCAGAATCTCTTGAATAACCCAAAGACCTTTTTCCCCCAGTTTGACCCTGAGCCTACATTAAACTCACCTATGAGCACAGAAAACCTGGCTGAACTCCGCCACTATGGCGAGGAGCTGGTGGATGCAGGAAATAGAATCAGAGAAGTGGGGGAGAGGATATCATGGAAATACGACGAGAGGGAAGGTCGTTTCTGAAGTGCCAGCTGACATGGATCGTTTGTGGTTGTGTGGCTACATGTTTAATAATAAAAATAATAATAAATATTAATAAAAATATAATCATATAAAATGATTTAAAATAAAACTTTTGTAATATATTTGGTGTGTACGGATGCATACTAAAATATATAAAAATATGAAAGTCGCAAAGTCGACAATATTGGCTATACGTGTTGACATGATTATGTGCGATTGTTTTATTGTGTTTGGTTGTTATTTATTTTGTGCTAATCACTTATATATATATTAATTACCAGATGGAACACGCTGGTAATGAACCAGTTAACAAGGTTAACCAATCTGAGCAAAACAATGGAGACCAATTTCTTAATAGGCAAGATATAGAAAATATTGTTGCCCAAGGAATAGCTAATGCTATTCCAGCAATCCTTGCTGCTGCCCGAAATCCAGTTGAACCTCAACCAATTATTCCCAGTAAACGTACTCACGGTGACAATTTCAGTAATAGTGTAAATGGAGGCGGCAACAATAATAATAACAATAATGATAGGATGCAAGCCCCATTTCTTAAGAAAATGAAAACTGCAACGCCTGGTTGCACTTACAAGGAATTTCTTGCCTGTAAACCGGTGGAATTTGGAGGCAACGAAGGGGCAACTGCAGCACTGCGTTGGTTAGAGAAAACCGAAGCAGTAATTAAAATAAGTAAATGCGCCGAGGAAGACAAGGTCATGTACGCGTCGCATCTTTTTAAGGAAGAAGCATTAGAAGGGTGGAATACGGTATTACAAGCCAAAGGAAGTGACATGGCTTATGCCATGAATTGGGAAGAGTTCAAGTGTCTGGTAGAAAGGAAATTCTGCCCCGAATATGAAAAGGAACAAATGGCAAATAAGTTCCTTAGCCACCGAATGGTGGATGTTGATTGTCGAGGGTATACTTTGAAATTCTTCGAATATGCCAGAATTGTACCAACTTTGGCCTCGCCAGAACCGGTACTTATTTCTCGCTACATCTGGGGTTTGATTGGTGAAATTCGTGACATTGTCAAAGCTGCAAGACCCCGCACTATTGACGATGCTGTGGAATTAGCCAACACCCTGACCGACGAGCTGTCACGCACACGAGAAGAAAATCGGAAGAAGGAAGTGGCCCAAAAGATTAACCAAGGATTTCGTGTGGGTAATAGTAGTAATTTCAAGAAAAAGGGAACCGGGCAATCTTCCACTGCTCCATTTTGCAGTACCTACAAAAGAAAGCATTTTGGAAAATGCAAAGGGTATTGCAATTTCAGCAAAATTCTAGGGCATCAAGAAGAAGACTGCAGAAGAAAGAAATCCACAATTTGCTTCAACTGTGGAGAAGCTGGACATTTTAGGCCAGACTTCCCTAAACTGATCAAACCAGATGACAACAAAGCCAAACCTGCAGAAGGAACTACCAAAAAGAATGCAAGAGCCTTCCAACTGACTACCCGGGAAGCAGAGTTAATCCCTGATGTGATAGCTGGTACGTTCCTAGTTCACAACGTTTATGCAAAAGTATTATTTGACTCTGGTGCAAACCAAAGTTTTATAAATACTTCATTCTGCCAAGCTCTTAACCTACCCTTAACCAACCTTAGACAAAATTTTATGGTAGAAACGGCAGATGGGAATTCTGTTAATATAGATAAAGTCTTGCGAGAAGAAAAGATAGAACTCTTAGGCCATAAATTTTCTGCAAACCTGTTGCCTATGAATTTAGCTGGATTCGATGTGGTGTTAGGAATGGATTGGCTAGTAGCCAACCATGCTCGAATCCTCTGTGATAAGAATTCCATAGAAATTCATGCACACACAGGAGAAATAGTGGTGATTACGATAAGCCCCGTAAACCACTGAAATTCATTTCAGTAATGAAAATGGTCAATTATTCAAGAAAACAAGGAATAGTGTATATGATTTCGGTAATCATTAACACTAAAGGTAAGGAACTTAAGGAAATTCCAGTAGTATCAGAATACCTGGATGTATTTCCAGAAGAACTACTTGGATTACCACCCGATAGGGAAGTAGAATTTAGAATTCATCTAATTCCTGGAACTACACCGATAGCCAAGGCACCTTATCGGTTAGCACCCACCTAAATGTTAGAACTGAAAAAGCAGTTAGATGAATTATTAAGCAAAGGATTTATACAACCTAGTTCATCCCAGTGGGGAGCTCCAGTGTTGTTTGTGAAAAAGAAAGATGGGTCAATGAGAATGTGTATCGATTATAGGGATTTGAATAAGGTTACAATTAAGAATCGATACCCATTACCTAGGATTGACGATCTTTTTGATCAGCTTCAAGGAGCTAGATATTTCTCTAAGATAGATTTACGCTCCGGATACCATCAATTGAGAGTACAAGAAGAAGACATACCTAAAACTGCTTTTAGAACTAGGTATGGTCATTACGAGTTTACAGTCATGCCCTTTGGATTAACAAATGCTCCCGCAACATTCATAGATATGATAAATAGAATCTGTAAACCGTATTTGGATAAATTTGTAATTGTCTTTATCGACGATATACTCATTTATTCCAAAAGTCAGGACGAGCATTGTGAGCACCTACGTGCACTCTTAACTTTGTTAAGAAAAGAGAAACTTTACGCCAAATTCTCAAAGTGTGAATTTTGGCTACAAGAGGTGCAATTTTTAGGACACATGGTGAATCACGAAAGTATGCACGTAGATCCCTCTAAAATAGAAGCGATCACCAAATGGAAGGTCCCGCAATCAGCTATGGAAGTTAGAAGTTTTCTAGGGTTAGCCGGATACTATAGACGATTCATTAAGGATTTTTCCAAGATAGCAGTACCATTAACTAAGCTAACCTTCAAAGCAGTGAAGTTTGAATAGGGATCTAGACAAGAAGAGGCTTTTAAGATTTTAAAGCAAAGATTAACAAACGCCCCAATTCTTGCCTTACCAGAAGGGACAGAAGATTTTGAAGTTTACTGTGATGCATCTAAGCTAGGATTAGGATGTCTGCTAATGCAACGCAAAAAGGTAATTGCGTATGCCTCAAGGCAATTGAAAAAGCACGAAGAGAATTATACGACTCATGATTAGAATTAGGAGCGATAATTTTTGCCCTTAAAATTTGGAGACACTATTTGTATGGCAGTAAGTTTACAGTCTATACAGATCATAAGAGTTTAAGATACATATTTGGGCAAAAAGAATTAAACATGAGGCAAAGAAGATGGATGGAAATTCTAAGTGACTACGACTGTGATATTCAATATCACGAAGGAAAAGCAAACGTAGTTGCAGATGCCTTAAGTTGTAAATATCATGAAAAGCAAAAGCGAGTTCGTGCTCTTAGATTAAATCTACAGTTAGATTTAATGGAACAACTGAAAAACATTCAAGAAACAGTAATCAAGGATGATGCTGAAGGAATGAAAGGAAGAATAAACGACTTGGAGCAAGGGGCTGATGGAATTTGGAGATTCCATAAGAAAAGAATTTGGGTACCTAAGCAAGGAGAATTAAGAAATAAGATTTTAGAGGAAGCCCATAAAGAGTTAGCTGGGATACATGATGTATTTCATGTATCCAACCTCAAGAAATGTTTATCTGACGAATCCCTGATAGTCCCTCTTTAAGACATACAGGTGAATGAAAAATTGAAATTCGTTAAAACCTCTTCAGATAGAAGACAGAAAGATTAAATTCCTCAAGCATAAAAGATTGGTACTGGTCAAAGTCAAATGGAATTGAAAAAGAGGACCCGAATACACCTGGGAGCTGGAATAGGAGATGAAGCGGAAGTATCCTCACTTATTCCAATAAATCTCAAGGACGAGATTTTAAATAAGGTGGGGAGGATGTAAGGAACTGCAAAAATGCCCCAAAACGACCCGTAAGTGAAAACCCGGACCTCAGAAACCCTAATGTACATGAAAGACCAAGAAAACAAGTATTTTTGATTTCAGGCGGGCCGCGTAAAATGTAAGCATAGGCTTACGCGGGCCGCGTCAACTTAAAGTTGATCGGACAAGCGTCCCGAGCCACGTGTCACACACGTGGCAACCCTACTCGTGACACACAAGCCCTACACGTAGGATAGGGGCTCTCGCGGGCCGCGTGAGAGCCATGTTAAGGCTTACGCGGGCCGCGTGAAACTTGAAATGTTGCTATAAGTAGCCTGTGTTGCTATAAGTAGCCTGTGCATGGGACTTGCTTCTGTGTTTGAAATCTCACTCTCAAAACGTCCCAATTCTACTAAAAACGAGTTTTACGGTGTCACGGCGCTGCTACGATACAGGGTATTAACTCGATCACTGCTACGATACAATGTCCGATTGATTGAAACCGATCCGATGGATGTTTAAGTGCTGCCCAAATCAGGGCTATACTTTGTCATTCGTCGTGAGGGTTTTGATTTCGTGAGCTTATCGTAAATGTTGTATTAAGTTACTGACCTAGTTTCATGTGCATTGTTGTTTAAATTAGGTTATCAGGCTTATCAGTAGGCTAAACTCTGCCCGTCTAAATTTGCAATGTGAGTCATTCTCTTTTTATTAACTACGTTTTACAATACTCAAATTGTTTTCAAAAGTTATAATTACAGGGATTAAGTCTTGGTTATCTTAAATCACTGGCAAGTGGGGTATTGTGCACATTACTAATTTCTCACGGTTAGGTTCACCAACCTAACAGTGATAATCATCACTACTTGGGTGAAAGGACCCAATAGTGGTATGACCATCGTCACCAGGGTATGGCACGGCGCCAGATAAAAATAAGATAGTAGCCATTGTAATCGCTCTTATGCTGTAATTTATAACTATGTGTCGTTTTATCAAATTTGAGTGACTCGCCAGTATTTCCCCGCTGATAAAATATTTTTAAAACATGTTTTAGGTGACCTACTGTGAATCAAGGAAAAGTGCTACGGAGCACTAATAAAGCTTGAAGTGGTGGCTCAGTTAAATAAATAAACATGTTTTGTAAAACAGGGAATTTCCTCGTGAAATTTCTCTATTGTAAATTACAACGTTTGTCCCAAATTATGAAATAAAATAATTGGGCATTTTCAAGTTTTAAAAGATCCTGTTAAACTTCCCCTGTCAACTCAAATAATAAATACCGCGGGTTTCTGTCCCGCGGCTCCTGAACCGGGTAAAACCGGGACGGGCGCCGTGACAGCTGGTCAACAGCGTAGCCCATCCGGATCATCAACTAGACTCGCCGTGTGTCGGGCCACGTGGCGGCCCAGGGTCGTGCCAGATTTTAAGTTCACGCGGCCCGCATAAGAGTTGGGGTGGGGTTTACGCGGCCCGCCTCAACTAAAAAAAATCAGTTTTTTAATTATCTTCAATAATATTTAAGATATTCGGGGCCCGTTTTCACGTATGGGGTGTTTTTAGGGACATATTGGGATATTTTAAAATATAGTAGGGTGTCGAAAAATATTGAAGGGTGTCGGTTTTCTTTAAGGTTGTTATATCCTCCCCACCTTGTTTTAGAGCTCGTCCTCGAGATCTACTGGAACAAGTGCGGATATTTCCTTTGCATTTCAGATTCAAGCTCCCATGTGTACTCAGGTCCTCTTTTGGAGTCCCACTTTACTTTGACCAGAACTAGTCTCTTATGCTTGAGGTTCTTGACTTTCCTGTCTTCGATCTATAGAGGTCTTTCTACAAAATTGAGTTGTTCATTTACCTCTATATCCTTAAGAGGTATCATCAGTGATTCATCGGCTAAGCATTTCTTGAGATTCGATAAATGAAATACATCATGTATTCCTGCCATTTTCTCTGGAAGTTGTAGCTGATAGGCTACGGGTCCTATTCTTCTAATAATCTCAAAAGGGCCAATATGCCTGGGACTTAGCTTTCCTCTTTTGATGAATCTTACTATTCCTTTCCAAGGAGAGACTTTTAACAATACTTTATCTCCTACTTGAAATTCCAAGGGTTTTAGTTTGTTGTTAGCATAGCTCTTTTGTCGATCACGTGCTGCTTTCAATCGTTCCTTGACTTGAATAATCTTGTCAGTTGTTTCTTGTACTATCTCAGGTCCAGATAGTTGCTTTTTCCCAATTTCTGCCCAACAGACTGGGGTTCGGCACTTTTGTCCATAGAGTGCTGTCACGGCCCCCGTCCCGGTTTTACCCGGTTCAGGAGCCGCGGGACAGAAACCCGTGGTATTTATTATTTGAGTTGACAGCGGAAGTTTAACAGGATCTTTTAAAACTTGAAAATGCCCAATTATTTTATTTCATAATTTGGGACAAACCCCGTAATTTACAATAGAGGAATTTCACGAGGAAATTCCCTGTTTTACAAAACATGTTTATTTATTTAACTGAGCCACCACTTCAAGCTTTATTAGTGCTCCGTAGCACTTTTCCTTTATTCACAGTAGGTCACCTGAAACATGTTTTAAAAATATTTTATCAGCGGGGAAATACTAGCGAGTCTCTCAAATTTGATAAAACGATACATAGTTATAAATTACAGCATAAGAGCGATTACAATGGCTACTATTTTAATTTTATCTGGCGCCGTGTCACACCCTGGTGACGATGATCATACCACTATTGGGTCCTTTCACCCAAGTAGTGATGATTATCACTGTTAGGTTGGTGAACCTAACCGTGAGAAATTAGTAATGTGCACAATACCCCACTTGCCAGTGATTTAAGATAACCTAGACTTAATCCCCATAATTATAACTTTTGAAAACAATTTGAGTATTTTAAAACGTAGTTAATAAAAAGAGAATGACTCACATTGCAAATTTAGACGGGCAGAGTTTAGCCTACTGATAAGCCTGATAACCTAATTTAAACAACAATGCACATGAAACTAGGTCAGTAACTTAATATAACATTTACGATAAGCTCACGAAATCAAAACCCTCACGACGAATGACAAAGTATAGCCCTGATTTGGGCAGCACTTAAACATCTATCGGATCGGTTTCAATCAATCGGACATTGTATCGTAGCAGTGATCGAGTTAATACCCTGTAACGTAGCAGCGTCGTGACACCGTAAAACTCGTTTTTAGCAGAATTGGGACGTTTTGAGAGTGAGATTTCGAACACAGAAGCAAGTCCCATGCACAGGCTACTTATAGCAACATTTCAAGTTTCACGCGGCCCGCGTAAGCCTTAACATGGCTCTTACGCGGCCCACGAGAACCCCTATCTTACGTGTAGGGCTGGTGTGTCACGAGTAGGGTTGCCACGTGTGCGACACGTGGCTTGGGACACTTATCCGGTCAACTTTAAGTTGACGCGGCCTGCGTAAGCCTATGCTTACATTTTACGCGGCCCGCCTGAAATAAAAAATCCTTGTTTTCTTGGTTTTTCATGTACATTAGGGTTTCTGAGGTCCGCGTTTTTACTTACGGGTCGTTTTGGGGCATTTTTGGCGGTCCTTATATCCTCCCCACCTTATTTAAAATCTCGTCCTCGAGATTTATTGGAATAAGTAAGGATACTTTCGCTTCATCTCCGATTCCAGCTCCCAGGTGTATTCAGGTCCTCTTTTTGAATTCCATTTGACTTTGACCAGTATCAATCTTTTATGCTTGAGGAATTTAATCTTTCTGTCTTCTATCTGAAGAGGTTTTTCGACGAATTTCAATTTTTCATTCACCTGTATGTCTTGAAGAGGGACTATCAGGGATTCGTCAGATAAACATTTCTTGAGGTTGGATACATGATATACATCATGTATCCCAGCTAACTCTTCTGGTAGTTGTAAGCGATAGGCGACCGGTCCTATGCGTTGGATTACTGGGAATGGTCCTACATATCTTGGACTCAGTTTTCCTTTCTTACCGAACCGAACTGCTCCTTTCCAAGGAGAAACTTTTAATAGTACTCGGTCTCCAACCTGAAATTCTAATGGCTTGCGTCGATTTTCTGCATAACTCTTCTGACGATCTCGAGCCGTCTGTAGTCTTTCCTTGATTTGAGTGATCTTGTCGGTGGTTTCTTGCATGATTTCAGGACCTGATAATTGACTTTCTCCTATTTCTGCCCAACAAACTGGAGTTCTACACTTACGTCCGTATAGTGCTTCGAACGGGGCAGCTTCGATGCTTGAATGATAACTATTGTTATAGGAGAATTCAATTAAAGGTAAATGGTTGTCCCAGTTTCCTCCAAAATCTATCACACATGCCCTGAGCATGTCTTCCAAGGTTTGGATCGTCTTTTCACTTTGTCCGTCTGTTTGGGGATGGTATGCGGTGCTTAAGTTCAGTCTAGTCCCCATGGCTTCTTGGAAACTTGTCAAAAAATGTGAAGTGAAATGACTATCCCTATCTGATACAATGGAGAGTGGGACTCCATGTAAGGATACTACCTCATCTACGTATAACTTGGCTAATCTTTCCATGCTAAAGGTTTCCTTCATGGGTAGAAAACGAGCTGATTTGGTTAATCGATCCACAATTACCCAAATTGCGTCGTTACCTTTTCGGGTCTTGGGTAACTTGGTAACAAAATCCATGGTTATTAGTTCCCATTTCCAAACATGCATTTCTCATTGTTGGAGTAACCCTAAAGGTTTCTGGTGTTCTGCCTTAACTTGTGAACAAGTTAGACACTTAGATACATATCTAGCTATATCCTTTTTCATTCCTATCCACCAGAAGTTATTCCTTAAATCTTGGTACATCTTATTATTACTAGGATGCATGGTATACCTAGATTTATGGGCTTCCTCTAAAATCTTATTTCTTAATTCTCCCTGCTTAGGTACCCAAATTATTTTCTTATGGAATCTCCAAATTCCATCAGCCCCTTGCTCCAAGTCATTTATTCTTCCTTTCATTCCTTCAGCATCATCCTTGATTGCTGTTTCTTGAATGTTTTTCAGTTGTTCCATTAAATCTAACTGTAGATTTAATCTAAGAGCACGAACTCGCTTTTGCTTTTCATGATATTTACGACTTAAGGCATCTGCAACTACGTTTGCTTTTCCTTCGTGATATTGAATATCACAGTCTTAGTCACTTAGAATTTCCATCCATCTTCTTTGCCCCAGGTTTAATTCTTTTTGCCCAAATATGTATCTTAAACTCTTATGATCTGTATAGACTGTAAACTTACTGCCATACAAATAGTGTCTCCAAATTTTCAGGGAAAAAATTATCGCTCCTAATTCTAAATCATGAGTCGTATAATTCTCTTCGTGCTTTTTCAATTGCCTTGAGGCATACGCAATTACCTTTTTTTGTTGCATAAGCACACATCCTAATTCTAGCTTAGATGCATCACAGTAAACATCAAAATCTTCTGTCCCTTCTTGTAAGGCAAGAATTGGGGCGTTTGTTAATCTTTGCTTTAAAATCTTAAAAGCCTCTTCTTGTCTAGATCCCCATTCAAACTTCACTGCTTTGCAAGTTAGCTTAGTTAATGGTACTGCTATCTTGGAAAAATCCTTAATGAATCGTCTATAGTATCCGGCTAACCCTAGAAAACTTCTAACTTCCATAGCTGATTACGGGACCTTCCATTTGGTGATCGCTTCTATTTTAGAGGGATCTACATGAATACCTTCTTGATTCACCATGTGTCCTAAAAATTGCACCTCTTGTAGCCAAAATTCACACTTTGAGAATTTGGCGTAAAGTTTCTCTTTTCTTAACAAAGTTAAGAGTGCACGTAGGTGCTCACAATGCTCATCCTGACTTTTGGAATAAATGAGTATATCGTCGATAAAGACAATTACAAATTTATCCAAATACGGTTTACAGATTCTACTCATCATATCCATGAATGCTGCGGGAGCATTTGTTAATCCAAAGGGCATGACTGTAAACTCGTAATGACCATACCTAGTTCTGAAAGCAGTTTTAGGTATGTCTTCTTCTTGTACTTTCAATTGATGGTATCCGGAGCGTAAATCTATCTTAGAGAAATATCTAGCTCCTTGAAGCTGATAAAAAAGATCGTCAATCCTAGGTAATGGGTATCGATTCTTAATTGTAACCTTATTCAATTCCCTGTAATCGATACACATTCTCATTGACCCATCTTTCTTTTTCACAAACAACACTGGAGCTCCCCACGGGGATGAACTAGGTTGTATAAATCCTTTGCTTAATAATTCATCTAACTGCTTTTTCAGTTCTAACATTTCGGTGGGTGCTAACCGATAAAGTGCCTTGTCTATCGGTGTAGTTCCAGGAATTAGATGAATTCTAAATTCTACTTCCCTATCGGGTGGTAATCCAGGTAGTTCTTCTGGAAATACATCTGGGTATTCTGATACTACTGGAATTTCCTTAAGTGCCTTACCTTTAGTGTTAATGATTACCGAAATCATATACACTATTCCTTGTTTTCTTGAATAACTGACCATTTTCATTACTGAAATGAATTTCAGTGGTTTACGGGGCTTATCTCCTGTAATCACCACTATTTCTCCTGTGGGTGCATGAATTTCTATGGAATTCTTATCACAGAGGATTCAAGCATGGTTGGCTACTAGCCAATCCATTCCTAACACCACATCGAATCCAGCTAAATTCATAGGTAACAGGTTTGCAGAAAATTTATGGCCTAAGAGTTCTATCTTTTCTTCTCGCAAGACTTTATCTATATTAACAAAATTCCCATCTGCCGTTTCTACCATAAAATTTTGTCTAAGGTTGGTTAAGGGTAGGTTAAGAGCTTGGCAGAATGAAGTATTTATAAAACTTTGGTTTGCACCAGAGTCAAATAATACTTTTGCATAAACGTTGTGAACTAGGAACGTACTAGCTATCACATCAGGGATTAACTCTGCTTCCTGGGTAGTCAGTTGGAAGGCTCTTGCATTCTTTTTGGTAGTTCCTTCTGCAGGTTTGGCTTTGATCAGTTTAGGGCAGTCTGGCCTAAAATGTCCAGTTTAGGGCAGTCTGGCCTAAAATGGAGCTAAATTCCTAGGGATTAACTCTGCTTCTTGTTGTCAGCTAGTTTGATCAGTTTAGGGCAGTCTGGCCTAAAATGTCCAGTTTCTCCACAGTTGAAGCAAATTGTGGATTTCTTTCTTCTGCAGTCTTCTTCTTGATGCCCTGGAATTTTGCAGAAATTGCAATACCCTTTGCATTTTCCAAAATGCTTTCTTTTGCAGGTACTGCAAAATGGAGCAGTGGAAGATTGCCTGGTTCCCTTTTTCTTGAAATTACTACTATTACCCACACGAAATCCTTGGTTAATCTTTTGGGCCACTTCCTTCTTCCGATTTTCTTCTCGTGTGGTACCAGCCCGTCGGTCAGGGTGTTGGCTAATTCCACAGCGTCGTCAATAGTGCGGGGTCTTGCAGCTTTGACAATGTCACGAATTTCGCAAATCAAACCCCAGATGTAGCGAGAAATAAGAACCGGTTCTGGCGAGGCCAAAGTTGGTACAATTCTGGCATATTCGAAGAATTTCAAAGTATACCTTTGACAATCAACATCCACCATTCAGTGGCTCAGGAACTTATTCGCCATTTGTTCCTTTTCATATTCGGGGCAGAATTTCCTTTCTACCAGACGCTTCAACTCTTCCCAATTCATGGCATAGGCCATGTAGGATCGTTTACACGACCAAAACGAGTCGTTCAGAAGAGTTCTAATCAATACGAGAGGCGGAAACAAACGTATCGACTTTGAGGCGAAAACAAATTAATTGTGTTGTATATTAATTTGACACGGTTACAGATCAAACGACACGTCAGCAGCACTTCGGCTCTGGAATCCGAAACTGTTACAAATGATTTGAACAAGGCACCTATATATAGGCATCTCATTCCGCACGAAATGACTCACACGAAATGGCTAGTTCCATTTCGTACGAAATGGACAAGTTCCATTTCGTTCGAAATGGCCACCTTCTACTTGTTTCTCGTTTTTCGTGCCCCTGATCTATCATTCTATTTACAAGACTCGATACAAGACGAAGTCGACAGACATATGCACCAACAGACGTTTACATGACCAAAACGAGTTGTTCAGAAGAGTTCTAATCAATACGAGAGGCGGAAACAAACGTATCGACTTTGAATCAGCTTGATTTACACACAAAATCACTTTAATTATCTTGTATATTAATTTGACACGGTTACAGATCAAACGACACGTCAGCAGCACTTCGGCTCTGGAATCCGGAACTGTTACAAATGATTTGAACAAGGCACCTATATATAGGCATCTCATTCCGCACGAAATGACTCACACGAAATGGCTAGTTCCATTTCGTATGAAATGGACAAGTTCCACTTCGTAAGAAATGGACAAGTTCCATTTCGTGTGAAATGGCCACCTTCTACTTGTTTCTCGTTTTTCGTGCCCTGGTCTATCATTCTATTTACAAGACTCGATACAAGACGAAGTCGACAGACATATGCACCAACAGACTCCCCCTTGGATGTTGACGAAGTCTTCAGTGTTGAGTCTTCGGTATGTCACATCTTCAGTCTTTATCAGTCTTCGAGCTTTTTTCAAAGTATCTGGCAGTGTAAGCATCCTTCAATCTCTTTCTCTTTTCCGGTATCTCAACCTGGCTTTCTACCATTCAAACTCCCCCTTGAATGTTGATCTAATAAACTTCAATAAACTTTCAGGATCAGAAGCTAGCTCTTGCATCTTCAGACTCCCCTTTGCTAGCAGACTCCCCCTTAAATTGTTCCGGGATCGCAATCTGACTTAGCTTTTCAACAGGTTCAGTTCGTCTCCTGGCTTTCTGTAGCAACAGGATCAGGAACCTGGCTCAAATTTGCACATCTTCAGGAGTCGAAACCTGGCTAACCTGCACAGATTCTACCTCAAAATAAATTTCACAAATTTAATAATTTGACAAATTTATAAATCACTTGCAGGTATTGATCAAAATGATTTAACATTTTAAAATCTTTGATGATCACTTGAAAGAATATAATTTTTTTTAAACAAACTTTCCCAAACCAACTGTTCTTCATGTTTAACACTTGGAATTTTGAAAATCAGCTTTTCATCATCAGTTGTCGAAAATCTTTTTGTATTTTTCAAAAATTTATGATAAAACACTCCGAAAATCTTTTTGAAATTTTTGTTTTTAATGAAATGCAGTAAAGAAATATTTACAAGCAATATTTTTGTGAGTTTGTGTAAGAGGATCATATCAGTTTATGAGACAAATCACTAACACCGTTAAGCTTTAAACATTTTAAGTTCTAAACGATTCACTTAGATTGTCAGTACCCTGATCCACTTAAATTTTCACACAAAGTTCAACTGTTTCGAGATACGAGATTAATGTTTTAAGCACTTAAACTTATTCGCGTGTCCCACCTCAGAATATACTCCGGTATCCAGACTCCTATATTCAGTCTTACAGGTGAATGTACACTAATAATATCTGTAAGGGGTAAATGTGAGACCATGAGAGCTCAGGCTATTGCTTCCGCAAAATTAGAGAGATGATGGTTCGACTTTAGGTGTGTTCCCTTTAGAGAATCTTTTCTTCAACAGCACATGATTAGCATTTTTCAATGTTTCATCATTTTTTATGCTGAGGGTGGGCTTTAAGATTAAAGCAATGTAAAGTATTATACGAGGACTAGGCTATTGCTCCCGCAAAATCAGAAGTCCTGGTATAATACCCCAGATATCACCACGCACAAAGACCTAGTATGTCAGAAATAGAAAGCCCTTCAAACAAGATTTCAGGGGTTACCTATATATCCGAGAGATGTTCCCCACGAAATAGGTAAGTTTGATATTTAGGTTTATATCTCGAACGCAATCTACTAAGCGTGTAAAAACCTACTGGCATATCATCCGTGAGATCGTTTATCACATTTGACTTTCCAATTCTTTAGCATGCTGTGATTGTCCACTGATGTACTATCATTTCCTCTTTTTCACAACAAAACTCGTTTTTGTTTTTTCCAATGTTTTTGCCTTTTAGATTTTATCATGTTTTTGGATTTTTCAAATTTTCAAAATTTCTAAATTTTTTTTACTCCCCATAAAAACAAAAATATGTTTCAATTTTTGATTTTTAAGGAAAATTTGAAAACAAACAGTACAAGTAAAGTGACAACTGATTCAAATTGCTTCAATTCGCCATCCACTTGGCATAAACAATCATAACTCCCCCTGACAACAAACTATTTTCCCATTATGATTTCAAAGCACTTAAGTTTGTTTTAATCAAAATGGTATTTCTGGAAATTAGTTTTGTTGAAACCACTTGTAAGATCGGGGATATGTTCATCATTTTGTTTTTCTCAACCACTTTGAATGAAAGTTAAATCAAGTTCAACTTAATGACCTTGATTAATCACTTGTCGGTGAAAACCCATTTTTTCAACCACTTGTAGGTTCAACCATACTGTTTGAAAATTGAAATATGACAATATTAAGAATACAACCACTTGTAGGTCGAAATATCAAGAAAGATGCCGATTCCTACTCCACAATTACCAACCTGGGAGTTCCGGCAATGATGACTTGCCTCACATTTAACAATTTTAGGTTTTTCACAAAAACAATTTTTTTAAGAATGATGCCGATTCATGCTCCACGATTACCAACTTGGGCGGCAATTCAGGATTTTAAGTAAACGATGTCACCCAAGCCTGACCAGCCTTGGGTGATTGTGTATCATCTTTAATTCCCCATCTTTTTTAATTATAAAACTCTTTTGCTCCTTTCACCTTTCTGTCAACCATCTTTCCAAAAATATATTTTACCTTTCCATAAACGCCTTTTCAGCATCAAATTCTTCCTTACCAGAGAAGAATTGATCTGAAATCTCAATCTTTCCAACTTTGGATTTCAGGTTTTCTCTTGTCAATGACGGAAAGTTTTCTTCGTTCATTTCTGGAACGGAATTCTCATCATTTTTCTCAACAAATGACTCCTCTGACTTTGATGAGTCAGATTCATTGTCAGAACTACTCTCTGATTTAACAACCCATTTCTGTTTGTTCAAATCGACTTTTCTTTTATAAAAACGTTTCGAACTTTCACCAATTTCGAAAATCAAAATTTTAAACTCTTTGAATTTTTTCATTGGTTGTTCTGTTTTATCAACATTTTTCTTTTTCAACTTTGAGTTAGAAGTAACTCCCTATTTTGTATAAGTGGACTTTGGGCAATTCCAAGCAATGTGTCCAACTTCTTGACATTTGAAACAGATTCTTCGTTCAAATCTCTTCTCAGATTCCTTCACCATATTCTTCCTTTTTCCGGTAAGAAACTCTTTGTTTGTCTGTCTCCAGAATGGTTTCTTCTCTTCTTCTACTGAACTTGTACCTGAAACAAATTTAGTTTTTGGTTTATAAGTTTTCTCATTTTTATGATTTTCTGGGGGAATGAAACCTAATCCCTTCTTTTTGAAATTATTGTTATGGTTTGGTTTCTTTTGAAAACCTGAACCAGAACTGTAACCTTTCTTCTTGTTCAATCTCTGTTGAACTCTTGAAGTGTATTTTTTAGATTTTTCAGCAAGATTTAAATCTTTTATTTCAGAAATATTAATTTCCGTTAATTTGAAAACCTGTTTGATCATTTCAGTTTTGACACTTCTTATTGGAAATTCTTCATCAGAAAATAATTTGTCATAATCATTCAAAGTATATGCTACTTTAAATGTTCCGTCTTTCAAATTATTTTTCGACATCAGAAATTCTTTATTGTAAACCCGTTTGACCGGTGAACTCGGACTCTTGTCTGATGAACTCGAACTTTCAGATTTAGACTCCGACTTTGACTCTTCATCCATATCCAACACCTGATCAACCACTTTCTTTAATAACTAAGACTCATGATCAGTGTCAGACGCCATGAATGTGACGTCAATGTTGTCTGGTAACTCATCAATGGTTTCAGACTTTAACTTTATGTTGACATCCTTTTTTAATCGTTCCTCATTTGGCTTTCTGGGAGAATAACATTCCCAGATCGGAGGCGGACACTTGTTATACTTGACACTTTGTTTCTTACCAGTATCCGTATCTTTCGTCTTTTTATCTTGAAAAGCTTCAAGACCTGCAACAGTAGGATAAACTCTATCAATCAAATAATCACAAGCTTTATAACTCATCAGCAATCGTTTGATTCTCTCATTTTCAATCTTTTCGAGTTCCAAATCCTGCTTCATCTTTGCACAATCTTCAATATACTCATTGATGACCTTCTGCTTCGTCATTAATGTTGAACTCATCATCGTCTGAGCAGCTCCCATTTCTAGATTTGTCTTGTTCAAATTATCAACCGTTCTGTTCAGCACATCATATGATTCTTTTACATACTTCACATCCAACAACAATTTTTCTTTCAACTCTTCTAGTTCACGATACTTCTTGTCTTTCTCCTCACAATCTTTGCAAGGTTTCAAACATTTCATACAAGGTTTTGTGACCTCAATGATCTTTTCAACTTCGATAATCTTTTCAACTTCAACTATCTTTTCAACTTCGACGATTTTTTCAACTTCAACGATTTTTTCAACTATTTTCTCTATCACCTTTTCAGTCATCGGTTCTTCATCAAATTCTATTTTTACTTCACATTCTTCATCTTCGACCTTCTCTGTTGAATTTTCTTCAACTTTTGCGTTTTCAGCTTCCATTTTTGCCTTTTCTTCAGCAATCCTTCTAGCTTCCAATTCTCTCTTCATTCTAGCAGCCTTCTTCTCATTCAACATCTTGATCTTATTTGCAAAAAACAAATTAAAACTAAATGAGTCTAAAATTTTTCTAGCATTATTAATGTACTCTTCCTCATCATCAGTATCTTCATCACTTTCTGATGATCTGAAAATCTTCGTTCTTTTTGGCTTAGATTTGACTGCTTCTTCTTCCAAGATTTGAGCAATAAATGCTGAATCAGCCGGAACGTATTTGTCCCAGCTAAATCCCTCTGGTAATCTTTCATCATCCTGATTTACTAGATAAGCTTTCTTCTTTCCATCTTCAATAGCACGGGATGATGACGATTGTTGAGCAATCTGATGATAAATTGATTTTCGATGATAATCGTTGTTTCCAAATGGATCTTGTCTTCCGGTTGCTTCTCTGTTTGTACACACTCGTTTAAAATGTCCATTTTCTCTGCAACGAAAACAAGTAACCTTTGATTTGTCAAACCCTAACGGAGATGTGGCAACATCACGAAGATCATCTCTACCGGTGATTTGTTGGAATTTTTCTGCTCTTCTTACAGCACTAGCTAAACACCACTTGATGTCCATCAACTCAAGTTCTTCAGAATCAATCTGGTCATAATCCTCTTTAGTAAGCATTGGATTTCCGATTCTTCCAGCAACTAAACTTTCATAAGACTCTAACATAGTAACAAGTGATGCCATGTGTTGCTTAGCCACTTCTGGAGAGAGATTTTGACCATTTTGAATAGTCAATGTAACAGTGCATTGCATTGTTGAACTCTGTCTTTGAGGACTCGGTGTTGTGAAATTCGGATCAAAACTTGAATACGATGACGAAAATCCACCACTCTGAGTTGTAGTGCTAACATTTGTTCTAGAAGAACCATCAGCACTGAAAGCAGTCTTAATCTTCGGACTCGGAGTAGTCTCAAATTTGCTTCCTCTATAGTATAGACTAACATCATGTTGAGCATTTGGATTATTCATGATAGCAGTTTTCTGAACATCCAATTCATGTTCTTCAATCATTTGAATGAACTTACTCAAATTCATACTTTCAGATTTTCTCATATGTTTCAAGATCAACAAATATGTTCCCCATTTGTTCTGTGGTAGCGCATCAGCTACCTTATCAACCCATTCATCGTCTTCTTTCTTGATCTCCAATCTTCTCATTTCCTGAACAAGATGACAATATCTATCGATAGTCTTCTTAGTCGTCTCATCTTCAAAAGCTACAAACATATCAAATGATTTCTTTAGTAATGCACCTTTATTTTTATCATATCGGCACTTCCATTAAACTTGTTAATCAACGCTAACCAAATTGATCTAGCAGTATCTTCATGTTGAAGTAAAACAAAGATATCTTCTTTTACTGCTTGTTGGAGAATACTAATCATCATTTTTTCACTGGTGTATTTTAATTTCTCATCCGCTGAATAATCACTTAAAGATTTTTCATTTCCACGTTCATCTTTTGGTTTTTCGTAATCTTTGTCCAACGAAACCCATGCATCAAACCTATAAGCTTTCACCAATGTTTCAAAACGATTTTGCCATCCTTTAAAATCCTCGATGTACATAAGCTTTGGAGGCTTTTGAGACGTTTCTGTTTCATTTTCGATTTCAACCGTTTCGGCAACTGTAATTGGAGCAACTGGGGTAGCAAATGCATTGTAAAACTCTTCTTCCATGTTTCAGTGTTGAAAGTTCACAAAATCACAATGTTCAAGCGAAATGGAAGTTCAAACGAAATGGAGTTTCAAACGAAATGAGATCTCAAACGAACTGGATACCTTGATGCGAAATGCCTTTGGTGCGAAATGGACCTTTGGTGCGAAATGAACCTTTGGTGCGAAATGGAACAAATTCAAACGAAATGGCAACTTTCAAGCGGAATGGGTCCAATCTGTGCGAAATGAAGTCTACAATGTCCAAACCGTGTGAAATGGAGATCCCAAGATGCAATTCGTGCGAAATGAGGTTCACAAGGTTCAATTCATGCGAAATGAGATACCGATTCACACGAAATGGGCTATTTCATACGAAATGCTGCTGATGTCACACAATCGAGTGGAGTTTTGACAAATTGATCAAGATTTAGGCCGATTTTAAGTCTGATTCTTTCAAGGATTGATTAAAACAGTATTACGCATGTTATATGTGAAATTCAATCCATTTTAACCGTAAAATCTTGTTTAATTTTGAAAAATATGAAGTAGAATGAGTAGAAGACAAAAATTTCGGTGAAATCAGGCTGATTTGGTAAGAACTCTTCCTCCTGAGCTCTGATACCACATGTAGGATCGTTTACACGACCAAAACGAGTCGTTCAAAAGAGTTCTAATCAATACGAGAGGCGGAAACAAACGTATTGACTTTGAACAGCTTGATTTACACACAGAATCACTTTAATTATCTTGTATATTAATTTGACACGGTTACAGATCAAACGACACATCAGCAGCACTTCGGCTCTGGAATCCGGAACTGTTACAAATGATTTGAACAAGGCACCTATATATAGGCATCTCATTCCACACGAAATGACTCACACGAAATGGCTAGTTCCATTTCGTACGAAATGGACAAGTTCCATTTCGTGCGAAATGGCCACCTTCTACTTGTTTCTCGTTTTTCGTGCCCTGATCTATCATTCTATTTACAAGACTCGATACAAGATGAAGTCGACAGACATATGCACCAACAGGCCATGTCACTTCCTTTGGCTTGTAATACCGTATTCCACCATTCTAATGCTTCTTCCTTAAAAAGATGTGATGCGTACATGACCTTGTCTTCCTCGGCACATTTACTTATTTTAATTACTGCTTCGGTTTTCTCTAACCAACGCAGTGCTGCAGTTGCCCCTTCGTTGCCTGCAAATTCCACCGGTTTACAGGCAAGAAATTCCTTGTAAGTGCAACCAGGCGTTGCAGTTTTCATTTTCTTAAGAAATGGGGCTTGCATCCCATCATTATCGTTATTATTATTGTTGCCACCTCCATTTACACTATTACTGAAATTGTCACCGTGAGTACGTTTGCTGGGAATAATTGGTTGAGGTTCAACTGGATTTTGGGCAGCAACAAGGATTGCTGGAATAGCATTAGCTATTCCTTGGGCAACGATATTTTCTATATCTTGCCTATTAAGAAATTGGTCTCCATTGTTTTGCTCAGATTGGTTAACCTCCTTAACTGGTTCACTACCAGCGTGTTCCATATGGTAATTAATATATATATCTGATTAGCACAAAATAAATAACAACCAAACACAATAAAACAATCGCACATAATCATGTCAACACGTATAGCCCAAATTGTCGACTTTGTGACTTTCATATTTTTATATATTTTAGTATGCATCCGTACACACCAAATATATTACAAAAGTTTTATTTTAAGTCATTTTATATGATTATATTTTTATTAATATTTATTATTATTTTATTGTTATTAAACATGTAGCCACACAACCACAAACGATCCCTGTCAGCTGGAACTTCAGAAACGACGTTCCCTCTCGTCGTATTTCCATGATATCCTCTCCCCCACTTCTCTGATTCTATTTCCTGCATCCACCAGCCCCTCGCCATAGTGGCGGATTTCAGCCAGGTTTTCTGTGCTCATAGGTGGGTTTAATGCAGGCTCAGGGTCAAACTGGGGGAAAAAGGTATTTGGGTTATTAAAGAGATTCTGAAATTGCCAGTCAGTTGTCCACAATTCTTCTAGCTCTCCTGGTAGAGATCGGGGGTGGATAATAGGATCTGGGATAGGAGGTTCCAGATTAACTGGAAGTTGTGCTTCTGCCGGGTAATTGAAGAGGTTTTCGTCGGCAGGTCCGATGAGGTCGCTATTTGCCAGTTGGCGGTCCAGCTCCTCCCACGGTGGCATTTCCTAGGCTTGCCTTGAACTTTCCCCGATCTCCTTTCCTTTGCCTTTATCCTTCGGATCCTCAGTCTTTATAGCTTTCTGTGTCGCTGGTTTCTTCCTACGCATACGCCTCTAGCCTACAAGTCTTCTTCTCTTTTTCGGTTTTGGTTTCTCCTGAGGTTGGGCTTTGAATACTATTGGCTCTTCAGTATCATCCTGGTAGCCAGTGAAGGTACCAGTGGTATCCATATCCGTGGTATGGATAGTAAAGTTTTGAAGTGCTTCCGATAGTTCATTCATGCTGTTAGCATACATGAAGAAACACACAAAATTCTAAGTTAAAATTTTGTAAATTAGAATCACAGGATGGCAATCAGAAAAATTAAGTATTTCTAAATACTTAATTGCTTAAATCAGTGGCTCTGATATCACCTTTTTTTTGTCACGGCCCCCGTCCCGGTTTTACCCGGTTCAGGAGCCGCGGGACAGAAACCCGCAGTATTTATTATTTGAGTTGACAGCGTAAGTTTAACATGATCTTTTAAAACTTGAAAATGCCCAATTATTTTATTTCATAATTTGGGACAAACCCCGTAATTTACAATAGAGGAATTTCACGAGGAAATTCCCTATTTTACAAAACATGTTTATTTATTTAACTGAACCACCACTTCAAGCTTTATTAGTGCTCCGTAGCACTTTTCCTTGATTCATAGTAGGTCACCTGAAACATGTTTTAAAAATATTTTATCAGCGTGGAAATACTGGCGAGTCACTCAAATTTGATAAAACGACACATAGTTATAAATTACAGCATAAGAGCGATTACAATGGCTACTATCTTATTTTTATCTGGCACCGTGTCACACCCTGGTGACGATGGTCATACCACTATTCGGTCCTTTCACCCAAGTAGTGATGATTATCACTGTTAGGTTGGTGAACCTAACCGTGAGAAATTAGTAATGTGCACAATACCCCACTTGCCAGTAATTTAAGATAACCAAGACTTAATCCCGGTAATTATAACTTTTGAAAACAATTTGAGTATTGTAAAACGTAGTTAATAAAAAGAGAATGACTCACATTGCAAATTTAGACGTGCAGAGTTTAGCCTACTGATAAGCCTGATAACCTAATTTAAACAACAATGCACACGAAACTAGGTCAGTAACTTTATACAACATTTACGATAAGCTCACGAAATCGAAACCCTCACGACGAATGACAAAGTATAGCCCTGATTTGGGCAGCACTTAAACATCCATCGGATCGGTTTCAATCAATCGGACATTGTATCGTAGCAGTGATCGAGTTAATACCTTGAATCGTAGCAGCGTTGTGACACCGTAAAACTCGTTTTTAGCAGAATTGGGACGTTTTGAGAGTGAGATTTTGAACACAGAAGCAAGTCCCATGCACAGGCTACTTATAGCAACATTTCAAGTTTCACGCGGCCTGGGTAATCCTTAACATGGCTCTTACGCAGCCCGCGAGAGCCCCTATCCTACGTGT
Organism: Helianthus tuberosus; assembly: GCA_030545235.1. Classification (NCBI taxonomy): domain Eukaryota; kingdom Viridiplantae; phylum Streptophyta; class Magnoliopsida; order Asterales; family Asteraceae; genus Helianthus; species Helianthus tuberosus. Next base: position 60,026,069 of record CM060375.1, read on the forward strand.
AGGGCTAGTGTGTCACGAGTAGGGTTGCCACGTGTGCGACACGTGGCTCGGGACGCTTATCCGGTCAACTTTAAGTTGACGCGGCCCGCGTAAGCCTATGCTTACATTTTACGCGACCCGCCTGAAATTAAAAATCCTTATTTTCTTGGTTTTTCATGTACATTAGGGTTTCTGAGGTCCGGGTTTTCACTTACGGGTTGTTTTGGGGCATTTTTGCAGGTCCTTACAAGTGCTTCGAATGGTGCAGCATTAATACTTGTGTGATAACTGTTATTATAAGAAAATTCTATTAAAGGTAAGTGATCGTCCCAATACCTCCAAAATCAATTACACATGTTCTAAGCATGTCTTCCATTGTCTGAATTGTTCTTTCGCTTTGTCCGTCCGTTTGAGGATGATAAGTTGTGCTTAGATTTAACTTGGTTCCCATGGCTTTTTGGAAACTTGACCAAAAATGAGAGGTAAAACGGCTATCCCTATCAGAAACAATTGATAAAGGTATTCCATGTAATGAAACAATTTCGTTTACATATAATTTAGCTAACTGTTCCATAATGAAAGTTTCTTTCATTGGTAGGAAATGAGCTGACTTGGTTAGCCTATCTACAATCACCCAGATTGTATCATTACCTTTCCTTGTTTTGGGTAATTTAGTAACAAAAATCCATTGTTATTAGTTCCCATTTCCACACTGGCATTTCTAGTTGTTGTAACAAACCTGAGGGTTTCTGATGTTCAGCTTTAACTTGTGAACAAGTTAAACATTTAGAAACATAGGTTGCTATATCCTTTTTCATTCCTATCCAACAGAAATTCTTTCTTAAATCCTGGTACATTTTATCATTTCCTGGATGCATTGTGTACTTAGATTTATGGGCTTCTTCTAATATACGATGACGTAGGTTTCCTAATTTAGGTATCCACATTCTCTTTTTATGGAATCTCCAAATTCCATCTGTTCCTTGTTCTAATTCCTTAATCATACCTTTTAGTTTTTCAGTATCATCCCTGATTACTGATTTTTATGCTTTTCTAATTTGATCAATTAAATCTACTTGTAGATTTAATTTAAGAGAACGTACTCTGTTTGGCTTTTCGTGATACTTTCGGCTTAAAGCATCTGCCACTACATTCGCTTTTCCTTCATGATACTGGATATCACAATCATAATCACTAAGCATTTCCATCCAGCGTCTTTATCTCATATTTAACTCCTTTTGTCCGAAAACATATCTTAAACTTTTATGATCGGTAAATATGGTAAACTTACTACCATAAAGGTAATGTATCCAAATCTTAAGGGCAAAAATTATAGCTCCTAACTCTAGATCATGGGTTGAATAATTTTCTTCATGATTCTTAAGTTGTCTAGAGGCATAAGCTATAACCTCTTGACGTTGCATCAATACACATCCATAACCTAGTTTGGAAGCGTCACAATATACTACAAAATCTTCAGTTCCTTCTGGTAACGCTAGTATGGGTGTATAGGTTAATCTATGCTTAAGAATTCTAAATGCTTTTTCTTGCTTTGGTCCCCATTCAAACTTAATGGATTCACAGGTTAACTTAGTTAAAGGGATGGCTATTCTAGAAAAAATCTTGAATAAATCTTCTATAATAACCGGCCAATCCTAATAAACTTCTAACCTCGGTTGGTGACTCAGGAGTTTTCCATTTGGTAATCGCCTCGATCTTTGTGGGATACACATGAATTCCTTCATGATTAACCAAGTGTCTAAGAAACTGTACTTGCTCTAACCAAAACTCGCACTTTGAAAATTTAGCGTAAAGCTTTTCCTTTCTTAATAGATTTAAAAGTTCGTGCAAATGCTTTGCATGTTCCTCTTTACTTTTAGAATAAATGAGAATATAATCTATGAAGACGATTATGAATTTATCCAAATATGCCTTACATATTCGGTTCATCATGTCCATAAATGCAGCTGGGGCATTGGTTAAACTAAATGGCATGACAGTAAATTCATAATGGTCATACGTTGTTCTAAATGCGGTTTTAGGAATGTCCTCTTCCTGTACTTTTAATTGATGATATCCTGATCTTAAATCAATTTTAGAGAAAAATCGAGCTCCTTCCAGTTGATCGAACAGATCATCGATTCTCGGTAATGGGTACCTGTTCTTGATTGTGACCTTGTTCAATTCACGGTAGTCAATGCACATACGCATTGATCCATCCTTCTTTTTAACGAATAAAATCGGTGCTCCCCATGGCGATGAGCTTGGCTGTATGAATCCTTTTTCCAGCAATTCGTCTAATTGTTTCTTTAATTCTTGCATTTCTGCGGGTGCCAATCGGTAAGGTGCTTTAGCAATTGGTGTTGTTCCTGGCAGTAGATGGATTCTGAATTCGACTTCTCTGTCTGGCGGTAGCCCTGGTAATTCTTCTGGAAATATATCTGAAAACTGAGACACTACTGGAATGTCTTTTAGTTCTTTTCCTTTAGTGTTAGTAATTATAGAAATCAAATACACTATAGATCCTTTTCTTATATAACTTGCAGTTTTCATCACAGAGATGAATTTTGTGGACCTAGATGGCTTATCACCTTTAATTGTAATCTTTTCACCTTTTGGTGAATTTACTTGAATTTACTTTTGATCACATAAAATACTGGCTTTATTGGCTATTAACCAATCCATTCCTAATACAATATCAAATCCTGCCAGATCCATAGGATAAAGGTTTGCCATAAACTTTTGATTTAAAAATTCTATTCTTGCTTCCTGCAAGATTTCAGAAATCCTAACTGTTTCTCCATTTGCTGTCTCGACCCGACATTCTTGTGAGAGTTTAGTTAATGGTTGATTTAGAAGTTTGCAAAATGAAGTACTAATAAAACTTTGGTTTGCACCAGAGTCAAATAATACTTTAGCAAAAATATCATTAACTAAAAACGTACCGGCTATGACATCCGGAATCATTTTGGCTTCATCTGCAGTCAGAACAAATGCTCTAGCATTTTTAGCGTTCTTGTTGTTTTTAGCTGGAGCCAATTTCGGACAGTTCGGCTTGATATGATCTTTTTCTCCACAGTTGAAGCACAGTCCATTACTGGATTTCCTCCTGCAATCTTCTTCCTTGTGTCCTGGCATCTTGCAGAAATTGCAAAGAGTGGAGCATTTTCCCGAATGCTTTTTCTTGCAAACCTTGCAGAATGGTGCAGAGGTAGAACCTACATTCCTACGGTTGTAATTCCCAGAACGAAATTCTTGGGTAAGCCTTTGGGTTAGGTTTCTCCTCTGGTCTTCTTCTATAGTACGGATTAATTCATCTGTCAAGGTGTTTGCTAGTTCTACAGCTTCTTCTATAGTTTGGGGTCTAGCTGCCTTGACTACATGTCTAATCTCTCCAATTAATCCCAGATGTAACGGGGGATTAATACTGGTTCAGGTGATGCAAGGGTTGGTACTATTCTAGCATATTCAAAGAATGTGGTAGTATAACCCTTACTATCTACCCCGGTCATCCTAAGGTTCAGAAATTTATTAGCTATCTGTTCCTTTTCATTGGGAGGGCAAAATTTCCTTTCTACCATATTTTTAAATTCTTCCCATTCCATGTTGTATATCCTATCACTTCCTCTTGATTAGAGGATAGTGTTCCACCATTCTAAGGCTGAGTTCTTAAATTGATTAGAAGCAAACATTATTTTGTCTTCTTCAGCACTTTTGCTTATTTTTAAAACGGCCTCAGTCTTTTCTATCCAGCGTAGAGCTGCAATGGGTCCTTCATTGCCCGAGAATTCTATTGGTTTGCAGGACCAGAATTCTTTGTAAGAACAACCATAAGGCATGGTTCTTCTTCTTTTGGGAATGGGCGCTTGAAGTATGGGTCCATTGTTCTCGTTGTTTTCTGGTTCAATTGGTCGCTTACTGTTATGTTTACTTTTATTATTCGCTTCTTGAACCGTTTGAATAATAAATGGCATTGCATCTATGATTCCTTGTGCCACTATGTGTTGAACAACACTATTATCCATTTGGTTTCCATTGTTATTGATGCTTGGATTCTCATTAACCAAGTTAATGTTACTCTGGTTATCGTTATTCAGATTTCCTTGATTTCCTACGTCGGCCATCTGAATTTTAAACAATTACCCCGTATTAATTTCACAAAATAATATTTAATATAGTTAATCCCATGACACGCATTTTGGTCAAAAGCGTCGATCATTGCGACTTTACTCTATTCATCTACTATGCATCTATTACACACCAGTACTGAAATAAAAATTACAATACCAACTGAAATAAATAATAGTAGGCATCCGTACACACATATTTTATTATTTTATTATTATTATTGCTATTACCGTCTCTACCATCACATTCACGGATATGGATTCATCCAAAAATCCATATTGCACTCGTCGTACTTCCAGACGAGTCGCTCTCCCGCCTGTCTCATTCGTTCACTACTCTCTAAAATTTCCTCACCAAATGTCCTAAGTTCTTGTACGTTTTCTGCACTCATTGGGGGTGCAGGTTCTAGGACTGGGATCGGAATCTTGGGTGCGGGTTCTTGATATGGGGGTGTAGGTGCCTGGAATCGGTAAGGATCTTCTAAAATCTCCCTAATGTATTCATCGTGGTAATAGGGATCTAAGGGATCCATACCTGGGTAGGCTCCTAAGTTCTGCATGGGTGTGTCTTCATGTATCGGGTAGCGTTGCACATAGTCCCTAACGTCATCCCACCAGGGATCGTAATTTGGGTCTAGGGGGTTTGGTGCTGGTACCCTAGGTATTTCCTCCGGATTAAAGTCATGCATTTCTACTTGATTTTCAAGGGTTTCTATCTCCATAGGTTAGTCAGGGATTGGTGGTTGTGGTTCGGGTGCTATTATTTGCTCCAGATTAGGGTCAGCTGCAGTGGTGGCTAGGATGTGAATGTTGGCTATACCCCTATTTATCATATCCTGGGCATAGGCATCAGTTTCTCTTTTGGCTGCTGCTAGCACTCTCAGTTCTTGTAACTTTTTCATACGCTTTCTACGTTTGTGTGCCCCTCGACTGAACCATCACCTCTTTTTCTGAGGAAATGGCTCCTCGGACTGAGCCTTAAACACAAAGATTCCTTCTTTCCTATCAGCAGTGTACCCTGAGAGGGCAAGCTAAGAAGAGGAGGTGCCTTCGCTTTTAGGCGAACCATACAATTGACGGTACGCATCAGATGGTCCTTGGTCGCTCATACTGTAAACTAACAAATAGTCAAATAACACATAACAATAAAATGCAACTATGCACGTATTTCGGTAATTTATTTCCTAACAGATTGAATTTTGATGTCAGCACAACACTTCTGTGGCTGAATCAGTGGCTTAGCTCTGATACCACCTTCTGTCGCAACCCCCGATCCCAAATCCCAGGGAACGGGCGGCCGCGAGCCAGTTTCGGTGGTATCGCGTATTGTCTAATTTGGCAGCGGAAATTTTCATCAGGACCGTAGTTAGGAAACATTGATCAGAGTAAAATACCACATTTTCATAACATTAAACAAATGGGTTAAAACCCAAGTTCGTATTACACACGTTTTCATAGGAATAAATCCTAATTTATTAATAAAAACAACTATTTTATTTTAGGTAACTTTATTGCCACTTTTTCAAGCCTTCAGTGCTGTCCAGCTGGCTTCTATTTGGCTTTCACAGTTTGTTACCTGAAACGCGTTTTAAAAATATTTATCAGTGGGAAATACTGGTGAGTGAATCCCAGTTTAATCAAGTTTAAATAAAAACCATTGTACAGTATTGAGGGCGATCTCGCAATTACATTTGTTTCCAAGTTATAACAATTAACATCCATGGTACTGTCAGACCTGACTTGTGGAAATGTTACTCCTTGACCAGGTGGTAACAAATTTTGTATACAAAACCCCAACATACTCATCATAATTGTATTCTTACAAATACTCAATCACTGTTTAATATATAATTAATTAAATGAGGTTTTGTAAAACAGTTAACAAAAAGCAGATAAACTCACATTGCTGTCTTAGATTATCCTTTAGGGTTTCCTGGTGACAATCTATAATTTACACAAATGCACACTCGTTAGTATAATTACCCATTTTAACATTAGTAATACCCTCCCCGAGACGGCATTCCAACGACTACGTCGGGCAGAACCACGACAGCCGTTACGGAACCCTAGATCAATCGGGCAACGTATCTAATACGTATCCATGGGTTATAATACTTACAACGGAACAGGACTTCGCTATTTAGGAGGGTATAATACCCGAGTATTATGCCTATAATTCAGTTTTGAGAGAAAGAAAGAAAGTTTGAACGATTCTCGACTGAAATCCGATGGCCTCTATATATAGGTGCTGAGTTTGGTTCTCTCGCGGCCCGCGTAACACAAGACCGGGACCTACGCGGCCCGCGTCAATGCTGGTCAACAGCGTAGCCCATCCGGATCATCAACTAGACTCGCCGTGTGTTGGGCCACGTGGCGGCCCAGGGTCGTGCCAGGTTTTAAGTTCACACGGCCCGCGTAAGAGTTGGGGTGGGGTTTACGCGGCCCGCCTCAACTAAAAAAATCAGTTTTTTAATTATTTTCAATAATATTTAAGATATTCGGGGCCCGTTTTCACATATGGGGTGTTTTTAGGGACATATTGGGATATTTTAAAATATAGTAGGGTGTCGGAAAATATTCAAGGGTGTCGGTTTTCTTTAAGTTTGTTATAAACATGGCCTTTGATTGTCAAAAACTCTTACGATTAATCTTGGATCCCGAGACTACTCACACACTCTATGATGGATGATGGTGGTGGATGTGGGTTGTGATGGTGGTGGTGGGTGGGTGAAGTGTGAGAGAGGTGGTTTGCCAAGGGATGGTTTGCAAATGAGCCAAGCACCCCTATTTATAGCCTGCACAGAAGCCCGGACACGGCCCCGTGTCCATTGGGCACGACCCCGTGTCCACCCGTCTTCTCTTTCTTCATTAAATGCAGTTTGTCTGCATTAGTTGACCACGCCTCCGTGTCCGCTGGGCACGACCCCTTTTGCAGAAGCGTATCTGTACTATCAAGATTTTCCTAGATTCTGCGAAACTTAGAGTTGACCACGGCCCCGTGTCCGCTGGACACGCCCCCGTGGTGGGTGATAGAAGCTTCTACAACTTTGTCTTTTCTGTAGACACTTGGGTACGCCCCCGTGCTCAGTGAGCACGGGGCGTGTTCAGCCTTCTGTTCTCTTGTTTTTGCTTTGGAGGATGCTATCGAGGGGTCGGGCATGCCACTTTTATTCCTTTTCTTGTATTTATGCTGGATTTGGCTGCATTTTTGCTTCTTTTGTTCATTTAAGCTCTTTTAACCCTGAAAATACAAAAGGAAGACAAAAGCACACTTTTTCCAACATTAGTACTAAAAAAGGGTTAGTTTATGCCTTATTTGATGTAATTTATATGTTGCATTTTGCGCACATCAAATACCCCCACACTTGAATCTTTGCTTGTCCTCAAGCAAAACTCTTTATTTTGTGGCTTACACACCCAAATGGAATGGGTAGAAGAGAAGGTTTTTGGCTTGCCATAGAGTGTCGGGATTTCCAAGATTCTTTATTAGGTTTTATTTTTATTTTATTTACAATCCTATTCGTCATGATTTATTTAAAACATTACATAAGATAAATTACTTATTAGGGCATAACATGCCTCTTTAAAATTACATTTATATACAAGTTCACATACCTCACGGGGGATCACTCAACACTCGGCCGAAGATGTATTTTGGTGAAACACTCGAGAGCGGCATGTAATTTACTTCTACCATATGCTTGCCAAGCAATCAATCCTCCTCCTTTTTAACTATAAACCTTTGTAAATATCAAGAGGACTTTTGGGGAAGGGTTAGGCTTGGGTTAAAGGTAGGTGGTTTGGTTAGTGGTTAGTAGAAAAGGGCGAAAGGCGTAAAAAACTTCGGTTTTCGTAAGACTTTTTATTTTTATGACTTTTTATTTTGATGAAGCAATTCTTCAAACAAAGTTCCTTTTGATAAACTTGTTTGTTCATTTCTTTTGGCTTCATCATCAATTTTTTTTCAATAAGGAAGTCATAAGAGAAACCGAGCTTTGTTACTAAAATAAAGGTTTTAATATGAAAAAGGGTTTTGGTGGGTAAAAGGGTGTTTGTTTTGGGTTAAGAAATGAAAAGGTTTAGGCTTAAAGGGGCTAACTAGGGGGATTTTGGGTAGGTGGTAAAAAAAATAATGATGTAGAAATAAAAGGGGTTAGTCCTAATGCCTCCATCATTTACTTACTTGGGTTTAAGTTGGTAAGGACTGGGAATGTATTGTCGTGGCAAGTTCTAGAGTCGTAAGAACCAAGCGGCTATTCACACAAGAAACGAAAATGAGCATTTAGTTTAAAGATGTGTATTTGTATGCTCAATAAAGGCTCAAAACTCACTTTTTGTGGGAATGGGTTTTTATGTGATCAAGTATATATAATCAAATTTTAACTAGATTTGTCATGCCGTTTCATAATTTTCTTATGTTGGTTCTTTTTATCACGACGCTATCGGTTGTAAATTTGTAAAAATATAACCTTTTTTAGAACTTGTAATTCCCAATTTAAACCAAGACAAGTAAAAAAATGAAAAATTTTTGAAAAAAATTTGGGGTGTTTTGCGGTTCCAATAGAGTTTTGTGTAAGGCTTGTAATTAGGACTTGCAAAATTCAAGGTTTTAGCATCCCCCCCCCCCCACACTTAAATTACACATTGTCCTCAATGTGTCCAAAAAATAAGTTTTTAGGTTGATTAAATGTGTAAAAAGATGTGAAAAAACAAAAATTTATGCTACTGGAGATCTGGACATGGCCCCGTGTCGATTGAACATGGCCCCGTGGTCAGAGTGCCAGTAACGAAAACTTACAGAAGGTGGACACGGGGGCGTGTTGGCTGTGCACGACCCCGTGTCTGGCAAAGTCTGCATTTTTTTGACAAACAACAGGTCTGGGGAAATGGGCACGGGGGCGTGTTGGCTGAACATGACCCCGTGTGGACAAACTGCAAATGTGTAAAACAGGTTTCTGGCTTCGGTTTTGCTGTCTCGGCTTTAGTAGCACTAATGTTTAGTGCTCTAAGCCTCGTATGTACCTGTTTTATCAATAAACACTACACCAAACCATAACAAGCATCCTAAATTACCATTGTTCAAACATCCATACCACAAAGTTAAAATAAAGAAAATGCAGAAAAGTAAAAAGTGTTAGAGGAAAGTAAATTGTTCAACACACGGCACGCAGGCCGGAAATTGTTCATGAGAATAAGGGGTTAACCTGTGGACCTCCAACCAGCTGATCCTACCTCCACTCCTCCCACCTAGTCCATGTCCTCGTCTTCATCATCATCACCTCCTCCATGCTCCGCCATGTACTCCCGGATGTTCCCAATGTCAACCTGTATGTCGGATATGTTTCTCTCTATTGCTCTGACCCGGGTGTACGTGTTGCTAGCCATATTGTAGGTGTTCCTGGTGCACATGAGGTTTTCCTGCAATAAATCATGTAAAGTTTGAAAGTTAGGAAAACTGCCTCCTTGTGAGGAGGATTGACCCGGATCACCTTGGGGCTGGTAATGGTATTGAGGAGGAGGTTGGAAGTGTGGTGCATGTAAGACAAGTGCCTCTTGCGGGTTCCATGCATGCCCCTGGACTCTTTGGAAGCTGACCGCCCCGTCTTCTGCTTCATAAATCAGGTTCATGGATCGACAGATGACCATGTCCACTCTTCCCGACCATGGGCCCTTTTCGAAAGATCTGGGCATGTTCACGAAATGCTTGAAAAGACGGTATATCCACCCCCCAAAGAAGATAGGAGTCAGGGGAGTAGCAAGCTGGTTCCAATGCATGTTTCAGAGCAGGAGGTATAGAACATCAAGGTTGGTACGGGTGTGGATGCAATGAAGGACTAGTAGATCCCTTAAACCTACAACACCACTGCTATCGTGCCTCTGACTAAGAGAGTAAGTGAGGACCCTGTGAATGTAGTGGTAAAGAGGGTCCCTCAACTTAGTGCTCTTAGTGCTGCTGGGATTGTAGATGCCTTCTCCTATTTGAGCCCAAGTAGCTTGGCGGTCACTTTCCTTGATCTCTCGTAGACCGCCAGTGTTTTCTTCATCCCCCGCATCTTCCTCCGCATACAACCTAACTATCGACCCAAACTGTGCTATCGAGATTGAGTACTTAGTCCCTCCACACCGGAATTCTACCCCATCATTATCGAATGGATCGGCTCTTGTTTTGAAAGTGAATGTGCTGTAGAATTCCAGGTTATATTCATGGACTGAACGAAGTCGAGTGCACAGAGCGGCTCTTAGTGGGCCGGTGACTAGGTTGTTAAATCGGTCAAGCTGGTTCACTACTCCTAGAAGATCCATGCATACTGTTCGTTGGTATTCCTTTGACCTGGTTTGAAGCACGTCGTATCTTGCTTTAGCATCCAACTCATTTGTATTGAACCGCGTGAATTTCTTGGACATCTGAAAGGAAACACCAAACAATTACCATGAAATAGTGAAATTTTCGGAGAAAAACTGAAAACAGTCGGCTGAACAAGGCCCCGTGTTCAGCGGACACGCCCTGAGTTGGTCTGAAATTGTCTGGACACGCCCCCGTGCTCAGCGAGCACGACCCCGTGTCCAGGCGTCTGTTTCCCAAAAATCTCATTTTTAGACCCGGTCCCGAAAACTTGAAAATTTTTGGTCCAGTAGGGCGATTTTCCCCGAAAATGAAACCCCAAATGCCGTTTTTCCCAAAACAAACTGTTTACCCCTTCAATTTTATCTTTTTCGGTTAAAAAACAAGGGTTTGGGGTTTTTGTGAGAAATCGGGCAAACCTACGAACAATACAAGTTGATTTACTTCCTATAACATGTATCTATACTAATGCTATCAGATCTAAGCAAAAATTTGAGGTTCGATCCGGATGAAGTTCAAGAACCCTAGATTTTCCCCAAATTTTTGGTGTTTTAACTACATGCAAATGCTCAATCTAACTACTAATAATGATAGAATCATACCTTGATTTTGTTAGAAGTAGAGGGGACGTCGGAATCTTGTAGAAAAATCGCCTGAACCAGAGAGTTTTTGGGGAAACGGGGCGTGTGGAATGAAGAAACTGTTATGAAAAAGGGGTTTTATCCCGACAGTTGCGCGGACACGGCCCCGTGGGCGGGAAATTTTAAAATATTATTATTTTTTTATATTTTTTTAGTGCTCGTGTGAGTGCCCTGTTTCCTGAAAACTTGGTTAGAAGACTTACCGATTTAGATGTCACCCTGTTTGCTCGTAACTTACCAGGTATGATGTTGATGCTTTCATTCTTCGACCGTTTGAAGCGAGATTTCTTCCTCCTCATCCTCAATGAATCCTTGATAGAGCTTCAGCCGTTGGCCATTGACTTTGAATGGATTTCCATTTCGAGATTTAATTTCTACTGCACCATGTGTGAAAATATGGGTGATGGAAAAATGTCCTGACCATCTAGACTTTAATTTACCAGGAAATAACCGAAGTCGTGAATTAAACAATAGAACTTGATCTTCTACTTGAAATTCATTAGGTTTAATGTGTTTATCATGCAAGTTCTTCACTCTTTCCTTATAAATTTCGGAGTTAGAGTATGCATAATTCCTTAGTTCGTCTAATTCATTTAATTGACAAAATCGTTTTTACCGGCAAATTATAAATCTAAATTTACATTTTTAATTGCCCAGTAGGCCTTGTGAGCTATTTCTACTGGCAAATGACAGTTTTTTCCATAGACGAGCTTATATGGGGTTGTACCTATTGTTGTTTTATAAGCAGTTCGAAAAGCCCATAAAGCATCATCTAATTTATCGGCCCATTCTTTTTTATTTAACCCTACGGTCTTTTCAAGTATTTTTTTTAAACCTCTATTAGTCACTTCGGCTTGTCCGTTTGTTTGAGGGTTATATGCCGTTGAAACCCGGTGATAGACCCCATACCTTGTTAAGATTTTTTCAAGTTGATGATTACAAAAATGGGTACCTCTATCACTTATTAAAGCTTTTGGTGTTCCAAAACGAGAGAATAATCTTTTCAGAAATCTTACCACGACTCTTCCATCGTTGGTTGGAAGTGCCTCGGCCTCGGCCCATTTAGACAAGTAATCGACTGCCACAAGTATATATTTGTTTCCTTTTGACGGTGGGAAAGGTCCCATAAAGTCGAGTCCCCACACATCAAAAATTTCACAAACAAGAATGCCATTTTGAGGCATTTCGTTTTTGGAAGAAATATTACCTGTTCTTTGGCAAGCGTCACATGTTTTGATAAGACTTTGGGCGTCTTTGTAAATGGTTGGCCAGTAAAATCCTGAATCGAATACCTTTCGGGCGGTACTTGCGGCACCATGATGTCCTCCGTATGGACCTTCATGACAATGGCGGAGAATCCTTCTTGCTTCACTACCATGTACACATCGTCTGATGAGTTGGTCGGCACACATTTTGAAAAGATAAGGGTCTTCCCAAAAGTAATGCTTTACATCAGCAAAGAATTTTTTTCTTTGATGATGTGGCCACCCTTTTGCGACTATACCGCTAGCTAGGTAGTTAGCATAGTCGGTGTACCATGGTTCTTCTCGGTATTCCACCATTTTCAGGGACTCCGTTGGAAATTTTTCATTGATTTGCTCATCCCTGGTTACCTCCAAAGTTGGGTCTTCTAGGAGCGAAAGATGATCTGCTGCGGTGTTTTCTATTCCTCTTTTGTCTTTGATTTCAATATCAAATTCTTGGAGGAGTAGAATCCACCGAATCAAACGTGGTTTAGCATCCTGCTTCTTGAAGAGATATCGAATGGCTGCATGATCTGTATAGATTATTGTTTTAGAAAGAACAAGATAAGAATGAAATTTATCAAAAGCAAATACCACAGCTAGTAATTCTTTTTCTGTTGTTGTGTAATTTTCTTGTGCATCGTTAAGTGTTTTACTAGCATAATAAATTGGGTGAAAATGCTTTTCTTTTCTTTGTCCCAAGATGGCTCCAACTGCAAAGTCACTTGCATCACACATGATTTCGAAAGGTAATTTCCAATCAGGCGCTATCATGATAGTTGCATTGACTAGCATTTCCTTGAGTGCTAGAAATGCTTGATTGCAATCCTTGTCAAAGATGAAAGGGGCATCTTTTTCAAGTAATTTTGTTAGAGGTCTTGCAATTTTAGAAAAGTCTTTGATAAATCGCCTATAGAATCCGGCATGTCCTAGGAAACTTCTGATTGCTCTAACGGAGGATGGGGGTGGTAATCGAGAAATAATGTCTATTTTGGCTCGATCTACCTCCATTCCTTCGCTTGAGATCTTATGACCGAGTACTATTCCCTCTGTTACCATGAAATGACATTTTTCCCAGTTAAGGGCGAGGTTAGTTTCCTCACATCGGGATAGCATTCGCTCAAGGTTATCGAGGCATTGGTCGTATGAATCTCCAAAGTTAGAAAAGTCGTCCATGAAGACTTCCATTGCCTTTTCTATCATATCATGGAATATGGCCACCATGCAACGTTGAAAGGTTGCGGGGGCATTACATAGACCAAAGGGCATGCGTCGATAAGCAAAAGTTCCATAGGGACATGTGAAAGTTGTATTTTCTTGGTCTTCGGGTGCTATCGGGATTTGAAAGTAACCTGAAAAACCCTCCAAGAAACAGTAAAATTTATGACTAGATAATCTTTCTAACATTTGATCAATGAAGGGTAAAGGAAAGTGATCTTTCCTTGTTGCTTCATTTAATCGCCTATAATTGATACATACCCTCCATCCTGTGACGGTTTTCGTTGGTATTAATTCATTCTTTTCATTAGTTATTACCGTCATACCTCCTTTCTTTGGAACTACTTGGACGGGACTTAGCCACAGAATATCAGAGATAGGGTAAATAATTCCAGCGTCAAGCAATTTGATGACTTCGTTTTTAACCACTTCTTGGACATTTGGATTTACTCTAAGTTGTGGTTGTATTACCGATTTGTAGTCATCGTTCATTAAAATTTTGTGCGTGCACATGGAAGGACTTATGCCTTTAATATCTACAAGCTTCCAAGCGATCGCATTTTTGTGTTTTTTCAAAAGTGTAATTAATTTTTCTTTTTCTACCCTAGTTAATTTAGATGAAATAATTACAGGTGATTTACCATCTTTGTCGAGAAAAGCATATTCCAAACCTTTTGGGAGTTCTTTGAGCTCAAGAGGTGGGTCTTTAGGAGACTCCTTATTTGGTTGCTCATTTCGATCAAGAACTACAAAAGTTTGTTCTATGGCGACCTCTTCTTCAACAAAGTGGTCAATTTTTTCTCTTCTATCGGGTGGTTCATCTTCATCTTCAATTAGGGGGTCATTATTGCCGAATGGATATTTCATTGAACGCTCAAGATCGACACTCTTTTTAAATGCCCTAATTGAATAGATAGATTGTTGCGCTTCCGGTTTTTCAAAGCTTCGTGGGTTTTTACAAAAGGTCGTCCCAACACTAGAGGAGCGTCATCAAGGATGACAAAGTCGGTTGGGATTACCATTTGATTGGTTTGAACCAAGACATCCTCAACTACACCGATTGATTTTATTACTTTCCGATTGGATAAAAAAATGGGTATTTGAAGTGGAGAAAAATCACCGATACTTAATTTTTCGAAAATGAAGTTTGGCATTATGTTAACACAAAGATCCTTATCAATTGTGATATTACTAATAAATGAATTTTGAAAAAAACATGGAACCGATGTAATGTTAATTTCAAATGGATCTTCTTTTATTAGTGAAGTTTGATCATTAGTTAACTTAATGCTTACCGTTTCGTCAATTTTAGTGTTAGTGTTTAACTCTTTTAAAAACTTAGCATGAGTGGGAACTAAACAATGATTTTCGAAAGAAGGTGACAAGAGATTAATTTCTTCAAAATTATACTCTTCTTGAATTTTAACGTTAACGGACTCACCCTTTTCGTTGTTTAACTCATGTGTCAGTTTTTCACTTATTTGTTCTTCCATTTTTACATTTTCAACTGTCTCTTTTTTATTTAATTCTTCTCTTGCGCGGGACTCCTCTTCCCTTGCGCGGGATTCTAATATGCAACGTTCGATAGTTTTAATTTTTTCTATTATCCTATCGGCTATTTCGGTAATAGAGTAAGGATCGGGATCCTCAAAGCTCGAATCCGGTTGTTCGATCCTTTGTTCCTCATAATACTCATAGGAAGTAGATGGTTCACGCCATTGTCCTTCATTGTAAGTATATGATGGATAAGGGTCGTAATTTTGTTCTTCATAATACTCATACGAGGTGGGTTGTTCACGCCATGGTTCCTCATAATAAGTATATGAAGGTGGTGGCTCATATTGTGGTTTCTCAAAGTATGAGTATGAAGGCTCATACCTTGGTTCTTCAAAATATGAGTATGAGGGAGGAGGTTCATACCTTGGGTCTTCATAGGATGTGTATGAAGTTGATGGCTCGTACCTGGGCTCCTCATAGTAGGTGTATGAAGTGGATGGTTGAAATAAGTCACAATATTGAACCGAGTGCGGGTCACCACAAATGGTGCAATAGTCTTCCCTATAATAATCCTCCTCATAGGTGTAGTTGTAACCTCCTGAGTATTGATCCATAAGAATCACTCAGCAGACCACAACAAAGTCTCGAGACCAGAAAACAAAAATAAAAACGAAAACAGAGGCTGGACACGGCCCCGTGTTCAGTGAGCACGGCCCCGTGTTCAGATTCTGTATCTGGGCGTTTGAATAAAAGTTACTGCTTTTGTTGAGCACGGGGCGTGTTCAGTGAGCACGGCCCCGTGTTCAGGCTACTGTAAATGCAAAATCTAACTAAAATGCAGAGAGAAAAAAAATGCGTGCGTTTTTAAAAGGTTTTGAAAAACTGATTAGGCCGTCGATTTTAAGCATTCTTAAAATCCTTGTGTCCCCGGCAGCAGTGCCAAAAACATGATGCGTGTGAAATGTCGTATAGTTTTTAATGTATATTTTAAGCCCTTTAACACTTTTTAGCCAAGTTTTAAATTTATAAAACACGATATTTACTAACACTAAACACACATATGGGCAAGTGCATCCATCGTGAGCGTAGTATAGTGTTGGTAAGATACCGAGGTCGTCCAAGGACACAAGAGCTTTTAATACCGGTTTATCCTCAACGTCTAATCAAATCAAAAGTTTAGAAAAAGGTTTTTAAACAAGAAAAATAAAACTAATTAAAATGCTGAAAAATAAAATAAAATAAAAACAGATAGACAAGATGAATCACTTGGATCCGACTCGTATTTAGTGTAACCTTTGATTATTTCCGCACTTTTGCACTTTTTAAGAGATTATCTTAGTTATTGTAGTAGGCCCCTCTTCTGAAGGTGACGTTACCCTCAACCCAGTAGTTTGAGTCAGCAAGGATACAATCCTAAAGAGTTAGATTATTGAAAGATAATTAATTAAGTTATTAATGCATATTGTGGTAGGCCCCTCTCTGGAGGTGACGTTACCCTCGGCTAAGTAGTCTGAGTCAGCTGGGATACAGTCCTATGTAGCCGGGTTAAAGTATTAATTGTAGTTTACATATGAGGGGATCAAGGAGTTCGGACCCCCGCCATCCAATACCAGTGGGTATTGAAGGAGGTCCTACTAAAGTTGACCCAGGTCCTTGCAGGATCCATACACTGAACAAGGCAAGTCTCTTACAAAACCGTTCCCTTAACCCTCGACCAGGTAGCCAACATATCTCCATATAGACCGTCGAGATATGAATGGTGAAAATCTTTTATTTTATATAGACAGTAAAATAATGCCAAGACACCACAGACAAACGATTAGGAAGACTCACCTTCAACATAAGAAACTAGTTATTAAAGTCATTAATACAGAACCAAATAAAAAGTGCGAAAAGATTAAAAATAAAAAGTATTACACTAAACACTTGTCTTCACCAAGTGATGTAAGAGACTTAGGCAAATATGGCCTTTGATTGTCAAGAACTCTTACGATCAATCTTGGATCCCGAGACTACTCACACACTCTATGATGGATGATGGTGGTGGATGTGGGTTGTGATGGTGTGTGACACCCGGCCTCTCAGGCTGTACCGGACAATAGTAATCTGTGTAATAGACATGTAACATGACTATTTGTGACTGAATGTGATGTTAATATATGATATTTGATGTGTTGGTAAATTTAGATATGTATAAAAATTATGTTGGCAATGATAAAACTAACGCTTATCGCGTAACGTTTAAAATGCAAAACGAATGTCGGTGACCACCCGATCAGTGTTAAAATCCTAAATATAGTCTGTTATGATTAGAATAATAATTTTAATCATATCCATGTGGAAAAATAATTTAAAACACTAAGAAACTCTATTTTTCGAGTTTAAGCGCATACCGCGTGATACTGCGCGAATTAAACAAAATACTGTCAACGCAGCCAGTCAAGGCAACTTGTAATTATTTCAGTAATAATTTTGAATGATTATTTTTATAGAATGATAAAAATAATTTAAAATGAACAAGAACGGGGCTAAAACGCTAGATAAAATACCCGGTATTCCGTAAAATACCTGTTTTTGAGTCTAATTGCATATAACATGTGTATGTATATATATAATTGTGAGAGGGGGGACATGTGGGCGGCATATAGGGCAGCCACATTCCCTTGATTCTTTCATTTTAAACACTTATCCATATATGGTGAGAGGTGGTGATGATTAACCTTGATTCATGCACCATAAGCTTCCAAATTCCAAGATCACATTTCAAAATTCACTCTCTCTCTCTCTCTTCCTCTTGATTCTCACGGCCGAACACCCCCATAACACACCAACATTTCATTTCTCAATCCAAATCATGAAGAATCAAGGGCTTTACATGATGATTTGAAGCTTGTGAGAAGGTTTGGAAGTGATTTCAAGCAAGTATCAAGCAAAATCAAGCCTCATAACATTATCTTTTAGTAAAACCCATCCAAATCCTTGAAGGTATAACATATTTCACTAAACATTGTTCTTGATTCGTATTGATAAAGAAGTTAGTAAAAAGTTTCTCTTAATTCTTGAATCTAAACATTAACTTGAAACTAACACACAAATGAGTTTTGAATAAAATGAAAATGAGTGTGTGTGCATGTATGTGTATATGGCCGATTTTGTATATATACATATGTATAAGTTGTATTTTGATTTTTATGAAGAGTTATTGATTATTTGCTTTCTTGAAATATATGATGATTAAAGGGATTTTTAGATGTCATGCAAGAAGGTTCTAAAGTGATTAAAAATTTTAAAGTGATGTGTTAAAAAGTGAAATTTTGGAAGTATATGTGTGTATAAACTTCGTGTATATGTGTATATATATATGTATGCATGTATTGAAAATTGTTATACAATCATAAAAGTGAAAGATCTAAGCATGAATGAACATAAATGATTTGAAGGATTATTGTGTTATGTGTAATATTTGTAAGAATATTATGTTAGTGAATATTTGAGTATGATTAGATCATAAATAATGTAGATGATGTTGTATGAGTGCATTAGATGCACATATGTGGGCATGCATGTTAATATGAAAGCATGAAATGATCATTTGAGCATGATTTGATAAAAATTAATTTTGATCAGATTATAAACCTTAAAATAAAGTTATTTTGAAGTGTTTAATGATATATAATTTTTTCATAATGTTTGCTAGCTTTGCATGTGGTACTCGGTGCATTAAAAGTTGTAAAATACAGGAAATCGCATGATTTATGTGACTTAGACAAAAACTGCACTAATCTGATTATAACTATTATTTAAATCAGTAAATAACATGAATTATTTTAAAATATCAAGTCGTTTCGAGTTGGGATGGTTATGGTAACGTTTAACGCAAAACTATGCGTTAAAACGGTTAAAAATCGGCTTTTCGAGTGATTTTTCTAAAACTGATTTAGATCAGTAAATAAACTGAATTTTTTAGTTTAAAAACAAGTATTTTAACTAATTTTAAGTTTACTTGGTGTTTGGTTGGTCTTACGTGACTTCCGACGCCCTAAAACGTTACCGAATCGCTAAAATACGCATTTTTCAATGAACACTAGTATGGGTATATTTTGAGTGAACCATATGTGATAAAATGTGTTAGGTGATTTAAACATGTAAATGTGATAAAATGTTAAGTGTTAACTTGATGGTGGGAAACTTAGACAATGCATGTATACTTGTACGTTTTGTGCGGTAGAAACAGTGAAGATTGCGTTAAACATGTAACTTGTTTGTTGAGCATGAAATTGGTACATATGAGATGATTTATGTATAATCGCTTTAAAAATGACAAAATAGATAAGTTAGTAATATTTTGTGGAGTAAACTTCCGTTTTGCTCCCTGTGCTTTGGTCACTTTAACGGTTTTGCCCCAAACCTTTAAAAAAGGATATTTTACTCCCTGGTCTAAGAAGCTTATCACTATTTCACTCCCCGTCCCTAACGCCATCCAAACCAACTGTTAAATCTTGATCACATGCCCCTCACATGAGGGGCATTTTAGTCTTTCCCCATCGTCCATTATTATTATTATTATTATTATTAATTAATATGTATGTATTCACATTTAACAAAAGATAAACATTCACTTTCCTGTTTCATTTCATCTCTGCATCTCTCTATACTCTGTAACTACAACCCCCACCATCAAACACCATCCACAACCCACCGAACAACCACCACCCCCTCCCACCATCTCCACCCGACAACTACCACCACCTTGCACCACCTCCACCGACCACCACTACCATCAGGTTGCACTAGCCCCACCCGACAACCACCTTGCAACAGCCCCATCCGACTATCTCCACCACCTCCACCTGACCGCCACCATCTTGCACCGCCCTACACACTCCGGCGGCCTCCCTAACTGCTCGAAAATCTTTTAAAAGCAGATCTAAAACCAGATTTCAATGAACACCAGCGTCACCATCATCATCTGAATCTGTAAAGGCATCGGAGCTAAAGTTCTTGGCTCGAAAACCTTGGCGCCCGTCACTCTGAACTTAGATACGCATTTCCCTCTCCGTCTCTCCTATTTCTCTCTCAATCAACCCCCCCATCTCTCTCTGTATACACATTTTGTTTGTGTTTTCTCTCTCATTCATTCCGTCACTGTCTGAACTTAGAAACATGAGTTTGAAATTTGGGGACTTTGATCATACAAGTTAGGGTTTGATTCTAGGGTTTGTTTTGAAAAGTGAAATATTCTGATGGAAAGGTGGTCTCTAGGCAGGTGGCGGTTGTGTGGTGGCGGTGGTGGTCGCGTGGTGGTGGGGCGGTAGGTGGCGGTAGATGATGGTAGGTGATTGTGAGGGCTGGTGGCGGTTGCGTGGTGGCGGTGGTGGTCGCGTGGTGGTGGGGCGGCAGGTGGCGGTAGATGATGGTAGGTGATTGTGAGGGCTGGTGGACAAGATCGAGGTGTGTGAAAGATAGATGCAGATGAAACATGGAAGTGAACATTTATCTTTTGTTAAATATAAATATATACATATTACTTATTAAATATAATAAGGGAGAATGGGGAAAGACTAAAATACCCCTCATGTGAGGGGCACATGAAAATAATTTAACGTTATAAATGGATGCCGTTTGAGGCGGGGAGTGAAATAGAGATAAGCTTCATAGATCAGGGAGTAAAATGTCCGTTTTTAAAAGTTTGGGGCAAAACTGTTAAAGTGACCAAACCACAAGGAGCAAAACGGAAGTTTACTCTATTTTGTGTGTTCGGTGTTAAATTCTATTAACATTGTGTGTGTGTGTATATATATATATATATATATTACGACACGCAAATCATAGATATATGGCGCATAAACGAGAGAGTTAATGGATTTACACAATAATGGTCATCAATAAAATCGTTAAAGTCGCAAAAATCATAATAAATATATATATGTATATGGACTCATATATATATATATATTATAACATGCCAACATAATTAAAAATGACAACTTTTCGAGAAAATCTCAAAGTTATGTGATAATTTTAAGAAACGGAGAAACTTAGGACTTATGTGTTAAATATATATTGATTTAGAATTGTTCCTATATTAGGACAGATATAAAAATCAATCTCTGGGATTGTTGTATTAAAATACGCACCCAAAGGTGAGTGTCACTAAACCCCTATTTTTACTACTTTGTATATATTTTGGGGGTAGAACACGTCGTTAAAAGGATTTAATAATGTTTTCGAAATAAAACATAACTTTTAATATAAAATATATATTTTCCTTGAAAATATATGAGGTTTGATAAGTTATACGTTTCGAAGTAAAACGTTTTTGATGAATAAATGTGGTACATTGGGATGGTACAGTGTTTCCGAGGCGAAACAGACCGTAAGGTTGGGACGGATGCCGGCCTGAGCTTCGAGTGATGGAGATTCAGGGGATTCGTGCAACTACGTGTATTAAATTGTCATATTAGTAGGATATATATATATTGTATGTGTGGCAGACATCATATTGTTCTTCGAGAAAGAACCATGCGCCCATGATGTCGTTTAATCAGATAAGTATTGTACGCGAGGAATTGTTGGTAGATCTATCGGGTTGACAACCCCATCATGACCGGTCGCCCTGTGTCAATTTCAAACGATGAATTAATATTCTGTTCATTGTCTAGTATTGATTATCCCTGCATGGTTAATATATAGTTCGTATCGTCTAGCTAACATACGAGTCTGAAAGTAGACGCTATAATTTAATAAACAAAACCTGGGCAATACATATTACAGTTGTCGGATCGATGAACCGGCGGAAGGCCCATGGATTTTATTATGAAAGTAAAATGGATGTTTTTAAGTAAACACCTAAACCGAAAGTTTTTCTTGGAATAAAATCTATTAGTAAACAAATAAGTGAACTCACCTTCCTTTGTGTTGACACTTGATTTTTAACGTGTTCTACAGGTACCTGAGTTCGGCTTCAGGAAATCATGGCGTATCTTGTGAATGATGATGCATGTTGTTATGTTTAATTATGTTGGACAACTTTTAAACTATCTGGGACGTTTGTAATAAGATCTGCGAGGATCAAAACAACTTAACTTATGTGCTTGTGTCGTGAATTTTAAAAATGTAATGTTTAATATTTATGTTTTAAAATATGTCAAAATGTCCAACAAAAGAGTGCATCGTCTGACAAGGTATAAATGGGCACCAACTTCCGTCACCACTATGTTTTATATTCCACTGCGACGTTTTTGGGGTGTGACATGGTGGTGGTGGGTGGGTGAAGTGTGAGAGAGGTGGTTTGCCAAGGGATGGTTTGCAAATGAGCCAAGCACCCCTATTTATAGCCTGCACATAAGCCCGGACTCGGCCCCGTGTCCACCCGTCTTCTCTTTCTTCATTAAATGCAGTTTGTCTGCATTAGTTGACCACGCCCCCGTGTCCGCTGGACACGACCCCGTGTGCAGAAGCGTATCTGTACTATCAAGATTTTCATAGATTCTGCGAATCTTAGAGTTGACCACGGCCCCGTGTCCGCTGGACACGCCCCCGTGGTGGGTGATAGAAGCTTCTACAACTTTGTCTTTTCAGCAGACACTTGGGCACGCCCCCGTGCTCAGTGAGCACGGGGCGTGTTCAGCCTTCTGTTCTCTTGTTTTTGCTTTGGAGGATGCTGTCGAGGGGTCGGGCATGCCACTTTTATTCCTTTTCTTGTATTTATGCTGGATTTGGCTGCATTTTTGCTTCTTTTGTTCATTTAAGCTCTTTTAACCCTGAAAATACAAAATGAAGACAAAAACACACTTTTTCCAACATTAGTACTAAAAAAGGGTTAGTTTTATGCCTCATTTGATGTAATTTATATGTTGCATTTTGCGCACATCAAAAACCATTGTAGCCATGAATCTTAACTGAAAACTTTTGTCTTTGTAAACCAAGTAGTAAATCGTCGTTGAAAGTAAACATTGTATGGTTTATATCTTTAAGTAAACCTTGTAGTGTAACTTCGTTTTGAAAACATTTGTCCAGGTGATCTAGATAACGCAACGACATGTAATGTGTTAAAAGCACTTATATATAGGAAGTACCAGCGGCGTATCCACCATGATTTTATCACATTACACCCGCCCCGTTACCTAATCACTTACCATAACCCAATCATTCAATAGTTCAATTAGTTCCAATCGTTCAAATAGTTCACATAAATCAAATAGTTCCAATGGTTCAATAGTTCAAATAGTTCACATAGATCAGATAGTTCCAGTGGTTCAAATCGTTCACATAGATCAAATAGTCCCAGTGGTTCAATAGTTCAAATAGTTCACATAGATCAAATAGTTCCAATGGTTCAAATAGTTCAAATCGTTCACATAGTTCAGATAGTTCCAGTGGTTCAATAGTTCACATAGTTCAATAGTTCCAGTGGTTCATGTTTAAATAGTGGAAACTAACTTCTGGTCGTTTTATTGAATACATTCAAACCTGTGTGACTCGTCCTAATCGTTCAACTCGTATTAACAAACCTCCAAAGGGTAAGTTAACAATTATCAGGTTCTGTCGTTACCCACATTACCCCGATAACCATGGTGAAAGTCCGATAATGGGATTTGTCAGATCCTATGGTATCATAATATCCTATGGTACCAAAACGTACTACTGGTCGGCTTAAAAATAGTTAATGAATGTCATTCAATTGTCTTTCGACCAACGCCCCAACAAGTTTGTTCATATAATTGAAATCGTTGTGTTTAATATAAACCATAACATTTGTTTCGAAAGCTCAAAAATCATTTAGCACATATGAATCACCCCAAAACATTTGAAAACAGTAAAAGAGGGGAACTATGTACTCACATTGAATGCAAAGTATCCTCGATTAAATGAACTTAACAAAGCTCGGGTAAACCAAGGAAATCAAGTGGTACCTAGTAATTGGACCGCTAAGTTAATAAATCAACACCTAAATTGGAAGATCGGATAGAATGAGGTCTTGTAAACCAAATGAGTATTGGAACTCATATGATATGGTTTAACAAAGCCTACATTCTAAATCGGAACCTATCCTAAGTGCTTACGACCCGTTACGACCCATTAAGGTAGCTTATGTAACTTTAACGCGTCATTCGCGCGAATGCGCATTCGAGACGCCTAACTAGTCCTATGACAAGTATTATATGCCCTAACATGTTTAAATATGTTGCATAATTAGTTTAAGTGACAAAATTTAGGTTACATATGCTTAAAGTGAAATCATGTATAAAAGGGCATTTTGGTCATTTTCCTAAGGCATATAAACTACTTATCATACAACTAACTAAACGAAGTGACCATAAGGTATAACCTCGGAAGGTTATTCCCTATACAACTATGGTCATAAAATATGTTTGGTCGGATCCTAATGATCGACCAAACGGGTCGGGTTCGAAAGTCTAAGCGGTTGTTTAGACCGGTTAACTTACGACCCAGTATAAGCACTAAAATAGAAGTGATGAGTTAAACATGTTAAAACATGTTTAACTAAGTTAGAAAACAAGTTTGATATCAAAACAAAGAGTTTTGATACCCAAAAATAGCTTCGTTGTAAAATACGCGTAAATACGTATTTTGACCGAAACTTTGACTCGTCACTATGCCTAATCAACGTGGTAATCAGTAGGCAGAGTCACAAGGGACTATAACCATCGTGATTACGCTCACGTTGCAAAGTTCAAACGAACTTTGTGTTGACCAAAGACTGGTCAAAGCAGAAAGTCAAACACTGTTTGACTTTCATGCTTAAAATGCATAAAAAGCATGAAAGAAGCTTACAAAAGGTCCAAGCTTTGGATCAAGAACAAGAAAACTGATGAAAGGAGCCTTCAACCAAGAAGGGATAGCCCCAACAGCAGATTAGAGTGGAAAATGAAGGAATGAGCATGTTTTAATGAAAATTGATGGGTTTATATAGGAATTCAAGTGCCATTAGGATCTTTCCAAGTGTTTAGAGCATTGATCCTAGCCATACAAGTGTGGCACATAGTTTAGGATACCATGGGAGCTTTAAAACAAGTCCATAGTATTGAAAAAGTTGCATAAAAGACACTGAAATTCAAGCTGCAGCTCAAAAATGGAGTTTCTATCAATATAGGGGTGTCGGGTGCCGCGACGGAAACACCCCTTTGCCGTGGCACGACGCTACGGCCTACCCGAGTCAGAAACTTTCAAAAATTGGCAAGAATGGTCCCTGCAGCATGTTTAAGCCATTTTTGACGCATTTAAGCCCCGTTAACCCATTTTCAAGGCTCAATAATGATGCCAAAGTGTAGGGAACATGAAATATGCTTGAAAACATCTCGGATGTCGGTTCGTATGGTCGTACGGTCACGTTATTCGGTTAATTATGACGAAACACGAACGGACGCGAAAAACGATCCAAATTCCGCGACAAATGGTATTTTTGCATTCCAATCACTAAAATAAAATATTTTAATGATTACAAAAATTTTTGGATGTCCGGATATGTTCAGAACGTAAGATATGTGCGTAAATGCAAACTTATGCACTTTTTGACGCTTTTAGTCCTTATTGATCAAACGTAAGATAAATGCAAACGTATGATATTTTTGCATAACGAACCCCTCAAAGCCTATTTCTAAGCTATGTAAAGGATATTTAGGGTATGTTTAGCTTATGAGCAAGTTCCAGAATGTTCGTTACCATATGAATCGGTATAGTTTTGCAGTTTGACGCAAATAGTCCCTGCGATCGAATAAACTTGTTTTCGACACACCATACCCTCCAAAACTTATTTCTAAATTATGTAAAGGTTATTTATGGTATGTTAAGCCTATGTCACTATTCTGGAGTGTTTGTCGCGTTAAATTGATTACGTTTACGCATCAGTTCGTGTATAACTTTCCATAATGCGATTTATTGCTCGAAATTGAACAAGAATTGATATGTGCAAATGATACACATATTTATACAAATCCCAAATATGAAACACAAGATTTCATTGGTTTTGTATTTGTATGATGGTCGTAGAGGCACATATGTCATAGTCTCCCCTACTTTAGGAAATTTCGTCCTGAAATTTATTCGAATGAGTCTGTCTGTATAGTTGTTTTAAACAATCGTCTTGCAGGGAATCTAGGGCGTTATCTATTTGCATAGAGTAACCCATCAAGGATTTCCATGTAAGGAGTAACTTTACCGTTCCCTGGTGGGTGCTTCCTTAGATAACGTAGGAAGTGGGAACAAGTGATTTGATTAATGATAAAGATTAAACTACCCAGTAGTTCTGTGGGTATCCCTTAAGAATCTAACTATTAAGACAAAAAGATATTGTGAGGATTTGTATTTCATATCTCCAGTGGATATTCTTCAAAAGCGGAAATGAATGGATGATTCATTGTCTCCAATGGATACTTCGCCAGAAGTAGAAATGAAGGATTTTCGCAAAGAATAGTCCTTTCCCCGATGGATTTTTCTTCAGAAGTAAAAATGAATAGATGATTCGTTTTCCTCAGTGGGTACTTCGTCAGGAGTGGAAATGAAAGATTATTGAAAAGGGTATTCATTTCCCCGATGGATATTTCTTCAGAAGTGAAAATGAATGGGTAATTCATTTTCCTCAGTGGGTACTTCGTCAGAAGTGGAAATGAAGGAATCGATACAGGATTATTCATTCCCCAATGGATTTTTCTTTAGAAATGAAAATGAATGGATAGTTTATTTTCCTCAGTGGATACTTCATCAGAAGTGGAATGGATTTATTTATTTTCCTCAGTGGATGTTTCTTTAGAAGTGAAAATGAACGGATGGTTCATGTTCCTCAGTGGGTACTTCATTAGAAACGAAAATGACAAAATTAATGCAGGATTATTCATTCCCTCAGTGGGTATTTCTTTAGAAGTGAAAATGAATGATCAATTCATTTTCCTCAGTGGGTATTTCTTCAAAAGTGAAAATGAACGGATAGTTTATTTTTTCTCAGTGGTTACTTTATCAGAATGAAAATGAATTTGTTCATTTTTCCTCAGTGGATATTTCTCAGAAGCAAAAATGAATAGATAATTCATTTTCCTCAGTGGGTAATTCATAAGAAACAAAAATGAACACGGTTCATGAATAGATTATTCATTTCCCTCAGCGGATATTTCTTTCAGAAGCGAAAAATGAATATGTTGGTGCATGCGTCTGTCGACTTCGTCTTGTATCGAGTCTTGTATGTGTATAGATAGATCAGGGCACGTAAAACGAGAAAATAGGTTTAAAGGTAATTTCACATGAAATAAGCAATAGTAATTTCGCACGAAATTACTTGGTGATTTCGTACGAAATTGTTATTTCATGTGAAGGTGATTTCACATGGGCTATTCCATGCGAAATTAGAATGCCTATATATAGTTGCCTGGTCTGTGTCATTTGTAACGAAATTAGATTCCAGTTTGAGAGCCGAAGTGCTGCCGAAGTGTCTACTCGCTGTAAAACTTTGTTAAATCAATCAATAGACAGTTTAAAGTGTATATCTAGCTGAATTGAACTCGATACGTCTGTTTCCGCCTCGCGTATTGAGCAAAAACTCTTCCGATTGACTCGTTTGGTCGGTAAAACGATCCTACAAGAGGTATCAGAGCTCAGGAGGAAGAGTTCTTACCAATTCAGCTGCAAATTCTGATTTCTACACCTTCTTTTCAAAATCAAACTTGATTTCATGGTCAAAATGTCTTGAATTTCACATATTATACGCGCAATAGTGTTTTAACAAACCCTTGAAAGTTTCAGACTCAAAATCGGACTAAAAACTGATCATTTTTAGCAAAAACAGCTCGAGATGATGACATCAACAGTATTTCGCACGAAATAAGCCTTATTTCGCACCAGATTGGTATTTCGCTTGAATATTTCGTACGAAATTAGTATTTCGTTTGAGTATTTCGTACGAAATTAGTTGATTTCGCTTGAAACAGGATTTCGTTTGGTTATTTCGTACGAAATTACCTATTTCGTTTGAAAATTCTAATTTCGCTTGAGTTGTTATTTCGCTTGAAAGTGACTGTTTTGTGAAAAAGTTTACTGAATCATGGAAGAGGAATTTTATAACGCATTTGCTACTGCCCCGACTACTCCTACTGACATTGCTAAGAACATGAACATGGAAAATGAAACTGGAACTTTGCAAAAACCCCTGAAGCTAATGGGAATTGAGGAGTATTATGGTTGGAAAGATCGATTTGAAAACTGGGTTCAAGCAAATCATTTGAGGTCTTGGGAGTGTGTTGAAAAAAAAATATGTACTACCACGTACAGACTTGGGAGTTGAAAAGAAAATTTTTGAATTTACGGATAAAGAACGAGACATGTACAAAGCAGAAAAGATGATGATCAGTTTACTCCAATAAGCTATCAAAGAAGACATATTCGTATTGCTTCAACATGATAAGACTTCACGTTCAATTTGGGAAGCACTTCGAATTAAGTTTGAAGGAAGTGAGAAAATGATCATGAGTAAAAAGGCATTGTTAAAGAAAGAATTTGATTTATTTTCAAGTTTGCCGGGAGAAGATACTAAGAAATTGATCGAAAGATATTGTCACTTAGTACGGTCAATGTCATTGTTAAACATCAACAAAGATCATGAGGAATGGGTTGACAAATTAGCTGATGCTTTACCTCAGAAAGAATGGGGTACATTTTTGATGATACTAAAGAATACTGGAGAATATGATGGATTGAAAATTTCTCGATTCATTGAGAAGATTGAAGGACAAGATCTTGAACAACAAAAGATTGCAAGAATGAACAATCCAAGTCCACAACAAGATGTGAAAATGTACTTCAAAGGGAGTGTTCAGAATGTCGAAGCAAGTTCGAAAATCCAAATTGCTTTCAGTGCAGAAAACTCATCTGGATCAATCAATCAAAGTTCAAATAGCAACAGTGGATTTTCATCATATCCAAGTGTTAATCCAAAAGAATCTACATCAAGTCATCAGTTTCAAAGTTCAAACAGCAGTAATGGTCAAATTTTACATTGCAACATTGCATTGCATCTTCAGAATGGTCAAAATTTTTCTGAAGAAGTTGTTAAAAGTCATATGTCATTGCTAGCTACAGTGTTGGAATCATATGAAGGTTTGGTTGTAGGAAGGATCGGAAATCCTATGTTGACAAAAGAGGATTACGATCAGATCGAAGCTGAGGAAATGGAGCTGATGGATATCAAGTGGTGTTTAGCGAGTGTTTTGAGAAGAGCTGAAAATTCAAAATGATTATAGGAAGAAATGATTTCTTGGATGCAAATGTTTCTACGTTGGGTTTTGATAAATCTAAAGTTACTTGTTTTCGATGCAGGGAAAAAGGACATTTCAAGAGGGAATGTAAAAATAGAGAAGCAAGTGGAGCACAGAATCCATTTGGAAAAGATGATTACTATCGGAAAGCCATATATCAACAAGTTGCTCATCAGCCTTATCAACAAAAATAACCACAAACTGCACATGCGAAAATGATCGAAGATGCAAATAAGAAAGCTTATTATGGCATAATTGATCAAGAAGATGAAAAAGTGGCAGAAGGTTTCAGTTGGGACAAATATATTCCACCTGATTCAAAAGTAGCAGCTCTCATTGCATAGATAGTTCAAGAACCAGGCAGTTGAAGTTGAAAAATCAAGAAGATGAATCTGTTTCCTCAGATGATAGTTCTGAACAGACACAAGTGTTTGATCATTCATCAACTGATGACAGTGATGATGAGGAAGAAATGCATATTAATATTGCAAAAACTCATTTATCTCCTGAAAGTTTTCAATTTTATTTTGCAGATAGAATGGAGAAGCTGAAGGAGAAACATGCAGCAAAGAATCAGAAACAGGTGAAAAGCAAGGATGGTGCTCAGGAAAAGATTTCTGAACAAAGTAATGAAGACAAAGTTATTGAACAGGCAGTTGAAGTTGAAAAAGTAGTTGAAGTTGAAAAGATAATTGAAATTGAAAAGATTATCGAAGTGGAAAAGATTGTTGAAGTTACAAAACCTTGTTTAAAATGTTTGGAGTCATGCAAGCAGTGTGAGGAGAAAGATGAGAAATTGAGTGAACAAGATAAGATGAAAGAAAATTTAATGTTCAATCTCAATTATGTGAAAGAATCGTATGATGTCTTGAATAGAACAGTGAATGGTCTACAAAAGACAAATTCTGAAAGAGAAGATGTGTTAACCATGATGAATGCAGTGATGATGACAAAGCAGAAAGCCATTAACCATTACATTGAAGAATGTGCTAAGATGAAGCAAGAGTTGGAAACAGAAAAGATTGAAAACGAAAGAATCAGACGTTTACTGCAAAGTTATTCTAGTTCTGATTATTTGATTGATAGAATTTATCCAACTGTTGCAGGTATGGAAGCTTTTCAAGATAAGAAGACTGAAGAAAAGGATACTGGTAAGATACAAAGTGCAAATTATAACAAGTGTCCACCTCCGATTTGGGAAGGTTATTCTCCCAGAAAACCAAATTAGGAGCAAGTCAAAAAGGCAGTCAATATAAAATTGAAGTCTGAAACAACTGATGAGTTACCAGAAAATATTGACGTCACATTCACATCGTCTGACACTGATCATGAGTCTGAGTTAATAAAAAAGGTGGTCGATCAGGTGTTGGATAAAGATGAGGAGTCAGAGTCAAAGTCCGAATCCAAGAGTTCGAGTTCATCAGTTGACAGTCAAAAGTCGTTGGTTAAACGGGTTTACAATAAAGAATTCCTGTTATCAAAATCTAATTTGAATGACGAACCAATCAAAATGGCATATACTTTGATTGATTCAGACAAATTATATTCTGATGAGGAATTTCCAATAAGAGGTGTTAAACCAGAAATGATCAAAAAGGTTTTCAAACTAACAGAAATTAATATTTCTAAAATAAAAGATGTAAATCTTTCTGAAAAACCTAAACCTTACACCTCAAGAGTTCAACAAAGTTTAAACAAGAAAAAGGGTTATAGTTCTGGTTCAGGTTATCGAAAGAAACCAAACCACAACGGAAATTACAAAAAGAACGGTCTTGGTTTTATTCCACCGAAAAATCATAAAAATGAGAAAACTTATAAAAAAAACTGTATTTGTTTCAGGGACAAGTTCAAAGGAAGAAGAAAAGAGCCCATTCTGGAAGCAAACAAACAAAGAGTTTTTTGCAGAAAAACAAAAGATTGAAAAGAATGGAGCTTACCAGAGAAAGGAGACAAGAACCTGTTATCGATGTCAAGAAGTTGGTCACATTGCCTGGAACTGTCCATTGGCAACCAAAACAAAACATGAAGTTGTTTCTAAACTAAAAGAAAAGGTTGTTGATAAAACTGAACCACCAATTGAAAAATGCAAAGTGTTTAAAAACTCAACATATGAAGTTGGTGAATGTTCGAAAAGATTTTACAAGAGAAGAGGGAATCTTGACAACCAGAAGTGGGTTGTTAAGAAATCTGATGTGAAATCTGGCGATGAATCTGATTCCACAAAGACAGAGGAGCCACAAGTTGTTCAAAAATTAGAAACATCAGTTCCGCCAATGGATGATGTTAATTTTCCACCATTGCGGGCTGAAAATTTTAAACAAAAAGTTGGAAAGGTTGAGATTTCGAATCAATTTTATTCTGAGAAGAAAGAATTTGATGTCGAAAAGGTTTTTAATGGAAATGTGAAAAAGATTTTTGGAAAGATGGTCGATGGGAAGGTAAAAGGGGTTAAAGATTTTTATGAATCAAAGAAGGCAACTTACACCCTGTGTGAAGATGAGGAGGTAACATCCAAGTTTGGTGAAGCTTGGATGTCTGTTTTTCATATGTAAGAAGTATGACTTGCCGGAGCTTCCAGGTTGGTAAGTGTGAAGCAGGTATCGGCATATTTCTTGAATTTTAGGTGTTTGTGAAAACTTTAAAGTGGTTGGAGAAGGGTTTAACTTACAAGTGGCAAATCAGGAACATTAAGTTGTACTTGATTTTCTACAAGTGGTAGTTGTTGATTGAAACTAAAAATGTTAAATTTTTCAAGTGATTGTGAAAGAACAAGGTGATGAATTGATCCCCTAACCTACAAAGTGGTTTTATTAAATCAACAAAACTAATTTTCCGGAAAAACCGTTTTGATTAAAACAAACTTAAGTGTTTTGAAATCATAATGGGAAAATAGTTTGTTGTAAGGGGGAGTTCTGATTGTTTATGCCAAGTGGATGGCGATTTGATGCAATTCACTACAGTTGTCATTTTATTTGTATAGTTTATTTTCAAATTTTCTTTAAATGATTTTGAATTTTAGGGGGAGTAAGAAATTTTCAGAAAATCCAAAAACATTAGAAAATTTGAAAAAGGCAAAAACATGATAAAATCAAAAATAGAGTTTTGTTGTGAAAAAGAGGAAATGATAGTACATCAGTGGACTATCACAGCATGCTAAAGAATTGAAAAGTTAAAATGTGATAAACGGTCTCACTGATGATGTGCCAGTAGGTTTTTACACATTTAGTAGATTGTGTCGAGATATAAACCTAAATTTCAAACTTACTTATATCGTGGGGAACATCTCTCGGATATATGGGTAACCCCCGAAATCTTGTTTGAAAGGTCCCTCTTTCTGAGATACTAGGTCTTTATACTCAGTGATATCTGGGGTATTATCCCAGGACTTCTGATTTTGCGGAAGCAATGGCCTAGTCCCCGTATAATACTTTACGCTTGCTTGAAATATAGCATCACCCTCAGTACAAAAAATGATGAAACATTGAAAAATGCTAATCATGTGCTGTTGGAGAAAAGATTCTCTAAAGGGAACACACCAAAAGTCGAAGCCATCATCTCTCTGATTTTGCGGAAGCAATAGCCTGAGCTCTCATGGCCCTCGCATTTAACCCTTTACAGATATCATCTTGGTATATTCACCTGTAAGACTGAATATTGGGATCTGGATACGGGAGTATATTCTGAGGTGGGATACATGAATAAGTTTAAGTCTCTAAAACATTAATCTCGTATCTCGAAACAGTTGAACTTTGTGTGAAAATTTAAGTCGATCAGTATATTGACAATCTAAGTGAATCGTTTAGAACTTAAAATGTTTAACGCTTAACGGTGTTGGTGATTTGTCTCAAAAATTGATATGATCCTCTTACACAAACTCACAAAAATATTGTATGTAAATATTTCTTTACTGCATTTCATTTAAATTCTAAATCCAAAAAGATTTTAAAAGTGTTTTAGCATAAATTTTTTGAAAAATACAAAAAGATTTTTCGACAACTGATGTTGGAGAGCTGATTTTCAAAATTCCAAGTGCTAAACAGGATGAACAGGTTTGGGAGAGTGTGTTTGAAAAGTTGTTTTTATAAGTGATTCATCAGAGTTTAAAATGTTAAATCATTTAGTTTGATATTTGCAAATGATGGTGTGTTTGTGTTTACAAGTGGTAAGCAGCAGAGAATAAATTTGTAAAATTTTAAATTTGTGAAA
Source organism: Helianthus tuberosus (assembly GCA_030545235.1). NCBI lineage: Eukaryota > Viridiplantae > Streptophyta > Magnoliopsida > Asterales > Asteraceae > Helianthus > Helianthus tuberosus. The sequence continues at coordinate 60,059,588 of CM060375.1, forward strand.
TTTATTTCTGGGTTAAGAATGTGCAGGTTAGCCAGATTTTGATCCTGAGCAGGATGTGAGCCTGGTCGATTTTGAACCTCTGGAAGCCAGAATGCGATCCCAAGCACAATTTAAGGGGGAGTCTGAAGTTGTATAGAGCCAAGTTTTGATCCTGGACCTGATGTTCACGCAATTTGCTGATACTGATAAACTTAAGGAATATAGATCTGATCAAGAGAATTTGTGTGAAGTTAGAGCCAGATCGAGATTCTGAAAAAGAAGAGAAGAGAAAGATTGAGGATGCTTTACATTGTTAGATATTTCGGGAGAAGTCGAAAAGACTGATAAAGATTGAAGACTCGACACTGAAGACTCGTCAACATTCGAGGGGGAGTCTGTTGGTGCATGCGTCTGTCGACTTCGTCTTGTATCGAGTCTTGTATGTGTATAGATAGATCAGGGCACGTAAAACTAGAAAATAGGTTTAAAGGTAATTTCGCATGAAATAAGCAATAGTAATTTCGCACGAAATTGTTATTTCATGTGAAGGTGATTTCACGTGGGCTATTCCGTGCGAAATTATAATGCCTATATATAGTTGCCTGGTCTATGTCATTTGTAACGAAAGTAGATTCCGGTTTGAGAGCCTAAGTGCTGCCGAAGTGTCTCCTCACTGTAAAACTTTGTCAAATCAATCAATAGACAGTTTAAAGTATATATCTAGCTGAATTGAACTCGATACGTCTGTTTCCGCCTCTCGTATTGAGCAAAAACTCTTCTGATCGACTCGTTTGGTCGGTAAAACGATCCTACAGAATAGCAAGTTCATTTTTCCCTCAGTGGGTACTTCATCAGAAATGGAAATGAATATAGTTTACTTTTTTTTCTTGCTTAGGTTGATACATGACAAAACTTGCTATGGTTTCAGTGCACTGAATTCCATAATTATGTATGCATCCATAATTACGTAATTCCTTGCACAGTCCGCACAGTTTATTTTATAACGTGTAGAGGATAGAATCGGTCTAACAACCTCGTGATAACTTTGATTAGGTCAACACATAAACACGTAAACACATAATAGTCACACAATTGTTCACTTGGTTATTAATTCGTTATTAGCTTGTTATTAACTTGTCGTCGATTTGTACACGTGCATTCAAAGTACACTAGGAATCCAATCAATGGACTTCAACTAGCACTTTAAACATCCTCAAGAATCTATCTGTAAAGATAGGATGATCTTATAAGGATTCGATTTTGTTCTCAAAGAATCGTAACATTCGTATTTAAGCACACAAAGAATCCAATTAAGGACTTTTGTTTTGTGCTTTAAATATCCACAAGGATCTAACTATGAAAAAGATCCTATAAGGATTTGGGATTTGTATAGCGGAAAGTGTTTAGGAATCTTGTACTAGATATGCTAAGACCACATATGAAGCAATTGGATCCTTGAAATCATTGTGCTAAGCATGCTTAGTCAACATATAAAGCAGGGTGTTCTTGAAAATCGTGTACCATATATGCTAAGAAAACATACAGGCAGATTGTTTTTGAAAGCTATGCTTGGAATTATTAAAAAAATATGTTTTTCAAAACCTTTTGTAATGTTTTTGAAATCATGTACTAAGTATATTAGGTAAACAATTTTATGAAATGTTTTAAAACCATGTGAGATGATTTTGAAAACATGTATGAGGTTTTTGAAAACTTGCATAATCTTTTGAAATCATATGCCGTGTAAAATATCGTGAAGTTAGGAAGATATGATATGTAAGACCCATCATGGGCTTACAGAAGTACCCTTGGGTATCCTATTAAGGATTTAAAGTGGGTTTTTGTGTATTTGTCCAGAGTTGTAACTTACACCTTGTACTTTGTTTCTTAGAAGGAACGAGTACTTAGGATTTTCATAGAGATCATGAGCGATCACAAAAATGGGAGAACTACGAGAGTAGTTTGTTTGGCAAGGAACACAGTTCCTTGGTATCGGTATTATAGGGGATATGTCATTCATACATGTAACCACATTCGTTTTCGTGCGTCGTAATGCAAATAAATGTTTATTTATAAACCAAAATAACTGTTTCATATACTTGGATAACAAAAGAAAATAATACATAAAGTTCGATCGTTTCTAAACAGCATCGTCTTCCAGTCAGTCGAATGCTCATCCACATGCTGGATTTGCATTAGCAACCTTTGGGCAATTGTTTCTGAAATGGCCAATCTCGCCACAGTTGTAGCAAGAACCTGGTGGAAAACGAGCTTGAGCAGGATTGTTGTAAACTTAATTTTGTGCAGCTGCAGCTCGACAAACCCTAGCTGTATGACCAGCAAGTCCACAATTTAGGCATTTGCGGCATTTCACACTAGCATGATGATGAAGGTTACATTGGTTGCACATAGGTGCAGTTCCGTTGTATGGCTTCTTAGCAGGGGTTGAGCTGGTTGGTTAGGGACAGTTGGATTGTTTTGAGCAACCACGGCGAAGTTCTGAGAAGCCTTACGCTTCTTTGACTTCTTTGAGGATTTAGTCTGCTTATCCTTTGGTTTAGCTTCATCGGTTTTATTCTTGTCGCCTTTTTGGAAAAGTTTACCCTTCCTGATCTGAGATTTAGTCAGGGTAGCAGATAGCTCAATGACCTGTCTAACTGTAGTAGGGTTGCTACCAGTAACAATGTCTTGTACTAAGTAAGGGAGGCCATCAATATACTTTTCAATTGCCTTATCCAAAGGCGTAACCATGGTTGGGCATAACATACTTAATTCCTCATATCGGTCCGTGTAGGCTCGACGCTCACCGCTATCTTGCTTAAGATCGTCGAATTCCCTTTCCAATGCCCTGAGTTCATGACGAGGACAGAATTCCTTCATCATTAGAGCTCGAAGCTCTTCCCAACCTTGAGACCCAGAAAATTTCGATGGCTTAGCTGAATTGAACGTTTTAAAGTCACACTGGGCATTGTTATTATTGTTATTGTTATTTTCTTGGTTTATCTGAGTAATGAGGTTCGGAATCATAGTAGCCATCTGCTGAACGATTGTGGCTACGAGGGAAGCATTCTCAGTTTGATCACGTCTAGGAGGCGTTTTCTAAAAAGAACAAGAAAACATGAGAAACGAGTGAGATTGACATTTGAATGGACAAAAGAGATATTGAATATATCAACGAGACATAAGGAAGGCGATCATTCGTTTGTTACCTCCAACAAACAACAAATGACGCGCAAAGGCTGATCAAAGTAAATAGGTCCTTATAATGTATTGCGAAGACATGCTTTAGCCTATAAGTGGACACTCACCCCAAGAGTTCCCAGGTAAGAGTGACTAGAACGATTATGTGGATTTGTACGAATACTCTAGCCTTAGACAGAAAACTCGGGATACAGGCACCCACCCTTCCAGATTACACGTGTTCACATTAATAAGACCCAAACTTTGACGAGATTTTGAAAACTTTGAAGGTTAAAAACCTTATAATAAATCATCTAAGAAGAGATGATTAGTTTTCAAGTCGGATTCATAATTCGTGTTCTTGTTGTGGTTGTCACCTAACGATAGGCAACGGTATTGTTTTAAGACTAAACACAAGGTAACTTATGTTAGGGTCCTAGGAAGTTTATAGTCTAGGTCAAGCATTACTAATAACCTAATTCCCTATAACCATGAGCTCTGATACCAACTTTTCTGTCACACCCCGACGGCGTTAAAACAACAAACCGCGACGGAAACGTCGGGGAGTGTTGTAACAGAATCATTGTTTCATAACACATGGATTGAAGTTTCGTTTTATTGAATTAAGTTTATTACATTATCTCGAATATTAAAAACAAAACATGAACATATTGTCCTTCATTGTTATTAAGTCACTAAGGCCTCGTCCATCCCTATGAGAGCAGGCATCATAATCATCATCAAACATCATCAAACTATGGAACCTGAAACATATGTGAAAATACGTCAGCATAAAAATGCCGGTGAGTACATAGGTTTTGTGAGTGTGTTAGATTCATGGCCTTAAGTTCATATTGCAATACCTCATCCAACTACGAGAGTTTTCGAGTGTGTACCTTGAAAACAAAAGAGTTTGATATTGCAGTATGTTTCTATCAACTTTTACAAGTTGATATATGAGTAAACCAAAACCATTGTAGCTATGAATCTTAACTGAAAACTTTTGTCTTTGTAAACCAAGTAGTAAATCATCGTTGAAAGTAAACATTGTATGGTTTATATCTTTAAGTAAACCTTGTAGTGTAACTTCGTTTTGAAAACATCTGTCCAGGTGATCTAGATAACGCAACGACATGTAATGTGTTAAAAGCACTTATATATAGGAAGTACCAGCGGCGTATCCACCATGCTTTTATCACATTACACCCGCCCCGTTACCTAATCACTTACCATAACCCAATCGTTCAATAGTTCAATTAGTTCCAATCGTTCAAATAGTTCACATAAATCAAATAGTTCCAATGGTTCAATAGTTCAAATAGTTCACATAGATCAGATAGTTCCAGTGGTTCAAATCATTCACATAGATCAAATAGTCCCAGTGGTTCAATAGTTCAAATAGTTCACATAGATCAAATAGTTCAAATCGTTCACATAGTTCAGATAGTTCCAGTGGTTCAATAGTTCACATAGTTCAATAATTCTAGTGGTTCATGTTTAAATAGTGGAAACTAACTTCTGGTCGTTTTATTGAATCCATTCAAACCTGTGTGACTCGTCCTAATCGTTCAACTCGTATTAACAAACCTCCAATGGGTAAGTTAACAATTATCAGGTTCTGTCGTTACCCACATTACCCCCATAACCATGGTGAAAGTCCGATAACGGGATTTGTCAGATCCTATGGTATCATAATAACATATGGTACCATAACGTACTACTGGTCGGCTTAAAAATAGTTAATGAATGTTATTCAATTGTCTTTCGACTAACGCCCCAACAAGTTTGTTCATATAATTGAAATCATTGTGTTTAATATAAATCATAGCATTTGTTTCGAAAATCATTTAGCACATATGAATCACCCCAAAACATTTGAAAATAGTAAAAGAGGGGAACTATGTACTCACATTGAATGCAAAGTATCCACAATTAAATGAACTTAACAAAGCTCGGGCAAACCAAGGAAATCAAGTGGTACCTAGTAATCGGATCGCTAAGTTAATAAAACGACACCTAAATCGGAAGATCGGATAGAATGAGGTCTCGTAAACCAAATGAGTATTGGAACTCATATGATATGGTTTAACAAAGCCTACATTCTAAATCGGAACCTATCCTAAGTGCTTACGACCCGTTACGACCCATTAAGGTAGCTTATGCTACTTTAACACGTCGTTCGCGCGAATGCGCGTTCGAGAGGCCTAACCAGTCCTATGACAAGTATTATATGCCCTAACATGTTTAAATATGTTGCATAATCAGTTTAAGTGACAAAATTTTGGTTACATATGCTTAAAATGAAATTATGCATAAAAAGGGCATTTTGGTCATTTTCCTAAGACATATAAACTACTTATCATACAACTAACTAAACTAAGTGACCATAAGGTATAACCTCGGAAGGTTATTCCCTATACAACTATGGTCACAAAATATGTTTGGTCGGATCCTAATGATTGACCAAATGTGTCGGGTTCGAAAGTCTAAGCGGTTGTTTAGACCGCTTAACTTATGACGCTGTATAAGCACTAAACTAGAAGTGACGAGTTAAACAAGTTTAACTAAGTTAGAAAACAAGTTTGATATCAAAACAAAGTGTTTTGATACCCAAAAATAACTTCGTTGTAAAATACGCGTAAATACGTATTTTGACCGAAACTTTGACTCGTCACTACGCCTAATCAACGTGGTAATCAGTAGGCAGAGTCACAAGGGACTATAACTATCGTGATTACGCTCACGTTGCAAAGTTCAAACGAACTTTGTGTTGACCAAAGACTGGTCAAAGCAGAGAGTCAAACACGGTTTGACTTTCATGCTGGAAATGCATAAAAAGCATGAAAGAAGCTTACAAAAGGTCCAAGCTTTGGATCAAGAACAAGAAAACTGATGAAAAGAGCCTTCAACCAAGAAGGGATAGCCCCAACAGCAGATTAGAGTGGAAAATGAAGGAATGAGCATGTTTGAATGAAAATTGATGGGTTTATATAGGAATTAAAGTGCCATTAGGATCTTTCCAAGTGTTTAGAGCTTTGATCCTAGCCATATAAGTGTGGCACATAGTTTAGGATATCATGGGAGCTCTAAAACAAGTCCATAGTATTGAAAAAGTTGCATAAAAGACCCTGAAATTCAAGCTGCAGCTCAAAAATGGAGTTTCTATCAATATAGGGGCGTCGCGTGCCGCGACAGCAACACCCCTTTGCTGTGGCGCGATGCTACGGCCTACCTGAGTCAGAAACTTTAAAAAAATGGCAAGAATGGTCCCTGCAACATGTTTAAGCCATTTTTGACGCGTTTAAGCCCCGTTAACCCATTTTCAAGGCTCAATAATGATACCAAAGTGTATGGAATATGAAATATGCTTGAAAACATCTCAGATGTCGGTTCGTTTGGTCGAACCGTCACGTTATTTGGTTAATTACGACGAAACACGAACGGACGCGAAAAACGATCCAAATTACGCGATGAATGGTATTTTTGCATTCCAATCATTAAAATAAAATATTTTAATGATTAAAAAAACTTTGGATGTCCGGATATGTTCAGAACGTAAGATATGCGGGTAAATGCAAATTTATGCACTTTTTGACGCTTTTAGTCCCTATTGATCAAATAAGCATATTTTCGCATAACAAACCCCTCAAAGCCTATTTCTAAGCTATGTAAAGGATATTTAGGGTATGTTTCGCTTATGATCAAGTTTTGGAATGTTCGTTACTATACGAATCGGTATAGTTTCGCAGTTTGATGCAAATAGTCCCTGCGATCGAATAAACTTGTTTTCGACACACCAAACCCTCCAAAACTTATTTCTAAGTTATGTAAAGGTTATTTATGGTATGTTAAGCCTATGTCACTGTTCCGGAGTGTTTGTCGCATTAAACTGATTATGTTTACGCATCTGTTCGCGTATAACTTTCCATAAAGCGATTTAAAGCTCGAAATTGAACAAGAATTGATATGTGCAAATGATACACGTATTTATACTCCCAAGTATGAAACACAAGATTTCATTGGTTTGTATTTGTATGATGGTTGTAGAGGCACAGATGTCACAAAAACCCTCATTAGCGACATCAATTCCTAATATACTTTAACATCCCGGAAAATGCCTAAACTGATAAAGTGTCCGATCCGAATTATAATTTAACAATTACACTTGTCCGCAACTTAAAAATTCAGCACTTTCAAGGTCAATATGGCTTGTAAATAATGAAACACTCCATAACAATCTCGATGGTATCGAATAATTAATCAAGGCATTATTTCCGACAATGTCACGCACCTTTCACATATTGTCCGATATCGATCCGACAACTAAACTAGTGGCATTTTATTACCTTAACATATGGTTAACTAGCATCATAAGCATCATTAACATCTTAAATATGCAAGACTTCCACTAATGATCAAAATATATAAGTTAAAATTATATGCACATGTTTAAAGTTTATGTAGGATCGTGTACAGACCCTAAATGAGTCGATCAGAGGTGTTCTACACAATATGAAAGGCGGAAATAGACATATTGTGTGTGATTCAACTAGAATATCACTTTTAACTGTCTTTCTATTGATATGGTAACAATTACAAGTCTGTAGACGCTTCGACAGAGCTTTGCCGTCGGAAAGACACTTCCTAATTCCGTTTCAAATGAATCAGACCTACACCTATATATAGACTTCCTAATTCCGCTTGAACATGACTCAAGCGGAATCACATTACAAACGAAATTACATCTTCAAGCGGAGTTACATAGTTCAAACTGAATTAAGCAGTTCAAGCGGAATTAAGCAGTTCAAGCGGAATTAGCTTCTTGACTTGATTTCTTGAACTTTGTGCCCTGAACATTGCAAGACTCGATACAAGACGAAGTTAACAGACGTATGCACTAACAGACTCCCCCTCGGATGTTGATGAGTCTTAAGTGTCGAGTCTTCAACATCTTCAGTCTTTATCAGTCTTCGGGCTTCTCTTCAAAGTATCTAACAGTGTAAGTATCCTCAAACTTTATCTCTTTCTCTTCTTCAGCATCAACAGACTCCCCTCGAACATTCTTTCCTCGGATGTTGATCAAAATCTGGCTTTCACAGGATCAGGATTGTCCTGGCTCTATATTCAAACTCAGAATCCAGGCTATCCTGCACATCCTCTACCCAAAAGTAAATTTCACAAATTTAACATTTGACAAATTTATATATCCAAACTCCCCCTCAAATATATCCTAAATGATTTAACAATGTTAATAACTGATGAACCACTTGTAAGTAAATATTCAAAAACTTTTCTTATTTAAACACAAACTCCCCCTCACCACATGCTCATCATGTTTAGCACTTGAAATTTTGAAAATCAGCTCTCCAACATCAGTTGTCGAAAATCTTTTTGGATTTTTCAAAATTTATGCTAAAATCCACTGAAAATCTCTTTGGATTTTTTTAAATGAAATGAAATACAGTAAAGAAATATATACAAACAATATTTTTGTGAGTTTGTGTAAGAGGATCATATCAGATTTTGACAAGTCACAAGTACCGTTTAGCTTAGTTACACATTAAGTATTAAACAATTCACTTAGATTGGCGATATACTGATCCACTTAAATTCTCACACAAATTTCAACTGATTCAGGATATGAATTAGGTGTATTAAGAACTTAAACTCATTCATGTGTCCCACCTCTTGAATATACTCCCGTATCCAGATCCCAATATTTAGTCTTACAGGTGAGTATACCACAGATGATATCTGTAAGGGGTTATATTGCGAAGGCCGTGAGAGCTCAGGTCAGAACTTCCGTTCAGCAGAGAGATGACAACTTCGACTTTTGGTGGGTCCCCTTTAGAGGATCTTTTCTTCAACAGCACATGATTTACATATTTTTTCAATGTTTCATCATTTTTTATGCTGAGGGTGGGCTATATTTCAAGCAAGCATAAAGTATTCTCCGGGGACTAGGCCATTGCTTCCGCAAAATCAGAAGTCCCAGGATAATACCCCAGATATCACTGAGCATAAAGACCTAGTATCTCAGAAAGAGGGACCTTTCAAACAAGATTTCGGGGGTTACCCATATATCCGAGAGATGTTCCCCACGATATAAGCAAGTTTGAATTTAAGTTTATATCCCGAAAAAGCTTATTAAATGTGTAAAAACCTATCGGCATATCATCAGTGAGACCGTTTAACGCTATTTAATCATTACATTTCTTTAGTATACTGTAACTGTCTACTGATTTACTATCATTTCCTCTTCTTTGACACCAAAACTCATTTTGAATTTTATCATGTTTTTGTCTTTTTCAAATTTTCTAATGTTTTTGGATTTTCTGAAAAATTTCTTACTCCCCCTAAAATGCAAACACATTTAAGGAAATTTGAAAACAAACTGTACAAAATAAAGTGACAACTGATATCGAATCGCTTCAAATCGCCATTCACTTGGCATAAACACTCAGAACTCCCCCTTTCAACAAACTATTTTCTCATTATGATTTCAAAACACTTAAGTTTGTTTTAACCAAAATGATTTTTCTGGAAAATAAGTTTTGTTGATTTTACCATTTGTAGGTTAGAGGTAAGATCATCACTAACCACTTGTAAGAAAGATAAATCAAGTACAATTTAATGTCCCTGATTAATCTTGAAAATTAAGTACCACTTGTAAGAAAAATGCCGATACTTACTCCTCACTTACCAACCTGGGAGTTCCGGCACTGTTCACAACCTGTAAAAGTTAACAATTTTTAAGATTCATTCACTAAAACAAACTTTATCAAGAATGATGCCAATTCCTGTTCCACGATTACAAACTTGGGAGCTCCGGCAAGTCAGGTTTTTTACATATGAAAAACTTCCATCCAAGCCTGACTATACTTGGATGTGACCTTCTCAACTTCACCTGGGTTTGGGCTGTAGGTTGCCTTCTTTGATTCGTAAAATGCTTTATGTGACACCAGTGCCTCCACGGCCATCAAACAAATACTGTATCAATGAAATATTGTATTTCATACTTGGTATTTGTATAAATATGTGTATCCTTTGCACATATCAATTCTTGTTTGATTTCAAGGTTTAAATCGCTTTCTGGAAGGTTATACGCGCACTGATGCGTAAATATAACCCGTTTAATGCAACGAACACTCCGGAATAGTGAAATAGGCTTAACATACCTTAAATAACCATTACATAACTTAGAAATAAGTTTTGAAGGCTTTGGTATGGCAAAATCGAGTTAAATCGCTTACAGGGACTAAATTTGACAAACTGCGAAGGTATGCCAATTTGAACTATAACAGACATTCCGGAACCTGAACATAAGTTAAACATACCATAAATATCCTTTACATATCTTAGAAATAGGCTTTAAAGGGTTCGGTGTGCTAAAATAAACTTTTGGGTCATTCAGGGACTAAAAGCGTCAAAAAGTGCACAAGTTCGCACTTTCGCGCATAACATACGTTCTGAATACATCCGGACATCTAAAAATTTATGTAAGCACTAAAATATTTTATTTTAGTGTTTGGCATAAGAAAAATCCATTTGTCACGCAATTTGGATCGTTTTTCGCGCTTATGCGCATTCCGTCGTAATTAAGCGAACATCGCGATCATACGGCCAAACGAACCGACACTCGAGATATTTTTGAGCACATTTTAAGTTCCCTATACTTTAACTTCATTTTAGAGCTTTGAAATGGGGTTAACGGGGCTTAAACGTGTCAAAAGTGCATCAAATAGCAAGTTTGGAGCTTCAAGGGCCTGTAATGCCATTTTTGAAAGTATCAGACCTGCAAGGTCCTTGCGTACCGCAAGGTTATAAGTCTTACGGTGCGCAAGCAGGTGTCAGACAGCAGAAACTTGTTTAAACAGCTGTTAACAGCCTTTTAACCCCCCCAAAGGCCAATGCCACATGTCAAACTCTTGTGGTGGGGGCAAAATGAGTTACCATAACATTCCGACAAGTGTACGGGTGAGATCAAGGCACGATATTCAAGAAACGATCCTAACGGTGGTCCTAATCCTATAAATACCCAACCCTTTCAACCCCAAAAACCCACACCTTTGAAATCTGAACTTGCTCTCTAAGTTGTAGTGTTTAACACTTCATACCTGAGAGTGTTCGGATTCAAACCTTCCATTCTTGGACCCTTTGTAAGTTTTCCTTCGTTCTTTTATTCTTTTAGTGTTAAAGTCAAACTTTGTTTGACTTTCTGCATTGACCAAGTTTATGGTCAATGCGAAGTTCGTTTGAACTTCATAACGTGAGCGTAATCACGATGGTTATAGTCCCTAGTGACTATACCTACTGATTACCACGTTATCTAAACAAATTTGGTAACAATATTAGACATGTTAAGGCATATTTTACTTATCATAGGACTAGTTAGGCTTTCCGAACGCGTTTCACTACGAACGACGCGTTAAAGTAGCATAAGCTACCTAAACGGGTCGTAATGGGTCGTAAGCACTTAGGTTAGGTTTCATTTAGTATGTAGGCTTTGTTAAAACCATACTACATGAGTTCCCATACTCATTTGGTTTACGAGCCCTCATTCTATCCGATCTTCGGACATAGGTCCGGTTTATTAATGTAGTTACCTATATTAGGTGCCGTTTGATATCCGTGATCTCTAGCATTGTTTGGTTATTACTCAAGGACTACTAAGCAATCTCAAGTGAGTACATAGACCCCTCTTTTACTGTTTTCCAAACGTTTTGGGGTGAAACACATGTGCCTACTTGTTACTTTCATGCTTTCCTGCTTTCACATCATATACTTGCTATGTTCATTAGTACATTTATAGTACATGATTTCATTGTGTTTATGCTATGTATGCCCATTGTGTACGTACTTAGTACATTATTTTACATTACATTTTATGCTATGTATGCCCATTGTGTGCGTACTTAGTACATTATTTTACATTACATTTTATGCTATGTATGCCCACTGTGTGCGTACTTAGTACATTATTTTACATTACATTTTATGCTATGTATGCCCATTGTGTGCGTACTTAGTACATTATTTTACATTACATTTTATGCTATGTATGCCCATTGTGTGCATACTTAGTACATTATTTTACATTACATTTTATGCTATGTATGCCCATTGTGTGCGTACTTAGACATTTATTATTCATCACATGCTTACATTTTGGTATGACATTTGGTTTGTTTAAATGGGACAATGTACATTCATTAACACCGATCATGCCGCTCGGTAGAAGGTAGTGGTACCATAGGACTTGACAAATCCCGTTCCTGAACCCTAGGTTTGTTTGGGTGGAAGGAATGACCGAATCCGAAGATATAATACAGATAGACCTTTAACTTCATTTAGGGGTTTATCACCACAGTCACAAGGCTTGGATGTATGAATTTTCACAATACCGCATAGATGTTTATATCAGTATAGCATGCATTTATTACACAAAACATAACTTTGATTTAAACCATGTTTTACTTCAATACCTTGTTTTTGTGCATTTTACATATGGTTTAGTTGATATATTTCACCTACCATACATAAACATTTTGACATTTATATACAGAATTCATGATTCACATTAGACATAAACATTTTGACATTTGATTTTACATAAACATTATTACTTTGGTGGTTTGGTTTGAGTAAGTGATTTAAGTAACGAGGCGTGTGTAATATGATACAAGCATGGTGGATACGCCGCTGGTACTTCCTATATATAAGTACTTGTATGGTATTACATATCGTAGCGTTATTTGAATCATTTCAATTTATACATATAACATTTTATACAAATAACATACTTTTCACAAGACATTGTTTTACAAAACAACTTATCTTATACAAACTCATTTTACTTGGTTATCTATTTAACCATACTTTATTCTCTTATTTATACATATCATCTGATTTTATCACTTTTCAAATGATTTACAAGACAAAGCAAATTACAAGGTTCATGACTAAACATTTTCTTAAACATAAGTCATGAATTCTATTTTCACAAAACCTATGTATCTCACAGGCATTTTTATGTTGACGTACCTATTTTCACATGTGTTTCAGGATATGATGCATAGGATTTATCAAGATACACTTAGGCGGACTTGGGCCTTAGTGACAATAAAAGATGCAAGACTAGTTATTTATGTTATATTTCTTTGATTGTCAAGACATTTTAACTCTTTTATTCAATAAAACAATATTTTAATTTCCATGTGTTATGAAACAATGATTCTGTTACAACACTCCCCGACGTTTTCGCCACGTTTTGTTGTTTTACGTGGTCGGGGTGTGACAGAAAAGTTGGTATCAGAGCTCATGGTTATAGGGAATTAGGTTATTAGTAATGCTTTGACCTAGTCTATAACCTTCCTAGGACCCTAACGCGAGCTTACTTGCGTTTAGTCATAAAACAATACTGTCACCTATCCTTAGGCGACAACCACAACAAGAACATAAATTTCAAAACCGCTTTGAAAACTAATCATCTGTTCTAGGATGATTGATTACTAGGTTTTGAACCCTCTATTGTAAGGTTTTGAACCCTCTAAGTTTTCAAATCTCGTCAAAGTTTGGGTCGTATAATGTGAACACGTGCAAACTGGAAGAGTGAATGCCTGTACCCTAAGTTTTCTGTCAAAGGCTAGAGTGTTCGTACAAATCCGCAGTATCGGACCAGTCACTCTTACCTGGGAACTCTTGGGGTGAGTGTTCACTTATAGGCGAGCATGTCTTCAGTGATACATTAATATGACCCGTTTACTTTGATTTGTCACCGTCTCATTTGTTTGCCTTAGGTAACAAACAAATGATCGCAATTTTTATGCATTGCCATCCTGTTTTGATTATCTGATAACCTTTCACTTGTTTCTTCCAACGTATTTCATTTTCTTCTAGAATGTCTCTTCCTCTCAGCAACGGTCAAATGTCCGAGCAAACAGCCAAATTTGCCCAGCAAATAGGCGAAGTGATTCTGAAGACTGTGGAATTAGGAATTGCCATGTCTCGTCTCAACAATGAAGCCACTCAAGAGTCACCAAAGGAAGCAGAAGTCAAGCCAGCACCACCAGCCAAGAAACCAATCGAGGAATCAAAGACCATGGATGAACGATCCCCTAAGAAGTCAAAGAAGCGAAAGGCTTCTCAGAACTTCGCCATGGTCGCTCACAATGGTCAAGCTGTCCCCAACCAACCAGCTCAACCCCCTGCTAGGAAGCGATACAAAGGAGCTGTTCCTCTGTGCAAACGATGCAACCGTCATCATTCAAACCTCATACCCTGCTCCAAATGTCCCTACTGTGGACGGCGGGGACATTTGGTTAACATATGCCACTTTGCTATCCAAAACAAAGCTGTTATAAACCTTGCTACTGCTCAACCTCCTGCTAGGAAACCTTATGCCGGTACTGCACCAAAATGCGACAAATGTAATGGGCATCACCAAGCTCACTTACAGTGTCGTCTGTGTGTATCTTGTGGGCGAGTTGGTCACCTGGCAAGTGCTTGTCGATGTAACCCGAACCAAGGTGGTCCAAATCAACCACAAGCCAATCCTGCTCAAGCTTGCTTTCAGCCTGGATCGTGCTACAACTGTGGCAAGATGGGTCATTTCGTGAATAAATGCCCGAAGCTTGCTAAGGCAAATCCAACCCACGGATGAGCAGTTGGCTGATTAGAAGATGTTGTTGTCTTATGCTTTTGTTTCTTCTATTTCTTGTAATGTGAAACAATCTGTTTTGATTATAAATAAATTGTTGTTCACAATTCTGATATACAAGTGTAGTTACATGAGTAAATGGAAATTCTCTATGATACCTGTATTAAGGAACTATGTCCCTTACAAACTACTCTTGTGATCCTCTTTTTCAAATGATCGCTCATGATTCCCTCGAAAATTTTAAGTACTCATTTCACTCTAAGAAACAAAGTACAGAAAATAAAGTGACATTATGAGTAATCATGCTTCTGCACATCTGTGCCTTTGAATCCTTGGTTAGATAACTAAGGGTATTTTCAAATCTCATACTCATTACGTTTTGATTTTTCAACATACACAGTACAAGTATTTCAAAAACAATCTTCATGATCTCAAAACATTTCATATAGTTTGAAAACAATTTTTTTAAATGCATTGTCTATGTTATTTCAAAAACATTGGCTATGCTTTCAAAAACAACTTTCATAATTTCAAAATGTTTCATATAGTCTGAAAACAATATTAACACAGTACATTTTCTTATCAAGTGCATGATTTCGAAAAGCATCATTTATGTTTTCAAAAACCTTATACATAATTTCAAAATTCATCTCGCATGATTTTAAAACAATTTTTTTATAAATATATACCTACCTAATACACCTACTTTATGATTTCAAAGGTATTATATATAAGGTTTAAAAAACATTGAACACATTTTTTAAGAACCCCATGCATAGTTTTCAAAAATATTTTCTTCATACATTGACTTAACTTTCAAATCTCGCTTCATATGTCGCCTTGGCACATCTGGCATCTCAACTTCATAAGCATTTTTACTTCATGTTTTGACATAAACACATCCAGTGCAAGGTTTCAAAACATCTTCAACTTCTAAAATCCATGTGGGATCTTTTTATCTTCACATTTAGACCCTTGTGGAGGATTATCATTCAAATCAGAGTCCTTAATTAGATTCCTTATGTACCTAAATTCGGACATTTCGGTTCCTTATAATCGAAATCGAATTTTTCTTTTAAAAATCTTTCTATCTTTATAGTTAGATTCTTGATAATGTTTAAAGTACCAAATGAAATCCACGAGATGTATTCCTAGTGTGCTTTAAATACATGTGCTCTGTTAGCAAAACAAATTAACAAATTAAAGATCTAGATAAACAATCTATGTGGTTATATGACTATGTGTTTATGCATCTTGTGTTTTCTTTTATGCATTTTGTGTTTTTGTATACTCCGGGTATTCGTTATCCAAATCCTCGTAGAATCTTTCATATCTTCATATGAGGGATTCGTATTAGGATATTCAAAAAGGTACTACCTTAAATTCTTAATGGGCTTCTATGTAATAGTTAAGACCCTTGGATTATATAGTACCAATCCATGATTCATAAGAGACCCTTTTAGTGGTCTAGTCAAAAAGATTGATTCAAAAATCTGGTTAAGAATGACATGTGATGATATAAGCTGAAAAGACTCCTTGGTTATCTGTTAAAATCATTTATTGATTTAATAAAAAGGGACCCTATGGTGGTCTAGTCACACTCATCACAGGTTTGTTCATTTGGTTTTCTCCTACACATTATAAAATAGACTGTGTGAACTATGCAAGGAATTGCCTAATTATGGACGCGTACATAATTATGAAATTTAGTGCACAGAAACCCAGTAAGATTTATTATGTGTAAGAACCGATAGTGACAACAATAACAAAATGAGAACGATGTAATGGAGGTACGGTGGACGCACCAATGACGCTTCATATACTTGTATATAAGTATCCCTCTTGCATTGCAAGCATGATGTTATTAAAGTTACTAGAAGTTCAGAACCCTAACCAATGTTGTTCGATCTTTTCAACTTCATGTTTTAAACTCTCACAAGTTTCCTCTAAATAAAATTTCGGGACGAAATTTCCTAAAGTAGGGGAGACTGTGACACCTGTGCCTCCACGGCCATCAAAAAAATACTGTATCAATTAAATATTGTATCTCATACTTGGGATTTGTATAAATATGTGTATCCTTTGCACATATCAATTCTTGTTCGATTTCAAGGTTTAAATCGCTTTCTGGAAGGTTATACGCGCACTGATGCGTAAATATAACCCGTTTAATGCAACGAACACTCCGGAATAGTGAAATAGGCTTAACATACCTTAAATAACCTTTACATAACTTAGAAATAAGTTTTGAAGGCTTTGGTATGGCAAAATCGAGTTAAATCGCTTACAGGGACTAAAGTTGACAAACTGGGAAAGTATGCCAATTTGAACTATAACAGACATTCTGGAACCTGAACATAAGTTAAACATACCATAAATATCCTTTACATAGCTTAGAAATAGGCTTTAAGGGGTTCGGTGTGCTAAAATAAACTTTTGGGTCATTCAGGGACTAAAAGCGTCAAAAAGTGCACAAGTTTGCACTTTCGCGCATAACATACGTTCTGAATACATCCGGACATCTAAAAATTTATGTAAGCACTAAAATATTTTATTTTAGTGTTTGGCATAAGAAAAATCCATTTGTCACGCAATTTGGATCGTTTTTCGCGCTTATGCGCATTCCGTCGTAATTAAGCGAACATCGCGATCATACGGCCAAACGAACCGACACCCGAGATATTTTTGAGCACATTTTAAGTTACCTATACTTTAAATTCATTTTAGAGCTTTGAAATGGGGTTAACGGGGCATAAACGTGTCAAAAGTGCATCAAATAGCAAGTTTGGAGCTTCAGGGGCCTGTTCTGCCATTTTTTAAAGTATCAGACCTGCAAGGTCCTTGCGCACCACAAGGTTATAAGTCTTACGATGCGCAAGCAGGGTTCAGACAGCAGAAACTTGTTTAAACAGCTGTTAACAGCCTTTTAACCCCCCCCCCAAAGGCCAATGCCACATGTCAAACTCTTGTGGTGGGGGCAAAATGAGTTACCATAACATTCCGACAAGTGTACGGGTGAGATCAAGGCACGATATTCAAGAAACGATCCTAACGGTGGTCCTAATCCTATAAATACCCAACCCTTTCAACCCCAAAAACCCACACCTTTGAAATCTGAACTTGCTCTCTAAGTTGTTGTGTTTAACACTTCATACCTGAGAGTGTTCGGATTCAAACCTTCCATTCTTGGACCCTTTGTAAGTGTTCCTTCGTTCTTTTATTCTTTTAGCGTTAAAGTCAAACTTTGTTTGACTTTCTGCATTGACCAAGTTTATGGTCAATGCGAAGTTCGTTTGAACTTCATAACGTGAGCGTAATCACGATGGTTATAGTCCCTAGTGACTATACCTACTGATTACCACGTTATCTAGGCTCAGTGACGAGTCGTAGTTTCGGCCAAAATGCGCATTCGTGCGTATTTTGTAACCAAACTACTCTTAGGTATCGAAACCGTTTGTTTTGATACCAAACCTATTTTCTAAACATAGGTAAGCATGTTTTAACATGCTTAGCTCGTCACTTTTAGTTTAGTGCTTATATAGGGTCGTAAGGTAAGCGATCTAAACAATCGCTTATACTTTCGAACCCGACCCGTTTGGTCGATCATTAAGATCCGACCAAACACATTAGTTGACCATAGTTGTATAGGTAATAACCTTCCGAGGTTATACCTTATGGTCACATCGTTTGAGTAGTTGTATGATAGGTAGTACATATGCCTTAGGTAAATTACCAAAATGCCCTTTTAACGCCAGAATTCATTCTAAGCATATGCAACATAACTTTTGATATCTAAACTGATTTGGTAACAATATTAGACATGTTAAGGCATATTTTACTTATCATAGGACTAGTTAGGCTTTCCGAACGCGTTTCACTGCGAACGACGCGTTAAAGTAGCATAAGCTACCTAAACGGGTCGTAATGGGTCGTAAGCACTTAGGTTAGGTTTCATTTAGTATGTAGGCTTTGTTAAAACCATACTACATGAGTTCCCATACTCATTTGGTTTACGAGCCCTCATTCTATCCGATCTTCCGACATAGGTCCGGGTTATTAATGTAGTTACCTATATTAGGTGTCGTTTGATATCCGTGATCTCTAGCATTGTTTGGTTGTTACTCAAGGACTACTAAGCAATCTCAAGTGAGTACATAGACCCCTCTTTTACTGTTTTCCAAACGTTTTGGGGTGAAACACATGTGCCTACTTGTTACTTTCATGCTTTCCTGCTTTCACATCATATACTTGCTATGTTCATTAGTACATTTATAGTACATGATTTCATTGTGTTTATGCTATGTATGCCCATTGTGTGCGTACTTAGTACATTATTTTACATTACATTTTATGCTATGTATGCCCATTGTGTGCGTACTTAGTACATTATTTTACATTACATTTTATGCTATGTATGCCCACTGTGTGCGTACTTAGTACATTATTTTACATTACATTTTATGCTATGTATGCCCATTGTGTGCGTACTTAGTACATTATTTTACATTACATTTTATGCTATGTATGCCCACTGTGTGCGTACTTAGTACATTATTTTACATTACATTTTATGCTATGTATGCCCATTGTGTGCGTACTTAGTACATTAGTTTACATTACATTTTATGCTATGTATGCTCATTGTGTGCATACTTAGTACATTATTTTACATTACATTTTATGCTATATATGCCCATTGTGTGCGTACTTAGTACATTTATTATTCATCACATGCTTACATTTTGGTATGACATTTGGTTTGTTTAAATGGGACAATGTACATTCATTAACACCGATCATGCCGCTCGGTAGTAGGTAGTGGTACCATAGGACTTGACAAATCCCGTTCCTGAACCCTAGGTTTTTTTGGGTGGAAGGAATGACCGAATCCGAAGATATAATACAGATAGACCTTTAAATTCATTTAGGGGTTTATCACCACAGTCACAAGGCTTGGATGTATGAATTTTCACAATACCGCATAGATGTTTATAACAGTATAGCATGCATTTATTACACAAAACATAACTTTGATTTAAACCATGTTTTACTTCAATACCTTGTTTTTGTGCATTTTACATATGGTTTAGTTGATATATTTCACCTACCATACATAAACATTTTGACATTTATATACAGAATTCATGATTCACATTAGACATAAACATTTTGACATTTGATTTTACATAAACATTATTACTTTGGTGGTTTGGTTTGAGTAAGTGATTTAAGTAACGAGGCGTGTGTAATATGATACAAGCATGGTGGATACGCCGCTGGTACTTCCTATATATAAGTACTTGTATGGTATTACATATCGTAGCGTTATTTGAATCATTTCAATTTAGACATATAACATTTTATACAAATAACATACTTTTCACTAGACATTGTTTTACAAAACAACTTATCTTATACAAACTCATTTTACTTGGTTATCTATTTAACCATACTTTATTCTCTTATTTATACATATCATCTGATTTTATCACTTTTCAAATGATTTACAAGACACAGCAAATTACAAGGTTCATGACTAAACATTTTGTTAAACATAAGTCATGAATTCTATTTTCACAAAACCTATGTATCTCACAGGCATTTTTATGCTGACGTACCTATTTTCACATGTGTTTCAGGATATGATGCATAGGATTTATCAAGATACACTTAGGCGGACTTGGGCCTTAGTGACAATAAAAGATGCAAGACTAGTTATTTATGTTATATTTCTTTGATTGTCAAGACATTTTAACTCTTTTATTCAATAAAACAATATTTTAATTTCCATGTGTTATGAAACAATGATTCTGTTACAACACTCCCCGACGTTTCCGCCACGTTTTGTTGTTTTACGTGGTCGGGGTGTGACACTTTAACCCCTTTTGCTTTCCCATTTACCATTTTACCAAAAATGTTTTTAACATTCCCATTAAATGCTTTCTCGACATCAAATTCTTTCTTCTCAGAATAGAATTGATTCGAGATATCAACCTTTCCAACCTTTTGTTTAAAATTTTCAGCCCTCAATGGTGGAAAGTTCTCATTATCCATTGGAAGAACTGAGTTTTCATCATTTTTAACAACATGTGGCTCATTTTGTGGAATCAGATTCATCGCCAAATTTTACATCTGATTTCTTAACAATCCAAGCTTGGTTGTCAAGATTTCCCCTTTTCTTGTAAAATCTTTTGAACACTCACCAACTTCATATGTAGAGTTTTTAAACACTTTAAATTTTTAGTCCGTGGTTCAGTTTTATCAACAACTATCTCTTTGAGTTTTTCTGAAACTCCCTGTTTTGTGTTGGTTGCCTTAGGACAGTTCCAGGCGATGTGACCAACTTTTTGACATCTGTAACAGGTTCTGGTCTCTTTTCTTTGATGAGCTTCAGTTTTCTTCTTTTCAGCAAGAAATTCCTGATTTGAATGTCTCCAGAATGAGCTTTTCTTTTTCCTCCTCAGCAAACATACCTGACACAAATTTTGTATTTTTAGAAATTTTCTCATTTTTATAATTTCCTGGTGGAATAAAACCAAGTCCTTTCTTTTTGAAATTACCGTTATGGTTTGGTTTCTTTCGATAACTTGAACCAGAACTGTAACCCATTTTCTTGTTTAATTTTTGTTTTATTCTTGAGGTGTAAGGTTTAGATTTTGTAGAAAAATTTTCATCTTTTATTTCAGAAATATTAATTTCTGTCAATTTGAAAACTTTTTTGATCATTTCAATTTTAACACTTCTTATTGGAAATTCTTTATCAAAATATAATTTGTCAGAATCATTCAAAGTATATGCAACTTCAAATGTTTCGTCATTCAAATTAGATTTTGACAACAAAAATTCTTTACTATACACCCGTTTTCCCGACGACTTTGAACTCCTGACCGACGAACTCGAATTTCTGGACTCAGACATTGACTCGGACTCCTCATCCTTATCTAACACCTGATCGACCATCCTTTTTATTAACTCAGACTTATGATCTATGTCGGACGCTGTGAATGTGATGTCAATATTGTCTGGTAATACATCGGTTATCTCGGACTCCAACTTTATATTGACTGCCTTTTTTACTTGTTCCTCATTCGGTTTTCTAGACGAATACCCTTCCCAAATTGGAGGCGGACACTTGTTATAACAGACACTCTGTTTCTTACCAGTATCCTTTTTCTTCGGCTTCTTGTCTTCAAACACTTCAAAACCTGCAACAGTTGGATAAATTCTGTCAATTAAATAATCAGAACTTGAATAACTTTTCAGTAATCGTCTGATTCTTTCATTTTCAACTTTTTCAATTTCCAACTCCTGCTTTAACTTGGCACACTCTTCAATATAGTGATTGATCTCTTTTTGTTTGGACATCATTGTTGCATTCATCATTGTCAAAGCATCTTCTCTTTCAAAGTTTGTCTTCTGCAAACTATTCACAGTTTTGTTCAATACATCGTACGACTCTTTCACATTCTTGACATCAAATAGCAACTTCTCTTTCAACTTTTCAAGCTCACTAAACCTTTCATCTTTCTCTCCACATTGTTTGCAAGGTTCCAAAGAAGTAAGACAAGGTTTTGTGATTTCAATAATCTTTTCAACCTCCACAATCTTCTCGACTTCAACTACCTTTTCCACTTCAACTATCTTCTCAACAATCTTAACTTCTTTCATTTCTTTAGCAGCTTTTCTCTCTTTAAGTTTCTTCAATTTGTCTGCAAAATAAAATTCAAAACTGTCAGAAGATAAATGAGTTTTTCCAATGTTTATCTGTTCAACTTCTTTATCATCATCACTAGTATCTGTTGAACTATTTTCAGAAGAAACAGATTCTTCATCTTGACTTTATTCTTCATCAGATAACACTGCTATCCATTCTTTCATCAATTCCGGCTTTTGAACAATTTGAGCAATGAAAGCTTTAAACTCCCTATTCTCATCCACAAACTTATCCCAACTGAATCCTGGAGCCATTTTCTCATCATCTTGATCAATGATACCATAATAAGCTTTCTTATTTGCATCTTCAATCATTTTCCCATGAGCAGTTTGTGAATCTTTTTGTTGATGCGGTTGATGAGCAACTTGTTGATATATGGCTTTTCGATAGTAATCATGACCACCAAACGGATTCTTTACTCCATTTGCTTCTTGATTTTTGCATTCTCTTTTGAAATGACCTTTCTCCCTGCATCGAAAACAAGTAACTTTAGATTTATCAAAACCCAAAGTAGAAACATGTGCATCCAAGAAATCATTTCTTCCTGTAATCATTTTGAATTTCTCAGCTCTCCTCAGAACACTTGCTAAGCACCACTTTATATCCATAAGCTCCAACTCCTCTGCATCAATTTGGTCATAATCTTCTTTGGTTCGCATAGGATTACCAATTCTTCCAGCAATCAATCCTTCATATGATTCCAAAGCAGTAACCAGTAATGCCATATGACTCTTAACAACTTCTTCAGAAAAATTCTGACCATTTTGAAGATGCAATGCAACATTGCACTGAATCATATGTCCATTACCAACATTTGCATTTTGAACACTTGGAGGATTAACATTTGAAAATCCACTAGTGTTGATTGAACTTTGACTGACTGATCCAGATGAATTTCCTGCACTAAAAGCGGTTTGGATCTTAGGACTTGCTTCAAACTTCTCAACATTTCCTTTGTAATATAGCTTGATGTCTTGTTGAACATTTGAATTATTCATTCTTGCAATTTTTTGCTGTTCAAGATCTTGTCCCTCAAGCTTCTCAATGAATTGTGCAATTGATAATCTACTAAACTCTCCTGTATTCTTTATGATCATGAGATATGTACCCCATTCTTTCTGAGGTAAAGCATCAGCTAACTTCTCAACCCATTCTGCTAGAGTTTTAGTGATTTTCAACTGAGACATGGTACGCACAAGATGACAATATCTCTCAATAAGAGTCTTTGTAGTTTCACCTGGCATACTTGTAAACAACTCAAATTCTTTCTTCAATAATGATTTTTTGCTATTGATTATTTCCGTACTTCCTTCGAATTTCGTCTTAAGTGCCCCCAATATTGAATAAGCACTGCCATCATGCTGAAGCAACACAAATATATCCTCTTTGACAGCTTGTTGTAGAAGACTAATCATCATTTTTTCTCCTTTATAACTATCTCTCTCTTTGTCTGAAAATTCTGAGATAATTTTATCAACATTCAAAGCGGTCTGTGGTCTAATATATTTTGTTTCAATGCTTTCCCAAGCTCTTAGATAATTTGCCTGAACCCAATTCTCAAAACGATTTTTCCAACCATGGTACTCTTCAATTCCCATAAGTTTCGGGGGTTTTTGCAACGTTCCAGTTTCGTTTTCTGCGTTCATGTTTTGAGCAATGGCAGCCGGAGTAATCGGGGTTGAAGCAAACGCGTTGTAGAACTCTTCTTCCATGATTCGGTAAAATTTTTCACAAACAGACACTTTCAAACGGAATAAAGTCTTTCAAACGAAATTACTCCCAAGCGAAATCACCCTCAAGCGAGATTACCTGCACAATCAACTTCAAACGGAATTAAGACTCAAACAGTTTCAAACGGAATTCCAACTTCAAGCCAAATACCCTTTCAAGCGGAATATCTAATTTCGCTTGAAAACACTACTCTTTCAAACGGAATCACAAACTTGAAACGAAATAACTAATTTCGCCTGAAACTTTCAAGCGAAATTACCAATTTGAAGCGGAATCACCAAACGGAAATAGGTTTTCAAGCGGAATCACTGATTCCGTTTCAAATTTTCAAACGGAATTACGATACTCGTTCAAACGGAATTAACTGTTAGGCCCATTTTTGTTACTTTTACTTTGAATTTTGATCTGATTTTTATCAAGGGTTTGTTAAAACAGGATTACGCTTATGTTGTGAAAAATTCAGGCCATTTTAACCATTAAAACTTGTTCAATTGATAAAAGAAGGTGTAGAAGTAAGAAAAAGAGATGAAATCAAGCTGAAATCTGCAGAACTCCTCCTCCTGAGCTCTGATACCACATGTAGGATCGTGTACAGACCCTAAATGAGTCGATCAGAGGCGTTCTACACAATATGAAAGGCGGAAACAGACATATTGTGTGTGATTCAACTAGAATATCACTTTTAACTGTCTTTCTGTTGATCTGGTAACAATTACAAGTCTGTAGACACTTCGACAGAGCTTCGCCGTCGGAAACACACTTCCTAATTTCGTTTCAAATGAATCAGACCTACACTTATATATAGACTTCCTAATTCCGCTTGAACATGACTCAAGCGGAATCACATTACAAACGAAATTACATCTTCAAGCGGAATTACATAGTTCAAACTGAATTAAGCAGTTCAAGCGGAATTAAGCAGTTAAAGCGGAATTAGCTTCTTGACTTGATTTCTTGAACTTTGTGCCCTGAACAATGCAAGACTCGATACAAGACGAAGTCGACAGACGTATGTACTAACAGTTTAAAAAGAAAGAAAACATAAATCTATCCACCCCTTCACCAAATTTTCGGCCATATGGGCCCCACCCCCATATCCTACAACTTGAAATTGTTGAGGATGTTAGAAGCATGGTGTGGGAGAGTTGTTGTTGACTATAAGATTGCAAGAAAGTGGTGACCATCACTCCACCACACCTCACTTCATTTCACAAGTTTCAAACTCACTAAAACCCTCATTCTCTCTCTCTCTCTAACTTACAAATCCCAAACATGTCACACCCCGACCGCGTAAAACAACAAATCGCGGCGGAATCAGCGGGGAGTGTTGTAACAGAATCATTGTTTCAAAACACACGGAAATTTGAAGTTTCGTTTTATTAAACCTTAAACATTTACATCGTCTTGAAATCTAAACAAACAACTTAAACATAGTCTATCATCGTTATTAAGTCACTAAGGCCTCATCCAGTCCTATGTGAGCATGCATCCTAGAAATCAACATCATTCAACAACACCTGAAACATATGTAAAAACAAAGTCAGCAAAGAAATGCTGGCAAGCACATAGGGTTATGAGAGTGTCGGATTCATGGCTAGTTTACATGTTGCAATACCTAATTAAAACCTTGTTTTGAAAAGTATAGTATTGCAGCATAAATAACCAACTTAAATCAAGTTGGTTATAATTTATAAAATCTCGTAGCCATGATTCTTAACCCCAAAACATTTATTTAACTAAATCAAATGGTAAAACATCTCGTAAAAACTCGTTAATAAGACTAGTATGGTTTATATTATTTAGAAAAACATCGTTTGTGTGACATCGTTTCAAAATCGTTTACCTAAGTGAACTAAATAACGCCACGGTATGTAATATGATGAAAACACTTATATATAAGAAGTACCAACGGCGTATCTACCATGTTTTCATCACATTACACCCGTCTCGTTATCTAAACACTAACCAAAAACCAATCGTTTACCCAAATCGTTTAACTCGTTAAAATCGCTTCAGTCGTTTAAATCATTATCGTTTTAAATTGTGAAAACTACTTTTGGTCGTCTCGCTAATAACATCCAAACCTTCGCGACTCGACTAACTCGAAACTCGCATTAATAAACCACCAAAGGGTAAATTAACAATCACAGATTCAGTCGTTACCCATCTAACGCACACATAACCATGGGTGCAGTCTGATAACGGGATTTGTCAGATCCTATGGTACCATAACCTAATACTGGTCGGTTCAGCCAAAACTAATGAATGTTATTCGTTATGTAATTACAACCAACAAGTTTATCCACATTATCGAAATCGTTATTAATTTAATATAAACCATTTTAATCATTTTCGAAACCATCGTTAAAAACATCGAAATCATTTAACACATATAAATCACCCCAAAACAATTGAAAACAGTAAAATAGGAGAACTACGTACTCACTTGAGAATGCCTAGAAGTCTTGAATAACAACCAAGCAAAGCTAGAGGGATCACGGAAATCAATCGGCACCTAATATAAGTAACTATGTTAATAAACCGGACCTAAATCGGAAGATCGGATAGGATGAGGTTTCTTAAACCAAATGAGTATTGGAACTCATATGACATGGTTTAACAAAGCCTACATACTAAATTGAAAGCTAACCTAAGTGCTTACGACCCATTACGACTCGTTTCGGTAGCTTATGCTACTTTAACGCGTCGTTCGCGTAAAACGCGTTCGGACCGCCTAAGTAGTCCTATGACAAGTATTATATGCCTTAACATGTCTAATAATGTTACCTAATCAGTTTAGATATAAAAATTTAGGTTACATATGCTTAAAATGAATTTATGCGTAAAAAGGGCATTTTGGTCATTTTCCTAAGGCATAGAAATTACCTATCATACAACTAACTAAACGAAGTGACCATAAGGTATAACCTCGGAAGGTTATTCCCTATACAACTATGGTCACAAATTATGTTTGGTCGGATCCTAACGATCGACCAAACGGGTCGGGTTTGAAAGTCTAAGCGGTTGTTTAGACCGCTTATCTTACGACCTTAAATAAGCAATAAACTAAAAGTGACGAGTTAAACATGTTAAAACATGTTTAACGAAGTTAGAAAACAAGTTTGATATCAAAACAAAAGGTTTTGATACCCAATAATAGTTTGGTTGCAAAATACGCATGAATACGCATTTTGACCGAAACTATGACTCGTCACTACACCTAATCAACATGGTAATCAGTAGGTATAGTCACAAGGGACTATAACCATCGTGATTACGCTCACGTTGCGAAGTTCAAACGAACTTTGTGTTGACCAACTCGTGGTCAAAGCAGAAAGTCAAACACTGTTTGACTTTCACGCTTGAAAAACGATAAAAGCACGAAAGAAACTTACAAAGGGTCCAAGCTTGAAGATCTTGATCAAATTACTCAGGTATGAAGTTCTTGAACTCCAACTTAGAGTAATTCAATCAGATTTGTGAGGAATGAGGATGAAGGTGATGGGTATTTATAGAGAACCCACAACCGTTAGGATCGTTCCTCGCAAAACGTGCTTCGATCTTGACCCTCCATGTGGGCACATGGTATTGTAATACAAGGGGCATACAAAAAACCATCAAATCTAGCCCAAAGTATGCAAAACCTTGGGTTAAAACCATCAAAAACAGGCTGGAAGTCCAAATTCAATGTTTCTGTCTGATGGGCTCTCGCGGGCCGCGTAAGAATAGACATGGGCTTACGCCCCAGGCCTAGAAAGTTTGGCAGAATTACAATTTTAGCCCCTGCAGACCAAAAACTTGGTTTTCGATGCATATTTGACACGTTTAAGCCCTGTTAACCCCATTTCAAAGCTATAAAATGAAGTTAAAGTATAGGAAACTTAAAATATGCTCAAAAACATCTCGGATGTCGGTTCGTTTGGTCGTACGGTTGCGTTATTTGGTTAATTACGAAGGAAGTCGTAACGGACGCAAAAACGATCCAAATTAAGCGACGAATGGAATTTTATTATGACAATCACTAAAATTAAATATTTTAATGATTACATAAATTTTTGGATGTCCGGATATATTCAGAACGTAAGATATGCGCGAAAATGCAAACTTATGCACTTTTTGACGCTTTTAGTCCCTATTGATCAAATAAATTTATTTTAGCATACCGAACCCCTCAAAGCCTATTTCTAAGCTATGTAAAGGATATTTAGGGTATGTTTAACTTATGATCAAGTTCCGGAACGTTCGTTACAGTACGAATCGGCATACTTTCGCAGTTTGT
The DNA here is from genome assembly GCA_030545235.1 of Helianthus tuberosus. NCBI lineage: Eukaryota > Viridiplantae > Streptophyta > Magnoliopsida > Asterales > Asteraceae > Helianthus > Helianthus tuberosus. Next base: position 60,088,130 of record CM060375.1, read on the forward strand.
CGAAATTAGTCCCTGTAAGCGAATAAACTTGATTTCGACACACCAAACCTTCCAAAACTTATTTCTAAGTTATGTAAAGGTTATTTAAGGTATGTTAAGCCTAAAGTGTTTGTCGCATTAAACTGATTACGTTTATGCACCAGTTTTCGTAAAATTTTCCAGTAAGCGATTTAGAGCTCGAAATCGAACAAGAATTGATATGTGCAAACGATACACATATTTATACAAATCCCAAGTATTAAACACAATATTTCATTGATTTGGTATTTGTTTAACGGCCGTGAAGGCATAGATGTCACAGTCTCCCCTACTTCAGGAAATTTCGTCCCGAAATTTATTTAGAGGAAACTTGTGAGAGCTCGAAACATGAAGTCGAAAAGATAAAACAATACTGGTTAGGGTTCTGAACTTCTAGTAACTTTAAATAACATCATGCTTGCAATGTAAGAGGGACACTTTTATACAAGTATATGAAGCGCCATTGGTGCGTCCACCGTACCTCCATTACATTGTTCACGTTTTGTTATTGTTGCCACTATAGGTTCTTACACATGATAAATCTTACAGGGGCTCCTGTGCACTGAATTTCATAATTATGTATGCGTCCATAATTACGTAATTCCTTGCATAGTCCGCATAGTGCATTTTATAATGTGTAGGGGAAAACCAAATGAACAAACCTGTGATGAGTGTGACAAGACCATCCTAGGATCCTTTAATTAATCAATAAATGATTTCTTTAAATAGACCACCTAGGAGTATTTTCAGTTATATCATCACATGTCATTCTTAACCATATTCTGAATCAATCTTTTTAACTAGACCACTCAAGGGGTCTCTTTCGAATTATGGAATGGTACTATATAATCCAAGGGTCTTAACTATTACGTAGAAGCCCATTAAGGATTTAAGGTAGTACCTTTTGAATATCCTACTATAAATCCCTCATGTGAAGATATGGAAGATTCTACGAGGATTTGGATAACGAAAATTCGGATCACACAAAAACATAAAAGAAAACACATAATCACATAATTGCTTAACTTGACCTTTAATTTGTTATCTTTGGACATGGGTATTTAAAAACACCAGGAATCCAATCCATTGGATTTCATTTGGCACTTTAAACATTTTCAAGAATCTAACTATGGAGATAGGAAGATTTTAATAGGAATTCGGATTTGTCCTTATTGAATTGTAATGTACGTATTAAGGCGTACAAGGAATCCAAATCAAGGGCTCTGATTTGAGTGATAATCATCCACAAGGATCTAATTGTGAAGATAAGAAGATCCTATATGGATTTTGGAATTTGAAAAGCAGGAGACGCTTCGAAATCTTGCACTAGACGTGCTTAAGTCTATACACGAGGTAGAATGCTCATGAAATTGAGGTGCTAGATATGTCAAGGCGAGATATGAAGTAGAATTTGAAGGTTGGGTAATACGAGCAGAATGCTTTTTCGAAAACTATGCATGGGGTTCTTTAGAAATATGTTTAATGTTTTTGAAATCTTACATAATACTTTTGAAATTGTAAGGTAGATATATTAGGTAAATATGTTTATAAAAATCATGTGGGATGAATTTTGAAATTATGTATAAGTTTTTTGAAAACATGAATAATGCTTTTCGAAATCATGCACTTGATATACTAAGTAAATATATTGTGTTAAAATTGTTTTCAAAATATATGAAATATTTTGAAATCATGAAGGTTGTGTTTTGAAAAACATATACTATGTATGTTGTTATAAAAACTAGAATGCAATGATATGAGATTGAAGAATACCCTTAGTTATTAAACCAAGGATTTAAAGTGATTACTCAAAATGTCACTTCTTTTCTGTACTTCGTTTCTTAGAATGAATCAAGTACTTAGAATTTTCGAGGAAATCATGAGCGATCATATGAACGAGAGAATTACAAATATGGTTCTTTGGTGTAGGTATCGTAGGGGTATGCCATACACACATATGCAACTATATTTGTACATCAGAATTGTGAACAACGATTTATTTATAAACAAGACCGATTGTTTCAGAATTCAAAGAAAAAACACAAGAAACATAAGCATAAGATTTAGATTATTCAAAGCAGCAACTTCTTCTAATCAGCCAAATGCTCATCCGTGGGTCAGATTTGCATTGAAAATCTTTGGGTATTTGTCCCTGAGATAACCCGTCTCGCCATAGGTGTAGCAAGTACCAGGAGGAAAATGAGCTCGTGCTGGATTCGCTTATGCAGCAGTAGGATCTGTAACAGTTTTGCTTTGGATAGCAAAACGGCACACATTAACCAGATGTCCCCATCATCCACAGTTGAAACATTTTCTACATTTGACTCTGGCATAGTGGTGGAGGTTACACTGATTGCACAAAGGAGTAGTTCCCAAGTACGGCTTCTTGGCTGGTGGTGCTGCCACCTGGCTAGGTTCTGCTTGTTTTGGTGCAACGGCTACGGGATCCTTTGAAGCTTTACGTTTCTTCGATTTTGGTAAAGGCTTGGCTTCTGTTTCCTTTGATGCTTCTTGGGTGGCTTCATTATTGAGACGAGACATGGCGACGGCTAATTCAACAGTCTTCAGGATTACTTCACCTATTCGCTGGGCAAATTTGGTAGTCTGTTCGGACATTTGAGTGTCGCTGCGATGAAGTGACATTCTGGAGGAAATGAAAGACATAGGAGGAAACAAGTGAAATGTTATCGGATAATCAAAACAAAATGACATCGCATAGAAATTGCGATCATTTGTTTGTTACCTAAGGCAAACAAATGAGACGGTGACAAATCAAAGTAAGCGGGTCATATTAATGTATCGCGAAGACATGCTTTATCCTATAAGTGGATACTCACCCTAAGAGTTCCCATGTAAGAGTGACTGGTCCGATTATGTGGATTTGTACGAACACCCTAGCCTTAGATAGAAACTCAGAGTACAGGCATCCACCCTTCTAGATTGCACGTGTTCACATTATAAGACCTAACTTTGACGAGATTTTGAAAACTTAGAGGGTTCAAAACCTTATAATAAATCATCCTAGAACTGATGATTGGTTTTCAAAGCGGATTCGAAATTTATGTTCTTGTTGTGGTTGTCACCTAAGGATAAGTGACGGTATTGTTTTAAGATCTAAACACAAGAATCTTGTGTTATGGTCCTAGGAAGGTTATAGACTAGGTCAAAGCATTACTAATAAACTAATTCCCTATAACCATGAGCTCTGATACCAACTTTTATGTCACACCCCGACCGTGTAAAACAACAAATCGCGGCGGAATCGTCGGGGAGTGTTGTAACAGAATCATTGTTTCAAAACACACGGAAATTTGAAGTTTCATTTTATTTAACATTAAACATTTACATCTTCTTGAAATCTAAACAAACAAGTTAAACATAGTCTATCATCGTTATTAAGTCACTAAGGCCTCGTCCAGTCCTATGTGAGCATGCATCCTAGCAATCAACATCATTCACAACACCTGAAACATATGTAAAAACAAAGTTAGCAAAGAAATACTGGCGAGCACATAGGTTTATGAGAGTATCGGATTCATGGCTAGTTTACATGTTGCAATACCTAATTAAAAACCTTGTTTTGAAAAGTATAGTATTGCAGCAAAAATAACCAACTAAAATCAAGTTGGTTATAATTTATAAAATCTCGTAGCCATGATTTTTAACCCCAAAACATTTATTTAATAAAATCAAATTGTAAAACATCTCGTAAAAACTCGTTAATAAAACTCGTATGGTTTATATTATTTAGAAAAACATCGTTTCAAAATCTTTTACCCAAGTGAACTAAATAACGCCACGGTATGTAATATGATGAAAACACTTATATATAAGAAGTACCAGCGGCGTATCTACCATGTTTTCATCACATTACACCCGTCTCGTTATCTAAACACTAACCAAAAACCAATCGTTTACCCAAATCGTTTAACTCGTTAAAATCGCTTCAGTCGTTTAAATCATTCTCGTTTTAAATTGTGAAAACTACTTTTGGTCGTCTCGCTAATAACATCCAAACCTCCGCGACTCGACTAACTCGAAACTCGCATTAATAAACCACCAAAGGGTAAATTAACAATCACAGATTCAGTCGTTACCCACCTAACCCACACATAACCATGGGTGCAGTCTGATAACGGGATTTGTCAGTTCCTATGGTACCATAACCTAATACTGGTCGGTTCGGCCAAAACTAATGAATGTTATTCGTTACGTAATTACAACCAACAATTTTATCCACATTTTCGAAATCGTTATTAATCTAATATAAACCATTTTAATCATTTTCGAAACCATCGTTAAATACATCGAAATCATTTAACACATATAAATCACCCCAAAACAATTGAAAACAGTAAAATAGGGGAACTATGTACTCACTTGAGAATGCCTAGAAGTCTTGAATAACAACCAAGCAAAGCTAGAGGGATCACGGAAATCAATCGGCACCTAATATAAGTAACTATGTAAATCAACCGGACCTAAATCGGAAGATCAGATAGGATGAGGTTTCTTAAACCAAATGAGTATTGGAACTCATATGACATGGTTTAACAAAGCCTACATACTAAATTGAAAGCTAACCTAAGTGCTTACGACCCATTACGACTCGTTTAGATAGCTTATGCTACTTTAACGCGTCGTTCGCGTAAAACACGTTCGGACCGCCTAACTAGTCCTATGACAAGTATTATATGCCTTAACATGTCTAATAATGTTACCTAATCAGTTTAGATATAAAAAATTAGGTTAAATATGCTTAAAATGAATTTATGCGTAAAAAGGGCATTTTGGTCATTTTCCTAAGGCATAGAAATTACCTATCATACAACTAACTAAACGAAGTGACCATAAGGTATAACCTCGGAAGGGTATTCCCTATACAACTATGGTCACAAAATATGTTTGGTCGATCCTAACGATCGAACAAACGGGTCGGCTTCGAAAGTCTAAGCGGTTGTTTAGACCGCTTATCTTACGACCCTATATAAGCAATAAACTAAAAGTGACGAGTTAAACATGTTAAAACATGTTTAACGAAGTTAGAAAACAGGTTTGATATCAAAACAAAAGGTTTTGATACCCAAGAATAGTTTGGTTGCAAAATACGTATGAATAGGCATTTGACCGAAACTATGACTCGTCACTACACCTAATCAACGTGGTAATCAGTAGGTATAGTCACAAGGGACTATAACCATCGTGATTACGCTCACGTTGCGAAGTTCAAATGAACTTCGTGTTGACCAACTCGTGGTCAAAGCAGAAAGTCAAACACTATTTGACTTTCACGCTTGAAAAACGATAAAAGCACGAAAAAAACTTACAAAGGGTCCAAGCTTGAAGATCTTGATCAAATTACTCAGGTATGAAGTTCTTGAACTCCAACTTAGAGTAATTCAATCAGATTTGTGAGGAATGAGGATGAAGGTGATGGATATTTATATAAAACTCACAATCGTTAGGATCGTTCCTCGCAAAACGTGCTTCGATCTTGACCCTCCATGTGGGCACATGGTATTGTAATACAAGGGGCATACTAAAAACCATCAAATCTAGCCCAAAGTATGCAAAACCTTGGTTTGGTAGAATTACAATTTTAGCCCCTGCAGGCCAAAAACTTGGTAGAATTACAATTTTAGCCCCTGCAGGCCAAAAACTTGGTTTTCGATGCATATTTGACACGTTTAAGCCCCGTTAACCCCATTTCAAAGCTCTAAAATGAAGTTAAAGTATAGGTAACTTAAAATATGCTCAAAAAAATCTCGGATGTCGGTTCGTTTGGTCGTACGGTTGCGTTATTCGGTTAATTACGACGGAAGTCGTAACGGACGCAAAAACGATCCAAATCAAGCGACGAATGGAATTTTATCATGCCAATCACTAAAATAAAATATTTTAATGATTACATAAATTATTGGATGTCTGGATATATTCAGAACGTAAGATATGCACGAAAAAGCAAACTTATGCACTTTTTGACGCTTTTAGTCCCTATTGATCAAATAAGTTTATTTTAGCATACCGAACCCCTCAAAGCCTATTTCTAAGCTATGTAAAGGACATTTAGGGTATGTTTAACTTATGATCAAGTTCCAGAACATTCGTTACAGTACGAATCGGCATACTTTCGCAGTTTGTTGAAATTAGTCCTTGTAAGCGAATAAACTTGATTTCGACACACCAAACCTTCCAAAACTTATTTCTAAGTTATGTAAAGGTTATTTAAGGTATGTTAAGCCTATGTCACTATTCCGGAGTGTTTGTCGCATTAAACTGATTACGTTTACGCACCAGTTTGCGTATAACTTTCCAGAAAGCGATTTAGAGCTCGAAATCGAACAAGAATTGATATGTGCAAATGATACACATATTTATACAAATCCCAAGTATGAAAAACAATATTTAATTGATTTGGTATTTTTTTGATGGCCGTGAAGGCACAGATATCACAAAACACCCTCCATAACCATCCATTTTCAACTCTATAACACCACATTACAAGCATTTACAACCCATTTTAAGAAGATTTAAGGATGATACAAGCCATGGATGCACACTAGGAATTTCACATTGTTCTTGGAGGCTTCAACACTAACTTCTCATCTTCATAGTCTTCATCTAAGAGCTACCCTAGCCTTGTGCTAGTAGTAAGACCCTTATACACCCATTTTCATGCTTGTTATGTTAAGTAGATCATAGATGTACCACTTGATCATCTTTAACATCATGAAAAACAAAACTTAAAAACCCTAAACATAAACTAACAAGCTTACAAAATGAAGTGTTTATATGTTGATTTATGTAGAATGGGTTGCATGAACTTGATGATTAGTGTAAAGTATGTTGATTATTTAGTATGATCTTGTATGCGCATGTTTAAAAAGTTGATCTAAACATTAAGATGTTTAGATCTAACAAGATCATCACCTTCATAATTTATGCACTTAGACACTAAACTTGGGAATGATTTTTGACAAATATAACCTTTACAAAATATTAAAAGCATATAATCTTAAAAAAGTCACATAAACAAGTTTATGTAAAATAGATAAACTAGTGGATGATTATAAAAAGTGCTATTATTTTTAAAGGTTTTGTTAAATATATATATATATATAAGTTCATGAAGGATGAAGGTGAATATGTGTTAATATATAAATGCAAAGTATGATTTGGAACTTAATTTGAGTTCTTGATGATTTTGGGATTGAAACATGGTTTAAAATACGTTTAAAAAACGTGGAAAATGTCCATAGTATAGGGAAAACTATGGCAAAAAAATTTAAAACCCTAATCATGATTAATGTGTGATTAAAAGGTGATTAAAATGACTAAACATGATTAGTGACCTTAATCATGATTAGGCAAATCTTGATGGAAAAGTTTAAGTCTTAAACTCCTAAGTATTTTCTTAAACACTTATGCTCATTTTCATAAATTAAAATGGGATTATATATATATATATATATATAGGATGAAAAATACTTAGAAACTCCATCTTATGTGTATAAATACTTATATGTATGTATTAAAAGCTAGGGGATTACTAACTAAATACAAAAACACCACACATGAAAACCTCGAAATACTTGAAGATGAATAAGTATAAAAATGTATATGGAAAGTTATATATGCATAAACATATACCCCAAAGGGTTTAATACTTGGGAAGTTAACAATACATGAATATATATATATATATATATATATATATGTATGTATACAAGTATACTTATATAATATCCCTAAACGTGATGCAGACAACGAACAAAATAGACATAGGATGAACAAATACATATATATACATTGGAGAAATAATATATGTATCCGAAACCGACCCTAAATATATGATATAAGTTCGGTACTAAATTAAACACATCATCACCGATAATGATCGCCATATCATCACGACGAGAACGTGTACATCCACCGACGGCACTTGGGCAACATAAAAATATATATTAACGACTATGACGACAAACTCTAAAAATAATATATTTTTAGACCTTTGAAATTATATATTTCAACACCCCTAAATTCCAGAAGTATAACTCAATTAAAACTAAGTAAAATACATAAGTATATGGGTATACTTATACGTATAGAATACGGACATTAAAACACTTAGTGAAATTGCAAGATTACAAGTAGTGTACATGCACAACGTGTACATGCAGATACTTAAAATAGAACAATTTGCATATACCATGGAACAAATGCATACAACGGAACAATTTGCATATACAAAATAACATTTGCATATATCCGGTGCAAGTGCATACAATAAAACAATTTGCATATACAATGCAATATTTGCATATACCATGGAACAAGTGCATAAAAACAAAACGAACGTACGTACGTATACGAGTGAACGAGGTTCACCACCCGTAAATATATATATATATTTGAAGAATATATATACAAACTCATAATGAACTTACACTCGTGCGAGACACGGAGATGCATATGAGCTAGGCCTACTTACACCGTGTGAGACAAAGAGACTCAAATGGGATAGGCCAATTCTTACTTGTGTGAGGCACAAATACACTCATAGGCTAGGCACACTTATACTCGTTCTAGGCACGAAGACTCATGAAGGGCGAGGCCCGTTCATACACAAAGTAAATACAAAATATCTATATATGAAGTATATATATACTAATGGACGAACATACAAACAAATGCCAACTTATTAAAATTACACAAGTGTTCCAAATAAACTATAAATACAAACTTAACAATGTTTAAGATGAGCAACGTGTACACGGACTAGTAGAGACCTAAGTGGCTAACAAGTTATAACACTTGTAAGTTGCCACACACATTTGGATACCCCGCATTGCTAGCACACACATTCTACGGATGCGAACTAGGGAGTTCATGTCTCCCTTTTCTTTTAAACGTTTTCGGTTTTACAACTCTCGGGGCGAAATACATGTCATGATGGTATGGTTAAGCTAAGGAATGAAACAATTAGATCATGTGTGAATAGGTGGAACTTAAGCGCCATTAATCTTTTATAAACAAGGAACAAGAGGGGTAGATCTATCGGGTACTGGTGAGCCCCACTCATGGGTCCGTGTGGCCACATGTAGTGCTTTTGTGTCCCAGCTGAAGTGAATCAGTGCTAAACCATCAAGGGTTGAGTGCTTCCTATGTCGTCACACATATTAATGTCCTTGCAAAACATTAATGATCAACAATTTCATAGACGCTTTACATACCACACTTTTATAGTACAACTTGTAAATGTTTTAAAGATTCATTTGATACGAACTCAAAACACATGAATTTACCAACTTTTTGTTGACGTTTTAAACTTACATGTATTTCAGGGAATTAAGTGGATCTTAGTGCAATGGTTATCACGAAGAATATGATTGTCAAGATAGCGATGTCATCCGTTTTGAAGGGTTTGATCCATATATCTCATCCACGACTGAGATATAGGATGCAAAGCCTTGGAGTTAAAACTCTATTTTGAACAAGTCTCTTTTGTAAAACATTATAACTTGTGTCGTCTTTTATCTTCAAACAACTTATGACTTGTATCTTTTATCTATGGTTGAATGGGTGAACATCATGCTTTTTATTCATATAGTGTGTTTGCTTATATCGTATGCAATGAAAACCGATCAAGTTCACACCGTGCGCAGTGCGCTTCCGCCTATGAGAGGTTGTGACAGTAGCTAGGTTTTTGGACTCTAATTTGACTGATTAAAAAACTACGATGAGTCAAGCTCAAGAATTGCAGATTATTCTTAGTGACATTCTATCTGAAGGAATAAATCTTAGTGAAACATTCCAAGTAACAGCAATTGATGAGAAACTACCTCCTTGTTGGGTGGACTTCAAAAATTACCTTAAGCATAAGCGAAAGGAAATGACTATTGAAAACCTTGTGGTTCGTCTTCGTATTAAGGAAGACAAAAGGTTGTCACACAAAGGGGGTCAAGTTGAAGCTTCTTCAAAAGAAAACCTTGTGGAGCATGGTCAATATTTAAGGGGTTACAACGGTAACAAGGGCCACAAGTTCAATGGCAAGGGAAAAAATAAAGGTGTTGACTTTGGGCCAAAGAAGGGTGATGTGAAAAAGAAAGTTGGTCCCTTTAAAGTCACCGTGCTGACCAATGCAAAGAGCCTAAACGTGACATGACTCTTACGGTTGATGATGATGATGATGATGATGATGATGATGATGAGATGCCCTTAGTGGTCATGATTTCTGACCTCACTGCCATGATGGAGGAGGTAAATATGGTGGCTAATGAGCCAAAAGGGTGGAGGGTTGATACTGGGGCTACCCGCCATGTGTGCCCAGACAAGACCCTCTTTAATACTTTTAAAGAGGTGGTGGGAAAAGTTGTACATGGGAAATGCTGCTACAGCTGATATCAAGGGAGAAGGTGATGTGATCTTGAAGTGGACTTCTGGGAAAGAGCTCACTTTGAAGAATTTGCTTTATGTTTCGGGCTTGTGCAAGAGTCTTGTGTCGGGTTGGATGCTTAACAAATCTAGCTTTCGTTTGGTTTTTGAGAGTTATAAATTTATTTTAAGTGAGCATGGTATGTTTGTTGGAAAGGGCTATGCCCAAAATGGCATGTTTAAACTTAATGTAAGCATGGTATGCTAGTACTTCTGCTTACTTGGTTGAGTCTCGTAATGTTTGGCATGGACGTCTTCATCATGTAAACTTTAATTCGATGCGTCATTTAATTAAATTAGATTACATAATACCAACTTTTGCCATTGACTCTAACACAAAATGTAAAACATGTATAGAAGCCAAACAAACAACATCATCCTTCAAATCAGTAAAAAGAATAACTGAACCCCTTGATCTAATTCACAATGATGTGTGTGACTTAAAATCAATTCCCACCAGAGGTCGTATTAAATATTTTATTACCATTATCGATGATAATACAAGATACTGTTATGTTTACTTACTTAAGAGTAAGGATGAAGCAATTGACTAGTTTATCTTATATAAAACTAAAGCTGAGAATCAACTTAATAAGAGAATAAAATGTGCGAGAAGTGAAAGAGGAGGTGAATATGTTTCACCATTTGGGGATGTATGTTCAAAAAGTGGCATAATACATGAGTGTACCCCTCCTTATACACCCCAATCAAATGGCACTGTGGAATGAAAGAACCGTACACTTAAAGAAATGATGAATGCCATGTTGATAAGTTCTGGGATGAGACAGGACATGTGGGGGAGGCCATTTTGTCGGCCATTTTTCTATTAAATAAAATATCTTTCAAGAATAAGGATGTAACACCTCATGAGTTGTGGTGGGGACATAAATCATCCTATAAATACTTGAAAGTTTGGGGGTGTCTGGCCAAGGTGATTGTTACACCTCCTATAAATACGTGCCTACCTCCATTCCTTTCACATTCCAGCCGCACCAACTCTCTTAAAACGCTCTTAACTTGCATTTTCGAGCAGAATATTGCAGTACAACTGAGAGTCCAGGATCCGGCAGGTTTGACGGAGTTTTGGTCCCGAGATAATCAGTTCAGTGATAAGAAATGAGTAGAAGTAGAATCGACACTGAACAAGTCAATTTAATTTGGTTTCTATTCAAAGATATGAAGCTACAAACCTGCGAAACCAGTTGGACAGCATTTCCCCTCAGGAAACCAAAAGCTTGTCCAAATGGGAACCCCACATCCCTATTTATAGGCATCAGCCTATCTGCCCGAATGAGTCTATGTCCATCCGCCCGGATGGATCTTTACAATACAGAACCTATGGCAGATGGGGTTTAACGGATGAGCATGTTTTCCATCCGTCCGGATGGACTCCATCCATCCGGATGGACTATGACAATAACAAAAACCTTATCCGTTATACATATTATTCTATATAAGATTCAACACATGCTCTATCTAGCCTATTCGCACAGTGGCGGACATACACAATATGCACCAACAGATTCCCCCTTGGCCGTCACTGTCGAATCGTCACGTTGAAAACCTTGAGCTGTGTTTGAATATTTTGCAACTTTAACTAATCTGCAACTTCAATCAGGCATCTTGAAATCTAAAATAGATTCCCCATTGATTGATGGTCCGGGTTTGCTTTGACCATGTTATGCATACATTCCCCCTGAAATGAATCTTCAGGTCTTTGTTTGCACAGTTCACGACTCCTCCTCTGATTTACTAAATTGCAATCTTCCCGAATAATCATCAACTTGAAACTAATCAATGCAACTTCTCTGTTTCAACTTTAACCACATTCGCATTCAGTTTTTGATATATAATTTTAGCACCATCGATCTTGCATTCCGCCTTCTTGATCTGTTTATTGTACAAAACCCAACCGACAATTGATAGAAACTTCAAATACCAGACTGGTTAACTTCAAATCTGTGATTACCCATGAAAATCCGAAATCCCGTTTTCTGTGATTACCTCTAAGCACCTTCTGAATGATTGATCCGTGTAAACGGTATTCTCCACAATCAGCAAATCTTCATCGGATAACAAATCATCTGGTAACACATTCAGATCTCAAAAACATTCACCACGATCAGATTCACATTCTTTCTCTTAAGTCATCAAAACAGATGTATAGTCTTCTCTGCTATTTCCGGCAGCAACTTAATCAACAAACATCATCATTCCCCTGCGGTTAGTCCAAAAAACAATTCATCTGCTCGAAGATTAACCATTCTGACACCTTAGACTATCACACATCTGTGATATCTTATAAGTATCCACAATACAGATACATCTCCTGATGTTAATCCTGCTGACCGACTTGACAAAGACCTTGCACTCAAACCCTAAGACGTCAATCTGACCTTGATCTGTAGAGTCTGAACTTCCTAAGATCACAAAATCACAAATCCAGATCATATGCATCTCCAGACAATCTGAAGTCGGAACTACCCGAATGTTGTTGCATTGTCACGAATTTCAAAAATGTTGGAATTTCAATATATTCTATGAAATTTTTATTCCCCCTCATTTTTGAAAATTCTGACATCTTATAACTAAATTCCCCCTCAAATTGAGCAATCAAGTTCTCTTTTATCTCTGAAAAACTCGACTATGCCGAAAATATGACAAATTTTCCCCAAACGTCAGTTTTTCATCATTGTGGATTTTACGTTAGGGCCCATAAATAGTCAGATAACCCAGATGATAAACATTCTGCACTAGTATCATGACTACCCCACTAATTTCCACAATCTGTGTTCGCATCATCAAATTTGTTCGCTGAAATCCAAAACGGTGTCCCCGAACAACCTAACTTGGTCGTTAAAAACTTGAAAAAATTTTCAATCACCAGTTTTTTTTCTGGAGATTCACCTCGTCATTGCGATCAAAAAATTCCTTTTTTAGGCATTAGTCCATTCGTTCGAATGGACTGGTTTTGGAATGAGTAGACTTTATAACCGTGAATGTCCCCATCCGTCTAGATGTGTATATGACCATCCGTCCGTATGTACTCCATCCATCCGGATGGACCCTATCCGTCCTTATTTGTTCGACCATCTCAAGAACATTCCAAACATATTTTTCGATCCAAAATCCTTATTTCTTCGAATTTCATGATGAAACTTCACAGGATTGTGTGAAAATTAATTCCGAATCTAATGATGTCTTCAATTTCAAATTCCATCCGTGAATTGACCTTCAATTTTATGTTTATTCGATATTTTACATCAAAACTCCCTATAAACCCAAAATTCATGAGCATAGGTGATTCAACCAACTATTAGATCGATTGAATCGGTACCGTAGCTGTGATACCAATTGAGAGTCCAGGATCCGGCAGGTTTGACGGAGTTTTGGTCCCGAGATAACTGGTTCAGTGATAAGAAATGAGTAGAAGTAGAATCGACATCAAACAAGCCAATTTAATCTGGTTTCTATTCAAAGATTTGAAGCTACATACCCGCAAAACCAATTGGACAACATTTCCCTTCAGGGAACCAAAAGCATGTCCAAATGGGAACCCCACATCCCTATTTATAGGCATCAGCTTATCCGCCTGAATGAGTCTATGTCCATCCGTCCGGATGAACCTTTACAATACAGAACCTATGACGGATGGGGTTTAACAGATGAGTAGGTTGTCCATCCGTCTGGATGGACTCCATCCATCCGGATGGAGTATGACAATAACAAAAACCTTATCCGTTATACACACTATTCTATACAATATTCAACACAGGCTCTATCTAGCCTATTCGCACAGTGGCGGACATACACAATATGATCCAACAACAACTTAAGTGAGTTTAACTCACATCTCCACTTGTTTTCTTGTGTTTTCTTTCATTTTCTTTAAAACATCTTATTTGGCAAAACCTCTTGGATGGTTTTCATGAGTTTGCCTTGGCAAACTAATGGTGAAACCTCACCACTTTTTAGGTCCAAACTAAGATTTAAAACTTTGAAAAACGCACGTTAACAGTATTCGTTTTTTTCAAATCCTAAGCGACCTTTGAAATCGCATTCGTGAAGCACAATACTCAACCGTTAACAAGGAAAACATGTACAACGAAATGAAGTGCGGTGCTGAAAACCAATTCGCGTCCTAATCTGATGGAATTCTCTACTATCTCGATCGCGTTTGAGTACCAAACTGTGATGAACTTCGTGAGCTCATAATGAAGGAGGCACACAAATCACGATACTCTATTCATCCAGGCGCCGACAAAATGTACCACGACCTTCGTACATCTTATCGGTGGCCTGGTATGAAGAAAGACATCGCCACCTTCGTTTCGAAGTGTCTCACATGCTCCAAAGTCAAAGCCGAGCATCAACGTCCCTCTAGTCTACTCGAACAACCAGAAGTTCTGGTCTGGAAATGGGAGAGTATAGCAATGGACTTTTTCACTAAACTCCCTCGAACTCCATTTGGGTGATCATCGACCATTTGACCAAATCCGCTCGCTTTCTCCCCATTTGTGAAGATTACAAAGTTGAGAAATTAGCTCGTATCTACACGAATGAAGTCATTTGTTCTCATGGTATCTCCATTGACATCATTTCGGAATGCGATGGTCGTTTCAGTTCTCGCCTATGGAAAACGTTTCAAACCGCTATGGGTACTTATTTTAGTCTTAGTACGGCCTTTCATCCTCAAATAGATGGTCAAACCGAACGTACTATCCAAACCCTTGAAGACATGCTTCATTCGTGTGTAATTGATTTTGGTGGAAATTGGGATGTACATTTACCGTTGATAGAGATCTCGTATACAACAACTATCACTCTAGTATTCAAATGGCTCCTTTTAAAGCATTGTATGGTCGCAAGTGTCGTTCGCCTATCTGTTGGCATGAAATCAGAGACGTACAAATCACTGGTCTTGAGCTTATACAAGAAACAACGGACAAGATTCAACAAATCCGCAACAACCTCCTCAAAGCCAGAAGTAGACAAAAGAGCTACACCGATAAACGTCGCAAACCATTGGAGTTTAATGTTGGTGATCATGTACTCCTCAAGGTATCCCCTTGGAAAGGAGTAGTTCACTTTGGTAAGAAAGGAAAAATCGCTCCACGTGTTGTAGGTCCTTTCAAGATACTCGAGAGGATTGGTAAAGTGGCGTACATATTAGATTTACCTCAAGACCTCAACAACGTTCATCCAACGTTTCACGTATCTAATCTCAAGAAGTGTCTAACTGATGAAGGACTTCAAGTTCCACTCGACAATCCACAAATCAATAAGACACTACACTTTGTGGAAAAACCGGTCAAAATCATGGACCAAGGGACGAGTTCCCATAGTCAAGGTTCGATGGGAAGGTAAATGTGGCACTGAATTCACTTGGGAACTCGAGAGTGAACTGAAGACCAAACATCCACATCTTTTCCTAGTGTCTTCCTCTTGAATAAATTTCGGGACGAAATTTCCTAAAGTAGAGGAGACTGTAACGCTTCGCATTCCTGTACTTTCCTTACTTGGAAAGTGTAATCGTATTTTTTTTTTTTTGGAAACTTGTAATTGTATTTCTTTTCCAACTTTGTAATCCGAGATTTTGATCTTAATGAAACTCGACTATTTTATTCATACTTATGTTACACATTTCAAACTTGATTTCAAGCTCATACGTGAAAACTTATACTTTAAACACCATTTATACATGCTTTTAGGGGCGCAGCATGTGAGGGGCGAGGGGGGGCGCCCGACCCCCCGAACTTTTCAGTTAGTAGTGTTACGTAAGTGTTTTTCGTATAGAAATTTTTAGGGATATAAGTTTTCGACCCCTCGGTTTTTTTAAAAAAATTATGTATATACGTGTTCAACCCCCCCCCCCCCCCCCCCGGTTTTCTAAAAAAAATTATGTATATACGTGTTCGAACCCCCCGGTTTTCTAAAAAAAATTATATAACCCAAATAAAATACTAAATTAGCCCAAATAAAAGAGTGTATTATGTGTGTTTATCATAGCCCAAAATCCCCAAATCAATTGTTATACACCCAATTTACCCAAACCATTATATAGAAGCCCAAACTCATAGCCCATTTATGCAAATTAAACCCAATTTCAGTTGGTGTGGGGATTACAACCACCACATCCTGCTGTGCGTAGACAGAACAAAACACAGGGGGAGGGAAAGAGCGACATCGGCTGTTGCTGCTTGTGTTCGAGACTTCAAGTTCGAGACTTCTTGTTTGAGACTTCTTGTTTACTTGTTCAATCACCAGGTATGTTATTTTTTATCTTTAGGTTTGATTTAGGGCTTCAATTTATATGAATTAGGTTGAAATTAGGTGTGAGTTTTAGCCCTAAACTTGTTGAATCTTTCTCTAGCTATTAGATTTTTGAAACTTAGGGTGATTTATGATTTTGTTCACATGTGTTATTACTTATTAGATTATGCCATGGGGAAGAATAAATGCATAACCTCTTTTTTCAAAAGAAAGAATGAAAATGAAGAACAAGTAGAGGGAATTGTTGATGGAGACAATGAGAACAAATGTCAAAAAGCATCAACAAGCGAACCGGTTAATGAAGCGAATAATGAGGCGAATCAAAACATTCAACAAAAGCATGATATTCCTCAAAATCTGACTAACATCAATGAAGTGGATGTTAATAGTCTAGAAAGAGATCCCGCTAAGCGACACCCAATGTGGAGATATCCAGATAATATACGGGAACAAGTAAGACTAGCTTATATATCATTAGGAGTGTATCAAATAAAGCTAGATGAGTATAAGCCTAGGGGTCCAAAGAACAATATTCGTAGATTTAAATATGCTTGGTTTGATATGTTCCCTAATTGGTTAGAGTATTCTCCAACGACATACAAGGCTTATTGTTTCCTTTGTTATTTTTATAATGATAAACCGAATGAGAGCCACGGTCATAGTGCGTTTACTAGTGAAGGATTTGACAATTGGAAAAAGGTTAATGATAGGGATAAATGCCCATTGTTGAAGCACATTCAATCTTCAAATCATAAAAAAGCTTTTCTATTGTATAGGAACTTGTTGAATCAAGAAGCACACCTTGACAATTTCATAGAAACGAAAAGTGAAGGGAAAATTAGGAAGAACCGGTTAAGATTAAAAACCACAATTGATGTAGTTCGTTGGTTGACTTACCAAGCTTGTGCCTTACAAGGACGTGATGAATCTTCCACATCTAAGAATCAAGGTAACTTTCGTGAATTGCTAAAACTTTTAGCCCATTATAATGATGATGTTGCAAAGGTTCTTTTCCAAAATGCTCCATATAATTGCAAGTATACGTCTTCTAATATTCAACAAGAAATTCATAGCATTATGGCTAATAAAGTTCGTAAGCATATACCAAGCGAAGTGGGGGATTCATGGTTTTGTGTCATGGTTGATGAGTCACGGGATGAGTCGAAAAAAGAGCAAATGGCGATAGTTACAACTTGCCTTGGTTTGTGACTCAAGGGATGTGACTCCAGTACACCAATTCTTCTCATACTTAGTTTTTATAATTAATGTGGTTTGTGCTTCTAGTAGCACCATGTTTACATTTTTTTTGTTTTTTGCTCACAGGTTACAAATGGCGAAGGCGGATGAGATTAAAAAGTTACTAGAATTGGGTGAAATCAAATCGGGAAAAGGACAAAATCTGGTAGGGACATTAAGAAGGGCCGGTGATACATGTTGGGGTTCCCATTTTAAATCTGTTTGTAGTTTGGTTAACATGTTTGATGTCACCCGTGTTGTTCTCAAGCGAATAATTGAAGACACGGCTCATGCTACTAGTTCTCAGTGTGGAGATGCTAATATAGCTTACGGTTACTTGCAATCATTTGAGTTTGTGCTTGTTCTTCACTTGATGATAGAAGTAATGGAAAAAACTGATACACTTTGTCAAGCATTACAAAAGAAATCCCAAGACATCCTTAATGCAATGGAGTTAGTTTCTGCAACAAAGGCTAGTCTAAAAAATTTTAGAAACAGCGGATGGGATTCTTTATTTGAAAAGGTTTGTTTTTTTGTGAAAGGCATGACATAGATATGCCTGATATGAGTGCTCCATATACTTCTACTCAGTATCGGCCTCGTAAAAAAGATCTTCATGTTACATTCGAACATTATTATCGAGTAGACTTGTTAAGAGAGACAATGGACAAACAACTACATGAGCTGGATAGTAGATTCAATGAGCAAGCGATAGAGTTGTTATCTTTTAGTGCGACTTTATGTTAAAAAAGATTAATATTGATTAGATTGTTCTTCTTGTTGAGAAATATTATCCTAAAGATTTTACAGAGCAGGAGAGGGAGCAGTTACGTGGTCAATTGGTTAATTTTCAAGTTGAAAGGATAAATAATCCTAAGCTAAGTGGGGTATCAACTCTTTCTGATCTTTGCAAAACAGTGTTGTGGACTTAGTCTATTTTCATATAATCATACTTTTTGTATTCAAATTTTGATCTGAACCCCTCGTCAAATCTGAGTACTCACACACCTCATTGTAGGGTAATCTCGGTGTATCAACTCTTAACTCGTCAACTCTCGGTTTTATTGGGAAGCTACACAAAACCGTGAGTATACTCGATCCCATTTTCTATTTAATACACTTTGGGTGCAACATGTACACTTATTACAAATCACACAATCACAATTAAACTTGTGATAATCACACTGTATCCATTTAAACATGAGACTTATATTATTCTTGTTATCTCACATGCTATTTATACTTGTGTCTATATGCTCATTAATTTTGCTAGCCTACCTTAACAATTATAGCACTATAGGATTAATGCACCGACCGTATTCTTTTGGTATTGTTAAGTGAACTATGTTACACCATTGTCGTTTCGACGACATTGGTAATCACGATTGCGTTAAACTCTGGTTTGACGTATAGCTTACACTTGTTAGTATGATAGTAACATTGTATACAATTACCATGTTGGATATGAGCAAACTCTTTCATTTTTATACTATGTTATCAAACTTGTATACTCGCCAACTTCTCATTGATCATTATTTTAATACATGTTGCAGGTCACTAGTTGATGTTGACGAAGAAACTTATTTAGGGTGGACTTAGAAACACACCAATATCTTGAAGTATCATTTCTGTTTAAGTTGATCGTTATTTGAACTTGATGTATTTCTATTTTCAAACAATGTATATCCGTTTAGTATTTATGAAATTTGATTTAATTAAATATTGTCACCGTTAGTGTTATGAAGTCTCTTGCAATCTTGTTTTCGTCTCACTCTGATGTTTCCGCCATTGGTTGGGGTGTGACAATTAAGAGTAAGCCTCAAACCTATCGAGAAGTAGCCAGCTCTTCAGATGGACATCAATGGAAAAAATCTTCAAGAGTGAAATTGATTTCATCTTGCAGAATCATACTTGGGAGCTAGTAGATCTTCCACCAGGGTGCAAGCCACTTGGATATCGATGAATATTCAAGAAAAAGATGAAAGCTGATGGCTCTGTCAACAAGTATAAGGCAAGGCTTGTGATCAAAGGGTTTAGACAAAAGGAAGGTCTTGACTATTTTGATACATACTCACCTGTGACCAGAATAACCTCTATTAGATTGGTGCTTGTAATTGCAGCTTTGAGAAAATTAGAAATACATCAAATGGATATAAAAACCACATTTCTCGATGGATAATTAGAGGAGGAGATTTACATGTAGCAAACAGAGGGTTTCTCTGCTCCTAGCCAAGAAGGCAAAGTGTGTAAACTCGTCAAGTCATTGTATGGCTTGGAGCAAGCTCCAAAAAATGGCATCAAAAGTTTGACTAAGTTATGCTTAACAGTGGTTTCAAAATAAATGAGTGCGACAAATGTGTCTATGTGAAAGACACTTCTAAAGGTTATGTGATCTTATGCCTTTATGTAGATTATATGCTTATCATTGGGAGTGATGATAAGATGATCAGATCTACTAAAGACATGTTGAAAGCGAGATTTGACATGAAAAATATGGGTCTAGCTGATGTGATTCTTGGAGTGAAGATCATTAGGACCCAAACTGGTTTGGTGCTAAGTCAATCTCATTATGTGAATAAGATCCCTGAGAAGTTCAATCCAAAGGACACGAGTGTAGCTCAAACCCCAATTGATACCTCTCAACATTTGTCAAAGCATAGAGGCGAGAGTGTTGCTCAATTTGAATACTCAAGGATCATTGACAGTCTTATGTATCTCATGTCATGTACTCGGCCAGACTTAACATATGTTGTGAGTAGGCTAAGTAGATTTACTAGTAATCCTAGTTCTGAACACTGGAAGAGTATGACAAGATTACTAAGGTATTTGAGATACACGAGGAACTATGGACTGCATTATGGCCAAAATCCAGCTGTTGTGGAAGGATTCAGTGATGCCAACTTAATATCTGATATGAAAGATTCTTGATCTACAAGTGGTTATGTCTTTACCCTTGGAGGAGCAGTTATATCTTGGAAGTCGTCCAAACAAACTCTTATAGCTAGATCCACGATGGAATATGAGTTTATCGCGTTAGATAAAGCTGGAGAAGAGGCAGAATGGATACGCTAATTCTTGGAATATGTTCCAAGATGGCCTAAGCCCATGACCTCTATTGCATACATTGTGATTGCCAATCAGCTATTGGTAGAGCTCAAAGTGCAATGTATAATGGCAAATCAAGGCAGATACGACATAGACATAACACGATACGTCAACTGCTCTCAACTGGAGTTATCACGATTGACTATGTGAAGTCAAAGGATAATATTGCAGATCCGCTTATAAAAGGCTTAAGCAGAAAGTTAGTACATAAGTCGTCGACGAGAATAGGACTAAAACCCTTGGAGTAAGTTTGTACAACAGAAAACATATCTTAGAAGATTGGAGATCCCATAATCTAGGCTCAATAGGACCACCTAACTGTACGAACTGAGGTCACTGTAGGGGAGTATCTCAATGTACAAAGGGAGTTACAAATTTCCTAGTCCATTCCTACTTTAAAATCAGTGATATCAAGAGAGGTTAAGCATATGGCTTTTAATTATTTGAAAATCATCTATGTTAGAGAGAAGTGGGGTCGCTCCGAATGGAATTGGGGGTACAATTCCTAAAGCTCTCACAGAACCAGAATATGTTCCATGACCATAACGAACACAACTATGAGGGGTTAACCAGACCGAGAGGAAAGAGACCAAGCTCCAAACCTTGAAAATCTAGCTAAAACAAGTTCCTTTTGACTTCAAATTAAGAAACCAACTTGACAACTTGAATCTTCCTTGTAAACCACACAATCCGTTAGGTTTGTGTTCAGTTTGGCGATTTCTCTATCCAACTTGAAGGTGTGAAGGTAAGAATAAGGAGGATATTGAACATGCCTACTTTCCTTATTAGGTTCCATTATGAACAATTACTATATTGCCCTTCATGGGCTCTGACGCAACCCCCGTCCCCTAACAACCCGGGAACGGGCGGCCACGGCCAGTTTTGGTGGTATCCAGGTGTTTATCATTTTGGCAGCGGAAATTACATCAGGATCGTAGTTAGGAAATATTTTATCAGAGTAAAATACCACGCTTTTAATGTGTTAAACACATGGGAAAATCCCAAGTTTCAAATACACACATTTTTATAGGGATAAACCCTATTTTATTTAATTAAACATCTATTTATTTTAGGTAACTTTATTGCCACTTTTCCAAGCCTTCAGTGCTGTCCAGCTGGCTTCTATTTGGCTTTCACATTTTGTTACCTGAAACGCGTTTAAAAACATTTTGTCAGTGGGAAATACTAGTGAGTGAATCCCAGTTTAATCAAGTTAAGTAAAACCATTGTACAGTATTGAGGGCGGTCACGCAATTACATTTGTTTCCATCTACTTAATTACCACCCACGGTACTGTCAACCCGACTTGTGGTCATGTTACTCCTCGCAAGGTAGTAACAAATTTTGTATACAAAACCCCAACATACCGATGATAATTGTAGAATACAAATACTCAATCACTGTTTCATATAGTATTAATTAAGTAAGGTTTTGTAAAAACAATTTGCAAAAAGGAGATTACTCACATTGCTGTCTTAGGGTTTTCCTTAAGGATTTCCTGGTAATTATCTATTAAATACACAAATGCACACGCGTTAGTATAATAACCCAATATTTACATTAGTAATACTCTCCCCGACACGGCATTCCAACGACTACGTCGGGCAGAACCACGACCGTCACACCCTGATATTTCCACGTATTACCGGTGGGCCCGGTGGGGAGTATCGTAACGTAGTTGATATCGTCATAGTCAAACAACACAATTTAATGCACAGCGGAAGCAAAAGATAAAATATATTACAAACCAATATAAAGTAATATCAAAGTATTACAAACGGAATGTAAAGGATCCACAGGCGGATCAAATAAAAGATAATTGTTCAACAGATTTTAACATCTAAGCTTGCAAGACTCTTTAGTGATGCTAGGAGTAGCCAGCCTATTCCGTCTAGTACCTGCACTTAGCCTTTTTGGAAAATACGTTAGTTTACACTGGTAAATACAATTAACTGACTCATTTTGAAAATGTTTTAGAAAATTGATTTGAATGCGCATGGCACAAAACTTTTTATAACTTGGGATAATTATTTATATATAAACTTGTAAAAGAATTACATGTTTCTTATACGTTCAGTAGCCCGGGTTGACACCGGGTTAAAGATTAATAGACACACCACAGGTATAATGCCCACAAGGTTGATTCCTTTAAGTGGATTACCAGCTTTTACATATGCAATTGTCAGGTGTATCCCTACACTACGTGCTTAGGTCGTGGCCATTTTTATGAATGACGCCAAGGATATCCGGGACATGGTCATTAACCCCCCAAAGTTTTTTAAGCAAACAAAACAGGTTAAACGGGTCATTTCAATGCATTAACCTTCATACGATTAACAATTCAATGCCCGACCAAGCGGTATTTTACATACCGTACCCCAAGCCCATATAGGAAAAATAAGTTAAAAGTATTTACCTGAGCAAATTTATACAATTTATCCTAGTCGTATACCACCAAGCAAGTACATGTAGCTTTTACAGGGCTCCTAAATATGGAACGAAGGTTTTTAATACCCTATTAGATTCCTAACGGGTCTTAATTAAGCCTATGCTTAGACCGGTCAGTTTTAAAGGAGGATATACGGTTCAGACGCAAGATTACGCAAAGACCGTATTAGAATGTGGTTTAGACCCGACAAGCTTGTATACTTGGGTAAACTAAACACATTCTGGATTTTGAGATAACAATGATAAGGTTTGACCCCTTTCGGCTAATTTATGCAAACTAGTTACATAGACCGAATGAGTCATGAACTTGTTTCCTAAGTTAATATGCCTTAAATATGTTGTGATATCAGTAGGATACCTTCCATTATGCCCAAAACAAATTTAAACTCAAACTATGCCCCATAGGGGTATTTTGGTCATTTTAAAGGTTATAAAAGAGTTTAAATATTAATCTGAGGTTTAGGTCTGATATAATCAGTAAAAATACTTAATTTAATAAGTTATATCAGTAGGGTATTGCCTATGTGTGAAATTTATCACTTTTAACCCATCTATGCACCGAAGGGGTATTTTGGAAATTTCACATAGGCTTTAAAAGGTCAAATCTGGAAATCTGGGTTCAAGACTTTTGCTTACTATTAAATTATAAAAATTTACTTAAAACATCAGTAGGTATTAAGTCTTATATGTTAAAAATAGATTAAACTCAAACTATGCGTTTAAAACGCGTAAAAAGGCGGTTTTAAACAATTTCCGGGTTTTATAAGAAAAGCTGATATTTTTATCATTCCATAAGGCTTAAAATATTCTATTTATCATAAAAGATCAGTAGAAAAAGGTTTGCTATCAAAATGATTTGTAAAACTCATTTTATAGGCCAAAAGGGCAAAACCGACAATTACCGAAACAAAGCTAGAACCCTATGTTATGCTCAGCCTAAAAATAAATAAAAATCTTCAAAAATCCCAAAATATTATATTATATCAGTGGGTAAAAAGTTTGGTATCAAAAATTGGGTTTAGATAGGCTTTATGTTAATTATACCGTTTAATTAATAAAAAGCTTTTCATTTACGCTAATAAGCATAACTCCTAACCTAGACCTCAAACTGATGTCAAATTTTTAGGGCAAGTCTATAAATTAGTAATAAAGGTTTCTATACTCTCACATTTTAAAAAATCTCGTTTTAAGGTCAAAAAGGCATAATAGTCAACATTTAGGCATATAACGGAAACATGCAAATGAATCGGATAACTAAGGAACCAAGTTGTATAATCACAGAGGGTTATACTAACATGTAACCTGGTCCTAATAAAGCTCTAAGGAATTTCTAAACTATGCTCTAATGGGTCAGAACTGAAAGTTAAAGCAAAAGTGTACTTTTGCGACTTTCGGTTCCGAACCGAGCTTATATTGAAAATTGTCGGGTTGAACATGCTTAGACATGTTCTTACATTAATTACCAAGTTATATGAGTGATAAAACAGGTTGCATGGCTTCTACATTGTTAATTATGCATTTATTTGAAAATTAGCTTTCTGTTGACATTTTATGATTAAGTTTGACCCGACAATTGACCTAGTTAGAGTGGGAATCAGAGAGTGCCCTTTTAAGGGTTTATTACCCACATAATTACCAACTCATAGGTACTTTCAATTCGAGATTTGATTGGACAAATTTTAATTAATCACGAAGTCAAACCTTAATTATGACGGTTTGACTTTAGGCTAATAAACTAAGTAAAACTAAATTAAGAAGGGTTAAGGACACTTACTGAAGTCCTAAGCACGACTAGTGTTCCTTAGAGAATGACCTTGAGCTCCAGGAGTCGTCAGAAACCAAGTTAAAATGATTTTTGAGTATGTGAACCATGAACTAGCAACAAGAACACCTTATATAGGAACTTTGATTGCACAAGATCATTCCAAATGTCCCTATTGTTGCTACCAGATAATCACAGGTGTCCCTCTGCATGTAAAATCATCAAAACATGCCCCTAGAATCAAGAAATGGTAAATTGAGGCGGTGTAATAGGCTGAAACAGCCACCTGTGATGTTTTTCTGTCGCTGGCAGTCCCAGGCGGCCCGCGTAAGACCTATGGGAGTCTTACGCGGCCGGTATGGCTCCCAGCTTCAGGTTATAAACTTTTCAGCTTTTGCACTTTAGGTCCCTGGTCCTTCCAAACTTGATTTTAACATGGTTTATTGCACTTTTAACCCTCTAATTTGACTTTTAAGGACCCCAAGTCATAAACCAACTTTGTTAAGTCCCCGATTATTCATATAATCACCGAAAAGTCTTAAATTTCAACGTTGACGCTTTTAATCCCTCATATACGAATGTTATCATAACTTTCTCATACTTTATCGAAATCTTGTGAAATTTTTATCACTTACTCTAGTGAGCATAATTAATCGTTACAAAGCTTTGGGTTTGCTAAAAGGTCACTCAGAGGTATAAATTAAACATGTTGACACATTTAACCCCTGTAGTTTGTAATCTCTCACTTTCTTCCATAATTGGCTCCGTATGATCCGTAATTCATTCGTTTAAGGGTATAAACATCGTGTAGGGTTATTGAAAAGTATATGTATCCATCGTTGACACTTTGAATCCTTTTACACACGCAGATTCTTCGTTTGTCAACTTGAGTCCCTCTAAATTAATTCTTTACACGTTTAAAGTCCATGACACGTGTCGATATAATATTGGACATGAATTTTCGAGGTGTTACATCCTCACCCCTTTAAAAGAAATCTCGACCTCAAGATTTACTGAAATAAATGAGGGTACTTTTCTTTCATTGTGAACTCTACCTCCCACGTGTACTCGGGACCTCTGCGGGCATCCCATTTAACCTTTACAATCGGTACATGCTTCCTTCGAAGCTTCTTAACCTGTCGATCCTCAATCGACAAAGGTTTTTCCACAAATTTCAGGCTCTCATCTATATGCACATCCGTATGTGGTATGACTAGAGATTCATCAGCTAGACATGTCTTCAGATTGCAGATGTGGAATACATTATGAATACCACTTAGCTCTTCAGGCAAGTTTAACTTATAAGCCACTGTTACAACACATTCGATGATCTCGAATGGTCCTATATATCTTGGGCTTAACTTGCCTTTCTTACCAAATCGCATTACCCCTTTCCAGGGTGATACTTTCAGTAACACTTTGTCACCAACCTCGAACTTTAGAGGTTTACGCCTTTTATTTGTGTAGCTTTTCTGCCTATCTCTGGCAGCTTTGAGACGATCTCTTATCTGCACAATCTTGTCTGTCGTCTCCAGGACTATATCTGGTCCTGTTAGCTGGACATCTCCAACTTCTGCCTGGAAAATGGGCGTTCTGCACTTCTTTCCATACAAGGCTTCGAATGGTGCGGCTTGAATATTGGAATGATAACTATTATTATATGAAAATTCGATCAATGGAAGATGATTATCCCAACTTCCACCTAGATCAATAACACAAGCTCTTAACATATCTTCCAGTGTTTGAATTATTCGCTCGCTTTGACCATCCGTTTACGGATGATATGCAGTGCTGAGGTTTAGTCGGGTGCCTAAGGATTGCTGAAAGCTTTTCCAGAAATGGGACGTATACCTTGTATTCCTATCAGATATAATAGACACTGGCACCCCGTGGAGAGATACAATCTCATCCACGTACAGCTGAGCTAACTTATCAGAGTTGTGTGTTTCTTAACCTGTCAATCCTTAATCGATACAGGTTTCTTATCACATCATAAATCTGCATATCATTATGTGATAATGCGTCTTGACTTATCGGTGAAACATTTCTTTAAATCACTAGTGTGGGTCACATTGCGAGCTTCATTAAGCTCCTTATATAGGTTTTAGCTTATAAACTATAGACCTTTGTTGTATTCGGTTTCCCCGAATGTTCCTATATATCCAGGGCTTAACTTACCCTGATCAATTAAGATTTAGCACACCCTTCTTAGGGCGATACCTTTGATTGAACCTTTTTCCTTACTAAGGACTTAAGAGGGTTGCGACTTTCATCAATCCTTAATTTTCTGTCGATTACTGGCAACTTTTGGATGATTACGAAATCGAATGATCTTATTCGTTGTTTCCCAGGCAACTTTCAGATCCTGGTAATTGGACTTCCCAAAGTCCCGTCCATTAAACGGACGTTTTGATATTTCATCTATACAAGGTCTCCAAAGGAGCAACCTTGATACTTATATATTGGCTATTTTAGAAAAAAACTTATTTAAGGTGAGGTGGTTATTCCAACTACTGCTTAAACCCAACCATAAGGACTAGCTAATCCTTACAGTTAGTCGAACAAGTCGACGATCCTGGGCAGCTGATAGCGATTCTTATTTGTTGTCTAAATAGGGCTGCGGTAATCAATGCATAAGCAAAATGAACCGTCTTTCTTTATTAACAATACCGAATTTTCAGAATATTGAGTTAGGCTTTTATGAACCTATATCTTAAAACTTACCTAATCAGGGTTTCGATTCTTCTAATGATGGTACTAGCCGTCTTGGAGATTTCATAATAATACAGCCCTAAATGGGATGTTAATCTTAACTCTACTTACCTCTCAGAAGGTAAACAGGGTAATCTTAGGAGAAGATAATCAAGACACAAGGAGGTTACAGAGATTTTCCAAATCTAAGGCTCCAGTTCATCTATCATATTCTGTGTCAGATAAGTGACACATTTATGTTACGAGTCCACGAATTCCTTAATCGAAGACATTTATTTGGACAATTCCATTCTGGATATCTTCTTTGAATACCATTAGCTGACTTTTATGACCATCGGAATATCTCTGTGGTCCCATGCATTAAACCTCCATACTGATCAGGCATGGAAGCAATCTATGGAACATATTAAGATACACCAATCCTCATATGGCGCTCTTATCATATCGTCTGGTATTCGCAATCGATAGAGATCAAAGAGATATCAACTATATGCTGACGCCCTTCTTCTAGAGAGAGGATACTTCTAGAATTCTACGATTGGAGGTTTCTGACAGGAACAGAAGAAATGGTTCCTATGATTTCGCCTGTAAGTTTTACCTTACACTTAATATCTGGGGTTCTTACGGGAAAATTTCTAAAAGTTTGCTAAGCTTATGGTCTTATGAGAAACTCAGCAGCACCTGAAATCAAACGTAACTCCTAGCAATAAAATCACAATAAGGGATTTATCTGGTGTCATTATTAATGTGAACTGCCTCTATGTTGGAATCTGTATGCCCAAGACACATATTAAATTGATGTGGCTAGTACGTTATGATCCAAGTCGAGTCATACCCAAATACAAGCAAGACAAACAGTTACAATATTTATTTATGATATGATCAAACAAATAAATATTAACACTTAGAATATTTAGAAATTGGTTTTCTAAATAATTGCACTTGACAAACTAATAAATTATATGGATAATTTATTTTGAGAGAATATTTTATTTTGTTATTTAATGGGTTAAATAACATAATAAAAGTTGTACAAGTCTTATAACATATGTTGTTATATTTTATAAAAGTTATAAAATACATATATATATATATATAAGACTTATATTATTTAAAAGAAAAATTGGATTTTTTTTAAATAAAACTCTAGGCCGCCACCCCCCCCCCATGGGGTCTTCCCAAAATCTTTGGTCCAATGTGGTTTCATGCATTTTTGCATGTGTAAGAGACCATTTGATTGGGTGGTCTTCCCAAGCCTTTTAGTCCAATGAGAATACATGCATTTGCATGTGCTAGAGGTTTGGTGATTGGGTGAAAATGGTGGCAAGATTCTCTCAAGTATTATAACTAATTTTGTTGCAAAAATTAACAAATACACTTGAAGAAGCTCTCAAAAATCGGTCATGTGTGGCTGATTTAGAGGGGACTTTAAAGATCAAATATCAAGTGCAAAACTCCAAGAAATACTCTCATAATTTCGGCCAAGGGTAGGGCTTCAAGGGTTTTGATTTTACAAGTTATTTCAAGTGTAAAATCACCTTTGTTCTCTCTCTAAAAATCGGCCATAAGAAGGTTTCCAAGAGTTGGTTTCAAGAGAGGTTTTTAGTGAGTTCATAAGTGTAGAAATCCTAGCTAAACATAAGGTGTTTGTTGGAAGGCTTGGGGTATACAAGCTTGAGGTCTTCTACACTTGAAGGCAACCGTTCAAGAAGCATCATCATCTTCATGTCCTTTACTACTTGGAAGGTAGTATCCTAAACACTCTATGGTTGTGTTTTATTTTGATAGCATGCATGTTCGTATATGGATCCGAGATTGGGTTTACATATAAAATGAGTTTTATATCTTGTAAGTAACATGTTTTAAATAATAATTTTCCGCTGCGTTTTTATTTTATAAGGATAAAATACTTTGATAAACATGTGAAAAACCCAACAGTGGTATCAGAGCCGCTTATATGAATGCATGCTTCATAGGATATGAAATTTTTGGGTTTCGGGTTTGGTTAAAACCCTATGGCCGAAATTTTATGTTTGGTTACCCTTTTGTTTTTCAAGATTATTTTAATACATGCATAAAAGTATCTTGAAAAATTATGTCATTTGGATGATTTGTTTGTTTAGACAAAACCCATTTTTTCGGTTTTTTCATTCTTGACCGAAAAGTAGGTTGTAAAAAGGAAACCATTTTGCTTCTTGAATTTTATATATGTGGATATATATATTTTGGTGTTCATAACCTAGCCATGACCTTGTGTGAATATGTTGAATATTTGTGTTTGTGATTTATATTTGATTATTTCAATGGGTTGTAATAATTAATTATCTTTGTTCTTCCATTTGTGAAATATGTAATTTATTTATTTTCATTTGGTATGTAAGTAAATAGATTAGGTGCATTTTATTTTACTAGAAAAATGTATTAGGATAATTTTTGTAAAAGAAGATGCACACAAAAATGCGTTTTTGGTTTTGGCTATTTTCGGGCCTAAAGGACTTCACGGTTCTTAACGGGATTTTAGCCTGATAACCAAAACACATTTTTGAAGTCCAAAAGAGTTTGGACCTGAATATAAAAGACATTTGGAAGCCCAAAGAATGTGAAGAAATCACAACACAAGAAGAAGACTTGAAGCATTTGGATGCGGGATCAAGTGGGAGTTCAACGACGCATTACTTGTGTCAATATTCACCCTTTAGGAAGGACCTTTTGACACACTTGTTTCGGCTAACAAGTGTGGTCAAAATAGTTGGCTATGGTTATGCACCTATTGTTATGTATGTTGTGCTTGTATGGTTGTTTATTTATGTTGTTTGGATGATATGTTGATATGCATGCTTAACAAACTAATAATCAACAACAAGCTTAAAATTGGTTCTTTAAAGATCATTAAAATTGGTTAATAAAAGGTTATTAAAAATTATTGATTTTATAATAAAATGGGTTTTATTAAAAAGAACCTTGAAAATTTGTTTTCACAAAAGTACCAAGGATTTGAATGCATGCAAATGTATGGTACATAAAGTTTTCTAAACTAGAATTTTTGAAAACTCAAAAAACCCTTTTATAAAACAAGTCAAACACCATCCTTTTATACAACACTCGAATCACTTGGGAACTCTTTTGTGGGATAAAGGTCACCTAACCACATTTGAGGGAACTTGTATATTCGAGGTGGGTTTACCATGTTTGTGGGATAAAGGTCACCGAACCACTTATGTGAATAAACTCACACGTGTGTGTAAGTTGGACGACTTGATTTGGAAACCATGAACTTAGGGTCACCGAAGCATGGGAACAAAGGTGTTGATGGGATTAAACATGCCAACTAAACATAAAGATGTTTAACCGATCCCATATGGCTAGAAGTTGCAAAGAGTTGCAATTGTCAAACGTTGACTACCTTGTTAATTTAAATAAAGGGATAAAGGTCACCTAACCAATATTTAAATGTAACGTTGGATTCTAGATTTTAATTATTAATTGTCTATGAGACACAAAGGGTATTAATGATTAAAATATAATAATATCGAAAATACTAAAATTGAACCTTGTTAAATTTTGTAGATGGCCGCTAACAATATTACCCAAACCGTTAGTAACCTATCACTGAAAACAATCCTTGACAAGGATCGTCTCAATCATAACACTTCATGGATTAATATCGAAACTTAAGAATCGTTCTCAAGTAAAAGATATCCTATGTGTTGAACGATCCTAATCCCGATGAACATCTTATGGAAGATAAGGATGCCTATAACGATTGACTAAATATATCGAGGATACTATGCAAGCCTCTTGCCTCATGTTAGGAATTATGATTTCCGAGATTCAAAAGGATTTTGAACATCATGAGCATACGACATGATTACCCAATTGAAGGAAATGTTCCTACAATATGCAAGGGTAGAACGCTTCGAAACGGTTCAAGCGCTTCATGCATGTCGAATGGAGGAAACCCAATCGGACTCATCTTATGTCTTTAAGATGAAAAGCCACATTGATCACCTCGAAAGGCTCAATATGGTTAAAAGGGTTTTATCCATTCTAACGATCAATGAGGGTGGCAACTAGAAAAGGCATCACCCCGACACCAAAGCAAATGTTGAAAATGGAAACGGGTAATTCAAAGGGAAATGATTAGAAAGACTAAAGCGAAACCACCGAAACCAAAAGAGAAGAAGGCAAAGGTTGCCACAAACGATTCATGCTTTGAGTATGGTGGGATAGGGTATTTGAAAATAAATTGTCCAACCTATCTCAAAGAGTTGAAAAACAAGAGGGATGCTAGGCAAACCTCAGGTACAATCTTAATGATACATATTGACCTTAATGTTATTTCTTCAAACACGTGGGTATTGATACCGGATGTGGAACTCATGTTTGCAATTTGTTGCAAAAGGTTCAAAAGAAATAAGCATTACAAGAAAGGAGACTATGTTTTGAAACTTCCAAATGGTTTGGAAATTGTTTTAAACATGTTATGTATGCTCCTAGTTTGACTAGGAACATTATTCAAGTTTTCCTTAAAATATAATATGGTTTTGATTTAAAGTTTGTAAACAATGACATTTATATCGATGAATGACATGTTTTACTTTAAAAGCTATGCTTTCAAATGGTATTTATGAATTGGTTCATAATAATACATCATTTGATAGGTCAATGTACCAAGCAATCACCATGAAACTCAAAATGGATTTGAGTAAGACCTATCTTTGGCATTATCTCCTTAGTCATATAAACAGAATCGCATACAAACACTTCAAAAGAATGGTCTTTTGGAAACAAATGAAATTGGTTCATTTGATATATGCGAATCTTGTTTAAAAGGTAAAATGACTAAGAAACCCTTTAATGGGAAAGAGCAAAAGATTTATTAGGTATCATACATTCCGATGTATGTGATCCTTTTAATCCAATGACTAGGAATGGTGAAAGATACTTCATTACTTTTACCGACAACTATAGTAGTTATAGTTATGTGTACTTGCTAAGACACAAAGTTGAAGTTTTGAAATGTTCAAAGCCTTCAAAAAGTGAAGTACTAAATCAACTCTTTTAAAGATCTTCGTTTCGATAGAGGAGGATTCGAACTCTATTAGATATGGTTCGATCTACGATGGCTAGGAGCGCATTATCTCTATCACTTTGGGGTTACGCTTTGCTCTTCGCGGCCAGTATGGCCCCAACCAAGAAAGTGGATAAGACACCTTTTGAAATATGGAATGGAAAGGCTCCATCGTTAATCATATTTGAAGGTATGGGTTATGAAGCTTATGTGAAGCAATACACCCCAAACAAATTAGAAGTACAATCCACTAAGTGTATCTTTGTTGGATATCCTAAAGATGGTATAGGATATTAACTCTACAATCCAACAGAGCAAAATGTATTTATTGCTCGATAGGCTGAGTTCTTGGAAGCTAATTTCCTTGTGAAGGAATTAGTAGAACAGTGGAACTTGATGAGGATTAAGAACCACAAGCCGATACACGTTTGGTTAAAACTAGCACTCAACAAAAGGTTGTTGAAAACGATCAAGTGGTTGATCATTACACACAAAACGTTCGCAGATCTGGTAGAATAAGTAGTCCACCTGAAAGATATGGATTTTTCATGGATGGATGCTACGTGGTAGATTCGGGTTAACATACCACATACCATGATGCAATGTCAAAATCCGATTGCGACAAATGGCTTAAGGCTATGAACGTAGAGATGCAATCCATGTATGACAACCAAGTTTGGGAATTGGTTGTGCCACCTCTTAACTCCAAAGTAGTTGGAAGTAAGTGGGTTTTCAGGAAGAAAACAGATATGCATGGTAACTTGGATACTTACAAAGCAAGACTTGTAGCAAAAGGTTTCACTCAAACTCAAAGGGTTGATTATGATGAGACCTTCTCGCCTGTGGCGATGCTGAAGTCAATTAGGATATTATTTGCCATACCTGCATAATATGATTATGAGATTTGGAAAATGGATGTCAAAACAGCTTTCCTTAATAGATATCTTGAGGAAGATGTCTATATGGTTAAGCCTGAAAGTTTTGTCGATCCAAAACATCCTAACAAAGTATGCAAGTTAAAGATATCAATCTATGGATTGAAACAAGCATCTAGAAGTTGGAATCACCGTTTTGATGAAGAGATTAGGGAATATGGATTCATCAAGAACGTCGATAAAACTTGTGTATATATGAATGCTAGTGGGAGCATCATCACTTTCTTAGTACTGTATGTCGATGACATTCTACTATTTGGAAATGACATTCCAAACAAGGAAGGTGTAAAAACCTAGCTTGGAAGTTGATTTTCCATTAAGGATTTTGGTGAAGTCGCCTATATTTTGGGAATAAAGATCTATAGGGATAGATCAAGGCGCTTGATAGGTTTAAACTAAAGTGCATACATTGACAAAGTCTTGAAAGGGTTCAAGATAGAGAACTCTATGAAAGGTTTGGTACCTATTCAAAGAGGGGACAATATTGAATGCATTTCAATGTCCAAGCTCAAAGGATGAGAAAGAAAGAATGAAAGGAATCCCATATACGTCAGCTATAGGATTCATTATGTATGTAATGATATGCACTAGACCGGACAAGTTATGCGCTTTAAGCATGACAAAAAGATACTAGCGAGTAACGGTCATTGGGTGACTGTTATAAATATATTGAAATACCACAGAAGGACTAAGGATATATTTCTAATATATATAGATCTAGTGAAAAGAACTCGTTGTAAAAGGTTACAGGGATGCGAGTTTCAGAATTCGTTGTAAAGGGTTACATGGATACGAGTTTCCAAACTAATCGAGATGGTTCTCGATCACAATCGGGGTAGCATTTTCCACTACAGAATCAGAATACATCGCCGCTTCATTGATTGAGATAATTCATATGGATCTGCCACTTGAATTATTTCCGATCTAGGGGTAGTCCCTGCCATTAAGGCCCCAAGAGATCTTTGTGATAACGTTGGTGTGATTGATCAAATCAAGGAACCTCGTGTACATCAAGAGACTAAACAAATTAAGCGGAGTTTCAACTACATAAGGGATGAAGTTAAAAAAGGGAAAGATATGTATTCGCAAAGTTCACACTGATCAAAATATTGCGGATCCACTCACGAAGCTCCTTGAACGGGCAAAGCATGAAGGGTCATACTTGTGCCTTAGGACTTCGATATTCTAGTGATTGGATTTAATCTATTTTGTATTTGGATATTGGAACAATAGTTATTATAACTTTCACATGGTATGTTGAGTTATGTTCCATTTTAGCATGTTTAAATCCATGAATAAGTTACTTATTCTAAATGTTCGTAGTCGATCATACTTGTGGGAAAAAATATGAATGTAAGACTATTATGAACTTGGATTGGTGGATATTCATTAGGTATGAATATAGAGCAAAGTGTTGCTGCCAAGGTTCATAGATATTTGTGGAATACAAATATTGGACTTACTCGCTCTTAAATATTACTGCATGGAATCATCTGTGATTGATCATAAGTAAATTTGAGTAAAGGAGAATATCATAGTATCCTCAGGCCTGAGATACATATTGGGTCTTGATATTCACCAAATATTATACCTTGACTTTTTCTTCGCTGTTAGTAATATGACAGTACATAAGGCTAAGCTCAGGAATGGTACAAGGTGATTGTGAGAGACGTATGTAGTCAAGACGGGATTTGTTCCTCTTATTCGTTGAGAGTAAGATGTCTAAGGCCTGCTGAAGTTAAATCAACAGAGAGTGATCACTCTATGTCTTTGGATTTGACATGACATCTGTAACGAAAGGATAAATGATAGATTCACCTAAATCATGTTCAAGTAAGGGACTTGAAGGGGATGATGTAATTGAATGGGACATATAGTCATACGTATTAGGGGTAGTAAACCGTAGTTAGGCGTCATTTACTACTTGCATCAATCTTCTATGTATCTTGTGCAAGTGGGAGATTGTTGGACTCTGTATGCCCAAGACACATATTAAATTGATGTGGCTAGTACGTTATGATCCAAGTCGAGTCATACCCAAATACAAGCTAGACAAACACTTACAATATTTATTTATGATATGATCAAACAAATAAATATTAACACTTAGAATATTTAGAAATTGGTTTTCTAAATAATTGCACTTGACAAACTAATAAATTATATGGATAATTTATTTTGAGAGAATATTTTATTTTGTTATTTAATGGGTTAAATAACATAATAAAAGTTGTACAAGTCTTATAACATATGTTGTTATATTTTATAAAAGTTATAAAATACATATATATATATATATATATATATATATATATATATATAAGACTTATATTATTTAAAAGAAAAATTGATTTTTTTTAAATAAAATTCTAGGCCGCCACCCCCCCCCCCCCATGGGGTCTTTCCAAAATCTTTGGTCCAATGTGGTTTCATGCATTTTTGCATGTGTAAGAGACCATTTGATTGGGTGGTCTTCCCAAGCCTTTTAGTCCAATAAGAATACATGCATTTGCATGTGCTAGAGGTTTGGTGATTGGGTGAAAATGGTGGCAAGATTCTCTCAAGTATTATAACTAATTTTGTTGCAAAAATTAACAAATACACTTGAAGAAGCTCTCAAAAATCGGTCATGTGTGGCTGATTTAGAGGGGACTTTAAAGATCAAATATCAAGTGCAAAACTCCAAGAAATACTCTCATAATTTCGGCCAAGGGTAGGGCTTCAAGGGTTTTGATTTTACAAGTTATTTCAAGTGTAAAATCACCTTTGTTCTCTCTCTAAAAATCGGCCATAAGAAGGTTTCCAAGAGTTGGTTTCAAGAGAGGTTTTTAGTGAGTTCATAAGTGTAGAAATCCTAGCTAAACATAAGGTGTTTCTTGGAAGGCTTGGGGTATACAAGCTTGAGGTCTTCTACACTTGAAGGCAACCGTTCAAGAAGCATCATCATCTTCATGTCCTTTGCTACTTGGAAGGTAGTATCCTAAACACTCTATGGTTGTGTTTTATTTTGATAGCATGCATGTTTGTATATGGATCCGAGATTGGGTTTGCATATAAAATGAGTTTTATATCTTGTAAGTAACATGTTTTAAATAATAATTTCCCGCTGCGTTTTTATTTTATAAGGATAAAATACTTTGATAAACATGTGAAAAACCCAACACTCTAATCATTCATCAGGAGGGTTAAACGCCTCCATTCTTAATCCTTTTAAACTTAGCTGTAAAATCCTTGACAGATTTTAGGGCAGGCTCAGCTTTGACTGGTTGGTTCTTAATCTATATAATTCGAGTAGCTGAGGTAGATCCATAATGGATTTATAATAAGCGGGCTTTGAAATCTTAATGTGCCCTCTTATTGCCGATGCTAACCACCAATAATTATCTGCATTTAGCTTAGATTTTGGGTAAATGGAATAGGGTACTATCTCAGCCAATGAATTAAAATTTGTAACATACTGTCGATAGTCTAGAACTTTTATGGTGAGAGTCAGAAAATTCTTATTCCATCTTTTTCCATTTCGTGAAGCGGATAATAGGTTTTTCTAATAAGGTCCTTAAAACTTGGACCATCCCATAATGTATAAGAGGATCTTTCTTGTGGACTTCATTAATGTCCTCACTAATTAAGGGTATTGCCATCGAATGACTGTGATGCATACCTCACCGTGTTCTTTCTAGCATAACCGCTGATACACCTAATGGTTTCTACTTCATCACACTATTTCTTGCAATCGATGGCCCCTTTTTCTTATCGAAGTCTCTTGACTTCCAAGAGACGAAGTACTTTTAAGTATATCCTAAAAGGAATGGGGCTCCTTGCCATATATGATTTTGTTTTGTTCATTCTTCGCATATGAAGTATGAATGAAGCTCTTCTTATGAGCAGCGACATGTGTTTTAGAGCAAGCAGCATTCGGCTTCTTGAACCTTTTCATGACTTTTCTCATAGCCTTTCTAACAGCAACGTTAACTACAGTTTTGGAGATTAACTCCATTAACATGGAGGTTCACTTTTGATGCACCATTAACATTTGTCGCATCTCTAGCATCGCGACTTTTGTTTGTCTCTTCTGAGTTTTCCATACTCAAAGCTTTGGTATTAAATACCAAGTTTAGCAAGTGCTTAGGCAATCCGTACCATGTGTCTCCTTGAATTGTCAAAGGCTCACCATAAGGAGTCTTGATAACTACTTGCTTCTTATCACACACAATATGGGCTTGGTTACAAGACGACTAATCCATTCCTATCACTATATCGAGTCCCTTTACTTTTAACGGAAACAAGGACAGCGGAAAAGAATGATTCCTAATGGATATAAAACATCCATCTAATATTGCTGAAGCAGTCTCTGAGGTACCATCGGCTAATTCTACTTCATACTTAACGCTTAGAGTTTTAACAGGCAGATTTAATAATTTTCAAAATCTATTGTCTATGAAAGACTTATCTGTACCCGAATCGAATAATACTCTAGCATAAACGTCACTGATAAGGAAAGTACCTGTTGTGACATTGCCATCCTGAACGGCCTCTTGAGCCTTCATTTGAGAGCCCCCAGCTTTGGTCTTCTTAGCCTCTCCAGGCTTCTTGGTTTTATTTGGGCAATTAGTCTTGATATGCCCCTTCTCGTTGCAGCCATAACAGGTCACATCTTTCAACTTCTTGCAATCCAAGGTCTTATGCTCCTTGGACTTGCAGATTCCACAGGGTAGAGGCTAAGATTCAAATCTGCAATTCCCGAGGTGGTATTTCCTACAGGTTTTGCATCTGGTCTTTTCACCTGACTGTTGGTTGTCCTTCAAGTCCTTGCATTCATGAGTCTTGTGATCCATTTCCTTATAGATGCTACATCTCCTGGTCTGTTCACGGAAACATTTTCCGAAGTACTGCTTCCCGCAGGTTTTACATTTGAGTTTCGCCTCATTTGGCTTGGACTGGTTTGAACCGGCCTTACCCTTTTTGTAACCTTTATTTGAGGTATTATCGCACTTTCGCTTATGATTCTTTAATACTCTGTCCATGGCTTTGTTTACGGCTGTATCTAACATAGCCTGTAACTCGGTGCCCGTTAAGTTCAGTCTTGCATTATCACTCTGATCAACTGGATGATTGTGAGCTTCAGATGAGTCAGCCATGGTGAAGCTTTGAAGGCTACAGACCAAGTAGTAATAATTTGTTTAATTATATAACGCATCGTTGAGTTGATGATTAAATAGCCATGGTGCAAATAAACCATATAGGCCAATAGATAGTATTAAATTTATTTGATTATGTTTTGCCTAGGTTTTTAAATAAACCATCTTTGGCGTTTAAACGGAATATAATCCTTCATATTTATTAGACAGGGGACATAAGTCACGACTGTCAATGTCGTACCGACATTTTATATAGCACAAGGGCTTATTCCAAAGGACTTTTTGATGGCACAGATGCCTTGTCACTAGGGAAATTTAAAACATAATCAATGATCCTTTGGATCGGAAAATTTCATAGTTCATTGTCTTGACAAGAAGTTATGAAATAAAACTATCTTTTCCATGTACATATCTTTGCCTGTAGGCATACATTCCAAATGAATGTTTTGATGTATGCATCATGTTCGACGTTTATTAGCAAGGATTCCTATTGATCATTTATGCTAAATAAGGGGTTTGGAAAGTTCCTAATATAAAGATGACAAGTGTGATTTTGTCGCATCACTGTTGTCGGGAGTGTTAACATGTTTTTAGATGTTAACAAGGATCTGAATCTCTTTTTAAACAGGTTTTACCATCATAGCTAGGTCTTTAATGACAATGGAGCTAGGTTATACCCTTTAAGATTCTTTTTAATATTTAACGCAGAACAATCCTAAATTGAGAAGTTAACAAGGATCTGAATCTAATCGAGGAACTGTCTTAAAATGACACATGGGCTAGGTCTTGTCCTTTTTAGACTTTTGGTATTATTATAATGGCAGATCTTATAGAAAGAATGAAAATTTTGATTTATTTCATATATTATATTCATATATAATGAAATTTAGATAAAACATTCCAATGATTTCAAAAGAGGTACAGAATTGCCCTAAACAGGGCTTGAAAGAAATAATGTTGTCCACGAAGGGACTGAAAGATAAGTATGCCCTTTTAAGGACTTACTAAGGAAACGAACTTCAGCAAAAGGAGTTTCTTCTTCATTTTATTTATGAATGTTTTCTCCTTGGTTGCACGTTTATCCTAGTCGCAGTACGACGCGCGGCATTCCTAGGCTTCGAAAGGGAAGAATTTCTATTACGGCTTCTTTGCTTGGCGACATATTAAAAAAATATATAGAATTGAAAGCAATAATTCTCCGAATAGAGATGAGAGTATTCCTATGTTAAGTCTAGACTCAGAAGGTCAAGGAATGTGTTACTGTGTCATTGAGATTAAACACAAAAGGCTAGTGTTTAATTCACTCAATGTTGGCTCTGATACCAACCTGTCACACCCCGATATTTCCACGTATTACCGGTGGGCCC
Source organism: Helianthus tuberosus (assembly GCA_030545235.1). Lineage (NCBI taxonomy): Eukaryota > Viridiplantae > Streptophyta > Magnoliopsida > Asterales > Asteraceae > Helianthus > Helianthus tuberosus. The sequence goes on from CM060375.1 coordinate 60,128,629, forward strand.
GGTGGGGAGTATCGTGACGTAGTTAATATCATCATAGTCAAACAACACAATTTAATGCACAACGGAAGCAAAAGATAAAATATATTACAAACCGATATAAAGTAATATCAAATTATTACAAACAGAATGTAAAGGATCCACAGGCGAATCAAATAAAAGATAATTGTTCAACAGATTTTAACATCTAAGCTTGCAAGACGCTTTAGTGATGCTAGGAGTAGCCAGCCTATTCCTTCTAGTACCTGCACTTAGCCTTTTTGGAAAATACGTCAGTTTACACTGGTAAATACAATTAACTGACTCATTTTGAAAATGTTTTAGAAAATTGATTTGAATGCGCATGGCACAAAACTTTTTATAACTTGGGATAATTATTTATATATAAACTTGTAAAATAATTACATGTTTCTTATACGTTCAGTAGCCCGGATTGACACCGGGTTAAAGATTAATAGACACACCACATGTATAACGCCCACAAGGTTGATTCCTTTAAGTGGATTACCAGCTTTTACATATGCAACTGTCAGGTGTATGCCTACACCCCGTGCTTAGGTCGTGGCCATTTTTATGAATGATGCCAAGGATATCCAGGACATGGTCATTAACCCCCCCCCCCCAAAGCTTTTTAAGCAAATAAAACAGATTAAACGGGTCATTTCAATGCATTAAACTTCATACGATTAACAATTCAATGCCCGACCAAGCGGTATTTTATATACCGTACCCCAAGCCCGTATAGGGAAAATAAGTTAAAAGTATTTACCTGAGCAAATTTATACAATTTATCCTAGCCGTATACCACCAAGCAAGTACAGGTAGCTTTTACTGGGCTCCTAAATCTGGAACGAAGGTTTTAATACCCTATTAGATTCCTAACTAATCTTAATTAAGCCTATGCTTAGACCGGTCAGTTTTAAAGGATGATATACGGTTCAGACGCAAGATTACGCGAAGACCGGATTAGAAGGTGGTTTAGACCCGACAAGCTTGTATACTTGGGTAAACTAAACACATTCTGGATTTTGAGATAACAATGATAAGGTTTGACCCCTTTCGGCTAATTTATGCAAACTAGTTACATAGACCGATCCAAACGCGAAAAGTGCGTAACGGGTAATCAAATGAGTCATGAACATGTTTCCTAAGTTAATATGCCTTAAATATGTTGTGTGTAGATCCCCTTGACGTATGGATCTTCACAGAATTGTCAATCTAATCAAGAGTGCGGAATCCTCTTGATAGAATATCACAGAATGTGTAGAAACAGAAATTACTTTCAAACCGGGTTTCTATTGATTATCAAACTGAAGTATTACAATCAATCAAACCCTAATTCGTCCAAGCTCTAACCCTTTACGAAATTGCTAGAAATCTCACGAAATTACTCTCACAAACACTGTTTTGACAGATTAACCTAAACCCTAAAGCCTAACCTTGTTTATATAACACAAGGTTTACAACTTGGGCTAGAATAAACCTCATGGACTGCGAATTGGAGTAAGCCCAATTCGCCCCCATACACCCAATATGTGTGGGTTTGGTTAGCCCAAACATTACAACTCACTAATACAAAGCTAAACCCGCTAACTGTTTATCGTTTTACTAATTACTAGATATCCAAAGACCAAATCTAAGTTGTTGTCATAAACATGCACCAACAAACTCCCCCTTGACAATAGCTTCATAAAATAACTTTGTCTTCAGTCATCTTGCATTCTTCATGTAGTCTTGCACTGTCTTTGGTCTTTGGATAGCTTCAGCTTCAATAGCTTCTGTCAGCAACAAACTCCCCCTAAGTTGATGCATCCAATCACCAAATCTTCAAAAACTTTAGCGTTTGAGTAAACTCCAGTTCAGCATATGTATAGCAATCTTCAAACTCTTCAACTTGTTTGCAATGTAGAAAGGAGGTTCTACCATGCATCCAATCAAACTCTCATCTTCACAGCAACTCATCACTTTAACTTTTCAGCAACACACTCCTTCAACCTGTATACTATAAAACAAACATCTCGAGAAACCATAAGAATTTTTCAACAAAGTTAAATAAATTATTATTTTTCAAGAGATAGTTAAACTGTATCACAGATTAAGTATTTTCACTTTATCATCAACACGCAAAACTTTTTAATCACACACCCTATAACCCACATGATTTGAAATTTTCAACTCACTTTCCAACACCGTCTCCCCCTATCAGTAACAATTCCTCCAAGAATAACAATTTTCCGTACGTTAAGAATTTTAAACAGAAAAAGACACTATTTTTGGATTTTTTATATTTTCTGAAAGCAAGTAAATAACAAAAGCAATAAACACTCTATTTTTGTGAGAATCACCGGTAAGAAGATCATATCAGCACAATCAAACTGTTTTCACACTATTAGATAATTCTTTATTTAATTTTTCGTGAAAAGCAGTCCAAGACGATTACCAGTATGCTTGTCCACTTAAACAAAATGAATGAACATTTCAAGTACCATTACCGTATGATACGTTAAGGTAATATTATTCTGATATATTAGTGTGTCCCACTTCAGGATATACCCCCGCGATCAAGGTATGCACAAAGATTCATCGTAGTAGGTGAGTATACTGAATTCATCCGTTTTGTTTTTCAACGTTTAGATAATTGGTGAACAGGTCAGTACTTCCGTACAGCAAAGAGACCAAAATATCTAACGAGGGCTAAGACAAATACCATTTTTGGTACGATTTATGCATTTTGCACATTTGAATAACTCTCTTTGAGAGCTTCTTCATTTAAGGGTTTTGGCATTTTTAGCTCTTTTAAGATATCCTGGGTGTGTCTAGGTCAGCATATATCTGGATGCAGCAGAAGGACACCCCTGATATCCCCGGATGAAATAACAGTATAAAGACCCAAAACTTCAGATTTTGGCAATCTATCAATGCAAGATTTAAGGTCATTAAACCATACACCACTAATGTGTTCCCCACTCATATTCAGTTCATTTAGGTTTATATCACATTGGTAAGTTGATTATTTCATGCTTTTTGCCTACTGGTACATCGTATGATGAAGCTGCTATCACACTTACGCACTTTAATTCATTCTCAGTGTGACAGTCTAACTTGCTGATGTACTATCATTTCTTCTTTTTCACATAGTGATAACTCATTTTTGTTTTTCTATTTTTTTATGTTTTTTATTTTTCAATGTTTTTGTATTTTTTATTTTTAAGAAAGCAGTAAACTATTTACAAAATTCTTATGAAAAACCAGTTATTCAGGATTCCTCATCCCGTTGAGTTCGACTAAATGTTCAAAGCGAGCCCTGTCAAAAGCTTTAGTATAAAGATCTGCCAGGTTATCTAGTGGGTCGACTCGATGTAATTCAATTAGTCTCTTTTCAGCACAATCCCGTATAAAATGATGACGAATGTCAATATGTTTTGTGCGACTGTGTTTCACGGGATTATTAGTTATAGAAATTGTGGCATTATTGTCTATCATAATAGGAGTACGAGTGAAATCCAAACCGTAATCGCGCATCTGCTGTTGTATCCAGAGAACCTGAGAGCAGCAGCTACCCGCAGCAATATATTCAGCTTCACACGTAGAGGTAGACACACAAGATTGCTTCTTGCATTGCCAAGACACAATCCTGCCTCCTAAGAACTGACAACCACCTGTTGTAGACTTTCTGTTCGACTTGCATCCTCCAAAGTCTGAGTCAGTGTAAGCAACAAAATTCATATCACTATCAGCTGGATACCACAACCCAAGTTTAGGTTTCCCCTTCAAGTAATGAAGAATACACTTCACTGCTTTCATGTGTGACTCTTTTGGATTAGCTTGATATCTGGCACACAAGTATACGGCAAACATGATGTCGGGTCTTGAAGCAGTCAAGTACATTAGAGACCCAATCATTGCCCTGTATTGAGTTGGATCAACGTCTTCAGAACTTTCATGATCTGGGCCAAGATTGTGATTTTCACATATGGTTGTGTTGAAAGTAGAGCAATCATTCATTTTGAACCGATCCAAAATGTCATACACATACTTCGTTTGATGAATAAACATCCCATCCTCCTTCTGTTCAACTTGTAATCCCAGAAAGTAAGACAGCTCACCCATAGCGCTCATTTCGAACTTGCTCTTCATCACCTGCTCAAACTCTTTACACATGTTTTCATCTGATGACCCAAAGATGATGTCATCCACGTACACCTGTACTAGCAGAAAATCTTCCTTCTTCCTCTTGATGAACAGTGTACTGTCAATCTGACCTCTTTCAAAACCATTCTTGATCAGATGTGTAGACAGTGTCTCGTACCATGCCCTAGGAGCTTGATGTAATCCATACAAAGCCTTATCAAGCTTGTACACACGATCTGGATAATCATGATCAACGTACCCATCTGGTTGTGAGACGGTTTCTTCAGATGAGTTACGGTTCACTTTCTATTTTCGAAAACGTTAATTTTTAGTTACGCTTGCCAACGAAAATTCCACCCTTTTAAACTTGCTGGTTTTAAGTCCTTAGTTAATTTCGTTGGGTCAGTGATTAAATTCGTTGGGTCTATTTCGCTGAAAATCAAGTTCGCTAGTCAAGTTCGCTGCTTAACTTCGCTGATCAATTTCGCTCCAAATTCGCTATTACGACGACCAGTAAAGTCGCCGATCACCGTAATAATTTCGTTGTGGAAAATTATACGGTTAACAAAGTCGCCTTTGGATTTTAACTTCGCCGATAAGTTCGCTGGTCTGTTAATTTCGCAGGTCCAGATAATTTCGCAGGTCTGTAAATTTGGAAATTCAATCTTCTCGAAAATTTTGATGATTTTCCAGATCTCCTAACACCTTCCTGTAGAATCGAAACAGCAAACAAATCAGTAATTTACGAAAAACAGCGAAGAACAGATGAACAACGTGAAGAACACGAAGAAAATCTTCGAATCTTCAAGCCTTTCCAGCCAAAATTCTTCAACCAATCAACCAGCAACTGTCCTGAAAACCTGCAAATCAGCAACCAAACAAAACAGAAGATCAAAAACAGCCAAAATTTCGAAAATTTTTATCAAACCAGCCAAAAATTTCGAAACCCTAATTGTCAGGTTTCAAAGAATTTCGAAAAAAACTCCTTGTTTCTGCCAATCACAATTCTGAACCGAGCCTTCAAGAGCCTAATGCTCTGATACCAATTGTAGATCCCCTTGACGTATGGATCTTCACAGAATTGTCAATCTAATCAAGAGTGCAAAATCCTCTTGATCAGAATATCACAGAATGTGTAGAAACAGAAATTACTTTCAAACCGGGTTTCTATTGATTATCAAACTGAAGTATTAAAATCAATCAAACCCTAATTCATCCAAGCTCTAACCCTTTACGAAATTGCTAGAACTCTCACGAAATTACTCTCACAAACACTGTTTTGGCTGATTAACCTAAACCCTAAAGCCTAACCTTGTTTATATAACACAAGGTTTGCAACTTGGGCTAGAATAAACCTCATGGACTGCGAATTGGAGTAAGCCCAATTCGCCCCCATACACCCAATATGTGTGGGTTTGGTTAGCCCAAACATTACAACTCACTAATACAAAGCTAAACCCGCTAACTGTTTATCGTTTTACTAATTACAAGATATCCAAAGACCAAATCTAAGCTGTTGTCACAAAAATGCACCAACATTGTGATATCAGTAGGATGCCTTCCATTATGCCCAAAACGAATTTAAACTTAAACTATGCCCCGTAGGGGTATTTTGGTCATTTTAAAGGTTATAAAAGAGTTTAACTATTAATCTGAGGTTTAGGTCTGATATAAACAGTAAAAATACTTAATTTAATAAGTTATATCAGTAGGGTATTGCCTATGTGTGAAATTTATCACTTTTAACCCATCTATGCACCGAATGGGCATTTTGGAAATTTCACATAGGCTTTAAAATGTCAAATATGGAAATCCGGGTTCAAGACTTTTGCTTACTGTTAAATTATAAAAATTTACTTAAAACATCAGTAGGTATTAAGTCTTATATGTTAAAAATAGATTTAACTCATACTATGCGTTTAAAACGCGTAAAAGGCGGTTTTAAACGATTTCCGGGTTTTATAAGAAAAGTTGATATTTTTATCATTCCATAAGGCTTAAAATATTCTATTTATCATATAAGATCAGTAGAAAAAGGTTTGGTATCAAAATGATTTGTAAAACTCATTTTATAGGCCAAAAGGGCAAAACCGACAATTACCGAAACAAAGCTAGAACCCTATGTTATGCTCAGCCTAAAAATAAATAAAAATCTTCAAAAACCCCAAAATATTATATTATATCAGTGGGTAAAAAGTTTGGTATCAAAAATTGGGTTTAGATAGGCTTTATGCTAATTATAACGTTTAATTAATAAAAAGCTTTTCATTTACGCTAATGAGCATAACTCCTAACCTAAACCTCAAACTGATGTCAAATTTTTAGGGCAATTCTATAAATCAGTAATAAAGGTTTCTATCCTCTCATATTTTCAAAAATCTCGTTTTAAGGTCAAAAGGGCATAATAGTCAACATTTAGGCATATAACGGAAACATGCAAATGAATCGGATAACTAAGGAACCAAGTTGTATAATCACAGAGGGTTATACTAACATGTAACCTGGTCCTAATAAAGCTCTAAGGAATTTCTAAACTATGCTCTAATGGGTCAGAACTGAAAGTCAAAGCAAAAGTCTACTTTTGCAACTTTCGGTTCCGAACCGAGCTTATATTGAAAATTGTCGGGTTGAACATGCTTAGACATGTTCTTACATTAATTAACAAGTTATATGAGTGATAAAACAGGTTGCATGGCTTCTACATTGTTAATTATGCATTTATTTGAAAATTAGCTTTCTGTTGACTTTTTATGATTAAGTTTGACCCAACAATTGACCTAGTTAGATTGGGAATCAGAGAGTGCCCTTTTAAGGGTTTATTACCACATAATTACCAACTCATAGGTACTTTCAATTCGAGATTTGACTGGACAAATTTTAATTAATCACGAAGTCAAACCTTAATTACGACGGTTTGACTTTAGGCTAAGAAACTAAGTAAAACTGAATTAAGAAGGGTCAAGGACACTTACTGAAGTCCTAAGCACGACTAGTGTTCTTTAGAGAATGGCCTTGAGCTCCAGGAGTCTTCAGAAACCAAGTTAAAATGATTTTTAAGTATGTGAACCATGAACTAGCAACAAGAACACCTTATATAGGAACTTTGATTGCACAAGATCATTCCAAATGTCCCTATTGTTGCTACCAGATGATCACATGTGTCCCTATGCATGTAAAACCATCAAAACATGCCCCTAGAATCAAGAAGTGGTAAATTGAGGCGGTGTAATAGGCTGAAACAGCCACCTGTGATGTTTTTCTGTCACTGGCAGTCCTAGGCGGCCCGCGTAAGACCTATGGGAGTCTTACGCGGCCGGTATGGCTCCCAGCTTCAGGTTATAAACTTTTCAGCTTTTGCACTTTAGGTCCCTGGTCCTTCCAAACTTGATTTTAACATGGTTTATTGCACTTTTAACCCTCTAATTTGACTTTTAAGGACCCCAAGTCATAGACCTACTTTGTTAAGTCCCCGGTTATTCATATGATCACCGAAAAGTCTTAAATTTCAACATTGACGCTTTTAATCCCTTATATACGAATGTTATCATAACTTTCTCATACTTTATCAAAATCGTGTGAAATTTTTATCACTTACTCTACTGAGAATAATTAATCGTTACAAAGCTTCGGGTTTGCTAAAAGGTCACTCAGAGGTATAAATTAAACATGTTGACACATTTAACCCTTGTAGTTTGTAATCTCTCACTTTCTTCCACAATTGGCTTCGTATGATCCGTAATTCATTCGTTTAAGGGTATAAACATCGTGTAGGGTTATTGAAAAGTATATTTATCCATCGTTGACACTTTGAATCCCTTTACACACGCAGATTCTTCGTTTGTTAACTTTAGTCCCTCTAAATTAATTCTTTACACGTTTAAAGTCCATGACACGTGTCGATATAATATTGGACATGAATTTTCGAGGTGTTACAACGACAGCCGTTACGGAACCCTGGATCGATTGGGCAACGTATCTAATACGTAACCGGGGTTATGATACTTACAACGGGGCAGAACTTCGTTATTTAGGGGGTATTATACCCGAGAATTATGCCTATGTTATAGAATTTCGAGAGAGAAAGTTGATTGTGAACGAGTTTGAATGAACTGCCGATGCCCTCTTTATATAGGGCCCGAATTCAACTCCCTCGCGGCCCGCGTAGCCCGAAGGTCAATCCTTCGAGGGCCCGCGACATGGGGGTAGCTGCGCTGATTCGCCAGTTGTAGACTTGCCACGATGCTGACACGTGGCACGCTAGGGTGTCGCCCTGACTTTGAGTTGTCGCGGCCTGCGTAAGTTCAGGCTTACTTCTACGCGGCCCGCGAGCAACACCAGGATTTTTTTATTTAATTTTAATAAAAAATAAAGGTATTCGGGGCCCGTTTTCGTATACGAGGTGTATTTTAGGATGTATTAGAATATTTTAAAATATATTAGGGTGTCTAAAATATTTAGGAGGGGTGTTATATCCTCCCCACCTTATTTTAGAGCTCGTCCTCGAGATCTACTGGAACAAGTGTGGATATTTCCTTTGCATTTCTAATTCAAGCTCCCAAGTGTAATCTGGTCCTCTTTTGGAGTCCCATTTCACTTTTTCCAGAACTAATCTCTTGTGTATGAGGTTCTTGACTTTCCTGTCTTCAATCTGTATAGGTATTTCTACAAATTTTAGTTGTTCATTTACCTCTATATCCTTAAGAGGTACCATCAGTGATTCATCAGCTAAACATTTCTTGAGATTGCATACATGAAATACATCATGTATTCATGCCATTTCCTCTGGCAGTTGTAGCTGACAGGCTACAGGTCCTATTCTTCTAATAATCTCAAAAGGTCCAACATACCTGAGACTTTGCTTTCCCCTTTTTATGAATCTTACTACTCCTTTCCAAGGAGAGACTTTTAATAACACTTTGTCACCTACATGAAATTCCAATGGCTTTCGTCTGTTATCTGCATAACTCTTTTGTCGATCACGTGCTACTTTCAATCGTTCCTTGACTTGAATGATCTTGTCTGTTGTTTCTTGCACTATCTCAGGTCCGGATAGTTGCTTTTCTCCAATTTCTGCCCCAGAGACTGGCGTTCGGCACTTTCGTCCATAAAGGGCTTCGAATGGTGCAGCATTGATACTTGTGGGATAACTGTTATTATAAGAAAATTCTATCAGTGGTAAGTGATCGTCCCAATTACCTCCGAAATCAATTACACAAGCTCTAAGCATGTCTTCCATTGTCTGAATTGTCCTTTCACTTTGTCTGTCCGTTTGAGGATGATAAGCAGTGCTTAGATTCAACTTGGTTCCCATTGCTTTTTGGAAACTTGTCCAAAAATGAGAGGTAAAACGCCTATCTCTGTCAGAAACAATTGATAGAGGAATTCCATGTAATGAAACTATTTCATTTACATATAATTTAGCTAATTGTTCCATACTGAAAGTTTCTTTCATTGGTAGGAAATGAGCTGACTTGATTAGCCTGTCTACAATTACCCAGATTGTATCATTACCTTTTCTTGTTTTGGGTAAATTGGTAACAAAATCCATTGTTATTAATTCCCATTTCCAAACTGGCATTTCTAACTGTTGTAGCAAACCTGAGGGTTTCTGATGTTCAGCTTTGACTTGTGAACAGGTTAAACATTTTGCAACATATGCTGCTATATCCTTTTTCATTCCTATCCACCAAAAATTCTTTCTTAAGTCCTGATACATCTTATCACTTCCAGGATGCATCGCATACTTAGACTTGTGAGCTTCTTCTAATATACGGTGGCGTAGGTTTCCTAATTTAGGTATCCACATTCTTTTCTTATGGAATCTCCAAATTCCATCTGTTCCTTGTTCTAATTCTTTAATCTTGCCTTTCAGTTTTCAGTATCATCCTTGATTACTGATTCTTGTGCCTTTCTAATTTGTTCATTTAAATCTACTTGCAGGTTTAGTTTAAGAGAACGCACTCTTTTTGGTTTTTCATGATACTTTCGACTTAAAGCATCAGCTACTACATTTGCCTTTCCTGCATGGTACTGGATTTTACAATCATAATCACTAAGTATCTCCATCTAGCGTCTCTGTCTCATATTCAATTCCTTTTGCCCGAAAACATACCTTAAACTCTTATGGTCGGTGAAAATGGTAAACTTACTACCATATAGGTAGTGTCTCCAAATCTTAAGGGCAAAAATTATGGCTCCTAATTCTAGATCATGGGTTGAATAATTCTCTTCATGATTCTTAAGTTGTCTGGAGGCGTAAGCTATAACCTTTTGTCATTGCATTAACACACATCCATAACCTAATTTAGATGCGTCACAATAGACTATAAAGTCTTCAGTTCCTTCTGGTAACGCTAGTATGGGTGCATTGGTTAGTCTTTGCTTAAGAATTCTAAAGGCTTCTTCTTGTTTTGGTCCCCAGTTAAACTTAACGGATTTACGGGTTAGCTTAGTTAAGGGAATGGCTATTCTAGAAAAATCTCGAATAAATCTTCTATAATAACCGGCCAATCCTAAGAAACTTCTAACCTCGGTTGGTGACTCAGGGGTTTTCCATTTGGTAATTGCCTCGATCTTGGTGGGATCTACATGAATTCCTTCATGATTGACTAAATTTCCAAGAAACTATACATGTTCTAACCAAAATTCGCACTTCGAAAACTTTGCATACAGCTTTTCTTTTCTCAATAAGCTTAGAAGTGCATGCAAATGCTTTGCATGTTCCTCCTTACTCTTAAAGTAAATAAGAATATCATCTATAAAAACAATTACGAATTTATCCAAATATGGCTTACATATTCGGTTCATCATGTCCATAAATGCAGCTGGGGCATTGGTTAGACCAAATGGCATGACAGTAAATTCATAATGGCCATACCTTGTTCTAAATGCGGTTTTAGGAATGTCCTCTTCCTGTACCTTTAATTGAAGATATCCTGACCGTAAATCAATTTTTAAGAAAAATCGAGCTCTTTGTAGCTGGTCGAACAGATCATCGATTCTCGGTAATGGATACCGATTCTTAATCGTGACTTTGTTCAATTCACGGTAGTCAATGCACATACGCATTGATCCGTCCTTCTTTTTGACGAATAGGATCGGTGTTCCCCATGGCGATGAACTTGGCTGTATGAATCATTTCTCTAACAATTCGTCTAACTGTTTCTTCAGTTCCTGCATTTCGGCGGGTGCCAAACGGTAAGGTGTTTTGGCAATTGGTGCTGTTCCTGGTAGTAGGTGGATTCTGAATTCAACTTCTCTGTCTGGAGGTAGTCCTGGTAACTCTTCTGGAAATACATCTAAAAATTGAGATACTACTGGAATATCTTTTAGTTCTTTTCCTTTAGTGTTAGTGATTATGGAAATCAAATACACTAATGACCCTTTTCTTATATAACTTGATGTTTTCATCACAGAGATGAATTTTGTGGATCTAGACAGCTTATCTCCTTTAATTGTGATCTTTTCACCTTTAGGTGAATTTACTTGAATTGACTTTTGATCACATAAAATACTGGCTTTATTGGCTATTAACCAATCCATTCCTAATACAACATCAAATCCTGCCAGATTCATTGGGTAAAGGTTTGCAATAAAATTTTGTTTTAGAAATTCTATTCTTGCTCCCTGTAAGAGTTCAGAAATCTTAATAGCTTCCCCATTTGCTATTTCTACTAGACATTCTTGTGGGAGTTTAGTTAATGTTCGATTGAGAAGTTTGCAAAATGAAGTATTAATAAAACTTTGGTTTGCACCAGAGTCAAATAATACTTTAGCAAAAACATCATTAACTAAAAACGTACCGACGAACTCGTCCGGGATCATCTTTGCTTCTTCTGCAGTCAGAACAAATGCCCTATCATTTTTAGTATTGTTGGTGTTCGTGACTGGAGCTAGTTTTGGACAGTTCGGCTTGATGTGACCTTTTTCTCCACAGTTGAAGCACATTCCATTATTTGGTTTCCTCCTGCAATCTTCTTCCTTGTGCCCTGGTATCTTGCAGAAATTGCAGTAAGTGAAGCATTTTCCTGAATGCTTCTTCTTGCAAGCTTTGCAGTAAGGTGCAGAGGTAGAACCTACATTCTTCCCACGATTGGAATTACCGTAGCGGAATTCCTGGATAAGCCTTTGAGCTAGGTTCCTTCCTTGGTCCTCTTCTCGAGTATGCACTAACTCATCTGTCAAGGTATTTTCTAGTTCTACAGCTTCTTCTATGGTTTGAGGTCTAGCTGCCTTGACTACATGCCTTATCTCACTGATTAATCCCCAGATATAACGGGAGATTAATACCGGTTCGGGTGATGCAAGGGTTGGCACTATTCTAGCATATTCAAAGAATAATGTAGTGTACCCCTTACTATCCACTCCAGTCATCCTAAGGTTTAGGAACTTATTTGCTATATGTTCCTTTTCATTGGGAGGGCAGAATTTCCTTTCTACCATACTTTTAAATTCCTCCCATTTCATATTGTAAACCCTATCACTTCCTCTAGACTGGAGGATAGTGTTCCACCATTCTAAGGCTGAATTCTTAAACAGATTGGAAGCAAACATTATCTTATACTCTTCCGCGCACTTGCTTATTTTTAAGACTGCTTCAGTCTTTTCTATCCAACGTAGAGATGCAACGGCCCCTTCATTGCCCGAGAATTCCATGTGTTTACAAGACCAGAATTCTTTATAAGAACAACCATAAGACATGGTTCTTCTTCTTTTGGGAATGGGCGCTTGAAGTATGGGTCCATTGTTTATGCTGTGTTCAGGTTCAGTGGGTCGTTTACTATCACGTTTACTTTTATTATCTGCTTCCTTAACCGCTTTGATAATATATGGCATCGCATCTAGAATTCCTTGTGCCACTATGTGTTGGATGGCACTGTTATCCACTTCGTTTCCATTATTGTTGTTGTTCGGGTTATCATTATCCGGGTTATTGTTACTCTGGTTTTTATTATTCTGGTTTTCCTGGTTCACTTCGTTGTCCATCTGAATTTTAAACATTTACCACTTATTAATATCACAAATTAATATTTAATGCAAACATTCACATAACACGCATATTGATCAAAAACGTCAAACATTGCAACTTACTCTTTCTTATAGTATGCATCTAATACAAACCGATACTGGAATTTTAAATTACAATACTACTATGCATCACTAACCACGAGGTGGTCTATACTACAATATATATTATTATTACACATATATATTTTATATATATTATTTTTTACACACCTATTTTATATATATATAATATCATTATTACTATCACCATCATGGATATGGGTTCATCCAGAACTCCATATTACGCTCGTCGTACTTCCAGATGATTCGTTCTCCGATCTGCCTCATCCTGTCACTGTTTTCTAAAATCTCTTCTCCGAAAGTTCGGAGCTCTTGCACATTTTCTGCACTCATTGGGGGTGCAGGTGCTGGTACTGGATCTGGGTACTGTGGCATGGGTTCTTCCTGGGGGTATGGATTTTCCAGGATCTCCCTAATGTATTCATCATTATCATAGTAGGGATCTAGAGGGTCCAGACTGAGGTAAGCTGTTAGGTTTGGCATGGGTTCGTCTGTTAGGTGGTAGCGTTGCACATAATCCCTATGATCATCGAACCACGGGTCGTAGTCTGGGTCTAAGGGATTGGGTGCTGGTATCCTAGGTATCTCCTCGGGGTTAAAATCATGCATTTGGATTTGGTTTTCTGGGTTATTTTCAATCTCCATTGGCTGTGTGGGAAACAAGAGTAATGATTGAGGGGCTATAAGTTGCTCCAGGTTTGGGTCAGCAGCTGTGGTTGCTAAGATATGGAAGTTTGCTAAACTCCTATTGAGCATGTCTTAGGTGTGGGCATCTGCTTCTCTCTTAGTGGTTGCTAGAACTCGCTGTTGTTGTAACTTTTTCATTCTCTTCCTACGCTCATGTGCTCTCCTACTGAACCATCCTCTCTTTTTAGAAGGGAATGGCTCTTCAGACTGAGCCTTAAACACGAATATCCCATCTTCATTGTCAGCTGAATACCCTGAGAGGGCAGGCTGTGAAGAGGTGCCATCGCTCCTAGGTGAACCGGACAACTGACGATAAGCGTCGGAGGGTCCTTGATCGCTCATACTGTTAACTAACAAATAGTCAAATAACACACAACAATAAAATACAGATATGCACGTATTTCTATAATTAATTTCCTAACGATTTGAACAATGTCTTGGTGTCAGCAGAACACTTTTGTGGCTGAATCAATGGCTTCGCTCTGATACCACCTTCTGTCGCAACCCCCGTCCCCTAACAACCCGGGAACGGGCGGCCGCGGCCAGTTTTGGTGGTATCCAGGTGTTTATCATTTTGGCAGCGGAAATTACATCAGGATCGTAGTTAGGAAATATTTTATCAGAGTAAAATACCACGCTTTTAATGTATTAAACACATGGGAAAATCCCAAGTTTCAAATACACACATTTTTATAGGGATAAACCCTATTTTATTTAATTAAACATCTCTTTATTTTAGGTAACTTTATTGCCACTTTTCCAAGCCTTCAGTGCTGTCCAGCTGGCTTCTATTTGGCTTTCACATTTTGTTACCTGAAACACGTTTAATAACATTTTGTCAGTGGGAAATATTGGTGATTGAATCCCAGTTTAATCAAGTTAAGTAAAACCATTGTACAGAATTGAGGGCGGTTGCGCAATTACATTTGTTTCAATCTACTTAATTACCACCCACGGTATTGTCAACCCGACTTGTGGTCATGTTACTCCTCGCAAGGTAGTAACAAATTTTGTATACAAAACCCCAACATACCGACGATAATTGTAGAATACAAATACTCAATCACTGCTTAATATAGTATTAATTAAGTGAGGTTTTGTAAAAACAATTTGCAAAAAGGAGATTACTCACATTGCTGTTTTAGGGTTTTCCTTAAGGATTTCCTTGTAATTATTATATATATCAAAAGACATAAGGGGTTTGCGCCAGGGAGTTTTTATGCTTTTCAGATCGGCCACCAAGGTTTTCAACCTTTCCTTTTACCACTCCTGAGGTCCAGCCTTCTAGAATTTTCCCCTCAATTTGAAAAGACCTAGGCATAGGAGAGTCGTCATCGTCATCAGGGAAGATTTTACAGAACCAGCAATCGGAACTTTGCCTTCAATTAGAAAACCACAGTCACCGGAATGATTGTGGGTTTTCACGCTGGTCCTTGGTGGTGCCGAGTAGGGTTTCTGTGGTACGCGAGTAGAGAGTGGCGAGCAGGGTTTGTGATGTCCTCTTCCATAACCGGCCGGATCGGTGACCGGTGACGGCAACACGCAGATGCTAAGGTTTCTAAGATTCCGGTACTAAGTTCACTTCTTTTACCATGCTCTTTTTTTTTACGGGAAACATGATTTTTACAGAGAAGCAAAGCCGACCTTCTATTGCTTGGAGTTTATCCATAGAAGAAAAAGGAACAACAAAAAGCTATTGGTAAGAAATGTTAAATTATGAACTTTTTGACTTTACTTGCTGTGTTTACTTGAAGTTGAGGTTTAATCAAAGAGCTTTCATTGTTGCTTGGCGTTAATCACAACTGTGCTTTTAAATTAAGTTGTTGTGATTTTGTATTTTTTTTTCTTTTTTGTGTTTACTTGGTTTGCTTACTTTTGTGAGAGCATTTGTACAGAACTATTGCATATGACATGAATCATGATCATTAGTTTTTATGTTAAAGATGTTTGATTCAATTTAAAAAACTTATATTGCACACCAGGTTTTCTTTAAAATGGCATAAAAGAGGTCTTTTTTCTAACAGTTGGGTGAAAAAATAGGTTCAGAATTGTGCACCTTAAGGAGTTTTGTGTTAAGGTCTATGTTTCATGTATTTGACGTCAGTTTATTTATTAATTCTCTAAATAATTTTGTTGAAGAAACAGTCAAACTAATTACAACTCCTAATTGCAAAACCAAATTCAAACATGAGCTTTTACAGCCCTTTGAATATATATAATTCTGATTGTTATATATCACATAAATCACTAAAAAAGTACTCATTCAGAAATGTTCATGTTGTGGCTTTAGTTGAACTCTGACAATGACAATGCAGGTTTTGATCTAATATTAATGCTATGTTGTTTGAAATAGTTAATGTTCCTATAGAAATATCTATAACAAACATTTTAACTAAAGCCACAACATAAACGTGGATAAGTGGCAAGGTATGAACTTATTGAGACATGTCGTACATTTTAACAAACATTTGAATAAGACAAGACACGTTTAAGATATGCATTATTTCTTTATGTTAATTCCATAGAATTTTATTTTAGATGAATTGCCATTCAAATTAAGTTGTATGTAACATTTGAACCCATTGCTTAAACAATGGCTTTGACTGAAACAATGGAATATTAGTTTGCCATGCCTATGAGGACCTCACATACATCACCTGCTACATAAAAATAACATTTGAGCTGCAACTTTATGTTATTCAGTTGAGTTTAATTTCATTGAGGTTGGGTAATATTTCTTTAAGTATTTAATTGCAGGAAACTAAGCTTAAGAAAGATAACAATGGCGTCTAGAAGTGTAACATGGGGAAAACTACTCCCGCCGCGTAGCGCGGGGTAAACACCTAGTTATCTATTAAATACACAAATGCACACGCGTTAGTATAATAACCCAATATTTACATTAGTAATACTCTCCCCGAGACGGCATTCCGACGACTACGTCGGGCAGAACCACGACAGCCGTTACGGAACCCTGGATCGATCGGGCAACGTATCTAATACGTAACCAGGGTTATGATACTTACAACGGGGCAGAACTTCGTTATTAAGGGGGTATTATACCCGAGAATTTTGCCTATATTATAGAATTTCGAGAGAGAAAGTTGATTGTGAGCGAGTTTGAATGAACTGCCGATGCCCTCTTTATATAAGGCCTGAATTCAAGTCCCTCACGGCCCGCGTAGCCCGAAGGTCAATCCTTCGCGGCCCGCGACATAGGGGGTAGGGCCTAGCTGCGCTGATTCGCCAGTTGTAGACTTGCCACGATGCTAACACGTGGCACGCTAGGGTGTCGCCCTGACTTTGAGTTGTCGCGGCTCGCGTAAGCTCAGGCTTACTTCTACGGGGTGTATTTTAGGACGTATTAGAATATTTTGTTTTTATTTAATTTTAATAAAAATAAAGGTATTCGGGGCCCGTTTTTGTATACGGGGTGTATTTTAGGACGTATTAGAATATTTTAAAATATATTAGGGTGTAAAATATTTAGGAGGGTCGTTATAGGCTCCTTCTTTCCTTTCCATGTACTCGCTTTCATTCCTTTAAGCCTAGGTCCTGTTTATTTTAAAACCAAAATTAGGGTGTTACACCTTGCGAGCGAATCGGCTCGTTTGCGCCTCTATGGAAGGCTTCATAGAAACATCTACCTATCCTAAGCAGGATTCAGCCATCGAACATTCACCGGGTCTTTGTGTACTCTCGATCGAACCCCATTTATGCGAGGGGTAGTTGAAAAAAATCATCTTTCATTAATGTTGGGCACAAATATTTTCTTTTATATCTAATATATGCAAGTAAAATAACATATAGTTTGTATTCTCCGTGATAGAGCTTCACAACAAGCTATGATTGTAAGATGTGTTTAAAATGGAGTTAATGTGAATAAGATAATAATGTATCATGTGTTTTAATGAAACCTTATAGGGTGAAGCTAGTCAAGGTTCTCCCACATAGGCGGGGAAGCAAACCTAAAAGAGGTTATAAATAAGGAGTCAACCTATTTGATGAGCTTGTGCACTTGGATCTTACTCCCACTTAAATGCACGATGAAGGAAGGGTGCAAAATTTGGTCCAAATGGCTGGAAAATCTGAACTTGCGCATGCCCACAACCTATATATGAATGCAATACCAATGGTAATTAAGTTCACAAGTGCTAACCACGAAGATTTGCGCTACACAACTCGACTGACAATGTTTCGTACTAACCGATATAAGTTTTCATAATTGTTGCCATTAGATAAAATATCGATTTCATTGACTAAATGTAGATTTAACACTTTTTGTTTTACCTAAAAAATGAACTTGTTTATAGGGCTGTAAACGAACCGAACGAACACGAACAAGGCCTTGTTCGTGTTCGTTTGATAAGGATATAACGTGTTCACGAATGGTTCATGAACACTTACCGAACGAGATTTTCTGTTCATGTTCGTTCATTAAGGAAATGAACGTGTTCATGAATGGTTCACGAACACAAACGAACATAGATAAAATCGACGAAGTACGATAGTATTTTTCAATGTGAATAATTGGAAGGATAGGGGAACTGTGCATAAACAAGGTGCATGTAGGGCTTCCTATTTTATTTGTTTGGGTAATGAAATAAATAAGAATTACAGATTACCGAACTGTGCATAAACAAGGTGCATGAACAAAATAAACAAACAAACTTGAACGAATGATCACGAACACATTACCGAACGTTCACGAACACAATTGAAAGAACAAAACATCTGTTCTTGTTCGTTCATTTAACTAAGCGAACATAATTTTCTTGTTCATGTTCGTTCATTAACTAAACGAACCAACATAAACGAACTTCCCGCCGAATGGTTCACGAACTGTTCGCTGAACGTTCGGTTCGTTTACAGCCTTACTTGTTTAGTCATTTTAGTTACATAAAAATATGACTGGAAAAATACCAACCCAATTCAGTTTTATCGCAAACGATTAAACACACAAAATACTGATGCTATATCGGACTAGTGAGTTCATTTGTAGAAAAGACAACTAATTTGTGTTGGTTGTTTTAACCTACGAGATATGCATGTAGAGATGTAAATATTGTTTTAAGAGAACTGTGTTTATCATCGGTTGATGACGGGGGTAGCCCAAGACCAAATAAAATGACTTAGACACATTAAAGCTTAAAAGGTTAAAAGGTTCAAAGGTTGAAAATCCGGGAGTTTAGATAAAGTAATACGTGAACAGTAGGTAGTCACATCTCTGATTGCTTCACCAACTTTCCCAGCCGCAAAAGTAACACGAGTCCACAGAGCACAACCTTTTATCTGCAGGTCAAAAGGCTTTAACCCCCAAAAGGGTAAAACCCCCACTGCAAGCATGTTCACTAGTCAACAGCTTCCTCTTTGAGCTAAGGCTTTCCCTATAAATGTGACACTTCATTAAGTGTGAAAAACATTCTGCCATCAGCCCTGATTCCATTGGGATCTCTGGCCATCGTTCTTGAGTACTTGCTTCATGCAAGTCACTTTCTTTCACATTTAACACACGCATTCCTTTTGCTCCTACTTCCGAAGCTGAACACATTTCAGTAGAGGATCTCGAGCAAACAACAAAATCAAAACTAGTGAACCTCTCTCCACGTCTTGCAAACGTGGGGGGACCCCACGACCTGAGTTAGGCAAAGTTGAACCCTTCAACCCTTTTGCCTAACCAGCTCAACTACCATCCTTGGTCTATTATCCGTTGCATCAACATCGGTCTTAATGAAATCTGATTCTTCCTACATACTTATGTTAGATTCTTTTAATTATGGATACTGGTTCGGATCCTGTTATTTGTTATTTTATGTTTTTTGTATATCATTTTGTAATTTATTTGTGTTGTATTATATTTTTTCGTAAAAAATTAAAATAGCATCTTCATCTTCATATATACTATAACAAAAACAAATCCTTGACCGTGGTTCACTCAACAATAAGCCCAAACTTGTCTTGAAATTTGAAACCCATGAAAGCCCACTAGGATTTTGTTAAGTTATGGGCTTGAACTTAACTTGTACCCACATCTTCAGCCTCATCCCCATAAGCACTGCCACTGGAGTATTGGACAATGTTTTGCATTAATGTTATGTCCATTGGCTTAGTTTATTTAACTGGGATAAGGTGAGTGGTCCTACTGATATTGAATGATGTTGCCGAAAGTTGGACACAAAAATGATAATATTTATCTAGAAAGGAGCATTAACCCTTCCTTTCAAGCCATTGCAACATAAATGTGGTTCAATAAGTGTCTTAAGGAGTTGGCACGGAAAAAGACCGATTGGTCATCAAAGTCTTCACTAACCTTCGAATTCAACATTCTACTATTTCTAGTCAAATACTAATCCGGGTTGGCTAAACATACCCACCCTTCTAAATTTTCATCGTGCCCCATCTTCAAAACATCAAATCAAAGGTTTTTTTAGTGTTAAAAGAAGAGAATATAATTATGTGAACCCGCTAGCGTTTTTCCAAAACCTAATTGTTTAGCTAAACATGTTTGTGGATTCGACTTGAAAATAATCAGAACACGTTTATACAAAATTCAAACCCATAAGTTTCATGTTAGCTTTGTGTTGTATCAGACATCTACACCTCTAGAATAGCAGCAGCAGCAGCAGTAGTAGTAGTAGTTAAATGTCATTTTAGTCCCTGTGGTTTGGGCCATTTTGTCATTTTAGTCCAAAGGTTTGAAACGTTGCCATTTTAGTCCAAATAGTTTCAAGTGTTGCCATTTTAGTCCACTGGGTTAACTCCGTCCATTTTTTATGTTAGCTAGAAGGGTAATTTGAACATTTTATATGGTCGAATAGCCTTTCTAGTTAACAGAATTATATATAAGATGACCAAAATGCCCTTCTAGTTAACAAAATAAAGGGATGTAGTTAACCCGGTGTACTAAAATGGCAACGTTTAAAAATATTTGGATTAAAATAACAACGTTTCAAACCTTTGGACTAAACTGATAAAATGGCTCAAACTACAAGGACTAAAATGGTATTTAACTCTAATGATAATAATGCATAGGTAAATATAGACTGTTAGCGGAAAGTAAGCACATGTGAGGGTCTCATGGTGTGGAATAGTGAGTGGCTTAAAAAATCAACACACAGATACCGTGCTGGACTTTTCTGGGGTAGGTGATGTTGAAAGGCTAATGAAAACGAAAACACGAAAGGTGTTGGTGGTTGTGGTTCACAAAAATAATGTGTTTTATAATCCTACTAATAGCAACGTGGTTGGCTGGACATGGACCCAACCTCCAACCAAACCGAACCCACATATTAGGTGGATGTAGACATGTGCAAACTCAAACACAGACCACAATTCTCCGCGTCAATTTAGGCATCACAACATGGTCCCTGTGGACTCGAATAGCATAGCCGGGTCGGGTTGGGTCAGGTGGGGCCGGGCCAGGCAAACATGTTCATATTTTTTATATAAATAATGAGATGATTTATAATACATACATGCGCATTTATAGGGGATGAAGATTAGGTGAAAGTAACATGTGTGTTGTGTGGTGATTGTGCATCCATTGGCCCCATTGCTTTAATGCCGTTGATATAAACCTTTCCACACTAGGGCTGTTCACGAGCCGAGCCGAACCGAGCGGACCTTTGCTCGTGCTTGGCTCGTTTACAAACCGAACCGAGCGGAGCGGCTCATTTAAAACCGAGCCTCAAATCAATCGAACATTTTTCGAGCAATAAAAATTCCGAGCGAAATTCGAGCGATTTGGACAACCGTGTCGCCCGATTTAAATTTGCTGAGAGAGATGGTGACAATGTTGTGTCTCAAGTTTTTATGTCTTTAAAAATATGCACATTTAGTGGCACAATATTTTTCTTATTAATAACAATGTTGTGGCCGACGAGGCGATAATCATATTGCACAAACATTTACGTTGAGAGCAGGAGACGATCGACTTAGGGTAACGATATGAAACATTGGGACGATGAACAAACTATCTTTTATCGGTTTAGGGTTTAACTTTTAGTTTTAATATTAATTTTTTTATTAGCGTGGTTGGGCTAGTACGTATAGATATAGTTGTAAATTTGTATATCGTTTACTGAAATCTAATAGTGGTACATATAAAACTATAGATTTAATTTGTAGAGTGAATTTCAAGAATTGTCCTTTATCTTTATACCCATTTTCAGGCGCTGTCCTTTATGTTCAAAATTGACAAGTTTTGTCCTTTATGTTTTCATATCATACACGTTTTGTCCTTTAGTCCTAACTCAGTTAGTTTTTTCAGTTAAATTTAGTCATATGTTTTGCACATGAGGGTATTTTTGTCAATTCAAAGGTAAATTCAACGGCAGATTTACAGCTCAAAGCTTCTGCAACCTTTGAATTGACAAAAATGCCCTCATGTGCAAAGCAAATGACCAAATTTAACTGAAAAAACTAATTGGGTTAGGCCTAAAGGACAAAATGTGCATGATATGAAAACATAAAGAACAAAACTCGTCAATTTTAAACATAAAGGACAGCGCCTGAAAATGGGTATAAAGATAAAGGACAATCCTTGAAATTCACTCTAATTTGTATTTAAGTATATATGTACGTGTAAGTGTGTATATATATAGGTGTGTGTATTATATATAATATATATTTGTGTATATATATGTGTGTGTATATACATGTTTATATATGTATGTGTATAGGTATATGTATATGTATACTAATTAAAATAATAATTCGATCCGAACCGAGCCGAGCGGACCTTTGCTCATGCTTGGCTCGTTTACAAATCGAACCGAGCAGAGCGGCTCGTTTACAACCGAGCGTTAAATCGAACGAGCATTTTCCTAGCAGTTTCCGAACGAGCGTCGAGCGAGCGGCGAGCGATTTGAACGGCCCTATTCCACACCATCTTTCCCATATGCAGGGCGTATTACATTGACACTTACGGGTTCGTATAAACCCACTCGGTTTCAAATTATTAGTGTTAGTGTTAATTGAAAAATCCTAATGAACCCATAAATTTTGTTGGGATGTACCCATTCATTTATCTAAGGCTGGAGGGTGTGGGGGCGCCACCCTCGCCAGCTGGGCATCTATAGCGCCCCCCGGCGCTATACGACCATACCCCAGGCGCCATGGAGGAGCGCCATTGAACTCTCGCCAACATGGTAATGGGCTAGAATTGCGTTGATCGAGGAAGAATGGTCAAAATGACCGTTGTCAAACGGTCCATTATTTAAAAAAAAACCTTTTGTTTTTTAATTTTATTATATATATAAACCTATCCTAAACTAAAAAGCTCAACAATCACAACCAAAACACACACCAATCACAACTAAAACACAAACCAATCACAACTAAAAAATGTCTTCTTCGAGCTCCTCATCCGACGGTGTTCTTGACGATATGGTTATCGCCATGACGCATGGCTGGTACGAACAATGACATTGCAGTTTTAATGTCCTCGAATCTATTCGACGATGTCAGAGACGGTGTTGCGCCAGATACTTCATTCTATGCAAACGACGTGCAGTATAAGTATGGCTACTATCTCACAGACGGTATTTATCCTGAGTGGGCGACGTTGGTAAAAAGTTTTTCGTGTCCAGATGACGAAAAAAGATTGTATTTCAAGAAAAAAACAAAAGTCATCAAGAAAAGATATCGAGCGGGCTTTCGGTGTGTTAAAGAAAAGATGATCTATCATCGCCCAACCGTCTAGTATACTTGAAAAAAGTAAAATGAGAAACGTCATGTATACGTGTATCATTTTGCATAACATGATATTGGTGGACTCGGGTAGAGCGTTTTGTGGAGAAAGCTATGATGAAAGTATCCAACCGACGAACCCAATACTAACATACGCTGAGAAAGAAGATATCCGAGCGAAGATACGGGCTAGGCACACATACCATAACCTTCGAGCCAATCTGACAGAGCACCTATGGTTTTATCGTGAACAAGGAGGAGTCGACACAGACGACGAGTAGTGTTTCTATTTTTTCTAATGAAATTATGTAGTGTTTTTATTTTTTTAATGAAATTATGTAGTGTTTTTATTTTTTTTAATGAAATTATGTTTTGTTTTTATTTTCTAGTTAAAAAAATAAATATTTAAATAAATAAATAATTAGGTAATCATGACATGAGGCTCATTCCACACCCTGCAATTTAAATGGGGGCATGATAAAGCCCCTGTGGTGACATGGCGCTGATGTGGAGCTTAGGTGGCATGATAAAGCCTCATGGGGGCTCCAACCACACCCTATAGCCTAAGAGATGGCCTGATGGTTAAGGCACTTTCTATGAAGATGTAAGTCTCCGGTTTGATTCCTGTTCTGGGAAGTTTTCTCTTCATTTTTTTTTATTTTTTATTTTTTTAATCTAAAATTTGTAACATTATACCGGCAGCGCCCCAATAGCCCAATTTTCAAAACACGCACATCAGACCTCTATTCTATCACTTCCCTTAACCCCTTCGACACACCCTACCAAATCTCTCATTCTCTAAGCAAATTAATCCCCAATTAATGTCAAGAATACTTCGTATTCATGATTTCACAACCCACGGCTCACATTCATTCTGAATCCTTGAATGGGGTAAGTGATCTTGCCAAAAATATGGTGGAAACAAGCATGCACATTGATCATCAGTTGGTTTATCGTTTAATAAAGTTGTCACTAGTTTTACCAGTTGCAACGGCTAGTGTTGAACTTAGTTTTTCATCAATGAAGCATGTAAAGACGAAATTGCGTAATAGGATGGGTGATGGATATATGAACGATGCTTGCATTTGTTACATCGAAAAGGAGTTCTTTCAACAAGTTTCGGTCGAAGATGCAATGCAACGTTTTCAAAAGATGAAAACTCGTAGGAAACAATTATAAGTATTTTTCTTTAATTTGTAAGAACCTTCGTATTTGTACTACATGTTTTTTTTAATTTCTAATGACCATGTTTTTTTTTATTATGATATCATATTTTTACTATGAATTTTAACCGACCCGAACCGTCGGACAGATCTGAATTTTTTTACATCCGGTCCTATTATATTAGAGTATCTAAAAAATTGAACCCACCGAAAAAAATTTCTGGTTAAGAATGGTTAAGAATTATACAAAGTCTGGATGGTTAACACATCTAATCTGAATTGGTTAGACATTTGCATCTGAATGGTTAAGCATTATACTGGCTCTTAGTGGTTCAGACCTCTTACTGGTTCAACACTTAATAATTCAGACCTCTTACTGGTTCAACACTTAACCATTCAGAAGTTGTCAAACAGCCCATTAGAATATGATGTTTTTAATAACCGATTTTTAAGGTTCGGTTATAATTATGTGTATACATAAGCGAATTAACCAAACTTATCTGACATTATAATAAGATTGAAAACGTTAGTGATACATCTTGTTCTATGTATTCTATATATGTGTATATGTATATAGGGGAGAGTTCATTGTGGAACACTAAAAAGGTGGGGAACCGGGAAACACTTTTAAAAATTCAACTTAACATGTTAAGTGGAGAGTTCATTGGGGAACACTAAATAAGTGGAGAACTGGGGAACACTTTTAAAAATTCAACTTAACATGTTAAAATTTTTGAAAGTTTTTTCGGTGTTTTTCCTTATAATACATGTAGAAACATTTTCAATAAAAATATAAAAAAATGTTTATAAAACAGTTTAAAAAATATATCTTATAAAATTAACTTAACATGTTAAAAATCAATTTTTTAAATATTTTTTTCAGCGCTTTTCTTATAAAAATAGGTAGAAACTATTCTAATAAAAAATCATTTTTGTAAAAAAAAAGTAAGCCTTTTTAGCTGTTTTTTTATATTTTTAGTTTTTTATATTTTTTACTTAAAATGCTTCTAAAAGTATATATAAAGAAAAAGCGCCGATTTTTTTTTTTTAAATTTGATTTTTAACATGTTAAGTTAAATTGTTAAGAGTGTTCCCCGTTTCTCCACTTTTTAGTGTTCCTAATGAACCTCACACTATGTATATGTATGTATATATATATATATACATAAAATTAGGTTCAAGTGTGAACACTAGTGTATTTGCGAACTGAGCGAACTAATACAGGCCATAGACGTGTGTAAATCAATGGCTATGATTTGATGATGAAATACATAAGTGTATTGTACGATTTGATGATGAAATCCTAGCCATACACGTGTGTAAATCAATGGCCAAGATTTATTCACTCAGTTCGCAAATACACTAGTGTTCACTTTAGAACCCCACCTTATACATATATATATATATATATATATATATATATACACACATATATATATATATATATGGTTTGGTTTATTTCAGAACTCTGAATATTACAGAACTTTCAGAACCGCTAATAAACAATTATTTTATTTATATATTTTCATATTTAACATTATTTAAGGATATATTATATGTATTTTTATGATTACCTATATGAAAAACCAGATTGTTTATGTGTAATAACTAATTTACATATGTGTAAAAGAACTAGTTTACATATGAGTAAATGAACCAATTTACGTATATGTAATTATAAAATTACATATGAAAAAATGATAAAACTACTCTTAACACACATGGAATCATAATAAATGATAAAAAATACCCTTGAACAATGTTCAATATAAAAATATATTAGTAGAATGATTGTTTATTAGGATTTTTGTAAGTTCTGCAATTATTTATGGAATCAAAATAAATGATAAAAAATACCCTTAAACAATATTCAATATAAAAATATATTAGTAGAATGATTGTTTATTAGGAGTTCTGTAAGTTCTGCAAATTATTTATAGTTCTGAAATGATAATTACCATATATATATATATATATATATATATATATATAACCACCCTTTATTGCGAGAACTGCGAGAATCAATGTGAACACAACTAAAAATACCTAAAAAATCTAAAAAACATAAAAAAAATAAATATCGTTTATATAAAAATCTCTACTTTTAGTAGCAAAAAAAAAAAATTTTTTTTGCTACTAAAAATAGCGATTTTTATATAAAAATATTAAAAAATTTGTGTGTTTTTTAGATTTTTTTAGTTTTTTTTGGGGGGGGGGGGGGGGGGGTGGTTAGGTTTTTTTTAAGGTTTTTGAGAGGGTTTAGTTTTTAGCATTTAGCTTGGGGGTGGGGGTTAGGTCTTTTTAGGTGTAGTGGGTTTATTTTGTTGTGTTCACATTGCTTCTCGCGGTTCTCGCAATAAAGGTGGTTCTCGCATGAACCCACCCTATATATATATTGGGGTTCTAGAGTGAACACCAGTGTATTTATCAACTGAGTGAACAAATCCTGACCATTGATTTACATCATCAAATCATAAAATACACCGGTGTATTTTCATCATCAAATCCTGGCCATTGATTTACACTTGTGCATTGATAATCAAGGGCTAGGATTAGTTCACTAGTGTCACAATCAAGGGGTTTTTCACTAATGAACCTAACCCTATATAGGGATATATATGTGTGTGTATATATAGGGTAAATTACACTTTTCGTCCTTTATGTTTGTACCGGATTACAATGGATGACCTTTAACTTCAATAATTACAGTCACCGTCTTTTTTTTTTTTTGTAAAATTCATTACACTCAATGTCCTTTAGCACTAACCAAGTTAAAATTTTCAGTTACGTCTATTTACTTAAGGGCATTCTGGTTATTTCACGCCTTTATTTATAATGTTTCTTAAAAAATAAAACAAAAAAGTTAACATATATACAACATCATCTTCCCCAATTCCCTAACTATAAGGCCTCGCTTTTCGCAGCTTTCCGTTTTTAGAAAGTTCTTCTTGTAATTCTATTTTCGGAAACTCGTTTCCTTTGTAATCGTATTTCGTTTCAAGCCATTGTAAATCAAAGACTTTGATCGTAATAAAATTGAACTTTTATATACATTGTTTATACATGCTTATACATTGATACACACATTCGTTTGGTACATGAGTCATAATTCTCATAAACATAAGTCTAACTCGTAAACAAAGATCGTATATTCGTAATTCTTAAATGTTCCATACATACAAGACACTTGGTTATTGGATTATAAGACTAAGTTATATGTTTTTACTTAATTAATACCCAAATATAAATCATACATACATGTTACATTTGACATGTTATACACACTTATTTTAATCACTTATGTTATCTAGTTAAACATGTTCATTATACATTTTAGGCCTTGTGTTATGTTAAATAAACATTGGAACCTCATAAAAACATAACATAAGCATCAAATAACCAACTTATATGTCACAAAAAAAGAATGAAGCTGCCAACAGTCCGATCGCAGCCTTTATGGTTGAGTTTAAGTTCTTTTTTTGTTAGTTTAACTCCCAACTACTTGTAATTAAGACCCAACTACCTTAACCCTAATTACCCAACTATAAATACCCCTTTCTCAGCCATTTAACCACTTTTTACAAGCTCAAAACACTCTCAAATCCCTCCTAAACTCAGCTGAGTTTCAGCAGATTGCAACAGGAACTTTCAGCCATTCTAAGTGAGTTTTAACTCACTTCTTCTTCTATTTTTTCTTGTTCTTCCTTCTAAAATACTTGAATAACCTCTAGGAAGGTTTTCACAAGTTTGCTTGGGCAAACTTAGGTGAAACCTCACCATTTTTGAGGTCCAAAGTGCACTTAAAATTTTGCTTGTTTTTGTATTCTTATATGTTCATGTTTATGTTAAAAACTTGGTGGAATCTTGTACCCACCAAGCTCACAACTTAGTATATTGTTGTGGGTTTGTGTTGAGGTGATTTCCATCAAAGTTTTGAGTTCAAACACTCATTTAAATTATGTTTATACATGGTGATTGAATGATGAAAACAAGCACAAGTCATCATCTTCTATATGTTGAACTTGTAACTTGTGAAGTGTGAACAAATGGAAGCCTTGGCTTTCCAAACTAAGTTCCACTCCTTTATGTGACTTACTAGAATTAAAGTACCTTTGCCCCGTCTAGCTCTCCTCACTTAGTTCATTCTTTCCATGATGTGTGCGCACACCCGGGTTGTAGTGTACCTGGTCACTTGAGCCTTGTTAAATTAGATTTATTTTCTTGTTATTCATGACCCTCCCATCATCTTCATGATGGTGTGTGTAGTGGTGAATCATATAATGAGGTTTCAACCTCCATGCTTAACAATACATGACATTACATGACATTCTTTGATTGGACATAGTTTTAGGTTATATTATTACCTTATAAATATACATATAAATATATAAAACATGGCTGAATTTGTGATGATAATCAAGCCATGATTATCTGTCATAAACCTAGGTTAATATATCTAAAGTTCTAAGATACTTGGTATGATTCTAATGGGCAATTTGGGACCCATGAAACCACTTAAACATAATGTCATAAACAAGTATTTAGACTTAGGTAGTACTTTCATATACATACTTTTGATACTTTAAATTCCAAGTTCGGATCTTCCATTCCTAATCCATGAACTTACATACCTTCGTTTACCCTTGTAGGGTGACTCGATGTTCCATCCTCTACAAACAATTCTTCACGGGATTACTAAGTTTGAAGCTTGAAAAACCGTGAGTACATTTGACCATTTTTCGCTTTAACGTACTTTGGGTTGTAACATGTTAACTTACAAAATACACAAATTCACACAAACATACTTTATTCACTCAATCCTCTATACATGCTCTTTGTTATGCTTAGGTTACATGCTAGAATACATACATGCTATTTGTCATTAACTTAGCTAGCCCATCTTAACATACATGCTATAGGAATAACACGCCGCCCGTCGGGGTATTGTTAAGCTTTTTATACATAAACGGTCTCGTTCACTTTTGTGGTGAGGGATGCACATTATTCTCGTGGACACTCGGGTTTGACTTTTAGTATTGCATGCTAGTTTAACCTTGTATACAAATTTGCTGTCACACCCTAACCGATGGCGGAAAAACATCGGGGTGCAGCACTAAGCGTTCAGATTGCTCATGAGTTTCCATAACACTATGGTTTTAATAGTAATTAATTGATTTCATGCAGAAATTTGTCTAAACATTAAACACCAACCACGATCACGAAGTATCAAATACAAATCATCAACATTGTTTAAAAGATCTAAATTTACTAAGATGTGTTTCTAAGCAGCATCCTAGCATGTTTCTTGAATCCTCCGCTATTATCAACCTGCAACATGTATTAAAATACTATTAACAAAAAATGTTGGCGAGTATACAAGTTTGAGTAGCTAATAGTATAATAGTTTTAAATGTTTCAAAAACTCATATCCAGCAATAAACCCATATAATAAGTTTCACCATGCTATTAAACGCAGTCCAAGTGATAGCCCAAGTTTCCAATGCGTTCACTCCTTTCCCAAGACTCAAGGAAAGTAAAGAAATGTCTCCTCCTAACAATACCCCAAAGACTAACGGGGAGGTGCATTACCCCTATAGCGCTACCATTGTTAAGGCAGAACTACACATAAGGATTAAACGTTCACATAGCATAAAAGTCTCAAGTCTCAAGTTTCCAAGTATCAAGTTTCCATGTTTACAGCGGATAGAGTAAGTTTCAAATAGTTTCAAGTGTCAAGTGTCAAGTTTATAGAATACATGTTGCATCCCAAAAGTGTTTAAAACAAAAAGGGATCAAGTATACTCACAGTGGGTGCTAAGTATCGACACCGACTATTGGATTGAAGGGAGCGCTGGAGTTAGCCTGATTATAGTTTAACAGTATGAGCGTTGGACAGAAGATTGAATCGTGCAAAGTGTCAGACAGGTTTCCTGATCAGATGGCCATCCAGACGGATGGTCATCCAGTCGGATGACCTGTTGAATTAGATGGACCCGCATCCGATCGGATGGTCATCCGGACGAATGACCATTCGATCGAAGGGTCATTCGGTCAGTGGATGTGTTTTTCAAATTGTTTCGAACTTTTGAGGTTTTCGTTGTAGTATAAGATCAAGTCATTCGAATGAACGGTCATCCGTCTGGATGACCGTTCGGTCGGACGACTGTTTGAGTGAAACTTTAATAGTTTCAAGTTCTGATTCAAAATAGTTTAAGTGTTGAAGCCTACGGGGAAGAAGTCATTCGGTCGGATGGCCGTTCGATCGGAGGGTCGTCCGATCGGAGGGCCAATTGGCTGTTACGATTTCGTTCCTTTGAAACCTCCGTAGATTCCCAAGTTTGAGTTTAACGGAGACGACATGTTGACGTATCAAGACAATGGAAACCCTTTAAGTTTCAGCTCGTCTGATCGGATGGGAATCACCCCATTCGATTGGATGACTGTTCTTGATGGAGTTTCATGTTTGATCCGAAATTTTGCTCATCTCTCCGGTGGAAATCCATTATCGAGCCGACTAAGGAACAAGTCCTAGCCTTTTTTGGTTCTAGACTCCGCCGTGTTTGAGTAGGGAAGTTAACAAAAGTATGAGATTACCTGAAAATGTTTAGATTACGTAGAGATTTGTAGTAAATGTGTAGAAATCTATTAGATTTGAACTAAATCTTGATGGAATGACATCACACAGTCGATTATCCAAACCGCCATGATGACGTCATCCTCAAGGAGCCCATATCTTAGTGATTTCACGGTGAAAAGTATGTTTTTGATGAAGAATCAACTGAGAGAGTGGGTATGGATGTAAGTTGTACAAGAATCATGAAGAGAACTTACAAGATTTGCTTGAAAATCGAAGAAAAGTGCTTGAGAAGGTCGGAGGAGCCTGTCACATCAAGTGATGTGACAGGGGTATTTATAGTGTAGAGGGAAAAAGGAGTGCTAGGTGCGGGGTCAGATGGCGGTGCGGACGGACGGCCATCCGATCGGATGGTCATCCGGACGGATTGCCATCCGATCGGATGTCCATTCGGACAGCCGATTCGTGCGGGTTAGTTTTAGCATTGCGTTGCGTATTATTGTGTAACATCATAACATGAAAAGATGGTATAATCATAAAAGTTTCCATGTTTCAGGTCTACACAAGCTAGCTAGTCAGTTTCAAGTTTCAAAGTCACAAAGTTTCTCGTTCCATAAGTATCAAGAGTCAAGAATCAAGTATCAAGAGTCAAGAATCAATTATCAAGAGTCAAGAATCAAGTTTCAAGAGTCTAGTATCAAGTATCAAGTTTCACCAAGAATCAAGATTCACAGCGTTTAAGCATCAAAAGTCTAGTCTCAAGTATCAAAGAATCTAGATTCAAAGTATCATAAGATTTAAGTATCACATAGCTTCCCAAATGTTTCACATAGTTAAGTTTAAGATAGTATAGAGACTAGACTTTCCAAAAGTCAAAAGTTTAGAGACGCAGGGCGTTACAGTCTCCCCTCCTTTAGGAGATTTATTCCCCGAAATCTAAGAGGAAGACTGCTCAAAGAGCTGCGGATACTTGGTCTTCATTTCACTCTCGAGTTCCCAAGTGAATTCAGCGCCACGCTTGCCTTCCCATCGTACCTTAACTACGGAAATCTTGCTGCGCCTCAATCGCTTGATACCTCGGTCCATGATTTCGACCGGCTTCTCCACAAAATGTAAAGTTTCGTTTACTTGCAATTATTCAAAGGGAACCTGTAGTTCCTCATCGGCTAAACATTTCCTGAGATTAGATACATGGAATACTGGATGTACGTTGTTAAGTTCCTATGGCAGGTCGAGTTGGTACGCCACCTTACCGATCCTTTTGAGTATCGTGAAAGGACCCACATAGCGAGGAGCGAGTTTTCCCTTCTTACCAAAACGAACCACCCCTTTCCAGGGAGATACCTTGAGTAGTACTCGATCTCCAACATCAAATTCCAGAGGCTTACGCCTTTTATCAGAATAACTTTTTTGTCTGCTCCTAACCTTGATCAAGTTATCACGGATCTGAAGAATCTTATCCGTCGTCTCTTGAATGATCTCAGGGCCAGTAAGTTGCTTATCACCAATCTCATGCCAACTGAGAGGAGATCGGCACTTGCGACCATATAAAGCTTGGAAAGGAGCCATCTGAATACTGGAATGATAGTTGTTGTTGTACGAGAACTCGATCAATGGAAAATGTACATCCCAATTACCACCAAAGTCGATGACACAAGAACTGAGCATATCCTCTAGGGTTTGTATAGTGCGTTCAGTCTGTCCATCCGTTTGAGGATGAAAGGCTGTACTAAGATTCAAAATGGAACCCATAGCGGACTGGAAAGTTTGCCAAAGACGTGAAGTGAATCGACCATCACGGTTGGAGATAATGTCAATGGGTATGCCATGAGGACATATGATTTCATAGGTGTAGATTCGGGCAAGTTTCTCCACTTTAAAAACTTCATGAATCGGAAGAAATTGGGCTGATTTGGTCAAACGATCAATGATAACCCATATACTATCAAGTCCATAGCGATACTATCCCATTTCTAAATAGGTATTTCAGGTTGTTCAAGAAGACCTGAAGGACGTTGATGTTCAGCTTTCACCTTTGAACAAGTGAGGCACGTAGGCAGCGATATCTTTCTTCATGCTAGGCCACCAATAAGCCATATGCAAGTCATGGTACATCTTATCAGCACCAAGATGAATAGAGTATAGAGATTTGTGGGCCTCATTCATTATGAGCTCATGGAGGTTATCGCGATCCAGCACCCAGATGCGATTGAGGTAGTATTGAAGTCCATCAGACTTCGTTTCAAGTTGATCTATTGTAGCGCCTCGTATTTCCACTTCTAGGCTTCCTTCGTTTGCTGACAAGTATTGAGCTTCACAGATACATGTATGAAGACTACTAGTGATATGAGAATAGAGGATGCTACTAACATTAATCTTACGACTAAGAGCATCGGCCACGACATTCGCCTTGCCAGTTCCTTTTGATTAAAGATGTGCTGCAGGCTCTTATGGTTAGTGAAAACCACACACTTAGTACCATATAGGTAGTGTCGCCAGATCTTTAACGCAAAAACAATTGCGCCAAGCTCAAGGTCGTGGGTAGTATAGTTTTTCTCATGTATTTTGAGTTGGCGAGAGGCATAAGCGATAACTTTGTCTGGTTGCATGAGCACACAGCCCTAGTCACGGTTCGAGGCATCATAATATACCACAAAATCAACATTCCCATCAGGGAGAGCGAGGACAGGAGCATTACAGAGAAGATTCTTAAGAGTCTGGAAAGATTCCTCTTGTTCGGGACCCCAAGCAAAAGGTTTCTCTTTCTGGGTCAAAGAAGTGAGAGGGACGGTGATCTTTGAAAAGTCCGAGATGAATCGGCGGTAATAACCCGCCAATCCCAAGAAGGAGAGAATTTCAGATGCAGATTTAGGCGTACTCCAGTTCTTTACAGCCTTGATTTTAGAAGGGTCAACATGAATTCCTTGTTTACTAACAACGTGCCCTAGAAATTGTACTTCATTGATCCAAAACTCACACTTAGAAAATTTAGCGTACAAGCGTTCACCACGTAATAGTTCTAGCATAAAACGTAGATGACGTTCATGATCAACTCTAGTTTTAGAATAAATAAGTATGTCATCAACAAAGACTATCACAAAACGATCTAGATAAGGTTTACAAACACGATTCATAAGATCTATGAACACAGCGGGTGAGTTGGTCAAACCAAAGGGCATGACCACGAACTCGTAGTGTCCATAACGAGTACGAAATGCGGTTTTGGGGACATCTTCTTCGAGAACACAGAGTTGATGATAGCCAGATCGAAGGTCGACTTTAGAAAAGCATAACGCGCCTTGTAGTTGGTCAAACAGATCATCGATACAAGGAAGAGGGTAACAATTCTTAATGGTGAGTTTATTAAGTTCACGGTAGTCGACACACATACAAAACGAACCATCTTTCTTCTTGACGAATAACACAGGAGCACCCCACGGAGAGGTACTTGGACGTATAAAGCCTTTGTCGAGTAGTTCATGCAGTTGACTAGATAATTCTTGCATCTCAGAAGGTGCAAGTCGGTAAGGAGCCTTGGCGACAGGATTCGAGCCAGGTATGAGATCAATACGAAAATCAACGGATCGAGGAGGAGGGAGACCACGTAGATCTTCAGGGAAGACTTCAGGGAAGTCGCACACTACTGGAACATCGCTTATGTTCTTCCCCTGCCCTTTTGTTCCACTACGTGGGCCAAGAAGGCAAAGTACGGCTTACATAAGCATCTATTCGCCTGAGTATCAGCTTCAGTCCTCTAGAAGGCCGGTCTCCATAAACGTGTAAAGTTTCACCGGACGGAAGAGGTAGACGAACGTATTTCTCGGGATAAGCGATCTCGGCATGGTTCTTAGGCAACCAATCCATGCCGACTATGAAGTCAAAACTACCCAATTGCATGGGTATGAGATCAATAGTAAATACGTGGTCGTGAAGAGTCAAGGAACAACCACTGAGAATAGAAATCAACTAGAATGAACTTACCATTGGCAATCTCGACAGAGAACGACTTAGGTAGTTTCGAGCGTGCACGATTTAACAAAGATTCAAATTCTACGGACACAAAGCTTCTATCGGCACCAATATCAAATAGTATCGAAGCGTAAAGATTATTGACGAGAAATGTACCATTAACGACGTCATTGTCATTACGAGCCTGATTAGCATTGAGGTTGAACGCTCGTCCCCGAGCGGCTGCTGCTGCTCCTGGTTCAGCTGAGGGCACTGGTTGCGGAGATGAGTAGTGTCCTCACACTTGTAGCATGCACGAACGTTGTTGACTGGTCTGGGGTTCTGCAAGGGAGCTGGGAGAGCTGGTAGAGCTGCCTGAGCTGGCGGTGCTTGTTGGGCCTGATTGACTTGACGACAGTAGGGAGTTGTGTGACCATAAAGGTTACAGTTGGTACACAACTGGCAAACGGAGGTTACAGCATGGTGATAGTTACAAGTCGCACACTTGGGATGCACTCAAGTGTACGGCTTCTTGTTGTTCTCCGGAGCAGGAGGATTAGCAGCAACAGCAGGAACAATAGCATTGCCTGCCAGGTTTGCATTCACAGCAGGGACAATGGCGTTACAGCCAGAACCCTGAGATTTTCGTTTCTTGTTTCCGTTGCCACTGGGCTGCTGGGTAACTTGGTTTGCTGATTTCAAGGGAGCGGAGTTTCCAAACTGTTTATCACGTACATGGTTGTTGTTCAGACTTGCTGCTAGACGATAAACTTCTTCAATAGTCTCGAGCCAAGCTGCTTCAATCGAATCTCGCATGGCAGGAGGTAACCCATTGATGTACTTGGTTATCATGCGCTTCGGAGTAGAAACCAAGTGAGGCACGATTAAGCTGAGTTGTTTAAAATGGGTAGTGTAAGCCAAATTGTCATCTCCAACCTGCTTGAGGTGCCAGAACTCTTCCTCAAGCTTTAGCTGTTCATGGGGAGGGCAGAATTCGAGCATCATCAATTCTCGTAGCTCGGGCCATGGGAGAGCGTAGGCCTCCTCATTGGAGCGGATGTTTCTCTCGTTAGACCACCACTCTAGAGCTCTTCCTTGAAACATGCCAGTTGCACTCCTAGTCTTTAAGTGTTCTGGGCACTCACTGTTACCTCGATGTTGTCGAACCACTCCAGCATAGTAGTCACCCATCGTTACCCGTGAAAGGCTTAGGGTTGCAAGAGACAAAGTGTTTGTAGTTGAACTTCGTAGGCTTTACTTTTTTTTGTCTTAGAGTCAACAGATGAGGGTGGAGTGTTTGATCAATGAATCTTAGTGACGATCTAAGGCACGATGCGAGCGATCTGATCGGCCATGAAAGACATCATCTTCTTCTGAGAGTTGGCCCTGGATCTTTTGAGAGAATCAGAGAGTTTACGGGAAGACATCTAAAGATCCAAGAAAAGGATCGTATAAGTCTAGATCATAAAGTATATAGTTTCACACACGGTTGTATAAAGACTCAAGTTTCAAGCGTCACAAAACGTTCAACAAGTTTCACAAAGATTCAACATTCTCATCGCAAGTCCGCAAACCCACGACCTTTGCATGGCACGTGGTACGAAAGTTCGGTAACATGTCAGAAACACTTATATATAGGAAGTACCAGCGGCGTATCCACCATGTTTCGGGCATGTCACATCCGTTTCGTCGTCGGTGTCATGTTACGTGTCGCGTTTTGCCAACCATAACAGTACACTTCATCATTCTCATGTGCTTCCACCAGTTACATACACATAGGTCAAGCAATAGTTTCACATAACTCAACGTTCAACATTCTCCTCATCGGTCCGCAAAACACTAAATTTCGCATTGCACGTGGTACGAAAGTTGGTAACATGTTGGAAACACTTATATATAGGAAGTACCAGCGGCGTATCCACCATGTTTCGTTCATGCTACTCCTGTCTCGTCATTCGGTGCCATGTTACGTATAGTGTTTTGCTACCCATAACAACACATTCCACATAGATTAAACAAGTAGTTTCATATAGCATCGCGTTCAATCATGTTTCCCATAGTCTAATCAAGATTCCACGTAGTTTATCACAACGAACAAAGCCTCAATAATTTAGTTCGATCCTGAGAGATTATGATTATTGTTTTAGATTGCGGAGATACGCGCAATTTGTGTAAAAGTCTCGAAACGAACAAAGAGTCAAGTCTAAAACCACAAGTAAAATCGAGATAATCATAGAAGATAGGCTTATAAAATTTAGGATTGTTCTGGGTAGATGAACGTTGACTAACCAAAGTGAATCGAACCCCTCTCAAATAGAGGCAACGTGTCTTGACTTACTTAGACAAACACGTCATCGATGTTAGGCCTACGATATTTGTCCTTTTGGTCATTTCACGTTCCTAATTGATTGGGAATTTCGAGACTTTGGCGAGACAGAAAAATCAAAGAGTGTGACTCGTTATCAAGGTGTGAGTTTCACCTCTAACTTGACAACTTTGTACCCTAATAGCGTCGGTAGTTATCAAAATATAAGACCTGCTAGAATAGAATATAATATGGAGATCTCCCATCAAGGTTCGGATGTCACTCCTGATTTGGGGTAAATCTTGTGCAACATACAAACACTGCATAGTAGCGTTTCCAAAGTATCCTAGTGTATATTGTGTCAGCCTTAGGAAGGGCAAGTAAGTTTATTAGGAAATGTGTTGCTAGGAAGCAAGTACAGTAGAATGCATAAGTCTTAAACAACAGATAAGAGTCAAGATCCCTAGAACTATAAACTAGGCAAAGCATTCCTACTTTCCCTAATTCCCTATAGTTATGGCTCTGATACCAATCTGTCACACCCCAACCGATGGCGGAAACATCGGGGCGCGGCACTAAGCGTTCAGATTGCTCATGAGTTTCCATAACACTATGGTTTCAATAGTAATTAATTGATTTCATGCAGAAATTTGTCTAAACATTAAGCACCAACCATGATCACGAAGTATCAAATACAAATCATCAACATTGTTTAAAAGATCAAAATTTACTAAGATGTGTTTCTAAGCAGCATCCTAGCATGTTTCTTGAATCCTCCGTTACTATCAACCTACAACATGTATTAAGTGATAGCCCAAGTTTCCAATGCGTTCACCGCTTTCCCAAGACTCAAGGAAAGCAAAGAAATGTATCCTCCTAACAATACCCCATAGAATAACGGGGAGGTGCATTACCCCTATAGCGCTACCATTGTTAAGCCGGAACTACACACAAGGATTAAGGGTTCACATAGTATAAAAGTCTCAAGTCTCAAGTTTCCAAGTATCAAGTTTCCATGTTTACAACGGATAGAGTAAGTTTCAAATAGTTTCAAGTGTCAAGTGTCAAGTTTATAGAATACATGTTGCATCCCAAAAGTGTTTAAAACAAAAAGGGATTGAGTATACTCACAGTGGGTGCTAAGTATCGACATCGACTATTGGATTGAAGGGAGCGCTGGAGTTCGCCTGATTATAGTTTAACAGTATGAGCGTTAGACAGAAGAATGAATCGTGCAAAGTGTCGGACAGGTGTCCTGATCGGATGGCCATCCGGACGGATGGTCATCCGGTTGGATGACCTGTTGGATTAGATGGACCCCCATCCAATCGGATGGTCATCCAGATGAATGACCATTCGATCGATGGGTCATTCGGTCAGTAGATGTGTTTTGCAAATTGTTTCGAACTTTTGAGGTTTTCATTGTAGTATAGGATCAAGTCATTCGAACGAATGGTCATCCGTCTGGATGACCGTTCGGTCGGACGACTGTTTGAGTGAAAGTTTAATAGTTTCAAGTTCTGATTCAAAATAGTTTAAGTGTTGAAGGCTACGGGGAAGAAGTCATTCGGTGATCGGAGGGTTGTCCGATCGGAGGGCCATTCGGCTGTTACAATTTCGTTGCTTTGAAACCTTCGTAGATTCCCAAGTTTGAGTTTAACGGAGACGACATGTTGACGTATCAAGACAATAGAAACCCATTAAGTTTCAGCTCGTCTGATCGGATGGGAATCACCCCATTCGATCGGATAACTGTTCTTGACGGAGTTTCATGTTTGATCCGAAATTTGGTCATCTCTCAAGTGGAAATCCATTATCGAGCCGACTCCAGACTAAGGAACAAGTCCTAGTCCTGTTTTGGTTATAGATTCCGCCGTGTTTGAGTAGGAAAGTTAACAGAAGTATGAGATAACCCGAAAATGTTTAGATTACGTAGAGATTTGTAGTAAACGTGTAGAAATCTCTTAGATCTGAACTAAATCTTGATGGAATGACGTCACACAGTCGATTATGCAAACCGCCATGATGACGTCATCCTCAAGGAGCCTATATCTTAGTGATTTCATGGTGAAAAGTATGATTTTGATGAAGAATCAAGTGAGAGAGTGGGTATGGATGTAAGTTGTACAAGAATCATGAAGAGAACTTACAAGATTTGCTTTAAATTCGAAGAAAAGTGCTTGAGAAGGCCGGAGAGCGAGCTGGTCGGAGGAGCCTGTCACATCAAGTGATGTGACAGGGAAAAAGGCGTGCTAGGTACGGGGTCGGATGGCGGTCCGGACGGATGCTTATCCGGACTGATTGCCATCTGATCGGATGTCCATTCGGACAGCTGATTCGCGCGGGTTAGTTTTAGCGTTGCGTTGCGTATTATTGTGTAACATTATCACATGGCAAGATGGTATAATCACAAAAGTTTCCATGTTTCAAGTGTACACGAGCTAGCTAGTTAGTGTCAAGTTTCAAGTTTCAAAGTCTCAAAGTTTCTTGTTCCATAAGTATCAAGAGTCAAGAATCAAGTATCAAGAGTCAAGAATCAAGTTTCAAGAGTCTAGTATCAAGTTTCACCAAGAATCAAGATTCATAGCGTTTAAGCATCAAGAGTCAAGTCTCAAGTATCAAAGAATCTAGATTCAAAGTATCATAAGATTTAAGTATCACATAACTTCCCAAATGTTTCACATAGTTAAGTTTAAGATAGTATAGGGACTAGACTTGCCAAAAGTCAAAAGTTTAGAGACACAGGGCGTTGCATTTGCCATGTTGGATTTGAGTAATTCTTTTATACTTATGCGATGTATTTAAAAACTTGTGTACTCGCCAATGCTTTTGCGTTGAACTCTATATTGTTAACATGTTACAGGTTGATGATGATGATGCTCATGCGAATCTAGTAGGGACGACCTAGAAACACTAGATTTGATTATGTTAGACTTGTTGTATTTTTGTCTTTTCTATGTTGTATTTGAATTTCCTTTGATGTACTTGATAATTTGTTGTTATGAATGAAAATGGTTTTGAATTTAATTATTGTCACATAATGTTATGAAGTCTTTGAGCAATCTTGTTCGTCTCACTCCGATGTTTCCGCCATCGGTTGGAGTGTGACACTAACCCTAGAACACCATCATCCTACCACCATGAACCACCAACCCACCACCAATTCCTAAATTCTAGTGGCAATGAAGACCCCACCACCCCAACAGCTAAGATTCAACCTAAACCAAATCAATAGATCACACACTACACATTCAATTATTCAAACACCCTCATATAAATACCCCCACAATACCTCTACATGTCAAAACTAGCAAAACAAATTTAATTGCTTATAATACGCTGATTAACGGGTACAGTTTTACCTACATGACCATGGTTAAAGGGTATGTGATAGCTAACAGGGTAGATAGCGGGATGAAATTGCTTGAAGATATGAAAAGGAAAACTTTTGGGAGGAATGGATGTTAATTTGTGTCTCAGTCTACTGAAAGAGGATTATGATGTTGAGAAAATGTCTAAAACCCAGAGAAATGTATTGCAGGAGGTGGAAGATTATGTAGAGAGGGTGGACCTTTTGGCGATGCGTGATGCTGCGCGTGAGCTGACTGAATTGGGAGAAAGAGGGATAGAGAGAAAGAGGGAGAGAGATGGCTGAGAGAAGAGACAGGTTTATGGTCTTTTAGAGTTTTGGAATTGGAGAAGATGATTGAATTGGGAAAGATGATGTTATATATAAGTCAATTTTTTGGTTTTATTTATTAATGAACAGTTTAGATAAAAACATGAAATTACCAGAATACCCTTAAGTGGATAGATAACTGAAAATTTTAACTTGGTTAGTGCTAAAGGGCAAAAGATGTAATGCATTTTTCAAATAAAGGATTGTGACTGTAATTATTAAAGTTAAAAACTATCAATTGCAACCCGCTACAAACATAAAGGACGAAAAGTGTAATTTACCCATATATATCTATATGGGAGGGTTCAATGGGGAATATTAAAAAAGTGAGAAACCAACCATTTAATATGTTAAAATTCAATTAAAAAAGACAATTCGGAGCTTTTACATATGTAGAAACCTTTTTATTAAGAAATTCAAAAATTTAAAAATATAAAAAATTCTTTAAAAACAGTAAAAAGTTATAAAAGTTATTTTTTTTATTGGAATAGCTTCTACACATCTTTATATGAAAAGGCTCCGAAAATAATTTTGAAAAAAAATATTGTTAGCATTTTAAATTAATTTTGTAAGATATATTTAACACAGTTCCCCGGTTTCCAACACTATATATGGGGTAGAGTTATTGTAAAAAGGGTGTGTTTTGTGAGAAGTGTAAGAAATAATCTACACCCTTTGATCTATAATCTAATGGTTGAGATTATATTGGAAAAATTGTAAATAGTATTTACCATTAAAATAATTAATTTTCTATATTAAGGGTATAAAGGTAAATTTAATATTTTTAAATTAAAAAACTCACATGCAATGTACATGCAAGTTCCCCCGCCTTTTTTAAACGTCATTAACTTTTTATACGTAACCTTTTTAAAAAACAAATTATACCATAATAACGAGTATTTTTTTATCTTTAATATGAGTATCATATTGCTATACTAATATAGAGAAAAAAATTACGTTTCGCTCGGATGTTTTAGTCCATGGTGTTTTGTCTATGTTGTTTTACTTGTATAGTGATTCAAGGCGTTGTGTTTTACAGTAAAACACCATGAACGCATATAAGACACCAAAGCATTGCAAATACGATTGAATTCAGCAAACTACTTACAGTAAAACACCATGAACGTATATAAGACACCATAACATTGCAAATACCATTGAATTCAGCAAACTACTTACAGTAAAACACCATGAACGTATAAAAGACACCATAACATTGTAAATACTATTGAATTCAGCAAACTACCAATATCTTATGCGCAAACACTATGAAACTAAAATAAAACACCATAGAAAACAAGACACTATACAAGTATACAAAAACACAATTCCAATAGCAATTAGAAAATATCATTATATTCAACAAGCTATCTTTTTCCTTTTACAAGACACCATAACCTATTTTGAATTTCTAAAATAAAACACAATAGAAAACAAGATTGAAAGATTGAATATAAATGGCATTTGCAATGTTATAGTGTCTTATATACGTTCATAGTGTTTTATTGTAAAACATAACGCCTTGAATCACTATACAATTAAAAAAACCTAGACAAAACACCATGGACCAAAACATTAGATCGAAACGTAATTTTTTTCTCTATATAAGTATAGCACTATGGTACGCATATTAAAGATAAAAAACACTCGTTATTATGGCGTAATTTGTTTTTATAAAAAAAGTTACGTATAAAAAGTTATTGACGTTTAAAAAGAGGGGGGACTTGCGTGTGCATTGCATGTGGGTTTTTGAATGTTATCTTTAATTAGGTTTTTTATTAAATTACTTAATTGCCCTTATTCTTATAAATTAAATAATGACATGTGTCCTCTTCATGTTCTTTCTTATCCTTCTCATAAATTTCATCTTTTTTTACAGGATCCTAAACCTATATATATATATGTGTGTGTGTGTGTGTATATAGTGTAAAATACAATAGTGTGTTGCGTACGCAAGCAAGAGATTGAGATACATGTCATTCCTTGTATTTTATAACGTGTGTGATTATGTATATAACATGTGTAATACGGGTTTGGAAACCCATGCGTAATTTTAAGTTTAACAAGTGTAATTTTCATGTTGGGTGGCTGATGGAGAGTGTGAAACACGAGCCATAAGTGTATTATCTTGTGTGAATTAATGTGTTTTATGTGAATATACGCTTCGAATGTGATAACTACAAGCTTTTGTGGTTCTACAGGTCAATCGTGTAATTCGGTTAAATTAAAGTGCGTGGAATCGAAAGAAATGAGAAGGAATGATGTCTAGGGGCCGTTTGGTCATTATTGGAAAGTTAAAATTATGAAAAAAAGGGGTTTGGAAGTTCCACCGTAGGCTACGGTGTGATGACCGTAACCTACGGCCATGTTTCACAAGCAACAAAAGGAACAGAAGCTTGAAAACATAGCCTACGGTTCGTGTAGCGTAGGTTACGACAGAATGTACAAAACAACATGCAAACTTATGTTGAGGGTATTTAAATGGTTTTGAAAAAACCCTAAAGAGGGACACACACACGTGCAGCATAAGGGGGGGGGGGATAATTGTTATGATTTTTTAATAACCTCAAAAAAATTAA
Organism: Helianthus tuberosus; assembly: GCA_030545235.1. Lineage (NCBI taxonomy): Eukaryota > Viridiplantae > Streptophyta > Magnoliopsida > Asterales > Asteraceae > Helianthus > Helianthus tuberosus. Next base: position 60,172,469 of record CM060375.1, read on the forward strand.
TCATCATCACAACACAAAAGGAGATTGGCGCTAACATGGGTGGGATTGGAGTTTTCAACATCAGCAGTATTTTTAGACTTTTGAAAGGCACGCAGACATCACGTGAGGCTTTGTTTTAAAAACGAAAATCACATCATCATTAGGAGGAGACATTCACATCTTTGGCGGCGCACCTTGGACTTCTTGGACGACATTATAGGCAGACAACATCATCATCATTCACATCGAACAGATTTTAGGATCAAGATTCAAGTTTGAGTTTTATTAATTTGATCATCAATTTTTTTCTATATTATATTAAGAGGATGATGATTTTAATTATTACTCAAGCGCGTGAAGATCATACAACCAAGATGAGTGGCTAGTCTTTTTAGTGGTTTCCTCCGGATAGAGGATTCTTGTAAGTAAATGGTTGATTTATGTGTTTAAATTTATTCGTAAACACGGTGATCTAAGCACTCGATGCTTTTCACCATTTGATTTGTTTGACTGGTTGTAATGATAGATGTTATTTAAACTTTGGTTCTGATTCATTCAATTCCCGAGAGTTCTAGTAATTGGGATATATTTGATAGGGATTAGGGTTGGTAGTTTCAGTTGATTGCTTATATGATAACCTTCCATTGTTTTGCAATCGAAGTAAGTAGTCTTTAGGTAATCACAACTTGTTAATCAAATTAAACAGTCATGTCTATGTGATTGTCACGATTAAACACGTAATTAACGTTCGTTTTGAATCCAAAATCCAGAGGAACCATTGTTTCCTCCAACTGTTTACAAACTCATTTTCTTAGTAATTTTTAGTTAATCAAACAACCAAACAAATTGATTTTATATTTTTGCAATTAGTCAGTCAATACTTAATTCATAGCGCTTTCCACCAGACTCCCCTAGATTGATACCCTGCTTACCCTAGCTACCTTGGTTAATTAGTTTTTTGCATAACCCGTTCGACAGTCATCAAAATGGCGCTGTTTCCGGGGAGGCGTGCAAAAAGTGTTTAGTGTTAAGCTTTAGTAAAAATCGATAAAAAAAATCCAAAAATAGTGTCATTTTTTTTTGTTTTGTTCAGAATTACGTGAGATTTTTCTTGTTTGTGTTGTGCAGGTGATCTCATACGTGTATGCATCATACTCGAATGTCTGGGAAGTCTTCTCCTGTAGTTTACGATCCGGAAATCGAGAGAACCATTAGGCACACCCGAGTTGTGCAGCGAGAAAAAAATAGTGCAAGCTCCAACTTCGAATCTCAAAACAATGGAGAATTCAAGCAATATTGAGAAGCAACCCGAAACTTCACCTTTACAAACCAATTCACACCGACTCCTACACAACCATCACCCAACACCACCATACCAGCTCAACCATCACAAACAACTTAACCAACGTCCTTTCACTACCCAACATTCACCCAAACCTCTAACATCCAACATTCCTCACCATATGTGAGGATTGTTGCTGATCATAGCATTGCCCCACCTAATCAAACACAACCCGTTAACTCATCCACTCCAATTCCTTTACCGACAAAACCCTCCCATTACCAACCAGCTCAGCATCAACAGTTCTCTTTCAGAACTTCAATATTTGATCAGCGGAATAGTTCAGGGGAATTTGGGGATAGTTACGATGAGTATGATAGTTATGGTAATCAAGGTGAGTGGCAAGAAATGCATTTGGGTAATTACCAAGGAAATATGAGTTCAAGAGTACTAGAACGAGGAAACTCAGGCACGTTTGGGTATCAACGGCAGTTTCAACAACCAGTTCTGGGAAGGCCTTTAGACATACCATTGCCGCCACCGGTGCAACAAATGCCAGTTCAACAGAGGCCACTTCCATGGAATTTGGCTCCACCAGTCAACCTTCCTGAAGGTATCCCTCAGATATACGACCGCGAACCGGTGCGGGGTGTCGAAAGCAACTTCAAGCCCGTAATTACTAAAAAACCATCATCGGTTGTGATTCCTCAATTACTAGGAGGTCACTCATTTGAGGTACGAGCACAGTCGATCTCTAGCTTACCCAAATACCATGGTCTGGCACATGAAGAACCGTATCTGCATATCTCCGCGTATGATGCGTTGTGTAATACTATCGGGGTTTAGGCATTCACACCGGATGATGTGAAATTGGTTCTTTTCAAATTCACACTCGAGGATAAGGCATAACAATGGTTTCACTCTTTTCCATCTGCTTCGATTTTTACATGGCCCGATACACATCAGCTCTTCCTGGATGAATTTTACATGCCTAAACGAACCAATAATGCTAGGAAAGGTATTCGGAATTTCCAACAGCAATCCGGTGAGTATTTTCATGAAGCGTTCAACCGGTTCAAAATGATGCTCAAGAACTGCCCACATCATGGTATACAATTGTGGGAATTGCTAAATGCCTTTCACGAGGGGTTAACGAAAGAGGATGCTAGAGATCTTAGTTCAATATCGAATGACACTTTTAGTATGAGTTACGAGAATGTCAATTGGGATTATTTAGAGAAAATGTATTTGGATTGTTTCGTGCATTTGCATAAAGTATAAAGTGTTGTGATTTTGATAAGGTTAACATATTGCACCCAAAAAGTGTTAAAATAAAAATGGATCAAGTGTGCTTACGGTTTTGCAAGCTTCCACTTGTTATTCCATGAAGGGTTGTTGGTTTGGGGGTAGAACATCGAGTCCTTCTACACGAGGAAACATAGGTGTGTGAGTAATTCGGATGATGACGGAGGATTTAAATTCGAAATTTAAAGTTTGACAAAATTAAGTATATGAGAAAATAATCATCTAGACTTAATACTCGTTTTTGACAGTATGAAACCCATAGGGGTTAGAATGATTTCATGGGTTAAAATACCCATTATAATCGTAACGAGATTTAAGTACTTAGACGATTAACTTAGTACCATGACGAATAATCACTTGATTATCATCAAGGGTTCGGTTTATATGTTTTATATATTCTATATAGTATTTAGTATAAGTTTAGTCCAATATGTATTACAAGAATCTCATACAAGTCATGCAAGGAGGTAGGAGGATAACCTTCCATTTAAGACCTCTTTCGTAGATTTCACCAATGCACAAGTTGTTACAAGAACAACAAGGATGGTCATCAATACAATAAGGAATAAAAATTAAATGAACTAACTATTCAAAGGACAAATAATCAAGTGAGGTGGTGGATTGAAGGTAGGAAGCAAAGGCACCCAAATAATCACACGCATCCTACATAAGTCTTGTTTCAAGAACAAGCTTGGTGGATACAACACTTTTGGTTTAAAACCCTTACAAAACAGAAAGTTTAGAGTGTTAAAACACCTCCGATTTGTATGTAACAACCTTGTTTTTAAGCTTACTAATCATAGTCTTGATTAGTAGCATAAGGACATAGGTTTGTATGAATAACACATAAGTTTAAGAAAGTTTTATAAGGTTTTTATTTAAAACAAGAAGTTCTTACACTTTTAACCTCGATGTGGTGATGTTCCATCTTTGTTTTTCCATGGAAAACCTATGGAAACACTCCTAGAGGTGTTCCAAGTGTTAAGAAGCAAGAAGAAGTGAAGAAGATGGAAGATAGGCGAGTTTAAACTCGCTTTTGTAAACTGCCTTGAATCTGACTTTTGCTAGTGATTTGCAACTGATTTAGAGTGTTTAGAGAGTGAGAATGAAGTGTTTGCAAAGTGGAAGAAGTGTGGATTTGATGTGTGTTATATAGGTGAGGTTAGGGTTGAGTTAGGTGGTCATTAATTGCAAGAAACACAACAATTAACACAACATTGGCCAATGAACCAACATTCTGATGGATTAAGGGTGTGGTGTGAGGCGACAGCAATCATCCATCCCCTTCGCGCGACGCGACGGGTTGTTTTTCTGGGTTAAAGTTTTAATTTTGGCACTTTTGGTCCCTTATGTTTAACTAAGTTAGGTTTTGTTGTGTTTTAAGCATATTATAGGGGTGTATTATGTAATTACAACATAAGAACACGTATGAACAAGTATGATTGAGTATATGAATCAAGAATAAGTATCGTATAAGTCCACATTATGCGTAGAAAGCGTATAATTCATGTATGTCACGTATTTGCAAGTATACCACACAATTTCAAGGATTGCGAATAAAGTATCAAGCGTATTATGAATTCAAATGTACGAACAAGTATGAATATAAAGCATGAATTGTACGAAATAACTAATTTTATTTATGATCCAAGTCTTGGATTTTACAAAGATATAACGAAAATACGAAATACAAGAATACAAGATTCCAAAAATGGAAATACAAGACGAGCTTTCTAATTAAGGAAAGTACGAAAAAGCAGGGCGTTACAGGTAAATCCTGTTTCTAAATTTAAATGTTATGATATTGATTTGTCTGTTTCTCAGGTTATTACAGGATTAAGTGAAGCGGCTGCAGAAGGAAACAGAGTTAATTTGGGGGAACCGGTTGTTCCAATCAGAGTTGGCAAGTTCAAAATCCACAAGGCATTGCTGGATTATGAAGGGAGAATAAGCGTATTACCCGGTAGCTTGTATGGCCAGTATGATTTTGGTCCGCTACAAGCGTGTGATTGCATGGCAATGTTCGCAGATGCAAGTTTGAAACAACCCCGGGGGGTTGTGAAGGATGTGGTCATCCAATTGGGCGAGTTCTACTACTTGGTGGATTTCATGGTGATTGACTATGCACCATCGAACACATACGAGCAGCCACAGGTGGTTTTGGGCCGCCCATTCTTGTATACAGCGAACGCCCAAATTGATTGCAAAAACAGAATGGTCACCATGAGCTACAAGAATCGTAAGTTGTATTTTAATGTGTTTTTAAAAACTATTTCTTATGATCTTGTTACTGATTCTTGCCACACATTTGCTACTAATGAATATGTTTCAAGTGTGACCAAAGACAAGTTAGAGGCAAGTGGTGTTGAGGGTCACAGGTCAATAAGCGAGACGAGTGGGAATCAGATGAAGAAGGCAATGGTGAGAAGGTTAATGAATGAAGGGAAACCACCTGATGGTGGATTTGGATGGGGTAATGTAGCTGACTTTGACCCCAACCAGAGCGAAGCTATGACCCTCCCTAAAAACTGGTTAGAGATGTATGGAGAGAAATGGGAGGGTAAGCGTTCATCTAAACCACCCTGAGCACATCAGGAACGGCCTGGCTGAAGACCTTTAAACTTAGCGTTCTTGGGAGGCAGCCCGAGGATGTAGAGTATTGTACTTTGGTTTGGTCTCGTTTTGGTGTGTTTGTGTTTTGACAGGTTTCTACGTTCCATCTTCATGGATGTAATGAATCAAGTGTGGGGATGTTTGACAACATCCCCGGTGAGATCTCAAATAATCTGTGAGGGGCTTATGTTCCAGTTAGATCGCAACAACCACTCCACTACAAACACTCATTTATTTTCTGATCAGGTGCATATGTTTCTCTATCTTGCACTTTATTTGTTTTTGTGTATTTGGTGGTGTGAATTTCTGTGTCGGGAATGGTGTTATCTGTTGAGTCGATTAGGTCGTTAGTCGTTCATGTGTTGTAGGTGGTATATCTCGATTATAAATTGCACTATACATTGGGGACAATATATCCCAAGGGGATGCGGGAACTCGAGATAGGGTTGGTAAGTTGACGAGTTCAAATGCTTGAATGGATTGAAAATTGGTAGAAATTGAAAAAATTGAAAAATTTTGTTTTCTCAAGTATGCTTGAACTTCATGAAAACCAACATTTTCAATTGCTAAAGAGTTCCTACTGATATTAAACTAACTTAGATCCCTAGTCATGGTTGTCCCTTTAAGTTTCATGAGAGTATTTCTGACAAGTTTTAGAGAATAGTTGAGAAGAGATGCCTAACTAGGGGTAACATGCTTTAGGAATTACACATGCTATATGTCGGTAACCAATATTCCTTTTGTGCGGTGAGATATTTGAGCCTACTTAGTTGTTAATTGAATTGCTATAAATGTTCATTTGTTGAGTGTAGGCCATATGTTGCTTTGTGTTAGAACCTGTGTGGTTTGATACATGTTGAGACTATGGTTTAGCGTATGCACATAGATGATAAAGGCATTAAGATCCATTCATTGTTCTATATGTTGATTGTTGATTTCATCCACCTTAGTTAACCATGTTGAGCCTTATACCTTTCATTTGTTACACCTCATGTGACTCGTTTGAATTACCAACCATGAATAACAAGTATATTTAGTAGTGTTTAATAACTAAAAAAAGAGAAAAAAGGAGAAAGACAAAAGACAAAAAAGGAAAAACAAAATATTACTATGTTTATGTTATATGAATGGGTCGAAAATAACCCAAAGTGTTAGTAGTTTATTGTGAATAAAGTTGTCATGGTTTGGTATGTTCATTGTGTAGCCATATAAACATAAAAATCCAAAAATATTTCCTTACCTTTACCCTTAACCCAAAACCCAAAAGTCCTTTTGATATGTGTTACGTTACTTGATACAGTGAAGGTGTGATTGCTATACAAGCTTAAGATTGCACGGTAACATATTTGGTTTTGAGCGAAATATAGACTAGCACATTACACGCTAGTCTTGATAAAGCCGAGAGGAGTGATCATTGTGAGGGGCGTGTGGCATGTGTGTAGTATCATAAGCATGTTACTTTAAGTTAGGCATGTTTTAAATTGTTTCAAATGTGTATCACTTACTTGTCAGAGTGTCAATCTCGATTGTGTCACTCTATGGGACGGGTATGACTTAGGACCTTAAATTGCTAATTCGGTAAGGGATTTAATGGTGATTTGTTAATAAGGTGAGTAATGTTCGTGATGGTTGCTTGAGGACAATCAAGGTTAAGTGTGGGGATGTGATGGAGAGTGTGAAACACGAGACTTAAGTGTGTTATCTTGTGTGAATTAACGTGTTTTATGTGATTATATGTTTCGAATGTGATAACTACGAGCTTTTGTGGTTCTACAGGTTAATCGTGTAATTCGGTGAAATTAAAGTGCGTGGAATCGAAAGAAACGAGAAGGAATGAAGTCTAGGGGTCGTTTGGTCATTATTGGAGAGTTGAAATTATGAAAAAAAGGGGTTTAGAAGTTCCGCCGTAGGCTACGGTGTGATGACCGTAACCTACGGCCATGTTTCACAAGCAAGAAAAAGAACAGAAGCTTGAAACCGTAGCCTACAGTTTGTGTAGCGTAGGTTACGACAGAATGTACAAAACAACATACAAACTTATGTTAAGGTTATTTAAATGGTTTTGAAAAACCCTAAAGAGGGACACACGCACATGCAGCATAGGGGGATAATTATTATGATTTTTCAATAACCTCAAAAAATTAATCATCATCACAACACAAAAGGAGATTGGAGTTTTCAACATCAACATTATTTCTTAGACTTTTGAAAGGCACGCAGACATCACATGAGGCTTTGTTTTAAAAAAGAAAATCACATCATCATTAGGAGGAGACATTCACATCTTTGGCGGCGCACCTTGGACTTCTTGGACGACATCATAGGCAGACAACATCATCATCATTCACATCGATCAGATATTGGGAACAAAATTCAAGTTTGAGTTTTATTAATTTGATCATCAATTTTTCTCTATATTATATTAAGAGGATGATGATTTTAGTTATTACTCAAGCGCGTGAAGATCATATAACCAAGATGAGCGGCTAGTCTTTTTAGTGGTTTCCTCCGGATGGAAGATTCTTGTAAGTAAATGGTTGATTTTATGTGTTTAAATTTATTCGTAAACACGGTGATCTAAGCATTCGATGCTTTTCACCATTTGATTTGTTTGACTGGTTGTAATGATTGATGTTATTTAAACTTTGGTTCTGATTCATTCAACTCCCGAGAGTTTTAGTAATAAGGATATACTTGATAGGGATTAGGGTTGGTAATTTTAGTTGATTGCTTATATGATAACCTTTCGTTGTTTTGCAATCGAAGTAAGTAGTCTTTAGGTAATCACAACTTGTTAATCAAATTAAACAGTCATGTCTATGTGATTGTCACGATTAAACATGTAATTAACGTTCACTTTGAATCCAAAATCCGGAGGAACCATTGTTTCCTCCAACTGTTTACAAACTCATTTTCTTAGTAATTTTTAGTTAATCAAACAACCAAACAAATTGATTTATATTTTTGCAATTAGCCAGTTAGTATTTAATTCATAGCGCTTTCCACCAGACTCACCTGGATTGATACCCTGCTTATCCTAGCTACCTTGGTTAATTAGGTTTTTGCATGACCCGTTCAACACTCATCAGTGGCGTGCGGGTTATGATTTTTTTTATAACATGCGTAATTATGCTTTATAATGTACGTAATTATGTAATAACATGTGTAATTATGCATTATAACATGCATAATTATGCAAATAACGTGCGTGATTAGGGTTTAACCCAACCCACATGTAATTATGCAATAATGTGCGTAATTATGTCAAGTTACTTACTATTGTGCCACCACATTTAATTAAAGGCCTAGAGTTGGCCAGATGTGTGGCTGCGATACTCGCCTACGCAATGCATGATAACCACTCTTGTACGTAAACTAGCCCCCTTCTCTCTCTCTCTCTCTATATATATATATATATATATGTGTGTGTGGGGGGGGGGGGTGGGGGCTCTGTTCAAATGACAACCACCACGAGTTGTGAGAAACTTGAGAACTCCTTCTTCCCTTGCGAGTTGGGCCAAAATGTTTTTGCACAAACGTAGATGAAAATATTATAAACACATCAGTAAAAAAAGGTAAAACAAAATTATCGAGTCGGTAGTTTTGACTGATGCAAATTTTTTTTACGCGCTACTGTAAAATTTGTACGAAGACAAATATATTTTTACGCCTCATGTAAATGTGTGTATGCGGCATTTTTTTCATTTTTTGGCTGAAACAAGTGATTTTTTTATAACTTTTGAGAAAAAAAAATTCGGAAAAACCTTTTGGATGGCCTAGTTCTCACGGTTATCACAACTCAAGGTGGTTTTCATTTTTACTCACCCTATATATATATATATATATATATGGTAAGGATCATTTCAGAACCATTAATGTTTATAGAACTTGTAGAACTCCTAATAAACATTTTTTTTATTTATATAATTTTATGTTTAGGATAATTTTATCATTTATTATGTGTATTTTTATGATTACATAAATGTTAAGAGTAATTTTATCATTTTTATATGTAATTTTATAATTAAAGATATATAAACTAGTTTTTTTTACATATATGTAATTAGTTATTACACATATATATAATTTGGTTATTACACATATGTAAACTACTTTTAACATGTATGTAATCCAAGACATACATATAATAGATGATAAAAAGATCCTAAATACAATATATATATATAATGATTGTTTAGTAGGAGTTCTGAAAGTTCTGTAGTTATTTAGAGTTCTGAAATGAACCCAACCCTATATATATATATGGTAAGGTTCATTTGAGAACCACCTTTATTTTGAGAACCATGAGAACCAATGTGAACACACCAAAAAAACCTAACCCCCACCCCCCCCCCCCCAAAAAAAAAACTAACCCCCCCCAAGCTAAATGCTAAAAACTAACCCCCCCCCCCACCCCCCAAAAACCTAAACCCCTCACCCCACCTAAGCTAAAATGGTAAAAACTAAACACCAAAAAACCCTAAAAAAATCTAAAAAACACACAATTTTTTTTTATATTTTTTAAAAAAATCGCCATATGTCGTTCCTAATTTTTTTTTCGCGTAACAATTATCGATGCACACATGCATATGTATCATTTCTTTAACAAATTATGTAATACATTACTAGTATTAGACAATTGCAATTTCATTTACACTATCATCCGTAATACACTACTTTTTTCATTAGCAATAAATAAAATGCACACGTGCTTCTATATGTATGAACATGATATAACGTTGTTTGGTACAAAAAGTTTATGATTTTGAATGATGAAGTAGGCCCATATACATATTTTTGGTTAGTTATATCTAGTGGTTGATGGTTTGGTTATATTTGTCACTTTATGATGTAATATGTTGTTTGCCAAGGTATTAAGGGTATTGATGTACATGTGCATAAAGTGAAAAATATTATACATATTGGTAATGGTAGTGTATTATGGATAGTAGGAGGCAATGGTAGTGTAATGGTGATGTGTGCAAAATGCAACATATAAATTACATCAAACAAGGCATAAAACTAACCCTTTTTAAGTACTAATATTGGAAAAAGAGTGTTTTCGTCTTCCTTTTGTATTTTCAGGATTAAATGAGCTCAAAAACGCAAAAGAAGCAAAAAGACAGCTAAATCCAACATAAATACAAGGAAAGGAACATTAGTGGACTGCCCGACCCCTCAACGGCACCTTCCAAAGCAAATTAGAGAAGTCAGAAGACTGAACACGCCCCGTGCTCAGCCAGCACGGGGCCGTGCCCAAGAATCAGCAGAAAAGACAAATCTATAGAAGCTTCTATTGCCCACCACGGGGCCGTGCTCAGCGGACACGGGGGCGTGTCGAAAGTACAGCAGGCGCATTTATTGTAATTGCGAATTACAATTAATGAGGAGAGAGAATGTCAGACAGACACGGGGCCGTGTCCAGCGGACACGGGGCCGTGCCCAGCTCTCTGTTCAGCCTATAAATAGGAGTGCTTGGAATCATTTCATCTCATCCCTTGGCACACCACCTCTCTCACACCTCATCCACCACCCACCACCATCACAACACCATCATCCACCACCATCATCCATTGTCCATCGTAGAGTGTGTGAGTTGTCTCGGGATCCAAGATTGATCGTAAGAGTTCTTGACAATCAAGGCCATGTTTGCCTAAGTCTCTTACATCACTTGGTGAAGACAAAGTGTCTAGTATAATACTTTTTATTTCTAATCTTTTGCACTTTTTATTTGGTTTTGTATTAATGACTTTAATAACTAGTTACTTATGTTGAAGGTGATCTTTCCTTATCGTTTGTCCGTGGTGTCTTGGCATTATTTTACTGTCTATATAAAATAAAGGATTTTCACCATTCATATCTCCACGGTCTATATGGAGGTATGTTGGCTACCTGGTCGGGGGTTAAGGGAACGGTTTGGTAAAGGTCTTGCCATTGTTCAGCGTTTAGAGGTCCTGCAATGGACCTGGGTCAAATTTAGTAGGACCTCCTTCAATACTTCATGGTATTGGATGGCGGGGGTCCAAACTCTTTGACCCCCTCATAAGTTAACTACTATTAATACTATAACCCGGCTACTTAGGACTGTATCCCTGCTGACTCAGACTACTTAGCCGAGGGTAACGTCACCGCCAAAAGCGGGGCCTACCACAATACTGCATTAATAACTTAATTCATTATCTTCCAATAATCCACCCTTTTAGGATTGTATCCTTGCTGACTCAAACTACTGGGGTGAGGGTAACGTCACCTTCAAAAGAGGGGCCTACTACAATAACAAAGATAATCTCTTAATTATGTGCAAAAGTGCGGAAATAATCAAAGGTTATACTAGATACGAGTCGGAACCAAGTGATTCATCTTGTCTATCTGTTTTATTTTATTTTTATTTTCAGCATTTTAGTTAGTTTTTATTTTTCTTAGTTTAAAACATTTTTCTAAACTTTTATTTTGGTTAGACGTTGAGGATAAACCGGTATTAAAAGCTCTTGTGTCCTTGGACGACCTCGGTATCTTACCAACGCTATACTACACTCAACGATGGGTGCACTTGCCCATATGTGTGTTTAGTGTTAGTGAAATATCGTGTTTTATAAATTTAAAACTTAGCTAAAATAAGTGTTAAAAAGGGCTTAAAATATACACCTAATAAATACGACACTTCACACGCATCAAGTTTTTGGCGCCGTTGCCGGGGACACAAGGATTTTAAGAAAGTTAGGAATCAACGGCCTAATCATTTTTTTTATTTTTCTTTTTAAATTTTTTAGATTTTCTTAGTTTTTCAGCTTCTGCAGAGCTCAGCACGGGCCGTGCCCGCTGAACATGCCCCCGTGCTCAATCATTGGAACTGGCAATCCTGTTTTACGTCAGACAGTAAGCTGAACACGGGGCCGTGCCCACTCAACACGCCCCCGTGCCCAAGTTTCAGTTACTGAAAACAGAACCGTTAGATCCCGGCGGTTGGTAATTTCTGACATAAACATGAGTGATAGTAATTGTTTTTACTTTCGGCACTCTTATGGTACGTGGTGTCAATTATGTGGTGGCAAACATGAAGAAGTAAAATGCTACTTTATAAATTATAGGCCCCACTACATGGACCCACCAACTTCTTACAACCTTAAGAGGGGCGAAAGTAAAAATAAGCACTATTTCTCCCTCGAATGCGCCCAGCCAGATATTCTAGGGGAAATGCTCCTTGATGAGTTATTTCAACTAGAAAAGCTAATTCAGAATTGGTTAGAAGAGCTTAGGAAGGATTTTATTAATCCATCCCAAGACGATGACCATACCGAATTGCTGGAACCGCATTCCAACAACCTCTTTGTTCCCGAAAATACCTTCGTACCTAGCAAAGACTTGGACGATAGTCGTCCCTGTGTCGATTGCGCCGTGAAGGACTCTCCATCGACTTCATTCGATGCATACATAGACCTGAGCGATTCGGCATACACCTTCTTTAACGAGAGCCCGGGAAAGGGTTGGACTTGTCCACCTAGAATGAAAATAGGAATTACCCTCACCGATAACCTCTTGCGTTCTCGCCTTAGTCTAGGACAATTAAGGTATCTTAGGCACTTTGGGGTTGTTCCAACCAGTCAGGAGCCACCCGATACTAACAAGTTCCTTAAAAACTAGACAACTTCATAAAACAGTCCCTCAACACGGGGCCGTGTCCAGCCAACACGCCCCCGTGTCCATCAAAAGATTCCATTCTGATCAGTACGTCAGAATGCGGACAAACTGTGTCAGAACTCCACCTGCACACGGGGCCGTGTCCACTGGCCACGGGGCCGTGTCCAGGATGCTGTCGTTTTCTATAAATGCAGCCAAGAATTCTGCACATTTGGACCAACTTGGGGCAGAGATTTGCAGGAATCTTCTCTCAAACTATCCTAGGTAAGTCTAAAAGAAGGTTCCAACAACCCATCTTGTCCCTTCCTCTTTTAGCCATTTCCTTCTTCTCCATCTTTCTTCAAAAACTACCATTAAAAGTTTGAATTATTCAAACTTTGTGATAGGGATTAATGAGTTTTGTTCAAGGAATCTTGGTAAAAACATGTTATGTAACATTGTTTTAAGTTATTAGCATCTAAGAAGACCTCACAAGTTCAGAAAATAACTTAAAAATTCCAAGTTTCCTTGTTCCAAAATTCTTCAGAAAGATGAACACGGGGCCGTGCTCATTGAGCACGGGGCCGTGCTCATTGAGCACGGGGCCGTGCTCATTGAGCACGGGGCCGTGTCCGATAACTGTTTCATTAAATAAACTCTTTCAGTTTATTTTTCATAGAATGTCGAGTGAAAACAGCGAAACATCTTCTGTGCATTCGTCAAACAGCCGAAGAGGAAGAAGACCCTCCATTGAAGCTACACTTGTGCACTATGTGGTAGCATTAAGGGAGGCTCTCGACGAAGTGACTTCAGTAGAGGAGGTCCTAATTGACTGTATTAACGATCTTACGATGGGACTTGAAAGCAGCTTCCAAGAAATTAACCTCTTGCACCAGAGGTTAAATATTCTTGTAGCACCCCCAATGGAACCAGTCCTTCCTCAGCAGGATTGGAACCTAGCACTCGGAATCAACAATCCTACCGGGTGGGAAGACTTTCCGGCGGAACCTCCCGTGGAACATCAACAAGAGATCCCGGTGGAAGTTGAAACTCCTCAAACTAATGCCAATGAGCCTTCTTTTCTCCTTCCAAGGGAGGTGGAGGAATGGCTCGCCGACATTTGAGGAGAACCGCACGCGGAAGATGGAGTTCAAAAAGGCCTTGTTTAACCAAGATTAATTACTTCTTGGAAATTTTGCTAATTAAAATAAAGGCTAGGACTCCATGGTTTATTATTTCCTTGTTTTATCTAGTTTAAACTTAGGATTATGTAAGTTCTCTCTATGATGAAATGAAATGATGGTTTTAAGGTTTGGATGGTTTGTAATGAGTAAAACACATTCATGGTGGTAAATGATGAAAAGGGGAACGAGAAAAATGAACTCATGCACGAGAACAAGGCAACCCGACAATTCTCTCCATTTAAGAAGGTTCAACACGGGCCGTGCCCAACCAACACGGCCCCGTGTTGAACCACCTGCAGAAAAACGCCCAGTTCAGGTAACTGGACACGGGCCGTGTTCACCCAACACGCCCCCGTGTCCAGACTTCTGTTTCTCTTATTTTAATTTTGTTACTGGCACTTGAACACGGGGCCGTGCCCGGATAACACGGGGCCGTGTTCAGTGCCCAGTAACACAAATTTTAGCTTTTTAAACACTATTTTACACATCTAATCAACCTAAAAATTTATTTTTGGGACACATTGAGGACAATGTGTAATTTAAGTGTGGGGGGATGTTAAAACCTTGAAATTTTGCAAGTCCTAAATACAAGCCTTACACAAAACTCTATTGGAACCGCTAATCACCCCAAATTTTTTCAAAAATTTCATTTTTTTTACTTGTCTAGGTTTAACTCGGAAATTCAAGTTCTCAAAAAAGTTATATTTTACAAATTTACAACCGATAGCGTAGTGATAAAAAGAACCAACATAAGAAAATTATGAAAAGGCATGACAAACTTGGTTAAAAATTTGATTATATATTCTTGATCACATAAAAACCCATTCCCACAAAAGTGAGTTTTGAGCCTTTATTGAGCATACAAATTTACATCTTTAGACTAAATGCTCACTTTTCATTTCTTGTGTGAATAGCCGCTTGGTTCTTACGACTCTAGAACTTGCCATGACGATACATTCCCGGTCCTTATCAACTTAAACCCGAGTAAGTAAATGATGGAGGCATTAGGACTAACCTTTTTTTTTTTCTACACCATTATTTTTCTTTTTCTTTTACCACCTACCAAAAAATCACCCTAGTTAACCCCTTTGAGCCTAAACCTTTTCATTTCATCACCCAAACCAAAAACCCTTTTACCCACCAAAACCTTTTTCATTTTTAACCCTTTGTTTTAGTAACAAGTTCGGTTTTTCGTATGAAAAAAAAAAGTGTGTTATTGATGAAGCAAAAAGAAAATAAAACAAAGTCATCAAAAATAACTTTGTTTGAATAAAAGCTTCATCAAAATAAAAAGTTACAAAAATAGAAAATCTTACGAAAACCGACACTTGTTACGCCTTTTCGCCCTTTTTCTACTAACCACTAACCACTTTCCCAACCACCTACCTTTAACCCAAGCCTAACCCTTAACCCACAAAGTCCTTTTGATATTTACAACGGTATAAAAGTTAAAAAGGAGGAGGATTGATTGCTTGGCAAGCCTATGGTAGGAATAAGTCCCATGCCGCTCTCGAGTGATTCACTAAAAATACACCTTCGGCCGAGTGTGAGTGATTTCTCCCGTGAGGTATGTGAACTTGTATATATATGGAATTTTAAAAAAAGGCATGTTATGCCCAAATAAGTAATTTCTCCTATGAAAAGTTCTAAATAAATCATTACGAATAGGATTGTAAATAAATAAAAATAAAACCCAAAAAGATCTTGGATATCCCGACACTCTACGACAAGCCCAAAACCTTCTCTTCTACCTATTCCATTTGGAAGTGTAAGCCACATATTAAAGAGTTTTGCTTGAGGACAAGCAAAAGTTCAAGTGTGGGGGTATTTGATGTGTGCAAAATGCAACATATAAATTACATCAAACAAGGCATAAAACTAACCCTTTTTAAGTACTAATATTGGAAAAAGAGTGTTTTTGTGTTCCTTTTGTATTTTCAGGATTAAATGAGCTCAAAAACGCAAAAGAAGCAAAAAGACAGCTAAATCCAACATAAATACAAGGAAAGGAACATTAGTGGACTGCCCGACCCCTCAACGGCACCTTCCAAAGCAAATTAGAGAAGTCAGAAGACTGAACACGCCCCGTGCTCAGCCAGCACGGGGCCGTGCCCAAGAAGCAGCAGAAAAGACAAATCTATAGAAGCTTCTATTGCCCACCACGGGGCCGTGCTCAGCGGACACGGGGGCGTGTCGAAAGTACAGCAGGCGCATTTATTGTAATTGCGAATTACAATTAATGAGGAGAGAGAATGTCAGACAGACACGGGGCCGTGCCCAGCGGACACGGGGCCGTGCCCAGCGGACACGGGGCCGTGCCCAGCGGACACGGGGCCGTGCCCAGCGGACACGGGGCCGTGCCCAGCTCTCTGTTCAGCCTATAAATAGGAGTGCTTGGAATCATTTCATCTCATCCCTTGGCACACCACCTCTCTCACACCTCATCCACCACCCACCACCATCACAACACCATCATCCACCACCATCATCCATTGTCCATCGTAGAGTGTGTGAGTCGTCTCGGGATCCAAGATTGATCGTAAGAGTTCTTGACAATCAAGGCCATGTTTGCCTAAGTCTCTTACATCACTTGGTGAAGACAAAGTGTCTAGTATAATACTTTTTATTTCTAATCTTTTGCACTTTTTATTTGGTTTTGTATTAATGACTTTAATAACTAGTTACTTATGTTGAAGGTGATCTTTCCTTATCGTTTGTCCATGGTGTCTTGGCATTATTTTACTGTCTATATAAAATAAAGGATTTTCACCATTCATATCTCCACGGTCTATATGGAGGTATGTTGGCTACCTGGTCGGGGGTTAAGGGAACGGTTTGGTAAAGGTCTTGCCATTGTTCAGCGTTTAGAGGTCCTGCAATGGACCTGGGTCAAATTTAGTAGGACCTCCTTCAATACTTCACGGTATTGGATGGCGGGGGTCCAAACTCTTTGACCCCCTCATAAGTTAACTACTATTAATACTATAACCCGGCTACTTAGGACTGTATCCCTGCTGACTCAGACTACTTAGCCGAGGGTAACGTCACCGCCAAAAGCGGGGCCTACCACAATACTGCATTAATAACTTAATTCATTATCTTCTAATAATCCACCCATTTAGGATTGTATCCTTGCTGACTCAAACTACTGGGGTGAGGGTAACGTCACCTTCAAAAGAGGGGCCTACTACAATAACTAAGATAATCTCTTAATTATGTGCAAAAGTGCGGAAATAATCAAAGGTTATACTAGATACGAGTCGGAACCAAGTGATTCATCTTCTCTATCTGTTTTATTTTATTTTTATTTTCAGCATTTTAGTTAGTTTTTATTTTTCTTAGTTTAAAACATTTTTCTAAACTTTTATTTTGGTTAGACGTTGAGGATAAACCGGTATTAAAAGCTCTTGTGTCCTTGGACGACCTCGGTATCTTACCAACGCTATACTACACTCAACGATGGGTGCACTTGCCCATATGTGTGTTTAGTGTTAGTGAAATATCGTGTTTTATAAATTTAAAACTTGGCTAAAATAAGTGTTAAAAAGGGCTTAAAATATACACCTAATAAATACGACACTTCACACGCATCAAATGGATAGTAGGAGGTAGGGCTGCAAATGAACCAAACGTTCGGCGAACAGTTCGTGAACCGTTCCACGGGAAGTTCGTTTGTATTCGGTCGTTTATTAAACAAACGAACTTGAACATGAAATTTTGTTCGTTTAGTTAAATGAACAAACATGAATAGAAGCTGTGTCCGTTTGTTTATGTTCGTGAACATTCGGTAACGTGTTCGTTTGTGTTTGATAGTTCAGTAGTGTTTTTGGTTTTTATAATTATTTAGATACTTCAAATTTTGAAAATTTAAATATCTAATATGTGTGAGTGTATTATATATTATGTTCATGAACAATTGTTTGTGTTCGTTTGTTTTCCTTTGAGTTCATAAACATTATTTTGCGCTCATTTGTGTACGTCAACGTTCTTTTTTATTCGTTGCCTAAACTTAACAAACAAACACAAACGAACACGAACAAGTTCATTTCCATAACAAACGAACACGAACACAAAATCTCGTTCGATAAGTGTTCGTGAACGGTTCATGAACACATATATTTCTTAACAAACGAACACGAACAAGGTCTTGTTCTGTTCGTTCGGTTCATTTGCAGCCCTAGTAGGAGGTAATGGTAGTTAATTATAGATGGTATGATAGATGAAAATGAAAGTGTATTCAAAGTAGTGTACCAAAAACACGTTATATCATGTTCATACATATAGATGCACATGTGCATTTCCAATATTGGTAATGTAAAAAGAATTGTATTATGGATTGATGTATTGCAAAATACATCTATTTATCTTGTATAGTTTATTCGGTTTTCATTAGATTTAGTTTCTTTTTAGTTAGAATATACGTACTTTTGATTCGTTTATGTTTTACAGGTCTTGGTTGATGGAAGTAGCTAAAAAGAGTGGAAAATGAGCTAAAATATGCTAAAACCAAGTACCGGGACGTGAATAGATGATTGAGAGTTGACACAGTGACAATAATAAGGCTTTTTAGGTTTTCAAGGGCCACGATAAATACGGAAAGTGATAGAAAAGTAAGGTGTGTTCGGGTTTCAAATAATAACAATATAAGTTAAAAAAGTTAAGCTTGTGTCTAGCTTAGGATGTGTGAGTAGGCCTGACCCGGTTTCTAGGTTCCTTTGATATAAATATACCTATATAGTTTGTTTGCTAGTGGGTTCTCATCTAGGAGAAGTAAAAAGCCAAAACCGCCAATAATAGTGTAAGGATTGTCGTTATAAGCTAAAATTGTTAGAAATTTTTATCAAATAAATATATATAATAAATTGAGTTAGATCGATATAAAAACAAGGCCTATGTAATCTTCATCGGGGATGGTGACTATAATTTAGATTGCCTCTATGTTAAGTTAAAAAGAGAAAAATGCAAAATTACCGACGCTCACGTTGTCGCTCTCGGGGATAGTGACTCTGGTTGAGACAGCCTCTGGGTTAGGTATGCAAAGTCTAGTGCTCAAAAAGAAAAGAAAAATAAAAGAAGAGAGAAAATTTGATGATAAATTCTTTTGATTTTGATATAAAGCGGTTAGGAAAGGGTCACGTGATTTGTTCCTTTTGTTTCATGAACTTGAGGCGGGATTAGGTGAAAATGCGGCTTTTAGTGTGAGACCTAGGTAAATTGACTAAACTTGAACATAAATTGCATGATAAGGGCTTGGAACCGGGTTTGGGTTTAAGTGGACATGTTGGGATTGAACCCTACCAAAGGAACAGTTGATTAAAGCCAAAACTGGATCAGAGCAGTGGATCCAAAATAAGCAGATGTTGTACTCAAACTTTCCCCTTGAAAGTGTTTCTAACAACTGATGACCTGCATCCACTGATCCTTTACAACAACTGTTCTACTACAACAACTGATCAAGCCTAAAGACTGATGAAGACGAAAGTCCTGTTGCTCAATCTACTGATCTGGGTCAAGCACAGCTGAAGACATAAAGTACTGCTGGAGTCACAACAGTGGAAGGAGAAAGCAATAGTTTAGTTTATTCCTTTGTATTGTAATGTAATCAGTAGTTTGATAACAGTAGTTGTATTAGATCAGTAGTTACAGGTTGTTAGGAGGTTAGATGTCACTTTCATGGTGACGTCAGCCAAGATGCTTCAGTGGTTTGCTCGTGCCTATAAATAGAACAGTACCCTGTACTGTTCTATTAGCTCTTTCATCACTCGTCTTCCTGCACGAACAATTCATTGTGAGCTCAGGCTGAGGGGGAGTTTGTAATACATGCATGCAAAGTTGTAATTGAAGTTTGAAATAAATTCAATCATTCGGTTCAATGTTTAATCATGTGTGTTGAAAGCATTTCTCCTATTTGATTGTGTGTGAAAGTTTGTTTCCATTTAGTTTTCGCTGTAATTACTTGTTCATCTTCATTAATTTTCAAACAAAAACACAATCAATTGAAACTCAGATCCTAACAATTGGTATCAGAGCCCGTACAGTCAAATTTGATCTAACAGTCATTTTGACATAAATAGTTCAGGTCATAATCGTTGATACTGTTAAATTGTTCGTTTCGTTGAAAAACAGAGTAAGGGTTAATTATGATCAAAGTTGATTAACCAGTGCCTGTAAAACAACCAGGATGACGTCACAATCACAAGATATGAACAACAACATCGGATCTCTCTTCAAACCAACCATGTTGAAACGAAATGAGCACAACATCTGGCAGAGAAGGATGGGACACATCCTTGCTCAACAGAATACCGGATGTTGGAAGTCGGTTATCTTTGGACCACATGTTCCAATGGTGCCGAGTGCTGAGGATCCAGGAAAGTATGAACCTAAGAAGGTTGAAAACTATACTGAACTGGACTTTCAGAAATTTGAATTGGATGCCAAGGCATTTAGCATCGTTGCTTCTGCATTACCCAATGAAATCTATGCTGGACTGTTACACTGTAACAGTGCCAAAGAATTGTGGGATGCATTGAAGGAACAGTTTGGGGGAACTGAAGAAGTTATTGAAAACAACAGGGAAATTTTGAACCAACAGTATGAAACCTTTTGTCACGTTAAGGGTGAAACATTAACACAGCAGTTTGAGGGATTCAGCTGTCTCATAAGTGAACTAAAACTTGTTAAAACTGAATTTCCAAAATCAACCGTTAATAGCAGGTTTTTAAGATCACTTCCTGATAAATGGGACACCATTGCATTTGTGACCAGAAACTCTGTTGAGTTCAAAGATCTGACACTGACCCAACTTCATGGTAGACTCATGACCTATGAAAGGGAGTTAAACCAGAAAAAGAAGTTGCAAGAGTCTGGAAAAGTTTCAGATGACTACACATTTGGCAACACAGCTCTTCTGGGTCAGGAAGAGTCTAGCAGCAGTAAGGATCAGAGTTATGATCATTTTATTGACATAACTGCTGGTGCAAACTTCAACTCTGATCCTCACTCATCAAACTTTGCTTTCACAGCAAATGGAGAAAGCCAGATCTCAGATAATCTGTGCTTTGAACTCAATGACTTACAGCATTTTGATCCAACTGACCTTGAAGAAATGGACATTTTGCATCAATTGGCATTGCTAAGTGTAAGAACTAGCAAATTTTACAAAAGGACAGGGAGAAAATTCCCAGGGTTACATGGGAATCTTAAAGTGGGGTTGGATAAGTCCAAGATCAAGTGCTATAAGTGCAATAGGCTAGGTCATTTTGCTAGGGAATGCAGGAGTCAAACCACTGGTCTAATTATTGCTCATCCCAGCTCAAACCCTAGACCACAAAACCAAAGCACTGTGCACTATGCCCAATATACCCCTACAGCACATGTTAACACTACTCACTATGCACATATTGCAACCCCTGCTCCTGTGCATTATGTTCAAACCACTGTTCCCCAACTTCAGTATGTTTAAACCCCTACTCCCCAGGTTCAGGTGCAACAAGTTGCACCTCAACAAACTGCACCAACAGTGGTTCAACCAGACCAACAAAGCTTTTTCACACAAGGGCTGGTTGACTGGAGCAGTTTACCTGAGGAGTTAGGAGATGAAAATTTTGCACTGTATGCTCAAAGCACTGCTTCTGGTAATGATGTTTGTTTTGTAGCTTTGGAGACCATACAGGAGGGGTTGGAAGCTGAAGAAGAACATTCAAGGGCTGAAACAGTGGACAAAATTGCTGAAGCAGTGGTTACTGCTGTTGCTGATGAAGTACTGCTGGGAGAAAGTTCAAAACCCCTGTTGGAACCACTGTTAGACCCCTGGTCCAAAGAAGAAGAAGAAAAAGAAAAGAAAGAAGGTGAAAAGGAAGAGAGAGTTGATGAAGAAAATGATCATCCATGTGATTGTGCAATGATGGCTGCATCCAAGGTATCACCTCAAGTTCTTCAAAACTTGTGTTCAGACAAATGCATCATAGCATTTGCTAACATTAAAAAGGTGAATGAAAACCTTAGGGATAGGTTGTTAACTTCTAAAGTTCAATTTGAAAAGTCATTAAAAGAACTGAAAAACAAGAGCAAGAGCATAGCATAACCAAGGACCAACTCCAAACAATGATAGAAAAATATCAGGTTTGCAAAAAGGAGTTGGAATCCACCCAAATTACTTGTGAAAAATGGGTGGAATCCTGTAAAGGTTATGAGATTATGCTTGAAAAACAGCTTGAAAGTAATGTAAAATTTGGGATTGGGTTTAGAAAAAATGACCAAGTTGAAAACGATGCTGCAAATCAAGTTGGTTCAGTGGAAATCATTCCAACCAACAAGAATGGCCAAGAAGTTAAAATAGCTGACAAACTTGGTAACAAAATCACTCTAGAAAGATCTGTGGGGTCCTCAACTTTTGAGGAACTTGAGAAGTACCAATTTAAACCCACATGGTCTGATGAGTGTGACATTCTTGAAAACTTCAAGCCCATGGACTTCACAACCACTGATGGTGTAAAAGCTCCTAAAGCAAAGGTTATTCCTCTTAAAGACATCCCAACAGTAGTTCAAAACTCTGTTGCAAAGGAGTCTGAGAAGAAGAAAAGAAGAGAAAAAGTTAAAAACCTGTTTTGTAATTTTTGTGAAAAGAAGAATAATCTAACAAAAGACTGTTTTCATCTAAAAGCATATGATATCAACAAAACAAGTGTTACTGTACCTGCTGAGAGCTGCACCATCTGTGGTAAATCAAACCACAAAACTCAAGAATGTGTGTATCTCAAATCCTTTGATGTAGAAAAGAATGAGTACACTGCAAAAACATCCTTGAGTTCATCAAACCCATCTGTCAAATTCACCAAGAATCAACCACTGTTTGTGCCAGTTCAAACAGCTGTTACAAAACAGCTGAACCAAACCTCTGTTAAAAGAGATGTTTAGGTGACTGATGCACCCCCTGCCAACCAATACCGAAGAGGTAAAGGACAACCACCATACCAAAGGCTCCCATATGTTTATGAGGTTTACAAAAAGCCTTCTAAACCAAGCGTGAACAGGCATCCTTTTGGGTATCAGCAGATAATTGGGCAAGACCCCCAACAGTGGTTAGAGAAAAACAGTTCCAAAACTATCCAAACCCCTGAGCTAACCACTGTCCATCCACCTGAACTTAACCTAGACACTGTTGAGACCCCATCCAAAGCCTTATTGGCTTTGGAGACCCTAATGAACTAACCTTTTACTTGATGTGCAGGGAGCTTCTGCATGCTTAGATAGTCTTTGGTATGTAGATAGTGGAGGCTCCAGGCACATGACAGGATGTAGAGCCCTACTCAAAGATTTCAAAACTCATGGAGGGGGTGATATATCCTTTGGTAATAATAGTAAAGGGAAGATTATGGAATCTGGTACAGTTCAGTTTGGTAATGTTAAGTTTGAAAATGTCAATCTAATAGACAATCTAAAATTCAACCTCCTAAGTGTCTCACAAATGAGTGATAAGGGCTATGGCTCATTCTTTACAAAGGAGTGTGTTGGACCCAGTTCGTCCTTAAAACAACTTCTTTTCACGTAATATGGCAAGTGATTTCAGTAGATGTGAAAAAGATGTGCGGAAATGGAAATCATACTTTCAAGAAACAAGACCTACAGAATTATCAAGTTTATATCACTTTGAAAACAAAAAGGTTTACAAGGTGATTGTAAGATTATTATCTAGTACAAACAAATCTTGAATTCTGTGGGTGAGAGGGCAATGGAGTTTTGATGTATGTGTGAATGCTAAGCTTCAAACTCACTTTGCTTCTCCTGGTTGAGCCTTCTATTTATAGAAGGCTGGGTGCATGAATAAACAATAGTTTATTCATGCAATAATTCCTGCAAAAAGTGGCCAATTGACATATTCATTGATTCCAACGTTCAAGTTGTCTTTTTCATCATGATATCAATTAATGTCAACTTGCTTCGGTAAGTGTGGCAGGACAGAGCCAATTTCAGACAAGTGGGGTATTTCATCAGAATTCTGATAAACCACTTCATCAGAAATTCTGATGAACAAATCATCAGAAAAATCCTGATGATCAGAATCGTCAGAAACTGATGATATTTCATCAGAAATATCATCAGATCCATCAGAAGTGACCTTTTCTGATAATCCAATTCTGCTCTTGATCAACTTGTGATTCTTTGAAGTAGATGTTATGCATTCCAGTTGTCCCATCTGATCTTCTTTTTCTAGTTCGTGATCTTCAGGACTGTGATCTCTTCATAGATCCAGTTGATTGTGATTTTCTTCAATACTTACAAATAAAGTTTCCTAACAGTTTCCCCCTAAGTATTGTCAGAAAATGAACTATCTCTATATCTAACATAAACAACTTTCTTTGAGAGAGAAATTTAAAAACAACTAAGTTCAGATACATAGAACATAGTCAAACCAACCATAAATCAGACATTAATAAAATATTGTTGAAAAACAGGAATTTTAATCTCATTAAATCATTAATTGATCTTCACTCCACCTCTGTATTTGTCTCCAGGTTTCAGCCTTTTCTTGTTGTCAATTGCCTTTTGAGTTTCTTTGTACATTTCTTTATACCATCCTCTTGCTTCCATCCAATTTTCAATGCATTCTTCAATTGTTTTTCTCAGCTTTTCATTGTTCTTTCCTTTCTTTTTGAGCTGCTCTTGTTTTTCATTCATGCAGTTTCTTATATATTTCAGAGTTTGATTTGAATACCTGCATATATCACTGATTCTGAACAGAGCTTTCTCTTCATTAGCATCTTTGAAGACTACACTCATTTCTGGTTAATCAAAGATTGATCCGGTTCTTACTAGTTTAGAAGGAATTTCAGCTGGAATTGAAGTGTTCGGAGGTGGTATTAGCACTTTGTTGCTGTACTCAAAATTGATACATAGATCAAAGTCTGCCAATGAAGCTCTTTTGTATAACTTTGCTCCTGCACTTTTGGGACTTTCAAGGGATCTTCTGATTATAACTGATTTACCTTTCATTTCATCAATGATATTCTTCATTTTGACTATTCCCAATGGGTGAATATCATCAGCCAAATTTGCATCAGTAACCTTTTGTTCACTGTTATCTTTTCTAATCAAGGTATACTTGTTTTGTGCTTCATTGCCTAAGATACCGCCTCCAGTGGTCAAAGTATCAATTATTTCAATTGATACTATTGGATTGGTCATGTGCTTGTGTAAAATTACCCAACCTCCATTGTTTCTGTTTTCAATAATACCTTTGCTCATTGGAGAGAGTGGTCTCTTTGGGTTGTCTTCTGGACCTTTCTAATAGTAATTCTTTAGATGTTCTTCAGGGTACATAATAGTGTGTAAATCACCTATCAGCACATCCATTTCTTTGATGTTCCCTTCTGAATCTTCTATCATTTCTTTTCTTGGCCTTTTTGAGGAAGTCACTTCATGTTCCACTCTTCTCTTTTCTTTTGTATCCATCATTATGCTTAACTCTGTTTCTCCTATGATGGTTGTAGAAGATGGTTGTACTGGAACATGGTCTTTCTATTGTACCCTTGATGTGTCTGGCTTTGGGACATTTGGTGGAGGACCCATGAGTAGTTTGTGTTTATCTGGAGGTGGACCTATGGGTTGCTTCTGTTTTTGAGCTGTTGAAGTTTCTGTTTGTTTGGTTTGACCTTGTTGAATGTTTTCTGGTTGTTGTTGTGGAGTTTCTGATCTCCTTGATTGTCTTTCTTGTTGAATTGGGGTTTTCAGTTCATGAAGATCAACCTTTGCAAGTCTGGCAACATTATACTCTAATCTCTTTACTAACTGATGAACATTAGTAAGAGCTTGAGTATTTGTTTCTTCTTGTTTCTTCATTTTCTGAAACTCTTGGTTTTCTTGATTTCTTTGTGTAGTCAATTCCATCAACAGTTTCTCAAAAGCTTCAGCCATGCTGCTGTTGTTGGCTCTGAGGAACTGTATTTCTTCAAGAATCTTTCCTGAACTTGAGTTTTCTCCTGTAGTTGCAGCTTCAGCCATCTTTTTCTTGATATCACGCAGTTCCTTGAGAGCTTTCTCAATTTCTGATGAGCTCTCTTTGTTTTATGATGACTTTTGCAATTTGATGAAGACTGCAGCATTGTCTTCTGTTTGCTTCTGCACAGCTTTGACAGTTTCTGATAGAACCTTGATATCTGACTTTTGATTTCTGATTTCTTCTAGTATCAGATCAAGTTTCTCTTCTGTTGTTGTTTTCACAGTAGTAGTTGTGTCTTCAAGTTCTTTGTGAAGTTGTTTAGGGGGCATAGATTGATGTCCTTGGGAGATAGGAGAAACAACTGATGTTTCCCTTCTAACACCAACAGAAAACACATTCTCTGCTGTTCTGAGGTTAAGAGGATTTGAAGATTCCAAATTCCCTATATTCTCACCAGAAAATTGAAACACATTCAAGTTCTGGATTTCCTCATATCCTTGAACCTTTTCAGGTTCTCCATGAGTTGTTGAGAAACTCTTAGTTTTCTCATCCAGGTTTCCTTGATCAGCAGGCTGATCTCCACCTGTTGCCACCACATTTTCCTCCTCAGCTTCTGATTCAGAAAATGGGTCTTTGGTTTTACTCACATCTTGTTTTGAAGAAATAGTATCTCTAAGTAAAATTTCATGTTTTCCTTGAATTGATTCATCAGAATCATTCTCAGAATCATAAAATATGTTTATTTTAGACTGTTGTGCACCTGTTTCTCCTATGTGTGAGTCTTCAGCATGATGTTCTTTAGCCACAAGACTCATGTTTACATCTTCATCAGCTGGATGAGGATTAGATTCATCCTGCTGTTCCATTCTTGGTGTGCTTGACTCCTGTGCATCATGCTCCATAGGGGACACATGTTTAAAAACTCCTTTGTTCTCTGACTTTTTGTTCAACATTTTCAGGTATTCTGCTCTGTATGTGATTCTTCTGGTATCAGATTCATCATTTTTTCTGACAGAACAGGTACATCATTATCTGACTTCCAAGACCCTACAGCAGTCCAAGGTCTCATAATTTCTGTTTTCCACATATTTTCTGATGCTGGAATTTCTGTGTTTCTTTTAAAAAAAGCATCAAAAATTATGATTGATAGAAATCTTGGAAAGGGTAGATGTGAATCTATTCTTCCAACTTTAGTCAGAATTGATCTTCTGATCAGAATAAATATTTCTGCTCCAAAATCAATGTTCAATCCATTAATGAGACTCAACATGATTGTTAGAATGTTCATATTTATCTGATCTATACCTCAAATCTTTGACGATAGACACTTGTTCAGAATTTCCATTAAAACTTGCCAGAAGGCAGGTAGCTTGTTTCTCTTGAATTCATTGTTTCTTGAAATCTTTGTTTTGTAACCCATTACAGCATCAAGTTGTGAGAACATATCTTCTCTTTCTGGTGCTTTTTCAAATCTCTGATGTAAGAGTAGTTCCAAACATTCCCTTATCTTTTCTGGTGAAATTTTAATAAAGATATTTCCCCATACATGTGCTGTTAGCTCAGTTTGACTTGAGATTTTGAGAGTTTTTACAACTTGTTGTACGAGTTCTTGTGGTACCTCTCTGGTCTTTGTAAGAGCTTGAGCTATCGGGCATCTGGTTAGAAATTCAATGAGAATTTGGCACTTCATATCATATTCTTCGATGTTATCATTCATTGCTTCATTGTTGCTCTTTAATGGAAGAAATTCAGCTTCAGTGATGAAGGGAACTGAGTGTTCAATTGGTGGTATGTTGATATTGATAGCAGCCATTGAGAATTTGGGTTTTGTTTTTGGAAAAGGGTTTTAGGGTTTTGAATTTGAAGGTTGAAGATGGAATACTCTGTTTTTGAATGAGGTATTTATAGGGTGTACAGACAGAGATTTTTGAGTGTTTGTCGTGGGTTGTTTGAGTTCAAGGTGATTAATGACACCTTTATGATGTTTTAATCCTTTAAGGAAACAACCGTTTTTGAAAAAAACCTTTGGTTTATCTCTAATTTAATGTAAATCTTTTTAAAGAGACTTAGAGACTCCAATGATTTTGCAGATAAACACTAGTTTCCAACTTGCACCTTTTCTCTATGTGGGACCCCTTTTGTTTCTAAAAGGTCCAATAGAAACCTTTTGTGTGTCTTCCCTGGTATTTCTCATGATATATATATATATATATATATATATATATATATCAGAAAATTTTGAACAAAACTTTTTAAGAGTTGTATTTTCTGCATATATCATCAGAATTCATCTGATTCATTTTTAGTGGATAAATCATCAGATTTTTTTTTTATTTTTTTTTATTTTTTTTTTTTTAGATGAGAGGGAATAAGTAGAGTTCTGAGATTTTACTTACATTGTAGTCTTGCAGTTCTAAACTCCACACCTTTGTTCTGATATACAGGAGATATTTTTTTTTTCATACAGCTTGTTCCAGTCCTCAGAAAAAAAATTTAGAAAGAAACTTATTCTTAAAATTTTAGATTTTTCATAAGTTTCTTTAAATCTGGTTAAGAGAATTGTTTTTCTGATGATATGTGAAACTTCCTGGTTTTTCAAAACAAAATTTAATTTTCTGATTTGTTATCAGAATTTTCACAGTTTTCTGGTGAATGATCAAATTTTCTGATTGATCATCAGATTTTCTGAGTTCTACTAGCTCCTGTCAGTTCTCATGTGTGATCCACCAGATTTTGTTTTTATCAGACATGTTGTGTTAGTTCCCCCAACACGTTGTACATGCACTTCACATATAACCAAAGACTGGTTATCCGACCGGTGTGATTCGTTGATGGCGTCAGGGTGGCTTCACTAATGTTTTCTTGAAGTACTAGCATGGCCCTTGGATAGCAGCTTCTCACTCCTCCAAAGTCCAGCTGACTTGTGATCACCTTGGTTACGAATCGAGGGTAGATCAGAAAGGGTTGACGGTCGTGGATGTTTGCTTCTAGGTCTCTCATGAGAAACTTAGCATAGTTGTAAGGTTTTTCCTGTACAACAGCATGAACCACTTCCATCATCTTATGAGACAGCTCGTTGAAGTATCCAATCTTCTTGGAGAAGCAGACACTTAGCTGTGTTACCAAAAACTGGAAAGGTGGTATAAAACCGGATTTGCTAACAGCCCTTGACGAGTTGAGTGTATGATAGCCCATTTCAGTCAGGGTTTTTTGCACATCTGCCTTATCTAGGAATTGGGTTTCATGATCATTACCCATTTTGAGGACATTTCTGATTGTTTCCTCATTTAGGGTAATTTTTACCCCCATAACCTCACTCTCAATCCACATGGAAGTACCACTAAAAATGATTAAAGAGTTCCACCAGAACTCTTGAAGAAGTTTTGGATAAATGGTGACATGTGATGATACATCAAAGCCCAAAGGACTTCGCATGATCATATTGTACACAAACCTGCAGTCCTCCCATGCAGGTCCTTCCAAGTTGGATCTTAATCTAAGATTATGAAGTCTGTGAAATGGAAGAGGGAATTGAGTGGCTTTCATCAATTTTAGGCGACCCATTTTTTATAAGAAAAATTCTGTCGAAGGGTTTTTAAAGAGATGGTTTTTGTGAAAAAGTTCTTTTCAGGTTGTTAATATTTATAGATGAAAGTGATATTAACAGCCAACCTTTTTCTCTTCAATTAAGAAGATATATGTTGCAGTGAATGTAACAGTGAATGAAACAGTGAATGTGACAGTCTACTAAGCCCCATGTGTGAGTAAGCATTTAATGACTAGGCGGCTACTTTCATAGCTCCTAATTATTCTAGTGCCTACGTGTCACTTAAGTTCCTTATAAAAAACTGACGTTGCATGCATTTGCAGAAAAAATGAAATTCAATAAACTGAAAAAAAATTGAGACGGTTGATTATCACAGCTGTATGGAACATCATCAGTATGCATGTTACTTTTCCCTCTTTTTGTTTTTTTTAATTAATAAAAAAAATACAAAAACAAAATATACACGAAAATAAATAATTACAATATGTGGAATGTGCATGAGGATGAAAAAAATTATTACAAATCATTCTGATGTTTCAACATAGTTTATGATTTTATATCAGAACTTCTGGTGCTTTCACCAGATATTCTGATATTTCTTCAGATTATCTGATAAATTTTGATTTATTGATCATTCATCAGACTTTCTGGTGTTCCATCAGATTGATGGATTGTTTCATCAGAAGCTAGTTGATTTGTTCTATGAATATCATAATTTTGATGTTCAACAAGTTGGTTTTCAATTTGTGTCTTTGTGTTATCTGAAAAATCTCCATCATTTAGATTAACCATGCCTGGTTTGCTGATAAAAAAATTGTCTCTTTTCATCAAGAGGCTTTGTAAAGATATCAGCAATTTGATTTTCAGTTGGAACAAAATACATTTCAATGTTACCTTTCTCCACATGATCTTTTATGAAGTGGTATCTGACATCTATGTGTTTGGTTCTTGAGTGATGAACTGGATTTTCTGTTATTGCAATAGCACTCTTTGAGTCACATAGAATTGGAATCCTTGTCAGACTTACTCCATAATCTTTCAGTTGAGTTTGCATCCACAGCACTTGTGAACAGCAACTTGCTGTTGCTACATATTCTGATTCTGCTGTTGATGTGGCAACACAGTTTTGTTTCTTGCCCAACATACCAATTTTTCTCCCAAGAGTTGACAGGCACCAGATGTGCTTTTCCTGTCAATTTTGCACCCTGCATAATCTGCATCTGTGTATGCAATTAATTCAAGGTTTGTATCCTTAGGATACCAGAGACCAATTTCTGATGTGCCTTTGAGATATTTAAAAACCCTTTTTACAGCTTTTAGATGGGATTCTTTGGGATCACATTGATATCTGGCCAGAAAGCATGTTGCAAACATGATATCTGGTCTGCTTGCAGTTAAATAAAGCAGTGATCCTATCATCCCTCTATAGGTTTTAATATCAACACTTATACCATCCTTATCAGAATCTAACTTGTTCCCTGTTGCCATGGGAGTTTTTGAAACAAAGCAGTTTTCAAGTGAGTATTTTTGTAGAATTGTTTTCACATATTTTGATTGACTCAAAAATATTTCATCAATTCTTTGTTTTACTTGTAACCCTAAGAAAAAGGTTAACTCACCCATCATACTCATTTCAAAGTGGCTGGTCATCAATTTTTGAAATTTGTCACAAAATTTTTCATTTGTTGATCCAAATATAATGTCATCAACATATATCTGGACCAACAAAGTATGACCTTTGTGTGTTTTGAGAAAAAGAGTGGTGTCAATAGTTCCTTTGGTAAACCCAGAATTGAGTAAGAAGTTTGATAAAGTTTCATACCAGGCTCTAGGAGCTTGCTTCAACCCATACAAGGCTTTGTTTAATCTATAAACATGATTTTGAAATTTTGGATCAACAAAGCCTTCTGGTTGATGCACATAAACTTCTTCCTCAATTTTACCATTCAGAAAAGATGATTTAACATCCATTTGATAAACTTTTAAATCCTTGGATGCAGCATAAGCAAGAAAATTTCTTACAGCTTCTAATCTAGCTACTGGTGCAAAAGTTTCGTCATAATCAATACCTTCTTGTTGACAGTAACCCTTGACCACTAACCTTGCTTTGTTCCTTGTGATTATGCCATTCTCATCAGATTTATTCTTGAATACCCATTTTGAACCAATGACAGATTTGTCATTTGGCTTGGGTACCATATCCCATACCTTGCTCCTTTCAAACTGATCAAGCTCTTCTTGCATAGCCTGAATCCAGTCTGGGTCACTTAGAGCTTCTTTGATAGATTTGGGTTCTATCTTGCTTAAGAACCCAGAAAATGCACACTCATGTGCAGTGGCAGATCTTGTTCTGACACCATCTGCAGGATTGCCTATGATGTCAGAATTAACATGTCCTTTGATCCATCTTAACTTGTTGTGAAAAGTTGTTGGTTCTGATGGATTTGAAGTTTCCCCCTGAACAGATGCTTCTATTGTGTGTAAGATATTAGAATTATGAGGTTCTGATGTGCTACACCTTTGTTCTACAGAGTTAGTACATGATGGATCTTTTGATTTGTTGTTTAAAAAGTTATCATGTTCTAGGAAATCTTCATTTATCATTTCAAAAAGATGTTCATACTTTTCTTGTTTGTCAGAAAAATTTATTTCTTTCATGTATTCATCAGAAACCTCTGTTTCTGGTGAGTCATCAAATGAGACATACAGACTTTCTCTTATTGTCCTTGTATTGAGAATAAAAATTCTATATGCTTTTGATGACAAAGAGTAACCAAGAAAAATACTTTTTTCTGCTTTTCTGTCAAAATTTTCAAGGCTTTCAAAATCATTGAAAACAAAGCATCTACAACCAAATGTATGCAAAAATTTTATACTTGGAATTCTTCCATTTATAATGTTGTAAGGTGTTTTGTAGTGCCTTTTGTTGATTATGGATCTGTTTTGTGTAAAACATGCATTTTCTATAGCTTCTGCCCAAAAATGAGTGGGCAATTTAGCATAAGCAAGCATGGTTCTGGCAGCTTCTACCAAGGTCCTATTCCTTCTTTCAACCACCCCATTCTGTTGGGGTGTTCTTAGAGCAGAAAAATCATGAGAAATTCCTTTACTTACAAGAAAATTCTCAATTTTTGTATTTTTAAACTCTGTTCCGTTGTCTGATCTGATCCTTCTTACTGTTAGTTTTAACAGATTTTCATTTTTCTTAATAAAATTAATGATAAGATCAGGAGTTTCACTTTTCTTTCTCAAAAATTCTACCCATGTGTACCTGGAAAAGTCATCTACTATTACTAGTATGTATTTCTTTCCAGAAAAACTTTCTGTACTTATGGGTCCACATAAATCCATGTGTAAAAGTTCCAAATTTTGTGAAATAGAAGACTCAGAAATTGATTTATGTGAGCTTCTCTTGGATTTTCCCATTTCACATGCTTCACAAATTTTATCCTTCTTTGAGGATATCAAAGGTAATCCTTTTACCAGACCTTTGCTTGCTAGTTTGCTTAGGTTTTTGAAATTTAAGTGGGTAAGCCTCTTGTGCCATAACCAACTACTACCTTTGTTGAGTTTTGAAAATAAACACAGTTTTGGATGTTCACTTTCTTCTTTGAAGTCAAAATAGTAAATTGATTTTCTTATTCTTTTCCCACTTAAATAGATTTTATTATCATCTATACCTATTAACAAGCATTTTTCTGGTAAAAAGGTTATCTGAAAACCTTTGTCACAGAATTGACCACAGCTTAGCAAGTTATACTTTATGCCTTCAACATAGGCTACTTTCTCTATGGTCAGGCATCCATACCTTATGCATCCATATCCCATGATCCTTCCTTTCACTCCATTTCCAAAATTTACCATTCTACCCAGCCTTGAAACAAAGTTGCTGAGTAAGCTCCTGTCCCCAGTCATGTGCTTGGAGCTTCCTGAGTCGCAGTACCAGATCTGCTGCACATGATGGTCCTGAAATGAAATGATTAGAGGGTTTTTGGTACCCAGGCATGCTTGGGTACTATTTCTGATGGAATATTAATCACTTTATTTTTTCTTCTTCTTGTTTTTACATCAGAAACTCTGTTATATGCTGAGCCATTAACAAATTTTACAGTTTTCTTTTGAAGATGGTGTTGAACAAGCTTCAGTATGCCAACACACATACAAGAGTTATCAGAATTTTCTGATATTTCCTCTTGTGATGGAATGAGTGGATAATTTTGAAAAGATGAGTGAACAGCTTCTGGATTTTTTACAGATTTTTGACTGCATTCACTATTGTTTGTTTTGAAGTTTGGTTTTTCAAAAGAGTATTCAGAACATGTTTTTTTGCAAGATTCAGATTCTGATGTAAATTTATCAGAATTCTGATGAGTTGCCTTTACAAAGATAGTGGGTTTATTTCTATTTGATCTTGTAGAACTTGTATAGCCTAAACCCTCTCCTTTGTTCTTTGGTGTGGACTCAATAAAAATTTTGAACTCTTTAGCCTGTTGAAAACCTCTTACATTGATTTCTTTGTCATTGATTATCTTGTAAAGATCTTTTCTTTCATTTTCATAAAACTCAATTTTTGCTCTTTGATCTAAACTATCCTCTATAATAAGTTGGTTTTCAAGAATGATTTTATTCAAAGTCATTTGCAACTCATCATATTTTCTAATATCTGATTGATGTTTTTCTTGCAGATTTAGAAAATCTGACATGAGCTTATTTAGCTTGTGTTCAAGATCAAGATTGTCTAAATTTACCTTTTGTTCTGAAGTTTCTGGTAGTCCTTCAGAAAGTGTCATGAGGCAGAAATTTGCCAATTCTTCTTCTTCATCATCAGAAGAATCATCAGATAACCATGTATCTGTTCCTGCAATTAAGCTTACTTGTTGCTGCTTCTTTACTTCTTCAAGCTTCTTCTCATAATAGGCAACATCCTTCAGCTTTTTGGTCTTGCATTCTGATGCATAATGACCTCTCTGCTTGCACTTGTAACACACAACTTCAGCCTTCCCTTTATCCTTAGATCTAAACTCTTCTTTAGATCTTCCATCCATCCTTCCTTTGTCACTCCTCTGGTATCTCTGACTACCTCCCCTCAACCCCTGCTCAAATGTTTTGGTGAGCAGTGCTATTGCTTCAGCAAAAGCTGAAAAGTCTGATGATGCATCAGAAGTTTCAAGATTTTGGCTGTTTGATGGTTGTGGATCATTGGTTGTTGTTGATCTTTGTGAGTTGGAGATAAGAGCTAAAGATCCCCCTCTTTGAATGGTTTCTTCAAATATTTTTTCTTCTCTGGGGATCAAGATGCTGTATAAGTCATGAAGACTCATGTTTCCTAGTTCTAAGGTTGATGATAAAGTCATGGTTAGACTTCTCCATTCTCTAGGAAGTGCATCAAGAAATTTTATGTTTCTTTCATCGTTTGATTTTGTTATACCAAATTTCTTTAGCTCATTTAAAAGTTTTGTAAATCTTTGATATGTATCATTTAACCTTTCATTTGGCAAACTTTTAAACCTTTCATAAGATGAGACATTGTTTGTTCTCTTGTTTCTTCTCTTGTTTCTTCTCATCCTTTCTCCTCCTTCACAAAGGTTTTCCAACTGATCCCATATTTCCTTAGCTGATGCACATGCATCGACTTGTGAAAATATGTCATTGGGGATGGCCATTATTAAAAGTGACTTTGCCCTTTCATCCCCAGCCACCAGGTCCTTGTCTTCCGCACTCCAGTTTATTTCACTTTTGGGAGCGCAGGAGGCAGGGATAGCTGGTGATTGGTCAGTTGCTGGAATAGCAGGTATATCAGTCATTGGTGTATGTGGACCCCTTTCAATGGATTGAAACAGAGCTCGGTCATGACTGTTAAGGAAATTGACCATCCTGATTTTCCATTGGGGGTATTCCTCTCCGACCAGAGTCGGAGGTTTGGACATAGATCCAATGTTAAAAGCATTATTCCAGGATTGAAAGCTGGCCATATTTAGAGAAAAGAAGATGAGCGATTGATCGTTTGAAAATAGTTTATTCAATCTGCTCTGATACCAATTGTTGGACCCAGTTCGTCCTTAAAACAACTTCTTTTCACGTAATATGGCAAGTGATTTCAGTAGATGTGAAAAAGATGTGCGGAAATGGAAATCAGACTTTCAAGAAACAAGACCTACAGAATTATCAAGTTTATATCACTTTGAAAACAAAAAGGTTTACAAGGTGATTGTAAGATTATTATCTAGTACAAACAAATCTTGAATTCTGTGGGTGAGAGAGCAATGGAGTTTTGATGTATGTGTGAATGCTAAGCTTCAAACTCACTTTGCTTCTCCTGGTTGAGCCTTCTATTTATAGAAGGCTGGGTGCATGAATAAACAATAGTTTATTCATGCAATAATTCCTGCAAAAAGTGGCCAATTGACATATTCATTTATTCCAACGTTCAAGTTGCCTTTTTCATCATGATATGAATTAATGTCAACTTGCTTCGGTAAGTGTGGCAGGACAGAGCCAATTTCAGACAAGTGGGGGATTTCATCAGAATTCTGATAAACCACTTCATCAGAAATTCTGATGAACAAATCATCAGAAAAATCCTGATGATCAGAATCGTCAGAAACTGATGATATTTCATCAGAAATATCATCAGATCCATCAGAAGTGACCTTTTCTGATAATCCAATTCTGCTCTTGATCAACTTGTGATTCTTTGAAGTAGATGGTATGCATTCCAGTTGTCCCATCTGATCTTCTTTTTCTAGTTCGTGATCTTCAGGACTGTGATCTCTTTATAGATCCAGTTGATTGTGATTTTCTTCAATACTTACAAATAAAGTTTCCTAACAGAGTGTTGTAGGATTGTTGGACCAGAAATGGTTGAAAAGATTGAAGAAATAATAAAAAATGGAAAAACCCAACTTATTGCTCAAAGGAGTGGCAATGTTTATGTAGTGGATATGTCAAAAGAGAGCCCTAGGACTGATGCCTGTCTGTTCTCAGCTGCCTCTAACAAAGAGACAAAATTATGGCACAGGATATTGGGGCACACAAATCTCAAGACAATCACTGCTATATCCAAACAGGGGTTAGTAAGAGGCTTACCTCAAAAACTGTTCACCTGTCCTGAGCATTGTGTTTCCTGCCTAAAAGGAAAACAACATAAAAGCTCATATAAATCCATTGAAGAGTCTAAAACAACCAAGTGCTTGCAAATTGTCGCAACCCCCGCCCCCTTATCTGTCCCGGGAACGGGCGGCCGCGAACATTCGTTTGGTGGTGGTATCAGGTTGTTTAATTTATTAACTTGGCAGCGGAAATTACATCAGGACCGTAGTTAGAAAATGTTTATCAGAGTAAAACCACCTTATTTTATATTAATAATCACATGGGTAAAACCCAAGTTTCTTTATTACAATACGTTTATAGGGATAAACCATATTTTATTGAATTTAAAACATCGTCTTTTTGATAACTTTTATAGCTACATTTTTTCCAAGCCGTCAGTGCTCTCCAGCTGGCTTTTTACTAATTGGCTGTCACATTGTGTTACCTGAAACGTGTTTTAAAAACGTTTGTCAGTGGGAAATACTGGTGAGTGAATCCCAGTTTAATCAAGAAACATTTTATCAATTAACACAGTATTGAGAGCGATCACATTGTTTATTTCTACACAATTACTCATTCAGTACTGTCAATCCTGACTGGTGGGTCATATTACACATTGGCTAACTCGTCGTCCAATGATAACGTGTTCCACATTTTGTATACAAAACCCCAACATACCGGCAGTAATTGAAGAACTACAAAGACTCAATCACTGCTTAATCACATTGTTAAGCATTTAAGGTTTTGTAAAACGGTTCACAAAAAGGTTTACAAAAAGTGGATAAACTCACATTGCTGTTTTAGACTTCTTCTAGGGTTTCCTGGTATTAATCTATATTTTACACAAATGTACATATGTTAGTATAATAACCCTTTAATTATATTAACGATACCCTCCCCGAGACGGTATTCCAACAACTACGTCGGGCAGAACCACGACAATTGTTACGGAACCCTGGATCAATCGGGCAGCGTATCTAATACGAAACTGGGGTTATAATACTTACAACGGAGCAGAACCTCGCTAATTAGGGGTATTATACTCGAATACTATGCCTATATTGAGAGAATTCGTTGAGAATGAAAAGAATTGAGCGGCGGAAAATGAAATCCCGAGGCCTTCTTATATAGGGCTGTTTTCTGGTTCTCTCGCGGCCCGCGTAAAGTGTAACCCAAGGGTTACGCGGCCCGCGTAGTAGCCCGGGTAGGGTTTAGGTGATCCGGGTCAGCGTATAGGGTTGCCGGGTGTTGGTCCACGTGGCGGCCCATGGTCGTGCCAGATTTTACCTTGTCGCGACCCGTGTAAGAGTTAAGAGGAGGGTTACGCGACCCTCCTCAAACCCATTTTCTTTGTTTTTTATTTATTTTTAATGGCATAACGTATTTTGGGCTCGGTTTTCACATACGGGGTGTATTTTAAGACATATAGGGTATTTTAAAATATATTAGGGTGTCAAAAAAATATTCGGGAGGGTTGTTATATCCTCCCCACCTTATTTTAGAGCTCGTCCTCGAGGTCTATGGGAATAGGTGTGGGTATTTCCTTTGCATTTCTGATTCAAGCTCCCATGTGTATTCTGGTCCTCTTTTGGAGTCCCACTTCACTTTGACTAGAACTAGTCTTTTGTGCTTGAGATTCTTAACTTTCCTATCTTCAATCTGTAGAGGCTTTTCCACAAATTTAACTGCTCATTTACCTCTATATCCTTAAGAGGTATTATTAGTGATTCATCAGCTAAGCATTTCTTGAGATTTGATACATGAAATACATCATGTATTCCTGCAATTTCCTCTGGCAGTTGCAGTTGATAGGCTACAGGTCCTATTCTTTTAATAATCTTGAAAGGTCCAACATACCTGGGACTTAGCTTTCCCCTCTTTATGAATCGTACCACTCCTTTCCAAGGAGAGACTTTTAATAACACTTTATCTCCTACTTGAAATTCTAACGGTTTTCGCCTGTTGTCTGTATAACTTTTCTGTCGATCACGTGCTGCTATCTCAGGTCCAGATAGTTGCTTTTCCCCAATTTCTGCCCAACAAACTGGGGTTCGGCACTTACGTCCATAAAGTGCTTCAAATGGTGCAGCATTTATACTTGTGTGATAACTATTATTATAAGAAAATTCTATCAATGGTAAGTGATCGTCCCAATTACCTCCGAAATCAATTACACAGGCTCTAAGCATGTCCTCCATTGTCTGAATTGTCCTTTCGCTTTGTCTATCCGTTTGAGGATGATAGGTTGTGCTTAGATTCAACTTGGTTCCCATTGGTTTTTGGAAACTTGTCCAAAAATAAGAGGTAAAACGACTATCTCTGTCAGAAACAATTGATAGAGGAATTCCATGTAAAAAAACTACTTCATTTACATACAATTTAGCTAATTGTTCCATACTAAAAGTTTCTTTCATTGATAGGAAATGAGTTGACTTGGTTAGTCTATCTACAATCACCCAGATTGTATCATTACCTTTCTTCGTTTTGGGTAATTTAGTAACAAAATCCATTGTTATCAATTCCCATTTCCAAACAGGCATTTCTAATTGTTGCAATAAACCTGAAGGTTTCTGATGTTCAGCTTTGACTTGTGAACAGGTTAAATATTTAGAAACATAGGCTGCTATGTCCTTTTTCATTCCTATCCACCATAAATTCTTTCTAAAACCTGGTACATTTTATCGCTTCCTGGATGCTTCGTATATTTAGACCTATGGGCTTCTTCTAATATGCGATGACGTAGGTTTCCTAATTTAGGTACCCATATTCTTTTCTTATGGAATCTCCAAATTCCATCTGTTCCTTGTTCTAATTCCTTTGATCATTCCTTTTAGTTTTTCAGCATCATCCTTGATTACTGATTCTTGTGCTTTTCTAATCTGTTCATTTAAATCTACTCGTAGAATTAATTTAAGAGACCGTACCCTTTTTGGCTGTTCATGACATTTTCGACTTAAAGCATCAGCAACTACATTTGCTTTTCCTGCATGATACTGAATATCACAATCATAATCACTAAGTAGTTCCATCCAGCGTCTTTGTCTCATATTCAATTCCTTTTGCCCGATGAAATACCTTAAACTCTTATGATCAGTGAATACAGTAAACTTACTACCGTACAGGTAATGTCTCCAAATCTTAAGAGCAAAAATTATAGCTCCAAATTCTAAATCATGAGTTGAATAATTTTCTTCATGATTCTTAAGTTGTCTGGATGCATAGGCTATAACCTTTTGACGTTGCATTAACACACATCCATAACCTAATTTAGAAGCGTCACAATAGATTACAAAATCTTCCGTTCCTTCTGGTAATGCTAGTATGGGTGCATGAGTTAATCTTTGCTTAAGGATTCTAAAGACTTCTTTTTGTTTTGGTTCCCATTTAAACTTAACAGATTTACAAGTTAGCTTAGTTAAGGGAATGGCTATTCTAGAAAAATCTTGAATAAATCTTCTATAATAACCGGCTAATCCTAACAAACTTCTAACCTCGGTTGGTGATTCAGGGGTTTTCCATTTGGTTTTTGCCTCGATCTTGGTAGGATCCACATGAATTCCTTCTTGATCAACTAGGTGTCCAATAAATTGTACCTGTTCTAACCAAAATTCGCACTTTGAAAACTTAGCATAAAGCTTTTCTTTTCTTAATAAACTTAAAAGTGCGTGCAAATGCTTTGCATGTTGTTCTTTACTCTTAGAGTATATGAGAATATCATCTATAAAGACAATTATGAATTTATCCAAATATGGCTTACATATTCGGTTCATCATGTCCATGAATGCAGCTGGGGTATTAGTTAGACCAAATGGCATGACAGTAAATTCATAATGGCCATATCTTGTTCTGAAAGCGGTATTAGGAATGTCCTCTTCCTGTACCTTTAATTGATGATATCCTGACCTTAAATTGATTTTTGAGAAAAATCGTGCACCTTGCAACTGATCAAATAGATCATCAATTCTTGGTAATGGATACCGATTCTTAATTGTGACTTTATTCAATTCACGGTAGTCAATGCACATACGCATTGATCCGTCCTTCTTTTTAATGAATAAAATCGGTGCTCCCCAGGGTGATGAACTTGGCTGTATGAATCCTTTTTCTAGCAATTCATCTAATTGATTCTTTAGTTCTTGCATTTCTGCAGGTGCCAAACGGTAAGGTGCTTTGGCAATTGGTGCGGTTCCTGGTATTAAATGGATTCTGAATTCAACTTCTCGATCTGGAGGTTGTCCTGGTAACTCTTCTGGAAATACATCTGAAAACTGAGATACTACTGGAATATCCCTTAATTCTTTTCCTTTAGTGTTAGTGATTATAGAAATCAAATAAACTAATGATCGTTTTCTTATGTAACTTGCTATTTTCATCACAGAGATGAATTTAGTGGATTTAGAAGTTTTATATCCTTTAATTGTGATCTTTTCACCCTTTGGTGAATTTACTTGTATTGACTTTTGATCACACAAAATACTGGCTTTATTGGCTATTAACCAATCCATTCCTAATACTACATCAAATCCTGCCAGATTCATTGGTAAAAGGTTTGCAATAAATTTCTGATTTAGAATTTCTATTCTTGCTCCCTGCAAGATTTCAGTAATTCTAATGGTTTCACCATTGACTGTCTCTACTAGACATTCTTGTGGAAGTTTAGTTAATGATTGATTGAGAAGTTTGCAAAATAAAGTACTAATAAAACTTAGGTTTGCACCAGAGTCAAATAATACTTTAGCAAAAATGTCATTAACTAAAAACGTACCAGTGATCACATCCGGGATCATCTTTGCTTCTTTTGCCGTTAGGACGAAAGCTCTAGCATTTTTGGTATTCTTGTTGTTTGTAGCCGGAGCTAATTTTGGACAATTTGGCTTGATATGACCTTGTTCTCCACAATTGTAGCATATCATGTTGTTATCTTTCTTCCTGCAGTCTTCTTCCTTGTGTCCCGATATTTTGCAAAAGTTACAGTATATGGAGCATCTTCCTGAATGCTTCCTTTTGCAATTCTTACAGTAGGGTGTAGAGGTAGAACCTACATTTTTTCCACGATTAGAATTTCTAGAACGAAATTCTTGTGTGAGCTTCTGGGTTAGGTTCCTCCTTTAATCCTCTTCTCGTGTACAGATTAATTCATCTGTCAATGTATTGGCTAGTTCTACAGCTTCTTCTATGGTTTGAGGTCTAGCTGCCTTGACTACGTGTCTTATCTCCCCGATTAATCCCCAGATATAACGGGAGATTAACACTGGTTCGGGCGAAGCAAGGGTTGGTACTATTCAAGCATATTCAAAGAATAACTTAGTGTACCCTTTACTATCTACACCATTCATTCTATGGTTTAAGAATTTGTTTGCTATTTGTTCTTTTTCATTAGGAGGGCATAATTTCCTTTCTACCATGTTTTTAAACTCCTCCCATTCCATATTGTAAGTTCTATTACTTCTTTTAGTCTGGAGAATAGTATTCCACCATTCTAGTGCTGAAATTTTAAACAAATTAGAAGCAAACATTATCTTATCTTCTTCTGCACACTTGCTTATTCTTAAGACTGCCTCAGTCTTTTCTATCCAGCGTAGGGTTGCAATGGCCCCTTCGTTTCCCGAGAATTCCATTGGTTTACAAGACCAGAATTCTTTGTAAGAACAACGGTAAGACACGGTTCTTCTTCATTTGGGAATGGGCATTTGAAGTACAGGTCCATTGTTCACGCTGTTTTCAGGTTCGGAAGGTCGCTTGCTATCATGTTTACTTTTATTTTCTGCTTCCCTAACCGTTTGAATAATATATGGCATCGCATCTATTATTCCTTGTGCTACTATGTGTTGGATGGCACTGTTATCCACTTGGTTTCCATTGTTGTTTGGAATTTCGTTACCCGAATTATTGTTACTCTGGTTATCATTATTCAGATTTCCCTGGTTTACTTCGTCGTTCATCTGAATTTTAAACATTTGTTACATATTAATATCACAAAATAAATAATAGTTTAGGTAACAACCACATAACACACATATTGGTCAAAAGCATCGAGCATTGCGACTTTACTCTTTTTATATAGTATGTGTCAAATACACACTAAAACAGGAAATTAAAAATTACAATATTATGCATCACTAGCCACGAAATGGTCTATACTACAATATATTATTATTAAATATATTTTTTTTCATACAAACTTATTATATATTATTATATTATTATTATTACCAACTTCACTTTATCATCTTTCATGGATATGGATTTCCCCCGAAATCAATCTGACGCTCGTCATATTTCCAGCCGAGTTGTTCTCCTACATACCTCATGTATTCTGGATACTGTGGCCTTGGATTCTCCTGAGGGTATGGATTCTCTAAAATCTCCCTGATGTATTCGTCGTTGTCATAATAGGGATCTAGAGGGTCCAGACCTGGATACGCTGCTATGTTCCGCAAGGTTTCGTCATTTAGATGGTAGCGTGTGTTAGTACAAACGTTTGTAGCTTCCGTCAGCATGAAGTCATGTTTTGTATATTTGTGTCTTTGTAAACAATTATGTTTGTATGTCTGTTAGTTTAAGCAGATCAGGATATGGGACGTTATTGTAAAAGTGCTAGGCTATGCCAGCCGATCGAACAGGCGTTCGATCGGTCAGCCCAGTCGATCGAACAGGCGTTCGATCGAACAGCAATGCCAGCCGATCGGACAGCATCTCATGCTAGCCGATTGGACAACACTTCTTCTATCCTGACTCTGCCTATAAATACCTGTCCGTTCAGGTCATTTGTACCTTTTGCACTTTTGACTCTTGAGAGAACCTAATTAGTGTCTGTCTTCTACCGGAACTTTGTACTTTCATAACGATCAATAGAAAGAACAGATCGTGTTTAATCGTTGAATTCTGTGTTGCTTTTCTGTGATTTATCTTAATGGATTCCGCACATTAGACAAAGTCGATTCATCTTGTTCCTTGCGATCAGATCCTGTGAAACGGGACCTTCAAGTGGTATCAGAGCGTCCAGGGAGCTGAATCGAGATCAACGACCCTGAATTCACCGGAGATTTGACATTTCTTGCCGATCAGAGTCAAATTTCACCAGAGATTTGACATTTCTTGCCGAACAGAGTCAAATTTCACCGGAGATTTGACATATTTCTTCTCTTTCTACTCATTTCTTGCATTATTTCTTAGTTTGTCATCTTAAAATCAGAAAAATTTAAAATTGAACGTGAATCCACGGTTAAAAATTGATAAAATAGATATCATTTGATTCGTAATCATTCAAAGTATAATCCTACTAAGTTTCATAATCAAATTCAACCTAAAACGATATCAAATTCATCAAAAACCATGTTTAGCTGTTCATATGTGCTGACGTCATCCACTCGCTCGGACAGCTGTTCGAACAATTTGGATTAGTTAGTCTCTGTTTAGTTGCTTGCTGAGATCATCAGTGTTAGCCGATCGAACAGCTGATCGATCGGACAACATTGTTGTTACGAGTTACCTCTAGCTTACGTCATATTGCTAGCCGATCGGACAGACGACCGATCGAACGGTAATTGATTGTCTTTATATCCGATCAAACAGCTGATCGATCGAACAGCTGATGATCGAACAGCTATCCGATTAAGTGATCATTTGTGTACTATTCGATCGAACAGTCATTCGATCCAAGTGATTTTGAAATTTGTGAAAATTTTTCTAAGTGTTTGTTGACTATTTCAGGCACGAGAAAGATGGACGAATTCATGAATCCTTTCAGTGATCAGTTTGCTTTCGCAGGCAATTCTGGAGATGATACTGCTAACACCCATGAGAACTTGCAGAATGCAAAGAAAGTTTTGTCGGATGCTTTAGGAGTGGAAAGTGCATACGGAACATATAATAAACCTCCAAAGTTGATGGCAATCGAAGAGAACAGTCGGTGGGCCAAGAAATTTGAAGAATGGTTGAAGGCATTTGCGTATACCAGCTGG
Organism: Helianthus tuberosus; assembly: GCA_030545235.1. NCBI lineage: Eukaryota > Viridiplantae > Streptophyta > Magnoliopsida > Asterales > Asteraceae > Helianthus > Helianthus tuberosus. Next base: position 60,216,990 of record CM060375.1, read on the forward strand.
AAAAATCTGAAGAATGGATACAGTAATGGAGGAAAAAATGGCCAAAATTTGACATCAAATGAAGAAATAGAAGTTTTTGTTGCCGAGCAAAAATGCATCGCGTTGTTGTTTCAATCTGTCCGAGAAGATATAATATCTTTGATCGAGTATAACGATTCTAAAGATTTGTGGAAAAAGTTAGAAGTGAAATGTTTGGGTAGTACAGAATAGTGAAAAACAAAAAGAAACTGCTAAGAAAAGAGTTTGATTTATTTGGTTGTCTAAAAAATGAATCAGTTTGTAAGATGATTGAGAGGTTTGGACACTTAAAGTTGGAGCTGGCTAGACATGGAATTCTCTATTCTCAAGAAGAGTTAGTCGACAAATTGTTTGACTCATTGCCAGATGAAATGGATTGGCTATACTTTGCCTTGATGTTGAAAAATACTATCAAATCTGAAGAATTGACAGTGGATCTACTTATTGAAAGATTAGAGAGTCACGAGCTGGAGATAAAGAAAACACACAAAGTGAATCACTCGTCATATCAGCAGAACTTGGATTTGTATTATCCAAAAAGCATGATTCCAAAGAATACTTCTCCCAAGACAGCTTTTTCTGCTGAAAATTCCAACACATCAAGCAAAGAAACAAGCAAAGAAAGTCCAAGCAATGGTTTTCAAAGTGGCTCTTCATCAAATTCAAACCAATCAGCTGCAAAGAATTTATTTCAATGCAACATCGCTATGGATTTAAAGAATGCTCAAAACTTCAGCGAGGAGTCTGCAAAGCAACAGATGGTTTTCCTAGCTTCTGTGCTAGAATCGTATGAAAGTCTAGTGGTTGGGAAGATTGGCAACACCAACCTGACAAAAGAAGATTACGATCAGATAGATCCTGAGGAGATGGAATTGATTGACATAAGGTGGTGTATGGCCAGTGCAGTTCGTCGGGCACAGCGTTTTATGGAGATAACTGGAAGAAAGTCTATTGGTGGACCATCTACCAAGTTGGGATTTGACAAGTCAAAAGTGACCTGTTTCAAGTGTAAACAGAAAGGTCATTTTAAGAGAGAATGTCGGAATGCCTATGCTGATGATTCTGAGAATCCGTTCAAAGAAGATTACTACAAGAGAGCGATTTATCATCAAAATAAATCAGAACCGCCCAGAATGAAACAACTTGAAGATAATAAAGAAAAATCCAGTGCTTTTGCAGTGATTCATGACGATGAAGGGTTTGACTGGAACGAGTTGTTACCCGAGGAGGATGCGGTTGGATATGCTTTTATGGCAAAGTCTGTTGAACCTGTTCCTTTTAAAGACAACAGAAATGAAGAAGAAAAGTATGTCAACAGAAAAATGATAGCTCAAAACAGAATGATAAGAATATCTTAAATATGCACTGAAGCAAAAAGGGCGAAGAGATGGGATCCTGACAGAGAATGCTATTTTGACTCAATGGGAAACATTGCTATTGACCACAAGACCCTCGATCTTGAAACCATAATTCAACAAATTGCTGAAGAAGAAGAGGGATGGCAAAGAAAATGGTGGGGAAGTGAAGAAGAGAAAGAGATAAAAAAAGAAGAAAAGCCGAAGAAGATTGATAATGGGATCATTGACACAACTCAAGAGTTGAATGCTGAAAACTTGGGAAGGATGGCTGACAGGGTGCTGGCTGCTAAAGCACTTGAGGTAGAGTCTAAACCCGTCTCTGAGTCTAAAAGCCAGGTCAGTTCAAACGCGTCAACAACTGAGTCAGGTAAGAATGTTAATGATGATATTGACTGCAAAAATTGCATGAAAAAGTGCAAAGTTTGTAGTACAATCACTTATCTCAATGGTAAGAAAGTTGAGGATCTGACAAACAGAGTCAGAGAGGTGGAGGATCAGATATTGAACCGTGACAAAATGCTGAAAGCTTCAAATGACAGATTAAAAGACTTAACTGACAAAATCGAAACTGATAAAATTAACATAGAAAGAGTTAGGAAAGAAAATGAAAAACTAATTCTTGAAAATCATCAAATTTCTGAAAGTTTTGAGAAGCTAAAACGCACGGTGAAAGATTCTGATGATAGAAACGGTAAAACATACAAAGAAAATTGTCATTTGCAAGGTGTTTTGAGGGTTAAAGAAGAATTAATCAACAAACAATTGGATGAGATTGCAAAATTGAAGCTTCAGTTTGAAGAAGCTAAGATTGAAAATGAGCGCATTAATTTGAAATTGAACAGTTACAACTCTGCAAGCTTTGTTTTACAGCACATTGTTCCCAAACCCATTGGGAAAAACAAAGCAGGCGAAGATGTATACTGTGATGGAACTGGGGTTGGGTTTCATCAAGTTCCGCCACCAGTTCTAAACAATTTTTCAAAGAAACAATCAGGGTTGGTTAATGATGAAGTTGAAACAAATGAGGTTAAACTTCCAGAGTCAATTGATGTGACATTTTCTTCATCATCATCTGATGATAGTGTTCAAACTGATATAGTTAAAAGCATGGCTGAAAGTGTTTTGATGTCTGATATTGATTCAGCTGATGATGATGAATGTTTTCTGGACAAATACATTCCAAAATCCAAATCCAAAAACAACTTAAATGATGAACCTGCTGTTGTGATGTATAAGATGGCGGGATCTGATAAGTTGTATTCGGATCTTGAATTTCCGTTAGAAAATGTGAATGTGGGAAAATTGAGAAATGTTTTTAAATTGATTGAAATTGATATATCAGAAATCGAAGGTTTGAGAAATTCAAAAAGACAATTAAATTTTGAGAAAGATAAAGCATACTATAAGAAACCTGTTGTTCCACCACGTTTTTATAATAACAATCGAAACAAATGGTCTGGTGGATATCAGGGTGGTAAGAATTATCAGAAAAAGAATGTTCAGAACAAGAGGTTTGTTGAGAAAAAGGTGTTTGTAAACAGTTCAAGCTCACTTTCTGATGAGGAATCTGAGATTTTTTCCAAAACGAACAAAGAGTTCTTTGAGAAGAAGGCCTCACAGCCTCAGTCTGAAGGCACAAGTCGGGTAGTTAACACCCGAACATGCTTCAAATGCAATCAAATTGGACATATTGCACGAAAGTGTACCAACTTGAAGCCTCACAGCCTCAGTCTGAAGGGAAAAGCTCCATTGGTTGTTGAGAAAAAGGTTTTGAAAAATGATAACACCAAGAACAAAACTGAACCTGTTAAGAATTTGGTAACTAAAAATGACAAATTTTACAAAAGAGTTGCATCACCTCAACAAACATGGAAGCCAAAAACTATTGACAAGAAAGCAAATTCTCCAAAACCAAAGGTGTCTGAGACTGAAAAATCATTATCATCAACCAAGAAGATATATGTACCTTTGGATTTATATGAGAAACAAGAAAAACAAAATTCGATTTCTGAAAAGAAGTATGTGGTAAGGAAAGATCAACCATCTGGTCAGCCTCAAAAGACGAATTTTTCTTATTTAAAGAGGTTGAGGTTGGGTCTGCTGAAAGTTTAAAAGTGAATGATAAAAATTTTCCGCCACTTTACACTGCTAAAACACACATTAATGTCAAGTTACCCGAGTCAAAAGAGGCTTGGGTAGCATCAAAATCTCACTAAATGTTTTTGATATGTGCAGGAGATTCCAAGATCCGTTTCACGTTGGATTATGGATAGTGGAGCTTCTCGACACATGACAGGGAAGACAGCGTTGCTGTACGATGTTAGAAATTTCAATGGAGGTTATGTCGGGTTCGCAGGTAACCAAGGTGGTAGAATTGTTGGTGAAGGAACGCTATCCAATGGGATTGTCACGTTTGAAAGAGTTAATTACATTGCTGAGCTGGAAAATAATCTACTAAGTATTTCGCAGATTTGTGACAGGATGTATACCACTCACTTCACCGACAAAGAATGTTTGATTTTAAAACCAGGATTTGTTATCCCTGAAGAATGGATTATCATGAGGGCACCAAGAGTCAATGACCTGTATGTATTAGACATCAGTGTAGCAACTACAACAACGGGTCAGGCTCATTGTTTTGTGTCTAGAGCAACGGAGAAAGAATCACAGTTGTGGCATCGCAAGATGGGTCACATTCACCTTCGAAAAATGAATCACTTGGTGCATAATAATTTAGTTCTGGGTGTTCACATCAAAGATTTTCATCTGGAAGGGGAGTGCATTAGTTGCATCAAAGGCAAGCAAAAGAAGAAATCACATCCTCAAAAGAAAGTTAATTCAGTTTCCAGACCATTAGAGAGACTTCATATGGATTTTGTTTGGTCTAGTAAACGTCAAAAGTATTACAGGGGATCTCTACTGTCTTGTGGTTACTGATGATTATTCTAGATTTTCATGGGTATCATTTTTGAACTCTAAAGATGAAACGTTTGAAAGTTTAATGGCGTTGTTCAGAAAAATTGAAAACCTGTACCAAAGGCGTATCGGAAGAATCAGAAGTGATAATGGTACTGAGTTTAAGAACAACAAGATGGAAGAATATTGTGATGAGAAAGGTATATTGCATGAATTTAGTGCCCCTTACACTCCACAGCAGAATGGAGTAGCTGAAAGAAAGAACAGGACACTAATCGAAATAGCCAGGACGATGCTTGCTGATTCTAAACTTCCTATCAACTTTTGGGCAGAAGCAGTTGCAGCCGCATGATATACGCTCAACCGGGTTCTTACAGTGAAGAAATTCAACAAGACACGTTTCGAGCTAATAAACAACCGCAAACCAAATCTAGAATATCTTGAACCGTTTGGGTCTCCCTGCACAATTCTAGATTTTCAGGGTAAATTTGGTCAAAAAGGTGTTGAAGGAATATTCGTGGGTTATGCAAGCCCATTGAAGCGTGTTTTCATTCCTAGCTTGAAGCAGATTATTGAAGCGTACAATGTTGAATGTCAAGGTTATACAATGCCGCTGCAGAAACCTGGTGACTCATGGCGATTTAATTACGATACTTTGTGGAGTTCATTTAACATTGAAGAAGAACCAGATTTCTTTGATGAACTGGATATTCTGAGAGAGTATGAAGATCCAGAAGAAAGGTTTCCAGCAGAAACTTATCGTAAACAACAAGCTTCTAACGATGATGAAGCAGGTCCAAGCAATGCTAGAGAACATGATGATGTCCAACAAAATGAAGTTACTCAAGATAATCAGACGGCACAGAATGATAATCAAGAATCTGAGAACATGCCAGTATTCGATAGTGGTGATTCAGATTCTGAGGGGGAGCAAATTCAGTTTTCAGATCAAACAGTTCAAGTCAAAGAACAAGATGCAAATCAAAATGTCACAAATTTGGAAAGCGAAGTAGATGTCTCAGGCAAAGTGATGCCAAGAACTCTCTCATATCATCCAGAGGAACTGATAATCGGAGAATTGCAGTCAGGCGTCCGCACTCGAAGACAACTTGATCAAGGGCTTACATGTTTTTAAACAAAAGTTGCTCCTTTACAAACTGATTTCTCATTAAGTTGTTTTATCTCGCAGATTGAGCCAAGGACTTACAAAGAGGCGCTTACTGAAGACTCTTGGGTCAATGCGATGCAGGAGGAACTAAGCCAATTCGAGAAGTTATGGGTGTGGAAGTTAGTGGATTTGCCTGATGGTCATCGAAAGATCAACACCAAATGGGTATTTAAATGTAAGAGGGATGATAGAGGGGTTGTCGTTCGTAACAAAGCTCGACTCGTAGTCCAGGGTTTCAGTCAGCAGGAGGGTATAGATTTCACCGAAGTGTATGCTCCAGTTGCTAGACTTGAAGCAATCAGAATCTTCCTAGCTTTTGCATCATGGAAAGGATTTAAAGTTTTTCAGCTAGATGTAAAGTCGGCGTTTCTCTATGGCAAAGTGAAAGAGGAGGTATATGTCGGACAGCCACCGGGCTTTACCGATCCAATTCACAAAGATAAAGTTTATCTCCTGGATAAGGCGTTATACGGCTTACATCAGGCCCCGAGAGCCTGGTATGAGACCTTGTCTCAACATCTGATAGCCAACAACTTCATCCGAGGAAAGATAGACGCCACTCTGTTCACAAAAGAAGTCGACGGGCATCTTCTGATAGTTCAAATTTACGTGGACGACATAATTTTCGGGTCTACAAATGAACAACTCTGCAAAGATTTTGAAAAAGTTATGAAGCAGAAGTTTGAAATGTCATCAATGGGTGAGATGAAGTTCTTCTTGGGGCTTCAAGTTGATCAACTTCCCGAGGAAACGTTCATACATCAAACGAAATACGTTCATGATGTTCTGGAGAAATTCGGAATGTCAGGAATGTCACCTATGTCCACCCCATTAGCTACGAACCATGGGATAAACCCTGATCTCACCGGAGAAAAGGTAGATGAAACTTTGTATCGATCCATTATAGGTTCGTTAATGTACTTGACGGCATCAAGACCGGATATTATGTATACAACCTGCCTCGCAGCTCGATTTCAGTCAAATCCTAGAGCCTCGCATATGGTTATTGTGAAAAGGATTCTACGCTACCTGAAAGGAACTCCATCTCTGGGGTTGTGGTATCCAAAAGTAGGCGATTTCACACTCTAAGGATATTCTGATTCTGATTTCGGATGCTGCAAAGTGAACGCTAAATCAACAATAGCGGGGTGCCAGTTTTTCGGACCACGATTGGTCACCTGGCAATGCAAGAAGCAGACCTCTGTCGCTTTATCCACATGTGAAGCCGAATATGTATCTGCTAGCAGCTGCTGCTCTCAGATCTTGTGGATCCAGCAACAGATGCGAGACTACGGTTTGCAATTTCTAAACTCCCCTATCTTTGTTGATAATGAGGCAGCTATAAACATAACAAAAAATCATGTTCATCACGCTAAAACGAAACACATTGAAATTCGTCATCACTTCATCCGAGATTGTTTCGAGAAGAAGTTGATACGAATAGAAAAAATCACACCGATGAGCAAAAAGCTGATTTACATACCAAAGCATTTGACAAAACACGTTTTCAATATCTTTTGAAACTTAATGGTATGAAGTTACTATCGGATGCGGAAGAAATCGTTGGCGTCGATGAAGGTACCACTGTAGATGATGTTGAAAAGCAATCTGCAATGGTTTATCGAATTTTTACTTGTTTTGGTTTTTAGGGGGAGATAGGTTTATAATTTTAGAAAATACAAAAACAATAAAAAATTAAAAAAAAACCCAAAAACATGATAAAATTCAAAAAGAGCTTGTGTAAAAAGGGAAAATGATAGTACATCAGCTAGACTATTACGGTACGCTAAAGAAATGGAAAGTTTAAATGCGTTAAACAGTCTCACTGATGATATGCCGATAGGTTTTTACACATTTAGTAGGTTTGTTCGGGATATAAACCTAAATCTTACTTGCTTATTTTGTGGGGAACACTACTTGGATATATAGGTAACCCCTGAAATTTCGTTTGAAAGATTTCTTTTTCTGATATACTAGGTTTTTATACTCAGTGATGTCTGGGGTATTATTCCAGGACTTCTGCTGAATGGAAGTTCTGACCTAGTCCTCGAATAATACTTTCCGCAATGCTTGAAACATAGCATCACCCTCAGCATATATGATAAGACAATAAAATTGCTTAGCAATGCTGTTGTAAAAAAGATCCTCTAAAGGGGACACACCCAAAAGTTGAGTCATGATCTCTCTGCTGAACGGTAGTTCTGACCTGAGCTCTCATGATTCTTCATAATTTATTAACCCCTTACAGATATCATACGTGTTATATTTACCTGTAAGACTGAATATTGGGATCTGGACACGGGAGTATATTCAAGAGGCGGGACACATGAATAAGTTTAAGTCGCTAAAATACTAAATTCGTATCCTGGACAGATTGAAATGTGTGTAAAAATTGAAGTGGATTAGTATATCGACAATATAAGTGAATTGTTTAATGCTGAGTATGAAATCAAGCTTAACGGTACTTGTAACTTGTCGGTAGCTGATATGATTCCCTAACACGCTCATCAAAAATATGTTTGTAAATATTTTACGTTTACTGCATTTCAGTTCTGTATTTCTTTTCTAGTTTAGAAGCTTTATTAAAAATCCAAAAAAGATTTTATATTTCTGCTTTATTTTCCGACAAACCAAAGCGGAAAGCTGATCTTCAGATTCGAATTGAAGACAGGAAGTTTCTGGGCTGGATGTTGAGTTTGGAGCTAATCATATGAATCTTGTGGAAATGAAAAGTCAAAAACAAGTTCATTAATTTGAAACTTATAATTTTCAGAAAAAGATTGATCAAAACATCAGTATGCTTTGTTTCGGGTCAACCAATGTCATTAAGTTGGACTTGGTAGGCAAATTAAGTACCTAGGGCCATTAACTTGGACCTAGATACTTAAGTGGATTCTCAAACACTGAAAAATTCAAAAAGTCAAAATGTCAAAGTTTTGAGAGAAATAGGAATGCTTGGATCGAACAGCTGACCGATCGAAGAGCATTGCTAGCCGATCGGACAGCACACCGACTCAATGACACCTATAAATAGGAGGTCAAAGTTCAGTTAAAACGGTTACATGGTCGATCGGCTGACCCTTCTCTCTCAAACTTTCATCTGATTTCTCATTAATTTTCTTTGGACTAGAACATTGGTTTGTTGGTTTGCACATCATTCACAATGCCAAAGGTAAGTCTTTCACATCCAAATCTATCATTTGTTCTATTTGTTCTTCATGTCATCACTGTCAACGTCTTTAGAATCAGATCTAGGAAGTTCTAGCTATTTTTGTTAAATTTCAAGCACAGGGTTTTGTTCGCAATGATAAGATCTGTAGATTTACCGGTTTAATTTGTGTCAATACATGTTTATGTTGAATAGATCTGATGTTTAGTGGTTACGGCAGTCGGCTAGGTTTTAGTGAAATTAAATCTTGTTTGGAACGAATTAGAGAATAATGAACATAGGGTTTTGATCGCGACAAGATTTTTCACATAGATCTATGTTTAATTTTTTGATAATCTGCAATAAAAGAATTCTAAGTATGATTGTTCTTGAATGTTCTTGAATGAGTTGCTATCTGATCGGTCAACCTTGCCAGCCGATCGGACAGCCATCATTGTGGATGTGTATAAGTAGTGTTGCTTGTTAGGATAACTCATGCCTTGGAATTTGTGAATAGTTAATTTGATTCATGTTCTGTACTGTGCCAGTCGATCGAACAGCATGGCCAGTCGATCGAACAGCATGGCCAGTCGATCGAACAGCATTGTCAGTCGATCGAACAGCATGGCCAGTCGATCGAACAACATTGCCAGTCGATCGAACAGCTTTCTCATATATACCTGTGTAATTGATTAATAATGCATATCTTTACAGGGAAGAGGAAAGGATACAGATAAGGGTCACAATGTATACTGTGTAATTGATGAGGCTAACACAGAGAATACGGTGGTTGAAAAAATGGCCAAATTCTTAAGAGAAAGCAGAGTTGCAAAGGCTTTATCTGCAGAACTGTTATATATGAATCTCATGTAAGAGCCTTCTGGAACACAACTAGATATGAAGAAAGTGATAAGATGATACACTCAGTATTAAGAAAGAAGGACAAAAAGGGAAAATATATAGATGTAGAGTTTAAGTTTGGTGTTGGAGACATTAGAAGAGTTCTAGACTTAAAAGATTCTGATGAAGATCCAACAATCATGTCTGAACATCTTGCTAAAGGATTGTGGTGCAGAATGGGATTCACTGGCCATATCAATGGAAAGATGACTAAGACAAGTTTCTCAAAGGCCTACAGATTTTTGATGCATTGCGTGATTCATTCATTGTCACACAGAAAAGGAGCATATGATGAAGTATCAGATTACATCATGAATATTATCACAAGTTTGGTATTGAACAGACGTTACAACATTTCTCAAGTAATCTTTGAATATATGAAGGAGAACTGCCAAAATAAAGGTGACATGTATATCATGTATCCAAGATTCATAATGATGATGATAAATGATAAGTTCAAAGATCTTCCAAAAGATAAAAGTGACATTATGGATGTGAGAAACATAACGACTGAGACAATTACAAGAATCACCAAAGAAAATGATGCAAAAACGAAACAAATGATATGCAAAATCAAGAATCCAGACTATGTTGCTCCTGAGAATGACAAGTGGAGACATGAGAAAAGTGATTCAGATAATGAAGATGTGAAGATGAGTGAGTTTAAAGAAAAGAATACTAGATGGTGGGTTGAGAAAGTAAAAGATGGGAAGAGAAAGAGAACTCCAAAGACGTCCCCTGCAGTTTCTATTCCGAAGAATGTAGAAAAGGGTATAGTGAAAGGGGGAGTCATAAGGCAATTAGAATTTTAAATTGTTAAAAGTTTCTAATAAACCTGTCAAAATTTGTTTTTGCACGGTCTTCTGGAGAACCGCAACAAAAACTGAGAGATGAAATAGTTCTGGAACCGTCAGCAGTTATTCAAGAACGAGCTGAGTTGTTATCACAAACTCTTGAAAGCTTTTTAAAGAAGAATGAGGATGTTGCAAAGAACCTGAAGGTGTTGTTCAAGATGTCTCAAGTGATGAAGATTCTGAAGCTACTGAATCAGAATCAGAACTTGATCCAACTACACTTGGCAGAGGCAAAGCACAACTCAAGAAAAAGCCTACAAAGAAACAAAAAGCATCAGATGAGGAAGACACTTCTTTTGAACCAGATCAACGAAAGAAACAATTAAAGAAGCGCAAAGCTGTTCAAACTGGAGTTATTCCTAGAAGTGTGCGGGCAAAGAAAGGAGAAGCTCAAGCTCAAAAAGATCAAGGAGGCAAAGGCAAAAAGCATGCTGAATCATTAAAGGATCAAGAACCAGAGGTTAAAAGGAAAGTTGATCAAGATGATTATGTTGAAGTAACTGAGGGTGGAGTCTTTTCTTCAAAATTTCCACCAATTCCTGAAAATATTTCGATTCCAGAATCCTCACGACCAAAAGTTACAGATGATTTCTTTGGCAATCTTCCACCTGCAACTGGAGTTTTTAATGAAGATATTCCAGAAGATGATTATGACATGTTCAATAATGAAGCTGTAAAAGAATTACTGAAGAAAGTTGCTGCTCTTGAAAAAGCTAAAGACAAAGCTGAAGCAGAACGTGATATTTTAAAGAAGCAGGTTAATCAGCTGATCAAAGCTCATGATCAAATCAGGATGGTGCTGATAGACAAAGATAAGATGATAAATGAACTGAAGGATGATAGCAGTGATAATTCTAAAGTGTTTGAATTATTGACTGGAGAAATTTCTTCATTGAATGTGAAGATATAGAATCTTAATGATGTGAATCAGACGCTTAATCAACTTCTCAGTGAAAAGAGTTAAGCTTCATCAAATGAAATGAAGGCTATGAAGTTGGAAATGGAAGCAATGAAGGCTGATAAAGTAATGAAAGACAACCAACTTAACATGTTGTATGCGGTAATGGAAAATCATTTAAAGATTGATGCTCATGCTGCCTTCAATGAACTTGAAGTTAAAAAGGTAGAAGAGAGAAGAGTGGAACGTGAAAGACGACTAGCTGAAGATGCCACTCAAAAGAATAAAAATGTTGTTGAAGATATTCAAGAAGCTGGTGGTTCTTCAAGTAAAGATGTTGAAATGGTTGATGCTGAAGTTGTACAAGAACAAGTTGTTGAACAAGATGCTGAAGATGAACATAATCAAAACTTTATGATGATTGGTGAGTCCTCTCTATTCATTGATTCTGATGAACTTATTCGTAGAGTTGCTGCTATTCAAAAGAAGAGAAAAGCCAAAGAAGTGTTGTTACTAGAATGGAAGACTCAACAATTCGTTCTTGTTGGTGATGCTTCTACGGTGCCTTACAGTATACCAGAGATTGTTCGCAGAATGAAAATTAATGAAAGAAGAAAAGAAGCAAAGAAAGCACGTGGAGAAGAGGTTAGTGATTCTGATCTTGAAATATATGGTGATGAAGAAGAGATTGAAGATGATGATGATGATAAAGACGAGTCTATTCAGAAAGATGATGATGACAAGAGAAACGATGATGATGATCAAGGGTCTTCTGGCTTATTAATCAATAACCCTAATGTTCAAGAAAGGATTGAAGAGTTGATGAATGATGAAATTAACAAACAGGAAGATGATACTTAACATGAAGCCTCATCATCTGGAAAACAACATGCAGACCAGGTTTTTCTAACAAACCCTAATGTTATCTACCTACATGAGAAATATGAAGGTGAGATCGATGTTCGGAGAACTAGAGCTGAAATGTTAGAAGAGTTGGGTTTGGAAGATGGAAAGTTCAAGTTTGATATTGAGGACGAGATTCCTCAGTCTCCAGAGAAAGATTTTGAATCAAGATATGCATATGAAGCTGATTATTAAGATGAAGTTATTATTGAAGATGCTTCAGATTCATCTGATGAAGATACTGATTTTCATTATGCTGGAATTGATGAAACATTTCCGTCACTTACTGAAATGTTCAAAGATAGAAATGTAGATGAAATCAGAAGGAAAATTGTTGAAAAAGTTTCTACTGAAGGTATTCCTGAAACAATTCCCAGAGAAATTCTTGCTGAAGAACGAAAAAGGTGGTTTAAAAATATGCCCAAATAAAGAAATACTCTTAGAGCTCTACAGTACTTCACACATGATAAAAATCTTTCATGGGGAGACATTATATCATGGGGATATCTTGAAGATCTTAAAGTCTATGCTATCAGACGGGAAGAAGGAGTTCAGTACTTCGAATTTCTGTCAGACATCAGTTCTTTACCGTGGTGGGATGTGGATGAGTTGGTGAAAACAAAGAATATCAAACAGTTCTACTATGGTCCAGAAGTTAGAGAACATGATCAAGATTTGTGGAACTACATCAAATTGCAAGCAAAGAATGGTTATCCTGATTGGAAGCCACAATATCCAAAGCAGATTGTCACATATCTAGAGAATGGTAAAAAGGATATTACTCTGGATGTGAAGCCACCTAGATACCTGAAGAATATGCCACTTAGAGCCATTGAGCAAGACTTCCATGATTTATTTCAAGGCTGGTTGTACAACGAAACTACAGTTGAGGCAGTCATCTCTCTATATGACAAGTCCATGGGAAAATCTCAAAGAATCAGTATTCTGGATCCAATGTGGCTTGTTAACTGTTCAAAGAAGGATATCGATTGCTTGTTCTACAACAAGATTGTTTATGAAAAGAGAGACAAAGTTCAAGCACAGCAATACCAAACAGTTGTAGATGTTTGTTTTGCGCAAGACATCAATTCTGGTAGATACTGGAAGACAAAATGGAGAGATCTGGAGATTGATGAATTTCTGAAAAAGTACAAGCGTGAACAAAGATCTAAAAAGATTGCTGAAAGAGCTGCTGAGATAGGCAAACGTAAGATGGGGATCGTGCCACCAACAGATCAAACACCGATTGAATCAGAGGAGAACAAAATACCCAAATGGGATCGAAAGCGTGATGGTGATCCAGTATATAGAAACTGGTGGTTAACTGAAGGAAGGCATAAAAGACGTAGAATGTTAGAAGAAAACGCTGAAAAGAGAAGACAGAGAGCTCTTGATAGAAGACGCAACAGGAGGAATTAAAGACTTTGCTGGAAGGAACTACAGCTACATCCGAGGGGGGGGTCTGTTAGTACAAACGTCTGTAGCTTCCGTCAGCATGAAGTCATGTTTTGTATATTTGTGTCTTTGTAAACAATTATGTTTGTATGTCTGTTAGTTTAAGCAGATCAGGATATGGGACGTTATTGTAAAAGTGCTAGGCTATGCCAGCCGATCGAACAGGCGTTCGATCGGTCAGCCCAGTCGATCGAACAGGCGTTCGATCGAACAGCAATGCCAGCCGATCGGACAGCATCGCATGCTAGCCGATCGGACAACACTTCTTCTATCCTGACTCTGCCTATAAATACCTGTCCGTTCAGGTCATTTGTACCTTTTGCACTTTTGACTCTTGAGAGAACCTGATTAGTGTCTGTCTTCTACCGGAACTTTGTACTTTCATAACGATCAATAGAAAGAACAGACCGTGTTTAATCGTTGAATTCTGTGTTGCTTTTCTGTGATTTGTCTTAATGGATTCCGCACATTAGACAAAGTCGATTCATCTTGTTCCTTACGATCAGATCCTGTGAAACGGGACCTTCAGCGTGGCACATAATCCCTAAGATCAACAAACCATGGATCATAATTTGGGTATAAAGGATTAGTGGCTGGTATCCTAGGTATTTCCTCAGGGTTGAAATCATGCATTTCTACCTGCATCGGCTGAGTGGGAATTAAAGGTAAGGGTTGTGGGGCTACTAGTTGTTCCAGACTTGGGTCGGCAGCAGTTGTTGCTAGGATATGGAAATTGGCTAGGCTTCTATTAAGCATATCCTGTGTATGGGCATCTGACTCTCGCTTAACGGCTGCTAGGACTCTTTGTAACATCCGTCAAAATGGGTTTCCAAAATCCGACCCGTTTTGAATTCGAACCCTAATCCTTGAAACTCGTAAGCTTCGCGAAAGGGTTAATCGTTGAAAGACCTTTTATCCTTAGTTCATTATAAATATGGGTATCTATTTATTTATTGGTTAATTAATTAAATTAATTAATTTTACAATGTAAAAGTTTTGTTCTTTTTATTTTTATAAAAAATAAACTAGTTAGTTTTATTAAGTTTCAAAATTTGTTTAAGTTATATGAGTTAATTAAGTTAATTAACCTAGTTAACTAAATCTTTAACTGGTTGTGCAAATAACTGAATAGAAACCACAGGGACTAAAGTTGTCATTTGGCCTAAACTTCAATTCCTTTTCTTCTTTCATCTTTTGCCGCCAAGCCTTTGACAGCGAAACAAAAGCTTCATCACTTTCCTTTTATTATAATCGCTGACTTCTCGGTAATTAGAATTATTTACGCGTTTCCATCTTCAACCCAATCCCGAATCTAGACCTATGTTGTAACCTCCATACAGATCAATTACAGATCCTTACCTTTTGTGCGAATTTTTCAAACACTATAAAAGCCGAAACAACCATCACGTAAACCTGACATTTTTTCTCACACATCTCGACACCCTCTCACACTCTCAAACTCCCTGTTCGTTTCGTAGCACCCGAACGTACACCGGAGAAACCGAGCACGACACCGGAGTTCGAAGCATCGCTGGAGTTCGGAGACATCGCCGGAGAAACCCTAAGCCGCCGAGATCGACGTAAATCGCTTCTTTTACGTGATCGGATAATCGCTTCGTTCGTTCCCTTGGATTCTCAAATCTTTACTCGTGCGTTATTACAAGAAAACGCAACGCAAGCAAGTGAGCATACTCGATCCCTTTTTACGCTTTATTATCTTTGGGATGCAATACATGTTCTTTGAATCAAATACATAAACATGCTAGAACTTTTAAACAAATAATCTCTATATATATTCATACGTGTTATACTCGTAATCATACGTGTTATACTTGAAATTCTATATGTTTAAGTTCATATGCTTATAATTAGTTATTGTCATGGAAAATTTGTATAAAGACATTTTTATACATATACTCAAACTTGTATGCTCGCCAATACTTTTGTATTGATTTATGCTTTAACGTGTATTGCAGGTTGTGATGATACAAGGAATCTAGTAGGATTGCCTAGAAACGCATTTAAATTTTAATACTTGCAAACCTGTTGTAATTTGTTTCCAATCTTGTAATAAACCGTTATTATGAAATGAAATTTATTTACTTGAATACTTGTCGCATTTTATTTATTTCAAACTTGTGGTATTTCTAGTTTCAAACAATATAAAATGAAATCATTAAATACTTGACACAAATAGCGTTATGATGTCTCTTGCAATCTATTTCGTCTCATCCCGATGTTTCCGCCATCGATTGGGGTGTGACACTCTTTGCAATTGTAACTTTCGCATTCTTTTTCTACGCTCAAAGGCTCCCTTACTGAACCATCCTCTCTTTTTCTGAGGGAATGGCTCTTCCGACTGAGCTTTAAAGGCAAATATCCCTTCTTCCTGATCAGCAGAATACCTAGAGAGGGTAGGCTGGGAAGAGGTACCTTCACTTCTAGGTGAATCGGACAACTGACGATACACGTCTGAGGGTCCTTAATCACTCATAGTGTAAACTAACAAATAGTCAAATAACACATAACAATAAAATATAGATATTCACGTAATTTCAATGTTTATTTCCTAACAAATTAAATAATATATTGATGTCAGCAGAACACTCCTGTGGCTGAATCAGTGGCTAAGCTCTGATGCCACCTTCTGTCGCAACCCCCGCCCCCTTATCTGTCCCGGGAACGGGCGGCCGTGAACATTCGTTTGGTGGTGGTATCAGGTTGTTTAATTTATTAACTTGGCAGCGGAAATTACATCAGGACTGTAGTTAGGAAATGTTTATCAGAGTAAAACCACCTTATTTTATATTAATAATCACATGGGTAAAACCCAAGTTTCTTTATTACAATACGTTTATTGGGATAAACCCTATTTTATTGAATTTAAAACATCGTCTTTTTTGTAACTTTTATAGCCACATTTTTCCAAGCCATCAGTGCTCTCCAGCTGGCTTTTTACTAATTGGCTGTCACATTGTGTTACCTGAAACGCGTTTTAAAAACAATTGTCAGTGGGAAATACTGGTGAGTGAATCCCAGTTTAATCAAGAAACATTTTATCAATTAACACAGTATTGAGAGCGATCACATTTTTTATTTCTACACAATTACTCATTCAGTACTGTCAATCCTGACTGGTGGATCATATTACACATTGGCTAACTCGTCGTCCAATGGTAACGTGTTCCACATTTTGTATACAAAACCCCAACATACCGGCAGTAATTGAAGAACTACAAAGACTCAATCACTGCTTAATCACATTGTTAAGCATTTAAGGTTTTGTAAAACAGTTCACAAAATGGTTTACAAAAAGTGGATAAACTCACATTGCTGTTTTAGACTTCTTCTAGGGTTTCCTGGTATCAATCTATAATTTACACATATGTACATATGTTAGTATAATAACCCTTTAATTATACTAACGATACCCTCCCCGAGACGGTATTCCAACAACTACGTCGGGCAGAACCACGACAGTTGTTACGAAACCCTGGATTAATCGGGCAGCGTATCTAATACGAAACTGGGGTTATAATACTTACAACGGAGCAGAACTCGCTAATTAGGGGGTATTATACTCGAATATTATGCCTATATTGAGAGAATTCGTTGAGAATGAAAAGAATTGAGCGACGGAAAATGAAATCCCGAGGCCTTCTTATATAGGGTTGTTTTCTGGATCTCTCGCGGCCCGCGTAAAGTGTAACCCAAGGGTTACGCGGCCCGCGTAGTAGCCCGAGTAGGGTTTAGGTGATCCGGGTCAGCGTATAGGGTTGCCGGGTGCTGGGCCACGTGGCGGCCCATGGTCGTGCCAAATTTTACCTTGTCGCGGCCCGCGTAAGAGTTAAGAGGAGGGTTACGCGGCCCGCCTCAAACCCATTTTCTTTGTTTTTTTATTTATTTTTAATGGCATAACGTATTTTGGGCTCGGTTTTCACATACGGGGTGTATTTTAAGACATATAGGGTATTTTAAAATATATTAGGGTGTCAGAAAAATATTCGGGAGGGTTGTTATACAAATGCTTCACATGGATTTGTTTGGCCCAGTTAAAGTCACGAGTCTTAGGAAGAAAAGATATTGTTTGGTTATTGTTGATGACTGCATGCATTCAGCAAGACTTTGTTACATAGGTTGAAAAGCAGTTTAATCTTCTAGTAAAAATCTTTAGGAGTGACAATGGCATAGAGTTCAGAAATAAGGAGTTAGATGATTTATGTGTATCAAAAGGAATTGTAAGGTAGTACAGCATTCCAAGAACACCAGAGCAAAATGGGGTTGTTGAGAGAAAGAACAGGACTTTGATTGAGGCTGCCAGAACCATGCTTGTTCATTCAGGTTTGCCATTAACTTTCTGGGCAGAGCCAGTAAACACTGCTTGCTATGTCCAGAACAGAGTTTTAATCAACCCTAGATATCAAAAGACTGCTTATGAACTGCTGTAAATTTTATATTTCAAAGTTTTTGGCCGCCCATGTTTCATTTTAAACTTAAAAGATTCTATCTCAAAGTTTGTAGCCAAAATTGATTGTGGTTATCACCTGGGATACTCAACCACTGCTAAGGCCTACAAAGTGTTTAACACGAGGACTAAGACAGAAGAGACTTTGAATGTAAAGTTCAATGAACTTTCATCAATGAAAATCCCTGCAAACCCTGCAGAATTATTTGATCTTGATAAATTCACATTTGAAAGTGTTGCTGTCAAGACTAACAATGCAGGTCCATCAGAAAATCCTTCATTAGACTATGGATATGAAGTCATCATTCCTCAACAAAAGTCTGCTTTAATGGGAAGAGCAGCAGATGTTCAAAACAGCTGTTAAAGCTCATCCACTACTACCTCAATAGTTGTTGACCATAGTAGCCCATCCTCATCAACCACTGTTGACAAAAGCCATCAAACAGTGGATAAAAGTCAACATGTTTTCACACTTGTTCCTCCTATTCCTCCACCTCCATTTGAAGCCACTGTTGGATCATCAAAATCACCAGCAGTGGTTAGCTCAGATGATTCACATCTGCAGCCCTCACCATTAAATGACATTGTTCCATACAAAGGAGATCTAATCTTCTTGAAGTCTCATCCACCTGACCAAATCATTGGCAACATCAGTGAAGGGGTGCTAACAAGAAGTTAATCCCAAAACATCCGTCTTTTTGTTGGTTTCCTATCTCTCCATCAGCCAGTCAAGTACCAAGAGGCACTGAAAGACAACAGATGGGTAGAAGCCATGCAAGAGGAGCTCCAACAGTTTAGAAGACAACAAGTTTGGGAGCTTGTACCACTGCCAGAGGGTGTGAGTCCTATTGGCACAAAGTGGGTCTTCAAAAATAAAACTGATGAAAGGGGTATTGTTGTCAAGAATAAAGCTAGGCTTGTGGTTCAAGGGTTCAGACAAGAAGAGGGCATTGACTATGATGAAACATTTGCCCCTGTAGCAAGATTATAAGCTATCAGACTATTCCTGGCCTTTGCTGTCAACCACAACATTAAGGTGTATCAAATGGATATCAAATGTGCATTCCTCTATGGTAAGATTCATGAAGAGGTATATGTTTGTCAACCTCCAGGCTTTGAGGATCCATTTAATCCAAATCATGTCTACAAGCTAAATAAAGCTTTGTATGGCCTGAAACAAGCACCAAGAGCCTGGTATGAAACTCTTTCCACCTTTCTACTTTCCATGGGTTTAACATGAGGTAAAATAGACAAAACACTGTTTTTAAAATGGAGAGGGAAAGACTTGATGATTGTCCAGATTTATGTGGATGACATCATTTTTTGAAGCACATGTTCTAAAATGTGTGAAGAGTTTAGGCAACTCATGAGAGCTGAGTTTGAGATGAGTGCAATGGGTGAACTCAAGTGCTTTCTTGGTCTCCAAGTAAGGCACCTGCAAAATGGCACTTTTATCCATCAGGGCAAATATGCCAAAGAACTTTTAAAGAAATTTGAGATGGATGATTGTAAACCATGCAGTACACCCATTGCAACCAATAAAATAGTCATGTCTAATGAAAAGGATGATTTGGTTGATCAAACTTTATATAGGAGCATGATTGGGTCTTTATTGTACCTAACTGCATCTAGGCTAGACATCATGTTTGCAACATGTGTTTGTGCAAGATCCCAATTGTTGGGATTGAACCCTATCAGAGGAACAGATAATTAAAGCCAAAACTGGATCAGAGCAGTGGATCTAGAATAAGCAGATGTTGTATACAAGCCTCTCCCCTTGAAAGTGGTTTCAACATCTGCTGACCTCCTATCTACTGATCGGTACAACTGCTGACCTACAACTGCAGATCAAGTCAAAGACTGATGATGACTAAAGCCATGTTGTTCAATCTACGGCCTTCAGTCAAGCACTGCTGGGTTATATCAAGTGCTGCTGGGTTCACATCAGTGGAAGGCTTCAGTAGTAGTTTAGTTTGTCTTTATGTAATGAATTGTAATAACAGTTGTTAGCATAGCAGTACTTGTATAGATCAGAGGTTGGAGTTTGTTAGGAGGTTAGATGTCACTTTCATGGTGACGTCAGCAAAGATGCCACAGTGGTTTGTCCGTGCCTATAAATAGAACAGTACCCTGTACTGTTCTATTAGCTCTTCACCATCTTTCTTCCTGTACTAACAAATCATTGTGAGCTCAGGCTGAGGGGGAGTTTGTTGCATACATGCAATTGTAATCATTGATGAAATAAATTCAATCATTTGGTTCATTGTTGAAAATGTGTGTTGAAAGCAATTCTCATGTTTGATTGTGAAAAGTTTGTTTCCATTAATTTTCCGCTGCATTTCTCATTCATTGTTCATCTTAATTCAAACGTAAAACACAATCAAAACCAAACTCAGATCCTAACAATTGGTATCAGAGCTCGGACAGTCAAATTTGATTTAACAATCATTTTGACATAAATAGTTCAGCTCACAATCGCTGATACTGATAGTTTATTCGTTTTGTTGAAAAACAGTGTAAGGTTTAATCACCATCAAAGTTGATTAATCAGTGCCTGTAAAACAACTAGGATGACGTCACAATCACAAGATGATAAGAATAACATTGGCTCTCTTTTCAAACCACCCATGGTTAAACGTAATGAATACAACATCTGGGAGAGAAGGATGGGTCACATCCTTGCTCAACAGAATACAGGATGTTAGAGATCTGTTGTTTTTGGACCACACGTTCCCATGGTGCCAAGTGCTGAGGATACAAAGAAGTTCGAACCTAAAAAACCTGAAAATTATACTGAAACTGATTTCCAAAAGTTCGAACTCGATGCCAAAGCATTTAGCATCATTGCATCTGCATTACCCAATGAAATCTATGCTGGGCTGTTACATTGTAAAAGTGCCAAAGAGCTATGGGATGCACTGAAGGAACAATTTGGAGGAACGGAAGAAGTTATTGAAAACAATAGGGAAATTCTGAATCAACAGTATGAGCGATTTAGCTGTCTCATTAGTGAGCTAAGACTTGTTAAAGTTACATTTCCTAATTCAACACAAAATAGCAGTTTTCTTAGATCACTACCTGAAAAACGGGACACAATTGCTTTTGTAACTAGAAATTCAGCTGAGTTCAAAGATCTGACCCTGACCCAACTTCATGGTAGACTCCTGACCTATGAAAGGGAGTTAAACCAGAAAAAGAAGTTGCAAGAGTCTGGCAAAGTTGCTGATGACTATGCATTTGGCAGCACAGCTCTTTTTGGTCAGGAAGAATCTGGTAGCAGTAGTAAGGATCAGAGTTTTGATCATTTTATTGATATAACTGCTGGTGGAAATTTTAACAACTCTGATTCTCACTCTGCAAATTATGCTTTGAACTAAAGGATTTGCAACATTTTGATCCCACTGACTTAGAGGAGATGGACATTTTGCATCAATTGGCTTTGCTTAGTGTAAGAACAAGCAAATTCTATAAAAGAACAGGGAGAAAATTCCCAGGGTTACATGGGAATTTAAGAGTGGGGTTGGATAAATCAAAACTGAAGTGTTAGAAGTGCAATAGGCTAGGTTATTTTGCTAGGGAATGCAGGAGTCAAACCACTGGTCCAATAATAACTCATCCCAGCTCAAACCCTAGACCACAACATCAAAGCACTGTGCACTATACCCAATATACCCATGCAGCCTCTGTGCCTGTGCATTATGTTAAAACCACTGTTCCACAAATTCAGTATGTTCAAACCCCTGTCCCTCAGGCACAAGTGCAACCTGTTGCACCTCAACAAGCTGCTCCAATAGTGGTACAACCAGATCAGCAAAGCTTTTTCACCCAAGGCTTTGTTGATTGGAGCAGCATGCCTGATGAGCTTGGTGATAAAAATTTTGCACTCTATGCTTCTAATGATAATTTTAATGATGAATTTTGTTTGATGACATTAGAGTCAATACCAGAAGGGGTAGAAATTGTAGGATCGTGTGATGACCCGAACGAGTCGTTCAGAGAAGCTCTTATCTGTTTCAGGTGCGGAAAACAAGAAACAGACTTCGACACAGCCAGCAAATCACTTTAAACATTGTTATGATTGATATAATAGCAAATACAATCAGAAAACACACCGGCAGCACCTCGGTATGAATTTCAAGAACTGTTACAAATGAGATCGCTTGAAGTCTATTTATAGACTTGAGGATTCTCTTGAATGTGACAAAAAACAGTTCAAGCGAGATACCATATGTTGGTTTCGCTTGAATGTGACAAATGTCATTTCAAGCGAACTCAACCACTTCAAGCGAAAACACCTTTAATTCAACCTAAAATCTCCTATTTTCTCGAACACCGTGCCCTGATCTAACATATCTAGTATAAGACTCGATACAAGACAAAGTCGACAGATGCATGCACTAACAGACTCCCCCTCAGATGTTGACGAGTCTCACGTGTCGAGTCTTTCCGTCTTCAGTCTTTATCAGTCTCTGGGCATCCTTCCAGGATCTCCACCTGGCTCTTGAGCTTTCTAATTCTCTTGATCAGATCTCTTGATTCCTTAAGTTCATCAACATCAGCAAATCCAAAATCATGATTTGGCTCACACTTTTTCTACAGGTTTAGGATCGAAACCTGGCTCTCTTAACACTCAGAGTCCTTAAGTATCGAAACCTGGCTAAACCTGGACATTCTGTACCCAAAAGTAAATTTTCTGATGTCCACTTGTAAAACAAATCTTAGAATGATATAACCTTTAGATTCTGATGAACCACTTGTAGAATCAATTTCATAAAACTTTTTCATTTCAACATTGACTCCCCCTCTCAAAATGCTTAGCCTTTTCAAACACACTTTTCCAATCTTGTTCGTCATGTTTAGCACTTGGAATTTGAAAATCAGCTTTTCAACATCAGTTGTCTAAAATCTTTTTGAATTTTTCAAAATTTTATGCTAAAACACACTGAAAATCTTTTTGGATTTTTGAATGTAAATGAAATGCAATAAAGAAATATTTACAAACAATATTTTTTGAGTTTGTGCAAGAGGATCATATCAGTTCTTGACAAGTCACAAGTACCGTTGAGCTTAGTTACACATTAAGAATTAAACAATTCACTTAGATTGCCGATATATTGATCCACTTAAATTTTCACACAAATTTCAACTGATTCAGGATATGAGTTAGATGTTTTAAGAACTTAAACTCATTCATGTGTCCCACCTCTTGAATATACTCCCGTATCCAGATCCCAATATTCAGTCTTACAGGTGAGTATACCACAGATGATATCTGTAAGGGAATAATTTATAATACGAAACCATGAGAGCTCAGGTCAGAACTTCCGTTCAGCAGAGAGATGACGGCTCGACTTTTGGTGTGTCCCCTTTAGAGGATCTTTTGAATTACAACAACAATGACTATCAATTTTATTGTTTCATCAATTTGCTGAGGGCGGCGCTATTTTTCAAGCATGCAGAAAGTATTATTTGAGGACTAGGTCAGAACTTCCATTCAGCAGAAGTCCCGGAATAATACCCCAGATATCACTGAGCATAAAGACCTAGTATCTCAGAAAGAGGAACCTTTCAAACGAGATTTCAGGGGTTACCTATATATCCAAGTAGTGTTCCCCACAAAATAAGCAAGTTTGAATTTAAGTTTATATCCCGAAAAACTTTACTAAATGTGTAAAAACCTATCAGTGAGACTGTTTAACACTATTTAATCATTACATATCTTTAGCATATTGTGACTGTCTACTGATGACCTATCATTTCCTCTTCTTTGACACTAAAACTCTTTTTTGATTTTATCATGTTTTTGTCTTTTTCAAATTTTCAAATGTTTTTGGATTTTCTGAAAATTTCTACTCCCCCTAAAATGCAAACACATTTCAAGAAATTTGAAAACAAACTATACAAAAAAATTTGACAACCGATATCAAATCGCTTCAATTCGCCATCCACTTGGCATAAACAATCCGAACTCCCCCTTACACAAAACTATTTTCTCATTATGATTTCAAAACACTTAAGTTTGTTTTAACCAAAATGATTTTTCCGGAAAATAAGTTTTGTTGGTTTTATCACTTGTAAAGATAGGAGTTTGTTTCATCATATAGTCCTTCAAATACCACTTGTAAGTTTGGTCCAATCAAGTTCAACCTAATGACCTTTATTAACCATTTGTAGGAAAACAAGTACAACTTAATGTCCTTGATTTACCACTTGTAGGTGTAAAACTTCATCAACCAACTTGTAGGAATACCACATCTACACAAAATCATTTTACCAATAAAGATGCCGATTCCTGCTTCACACTTACCAACCTGGAAGCTCCGGCAATTCACACTTATCCTGTAAAATTCAACTATTTTTAAGATTCAAACACACAATCAATTACTAAGAAAGATGCCGATTCCTGGTCCACGATTACTAACTTGGGATCTCCGGCAAGTCCAGATTTTTCAAGGGAAAAGAATTTCCACCCAAGTCTGACCAACCTTGGGTGTTTTAAGCTCCTTTAGCTCTTGTTCAGTTGGATTAAAAGTTGCTTTCTTTGTTGCGTAAAAATCTTTAACCCCTTTTACTTTCCCATCAAGCATTTTCCCAAAAATTTTCTTAACATTTCCATTGAAAACTTTCTCGACATCAAACTCATTCTTCTCGGAGTAAAATTGATCCGAGATCTCAATCTTACCAACTTTCTGTTTAATCTTCTCAAACTTCAGTGATGGAAATTCATCATCATTCACTGAAAATACAGATTTTACCTCTTTTACCTCACCATGTGGCTCTTCTGGCTTTGTGAAACCAGGATCATTGCCGACTTTCTCTTCAGGTTTCTTAACAACCCACACTTGATTGTTCTTGGCTTTCTTTTTGTAAAAATTCTTTTTAGAACATTCACCAACCTCATAAGTTGAGTTTTCAAAAATTCTGAATTTTTCGGTTGGTGGTTCAACATCAACAACTATTTCTTTCAGTTTTTCAGAAACTCCCTATTTAGTCTTTGCATTTTTCGGACAGTTCCATGCAATGTGACCAACTTCATTACATTTGAAACAAGTTCGAGTCTCTTTTGGATGAAACACTCCAGTTCCATTCTTTTCTTCTCAGCAAGAAACTCCTGGTTTGATTGTTTCCAGAACGGTTTCTTCTGTTCTTCTTCTGCACTTCCTCCTGAAACAAATTCTGTTTTTGTTTTAGAATTTTTCTCATTTTTATAATTTTCTGGTGGAATAAAACCTAATCCTTTCTTTTTGTAGCTACCATTATGGTTTGGTTTCTTTTGAAAACCAGAACCAGAATTGTAACCCTTTTTCTTGTTTAATCGTTGTTATACTCTTGAAGTGTATTTTTTAGGTTTTCCAGTAAGATTTAAATCTTTTATTTCAGAAATGCTAATTTCTGTCATTTTGAAAACCTTTTTGATCATTTCAAATCGAACACTTCTTATTGGAAACTCTTTGTCAGAATATAATTTGTCAGAATCATTTAAAGTGTATGCTACTTCAAATGTTTCAGCATCCAAATTTGATTTTGATAACAAAAACGCTTTACTGTATGCCCGTTTAACCGACGACTTTGGGATGTTGACCGATGAACTTGAACCTCCAGACTCAGACTTTGACTCAGATTCCTCATCAGTATCCAACACCTGATCTACCACCTTTTTAATTAACTCAGACTCATGATCAGTGTCAGACGATGTGAAAGTGACATCAATGTTTTCTGGTAATTCATCATTTATATCAGACTTCAGTTTTATATTGACTGCCTTTTGAACTTGCTCCTCATTTGGTTTTCTGGGAGAATAACCTTCCCAGATTGGAGGCGGACACTTGTTATAGTTAACACTCAGTTTCTTACCATTATCCTTCTTCTTAGGCTTGTCGCCTTTGAATGCTTCAAAACCTGCAACAGTTGGATAAATTCGATCAATAAGATAATCAGAACTAGAATAACTCTGTAATAATCATCTGATCCTCTCATTTTCAATTTTCTTGGTCTCCAACTCTTGCTTCCACTTTGCACTATCTTCGATGTAGAAGTTAATAGCTTTCTGTTTTGTCATCATCGTTGCATTCATCATTGTCAAAGCATTTTCTCTCTCAGAGTTTGTCTTTTGAAGACCAGTTACTGTTCTGTTTAAAATGTCATACGACTCCTTCACGTAATTGAAATTAAACAGCAATTGTTCCTTCATTTTCTCAAGCTCAGCCAACTTTTCATCCTTTGTTGCACATTCTTTGCAAGTCTCCAAACACTTTTGGCATGGTTTGATGACTTCCACAATCTTTTCAACTTCTATGATCTTTTCAACTTCAACAACTTTCTCAGCTTCAGTCACCTTTTCTGCTTCAATAATCTTCTCAGCAACACTTTCAGTCTTCATTTGATTTTGTTCTTTTGTTGCACGTCTCTCCTTCAGCTTCTCTAGGCGATCTGCAAAATAAAAATGAAAACTTTCAGGAGAGAGATGAGATTTTGCAATATTAATATGTTTTTTCTTCTTCATCATCACTACTTTCATCAATTGGTGATTGATTAAAATCTACTGATTTGTCAGAACTATCATCCGAAGAACCAGAATCAGATGGTGTTTGATCAAAAACAATTTCTTTTTCTGAACTTTCATCACTTTGTAAACTTTCATCTGAACTCTGTGAGCTTTCTTTTGATGAAACAGATTTTTCATCTTCATTCTTCACAATAACACCAATGGATTTCATCCACTCGGTGAACATGTATGGTTCTTTTATAATCTTGGCAATGAAAGCTTTGAAATTTCCATTCTCATCTGCAAACATATCCCAGCTAAAACCTTCAGGTAGCCTTTCATCATCTTGATTGATCAACCATGCTTTGTTGTCAGATGAAATAAATTTTTCCCAGCTGAAACTTTCTTGATTACCCAAACAGGCTCTCTTTGAAGAATCCTCTATCACTTTTCTACCATGAGCCACTTGTGGTTCTTGTTGTTGACTAACTTGTAGATATATGGCTTTCCGGTAGTAATCATCTTTTCCGAACGGATTCTTTGTTGGTGCACTACGTCTGTCAACTACGTCTTGTATCGAGTCTTGTAGTGTATAGGTTAGAATAGGGCACGAAAATCAGGAAAATTGTGTTAAACTTGATTTCGCTTATGTGTCCTTGGTTAGTTTCGCTTATGTGTCATGAAAGGGGTTTCGCTTATCTGTCAAGTGACAGGTTTCGCTTATGTGAACATGTATGAATGAGCGAAACCTGTTCACCTATAAATAGGGTTGTAAGAGCGAAATCTCAGTAATAGTCGTAGGTGTTCTCTTCCGGTAAGCCATGAAGTGCTGCCGAAGTGTTGTAAGAGCTTGTAATCGATTCAGTGATCAATACAACAACAGTTAAAAGTGAATCCAGTTGAAATAGCACCAAAGCATTAGTTTTCGCCTCTTGTTTTGGATAGGAATTCTTCTGATCGACTCAAACAGGGCCGAATACGATCCTACAAGTGGTATCAGAGCTCAGGAGGAAGAGTTCTTGCCATTTCAGTTGCATATTCTGATTTTCTACACCTTCTTTCTCATTTTTGAAAATTTTTTACGGTAAAACCAGCTCAATTTCACACACAGCACTCGTAATCATGTATTAGTAAATCCTTGAAAGTTTCATAGCTAAAATCGACCTAAATCTTAGTATTTTTGAGGTTCCGCTTTTAGTGACTCGTGCAAATGGTGACATCATGCTGATTTCGCTCAGAGTTCACACTTGATTTCGCTCATACAGTCATCTTACATCAGATTTCGCTCCAAGCTACCACCTAATCTCGCTTCAAGGGTACAAGTTGATTTCGCTTATTGTGACACTTTGAGATTTCGCTTATTGTGACACTTTGGGATTTCGCTTATTGTGACACTTTGAGATTTCGCTTATTGTGACACTTTGGGGTTTCGCTTATTGTGACACTTTGGGATTTAGCTTATTGTGACACTTTGGGATTTTGCTTATTGTGACAATTGGGATTTCGCTCCAAGAACCTAATTTTGACTAAGCTTGGAAATTTGTGAACTTTTGACATTTGAGCAATGGACAACGAATTTTATAACGCCTTTGCTAGTCCGATTACCATTACTCAGAATGCGTCACTGGAAAACGAAACCAGGACGTCTCAGAAACCGCCTAAACTCATGGATATTGATGATTACAATGGTTGGTCCGAACGCTTTGGAAATTGGGTTGAGGCGTATCATTTGGATGCTTGGGAACACACTGAAGAACCATATGTTAGGCCCACAAGGAATAATGCTCAGTTAACAATTAGGGAAATGAGTACTGAGGATAAAAAGAAATATAGAGATGAGAAACTGATGGTGAGTCTGCTTCAGTAAGCGATAAAAGAAGACATTTTGATACTGCTTCAACATGATGAAACTGCTTATTCAATCAGGACAGAATTGGAAGCAAAATTTGTTGGAAGTGATGATATGCTCAAGAACAAAATGTCGCTCATGAAGAAAGAATTCGATTTATTCCGTGGTTTGAAATCTGAAAACACAAAGCAAATAATTGATAGATATTGTAACTTGGTGAGAAATATGACAAAACTTGGTATTAAAAAAGGATACTGATGAATTGATTGAAAAACTTGCAGATGCACTACCTCATGAAACTTGGGGAACATTTCTGATGATGCTGAGATCCAACAGAAAAGATTATAAAAATATGACATTGGGAGACTTCATCAAACACCTGGAAGCTCAAGAGATGGAGCAGAGGAAGATTGCCAGGATGAAGAACTATGATGGAGAACAGGACATCAGCTTGTACTACAAGAGTGGTGTTACTGGAACAACAAATTTTTCTCCAAAAGTCGAAACTGCTTACAGTGCGAAAGATTCTTCTGAAAAGAAATCATCCCTGGGATCAAGCAGCACTAGATTTTCAACATTTGATCCAAACATTTCAGTAACAAAGAATGGAAGAAAACTTCAGTGCAATATTGTTCTAAGTCTTGAAAATGATCAAGATTATACTGAAGATGTTGCTAAAAATCAAATGTCTTTGTTAGGAATGATTTTAGAATCATATAGTAGTTTTGTGGCCGGAAAGATCGGTAATCCAATGCTCACGAAAGAGGATTACAATCAAATAGATGCTGAGGAAATGGAATTGATGGACATTAAATGGTGCATGGCAAGTGTGTAGAGACGAGCTGAGAAGTTTAAACAAATTACGGGAAGAGATGATTTCCGTGATGCAAATGTTTCAACTTTAGGCTTTGATAAATCTAAAGTTACATGTTTTCGTTGCAGGGAAAAGGGGCATTTCAAGAGGGAGTGCAAAAATCGTGAAGCTAGTGGAGCCCAAAATCCTTTTGGAAACAACGATTATCACAAAAAGGCGATTTATCATCAAGTCACACCACCAGCACTGCATCAGGCACAAACTGCACATGGGAGAGATGTGATTGAAGGTTCAAAAAGAGCGTGTCTAGTTAATCAGGGCAAATAAGATAATTTTAGCTGGGATAAATATCTTCCAACAAACAGCAAAGCGTGTTTGGCAGAACAAGATGATGAAAAGTTGGCTGAAGGTTTTTGTTGGGACGATTTTTGTCCAGATCAAGAACTTATGGCCAAAGAGATATCCAAAGACATTTCATATGCTAAAGCTTTCATTGCAAATGCCTACGATTTGAAATGTGCCGAAAAGTGCAGAAAAGTAATGGAAGCTGCTGAAGCAAGACGGAGAAAGCTTGAAGAAGAGGAAGAAGAGGAAGAGAGATTAAAAGCTGAGGCAGAAGCTGAGAAAAAGAGAAGAGCTGAATTTTTACGATCAAACAGAACAGTCAAAGAGGTTCCTGAATTTGAAGTCAAAGTTGATGCAGAACCTGTCAAAGTTCCTGAAAAATGCATAAACTGTGATTCTTTAATTAAGCAAAACAATGAGTTGCTGCATAATATAAACAGATTGAAAGAATCCTATGATACAATGAACAGAGAAATCAACAAGTATACTGATTCAAACGGTGAACAAGCTGTGGCAATGAATACACTGAAGAGAGCTTACTTAGGACAGCTTGATAATGTTAACTTTCACATAAAGAAATGTGCTGATCTGGAGTTGAAGTTGGAAACTCAAAAGATAGAAACTGAGAGAGTCAACAAGCTATTAGAAAGTTACTCATGTTCTACTTTTGTTGTTGACAGGATTTATCCGGTTGTGGAGAATTTGAAGACTTTTGAAGAAGTAAAGACTTCAGAAGAAGAGAAATCTGTGATAGAAAACGAAGATAAAGTGAAGATTTCTGGTAAGAAACCAAGTGTGGTCTACAATAGATGCCCGCCCCTGGTCGAAAATGGATATTCACCTCGAAATCCAAATTCCGAAAGAGTCGATAAGGCAATAAATTTACAATGGGAGTCTGTGCCGTTGGATAACTTGCCAGAAAATATTGATGTCACATACACGTCATCCGACACTGATCATGAGTCAAAGTTGATAAAAAGTGTGGTCGATCAGGTGTTAGATAAAGATGACTGTGAGGAGTCAAAACCGGAGTCCAAATCCAAGTCAAAATCTCAGTCAGATGCGTCAAAGTCAACAGTCAAAAAGGACAAACGGGTTTATGATAAAGAGTTTTTGATATCAAAATCTAATTTGAATGGTGAATCCTTCAAAGTGGCATATACTTTGAAAGATTCTGACAAATTATATTCTGATGAAGCTTTTCCAATAAGAAGTGTTAGAATTGAAATGATTAAAAAGGTTTTCAAAATTACAGAAATTAATATTTCTGAAATAAAAGATTTAAATCTTATTGGTAAACCTAAACAATACACTTCAAGAGAACAACAAATATTAAACAAGAAAAAGAGTTACAGTTCTGGTTCTGGTATTCATAAAAAACCAAATCATAACTGTAATTTCAAAAAGAAAGGATTAGGATTTAATCAACTGAAAAATTATAAAATTGAAAAATTTTCTAAACCAAAAACTGTGTTTATTTCAGGAAAATCTTTAGATGATGAGAAAGAGCAAGCATTCAGAAAGCAGACAAATCAGGAATTCCTTGCCAAGAAGCAAGAAGAACTGAAGAAGAATGTTGTTCAAAAGAAGATTGAAAAGAGAACCTGTTTTCAGTGCAAAACTGCTGATCATATTGCTAGAAATTGTCCGAAAACATTCAAACCAAAACAGGAAGTCTCTGGTAAAATGAAAGAAAAAGTTGTTGAGAAAACTGAACTAACAACCAAAACATTTACAGGCTTTGAAAATTCAACCTTTGAGATTGGTGAATGTTCAAAGAATGTGATTAAGAGAAAAGGAAATTTGAAAAATCAAAAATGGGTTGTTAAGAGTTCAGGAAACAGTTCTGGTGATGAATCTGATTCCACAAAATCAGAGGAGCCAAGTGTTAAAGAAAAGGTTGAGAAATCAGTTCCAAAAGTGGATGATGTGAATTTTCCACCTCTGCGAGCTGAAAATTTTAAAAAGAAAGTTGGAAAAGTTGAAATTTCAAATCAATTTTATTCTGATAAGAAAAAATTTGATATTGATAAGGCTTTTAACGGAACTGTGAAACACATTTTTGGAAAAATGGTCGATGGTAAGACAAAAGGAGTGAAAGAATTTTATGCTTCCAAAAGAAATGTTCACAGGTCGGTTAAAAGTAAAGATGAAGAAGAGTTTGTTACACCCAAGGAAGGTCAGGCTTGGGTGGATATATTTTTCAAACAGTAAAAACCTGACTTGCCGGAGATCCCAAGTTTGTAATCGTGGATCCGGAATCTGCATCTTTCTTATGTTGTTTGTTTAAAAATTGAAAAATTTTGGTAATTCATACTGCAGGAATAGTCGGAACTCCCAGGTTGGTAAGTGTGGAGTAGGAATCGGCACCTTGAGAATTCAACCAACAGATGATGATTGGTTGAAAATGCTTGATTGGTTTGTTCTTACAAGTAGTAAATCAGGGACATTAAGTTGTATCTGATTTTCTATATGTGGTTGAGAAACAAAATGATGAGTTTATTCCCTAACCTACAAATGGTTAAAATCAATCAACAAAACTTATTTTCTGGAAAAACCATTTGATTAAAACAAACTTAAGTGTTTTGAAATCAATGGGAAAATAGTTTGTTGTGAGGGGGAGTTCTGATTGTTTATGCCAAGTGGATGGCGAATTGAAGTGATTCGATATCAGTTGTCACGTTACTTGTACAGTTTGTTTTTCAAATTTCCTAAAATGTGTTTGCATTTTAGGGGGAGTAAGAAATTTTAGAAAATCCAAAAACATTTGAAAATTAAAAAATACAAAAACATGATAAAATGAAAAATGAGTTTTGTGTCAAAGAAGAGGAAATGATAGTACATCAGTAGACTGTCACAACATGCTAAAGAAATGTAAAGTTAAATGTGATAAACGATCTCACTGTGGATGTGTGAGTAGGTTTTTGCACATTTAGTAGATTGTGTCAAGATATAAACCTAAATTCAAACTTGCTTATATCGTGGGGAAACATCTCTCGGATATATGGGTAACCCCCGAAATCTCGTTTGAAAGATTCCTCTTTCTGATATACTAGGTCTTTATACTCAGTGATATCTGGGGTATTATTCCTGGACTTCTGCTGAATGGAAGTTCTGACCTAGTCCTCGAATAATACTTTCCACAATGCTTGAAACATAGCATCACCCTCAGCATATATGATAAGACAATAAAATTGCTTAGCAATGCTGTTGTAAAAAAGATCCTCTAAAGGGGACACACCCAAAAGTTGAGTCATGATCTCTCTACTGAACAGTAGTTCTGACCTGAGCTCTCATGATTCTTCATAATTTATTAACCCCTACAGATATCATTTGTGTCATAATTACCTGCAAGACTGAATATTGGGATCTGGATACGGGAGTATATTCTGAGGTGGGACACGCGATTATGTTTAAGTGCTTAAGACATTAATCTCGTATCTCGAAACAATTGAACTTTGTGTGAGAATTTAAATGGACCAGTATACTAACAATCTAAGTGAATTGTTTAAAACTTAAAATGAAATGAAGCTTAACGGTGTTGGCGATATGTCTCAAAGACTGATATGATCCTCTTGCACGAACTCACAAAAACATTGTTTGTATATATTTCATTTCTGCATTTTCTTGATTCTACAAGTGGTGTCAGTTATTGTCTTTCAGAAAATCCAAAAAGATCTTAGTGTGTTTTAGCATAAAGTTTGTAAAATACAAAAAGATTTTCGACAACTGATTTTGGAGAGCTGATTTTCAAAATTCCGAGTGCTAAACATGATGAACAAATGGTTTGGGTGAAAGTGTTTGAAGATTGTTGAAATGAAATGAGAAAAGTTTTTGCTATAAAATGTTATTTCTGCAAGTGGTAAATTAGATTTGAAAATCTTATCCACAAATGGTTATCAGAAAATTTATTTTTGGGTAGAGTTTTTGCAGGTTGGCCAGGTTTCGATCCAGAGCAGGATGAAAGCCAGGTTATAATCTTGTGAATTCCAGACTACGATCCTAGCAGATTGAGAGGGGGAGTCTGAAGACACCATGATATTCAACATTTGAGAGAGAGGAGTTTGTTGAAGATGAAGATAGAGAATGAGGAAGAGGAAGATCGAAGACTGATAAAGATTGTAGGTTGACAATTGAAGACTCGACACTGAAGACTCCGTCAACATCCGAGGGGGAGTTTGTTGGTGCACTACGTCTGTCAACTACGTCTTGTATCGAGTCTTGTAGTGTATAGGTTAGAATAGGGCACGAAAATCAGGAAAAATGTGTTAAACTTGATTTCGCTTATGTGTCCTTGGTTAGTTTCGCTTATGTGTCATGAAAGGGGTTTCGCTTATCTGTCAAGTGACAGGTTTCGCTTATGTGAACATGTATGAATGAGCGAAACCTGTTCACCTATAAATAGGGTTGTAAGAGCGAAATCTCAGTAATAGTTGTAGGTGTTCTCTTCCGGTAAGCCACGAAGTGCTGTCGAAGTGTTGTAAGAGCTTGTAATCGATTCAGTGATCAATACTACAACAGTTAAAAGTGAATCCAGCTGAAATAGCACCAAAGCATTAGTTTCCTCCTCTTGTTTTGGATAGGAATTCTTCTGATCGACTCAAACAGGGCCGAATACGATCCTACATTCTTTGCATCATTTGCCTCTCTATTCTTGCATTCCCTCTTGAAATGACCTTTCTCCCTGCATCGAAAACAAGTAACTTTAGATTTATCAAAACCTAAAGTAGAAACATGTGCATCAAGAAAGTCATTTCTTCCAGTAATCAGTTTGAACTTTTCTGCTCTTCTTAAAACGCTAGCTAGACACCATTTGATGTCCATCAGTTCCATTTCTTCAGCGTCTATCTGATCTTAATCCTCCTTTGTTAGCATAGGATTTCCGATCCTCCCTGCAACCAAGCCTTCATAGGATAGTAGCATAGAACCAAGTAATGCCATGTGATCTTTCGCAATTTCTTTAGAGAAACTTTAACCATCAGGAAGATTCAAAGCAATGTTGAGTTGTATCACATAACCACTTCCACTTTTTGTACTTTGAGAACTAAAACTTGAAGTTGGGCTCTTTGGATTAACACTCGGGTATGAAGAGAAACCACTGCTGCTATTAGAACTTTAATCAACCTTTTCTGAAGAATCTCCAGCACTAAACGCAGTCTGTATTTTCGGGCTTCTTTCAACTTCTGGAACACTGCCTTTGTAGTACATTTTTACATCCTGTTGACCACTTGGACTGTTCATCCTTGCGATCTTCTGCTGTTCCAAATCTTGACCCTCTATCTTCTCGATAAACTGAGAAATCGTTAACCCATCATAAACCCCGGTGTTCTTCAAAATCATCAAGTATGTGCCCCATTCCTTTTGTGGTAAAGCGTCAGCTAACTTGTCTACCCACTCTTCACGATCTTTTATTATACTAAGCATCGACATGGATCGCACCAAGTGGCAGTATCTTTCAATTAGCTTCTTAGTATCTTCCCCGGGCAAACTTGTAAACAGATCAAATTCTTTCTTGAGTAGTGCCTTCTTGCTCTTGATCATATTCTCACTACCCTCAAACTTGACTCTAAGAGCATCCCAAATCGATTTTAAAGTCTTTTCATGTTGAAGTAACACAAAGATGTCTTCTTTGATAGCTTGCTGAAGTAGACTGATCATCATCTTCTCAGCTCTATACATTTCTCGTTCTTTGTCATTGAATTCTGAGATTTCTTTTATAACTTCCAGCTCAGTCCGTGGTAGAACATACCTCTTCAAAATACATTCCCATGATCTTAGATGGTTGGCCTGAACCCAGTTTTCGAACCTATCTTTCCATCCCTAATACTCCTCAATGTTCATTAGCTTCGGGGGTTTTTGAGTAGTTCCCGTTTCATTTTCCAAATTCATGTTTTGAACAATGACAGCCGGAGTAGTCGGAGATGTTGCAAACGCGTTGTAAAATTCTTCACTCATGATTCAGAAACTTTTTCACAAAACAGCACTTTCAAGCGAGATAGGGTCTTCAAGCGAAATACCCAATTTGCAGCTTTCAAGCAAACTAGCCAATTTCAAGCGGAATACCCACTATTTCAAGCGAGAACCCCAACAATTTTCAAGCGAAGACCTCCTGAAGCGAAATACCAGATTTTTCAAGCGATACCTTCTATTTCAAGCGAAAAGACTTTGTTCGCTTGAAATGAACACAATCTTTCAAGCGAAACCTGATAGTATGTTCAAGCGAAACCACTTCGAAGGTCCATTTTATCCATTTTTAGTCCGAATTTTAAGCTAAAACTTTCCAGGGTTTGTTAATATGCACTATTACACATTCTGTGAGAAATTGAGCTGATTTTGACCGTTAAATCTTGTTTTATTGAAGAAAAGGTGTAGAAAAACAGAAATTTTGAGCTGAATCGGAAAGAACCCCTCCTCCTTGGCTCTGATACCAATTGTAGGATCGTGTGATGACCCGAACGAGTCATTCAGAGAAGTTCTTATCTGTTTCAGGTGCGGAAAACAAGAAACAGACTTCGACACAGCCAGCAAATCACTTTAAACACTGTTTTGATTGATATAACAGCAAATACAATCAGAAAACACACCGGCAGCACCTCGGTATGAATTTCAAGAACTGTTACAAATGAGATCGCTTGAAGTCTATTTATAGACTTGAGGATTCGCTTGAATGTGACAAAAAAACAGTTCAAGCGAGATACCATATGTTGGTTTCGCTTGAATGTGACAAATGTTATTTCAAGCGAACTCAACCACTTCAAGCGAAAACACCTTTAATTCAACCTAAAATCTCCTATTTTCTCGAACACCGTGCCCTGATCTAACATATCTAGTATAAGACTCGATACAAGACGAAGTCGACAGATGCATGCACTAACAGAAACTGAAAGTGAACAGCTAAGTAATGAAACAGTGGATGAAGTGGCTGAAGCAGTGGTTACTGCAGTTGCTGGTGAACTACTGCTGGGAGAAAATTCAGAAACCCTGATTGAACCACTATCTGACCCCTGGTCCAAAGAAGACAAAGAAGAAGAGGAAGAGAAGAAAGCAGGTGAGAAAGAAGTTAGAGCTGATGAAGAAGGTGATCATCAATGTGATTGTGCCATGATGGCTGCTGCTAAGGTATCACCTCAAGTTCTCGAAAAACTATGTTCAGACAAATGCATTGTTGCATTTGCTAGCATTAAAGAGGTAAATGAAAACCTTAGGGATAAAGTCTTAACTGAGGAAGTCAATTTTGAAAAGTCATTGAAAGAACTTAAAAACAAATTGGCTGAAAAAGACAAAGAAATCAGCAGTCTTAAAGAAGAGCAAAGCATAACCAAGAACCAACTCCAAACTATGGTAGAAAAATACCAAGTTTGCAAAAAGGAGTTGGAATCCACCCAAATCACTTGTGAAAGATGGGTGGAATCTTGCAAAGGTTATGAGGTTATACTTGAGAAACAGCTTGAAAGCAATGTTAAGTTTGGTATAGGATATAGAAAATATGATGATCTTGAAAACACTGCTGTCAAACAAGCTGGTTCAACTGAAATAATACCAACCAACATGAATGGCCAAGAAGTAAAGATTACTGACAAACTTGGTAACAAAATCACTCTGGAAAGATCATCTGTGGGGTCCTCAACTTTTGAGGAAATTGAGAAATACCAATTTAAACCCACATTGTCTGTTGAGTGTGACATTCTTGAAAATTTCAAACCCATGGATTTCACAACCACTAATGGTGTCACAGCTCCAAAAGTAAAGGTAATTCCTATCAAAGACATCCCAACAGTGGTTCAAAACTCTGTTGCTAAGGAGTCTGAGAAAAGGAAGAAAAGAGAAAAGATCAAAAACTTGTTTTGTGATTTTTATGAAAAGAGGAATCATCTAACAAAAGACTGTTTTCATCTAAAAGCATATGATCTAAACAAAACAAGTATCATTGTACCTGCTGAAAGCAGCACCATCTGTGGTAAAAATAACCACAAAACTCAAGAATGTGTGTATCTCAAGAACTTTGATGTGAAAAAGATTGAGTACACTGCTAAAACATCCTTGAGTCCATCAACATCATCTGTCAAATTCACCAAAAATCAACCACTGTTTGTGCCAGTCCAAACAGCTGTTACAAAACAGCTGAATCAAACATCTGTCCAAAGAGATGTTCAAGTGACTGATGCACCCCCTACCAACCAATACAGAAGAGGCAGGGGACAACCACCATACCAAAGGATCCCACATGTTTATGAGACCTACAAAAGGCCCTCTAAACCAAGAGTGAACAAGCATCCTTTTGGTTATCAGCAGGTGATTGGTCAAGAACCCCAACAGTGGTTAGAGAAAAACAGTCCTAAAAATGTCCAAACCCCTGACCTAACCATTGTCCATCCATCTGAACTCATCCCAGACACTGTTGAGACCCCATCCAAAGCCTTATTGGCTTTGGAGACCCTAATGAACTAATCCTTTTACTTCATGTGCAGGGAGCTTCTGCATGCTTAGATAGCCTTTGGTATGTAGATAATGGAGGCTCCAGGCACATGACAGGATGTAAAGCCCTTCTCAAATATTTCAAAATCCATGGAGGGGGTGATATATCCTTTGGTAATAATAGTAAAGGGAAAGTTCTGGGGTCTGGTACAGTACAGTCTGGTAATGTAAAATTTGAAAAATGTCAATCTGATAGACAATCTAAAATTCAACCTTCTAAGTGTTTCACAAATGAGTGATAAGGGGTATGGATCATTCTTCACAAAGGAGTGTTGTAGGATTGTTGGACCAGAAATGGTTGAAAAGATTGAAGTAATAATAAAAACTGGAAAAACAAAACTTGTCGCTCAAAGAAGTGGCAATGTTTATGTGGTGGATATGTCAAAAGAGTGCCCCAGAATTGATGCCTGTCTGTTCTCAGCTGCATCAAACAAAGAGACAGAATTATGGCACAGGAGATTGGGGCACACAAATCTCAAGACAATCACTGCCATTTCAAAACAGGGTTTAGTAAGAGCTTTACCTCAAAAACTGTTCTCCAGTGCTGAGCATTGTGCTTCCTGCCAAAAAGGAAAACAACATAAAAGCTCCTACAAATCCATTGATGAGTCCAAAACAACCAAATATTTGCAAATGCTTCATATGGATTTGTTTGGCCAAGTTAAAGTCATGAGTCTTAGGAAAAAGAGATATTGTTTGGTTATTGTTGATGACTTTTCTAGGTTTACATGGACTTACTTTTTACACTCAAAAGATGAGACTGCAGGCATTCTGCAAGACTTTGTGAAATAGGTTGAAAAGCAGTTTGACCTTCCAGTAAAAATCTTCAGAAGTAACAATGGCACAGAGTTCAGGAACAAGGAGTTAGATGATTTCTGTGTGTCAAAAGGAAATGTGAGACAATACAACATTCCAAGAACACCAGAACAAAATGGGGTTGTTGAAAGAAAGAACAGAACTTTGATTGAGGCTGCCAAAACCATGCTTGCTGATTCAGGTTTGCCATTAACTTTTTGGGCAGAGGCAGTAAACACTGCTTGCTATGTCCAAAACAGAGTTTTAATCAACCCCAGGCATCAAAAGACTGCCTATGAACTACTGTATAAAATAAAGCCATTGATTTCATACTTCAAAGTTTTTGGCTGCCCATGCTTCATTTTAAACTTAAAAGATTCCATTTCTAAGTTTGCAGCCAAAATTGATTGTGGTCATCATCTGGGATACTCAACCACTGCTAAGGCCTACAAAGTGTTTAACACAAGGACCAGAACAGTGGAAGAGACTTTGAATGTAAATTTCAATGAACTTTCATCAATAAAAATCCCAGCAAACCCTGCAGAATTGTTTGATCTTGAAAAATTCACTTTTAAAAATACTGCTGTCAAGACTAACAGTGCAGGACCATCAGAGGATTCATCACCATACTTTGGGTATGAGATCATCATTCGTCAACAAAAGTCTGCCATAATGGGAAGAGCAGCAGGTGTTCAAAACAGATGTCAAAGCTCAACCACTGCTACCTCAACAGTTGTTGATCAAAGTAGCCCATTAACCCCTGCTTCCACATCATCAAACACTGTTGACAAAAGTCCTCAAACAGTGGATTAAAGTCAGCATGTGTCCACACCATTGCCTCCCATTCCACCACCTTTTGAAGCCACTGCTGGATCATCAAAGTCACCAGCAGTGGTTAGCTCAGATGATTCACATCTGCAGCCCTCCCCACTCAATGCCATTGTTCCATACCAATGAGATCTTATCTTCTTAAAATATCATCCACCAGATCAAATCATTGGCAACATCAATGAAGGGGTACTCACAAGAAGTCAATCCCAAAACATTTGTCTTTTTGCTGGTTTTCTATCTCTCCATCAGCCAGTCAAGTACCAAGAGGCACTAAAAGACAACAGCAGGGTAGAGGCCATGCAAGAGGAGCTCCAACAGTTTAGAAGACAACAAGTTTGGGAGCTTGTACCATTGCCAGAGGGTGTAAGTCCTATTGGCACAAAATAGGTCTTCAAAAATAAAACTGATGAAAGGGGTATTCTTGTCAAGAATAAAGCCAGGCTTGTGGTTCAAGGTTTCAGACAAGAAGAGGGCATTGACTATGATGAAACATTTGCCCCTGTAGCAAGACTTGAAGCTATCAGATTATTTCTAGCCTTTGTTGTCAACCACAACATCAAGGTGTACCCAATGGATATCAAATGTGCATTCCTCTATGGTAAGATTCAAGAGGAGGTTTATGTTTGTCAACCTCCAGGCTTTGAGGATCCATTTAATCCAAATAATGTCTACAAGCTGAATAAAGCTTTGTATGGCCTGAAAGAAGCACCAAGGGCCTGGTATGAAACTCTTTCCACCTTTCTAATTTCCATTGGTTTCACAAGAGGTAAGACAGACAAAACATTGTTTTTAAAATGGAGAGGAAAGGATTTGATGATTGTCCAAATTTATGTGGATGACATCATCTTTGGAAGCACATGTAATAAAATGTGTGAAGAGTTACGGCAACTCATGACAGCTGAGTTTGAAATGAGTGCAATGGCTGAACTCCAGTGCTTTCTTGGTCTCTAAGTAAGGCAACTGCAAAATGACACTTTCATCCATCAAGGCAAATATGCCAAAGAACTGTTGAAGAAATTTGAGATGGATGATTGTAAGCCATGTAGTACACCCATTGCAACCAATAAAGTTGTCATATCTGATGAGAAGGATGAATTGGTTGATCAAACTTTGTATAGAAGCATGATTGGGTCTTTATTGTACCTAACTGCATCCAGGCCAGACATCATGTTTGCAACATGTGTTTGTGCTAGATCCCAATCAGCCCCTAGAAAGTCAAACCTTATTGCTGTAAAAAGGATATTCAGATACCTAAAAGGTGCTCCCACACTTGGTATCTGGTATCCAGCTGATGGTAAAATTGAGCTTTCAGGTTTCTCAGATAGTGACTTTGCTGGATGTGACAAGATAAGAAAGTCCACTTTACGAGGGTGCCAATTCCTAGGCAATTGCTTAGTATCTTGGCAATGCAAAAAGCAAGCAGATGTTTCCACATCCACTGCTGAGGCAGAATATATAGCTGCTGCAAGCTGTACAGCCCAACTGCTCTGGCTTCAAAATCAGTTGCTGGATTTTGGTATCACTTCCTTAAAAACACCACTCATGTTGGATAGCCAGGCAGCAAAAAATATCATCAAAAATCCA
This sequence comes from Helianthus tuberosus, assembly GCA_030545235.1. NCBI lineage: Eukaryota > Viridiplantae > Streptophyta > Magnoliopsida > Asterales > Asteraceae > Helianthus > Helianthus tuberosus. Next base: position 60,258,251 of record CM060375.1, read on the forward strand.
GTTTCCCATTCAACCACCAAGCACATCGACATCAGACATCATTTTGTAAGGGATTGCTATGAAGAAGGTTTGATTTCTCTGCACCATGTTCCAACTAAGGATCAGCTGGCAGATGTGCTTACCAAAGCATTAGACACATCCACCTTTGAAAGCTTGATCTCTAGGATTGGCATGCTAAACATGGAATAACAGGCAAAATCATGTTTTTCTATGAATAAAACCATTAAAATGTTCTCAGAAAATCAAAAATCCATCCTTAAAAATAGCTAAAAATGAACTTTTCATTAAAATCCTTAAAAGTATGCCATAACCACTGCTTTGTTTAAAGGTCTGTTCTACTGAAAACACTGTCCACTGCTGAAAGTCAACCCCTGTTCTCTCATTTCTTGATAAGCACTGTTGTTCAAAATCAGTGTTTTATCCACTGATGTGCTATCCACTGATAGTAAAAATCACCCACTGCTTTCATGTTTACCATTACAACCACTGGTCTTGTTCCATCAGTGGTCTTCATAAAAGACAACTTGTCCTTCATCTCATCAGGGGTTGGCACGTGGACAGTACATAGCGGTCAGATCTTTTGTAACCGTTGCCACGTCATTTTTTCTTTATAAAACCCTTTTCAAACCCCAAACAGGGTTTTACTGTCGAAATGAATTCTTAAAAATTCCTTTCTCAAAGCAGTTCTCATCTCATTTCCTCAAATTTCTTCACAACCTTCTTCGATCGTCTTCTCCAAAATGACAAAATCGAAGTCATCTGCAACACCCACTTCAAAATCTTCTCGTAAAAAGGCCGCTCAAAAGGCTACACCTATTGAAATCCCATACAAATCACCACACAATTATCTGGGCCTTCTTACAAAACCAGGCACCACCTATGCTTTCAATTCCATCATTAACGTCATGTCTGCATCAAAGTATAAAACTTTGTTAACAGCAGATGCTCCAATTTATTTGGACACCCAAAGAGAGTTTTGGAAGAATATTACCCTTGACAAACAAGGTGAGGATGTCATAGCAATTAACTCTTCTCTAATGGGTAAACCTGTCAAAATCACACCACAATCCATCTCGGAAGTCTTTGAACTCAATGATTAGCAAGGTAAAACTTCTTTTCGCAAAAATGAGTTAAAAACTGATTTCCTTGAAAGGGGTTATGCAGAACAAATAAAAAAGGATACCTTACAAAAAGGTAATTTTCCACCTGCAACAAGATTTTTGTTCCATACTCTGCTTATGTGTGTTTCAAACAAAACCACTTCTTTTAATGAGATACCATTAAAGATTCAAAACCTGGGATATGCTATTCTTCAAGATGAAAATTTCAATTACTCCCAGGAAATCTTTAATGATTTGGTTAAAAATGTTGATAAAAAGCCATTCTTACTTTTTCCAAGATTTCTAAGCTATTACTTTGAAAAGAAATTTGGTAAGGATGATGCTTCTGCAATAAAACAAGGTGCATCTTTTCAAATAAACAGCTTAACTACTGAAACTTTTACAAGAATGTCAACACCTTGCAAAACACAATCAGAGGTGCCTGAGCAGACTTTAGCAGGTACCACTGCTCCTCATGTATCTGCTGCTGAGCCCACTGCTCATGGTGATCATAGCAGAAAACAACTGCTTTGAAACCCACACCTAAAATCCCCAAAAGGCCAAAACAAAAGAAATCTCAATAGCCCCCCAAACCTATCAAAAAGGAAACTCTGGAGGATGAGATACCAGAGCAACTGCCAGTGACAGCACAAAAGTCACAAGAAACCACTGCTGGTACTTCCTCACAGCAGTTTGTATAAATATCTCACCCTATGCCTGAAACTCCTCCTGCTTCTTCTCAAAATGAACAAGTTGTACCAATTCTCTTTCTAGACCCAACCTCACCTCCACAATTCCCCCACCAACAAAATTATTGTTGGATGCTATTGATCTGAACCAGGTACAAACCAGTCCTTCTCACTCACCTATCAATTAGAGCATACTTCAACAAGTGACTGGGTCTGATGTATCAATCATAGCTAACCCACCAACAAGACCTGAGGAGGTTACACCCCTTGAGTTACAAGTAACTCTTGGTGGTAATCCAAGTGAAGCAGCCACTACAAGTGCTGAACCCATTGGTTTGCATTTGGACAGTGGTTACATCAATAAGACTTCCTTGGAGGCAATTCCTTCTATAGCACCTCTGATAACTACTAGTGAGTTTGTTTTGACCACTGGTACCATCAAAAGGTTATTAAGTGTTGAGGGAAGAAGTCCCCAGTACCAAGAAAAAGGGGCATCAGTGGATGACTATTGGAATACATTCCCTAAGTCAACCACTGTTCAAACCACTGTTAGTGGGAAATCAGATGATCCCTGTTTTGGTCAAAAATCAGGCTAAGATAATGTAACCAAATCTTTTTTGTGAGGAATGATGCTTGAATCAATGAACAATGTTAAGGATAACTCAGAAATGTAATGAACAAGTGACACAAGGATTTATACGAGGAAAAAACCCTTGATCAAGAGTTGATCTCCGGCACAAAAAACCTCGGGTGATGGAAACTACCGATCACCAACTAAGATTAAACAAAAGAAGTTTACAACTCGGGATGATAACAAGCTTGTTACAAGGATCACTAGTGTGCAATGTGAAAAAAAAAGTATGAAATCGCCAAGTAGTGTTCGAGAGTTGATTGAGAGCTGTTGCGAGAGTGTGTGTATGCCAAAATTAGCTAAGTGTTTTCTATCCAGCTTGTTATCCCCATTTTAAATTAGAAATAACAAAACAACTAACTATCCGTAATTTGTGCAAGCTCCCCACGACCTCCATAACGTCCATAAGAGCCAAGCACGTGTGGAATATTGAGGGAATATGCTCCAGGAATTTCGGTGAGACTTGGTCCATGCCTTTGCTCCTGCAAAACAAGCTTTCGTACAAGGTAGACAATTGTTGGTACAAGGATAACAATAAGGATCCTGAATCCTGATCCTGCAACACCTGCTGAGGATCCTTAATTCAAACAGAATTGCGGATCCATGATCCTGGCAGCACTTGAGGATCCGTGATCCTTAGGATTGGAAAATCCTCCCCTAACAATTGCCCCCAAAATATAAGGAGTAAAGTGTAAATTAGCGAATTATATTTTCTTGATCTTATCCGCAACAAACTAACGGATATATAGCCGTTAGGATCGAACTATCCGTTGCAGATCCTACGTCACTTGAAGCGACATCCCTTTAAAATCATCATTATAAATTCAAGTTAGAGATAAGGATCCGGAAGCATTTAAATTCATGCGTTTCACCCTTTAAATCCTCATTCGAAGATCAAACAGGTACTTCTCTCTCCTTTCTCTCATCATCTTCTTGCTTTGTTCCTTCTTTCTTCACCATCACCCATAACCAAGATAATGTTAAGATCTTCAGTGGCTAAGGATCACCAAAAGGATAGTCCCCTAAAGAGCCAGGGAATCATCAAAGATTCTCCAAAGGAACGTTGCTGCTTTACTGATCCGGAGATAGACCGGATTCGTCGTTGCTTTCCGGCGAACACTGTTATCAAGCCTTTTGACCCTACCGTCCTGAGTGATTTTGTTTCTGAAACTTGGGTTGCCTTTCCAGTCACCCCATTTCTGATAGGATACTCCTATCCTTTTCCTTCTTTTACCCAATCTTTCTTCTCCCTTACCGGCATATCCTATATCCAGGTAATGCCTATGATGTGGAGGGTTTTGTATACCCTTGAGAGGATCATTGAGCAGGAGGATATAGAGTTAGGAATGTCTGAACTTGCCGAACTGTACAACCTTGTGAGCCACGGTTCACACCGCTTTTTATTCAAACATAAACCCGGTGAACCTCATCCCATCCTGAAAACCACCAAGAATGACACCAACTGGAAGAAGCGTTTCTTCTTTGTCAGGAGGGATTCTATCCCGGATGGGAAGGATCTCCCCATAAAATGGGCCATCCACGGTAGGATAGAGGATCCTTATAGAAGGATCATAGGACAACCTTGTTCCTGTAAGGATAACTAGTCTTTTCTTGTTATTTTGCAGCTATTTCTGTCTCTCATCTCATTCCATCACCTGCAACAAAAGAGAGGATCGACGCCTTCTGGAATCTTGATCCTGAAACAAGATCATTCCAAGCAATCTCCAAGGATTCTCAGGAAGTATCCTCAGGCTCGGTCACAATGTCAAGTAAGTATCCATGTTTGTATGTAATTAAATGTTTAAATGAAAATAAAACAAGAACACTTATCTGTTATTTTGGATTGACAGGCACTGGAAAATCCTCAAAGTCATCCACCCGCTTCAGTGTTAGGGATCTTAGCGTTGTGGCTCCTCGCTCCGGAAGAAAGAAAGCTGCTGCTAGCCCGAGCGCCGTAGTCCCCAAGCCTGTTACCTCCAAGGGGGGAAAGAAGAGGAAGGCCTCTGAGGCTGAAAATCTTGAAGGTCTGCCCCTCATCCGTCACCAATTTCAAGAATACTTTACTGAGGTAAGAATCACTGATTCTGATTGATGATCCTGTCTGCTTAAGGATAACGGATCCTGAACCCTTCCTTTTCTTTTTGCAGAAATTCGCCGAGATCGAAATGTTGTTTGATGCTTATAACGAAGAAGCTGATCAGAAGCATTTAGAGTTCCAAAAGATCTTCCTTCCCAAGGATCAAACCATTTCCTCTCTCGAAAAGGACCACAATCTGGCGAAGAAGCAGGTGCTCATGGCCTAGATAAATGCTGATCATGAGAAGAGTGAGCTGCTGGAGGATGCTAAAGTCTCTGCTGCTATCGCCATGTATAAGATCAAGCTGCAAATGGCCCAGGAGGCTGAGGATCCTGACTTCGACAGGACCACTTGGGACAAGGAGGGATGGAAGGCGAAGCTGGCTGAGCTAGAGGATGAAGAGGAGGAGGCTACTGAGGTCTTGGCGATTGAGGCAAGTGGCAGTGGAAAGGATCAGGCTGGTGGTGATGATGCTGGTGGTGATGCAGCCAAGGTGTGAGCTGCTGAAATGGGCGATGATGGATATTTCTAGACGCGGCCGGAGCCCATTTTTTAGGATTTGGTAGTGTTTTTTTGGTTATGGTGTTTTTTATGAACAATTGTTGGTCTGTAATAACTAAAAAATAACTATTAGGGTTGAGGATCATGGATCCTTTGAACAATAGGTAGGATAATAGGTGGTGGAGGGATCCTCTGTTTGGGGGACGAAACCACTTGTTATCCTGCCGTCTTTTGTATCATGCACTTTCAAGACCCGTTAACAATGGACACCATTTGCCAACCCAAATGGATGGGCCACGTATTGCTGGTAGAAATTTGGGTTGGCAATTTTGACAACCTTAAAAGGGTTTAACCTTTGTGAATAAATAAAATTTTAACTTTTTGGCTACTTCTCGTGTTGTTATCCTTATGAATTCTTTATTTTTCAACTGTTGTTGTGTACTTTGTTTGAATTTGTGAGTAAAGAACAAAGGCTTAGTAAATCATGTTTAAAAGTTTTAGGATATGATCAAGGATCAAATATCCTATAGTCGACAAGTTCAGAAAAGTTATGTAACTTAAGGATCATTAGTTCTGTTGTCAAAGGATAAGGGTCACTTATATAAATAAAGAATAAAATCAAAGTGTTTTAGGATCATACCTGAGAATCCAAGTTAGGATCTTAACCTTTAACATCTATAATCAGGATAACCAAAAGACAAACCTTAGTAGAACGTAAGGATCAGGGATCCTTAGCTGTTTAACTTCGAAAGCCTGAAACAGAATATAACTTGGGACTAAGCCAATATAAGAGAAAAGTTAGTAACTTGGGACAAGCCCAAAGGATAACTGGGGACAAGCCCAAAGGATCTTGTGTAAACTGGAGTATGGCCCTCACCGGCGACTATCCAAACTTAGTGACATGAAAATGCCAAAACCTTAGCTAACGTGAAAACGTTAGAAACCTTAGGAACTGATGTATGGTACGTCTACCATTATACGTAGGATCCCAGATACAGCCAGTACAATGAAATTGTCAGCCCCTAAAGCGAGTACTGGTCCCATTGCCATGAACTGTACCAGGATCATCGTGCGCTACTGGCGATACTAGGGACAGGCCCAAAAACTGGGGACAAGCCCAAACAACTGGGGTCAAACCCAAATAACTAGGGTCAAGCCCAAATAACTGGGGTCAAGCCCAAATAACTGGATACTTCTGTGGATACTCAATTCCTTTGTTAAGGATATCCAAACCTTCTGCAAAACTCAGAATCAAGTGAAAGGAGGATAGAGGATCCAGAATCCTTATCCTTGTATATAGGGTAATTAAAGAATGAAATAGTTTGAGATTAGATCATTACCAAAATAGGGATCTTATGTCCTGTAAGGATCCTTCGAGGATACTTGTTAGATAAGGATCATGGATCCTTATTACATGAAGTATTTCTTCAAGTGGACAGCATTCCAAGCTCTTGGTAGCAAATCACCTTCCATTGTTAGCAATCGATATGCCCCCTTTCCTGCCTCAGCTTCAATCAAATAGGGGCCTTCCCACTTTGGTGCTAACTTTCCATCAGTAGGATTAGTGGTATTCTGAAATGCTTTCCTTAATACCATATCACCAACTTGGAATTTCCTTATCCTGACATTTTTGTTGTAGGCTCCAGCCATCCTTTGTTAATAACTGGCCATCCTTATCCTTGCCAAATCCCTGAGTTCTTATATAGTATCCAAGTCTTGAACCAAGTTTTCAGCATTTTCTTCAGGATCATGAATGCTTGTTATTGCAGTAGGAACCACCATCTCTGTAGGGATCACTGATTCTGCTCCAAATACCAAAGAAAATGGAGTTTGGCCAGTAGCATTGTCCTATCAGCCCAAAGTACATAAGGTAGTTCTTATGCCCATTTTCCTTTCTTGGATCCAAGCTTCTTCTTCAAATTGTTGATGATGATCTTGTTGGATGATTTTGCCTGGCCATTAGCTTGTGGGTGGACTGGTGTTGATGTTATCATCTTAATCCCCCAGCTGTCACAAAAGTTAGTAGTTCTATTCCCAATAAATTGGGATCCATTATCACAAACAATTTCAGAAAGGATACCAAATCTAGTAATAATATTTCTTTTGATAAAGGATATCACTTCTTTTTCTCTGACTTGAGCAAAGGCTTCAGCCTTTATCCACTTGGAGAAGTAATCAGTCATAGCAAGCATGAACACTTTTCCACCAGGTGCCTTGGGAAGTTTACCAACTATATCCATTCCCCATCTCATAAATGGCCAAGAAGAGGATATAGGATGCAAAAGCTCTGCTGGTTGATGAAGGATATTACTATGCCTCTGACAAGGATCACACTTCTTGGCATATTCCACAGCATCCTTCTTCATAGTAGGCCAATAGTATCCTGTCCTCAGGATCCTTGAGAATAATGCCCTGCCCCCAGTGTGGTTTCCACAATCTCCTTCATGAAAATCCTTTAGGACTTCTTGGATTTCAGGATCCTCAATGCATCTTAGATATGGTCCTGCAAGAGATCGTTTATATAATACGTTATTCAATATTGTAAACTGAGATACCTTAATTTTGAAAGCCCTGGGGTTTTCTCCTGTAGGAATCTTTCCATGTTGGATATATCTTTTGATTGGAAGGATCCATGATCCAGAATGAGATTGTGTATCATCACTAGGGATGATTGCAGAATCCTCTCCTATCTCCATAGCTATATGATCCTCAATAGCAGGGGTTAGGATATGGATAATAGGGATCTTGATATCCTCTGGAATCTTCAAGGATGATCCTAGATTGGCCAATGCATCAGCCTCTGCATTCTCTTCTCTGGGTACCTGTGTCAAACTAAAGGAAACAAAGGAGAGTGTCAATTCTTTGACTATCTCTAAATATTTGATTAGCTTTTCACCTTTAACAGCATAGGATCTATTAAAGTGATTAGTAATTAACAAAGAATCTACATGTACCTCAAGATACCTGATCCTCATATGCTTGGCAATTTGCAAACCAACTATCAAGGATTCATATTCAGCCTCATTATTAGTAGTTTGAAACTCACAAGCTATGGAGTGGGGTACTATGTCCCCCTTGTTTTGGTCAAAAAATCTGTTGAGGATATTGCAACCAAACTCTTTGTTACGGGGTATGATGCTAATTGTGTATATTAATAACAAGGATCACTTCAATGTAATTTGCACAAATGACACAAGGATGTATACGGGGAAAAAGCCCTTGATCAAGAGTTGATCTCCGGCACAAAAAACCCCGGGTGATGGAAACTACCGATCACCAAGCTCAAATAAATGAAAAAATGTTTACAACTTCGGATAGTAACGAGCTAGGTACAAGGATCACTATCGTGTAATGTGTATAAGTGAGTGAAAACGAATGAATGTTCGTCGAGAGCTTCAAGTGTGCGAGTATACGAGTGTGTGTAGCTGAAAATGGCTAAGTGTTTTTCTACTAGCTCGTTACTCCTTTTTAAAATAGAAATTAACTACCAAAACTAACTATCCGACTTTTGTGCCAAGCTCCCACGTTCTCCATAACGTCCACTTTTGGCCAAGCACGTGCGGGATAGTCTGGGAATATTCTCCAGGAATGTCGCCAAGACTAAGTCCGACTTATTACTCCTGCAAAACAATACGAAACACAAGTGAACAATTGTTAGTATGAGGATCCTTAAGGTGATCCATGATCCTGATCCTGAAGCTCTTCTAAGGATCACTATCTGTCACAGAAGTAAGGATCACTAAAGAGGATAATAACTGAGGATCACGGGTCATTTAGAAATCCACCCCTAACAATTGCCCCCAAAATATAAGGAGTTAAATTGCAAATATGTGAGTTATATTTTCTTGATCTTATCCGCAACTAACTAACGGATATATAGCCGTTAAAATAGAACTAGCCGTTGCGATCATGACATCACAGAAGTGACTACCCTGCAGAATCATAATTATAAATAGAGATATAGATAGGATCATTATGCATTCAAATTCGAAAGAGACTCCCTTTAAATTCTCAGTCGACGATCAACCAGGTATTTCTTTCTCCTCTTTCTCCCTTTCTTACTCAGTTTTTCTTTCTTTATCACCACCGCTTTGAGAATGTTGCTCCGAAGCTCACCGGGCAAGGATCACAAAAAGGATAGCCCTTTGAAGAGTCAAAAGATCATCAAAGACTTAGTGAACGAGAGGTGTTGCTTTAACGACGCACAAGTAGATAACATCCGTCACCGTTTTCTGGCGAATGCCTTTTTCAAACCCTTCGATCCTACTGTCCTGAGCGACTATGTTTCAGAAACATGGGTTGCCTTTCCAGTTACTCCATTTGCCATAGGGTACACCTATCCTTTCCCATAATTCACACAATCCTTCTTTTCCCTTACCGGCATCTCTTATATCCAAGCCATGCCGATGATTTGGAGGGTTTTGTATACCCTAGAGAGGATCATTGAGCAGGAGGGCGTTGATTTAGGAATGTCGGAATTGGCGGAACTGTATGATCTTACTACCTTTGGTTCCCATCGTTATTTGTTCAAACGAAAACCCGGTGCAGAACATCCCCTTCTTAAAGTCACCAAGAATGACAAAGATTGGAAACGTCGCTTCTTCTTTGTAAGAAGGGATACCATTTCAGATGGAAAGCATTTACCAAGGGAGTGGTCCACCAATGGTAGGACAGAGGATCCTGAGAAGGATCACCAGGTAGTCTTGTTTTTGTAATAGGATCACTAACCCTTTTTGTCTTGTGTCATGCAGCTATCTCTGTTTCACATCTCCTCACAACACCCGCAACCAGGGAAAGGCTTGCTGCTTTATGGAAACTCGATCCTGAAACTAGAACTTTCAAGACAACAACCCAAGACTCTCAGGAGGTATCCTCAGGCTCTGTTACGATGTCAAGTAAGTATCTTTGTTTTAAAATTTATATAAATAGTGAAATATAAGTTAAGTAAAGATACTTATCTTGTTTTGGTTGTGTAGGTGCTGGAAAATCTGCCAAAGCTGCTTCAAGGTTCAGTGTCACCGATCTCACCACTGTCAAATCCTCTAAAAGAAAGGTTCCTGCCAGCCCGACAGCCTCAATCCCCAAGGCACCCCTCAAAGGAAAGGGAATCAAGAAGAGAAAGGCCTCCGAGGCTGAGGATTTGCAGGGTCTGCCCCTAATCCGCCACCAATTCCTTGAGTACTTCAATGATGTAAGGATCACCAACTCTGCCTTAGTATCCTACTTGTAAGAGGATCACCTGATCTTGAACTGCTTTATCTTTTTCTTTTGCAGAAATTTGCTGAGATTGAGGATTATGTGGGGAATGTCGAGGAGCTGGACAAAAAGATTGCTGACCTCCAACAGGTTGCCGTGCTCAAGGATCTTGCACTTGCTGACCTTCGGAAGGAACTCCAGGATACCAAACAGGAGATGGCCAAGGTGCTGGTTAATTTTGACTATGAAAGGCAGGAGATCACAGATGATGCCAAAGTCTCTGCCGCCATAGCAATGTACAAAACCAAGCTGCAAATGGCCTTGGAAGCTCAGGATCCTGCCTTCGACAAAAGCAACTGGGAAATTGAAGAATGGAAGGCAAGGCTGGCTGAATTGGGTGATGAAGAGGAGGCTGAAGAGATCCTGACAATCGAGGCTGGAAGCAAGGGTGAAGCTGGTGAAGCAAGTGGAGCCGGAGATGGTGATGCAGCAAAGGTTTAGGCTGCTTGATTGGGCAATGATGGACATTTCTAGACGTAGCCGGAGCCCAATTTTTTAAATCTGGTAGTAGTTTTTTGTGGTTGTGATGTTTTAAACAATGATGGTCTGTACTGAACAATAGTTTTTAGGATTAAGGATCATGTATGATCCTTTGGACAATAGGCAGGATTGCATATGGTGGAGGGATCCTCTGTTTGGGGGATGAAGCCATTGTGATCCTGCCGCCTTTTATTCCTGCACTACTTTTTGAACTTATTATCATGGACACCCTTTACCTACCCCAGCGGACGGGCCACGTTTTGCTGGTAGATGCTTGGGTAGGTAATTTTGACAACCTTTAAGGGTTAGTCTTTTGTTAATAAATAAAATCTTAACCTTTTGTCGCTTATCTTGTGTTGTTATCCTTGTGTTTCTTTGATTTTCCTTTGTTTTGATGCATATTCATTGAACAAATAATTTTGAATAAGTTAAATTGAAAATACTTAGGATATGATCCATGATCAGATGTCCTTTAGTTAAAGAATCTCAGAAAGCAATATGTTTTAAGGATCACAAGTCTAGTTGTCAAACTTTAAGGGTTATTCAAATAAATAATGAATAGAATTAAAAATAGTTAAGGATCATACCTGAGGATCCAAGTTAGGATCCTAACCATAATAAGGATAACTATAAGATAAACCTTAGAATAAAGTAAGGATCAAGGATCCCTAGTTGCCTATCTTCAAGAACCTGAAATAGAGCATAACTTGGGACTAAGCCAATATAAGATAAGAGTTAGCAACTGGGGACAAGCCCAAGGATAACTGGGGACAAGCCCAAGGATAACTGGGGACAAGCCCAAGGATCGTATGTAAACTGGAGTATGGCCCTAACTGGCGACTATCCAAACTTAGTGACATGAAAATGCCAAAACCTTAGCTAACGTGAAAACGTTAGAAACCTTAGCTAACGTGAAAACGTTAGAAAACTTAGGAACGGATGTATGGTACGTCTACCATTATACGTAGGATCCTAGGCATAGCCAGTACAATGGAATTATCAGCCTCTAAAACGAGTACTGGTCCCACTGCCTTGAACTATACCAGGATCATCATGCACTACAGGCAGAACTGGGGTCAAGCCCAAAGATAACTGGGGTTAAACCCAAGGAACGGATTGCTTCAGCGGATAACCAATGTTATGCTAAGGATACCTGAACTTTCAAAACTTAAACTCACGTGAGAGATGGATAAAGGATACATGATCCTTATCCTTATATGAGAAAATAAAGAAATGAAATAGTTCAAGTATAGGATATTACCTAAGTAAGGATCACCGATACTTTGAGGATCCTTTAAGGATATCCCTATCGTGAGGATCATCTGTGTCATGAGGATCCTGCTCACATGAAATATTTCTTCAAGTGGACAGCATTCCAAGCCCTTGGTAGCAAATCACCTTCCATGGTTAGCAATCTATATGCCCCCTTTCCTGCTTCAGCTTCAATCAAATAAGGGCCATCCCATTTTGGAGCCAATTTTCCATCAGCAGGATTGGTGGTATTCTGAAATGCTTTCCTTAATACCATATCTCCAACTTGAAACCTCCTGATCCTGACATTTCTGTTGTAAGCACCAGCCATTCTTTGTTGATAACTGGCCATCCTTATCCTAGCCATATCCCTGATTTCTTCAATAGTATCCAGGTCTTGAGCCAAGTTTTCATTATTTTCCTCAGGATCACGAGTACTTGTTCTAGCAGTTGGAACCACCATTTCTGTTGGGATCACTGATTCTGCCCCAAACACCAAAGAGAATGGTGTTTGACCAGTTGCATTCTTAGGGGTTGTCCTGTCAGCCCAAAGCACATAAGGTAGTTCTTCTGCCCATTTCCCTTTCTTGGATCCAAGCTTCTTCTTCAAATTGTTGATGATGATCTTGTTGGATGATTCTGCTTGACCATTAGCTTGTGGGTGGACTGGTGTTGATGTTATCATCTTAATCCCCCAGCTGTCACAAAAGTTAGTGGTTCTGCTCCCAATAAATTGGGAACCATTATCACATATAATCTCAGAAGGAATTCCAAATCTAGTTATAATATTTCTTTTAATGAAGGATATAACTTCCTTTTCTCTGACTTGGGCAAAAGCTTCAGCCTCTATCCACTTGGAGAAGTAATCAGTCATAGCAAGCATGAATACTTTTCCACCAGGTGCCTTAGGGAGCTTACCAACTATATCCATACCCCATCTCATAAATGGCCAAGAGGAGGATATAGGATGCAATAACTCAGCTGGTTGATGAAGGATATTGCTGTGTCTCTGACAAGGATCACATCTCTTAGCATACTCCACATCATCTCTTTTCATGGTTGGCCAGAAGTATCCTGTCCTCAGGATCCTTGAGAATAATGCCCTGCCCCCAGTGTGGTTTCCACAATCTCCTTCATGGAAGTCTTTTAAAACTTCTTGGATTTCAGGATCCTCAATGCATCTCAAGTATGGTCCTGCAAGAGATCGTCTATACAACATATTATTTAAAATTGTGAATTGAGATACCTTAGATTTGAAAGCCCTAGGGTTTTCTCCTGTAGGAATCTCTCCATGTTGTAAGTATCTCATAATTGGTGAGATCCATGATCCTGATCCTGAATGGGATCGAGTATCCTCACTAGGGATCATTGCAGAATCATTTCCTATCTCCATAGCCACATGATCCTCAATAGCCGGGGTCAGGATATGGATAATAGGGATCTTGATATCCTCCGGGATCTTCAAGGATGATCCTAAATTAGCCAATGCATCAGCTTCTGTATTTTCTTCCCTTGGTACCTGTGTCAAACTAAAGGAAACAAAAGAGAGTTAAAAAACTTCTGACTATCTCTAAATATTTGGTTAGCTTTTCACCTTTAACAGCATAGGATCCATTAAAGTGGTTTGTAATTAACAATGAATCTACATGTACCTCAAGATACCTGATCCCCATATGTCTTGCGATTTGCAAACCAGCAATTAAGGCTTCATATTCAGCCTCATTGTTAGTGGTTTGGAACTCACAAGCTATAGAGTGGGGTATTATGTCCCCCTGTGGCGATTTTAGTAGTATTCCAAGCCCTGTGCCTTTGACATTTGAGGATCCATCAGTATAGAGTATCCAAGGATCCTTGGTCTCTTCTAGCTGCTGGACTTCTAACTCAGCTTCTTCTTGTAAATCACTACTGAAATCAGCCACAAAGTCAGCTAATGCTTGGGATTTGATAGCTGTCCTAGGCTCATATCTTATATCATATGCACTTAGCTTCACTGCCCACTTAGCCATCCTTCCTGACATCTCTGGTTTCCTGAGGACATTCTTAATTGGAAAATTAGTTTTAACAATGATAACATGAGTTTCAAAATAATGTCTTAACTTAGTAGATGCCATAATTAGTGCAACGATAAGTTTTTCAAGGTGTGAATACCTGGATTCGGCATCGAGTAAACTTTTACTTACATAATAGACAGGATGTTGTGTACCTTCATGATCCTTAACAAGGACCGCACTTACTGCTTTTGAGGATACTGCAAGATACAAGGATAACACATCGCCTTTTTCTGGTTTCATCAAAGCCGGGGCTGAGGATAGGTAATTTTTGAGGGCTCTTAGAGCATTTTCATGCTTCTCAGTCCACTCAAATTTCTTGTTCTTCCTTAGGATATCATAGAATTCTTTGCACTTCTCTGAGGATTTTGATATAAATCTGTTCAAAGCTGCTATCCTGCCTGTTAGCCTTTGAACATCCTTAGCATTGGCCGGAGATTTAATATTCACTATTGCTTTGATTTGTTCCGGGCTAGCTTCACTGCCTCTCTTTGTCACCATATATCCTAAGAATTTACCTGCTTTAACACCAAAGTGACATTTTGAAGGATTAAGTTTCATGTTATATTTGTCAAGGATATCGAATGCTTCCTCCAAGTCTCTTAGGTGATCCTCAGCTTTTAAGGATTTTACCACCATATCATCTATGTAAACCTCCATAGTTTGTCCAATCTGATCTTTGAACATCATATTCACCAGCCTTTGATATGTTGCACCTGCATTTCTTAATCCGAATGGCATAGCAATATAGCAGTATATACCAGTTGGAGTCATGAAGGCTGTATCCTCTTGGTCGGATGGTTCCATTTGGATTTGTTGAAATCCAGATGAAGCATCCATAAAAGTTAACAGTTCATGACCCGCAGTTGCATCCACCATGGAGTCAATGTGGGGTAATGGGAAAGGATCCATGGGACATGCCTTATTTAAATCGGTAAAATCGACACATACCCTCCACTTTCCGTTTTTCTTTTGAACAACAACCACATTGGCCAACCATCTTGGATATTTGACCTCTCTAATCATACCTGCCCGGAGCAATTTCTCTACCTCTTCTTGGATAATGGCATTCCTTTCCGGTGCAAATTTTCTTCTCCTTTGGTGGATTGGTTAGAAGGACCTGTCAATGCCAAGTTTGTGAGTGATTACATCTTTAGATATACCAGTCATGTCTTCGTGTTTCCATGCAAAGGTAGTCTTTCTCCTTTTGAGGAAGGATATGAGGTCTTCCTTCATATCGCCAAGGATCCCTGATCCGATATAGATTTTGGAGGGGCTGGAGCCTTCTCAGGGATCCTTTCAGGATCCTGAGTCCTTAACTTTTTCCTACCCAACAACTCTTTCAGATGCCCCTTGCTCAACAAGTATCCAATTTCCTTCCTTAGTGCAATGCATTCTTCTGTGAGATGCCCAAAATCTTCATGGTATGCACACCACTTTGATTTATCCTTAGTTGCAGCTGGCCTATCATTTTTTCTCGGCAATCTAGCTTTATCACCTAGGTTCTGCATAGCAAGGATTAGTTCATTGTTATCAACACAAAAACAATATTCAGAAATTGGAGGATAATCCTCATCATCCTCTTCTTGATCGACAGAATGCACGTTCTGGTTATCAGATCTGTTGTAGGATCTGAACTTGTTGTTCCTGAATGAGGATCCTTGCTTATCCTGCTTTGAGGATCCTGCTAACCTCTCCTGGATCCTCTTGTCATCCTCTAGCCGAATGAACCTAAGTGCTCGGGTTCTTACCTCATCTAAGTTCCTGCATGGTGTCATAACAAGATCATCATAAAAAGAGGAATCCCTAAGAAATCCCATTTTAAAGGCCTCAACAGCCGTGGCTATATCTAAGTTGGGAATGTCTAAGGATTCTTTACTGAATTTGGTAATGTAATCCCTTAATGATTCATTATGACCCTGGGTTATCCTATATAGATCACTAGTTAATCGTTCAAATTTTCTACTACAAGAAAACTGATTATTAAACAAGTTAACTAGGTTAGCAAATGAGGTAATAGAATAGGGAGGAAGACTTAGCAGCCATTTGAGAGCTGATCCAGTAAGAGTGGATCCGAATCCCTTGCACAGGCATGCTTCCTTTAACCTTTCTGGAATTGGATTGATCTCCATCCTCTCCCTGTATTATGCTATGTGTTCTTCAGGATCCGTCGAACCATCATACAGTTTCATTGTTGGCACATGAAACCTCTTGGGTATCTCAGCATCACAGATTGGTGGTGCAAAGCGAGATATCTTGTGGCTCCCATCTGCAATCTCTGGGATAGGTTTGACCACTCCTGGGACACTTGATATCATATCCTTTAGCTTTTGCAATTCTCTGGCCATGGCATGATTGATACCTGGATCCTGCATAAGACCATGGTTAGTAGTATAAGAATTATTAAAAGTGTTACCTCCCATTGGATTCAGATTAGGAAGATTGGATGTTAATCCATATTGTTGAGGCTCTGGAATGATCGAGGGACCAGTAGAAGCAATGGTCTGCATTGGAATAAAATCTCCCTGATGGCCATCTGAACTTCCTGTTTGCAAACTCCTCAAGGATCCTGGCATCTGGAAGGATCCCTGAAACTGGGACGATCCTGGAACGAAGGAGGATCCTTGAACCTGGGATGATCCTGGAACGAAGGAGGATCCTTGAACCTGGGATGATCCTGGAACGAAGGAGGATCCTTGAACCTGGGATGATCCTGGAACGAAGGAGGATCCTTGAATCTGCTGCATTCCCGAATATCCTCCTGAATTCGTGAGGGACCCCATATGCTGAGGATAGGATCCCGCTGGCTGGAAATATGAACCTGATGCCTGAGTCATTGTTGTTGTTCTGTAGTGCACTCCTTTTGGTCCACCCACATATTGAACATCTGGAGCCACTAATGGCTGAGAAGTAATCACCGGAGTATCAAAATTCAAGGATTTCGGCACCAGTGGGGAATGATCCTCTGCCGTTGTCTTTTGTTTCTTGAGATCTCCGATTTCTTTGAGAATCCTCTCATTGGTCTTATCCTGTTGCCGTATCTGATCCTTCATCTGCAAAATCAAAGTAAACATGTCACTAGTAGTGGGAGTGTAAGAAGCAGAAGAAGTTGGAGGTTTTGAGAAAATGGGAGTTGGTTTCTTCGCAGCATTCTCAGCATTCTTCTGGGATCCAGAAGGTGGTGGAGGCAAAGGGGGAACGCCTTGAGAAGAAGTGAATGAGGGCATCAAATTTGAAGCATTCTTCGCTGAGGAAGCCATTTGCTTGGTTGTAGTGAACCGAAATGAGCACAGAAATACGAATTTTTCTAAGGACGAAGCACCAATTGCCCCACGGTGGGCGCCAAACTGTTTTGGTCAAAAAATCTGTTGAGGATATTGCAACCAAACTCTTTGTTACGGGGTATGATGCTAATTGTGTATATTAATAACAAGGATCACTTCAATGTAATTTGCACAAATGACACAAGGATGTATACGGGGAAAAAGCCCGTGATCAAGAGTTGATCTCCGGCACAAAAAACCCCGGGTGATGGAAACTACCGATCACCAAGCTCAAATAAATGAAAAAATATTTACAACTTCGGATAGTAACGAGCTAGGTACAAGGATCACTATCGTGTAATGTGTATAAGTGAGTGAAAACGAATGAATGTTCGTCGAGAGCTTCAAGTGTGCGAGTATACGAGTGTGTGTAGCTGAAAATGGCTAAGTGTTTTTCTACTAGCTCGTTACTCCTTTTTAAAATAGAAATTAACTACCAAAACTAACTATCCGACTTTTGTGCCAAGCTCCCACGTTCTCCATAACGTCCACTTTTGGCCAAGCACGTGCGGGATAGTCTGGGAATATTCTCCAGGAATGTCGCCAAGACTAAGTCCGACTTATTACTCCTGCAAAACAATACGAAATACAAGTGAACAATTGTTAGTATGAGGATCCTTAAGGTGATCCATGATCCTGATCCTGAAGCTCTTCTGAGGATCACTATCTGTCACAGAAGTAAGGATCACTAAAGAGGATAATAACTGAGGATCACGGGTCATTTAGAAATCCACCCCTAACACCCCTGTGGCGATTTTAGTAGTATTCCAAGTCCTGTTCCTTTGACATTGGAGGCTCCATCAGTGAAGAGTATCCAAGGATCCTTATTTTCTTCTAGCTGTTGGACTTCTAACTCAGCTTCCTTTTGCAAGTCACTACTAAAATCAGCCCAAAAGTCAGCTAAGGCTTGGGATTTGATGGCAGTCCTTGGTTCATATCTTATATCATAAGCACTAAGTTTCACTGCCCACTTAGCCATCCTTCCTAACATTTCAGGTTTCCTGAGAACATTCTTAATTGGAAAATTAGTCTTAACAATAATGGCATGAGTTTCAAAATAATGTCTTAATTTAGTAGATGCCATAATTAGTGCAAGGATAAGTTTTTCTAAATGTGAATACCTGGATTCAGCATCAAGCAAACTCTTACTTACATAATAGACAGGATGTTGTGTACCTTTGTGATCCTTAACAAGGACCGCACTTACTGCTTTAGAGGATACCGCCAAATACAAGGATAATATATCCCCTTTTTCTGGTTTCATCAAGGCAGGGGCTGAGGATAGGTAATCCTTAAGAGCTTTGAGAGCATTTTCATGCTTTTCAGTCCACTCAAATTTCTTGTTCTTCCTCAAAATGTCATAGAATTCCTTGCATTTTTCTGAGGATTTGGATATGAACATGTTCAAGGCTGCGATCCTGCCTGTTAACCTTTGCATATCCTTGGCATTTGCAGGAGATTTGATATTTACAATAGCCTTAATTTTCTCTGGACTTGCTTCAATGCCTCTTTTTGTCACCATATATCCTAGGAATTTACCTGCTTTAACACCAAAGTGACACTTGGAAGGATTTAGTTTCATATTAAATTTATCAAGGATATTGAATGCTTCCTCCAGGTCTCTAAGGTGATCCTCAGCTTTCTTAGACTTAACCACCATGTCGTCTATAGACTTCCATAGTGTGTCCAATTTGTTCTTTGAACATCATATTGACTAGCCTTTGATAAGTAGCACCTGCATTCCTTAGTCCAAATGGCATAGCAATATAACAATATATACCAGTTGGGGTCATAAAGGCTCTATCCTCTTGATCAGATGGTTCCATCTGAATTTGTTGAAATCCAGATGAAGCATCCATAAAAGTCAACAACTCATGACCCGCGGTAGCATCCACCATGGAGTCAATGTGGGGTAATGGGAAAGGATCCTTGGGACATGCCTTGTTCAAATCAGTAAAATCGACACATACCCTCCACTTTCCATTTTTCTTTTGAACAACAACCACATTGGCTAACCACCTTAGATACTTAACCTCCCTTATCATACCTGCCCGAAGTGGTTTATTTACCTCTTCCTGGATAATAGCATTCCTTTCAGGTGCAAACTTCCTCCTCTTCTGATGTATAGGATTGAATGACCTGTCAATGCCAGTAATTATATCTTTAGATATACCTGTCATGTCCTCATGCTTCCAGGCAAAGGTAGTTTTCCTCCTCTTAAGGAAGGATACTAGATCCTGTTCAATGTTGCTGAGGATCCCTGATCCTATGAAGATTATGGATTCAGGATCATGAGGATCCATAAGGATTTCTTTCACATCCTGTTCTCTAACCACCAAGACATCCCTTGAAGGATGCTTTAATTGCTATTGCTCCCTTGGTCTTGAAGCTGGCTTCATTGATGACGTGTAGCAATTATTAGCTTCTTGTTGATCACTCTCAATTTTCACCACTCCCCACGGACTAGGAAGCTTTACACATTGATGATAGGTAGATGGGACTGCCTTCATGTCATGTATCCATGGCCTGCCAAGGATAACATTACAACAAGACAAGCCATCAATAACACAAAATTTTTTATAAGAATGAAGTCCTTCAATATAGATGGGGAGTTTGATGTCCCCCAATGTTTTCTTGGTCTCCCCGCTGAATCCCACAAGAACTGAGGATCTTGGGACAATATCTGATTCAGGGATGTTCATTTTCTTGAGGACATCAAGCTGAATGATGTTTACTGAGCTTCCTCCATCTATCAGGATCCTATGAACAAAATGGTTAGAAATAAACAGAGTAATAACAAGACCATCATGATGAGGATCCTGCACATCGACACGATCATCCTCATCAAAAGTTATAATTTTATCCTTGGTAACAGTGGAGGTCCGGAAGGGTCTGTCTCCATTATCCATCTTGGTTTCCTTAGCATGTCTTTTGGCTGCTGAAAAGGAAGTACCACAAATGTCTGATCCACCGGATATGAAGTTTATAACTTGTGCGTCTGCTGGAGGAGCAGGAGCCCTTTCCGAGATCCTTTCAGGATCCTGGATCCTTGATTTCTTTTGTCCCAAAAGCTCCTTCAAGTGCCCCTTGCTTAACAAGTAACCAATTTATTTTCTTAGTGCAATACACTCTTTAGTGAGATGTCCGAAATCCTCATGATATGCACACCACTTGGAATTATCCTTTGTTGCGGCTGGTTTATCACTTTTCCTTGGCCATCTTGCTTTCTCACCTAGATTCTGCATTGCAAGAATTAGTTCATTGTTATCAACAGAAAAACAGTATTCAGAAATGGGAGGATAATCCTCATCATCCTCTTCCTGCTCTACTGCATGCACGTTCTGGTTGTCAGACTTGTTGTAGGACTTAAACTTGGTATTCTTGAAGTAGGATCCTTGCTTTTCCTGTTTTGAGGATCCTGCCAATCTCTCCTGGATCCTTTTATCATCCTCTAATCGGATAAATCTAAGGGCCCTGGTTCTTACTTCATCAAGATTCCTGCATGGGGTCATAACAAGATCATCATAGAATAATGAATCCCTAAGCAAACCCATTTTAAAGGCTTCTACAGCCGTAGCTATATCCAGATTAGGAATGTCTAAGGATTCTTTACTAAACTTAGTGATATATTCTCTAAGTGATTCATTTTGACCTTGTGTTACCCTATATAAATCACTAGTTAATCGTTCAAATTTTCTGCTACACGAGAATTGACTATTAAACAGGTTAACTAGATTAGAAAATGAAGTAATAGAGTAAGGGGGAAGACTTAGCAGCCATTTAAGAGCTGATTCGGTAAGTGTGGATCCGAAACCCTTGCATAGACATGCTTCCTTTAACCTCTAAGGAATTGGATTGATCTCCATCCTCTCCCTGTATTGAGCCACATGCTCCTCCGGATCCGTTGAACCATCATATAGCTTCATAGTTAGTATTTGAAACCTTTTGGGTATCTCAGCTTCACAAATAGGTGGTGCAAAACGAGATATCCTATGGCTCCCGTCTGCAATTTCAGGAATGGGTTTAACCACTCCTGGAATGCTGGATATCATATCCTTAAGCTTCTGTAACTCCCTAGCCATAGCTTGACTAATACCTGTATCCTGCATAGAGCCATGGTTAGTGTTATAAGAATTATTGAAAGTGTTACCTCCCAGAGGATTCAAGTTAGGAATTGCAGATGTGAATCCATATTGATGGGATTCTGGTATGATTGAAGGACCAGAAGAGGCAATGGTCTGCATTTGAATGAAGTCTCCTTGATGAACATCGGTGCTTAGGGGTTGTACACTTCTCAAGAATCCTTGATCCTGAAAGATGTTGGATCCCTGAAGCTGGGAGGATCCTTGAGGCTGAGAGGATCCTTGAACTTGAAATGAGGATACTTGAACCTGAGAGGATCCTTGAACCATGGAGGATCCTTGGACCCTAGAGGATCCTTGAACCTGAGAGGATCCTTGTACTGTGTGCATTCCCAAATATCCTCCTGAGCTGACGAAGGATCCCTGGGGCTGAAAAGAGGATCCCGAAGGCTGAAAACAGGATCCTTGAGGCTGGAAGTGAGAACCAAATGCCTGACTCACGGTTGTTGCTCCATAACGCCTTCCCAACGGTTCAGTTTGGAACTGGATGTCTAAGGCTGCAGATTGCTGGGCAGTTATAGCTGGAGTGTCGAAATCCAGTGACCTTGGTATCAGAGGAGAGTAATCCTCCCCTGATCTCTTCTATTTCTTGATGTCACCGATCTCCCGGAGGATCCTTTCATTGGTTTTTTCCTGCTCTTGTATGTGATCCCTCATCTGCATAATCAAAGTAAAAAGATCACTAGTAGTAGGATTAGAAGAAACAGAAGAAGTTGGTGGTTTTGGAAAAATGGAGCTTTGTCTCTTTGCAGCATTTTCAGCATTCTTCTGGGATCCAGAAGGTGGTGGAAGCAAAGGTGGAACGTCCTGTGAAGAACTCATTTTCGGCATTGAACTTGAAGTGCTCTTTGCTGAAGAAGCCATCTGCTTGGTTGTAATGAACCGAAATGATCACAAAAACAAGAGTTTCTTAGGAATGAAGCACCAATTGCCCCACGGTGGGCGCCAAACTGTTTTGGTCAAAAATCAGGCTAAGATAATGTAACCAAATCTTTATTGTGAGGAATGATGCTTGAATCAATGAACAATCTTAAGGATAACTCAGAAATGTAATGAACAAGTGACACAAGGATTTATACGAGGAAAAAGCCCTTGATCAAGAGTTGATCTCCAGCATAAAAAACCTCGGGTGATGGAAACTACCGATCACCAACTAAGATTAAACAAAAGAAGTTTACAACTCGGGATGATAACAATCTTGTTACAAGGATCACTAGTGTGCAATGTGCAAAAAAAGTATGAAATCGCCAAGTAGTGTTCGAGAGTTGATTGAGAGCTGTTGCGAGAGTGTGTGTATGCCAAAATTAGCTAAGTGTTTTCTATCCAGCTTGTTATCCCCATTTTAAATTAGAAATAACAAAACAACTAACTATCCGCAATTTGTGCAAGCTCCTGCATCATCTCCTGAAAACACATGTGAAAATAGGTACGTCAGCATAAAAATGCTTGTCAGATACATAGGTTTTGTGAAAACAGAATTCATGACTTATGTTTGAGAAAATGTTTAGTCATGAACCTTGTAATTTGCTTTGTCTTGTAAATCATTTGAAAAACGATAAGATCCTAAAAATGCTTGTCAGATACATAGGTTTTGTGAAAACAGAATTCATGACTTATGTTTGAGAAAATGTTTAGTCATGAACCTTGTAATTTGCTTTGTCTTGTAAATCATTTGAAAAACGATAAGATCCAATAAAATGTATAAATAAGAGAATAATGTATGGTTAAATGAATAACCATGTAAAATGAGTTTGTATAAGATAAGTTGTTTGTAAAACAATGTCTTGTGAAAAGTATGTTATTTGTATAGAATGTTATATGTCTCAAACTGAAATGATTCAAATAACGCTACGATATGTAATACCATACAAACACTTATATATAGGAAGTACCAGCGGCGTATCCACCATGCTTGTATCATATTACACACGCCTCGTTACTTAATCACTTATTCAAACCAAACTACCAAAGTAAAATGTTCATGTTTAATGTAAATCATGTAATGTGTATCAAAAATGTAAGCATGTGATGAATAACAAATGTACTAAGTATGCAACAAAGAACATACATAGCATAAAGTGTAATGTATGACAATGTACTAAGTATGCAACAAAGAACATACATAGCATAAAGTGTAATGTAAAACAATGTACTAAGTATGCACACAATGGACATACATAGCATGAAATGAAATGTAGGACGATGTACTAAGTACGCACACAATGGGCATACGTAGCATGAAATGTAATGAAATCATGTACTATAATGTACTAACGAACATAGCAGGTATATGATATTAAAACATGGAAAGCATGAAAGTAACAAGTAGGCACATGTGTTCCACCCCAAAACGTTTGGAAAACAGTAAAAGAGGGGTCTATGTACTCACATAAACACCTTGAAAACATTTAAAAGAGGGGGTTCTATGTACTCACTTGAGATTGCTCAGAAGTCCTAAGATAACCACCAAGCAATGCTAGAGATCTCGGAATATCAAACGGCACCTAATATAGGTAACTACATTAATAAACCGGACCTAAATCGGAAGATCGGATAGAATGAGGGCTCGTAAACCAAATGAGTATGGGAACTCATGTAGTATAGTTTAACAAAGCCTACATACTAAATGAAACCTAACCTAAGTGCTTACGACCCGTTTAGGTAGCTTATGCTACTTTAACGCGTCGTTCGCGTGAAACGCGTTCGGACCACCTAACTAGTCCTATGACAAGTAGAATATGCCTTAACAGGTTTAATATTGTCGCCAAATTAGTTTAGTTGTCAAAAGTTATGTCACATATGTTTATAATGAATTTTGGCATCAAAGGGGTATTTTGGTAATTTACCTAAGGCATATAAACTACCTATCATACAACTACTTAAACGTCATGACCATAAGGTATAACCTCGGAAGGTTATTCCCTACCTACTATGGTCACCTAATGTATTTGGTTGGATCCTAATGATCGACCAAATGGGTCGGGTTCGAAGGTATAAGCGATTTATTAGATCGCTTACCCTTATGACCCTAGACAACGTGGTAATCAGTAGGCATAGTCACAAGGGACTATAACCATCGTGATTACAATCACGTTGCGAAGTTCAAACGAACTTCGCATTGACCATAACTGGTCAACGCAGAAAGTCAAACAAAGTTTGACTTTCGGACTCGAAAAGCAGGAAAAGAACGAAGGAATACTTACGAAGGGTCCCCGAATGCTAATTTAGATCAAAATAGCTCAGGTATGAAACAAAGGTTTCAACTTAGAGCACATAAGATCAGATTCTTGTGAGGAAAAGTGAAGGGTGGAGGTGGGTATTTATAGTTTTCGGTTCACCGTTAGGATCATTTCTTGGAGAAGAGGGAATGATCACATCCCTACACTTGTTGCAATGTTGTGGTAACTGATTTTGGCCACCATAAGAGGTTAACATGTGGCACTTGACCTTTGGGAAGTGTTAGGGGCTGTTAACTTATGTTTAAAATGACCTTTGCTGATCAGAAGAGGCCTAGCGTGACGCCAAGGGGGCTAGGCGTCGCGCTAGGGTCCCCCTGATCAGCAAACACTTTCAAATGTTTATCTTTCAGTCCTCGTTGCGTATTCAGGCCATTTCCGACATGTTTAAGGCTCATTAACTCATTTTCAAGGCTCCACAAGGATGCCTAAACATTGTGGGCATGAAACATGCTCAAAAATATGCCGGATGTTGGTTCGTTTGGTCGTGCGATCGCGATGTTCGCTTAATTACGACGGAATGCGCATAAGCGCGAAAAATGATCCAAATTGCGCGACGAATGGATTTTTCTTATGCCAAACACTAAAATAAAATATTTTAGTGCTTACATAAATTTTTGGATGTCCGGATGTATTCAGAACGTAAGTTATGCGCGAAGATGCAAACTTGTGCACTTTTTGACACTTTTAGTCCCTGAACGACTCAAAAGTTTATTTTAGCACACCGAACCCCTCAAAGCCTATTTCTAAGCTATGTGAAGGATATTTATGGTATTTTTAACTTATGGTCATGTTCCGGAATGTCTGTTACAGTTCAAATTGGCATACTTTCGCAGTTTGTCAAATTTAGTCCCTGTTAGAGATTTAACTTGATTTCGGCATACCAAACCTTCCAAAACTTATTTCTAAGTTATGTAGAGGTTATTTAAGGTATGTTAAGCCTATGTCACTATTCCGGAGTGTTCGTTGCATTAAACTGGTTATATTTACGCATCAGTGCGTGTATAACCTTCCAGAAAGCGATTTAGAGCTTGAAATCGAACAAGAATTGATATGTGCAAACGATACACATATTTTTACAAATCCCAAGTATGAAATACAATATTTCATTGGTTTGGCATTTGTTTGATGGTTGAAGTGACACAGGTGTCACAGTCTCCCCTACTTTAGGAAATTTCGTCCCGAAATTTATTCGTAGGAGTCTAACTGTGACTTTGTGCCAAATAACCACCAGAGATATGAAAGGCATAATCCTGACATTTCCTTAACGGACATTCTTCAGAAACGAAAATGAACAGAATGAGTCATTTTCCACCATTTCTTCAGAAACGAAAAATGAACGGGATGAGTCATTTTCCACGATTTCTTCAGAAACGAAAATGAACGGGATGAGTCATTTTCCATGATTTCTTCAGGAACGAAAATGAACAGAATGATTCATTTTCCACAATTTCTTCAGAAATGAAAATGAACGGAACGAGTCATCTTCCACAATTTCTTCAGAAACGAAAATGAACAGAATGAGTCATTTTCCACAATTTCTTCAGAAATGAAAATGAACGGAACGAGTCATCTTCCACGATTTCTTCAGAAACGAAAATGAACAGAATGAGTCATTTTCCACAATTTCTTCAGAAATGAAAATGAACGGAACGAGTCATCTTCCACAATTTCTTCAGAAACGAAAATGAACAGAATGAGTCATTTTCCACAATTTCTTCAGAAATGAAAATGAACGGAACGAGTCATCTTCCATGATTTCTTCAGAAACGAAAATGAACAGAATAAGTCATTTTCCACAATTTCTTCAGAAATGAAAATGAACGGAACGAGTCATCTTCCACGATTTCTTCAGAAACGAAAATGAACAGAATGAGTCATGTTTTGGTCAAAAAATCTGATGAGGATAATGCAACCAAACTCTTTGTTACGGGGTATGATGCTTGAATTAGTTTATAGCAATAAGGATCACTATGAAAAATAAATAGCAAGTGACACAAGGTTTATACGGGGAAAAAGCCCTTGATCAAGAGTTGATCTCCGGCACAAAAAACCCCGGGTGATGGAAACTACCGATCACCAACTCAAATTAAACAAGTAATGTGTTACAACTTCGGATGATAGCGAGCTAAATACAAGGATCACTATAGTGTTCAGTGTAAAAAGTGTACGAAATTTCTAAGTGAACGAACGAGAGCTGTTGTGAGCGGTTTTCAGAGTGTGTGTAGCAAAAATAGCAAAAAGTTATGTCTAATTAGCTCGCTACCCCATTTAAATCTAATAGAAATCTAAATAACAAACTATCCGCAAATGGTGCAAGTCCTCCAAGACTCCACAACGTCCATTTCTGACCAAGCACGTGCGGAATAGACTTAGTATATTCTCCAGAAATATCGCCAAGACCAAGTCCCAATTGATATTCCTGCAAAACAGTTACGAATTCAAAGTGAACAATCATTAGTATAAGGATCCTTAGGATGATCCATGATCCTGATCCTGAAGCACTTCTGAGGATCACTAACTGACACAGAAGTAAGGATCACCAAACAGGATAATATTTGAGGATCACGGGTCATTTAGAAATCCACCCCTAACAATTGCCCCCAAAATATAAGGACTTATATCGTAAATAAACGAGTTATATTTTTTCGATCTTATCCGCAACAAACCAACGGATAACTAGCCGTTGGAGACGGACTAGCCGTTGCAAACCTGACGTCACTGAAGTGACAATCCTGCAAATCATCATTATAAATAGGAGTTAGAGATAGGATCAATATGCATTTAAATCCGAAGAAACTCCCTTTAAATTCTCAGTCGAATATCAATCAGGTATCTCTTCTCTTATTTCTCCTTCTCTTACTCTGTTTTTCTTTCTTTACCAACATCAATGATGCTCCGGTCCTCCCCCGCCAAGGATCACCAGAAGGATAGCCCCTTGAAGAGTCAAGGGATTATCAAAGACTCAGTACATGAGAGGTGTTGTTTTAACGATGCTCAAATAGATAAGATCCGTCACTGCTTTCCGGCGAACGCCTTTTTCAAACCCTTTGATCCCACTATTCTGAGCGACTATGTTTCTGAAACATGGGTTGCCTTTCCAGTTACCCCATTCACCATAGGATACACCTATCCTTTTCCAGACTTTACACAATCCTTCTTTTCCCTTACCGGCATCTCTTACATCCAAGCTGTTAGGGGAGGATTTTCTAACAATTAGTGATCCTTACTTGTTATCCTAATTAATGATCCTTACTTCTGTGACAGATAGTGATCCTCAGAAGAGCTTTAGGATCAGGATCATGGATCACCTTAAGGATCCTCATACTAATGATTGTTTGTTTGTATTTCGTATTATATTGCAGGAGTAACAAGCTTGACTTGGTCTTGGCAATGTTACTATGGAATATTCCACGGGTATTTCGCACACGTTTGACTGGAAATGGACGTTGTGGAGAACGTGGGAGCTTGGCACAAAAGTCGGATAGTTTGTTATTATAGTTAACTTCTATTTTTTAAAGGGGTGACGAGCTAGAATTAGAACACTTAGCCATTTTCAGCTACACACACTCTCGTACAATTGCACTCTTGAAGCTCTCTTGAAGCTCTCGGCAAATACTCAACAGTTTCATTCGCTTTTACACATTTCACCATAGTGATCCTTGTACCTAGCTCGTTACTATCCGAAGTTGTAAACATTTATTGATTTATTTAAGCTTGGTGATCGGTAGTTTCCATCACCCGGGGTTTTTTGTGCCGGAGATCAACTCTTGATCAAGGGTTTTTTCCCCGTATAAATCCTTGTGTCGTTTGTGCAATTTACATTGAAGTGATCCTTATCATTGTTCCACATTTCAAGCATCATTCCCCGTAACTAAGTGTTTGGTTACATTATCCTCATCAGAATTTTTGACCAAAACAGTTTGGTGCCCACCGTGGGGTAATTGGTGCTTCATTCTTAGAAAAACTCGTGTTTCTGTGCTCATTTCATTTCACTACAACTAAGCAAATGGCTTCCTCAGCGAAGAATGCTTCAAATTTGATGCCATCATTCAGTTCTTCACAAGGCGTTCCCCCTTTGCCTCCACCACCTTCTGGATCCCAGAAGAATGCTGAGAATGCTGCGAAGAAACCAACTCCCATTTTCTCAAAACCTCCAACTTCTTCTGCTACTTACACTCCCACTACTAGTGACATGTTTACTTTGATTTTGCAGATGAAGGATTATATACAGCAACAGGATAAGACCAATGAAAGGATTCTCAAAGAAATCGGAGATCTCAAGAAACAAAAGAAAACAGCAGAGGATCATTCCCCACTGATGCCCAGATCTTTGAATTTTGATACTCCGGTGATTACTTCTCAGCCATCAGTGGTTCCAGATGTTCAATATGTGGGTGGACCAAAAGGAGTGCACTACGGAACAACGACAGTGACCCAGGCATCGGGTTCATATTTCCAGCCAGCAGGATCCTATCCTCAGCATATGGGATCCCTCACGAATTCAGGAGGATACTCAGGAGCGCAGCAGGTTCAAGGATCCTCCATTGTTCCAGGATCATTCCAGGTTCAAGGATCCTCCATTGTTCCAGGATCATCCCAGGTTCAAGGATCCTCCTTTGTTCCAGGATCATCCCAGGTTCAAGGATCCTCCATTGTTCCAGGATCATTCCAGGTTCAAGGATCCTCCTTTGTTCCAGGATCATCCCAGGTTCAAGGATCCTCCTTTGTTCCAGGATCATCCCAGGTTCAAGGATCCTCCTTTGTTCCAGGATCGTCCCAGTTTCAGGGATCCTTCCAGATGCCAGGATCCTTGAGGAGTTTGCAAACAGGAAGTTCAGATGTCCATCAGGGAGATTTTATTCCAATGCAGACCAATGCTTCTACTGGTCCTTCGATCATTCCAGAGGCCCAACAATATGGATTAACATGCATTCTTCCTAATCTGAATCCAATGGGAGGTAACACTTTTAATAATTCTTATACTACTAACCATGGCCTTATGCAGGATCCAGGTATCAATCATGCCATGGCCAGAGAGTTGCAAAAGTTGAAGGATATGATATCAAGTGTTCCAGGAGTGGTCAAGCCTATCCCAGAGATCGCAGATGGGAGTCACAAGATATCTCGTTTTGCACCACCAATCTGTGATGCTGAGATACCCAAGAGGTTCCATGTCCCAACTATGAAGCTGTATGACGGTTCGACGGATCCTGAAGAACACATAGCACAATACAGGGAGAGGATGGAGATCAATCCAATTCCAGAAAGGTTAAAGGAAGCATGCATGTGCAAGGGATTCGGATCCACTCTTACTGGATCAGCTCTCAAATGGCTGCTAAATCTTCCCCCTACTCTATTACCTCATTTGCTAATCTAGTTAACCTATTTAATAATCAGTTTTCTTGTAGTAGGAAATTTGAACGATTAACTAGTGATCTATATAGGATAACCCAGGGTCATAATGAATCATTAAGGGATTACATTACCAAATTCAGTAAAGAATCCTTAGACATTCCCAACTTGGATATAGCCACGGCTGTTGAGGCCTTCAAGATGGGATTGCTTAGGGATTCATTGTTCTATGATGATCTTGTTATGACACCATGCAGGAACCTAGATGAGGTAAGAACCCGGGCACTTAGGTTCATCCGGCTAGAGGATGACAAAAAGGATCCAGGAGAGGTTAGCAGGATCCTCAAAGCAGGATAAGCAAGGATCCTCATTCAGGAACAACAAGTTCAGATCCTACAACAGATCTGATAACCAGAACGTGCATGCTGTTGATCAAGAAGAGGATGATGAGGACTATCCTCCAATCTCTGAATATTGTTTTTCTGTTGATAACAATGAACTAATCCTTGCGATGCAGAATCTAGGTGATAAAGCCAGATGGCCAAGAAAAAATAACAGACCAGCTGCAACCAAAGATAAATCAAAGTGGTGTGCATACCATGAAGATTTTGGGCATCTCACAGAAGAATGCATTGCACTAAGAAAGGAAATTGGATACTTGTTGAGCAAGGGGCATCTGAAAGAATTGTTGGGAAGAAAAAAGTCAAGGACTCAGGATCCTGAAAGGATCCCTGAGAAGGCTCCAGCCCCTCCATCAGACGCACAAGTAATAAACTTTATTTCTGGAGGATCAGACATTTATGGCACATCCTTCTCAGCAGCTAAAAGGCATGCAAAGGAAACTAAAATGGATAATGGAGAAAGACACGTTCGAACATCAAGTGTCTCCGAAGGAAAAGTCATAACCTTTGATGAGGATGATCGTGTTGATATCCAGGATCCTCATCACGATGGTTTAGTTATTACTCTTTTCATTTCTAACCATTTTGTCCGCAGGATCCTTATAGACGGAGGAAGCTCAGTGAACATTATCCAGCTTGATGTTCTAAAGAAGATGGGTATCCCTGAATCTGATATCATACCAAGATCCTCCGTGCTCGTGGGATTTAGTGGCGAAACTAAGAATACCCTGGGGGACATTAAGCTCCCAATATACATCGAAGGCCTACACTCTTATCAAAAATTTTGTGTTATTGACTGTTTATCTTGTTGTAATGTTATCCTTGGCAGGCCCTGGATACACGATATGAAGGCAGTCCCATCTACTTACCATCAATGTGTGAAGCTCCCTAGTCCTTGGGGAATAGTCAAGATTGATAGTGATCAACAGGAAGCTAAGAATTGCTATACTTCATCGATGAAACCAGCCTCGAAGTCAAGGGAGCAATAGCAATCAAAGTATCCTCCAAGGGATGTCTTGGAGGCAAGAGAGCAAGATGTGGTAGAAATCCTCATGGATCCTCATGATCCTGAATCCAAAATCTATATCGGATCAGGGATCCTTGGCGATATGAAGGAAGACCTCGTATCCTTCCTCAAAAGGAGAAAGACTACCTTTGCATGGAAACACGAAGACATGACAGGCATATCTAAAGATGTAATTACTCACAAACTTGGCATTGATAGGTCCTTCAAACCAATCCATCAAAGGAGAAGAAAGTTTGCACCAGAAAGAAATGCCATTATCCAGGAAGAGGTAGAGAAATTGCTCCGGGCAGGTATGATTAGAGAGGTCAAGTATCCAAGATGGTTGGCCAATGTGGTTGTTGTTCAAAAGAAAAACGGAAAGTGGAGGGTATGTGTCGATTTTACCGATTTAAATAAGGCATGTCCCAAGGATCCTTTCCCATTACCCCACATTGACTCCATGGTGGATGCAACTGCGGGTCATGAACTGTTAACTTTTATGGATGCTTCATCTAGATTTCAACAAATCCAAATGGAACCATCCGATCAAGAGGATACAGCCTTCATGACTCCAACTGGTATATATTGCTATATTGCTATGCCGTTCGGACTAAGAAATGCAGGTGCAACTTATCAAAGGCTGGTGAATATGATGTTCAAGGATCAGATTGGACAAACCATGGAGGTTTACATAGACGATATGGTGGTAAAATCAATAAAGGCTGAGGATCACCTAAGGGACTTGGAGGAAGCGTTCGATATCCTTGACAAATATAACATGAAACTTAATCCTTCAAAATGTCACTTTGGTGTTAAAGCAGGTAAATTCTTAGGATACATGGTGACCAAGAGAGGCATTGAAGCTAGCCCGGAACAAATCAAAGCTATAGTGAATATCAAATCTCCGGCCAACGCTAAGGATGTCCAAAGGCTAACAGGCAGGATTGCAGCTTTGAACAGATTCATATCCAAATCCTCAGAGAAGTGCAAAGAATTCTATGATATCCTAAGGAAGAACAAGAAATTTGAGTGGACTGAGAAGCATGAAAATGCCTTAAGAGCTCTCAAAGATTACCTATCCTCAGCCCCGGCCTTGATGAAACCAGAAAAAGGCGATGTGCTATCCTTGTATCTTGAAGTATCCTCAAAAGCAGTAAGTGCGGTCCTTGTTAAGGATCATGAAGGTACACAACATCCTGTCTATTATGTAAGTAAAAGTTTACTTGATGCCGAATCCAGGTATTCACACCTTGAAAAGCTTATTCTTGCATTAATTATAGCATCTACTAAGTTGAGACATTATTTTGAAACTCATGTTATTGTTTTTAAAACTAATTTCCCAATTAAGAATGTCCTCAGGAAACCAGAGATGTCAGGAAGGATGGCTAAGTGGGCAGTGAAGCTTAGTGCCTATGACATAAGATATGAGCCTAGGATAGCCATCAAATCCCAAGCATTAGCTGATTTTGTGGCTGATTTCAGTAGTGATTTACAAAAAGAAGCTGAGTTAGAAGTCCAGCAGCTAGAGGAGACCAAGGATCCTTGGATACTCTATACTGATGGATCCTCAAACGTCAAAGGCACAGGGCTTGGAATACTACTAAAATCGCCACAGGGGGACATAATACCCCACTCTATAGCTTGTGAGTTCCAAACCACTAACAATGAGGCTGAATATGAAGCCTTAATTGCTGGTTTGCAAATTGCTAAGCATATGGGGATCAGGTATCTTGAAGTACATGTAGATTCATTGTTAATTACAAACCACTTTAATGGATCCTATGCTGTTAAAGGTGGAAAACTAACCAAATATTTAGAGATAGTCAAAGAATTGGCACCCTCCTTTGTTTTCTTTAGTTTGACACAGGTACCAAGGGAAGAAAACATAGAAGCTGATGCATTGGCTAACTTAGGATCATCCTTGAAGATCCCGGAGGATATCAAGATCCCTATTATCCATATCCTGACCCCGGCTATCGAGGATCATGTGGCTATGGAGATAGGAAATAATTCTGCAATTATCCCTAGTGAGGATACTCAATCTCATCCAGGATCAGGATCATGGATCTCACCAATCATGAGATACTTACAACATGGAGAGATTCCTACAGGAGAAAACCCTAGGGCTTTCAAAATTAAGGTATCTCAATTCACAATTTTAAATAATATGTTGTATAGACGATCTCTTGCAGGACCATACTTGAGATGCATTGAGGATCCTGAAATCCAAGAAGTTTTAAAAGACTTCCATGAAGGAGATTGTGGAAACCACACTGGGGGCAGAGCATTATTCTCAAGGATCCTGAGGACAGGATACTATTGGCCAACCATGAAGAGAGATGCTGTGGAGTATGCTAAGAGATGTGATCCTTGTCAGAGACACAGCAATATCCTTCATCAACCAGCTGAATTATTGCATCCTATATCCTCCTCTTGGCCATTTATGAGATGGGGTATGGATATAGTTGGTAAGCTCCCTAAGGCACCTGGTGGAAAAGTGTTCATGCTAGCTATGACTGATTACTTTTCCAAGTGGATAGAGGCTGAAGCTTTTGCCCAAGTCAGAGAAAAGGAAGTTATATCCTTCATTAAAAGAAATATTATAACTAGATTTGGAATTCCTTCTGAAATTATATGTGATAATGGTTCCCAATTTATTGGGGGCAGAACCACTAACTTTTGTGACAGCTGGGGGATTAAGATGATAACATCAACACCAGTCCACCCACAAGCTAATGGTCAAGCAGAATCATCCAACAAGATCATCATCAACAATTTGAAGAAGAAGCTTGGATCCAAGAAAGGGAAATGGGCAGAAGAACTACCTTATGTACTTTGGGCTGATAGGACAACCCCTAAGAATGCTACTGGTCAAACACCATTCTCTTTGGTATTTGGGGCAGAATCAGTGATCCCAACAGAAATGGTGGTTCCAACTGCTAGAACAAGTACCCGTGATCCTGAGGAAAATGATGAGAACTTGGCTCAAGACCTGGATACTATTGAAGAAATCAGGGATCTGGCTAGGATAAGGATGGCCAGTTATCAACAAAGAATGGCTGGTGCTTACAACAAAAATGTCAGGATCAGGAAATTTCAAGTTGGAGATATGGTATTAAGGAAAGCATTTCAGAATACCACCAACCCTGCTGATGGAAAATTGGCTCCAAAATGGGAAGAGACGGAAAACAGAGCAAAGAAGGAAGAAGATGAAGAGAGAATACCTGTTTATCTTCGGAATACAGTTATAAAGGGAGTATCTCTGAAATTTTAAATGCGATCGATCCTATCTATATCTCCTATTTATAATCATGATTGTGCAGGGTTGTCACCTCTGTGACGTCATGGTTGCAACGGATAGTTCTACAATAACGGCTATATTTACGATAGTTAGTTGCAGATAAGATCAAGAAAATATAATTCGCTCATTTTACATATCACTCCTTATATTTTGGGGGCAATTGTTAGGGGAGGATTTTCTAACAATTAGTGATCCTTACTTGTTATCCTAATTAATGATCCTTACTTCTGTGACAGATAGTGATCCTCAGAAGAGCTTTAGGATCAGGATCATGGATCACCTTAAGGATCCTCATACTAACGATTCTTTGTTTGTATTTCGTATTATATTGCAGGAGTAACAAGCTTGACTTGGTCTTGGCAACGTTACTATGGAATATTCCACGGGTATTTCGCACACGTTTGACTGGAAATGGACGTTGTGGAGAACGTGGGAGCTTGGCACAAAAGTCGGATAGTTTGTTATTATAGTTAACTTCTATTTTTAAAAGGGGTGACGAGCTAGAATTAGAACACTTAGCCATTTTCAGCTACACACACTCTCGTACAATTGCACTCTTGAAGCTCTCTTGAAGCTCTCGGCAAATACTCAACAGTTTCATTCGCTTTTACACATTTCACCATAGTGATCCTTGTACCTAGCTCGTTACTATCCGAAGTTGTAAACATTTATTGATTTATTTAAGCTTGGTGATCGGTAGTTTCCATCACCCGGGGTTTTTTGTGCCGGAGATCAACTCTTGATCAAGGGCTTTTTCCCCGTATAAATCCTTGTGTCGTTTGTGCAATTTACATTGAAGTGATCCTTATCATTGTTCCACATTTCAAGCATCATTCCCCGTAACTAAGAGTTTGGTTACATTATCCTCATCAGAATTTTTGACCAAAACACAAGCTATGCCGATGATTTGGAGGGTCTTGTATACCCTGGAGAGGATCATAGAGCAGGAAGGGATTGATTTAGGAATGTCAGAGCTGACACAGATTTATGATCTCACGACGTTTGGATCACATCGATATCTGTTTAAGCGAAAACCCGGTGAAGAACACCCCATTTTTAAAGCCACCAAGAATGACACAAATTGGAAATGACGCTTCGTCTTTGTCAGGAGGGATACCATTCCAAACGGAAAGCATTTACCCAGGAAGTGGTCCACCAATGGTAGGACAGAGGATCCTGAGAAGGATCATCAGGTAATCTGGCTCTTGTGAAAGGATCACTAACCCCTTTTTGTCTTGTGTTATGCAGCTATTTCTGTTTCGCACCTCATCGCAACACCCGCAACCAAGGATAGGCTTGCTGCTTTTTGGTGGCTTGATCCTGAAATAAGGTCATTCAAGATAGACACCCAAGACTCACAAGAAGTATCCTCAGGTTCCATCACCATGTCAAGTAAGTATCCTGCTTTTTGTATAGTTGAATATTAAAATAAATAGTTATATTGAAATAGGATAAGGATACTTATCTTGCTTTAAATGTGTAGGTGCCGGAAAATCTTCCAAGCCTGCCTCCCAATTCAACACGGCCGACCTTGATGTTGTTCGATCCAGGAAGAAGAGGGCCACTACCAGTCCTAGCATCTCCATTCCCAAGGCACCCACTAAAGGAGGGGGTGGCAAGAAGAGGAAAACTTCTGACACAGAGGACCTACAAGGCCTACCACTGATCCGCCACTAGTTCCTTGAATACTTCAATGACGTGAGGATCATCAATACTGTCTAGGTATCCTACTCATTTGAGGATCATCTGATCTTGAATTGCTTTGTCTTTTTCTTTGCAGAAATTTGCTGAGATTGAAGATTATGTGGGAAGCGTCGAGGAGCAGGATAAGAAGATTGCTGACCTTCAACAAGTTACAGTGCTTAAGGATCTTAAGATTGCTGATCTTGAAAAAGCCCTTCAAGACGCCAAGACTAAGACAGCTAAAATCCTGATCGACATCGACTATGAGAAGCATGATCTCATAGAAGGTGCAAAGGTCTCTGCTGCCATCACAATGTATCAGACAAAACTAAAGATGGCCCAGGAAGCTCAAGATCCTAACTTCGACAGAAGCAGCTGGGATGTTGAGGGCTGGAAAGCAAGGTTGGCTGATCTTGAAGATGATGAAGAGGCTGAGGAGGTTTTGGCGATCGAGGCTGGAGGCAGTGGGAAGGATCAGGTTAAGGATACCGAAGCTGGAGGGGACGAGGATGCAGCGAAGGTGTAGGCTGCACAATTGGGCGATGATGGACATTCCTAGACGTAGCCGGAGCCCAATTTTTATATTTGGTAGTAGTTTTTTTGTGGTTGTGATGTTTTTAAAAACAATGATGGTCTGTAATAACTAAACAATAGCTATTAGGGTTAAGGATCATGAATGATCCTTTGGACAATAGGTAGGATTACAACTGGTGGAGGGATCCTCTTTTTTGGGGGATGAAGCCATTGTGATCCTACCATCTTTTTAATTCCTGCACTACCAAGACCTTTAGACAATGGACACCCTTTACCTACCCAGCGGACGGGCCACGTATTGCTGGTAGATGCTCGGGGTAGGTAATTTTGACAACCTTTGATGGTTAAACTTTTGTTAATAAAATAACCTTAATCTTTTTTGGCTTATCCTGTGTTGTTATCCTTTTCTGTTCTTTTTAAATTTTCATTTATCTTGATATGCACTTGTTTGAGTAAGAAAAGTTGAACAACTTAGATAAAAAAACTTAGGATATAATGCAGGATCAAAAATCCTATAGTTGAAAAATTCCAGAAAGTGGTATATTTTAAGGATCATGAGTTCGGTTGTCAAAGTATTAGGGTTATTCAAATAATCAATGAATAAAATCAAAATAGTTAAGGATCATACCTGAGGATCCAAGTTAGGATCCTAACTCTTAATATTATTATAACCAGGATAATCACAGAACAAACCTTAGTAAAAGGTAAGGATCAAGGATCCTTGGTTGTTTAATTTCGAAAACCTGAAATAAAACATAACTTGGGACTAAGCCATTATGAGATAAAGGTTAGTAACTGGGGACAAGCCCAAAGGATAACTGGGGACAAGCCCAAGGATAACTGGGGACAAGCCCAAGAATCGTATGTTAACTGGAGTATGGCCCTAACTGGCGATTATCCAAACTTAGTGGCATGAAAATGCCAAAACCTTAGCTAACGTGAAAACGCTAGAAACCTTAAGAACGGATGTATGGTACGTCTACCATTATACGTAGGATCCTAGGTATAGCCAGTACAATGGAATTATCAGCCCCTAAAACGAGTACTGGTCCCACTACCATGAACTATGCCAGGATCATCGTGCGCTACTGGCGGAACTGGGGTTAAACCCAAACAATTGGGGTCAAACCCAAGTAACTGGTTGCTTGTGTGGATAATTATGATTTTGCTAAGAGTACCTGAACCTTTAAAACTCAAAATCTCGTGAAATGGGGATAAAGGATGCAAGATCCTTATCCTTACGTGAGAAAGTAAGGAAATGAAATAGTTTAAGATTAGAATGTTACCAAAAATGAGGATCATCTATGCTTTAAGGATCCTTTAAGGATGTTTATCATGTGAGAATCATGGATCCTTATCACATGAAATATCTCTTCAAATGGACAGCATTCCAAGCTCTTGGTAGTAAGTCACCTTCCATTGTTAGTAATCGATATGCCCCCTTTCCTGCCTCAGCTTCAATCAAGTAAGGGCCTTCCCATTTTGGTGCCAACTTTCCATCAGCAGGATTAGTGGTATTCTGAAATGCTTTCCTTAGTACCATATCACCAACTTGGAATTTCCTGATCCTAACATTTTTGTTGTAGGCACCGGCCATTCTTTGCTGATAACTGGCTATCCTTATCCTTGCCAAATCTCTGATTTCTTCTATAGTATCCAGGTCTTGAACCAAGTTCTGATCATTTTCCTCAGGATCACGAATACTGGTTCTGGCAGTTGGAACCACCATTTCTGTAGGGATCACTGATTCTGCCCCAAATACCAAAGAGAATGGAGTTTGGCCTGTAGCATTCTTAGGAGTTGTCCTATCAGCCCAAAGCACATAAGGTAGTTCTTCGGCCCATTTCCCTTTCTTGGATCCAAGCTTCTTCTTCAAATTATTAATGATGATCTTATTGGAGGATTCTGCCTGACCATTAGCTTGTGGGTGGACTGGTGTTGATGTTATCATCTTAATCCCCCAGCTGTCACAAAAGTTAGTGGTTCTATTCCCAATAAATTGGGATCCATTATCACAAATAATCTCAGAAGGGATACCAAATCTAGTAATAATATTTCTTTTAATGAAGGATATAACTTCCTTTTCTCTGACTTGGGCAAAAGCTTCAGCCTCTATCCACTTGGAGAAGTAATCAGTCATAGCAAGCATGAATACTTTTCCACCAGGTGCCTTAGGGAACTTACCAACTATATCCATACCCCATCTCATAAATGGCCAAGAGGAGGATATAGGATGCAAAAATTCAGGTGGTTGATGAAGGATATTGCTGTGTCTCTGACAAGGATCACATCTCTTAGCATACTCCACAGCATCTCTCTTCATGGTTGGCCAGTAGTATCCTGTCCTCAGGATCCTTGAGAATAACGCCCTGCCCCCAGTGTGGTTTCCACAATCTCCTTCATGGAAGTCTTTTAAAACTTCTTGGATTTCAGGATCCTCAATGCATCTTAAGTATGGTCCTGCAAGAGATCGTCTATACAACATATTATTTAAAATTGTGAATTGAGATACCTTAATTTTGAAAGCCCTAGGGTTTTCTCCTGTAGGAATCTCTCCATGTTGTAAGTATTTCATGATTGGGAGGATCCATGATCCTGAATGGGATTGATTATCATCGCTAGGGGTGATTGCAGAATCCTCTCCTATCTCCATAGTCACATGATCCACGATAGCTGGGGTCAGGATATGGATAATAGGGATCTTGATATCCTCCGGGATCTTCAAGGATGATCCTAAATTGGCTAGTGCATCTGCCTCTGCATTCTCTTCCCTTGGTACCTGTGTCAAACTAAAGGATACAAAAGAGAGTGCCAATTCTTTGACTAACTCCAGATATTTGATTAGCTTTTCCCCTTTAACAGCATAGGATCCATTAAAGTGATTAGTAATTAACAAAGAATCTACATGTACCTAAGATACCTGATCCTCATATGCTTAGCAATTTGCAAACCAGCTGTCAAGGCTTCATATTCAGCCTCATTGTTAGTGGTTTGGAACTCACAAGCTATAGAGTGGGGTATTATGTCCCCCTGTGGCGATTTTAGTAGTATTCCAAGCCCTGTTCCCTTGATGTTTGAGGATCCATCAGTGTAGAGTATCCAAGGATCCTTGGTCTCTTCTAGCTGTTGGACTTCTAATTCAGCTTCCTTTTGTAAATCACTACTGAAATCTGCCACAAAGTCAGCTAATGCTTGGGATTTAATGGCTGTCCTGGGCTCATATCTTATATCATATGCACTAAGCTTCACTGCCCACTTAGCCATCCTTCCTGACATTTCAGGTTTCCTGAGGACATTCTTGATTGGAAAATTAGTTTTAACGATAATAACATGAGTTTCAAAATAATGTCTTAATTTGGTAGATGCCATAATTAATGCAAGGATAAGTTTTTCTAAGTGTGAATACCTGGATTCAGCATCAAGTAAGCTCTTACTTACATAATAGACAGGATGTTGTGTACCTTCGTGATCCTTAACAAGGACGGCACTTACTGCTTTTGAGGATACCGCAAGATATAAGGATAACACATCTCCTTTTTCTGGTTTCATTAAAGCCGGGGCCGAGGATAGGTAATCCTTAAGAGCTCTTAAGGCACTTTCATGCTTCTCAGTCCACTCGAATTTCTTGTTCTTCCTTAGGATATCATAGAATTCCTTGCACTTTTCTGAGGATTTGGATATGAATCTGTTTAAAGTTGCAATCCTGCCTGTTAGTCTCTGAACATCCTTAGCATTGGTAGGGGACTTGATGTTCACTATTGCTTTGATTTGTTCTGGACTGGCTTCAATGCCTCTCTTTGTCACCATATATCCTAAGAATTTACCTGCTTTAACACCAAAGTGACATTTTGAAGGATTAAGCTTCATATTATATTTATCAAGGATATTGAATGCTTCCTCTAAGTCTCTTAGGTGATCCTCAGCCTTTATTGATTTTACCACCATATCGTCTATGTAAACCTCCATAGTTTGTCCAATCTGATCCTTGAACATCATATTCACTAGCCTTTGATAAGTTGCACCTGCTCGGAGTAATTTCTCTACCTCCTCCTGGATAATGGCATTTCTTTCTGGTGCAAATTTCCTTCTCCTTTGATGGATTGGTTTGAAGGACCTATCGATGCCAAGTTTGTGAGTGATTACATCTTTAGATATACCTGTCATGTCTTCGTGTTTCCATGCAAAGGTAGTCTTTCTACTTTTGAGGAAGGATATGAGGTCTTCCTTCATTTCGCCAAGGATCCCTGATCCTATATAAAC
Organism: Helianthus tuberosus; assembly: GCA_030545235.1. Classification (NCBI taxonomy): domain Eukaryota; kingdom Viridiplantae; phylum Streptophyta; class Magnoliopsida; order Asterales; family Asteraceae; genus Helianthus; species Helianthus tuberosus. Next base: position 60,299,525 of record CM060375.1, read on the forward strand.
TATAGATTCAGGATCATCAGGATCCATAAGGATTTCTACTATATCCTGTTCTCTTGCCTCCAAGACATCCCTTGGAGGATACTTTGATTGCTATTGCTCCCTAGACTTTGATGCTGGTTTCATTGATGAGGTGTAGCAGTTCTTAGCCTCTTGCTGATCACTATCAATTTTCACTATTCCCCAAGGACTAGGAAGCTTCACACATTGATGATAAGTGGATGGGACTGCCTTCATATCGTGTATCCAAGGCCTGCCAAGGATCACATTACAACAAGATAAACAGTCAATAACACAAAACTTTTGGTAAGAATGTAGGCCTTCGATATAGATTGGGAGTATAATGTCCCCCAGAGTATTCTTAGTCTCGCCACTGAATCCCACGAGCACAGAGGATCTTGGTATGATGTCGGATTCAGGGATGTTCATCTTCTTGAGAACATCAAGCTGGATAATGTTCACAGAGCTTCCTCCATCTATAAGGATCCTGCGAACAAAATGGTTAGAAATAAAAAGAGTGATAACCAAACCATCATGATGAGGATGGTGGATGTCAACACGATCATCCTCATCGAAAGTTATAACTTTTCCTTCGGAGACGCTGGATGTTCGGATGGGTCTATCTCCATTATCCATCTTGGTTTCCTTCGCATGTCTTTTGGTTGCAGAGAAGGATGTTCCACAAATGTCTGATCCTCCAGATATAAAGTTTATAATTTGTGCATCTGCTGGAGGGGCTGGAGCTTTCTCTGGGATCCTTTCAGGATCCTGAGTCCTTGACTTCTTTCTCCCCAATAATTCTTTCAAGTGCCCCTTGCTCAACAAGTATCCGATTTCTTTTCTCAATGCGATGCATTCTTCTGTGAGATGCCCAAAATCTTCATGGTATGCACACCACTTTGATTTATCTTTAGTTGCAGCTGGTCTATCATTTTTTCTGGGCCATCTAGCTTTATCACCTAAATTCTGCATCGCAAGGATTAGTTCATTGTTATCAACAGAAAAACAATATTCAGAGATTGGAGGATAATCCTCATCATCCTCTTCTTGTTCAACAGCATGCACATTCTGGTTATCAGATTTATTATAGGATCTGAACTTGTTGTTCTTGAATGAGGATCCTTGCTTTTCTTGCTTTGAGGATCCTGCTAACCTTTCCTGGATCCTTTTGTCATCCTCTAGCCGGATGAACCTAAGGGCCCGGGTCCTTACCTCATCTAGGTTCCTGCATGGTGTCATAACAAGATCATCATAGAATAACGAATCCCTAAGCAGTCCCATTTTAAAGGCTTCAACAACCGTAGCTATGTCCAGGTTAGGAATATCTAAGGATTCTTTACTAAATTTAGTGATATAATCCCTTAATGATTCATTATGACCCTGGGTTATCCTATACAGATCACTAGTTAAACGCTCAAATTTCCTACTACAAGAAAATTGGTTATTAAATAGGTTAACTAGGTTAGCAAATGAGGTAATAGAGTAAGGAGGAAGACTTAGCAGCCATTTAACCTTTCTGGGATGGGATTGATCTCCATCCTTTCCCTGTACTGAGCTATGTGTTCCTCAGGATCCGTTGAACCATCATACAACTTCATGGTAGGCACATGGAACCTCTTGGGTATCTCAGCATCACAGATTGGTGGTGCAAAACGAGATATCTTGTGGCTCCCATCGGCAATCTCTGGGATAGGCTTGACCACTCCTAGGACACTTGATATCATGTCCTTTAACTTTTGCAATTCTCTGGCCATGGCATGATTGATACTTGTATCCTGCATAAGGCCATGGTTAGTAGTATAAGAATTATTAAAAGTGTTACCTCCCATTGGATTCAAGTTAGGTAGAGTGGATGTTAATCCATATTGTTGGGGCTCTGGAATGACCGATGGACCAGTAGAAGCAATGGTTTGCATTGGAATGAAATCTCCCTGATGGATGTCGAAACTTCCTGATTGCAAACTCCTTAAGGATCCCGGAATCTGGAAGGATCCTTGAAACTGTGAGTATCCTTGGACCTGGGAGGATCCTGGAACATAGGAGGATCCTTGAACCTGGGAGGATCCTTGAACATAGGAGGATCCTTGAACCTGGGAGGATCCTTGAACATAGGAGGATCCTTGAACTTGGGAGGATCCTGGAACATAGGAGGATCCTTGAACTTGGGAGGACCCTGGAACATAGGAGGATCCTTGCACCTGGGAGGATCCTTGAAATGGCCAGCACCCTTGAATCTGCTGCGCTCCCGAGTATCCTCCTGAGCTTGCAAAGGATCCTATATGCTGAGGATGGGATCCTGATGGTTGAAAGTGTAACCCTGAAGCCTGAGTCATTGCTGATGACCCGTAATGCACTCCTTTTGGTCCTCCAACATATTGAACGTCTGGAACCACTGAAGGCTGAGAAGTTATAACCGGAATATCAAAATTCAAATATCTGGGCATCAGTGGGGAATGATCCTCTGCCGATCTCTTTTGTTTCTTGATGTCTCCAATTTCTCTAAGGATCCTTTCATTGGTCTTATCCTGCTGCTGGATATGCTCCTTCATCTGCAAAATCAGAGTAAACAAGTCACTAGTAGTAGGAGTATAAGAAGCATAAGAAGTTGGAGGTTTTGAGAAAATGGGAGTTGGTTTCTTCTCGGCATTTTTCTGAGGTCCAGAAGGTGGTGGAGGCAAAGGTGGAATGCCCTGGGATGAATTGACTGCAGACATCGCACTGGAGGTATTCTTTGATGATGAAGCCATCTGCTCGTATGCAATGAACCAGAATGATCACAAAGATGAGAATTTCTTAGAAATGAAGCACCAATTGCCCCACGGTGGGCGCCAAACTGTTTTGGTCAAAAAATCTGATAAGGATAATGCAACCAAACTCTTTGTTACGGGGTATGATGCTTGAATAAGTTTATAGCAATAAGGATCACTATGAAAAATAAATAGCAAGTGACACAAGGTTTATACGGGGAAAAAGCCCTTGATCAAGAGTTGATCTCCGGCACAAAAAACCCCGGGTGATGGAAACTACCGATCACCAACTCAAATTAAACAAGTAATGTGTTACAACTTCGGATGATAGCGAGCTAAATACAAGGATCACTATAGTGTTCTGTGTAAAAAGTGTACGAAATTGCTAAGTGAACGAACGAGAGCTGTTGTGAGCGGTTTTCAGAGTGTGTGTAGCAAAAAATAGCAAAAAGTTATGTCTAATTAGCTCGCTACCCCATTTAAATCTAATAGAAATCTAAATAACAAACTATCCGCAAATGGTGCAAGTCCTCCACGACTCCACAACGTCCATTTCTGACCAAGCACGTGCGGAATAGACTTAGTATATTCTCCAGAAATATCGCCAAGACCAAGTCCCAATTGATATTCCTGCAAAACAGTTACGAATTCAAAGTGAACAATCATTAGTATAAGGATCCTTAGGATGATCCATGATCCTGATCCTGAAGCACTTCTGAGGATCACTAACTGACACAGAAGTAAGGATCACCAAACAGGATAATATTTGAGGATCACGGGTCATTTAGAAATCCACCCCTAACAAGTCATTTTCCACAATTTCTTCAGAAATGAAAATGAACGGAACGAGTCATTTCTAGACACACGACCAAACTTGATGTGGTTTCTGTGCACTGAATTTCATAATTATGTATGCATCCATAATTACGCAATTCCTTGCACAGTCCGCACAATTTGTTTTGTAATGTGAAGGGGAGGAAAATCAAACCTGTGATGAGTGTGACTAGACTACCATAGGGTCCTTTTAATTAGATCGACAAATGATACTTTTAATTAGGCCACCAAGGAGTCCTTTCAGCTATATCATCACCTGATATTCCTAACCAGATTTTTGGATCAATCTGTTTAACTAGACCTCTCAAGGGTCTAATTATGGAATAGTACAATATAATCCAAGGGTCTTTACTATTACGTAAAAGCCCATTGAGGATTTAATATAGTACCTTTGGATATCCTACTATGAATCCCTTATACGAGTGATATGGAAGATTCTACGAGGATTTGGATAACAAAAACTTGGATTACACCAAAAACATAAAAGGGAACACATAAGCACATAATCACATAGTTGTTTATCTTGGTTATTAATTTGTTATCGATTGAGAATGGATATGGAAACTAGTTGATAGACTTCGATGTCCTCTGGGATCTATCTGAAAAGATAGGAAGATCTCTCAAAAATTCGATTTTGTTTTCAAAGAAACGTAATATTTGAATTAAGGAACACAACGTTTTTAGGATTTACGGAAATACCCTTAGGTACCCTATTAATGATTTATAGAGGTATTTTGGGTACTCGTCCAGTGTTGTAACTTGCGCCTTGTTCTTCGTTTCCTTGGGAGAAACGGGTACTTAGGAATTTTGTGGACAACGCAAGAGATCATAAAAATAGAAAAATCTTGGGGGGTAGTTTGCTTTTCAAGGAATACGATTCCTTGATTGTCGGTATTGTAAGGGATATGTTGTTTATACATACAACCTCATAAATACATTGAAATGTAAATAAAAGATTTATTTATAAACAATGATAACAACTGTTTCATGGACCTAGACAACAAAACAAAATAATACATAAGACATGATTATTTCTAAGGGTGTTGTCTTCTAGTCGGTCAGATGTTCATCCCTGTGCTGGATTAGCATTAGCAAGCTTTGGGCAATTTCTTCGGAAATGACCCATCTCGCCACAATTGTAGCAAGAACCTGGTGGAAAGCGAGCTTGAGCAGGATTGTTGTCAGCTTGATTTGGTGCAACTGCTGCTACGCAAACTTTTGCTGTATGACCTTTACGTCCACAAATTTGGCATTCGCGGCACTTCACATTAGCATGATGATGAAGGTTACATTGGTTGCACAAGGGTGAAGTTCCATTGTATGGCTTCCTAGCAGGGGGTTGAGCAGGTTGGTTGGGGATGGCTTGATCATTGTGAGTAACCATGGCGAAGTTCTGAGAAGCCTTTCGCATCTTTGACTTCTTAGGGGATCCAGTCTGTTCATCCATGGTCTTTGATTCCTCGATTGGTTTCGATTCCTCTACCGGTTTCTTGTCACCCTTTCGGAAAAGCTTACGTTTCCTGATCTGAGATTCAGTCAAGGTTGTAGCTAGCTCAATGGCCTGCCTAACCGTAGTGGGGTTACTACCAGTAACAATGTCCTGAACTGAGTCAGGGAGACCATCAATGTATTTTTCGATCGCCTTATCCAGAGGCGTAACCATGGTAGGGCACAACAGGCTCAGCTCCTCATATCGATCAGTGTATTCTCGATGTTCACCACTGTCTTGCTTAAGATCGTCGAATTCCCTTTCCAAGGCCCTGATCTCGTGACGAGGACAGAATTCCTTCATCATCAGTGCTCTAAGTTCTTCCCAAGTTTGGGCCAGTGCCACTTCGGCACCCCTATCTCTCACCACACCGTTCCACCACGTCAAAGCTCGTTTCTCAAAGACACTAGATGCGAAATCTACCTTTCGCTCATTTGGACATTGAACATGCCTGAAGGTGCTGTCTAGACTCTCGAACCATTGCAGAAGTGCAGTCGCTCCTTGAGACCCAGAAAACTTTGATGGCTTAGCCGAGTTGAACGTCTTGAAGTTGCAGAGGGCATTATTGTTGTTGAGAGCTTGGTGACATTGGGCAACGATGTTCGGGATTGCAGCAGTTATTTGCTGTGTAATGACAGCTGCCAGATCTTCAATAGATACCGGATTTTCGCGTCGTGGAGGCATTCTAAATGGGGAAACAAGAGAGAAAACAAATGAAATGGCATTGGGTAAGAATAGGATGTTACAATTACCGAACAAATCATGGGTGATGGTCATTTGTTTGAACCACGAAGCAAACAGACAACACAAAGGCTGAGTCAAAGCAAATAGATCCTCATAATGTATCGCGAAGACATGCTCGCCTATAAGTGGACACTCACCCCAAGAGTTCCCAGGTAAGAGTGACTGGTCCGATTATGTGGATTTGTACGAACACTCTAGCCTTAGACAGAAAACCCCAAGAGTTACTTAATCACTTATTCAAACCAAACTACCAAAGTAAAATGTTCATGTTTAATGTAAATCATGTAATGTGTATCAAAAATGTAAGCATGTGATGAATAACAAATGTACTAAGTATGCAACAAAGAACATACATAGCATAAAGTGTAATGTATGACAATGTACTAAGTAAGCAACAAAGAACATACATAGCATAAAGTGTAATGTAAAACAATGTACTAAGTATGCACACAATGGACATACATAGCATGAAATGAAATGTAGGACGATGTACTAAGTACGCACACAATGGGCATACATAGCATGAAATGTAATGAAATCATGTACTATAATGTACTAACGAACATAGCAGGTATATGATGTTAAAACATGGAAAGCATGAAAGTAACAAGTAGGCACATGTGTTCCACCCCAAAACATTTGGAAAACAATAAAAGAGGGGTCTATGTACTCACATAAACACATTGAAAACATTTAAAAGAGGGGGTTCTATGTACTCACTTGAGATTGCTCAGAAGTCCTAAGATAACCACCAAGCAATGCTAGAGATCTCGGAATATCAAACGGCACCTAATATAGGTAACTACATTAATAAACCGGGCCTAAATTGGAAGATCGGATAGAATGAGGGCTCGTAAATCAAATGAGTATGGTAACTCATGTAGTATGGTTTAACAAAGCCTACATACTAAATGAAACCTAACCTAAGTGCTTACGACCCGTTTAGGTAGCTTATGCTACTTTAACGCGTCGTTCGCGTGAAACGCGTTCGGACCGCCTAACTAGTCCTATGACAAGTAGAATATGCCTTAACAGGTTTAATATTGTCTCCAAATTAGTTTAGATGTCAAAAGTTAAGTCACATATGTTTAAAATGAATTTTGGCATCAAAGGGGTATTTTGGTAATTTACCTAAGGCATATAAACTACCTATCATACAACTACTTAAACGTCGTGACCATAAGGTATAACCTCGGAAGGTTATTCCCTACCTACTATGGTCACCTAATGTATTTGGTCGGATCCTAATGATCGACCAAATGGATCGGGTTCGAAGGTATAAGCGATTTATTAGATCGCTTACCCTTACGACCCTAGACAACGTGGTAATCAGTAGGCATAGTCACAAGGGACTATAACCATCGTGATTACAATCACGTTGCGAAGTTCAAACGAACTTCGCATTGACCATAACTGGTCAACGCAGAAAGTCAAACAAAGTTTGACTTTCGGACTCGAAAAGCAGGAAAAGAACGAAGGAATACTTACGAAGGGTCCCCGAATGCTAATTTAGATCAAAATAGCTCAGGTATGAAACAAAGGTTTCAACTTAGAGCACATAAGATCAGATTCTTGTGAGGAAAAGTGAAGGGTGGAGGTGGGTATTTATAGTTTTCGGTTCACCGTTAGGATCATTTCTTGGAGAAGAGGGAATGATCACATCCCTACACTTGTTGCAATGTTGTGGTAACTGATTTTGGCCACCATAAGAGGTTAACATGTGGCACTTGACCTTTAGGAAGTGTTAGGGGCTGTTAACTTATGTTTAAAATGACCTTTGCTGATCAGAAGAGGCCTAGCGTGACGCCAAGGGGGCTAGGCGTCGCGCTAGGGTCCCCCTGATCAGCAAACACTTTCAAATGTTTATCTTTCAGTCCCCGTTGCGTATTCAGGCCATTTCCGACATGTTTACGCTCGTTAACTCATTTTCAAGGCTCCACAAGGATTCCTAAACATTGTGGGCATGAAACATGCTCAAAAATATGCCGGATGTTGGTTCGTTTGGTCGTGCGATCGCGATGTTCGCTTAATTACGACGGAATGCGCATAAGCGCGAAAAATGATCCAAATTGCGCGACGAATGGATTTTTCTTATGCCAAACACTAAAATAAAATATTTTAGTGCTTACATAAATTTTTGGATGTTCGGATGTATTCAGAACGTAAGTTATGCGCGAAAATGCAAACTTGTGCACTTTTTGACACTTTTAGTCCCTGAACGACTCAAAAGTTTATTTTAGCACACCGAACCCCTCAAAGCCTATTTCTAAGCTATGTGAAGGATATTTATGGTATGTTTAACTTATGGTCATGTTCCGGAATGTCTGTTACAGTTCAAATTGGCATACTTTCGCAGTTTGTCAAATTTAGTCCCTGTAAGCGATTTAACTTGATTTCGGCATACCAAACCTTCCAAAACTTATTTCTAAGTTATGTAGAGGTTATTTAAGGTATGTTAAGCCTATGTCACTATTCCAGAGTGTTCGTTGCATTAAACTGGTTATATTTACGCATCAGTGCGTGCGTGTATAACCTTCCAGAAAGCGATTTAGAGCTTGAAATCGAACAAGAATTGATATGTGCAAACGATACACATATTTTTACAAATCCCAAGTATGAAATACAATATTTCATTGGTTTGGCATTTGTTTGATGGTTGAAGTGACACAAGTGTCACAGTATCTGACACTGTAAGTATCCTCAAATCTTCTCTCTTCTCTTTATCAGCACCAACAGACTCCTCACGAACAAATAATCTTCAATCCCAGAATCGCAATCTGGCTCTATTTTCTCTTGATCAGATCTCTTGATTCCTTAAGTTCATCAGCATCAGCAATCTCAGGATCAAAACCTGGCTCTTTGTCATTTAGACTCCCCCTCTCAGTAAGCTAGGATCGTAGTCTGGCTTTCACAAGTTCACATGATCAAGAGCTGGCTCACACTCTTTCCACAGGTTTAGGACCAATTTCTGGCTCTACCATTACCTGCACAAATCTCTACCCAACAATAAATTTCTGTTTACCACTTGTAAAATCAATTCTCAAAATGATTTAACATTTAAAATGTTACTTATGACCACTTGTGGATATATTCAATCAATAAATGATTTTAAAAAGTTAATCTCTGATGAACCACTCGAAGAAATATCATTTTTTCTTATCAAACCACACTCTCCCAACCCAATTGTCATCATGTTTAGCACTTGGAATTTTGAAAATCAGCTTTCCAACATCAGTTGTCGAAAATCTTTTTGAATTTTTGAATGAAATGAAAATGCAATGCGATAAAGAAATTTTTATAGACAATATTTTTGTGAGTTTGTGTAAGAGGATCATATCAGTTTATGACACGTCACAAGTACTGTTGAGCTTAGTTACACATAAAGAATTAAACAATTCACTTAGATTTCCAATATACTGATCCACTTAAATCTTCACACAAATTTCAACTGATTCAGGATATGAATTAGGTGTATTAAGAACTTAAACTCATTCATGTGTCCCACCTCTTGAATATACTCCCGTATCCAGATCCCAATATTTAGTCTTACAGGTGAGTATACCACAAATAATATCTGTAAGGAGTTAAATTGCGAAACCGTGAGAGCTCAGGTCAGAACTTCCGTTCAGCAGAGAGATGACGGCTCGACTTTTGGTGGGTCCCCTTTAGAGGATCTTTTTTACAACAGCACATGATTAGCATATTTTTTCAATGTTTCATCATTTTTTATGCTGAGGGTAGGCTATATTTCAAGCAAGAGTAAAGTATTCTCCGGGGACTAGGCCATTGCTTCCGCATTATCAGAAGTCCCGGGATAATACCCCAGATATCACTGAGCATACAGACCTAGTATCTCAGAAAGAGGGACCTTTCAAACGAAATTTCAGGGGTTACCTATATATCCAAGTAATGTTCCCCACGAAATAAGCATGTTTGAATTTAAGTTTATATCCCGAAAAAGCTTACTAAATGTGTAAAAACCTATCGGCATATCATCAGTGAGACCGTTTAATGCTAATTAATCATTACATTTTTTTAGCATACTGTAACTGTCTACTGATGTACTATCATTTCCTCTTCTTTGACACAAAAACTCATTTTAGAATTTTATCATGTTTTTGACTTTTTCAAATTTTCAAATGTTTTTGGATTTTCTTAAAAATTTCTTACTCCCCCTAAAATGCAAACACATTTAAAGAAAATTTGAAAACAAACTGTACAAGTAAATTGACAACCGATATCGAATCGCTTCAATTCGCCATCCACCTGGCATAAACAATCAGAACTCCCCTTTACAACAAACTACTTTCCCATTGTGATTTCAAAACACTTAAGTTTGTTTTAATCAAATGGTTTTTTCGGAAAATAAGTTTTATTGATTGATTTTACCATTTGTAGGTTAGGGTTTGGTTCATCACATTTTTTTAAAAATACCAATTGTAAGAAAGATAAATCAAGTACAAGTTAATGTCCCTGATTAATCTTGAAAATTAAGTACCACTTGTAAGAATGGTCCAAACAAGTTCAACTTAATGACCTTGATTTTACCACTTGTATCACAAACTCTTTTTCAACCACATGGCTTACCAACCAATATCACATGTAGGTTGAATTCTCAAGATGCCGATTCCTACTCCTCACTTACCAACCTGGGAGTTCTGGCAAGTCATACTAGTGACCAATTTTCAATTTTTCAAACAAAAAAATATAAGAATGATGCCGATTCATGCTCCACGATACCAACTTGGGAGCTCCGGCATGTCCAGATTTTTACTGTTCATAATAGGTACCATCCCAGTCACAAACCAGGGATGATACTTTACCTTGCTTCTTTGTTTTCTTCTTGTAAAATTCCTTTACCCCTTTTACCTTCCTGTCAACCATTTTTCCAAAAATGTTATGAACTTTAGAGTTAAATGCCTTTTCAGTATCAAATTCTTTCTTTTCAGAGAAAAATTGATTTGAAATTTCAACTTTGCCAATTTTTTGTTTAAAGTTTTCAGCCTTCAATGGTGGAAAATTGACATCATCCATTGGAGGAACTGAATTATCACATTTAATTCCAATTTGTGGATCCTCTGATTTTGTAGAATCAGATTCATCGCTAGAAGATAGCTCCTCTGATTTTGACGAATCAGAATCATTGCTAGAACTGTCCTCTGATTTCTTAACAACCCATTTTTGGTTGTCAAGTTTTGCCCTTTTTCTTGTAAAACCTGTTTGAACATTCACCAATCTCAAAAGTTGAATTTTTGAAAAGTTTGGTTCTCTCAATTGGTGGTTCAAACTCAACCTCTTTATCTTTTAGTTTACGAGAAACTCCCTGTTTTGATTGTATTGCCTTGGAACAATTTTTGGCTATATGACCAACAGTGTTGCAATGGAAACAGATTCTCGTTTCTTTCATCTGATCAGCAGTCTTCATCTCTTCTTGCTTCTTCGCAAGGAATTCTCTGTTCGACTGTTTTCTGAATAGATTTTCTTTCTCTTCTTCAGTTGATGTACCTGAAACAAATATCATTTTTGAATTAAAATCTCTAACATATTTTTCATTTTTATGATTTTCAGGTGGAATAAAACCTAATCCTTTCTTTTTGAAATTACCGTTATGGTTTGGTTTCTTGTGAAAACCAGAACCAGAACTGTAACCCTTTTTCTTGTTTTCTCTTTGTTGAACTCTTGAGGTGTATTTTTTAGGTTTTTCCGAAAGATTTACATCTTTTATTTCAAAAATATTAATTTCTGTTAGTTTGAAAACCTTTTTAATCATTTCAGGTTTAACACCTCTTATTGGAAATTACTCATCAGAATATAATTTATCAGAATCATTCAAAGTATATGCAACTTTGAATGTTCCGTCATTCAAATTAGATTTTGATAACAGGAATTCTTTATTGTAAACCCTTTTGCTTTGTTTGACGGTTTGACATGGAGTGCTGGACTCAGACTTTGACTCTGGCATAGACTCTGACTTTGACTCCTCAGTTTCATCTTTATCCAACACCTGATCGACCACTTTCTTTATTAACTCGGACTCATGATTAGTATCAGATGACGTAAACGTGACATTAATATTATCTGGCAAGTTAACTGAAGACTCCGACTCCCACTTTAAGTTTGTTGCCTTTTCGACTCTTTCTGAATTTGGATTTCTCGGAGAATATCCATTTTCAAGCGGGGGTGGACACTTGTTGTAACTGGCACTTTGTTTCTTACCAGATGTCTTTTCTTTAGTATCCTTCTTCTTTTCTTTCTTCTTTTCAGGAGTCTTTTCTTCAGATACTTTTTGTTCTTTAGTTACTTCATCATCTTCAAATGCCTTCATGCCTTCAACAGTTGGATAAATCATGTCAATGACATAAGAAGTACATGAGTAACTTTTTAACAACCTATTAACTCTTTCTATTTCAATCCTTTGTGTCTCCAGTTTTTGTTCAAGCACAGCACACTTCTCAATGTAATTGTTCACCACTTTTTGCTTTATCATGAAAGCTCCTTGAAGTGTCTTCATTGCTGTTGCATGTTTTTCACTTGTTTGATTGTATTGATTCATGACTTTGTTTAGAACATCGTATGATTCCTTTAACTTGTTCATATTGTTAATCAACTCACTGTTTTTCTTTTTTATAATCTCACAATTTTCACAAATCACCGGAACATTTTTAGCATTAGCTTTTGCATCAACTTTGAACTTTGGAATACCTTTCACCTTTTTCCTTATCACTGGTACTTCTTCATCATCACTACTAACTGGTGTTTTGACCTTTTTCTTTTTCTTTTTAGCTTTTTCATCATCACTATCACTTTCTTCCATCATTTTGAAATGAGCTGCCATTCTTCTTGCATAATACTCTTTATCATCATCACTATCTTCTTCAACTCGAGCGACAAAAGCTTTTTGATGTGAAGTTTTGTTTGGATCATAATCATCCCAACTAAAACCTTCCCAGTTAAATCCATCTGGTAACTTTTCATCATCTTGATTTATCAGCCATGCTTTATTATCAGTTGAGATATATTTGTCCCAACTGAAATTTTCTTGATTCCCCAAACATGCTCTCTTTGATGATTCTTCAATTACTTTTCTACCATGTGCCACTTGTGGTTCTTTTTGTGGTTGAGATACTTGATGCTAAATGGCCTTCCGGTAGTAATCATTGTTGTTGAATGGATTTTGAGCTCCACTTGCTTCACGATTAGTGCACTCTCTCTTGAAGTGTCCTTTTTCCCTGCAACGAAAACAAGTGACTTTAGATTTATCAAAACCCAAAGTAGAAACATTAGCATCACGTAAGTCATTTCTTCCTGTGATCTACTTAAATTTCTCAGCTCGTCTCAACACACTTGCCAAACACCACTTTATGTCCATCAATTCCATCTCTTCAGCATCAATCTGATCGTAATCCTCTTTAGTAAGCATTGGATTTCCGATCCGACCTGCAACAAAACTACCATATGATTCCAACACAGTTCCCAACAAAGACATGTGACTCTTAGCAACTTCTTCTGAATAATCCTCATCATTCTCCAGATTCAGTACAATGTTGCATTGTAACTTCTTGCCCTTCTTTGTTGCTGAAATGTTCGGATCAAAAGATGGATATGAAGAAAAATTTGTGTTGCTGTCTGATCCTTTAGAAGAACTTCCAGATGAACTCTTTGCATTGAATGCAGTTTCAACCTTCGGGGACATGTTGGTGGATTTATCATTCAATCATGTTTTGTAATAAAGCCCAATGTCTTGTTCACCGTCAAAATCTTTCATTCTTAAAACCTTTCTCTGTTCCATCTCCTGAGCCTCAATCTTTTCAATAAACTTGCTCAATGTCAGACTGTTAAATCCTTTCTTGTTTCTCAACATCATAAGATATGTGCCCCAAGTCTCATATGACAATGCATCAGCTAGTTTTTCGATCAACTCTTCATTATCTTTGTTGATGCTCAATCTCTTCATATTGGCTAACAAATTGCAATATCGTTCAATAATTTGCTTTGTGCTTTCATTTTTCTACCCACGAAATAGATCAAATTCCTTTTTCAAAAGTGATTTCTTTTTTTTAACCATTTCTTGGCTTCCATGAAACTTCGATCTTAATGCTTTCCAAATTGAATAAGAAGTTCCATTGTGTTGCAATAGAACCAAGATATCTTCCTTCACAGCTTGTTGTAGTAGACTTAAAATCATTTTTTCATCTTTTTATTTCTTTCTATCTTCGGCACTTAGATCTTTAATTGCAACCTCCTCTTCGTCATCATTCGTCGGTCTAATATATTTCGTTTCAACACATTCCCAAGCATCTAGATAATTGGCTTGTACCCAGATTTAAAAAACGTCCTCCCCAACCTATATACTCCTCGATGTTCATGAGTTTAGGTGGTTTTTGCATAGTCCCCGTTTCATTTTCTAACATCGTGTTCTGTGCAAGAGTAATCGGGGTAACTGGAGTAGCGAATGCGTTGTAAAATTCCTCTTCCATGTTTTGGATTTTCAAATTTCACAAAACAGGTTGTTCAAACAAAATTACTCTGTACAAATGAAATTACACTGTTCAAACGGGATTAGCACTTTCAAACGGAATACCACCTTTGAAGCGAAATTACCAAGTTCAAGCGAGATTACTAATTTCGCTTGAAGTCACTCAAACGGAATTACCCCTTTGAAGCGGAAAAGCAAGTTTCAAACGGGATTACTGAAGCGGAATTACAATTTTCAAGCGGGATTACCGGTTTCAAGCGGAATTAAGGACTAATTCGGTTTGAAATGCTGATGATGTCATCATTCTCGCGTTGTTTTTGAAACGGAAAAATTTTATCAGTTTTAGATCGATTTTAGGCCTGAAACTTTCAAGGCTTTGTTAAAACAGTATTGCGCACATTCTGAGAGAAATTTATCCAATTTTAACCGTGAAAACTTGTAAATTTTGAAAAAGAAGGTGTAGAAATTAGAAATTTCAGCTGAATTGGTAAGAACTCTTCTTCCTGAGCTCAGATACCACTTGTAGGATCGTTTGCAAACCCGAACGAGTTGATCAGAAGAGTTTTTCTCAATACGAAAGGCGGAAACAGACGTATTTAGGTCAATTCAGATAGAATATCACTTTAACTGTCGATTTGATTGATATAATGACGATTTACAGCGAGACGACACTTCGGCAGCACTTCGTTGCTCAGACCGGAAAGTTACAAATGAAATCAAGACACAAGGTATTTATAGGGTTGTAATTTCGCTTGAAAAAGCCCCAAGCGGAATTAGATTCCACACGGAATTAACTTCAAGCGGAATTAACATCTTAATTTCGTTTGAAATGACACCGTGTCATTTCAAGCGGAATTACCCTAAAACACACTTTCTCGTTTTTCGTGCCCTGATCTAACTAGTACAATACAAGACTCGATACAAGACAAAGTCGACAGACGCATGCACCAACATAATCGTTGATGAAATAAATTCAATCATTCGGTTCATTGTTGAAAATGTGTGTTGAAAGCAATTCTCCTGTTTGATTGTGAAAAGTTTGTTTCCATTAATTTTCCGCTGCATTTCTCATTCATTGTTCATCTTAATTCAAACGTAAAACACAATCAAAACCAAACTCAACCCCTAGAAAGTCAAACATTATTGCTGTAAAAAGGATATTCAGATACCTAAAAGGTGCTCCCATACTTGGTATTTGGTATCCAACTGATGGAAATATCAAGCTTTCAGGTTTCTCAGATAGTGACTTTGCTGGATGTGACAAGACAAGGAAGTCCACTACAGGAGGTTGCCAATTCCTGGGCAGTTGCTTAGTGTCTTGGCAAAGCAAAAAGCAAGCAGCTGTTTCCACATCCACTGCTGAGGCATAGTATATAGCTGCTGCAAGCTGTACAACCCAACTGTTATGGCTTCAAAATCAATTGCTGGATTTTGGTATCACTGCCCTAAAGACACCTCTCATGTTGGATAGTCAGGCAGCTTTAAAATATCATCAAAAATCCAGTATCCCATTCAACCACCAAACACATTGATATCAGACATCACTTTGTAAGGGATTGCTATGAAAAAAGGTTTGATTTCTCTGCACCATGTTCCAACTAAAGATCAGTTGGCAGATGTGCTAACAAAAGCATTAGACACATCCACCTTTGAAAGCTTGATCTCTAGGATTGGCATACTGAACATAGAATAACAAGCAAAATCTTGTTTTTCTATGAATAAAAACATTAAAATGTTTTCAGAAAATCAAAAATTCATCCTTAAAAATAGCTAAAAATGAAATTTTCATTCAATCCTTAAAAGTCTGCCATAACCACAGATTTGGTTCAAACATCTGCTTTGATAAATTTGACCACTGCTGAAAGTCAACCACTGTTTTTCTCATTTCCTTGTTAATCACTGTTGTTCAAAGTCAGTGTTTTAACCCACTGATAGGCTATCCACTGATAGTTGAAAATCAGCCACTGTTCTCATTATAACCGTTGCAACCACTGATACTTGCTCCATCAGTGGTTTCCTTAACAACTGTCTTCCATTATTCATTAGTGGTTGACACGTGGTCAGTACTTGTCGGTCAGATCTTTTGTAACCGTTGCCATGTCAGCATTCACTTTTTCCCTTTATAAAACCCTGATCAAAACCCCAAACAGGGTTTTCACTGTCGAATCGAATTCAAAATTCCTTTCTCAAAGCAGTTATTATCTATTTCTATCAAATCACTTATGTTCTTCTTCATCTAGCACACATACTCAAATCATCGTCTTCCATATAAATTCACAAATGGCCACATAGATTCCATACAAAGCTCCCCACAACTACTTGGGTCTATTGACAAAACCAAGGCATACCGAAACCTTCAATTCCATCATAGATGCTCTTTCGTCTTCAAAGTACAAAACTTTGTTGACTGCTGATGATCCGATTTACCTGACAACCCAGAGAGAATTTTGGAAGAATGCCACACTTGAATCTCAAGATAAAACGGTCATAGCCATCAATTCCTCGATAAAGGGTGTACAAGTTAAAATCACACCACACACAATCCAAAGTTTTTGAATTGAATGATCTTTAAGGTAAAAACTTCTTTTTCTAAAATAGAGTATCAAACAGATTTTATAGAAAGAGGGTATGCTGAGGAAATGAAAAAGGATACCTTACAAAAAGGTAGTTTTCCTCCTGCAACAAGATTTCTATTTCATACCCTGTTAATGTGTGTTTCAAATAAGACCACTTCTTTCAATGAAATTCCATTGAAGATCCAATACCTAGGTTATGCTATTTTACATGGAGAAAATTTTAACTACTCCCAGGAGATCTTTGATGATTTGGTCAAAAATGTTGATAAAAAATCATTTTTACTGTTTCCAAGGTTCTTAAGCTTCTATTTTCAAAAGAAATTTTCAAAGGATAATGCTCATGTGCTTATCCAGGGTGAACCTTTTCATATAAATGGCCTAACACCTGAAACATTTACAAGGCTATCAAAAGTTTCCAAAACAAAAGTAGAGGCTCTTGAGCAGAATTTAGCAGCTACCACTGCTCCTCAGGCACCTGCTGCTGAGCCTACTGCTCTAGGTGATCACAGCAGCAAAACAACTGCTGTGAAACCCACACCTAAAACCACCAGAAAACCAAAACAAAAGAAAACACAAAAGCCCCCCAAACCTACAAAAAAGGCAACTCTGGAAGATGAGATCCAAGAGCAACTGCCAGTGACAACACAAAAGTCACTAGAAACCACTGCTGCTACTTCCTCACAGCAGTTGGTAGAAAGATCTCAACCTGAGCCTCAAACTCCTCCTGCTTCTTCTCAAAAAGAAAAGGTTGTAAGAATAGGGACACCAAATTATGATGCTCTGGAATCACTTGAATCCATCATCCACAGCCCACTGCCCGGGGCAAATTCTCTTTCCACCCCAATACTTATTGCCACAATTCCACCACAAACAAACTTTTGTTGGATGCACTTGATATAGCTCAGACAGAAATCAGTTCCTCTCAACCACCTATCACTGAGAGTATGCCACCACAAGTGACTAAGTCTGAGCTTCCTAGTTTTGCCAACCCACCAATAACTGAAGAGGTTACATCCCTTGAGTTACATGTAACTCTTGGTGGGAGTTCAAGTGAAGCAGTTACTACAAGTGTTGAACCCACTGGTTTGCACTTGGACAGTAGTTACATCAATCAAACTTCCTTGAAGGCAATTTCTTCTTTGGGAACCAGGGTCTATCAAGTATTCACTGGTTCACTAAAACTGGTCACCCCAGCTAAAGGAAGAAGTCCCCAGTACCAAGACAAAGGGGCATCAGTGGATGATTTTTGGGATACATTCCCTAAGTCAACCACTGTTACAACCACTGAATGTGGGAAATCAGATGATCCCATTAAGTTGGGTGATGGTTTAATGTACCGAGAATTGACGGACAGAGTTGACAAACTGGATACATCTGTTGCAGAAATCAAAGACATGCTGCAACAGTTGTTGAAAGCACAAAAGGTACCATCCACTGCTGCACCAACTCCAACAGCTGCTCCATCATCTGCTCCTACTCCAAATGAGCTGTGGAGTTTGTTTCAACCTTTGCTCATCCAACAAAGATAATATGCTGATCAGCAACATGAGATACAAGTTCAAAAGATCAGAAATATTCTGGAAGCAAGGTTTAAAGACACACAAGCATATATAAAGGCCATCAAGGCTCATTTATTGAACACCACTGGAACTGCTCCTCCTTCTATCATCTTTGTGGACAACCCACCACCAGCTGATGCCAAAAAGGGGGAGAAGATGAAACAGTTGAAAAAGAAGGGATATGAAGATGGGTTGTATATTGCACCAGACAATGCTAGTATGCTTGCAGACATCCCTAAGCCAGATGGGTCTAAAAAGGTTGATGTAACCACAAATGCCATTGCTGATGCAAAAGCAAGGGTAAAAAGGGATATGGAGGTAAAGGATAAAGCTAGGTTTGAACAGGAGAAAAGAGTTTTTATGGAAATGAATGAGCAGGGTACTTCTGAGCCAAAGGATGAAGAAAATCCTGAGCCTAAAAGAAAGCAGCCCACTAGAAAAGTGAGGCAACCCAAGTCCATACCATCCAGATCCACAAAACATACTCCCAAACCTCCCAAAAGCTCCACAGATCAAACCTCCAAACCAACAGTTGTTGTAACACCTGTTGTATCAACAACTGTTGGTACTTCAGTGGTTTCAGTAGTTGTTAACCAACAACCACCACCACTTCAACACACACTACAACCACTGCACCCACTACAAACACTGCCCCACCAAAAACAACCTCACCACCAAAACAGCCTCCTGCCAAAAAGCAGAAGACAGCTGATGACACATCATTAGTTGTAATGACAACAGTAGTTGAAACACCAGTTGTTTCAACAGCTGTTAGTCAGCCACCTTCCACTACAATAACCACCACTCAAATCACCACCATTGAACCAACCAAAATACCACCAACCTCTCCCAAACCAAAAAGGAGAAGGATAATCTTGGAAGATGAAGATTCTTCACCACCACCAACATCTTCACAATCATTGTCACTTGTTACCATTCCAAATCATGTTCCACTTTCTTCAGCACAAGCCTTTAACCCAAACACTGCCATTGTTTCTGCAGCTGTCCAATATCCTTTAGAGCTTATAGTCGTCAGAGAAGAGATCAAATCTTTCTACTCTAAAGATGACCCTGCTAAAAGAAACTTGCCATCTCTTCAAGGATATCCAAGACCTAACAATATAGAAGAATATTTGCAGCTAAAGGCTCAGCAAGCAGAGGATATCTCCAAAAGAAACACAAAGGGTAAATCTGACAAAGAGATTCAAAGATACTATCAATTCCTGCTCACTCAGGTCAGTACTTTGGAAAGATTCTCAAAAAATCTTTGTCAACAATTATCAGAAAGAGATGATGAAAGCATGAGAAAAGATTACATAGAACACATCATGACTTTCAAGAAATACAAAGGAGAAAAGGCACAATATAAAGAATGGACTATTGGTGAGCTCAAAGAGGAGTTGGAGAGAATTGAAAAAATGAATAAAGACAAAGTTAAACATACTCCTCCTGTTTGGGCAAATTACAGGAAAAATGTGTCTGACAAAGTGTTAAAGCTGAAAAGAATGAAAGAGGAACTTATTACTGCTAATTTTGGGTCAAGGAATCAAGTGACAAGGTGGAAAGAAGAAAAGGTCATAGCTAGTTACCAAAAGCTGGAAGAATTGAGGAAGAAGAATCCAAATGTTCCACAAAAACCAGTTTACCCTGATGCAGAGGTTCAAGTTAGACCACAAAAACTGCAAATCAGGAAATCCATTGCTCCACTTGGTGCTATCATTTATCAAACAAGGAGACAAAAACAGATGGATGCAGAAACAGCAGAGGATATAGCAGCAGGAAATGATATTATAAAATCAGTCCTCAAGCAGATGATAGCTGAAAATCCTGAGCTTGCTCAAGCTCAAAGCACTGCTCAGACAGTTATCACCAGGCCACCATCTCCAAACTCATCATTAATAAAACCTCTCCCAAGAAACCCACTGGATTCAAAAATACTAAAGTGGAAATCTGACAAACAGACCCACGTATTGACTCTGATCAAATCCAGTGGTGATGTGAAGAAGATATCAAGGGAACAAGCATTGGGCCTGGGTTATGAAGATCTGCAAGATCTCCTTGATCTTACACTGTGCAGGGATGAGGATGACACGGATTCCTTGGACTTTGAATTACAATTCAAAGGTCAAGTCAGGGAATTGTTGATGAGTCAATAAAGATCCATAATAATGAAGAGTTTTGGCATCATCTGTTCTAGGGGGAGATTGTTGGGATTGAACCCTACCAAAGGAACAGTTGATTAAAGCCAAAACTGGATCAGAGCAGTGGATCAAAAATAAGCAGATGCTGTACTCAAACTTTCCCCTTGAAAGTGTTTCCAACAACTGATGACCTGCTTCCACTGATCCTTTACAACAATTGTTCTACTACAACAACTGATCAAGCCTAAAGACTGATGAAGACTAAAGTCTTGTTGCTCAATCTACTGATCTGGGTCAAGCACTGCTGGAGTCACAACAGTGGAAGGAGAAAGCAGTAGTTTAGTCTATTCCTTTGTATTATAATGTAATCAGTAGTTTGATAGCAGTAGTTGTATTAGATCAGTAGTTACAGGTTGTTAGGAGGTTAGATGTCACTTTCATGGTGACGTCAGCCAAGATGCTTCAGTGGTTTGCTCGTGACTATAAATAGAACAGTACCCTGTACTGTTCTATTAGCTCTTTCATCACTCGTCTTCCTGCACGAACAATTCATTGTGAGCTCGGGCTAAGGGGGGTTTGTAATACATGCATGCAAAGTTGTAATTGAAGTTTGAAATAAATTCAATCATTCGGTTCAATGTTTAATCATGTGTGTTGAAAGCATTTCTCCTATTTGATTGTGTGTGAAAGTTTGTTTCCATTTAGTTTCCGCTGCAATTACTTGTTCATCTTCATTAATTCTCAAAGAAAAACACAATCAATTGAAACTCAGATCCTAATAGGACACATATACTTGCAATCGCGATTAACACGTGTTTTAATTTTAATAAGTAATTTAGATTTTTAACCCGAATACTTTATTTGACTATGATTCCGTTTGCATAATTCTTTTTCAAGGACGAAAAAAATGATAAGTGTGGGGATATTTGATGTATTGCAAAATACATCTATTTATCTTGTGTAGTTTGTTCGGTTTTCATTAGATTTAGTTTCTTTTTAGTTAGAATATGCGTACTTTTGATTCGTTAATGTTTTATAGGTCTTGGTTGATGGAAGTAGCTAAAAAGAGTGGAAAATGAGCCAAAATATGCTAAAACCAAGTATCGGGACATGAACAGATGATTGAGAATTGAAACGGTGATAAAAAATAGCGATAGAATTAGGGTATAGTCTCGCGCCCCGCCACAACCTGTTTGACCCGTTTGGCTGAAGTATAGCGTCGCGGGGTGTGAGAGTCTGAGCCAAATGTCTCGCGGGCGGCGAAAAGGTGTTATATACGCGAAATTCGTGAAATTTAGGGTTTAAGGTGTTTAGGAAAGTATAAATATATGTTTATGATCATAACTAAAACCAGAGACGCAACCAGACCTCTTTAGATGAATTTGCAAGTTGATTTAGCACAGAATCGAGCTCTGAAATCATTGGATAGAAGTTGGAAGCTTAGAGATCAAAGATTTGGTGGATTTTACCTTCTCGATTTGTCTTGTTTCTTAGTTTTCTTATTTTTTCAATGAATTCTTCTTTTGAAACTTGTTTTCTGGATATTTCTACTATGTTTCTTGGCTAAATACTTTAAACTACTTAGGTTGTGATGAACAATTGTTAAAGTTTGGATTTTTATGGGATGTTGATTGTGTTTATGGATTTATCTTGAAAAGTAGCTAACTTTGGTTCATTGATTTGATGTGTATGCGTATTTTATCTTGTTCATTGAATGATTATTATCCTTCATGTTGCTAGTTAAATGTCTTTCAAATAATAGTTGCATGCTAGGTCAATTACTGTGTGTTTTTTGCGATTAGATATTTTGCTAGACATAGTGATCCATAGGGGCATAATTGTAATTGGGATAGGGTTAAATGTTCTACCAATCTTAATATCCGTAAGGTGATAGATTGTCGGTTTAGCTTTAGTGTTAGATTGCTAGGGTTAGATACTTCGTAAGAAGATCACCTTAGTTTCCCTTTCATTATTTGTTTACCGAGTTAAATCGAGTTTCTTAGTTGCCTTAGACTTTCAACTTTGAGGAAGTTAGTCAAATTAGGGCACTTTTCTAGATAACTAGATAATCCTAATGGTAGTCAACCGGTAGTCGTAACAATCCTTTAGAGTTCCATAGGTGTCTTCCTGAGAAGGGTTGGGGGTCCTGTTCGGTTTCTCTTAGGATTTAGCATTTAAAGATCCAGGTTCCATAACACATTAGCATCCGATAGAAAGCCATACGATAACAATTAGGATTCCAACTTAGGTAGTTATTCGTCATCACTGAGTTCAATCCAAGTTTAAGTCGCTTTTAAGTTTATTTTACTTAATTAATTTTATTTTAATTGCAATTTAGGATTTTAGAAACCCCCCCCCCCCAATGTAAAATCAATTTAGTCGTGTTAGTCTGTCAAGTCTATAGAGTCTAGTTTACGTAATTAGAGAGTCTCGTGGGTTCGATACTCAGACTTACTTTAACTATACTGCACTGATTGGTACACTTGCCGGTTGTGTGGTCTAGGTTTTAGAGAGTCTTAGATATAAATTTACGACTTAGAGAGTCTAGTTTAGCGTTTAATATAGTTAATTTAATTAGACCAACTTTTAGCACATCATGGTGATGGTAGTGTAAATGAAAGTGCAATTGTTTAATACTGGTAATGTATTACGGAATTTGTCAAAGAAATGATACATATGCACATGTGCATCCATAATTGTTACTCGAATTTTTTTAGGAACGAAATATAGCGATTTTTTTGAAAAATAATAAAAAAAAATTGTGTGCTTTTTAGGTATTTTTGGTTGTGTTCACATTGGTTCTCGCAATATAGAGTGGTTCATAACCGATCCTTATCCTATATATATATATAGGGTAAGGTTATTGTAAAAAAAGACCAAAAGTGTGAGAAAGGTAAGAAAGAATCTCAGTCATTAGATCTAAATTAATTGAAAAGGGTAAACAAGTAATTTTATCATTAATTCAATTAATTAAAAACTTCCCATAACCGTCACCTTAATTATAGGAAGTATATGACACCATTCAGCAAGTATATAACACCATTCAGCAAGTATATAACATCATTCAGCACTCAGCAAGTATATAACACCATTCAGTAAGTATATAACACCATTCAGCAGGTATATAACATCATTCAGCAAGCATATAACACCATTCAGTAAGTATATAAACCATTCAGCAAGTATATAACACCATTCATTGACTAAACATCTGATCGAAACATGTTTTTTTCTCTATATAAGTATAGCAATATGGTACTCATATTAAAGATAAAAAACGCTCGTTATTATGGTGTAATTTTTTTTTTTAAAGTTACGTATAAAAAGTTATTGACGTTTAAAAAAGACGGGGGGAAGTTACATGTGCATTACCTAATTTCTAGTGGGTTTAAAAGACTATATTGCCCCTAGATATTTCAAATCAGTCCAAATTAATGAAAATATTTTACAATTTGGTCCCTATTGATCTCAACCATTAGATCAAAAGATCTAATGGCAGATATTCTTTCTTACCCTTATCACACTTTAGGCATTTTTTACAGGATCCTCTACCTATATATATATATATATATATATATATCAAGTTTCTCAATTAGCCTAACGCTTTTTTACAAGATCCTAACCCTATATATATATATAGGGTTAGGATCTTGTAAAAAAGCGTTAGGCTAATTGAGAAACTTGAGAAGCATTCTGGATCACGCATTTTCCCTAAGCTTTTCATAATATACATATATGTATATAGTCAATTGTAAACATACACATATGTGTATATTCAAAAAGCTTAGGGAAATGTGTGGTTCAGAATGTTTCTCAAGTTTTCAAATAGGATCTACTTCTCTTATGATCCCTACCATATATATATATGGGAGGGTTCAAGCGAAAACTCCTTTTATTGAGAGAACTCGAAAACTCACAAAAAAATTTAAAAACACAAAAAAAATTACATTTTTTATTGTAAATCCAACATTTTTAAGACACAAAAAAACCTTTTTTGAAACATAAAAAAATTAGTTTTACACATGTGTAATACTACGAAAAAGTATATATATAACTTTTCAAACATTTCTATCTTCTTCATATGTTATTTAAAATAAAATTGATCAATAAGATCACAAATTTTCTTATCGTTCGTTCGAGTTAATTCGAGCATATTTTTTTGACATAAAAAAAGATTTAACGAGTTATACTTTTTCAATACTACTATTACAGTATACTAATTTAGGTTTTTCGTAATGTTGCACATGTGTAATACTAATATATTTATTTTTTCAAAAAAAATTTGTTTTGTAACTTAAAACTGCTAGATTTACAGACAAAAAATGTTTCAAAAAACTGGTGTTGTTTTAGGTTTTTTTTTTCGGATTTTTCGAGTTCTCATAATAAAAGGAGTTTTCGCTTGAACCCTCCCCTATATATATGTATGGGAGGAATATAAAGAAAACCCATGTGAATTCAAGAAAACTCAACCTCAACCATCTATCTAAGAAATCTATGGTTGATATTGAATGTTACAAAAAATTACTTTTTCTAACATGTGTTGTAGACTGACAAAAGTATGTAACAACTTTTTTTTCTCTTTTTTGTCTGCCTAGAAAAGAAGGTTTGCAGGTTTGTTTGTTACATAAAAAAATTATCTATAACATGTAACATTTTTTTACATGCACTACACATTGAAAACTCGTAATTTCTAATTTCAAAAATGTTACACTTCATAACATTTGTAAAATCTGCTGTTGAAAACCAAAAAAAAATGATACATATAATGTAAACGGGTGAAATGTGTAATATATACTCTTTCTCTCTTCTGCCAGAAAAAAGTGTTACGTGTCATATTCTAAAAAAGGTGTAACAAGTGACAAGATTAGGTTCATCCATCGAGTTTTTTTTCTCTTTTCTGACATGTGTAACATATGCTCTTTCTCTCCTCTGACAAAAAAAGTGTCACGTGTCAGATTCTGAAAAAGGTGTAACACGTGACAAGATTAGGTTTATTCATTGAGTTTCTTGGGTTTTTTAAACTCATATGGGATTTTTGGTATAAATGCCCTATATATATAGAGAGAGAGAGAGAGGGAGAGAGAGTGAGTGAGGTTTAATAGGAACCATAAAAAATGTGTAACCGAGGAACCATGTAAAAACACCCATAAAAATTTAATTTCTACGTTTCAAAAATTAATTTTTACCTAACTTTTTTCGACGTTTTTACATATAAACACATGGCCATTTTATTAAAAAAAAAATTGAAAAATAAACAAACTTAAAAATAGTTTAAAAAGAGTAAAAGAAATATATTTTTTATGAAGATTAACCTTTTTATTTGAACGGTTTTACATGTGCTTATATGAAAAAGCTTTGAATAAATTTTGTTGAAATGATTTTTTATATGTGCTTATATGCAAAAGGGCCGAAAAGTTTTTTTTTATAAATAAAGAAGGTTTTTTGTGTAATACTAAACACAACATCTGTTACATATATTACGAAAACTTGAAGAAAACTCTCGCCGCTTTTTTAATTTATGTTACATGCCCTAAAATTAAAAAAAACAAATTGTTACGTATGGTTTTATAATGATAAAAATGGGTTTCTTGTGGTATCTCAACCCCCTATGTGTATATATTTCTTTATTAACCCAACAATAATTTCTATTTCATATATATTTCTTTATTAACCAGACAATAATTTCTATTTCACTATTTGTTTATTGTTTCTATTCATTTATTGGAGATGGCATGCCACCTTCAATTGTTATGGATGACAAAATATTCATCTCTACTTATGGATGAAGTATATGGGTACATACAAATGCTGGTGTCTCAATCTATTTGTTTTCTTTCCAGATATTATAAGGTGTAATTACATCTATACTATAAAAATAAAGAATTTATTAGTTTTGATCTTATTCACATAGATATTTAAAGAGAAGGGGATCTAGCCAAAATTACGAATTATGCATATCCAACGCATATACATGTAAAATACAAAAAAAAAAAATTGAAAAGTAGGTAAAATACAAAATTTAAAAGTACGAAATAATATGATCAAAAGATTACGCAATTAGATCTATTCACACAATATTTAGTGTTATATAATGATTGCCGCTTGTATATATATAAGGAGATATCATGCGAAAAATCTTTTTTCGTGAGAAAACATTATCAGACGATTGATATTTGTGTTAATTTTTTATAGGGTTTAGTTTATTTAAGTTTAGGGTATGTTTGGCATGGAGCTTTTAGGAGCATCTAGCTTTAAGCTTTTAAGGAAAAAAAAAACTCATACTCAATAAAAAGTCTTATTTGGTTGAAGGAGCTTAAAGCTTTAAGATTATGAGCTTAACGCTTTTGGTTGAACGCTCCTACTAGTAGCGTTTAGAAGGAGCTACAAACTTTTAGGGAAAAAATGACTATTTTAACCTCTAAAGATAATAAATTTTTTAATGCACAAACTTTTTAAATTTTTAGTTATGTTTATTTTGGTCATTTTATACATTTTATTAAAAACTCTAGCTACTCTGCCAAACACCAAATATATCTAAAAAGCTACAGATACTACTATTAGCTAGCAGCTACAGCTACCAGCTTCCAGCCACCAGCTACTAGCTACCAGCCACCAGCTACTTTTGCCAAACATACCCTAGATTTCGGTCTTTAATTTTTAGGGTTTGATTTTTTTTTTTTTTTTTTTTTAAGGTTTAAAGTTTATTTCTTAGGGCCCATTTGTTTCATACATTTTGATGAAATATAATTGGAATTTGAATTAATTCCATCAAAAATATTGTTTGGTTGGTTATTAATGGAAAGAGAATTAGATTTTTTTCCTTCGATCATATGATTTCACATTCCTTGATATTAGTGATGCAATTTCAAACATTTGAATGGAATGTTTGAAGAATGAAGATTATCAAAACAACCTCCCTTTCTATTCCCTTCAATGTTGCTACCTTCATCAAATTACATTAGACCATTTCTTTTGACCCTAGATTTTGTTATTTAATTCTCATAATAGTTTTTTTTTTTTTAAATTAAACTTCATTACTTCTCATAGTAGTTCATAAGATTAAATCACTATACCATTTCTTTTGAAGCTAGGTTTGTCTAAAGATGTGAAGAATAATCTGTAAGGTTCGATCAAGAATTAACTTGATTCAGCTTTTATTTAACATTAACATAAGAAAGAAACCACCTTGTAAACATGGAGAACCTTTAATTTTGTTGTTAACCAATCTAGAACCAATAATTTTTGAAGGCTAAAATTGGTTTTAAAATAAAGACATGTAATCTTTCTGTTAACCATCTAGAACTATATATTTTTTAGGCAAATTAGATTTAAATAATCTCAGCTTTCTCGATTTATCTGATAATAATCTCAACTCAGTTATTGACCGATAATAAACCGAACTGGTCTACTTTTGGCCGATATTAGTCCGTCGTTAAAAATAGCTTAACGGAGTTAAGACTCCTTCAATGCCTCAGGAAGACTCTTCCCAAAATATTTTAAGAAAATACTTTAAAATATTTTTAAAAAATACTAAAAATATTTTTTTTAAATATATATTTTTTTTAATTTAAAAAAAATATTTTTTAAATTTATATACGTAAAGAATTTTAAATTTATATACGTATTGTATTTTTTTAAGTATTTTAAAGATATCTTTACGTATATAAATTTAAAATATTTTTTTAATTTTAAAAAAAATTAATTTAAAAAATTAATTTAACTATTTTATTAAAGTATTTTTTAAAATTTTTTTATGTATTTTCTTAAAATTAGCCAAGATATCTTTACGTATATAAATTTAAAAAAGTAATTTTTTTAAATTTAAAAAAAATATATATTTTTAGTATTTTTTTAAATATTTTAAAGTATTTTCTTAAAGTATTTTGGGAAGAGTCTGTCAGAGGCATTGGAGGAGTCTGCCAGAGGCATTGGAGGAGTCTTGAGACACGTGTCACTTCCATATTTAAAGACACATGAGGGGTCTTGAAAGAGGCATCCCGCACATTTGAATCCGTGATGCCCTGCTCCAAGGAGGCATCAAATGACCATTTTGGTAAGTCAAAGACATTCTTGGCTATTTTGGTAATTTCCCCAAAACATCTATACGATAGGATGTCAACAGTGACATCTTATTTTTTGTGTGCTGAACACAAGGACCAAGGGCAATTGTAGCACATGGTTGAGTGTAGGAAATATATTATCTGTCAGTTAAAACCATCACTCGCCTAAAATGGTAAAGTCTAACCTGGACCCGAGAAAAAAGAGATCCGACATACCCCTTTAAGCCCCTGAGCTGGCCAACAAGATCCAGGTGGGTCAAGGGGCTCCACTATATAAGAATGACTTGGGCATCTCAGGTATTCATTATCAACACACTCACTCCACTCTCTCACATCATTTCTCTCTACACTTTGGTTATACATTTCGATAACTACTAGGGTATTCTCACGTTGGATTCCAAACGCATGAGAGCCCCTCCTGCGTTAAGACTAATGGTTTGTTGTTTTGCAGAATCCTTTAAACCCAGGAGACCTCGATACCATCCCTACTGTTATATATTATTTCAACAAATACCAACATAAAAAATATAGAGATATAACTGTGGCTCATCGTCAATCATCCTTCTAACTTAACTTGAAATAACATCTTTCATATTAGGCACATAAATTTTATTATGATAACAAAATATAGTGACTTCATTCATTAATTCTTTTCACGCGCCATCTATGTATTTCTTCATTTCATATTGAGTAAACTGCCATTTTGGTCCCTGAGGTTTGGTCACTTTTGTCATTTTAGTCCAAAACTCAAACATTTTAAATCTGGGTCCTTGTGGTTTCACTTTTATTGGCATTTTTGTCCAAAAATCAAATCACCTAATCAAATCTGGTTATTTTGTCTTTTTCCTCATGGTTATTTTGTCTTTTTCCTCATGGGCAAAATGATCGATATAAATTAAATATCTCTTTACCCTATAAAAGCATATATATATATATATATGTTCTTCTTCATCTTCTCCCCACACCCAAACCCTAATCCCTAATCCCTAATCCATCATCTTCTCCCCTACAACCGTCTGATCAGCAATTAGTCCACCGGGGCAGCCTCTCCTCAACTGTATCTATACTCCACAAGCTAAAACTTCAAAAACCAAATCTAATCTTTCATCTTTTCATCATACCTATCCACCCCTTTCAGCCTTCCTGCGTTCATAATCAGGATCATCAGTCAGCAACTCATAGCGGCAAACGGGGCAGGTGTTCCTAACAGCCAGCCACGGCAGTACACAATCTCCATGATACTGATGCCCATAAGGAAGCTGTGTCGCCATTTCTCCAACCACCATTCCATCTTTACAAACCGCACATAGCGCATTATCATTCACAACATCTTCTTCACTGATAACCACAATTGAAAGACTAACCACCACAGTTTTCGAAGCAGGAGGCCTGCCCGAAGATGGTACTACATCACTGTTTGTAAACTGCTCGAAAAACATTTCGTATTCTGTGTAATTATACTCGTCGTATTGATCATGTTCTTGATAGTCCGAATCTAAATTCGGTTTGAAAGTTTGCACATTTGACAAAACTTGCCACTCCAAAGCATCATGCTGGTCTCTCGGTTGTTCTGCAACTTCTGCGAACCTGGTTAGGAGTACGGGTGAAACGGATGTATCATCGTCGGGTTCTAAACCGAAAAAAAAACTCAAAGCTTCCCCTTCATCGTCGATTTGATCATCCACTTCCTCCCACTCAAAATCCTCATTCGCATATGCATTTGCATTTGAAATTGAATTGGGGTTAGGGTTTATGATTTCATCTTCAAGATGAAAAGCATCCCAACAAAGGTGGAAGCTTGCTTCTTCATCGCAATATCCATCATCATCGGATTTAAATCAGGTACTGGAATTAGCAACAATAAACCCTAGATTAGCATCATCATTGCAACTAGGGTTATGGGAAAACTGAGGAAGAAACCCTAGACCCAAATCGACATCAAATTCATTGGAAATTATGCCATCGTCGTTCTCTTCAATAACACTAATTCTAGAACTACGATCGGAAAGGTTTTGTTCAACAATACATGATGCAAAATGCGAATGCGATTGATGGAACATGTGGGGCAAATGATTGTTTAGGTGGTTAATGGATAGTGGAACGTGTTGGCGATGGTGAATATTGTTGTTGTTATGTTGGTGAAGGCCCGCCATTGTTATATTGTATGGAACAAATTTCAGGGGGTTATTAAGGAAGAAAGGGTGTGTGCGTGCGAGCGTGTGCAAATAGTAAATGGATATTTAATTTAATTAATAGAGTAAACTGCCATTTTGGTCCCTGTGGTTTGGGCACTTTTGCCATTTTAGTCCAAATCTCAAACTTTTTACATACGGGTCCCTGTGGTTTCACTTTTATTGCCATTTTAGTCCAAAATCCAAAAACCCTCTATTTTGATTGTTGAAAGCTGATTATTTTGTCCTTTAGTGAAGGGGCATTTTGGTCATTCTGATTTACTCTTCTAATAAATTAAAACAAAATTAATTATATATTATATATATAACTCTCTCTCTCTCTCACTAAAACACAGATAAACTCCAATATTCTTCTCTGCAAACCACATACACCACACCCTCTGCCACTCTCCTTCTCCGATAACCACACACCCACACCCACACCCACACCCAAATCAGACCAGTAGCGGCGGCACGGTAACGAAATCAGGGGAGGAAAGAGAGAGAGAGAACCGGCGGAGCAGGTGAAGGAGGTGGTGGTTCTCCGATAACCACACACCCACACCCAAATCAGACCTAGCACCAAGGAGGAACTAGGGCGGCGACATAGATCTCCGACAGTGGTGGAATGTTGTTTGAAGAGACAGATGAGCCTTCAATAAGGGTGAAAGGGAATGATAACGGTGGTGGTTCATGAACCTGGCGATTAGAGTTTTTAAGGTGGGATAAGGCGATGGTGGTGGAGAATAGTGGAAGATTAGGGCGAATTTATGAGGATAGCGGTAGGTTCTATAGTGTTTGCCCAGTCGTTTTTTGGGTGGAGGTGCTCACCGGATTGAGTTGCAGGTTCATCGGAAACCATTTTGGTCACCGGATTGGTGTGGCAGTTGTGGAGGTGGAGGAGATGGTGTTGTGATGTAAGAGAGAGAAGGGGGGGCGGTGGTTGCAGGGGGTGCGAGAGGGTGGTGGCAGGTGGTGGTGCTTGGCGGCGAGAGGGGTGTGGTGGTGGTGGCAGGTGGTGGTGCTTGGCGAGATGGTGATGACGTGTCGTTTGTTGATTTTGTTCAGAAATCGAATCGGATTCAAGTTACATTAGGTAATTTATCTTGCGTTTTTTGTCTATTTGTTTTTGTTTTTGCTGCATCTGCTATGATTTATGCAAGGTTACTTGAATCTGTGTTGGATTGGTTTTTGTTACTGAACTAGGGTTTTCAAAGTTTAAACTGTGCATTATCTGATTTGTGTCTTTGTGATGCCTTAAAATCTTTGTGAATTTTGATTAAGATCTTGAGGTTTTCTATCTAGTGAAGATCTTGAGGTGTGGAATCTGGGTCGAGGATGAAAGAGAGAGAGAGAGAGAGAGAGACAGGAGAGAGACAAATCACATTATTTATGTTTAATCATAAATAGAAAAAGATTTAATTAATATTTAGTTATAATAATTCTAAAATGACCAAAATACCCCTGAGGGTAAGGACAAAACAAGGGGTTTTAATTTAGGGATTCTGGTCAAATTTCACTTTTGGACCAAAATGGCAACAAAATGCAAACCACAGGGACCCAGATGTAAAAAGTTTGAGATTTGGACTAAAATGGAAAAAGTACCCAAACCACAGGGACCAAAATGGCAGTTTACTCTAATTAATAATATGTTTTAATAAATTCAGATTGACCATTTTGCCTCTGAGGAAAAAGACAAAATAACCAGATTTTATTAGGTGATTTGATTTTTGGACCAAAATGGCAATAAAAGTGAAACCATAGGGACCCAGATTTAAAAGGTTTGAGTTTTGGACTAAAATGGTAAAAGTGACCAAACCTCAGGGACCAAAATGACAGTTTACTCTTTCATATTTCATATAATGTAGGTATTATAAATATTCTAATTAGTTTAACATTAAATGAGCAACTAACACAAATTCAACAAATCCACTTTCTTATTCATACTTAATGCAATGCCTCGAGTTTTCCATCAATAGACAAAGCAATAAGAATTTCTATCAATGATCACCACAAGCCCAAAAGTCGATGTATCGTTTTAAGATGGAACCTTAAGTCCCTAACGATTGTTATCATCTCCGGCCAAACTCAATTATAAGATTTTGCCTTCTCTATACAATTTCACCCCTCTTTATATGTTTCACGAAATCGTCATATTGATTTTCGCTAATAGAGTGTTTCCTGTTTACACGAAGCTTAGAGAATATACACAATCATCAATCATTGTAAATGTAACGCCCCAAAGTCCGAATTTTAATATTTGCTAGCATGCCTTATATGTTATATGTAACACCCCAAAAAGTGGGTTTGGAAATTTAAACCCGGTTAAAATAATAGAACGGGTAATATACCGTTAGTGGTAAAAGTGGACCGGCAAACAAAATAACTAGGAACAAATTTATCTAGTTATTAACATGTAAATAAGTAGCAAAACATGAAGTTGTAGTCTTAAATAATGAAAATTAAACATGAGGGGACCTAAAAGGGAAATAGTTAAAAACTAATTAATAAAATCTAAAAACAAAACACAACACACATTGAGTGTGTGTGTGTGTGTGTGTGCGTACGGCCAGGAGAAAGAACAAGGGTGAAACCCTTGTTCAAGCTTAAACCCAAAATTGAAGATCAATTCAAGGCCCGAATTGATGCATGAACGCGAATAAACAATCACCCAGTCAAGGGGATCAAAAGGTATGTCTCAAAATTTAGATTGGTGATCTTTCACGAAGTGGGTTATGATGTAAATTGCGAATTTGTATGAAATTGAGAACGGGTGTGTGTTAGAATCATCATATAGAACATGGATAATGCATGGTTTAGGTTAATTTGATGTTTAATGGTGAAACCCGTTTGTTATGGTGAAGATGATGACATGGGTAAATCATCTATGTCTTAATTATTGCTTAATATTGATGTATTTTGATATGTATGGTAGATTCTTGTTAAGAGGAATTGAAAGAAATGTGATACTAGTATGTTTGATGTTATGCATGAATGATCCATGTTGATTAGAAGGATAATTTGATGAATTATGTATGAGATTAGAAGAATATGCATGAATTGGTTGTACACTATGCTTAGGAGGTAGTAAACACGCCAATTGTATGATGAAATGTATATAGTGTTGGCCGTATAGGCTATTATGATGTTACGGGTATATAATGATAAGTCGAAAGTTAAATTAAATGAACCGTTGACTTCTAAAAGTCAATTGTGTTTAAGAAGAATGGTTAGACGTGTTGTCATAATTGTAGGATTAAAGTAAGTTATACGGTGCGTGTTAGACGTATGTGTGTTTAATGTGATGACATGATGAATTACACGAGTTGGGAATGATATGAATTTGGTTACATGTATTATGCTCGTTAGAAGTGACTAATGAAAGTCAAATGTGAATTATGTGATCGATATGATCGTTAACATGTACAATTGTGTATTCTAATAAGAATGTGATTTCGATGACATGGAAGTATAGGAATCATGTCGAGACGGAATCAAGCACGGAAGGCTAACGGGCCAAGAAGTGGCGAGGAAACGGATATGAACACTGATGCATGAGGTAAGTGATTTCCGTAATCACTTCTTAGTTGTTTATGTAAAGTTATGTGCGACTTAATTAAGTATGATAATTGAGGTCAAATAGGAATGAGTTATATGAAATCGCTGAATTTCGCTAAGTAAATCAAATGGGACAAGATGAGGTTTTATTGCATACCGGAAAGGTTGCATAAGTAACGACTTCGGTATGATAACCGGGTAATGGATAAAATTGTACGTAAGCATGCTAACCCAGAAACGGTGACGCGGTTTAATGGGCAAGACGTTCGGTAGTAAATTATGAGTAAATGAATAAACAATTTCATAGATGGAAATTGTACTATTTAATGTTCAATTACGTAATAATGAATGAATTTAACGAATACCGGGTATCGGGTGCGTAAACCCCAAGTACGACACTCCAGATAGTATAAAAGTATTATGGTCATAAGGTTCATGTAAGTCTTGGGTTAAAAGGAATGAGTTATTTGATAAAAACATGAACGGGTCGAATAAATCATAAATGAATAATAAGCCGATAGTGCGTAAGTTAAGAATTTCCTTAATCCGGATA
Source organism: Helianthus tuberosus (assembly GCA_030545235.1). Taxonomy (NCBI): domain Eukaryota; kingdom Viridiplantae; phylum Streptophyta; class Magnoliopsida; order Asterales; family Asteraceae; genus Helianthus; species Helianthus tuberosus. The sequence continues at coordinate 60,334,430 of CM060375.1, forward strand.
TGGGATTTCAAGTTCACATGATAGAATGTCAAATTACGAGCATGTAGGAAGAAACGGGAGGTTAAACGGGTAAACGGTTCAAAAGTTATGCATGTTTTAGTGCGTTCGGACGACGAAACAAACCTGCAGAAAAATGCAATTTCTAGAGGCCGTCGCCGACGCCCTTAGGGGCGTCGCCGACGGGGTCTACAAAATCAATTTTCTCCGACGCCTTATTTTACTGTCTACAGGGAGTTTTGGCTACGCGTAAATCCAAGGGCCGTCGCTGACGCCCCTAGGTCCGTCGCCGACTCCCTCCCCATGTCCAAAAAGCTGAAATTTGTTATTTAAGTCGATTTATGGAACGTAGGCTTCGGTATGTTAACCGTGGACTACGGTGGACCTCTCAATCATGATTTTGATCGTGCCTTTAATGTTTATGGCTATAAATCTAAGTTTAGGTCCCACACAATTAATGTATGTGTATGTAAGTGGTATGCAAGATCTTGAACGTGTATGTAGGAATGTAGGTACGCATGTAAATGTGTATATATGTATGTATAAAGGTGTGTATGAGTGTACGCATGTATGTAGAGATGTAGGAAGGTATGTATGTATGTAGATGTGTATGTATGCATGTAAGAATGTATGTAAGCATGATTTAGATGCGTTAAGTAATAACGTTATTAACAGTGTGCCTTGAGAATGAAAAGTAATGCAGGTACATTATTGAAGCTTCACCTGAAAATGCATACACAGATGGAATGTTTAAAATTAGGAAGATAACGAAATGGGAAGTGTACGAGAATGAAACTTGTTTATATAATGTGTGCTAATGTCATGAATGTATGTATGAGTGCAGGTTGTATAAGTCACGGAGGATCACCGAGGAGTGAAGATCGAAGACCAAGTCACAAGTTAGATTGTACGGGAGTGTTTGAATAAGTAATTTAGTTAATATAGTTTATGTTTCTATTTGTAAATCGATGGGTGTATTCAGTGTAATAGTGTCACCTTAAAATGAACTTCAAGTAAGTAAAGACGTTTAAAATGAAAGGAATTTTATGGTATGAATTTTCTGCTGCGACTTTTTGTCAAAAACGTGTTAGGGTCTTATAGTAACATAGTCAGAAAAGTAACTAAACACTTCAATGAATATAAAATGCATGCTTATTTGCATTTACAATTTTTGTTTGAATCAAGTTTGCTCACTATACATGTTGGAAGTTCCGTGGTAACCTTTACCTTTAGATTGTATTAGTCCATTTGTTGTTTGAATCCATTTAGGACAAGTGTTAAGAGAGATGAAGGTGCTATTTGTTTTTTCAGAGGTAAAACATCAGCAGTCTGCGTACCACATCAGCAAACATCTGTAGCTGAAGAGATAGATCAAACCTCTGCAGTCTGCAAGAAGAAGACTGTTTGTTTTTTATGGACAGTAGGTTTTAAATTAGGCTAAAAGTAAATATCTTAGATATTTTTCACTTCAATAAAACTACCTAATAAAACTACCTTCGATAGCTTTCACATTTTAGTTAAAGTTTTGAATTTGATAAATCAATGGTCCATATTTACCAAAACCGTTAAAGAGGCACATGTGTAGTCTCACACACTCGGTAACAGTTAGGGTTTAACAGACTCGTTGTTCTTTCTCCTGCCCCTTTTCATTTGATTACAAATCCTAAATCAATCGATCCATTTATATAACAAATCTTCACACTTTTGAATCGAATACAACCCATCATGACCGAATCTTTGAGCTTGAATAGTAATATCACCATCGTCACTCAAACACCCATTCATAACGAAACCCATTGACGGAATGTTCTAGAAGGATCGAATTTCACATAGCAAGGATAGAAGGTGGACGTTGGGGAAGAAGACGGTCGTGAAGGGAGTGGCCGGTGGGGAGGGTGGCAGCTGGGAGGAGGAGAGGGGTAGAGGAGAGGTGCTAGGGTTTTGATAAGAGATGTATGTGTTTTGAGATTAGAAAAGAAGAAGTTAGAAGTGTTGGAATGTAACACCCCGTGTTATCGAGAGGTCAAAGTCAAAGTCAAGGTCAAAGCCAATGACCGATTTCGCGCGACTTGACTTGTAGTAGATTTCTTTTATGTGTTTAATTTAGTTGTATTATGTGGAGTAAGTGTCAATAATTACAATAATCGACGTATTTCAATCGCCATCTAATCGACTCACGACAATGAACTATAGGAAGTAACAATGCGATAAAGTTAATGAAACGATAATCAAACTATGCTAATCGAATCTACATCGAATCGCAACTCGAACTACGCGTATTAGTTATTGTTATACGTGTGTGTGGGCCTTATGTGTTACTTGTGCATGTTCATTTCTGTTATGTGTGGTAATCAATCAAAACGCAATCGAAACTCGAAATGCAATCGAACTCGAATCACAATCGAACTATGATAATTAGTGGAGAAGGGATAATGCGAGATATGAGTGGTTGGGATTAAAAGTAATTTGAATAGGAAACTCCATCGTATCGCATCGCTCGCAATCGAAATCGAATCAGCAAAAATCGTCGCGTCGAACACACGAACCAAGTGCCATCCGGCCGGATAGCCATCCGACCGGGCTGCCACTTGGACGTGGTGCCAAGATGCCATCCGACCGACCCACATTTTCCCCTTTTGGAATCCTATAAATACCCATGTCACTCTCAAACTTTCTACTTTTGGAAACTCTCTGACCGACCAGCTCGTGCTCCTCACCTTTTCTTCGATTTCTCTCGATTCCGGTAAGATCTCACCCTAAATCCTGTACTTTCTTGAATTACACGCACTCCTACACCTTTCTATCTTTTGAATCTTAACTTTTAACCGTGAAATCGCAAGATTTGAGGTGTTCTAGGATGATGTCATCATGAGTTCTTGAAGAACTTCATGTTTTGGCCTCAATCCACCAAGAACAACTTAGATCTAATGGATTTCCACACAAATGCACAAAGATCTTGCATAGATCTAAACATAAACATAGTGAAAAAGGATTGAAAGATGGGTTCTAACTTTCTTTCAACTCGTTTACACTCCATGCACTCAAAGCCGATAGAATCGGACCTTGTTCTAGTCTCCTTCTCATTCCTAGTGTTGTGCTAGTCCGAGATCTGGATCCTACTCACGAGACCACCGATTTTGGGTTAAACAAGAACAACCGTCTTGAACCGGTTGACTGGCCGAACTAGGGTGATTCCTGGTCGATCGGGTCACTTGGGTCAAGATGGGGTTCTGTTGGTTAACACAATGTCAAAACGTCTCGATAAAACTACAAACAAACAAAACGACCAAGTGTAAGACGAACGGAACAACCGGGACGGAGTGCTATCCGACCGGACTACTGTCCGAGCGGATAAGCCACCCGAACGGATTGCCATCCGAACGGATCACACCTTGGGTCCCACACTTAATCAACCTTATCTGAAGTTTGAGTATTGAACGAATTGCCATCCGACCGGATTACTCTTCGGATCATGAGATACTAGGACTTTAAGAACTTAAACAATTTTCAACATGTTCATTAACAGGGTTGCCACCCGGTCGGATGGACATCCGACCGAGTGACTCTTCTGCTGTGAATTTGTTCCCACTAAGTAACCTCATCACTAGAGTTGCTGTCCGACCGGACTACCGTCCGACCGGATGACCATCCGTGCGGATTGTCATCCGCACGACTGACCGTCCGATCGACCGACTTGAAGGATAGAGATACTTCAATGTTTTCAGAATGCTACAACGAAAACTTCAAAAGTCAAGCCATCATACACAAACACCTCCTTCTCATAGGAAGAAACAATCCACTCGAATAGTCATCCGACCGGATAAGCTGTCCGACCGGATGACCACCCGAACGGATTGTCATCCGCACGAACAAGCCGTCCGATCGGATTACCATCCGACCGAACTGCTGTCCGAGCCACTAATATTTTGCACCATTTTACGTGCCACTTATCGTTATGCTATCAAACTATTCAGGCTAACCTTACTCGCTAAGCGCTCCCTTCAATCCATCAACCGCTGTGAGTATACTCGATCCCTTTTTGCTTTATGCACTTTTGGGTGTTACATACGTTACAACTATTCAAATCACATCAAACACACTACTCAACACTATTTGAACGCTAACCGTTAATGCATGGATTACAGTGGTAATCATGTATTGCGAACTGCCTCAGTCAGTCAACCCGCAGTCTTTGGTATCGATGGATCTATGTAGATAACTAACGTGCTTCATTTCACTATGTGTACGTGTTGGTTATGCGTAAACAAATTTGAACTCTATATGCTATTATCAAACTTGTATGCTCACCTTTACATTATATGTATTGACTTTATTTTAACGTATGTGACAGGTGTTTAGGATGCACATCTGGTAGGAAATCGAAGCTAGAATAAGGCTCTAGAGGCCAACAAATAGTTGTCTGTACAAATTTAATCAAGGGTCTCTAGAAGCAGATAAACAATTGCTCTATTTGAAAATCTGAGTTGTCGGAATAGACTATTGGCTAGATTTTGTCTGTAATAATTTGTTAACCCTTTGAGACATCGTATGGGACATGTTATTTTAAATTGAATGGTAATGATAATTGTTATGGAAACTTCTGGACAATCTGTTTTGCTTAGTACCATGCCCCGATGTTTCCGCCATCGGTTGGGATGTGACAGATTGGAATCAGAGCCATAACTATAGGGAATTAGGCAAGACACGACCTAGTCCGGGTCAATGTCTTAGAGACCTAGTCTATAGTTAGGAACCAATAGACCGACTTATGCATATCCGTTAGGGATTGTGTATGAACTCGCTATTCTTGCACACGCTACACTACCGCTGCACTCGAATTTTCAACCATAAATAAGCAATTAAGTCGAGATTAGGTGTGAAAACCGCAAACTCTCGACTAAAGTTGCTTAATCGACCCGCATTTTAGCTACAAAAAGGGGGAATCATGCCAAATCAGGAGTGAAATCCGTATTTTGATGAATAATCTCCTCTATTTTATCAAAACAGGGACGAAGTTGTTAAGCTAGGGGTGAAACCCTAACCTTGACGGCTTGTTTCGCCCATTTTACAAAGTTCTCACCAAAGTCTCGACGGACTCCAACGACCTGAAGTCACAATATGACTAGCGGGATGCGTGCCCAACGCCCAAGAATCGAGGCAAAGGCACTGCCCTATAGGTCAAGCGTGCACGACAAGTCCATGTGAATAGTCGAACCACTTTGGTTAGTCAATGTCTAATAGCCGCAGACGATCCATTTCTCGATTTTTATGTGTTTCGATTCTGAGCCCGCAACTGCCAACTCTGATGATTCGTCGATTTTATGTGTGTTTACCTGTTTACGTGTTTAAATTTTGGAGATTTACTCGATTTTTTCTTTCGCTTCGATCGATACGCACGACTCGCTTTGCACTTCTACCTCAAAACGTTAACAAATCGCTAAACTGTGGACGACTTTATGCTACGATATACGCTTATACTACACGACTTGATATATTAAACACGATCGCGATATTCGAACGCTCGCGAACTGTGAAAGATAGGTTTCTGTATTCTGACTGCCTCTTGTGACTACATGGTTAGGTGCTTTTGTGACTCTGTGCTCTACGTGCTTACGTGCTTCTGTGTTTCTATGAATCTGTGATTATGTGCTTACATAATTGTGCTATACATGTTACATTGCGTGCTCCTAGGCTTTAGTAGGTAATAGACGTGGGAGGTGAGATTCGATTATGATGTGTCTGAGACCATGACGATGTCTGTTGCAGACAATGTCAACTGGACCATCATCCCGACACACACCACTTTCTCGTCAAGAAAAGAGAGACAAACGCCTTGCTGCTATCATCGCTAAACAAGTTGCAAAAGCCTTGAGTGATGTCTACGAGAACGTCAGCAAATCATCTGAGGAGTCGAGAACCGAAGCTCCTAAAGCTACCACCAAAGCCCCCTCCAATTTCAAGCAATTCAAGTCTTGTGGGCCAAAGGAATTCACTGGTGAGGAAGGCCCTACAGCGTTGTTCCAATGGTTTGATTCCATTGAGGTCACACTACAACAGAGCGGTTGCCCCGACGACCTCCGCACTCTGAATGCTACCGGCGTCTTCCAGTCCCGCGCATTAGACTGGTGGACGGCTGAGAGAAACAAGCGGGGAAACGATGCAGCCTACGATTTGTCGTGGGATGAACTCAAGGAGGTCATGCTGGAAGAATTCTGCCCTCCTCATGAGCGCCAAAAGTTAGAAGATGAATTTTGGCACATAAAGCAGAAGGAAGGTGAAAATGCTGCTCTCACTGCTCGCTTCAAACAGCTCAGCATCATCTGCGCTGACCAAGTCAAGACTTCAGACATGGCAATCAAGAAGTATATCCGAGCCCTGCCTGACTGTGTTGCAGATTTCGTGCAAGCGGTTAAGACTAAGACGATTGAAGAGACCTATCTACTGGCCGCTGAAATCAACAACAAGCGGGTCAAGGCTGGTGTCTGGGATAAAACTCCAAAGCACCTGCATCAAGCAACCACCGCCGCACCAACTTCTGAAACCACCACCTCGTCGAGCAACAAAAGGAAGAACAAGAGAAAGAACAGCTTCAGCAACAAGAACTGTGCGATCACTGTTGCACCGATACAAGCTGTACCAGCCCAACAGCGTCAAGTAGCGGCGCCTGTGGCTAATGCACCGCCTGCTAAGCGTGCTTACACTGGGCCACACCCGCTTTGCCCTACTTGCACCTACCACCACCCGACTACCATCTCTTGCCGTTTCTGTGCCCATTGCAATATGTACGGCCATTTCACTACCAAATGCCGCGCTCGACAAGCTCCTGCTCATCAAGCTCTACTCACCGCCCCTCAGGGTCAACAAGCTCCTCCGGCACCCGCGGTCAACGCCAGAGCCTGCTTCGCATGTGGCGATCCTAACCATTTCACCAACATGTGCCCAAACAGGGTTGTGAAGCAAGAGCCCCAGCAGCCGCCACCTCAACAACAACAGCCTCACCAGCAACAACAGCAACAAGCAGCATGCGCACGAACTTTCAACATCAACGTGCGTCAAGCCCAAGCCGACAACAACGTGGTCAATGGTACGTTCCTTGTGAATGGTATTTATGCTTCGTGTTTATTTGATACTGGAGCCGATAATTGCTTTGTGTCGTTCGAATTCGAAAAGCTCCTTAGTCGTAAACGCTCCCAGCTCTCCTCGACGTTCGATGTTGAAGTCGCTACCGGAAGAACCGTCACCGTAAATTCTGTACTCCGTGATTGTACCCTTGAGCTCAACAATCACATCTTCCCAATCGACCTTATTCCGATGCAACTCGGAAGTTTTGATGTCATAGTAGGCATGGACTTTCATCGCGAAAACCATGCGGAAGTTGTGTGCTTCGACAAGATGATTCGATTCTCGCTCGCGAATGGTGATCTATTGTGCGTCTACGGTGAAACTGCTTTGAAATGTCTCAAGCTCATGTCATGTGTCCAAGCTAGCAAGTATCTCCGCAAGGAATACAGAGCTTTCTTGGCTAACATTGTAGTAGCGGAGAAGGAAAAGAAAGAAAAGACAGAGGTGAAGGACGTTCCTGTGGTTCGTGAATTTCCTAATGTGTTTCCCGATGACCTTCCCGGTCTACCACCAAGTCGTGATATCGACTTTCGTATCGACCTCATTCCTGGAGCCAACCGTATTGCCAAATCTCCTTACCGACTCGCGCCATCCGAAATGCGCGAACTCTCAAACCAACTCCAGGAATTACTTAAGAAAGGCTTCATTCGCCCGAGCACCTCTCCTTGGGGCGCGCCAGTCCTTTTCGTAAAAAAGAAGGATGGGTCGTTAGGATGTGCATCGACTATCGGGAATTGAATAAGTTAACTATCAAGAACCGCTATCCCCTACCCCGCATCGATGATTTGTTCGATCAGCTACAAGGTACTACGTGTTTCTAGAAGATCGATCTACACTCAGGTTATCATCAACTACGCATTCAAGAGGAGGATATACCCAAAACCACGTTTCGCACAAGATACGGCCACTACGAATTCGTTGTTATGCCCTTTGGTTTAACCAAAGCACTTGCGGTTTTCATGGATCTGATGAATCGCGTGTGTAAACCATATCTCGACCGTTTCGTCATCGTATTCATCGACGATGTCTTGATCTATTCCAAGTCGAAAGCCGAACACGCGCAACATCTACATTTGGTTCTTGAGCTACTCCAGGGAATCAACTCTATGCCAAGTTCTCCAAGTGTGAATTCTGGTTGGAGGACGTTCAGTTCCTGGGTCACATTGTTAATAGTCAGGGTATTCACGTCGAGCCTACGAGGATTGAAGCCGTTAAGAGCTGGATTACACCTAAAACCCATCTGAAGTCCGTTATTTTCTCGGACTAGCAGGCTATTATCGATGATTTATCGAAGAATTCTCAAAGATCGTTGTGCCACTTACCGCTCTCATGCATAAAGACAAGCCTTTTGTTTGGGGAACTGAACAAAAGTCTGCTTTCCAAAATCTCAAGCACATGCTTTGCAATGCTCATGTTCTCACATTACCCGACGGAAACGACGATTTCATTGTCTACTGTGATGCTTCCAACCTTGGTCTTGGTTATGTCCTTATGCAACGGGACAAGGTTATAGATTACGCGTCTCGACAGCTCAAAATCCATGAGAAGAACTATACAACCCATGATCTCGAGCAAGGCGCAGTTGTTTTTGCGTTAAAGATTTGGCGACACTACCTGTATGGTACCAAGTGTACGATCTTCACCGATCATAGGAGCCTACAACATATCTTTAATCAGAAGGAACTTAATATGCGTCAACGCCGATGGGTAGAACTTCTCAACGATTACGACTGTGAGATTCGTTATCACCCAGGCAAAGCAAATGTTGTTGCCGACGCACTCAGCAGACGGAGCTATCTACTTAGCACCCGTAATGTTCAAGCCCAACACGATCTCGAAACCCTCATCCGCGAAGCTCAGCATGCATGTTTTAACGAACGCACTCTGAAGAAGTAAAGAATTTACCACGATGGAGCCCAGCTTGTGAGCAAGTCGAATGGGATATTCCACTTTCTGGACCGAATTTGGATTCCTAAACGGACCGAATTGCGACAGATTCTGATGGACGAAGCCCACAAATCCCGGTATTCTATTCATCCCGGTGCCGACAAAATCTACCAGGACCTTCGCTACAAGTACTGGTGGCCTGGCATGAAAAGGGATATTGCTCTCTACGTTGGTAAATGCCTGACATGTGCGAGAGTCAAGGCTGAACATCAAAGACCCTTTGGCTTACTCGAACAACCACCGATCCCTATATGGAAGTGGGAGAGTATAGCTATGGACTTCATAACAAAGCTACCGCACACATCATCAGGTCACGACAGCATTTGGGTTGTGGTTGACCGTTTAACTAAATCAGCTCACTTTTTGCCAATACGGGAAGACTACAAGGTAGAACGATTAGCCCGAATCTACACCAACGAGATCATTTTTAATCATGGGACGCCTCGCGACATCATTTCTGATCGTGATGCTCGGTTTACCTCGCGACTGTGGGAAACGTTTCAAGCGGCACTCGGTACATCGCTTAATCTAAGTACCTCTTTCCACCCTCAAACCGACGGTCAGACTGAAAGAACGATTCGTACCCTTGAAGACATGCTCCGTTCGTGTGTCATAGACTTCGGCGGTAATTGGGATAAATACCTGCCGTTAGTCGAATTCTCGTATAACAACAGTTATCATTCCAGCATTCAGATGGCACCATTCGAGGCTTTATACGGAAGAAGATGTCGATCGCCTATTGTGTGGCACGAGATCGGGCATTCGCAATTAACTGGTCCCGAGCTATTGCAAGAAACGACAGACAAAATTTTCCAAATTCGAGACAATCTAACGAAAGCTCGGAATCGACAGAAAAGTTATGCCGACAGACGACGCAAGCCCCTTGAATTTGACGTTGGTGACTACGTACTCCCAAAGGTATCACCTTGGAAGGGTGTGGTCCGATTCGGCAAGAAAGGAAAGCTCGCGCCTCGATATGTTGGACCTTTTAAGATTCTGGAAAGGATCGGAAAAGTCGCCTACAGACTCGAACTACCGGAGGAACTTAGTAACGTCCACCCGACTTTCCACGTGTCAAACCTCCGAAAGTGCCTGGCCGACCACGACTTACATGTTCCACTCGATGACCTTCAAGTGAACGAAACATTACACTTCGTGGAAAAGCCTGTCGAAATCATGGATTGCCAAACCAAGCAACTCAGACGCTCTCGCATTCCTATTGTGAAAGTCCGATGGGAAGGAAAACGAGGCGCAGAGTTCACTTGGGAACTCGAAAGCGACATGAAGGCAAAGTACCCGCAGTTGTTTGCTACAGCTTTAGCCTAATTTCGGGACGAAATTCCCTAAACAAGGGGAGGTTGTAACACCTCGTGTTATCGAGAGGTCAAAGTCAAAGTCAAGGTCAAAGCCAACGACCGATTTCGCGCGACTTGACTTGTAGTAGATTTATTTTATGTGTTTAATTTAGTTGTATTATGTGGAGTAAGTGTCAATAATTACAATAATCGACGTATTTCAATCGCCATCTAATCGACTCACGACTATGAACTATAGGAAGTAACAATGCGATTAAGTTAACGAAACGATAATCAAACTATGCTAATCGAATCTACATCGAATCGCAACTCGAACTATGCGTATTAGTTATTGTTATACGTGTGTGTGTGCCTTATGTGTTACTTGTGCATGTTCATTTCTGTTATGTGTGGTAATCAATCGAAACTCGAAATGCAATCGAACTCGAATCACAATCGAACTATCATAATTAGTGGAGAAGGGATAATGCGAGATATGAGTGGTTGGGATTAAAAATAATTTGAATAGGAAACTCCATCGTATCGCATCGCTCGGAATCGAAATCGAATCAGCAAAAATCATAGCGTCGAACACACGAACCAAGTGCCATCCGGCCGGATAGCCATCCGACCGGGCTGCCACTTGGACGTGGTGCCAAGATGCCATCCGACCGACCCACACTTTCCCCTTTTGGAATCCTATAAATACCCATGTCACTCTCAAACTTTCTACTTTTGGAAACTCTCTGACCGACCAGCTCGTGCTCCTCACCTTTTCTTCGATTTCTCTCGATTCCAGTAAGATCTCACCCTAAATCTTGTACTTTCTTGATCTACACGCACTCCTACACCTTTCTATCTTTTGAATCTTAACTTTTAACCGTGAAATTGCTAGATTTGAGGTGTTCTAGGATGATGTCATCATGAGTTCTTGAAGAACTTCATGTTTTGGCCTCAATCCACCAAGAACAACTTAGACCTAATGGATTTCCACACAAATGCACAAAGATCTTGCATAGATCTAAACATAAACATAGTGAAAAAGGATTGAAAGATGGGTTCTAACTTTCTTTCAACTCTTTTACACTCCATGCACTCAAAGCCGATAGAATCGGACCTTGTTCTAGTCTCCTGCTCATTCTTAGTGTTGTGCTAGTCCGAGATCTGGATCCTACTCACGAGACCATCGATTTCGGGTTAATAAGAACAACCGTCTTGAACCGGTTGACTGGCCGAATTAGGGTGATTCCTGGTCGATCGGGTCACTTGGGCCAAGATGGGGTTCTGTTGGTTAACACAATGTCAAAACGTCTCGATAAAACTACAAACAAACAAAACGACCAAGTGTAAGACGGACGGAACAACCGGGACGGAGTGCTATCCGACCGGACTATTGTCCGAGCAGATAAGCCACCCGAACGGATTGCCATCCGAACGGATCACACCTTGGGTCCCACACTTAATCAACCTTATCTGAAGTTTGAGTATTGAACGAATTGCCATCCGATCGGATTACCATCCGACCGGATTACTCTTCGGATCATGAGATACTAGGACTTTAAGAACTTAAACAATTTTCAACATGTTCATTAACAGGGTTGCCACCCGGTCGGATGGACATCCGACCGAGTGACTCTTCTGCTGTGAATTTGTTCCCACTAAGTAACCTCATCACTAGAGTTGCTGTCCGACCGGACTACCGTCCGACCGGATGACCATCCGTGCGGATTGTCATCCGCACGACTGACCGTCCGATCGACCGACTTGAAGGATAGAGATACTTCAATGTTTTCAGAATGCTACAACGAAAACTTCAAAAGTCAAGCCATCATACACAAACACCTCCTTCTCATAGGAAGAAACAATCCACTCGAATAGTCATCCGACCGGATAAGCTGTCCGACCGGATGACCACCCGAACGGATTGTCATCCGCACGAACAAGCCGTCCGATCGGATTACCATCCGACCGAACTGCTGTCCGAGCCACTGATATTTTGCACCATTTTACGTGCCACTTATCGTTATGCTATCAAACTATTCAGGCTAACCTTACTCGCTAAGCGCTCCCTTCAATCCATCAACCGCTGTGAGTATACTCGATCCCTTTTTGCTTTATGCACTTTTGGGTGTTACATACGTTACAACTATTCAAATCACATCAAACACACTACTCAACACTATTTGAACGCTAACCGTTAATGCATGTTATACGTGACTTATGAATACTTGTTTGTTATGTTTACACATGGAATGATGTCTACCTGCCTTAGCAACGATAGTACTATAGTTTGGACTCAGCACCTGTTCGCATGGGTTGTTAAGGACAATTACTTGCATGGATTACGGTGGTAATCATGTATTGCGAACTGCCTTAGGCAGTCAACCCGCAGTCATTGGTATCGATGGATCTATGTCGATAACTAACGTGCTTCATTTCACTATGTGTACGTGTTGGTTATGCGTAAACAAATTTGAACTCTATATGCTATTATCAAACTTGTATGTTCACCTTTACATTATATGTATTTACTTTATTTTAACGTATGTGACAGGTGTTTAGGATGCACATCTGGTAGGAAATCGAAGCTAGAATAAGGCTCTAGAGGCCAACAAATAGTTGTCTGTACAAATTTAATCAAGGGTCTCTAGAAGCAGATAAACAATTGCTCTATTTGAAAATCTGAGTTGTCGGAATAGACTATTTGACTAGATTTTGTCTTTAATAATTTGTTTACCCTTTGAGACATGGTATGGGACATGTTATTTTAAATTGAATGGTAATGATAATTGTTATGGAAACTTCTGGACAATCTGTTTCGCTCAGTGTCATGCCCCGATGTTTCCGCCATCGGTTGGGGTGTGACATGGAAGAGGTGGGAAGACATTGGACCATGTCTGCGTGGGGAAGAGGACGCGCAGAGGTTTGAAGACATTTTTAATGAAATGTCTTCAAAAAAACAAACGGTCTGCAGAGCTAAACGTCTGCGCGTTGTCTGAGCGGCGCAGACATAAGAGACCAGAAGAAGTTTTTCTGAAAAAACAAACACCACCGAAGTACAACCAATAAACCATTCAATCACTTCACCACCAATATCCAATTAAATATCTTTAAAATTGCTATCATTTGCTCTATTATATAATAATAATCACAAGACTTCTTAACTTTAGTAGCATAAGCGACAGTAGCGGATCTAGAAAATATTCGTAGCGGTAACGTTTTATAAAAAACAGTAACGAAATCGAAAAAACATCAAAAAAGTCAAAATTTTCAAATATTTACACTAACCCCGGAGCACCAGTCGGTAGCGGAGGCTACCCCTTCCCCTAAGGTAGGTCCGCCCCTAACAAGCGATAACAATATCCTTTTTGGATTAAAATTGCTATCATTTGCTCTATTATATAATAATCAGAAGACTTCTTAACCTTAGTAGCAAAAGCGATAACAATAATAATCAGAAGACTTCTTAACCTTAGTAGCAAAAGCGATAACAATATCCTTTTTGGATTCTATTTGATGTCAATTCTTGATTTTCAAGACCTTTTAAATTAAATACCTTATAGTATTTTTGGCTCAAATCGGAAAGAACAAAACAGATGTAACTACTTGATTTTTTTCTAATTTTTTTTTTATATTTTGCTCTTTGATGTATGTTTTGGCTTTTTATAAATTCGGTTATTCGAATGCCTCAATAACTACATTGTATTTGATCAAACTCACACCAATCCTACAAACAAAGAAAGTGACAACTAGGGTTGCAAACGAATCAAACGTTTGGCGAACAGTTCGTGAACTGTTCAACAGGAAGTTCGTTTGTGTTTGTTCGTTTATTAAACAAACGAACACGAACACGAAATTTCGTTCATTTAGTTAAATAAATGAACATGAACATAGGCCGCATTCGTTTATTTATGTTCGTGAACATTCGATAACGTGTTCGTTTGGGCTCGATAGTTTATTAGTGTTTTTAATTTTTATATTTTATTTAAATACTTCAAAATTCTGACAAATAAAACATTGAGTTAATTACCAAAATCGTCCCTGAGGTTTGGGCACGTTTGCAATTTTCGTCCAAAATGACCTTTTTGTACCATTTTGCCCCTCATGTTTGACATTTTTTTGCCATTTGCATTCAAATGACTAACTTAGTTAAAAAAAAACACCATTTAATAGGGGTATGTTTGAAATTTTACATTTATAAGTAGGGGTATTTTGGTCTTTTGGCTTTATCATTTTATATATTATATAAAAATGTATATCTGATTTTTATTTCCATTTATATATTATATTCAAACCAAAAAAATCTAATCATCATGCTTTATATAAATGTTCATCATTGCAGACACTACTTCTCCACCCAACTTATCTCCGACAACTACGACCGACATCAACCACCACCCCCGCCACTACCTACCACGACCTCCATCTTCGTCATCAGCCACCACCCCCATCGCCTCCACCTCCACCAACCACATGGCATCACCATATTCCTTTCTACCACCGCCCAAAGTCGTTGACGAAGCCAACGATGACAGGTCTGGTGCGTGCATTCAACTCTCTAAACTCCAACAACTCTGCGAGGTTCATCATACTGTCCGGGTTAGGTCAGTTGTTCTGTTTGGGTGTGGATCTGACTTCTGGCAAAGATGTGTTCAATGTAGACGTAA
Source organism: Helianthus tuberosus (assembly GCA_030545235.1). Classification (NCBI taxonomy): domain Eukaryota; kingdom Viridiplantae; phylum Streptophyta; class Magnoliopsida; order Asterales; family Asteraceae; genus Helianthus; species Helianthus tuberosus. The sequence continues at coordinate 60,349,458 of CM060375.1, forward strand.
AGGAGGTAGAAACTGACCCAATTGCTCAGATGGAGCAGAATTACTGTAACAACCCGACTTTTTGAAGTCAAAGTACAAGTCAAAGTCAAAGGAAGAAAAGATTGCTAATTGCGATCTGCCACTCCTTGCTTAATTATTGAATTGTACTTCACGACTAGTATTGATACTCTGTTTTATTTTCGCTTTAGTTGTATTATGTGGAGTACTTGTTAATAAATCGCTATCTAATCGCAGTTTAATCGCTAATTGACTTATCGACTTATCACTAATCGCATCGCTATCGCATCGCAACTAGAATTATAGGTTATGGATATTGTTTTACGTGTGTGTGTTGATTATGTGTTACTTGTGCATGTTATGTTTATGTTGAGGTGTAAATCGAAAACGTAATCGCAACTCTAACGCAACGCAATCTCATCGCAAACTCGAGATTCAAGGTTTATATATATGGTATTTAGTAGTTAGGTTATTTGTGCAACTAATGGGTAATACTATCGCATCGCTCACTCGAAACGCATTGCAACGCTCAACGCACAAAACGAAAACACGAAAACCAACTCGCGGCAACCAGTCGATTGAATGACCATTCGATCGAATGGTCATCTGAACGGATGACCATCCGATCGAATGGCCATCCGATCAGGTTGTCATCCAATCTGACCCTTGTGCGCCACTTTCCTCTTTTGGAAACCTATAAATACACCCTAACACATCACCAACAGTGATGTGACAGCTCCCTCTTCCGACCAGCGTGCTCAAGCTCTCTTTTCTCTCTATTTCTCGCGATTCTTGTAAGTTTTCAACTCAAATCTTGTACTTCTATGATCTATACGCACTTCCTCATCATTTTCACCTTTGAATCTTCACTTTTAATCGTGAAATCAACGGATTTGAGGTGTTCTAGGATGATGTCATCATGGGGTTCTCATGAACTTCAAGATTTGGCCTCATTCCACCAAGAGCGACTCAGATCTACATGATTTCCACATGTTTTAACACTATTTTCGCATAGATCTAAACATTTTCATGAGTGGAAGGATTGAAAGATGGTTTCACAACTTTCTTTCAACTCTTTTACACTCAATGCACTCAAAACCGATAGAATCGGAACTCGTTTAGGCCTTCTACTCGTTTACTAGTGAAGTATCGGTCTGAGATCTGATTCCTATCAAAGGGACAACCGACTTCGGGTTGAACATGAACAGACCGTCACGAACAGTTAACTGATCGGACTGGGGTGATTCCCATCCGATCAGGTAGTCTGGACTTGGTGGGGTTTCCGTTGTTTAACACGTCGTCATACCGTCTCGATCAGGCCGCAAACTTTTCAAACCTAACAAAATCTTCAAGTTTTCAAACAGTCAGACTGTCGAACGGATTGCCGTCCAATCGGATTGCCATCCGATCGAACGACAATCCGATCGGATTGCACATGATCATCAACACTTAAACTTTTAACAATTTACAAAGATCATCAGTTTCTAACGGATTGCCATCCGATCGGAAGACCATCCGATCGAATGACAATCCTGCTGTGAACTTGTTCTCTGAGAATGTCTAACCGACGGATCGCCATCCGATCGAACGACCGTTCGACCGGGCGACCCGAAAGGTAGAGATACTTCTCTGTTTTCAAAATGCTACAACGAAAACTTCAAAGTCACATCATACACAAACACAACCATCCCAAACGAATGTCAATCCGACCGAATGGCCATCCGAACGGATGACCATCCGAACGGATTGTCATTCGATCGAATGACCATCCGTTCGGATTGTCATCCGATCAGATGACCATTCGTCACTTGGTTCAGTCTTCACCGTTTAATGCGCCGCTCATTCGCTTACGCTATCGTTAACTGTTCAGGCTAATCTCTCAGTGCTCCCTTCAATCCAAAAGAGTGTTTATTTACTAAACACGATCTGTGAGTATACTCGATCCCTTTTTGCTTTAAGCACTTTTGGGTGTTACATACGTTACTTATATCAAATCACATCGATCACATAACACAAACACTTTAATACGCTAACCGTTACCGCATGTTATACGTGTTACTCGATGAATGCTTGTATGTTATGTTTACATAGTGATTGTTGCCTGACACCTTAGCAACGATAGTACTATAGTTTGGACTCATTACCTGTCGTGGACAGGGGTTGTTAAGGGTTTTCTCACATGTCACGGTGGTGATATGTGTTGCGCATTCTACAACTCGCAGTCACGTCTGTGCATATTTCATTGTCGATAACTTACTTGCTTCACATTATACATGTTACATGCTGGTTATGCGTAAACTCGCTTTCGCTACTATTATACTATTAAACTTGTATGCTCACATTTACACTATGTGTATTGACCTCTATTTTAACGTATTTGACAGGTGTTTGAGAAGCTAGGATGTTGCCTGCTTTCATGGAAATGAGTAGGAGAGCCTAGAAACAAAGACAATTTATTTATTTTGAGTTGTCGGAACAATGATTTGCCTAGAGATATCTATGTCTGTAATAATTGATTTACTTGATGGGTTATGGTATGGGACATAATATTAACTATCCGGTAATTTAGTTGTTATGGAATTTCTCTTGGACAATCTGTTTCGCTCAGTGCCTCACCCCGATGTTTCCGCCATCGGTTGGGGTGTGACAGTTACGTTTGCTTCAATTTCATTCATCATGCTGATTTTGTTTTAGAAACCTTAGAATTTGTTTTAATTAAGTCGAGTAGGACTCAAGGAAATGTCAACAGTTTTTTACGGGAAATTGAAGAAAAATTGAATTGTTGTTATTTTATTGAACGAATTTTGATAGAATTTGGTGGGGTTTCAGATCCGCCAATGGTGGTTATGGCTTGTGTGGTAGGGTTTCAAATTTGGCAATGGTGGTAATGGCTGGTGGGGTGGTGGTGGTGGTGGAGGTGCAGGTGGGGTGACTAGGGATGAAGAAGAATGTTTTTATTAAATAAAATAATAAAGCCAAAAGACCAAAATACCCCTACTTATAAATGTAAAATTTCAAACATACCCTCATTAAACGGTGTTTTTTAACGAAGTTAGTCATTTGGATGAAAATAACAAAAAAATGCCAAACGTGGGGGGCAAAATGGTACAAAAAGGTCATTTTGGACGAAAATGACAAACATGCCCAAACATCAGAGACGATTTTGGCAATTAACTCTAAAATATTTAATAAGTGTTAATGTATTATATATTTTGTTCAGGAACGCTTGTTTGTGGTTGTTTATTTCCATTTATGTTCATGATCATTAGTTTGTGCTCATTTGTATTCATCAACATTCGTTGCCTAAAATTAACAAACAAACACAAACGAACATAAACAAGTTCATTTCGTTAATAAACGAACACGAACATAAAATCTCATTCGGTAAGTGTTCATGAACAGTTCGTAAATGCGTATATTACTTAACAAACAAACACAGACAATGTCCTGTTCGTGTTCGTTCGATTCGTTTGCAGCCCTAGTGACAACACACTTCTCCTCTAGTAAATGAAGATTCGATTCTTTAAATAGTCTAATATATCTAGTTTAATTCAACTTTTGTATATGAATTTTGGTTTTTAGTGTTATTTGAAGATTTGATTCTTTAAATACTTTATTTCCCATAAGTTTTCCATCATTTTTGTATGAGTATTGGAAAAATACTTTGGTGAAGTACAAGTGACAATTTATGTTGGTCAGAATGTTGTGCATCGAAAGATCCTCTATTTTTATGGTGTTATTTTTCTCTACCAGTAATAAACACGGGGACCATTTCTTTAGTTATAAATAACATTTGGAGTGATCATGAAGTGGCCAAAATAGGATGCATAATAATGCTGGAGTTCAATCCAAGTCATTTAAAGATAAAATGCATAATGAACCATGTGTTGTGACTGTAATTTAAGCAAAATGAGATTAATTATTGTGTCTGGTTAATAGCATTTTAAATGTGGTTCAATTTATTTCAACACAAGGTTTGGTGTTTTAAAGGTATGATGAGTCTATAAGTTCAAATAATTTAGAAAATTATTTTGAACTTGGAAAATGGTATTGTGAGAATAATGATGAAATTAATTAATGTATTTCAAATCCCACCTCCTAGCCCGGTTGGGTATCCCCTTGTTGGTTAAGTTGGGCCGGATTCCTCCTTGGAGGTCGCCGGTTCGACTCCCGGCTGCGGCATTCGGGGGTGGGACGTCCCAATGATGGATCGTTCCTACCGAGGCATGATGCGGTCCTGAGGGCAACCCGGTTTTACCCAGCTGTTATCCCAGCGAGTTTCTCGTGTGGGGGCAGTATGGTTTCCGGGCGGAGGTCAGCTTGCGCACCGGCCGGGGCCCGATCGAACATCGCGTCCGTAAGAGCGGGGCTGACGGGGGAATGTCATCGACATGACCCCGGTGACCAATTCGGTCCTGTACAGAGAAAGTCACATTCTAAAAAAAAATTTAATGTATTTCATTTTTATCAAAAATAACCATACCACGGAATCTGTTATTTAGCTCTTTAGAACATGTTTTAAGATGGTCTAGTGCATTATTGTCACAATGACGTGTTTAACCACAATACAACAGTGGTTCTAAAACATGTGCAAAGCTTTTAAGGGCGGGAGGGTACGGCCGACCCCACGAACTTTTCGTTCGATAGTGAAGAGTATGTAGTTTTCGTATAGAAAATTTTGGTTATATACGTTTTGGACCCCCCCCCCCCCCCCCCCGGTTTTATAGAAATTTTTAGGTCCGGTGACTTCCACCCCGGGTCGAAAATCTCAAGTTTCACCACTGGTCTAAAAAGACAAAGGTCAGGAGGATTGTGCCACCTATATATGGTCAAGGGCAATGCCCTTGTGGGGTTCAAGACAACTATGAAACGGCGCGTCTAAACCTTTAGAAAATGCGGCAAAGGTTACAAGGATACGGTAGTGTTATAATTCGTTTTGACACACAAGTTGATAAACTGGTGTAACGTCTTTTAAAGCATAAGCTTTACCATGACGTGTCTAACACTTTATAACAAATTGAATAATATATTACAGCAATACATCCAACTTCTTGGACCTTAGTCACTATTGTAATATATTTTGATGAACTGATATATAGCAGTGCATCCAGTGTTACATGTCCGACCCATGCTACGTTTTAAAGACAAAAAAAAAAAAACCATTTAAATGATATTAAGTCTGTTCTAACCTACACCGATTATTACAATATAACATTTAAGAAAAGGTAATGACAAGTCAAAGAAGCAAATTTCACAAAACCCATAATCATATTCGTAAAATCTGGACAAAATAAACCTAAATTATCATCATCGTTTATTAAAAAACAAATCACATATATAAACCAATTATAGTCGACTATGTGAATTGTTATGACGAAAATCGTTATCATCGTAAAAATAGCATGTGATGTGAGAAAAAGGAGAATAAACTGCTAAAATTGGCCCTGAGGTTTGGTCACTTTTGCCACTTTAATCCAAAACTCAAACCTTTTGAATTTGGGTCTATATGGTTTCAATTTTATTGTCATTTTTATCCAAAATCAAAATCTGGTCAGATTTTTCAATTAACATCCAGTTTTTTTGTCCTTTTCCTATTTTTTAATGAAGGGCAAAATTATCAGATTTTTTTAATTTGTTATAATAAAACATTAAAAGACCATTTTGCCCTTCATTAAAAGAGGGGAAAAAGACAAAAAAAACTGGATATAATTGAAAAATCTAACTAGATTTTGATTTTGGATGAAAATGACAACAAAATTGAAACTACAGAGACCTAAATTCAAAAGGTTTGAGTTTTGGATTAAAGTAGCAAAAGTGACCAAATCTCAGAGACCATTTGCCAGTTTACTCGAAAAAGGAAGAAGGTAAATAGAGAAGAAGAATTCGGATATTTGCTACAAGATAGAATACAAAAATTTGTGTTACATGGTTTAAATGGATGTAAGTTAATAATCTTACTATATAATAAAAGAAACCAATAAGAGTACACATGTCATTTATTGAAGTTATCTATTTTTTATAGCTAATTATTCCATATATAACTTTGCAACTTTTTTATGCATTATTACTTGTACATTATGCTTTGTGTACCAAAAAAAAAAGTTGATTTTTTATTTTCAGCCCAAAGGTTTTTACTTTTTACAATTTTAACCCTACATAATTTGTTGTTTTAATTTTAACCCAAAACTTTTCATTATTTGCAATTTAACTTCACAACTTTTGTCACTTATACTTTTCATCTTTCACAAATTTTCGTTTTACGTATAGTTCTAAATTTTTCGAGTTAATACGACGCAACGTACATGTGTAGTTCAACGTTTTTACCTCTATTTTTCCATGTTTGACAAGTTCGTCGCAACACGCATATCCTAGGTCGAGTCAGTGTTGGTGGTCGATTACGGTTGTGTGACATTAGTACTATTTGACACCATTTTACGCCCCACCGCAACGCGGGGTGTGCTTTGTGGGGTTTTTAAAGAAAAAATGGTTATGCATATGGTTTTTGTAACGTTGGCTTTGGGGGTTTTCCAAAAAAATTTTGATTTTTTTTTTTACTTTTCACCCAAAAGTATTTCATAAATTACTTTTAGTTCTAAATTTTTCGAGTTAATACGACGCAACGTGCATGTGTGGTTCAACGTTTTTACCTCTATTTTTCCATGTTTGACAGGTTCGTCGCAACACGCATATCCTAGGTCGAGTCAGTGTTGGTGGTCGATTACGGTTGTGGGACATTAGTACTATTTGACACCATTTTACGCCCCGCTGCAACGCGGGGTGTGCTTTGTGGGGTTTTCAAAGAAAAAATGGTTATGCATATGGTTTTCGTAACGTTGGCTTTGGGGGTTTTCCAAAAAAATTGATTTTTTTTTACTTTTCACCAAAAAGTATTTCATAAATTACTTTTAACTCAAAACTATTTGTTTTTTTTTACTTTTAACTCAAAACTTTTTATATTTTGCAATCTATTCTCATAACTTTTTTTTACTTTCAACTTTGGTCCTTTATAGTTTTCATATTCCGTAAATTTTTCGCTTTATGCTTGGTCCTAAATTTTGTGACTTAACACATCGCAACGTTCGTCTTTGGTTTAACGTTTTTACGTTTCGTTCTAAATTTTGCGAGTTAACACGACGCAACGTTCGTGTGTGGGTGAACGTTTTTACATCGTCTATTTTTTCCCCGTTTGACAGGTTTAACATAACGTGCGGGTCCTAGATTGACTTAGTTATAACTAAAGAATCCCCGCCGCATTGCGGCGGGTCGCAATCCTAGTTATTATCAATTAGAAGATAATTATAAAATTAAATTTAATATAAATTTAAACAATTCGTATATAACATAGTATAATATTTTAAAATATTATGTAAATGATTTATTTATTTATTAAACTAAAGTAGTTAAGGGTAGAACCTATTTAAAAATGCTTACAAGGGGTAAACAAAAATATTAATCGATGTTTCTTGGTTCTATACTTTTATTTCCGTGTTTAACTCTCAACTCAAATACAGTAATCACCATGTTTACGTGACATTTATAAGAATCATCACCACAATCACCCCATCCATCGTGTATCGAGTATATCTGTTAGTTTTTTTAAAGATATAAATTTTTATTAGATTCATTCAACCCGTGTAATAAACTAGGTTTTTTATAGATATAACATTTTTATTTTTACTGTACAAAATTACATTTATGTAACTCGTGTAATACACTTAGTTTTTTAAAATACATTTTTTTATTATGCAGTATATAAAATTAGATTTATTCAATCCATATAATACATAGGGTTTATAAAGATATGACTTTTTATTGTTTGATATATAATATTACATGTGCTCAACTCGTATAAGACATGAGGTTTTTAAAAATGTAACTTTTTTATTATTTAATATATAAAATTAAATTTACTTAACTCGTACAATACATGGGGTTTTTAAAATACAACTTTTTTATTATTTAATATATAAAATTAAATTTATTCAACCCATGTAATAAACAAGAGTTTTAAATATATATTGTTTTATTATATGGTATATACAATTATATTTATTCAACCCGTGTAATACACGGGGTTCTAACCTAGTTAATTAATAAAAGAAATGAATCAACCTCAATTTTTTGCATCTTATTTTTATACATGATGAGATAAAAAAATATTGTTTTATCACTTTGTATTTTTTTATATTATTTAACGATTATTTTGGTGAAAATAAGATATGGTTGTGGATGAATGTGGAAAGGAAGATATAATTAATCATTGAGTTGCATTATTGATCTGCAAGTGGATCTATTGGCTCTTGCTTTATTATTCTTTTTAAACGCTTCTTTTTGTCTTTTCCTAACTGAATATACTATTCGTTTGGTTAAGGTTCTTTTTAGGGAAAATTACCAAATTAGCCGCTTGACCAGGCCTTTTACCAAAATAGTCATTTGACCAGGCTTTATGCACCTTCAATGCAAGTAAACTCTCATTTTTATGAAAGCTCATAAATTCAGGGTGTAGCGGCTTGGGCATGGGTTGAAAGCTCATAAATTCAGGTGCATAAAAATGAGAGTTCACTTGCATTGAAGGTGCATAAAGCCTGGTCAAATGGCTATTTTGGAAAAGTGCCTGGTCAAGCGGCTAATTTGGTAATTTTCCCTTCTTTTTAATACATGTAACTCATAAGGCTATGAGGTGTGGATGGAGCCTCATGGGCTTTATCAAGTCCATCTAAGCTCCACGTCAGCGCCACCTATGATCCAACTCAACCATGGAGCCCCCTTTTAAATTGCAGGGTGTGGATGGAACCCTATATTAAAGAAAATTAAAAAAAAATTCATTGGTGCAAAACAAGTGGGTCCCACTTATAGAGCCCGTTGCAGCTCGTTACCATGGTGGCGGAGGTTCAATGGCGCCCCGGCTATGGCGCCGGGGGTGTGGGCGATGGCGGAGGGGGGTGCTATAGGTGTCCATGTGGCGAAGGGTGGCGCCCCACACCCTCCAGCCTAAGGGTGTAGGGAGTGGTTAAACACTTTGGAGTGGCAAACCAAAAAACGACCAATCAGAGCGCGCCATGTCAATCAGTCAAAAGTGTTTAAACTTTGGTGAAAAGTGTTGCAATGGTTTAGACACTTGGTGAAGTGGTAAACTATTTTTTTTTAAAGGAAAAAGTTGTGATTGATTGAGATAGGAATGGACCCCACCCACAATACCCCCTCTCTCTCCTTCCTCCCTTCCCCGAATCGGCTAACCTTCACCGATCCCCCCCCCCCCCCCACCATTTCGTCAAACACCCACGCGGCAAAGTGTTGGCATTGGTTTGCCGTGGGTTTGCCGATCGGTGACTTGGGTTTGCCGCATCCCACACCTTACACCCTAAAAGCATTTCCATTTCAACGACTCAATGGGTTAATAAGATGACTGTCACTTGTCAGTGGATAATTGGTAGTCTCATAAAACTTTGAAAATGGAGCTTTTCATTAAATATATATGGGTATTAATAAAGTTCGATTGACACACCTTAACAAATTAAATTGACTTCGTCGATATGGTTGTATAGTTCTATACGACCAGTATAGAACAAATAAAAATTTCTAAGTTCAGTTAAAGGTTGATACTGTCGTCACATGCAAACCCTATACGGGTCGTATAGACCTATACGACCCGTATTAAGTACGAGGTAGTCCTTCTGTCACTCAACAGTAATAGGAAGTGATGGATGTGATATTATGGAGCTTTTCATTAAATATATATGGGTATTAATAAAGTTCGATTGACACACCTTAACAAATTAAATTGACTTCGTCGATATGGTTGTATAGTTCTATACGACCAGTATAGAACAAATAAAAATTTCTAAGTTCAGTCAAAGGTTGATACTGTCGTCACATGCAAACCCTATACGGGTCGTATAGACCTATACGACCCGTATTAAGTACGAGGTAGTCCTTCTGTCACTCAACAGTAACATGAAGTGATGGATGTGATATTATGTAAGCCCTATACGGAGGATCGTATAGGCCTGTACGACCTATAGTGGCCTCTGAAAATGAAATCAGCTTTCTGCCTTTATAAACGATGAAGGGTGACGAAGCATTCATTGTTTCTTCTTCGTTTCTTTCTTTCTTTCGACAAACAATTCCACCATGTCCTGTTTCGACCTCAATTACGTCTTTGGCGAGTCGTCCAGCAACAACACGAGCACGTTTATTCTGAAAAGCAGTATGATAGAGTATTTATTAACTTGTTTTGTTTATGAAATACTTACCACGCGGTTGTTTTAGAAGGGGTCTATTGTCCCTGGTTCTTACGATAGGAGAGTAAAGATGATCACTCGAAGGAGGTCGTGTCAGGCTTTCGTTCTTATCACAAGGAACCGTTGTTGCCAGACATGAACGAGGTAAACATTTATTTACTTATTTTGTATCAGGCGTTAAATTTAACATTATCTTTTACACGTTGGTTTTTTTAGTTTATTGTGTCTAGCAGATCGTTATTGCCAGACCTAAAACAAGGTAAGCATTTATTTACTTATTTAAATTAGGCGTTAGACTAATCATCATCTTTTAACTTTTAACTGATGGTTTTTTACTAGGTTGTTGTGTCTAATGGTGATTACGGTTACGGGTGTCCGGGTTATGCCTCGTACGAACAAGAAAACTAATGGCAACAACTTTTTCGTTAGTGATGGTTACCCCATACAACAAGACGTTGGTGAGCCTTCTTACGCCAAAGAGTCAATGGGTGACAAGCAACCTGCTTACCCGGAAGTTTCGTATAAAACTGATCAGGTATGAATGATATATATTTTGTTAAAAATATTACTACAAATGTTATATATTTTTTAAAATTGATTATAAATGTTATATATTTTTTGTTAAAAATTATTGTAAATATCATATATATTTTCCATTAATGATGTTTAGGATCTTATGTCCCGCGATGAGTTAGAAGTTTCGATAAAACAAAAGGGTTTAGATAACGGATACTTTATTGTTACTAAACGGTCAAAGAAACATTGGATATGGCTCCAATGTTGCTATAGCGGTGAGCATGAGAGTAAGGCCACGGTTAGGAAAACCAGCAACAAAAAATATGGATGCCCTTTTATGGTGATAGGGCGTCTCGACGAAAGTCATCGCGTTTGTCGTATATATTATCTACATAAGAATTATACAACGAAAGAAAACCACGGCGCTGCTGAAGATCTGGAGGGGTATGCGTATACTAGGAGGCTCACTCGTAATGAGTTTAGATCGGTTCAAGAGTTGGCAAATCAAGACATGGAGTCCCGTAAAATCTGGAATGCCATAACTGAACAGAACCCTGAAAACAAGTCTGTTCTAAATGACATACAACGCTCGCCTAGAGATTAGTCATTGCAATTACTTGATTTATTGGACATTGTAGAAGTAAGAGTATTTTCAATACAACGGTCATCGAGGTAAGGAAATCACTCCTAACTTGTTGGTGAAATATATATATATATATATATATATATATATTTGTAAGAAGGAGAGGAGCGGAGTTTATCGTCAAGGTAAGGGAATCTCTCCTATCTTGATGATAGTACATCCATTTTTAGGAAAAGAGTAGTGTCTTCCTTGTGGGTGATGTTTTGAGATCGTACACTTAAATAGTGTGGTAAAATATATGATATGTATATATAATCATAGTGAAAATAATTTGAATCTAAAATAGGGATGAGATCGGTACGATACCGGTACCGTACCGCTACCGATACCGTAAATACCGTTACCGAAATTTAGGAAATGTGGATACCGATTACCGTACCGTATTTATAGATTCGGTATCGGTACGGTACCGGTATCGGTACCGGTATTTCGGTATTTTACCATATTGGTACCGCTTTGGTGTCATCCATTGTTTTACCTAAAAAAAATTTATGTGCAACCCATCCATCCATTATTAATTGTACTAGAGTAATATATAGAGGAATGCAAATAAAGGGTAAACATATTAGTAGTAAAAAAAATCAAAAGGGAAACATCTATGCATTCGACTTTTAACTTCCAAATTCCAACATGTCTAAAAAATCATCATAATTGATTAAAAATAAACAAACAAAAAAAATTGATATTGTTTTTTTTGAAAAACAATGTTCAGGAAAATATAACTTTATAGTGAGATCTAAGATAATAGCAAAATACATAAAGTCATTATTAAATTTGGTATTAATACCGGTATTTACCGAAAAATACCGGTACCGATACCGTTTTTTACCGATACCGAATTTTGAAAAATCTATTACCGATACCGGTACCGTTTATGATCGGTACGGTACCGGTATGGTACCGGTACGGTACCGGTGTTTCGGTAAAAAATCTCATCCCTAATCTAAAAAGAGAAGGAAAGTTGAATCATTTCATGTTTAAAACTGTTACTAGTATAGCGATGGTTTGATTAAAACTTGGATTGTTCCAAAACGGAACTTTGACTAAACCAAAGTGATTGAAAGTTCTTTTAAGTTTGGGAAACATGCTTTGGCCTAATAAGTAGAATACTCTCGCCGAAATTTCGGTTAACGGTATTCACCCTTCCGTTACTACATGTCCCTAGTCAATCGAAAGTTCGAGACTTTGGCGGGATTGAAAATCGAGGAGTGGGACTAGTTACCAAGGTGCGGGTATCACCCCTAACTTGATAATGTCGTTCCCTAAAGGTGGTTGGTACTTACCAAAAAAGATAAGGAACTAAATCCGACTCGTTGGTAAGGGTCCACTAGAATGAGCATAGTGAAATTTCCATCAAGGTAAGGATGTCACTCCTAACTTGATGTATAATTTTGTGTAAATCGAGAACGCGGATTGAGAGTCCTTCACCAAAGTGAGGGTTCAACACTTATTTTGGTGAAATCATCTCATTTGTATAATACGAGTGTTCTTGTGCCTTCACATGGTTGTGTAAAGTTGCCTTAGGAAAGGCATATGTTTTGAAACATTGAAGTAAATATGTGTACGTAGGAATAATTTCAGAAACTTTAGTATCTAAAACAAGTGTGGTCAAATAAGGCACTTAACTATAGTCTAGGTCAAAATCATGGAGTTTTCCTAATTCCCTATAGTTATGGCTCTGATACCAATCTGTCACACCCCAACCGATGGCAGAAACATCAGGGCATGATGAAATAGATTGCTCAAGACATCATAACGCTAATTTGCGACAAGTATTTAATAATCAAAATTTCATTGCATTTCTAAAATCAAGTACAATGTTTCGAAGCAAAATACAACAATTTAATCAAAAGGACAAATACAACAACAAGTACAAAAATTAAGATGAGTATCTAGTTCATCCTACTAAGTTTCCTTTGTTATCATCATCATCAATTTCCTACAATACGTATTAAAGTACATGTCAACACATAAAGTATTGGCGAGTATACAAGTTTGAGAACTAGCATATATGTATAAAAGTTTAAACGAATCCACATGGGATAATGGTTATCTATGTCACGCCCTCAATTTTAACATGCGGCTACTACCGCGAAGCGTGTGACTGACTAGGATCCAGCCACCAATCATATTGAACAATCATGGTAATTAAAGCAGTTTTTATCAAGATACGATTAGTGACTACTAAAGTCCACATCCAAAGTCTTGAGTTTAAAAACTACGTTTAGAGGAAATAGCGGAAGCATAAGTTAAACAATTCAGTCAAAAGTCCAGGTTGAAAATTATTAAAAACCCAACATGGGTAGATGCGACCACTACACTTACTGAGTACCTACAAAGCATGCAGTAGGGTATCAACATAAAGTTGGCGAGTTCACGAGTTGTTCAGTTTTAGTTTTAAAAAAAACTTATGTTCGTTAAATTACTCATTTATACCATGCCATGGGGAGCTACCCCATATATACAAGCTACTAAACTCCATGGTCATACCAAAACTATCACACTTAAGTTGTTGTTGGCACTTTTGTCAATGTCTATCATCATTGACGGTTGCCGAGGACTATTAGTTCACGCTCGTCCACTGAAGGCACGGTGTGAGGTTAGTGAGACCTAAATAACGCTATTTAACTAATATCCCGTTCGCCTAGCCCCGACGACTAATCGGTATAATAATGTAGGGACTTGTGATAGAGTTCTGTTTAGTAGGCTAGTTCATGCAATATAAATGGTATTTAGCCTGAGCGTCCCACATAAGGGGAAAGTATTACCCGTATCCCCGTTTAGTAGGCTAGTTCATGCAATATAAATGGTATTTAGCCCGAGCGTCCCACATAAGGGGAAAGTATCACCCGTATCCCACACAAGGGGAAAGTGTTACCTGTATCCCACACAAGGAGATAATGTAGTCTGTATCCCACACAAGGGGAAACCGTTGTTCGTTTCGTTCCCAACCACCAGGAATACATGCTTTAGTAAAGTGTGTGAACTCACCTTGGTTTGCTCGGCAGGTAATTTACTTGTTTTAAAGTTGGTCAACCATGTCCTATTATGGTTTCCAATTACTGGTCAGGTTCGTATTTAAGTAACATAACGTATGCACGTATTACGTGTAGCACATAAGTATTCATGCATTATATCACAAAATAGATATGCCAGACATGTATAATTTATACCATTACCTACTGTAAACAATAGTATAACACAACCCAATTCGTTTATTCTAGGTGTGCGACTCCTAAGGTATACAGTCCAGTTCATTAGAGTCCAAGGTTTCTAGTGTGCGGCCATCAAATGTCAGTCCCTTTAGTCAAGTGTGCGGCCCAATGACCTATAGGCCCAAAAGCGGAGTGTATAGTACTCAAGTGCGCGACCTTTATAGTAAGTGAGTGTGCGGTCCAAAACAACACCAGACCTAAAATAAAAGGTGTGCAGCCCAGTAATTTAACAGTCCAATAAAAGTGTGCGGCCCACTGCCTAGTGAGTGGTATCTAGGCAGTGTGCGGTCATGTTGTCACCTGTTGTACAACATGCCTTATGTGTTTGTTCAGGACCGTGCGGTCTACTCAGTGTGCGACTTAGCATCATCAGGTTGTACGAGGTGCATCAGCACTTGTACTACTCAGAGTGTGTGGTCCCTCTAAGTGTGTAGTCTGCTGAAGGGTATTGTCCCCTGCGCAGTCGGAGTTTTACATCACCCGAGTGTGTGATATCAATTTAAAAACATGTTTTGACACTGATTTCTAGATCAAATCGAATAAGACAAGGAAATAGATATTCTCGTACAAAATAACTGACCATTTTAAACCAACAGTTAATTATTCAAGTTAATCAGGTTGGGTTTAAAACACTAAATCAAACACTACGCCTTATGAACCCTAATCATCATGCATCAATCATTCCATCACTGATTAAGTATCACATATCCACATATTGCTTACATCATAAGAATCAGTTAGAATGGACCTAGGGTTCTGTTTTGCTAGCATTCATCAAGACACTATCTTTTAACAACAATCAGATCCATTTCATAGCAATAATCATCAACATAGTTCTTAAGTTTCTATTTCATCAACATTTCAAGATTACACAGGAATCCTAGTTTATCTATATCACACATAGCTTTGAAACATCATTATTTGAATCATAGAGACATCATCATATGAACATTAATCCAGCCAAGTTCTTTTTCCATTCAACACTAAAACAAAACATCTCTCATGTATAACCATTTAACATACACATCATAAAGGTAGTAACTAACCAGTTTAGATGAGAGTGAAAAGGTGTAGAAAGATCAAGAGATTGAAGCTTTGAAAATGATGATCGTTGATTATCTTCGAAATGTGAAGGCTGTCGTCAATGAGCAATGATGCTACCGTTTGGTCTTCAAGAAGAGAGGAAGGATGATGGTGTGTTTTAGAGTTTTTAGAGAGAGAAAGTTAGAGAGAGAGGGAGAATGTTTTTGGGATTGATGAGCAAATGATTGCTGCCAAAACATTCAGAATGTTGGCTGTCATTGTCCTTATATACACAAGGAGATGCCGCACAAACTAGTGTGTGCTGCCTTCTAGGGTTTCCTTATGAACGGGTATCGGGCCTGGCCCAATTCACTGTGCGACCCATCAGGTGATCAAGTGGGAGGGAGTGTGTGCGGTATTGTTATGTGTGCGAGATTAAGGGGTGTGCGGCCAGGAGGTGTTGTGCGACCAAGTTTAAAATGATAATAATAATAACAATAACACTTAAATCACAATATTCACAAATCATTCTTATACATATTAAGCTAAACATATTTATTTAATAGTAATTTAACTCGTTAATAAAAGGCGCGGGAAACCCAAAGTGTCACAATCTAGAAATAACGTATGATACTAGCATGCAACTATAAATGTCAACCCAAAGATTCCCGCTAGCGTAATCTTATCATAGCAATGATAAGACCGTTTTGTTTAACTTAACATGACCTCAAGAATACAGGCGGTGCGTTACTCCTATAGCGTTATACATGTTAAGGGAGGCTTGTACGAAGTTAATGAGATGTATAAAGCATAAGAATAGTCTAGCATATACGAATTCAAGCATAACATATTAAGCATGTATATTGGATTGTTTGTTTGTGTTTTAAGCATAAATTATGTGATTGTGTGAGTTTGATAATGTATACGTATTGCACCCAAAAGTGTTAAAAATAAAAAAGGGTCATGTACACTCATGGTTTTGCAAAGCTTTTGATTAAACCGAGAGTTGATGGGTTGTTAAGATTGGAACACCGAAGTTACCCTACAAGGGGAAAACGGAGGTGTGTGAGTAGTTGGATTTGGCGAAGGATTTGGATTCGGGATTTACGTATAATAAAGTATATGTATGCAAAAAAAATATCTTGTCTTAAACACTCGTTTTGACACTAAGTTTTATGTGATTTCATGGGTCCTAACTTGCCCATTAGAATCATAAATGAGGAATTTAGAACGAAGACAGAATAGCCTAAGTTCATAACACTTAACCATAAATCGGTTAGTATTAGGAATTCAGCTAGATATATATTTTATACTATATAATAATAGTCCATCATATAATATCATAGAATTCATGTAAGTCAAGCATGGAGGTATAAAATACCTCATTGTATGATTCACCAAAGAACAAAGTTTACCAACATAATTGGTAAACCCGGTTGGTCATGAATTATAAGAACATAAACTAATCTACTAACATATGAAGTAGCCAAATAAAAACAACCCGTGCGTGTCATACCCAACATGGCAAATGTTGGAGGCGAGGCGAGGTTATCTTACTTGGATTCTTGTAAGCTACTTAGGTATTCTCACCACTAAAACAAGTGAGGTATGTGGAATCATGGTTAGAAAGCCAAGGCTTCCATTGTTCACACCTTCACCAAAACACAAGTCTTTCAACTTTGAAGGTTGAAAGCTTGGATGGTTCCAACACTTTGAAGTCACTTGGGACTTTTTAGGGCAAATTTTATAAAGGTTTTGAGCCTTTTTTCTTGTGGAAATCAACCACTACACAAACCCACAACTATGAGCTTAATTGGGAGCATGGTGGGTACAAGATTCCACTATGTTTCAAGTAAAATATACATGAAATAAAAAGATACCTGAAAGCAGAATTTTTATACTACTTTGGACCTCAAATGTGATGAGGTTCCACCTTAGTTTGCCATGGCAAACTTGTGGAAACCTTCCTAGAGGTTGTCCAAGTAGTTTGAAAGATGAAAAGTGAGTGAAAACTCACTTAGAACACTTAGAGTTTCCTTCCTTGCTTGTAACACTTAATAGATTTTTGGGAGTTTGAGAGAAGATTTAGTGTGTGGAAAATTTTTAGGAGGTGGTGGAGGCTTGTATTTATAAGTGGGGATTAGGGTTTGGGAGTTAATGAAGGTGGTTGGGAGTTAATCAAGGTGGATTTTCATTTTTTGTCCTTATATTTGTATTGTTGGTTATTTATGCTATAAAGTTGTATGCAAGCATGTTATAAGTATGAAATACATATGAATGTGATTCTGAGAAAATATAATCTCGATGTATGTCTCGGTATTAAATTAAAATATGTATTTCACGATTGATTACGTATTATGCATGTATGATTAAACAAGATTGATATAAAAATACTTTTCTATTATGATCAAAGTCTTGAGATTACAAGGATTGAAATGAAATAAGAATACAAGTTTCTAAATATAGAAATGCGAATAAAACTTTCTAAATATGGAAATTACATACAATGCGGAGCGTTACAATCTCCCATACATTAGGAAATTTCGTCTCGAATTTTATTCAAGAGAAAGAATTGAGGTAAGATGGTATTTTTGGTGTTTCGATACAAGTGATAATCGATTAAAACCGTTTGGCTAATTTTGAAAATTTGATGTTTAGTGTCTATATGACGTTTTTGTACCAGCGTTTTAAAAAAGTGTAGTCCAAAAGTTTTAACTAGTTTGGTAGTTTATGGTTAACTGTGCGTACATAGATAAATTTTGAGGGATAAAAGATGGGTTTGTAAAAGTAACTCGTTTGACTAAAGTGATTTGAGACCTCAACCGTGGGTAAGTGTAAAAATAAGTAAAACGTGTATGTGTGTATATAGGCAATGTCAAGTTGACCTAATTTGGACAACTTGGTGAAAGGAGTGTTTTAGAAAATGTGACCTAAGGAGTGAAAAAAAATTCGTATAAATAAATATGTAAGTTGATGTAAAGTGGCGGCCCGCACCATAGTTTGTAAGAAAAGTCTTATTGGTTCCAAAGTGTATTAGTAAAATCACGAGTCGTAGGAAAATGTTTATTGGTGAGAAAATAGGATGGTAAATATTCATGGTGCTCAAAAGGTTTTGGTGGTAAATGGGCCAACTAGTTGATTTTTAAGTGTAAAGGATGAGGGATAATTTCGAAATATCTTTGGCTAAATCGAACTGGTGAGGATGTTTACTAAAATGGATCGAACGTTTTGGCTGAATTACTATAAATGAGCTTTAGACGGAACGTTGAGTGAATAGTTGGGGATGATTTTCGCATGGGAGTGAATGAACGATTTAATAGTTATACGCGAGAGGTAAAAATAGCAAAAGTACTAGATGAAATGTGAACAGAAAGCGTTGAGGGATGTTAGTGATAGTTTTAGCCGTTACGGCCAACCATTTTGGGTAGGGGGTTTTGTTATAGGCAAACCGAGTATCAAGTGTTTTAAAGCGAGCTTGGGTACAACCACGGAAAGGATTGTGAGGCACCATAGGTTTGTTGTTAAATGATCGTATTTACTAAGGTCCGAATAACACCGAGTTTCTCATGGCACGTTTTAAGAAAGTTTGTTCACATGGTAGGAGCACTTATATATAGGAAGTACCAGCGGTGTATCCACCATGTCCTAACCATGTTACGTCCGTTTCGCTATTCGGTGTCATGTTACGTTCCGTGCTACGACACATAGTAGAACCTACTATGGTTTTCATGCGCCTACCATTATAGTCCCGTGTGCACCCACGATTATCCTGGTCATTGCATGATCCACATAGCTTGTGCTAGTAGTGCATGGGTCAGGGGTACATGTTAGTATTACAAGTAAGGATGTGTGTGTGATAGGGTATGAAAAATTAGGCGTGTATATATGATTGTATTTAGGTATATGCGTGTCTAACGTAGGCAAAACCACTCGGGTTGTGCCCATGTATAGATTTCTAGTATGACTACCATGTAGTGAGAATGTATGAATTTGAGTATGATTGATGACAAACAAGTATAAGATTAGCATGTAGTATCGAGCGTATAAGTTATAGTATAAATGCGGTTAAGCATATATAAGTCTAGCATATAGTTTTGAGGGTATAAATCAAAGTGCGAATAATGATATGTGTAAGATTGTCATGAAAAGTTGACTTTATAGATTGGAACGTGTATAATGGCATGCATACCTATATAGTTTTTTTGAACAAAATCATTGAGATTGTCGAACCAAATACATCGGGTCTGTTGGGAACGAAGAATCAGACTCGTGAATGTCGAGAGAATGTTGGAAGTAAGTAGTAATTGACGATGAAAGATGTAGTTCGTAAAGGAAATGCAACATTCGTTTAAAAATTTGCATTCGCATACTCGTAGGTTGTCCTATCTACGAATTTTTCATGCCCACGTGTATAGATTTAGAATTTTGTATTAGCGGTTTTGAGAAGGGTTTTAAGCAGTGAGCTTGCTTCATTGAAAGTATCAAGATGAGAAAAGTTGTGCTTGAAAATTTTCGTGGAAACTTGGTTTTGAAAAGTATTTTTAGTAAAATGGACTTATAGATAGTCAAGCTTCGTTGGTATTGGTGTGTATGTTTAGGGTTACTATGTCTAGAGTATGCATGTGGAGTTAGGTTGACTGGTGAGATGGTTGTGGTAGGTTGATTGAATGGTAGCTTGATGGTAAGGCGTCGGGTTTCGACTAAATGTGTATAGGTATGATGCTTGGTGCACACGACACGGCGTACGAGTAAGTTACCAGTCACGGGTATGGGGAGGTTCTCTAGGTGCGATTCCTATTGGGTTTGTTGGGTTTTGAGTATAGGCAATGTTTGTAAGAGTTCATCCTCGTTTGATGGAGTTACTAGTAGGAGAGGTAGTTCTAAGTTAGAAAAAAAAAGGGTTTATGGATCGGCTATTTGTGTTCATTGGTTAGGTCGACTATTGAATGATCATGTTTTACCAACTAAGCGAGGTTAATGACGCGAAATCTATAAGAATTATACGTATGTGAGAGGAAGTTTCTTGGTTCCTTATTGGGAACAAAGTGTATTTACTATAATAGCATAATGTGAGAGTGTTGTAGTGGTTGGATCGAGTTTGAAATTCGTGGGCAAGAAATTCATTAGACCGACTAGGTTGATAGGTAGTATTTTATGAGACCTTAGTAAATCAGGTAAAAATATATTTAAGGCATGAATGAGATTTTTTCACGCATGTGATTTACGTAAATAGATTATAGGGGAAAATTGTTTGATAAAACAATGAGGTTTGAGATTCATGCATAAGTAGAAAATTTGACACAATGTAAACAGGTTCAAGTATAAGATTTAATCGATTGGTTATTGTGGAGTTGGTCAAGTTGCGATTTAAATTTCCCCATTGAGATGTGGACATCACTCCTAACTCAAGTGTAAGGTTTCTATAAGGAAAAGAGTTGGTAACGATCACTGAGGTAAGGAAAGCACTCCTAACTCGTCGGTGAAAATATATTATTTTTTTGTAAGAGGGAGAGGAGCGGAGTTTATTGTCAAGGTAAGGGAATCACTCCAATCTTGATCATAGTACCTCCATTTTTGGGAAAAGAGTAGTGACTTCCTTGTGGGTGACGTTTTGAGATCGTACACTTAAATAGTGTGGTAAAATATAAAAAAAAGATAGGTATGATATGTATATATAATCATAGTGAAAATAATTTGAATCTAAAAAGAGAAGGAAAGTTGAATCATTTCATGCTTAAAATTGTTACTAGTATAGCGATGGTCTGATTAAAACTCGGATTGTTCCAAAACGGAACTTTGACTAAATCAAAGTGATTGAAAGTTCTTTTGAGTTTGGGAAACATGCTTTGGCCTAATAAGTAGAATACTCTCGCCGAAATTTCGGTTAACGATATTCACCCTTCCGGTTACTGCATGTCCCTAGTCAATCGAAAGTTCGAGACTTTGACGGGATTGAAAATCGAGGAGTGGGACTAGTTACCAAGGTGCGGGTATCACCCCTAACTTGATAATGCCGTTCCCTAAAGTTGGTTGGTACTTACCAAACAATATAAGGAACTAAATCCGACTCGTTGGTAAGGGTCCACTTGAATGAGCATAGTGAAATTTCCATCAAGGTAAGGATGTCACTCCTAACTTGATGTATAATTTCATGTAAATCGAGAGCGCGGATTTGGAGGCCTTCATCAAAGTGAGGGTTTAACACCTATTTTGGTGAAATCGTCTCATTTGTATAATACGAGTGTTCTTGTGCCTTCACATGGTTGTGTAAAGTTGGCTTAGGAAAGGCATATGTTTTGAAACAATGAAGTAAATATGTGTAGGTAGGAATAATTTAAGAAACTTTAGCATCTAAAACAAGTATGGTCAAATAAGGCACTTAACTATAGTGTAGGTCAAAATCATGGAGTTTTCCAAATTCACTATAGTTATGGCTCTGATACCAATCTGTCACACCCCAACCGATGGCGGAAACATCAGGGTAGGACGAAATAGATTGCTCAAGACATCATAACGCTAATTTGCGACAAGTATTTAATAATCAAAATTTCATTTCATTACTAAAATCAAGTACAATGTTTCGAAGCAAAATACAACAATATAATCAAAAGGACAAATACAACAACAAGTACAAAAATTAAGATGAGTATCTACTTCATCCTACTAAGTTTCCTTCGTTATCATCATCATCAATTTCCTGTAGTACGTATTAACGAACATGTCAACACATAAAGTATTGACGAGTATACAAGTTTGAGTACTAGCATATGTATAAAGGTTTAAATGAATCCACATGGCATAATCTTATCATAGCAACGATAAGACCATTTTCTTTAACTTAACATGATCTCAATAATACGGGCGGTGCGTTACTCCTATAGCGCTATACATGTTAAGGGAGGCTTGTACGAAGTTAATGACAAGTATAAAGCATAAAAATAGTCTAGCGTATACGAATTCAAGCATAACGTATTAAGCATGTATATTGGATTGTTTGTTTGTGTTTTAAGCATAAAGTATGTGATTGTGTGAGTTTGATAATGTATACTTATTGCACCCAAAAGTGTTAAAAATAAAAAGGGTCATGTACATTCACGGTTTTTCAAAGCTTCCGATTAAACCAAGAGTTGATGAGTTGTTGAGATAGCAACACCGAAGCTACCCTACATGGGGAAAACAGAGGTGTGTGAGTAGTTGGATTCGGTGAAGGATTCGTATTCGGGATGTACGTATAATAAAGTATATGTATGCAATAAAATATATCTTGTCTTAAACACTCTTTTTGACACTAAGTTTTATGTGATTTCATGGGTGCTAACTTGCCCATTAGAATCATAAATGAGGAATTTAGAACGAAGATAGAATAGCCTAAGTTCATAACACTTAACCATAATCGGTTAGTATCACGAATTCAGCTAGATATATATTTTATTTTATATAGTAATAGTCCATCATATAATATCATAGAATTCATGTAAGTCAAGCATGGAGGTATGAAATACCTCATTGTATGATTCAGCAAAGCACAAAGTTTACCAACATAGTTGGTGAAGAAACACTGGTTAAATGACCGGAATCAGATAAACCAGGGGGTTAGATACTGCATAAAAGGGTTGGTTTCTTCTCGTTCGGTTCAAGGGGACAGATCTTCTCCTCTTCTCGATAGCTGCAAAACAGACACCGTTAGACTCGCCACGGGGAGAATGGGGGTTCTCTCCGTGACCACCCTCCGGCGTGAGAATAAGTATCGGTATTTAAAGAAGAAGAAGTATAAGTGAAGTGAATGTGACTTGGAAATTATACCTGAATTACTCTTCTATTTATAGCCGAATTTTTGGGCGGGAAAACCTGTTATTGAAATGTTAACGGAAAATGCTAACTCCATAAGTGGTTATTTTTCCCTCCGTCAATCTTTCAATCGAGTGTGAGAGCACACGGATCACGATCTAGATCAACGGCTGGGGCATTGCCACATGGAAAGTGGGCAATTGGAGTTTTCTCTTCAATTCCATGCCATCATCGTGACTTCAGGGGAGCCCGGGATGATGACACGTGGCCAGACGGTTATAACCGTCTGGTGGTGCATGATTTTTTGTCTTCTAGAAGATTACAGCCGTAATCCAGTGTGACTCCTTACCGTGTGGTATCAATGTAGTAAATAATATCCAAGTCTGGGTATTATTTAAGCGATAGTGCTTAACAAGGATTTTTATCCCTATCTATTATGGAGAGAGGCGTAAGGATACATTAGTTCCCTTTTGGCGCGCAGGTGTTGCTTTCTTCATTTCTTTTAAGTTCTCTTTGTAGGACCAGTGCGCGGCCACGCAAGGTCTAAAGAGGGTTAAAAGATGAGGTTGTGGTATGATCCCAAGTACTCAAAGCAAGGTTTTTGGGACCTTACCCCTTCAAGTCCCCCCAGTCTAGTGTTGCTCTTATGCAAATAAGTGGAGCACTGGACTATAAGAGAGAGGTGCTGTAGAGTTTTTGGCGCGAAAGTAGAGAATCTTCTGAGAGAAGATACTCTTGCTTACTATTTTTATTTTCGAAAATCTTTAACTTTGGGTATGTGGAAAGGTACAGCAATGACTGTCTGACGTGTGGCAGGCTGTCACTGTCAGGTGTACATTACTGACCGTGCCTTGCACGCGCGCGTGAGCTCGCGTTTGGTTCTATCTTACTCGCCTCTGACGCTTGGATAACTGTGCCATCCCGGAAAATGTGCTTTTGCAGTTATCCATGCTATTTATGGCGGTGAGTATATAAGTGTTTTTAGGTACCTATTCTCGGTAATCATTACTTCCTCGAAAACCCCTTTCTTCTTCGTCTTCTTTGTCAGTTATTTAGAAAGATTTTGCAACTTCCCACTCTTATGTCAACCGGAGATCAACACGAAGACTCTACTGAAGAAATGGCTACCGAACTTCCACCGTTGAAGTGGTCCAGAGTGACATTTTATGGTTTGATTCGGAATCTTATGTTTCCAGAAAATTGGGGTGCTCGATATCCTGACGAGGGTCAGACAGCGGCTGACGCTCCGGCTGGGTAAATAACTCTGTTTTGGGATTTCTTTCCTGCAGGCAATTTCCGATTGCCTGTCACGAGATTCTTTCTTGATATTCTCAACTATTACCAGTTCCATATCTCCCAGATGCACCCAATCGGTATTGTTAGGGTTCGTCATTTTGAATTCGTGTGCCGTACGATGCACATTGAACTGACGGTTCCTCGATTTCGAGTCTTTCATCAAATGCACTGTTCTCAAGGGTTCTATTCCTTTGTACAAAGGGCTTCCGCGAAGAAGGTTTTGCTTCATCCCCCAAAATCATTTCATGATTGGAAACAAAAATTCTTCTTTGTCAAGGTAGGGGTTATTCCGATGAAGATGTCGTTCAGGGGAAAAGAGGATGTCCCTACTGAGACTATTCAAACTCCTGTTGATGAAAATTGGTGCTAGGATCTGAAGGACGTTCCGTCTATTGCTTTGCCAGAGAAGGCCCTTGTTGGTGCTGGCATGAGTCTGAATTGGAGGATGAACCGGGAAGATAAGCCGGTGTATATGGAAGGCGACAAAAGTAAGATTTGGGATTTGCCCCTCTTCTTTCTTTTCTTTTTTTTTGAATTTGGTTTTTCTTCTCTTTCCTTTCAGTCGTCTCGTTGTATGTTGTCGCTTTTGAGAGAGAAGGTGGAAAGATGGCTACGGTTGCCAAAAAACCTGACGAGGAGCTTTGGTATCATCGCATTGTTAGGAACTTTGCTCTTCCTTGAGACGATGATTTGAATGCGCAACCTATTGCTGGTGCTGGTACGTTTTTTGTTGTGATGTTATTTGCTTGCAGTTTCTTATGCTTTTGAATTCAGTTATGCTTTGCGCTTTATAGTAGGTGAGCTGTCTAACTTGGGCATAGGCCCTGAGAAGAAAAAGCGTGCGCCCACAACTACTGCTGCGCCGAAAAAGAGTGATGCCAAGAAAGCTCAACCTTCTAAGGCAAAAAATATGGGAGGAGAGAAGAAAGGTATGCACCGTTCCTCTGACTCTTGGTGTGATTATGTGGTGGTATCTGATTCATTGGAGTATCTTGCGCCTGCAGTTATAAGAAGACCGAAGCCAGAACCAAAAGATACTGCTGATATCCCTCCATCGAACCTTGATGATCCCATTGATTTGGAGTCGAGTCCTGAGCACTTGCTGAGGAAAAGAGCGGGGAAGAGGAAACAGGGTGATGGTGAAGCGGACAGACAACCGGAGAAGAAAATCCGGAGAAAAAAAATCACCAGAAGAGGCAACCTTGATGCCTTTATTTCAGAACCTGTTTCTGGTAGGTGCTATCTTTTTGCTCTCTTCCTTTCGCCTTGAATAATTTGTGATTCATATGTTTGTTCTTTCAGAAAAACCGAACTCTCCTGTTCCTAGAGAACCATCATATGTTGTTAATGAAGAACTTCCGCCATCTCCTTCACGCGCCTCTGTTGTTGATCAGTTGAATACCAAGACTCTGGAGAATAAGGCGGAGAAGACTGCTGGGGTTGAGACTCTTGAGACTGATAAGCCTGTTGATGTTGCTGTGGATGCAGGAAAAGTTACCAGCCCGGAGGTTATCGAAGCTGGTGTTGGTAACCCACCAACTCCTGAATTTGCTGCCCAGGATTCAGAGAAAGGAAAGACTGCTGAAGAGATCCCTGTAACAACTTCTCCTTCTATGGCTGCTGGTTCTATGCCTGAAAATATTGAGAAGGTCTCTGTCGAGGACCAAGGCTCATTTTCTGAGGCTGACAGAAACTCTCCAATCTGCCCAGATGAGATGGTGGGGGACTACTATTACCGAACTTATTCAGAGAAAAATGTTTCTGAAATTCATGTCCTCATTTGGAATCTGAAGAAAGGTGACACCTTCTCAGATTGGCGCGTTTACCGGGACTGGTTAAAGGGGACTTTTCCGCCTGGGGAGATTAAGTTTCAAGAGGGACGCCTTCATGACCAAACTTACCATGCGTATCTTGAAGAGGTTGGTTCTTATACATCTACTACGCACCGCATAGTGTGTGAGTGGCATAGCATGCATAAGGAGTGGGCCGCCTTTAAGGCATCCAAGAAGAAAGCTGCTGAAGACGAAACCCGTGTTGCCCAGCTGAGGGCGAAACTAGAAGCTGATCAGGCCAAATTTGAGACTGATCGAAAAACTGAAGAGTTGTCCGTTGCGGGTTGGAAGAGAAAGGCGGAAGCCGAAGCTGCCCTTCTTTCCGAGGAGCGCAAGAACTGGAAGAAGATTTGTGAAAAAGATAATGCTGAGAAGATGGGTCTCCGCAATGTTATCAATAATCTCAAGGCTGACCTTGAGAAAATGAAAAAACAAGATGCGGAAATTGAAAAGCTGAAGCAGGAAAAGGCCGATGCCGAAGCCGCGCGAGATGAAGCGCGTTCTCACAGGGAAAGGAGTGAACAACGATAGGTACATACCTGCGCTACCCTTGCCCTTAGAGATAAGGAAGTAGAAGAACTTATGTCTTTGCTATCTGAGCAGGAACAACTCAAAAAAGATCTGGAGCTTGCGCATACTGAAAAGGCTGAAACTTCCCGCTGTCTAGCTGAGACTGAAGAAAAGCTAGAAAACTCTGAAACGGCGCGGGCAACGGCGGAGAGTGAACTTGAGCCTTTGAAAAGCGATATGATATGGTTGAAAGAACGCGGAATGGCCAGTGTAAGTTGCTTCTTGTTTGTAGTTCTTGCAGAGGTGTTTTGCGCTTTTTTCCTTATGTTTCTTTTTTTGTAGGTTGCTGAGTCAGTGTTGAATTCTGAAGAGCTAGATAAAACGGTTGCGCGCTTGGTGGTTGCCACGCGAAATGATGGATATGCTCAAGGATATGCGGAATGCTCGCACCATGTAGTTAGTGATCTGAAGGTGGATTGGGATACTAGTATATCTGCTACTTATGGTGTTAATACTGATGCCGCCCTTGCAGCTATGAAAACAGAATTCAACAACTTGCAGCTCCCCGTCATGGATCTTATAAACGTTGCTTGCTGTCTGAAGATCATGTAGCGCAACTGAAGGAAATCTTCCCAGATGGGGAAGACAAAGATGAAGACTTAGCGTAGGTTTTCTCTTGTGGTTATATGAACAACTGTCTTGTAGTTCTTTGGGATGTGTATCCCTTTTTGTTAATGCGCTGTTGCGCAAGTAACGTTTATTAAAACACTGCCACGTAGTTTAATAATTTTTAAGGCGTGTTGGTGCACCAGAAGCAATATGATATGTGTTTTGATCTACAATATTTTGCATGGGTACAATTACTTTGGTTAGGTAAGGCGAATAAATGTGGTATAAAGCTCATGTGTGAACGTAAGGTCTTGCGCGATGTTTGTAATCGCTGACCGCTCATGAGACTTGTATTATATCTACCATAATGTTTTTGCGCTTACCAAAAGGTATTGCATGCACTTTGTAAGAAAAAAATGAGAATAATAGAAACTTTGTTTGTTATTCATGGATAAGGCGCAGAGGCCGTACAAAGTCTATTAAAAAAATTACATGGGACTTAACTTACACTATAGTCCTTGCTGGGAATTGGTAAACTGTAGAGCTTGTCCAATTTGCAAGGAGACTATAGAACTGCTACTCAATTCTTCGCTTTTTTACTCGGGTCTTCCTCGCCACGAGTGATTTGTTTTATCTCTTTGCACACATTTTGTAAGAGGTGAGTGAGCTCACCACTTTTAAGCGCTTTCTCGATTTCAGTGCGCAAGGAGATACAGTTATTGGTAGTATGCCCGTTGTCTTTGTGATAATTAGGGCTGTAAATAAACCGAACGTTCAGCGAACAGTTCGTGAACTGTTCGGCGGGAAGTTCGTTTATGTTCGTTCGTTTAATAAACGAACGAACATGAACAAGAAATTTCGTTCGATTAGTTAAATGAACGAACATGAACAAAGGTCTCGTTCGTTCGATTGTGTTCGTGAACGTTCGGTAAGGTGTTCGTGAACATTCATTGAATTGCATTCGTTTATATTCGTATGTTTGTGTTTTAATTGAAGATCTTTGTACTTTATTATATTTTATTTATACTTTTTATATTATTAAACTTTTATTTATTTTATTACCCTAACAATTAAACTAGGAAACCCACTTTCACCTTGTTTATGCGTCATTTACCTTTCATTTCTCATTATTTACATTGGCGAATACGATCGACCTCCGTTCCACAATAAGGGATTCAAGTTCGAGTGCTACTCTCTGGGCCATCTATCTTTGTCCTTCGTCGCGTTTGCCAAATTTATTTGTGTTTGTTTGTGTTCATGAACCGTTCGCGAACACGCTCATTTCCTTAATGAACGAACACGAACATAAAATCTCGTTCGGTAAATGTTCATGAACCGTTCGTGAACACATTTATTTCCTTAACGAACGAACACGAACAAGGCCTTGTTCGTGTTCGTTCGGTTCGTTTACAGCCCTAATGATAATCACAGTATTGACTTGGGTCTTGGCCGCGCTTGTTCTTCATAGGCGGAGGTGCCTTGAACTGGTAGTCCTCCGTACTCAATACCTCCGCTAGAGTTTTGGTCAGAGGAGTCCATTGCCTCTCCCTATTCTCTTGTTTAGCTTCTCTTTGTGCAGCGAGCTTGTTGATTGTAGCTCTTGCATCCTCAGATGAATAATTTCCTGAACTTGAATCGCGCCAACCTTTCTTAAACTTTTTCCCGCTGCTCGGGCCTAAGTCTGCTGGGCGACTGTGTTGTGGTGGCGGTCTATTGGTGCTGAGATTTTTCTCCGTCTGGGGATAGACCTTAGCCGCCCCCATTAATTTTTCCCAGCTTTTTGGGAGTCCCTTTGTTCCGGACAAGACTTTTATCATGTCGTCACATCTGACGTCATATTTAAATTGGGCTCGGATCAGGTGCTCATGCACGTCTCCTATTTCGAGCACTTCTTTGTTGTAACAGGTAATGAAGTCTTCTAAACTTTCATCATCGCGGCGCCAGATATTCATTACGTCCACCGTATCACGGATGGACCGCCTTTGCTGGCTGAAGTGTACCAAAAACTTCTCGCGCAAGTCTACCCATGATGTGATTTTCCCTACAGGCAGGTTGTCAAACCAAAGCCTTGCGGCCCCTGTGAGGGTTTGAATAAAGAGGTGACACCACATCGGCAGAGTCCAACCTCCCACCAATCCTGCGCTTGTGAAGACCCGAAGATGGTCATCGGGATCCGTCATACCGTTAAACTTGCCTACGTTGGATGGGAGCTTTGCCTTTTCTTGTTGAGCCAGAGCAATTTCGCTGATGAATTTGGAATTTTCTGTGGCTTCTACCGGGCGATATATCAGATTATAATCGTGTTCAGCTTCGGGATTGTAAATCGCGCGGGGTTTACATTTGTTGTAATTTGGCTGTAACCGACTAAACACACTTGCACTGTCTCCTTCACGGTACGTTCTATCATACTCCCTGGTGTGGGTGTCCCGTGATGGGCCCAACCTAGAGTGAACTGATGGTCTTCTATGAGAGTGGGACTCATTATGGTATTCTCTTCTTCGATTTTCAGATTGGGTGTACTCGTACCTTGCTGGAGATCTAGAGTACACCTCCGTGTCTTCTACATGAACCTGTGATGGTCCGTCATGCTGAGAAACATGAGGTACTGATGGTGCTCGAGCACGGGACACAGGCCTTCGTGATTGGGTAGGAGGAGCAGTTTGTGCACAGAGTTGTGGATACACAGCATTCAACGCTCCCTGAGATCTGACATACCAGGAGATAGGAGTCTCTCCTGGTGGTAGAATTGAGCTTACAGGGATTTCAGGCTATACTCCTAGAGTGACAGGATCGTTCGGATGATTATCGGTGTATTGCACCTCATTGTCATCCGACGCCTCTTCTACGATTCCCTCAACTTGGGTATTGTTAACAAAGTTTGGCCGAGGGCCATTTTGACGATGGGTCGAAGTTTCTTCCATTTTGAAAATGGAAATGACAAAGTGAATCGAAGAGAGAAAAAACGGATGAAACTGAAAAATCGGTGGGCGCCAATGAAGAAACACTGGTTAAATAACCGGAATCAGATAAACCAGGGGGTTAGGTTCTTCATAAAAGGGTTGGTTTCTTCTCGTTCGGTTCAAGGGGACAGATCTTCTCCTCTTCTCGATAGCTGCAAAACAGACACCGTTAGACTCGCCACGGGGAGAATGGGGGTTCTCTCCATGACCACCTTCCGGCGTGAGAATAAGTATCGGTATTTGAAGAAGAAGAAGTATAAGTGAAGTGAATGTGACTTGGAAATTATACCTGAATTACTCTTCTATTTATAGCCGAAGTTTTGGGCGGGAAAACCTGTTATTGAAATGTTAACTAAAAATGCTAACTCCGTAAGCGGTTATTTTTCCCTCTGTCAATCTTTCAATCGAGTGTGAGAGCACACGGATCGCGATCTAGATCAACGGCTGGGGCATCGCCACGTGGAAAGTGGGAAAGTGGAGTTTCTCTTCAATTCCATGCCATCATCGTGACTTCAGAGGAGCCCGGGATGATGACACGTGGCCAGACGGTTATAACCGTCTGGTGGTGCATGATTTGGGTCTTCTAGAAGATTACAGCCGTAATCCAGTGTGACTCCTTACCGTGTGGTATCAGTGCAGTAAATAATATCCAAGTCTGGGTATTATTTAAGCGACAGTGCTTAACAGGGATTTTTATCCCTATCTATTATGGAGAGAGGCGCAAGGATACATTAGTTCCCTTTTGGCGCGCACGTGTTGCTTGCTGCATTTCTTTTAAGTTCTCTTTGTAGGACCAGTGCGCGGCCGCGCAAGGTCTAAAGAGGGTTAAAAGATGAGGTTGTGGTATGATCCCAAGTTCTCAAAGCAAGGTTTTTGGGACCTTACCCCTTCAGTTGGTAAACCCGGTTGGTCATGAATGATAAGAACATAAACTAATCTACTAACATATTAAGTATCCAAATAAGAATAACCCGGGTGTGATATACCCAACATGGCAAATGTTGGAGGCGAGGCGAGGTTATCTTACTTTGTTTCTTGGAAGCTACTTAGGTATTCTCACCACTAAAACAAGCGAGGTAGGTGGAATCATGGTTGGAAAGCCAAGTCTTCAATTGTTCACACCTTCACCAAAACACAAGTCTTTCAACTATGATGGTTGAAAGCTTGGATGGTTCCAACACTTTGAAGTCACTTGGTTTTTGGGGCAGAATTTTATAAAGGTTTTGAGACTTGTTTCTTGTGGAAATCATCCACTACACAAACCCATAACTATAAGCTTGGTTGGGTGCATGGTGGGTACAAGATTCCACTATGTTTCAAGTAAAATATACATGAAATAGAAAGATACATGAAAGCAGAATTTTTTTACTACTTTGGACCTCAAATGTGGTGAGGTTCCACCTTAGTTTGCCAAGGAAAACTTGTGGAAACCCTCCTAGAGGTTGTCCAAGTAGTTTGAAAGATGAAGAAAAGTGAGTGAAAACTCACTTAGAACACTTAGAATTTTCTTCCTTGCTTGGAAGACTTGAGAGAATTTGGGAATTTGAAAGAAGATTTGGTGTGTGGAAAATGTTTAGGAGTTGGTGGGGGCTTGTATTTAGAAGTGAGGATTAGGTTTTCGGAGTTAATGAAGATGGTTGGAAGTTAATCAAGGTGGATTTTCATTTTTAGTCCTTGCATTTGTATTGTTGGTTATTTATGCTATAAAGTTGTATGCAAGCATGTTATAAGAATGAAATACATATGAATGTGATTACGAGAAAATATAATCTCGATGTATGTCTCGGTATTATTAAATTAAAATATGTATGTCACACCTCAACCGATGGCCGAATCATCGGGGCGTGACACTAGGCGAACTAGATTGCTCAAGAGAATCCATAACAACTATTTAGTGACAATATTTAACATGTTCATTATCCCATACTAATAAACAAATATTTCAACAAATAGTCAAAACGGAGTTAACATCTCTCAAACAAAATCCAATCCGACAACCTAGATTCATTTACTGTGGGTTTCTAGACTTCATATCCATTTGCAGCAATCAACTCATCAACCTATAACATACGTTAAAATAAAGTCAATATAATAATGTAAAAGGTGAGTACACAAGTTTGTATAAATATAGTATAAAAAGCGTTTACGCATAACCAACATGTAACACGTAATACAGTGAATCAAGTAACTATCAACGATGATACAAGCTAACCGCATGACTGCGAGTAGAGTATGCGCGACACATGTTCACCAAAGCTAACACGTGAAGTAAAGTATGTGATCCTTAACAACCCCTGAATAAACAGGTGCTGAGTCCAAGCTATAGTACTATCGTTGCTAAGGGCGGTCGGCAAATCATCACTGTGTAACATAGCAACAAGTATTCAACTAATCATGTATATCATGCGAGTGCGGTTAGCATTCATAAAGCGTTTAAGTGTTGTGCATTTTGATAGAGAACATATGTAATATCCAAAAGTGCGTTAAGCGAAAAAGGGTTCGAGTATACACACAGTGCATGTCTAGCAAGTAGACATGTCCTGAAATGGATTGAAAGGTGCGACAGATCAGCCTGCGTACGGGGACAGAATGCGTAAGTCTTCCAAAGTGCTGAAACGGTCAAAATCGAGGTGTCGGTGGGAAAACAGAGGCTTCGTACGAAGCTGGTGCCTTTGTATGAAGGTGTGCCTTCGTACGAAGGTGGAGTCTTCGTACGAGTGTTGCTTCCGTTGTCCAAAATCGAGTGTTCTTTGCGTCTTTCTTCGGAAAATCGAGTGTTCATCCCTCTAACCTTAAGCTACTGATTAAACTGAGTTGGAGAGGTCTTTGTCTGAGTCACGGATGAGAATCGGGCTGTGATGTGTGAAGTCAGTGCCTTCGTACGAAGCCATATGTGCCTTCGTATGAAGCTGGGTTTCGCACAGAACAGTACAGCTCGCATTTGTGGCTGTTCTTGGCGTTTAGAGCCGTGTTTTCGTATGAATCTGACGTATTTTCGAGTCTTATTCAAGACGGTTTCGACACTACCTCGTCCCACTATCCAGTGAACGAAATACATGTCGTTTTAGGTCCGGTTGTCACACCCTGACTTTTGCGGAAACGTGTTACGTGTGACTTGCTTAATATCATTGCATTCAACCATAACAAAAAACTATATGATAGAAACCACGATGTCATCCATATTTAAGTTTCAAAATAATACAAACCAGATTGTTTTAGAACCAAGCACAGACTTCAAGTTCATTAATATAAACCAACCAAAGTTTTAAGTTCCATAACGGACTTTAACACAAGACACTAATAAAACGAGGCTTTGAGCCATGTATCCTATCAAGGATAAAATACACGATTCAAACCCTCCAACACTGGATGGCATCGTTTATTGTAGACACAACTTGTAAACCTTGAATGCCCGCCAGATCCATTCTCAATTTCTTGAAATACATGTAGTTTGAAAACATCAACAAAAGTTGAGCAAGTTCATGTGTTTGTATGTGTGCACGAATAACCTTGTAAACATTTGTATGTATGTATTTATAAACCGGTATGAAAGCGTATATGAACAGATCAATTAATGTGTAGCTAATACATTAATATGTGTGCAACGGTGTAGGAAGGCTCAATCCTCTTATGCGTATTTCGTACCGGGCCATCCGGCGGGAACGACATAGTCACCACATGGTCCAACCCGCTGCCTCATAGGTGGGGCTCGCAACACCCAATAGATCTATCACTCATGCCCCTCGGTCCTTATACAAGGATTAATGGACTTAAGTTAATTGCCTACCCATTCTCATGATCTAACAGTTCATTCCTTAGCTAACCATACCATTTGTAATCATCGTAATATTTGTAACGTGTATTTCACCCCCGAAGTTATAAAACTGAAAACAGTTAAAAGAAAAGGGGGACATGAACTCACAATCTTGCGTCTTGTACACTGGTATATCTCAAAGCTTCTTCTCGGTCGCACGACTACCTACACACGTGTTATGGTTTATTAGATGGATGGGTCGTGCCTTCACTTTTAGTTTTAATTGTTATGATTTAGCATCTTTGAGTTACATTTTGATGTAATAGGTATTATTCCAAAGTATATAATTATTTGTTAAAATAATAATATTTTAACTTAAATTATATTTATTAATTATTGGAATATTTGTTAAAATAATATATTTTAACTCATGTTGTCTTATAATCCTTTCATGAATATTTTCCCCCAAGGATGGGTATACTTATACATGTATTCTTAGACTTGTGTATTTTTGCCAAGTATTGGTGGCGTATTCCGGTGTGTATTTGTATGTACGAGAATACGTATTTTTATTGTATTTATTAAGTATTCTTATACTTAATTTTTGTATTTAAATTTTTGAGAATATTATTTTTAATAAAAATCACCAATGCATATATATTCTTAAAATATATATTTTAAGAAAACTTTTATAGAAAATTATCTATAACTTTTCCCTTGGCAAAATAATTGTATTTTCATATAAACTTCAAAAATAATATATTTTCAAGATTAACTTAGAAAATATTTATGAATCCATTTTCACCCCAAAAATAATATATTCTAAATTTGTTTAAGAACATATATATTTTCTTCAAAATAATATATTTTCTAATAATTCAAGAAAATACATATATCCTTTCTTTATTAAAAAATAATGTATTTTCTACTTGACAAAAATATGATATATTTTTGTAACACGTGTAAAAATTATAATTTTCCGTTTCTTTGGTTTCCAAAATACCGTTTAACTTATTTGTCAAGATATATATATGAACTCAATTTCCGGAATATTTAGGTAGTTCATATTCCTTGTTCGATTTGTCCAATTTTTTGGTATAAATTATATATTTGTTTTCTTGGAATTTCGGTAATATTTTGTATTATAATTCTTGGTATTTTGATGAGTTATATTATTTCAAGTCCTAAAATAATATAACTAATACAAATAATATACAAGTAATCACACAACTTGTGACATCTAAATATATATTTTCCTAAATACATATTTAGTCACTTTTATTTATCAAA
Organism: Helianthus tuberosus; assembly: GCA_030545235.1. Lineage (NCBI taxonomy): Eukaryota > Viridiplantae > Streptophyta > Magnoliopsida > Asterales > Asteraceae > Helianthus > Helianthus tuberosus. Next base: position 60,385,132 of record CM060375.1, read on the forward strand.
AACAACCTCCAACATTTATAATTTTTGTAACAAAATTTATGGCAAATTTTATATGAAAGATCATGGTTAAAATTTACTTATAAACACTTGTTTAAAAATATTTTTCTAAGTGTTTAAATTCTAGAAAAAATTTGCCATAGTTTCCCCTTAAAATGGAGGTTTCCATGCTTTCAAAGCATATCATTTTCTTTTAAAAATCATCACCAATCAACAGTAATTCAATCAATATTTACCAAGAGCCAAAATCATCAAATTATACTACATCATGAACTTGAAATTTTTGTAAAAACTTGTAGTAACTTAGTATGTTGTTAAGTAAGCTTAGTTACCCTTAAAAGTGTGGTTATTTGTTTATAAATATCATCTTTGAAAATTTTAGACTTTCCCAACTTGTAAGATGATTTTTCTAAAAATTATTCTTTTGAATTTTTCTTGTTAACAACTTATTTCTACACTTGATTTAACACTAATACATGGTTAGTTTCTTTAAAAATCATGATTATGTAAATATTGTTTATAAACTTGGTTTCTTGAGAAAATCATATTTGAAATCATTCTTCTACAAGACTAATAACATGTTTCATACTTCATCATTAGAGAAAAACACTTCACCTTTCAAGTTCATGTTTACATAAAGGATGATCACTTTGATTTCTTACAAGATCATCCTCTCACTTGCTAGATCATGTGTTTAATCACAATCTAGCAAGTTTCATATGATGTTTAACATCATAAACACAAGTAATCAACAATCAAGAAGCACACATACACTAAAACAACAATGATTCTTATGATTAAGAGCTTTATGTTAAGAGTTATGTTCTTGATTCTTTATGATCTTCATGTTTAACATCTTACATATCCTTTTAACCATCATAATAAGAAGTAAAAACAAGTTTCAAGAGCCTTACTACTAGCACAAGGCTAGGGAAGAGATTCAAGATGATGAAGATGATGAACTTGGTGGTTAAAAGCCCTAGAGAAAGGTCCTTCCACTTCTAATGGCACCAAGCTCCTTTGTTTAGCTCCTAGCACCTTTGAATCACTTGAGATTAGATGAACAAGACTTGAAAATGATGGGTGGTGGTGTTGTTCTCAGCCGTGAGGGAAGAGAAGAGAGGAAGAGAGTTTGGGTTGCCTTGTGTTTGTGAAATCAAGTTATGAAGTCACTTGTGGTTAATATAAACTTACATTCCAACATGTGCTAATCCATTGTGTTTTATGTCTCAAAAGATCAAGCAAGATCTAATAAAATATTTAAACAAATCAAGGGTGGGCCACCCTTGTGGTGACCGTAAGTATGAGGGGGGGGGGGGTTGAGTTGTAATGGATAGTTAGATTAACAAGTTATAATCTAAGTGTTTAGTTAGTGTTATTAGTTGTTATGATGATTTAGGGTATGTTATGATGTTCGGGGACCATAACTAGCTCGGAAATGATAAAACAGTGCTTCTAGTGAAAATTTGGTGTTTCGGGTAGTGTCCGCTTGTTCGGTTGGTTACCGGTTCGTTAAGGTGCTAAATTACGCAGTTTAGTGTGCTTTATGTTCCCTTTTGTGATAGTTTTGATTCCCGACACCGAGGAAGGTATTCTAGACCATTAAACCATAATTTTGCATGATATTAAGTTGTTTAAATGCTGATTTTTGTTGAAAATTGCAGAATTCTGCAATTTGGGTGAGTTTTAGGCATTTTCCGGCACTTAAACTATCACTAGGAAGGAAGTTTTATGATCCTTACATTCCTACACACCATACTAGTGTGACTCATGGTTTCTGGCTCATTCTGTGTCTCAACATCATGTGTGTCTGAGTACTGAACTCCCGTCAGTACTTCTAGTTTATCTGATAACTGTGCTAACTTTGTTTCGTGCTTCATTTGAATCATAAAGTGTTTTATGCAATAATGATGTGACATCATGCAATATGTGATGCACTTGTATGTATATAACAATAATCAGAAGCATTCATGTCATTAATTTGAAATCAGCGCAGTCATTAAGTTACAATTTACTGTTTAATTATTGTACGGATACATGGAATTTTGACAGTTGTCACACAAGTTTAGTGTGAAAATCAGGTTTAAAGGGCTTTCACTTAGATCTAACACTTGTTGAGTATGAGATCTTCAGATCGACAACTTGGGAAGCCAAGGCTAAACCCAAATCACTCGTACAAGTGTAGATCTGTAGTAAACTAAGAAGATTTGATGAAAAAGATGAAGATTTTCGTGAAAAAGATGAAGTTCTTTGTAAAAAGAAGAAGTTTAGTTAAAAAAGATGAAGTTTTGATGAAGCTAGAAGAGTTTTGATGAAATCAAAGTGAATTTTGTGGAAAATCGTAGTGGAAAACGTTGTGTAATCATGTAAAAATGATAAATCTTACTTGAAAACAGTCGGACAACAATACAGCAGTGTTTTGGAGCAAAAGACAGCAAGTTAAAATGAATGAGGAGGGCTTGGCTATTTATAGAGGAGGAGCATGCACGATGGTTGTCTTGTGCGAAGGCCCTGCCTTCGTACAAAGCCGAGTGTCTTCGTACGAGGGGACTAGTTTGGTGAGGGAAACTTCCATTTCGCGTGTGGGATGCTTGTTTAATGCGTTTTGTTGCGTTGGTTAGTACAAGTATGTTAGGTATTTTAGCGAGATAGTGTGTATTGCGTTGCGTTTGCGTTTTGATGCGATAAACGGGTTGCGAGTATAATCCATAAACATATAAAGTACACACAAGTAAAGCATATAGGAACACACAGCATAACATTACTACTATTAGCAGCGTTTGCGATTTTACGATTTAGCGCGATAAGCGAGTGCTAAGGCAAGAGTGATTACCAAACAAACAAACACATTCGGCAAGTAAAATAGCATAATTCTCCGTGATTCATGTTAGCGTTGAGCGTTTGCGACTATAAAGCGTTTAAGCGTGCATTGGTGCTGTGTGATGAAAATGTATTTAATATAATATAACCCTTTATTTATATCGAATCTCGGAGAACAAAACAGTTACAAATCGAAGTAAGTAGCAAACGGATAACAATCCGAAAAGTCGGGTTGTTACAGTCACCCCTACTATAGGAAAATTTCGTCCCAAAATTTAAGTAGTAGACGTAACAAAGAGTTGTGGATATTTAGTTTTCATATCGCTCTCGAGTTCCCAAGTGAACTCGGCGCCGCGTTTGCCTTCCCAGCGAACCTTCACAATGGGAATGCGACTGCGTCGAAGTTCCTTGGTCTCTCGATCCATGATTTCTACTGTCTTTTCCACAAAGTGCAGGGGTTCGTTTATTTGCAAATCTTCAAGAGGTACATGAAGGTTTTCTTCAGCTAAACACTTCTTGAGGTTTGAGACGTGGAAAGTCGAGTGTACGTTGCTGAGTTCAACCGGTAATTCAAGTCGGTAGGCCACATTACCAATTATTTCCAGAATCTTAAAGGGACCCACGTATCGTGGCACTAGTTTCCCTTTCTTGCTGAATCGGATCACCCCTTTCCAAGGTGAAACCTTTAAGAGGATGTGATCTCCAACTTCGAACTCTAGGGGCTTGCGGCATTTATCGACATAACTCTTTTGACGACTCTGAGCTTTTAGGAGATTGTCTCTTATCTGGAGGATCTTGTCTATCGTTTCTTGTATTAACTCGGGACCGGTGATCTGTGCGTCTCCGATCTCGTGCCATACAATACGCGATCGGCATTTTCTACCGTATAGTGCCTCAAAGGGTGCCATTTGAATACTAGTGTGATAACTGTTATTGTACGAGAATTCTACTAAAGGTAAATGCGAATCCCAATTACCATCAAAATCTATAACGCACGAACGAAGCATGTCTTCAAGGGTGTAGATCATGCGCTCAGTCTGACTGTCGGTCTGGGGATGGAATGCGGTATTGAGATTTAGAGTCGTACCGAGAGTGGATTGGAATGTCTCCCAGAACACTAGGTAAAACGACCATCGCGGTCAGAGATGATGTCACGAGGCGTCCCGTGTTGACAAATGACTTCGTCGGTATAAATTCGGGCTAATCGTTCAACCTTAAAGTCTTCTCGTATCGGAATGAAATGAGCGGATTTCGTAAGACGATCAACGATAACCCAAATGCTATCATCACCGGAAGGCGTGCAAGGGAGTTTCGTAATGAAATCCATGGCGATACTTTCCCATTTCCACATCGGGATTTCGGGTTATTCGAGTAATCCGGATGGTCGTTGGTGTTCGGCCTTAACTTTCGAGCAAGTTACGCATTTCGAAACATATAGGGCGATACCCTTCTTCATGCCCAGCCACCAATACCTTGAACGGAGGTCTTGGTACATTTTTTCGGCACTGGGGTGAATGGAATATTGAGATTTGTGAGCTTCAGTCATCATTATCTCCCGGAGGTTATTGCAATTAGGAATCTAAATACGGTCGAGATAATGGAAGATACCGTTTGATTTATTCACTAACTGAGTTTCGATACCACATATCCTTTCCTCCTTCAAGGTATTCTCAAGAAAACATGCGTGTTTTGCGTCGCAGATTAGGGCTTTGAGATTATTCTAGGCTTGAACATTATGAATACTATGCACATAGCTTCGTCGACTGAGAGCATCGGCCACGACGTTTTCTTTGCCTGGGTGGTAGCGTATCTCATAATCATATTCGTTGAGAAGTTCAACCTATCTGCATAGGCGCATGTTTAGTTCTTTCTGGTTTAAGATATGTTGTAGGCTCTTATGGTCGGTGAAGACCGTACACTTGGTACCATAAAGGTAATGTTGCCATGTCTTTAATGCAAAAACAACTGCACCGAGCTCGAGATCGTGGGTAGTGTAGTTCTTCTCATGAATTTTGAGTTGTCGAGATGCATACGCGATAACCTTGTCTCGTTGCATAAGAACACAACCAAGACCTAGGTTAGAGGCATCACAATAATCAACGAAATCATCGTTTCCGTCGGGAATAGTGAGAACAGGAGCGTTGCAAAGCATATGCTTGAGAGTTTGAAAGGCTTCCTCCTGTTTGGAACCCCAAATAAAAGGTTTGTCCTTATGAGTTAGGGTAGTGAGAGGCATGGCGATTTTAGAAAAGTCGGCGATGAATCGACGGTAATAGCCCGCCAATCCGATGAATGAATGGATTTCGGATGGAGTCTTCGGCGTAATCCAACTCTTTACAACTTCAATCTTTGCGGGGTCGATGTGAATTCCTTTATTGTTAACGATGTGACCGAGAAATTGAAATTCCTCGAGCCAAAATTCACACTTGGAGAACTTGGCGTAGAGGCGATTTCCATGAAGAAGCTCGAGAACTAAATTAAGATGTTGCACATGTTCAGCTCTCGACTTCGAGTAGATAAGGATATCATCGATAAACACAATGACGAAGCGATCCAAAAAGGGTTTGCACTCACGCTTCATCAAGTCCATGAAGACCGCTGGTGCGTTTGGGAGACCAAAAGGCATGACCACGAATTCATAATGGCCATAACGAGTACGGAAAGCGGTTTTCGGGATGTCTTGCTTTTTTATACGCAACTGATGATAGCCAGAACGTAAATCGATCTTCGAGAAACACGTAGCGCCTTGGCGTTGATCAAACAAATGGTAGCGGGTAGCGGTTCTTGATAGTAAGCTTGTTGAGTTCCCTATAATCGATGCACATTCGGAACGATTCATCCTTCTTTTTCACGAAAAGGACAGGTGCGCCCCAAGGCGATGTTATAAGGCGTATGAAGCCTTTATCAAGCAATTCCTGAAGTTGGCTAGACAATTCACGCATTGCAGATGGTGCAAGGCGATATGAAGCTTTTGCAACAGGAGTAGCACCTGGAATTAAATCGATACGAAAATCGATATCACGAGTAAGGGGTAAACCAGCTAAATCATCAGGAAAAACGTTAGGAAAATCATAAACAACAGGAACGTCTTTCATTGTTTTCTTTTCTTCCTTCGTCTCCAGAATATGGGCTAAGAAAGCGGTGTACTTCTTGCGTAAGTACTTACTCGCTTGGGTACAAGACATAAGCTTCAATTCTTTCGAGGATACTTCGCCACAAACACGTAGTTGATCACCGTTTGAGAGAGAGAAATGAATCATCTTTTCGAACAAACAACTTCGGCATGATTTTCACGAAGAAAATCCATGCCTACTATGACGCCAAAACTACCAAGTTGCATAGGGATGAGATCGATTGGGAAAACGTGATTGTTGAGTTCAAGAGTACAATCACGGAGAATAGAACTAACGGTAACGGTTCTTCTGGTGGAAAATTCTACGTCAAAGGTCGTTGGGAGGTTAGCGCGTTTACGTTTTAGAATCTTTTCGAATTCAAACGATACAAAACAGTTATCAGCTCCAGTATCAAATAAGCATGAAGCATAAATACCATTGACAAGGAACGTACCATTGACAACATTGTTGTCAGTCTGAGCCTGGCGGACATTAATGTTGAAAGTTCTTCAGCGGGCTGCTTGTTCTGGCTGCTGTTGCGGCTGTTGTAGTTGATGTTGCTGTGGTGGCGGTTGCTACTGCGGCTCTTGTTTCACCACACGCTGTGGGCATACATTTGCAAAGTGGTTCGGGTCACCACAGGTGTAACAAGCACGTGCATTAGCAACTTGTGCTGGAGGTGCTGGAGTGACTTGAGGAGCAAGAGGTTGAGTTGACTGTGTTGCGAGAGCTTGAGGAGCTTGCTGACGAGGGCCTAAGCGGCAGTGAGCTGTGTAGTGCCCATAAATGTTGCAGTTGACACAGAAACAACAGTTTGTACCCACTGGATGATGATAAGTGCAAGTAAGGCATAGTGGGTGAGTACCAGTATACGCACGCTTAGCAGGCGGTGCGTTGGAAGTAGCAACCTGTCGAGTCAGGGTGTTGGGCGGTGCTGTGACTACCGCATTGTTCTTGCTAGAGTTCATTCGCTTGCGATTCTGGCAGTTAGACTTGGGGGCTTGAGATGGAGCAGAGTCGGTGCTGGGTGTTACTGTAGCTTGGTTGAGACTCTTGGTCGAGGTCTTGAATACCCCAGCCAAGACTCGCTTGTCATTGATCTCTGCTGCGAGTTGATAAGTTTCCTCGATTGTTGCAGGTTTCGCGACTTGAACAAAGTCAGCGACACAGTCAGGAAGAGCGCGAATGTACTTCTTGATAGCTTTATCAGGAGTGTCCACTTGACTTGGACAGATGATGCTCAACTGCTTGAATCGGGCGGTGAGACTAGAGTTATCACCTCCATCTTGCTTGATGTTCCAGAATTCATTCTCCAACTTCTGGACTTCATGGGGAGGACATAATTCCTTCATCATGAGCTCTTTCAGCTCCTCCCATATGAGACCATAGGCTGCATCATTTCCGCACCTGTTGCGCTCAGTGGTCCACCAATCACGTGCCCTTGACTGAAAGACTCCAGTGGCGTTGACAATGCAGAGATTCTCAGGACATCCACTTTGACGGAAGGTAACTTCAATTGCGTCAAACCATTGACACATCGCACTGGGTCCATCTTCACCAGTAAAGTTCATTGGACCACAGGCTTTGAACTGCTTAAAGTTGAATGTAGCTTTCGGCGCTTCAGCTTTAGAGTCAACAGAAGAGTTGCTACCAACAACATTGATATCACTGATGATTTAAGGGATCACCTTGGTCATTTCAGTGGCCACGAGAGAGGTGATGCGTTTGTCAGCATTGTTTTGCTGGACAGTACCGCGAGTATGCGATCCAAAGGAAGACATATGTGGATCAGATGAGATTCGATTATATTGGGTTTTGTTGAAAAGTTTAGCGTTTCATACAGCATGGTTTATCATCATCATCATCATCATCATCATCATTATCATCATCATCATCATCATCATCATCATTATTATTATTATTATTATTATTCACGTAAAGCTCAGGAACACGTAAGCACATAAGCATATAATCACATAACCACGTAAGCACATATACACATAATCACGTATTAGCACAAAATTCACATAAACACATATTTTACACGTATTCACCGTCTCTTAAATTGCGGGAAGTGTTCGAGATTCGCGTAGCGTGAGCGAGTAACATAGCGTATGAGAATTCTTAGTTTGTTCGAGATTAGTTAGCGTTTTAGATTGCGAGAGTGGTGTGATCCTGCGCTTTTTATTACGAGTGGGAAACGACAAAAACGACATCATAAAAGCGTAAAATTCACAAATTAAAATGCATAAACGCGATTTGATAATGCGTAAAATCAACGATTGTAAGCTTGAAAATCAATGGAGTGCCTTGGGTGTTGAGACATCGACTACCCAAAGTGATTCAACTATCCCCAACGAGTTCGAGTACACGCTTTGGCCTAATAGACTGTGCTCTCAGCGTAGTACGGCTACCGACACTCATCCTTCCAGTTACTACATGACTCGAGTCATTGGAACAGTCGAGACTTTTGTGAGATCTTTTGAAAATCAATTTAGAGTGCGGAACGGGTTATTAAGATGCGGGTTTCTCCCCTAACTTAACAACTTCACTCCTAATTGTGGTTGGAACAACCATGAGATAGAAATGGAGATTCCCGTTGAGGTATGGATATCACTCCCAACTCAACGAAAGATTCTCGTGCTAAGAGTAATACGCGAAGTGAGTGATCTTATCGAGAGTTCTTGGTTTTCACACCTATTCTCAACACAATTACTCGTTGGTGTTATGCGAGTGTTTTCAAAACGTGTGCATTGTGTTAGCCTTAGGAAAGGCAAAATAGGTTTCAGCCTTAGGAAAGGTTGCCTTCGTACGAAGCTAGTATGTTCGTACGAAGGTGTAATATGGTGAGTTCGTACGAGAGTATTGTAAGTGGGTTCATACGAAGCCCCAAGTGGGTTCGTACGAAGGGTCTGTTTGGTACTTAGACTATAGACTAGGTCTGTTCTACACGACTCGACCTAATTCCTTGTAGTTATGGCTCTGATACCAATCTGTCACACCCCAACCAATGGCGGAATCATCAGGGCGCGACACCAGGCGAACCAGATTGCTCAAGAGAATCCATAACAACTATTTAGTGACAATATTTAACAAATGCATTATCCGATACTAATAAACAAATATTTCAACAAACAGTCATAACAGAGTTCACAACTCTCAAACAAAATCCAATCCGACAACCTAGATTCATTTATTGTGGGTTTCTAGACTTCCTATCCATTTGCAGCAATCAAATCATCAACCTGTCACATACGTTAAAATAAAGTCAATACAATAATGTAAAGGTGAGTACACAAGTTTGCATAAATAAGTATAAAAAGCATTTACGCATAACCAGCATGTAACACCTAATAAAGCGAATCAAGTAACTATCAACATTGATACAAGCTAACCACATGACTGTAAGTAGAGTATGCACGACACATGTCCATCGAAGCGAACACGTGAAGTAAAGTATGTGATCCTTAACAACCCCTGAATAAACAGATGCTGATTTTAAACTATAGTACTATCGTTGCTAAGGGCGGTCGGCAAATCATCACTGTGTAACATAGCAACAAGTATTCAACTAATCACGTACATCATGCGAGTGCGGTTACCGCTCATAAAGCGTTTAAGTGTGTGTATTTTGATAGAGAACGTATGTAACACCCAAAAGTGCGTTAAGCGAAAAAGGGTTCGAGTATACTCACAGTGCGTGTCTAGCAAGTAAACACGTCCTGAAATGGATTGAAGGGAGCGCCGAATCAGCCTGCGTACGGGGACTGGATGTGTAAGTCTTCCAAAGCGCTAAAACAGTGGAAATCGAGGTGTCGGTGGGAAAACAGAGGCTTCGTACGAAGCTGGTGCCTTCGTGTACGAAGGCGGAGTCTTCGTACGCGTGTTACTTCCGTTGTCCAAAATCGAGTGTTCTTCGCGTCTTTCTTCGGAAAATCGAGTGTTCATCCCTTCAACCTTAAACTACTGATTAAACTTAGAGTCGGAGAGGTATTTGTCTGAGTCACGAATGAGAATCAGGTCGTGATGTGTGAAGCCAGTACCTTCGTACGAACCCATGTGTGCCTTCGTACGAAGCCGGGCTTCGCACAGAACAGTCCAGCTTGCATTTGTGGCTATTCTTGGCATTCAAAGCTGTGTTTTCTCCTGAATCGGACGTATTTTCAAGTCCTATTCAAGACGGTTTCAACACTACCTCGTCCCACTATCCAGTGAACGAAATACATGTCGTTTTAGGTCCGGTTTAGTGTGAAAATCAGGTTTAAAAGGGTTTTCACTTAGATCTAACACTTGGTGAGTATGAGATCTTCAGATCTACAACTTGGGAAGCCAAGGCTAAACCCAATGTTGGTACATGAAATGTCTGTAAACTACGTTTGAGTTGAGTCTTAGGTCTAGATAGGTTAGATTGGAGCTCGGAAATGAAAAAGTGGATCTTAGAGTGTGATTCCGCTCCAAATGACATTTATGTCATTAGGAGCGAAATCAGGTTTCTTGTAATTCCGCTCCAGATGCCAACTTAGTGATTCCGCTCCTAAGTGATCTTTGTGATTCCACTCGAGATCATGTTAGGGGTTCCGCTCGTAATCGATATGTAAGTAGGAGCGGAATCAGGAGGTCTATAAATAGGTATCGGCTGATCTCATTTGTTAACAGTTGGAGCGAGATCAGGAGTCGAGGTGTTGCAGAAATTTTGTCAGAAATCATTGTATTTGACTCAGAAAGTGTTTATAAAGAGGAAATTAAGAGGAGATAGCTGTGTGACATTGTTTACTTTGATTCCGCCTCTATATTCAATGATGAACTGCCTTATACTGACTGTTTAGGGTCTCAACAACGGTCCAACACCCAAATCACTCGTACAAGTGTAGATCCATAGTAAAATAAGAAGATTTGATGAAAAAGATGAAGATTTTCGTGAAAAAGATGATGTTCTTTGTAAAAAGAAGAAGTTTCGTTGAAAAAGATTAAGTTTTGATGAAAATAGAAGAGTTTTGATGAAATCGAAGTGAATCTTGTGGAAAATCGTAGTGGAAAACGTTGTGTAATCATGTAAAAATGATAAATCTTACTTGAAAACAGTCGGACAACAATTCGGCAGCGTTTCGGAGCAAAAGACAGCAAGTTATAATGAATGAGGAGGGCTTGGCTATTTATAGAGGATGAGCATGCGCGCTGGTTGTCTTGTGCGAAGGCCCTGCCTTCGTACAAAGCCAGTGGCTTCGTACGAAGCCGGGTGTCTTTGTACGAGGGACCAGTTTAGTGATGGAAACTTCCGTTTCGCGTGTGGGATGCTTGTTTAATGCGTTTTGTTGCGTTGGTTAGTACGAGTATTTTAGGTATTTTAGCGAGATATTTTGTATTGCATTGCGTTTTGATGCGATAAACGGGTTGCGAGTATAATCCATAAACATATAAAGCACACACAAGTAAAGCATATAGGAACACACAGCATAACATTACTACTATTAACAGCGTTTGCGATTTAGCGATTTAGCGTGATAAGCGAGTGCGAAGGCGAGAGTGGTTACCGAACAAACAAACACACTTGGCTAGTAAAGTACCATAATTTTCTGTGATTCATGTTGCGTTAGCGTTAAGCGTTTGCGACTATAAAGCGTTTAAGCGTGTAGTGGTGCTATGTGATGAAAATGTATTTAGTATAACATGACCCTTTATTTATATCGAATCTCGGAGTACAAAATGGTTACAAATCGAAGTAAGTAGCAAACAGATAACAATCCGAAAAGTCATGTTGTTACAATGTATTTCGCGATTGATTACGTATTATGCATGTATGATTAAACAAGGTTGATATAAAATACTTTTTTATTATGATCAAAGTTTCTAGATTACAAGGATTGGAATGAAATAAGAATACAATTTTCTAAATATAGAAATGCGAATAAAACTTTCTAAATAGGGAAAGTACAGAAAATGTGAAGCGTTATAACGACGGATGAACCTGGAAAAATAGAACCAACGGGTATGTTGGTGATGACATAAGTGAAAGAAAAAAAAAGAATAGGTCAAGTCATGTGAACTATTGCCTGTTTGGATGATCTTTCAGTTAGGGTTTGCGTTAACTGATCGTGTGTGTCACACCCCCAAAATCCACACGCGGAGTATCACTGCTTGGAGGCGTGACATGACCAGGATCAAGCCACCAATCATATTGAACATTGTAAGTAATAAATAAAAGTCATTCATCAATAAGAAAGGTGTTCAAAACCATAACATAGTAAAGCGTTTAGCGGAAGCATAAATATGTAAACCCAACATAAGTTTAAATGTTTCAAATGTTTAGCATGGCACACAGCTGTCCATGTCCCACAACGACTCCTCTCCACTCCCATGCAAGCTCCATAGATACCTAACAACCTGCAAGGCATGTAACAAAGAGTCAACAACAAAGTTGAGCGAGTTCACAGTTGGTTGTTCAGTAATAAGTTCGTTTAACAAATCGTAAGTTCGTTTATAACCATGCCGTGTATTACTAGGCCATTTGTATGTTCATCTAGTGGGGGCTTCCCATGTTGTAAGTTCAATTAGTGGGGGCTTCCCATGTTGTAAGTTCAATTAGTGGGGGCTTCCCATGTTGTAAGTTACTAGACTAGTTATATCCATAAGTATCCTTCCCAATCCGAGGATAGTAGTAAGTATAAGTTTACGTAGGTTTTACGTAAGTGCCCCTCCCAACCGAGGACAGTACGTAGCGAGTACGTAGGTTTAGCGCTGGTGTCCTTCCCCATCCGAGGACAATGGTACGTAGGATTTACGTAGGTTTTAACACTAGTGTCCTTCCCAAACCGAGGACAGTACGTAGGTTTTACGTAGATTTTGGCACAGGCATCCTTCCCAATCCGAGGACGGTGGTAAGTAGTCTAGTAGTGATGTAAGTACAAGTAATCATTCAATCCCATTCCCAACCCACCGGGGAATCCCATGCCTTGGTAAGAGTGTGAACTCACCTTGGTTTGCTCGGTATGCTAAACTATGTGCTCGCAAGTAATTAATCAAGTCCTATAGTATGCTCGTATACTCAATCAGTTCATGTTCGTAAAGTTTCACGTACAATCAGTATTACAGAGTGATTTGGCAGTTAACATCAAGTAACACATAAACAGTTTGTCAATCATACAAGGTTCAAAGTTACTTGCAAGTTCCTTAACTAAGTTATCATGCTCAACAGAGTTAATGTATTTATTAACTAAGTTAATAAGCTTAACAGATTTAACATACTTAACAGAGTTGCTAGGCTTAACAGAGTTAACTTAACTGAGATAACATTCCCAACAGGGTTAAATGCACAACTTTAACAGAGTTACATACTAACAGAGTTTACTGTATCAAAACAAATCGACGAAATCACTTTGGACGAAAACCCCAGGCGACGAAATCCAAGGGTTTTCGTCGGGCTTAGAGTGTGACGAAAACACTTAGTGTTTTCGTTCGGTTCTGTGTTTTCGTTGGTCCCTGTATTTTCGTTAGATGGGGTAACAGTTAAGCAAGATCATCTGGTAACCCTAATCATCATCGTCGACAACAGTTACATAGCCTAGAACTCTAATATATCTAACAGTTACCTAACTACATCAAACAATTGCTCAACAATCAAACCAACAACTATAGCGCCACATCTTAGATTAACAGATTATCATTTAATCATCGATCAATCATTAGCAAGTCGTTGAAATCATCCAGTATTCAATATTAGCAAGTCGATATGATCATTCAATGTATGCATACAATAAAACCATTACTTGCTAATCATCTACATATTCAAACAACATATTCTGAAATCAATTAATAAACAAAATCATGAGATTATTGATTCACGTGAGTACCTAACTGTTTACCTTCAAACTAATTATACATGCATGATATTTTATAAATTGCACCCACATATGAAACATCACAATTCCCTGACAAACCCACATGCAAAAATAACCCAGAAGCCGACCATGTAATCTTTATTTATTTGATGCACATGCTAAACATCCATAATAGTCAAAAAGAGATTTACCTCAAAGCTATCGATTGGAAGGAGGGGACCTACTTACCGTCGCACAAGAGATGTGGGAGTAGGGTTTTTCCTAGTTTTTGTATGCGTGAAGATTAAATAACTAAACTCCAAAATCAACAACTACTGGGCCGAAGCCCATATGCTTTTCGCTGGCCACATAATGGACGAAAACACATGAGGTGTTTTCAATCATTGGGTGTTTTTGTAGGGGGGGGTGTTTGGCAAGGTTCCATTTTTGAAATACACATATCCCACCATTAACAGGAAACATATTATTACATACAATCAAATGTAATTGCACACCATATATAACACATCAATCACAATACGATTTAACATATTACAAACATGTACATGCGAAACAAACAAGTCGTGTAAAAAAACAACTTAAACAATTTACATGCAATTGATGCGAAGGTGGAATCTTGGAAACTCGAGTTGTCACATTATCCCCAACTTGTAAGAAATTTCGTCCCGAAATTTAGCATGCGGTTACTGAGGAAGCTAGTTGTTTACTGGTTTTCCTGGGGTGTCACATCATCCCCCCGTTGATTTGGAATTTCGTCCCGAAATTCTGTTGTAGCTTCATCCTCAGTAGTGGTTGCACTGTTTCCGAATAACTGGGGATACTTGAGTTTCATTTGATCTTCTCGTTCCCAGGTAAACTTTTGGCCACGACGGGAGTTCCTACAAACTCGAACAAGTGGTATTCTGGTGTACTTGAGGACCTTAACGTCTCGGTCCGTGATTTCATCTGGTTCCTCGACGAATCACAACTGATCGTCGATAGTGAGCTCCTTGAGAGGAATTACGAGGGTCTCATCTGACAGACACTTCTTCAGATTCGACACGTGAAAAACGTTGTGAACTGCACTGAGTTCCGCTGGTAGGTTTAGTTTGTAGGCCACCCTGCCTATTTTCTCAATGATTTCGAACGGTCCGACATATCGCGGATTGAGCTTGCCTCGTTTACCAAAACGAACCACACCCTTTCCAGGGTGAGACTTTGAGTAGAACCCGGTCCCCGACCTGGAATTCTAGAGGTTTCCGGCGCTTGTTTGAGTAGGCTTTCTGATGGTCGCGAGCTGCCGCCATGCGTTGTCGAATCTGTGCAATTCTTTCCGTTGCGTCTACCACCAGTTCTGGACCCGTGATCTGACTATGACCCACCTCTGCCCAACAAAGAGTTGATCGGCATTTACGCCCGTACAATGCCTCAAATGGAGCGGCTTGAATGCTGGTGTGGTAACTGTTATTGTACGAAAACTCCAATAACGGGAGATGTTTTTCCCAGCCGTTGCCAAAATCAATTACACATGCCTGAAGCATGTCTTCTAAAGTTTGAATAGTGCACTCAGACTACCCATCCGTCTGAGGGTGATAAGCTGTGCTCATGTCTAATCATGAGCCAAAGGACTTGTGCATTGCTTGCCATAGTTCAGAAGTAAAACGTGCATCACGATCAGATATAATAGAGGTTGACACCCCGTGCCTCGAAACCACTTCCTTTAAATAAACGTCTGCTAAAGTGGAGAACTTATCCGTTTCCTTGATAGCCAAGAGGTGTGCAGACTTTGTGAGTCGATCCACGATCACCCAAATAGTATCATTTCCACGTTGAGATCTAGGCAGGCCGGTAACGAAATCCATGGAAATTTGCTCCCATTTCCATTGTGGTATCTCTGGTTATTGGAGTAGGCCCGACGGTTTCTGATATCCAGTCTTGACTCTCACACAAGTCAAGCACTTGCTGACGTAAGTTGCTATGTGAGCTTTCATGCTAGGCCACCAATATGTAGTTTTCAAGTCGTGGTACATCTTATCCGAACCAGGATGTACTGAGTAGCGAGACTTATGAGCTTCATCCATTACAAGCTCACGTAAGTTTCCATAGTGTGGGACCCAGATGCGTCCTGTCACGTAGTAGGCGCCGTCTTCCTTTTGTTCTAATCGTTGCCTTGAGCCGCGTAGGGCTTCAGCCCTGACGTTTTCTGGTTTCAATGCTTCTACCTGAGCATCGCGTATCTGTGCAGGAAGACTAGATTGGATGGTGAGTTGTAGTGCTCGCACACGCCTAGCTGTGGTATCTTTTCGACTGAGGGAGTCAGCCACAACATTTGCCTTGCCCGGATGGTACTTGATGGCGCATTCGTAATCATTCAATAGCTCGACCCATCGACGTTGTCGCATGTTCAATTCCTTTTGCTTGAAGATATGCTCGAGACTCCTGTGATCGGTTTAGATGGTGCACTTGGTACCGTACAGGTAATGTCTCCATATCTTGAGCGCGAAGACAACAGCTCCCAGCTCCAAATCGTGTGTAGACCACAAAATCATCACACACATCCAAGACCCTGAATAGATGCGTCGCAGTAGACCACAAAATCATCTGTGCCCTCTGGAAATGAGAGAATAGGTGCGCTACAAAGTCTATCCTTTAAGTGCTAAAATGCTGATTCCTGTGCATTTCCCCAACGATAGATAACGCCTTTCTGAGTTAGTGAGGTGAGGGGTTGTGAAATCTTTGAGAAGTCTTTGATGAACCTTCTGTAGTAGCCCGCCAAACCCAAAAATTGGCGGATTTCTGTTGGTGTACGCGGTGCAGGCCAGTTCCTGATCGAATCAACTTTCGATGGATCAACATGAATCCCATCCTTGTTTACCACGTGGCCTAGAAAGTGGACTTCACGAAGCCAGAAGTCGCATTTCGAAAACTTGGCGTACAGCTATTCTGTTCGAAGGAGTTCCAAAATAAGTCGTAAATGCTGCTCGTGTTCCTCCTGACTCTTAGAGTAGATCAGAATGTCGTCGAGAAGGAACTTACCCATCACTACGTTAGGATCATTCCTTGCGTCACCCTGACCGATCACGAACGCTCGACCCCTAGCACCATTGTTTCCATCATTGTTTCCCCCGTTGTTGTTCCCATTGCCCCGATTATTGTTGTTATTGTTCTGATTCTGATTTAACTGAGGACAGTGTCTCTTGTAGTGACCTTCAGCTCCGCACTGAAAGCATCCCTTGTTACCCTGTTGCTGGTTCTGCGGTGTTTGTTGTTGCTGCTGACGATTCTGATGTGCAGGTTGTGGGCTCCTGCAATCTTTGGCTTCATGACCCATCTTGAGACATCTCTGACAACGAACCCTGTTGCACTGACCACTGTTGTGTCTGTTGCATCTGTTGCACTTTGGGTGATTTCCTCGATATCCACCCTGCCCTTGACTACCAGAAGACTGTTGACTGGGGCTCTGGTAATTATCTGTCTTTCGCTGCTGTGCCTGGGACTGAACCGAAGTTGAACCCTTGCTGGAGGTTCCATCCCATTTTCGCTTGTTGTCACTGGGAGTAGCAGTAGTGATAGCAGTAGTAGTAGCACTAATACGTTTAGGCAGCCTGTCCTGTTCCACTGCCTGGTCTGTGAGACGATGAGCTAGACGAGTAACATCTTGAATGGTAGCAAGATTTTCCGAAGTCACATGACTATGAATTTCCAGTACTAGCCCTTTGAGATACAACTCAATACGCTTGATAGGAGGATCCACCATAGTTGGACATAACACTGCCAGTTCGTTGGATCGTTTCGTGTATGCTTCTATCTCTGACCCCGTCATCTTTAGGTTAAAGAACTCCACTTCCAACTTATGGATGTCATCAGGACTACAGTATTCACGTTTGATCAATTCCTTAAAATCATTCCATGGGGTGGCATTAGCAGCCGCCAGCCCCAGCATCTGAACTTGCGCGTTCCACCAAGTTAGCACAGTGCCTTCGAGAGTACCAGTGGCGTACTTCACCCTACTAGCCTCTGGGCATTCACACATTTCGAAGACCGATTCGAGCTTTTCAAACCAATGGAGGAGTCCAACGGCTCCTTCAGTGCCACTGAAAGTATTAGGACGACAGTCCATGAACGTCTTGAATATGCATACAGGTGGCTGAGCGTTCTGACCTTGTTGCGCGAGGAAGGAAAGACTGGGTTAAGCGCGAGAGTTGGGTCATGAGAGTAGGATCTAACATCCTAGGATAGGTTCGGAATAGCAGGTTATACCTCCTGCCTGAGCAGCTGCGAGTGCTGCCGTAACTTGTTCGTTGATAAGAGCCGTCAACTGGGCTTGAGTTAGGTTCACACGTACACTCATGATCTTCACATCGAAAGGAATATGATTGAGAAAGGTTCGCGAAAGTGCGATGACAGAAGAGAGTAAGCACACGTGTGTTTTCAACAACAGTTATTACGTTCATCTAAGCATACCATGAGCAAGGTTCTATGTAACTAGAAAGTAGGCAATAAAACATAAACCATATCACCTAGAATGTCGAGTCTTGCACGTGGAGCGAAGCGTCGTTGTGGATCGTTGAGCACTGTACAGGTTATAGTCTGGTTTTAACAAAAACTTTTCCCTTATTAAAACCAAGTTCACTATAACTAATGGCTCTGATACCAATCTGTCACACCCCCAAAATCCACATGCGGAGTATCACCGCTTGGAGGCTTGACATGACCAGGATCAAGCCACCAATCATATTGAACATTGTAAGTAATAAATAAAAGTCATTCATCAATACGAAAGGTGTTCAAAACCATAACATAGTAAAGCGTTTAGCGGAAGCATAAATATGTAAACCCAACATAAGTTTAAATGTTTCAAATGTTTAGCATGGCACACAGCTGTCCATGTCCCACAACGACTCCTCTCCACTCCCATGTAAGCTCCATAGATACCTAACGACCTGCAAGGCATGTAACAAAGAGTCAACAACAAAGTTGAGCGAGTTCACAGTTGGTTGTTCAGTAATAAGTTCGTTTAACAAATCGTAAGTTCGTTTATAACCATGCCGTGTATTACTAGGCCATTTGTATGTTCATCTAGTGGGGGCTTCCCATGTTGTAAGTTCAATTAGTGGGGGCTTCCCATGTTGTAAGTTACTAGACTAGTTATATCCATAAGTATCCTTCCCAATCCGAGGATAGTAGTAAGTATAAGTTTACGTAGGTTTTACGTAAGTGCCCTTCCCAACCGAGGACAGTACGTAACGAGTACGTAGGTTTAGCGCTGGTGTCCTTCCCCATCCGAGGACAATGGTACGTAGGATTTACGTAGGTTTTAACACTAGTGTCCTTCCCAAACCGAGGACAGTACGTAGGTTTTACGTAGATTTTGGCACAGGCATCCTTCCCAATCCGAGGACGGTGGTAAGTAGTCTAGTAGTGATGTAAGTACAAGTAATCATTCAATCCCATTCCCAACCCACCGGGGAATCCCATGCCTTGGTAAGAGTGTGAACTCACCTTGGTTTGCTCGGTATGCTAAACTATGTGCTCGCAAGTAATCAATCAAATCCTATAGTATGCACGTATACTCAATCAGTTCATGTTCGTAAAGTTTCACGTACAATCAGTATTACAGAGTGATTTGGCAGTTAACATCAAGTAACACATAAACAGTTTGTCAATCATACAAGGTTCAAAGTTACTTGCAAGTTCCTTAACTAAGTTATCATGCTCAACAGAGTTAATGTATTTATTAACTAAGTTAATAAGCTTAACAGATTTAACATACTTAACAGAGTTGCTAGGCTTAACAGAGTTAACTTAACTGAGATAACATTCCCAACAGGGTTAAATGCACAACTTTAACAGAGTTACATACTAACAGAGTTTACTGTATCAAAACAAATCGACGAAATCACTTTGGACGAAAACCCCAGGCGACAAAATCCAAGGGTTTTCGTCGGGCTTAGAGTGTGACGAAAACACTTAGTGTTTTCGTCCGGTTCTGTGTTTTTGTTGGTCCCTGTATTTTCATTAGATGAGGTAACAGTTAAGCAAGATCATCTGGTAACCCTAATCATCATCGTCGACAACAGTTACATAGCCAAGAACTCTAATAATATATCTAACAGTTACCTAACTACATCAAACAATTGCTCAACAATCAAACCAACAACTATAGCGCCACATCTTAGATTAACAGATTATCATTTAATCATCGATCAATCATTAGCAAGTCGTTGAAATCATCCAGTATTCAATATTAGCAAGTCGATATGATCATTCAATGTATGCATACAATAAAACCATTACCTGCTAATCATCTACATATTCAAACAACATATTCTGAAATCAATTAATAAACAAAATCATGAGATTATCGATTCATGTGAGTACCTAACTGTTTACCTTCAAACTAATTATACATGCATGATATTTTATAAATTGCACCCACATATGAAACATCATAATTCCCTGACAAACCCACATGCAAAAATAACCCAGAAGCCGACCATATAATCTTTATTTATTTGCTGCACATGCTAAACATCCATAATAGTCAAAAAGAGATTTACCTCAAAGTTATCGATTGGAAGGAGGGGACCTACTTGCCGTCGCACAAGAGATGTGGGAGTAGGGTTTTTCCTAGTTTTTGTATGCGTGAAGATTAAATAACTAAACTCCAAAATCAACAACTACTGGGCCGAAGCCCATATGCTTTTCGCCGGCCACATAATGGACGAAAACACATGAGGTGTTTTCGATCATTGGGTGTTTTCGTAGGGGGGTGTTTGGAAAGGTTCCATTTTTTAAATACACATATCCCACCATTAACAGGAAACATATTATTACATACACTCAAATGTAATTGCACACCATATATAACACATCAATCACAATACGATTTAACATATTACAAACATGTACATGCGAAACAAACAAGTCGTGTAAACAAACAACTTAAACAATTTACGTGCAATTGATGCGAAGGTGGAATCTTGGAAACTCGAGTTGTCACATTATCCCCAACTTGAAATAAATTTCGTCCCGAAATTTAGCATGCGGTTACTGAGGAAGCTAGTTGTGTTGTGTTGTTTACTGGTTTTCCTGGGGTGTCACAGTGTGTACGGTCATAAAACCCTTGGTACCGCTTGATTTTCGTTGAAAGCTCGACTTTTGTTATAACATTTGCATGTTAGGTGGTCTTAAACTGTGAAACTCTTCTTGTTCGGTGGTGATCAGTAGTTTGACATTTGAGACAATCTTTGTACTGGTATTGGGAAAAGGTTTTTCGCTAGGGAAGTACAAGTGGAGATGCGTCTCATGAAGTGTTGCTTTGGCATGGGTTGGGATAACAGGGGCAGTGGGAGCTGATCATAGTTTACTTGGTGGGGCTGCATTTAGGTGTGGACTTCTTAGAGTCGATATCATATATATAGGAAATTCCGCTTCTAAGAATAAGTTGAGGTTTGATGCATTGAGACTCAGTGGAAGGCAATGAAGACTCTTGGGTTCGCGATTCTGGTATGCTTCATTTCATGTTACCTATTATAGTGAAGTATTGGTGAATCTAATTGAAGACTTTAAATGGTACGAGTTTATGTATTGATGGAAGAAGCGAACCAACTTCAAGTAGTAAAGTCTTGGCTCACTAAATCGGGTAGAGCTAAGTAGATTCATTTGACAAGCATGAATCCTGGAGCCTCGGGGATGTCAACTCGATTGTATTCTGAGGTTTAAACCTAGACGGGGATTTTGTAACAATTAGAGTGCGATGAATATTTCGACACAGTTACATTGTGACGTTGGGTTTTGATACCAGAATTCCGAATGAAAATTCTCTTATGGGTGCTTGAGTTTTGGAGAGTGTTCTATCCTCTAGAGGTCTCTGGAGCCTGTAGTGCAAATCAGTGGGAGCCGATTGAGATTGAGGATGCGTCGTTGGCTGGTTTTGCCATGACAGGGTCTGTGATGACCGTACTGGAGCTGTCGAGAGCTTCAATGGGCCTTTCAGGTTACCGATGAGAAGGGCCGCTGCAACTAGGAAGATTGGTTGAAGTCTTAGCTAGTTCTTAGGAACTGGAGAGTTGGAGAACTTCTGTTGTTGAAGTTTTAGCTTGTTCTTGGAACTTGAGGCTTGGAGGATTCATGTTGTTTAAAGATTATTGGAGTTACTGGATGATTAGGTTGATTGTTTATTTGAATGATGGGTGGGAGTAATCGCAAAGCCTTTAAGTGGGAGATTGTTGGGTTGGTGAAGTCTTTGGTTTATTGGCTTTTTTTTTTTGGGTTGACATTAGAAGACATGGGCCAGACCCGGTTAAGTTTTCTTGGTCCCTAAGTTGTTTAACCTAATTAGATCTCTATACATATCCAGTCATGTAATTGTAATCTTTGTGCCTTGAGGTTAATGAAATAACCTAATTGCATCCCGTGGACGTAGGTCCCCCACTAAGAACGAACCACGTAAAATTCTTGTGTCGTGTTTATTTTCTATCTGCGTGCTTATATCGTTTGTGCATGTGTGTTGGTTCCACTGGGTCACTTGATACCTAACAAGCAAAACCACATCTAATCGGTAACTTCATGGGGCCACTAGATCGTAAGTTGTTAGTAGGTCTGTTTGCGATCAACACCACATTTGAGGCCAATATGTCAACACAAGGTCCATCTCGTCAGTAACATCCATTACTGGGCCACTAGTCAAATGCACCTCCCGTATCTGGTCGAAATTTAGTAACATTATTCGAATGTTCGCCATTCAGTCATAAGTTATTAACGGATCATCTGACCCTCGGTTAGTAAAGGGTCAACAAAAGTCTTGACTTACTTTTGAATCCAGAGTGGAGCAAAATCACGGTTCATAGCAAAACATGAGGGTTTTGGTTCTCCATCATTGTCCGTAAGTCATGGATATGCACACGTTCAGATATTTCAGGTCATCTAAACCAAATCTTGCATCCACCCTACCCACATAGGAATTTGAGTAAAACACAACTAAATAAGCTTAACTAGCATATTGATTAACAATTTTATGATTTATTTACCCACCTATATGATACAAATTTTAACCATTTACTCATTTCATTTTTTTTATATCAAATCCATCATGAACTTCATTAAAATGCCAAAATAACAAATTACAAACAAGTGGCATGTAAACGGGCAACAAGCTGCGCCGTAACCCACTTTTGAATTTCAAGTTTCATGTTATTAAACTCACTAGTTTGAATATAGATATCTGATTTATCTCAACTCTATTTCAAACATATTTGATGTGAACTCTACAAAATAATAATTTTTAATATTATAATTTACTTACAAAAATAATTATTTATGTATAAATTGAGTTAAAAACGAGTCACATGACTCACATGTCTAGTGTTTGACCCAAACAGCACTTCAAAGTTGGCCATCAACCCTTTGTCGTCTACGAGACCATTGCATATCTCAGATCGATTTTAGTTTAATTTATTAATAACTAGTATTAAGCCCCACCGCGTTGCGATGGAAGTGTAAAACTGTTTCAAATAGTATCAATGTCACACCACCGTCAACAACCAACACGTATTAATATGAAGAAATTAGATCGTAACATAAAACACAGAAAAAAATAACTAAGTTGACTTAGTACCCGCTCGTTGCGACCAACCTATTATGTTAAACGGGAAAAAACAATGTAAAAACGTTAAACCATACAAGTATGTTGCGACGTATTAACTCGCAAATTAGAACGAAGTGTTAAACGAAACATAATAACGTTGAACCACACACGCACGTTGCACCGTGTTAACTCGCAAAATTTAGAATGAAACGTTAAACAAAAAAATTACGAAATATGATAAGTATAGGGACCAAAGTTGAAAGCAAAAAAATGTGAGATTAAATTGAAAAAGATGAAAACTTTTAGGTTAAAAATGAAAAATCAAATAAATTTTGGACTAAAAGGGAAATATTTTTTTTTTTTAAAATACCCCTAAGCCTCATGTACAACACCCCAATACATATTAATGTTGGAAATTTATAGTATGTAAATATTATGTTCAATTAACTATTTTAATAAACAATACAAAAATGTCCATGACCATTAGATTGGACAAACTTTTGATTACTTTAATCATATTTAATCATATTTGAATCTTGGTTCATAGAACTTTTGATTAAATACACGTGTGAAAAGACGCAAATAATAAAATAGATGATTATTCATTCTATTCAAAACCAAGCTTATGATAAATAAACCACTTTTTTTTACAAATACAATTATTACCACTTTTTTGTCCAAACATCAATTTTGTTTCTATCCATTCCTTTTCTACGCCCTCTCTTTCAAACATTTAACTTGACCAATACCCAAAATTTGTTTTTCAAAACAATGTGACTATTACATGAGTACATGACCATACAAAAATTTTAAGACTAATGCGATGTGGCTGCCCTATTCACGGCTTCGGTTGATGTGGTGTGGTGTGGTTCCCAGAGCATGGAACACCTTCCCCTATCGGCGTGAAAACAACGTGAAGGTTGTGGTGTGGGTCGACCGACGTGACGTGGAGACTTCAAACGGTCGAATTTTTTACCGTTGTATGTGAACGACAAACTTTAAAAATTTCATCCATTTAATCACAACTTATTTTTAAGAAATTGATACCCTAAATTCACCCTATTCATCATCATCAGAAGATTTAATCCCGACTTTGTATTGTGTTATTAGACTTACTTCAAGAAGAAGCCCAAAGTTCACTGAGTCGAACACCTAGACTCCCATGAATAGAAATCGTGTGGCAGGACACAATAGGTTGGTACGTGACTACTTCGCACTTAATGTCATTTATAATGAAGATATGTTTCGAAGACGCTTTCATATGAGTTTATGACTATTCAATCGGTAGCTAGCGATGTGGAACACAAGGTACCGTGGTTCAAGCTATCGTATGATGCTAGAGGTAAAACAGGATTTACACTTTGTCAATTTGCTTACGGCACCACACCCGACGATTTGAAAAATACTTGAGGATGCAAAAGGGGACCAGTCAGGAATGTGTTTACGAAATTAGTAAGGTCGTCATCAAAATTTATGGGCAAAAATATACGCAAGCCGACCCAAGCGACGTGCAACAATTGAGGCAAAGGCAATTAGAGGTACATGACTTCCCTGACATGCTTGGTAGCCTTGATTGTATGCATTGGCCGTGGAAAAATTGTCCAACTATGTGACGCAGGCAGTTTATGCAAGGTGATCATGACTCACCATCAGCGATGCTCGAGGTGGTGGCATCGTACGATCTATTGATATGGCATGCTTAATTTTGGAATGATAGGTTCAGAAAATGACATAAACGTATTAAATCAGCCACCCTTGTTCAATAACATGATAAATGGAATAACACTTGACACCTCATTTCAGGTAAGATGATCACAGTACATGTTTGGTTACTACCTAACTATGTTATATATCCTGAATATGTATTGTTTGTTGTATCCTTTTCGTACCCACAAGATGAAAAACGACAGCTAAAGCAACATAAGAAGCAGTGGCAGACCCAGAATTTTTTTCATGTGGGTGTGGAATATTTTTAAAGATTTTAGGTCCTCAGTTATAAGAAAAAATTTCCGGTTCATAGCGGGCCGTATCGGTCGGTTCGGGTAAAACAAAAAAATATCAAGCTAAAATTTATATAATCATAAAAAAAACGTCAAACGTCGTTACAAACATATTTAAAATGTCGCCCTACGAGTTTTTATTTTTTAAAATCTTTACAAACATCATTTAGAGCTACTTTTTCTAAGCAAGTGTTTCTCTATATAACATATACAACTAATTTTTAACACTAAACACTTAAACAATCATCACCATACTTCATAATTTTTAACTTTAAAATCAAGCCCTAGTTTTAATTGTTGATTCCTTGTAACTAACCATTTAAACACACTAAACTTTAACTAAAACAACAAAATCAGCCAACTAAAGTATCAAAAAACAACCAAACAACTAAAATTTCAAACATTTTTAACAATTTTATTTCTCTTAAAAATCCAAATAATACAAGAAAACAACAAAATAATTGAACCATACCCAGAAAGAGTGATGAAGATGTTGTTTTCGTGAGTTTAATGGTCATAATTTACTATTCTCTGGCAGAATCCGAAGCTGTTACTGCTGCCTGATGAAGACCTTTTGTGCACTGTTGTTGGTGTCGTGGGCCTGGGATCACAAAACAAAGAGCAGGACTAGAGAACGGGATAGGGAAGTGGGTTGGATTATTATATTTTAGTTCAAATTATATTATTAATTGAGTTGGGCTTGGGTTATGGAGTGTTTATTAGGCTAAAGGTTAAGAGAAAGTTAATTGGGTTAAGTGAAAATTAATTAGTTAAGTGGAAAGTTAATTAGGTTGTGTTTAAAAAAATTCAAGGGGTGCGGTTGAGATTTTCCAAGGGGTGCGGACGAAAATTTTCAAGGGGTGCGGTTGAGATTTTATCGAGAATTTAGCACTTAATCTTTTTTTTTCAAGGGGTGCGCCCGCCCATCTTGGGCATGAGGTGGGTACGCCCCTGATAAGAAGCCGCTTAAAGAACATTGAGCAAGCGTTTGGTGTGCTCCAACAATGG
Source organism: Helianthus tuberosus (assembly GCA_030545235.1). Taxonomy (NCBI): domain Eukaryota; kingdom Viridiplantae; phylum Streptophyta; class Magnoliopsida; order Asterales; family Asteraceae; genus Helianthus; species Helianthus tuberosus. The sequence continues at coordinate 60,411,473 of CM060375.1, forward strand.
TGGCATACAATTGCAAACCCGGCAAGAGCATGGAAACTAGAGAAAATACGGTGTGTCATATATGCTTTCATCATACTACATAACATGATCGTAGAGGACGAAGGCCACGCAAAGTGTGAATTCAACGAAAACAAGCTTAGAGCAACTATTGGTTTAGAAGAAGTTAGTGATGAAGAAAAATGTAACACCCCAAAAACGGGTTTAATAATTAAACCACGTTAATATTGAAGAACGGGTAAAATACCGTTAGTGGTAAAAATTAACCCAGTAAATATTAGGATTTAAATAAATAAACCTGATATTAAATAAAAGGAGAACGAATGCTTTTGAGAAAATAAAGTTTACAAGAGGCCCGAGTTAACGAGACTTAAAATAAAACGGGTTGTAATCTCCCTGAACCCACTAAGTTAACTAGGAATGTTTAATCTAGTTAATAAGAGGAAATACTGTTGGAAATAAGTAGGTTGTGGCCTGCTTAATAACTAACCAAACATGAGGGGCCAAAGTGGGATAATTTGAAAGTTGATTTATTAAATGAAAATCAAAACACAACACACACTTAGAGTGTGTGCGTGGAATCGGCCAGGAGAAGAAAAGAAGGGGAGCTAACCCTAGTTCTTCGAGAATCTTCAAATTGAAGGGCTATTTGGGGCTCAAATTCATGAATGAACATGAATTAATGATAACCTACTCAAGGGGATCATAAGATATGTCTTAAAACTTTGATTGGTGAAAGTTTTAAATTGAGACAAGTAGGTTACTTGCAAATACGTTGTTGGATTATGATCCAAAGTTAAAATTGAATGTTTATGTATGCTTAATTCGTTAGACATGATGAAATTATGAGATAATTGAAATGAGATCACTTGTAAGTGATTAACAAGTAGAATATCAAATAGGTTTTGATAATATGAATGAGTTTATAATAAAATTATGTTTAAAACTATCATGGATGGTAGTAATAGGAAGATACTTAAACAATTATGAGTTTGAGTATGTGTTCATAGTTGTCATGAAATGGGTTTAGTGTGTTATGACGAAATTGATTTTATATTCATGTAAATAGATGCTTGAAATCATGTTATCTACTAGTTAGTATGTAGAATTTGATTATATTAGGTATTCGGATGGATGCCTAATAATATGATGAAACGGGTTTTACTTATAGATAAAAACCCTTAGTTCTTACATAATGAACGAATAAATTAGCTTTGATAATCAAGAGCTAAGAAAACTTGATGCTAATAATAGCATGAACGTAGATTAGAAATTAGTTAAAACGGTGGCCTAAAAATAACGCCTAGCGGGTAATTGATAAAATGCCTAAATGAGTGGTTGAATTTAATTGTGCATTTCATATGATTAAAGGCAGTTGACTTTTGAAAGTCAAACTAACCTATAATACGATCGAATGATGATCTTGATATAAGGTCCGTAAGATGGAATAGTTGTGATAATTGATGACTAATCTAACCATCTTGCGAATTATAAATGATAGTTTGACGCTTGACAAGCTAGGTGGAAGCTTGGAGAAGAAGCGGGTCAAACACGATCATGTACAAAGGAAAAACGTATTTGAATACAAGGTAAGTAGAGCTTACATCCTTTAGATAGAATATCTATTCGTGTATTTGGTTAAAATCCAAGGTGACTTAGTATTCGAAATGAATATTTCAATTATGGCATTCCGATACGAATTAACATGGGTCGAAATAAATAAAAATGGTAATAAACCATGTTTGATGATAAAAGGGGTAAAATGGTACATTAGTCACGCGTTGACAAATAAACAATAAGTTGTGAAAATATTCACGTTATGGTGTAAACAATAATGATGAATGGGTAGAATGGTCATTTAGACCAAACGAGTCAAATGGCGATTTTATCACCATTTGATAATGAAGACTAATGTTTGCTTGTCGAGTCTTATGCTCACAAATATAGTATGAGAAATTGTGTTGTTATGAATTAGCAACAAATATGATGAGGTACTGAAACGGGTCAATACTTTGACCCGAGCCAGGTATGTGTAAATAAAATTATAGCTAAAATGTGCGATTTTGGTCAAACATGTTCTTGAAAGTCCTTCGTTGTTAAGGAAGGGCTAAAGTTGACCAAAACGCCCTTGCATGATAAACTGGGCAAACGACTCCTAAATGTAGTTTGATAATAAGTTAACGATCGAGTAAATCCTTTGGGTAAGTATAAAAGTGAAATGTATGAACCTTTTGGGTCAAATGCCTCGAAATGAGTCTTTTCTGTAAAATGACAAATCGATGGGTAGAACTCGGAATGAAAAGTTTACCACACTAAATCCACCACAAATATAGTTGTGTTGGAAGACAAGTAGATACCTTAGTGTGGAAATAGGGTCCTAGAAAATATGAGCGAAATTTAAGTTTAAAATGCTTAAATCCTTAACTGGTCAAAATAAGTATACACGCAAAATAAATAACGGGCGCATAAACTTCACGAATAAAGCCCCGGGTATTAGGAGATACACATGGTTATGAAGTTTGTATGAAAATGAGAGTAATTAAACAAGTTTGTTGTTTAAAACATGAACGGGCCAATCAAGTTGAAAATGAATATAAAGTCGAGAGCTTAAAGTTAAGAATTTTGTTAGTTCGAATATTGGATTTTAAGTCCATATGATGGAGGAACAAATTACGATCACGTAGGAAGAAACGGGTCGTAAAACGGATAAAAAATGAGCGAGTTATGCAGGTTTTTGTGATTTTTTTTGTTCGTTTTGATAAACAGACTCGCTTAGACGTGTTATCAACTTCGTATGACTAACTCGTTTCATGATTTATGAAATGTAGGTATGCCAAGAAGTACCGGATAACGATCAAGCTCAACAAAGAACCGAACACGATCAAAATTCAAGCTTCCGCATTACGTTTCATCGTTACGAAGTTAAACGACGATATAATAGTTGAAATGTTTTAAATGGTAAGAAGTTTTAAGAAACTCGTATTTTTAAATGTATGTATATTTGTATAAACACAATTATATACTAAACTTATATGTAATATCGATAATCAAAGTAAGGGTCTTACAAAAACGTTAAAATAATTGGCAAATAAGTAACCGTGAAAGGCAGCAGATTTGGTTGAACATCTGGTGCCAACCACTAGTTTTTAATTAGTAACATGTTTTATTTATTAATGTAATTTTAATTATTAATGGAACTTTTCATAATATTATTATTTGTTAAAACATAAAAGTATTTAAAAAATAAAAACTATTTTCATAAGTGTAAACATACCTAACAATTTAACAATATGTGGTTAGATATATTAAAAAAGTTGTAAATAATAATTCGGACCTAAAGTTCATGGATAGTATGACCCGGTTGTAAAATAAAACAACAAGACGAAGCTTAGGGCACCCAATATCTTGGGTTTTACTTTGTTTAACTTCTGGATTTTGAGAAATATAGAAAAATCAGTATACTTGGAAGGGATTTCTTTTTGCTAAAACTTAGTCCAATTTTAAATACGTGTGATTGTGTGTCTTTTATAAATTGTATACAGGGACAGGAATGGCTTAACTGTAAGTAAAAAACAAAAAAAAAGATGAAGCTTAGGGCATCTAGCATTTCGGGTTTTACTATGTTTAATTTTCAGATTTTGGCAAGTATAGAAAAAATCAATATATTTGGCTGGGTTTTCCTTTTACGAAAACTTGGTCCAACTCTAGTATGTGTTATTGTTTGTTAGAAATTGCAAGCATGGACTAAGACGACTAAAATGTTAAAAAAAAAAAAAAGGAATAAGATGAAGCTTAGGCGCCTATATTTCGAGTTTTACTTTGTTTAGTTTTTAAATTCTTACAAGTATAGAAAAAATCAACATATACGGAAGGGTTTTCTTTTTACTAAAATTAAGTCCAAATATGTGTCTTTTAAAAAATGTCTACTATAATTGTGTGCTGTCATATATCCATTTGAGTTAATAGCCAAAATGGTTCATGAGGTTTGCTCACTTTTGCCACTTTAGTCCAAAATCCAAAAATTTTAAATCTGGGTCCCTGAGGTTTGCATTTTGTTGCCATTTTAGTCCAAAAGTGAAATTTGACTAGAATCCCCAAATTAAAACCCCTTATTTTGTCCTTACCCTCAGGGGTATTTTGGTCATTTTAGAATTATTATAACTAATTATTAATTAAACATTTTTCTATTTATGATTAAACACAATGTCTTCTATCTCTCTCCTCTCTCTCTTTCTCTTAACCCAGACCCAAACATCAACCCAGATTAACAACAACATCAAATTAAACCGATTGACAACAATAAGCCGGTTAACAACATCAACCCATATTCATATTCACTCTTCTTATTCTTAATGCCCAGTCAAACAAGAGCATCGAAAATGAACCGTAATCAATAAGTTGTCTGCAGGCAATCCATATCTGAAGCACACAAATATTAGGGAAACTAAAGCAAAACAAATGTATTAAATTTGAAGTTGTTTATACTCTACGGTTGAGAGTTCCCAACCCCACTTTATTGCTTCCTTCTTGAAGTAATCACCGAAACTAAAATTCACGAGCATCTCAAAAAAATTCCAACTTTATTGCCTGGCCACCTGCAGATGTTGGAAATGGTCAAAGCAAATTTCTTATAATGTTAATTTAATTTAATTTATATACCTTTCCAAGAAAAATAGGCTTAAACTGAAGCATGCCAGCAATAGTGAGGAGGACAGTAGTATCGTCAGGCACAAGGGAAGAGCTTGGAAGAATCTTATGACCTCTTGTAGCATAAAATTCAAGAAACCGCCTGCGAATAGAATTCCCACTTGTCTCAATCCGATTACACCGAAACTCGTCGAAAATCAACCCAAGTCGATTCAGATCTTGAAAATTCTTTCAGATCCATCGGCACGAACTCATATCTGAAACTCAGGGACGACGGTTGTAGTCGGAGCCTTTACAGCAGGGACGACGGCGGTGGTGGAGTTCGGTGGCGGTGGTGTTCGAGAGAGAGGAGTGTAACACCCCGTGTTTTCACGAGTGAAAGTCAAGGTCAAGGTCAAAGTCAACGACCGATTTCGCGCGACTTGACTCGTAGAAATGTTTTCATTTTATTTATATTATGTGGAGTAAATGGCGTTCATTACAATAATCGAATCATATTAATCGTATTTCAATCGACACGCGACTGTGAATGATAGGAAGTAACAATGCGATAAAGTTAATCAAGCTATGCTAATCAAATCGACAATCGAACCGTAACTCGAACTGTGTATTTTACTTGTTGTTTATACGTGTGTGTGTGCCTTACGTGTTACCTGCGCATGCTTATTTAATGTTATGTTATGTTGTGATAATCAAGCGAACTCAACCGAACTCGAAGTCTAACTCGAATGTAAACAAACCCGAACCCGAATTCCGAGTCGAACCATATAAGAAGTAGTTGGGACTGAAAGTAATTGGACTAGGAAACCCTATCGAATCGCTCGAAAACCGAAGCCGAAGCAACATCGCACCGAATGCACCAAATCAGGCGGCATCCGCACGGATGGTCAATCCGCACGGGTTGCCAATCCGCACGGATTGCCAATCCGCACGGATGACCAATCCGGGCGGATAGCCTATCCGGGTACGTGCCATCCGCACGGCTCACCCTTTCCCTTTTTGGCATCCTATAAATACACGGGTCACTCTCCAACTTTTCCACTTTTGGCAAGTGACGTCCGAACCGCACGCATTCTACACCTTTTCTCAGATTTCTCTCAATCCAGGTAAGATCTTGCACTAATTCTTGTACATTCTTGATCACTACACAATTCTACACCTTTCCATCTTTCAAATCTCCACTTTTAACCATGAAATCACCAAGATTTGAGGTATTCTCGAGTGACGTCATCATGAAGTTCTTATGAACTTCAAGCTTGACCTCATTCCACCAAGAATAACTCAGATCTGAACGATTTCCATACGATTACGCAACAACTTCATCTAAATCTACACTTTTCTAAGGATAAAAGAGTTGAAAGAAATAAACCTAAGTTCTCTCCTTCTTTTACCCTTAAAATCGGTACAAATCTGATCGGTTTTAGTGTTCTACTTGTTAATAGTGATGCACTAGTCCTAGATCTGGATTCTACCCGCAAGACACCTGATTACGAGATAAACCGGAACGACCGTTCTGAGTCGCCGACAGGTCGAGTTAGGGTGGTTCCTGGCCGGCTTAGTCATACGAGTGAGAACACAATTCCTAGTGGTTACCGCGTAATCAGAACGTCTCGATGAACGACAACAGGAACCAAGAGTAGACGGACGGAACAATCAGACCAGAGACTGTCCGCACGGACCAGTTGCCCGCACGGACAAGCTGTCCGCACGGACAAGCTGTGTGCACGGACAGGCTATACGGACGGATTGTCACCCGTACGAGCTACCCCTGGGACCCACTTTCCAAACAAGGTTTGAGTATCGACGAATGAGCAATCCGGACGGACGACCTCTGAATGGATTACTCTTCGGATCATGAGATACTAAGGCCTTAAAACAAATTCAAACAATGTTCATCCGCACGGTCAAGTCGTCCGCACGGACAGGCTATCCGGACGGATAGTCTCTGCCCGCGCGCACAGACTGTCCGCACGGATTACCATTGTCCGCACGGACTACCATCCGGACGGATTGTTGTCCGCGCGACCGGCTTGAAAGGTAGAAACACTTAAATGTTTTCTAAATGCTACAACGAAAACTCCAAAGCACAAGCCATCATACACAAACACATCCTCAACTTAGGAAGAAACAATCCACTTGAACGATTATCCGCACGAACAACTTGTCCGTACGGATAAGCAATCCGCACGCGAGACTAGTCCGCACGGATTGCCATCCGCACGTATAGCTCGCGCGCACGGATAGCTTATCCGGATGGGTCACCGTCCGCACGGATTACCATCCGCACGGATAGTTCGCCCGCACGGACAACTTCCTCTCACGGATAGTTGATCCGTATGATCAGTTATCCTACCCGCTCTCACTTTGTGCTGTTTTACACGCCACTTATCGTTACGTTATCGAATCTATTCAGGCTAACTGTACTCGCTGAAAAGCGCTCCCTTCAATCCACTATCGCTGTGAGTATACTCGAACCCTTTTTGCTTTTAGCACTTTTGGGTGTTACATACGTTACGACTATTCAACTACAATGATCACACTACTCAAGCTATTTTAACGCTAAACCATTTATGCATGTTATACGTGGCTTATGAATGCTTGTTTGTTATGTTTACACATGGAATGCTGTCTACCTGCCTTAGCAACGATAGTACTATAGTTTGGACTCAGCACCCGTTCACACGGGGGTTGTTAAGGATCTTTTACTTGCATGGATTACGGTGGTAATCATGTATTGCGAACTGCCTCGGGCAGTCAACCCGCAGTCATTGGTATCGATGGATCTATGTCGATAACTAACGTGCTTCATTTCACTATGTGTACGTGCTGGTTATACGTAAACGAATTCGAACTCTATATGCTATTATCAAACTTGTATGCTCACCTTTACATTATATGTATTGACTTTATTTTAACGTATGTGACAGGTGCTTAGGACGCATGTGTGGTAGGAAATGGAAGCTAGAATAAAGCTTTAGAGCCCAACAAATAGTTGTCTGTAGATGACGTATTAGGGGTCTCTAGAAGCAGATAAACAATTGCTACTTATTTAAATCTGAGTTGTCGGAACAGAATATTTGTTTTGATGTTATCTGTAATAACTTGTTTGACTATTTATGATACGGTATGGGATGTATTGCTTTAATTAAATGGTAATGATAGTTGTTATGGAAACTTCTGGACAATCTGTTTCGCTCAGTGCCATGCCCCGATGATTCCGCCATCGATTGGGGTGTGACAGATTGGTATCAGAGCCATAACTATAGGGAATTAGGCAAGACTCGACCTAGTCCGGGTCGAAGTCTTAGAGACCTAGTCTATAGTTAAGAACCAACAGACCAACTCACACGCATGCGTAAACTCACCCCTATCACTCGCTCTTTTCTATCACTGCACTCGAATTTTCAAGTTGTGAACAGGTAATGAGGCCGAGAACAGGTGTGAAAACCGCAAACTCTCGACTAAAGTTGCCTAATCAGCTTGCGATTTAGCTACAAACGAGGAGAATCATACCAAATTAGGAGTGAAATCCATATTTTGATGAATAAACTTCTCAAATTTTATCAAAAACACGGACTGAAGTTGCAAGATAGGGGTGAAACCCTAACCTTGACGACTCGTCCTGCTTTTATACAAAAACTCCCACCAAGGTTTCGATGGACTCCAACGATCTAAAGACACAATATAACCGATGGGAATTGCGCCAACGCCCAAGAATCGAGGCAAAGGCATAGTCCTGGAGGTAATTGTGCACACAGGATCCTTGCGAATAGTCTAGCCACTTTGGTTAGTCGAAGTCTACTAGCCACAGACGATTCATTCTCGATTTTAAGTGTTTCAATTTTTGTCGCTTTTATGAGAATTACGTGTTTTGTGCTTATTTATTAAACGTTTCGAGGTACTACCGGTTTCGATCTAATATTTTGGCCTTGCTACACACGCAACACACAAACAAATCGCTCGCAATACACTACTTTTGAACACTCACAAACTCTGAATACTAGGTTTTTGTTTTCTGACTGCTCCTAGTGACTCAGGTATATGTGTTTCTTGCTATTGTGCTTACGTGTTTAGGAATATTGTGATTATGTGCTCTATGTGTTTATGTGATTTTGTGTAATTATGAGAACTTGTGACTATCTGCGTTTACATGGTACGTGTTACTGAGCTTTAGTAGTAGTAGTAGACGTGTGAGGTGAGATTCGAATACATGTGTTGAGTTCCATGGCGATGTCTATTTCAGACAATGTCGTCTGGATCCCGTCATCCACTCTCTCGTCAGGAAAAGAAGGACAGACGCCTTGCCTCCATCGTCGCGAAAGCTGTAGCAAAGGCTGTGAGCGATGCCTATGAGAATGCCAGCAAATCATCCGAGGAATCGAGGACTGAAGGTCCTAAAGCTGTCGCAAGACCTTTCAGTTTCAAACAATTCAAGTCATGTGGGCCGAAAGAATTCACAGGCGAAGGAGGTCCTATTGCACTATTCCACTGGTTTGACTCTATCGAGGTTACTCTTCGACAAAGTGGTTGCCCTGATGACCTTCGAACTCTGAACGCTACCGGCGTCTTCCAGTCTCATGCTCTAGACTGGTGGACGGCCGAGAGGAACAAGCGAGGGAATGATGCAGCCTACGGTCTGTCGTGGGACGAGCTCAAGGAAGTCATGCTAGAGGAATTCTGCCCTCCTCACGAGCGTCAAAAGCTTGAAGATGAATTTTGGCACATACATCAGAAGGATGGAGACAATGCTGGCCTTACTGCTCGCTTCAAACAGCTCAGCATTATCTGTCCCGATCAAGTCAAGACTCCCGAGATAACCATCAAGAAGTACATCCGGGCTTTGCCCGACTGCGTTGCTGATTTCGTGCAAGCGGCTAAGACTACCACGATCGAGGAAACCTATCTGCTAGCCGCTGAAATCAATGACAAAAGGGTTAAGGCTGGGGTGTGGGATAAGACCTCCAAGCATCTACATCAAGCCACTACTGCTGCACCAACTGCTGAAGCCACCTCGTCAAGCAACAGGAGAAAGAACAAGAGAAAGAACAGCTCCACCAACAAGAACTGTGCGATTACTACTGCACCGATTCAAGCTGTACCTGCTCAACAGCGTCAAGTAGTGGCGCCTGTGGCCAATGCATCGCCTGCAAAGCGTGCATATACTGGACCACACCCGCTCTGCCCTACTTGCACCTATCATCACCCTACTGCTATTCAATGCCGCTTCTGTGCTCACTGTAATGTATACGACCACTTTACTGCCAACTGCCGTATTCGCCAAGCTCCTGCCAATCAAGCTCTACTCGCTGCCCCACAGGGTCAACAAGCTCCTCCGGCACCCGCAGTCAAAGCCAGAGCATGCTTCACGTGTGGTGACCCGAATCATTTCGCCAACATGTGCCCAAACAGGGTAGTGAATCAAGAACCGCAACAGCAGCAACCACAGCAGCAACAACAGCAGCAACAACAGGCCGCACGCGCCAGAACTTTCAATCTCAATGTGCGTCAAGCCTAGGCCGACAACAACGTGGTCAATGGTATGTTCCTTGTGAATGGTATTTATGCTTCATGTTTGTTTGATACTGGAGCCGATAATTGCTTTGTATCGCTCGAATTTGAGAAACTCCTTAGTCGTAAACGTTCCCGACTCTCCTCTGCATTCGATGTTGAAGTCGCTACCGGAAGAACCGTCGCTGTAAACTCTGTTATTCGTGATTGCACTCTCGAGCTCAACAATCACATCTTCTCAATCGACCTTATTCCGATGCAACTCAGAAGCTTTGACATCACAGTAGGCATGGACTTTCTTCGCGAAAACCATGCCGAAGTTGTGTGCTTCGATAAAATGATTCGCTTTTCGCTCGCAAACGGTGATTCATTGTGTGTTTATGGTGATATTACTTCGAAGGGTCTCAAGCTTATGTCATGCCTGCAAGCTAGCAAGTATCTCCGCAAGGAATACAGGGCTTTCTTGGCTAACATCGTAGCAGCGGAGAAGGAAAAGAAAGAGAAGAAGGAAGTAAAAGACGTTCCCGTGGTTCGAGAATTTCCTAATGTTTTTCCAGAGGATCTTCCCGGACTACCTCCCAAGCGCGATATTGATTTTCGCATTGATCTCATTCCTGGAGCTAATCCTATCGCCAGAGCTCCTTATCGACTCGCGCCGTCCGAAATGCGCGAACTCTCAACCCAACTCCAGGAATTACTTGAGAAAGACTTTATTCGCCCGAGCACCTCTCCTTGGGGCGCACCAGTCCTTTTCGTCAAAAAGAATGAGGGGTCGTTCCGGATGTGCATCGACTACCGGGAATTGAATAAGTTGACTATCAAAAATCGCTATCCTCTGCCTCGAATCGACGATTTGTTTGATCAGCTACAAGGCGCTACATGTTTCTCGAAGATCGATCTACGTTCAGGATATCATCAGCTGCGTATACAGGAGGAGGATATACACAAAACCGCGTTTCGTACTCGTTACGGCCATGACGAATTCATTGTCATGCCATTTGGCCTAACAAACGCACCAGCAGTTTTCATGGATCTGATGAACCGCGTGTGAAAACCACATCTCGACCATTTCGTCATCGTGTTCATCGACGATGTCTTGATCTATTCCAAAACGAGAGCCGAACACGCGCAACATCTACGTTTGGTTCTTGAGTTAATCCAGGGGAACCAACTCTACGCCAAATTCTCCAAGTGCGAATTTTGGTTGGGGGAGGTTCAGTTTCTGGGTCACATCGTAAATAGTCAGGGTATTCACGTCGATCCTGCGAAGATCGAAGCTGTTAAGAGCTGGGTTACGCTTAAGAACCCGTCCGAAGTCCGCTCCTTTCTCGGGCTAGCGGGCTATTATCGACGATTTATCGAAGGATTCTCGAAGATTGCTGTACCGCTTACTTCTCTCACGCATAAGGACCAGCCTTTTGTCTGGGGAACCAAACAAGAGTCTGCCTTTCGAACCCTCAAACACATGTTGTGCAATGCTCCTGTTCTCACACTACCCGACGGAAACGATAATTTCATTGTCTACTGTGACGCTTCCAACCTTGGTCTCGGTTGTGTCCTAATGCAACGAGACAAGGTCATAGCTTACGCATCTCGTCAGCTCAAAATCCACGAGAAGAACTATACAACCCACGATCTCGAGCTAGGCGCAGTTGTTTTTGCATTAAAGATTTGGCAACACTACCTGTATGGTACAAGGTGTACGATCTTCACAGATCATAAAAGCCTACAGCACATCTTTAATCAGAGGGAACTAAATATGCGTCAACGCCGGTGGGTAGAACTTCTCAACGATTACGACTGTGAGATTCGTTATCACCCAGGCAAAGCAAATGTTATTGCCGACGCACTTAGCAGACGGAGCTATCTGCTTAGCACTCGTAATGTTCAAGCCCAGCACAACCTCGAAGCTCTCATCCGCGACGCCCAACATGCATGTTTCAACGAACGCACCTTGAAGAAAGAAAGAATCTACCATGATGGAGCCCAGCTTGTGAGCAAATCAAATGGGATATTCCACTTCTTAGACCGAATTTGGATTCCCAAGCGAACCAATTTGCGACGGATTATCATGGATGAAGCCCACAAATCCCGATACTCTATCCATCCCGGTGCTGACAAAATGTATCATGATCTTCGCTATAGGTACTGGTGGCCGGGTATGAAACGGGATATCGCCCTCTACGTCGGAAAATGCCTAACCTGTGCTAGAATCAAGGCTGAACATCAAAGACCCTCTGGCTTGCTCGAACAACCACCAATTCCCATGTGGAAGTGGGAGAGTATAGCTATGGATTTCGTAACCAAGCTTCCAACTACGTCATCAGGTCACGACAGCATTTGGGTTGTCATTGACCGTTTGACTAAATCAGCTCACTTTCTGCCAGTACGAGAAGACTACAAGGTAGAACGATTAGCCCGAATCTACACCGACGAGATCATTTGTCGACATGGGACGCCTCGTGACATCATCTCTGATCGTGATGCTCGGTTTACTTCACGATTGTGGGAAACATTCCAAGCGGCACTTGGTACAACGCTTAATCTAAGTACTGCGTTCCACCCACAGACCGACGGTCAGACTGAAAGAACGATTCGTACTCTTGAAGACATGCTCCGTTCGTGTGTTCTAGCTTCGGTGGTAATTGGGATAGACACCTTCCGTTGGTCGAATTATCGTATAACAACAGCTACCAGGCTAGCATCCAGATGGCACCTTTCGAGGCCTTATACGGAAGAGGATGTTGATCGCCTATTTTGTGGCACGAGATCGGTCACTCGCAACTAACCGGTCCGGAGCTGCTACAAGAAACGACAGACAAAATTTTCCAGATTCGAGACAACCTAGCGAAAGCTCGGGATCGACAGAATGTTTACGCCGATAAAAAGCGCAAACCCCATGAATATGGCGTTGGTGACTACGTACTCCTAAAGGTATCACCTTGGAAGGGTGTAGTCCGATTCGGCAAGAAGGGGAAACTCGCGCCTCGATATGTGGGACCTTTTAAGATTCTGGAAAGGATCGGAAAAGTCGCCTACAGACTCGAATTACCGGAGGAACTTAGCAACGTCCATCCGACTTTCCACGTGTCAAACCTCCGAAAGTGCATCGCCGGCCACGATCTACATGTCTCTCTAGATGATCTACAAGTGAACGAAACATTACACTTCGTGGAGAAGCCTGTCGAAATCATGGATCGCCAAACCAAAGAACTCAGGCGCTCACGCATTCCGATTGTGAAAGTCCGATGGGAAGGCAAAAGAGGCGCGGAGTTCACTTGGGAACTCGAAAGCGACATGAAGGCAAAGTATCCATAGTTGTTTAATTAAGAAAATTTATAGACTTATAGATCAAGTGTTTTCGCACAACATATCGGTAAAAAGTCGTTTAATTTGGCAATTTTCAGATAAAACGTGATGAATATGAAAAATGAAGAAATTGATCAAACCTGAGCGTGTTTAATCACCGCAATCGAACACCTGCTCAGATACCACATGTAGGTCCTGATTCGACTCCGTTGCGAATTTGTTTGGTCACGATCGTGCACGGATTCTGCACGACTCAAAGCCAACAAATATCCATGCGAATAAGCTAGTCAACAATAGTCAATACGTATATGTTATCCGCACGGATGCCATCCGTACGGTGAACATCAACAGTAACATTCAACATTTTAACGAACTCCAAATTTTCTCACAAATGACTTCGAATTAAGATCTGAAACCTTATAGGCTTTTAGATCAGACAGTTTCGCATAACATATCCAAAAATCAGCGATTTTTATCTGTAAAAGGTCGAGTAATTTGACGATTTCAGTGACCCAAACGAAGAACTCTCACATGTGATCCACGGTTGGTTACGGCTTTCAGCTTAAATTTCGGGACGAAATTCCCTAAACAAGGGGAGGCTGTAACACCCCGTGTTTTCACGAGTGAAAGTCAAGGTCAAGGTCAAAGTCAACAACCGATTTCGCGCGACTTGACTCGTAGAAATGTTTTCATTTTATTTATATTATGTGGAGTAAATGTTGTTCATTACAATAATCGAATCATATTAATCGTATTTCAATCGACACGCGACTATGAATGATAGGAAGTAACAATGCGATAAAGTTAATCAAGCTATGCTAATCAAATCGACAATCGAACCGTAACTCGAACTGTGTATTTTACTTGTTGTTTATACGTGTGTGTGTGCCTTACGTGTTACCTGCGCATGCTTATTTAATGTTATGTTATGTTGTGATAATCAAGCGAACTCAACCGAACTCGAAGTCTAACTCGAATGTAAACAAACCCGAACCCGAATTCCGAGTCGAACCATATAAGAAGTAGTTGGGACTGAAAGTAATTGGACTAGGAAACCCTATCGAATCGCTCGAAAACCGAAGCCGAAGCAACATCGCACCGAATGCACCAAATCAGGCGCCAATCCGCACGGATTGCCAATCCGCACGGATGACCAATCCGGGCGGATAGCCTATCCGGGTACGTGCCATCCGCACGGCTCACCCTTTCCCTTTTTGGCATCCTATAAATACACGGGTCACTCTCCAACTTTTCCACTTTTGGCAAGTGACGTCCGAACCGCACGCATTCTACACCTTTTCTCAGATTTCTCTCAATCCAGGTAAGATCTTGCACTAATTCTTGTACATTCTTGATCACTACACAATTCTACACCTTTCCATCTTTCAAATCTCCACTTTTAACCATGAAATCACCAAGATTTGAGATATTCTCGAGTGACGTCATCATGAAGTTCATAACTTGACCTCATTCCACCAAGAATAACTCAGATCTGAACGATTTCCATACGATTACGCAACAACTTCATCTAAATCTACACTTTTCTAAGGATAAAAGAGTTGAAAGAAATAAACCTAAGTTCTCTCCTTCTTTTACCCTTAAAATCGGTACAAATCTGATCGGTTTTAGTGTTCTACTTGTTAATAGTGATGCACTAGTCCTAGATCTGGATTCTACCCGCAAGACACCTGATTACGAGATAAACCGGAACGACCGTTCTGAGTCGCCGACAGGTCGAGTTAGGGTGGTTCCTGGCCGGCTTAGTCATACGAGTGAGAACACAATTCCTAGTGGTTACCTCGTAATCAGAATGTCTCGATGAACGACAACAGGAACCAAGAGTAGACGGACGGAACAATCAGACCAGAGACTGTCCGCACGGACCAGTTGCCCGCACGGACAAGCTGTCCGCACGGACAAGCTGTGCGCCCGGACAGGCTATACGGACGGATTGTCACCCGCACGAGCTACCCCTGGGACCCACTTTCCAAACAAGGTTTGAGTATCGACGAATGAGCAATCCGGACGGACGACCTCTGAATGGATTACTCTTCGGATCATGAGATACTAAGGCCTTAAAACAAATTCAAACAATGTTCATCCGCACGGTCAAGTCGTCCGCACGGACAGGCTATCCGGACGGATAGTCTCTGCCCGAGCGCACAGAGTGTCCGCACGGATTACCATTGTCCGCACGGACTACCATCCGGACGGATTGTTGTCCGCGCGACCGGCTTGAAAGGTAGAAACACTTAAATGTTTTCTAAATGCTACAACGAAAACTCCAAAGCACAAGCCATCATACACAAACACATCCTCAACTTAGGAAGAAACAATCCACTTGAACGATTATCCGCACGAACAACTTGTCCGTACGGATAAGCAATCCGCACGCGCGACTAGTCCGCACGGATTGCCATCCGCACGTATAGCTCGCGCGCACGGATAGCTTATCCGGATGGGTCACCGTCCGCACGGATTACCATCCGCACGGATAGTTCGCCCGCACGGACAACTTCCTCTCACGGATAGTTGATCCGTACGATCAGTTATCCTACCCGCTCTCACTTTGTGCTGTTTTACACGCCACTTATCATTACGTTATCGAATCTATTCAGGCTAACTGTACTCGCTGAAAAGCGCTCCCTTCAATCCACTATCGCTGTGAGTATACTCGAACCCTTTTTGCTTTTAGCACTTTTGGGTGTTACATACGTTACGACTATTCAACTACAATGATCACACTACTCAAGTTATTTTAACGCTAAACCATTTATGCATGTTATACGTGGCTTATGAATGCTTGTTTGTTATGTTTACACATGGAATGCTGTCTACCTGCCTTAGCAACGATAGTACTATAGTTTGGACTCAGCACCCGTTCACACGGGGGTTGTTAAGGATCTTTTACTTGCATGGATTACGGTGGTAATCATGTATTGCGAACTGCCTCGGGCAGTCAACCCGCAGTCATTGGTATCGATGGATCTATGTCGATAACTAACGTGCTTCATTTCACTATGTGTACGTGCTGGTTATACGTAAACGAATTCGAACTCTATATGCTATTATCAAACTTGTATGCTCACCTTTACATTATATGTATTGACTTTATTTTAACGTATGTGACAGGTGCTTAGGACGCATGTGTGGTAGGAAATGGAAGCTAGAATAAAGCTTTAGAGCCCAACAAATAGTTGTCTGTAGATGACGTATTAGGGGTCTCTAGAAGCAGATAAACAATTGCTACTTATTTAAATCTGAGTTGTCGGAACAGAATATTTGTTTTGATGTTATCTGTAATAACTTGTTTGACTATTTATGATACGGTATGGGACGTATTGCTTTAATTAAATGGTAATGATAGTTGTTATGGAAACTTCTGGACAATCTGTTTCGCTCAGTGCCATGCCCCGATGATTCCGCCATCGGTTGGGGTGTGACAAGGAGAGAGAGAAGAGAGAGATGATGGCAGTGGGATGGTGGTGTTGGCGGCAGTGGGATGGTGGTGGTGGGGATGATGTGGTGGTGGGGGTGGTGGTGGTGTGGTGGTGGTAGTTCAGAGAAGAGAGAGAGAGAGAGAGAGGAGAGGGAGAGGCAGATTTAATTTGGGGATTCTGGGTTGAGCTGAAACACACAAATATTAGAGAGAGGGAGAGGCAGATTTAATTTGGGGAATTCTGGGTCAAAATTCTTGTTAATCTGGGTGTTAGAGAGAGAGGCAGCTCAAGGCAGATTTAATTTGGGTTTAATTATTTTTAACCAATATTACTCTATAATAAAGTTAGAATGACTAAAATACCCCTGAGCATAAAGACAAAATAGCAGGTTCTTTTTTGAAAATCTGACCTGATTTCACTTTTGGACCAAAATGGCAACAAAATGCAAACCTCAGGGACCCAGATTTAAAAAATTTGAATTTTGGATTAAAGTGGCAAAAATGAGCAAACCTCAAGGACCATTTTGACTATGAACTCTATCCATTTGTTAGCTTCCTATAAAAAAAAGATAATAGAATAAAATGTTCACAAAGAGTGCCCTGATTTATCTGTGTTTTAGGCCCCGAATAAGTTAAACCAACTCTAGTTATAGATAAACTTTATTTTATAAGCTTTATGGCTTTATGGTATGGTTCATATTATTATTATTATTATTATTATTATTATTATTATGTATATATATATATATATATAGGTAAAGAGTACTATACAATATTGTTTATCGTACATTACGTACGCTACAATCTCAGCCGTCAGATCATCTTCCCGCATTTTAAAATCGCATGTTGTTTTTTTTATAACAATTTCGCATGTGATAATTTTTTATGAATTCGCATGTTGTTTTTTTACCAATTTCGCATGTGATAATTTTGATGAAATAGCATGTTGTTTTTTATAACAATTTCGCATGTGATAATTTTTTATGAATTTGCATGTTTTTTTACCAATTTCGCATGTGACAATTTTGATGAAATAGCATGTTGTTTTTTTGTAACAATTTCGCATGTGGTAATTTTGATGAAATCGCATGTGTATAATCTGTGTGTGTTTTACTGTTCATCTTCTTCGATTGCTGGTCGATCATTGTCAGTCTTCTTCCGTTTGACCCTTACAACTCCCAAATTAGTAGTTCTTATTATCGATATCGCACCAAAAGGAACGAAGGGAGGTTGGGGAAGAAGAATTTCAGGTTTTTGAATTTGATTTAGGGTTTGATTTTGAACTATCATCGGTCAATTACAGAGATTTATGACCTCGCAATGACGTTTTTAACCTTCCTGGTATGATTTAGATATATTAAAATGATTAATTTAATCATTTAAATTAGTTTCGCCCGCGTTTGATCGATTGAAGATCGTACGGCTGAGGGCAGCGCGTACATAATGTAGGATAAGAGGTATTGTACGTTAACTGGCCTCTATATATATATATATATGTTGACGAAAGATGTTGAATAGTAACTTTATTTTATAATAATATATAGTTTTTTATTATTTTTTCTATTTAATATATTATAATATTTTATTATTATTTTTAATTTTAATAACATACTTTTAATTTTTTCCCTTTTTTAAAATCATATATTTCCTATAAAATTTTCTTTAATAATTCTTTTTTTTTCGTTTTTATAACATATATTAATTTATATATTGTTGATGAAGGACGATGAATAGTAACTTTATTCTTATAATAACTAGTAATTAGACTCGCGCGCGTTGCGGCGTATATTGCAAACATCGAATGAATTAGTCCAAACGCTTTATGATGCGTTAACCTTATGAAATTTTCAAAGTTGATGAAGTGTAAAAATAGAGTAACACAATGCAAGGAGTAAAAACGCAAAGTTTGAAACTTAAGGGGGTGGTGGAAGTTAAAATGGAGTAATAGTCAAGGAGTAAAAACGCAACGTTTAAAACTTGAGAAGGTGATACTGCAAGGGGTAAAGACACAAAGTTTAAAACTTGAGGGCATGGTGGCATAAAAAAATGAAGTAATAGTGCAAGGGGTAAAATATAAAGCTTAAAACTTGAAGGGGTGGTGGCGAAATTCAAACTTGAGGGTTAGAATATTGCACGCGGCTGGTGGAAACGTGTGGTAAGATAATACATGATTCGTAAAGGCGCAACGTGTAAAATGTGACAACTGTCAAATTTGCATGCATCCGTACAATTATTAGACAATGATTAATGCTTAATGACTGTGCCGATCCACAATTTATGACATGAATTGCTTTCTGATTTCTTTTGTTGTACATACATGTGCATCCTATATTACAAATGACAGAACATTATTGCATGCAAACCGTATTGATTCAAATGATGCACGAAACAAAGATAGCACAGTTATCAGACAAATCAGAGAAATGCTGACGGAGTTCAGTACATAGACAGACATGGTATTGAGATACAGAATGGGCCAGAAACCAAGAGTTACACTAGTATAGCGTGTAGGAAAGTAAGGATCATAAAACTGCCTTCCTAGTGATAGTTTAAGTGCCGGAAAGTGCCTAAAACTTACATAAACCCACATGAATATTTTATTTAAATTTTCTATTAGATCTTGTTTCTACTTTCCTAAACATTTAGACCAATGGAAAAAGAGTTTTTGGTGGATTATAAGTTGAACTTGAAGACATAAGCCTATCATTCCTTCACACACTTCACACCTTCATCTTCTTCTTTCTCTCCTTCTTGTTTACGGCCACTCATCACCACCACACCACACCATCTCCATTTTCATTCCATTATCTAGCATTCTAAGGTGTTCACAAGGTGTCTCTAGCATAATTAGGAAGCTTTGTGCCATTGGAAGTTGAAGGACCTTCACCATTTGATTTTATCCACTTCATTTCATCCATTGATCATCCCTAGCCTTGAGCTAGTAGTAAGAACACTATAATCTTCATTTTACATCTTATTTAAGTGGTTAAAAGATGACACATGATGTTAATCTTGAAGAACACTAAGAATCAAGAAGATGAAACATGAACATAAGCTTAAAATTATAAGAAATCTTAAAGAAATCATGTTGTGTAGTGTTGTTGTGATACTTGATGATTAATTGCTTATGAAAATGATGTAGATCATCATATGATATTGCTAGATCATTATTGAAAACATAATCTAGCAAGATGAGAGGATGAAAGTGTTAAAGATTCATAGATCATCCTCATGAAAAACATGAACTTGAAAGAATAAGTTGATTTCTTATAAAATGATGATTAAAATGAGATGCAAGTCTTGTAAATCTAAGATTTCAAGAATGATTTTTCAAGAAACCAAGTTAAAAATACAAGTTTTACTTAATCTTGGTTCTTAAATAAAAAAACCTCATTTTTTGTGGTTAATAAAGTGTAGAAGCACATATGTAACAAGAAAAATCCAAGAAGAAGCATTTTTAGAAAATGTGATCACAAGTTGTAAAGAACTAACTTCTTTAAAAATGATGTTTTTAAACAATCAACCACACTTTAAAGGGTAACTAGACTTACTAAATACACTAGTAAGTTACTACATATTTTTGTAAATTTTCAAGTTCATGAAATGGTAGTTTACGCTTGTTTTTGGAAAAATTGGTAAGTGTAGATTGTTTACTATTGATTGTTGATTGATTGTGTTTATTTACAAAAGAAAATGATATGCCCTCAAGGTATGAAAACCTCCATTTTTAGGGGAAACTAAGGCAAAAAAATTTTAAAAATTAAACACTTAGAAAAATATTTCTAAACAAATATTTACAAGTATATTTCAAACCATGGATTTTCACATAAAGTTTGCCATAAATTTTGTTACAAAAATTACAAATATTGGAGGTTGGTTTTTATAAACAAAAGTGACTAAATACGTATTTAGGGAAATATATATTTAGATGTCACCATGTGTGTGATTATTTGTATATTATGTGTATTAGTTATATTATTTTAGGACTTGAAATAATATAACTCATCAAAATACCAAGAAATTTCAATCCAAAATATTACCAAAATTCCAAGGGAATGAACATATAAAGTATACCCAAAATAATGGACAAACCGAACAAAGCAATATAACTCACAAAATATTCCGGAAAATTATTTACGGGTATATTTTGGTAATTGGTATTTTGAACACCAAAGGAATGAAAATGGGATTTTCATAATTACTACAAAATATATCATATTTTTTACAAGGAGAAAATATATTATTTTTGACAAGTAAAAGTATATAAATCTTTCTTGGAATTATTCGAAGATACATTATTTTTGGAAGAAAATATATTTTCTTAAATAAACTTTGAATATATAATTTTTGGACGAAAAATGGATTTATATATATATTTCTAAAGCTAGACTTGGAAATATATTAGTTTTGAGACTTGTATGAGGTTTATAAATATTTTTGCCAAGGGAATAATTATGAATAATTTTTCTAAGTAATATTTCTCAAAATATATATTTCGGAAATATATATTGATGTGTTTTTATTAAAGATATTACCCTGGACAAAGTTGATACAAAAATTAAGTATAAGAATACTTAATAAACACAATAAAAAAATGCGTATTCTCGTACGTATAAATATACACCGGAATACGACACCGATACATGGCAAAAATATACAAGTATAAGAATACGAATACAATTACACCCATCCTTGGGAAGGATATACATGTACAAATACACTTATGTGTCAAGTTAATATATACTATTTTAACTAATACTCCAAAATTTCATAAATATAATGTAAGTTAAAATATTATTATTTTAACAAATAATTATATACTTGGAATAACATTGATGACACAAACTAACGTAACTCAAGACACTAATTAAGACCAAGGTCAAGGCACAACCTCCCCGTCTAATGAACCGTAGTACGCATGTAGGTAGTCGTGCGTTCTAGAGGAAGCTTTGAGTTACATTGGATATGAAGAACGCAAAACTGTGAGTTCATATCCCCCTTTTCTCTTAGCTGTTTTCAGTTTTATAACTTCGGGGGTGAAGTACATGTTACAAACTGTTTACGAACGTTTATACGATTACATTTGGTATGGTTAGCTAAGGAAAGGTACTGCTAGATCATGTGAGTGGTGGGTACAACGCTTAAGACCATTAATCCTCGTTGTAGGACCGAGGGACATGAGTGATAGATCTATTGGGTGTTGCGAGCCCCACCCATAGGCCTGCGAGTTGGCCGCATGTGGTGACTATGTTGTTCCGCCGGAGGGCCCGGTACGAAATACACATAAAGGGTTGAGTGCTTCCTATACCATGCCACACATATTAATGTATTAGCTACATATTAATTGATCTGTTTCCTTGTTGCTTCATACCAGTTTACAAGTACATACATACATACTTACAAATGTTTTCAAGGTTGTTCACGCACACATACAAAACACATGAACTCGCTCAACTTTTGTTGATGTTTTCAAACTACATGTATTTCAAGGAATTAAGAATGGATCTAGCGGGCGTAGAAGTTTACAAGATGTATCTTCAATAAATGATGTCATCCAACGTTGAAGGGTTTGGATCATGTATTATATCTTTGATAGGATACATGGTTCAAAGCCTTGTTTTGTTAAGTAGCTTTTGTGAGGTCCAGTAGAGAACTTAAAACAATGGGTTGTTATGTAAACTTGAAGTCTTAGTTTGATGTTAAACAATGACGGTTGTATTATTTTGAAAACTATCTATGGATGAACATCTTGTTTTATCATATAGTTGTTTGTTATGGTTGAATGCAATGATATTAAGCAAGTCACACCAAATCACGCTTTTGTAAAAGTCAGGGTGTGACAGTTTGGTATCAGAGCTTCGATTGTAGCGAACTAGGATTCCTTCTCGAGTCTAGACTACAATCATTAGGGCTCTCACGAGAATATTTTACAACATGTTTTTATTGCATATACAAAACGCCCAGATCTAGGGAAACAAACATTTTTACAAAAGGAAAGACCTGGGAGACTAGTTGGTTTAGTCTGGGAGACTAGGTGGTTTAGTCTGGGAGACTTGTTGGTTTAGTCTGGGAGACTAGTTGGTTTAGTCTGGGAGACTAGTTGGTTTAGTCTGGGAGACTAGTTGGTTTAGTCTGGGAGACTAGGAAGGATAGAGAGGTTTTCATGAGGAATAACAAGGATACATGATTACATGATAAATTGCCTTTGTTTGCACATATTGGGTGTTAGTGGTTACTATACGTACACATGTTAGGATTACGACATTGCAGGCACACATGTTATCCTTAGAGAGTGGGTTGTCGGATGCCCGCAACCCGAAGGCAGTCACATCAGACGACGAGGTCATGCCCGCGCTAGAGATATATACGTCAGACACTGAGAGTGATCCTGACATGCTGTCCGAGGACGAGGATGACTTCCAGCCGTTCGCGCTACCAAACTATGGCGATGATTTACCCTTGCTGATGGTTTACCTGACGAGGATCCTTTTGCCATCCATGTTCCAGCCCATGGTCACCTCGTCATTTGGTTACCCCGATGGCGAGCACATCGTGGCTCCGACCCTCGATGTCGTACCTCCTATGGTCATTCCTCCCGAGGTTTGACCTATCGATGATTTGTTCGAGGTCGATGTTGAATTGTTTGTTGATGGTCCTCCTGTCGACACCCAGGGTGATGGAGAGATAGATGAGGATGAGGATGTTGTTGCTGTCCACCTCCTGAGATTCCTGCCATTGAAGTATCATCTGCTTCCAGTTTACACTCGATTTCAGACTCCTTTGAGTCTGTGGTATCTTCAGCTTTACAGACGGCCGGATTGCAGTTTTTTTTTTTGCTACTGACTCAGAATGACGACACCACTATGTCTGCCTCACTATCACCTGCTCGAGATCCCACACCTCCCCACGACCCAGAGCCTGCTCCTGATCTAGCTCCTGTTCCTTTCGGGTCAGCCCGATGTTGCACCTATTGATCTTGAGCCGATTCCTGATCCTGACCATGTTCCTTTTTGGTTTACCAGACCTTGCACCCCTTATACCTGACCCAGTATCTGCACCTGTTGATCTTCCTTTTGTTGAGCCATTTGTTCCTGCATCCGCACCCGCTGATGTTGCCCCTTTCCTCCTGTGGAGCCCGACGTCCATCGCACTGGTTTTCCTATCATTTTCTTTCAGGACATACCCAAACCCCGTCCAGGGGAAGGTACTCTTGGTCAGCACCCGCGTGACGATCCTTTTGTCCCTGCAGCTTTTCCACAGATCCCTCAGGCTGCACCGTTTTCTCCTTTTACTTCTTCACCGCTGGACGAGCCATTCCAATGGTTCCTACCATGCACTATGCCAATCTCAGACCCCTACCATCCCTCACATTACGGAAGCTACACGCGGGATGAGTTACTCCTGTTACTTCAGCTATAGTTTGAGGTTTTGCGTTGTAGAGTTTTGGAGCTTGAGCTGACACCACGTCCTCCACCCTGTCTATGCCAGTATATTTTGATCCTCCACATCCATCACTGTCTCCTTTTGCACTCTCACCTGCTGCTTTTACACCTTTCCCAGGTTTTGATGCTCGTTTCTTTACTATCGAGCAGTAGATCGGTTGCTTACTTCGTCGTGTATACGATCTCGAGGAGGAGCTCGCACATGTTAGCAGTTTGCTTTTCATCCCTCCTCCACCTCAGTCATCAGAATAGTTGGTTTTTGGTTTTATGCAGATTGCATTACTTTTGGGTAAAGACACTACTAATGAGCCGAGATTGTGAAGACTTTTGAAGATCACTTTTGACCACGTGACTTTGATATATTGATAGACTGATTGGACAAGGGTAGTGTGACCCTGTGTCCCTTTCAATGTGATACATTTTGTTAACAATGTGATTGTGGTCGGTAAATAATGAAAGCTCAGTCGTCATGTTCTCACTAAACACGTTGTTGATCTACAAGTTTGTGCTATAATTGTGATGTTATATTAAGCAAGTCACACCAAATCACGCTTCCGCAAAAGTCAGGGTGTGACATAAAAGACAATTTCAAAAACGTGTAAAACACAACATGTAAAAGACAATTACAAAAAAATGTAAAATACAATGGTAGACACGAAGTGTAAAACACAATGCTTAAGACCCATTTCGTAAAACATAATACAATGATATTAGCAAAAGTATGAGTAGTAGGCTAGGGGTTACAATTGTAATTTTTCAAAGTTGGGCGGATGTATAAATGGAGTAATAGTGCAAGGGGTAAAAACACAAAGTCTAAAAAAGGCAAATTGTAAAAGCAGAGGGGTGGTGGCGGAAATGTGTAAAAGATGAGAGAGTGGTGGTGAAAATATAAAAGTAGAGGAGTGGTGGCGTAAATGTGTAAAAGCTGAAGGGGTGATGGTGGAAAAGCAAAGTAGAGGGGTTGTGCTGAAAAAGTTTGAAATATGAGGATGTGGTTACAGAAATTCAAAGTAAAAGGGGTTGTGATGTCAAAGTTTGAAAGTCGGGGTGTCGGTAGCGTAAAAGCCACCGACTTTCTTATTTAAGATATATAGATAACATATAGCTTTTTATTATTTTTTTTTCTATTTAATATATTATAATAGTTTATTATTATATTCACTTTTAATAACATACTTTTAATTTTGTTCATTTTTTAAAACCATATATTTCCTTTGTCATTTTCTTTAATAATTCTTTTTTTCTTCTTTTTTCAGAACATATATTAATTTATCATACTTCTTTAATAATTTACGTTCATAACTTTTTTTTCTAAAAACTTAAACACGGAGGTGTGCTTGATTTTTTCCCTGACATCCGTTATAAGTTTTTTTTTTTTAAAACGAAGTGAAACTCAAAATAAAGTATTTATTTGGTATCATAAAACGATTCGATGATAAACTAAACTGCTCTAATGATTTGGCTTTCTAAACAACATGCTTTATTTTCAAATCACGTTTGTTTTACACTATCATTTGCTTGGTTTCGTCGCAACGCGCGGCGTAAAAAAATAGTTATAATTAGTTAATAGAAAGAACCTCTAGACACCTTTATGGAATCAAACTAAGAGGGACTGAAAGTGAAATAAGAGAAATTATAAGGTGAGTTAGAAAAAAACCTTAAAAGTAGGTTAGCACAACCTCATCCCAAGTGAACGTGGAGATTGATAGGGGGATTGGGGGACTGGCACCGTTGTATAATGCAACGACTTGTAATGTCGGTATTTTACTATCAATGAAGAGTATTGTGCAATTCTTGAAAGGCAACGCATAAACCATTATTATTTTTTAGAGTTAATTATCTTGTATCATTTTCCTTCTTAACATTTTCGACCAAATTTTAAAATTGTAATTTTTTTTTCTTTTTGACATTCTCAGAACTTGTCATTACAGTACAAAAAACTAATCCTAGTTAAAAAAACCTAGTTGGTCAGTTAGCTCAGGGACATAAATGGAACTTAAATCGAAGGACGTAAATGGCACCAAACTTCTAGATTTTTTTTATTTATTTAAAACCTTTTATTATTATTATTATTATTATTATTTACACACACAATCTCTTTTGCTCCCCCATCTCTACATCACCACAACCACCATAGCCATCGCCGCCACCACCCACCACCAGACAACCACCACCTGTTAAATATGTTTTGAAACATCAAAACATTAGAGCCGACCATGTGTATTCACCATGTAAAACCCTTAAAAGCCGTCTAAACAACCACCACTGCCATAGAAACAAATGAATTCATGCTCAAATCCGAATAAATCAGATAAATGGTTTTCAGGCGGCGAGTGGCGATGTTGGTGTTAGACCCAGCAGAAGGCGGCATCGCAGTGGTTCAAGTGGCGAGCGGAAGAGGCAACACCACAAGGGTTCCGTTGTTGTGCATATCTTGGAGGTAGTTATTATGATGGTGGGAGTAGAAGGTGATGGTGCGGATGGTTGTCGGAGGTATATGTTGCGGTGATTAGGCAATGTTAGAGAGAGAGAGAGAGAGAGAGGGGGAGAGAGACTAAGAAATTGGTCATAGAGAGAGAGAAAGAGGTGGAGATGAAAGCAGAAGATGAAGGTGGTGGTGGTGGCAGGTGGTGGTGGTGGTGGCAGCGGTGGCTGTGGTGGTGGTGATGTAAAGAGAATGGGGAGGTAACTTTGTAGAATAGTAACCAAGTTTCAAAAGTGTTCCAATTAGGTCACTCAAGTTTCAAAAGTGTTTCAATCAGGTCACTCAACATTTATTATTCATTAAAATTAAGTGTTTTTTCATCCATTTCTTAGGTGACACACCCCAACCGATGGCGGAATCATCGGGGCGTGGCACTGAGCGAAACAGATTGTCCAGAAGTTTCCATACCAACTATAATTACCAATTATTTAAAGCAACATGTCCCATACCATGTCATAAAAGATAACATAACTATTACAGAGAAGATCTAGTCAAATTGTTCTATCCCGACAACTCAGATTTCAAAATACAGACAATTGTTTATTTGTTTCTAGACCTTTCCTAGCCTCGATTTCACAGCAAGCTAAGCATATAAGCATCCTAAGTACCTGTCACATACGTTAAAGTAAAAGTCAATACACATAGTGTAAAGGTGAGCATACAAGTTTAATAGAGTTCGAAATCGTTACGCATAACCAGCACGTACACAGTGTAAAATGAGGCATGTTAGTTATCGACATGAACCTATCGATACCAATGACTGCGGGTTGACTGCCCAAGACAGTTCGTAATACACACTCACCACTGTGAGCCATGTAACAAATTGTCCTTAACAACCCCTGAGTAAACAGGTGCTGAGTCCAAACAAATAGTACTATCGTTGCTAAGACAGGTACACAGCATTCCATATGTAAACATAACAAACAAGCATTCATTAAGTCACGTATAACATGCGGTAACGGTTAGCGTTAAAGTGTTGCGTAGTATGTTCGATGTGATTTAATATAAGTAACGTATGTAACACCCAAAAGTGCGTAAAGCAAAAAGGGTTCGAGTATACTCACAACGATTGATAGATTGAAGGGAGCGCTTAGAGCGGAAAATTAGCCTGATCAGAACGATAGCATAACGATAAGCGGCGCGTAAAACGGAATAAGGTGTCAGTGGGTCGAACAGCAGTCCGATCGGATGGCAATCCGATCGGGTAGCCGGTCGATCGGGTGACAATCCGCTCGGATGGTCATCCGATCGGGTGACCTTTCGAGTGGATTGTTACTTCGTTTGGGAAAGATGTGTTTGTGTATGATGGCTTGTCTTTTGAAGTTTTCGTTGTAGTATTTTGAAAACAGAGAAGTATCTCTACCTTTCAGGTCTGTCGATCGGACGGTAGTCCGATCGGACAGCAATCTGATTGGCGAGTCTTCTCAAATTGAGAACAAATTCACAGCAGGATGGTCACTCGATCGGATGGCAATCCGATCGGGTGGCAACCCTTGCGCATTGAACATGTTGGAAATTGTTTAAGTATTGAAGTTTCAAAACATCACATGGTCGGATGGTCGGTCGATCGGGTAGCAACCCGATCGGATGGCGATCTGTTCGGTGTTCCAAAACTCTTGAAGTTTGAAATAAAAGCTAAGTGTGGGGTGGCAACCTGATCGGGTGACAATCCGATCGGACAATAGTCCGATCGGGCGACACTCCAACCTGGTCGACCTGATCGTCTTCTTCCTTAGTCATTTTGATAGTTTGTCGTTTTATCGAGATGATTTGATAACGTATTAGACAACAGAAACCTCATCACGACTTAGTAACCTGATCGGACAGGAATCACCCAAATCCGACCAGTTAACTGTTCGAGACGGTGTTCCATATTTAACCCGAAATCGGTAATCTCGTGGATAGAATCCAGATCTTCAACCAACACAACCACAAGAATGAGTAGAAGATCAGGACAAGCTCCAATTCTATCGGTTTTGAGTGCATTGAGTGTAAAAGAGTTGAAAGAAAGTTGGAAAACCATCTTTCAATCCTTTTCACCTTGATTATGTTCAGATCTATGAAAGATCTTTTGTTTATTTATGTGGAAATCGTTCAGATCTAAGTTGTTCTTGAAGGATTGAAGCCAAATCATGAAGTTTATAAGAACAACATGATGACATCATCCTAGAACACCTTAAATCTAGTGATTTCTCGGTTAAAAGTTAAGATTCAAAAGATAGAAAGGTGTAGGAGTGCTTGTAGATCAAGAAAGTACAAGATTTAGGTGGAAAACTTACTAGAATCGCGAGAAATCTGAAGAAAAGTGGGCAAGAACGCTGGTCGGATGAGAGGTGCCGAAAATGGTAAGTTTGTGATGTTGACAGGGGTATTTATAGGCTTTCCATAAAAGGAAAGGGTGATAGGTGGCTGGTCGATCGGGTGGTAACCCGATCGGGTGACTGCTCGATCGAGTGGCACCTCGATCGGGTGGCAGCCCGATCGGGTGGCAGCTCGATCGGCTGGCCACTCAAATGGTGAGCAAGGCGCGATGATTTTTACTGTTTCGATTGCGATTGCGAGCATTGCGATGCGATAGAGTTTCCTAGTCAAATTACTTTTAATCCCAACTACTATATCAAAATACAATCATCCTTATTTCGTATTCGTTTAGCGTTTGCGATTCGATTGCGATTGAGTTTCGATTGCGTTTCGATTAATCACTACACATAAACATAATTAAACATGCACAAGTAACACATAAGGCACATACACACATAGAACAATGTCCAGAACGCGTAATTCGAGTTGCGAGTGCGATTGCGATAGCGATAAAGCGATAAAACATGCGATAAATATCGAATAAACCTCGATTATTAATAAGTACTCCACATAACACAACTAATGTAAAGCATAAAATAGACTAACTACAAGTCAAAGAAGTCAAAACAGGAATTGAGCAAGGAGTGACAGGTCGCAATTAGCAATCTTGTCTCCCTTTGACTTCAATCTTGACTTTGACTTTGACTTTCGAAACACGGGGTGTTACAGCCTCCCCTAGTTGAGGGAATTTCGTCCCGAAATTAGGCCGAAGCCATAACAAAATAACTGCGGGTACTTCGCCTTCATATCGCTTTCAAGTTCTCAAGTGAACTCTCCGCGTCGTTTGCCTTCCCATCGGACTTTCACAATAGGAATGCGCGAGCGTCTGAGCTGCTTGGTTTGGCGATCCATGATTTCAACAGGCTTCTCCACGAAGTGTAGTGTTTCGTTTATTTGGAGATCATCAAGAGGTACAATTAAATCATGCTCAGCCAGGCACTTTCGGAGGTTCGAAACATGGAAAGCCGGGTGAACGTTGTTAAGTTCCACCGGTAGTTCGAGTCTGTAGGCGACTTTTCTGATCCTTTCCAGAATCTTAAAAGGTCCAACATATCGAGGCGCTAGTTTCCCTTTCTTTCCGAATCTGACCACACCCTTCCAAGGTGATACCTTTAGGAGTACGTAGTCGCCAACGTCAAATTCAAGGGGCTTGCGTCGTCTATCGGCGTAACTTTTCTGTCGACTCCGAGCTTTCAGCAGATTGTCTCGAATTTGGAGGACTTTGTCGGTCGTTTCTTGCAGTAGCTTGGGACCGGTTAATTGCGAGTGCCCGATCTCGTGCCATCCAATAGGCGATCGGCATTTTCTTCCGTATAAAGCCTCGAACTGTGCCATTTGAATGCTGGAATGATAAGTGTTGTTATACGAGAATTCGACTAACGGCAGGTAAGCGTCCCAATTACCACTGAAATCTATGACACACAAACGGAGCATGTTTTCAAGAGTACGGATCGTTCTTTCAGTCTGACCATCGGTTTGAGGGTGGTATGCGGTTCTTAGATTAAGCGTAGTACCGAGAGCCGCTTGAAACGTTTCCCACAGACGCGAGGTAAACCGAGCATCATGGTCAGAGATGATGTCGCGAGGCGTCCCATGTCGACAAATGATCTCATTGGTGTAGATTCGGGCTAATCTTTCTACCTTGTAGTCTTCCCGTATTGGCAAAAAGTGAGCAGATTTGGTCAAACAGTCAACAACAACCCAGATGCTGTCTTTACTTGATGGCGTGCATGGAAGTTTCGTTATGCAGTCCATAGCTATACTCTCCCACTTCCACATAGGGATCGGGGGTTATTCGAGTAAGCCAGAGGGTCTTTGGTGTTCAGCCTTGACTTTCGAGCAAGTCAGGCACTTCCCAACATAGAGAGCGATATCCCTCTTCATTCCCGGCCACCAGTACTTGTAACGAAGGTCCTGGTACATTTTGTGGGCACCGGGATGAATAGAGTACCGAGATTTGTGGGCTTCGTCCATCAAAATCTGTCGCAATTTGGTCCGCTTTGGGATCCAAATTCGGTCTAGAAAGTGGAATATCCCATTCGACTTATTCACAAGATGGGCTCCATCGTGGTAGATTCTTTCCTTCTTCAGAGTGCGCTCATTAAAACAGGCATGCTGGGCTTCACGGATGAGGGTTTCGAGTTCGTATTGGGCTTGGATATCACGAATGCTGAGCAGATAGCTCCGTCTGCTGAGGGCGTCGGCAACGACATTTGCTTTGCCTGGGTGATAACGAATCTCACAGTCGTAATTGTTGAGAGGCTCTACCCATCGGCGTTGACGCATATTAAGTTCCTTCTGGTCAAAGATATGTTGTAGGCTCCTATGATCTGAGAAGATCGTACACTTGGTACCATACAGGTAGTGTCGCCAAATCTTTAACGCAAAAACAATTGCGCCTAGCTCGAGATCATGGGTTGTATAGTTCTTCTCGTGGATTTTAAGCTAACGAGATGCGTAAGCAATGACCTTGTCCCTTTGCATAAGGACACAGCCAAGACCGAGGTTCGAGGCATCACAATAGACAATAAAGTCATCGTTTCCGTCGGGTAAAGTGAGAACGGGTGCATTGCAAAGCATGTGATTGAGGGTTTGGAAAGCAGACTCTTGTTCAGTTCCCCAAACAAAAGGTTTGTCTTTATGTGTGAGAGCGATAAGCGGAACAACGATCTTTGAGAATCCTTCGATAAATCAACGATAATAGCCCGCTAGTCCGAGAAAAGAACGGACTTCGGACAGGTTCTTAGGTGTAATCCGACTCTTAACTGCTTCAATCTTTGCCAGATCAACGTGAATACCTTGACTATTGACAATGTGACCGAGGAATTGAACCTCCTCCAGCCAAAATTCGCACTTGGAGAACTTGGCATAAAGTCGATTCCCTTGGAGTAGCTCGAGAACCAAACGTAGATGTTGCGCGTGTTCGGATTTTGACTTGGAATAGATCAAGACATCATCGATGAACACGATAACGAAGATGTCGAGATAAGGTTTACACACGCGATTCATCATATCCATGAAAACCGCGGGTGCGTTGGTTAAACCAAAAGGCATAACAACAAACTCATGGTGACCGTATCGAGTGCGAAAAACGGTTTTGGGTATATCTTCCTCTTGAATGTGTAACTGGTGATAGCCTGAGGGTAAATCGATCTTGGAGAAACATGTAGCACCTTGTAGCTGATCAAACAAATCGTCGATGCGAGGCAGGGGATAGCGATTCTTGATTGTCAACTTATTCAATTCCCGATAGTCGATGCACATCCGAAACGACCCATCCTTCTTTTTGATGAAAAGGACTGGTGCGCCCCATGGAGAGGTGCTCAGGCGAATGAAGCCTTTATCAAGTAGTTCCTGGAGCTGACTCGAGAGTTCACGCATTTCGGACGGGGCGAGTCAGTAAGGGGCTCTAGCAATAGGGTTTGCTCCAGGAATGAGGTCGATACGAAAGTCGATATCACGACTTGGCGGTAGTCCGGAAAGATCCTCAGGAAAAACGTTAGGAAATTCTTGAACCACTGGAACATCTTTTACACCTGGCCTATCTTTCTTTTCCTTCTCCGCTACTACAATGTTAGCCAAGAAAGCTCTGTATTCGTTGCGGAGATACTTGCTAGCTTGGACACATGACATGAGCTTGAGACCTTTCGAAGCAGTTTCACCGTAGACACACAATACATCACCATTAGCGAGCGCGAATCGAATCATCTTATCAAAGCACACAACTTCAGCATGGTTTTCACGAAGAAAGTCCATGCCTACTATGATGTCAAAACTTTCGAGGTGCATCGGGATGAGATCAATTGGGAAGATGTGATTGTTGAGCTCAAGAGTACAATCACGGAGAACATAATTGACGGCGATGATTTTCCGGTGGCGACTTCGACATCAAACGTCGAGGGGAGATGAGAGCGCTTACGATTAAGGAGCTTCTCGAATTCGAACGACATAAAACAGTTATCTGCTCCAGTATCAAACAAACACGAAGCATAAATACCATTCACAAGGAACGTACCATTAACCACATGGTTGTCAGCCTGGGCTTGGCGCGCATTGATGTTGAAGGTTCTGGTGCGGGCGGCTTGTTGTTGTTGAGGCTGTTGTTGCTACTGTTGCTGAGGCTGCTGCTGCTGCTGCTAGGACTCTTGTTTCACAACCCTATTCGGGCACATGTTCGTGAAGTGGTTGGGATCACCACACGCGAAGCAGACTCTGGCGTTGACCGCGGGTGCCTGAGCCGCTTGTTGGCCTTGAGGAGCTGGAAGCAGAGCTTGATGAGCAGTGGCTTGAGCTGGTGTTTGGCGGGGACCAGTACGACAGTTAGCAGTGAAGTGGCCGTACATATTGCAGTGCACGCAAAATCGGCAGGCGATACCCACCGGGTGATGATAAGTACATGTTGGGCAAGCAGGGTGGGGACCAGTGTATGCACACTTTGCAGGCTGTGCATAGATAACTGGGGCTGATCGATGCTGAGATTGCTGCTGAGCCAGTACGGCTTGAAGTGGAGCAGCAGTGGTAGTGACAGCACAGTTCTTGTTGCTGGAGCTGCTGTTGTTGTTCTTCTTCTTGCGGTGTGAGGACTTTGATGATTGAGCGACAGCGGTTTCAGTGGATGGTGCGGCGGTAGCTTGATGCAAGTTCTTGGTAGCTTTATCCCAGAAGCCAACCTTGACTCGCTTGTCGTTGATTTCAGCAGCAAGCAAGTAAGTCTCTTCGATTGTTGCTGGCTTTGCGACATGCACAAAATCTGCAACACAGTCTGGCAGAGCTCGAATGTACTTCTTGATTGTCATATCAGTAGTCTTGACTTGATCGGGGCAGATGATACTGAGCTGCTTGAAGCGAGCTTAAATTCACAACCGAACATGGATTAATGATCACCTTTACAAGGGGATCATAAGGTATGTCTTAAAATTTAGATTGGTGATTATGCACGAAGTGGGTTATGTTAGAAATCGCGAAATTGTATGAAATTGAGTATGAGTATGTGTTAGAATCAGCATATAGGACATGGATTATGCGTGGTTTGGGGTAATTTGATGTTTGGAGGTGAAACCCACTTCTAGTGGTAAAGATGGCGACATGGGTGTGTCACCCATGTCCAATCCTTGTTCAAATCTTGTTGTGCTATGTTGTATGTAATGCGTTCTTGTTAGGTAGATTGAATGTGATATGAATTTGTTGATGTTTTTGTGTTAATTGATGAATGAAAGCATGAAGTAGGAAGTAAAGCATGAAACACTTGTACATTATGCATAAATTGTGGCATGCACACCAAGTGTTTGATGAAATGCCTAGGTGAGATTAATAGATGAAATGGTATGCAAGTAATGGATGAAATCGTATAATATGGGGATATGGTGTATTTAATGATAAATAAACATGAGAAATCTATTTTTAGATGGAATTCATGTAGGATTTGATTGGCCATGTTATTTGGTAAAAGTATGCATTAGAATATTGTACTCTATGTTGGAGTGGTATGATGTTTACTACATGTTTGAATAATTGCTTAATCAAAATTGATAAGTAAAAGTACTCTAAATGTGAAACATATGAGATCATTAGAACAGGATGAAGTTAGAATGATATTGGGTTGTTAAGCATAGGTCATGGTGTTAGTTGTAGAATTATGTTACTAGAATGAACGGAATTGAATATGTTTGGTGTGTACATATAACTAGATGATCATGTGGTTGTATGCTTATTGCATCGTAAGTATGAAATGTATATAGTGTCATTAGTATAATCTACTATAATGACATAGATGTATGAGGTTAAGTCGAAAGTTCATATGATAAATCGTTGACTTTCTGAAAGTCAACTGTGCATAAGTAGCGATGTTAGACTTTTTGTCACAGTTGTAATATTATAGAAAGTCATATGATGCGTGTTATATCCATATGTGTTATATGTGATGACGTGATGAATTATATGAGTTTGAAAAGATTGACTTGTGGAAATATGCCTTATGCTTGTTGGAATTGACTAATGAAAGTCAAATGTGAAACATGAATTTGATATGATTGTTAATATGTACAATCATGCATGCTAACAAGAATGTGAATGCGATGACATGAAAGTATATGGATCATGTCAAGATGGATGGAAGCATGGAAGGCTAACGGGTCAAAAGGAGGCGAGGAAACGGACGCGAACACGGACACTTAAGGTAAGTGATTTCCGGAATCACTTCGTATTTATAAATGAAGTTTGGTATGTTGTATATAGGAAACCATGTAAGAATTTACGG
The DNA here is from genome assembly GCA_030545235.1 of Helianthus tuberosus. NCBI lineage: Eukaryota > Viridiplantae > Streptophyta > Magnoliopsida > Asterales > Asteraceae > Helianthus > Helianthus tuberosus. The sequence continues at coordinate 60,446,917 of CM060375.1, forward strand.
GTAAGGGTAAGTATCAAGGTAAGTTCATATGAACTTCGTCTATCCTTAATGTAAATTAAGATGATAGTCTCATCGTGTTAATAGAATGTTCATTATGTTGCTGAATGTTCATCGTGTTAATAGAATGTTCATTATGTTCCTGAATGTTCATCGTGTTAATAGAATGTTCATTATGTTGCTGAATGTCCATCGTGTTAATGGAATGTTCATTATGTTGCTGAATGTTCATCATGTTAATGGAATGTTCATTATGTTGCTGAATGTTCATCGTGTTAATATAATGTTCATTATGTTGCTGAATGTTCATTATGTTGCTAAATGTTCATCGTGTTAATAGAATGTTCATTATGTTCCTGAATGTTCATAGTGTTAATATAATGTTCATTATGTTGCTGAATGTTTATCGTGTTAATGGAATGTTCATTATGTTGCTGAATGTTCATCGTGTTAATAGAATGTTCATTATGTTGCTGAATGTTCATCATGTTTGTTGGAAGTTAGTCAGTTATGTTTGTTTGTAATTGCATTGATTTGTGTTGATATGATTGTAGATAAGACTCAACTTACAAATAAGTGAATGTGACTTGTATGTATGTATGTAGATATGGAACTGTAGCGTGTGTAAGTAGTGTGAACTTGTATGTACGTACATATGAATGGGATACGTATGAATGTACTTAGATATATGAAAGTGTATACACGTGTTGTAATCTAATGATTGTAGATCACTGGTATACGTATATGTAAAAATGTGGGTTTTCAATATGTTTGAGATTACGTACTCCTAACCATGTTACTATTGAGAATGAAATAAGTGGAGTGCAGGTATGGGCATGCCGGACTCTCGAGGAATTGATGTCTGACTCGAGTAAATAAAAATGAGAGGACGTTTCAATGGAATACCTTACGTAGTTAGAATGTGATATAGCCTTTTAAGTATATGTATTAAATTATATATGATGTTACCATGTACTAACGTGTTGGTTATATATGGTGACCGCAGGTTAGTCAGATATTCATGATGGACAAGTGAACAAGGTTCGAGTTGAAGATCATGGATTGTACGGGAAAGTGGTCACGTTGTTTGTAATTATTTGTTAACATGGTTACATTAAATAAATGATGAATGATGTATTTATGTTAAAAGGGTTGACCTAAATGGTATTCAAGTATGATAGAGTAGTTAAAAGAAAGAATTTTACGGTTCATTTTCCGCTGCGTGGTTTTGGGTCAAATCATGATTAGGTTCTTACAAGTTGGTATCAGAGCCATGGTTTGAGTGAAATCAAGTATGAGAAGATAAATACTTGAACTCAAACCTGTGTGCTCTTGTGACAAGGAACCCGTAGAATCCGAGACTCGATCAAGATCTAAGGGTAGAAGTAAAGGTAAGTATGTGCTTAAGTATGTATTTGAAGAAAACTAACAGTATGTTATGTGTAAGGTAAGCATAATTGCTTGGAAAGGATGATCCGTGAATGCGGTCTAGGACCGGCATCAAGGCATGTAATAAGAAAAATTGACCTAGGTACGTAAATTTAACTTGTGGGCGCATATAATGGTATAATCTAGCAAGTGAAAGAAAATTTGAAATGAAATATAATAATGACATGGTAAAGAAGTTTTGAAAATGTTACACGTGCCGAAACTTAATTCTTCGGACATAAGGTGGCGATTACACGAAGACATGAAACTAGTATGTGGATTGTGTACCTGGCTAGTACACAAGAAACATATGATGTTCCTGAGACCGTGATAATTGTTACAGGTATGTCCGTTAGAATTAGGTAGTAGGTGGACGTGAGTGTGAAGAGAAATGTAATACTTTCAGGAATGAAAGTATGAATGATGTGATAGAATCCACGAAATGGATTCGAAGCATGAAAGGAATGAAGTATGAATGACCTGTTTGAATCCGCGAGACGGATTCAACACATGCAAGGAATGAAAGGTATGAATTATATGTTTGAAACCGCTAGACGGATTCAAACATAGAAGGAATAAAGGGTATGGATGTTACGTTTGAATTCGCGGGACGGATTTAAAACATAAGAAAGATGAAATTAACCCACCTCAGGATGCGTCGATAGTTTGACCATGGTTGCGTTAAACGAGTCATATAAGTAAATCTAAAGCAAATGAACAAAAGAATAATCGTAATTGGCACGCAAATCTAAATTTTAGACGAAACAAAGAAGTTTTGAACAAGTTATGTGTTAGATGTGTTAGTAATCGACTCTTAGGAGTCATAATGAACGACGGGCTACGACCCGGACAATAATTAAAGTATGAATGAGAAGGGTAAGTTTTGTTAAGAATACCGAAATGATGTAATGAATGTCTCTGCAAGTAGGCATGAAGGGAAAGAAGTACGAATGTGTATCTCAATATATCTACAGATAAGTAAGAAATGTCGGTTTGACCTTGAAAAGTCAAATTGCAAAGGTCGACAAAATAAGTAACCAGAATAAAAGAATTGCATGTAAGGAATGAAATGTGGGATGTGTTATAGCATGTATGTAGGAAGATGTAAAAGGATTATGGGTGAGTAATCACCTAGTATAATGAATGTTTGAATGAAAGGTGCTAACCACTGATTTTGTAGATGTTAATGGTAGAATTCTGAATGTGATGAAACCAATCGAATTGGTGAAATATTATGCACGAGTGGAAGCCCGTTACAAGGATGAATGAAAGTTGGCCTGGTACGGTTAGTACTCGTGAAGGAGCGGATCGCTCTGGTTTACGGATTGCTGAAGTATGAAATGAAATCGAGGTAAGTATAATGTTTTAACTCATACCGGATAGATATCGATTAGTAAATTGAAAGTGACTTACAAGATGAATGATGGAATAGGTATGGTAGGGTATGGAATGTTTGACTTTTAATAGTTGACGTAAGAAGAGAACTGTGTCATTAAGAACTAGATCTTAAAAGTTTTGAGCGAAAACTTTGGGTATTGGTTAAACTCTCGTATGAAGAACCTGCATGATACGCTTGCTTAGGCAAATTAAGTAATGCCTGAATTGAGAGAAATAGTAATGTAGAATGAATGAGGTGAGTTGAAGTTAACGTAAGGGTACGTATAGTACAAATAACTATAGGAAACGTAGAATGGTGTTAACTTTGGAGTTAAGTATGTATATGTGACTATGAAATAGTAGTTTTGTTGCGATAACAAACAAAAACTAAATGTTATATGATATATGTATAGAATACGATCTAAGAGGTGGGATGAAGGTATTAGATCTGTTATAACGGATCATACGAATATAGGTACAATAATAAGTGTGAAAAAGTATGTATATTGACCCACTACAAACGGGCCAAGGAAATGAGAATGTTATGTAAAAGTAAAGTATGAAAAGTATGGACTTGTTAGAAAGAAGTCAATTATATGAATAGTTATGAATCGAGAATGGATAGTTACTTAGTATTATGATGTACCTGTCGATATTAAACATAGATGTGTATGTATAAATCAAAAATTTAGATCGTATGGTCGATGAAAATAATAGGGATGTTATTAAGGGGATGTTGGAATTGTTTCAAGCAAACAAAATGGTATGTTGTGCGTGATATACGAGTATTGGAATGATGAATAAACCGCTAGCTATGAAGTGCGTTAGAAACTAGCGTCAGCTAGAGAAAGTGACACTAATAAGAACTCTGGGACGGGTCCTTGATGATAGAAGGTCGTCATTAGAAGGGCTCATAGTCGTGTTGATGGGGCGGAAGGGAAAGGTAATTAGTGTTAATGGAAATGAAGGTTTCGGGGATGAAACCTCATTTAAGGGGGTAGACTTGTAACGCCCCAAAACCTGAATGTTTATATTTGCCGTATGTTCCTATATGACTTAGCATGAAATAAATAACTAGGCTATTTAACCTAGTTAAGTGTGTGGTTAAAAGTATTAAATAACGAAAGTAGTGCAAATAATGTGAAGTGACAAACATGAGGGGCTAAATGGAACAAGATGGAAGTTGGGTTAAAGTGAAATATCACCACACACAAACACACACTTCGTGTGTGTTCTTGAATGTTCAGGAGCTCCAAAGAGCCAAAACCCTAACTCAACTAAAACCATCAAATTGAAGGGTGAATCAAGGCTTAAATTCACAACCGAACATGGATTAATGATCGCCTTTACAAGGAGATCATAAGGTATGTCTTAAAATTTAGATTGGTGATTATGCACGAAGTAGGTTATGTTAGAAATCGCGAAATTGTATGAAATTGAGTATGAGTATGTGTTAGAATCGGCATATAGGACATGGATTATGTGTGGTTTGGGGTAATTTGATGTTTGGAGGTGAAACCCACTTCTAGTGGTGAAGATGGCGACATGGGTGTGTCACCCATGTCCAATCCTTGTTCAAATCTTGTTGTGCTATGTTGTATGTAATGTGTTTTTGTTAGGTAGATTGAATGTGATATGAATTTGTTGATGTTTTTTGTGTTAATTGATGAATGAAAGCATGAAGTAGGAAGTAAAGCATGAAACACTTGTACATTATGCATAATTGTGGCATGCACACCAAGTGTTTGATGAAATGCCTAGGTGAGATTAATAGATGAAATGGTATGCAAATAATGGATGAAATCGTATAATATGGGGATATGATGTATTTGATGATAAATAAACATAAGAAATCTATTTTTAGATGGAATTCATGTAGCATTTGGTTGGCCATGTTATTTGGTAAAAGTATGCATTAGAATATTGTACTCTATGTTGGAGTGGTATGATGTTTACTACATGTTTGAATAATTGCTTAATCAAAATTGATAAGTAAAAGTACTCTAAATGTGAAACATATGAGATCATTAGAACAGGATGAAGTTAGAATGATGTTGGGTTGTTAAGCATAGGTCATGGTGTTAGTTGTAGAATTATGTTACTAGAATGAACGGAATTGAATATGTTTGGTGTATACATATAACTAGATGATCATGTGGTTGTATGCTTATTGCATTGTGAGTATGAAATGTATATAGTGTCATTAGTATAATCTACTATAATGACATAGATGTATGAGGTTAAGTCGAAAGTTCATATGATAAATCGTTGACTTTCTGAAAGTCAACTGTGCATAAGTAGCGATGTTAGACTTTTTTACACAGTTGTAATATTATAGAAAGTCATATGATGCGTGTTATATCCATATGTGTTATATGTGATGACGTGAGGAAATATATGAGTTTGAAAAGATTGACTTGTGGAAATATGCCTTATGCTTGTTGGAATTGACTAATGAAAGTCAAATGTGAAACATGAATTTGATATGATCGTTAATATATACAATCATGCATACTAACAAGAATGTGAATGCGATAACATGAAAGTATAGGGATCATGTCAAGATGGATGGAAGCATGGAAGGCTAACAGGTCAAAAGGAGGCGAGGAAACAGATGCAAACATGATGTCTGGCCTAGATGCAGTCACTATCTGAGAAACCTGAAAGCTTGATATTTCCATTAGCTGGATACCAGATACCAAGTGTGGGAGCACCTTTTAGGTATCTGAATATCCTTTTTACAGCAATAAGGTTTGACTTTCTAGGGGCTGATTGGGATCTTGCACAAACACAAGTTGCAAACATGATGTATGGCCTAGATGCAGTCAGGTACAATAAGGACCCAATCATGCTTCTATAAAGAGTTTGATCAACCAAATAATCCTTTTCATCAGACATGACTAATTTTGTGGTTGCTATGGGTGTACTACATGGTTTACAATCATCCATCTCAAATTTCTTTAAAAGTTCTTTGGCATATTTTCCTTGATGGATGAAAGTACCATTTTGTAGTTGCCCTACTTGGAGACCAAGAAAGCACTGGAGTTCACCCATTGCACTCATCTCAAACTCAGCTGTCATGAGTTGTCTGAACTCTTCGCACATTTTAGAACATGTGCTTCCAAAAATGATGTCATCCACATAAATATGGACACTCATCAACTCTCTCCCTCTCCATTTTAAAAACAGTGTTTTGTTTATTTTACCTCTTGTGAAACCAATAGAGAGAAGAAAGGTGGAAAGAGTTTCATACCAGGCTTAGTTGCTTGTTTCAAGCCATACAAAGCTTTATTTAGTTTGTAGACCTGATTTGGATTAAATGGATCCTCAAAACCTGGAGGTTGACAAACATATACCTCTTCTTGTATTTTACCATAGAGGAATGCACATTTGATGTCCATTTGATACACCTTTATATTATGGTTGACAGCAAAGGCCAGGAATAATCTGATAGCTTCCAATCTTGCTACAGGGGCAAAAGTTTCATCATAATCAATGCCCTCTTCCTGTCTGAACCCTTGAACCACTAGTCTTGCTTTATTCTTGACAACAATATCCCTTTCATCAGTTTTATTTTTAAAGACCCACTTTGTGCCAATAGGACCCACACGCTCTGGCAGTGGTACAAGCTCCCATACTTGTTGTCTTTTAAACTGTTGGAGCTCCTCTTGCATGGCCTCTACCCAGCTGTTGTCTTTCAGTGCCTCATGGTACTTGACTAGCTGATGAAGTGATAGGAAACCAGCAAAAAGACAGATGTTTTGGGATTGACTTCTTGTGAGCACCCCTTCACTGATGTTGCCAATGATTTGGTCAGGTGGATGAGACTTCAAGAATATTAGATCTCCTTTGTATGGAACAATGGCATTTAAAGGTGAAGGCTGCAGATTTGAATCATCTGAGCTAACCACTGTTGGTGACTTTGAGGATCCAACAGGGTCTTGAAATGGAGGTGGAGGAATAGGAGGAAGTGGTGTGGAAACATGCTGATTTTTATCCACTGTTTGGGGATTTTTATCAACGGTGTTTGAGGATGTGGAAGCAAGGGTTAAGGGGCTACTTTGGTCAACAACAGTTGAGGTAGCAGTGGTTGAGCTTTGACAGCTGTTTTGAACATCTGCTGCTCTACCAATTGATGCAGACTTTTGTTGTGGAATGATGACTTCATATCCATAGTGTGATGGAGGACTTTGAGAGGGACCTGCACTGTTAGTCTTAACAGAAACATTTTCAAAGGTAAATTTATCAAGATCAAATAATTCTGCAGGATTTGCAGGGATTTTCATTGAAGAGAGTTCATTGAACTTCACATTCAAAGTCTCTTCCACTGTCTTAGTCCTAGTGTTGAACACTTTGTAGGCCTTAGCAGTGGTTGAGTATCCCAAATGATAACCACAATCAATTTTGGCTGCAAACTTTGAGATGGAATGTTTTAAGTTTAAAATGAAGCATGGGCAGCCAAAAACTTTGAAATAGAGATCAGTGGTTTTATTTTATACAGAATTTCATAGGCAGTCTTTTGATGTCTGGGGTTTATTAAAACTCTGTTCTGGACATAGCAGGCAGTGTTTACAGCCTCTGCCCAGAAAGTTAATGGCAAACCTGAATCAACAAGCATGGTCCTGGCAGCCTCTATCAAAGTTCTGTTCTTTCTTTCAACTACCCCATGTTGTTCTGGTGTCCTTGGAATGCTGTACTGCCTTACAATTCCTTTGGACACACAAAACTCATCCAACTCCCTATTTCTGAATTTTGTGCCATTGTCACTCCTGAAGATTTTTACTGGCAAGTCAAACTGCTTTTCAACCTGTGTGACAAAGTCTTGCATAATACCTGCAGTCTCATCTTTGGAATGTAAGAAATAAGTCCATGTAAACCTAGAAAAGTCATCTACAATTACCAAACAATATCTTTTCTTTCTAAGACTCATGACTTTAACTGGGCCAAACAGATCCATGTGAAGCATTTGTAAGCACTTGGTTGTTTTGGACTCTTCAATTGACTTAAATGAGCTTTTATGTTGTTTTCCTTTTAAGCAGGAAACACAATGCTCAGGACAGATGAACAGTTTTTGAGGAAGACCTCTTACTAACCCCTGTTTTGACAAAGCAGTGATTGTCATGAGATTTGTGTGCCCCAATGTCCAATGCCAAAGTTCTGTCTCTTTGTTAGAGGCAGCTGAGAACAATCAGGCATCAGTTCTTGGGTTCTCTTTTGACAAATCAACTACATAAACATTGCCACTTCTTTAAGCAACAAGTTTAGTTATTCCATTTTTTATTATTACTTCAATCTTTTCAACAATTTCTGGTCCAACAATCCTACAACACTCCTTAGTAAAGAAAGAACCATAACCTTTGTCACTCATTTGAGAGACAGTAAGGAGGTTGAATTTTAGATTGTCTATCAGATTGGCATTTTCAAATTTAACATTTCCAGACTGTATTGTACCAGAACCCATCACCTTCCCTTTACTATTATTACCAAAAGATATATCACCCCCTCCATGAGTTTTGAATTCTTTGAGTAGGGCTCTACATCCAGTCATGTGCCAGGAGCCTCCACTATCTACATACCAAAGACTATCTAAGCATGCAGAAGCTCCCTGCACATCAAGTAAATAATTAGTTCAGGAGGGTCTCCAAAGCCAATAAGGCTATGGATGGGGTCTCAACAGTGTCTATGTTAAGGTCAGGAAGATGGACAGTGGTTAGATCAGGGGATTGATTGATTTTTGCAGCTTGTTTCTCTAACCACTGTTGGGGGCCATTTCCAATCAATTCTTGATATCCATAGGGATGCCTGTTCACTCTTGGTTTAGAAGGCCTTTTGTAGGCTTCATAAACATGTGGGACCCAATGGTGGTTGACCTTTACCTTTTCGGTATTGGTTAGCAGGGGGTGCATCAGTCACCTGAACATCTTTTTTAACAGAGGTTTGGTTCAGCTGTTTGGTAACAGCTGTTTGAACTGGCACAAACAGTGGTTGTTTCTTGACTTGTGGTTTTGATGAACTCATGGATATTTTTGAAGTGTACTCATTCTTTTTTACATCAAAGGATTTAAGATACACACATTCCTGAGTGAGGTGGTTTGTTTTACCACAGATGGTACAGCCCTGAGAAGGCACACTTATGCTTGTTTTGTTGATATCATATGCTTTAAGAAGAAAACAATATTTGGTCAAATGATTTTTCTTTTAATAGAAATCATAAAACAAGTTTTTAACCTTTTCTTTTCTTTTCTTCTTTTCAGACTCCTTTGCAACAGAGTTTTGAACCACTGTTGGGATGTCCTTAAGAGGGATGAACTTTGCCTTAGGAGCTTTGACACCATCTATAGTTGTGAAGTCCATTGGTTTGAAATTTTCAAGAATGTCACACTCATCAGACCATGTGGGTTTGAATTGGTATTTCTCAATCTCCTCAAAAGTTGAGGATCCCACAGATCTTTCCAGAGTAATTTTGTTACCAAGTTTATCAGTTATTTTAACTTCTTGGCCATTCTTGTTGGTTAGTATGATTTCAACAGAACTAGTTTGATTTGCAACAATGTTTTCAACTTAGTCATTTTTTTCTAAACCCTATGCCAAATTTTGTATTACTTTCAAGCTGTTTTTCAAGCATGATCTCATAACCTTTGCAGGATTCCACCCATTTTTCACAAGTGATTTGGGTGGCTTCCAAATCCTTTTTGCATACATGATATTTTTCTATCATTGTCTGGAGTTGGTCCTTGGTTATGCTATGCTCTTGTTTGATGCTGCAAATTTCATTCTCTTTTTCAGTCAAATTGATTTTTCAGTTCTTTTAAAGACTTTTCAAATTGTACTTCACCAGTTAATAACCTATCTCTAAGGTTTTCATTCACCTCCTTAATGTTTGCAAATGCTATGATGCATTTGTCTGAACAAAGGTTTTTAAGAACCTGGGGTGATACCTTAGTTGCAGCCATCATGGCACAATCACAGATATGATCACTTTCTACTTGAGCTTTCTCTTCTTTTTCACCTTGTTTCTTCTTTTCTTCTTCTTCTTCTTCAGACCAGGGGTCAGACAGTGGTTCCAATAGGGGTTCTGAACTTTCTCCCAGCAGTATTTCATCAGCAACAGCAGTACCCACTGCTTCAGCAATTTTGTCCACCGTTTCATCACTTGACTGTCCTTCTTCAGTTTCCAGCCCTTCTTGTATAGACTCCAATGCTACAAAACAAAAATCATCACTAGAAACATTATTTTGAGCATAGAGTGCAAAATTTTCATCTCCTAACTCTTCAGGTAATCTGCTCCAGTCAACAAGGCCTTGGGTGAAAAAGCTTTACGGGTCTGGTTGAACCAATGCTGGTACAGCTTGTTGAGGTGCAACTTGTTGCACCTGAACCTGAGGAGCAGAGGCCTGGACATACTGTACAGGAACAGGGGTTGCACAGTGTGACAACTCGTAATTCAGAACTTTTCTCTGTACCTTGTCGTGTGACAACTCGTAATTCAGAACTTTTCTCTGTACCTTGTCGTAACGTGTGTGAACCTTATGTGATTGTTTGATATGCTGATTTTAATGAAATGATTATAAGTTGATTTCTATGTGTTACGTGTAGTGTATTATGAATATAAGTAAATAACAAATCCTCATCGCACAACACAACCGAACCGCACAAGACTATGTTGGGCCGAACATCTCATCCTTGTCACACTCTTATCTCGGCCCACTATGATTAAACTCGAAACCAAAGGGGCAGCCCATGCAAGGGTTCGGCCACTCCCCTATTTAAGCCAACACATAACCCTAATGAGGTTTTGTTTCTTCATTATTTTGCAAGACACTCAAACACACCAAACCCTATTCTTTCCCTATTCTCTTCGAAGAACCGAAGGCAGCCCCTCTCCCTTCTCTCGAAGCTCTTCCGATCCAATCCTACTTTTCGGTTAGTATTTTGATACGCTTGATTGTATGGTTGTTGATATATTGATTGCGAGGATCACTGTGTGAAAAATAGGATTACATGCAAGTAGTTGTGTTGATGAAATAGGGTTCGGATTCAATATATATATATATATATGGAGGACAAGGCAGTGTCGATCGCACAAGTCTTGGGCCACACACAAATGTTTGAACCTCATATATGTTTTTTGGCCAATCGACCCAGCCCAGTCGCACAAGACACTTGTAATCGCACAAGATTAATTAGATCGCACAAGTTGATTATCCGTTTAATTATTTGGGCTGTATAGTTTTGGGTTGCATGTTTTGGGCCGGGTTTGGTTTCAGTCTCACAACCCGTTGTGAGTCGCACAATCTTGGGTTTGACAAGCCTCACACCGTGCTTCAGAGGACAGGAGTGGACTAATGGATCTGGGCACTTAGTCAATGATGATAGACATTGACGCAGGGCACATAAACATGTCTTCAGTCAGTGGTCGATATGGTAACGGGTCTAGTGGTTAACATGGGGTAGCCCCCACTGGTTATGGTTTGGGAAACAAGGAATTGGTTAACTCATAGTTTTCGAAAGAACTTATGGTTTTTGGAACAACTTTAAAATGGACAACCAACTGTGAACTCGCTAAACTTTGTTGTTGATTCATTACTATTTTCCTTGCAGGTCATTAGGTGTTACTTGGAGCTTGCACGAGATGGAGAGGTCGTTGTGGGACATGGACTGTTGAGTTCCATGTTAAACTTTATGAACTTATAACTTATGTTTTGGTTTTAAATTTTATGCTTCCGCTGATAACTTGAACTTGGTTAATTTCTTTTGGACACCAATTATATTGTGGTTGGTTTTATGTTTACTTTAATACAATGTTCAATATGATTGGTGGTTTGATCCTGGTCATGTCACGCTCCCTGCGGTGATACTCCGCTAGTGGATTTTGGGGGTGTGACACAGAGTGTGCATAGTGAGCAGTGTTTACATGAGCAGTAGGGGCATATTGGGCATAATGCACAGTGTTTTGGTTATTTTGTGGTCTAAGGTTTGAGCCAGGATGTGTAATAATTGGTCCATTGGTTTGACTCCTACACTCCCTAGCAAAATGACCTAACCTATTACACTTATAGCATTTAATCTTTGACTTATCCTGCCCTATTTTTAAGTTCCCATGTAACCCAGAAAATTTTCTCCCTGTCCTTTTGTAAAACTTGCTGGTTCTAACACTCAGCAGTGCAAGTTGATGCAAAATGTCCATTTCCTCTAAGTCAGTTGGATCAAAATGTTGCAGATCATTGAGTTCAAAGCACAGATTGTCAGAATTCTGGTTTTCACTACTAGCTGTAAAAGCATAGTTGTTTGAGTAAGAATCAGAGTTGTTAAATGCTCCACCAGCAGTTATGTCAATGTAATGATCATAACTCTGATCCTTACTACTACCAGATTCTTCCTGACCCAAAAGAGTTGTGCTGCCAAATGAATAGTCATCTGCAACTTTTCCAGACTCTTGTAACTTCTTTTTCTGGTTCAACTCCCTTTCATAGGTCAGGAGTCTACCATGAAGTTGGGTTAGGGTCAGATCTTCGAACTCAACAGAGTTTCTGGTTACAAAAGCAATTGTGTCCCATTTTTCAAGAAGTGACCTTAAAAACCTACTGTTTACAGTTGATTTAGGAAATTCAGTTTTAACAAGCTTAAGTTCACTTATGAGACAACTAAATCGCTCAAAATGCTGTGTTAATGTTTCACCCTTAATGTGACAAAAGGTTTCATACTGTTGGTTCAGGATTTCCCTGTTGTCTTCAGTTACTTCTTCAGTCCCCCCAAACTGTTCCTTAAGTGCATCCCACAATTCCTTGGCACTGTTACAGTGTAACAGTCCAACATAAATCTCATTTGGTAGTGCAGATGCAACGATGCTAAATGCCTTGGCATCCAGTTCAATTTTCTGAAAATCTTGGTCAGTATAGTTCTCAATTTTCTTAGGAACAAAAACCTTTAGATCCTCAGCACTTGGCACCATTGGAACATGTGGTCCAAAGATAACCGCCTTCCAACATCCAGTATTCTGTTGAGCTAAGATGTGACCCATCCTTCGCTCCCAGATGTTGTATTCATTTCTCTTCAACATAGGTGGTTTGAAGAGAGAACCAATGTTATTATTGATATCCTATGATTGTGACGTCATTCGGGTTGTTTTACAGGCACTTAAAACCAACTTTGATCTTGATTAAACCTTACTCTGTTTTTCAACGAAACGAACAATTAAAAGTATCAACCATTTTGAGCTGAACTTTTACGTCAAAATGATTGTTAAATCAAGTTTGACTGTCCTAGCTCTGATACCAATTGTTAGAATATGAGTTTCTTATGATTGTGCTTGTTTGATTATAATGAAGATGAATTAAGGTTAAGTGCAGTGGAATTTAAATGGAACAAACTTTCAACACACAATCTGTGACAACTGGCACAAACCGGTAATTTCCGTACACTTTAATCATTAGTTAATGACTGCAATTATGTGCTTAATTGTCAGCAATGTCTGAACACATGATTAAACAAGTGAATTCATGCACTACAAAATATTGCTTTATGCATAAACGAGAGCGTTGCGTCAGAAATACTAGTAAACTCACCGGTAAGACACACTGTGTCAACTGAACTGCAGAAAGCAGTCAGACAATAAAATTGGAGCCTAGGTGTAGGTCCGACAACAAGAATGCATTAAAACCCAAGAGTACATACAAGGGTTAATATATATGCAATACGAAAGCAAAAATAAGCACTAAAAAGCACCCGAAACGCACTTTAAGTGCAGAAATTATATAATTCAGCAATAATTCAGCATTTAAGCATACGAATATTTTGCAGAAATGTCGTTTATCATTCAGAATACTTCCCTAAGTGTCGGGAACTGAAAAGGGTACAAAAAGGTACTTAAAAGACACTAAAAAGTGTAATTTAGCACTTTAACGAATCGGTATGTGACCGAACAACCGGATATTACCCGGAGCACCAAAATAATGCTAGAAGCATTATTTTTATTTTTCTAAGCTGGTTAGGGTCCCCGAACACCCTAACACACTATAGATTGCTTAACATACATGAACCACTAAATATTTCATTTATTTACTAACTAGATTAGTAACTTGGAATTGAAATCAAACTAAGCCAACCCCCCCCCCCCCCTAACCGGCCCTAGACAAGGGGTACACCCCATTGATTTCTTTGAATAAAAAATAAGATCATGTTTGATATCATGAAGACACTTTGACTAGAGGATATTAGTATGTTGGTGGATTATAAGTTAATACACAAGATCAAGACCTTTCATTCTCACTCATCACCAACACCCACACTTCCTCCCTTCCACTCTTGCTTGGTCACGGCCAAGAACATCCACCACACCACCATCCTTTTCAAGCTTCCATCTTCTATTCTAAGGTGCTATTAAGGTGTAAGAAGGCCACTAACGAAGCTCGGTGCAAGCGGATCTTGAAGGACCTTCACCATTTGCTTTTATCCACTTCATTTACCCTCTTGAACTTCCCTAGCCTTGTGCTAGTAGTAAGTGCTCTAAAACACCTTCTTGATCTTGTCTAGAGTGGTTAATATGAACTTTGTCGGGTGAAAATCATGAACATGCTAAAGCACATACTAAAAGTTTACAAGAATGAGAAATAAGTTGGATAAAAACTATAATGTTGTGTAAAACTTGTAAGACTTGTTTTGTGGTGATTATTTAGTGCCGATCTATGTTGTGGTAGCTCGGATCATCATCTAACCCGGATTTGTCATGTTCAAGAATCATGGCATAGAGTTTGTTAAAGTATGAAAAGGGGTTAAATGATGAAACACTACTACACACTAAACATGAACTTGTGTAAAAACAATTTTTCTTATGAAATGAAGTTCTAAACTAGTAGATCTCTACAAGTGGTTTTTCGGAAGAACCAAGCAAAAATATTAGTCTTGTTTAAAACCCGGATCTTATCCGAACTAAAAGCATTTTTTAGCAAATAAACAAGTGTGTAGACACTTGTGTCACAAGAAAAAATTTAACAAAGAAATATTTTGCGAATCTTGACTAGAAGTTGTGAAACTTCATATTCTTTAAAAATAAAGTTTTTAAGAAACTAAACTTATTTTTAAGGATAACAAGACTTACTAAATATGATAGTAAGTTACTACACATTTTTTGTAAATATTCAAGTTCATGAAATAGAGAAATTAGTGATTATTGTTGATGAGTATTGTTGATAATTGTTGTTGATGATTGTTGACGATTTAAAAGAAAATAAACACATGTTTTGAAAACATGGGAAACCTCCATTTTTAGGGGAAACTCTGTCAAAATTTTTATAAATTTTGACACTTAGAAAAATATAAGTTTTTGAGAAACTTATTCCCTAAAAATGTATTTAAGGGTATTACCAAGGTTTCCCTAATTTTTGGTGATAAGAAATGAGGATTTCTTCAAGAATAAAAATGGATATAAGTATGTATATTTTTGAGAGAAAAATATATATTATTTTATCACCAACTTTTGTGCTAAGTGTATAAAGTATGTGTTATACGTGCTAGTGTATTAAGACTTAAAAATACACTAAATACTCATGAGGAGTATAAACATAAAAATACACATACAACATACAAGATACATAATTCGGGTGCAAAGTGCAAAAATACAAAAAGCTTATATTTATTTTAGAGAAAATAATATAAGTAAGATACGTAGTTAAAAATATGGAATATTTTTAACACAAGAATATATACAAAAGAGAGTGACTGTACTTGTGCGACGCAAGTCTAGTGACTAACGTTAAGAAAACGCGTATAGGTTACGACGTTAATTAAGCAAATCCGGTGAAGTTTACGACGCACAGGAACGCAAAGTTGTGAGTTCATGCTCCCCCTTTTCTTTTAACTGTTTTCAGTTTTATACCTTCGGGGGTGAAATACATGTTACAAATATTACAATGTTTACAAATGGTATGAGGGATACAAGAATGATACAAGAAATCGTGTCACGAATAGGGTACCATAAGCACCATTAATCGTGTACATACTTAGACCGCAGAACAAAAGGTTAGATCTAATGGGTTTCCGGGCAGCCCCACTCTTGGCCACTCTTTTACCAAGCAGTGTTTTTGTGTCTCAGTCGTGAATCGACTACAGAAAAATGCCTATGGTTTGGTGACTTCCTATGTCGTGTCACATGTTAATGGCTTTGCAACCCATTAACACTTGATACATACCGAAATCTTTGATTTATACATGAGTACGTGGTGTACACAAAAGACTTGATTTATACAAAATACAAATTATGTTTTCATACAAAGTATACAAACATGAAATACAAAAATTGCATGAATTCACACCAACTTTATGTTGATGTTTTTCCAAAACTCACATGTATTTCAGGTAACTAGGATGGATGTGCGCGTGGTCTTACTCATGCTCGTGGATGTCGCTTTGTCTATCTTTAAATAAAGTTGTGACTTTTAAGACAATATGTTATCTCGTGTTGTAAACACTTGACATATGTTTTCAGTAATGTAATATTTGAAGATATTTTTGAGCATGTAGTATGTTTACTCTTCGTATGCAATGAGAACCTTTCATGATCACACCTCGTGCTTCCGCCACAGAAAGGGGTGTGACAGATTGGTATCAGAGCTGCGATTGTAGTGAACCAGGATTCCTTCTCGAGTCTAGTCTACAATCTCTAGGATCCTTTCACGAAAACAATTTTTCAAAAAGTTTTCATTGCATAAAACGTCCCGCGACATCCACTACCTGAAATTGTCTACATGAGTCTAGAAAAGACACTACGAGACTTAGAGTGCACTTGAGTAGCACTTGTCATTGACTAGAAATTACTTGCAATTATGTGTGATAATTAGCATATACTAGAAGTAGAACGTCACAAGTATACGTGACTTTACCTGAAAGCAATGGCCCATCTGAAGGAAGAAATACGAGGATGAAACGAACTGTGCGGACTGTGCAAGGAGTTACGTAATTATGGATGCATACATAATTATGGAATTCAGTGCACAAAAATCACAGCAAGTCTTGTCACGTATAGATTCCCTCAGTGCAAGCCTACTAAGTACTCTACTAGAGTAATAATTGTTTGATGTCACTTATGTGGTATATATATGTGAATATATATATACTACTACTGCCTAGTAGGACGATATCAAACAAATGTGTAACCCTGTTGTGTTATGTTCTGTCAGAACATGGCACCCAGGAAAGCTGTGAATGCTCGCAATGACGATCAACCTCCTCCTCCCCCACTGCCAAGAACTGCTGATGAGCTGAACGCCCTACTGGAGGAAAGGATCTCCGCTGCTATCGCCCAGTACGAGGCGAACCGAACTCAAGACAGTGGAGGACCAAGCAACGCTAGGCGTAATGGGAATGGAGATTCGTCTGGAGGCAATGCAGCTCAAGGTAACCTTAAGACACTGTGCTAAGCATGAGGAAATTTATGAATCGTCTTTGTTTCATTATTTCTTTGATTGCTCACATGTGAATTGGTTGAATCAATTCCAGGCTGCACTTTCAAGCAGTTCCTCGACTGCAAGCCGATGAACTATGACGGCACAGGAGGTGCAGTAGCATTTGTGCGCTGGACGGAGAAGACTGAAGCTACTTTCCGCATGAGCAAGTGTACCGCGGGTCAAGAAGTCACCTTGGCTACTGGGTTGTTTGTCGATGAAGCTCTGACTTGGTGGAACCTACAAGTCCAAACCTTGGGCGATGATGCCGCTTATGGCTTAACTTGGAAGGAACTGAAGGAAAGAATGAGAGAGAAGTACTGCTCTCGTGCTGAACTCCAAAGGCTGGAGACGGAGTTCTGGCACTTGACCATGGAAGGTGCTGACATTAATGGTTATACTCGAAGGTTCCACGATCTGTCCAGAGTGCTTCCCTACATGGTGACTCCCGAATTCAAGCACGTTGAACGCTACATTTGGGGACTGGCCTCAGAGTTTCGTGGCATGGTGACGTCGGCCAAACCACAAACAATCACCGAGGCTGTAACTCTGGCTGTCAGCCTTACTGAAGACTGTGTTCGCATGAAGAAGCTATCTCTGAACCCAACAGAAAAGTCTGAAACACATGCTGAGTCATCTGGGGACAAGAAAAGGAAGCATGCAAACCTGAATCAGGCAATTCGTAACAACAAGAGTTCCAACAAGAAGCGTGACCCTAACCCGCCTCAGGAGGCGAAATCTCTTGCAGCTATGAATGACGCTCCAGCAAAGGGATACCTGGGCACCTTGCCCAAATGCCATCGGTGTAAACGCCATCATGAGGGAGCTTGTCGCATCTCAAAGTGTGACAAGTGTGGAAAGTTGGGTCACCGCACTGAAGACTGTTGGAGTAAGAGGAACGGGAATGGAAATCGTAATGGGGCTGATGATAGGAACAATGGTGGAAATGGAAATGGTGATGGTAACGGGAAAGGGCAGAACCAAGGATGCTTCAAGTGTGGAAGCAATGATCATTTCATGAAGAACTGCCCAGAGAGAAACAATGCTCAGGCTAGAGCATTTGTGATTGGAGCAAAGAACGCACGCGAGGACCCTAACGTGGTCACCGGTACGTTTCTCATTAACAATCACTTTGCATCCATATTATTTGACACTGGCGCCGATTATAGCTTCATGTCTGTGGAATTTAAACGCATACTCGGAATAGAATCTAGTAGATTAGAAATTCCTTATTCCATAGAACTAGCCAATGGTAAACTTGTTGAATCGGGCGAAGTTGTGAGAGGCTGCACACTAGAACTTGGTGAACGAAGATTTAGCATCGACATCCTACCTATTCAATTGGGTAGCTTCGATGTAGTAGTCGGGATGGACTGGTTGTCCAAGAACAAAGCTGAAGTTATTTGTCATGAGAAAATCATTCGCATCCCTTTAGCGAATGATGAAACTCTCATCGTGCATGGAGAAAAACGAGACGCGCCTCTCCGAATCATCAGTTGCATGAAGGCACGGAAATGCTTAAGGAAAGGATGTGTCGCTTTCCTAGCACACGTTATAGACAAGAAGGCTGAGGAGCCGAAACTCGAAGACATTCCTGTGGTGAAGGAATTTCCTGATGTGTTCCCTGAAGATCTGCCAGGACTACCTCCGCAACGACAAGTCGAATTCCGTATAGACTTGGTTCCGGGAGCTGCTCCTGCAGCCAAGGCACCCTATCGACTTGCGCCATCCGAAATGCAAGAATTATCTACACAGCTCCAGGAGTTGTTGGATAAAGGATTCATAAGGCCAAGCTTCTCACCCTGGGGAGCTCCAGTATTATTCGTGAAGAAGAAGGATGGATCACTGCGGATGTGTATCGATTACAGGGAACTGAACAAGCTCACAATCAAGAATCGGTATCCGCTACCGAGGATTGATGACTTGTTTGATCAACTACAAGGATCAAGCTACTATTCCAAGATCGACCTTCGATCTGGATACCACCAGCTGAGAATCCAAGATGAAAGCGTGCCAAAGACTGCATTCAGAACGCGCTATGGGCACTACGAATTTCTTGTGATGCCATTTGGATTGACGAACGCGCCAGCGGTCTTTATGGATCTGATGAACCGCGTATGCAAACCATATCTCGATAAATTCGTGATTGTATTTATCGATGATATCCTAATTTACTCGCGAACGAAAGAAGAGCACAAGCAACATCTTAGAACCATCTTGGAACTACTGAAGAAAGAGAAGCTTTATGCAAAATTCTCGAAGTGCGAATTCTGGATTCGCGAAGTACAATTTCTTGGTCACGTGGTGAATGAGAAGGGCATTCATGTAGACCCGTCCAAGATAGAAGCGATAAAGAATTGGGAAGCCCCCAAAACCACAACTGAAGTTCGACAATTTTTGGGCTTAGCGGGCTATTATCGGCAATTCATCGAGAATTTCTCAAAGATAGCTCAACCGCTAACGACCCTTACTCAGAAAGACAAGAAGTACGACTGGGGTCACAAACAAGAAGAAGCCTTTCAGCTACTTAAGAACAAGCTATGCGATGCACCGATACTATCATTACCCGAAGGCACTGATGACTTCGTGGTATACTGTGACGCTTCACGACAAGGTTTGGGTTGCGTGCTCATGCAACGCCAAAAAGTCATCGCTTATGCTTCAAGACAACTGAAGGTTCACGAGAGAAACTATACCACTCACGACCTGGAGCTGGGTGCAGTGGTATTCGCCTTGAAGATTTGGCGACATTATTTATATGGTACTCGATGTACAATCTTCACAGATCACAAAAGCTTACAACACATATTTGATCAGAAGGAATTGAGTATGCGCCAGCGACGTTGGGTCGAGCTGCTGAATGATTATGACTGTGAGATTAAGTACCATCCTGGAAAGGCGAACGTTGTAGCGGAACCGTTGAGCCGAAAAGAAAGGGTTAAGACCCTAAGGGTTCGAGCGTTAGAAATGACCATTCGAACGAACCTCACTGCACGCATTCGTGATGCACAACAAGAAGCTCTTAAAGAAGAGAACCGTAAAGCTGAATACCTACGGGGTATGCTGAAATACATGGTGCCAAACGAAGAGGGAGCCTTATACTTCAAGAAGCGTATTTGGGTTCCACTCTATGGTGGCATACGAGAAGTCATCCTTAATGAAGCCCACAAATCGAGATATTCGATCCATCCAGGATCGGACAAAATGTATCAAGACTTGAAAGAATACTATTGGTGGCCGAGACTCAAAAGCGACGTTGCTGTTTATGTTGGAAAATGCCTAACCTGTGCCAAGGTTAAGGCAGAATATCAGAAACCGTCCGGCCTACTACAACAACCAGAGATTCCCGTGTGGAAGTGGGAACAAATCTCGATGGACTTCATAACGAAATTACCCAGGACCCCGAGAGGGCACGATATGATATGGGTAATAGTTGATCGATTGACGAAGTCTGCGCATTTCCTACCAATCCGAGAGAAGGATAGCACTGGAAAGCTTGCAGAGATATACTTAAGGGAAATTGTAGCACGTCATGGAGTGCCAATCTCAATCATTTCAGACAGAGATGGACGCTTTGTCTCAAGAATTTGGCAATCATTTCAGGAAGCCTTTGGATCTCAGTTAGGTCTAAGCACGACATTCCATCCGCAAACAGACGGCCAGAGCGAACGGACTATACAAACGTTAGAAGATATGCTTCGCGCATGTGTCATGGATCTAGGCGGCAGCTGGGATACTCATCTACCTTTAGTTGAGTTTTCCTACAATAACAGTTATCATACGAGCATAAAAGCCGCGCCGTTCGAAGCTCTGTATGGCCGCAAATGCCGATCGCCCTTATGTTGGGCAGATGCCGGAGATAAACGTATGGTTGCTCCTGAACTTGTACAAGAGACAACCGACAAGATTGCGCAGATCCGAGAGCGCATTAAGGCGGCTCGAAATCGACAAAAGAGCTACGCTGATCCGAATAGAAAATCAGTAGAATTCAAGGTGGGAGACAAAGTGTTGTTAAAAGTCTCACCATGGAAGGGCATAGTCAGATTTGGAAAGCGTGGAAAGCTGAATCCACGATACATCGGACCATTCAGAATATTGAAAAGAATTGGTACCGTGGCATACAAGTTGGAGTTACCGGAAGAACTTAATGGAGTACATGATACGTTTCATGTATCCAACCTGAAGAAGAGTCCAACACAAGAAAACGTGATCATCCCGATGGATGAAGTGCATATTGATGAAGCCCTCCGATTTACAGAGCAACCCGTTGAGGTTACCGACTGGAAGGTCAACAAGACCAGGAGGAGCAGTGTGAAGCTTGTCAAAGTACGTTGGAGCTCTAAGCACGGACCCGAGTACACATGGGAACGTGAAGACCAGTTCAAGAAAAAGTATCCCCACCTATTCAAGAAGACTCCAGCGAGAGTGAGTTCAGCCTGAATTTCGGGACGAAATTCTTTTAACGGGGGGAGACTGTGACAACTGGCACAAACCGGTAATTTCCGTACACTTTAATCATTAGTTAATGACTGCAATTATGTGCTTAATTGTCAGCAATGTCTGAACACATGATTAAACAAGTGAATTCATGCACGTTGTATACTACAAAATATTGCTTTATGCATAAACGAGAGCGTTGCGTTAGAAATACTAGTAAACTCACCGGTAAGACACACTGTGTCAACTGAACTGCAGAAAGCAGTCAGACAATAAAATTGGAGCCTAGGTGTAGGTCCGACAACAAGAATGCATTAAAACCCAAGAGTACATACAAGGGTTAATATATATGCAATACGAAAGCAAAAATAAGCACTAAAAAGCACCCGAAACGCACTTTAAGTGCAGAAATTATATAATTCAGCAATAATTCAGCATTTAAGCATACGAATATTTTGCAGAAATGTCGTTTATCATTCAGAATACTTCCCTAAGTGTCGGGAACTGAAAAGGGTACAAAAAGGTACTTAAAAGACACTAAAAAGTGTAATTTAGCACTTTAACGAATCGGTATGTGACCGAACAACCGGATATTACCCGGAGCACCAAAATAATGCTAGAAGCATTGTTTTTATTTTTCTAAGCTGGTTAGGGTCCCCGAACACCCTAACACACTATAGATTGCTTAACATACATGAACCACTAAATATTTCATTTATTTACTAACTAGATTAGTAACTTGGAATTGAAATCAAACTAAGCCAACCCCCCCCCCCCCTAACCGGCCCTAGACAAGGGGTACACCCCATTGATTTCTTTGAATAAAAAATAAGATCATGTCTGATATCATGAAGACACTTTGACTAGAGGATATTAGTATGTTGGTGGATTATAAGTTAATACACAAGATCAAGACCTTTCATTCTCACTCATCACCAACACCCACACTTCCTCCCTTCCACTCTTGCTTGGTCACGGCCAAGAACATCCACCACACCACCATCCTTTTCAAACTTCCATCTTCTATTCTAAGGTGCTATTAAGGTGTAAGAAGGTCACTAATGAAGCTCGGTGCAAGCGGATCTTGAAGGACCTTCACCATTTGCTTTTATCCACTTCATTTACCCTCTTGAACTTCCCTAGCCTTGTGCTAGTAGTAAGTGCTCTAAAACACCTTCTTGATCTTGTCTAGAGTGGTTAATATGAACTTTATCGGGTGAAAATCATGAACATGCTAAATCACATACTAAAAGTTTACAAGAATGAGAAATAAGTTGGATAAAAACTATAATGTTGTGTAAAACTTGTAAGACTTGTTTTGTGGTGATTATTTAGTGCCGATCTATGTTGTGGTAGCTCGGATCATCATCTAACCCGGATTTGTCATGTTCAAGAATCATGGCATAGAGTTTGTTAAAGTATGAAAAGGGGTTAAATGATGAAACACTACTACACACTAAACATGAACTTGTGTAAAAACAATTTTTCTTATGAAATGAAGTTCTAAACTAGTAGATCTAAAGATCTACAAGTGGTTTTTCGGAAGAACCAAGCAAAAATATTAGTCTTGTTTAAAACCCGGATCTTATCCGAACTAAAAGCATTTTTTAGCAAATAAACAAGTGTGTAGACACTTGTGTCACAAGAAAAATTTAACAAAGAAATATTTTTGCGAATCTTGACTAGAAGTTGTGAAACTTCATATTCTTTAAAAATAAAGTTTTTAAGAAACTAAACTTATTTTTAAGGATAACAAGACTTACTAAATATGCTAGTAAGTTACTACACATTTTTTGTAAATATTCAAGTTCATGAAATAGAGAAATTAGTGATTATTGTTGATGAGTATTGTTGATAATTGTTGTTGATGATTGTTGACGATTTAAAAGAAAATAAACACATGTTTTGAAAACATGGGAAACCTCCATTTTTAGGGAAAACTCTGTCAAAATTTTTATAAATTTTGACACTTAGAAAAATATAAGTTTTTGAGAAACTTATTCCCTAAAAATGTATTTAAGGGTATTACCAAGGTTTCCCTAATTTTTGGTGATAAGAAATGAGGATTTCTTCAAGAATA
The DNA here is from genome assembly GCA_030545235.1 of Helianthus tuberosus. Classification (NCBI taxonomy): domain Eukaryota; kingdom Viridiplantae; phylum Streptophyta; class Magnoliopsida; order Asterales; family Asteraceae; genus Helianthus; species Helianthus tuberosus. The sequence continues at coordinate 60,470,674 of CM060375.1, forward strand.
AAAATGGATATAAGTATGTATATTTTTGAGAGAAAAATATATATTATTTTATCACCAACTTTTGTGCTAAGTGTATAAAGTATGTGTTATACGTGCTAGTGTATTAAGACTTAAAAATACACTAAATACTCATGAGGAGTATAAACATAAAAATACACATACAACATACAAGATACATAATTCGGGTGCAAAGTGCAAAAATACAAAAAGCTTATATTTATTTTAGAGAAAATAATATAAGTAAGATACGTAGTTAAAAATATGGAATATTTTTAACACAAGAATATATACAAAAGAGAGTGACTGTACTTGTGCGACGCAAGTCTAGTGACTAACGTTAAGAAAACGCGTATAGGTTACGACGTTAATTAAGAAAATCCGGTGAAGTTTACGACGCACAGGAACGCAAAGTTGTGAGTTCATGCTCCCCCTTTTCTTTTAACTGTTTTCAGTTTTATACCTTCGGGGGTGAAATACATGTTACAAATATTACAATGTTTACAAATGGTATGAGGGATACAAGAATGATACGAGAAATCGTGTCACGAATAGGGTACCATAAGCACCATTAATCGTGTACATACTTAGACCGCAGAACAAAAGGTTAGATCTAATGGGTTTCTGGGCAGCCCCACTCTTGGCCACTCTTTTACCAAGCAGTGTTTTTGTGTCTCAGTCGTGAATCGACTACAGAAAAATGCCTATGGTTTGGTGACTTCCTATGTCGTGTCACATGTTAATGGCTTTGCAACCCATTAACACTTGATACATACCGAAATCTTTGATTTATACATGAGTACGTGGTGTACACAAAAGACTTGATTTATACAAAATACAAATTATGTTTTCATACAAAGTATACAAACATGAAATACAAAAATTGCATGAATTCACACCAACTTTATGTTGACGTTTTTCCAAAACTCACATGTATTTCAGGTAACTAGGATGGATGTGCGCGTGGTCTTACTCATGCTCGTGGATGTCGCTTTGTCTATCTTTAAATAAAGTTGTGACTTTTAAGACAATATGTTATCTCGTGTTGTAAACACTTGACATATGTTTTCAGTAATGTAATATTTGAAGATATTTTTGAGCATGTAGTATGTTTACTCTTCGTATGCAATGAGAACCTTTCATGATCACACCTCGTGCTTCCGCCGCAGAAAGGGGTGTGACACAATCAAAGAGAGAATTGTTTTCAACAAACATGTTTAACATGAAATCGAATGATTATATTTATTACAATCTTCAATTACAATGCATGCATGCATACAATCTCCCCCTCAGCCTGAGCTCACAGATGGTTTGTTCGTACAGAATGACTTGTGGAAGAAGAAAGCTAATAGAACAGTACATGGTACTGTTCTATTTATAGTACAGAACAAACCACTGAAGCATCTTTGCTGACATCACCATGAAAGTGACATCTAACCTCATAACAACCTATAACCACTGATCTATACAACTACTGCTATTACAAACTACTGATTACAATGAATACAAAGGATAAACTAAACCACTGCTTCTCTTTCCACTGTTATACTCCTAGCAGTGCTTTGTGTCTTCAGCAGTACTTGAACCATGACAGTAGATTGGGCATCAGTGTTTCATCTCCAACAATCTTTAAGTCTCATCAGCTGTTGAAGATCAGCAGTTGTTGTAGAAGGACAGTAGATAGAGGTCATCAGATGTTAGGCCACTTTTCAAAGGGAAAGAACTGTTGCAAACAACTGCTTATTGTGAATCCACTGATCTGATCTAGTTTTGGCTTTATCAACTGTTCCTTTGTAGGGTTCAATCCCAACATTTAGAACTTCAGGGGTGATTGCAATTTCTTTCTTCCCCCTTGTAGCAACAATGACCAACACTTTGCCTTTATCATCTTGTGATAGGCGTGTAGTGGCCCAGAACTCCATGAGTGGTGTTTTGTAGAGTGGTAGGTTTATAGTAAGTGCATGGTGGAATGGTGATTTTATTATGAGATCAATGATATTGTGATATTAAGGGTGATCATCTTCATTGATGACATAGGGAATTAAGTTGTGAGTGGGGGTGAAAAGTGAGGTTTGCCATGATCAATTAAAGTGAAAGATGAAAGCTCAGAGAGTAAAATTAGGAGTTAGGATTTGTAATTGATCAACAGACGAGTTTGAGAGTGGTAAAAGTGACCCATATCTCATAGAGTACTTATAGGATTTGTGTAATGATCAAGGGAAGCTACTGGTTTAGGAAACTGCTGGAATTTCCCAACAGTTTTAGGTCAAATGAGAAAAAAAAAAAAAAAAAAAACTATAGTTTACCCTTTTTTTAATTTTCATTCTTATAAAACCATATAACACACACATTTTTTATATTGAAAAAGACTTTTCGGTTGTATGACTTTAGAACCCATTCCTTAAAATTTGCAGGCCTACTTCCATCAAAACTTGACTGTCACTTTGACCACTGTTTTAACTCATTAGCAACTATTGTACCATCCTCATCAGTTCTTTCTGGTTCTCTTCCAGTGCCTTTATTTCAGCACCTTGATCAGACCTCCTTAACTTGTACTGATTAGGGGCAGAATGGTAATTCTTCTGTTTTAGCCATTTGTTGGTAGGTGGCGCATCAGTTACTTGAACTAGTCTGGCGTATTTATTATGGTTTAAGACCAATGTTACAAGAGTCTCAACTGTTTTGAATATTTCAAATGATCCTGTTGACTCATAGTAACTGGAATCACTACAAGGATAGAAAACTGGATTTTTATAAAACTTTTTTTGGATTCATCCTCTTGCTTTTCTCATAAGCGATGACCATGTGGCATTCTTCTAGTGCTTTTTTTTTTTTTTTTTTTTTTGCTTTTGCCCTTGTTTGAGCCAGATTTTGATTTGTCTTTAAAGTTTTGGCTGGGCTAACATATTTAGATGAAACTGCCGGAGGAATAGCAGTTGGTATTATTTTCCCTTCTGAAGTTACAAAGTTCATTAGTTTGAACCCCTTATCAACACATGTTTCATCTGACCATTTGGAATTGTGTTAATCAGGAAATGTGTCTGAGGGGCCCAAATTTGTGATTATAAACTCCTTTGAAGAGATGGACTCGGGAGTGTAATCACTAGGCCCTTGTGTGTGATTGTATCCTAAACCAAATTTGGCATTGCTTTGTGTCTACTAATTTAGCAAAATCTTAAAACCTCTGCATGACTTTACCCGTTTTTGAGAATTCACTTGGGTAGATTCAAGTTCCTTCTAACATGTTTGATATTTCAAAATAAGTGACCCTAATTGAGCAAAGTTAATAGTTACGTCATGTTTTAATTTTGAAATAACTTGGTCCTTTTTTTAAAGCTTCTTTGTGAGAAATCATGATTTAACTTAAAAGTTTTTCGTATTTTTAAATTTTTCTCTTAGCGTGATGTTCACAGCCTTGATGTCCCAAAATGCCTTCACGTATTGTTCAGAACCAAGTTCTTTTAGTATTTTTGGGGATATGCCAACATTCTGTGAAGATCCAGCAGTTGTTGATTCAGTATGTGGTACAATGTAAAAACTAGCACTTTCTCTAGTGCTATGGTAAGAGGTCTCACTTAATGTTTCTAAAGCATCTAGTGCTAGTTTCTAGTTACTATGATACATATCAATCATGCCAAAATTCTCATAATTCAGATCCTCAAGAAAACTACTCCAATGCACAAAGTTTTGAGTGAAGAAGCTTTTTTGAGTAGTTTCTAGTGTAGGAGAAATAGTAATTTGAGAAACTACTTGTATATGAAGCAGGGATTGAACTTGTGATTGAGAAGGAGTTTGGACATGTATTAATATTGTGGTGGCATATTAGCATATTGGTATGCCATTTGAACTGGTCCATGTGCAAGATGTGTAGTCTACTGTGTGGATGGTCCAGGGGCAATTTGTGAAGAATATTGATGTGCATTTGAAAAACTTGATTGTTGACCAGAATTGAGTTAGATTGGTATAACTGACTAGGACAAGCTACATAGGGAGTGGGTTTTTGATAAAACAATTTAACAAATTTAAAAATTCAATCAAACAGTGATAAGAAACACATCAATCTAACACAAATGGATTTAGGAATGATTGGAGAATGATTTCATATTATTCTCAATGCTTCAGTACAATCAAAAGTACATCAGACTCCCCCTCACCAGGTTCTTCTACTTCTTCAGCTCTTAGTGTTACCTATTACATATTATTCTCAATGCTTTAGTACTATATATATATATATATATATATGGGTTTGAAAATATAGATTTTTCAATCTTACATACTCTTTAGTGAAAATATATATATAATTTCCATAAAAATTCCAAGACTTGGGTGTTTATACTAAAACTCAATTTTTACATAAAATGACAACTTTTATACCAAAATACTTGTATGTTTGAAAAGTATAAGTTATATAAAACATCATTTTCATCAAAAAGAAATCACCAAGTATTGTTTTAACACCAAATATAGCCATAAAACCCATGATCATCATCCCATGATCATCTTAACATTAAATCACCATACCTGGTGATTCTTATGTCCAAACACACACTTTAATCCACCAATAAAACCAATTTGAACATGTCAAGCTATATATCACCATAAATATATTTAACATGCTAAAATCATGTATAAACATACACTTAACATCTTCCAAACATACACATGAAAGATTCACCATAAAACATACTCATCATTATGTTTCAACATACAAATCAAGCACACAATCGCCATTAAACCACCATCATAATCCACGGCCAAGATACCTTCATATACTTCCATTTTTAGTGTAAAACATCACATGAACATATCTATCATCTTACAAGAATTATCATCCACCAAACTATCATTTAAGCATTTTAAACATACTTTTGTCAAACAACAAGAACACACATGCATGCATACATATAAACTCACAGCCAAACTATACACTTTACATCTTCCAAAACTTCTATTTTAACACTTGTTTTTGTTTGTTTAGCAAAAACACATAAACATCTCATTTGGTGAACATCACTTGCACAAAGTAAGCATTTTTACTAAAATAACAAGACGAGTTTAGAAGTTATACCACTAGATAAGCAAGGGAAGTTTACACATACTTGAAATGATGAGAAATGGTCGGTTTTGAGATTCAAACTTCAAGGTTTAGCTCCAGACTTCCTTGAATCTCAAAACTTTGAAGATTCGAATGTTAATTTTAAAGATTTGGTCTTAAAAAAGTGGAAGGGTTTGGGTCTTGTATTTGGTCATATGATAGAGAGAAAGGATAAGAGTTGGATGATTTTGAAAGTGTGAAAGGAGAATATGGATAAGTTTCTTGGTCTTAAGGTTTTTCAAACAAAATATTTAACAAAATATTTAACAAAATGATAGATATTTCTAACTCTCACACACACATGCACACTTATGGCAAGTAAACTATAAGGTGAGTGGTGTTGGGTAATATTGGACGAAAGGAAGGTGGATGAGGTTGGGATTGAAGAAAAGCTTGATTAAATTAATCAAGGAATGTTCCTAGATCCCCAACACATGTTTAGGTTATGGTTTGAAGTGTAACTTGATCTAGTTAGGGTATTTACTTGTATTTTATGACCAATTTCAAACTAGACAAGAATTACACACTCAAAATTATATAGTTTGGTGAAAAACTACTAGTGTAGATGTTAAATTGTGACCAAAATAAAAAATATGCGATAAAACCAAAAAATATGATACTATTATATCTGTATTATGTTTTTATCTATTTTTCATACCAAACATATAATAATGCCACGAATTTAATATTCCAGACATATTGGAACAGTTAAAGCACTAAATAGTATACCGGGTAATCACCGACATTCGTATTAGACACATTTACCGTTACACGATAAAACATTATCTATTGGTTTTAAAATGCAATCCCATCCATTTAACCGGACCTTTCTAGACTTTATGGACTCAGTTAACATATAATTAAGTCTAATTTCACATAGTTAACACATAAAAAAAGATTAGATGTATGGATTAACCAGAAAAAAAATGTAAGATGTCACAGATAGTGTCACCGACAGTGTCACCGACATGGGATATGGCGTCGGCGATGCCAAGTCCAGTGTTTGCCCATTTTCTTTGTTTTGTGATACTGTTATTTCTAGCATCTTGCTAAAGCCTCAGTAAATTTTCAAAATGCACCGAAAACCTATCAAAGCCTGAAAAACATAAACCATATTAAAGTAGTGTATTCTAGAAATCAACTTCATGTAATTGACCGAAATTAGAACCATTAAGCTATGAAATTTTACCAACCCATCAGGGTGTGGTGGAGTAAGATTAATAGTCATCCCTTAATAAGTTAGTAGTTAAGTAAAATAACTAAACAATAACTTTAACAAATCAAGGGTTGGCTCAATGGTCCGCGTTGTGGCATATAGCTGAAGACCGTTGGTTCGAACCCTGCCTTCTACTTTTTCCTTGTTTTTTTAAACTCATTAAACCTTCCATAAGGGCGACCCAGTAGGGATGTGGGGTGAAACATGCACGTTTCGATCGTTTTATTCAAACACTATTTCCCGTTCAATAAATTTCTAATCTAAAATTAAACGAACGACTCTAGTTTCTTGGGAAGTTGGAGGTTTATGGCAACGAGGGTGTTAGATAGATCAAAAGAAAACTAGGGTTTTAATTTTATATTTTTCTGTGAAAAAATTGTAAGGCCCCAAACTCGTGTGACCTCACAGTTGGATCATTGTATCAAAGCATAGTTTTTAAACTGATAATAGTAACCAAATGTTAAGTACATCAAGCTATCAAGTTTTAACAAACATTCAAATAACCTAATAGGTTGTCTATGGCGATAGGAAGGCAGTCTGAAGAGTAGGGTAGCCTTCAATCCATGTCGGAAACCTCCTATCAAGCATTATAACATGTTTAACCTGGCATGCATGTTAAAACTCAGTTATGTTGAGTGAGCCCTAGTTTTAATAAAAACATAGAGTTAACAATTCATATAAAACGTTCACTCATTGTCATCAATCACATTTTAACATCAAACATGCACAACAACTTCAATCGTAAATAAACATCAATTTGTGAAGCAAACTTCACCATCAACTGTCTCACACTAAGTCAAATAGGCTTATACCGCTATAAGACTCCATGAATGCTACGCAGTCACGCTCCCCATCAATAATGCTAGCAACAACTACTAATCATCAATCATTTAAACTCACAAACTTAATTGATCAATACTAAACATATACCATAAATCAATCAATAATCACATAAAAGTAAGCAAATACTTTAAGGAGTAATACCATTTAAGGTAGCATGCATATTAGCCGAAAAGAGTAAAAATGGGGAATCTAGAACTCATTTGAGAGTCCATGTTATCAACAACGTACAACTATGGCCCTTGAATGCTAGCCAACTAGTCAAAGATTTATATAAGTCACATTAACCTTCATTCTTAAAATCTGGAGAAATATAAGACTCTCATATGCCAACGAAATTTAATCTTCTCATGAGGGCTATAATTCATCACAAACATACTTTTCACTAGTCAACATTTCGTTGACCATAACAATTCACCCATCACCACATTTCGCTAAACATGACACATTTTTCGTTGAACCCTACATTTCGCTAGGAACAACCATTTCGCTAGAACAAACACTTCGCTAGTTCTTACATTTTGACCAGAACATACCATTCATTGGGAATCAATCATTTCGCTAAAACATATATCTCACTAGGGATTAGCAAAATGTACCTGAAGAACCCTAACTCGATTAACAATGGTGGTTGTGTTACATATGACCTGATTTGACATCAAGATCCTAACTTTATCATTAGAAATGCATCAATACCTTCATATAACTTCGTTGTTTGCTTCAAAATCAAAAGCATGCAACTTTTTACGTATTTCCAAACCTTTTTGCGAAAAAAATCCTAAACCGAGCTTGAAACCCTCCTCGATAGAAAGAGCCCTCACACCCACAAAAATTGCTAGAAGACTTTGCGAGAATGATCCAACATTAATTTCCTTCAACTCACGAGACAATATTATGTTAACCGGCTGATTTCCACACCTTTATCTCACTAGTTTCTCCCTCTAGCCTTTGTGTGTGTGTTTGCAAGAATGAAAGGGCTAATTCATTCCTATCCCATATTAGAGTTTTCCTCATACATTTACCATTTTGCTCTTATGGGCCTTGGAATCCTTATTTATACCTAACGGTTAAGTCCATCACACCTTGACTTTGATTTAAAATTTGGGGTGTTACAAAATTCGTTTGGTTCTAGAGGGAATTTCATGATTTGTACCAAATGCAACTTCAATTTTAGATAATGGAATAAGTGTCCCAGACCTTTGGGTTGCGGATGCAAAGGTGAGAGGGGGATTTTAGTCCACCGTAGTTTCTCCAAAAGAGGATTTTGATTCGAAGCAGCGATCGTAAGAGTAATTGTTATTGATCCGGCAAGGCATTGTCTTTTATAACATAAAAATACGTTATTTGAGTAATTTTACATTATATATTTTGAATTTCTTAATTGTATGTCTATGTAATTGTTGTTTGACGATGTTGGTTATTCAAAAAATATGCAAAAAAAAAATACATTTAATTAGCCAAATCTTTGCTTTTGTAAGTAGAAATAGAATTTTCTTAACTTATTGCATTCTAATGTGCTTCATTGTTAAGAGTATTTTCTCATGCTCCATTTTGCCAAGTAATTCTCATTTTGCTGATTTAACATTTATTTGGCTTGATGATGTTTAATATAGTGGGAATTCTCGCGCGTTGCGGCGGATGTCCGGAGTAATATCATATTCAATTATAACGTTTATTACGAGCCACCATACATGAATTTATGTAAGTTTCACATAATTTCAATTGTGTGCCTCAACAATGGCTTCCATTGTGTGCCTCAACAATGGCTTCCAAAGAAGATAAAAGAACTTAAAATTTACAAATCCATTTTCATCGTAATATTCTAAATCTCTACTAAATGAATTCAGTGACTAAATGTAATTTTATATATTAATGGTATTAGTTTCTCCCCACGCTTCGCGGCGGGAGTGTTGTCGTTTTCTTTCACACGCAACATGGCAAGAGTTTGGTTGTTATCTGGTTTAACCTGCCGAAAATCATAAAGGTGAACACTGATACAGTTTCCATTACGAAAAAATACTGGCAACGATGTTCTCTCATAAGTAGTTGGGTTCGTGCACACAATACCGCAACCCTAACGTCAATCGTTATAGCGTACGTTACCAAGTCAATCGCTATCGCGTACGTTACCAAAAAAAATACTTGATTTTGGTTGAACTCTAGGTATGATGGTGGCAAAAATTTACAAAACTTGAAGAACGGGTTTCTAAAATTTACTTCCATATTAATGAAAGTTGTAATATTTATTTTTCATAACGTTAAATTTCATAATTATTTATAAATAATGACAACAAATTATTATAATCTCCAAAAGTTCGTTTTAATGTCTTGTTTATTTTAGGTTTTGGGGTTTAATAAAAATTAATGAATGAAAAGTTTAAATTGCACTCATATAGTCCAAATAATAATACCTGTTATCGTAATAATAATTGTCTAACTATATATCTTACCTTTTAATAATACATTTTTATTTGCCAAAAAACACATTAATCCCACCTTTTTATAATACTTGTATTGTTTAAACAAACAAATAATAAGGCTCTAATATCTGTCATTACAAATTATATGTACTATCTCAAACAAACAAAGAAAAAACGTAATTGGATTAATACAAAAAACTAAGGCGTTACATTTGCTTCTTTCTATCAATTCAATGTCATCTAATGAAGGAATATATGGAGGTACCAAAGTCGGTGCCATGAACAACATTTAAATCACTGTTGGGTGGAACGGCTTTTATTTCCGGTTCTACCCCTAAAAAAGAGGGTAGAGAAATAAGCCAAAAATCTGTAGTAAAATATCTATTGAATGTTGATAGTATCATAAAAGAAATTTATAATTAATAGATGTGGAATAAAAGTTAGTACTTCCAAATAATTATACATTTTAGTGACCAACCACCCCAAATTGATGAATTTCCTTTTGTATGCATTGCAGCGTTCATGATCTCCATTACTTATTGGTGATCGACCAGAGAATCTGATGCATAAAAAGTGGTTTGTTTTAGTGTTTATTTAGGATCGAGGCAACACGAGTTCTTAAGAATAAGAAACTTACGTTAGTTTTCTACCGAGCTGGTGACGGATGAATCGGATAAGGGCCACGGCAGTAGCACGGGGGTTAATTAACATGTATAGGCGAAGGTTTGAGAGAGCGAACATAGCTTGATATTGGAACTCATGCGGTCGTATATGGAATATATAAATATACATTTGAATGTTCAAATGATTTTATAATGAAAAATGATGGTGGCTTTAAGACTAACTCATAAATGACTGATGACGGTTGATAGGCTTATAAGGTAGTATAGATTATAGATAGTATAGATATAGTCCATATAAATCTATTTATTATATTTATACATACTATTAAATCATGAAAATCCCAAAGGTTGCATGTCTAACCTTTAATTTAATCAATTAATTCCTTTAATTATTATAAAATTTTTATTTAATTCCTTAATTTAATTCAATTAATGGAAGACATAAGTGGGCATGGATTCCATGGATGAAATGTCTACATTGCTCTCAAAGTGTCTTAAAACTTTGGATAATGTCCAAGTTTCTCCCATCTAAAATGGCTTGCTTCATTTGTATATGGTGCTTTAATATTTGTACCTATGGCAAAATTACAAAAAAGATATAAAACCCTGTTCTCTTAATAAGGTATTATAGATATAGATTATAGATATAGATAGCTTAACTAGATTATGCTAAGTACAAATGGTATCATCCTAACATGATGAATCATCACTCATCTAGGAACAATGTAGGATTCAATCTGACTAGTTGAATTATCATCAATTAAATAACAAAGTTATATTAAATTAGACTAGAATTTGCAGTTCAAGTTATTAAATTCTACTAGGATTATGAAAAACCTGCCCGGGAGGTCTCAGGGTCGAATCTTGCGGGGGCGAACTGTGATACTACTTCAAACTGGCAATAATATGCCAACCGTGGGATTCCTATTCGTGCTCTGGGTAATCAAAGGCAAAGGCCTAATCGGGTGATCTAGCCGTAAAAAAAAATCGAAAAAGGCTTCAAACTTTCACTTCACTTTGGAACTCCGAAATGTTAAGCCGACCTTGCACCACAAACAATTATCTATAGTCAAAAATGAAAAATTAGAAAAACGGATGAAGAATTATGAAAAGGGTCATGCTAATTACACACGGCCAAAATTATTTTCACACCTTAAAGCGCCGCGCTTTGTGTAGGATCGTGAAACGACCTAACGAGTCGATCAGAAGAGTGCTCAGACCGAATCAGAGGCGGAATTCATTGATTCGGTCTTCGTTTAGCTTGAATTCACTATTAAATGTCTTGTTTATTGATCTTGAAAGGATTTCAGTACAGAGACACCTCGACAGCACCTCGGCGTCGGAATTCAGAATGTTACAAATGAACTCGTTTGAAGGCTATTTATAGGGAAGACCCTTCCGTTTGAAAATGACATAATCATTTCAAACGGAACCCTTCAAACGGAACCCTTTCAAAATATAACAATTTCAAACGGTCACCTAATACAAACTAGCATCTTCAAACTCAAACGGTCAACTTCTAAATTCTTGTTTCATATGTAATCTAACTTCTATTTTGTCTTTTTGCAAGCATGATGTAATAGATGATATCACATATATGATGTTATCATCATATATGATGACATCACTCTTGTTCAGCAATGCAACGAACCCGAGACTCGACATAAGACGAAGACGACAGATGAATGCACCAACACTTTGGCCATAGCACGGCGCTTAGCTCGACAAAAGGTGACTTGATTGACGTTTGAGACATGAGTTACTGTTTGAGAGACATAAAGCTGATTATGCGGTTTGTCGTTAATCCTAAGCGCCGCGCTTTGGCCATAGCGCGGCGCTTCGACCCCAAATTTTCACTTATAAAAGCAATCAGACAGTAGATTTAGCGTTCGAGACATAAAGCACTCAATATGTTGTTTACAAACATATGGGGGTTTTGTTGTTTGTCGATTTCCAAATTACTTGTGTTTCTTCAAAATATCGCGCGGTTTTGCTGTATTAGTTACGTGTCTTGAAAAAACGATGTCGTGGTTAAGCAACTATCTTTTCGGTCCATATTCTGACGAGTCAGTTGTTCCTGATTCATACGAGGGGACCGCTATTTCTGACTCGTATGAGAAACCGGTCTCGTCCAACTTGAAGGAGGCAGAGGTTGTATCTGGCATTCGTTATCGTGATAACACGGTGACGCTGGATTTGAATACCCCTGTGGAGGACCCTTACGCACAACAAGGTTATTCGAATTTCGGTTACGGTGGCGAGCACAGCTTTGTACAGCAGGAGTGTTATCCAAATCACAGTTACGGTTGTCAACAGAGCTTTGAACATCAAGTCTATTCGGACCTCGGTGACGATGGTGAGCCGGAGAATGTTTCTGTTGACGAGGAAGCCTGTTACCCGGTTACATTTTCGTTTGATACAACGCAGACCTTTTCGTCACGTAAAGAGTTGGTGCGTTGGGTACAAGACACGGCAAAAGACAATGGTTCCCTCATTGTTATTAAGAGGTCGAATAAAAGAGGAGAGAATTACAAGATTTGGTTTCAATGTACTTTTGGTGGGGAGCATAAGAGTATAGCTACACAGAGGAAAACGGGTAGCAAGAAAATAGGCTGCCCGTTCGAGATGATCGGGTTTTCGGAATCATCCGGAAGTGTTTGGAGGATCGAGGTGACGAAGGCGAAGCATAACCACACTCCTATTGAAAACTTAGAGGGTCACGCGTATGCGAGAAGGCTTTCTTCGGAGGATACAAAACTGGTTAAGGAGCTGGCAGAGCAAGATATTCCCAACCAAAGTATCTGGCGAACGCTGACGAAAAACAATCCGGCTAGAAAGCTTATTCCGAAAGATATACACAACACTGTTCAGAAGATCAACGCCGGAAAAAATGTCGGTAAGTCTCCGATGCAAAAACTTGAAAACATTCTTCTCGAAAAAGATTACACTTAATACATGCGCACGAATGAGATATCGAACGCAGTTGAAGATGTCTTCTTTGTTCACAAAAAATCATTCACTATGTGGTGTGCCTTCCCGCATGTGCTAATGATTGACGCCACCTACAAAACGAACATGTACAACCTGCCATTTGTTCAGGTCGTAGGCATGACGTCGACAAACAAATCGTTTACGGCTGCTTGTGCGGTAATTTCCGCTGAGAAGTTAGAGAACTACCTATGGGTGTTGCAGAGGATCAAGTCTATGCTGGTAGGATGTATGGAACCGCGCGTGATTTTAACAGACAGGGAATTTGCGCTAATTAACGCGTGTGAACAAGTTTTTCCAAAAGCGCATAAGTATCTTTGTCGGTTCCATATTCAACAAAATATTAATAAGAACAGCAAGAGGAAATTCTCTGACAAGCAGTGGAAAGAATTCGTACGTACATTTTGGACATTGTGCGAGTCTACGACCGAGGAAATATGCAGGTATAACTTGGAAAACCTTGAAGCACAGCTGAAAGAAGATGGTCGTGAACGTGAGTATTTCTTACATAATTATGTTCAAATTTTATATAATAACAAAAACTGACTATTTACGTTTTTTAATTTCAGAGGTTTTTGATTATTTGATGAAATCCTGGTTGGATCCGTACCGTGAAAAGTTTGCATCTTGCTGGATTAACAAAACTATTAACTTTCACCAAACTACGACCAACAGGGTTTAGGGCATGCATGCAACACTAAAAAGTCACTTTCCAAGTCATCGCAACACACTGGATAAACTTGTACTGTATGTTGATCATGTTGTTGATAGACAATACGCCGAGATTAGTAGTAGCTTTGAAACAAGCCTCCGAAAAGTGACGAAGCACCACAAGGATCATCCCATGCTTGCAAATATTCTCAGAAAGGTTTCAATATTTGCGATTGAGCTTTTGAATATGGAACTAAAACGTAAGGAAGACGGGTTGAGAGCCTACGGTGCAAGCTGTGGTTGCCAACTTTTTACCAGCTGTGGTTTGCCATGTGCCTGTCGTTTGGAAAAGTTGGAAAATAACGGTAAATAATATTTTTGACCTTTGTCGTTATGATTTTGCCACCTAATTTGTTTTCGTCCACAGGTCAGCAAATCCATATCAATTTGATAGACATGTTCTGGAAGAAGCTTGACTTCAAGCCTGCAAGGACTAAGATAGAGGATATCGATGTAGACGCGGAATTTGAAAAATTGAAACGACAGATCGATCCAACACCCCCTCAAGTGAAAAGGAGCTTCTTTGAAAAGTTTTAGCAAATCCTCAATCCAGGGAACAATAACAAAAAACCTACTGTTGTTCTGAAGAAAACTCGTGGTCGCCCAACATTGAAAACGCAGGAACAAAGGAAGGTTGAAGCCGATAGAAAAATCTCGTACATTCCGTCGGAAGAAACTTGGGTCGAGGCCTCAGACGATCTTCCCCGTCACAGCTCGTACGTATCATCCCAAGATTCTAGAAGACAAAAGAATACCAAACCGCTCAACCTACACCCTGATTTCCCGATGATCAAGCTCGGTCCTAAGACGGATATAGCGATCCGCAACTACGCATCTCAGATTCCCAAAGTGATCCATCCATACATCGTGAGAATAAAGGACGTGAAACCAGATGGTCATTGTGGGTTTCGATCGGTGGCTGTTGGGTTAGGAGTGAAACAAAATACGTATTTGATGATCCGGAAACAACTTAAAATGGAGTTACGTAAGAACGAATCGCGTTGGAGGCAGTTTTTTGATCCGGAAAACATAGGATATTATGATGTGCTGGTTAGACGGATCGATTTCAAGGGGGTGGGACGAGCAGGTATCGAAAATTACATGACGATGCCTGAGACGGGGTTTCTTATTGCCCAACGATACGGTGTGATTGTTCATACCTTCGACATTCGTGGGAACGATACAATTTTCCCTCTGCTGGGCGGGCCAAACGAAGCTGAGCAACCTCACCTGGTGGTTGCGGTTGTGTTCGTCGACGATGGGCATTTCATACATGTAGAGCTTGGAGGATGTTATCCAATGCCTCCCCCAAACCTACTCTGGACAGCGAACAGAACAGAGCGCGCATCAGCCTGGCATACATTATACAGGGATCAGATCAACGCGTACGAAATGCTTACGTATCGTCCCCCTGACCTTAATGTAACCCCATATGTTCAAGATGTATGTTAAATGTGTTTAATAATAATCACGTTTGTGTTTGTTCAATATATGCGTTACATCACGTTAAAAACCGAATGTCACCGACACGACCCAATCAGATTCAATACGCACTTGTATGACCCAAAATGACAAAATACATCATAATACTACAATTAATGAAAAAATACGTCATGTACGTGTACGGTAGGCGGCTGATACACATAACAGTACTCATAGGAGTACTTGTGCTTTCAAACCAAAATGATACGATATAATGGAATAAGACATCACACGTAACCGATTTGATCCGGAACTTGCAGTATAGTCCATATATATTAAAAAATGATGTATAATGGAAAAAGCGTAAAATTTAGACTATTATCGACGCGTTTGTGAATTAAAAACAATTTTAAAAAATTTAAAAAAGGCCCAAAGCGCCCCGCTTTGACCTAAGAGTGGCGCTTTGCCCTTAAACATGAACCGAAGCGCCCCGCTATGGCCAAAGCGGGGAGCTTTGGTCCCTCGTTTAACATGAAGCGGAGCAGCTTTCTCCCCTATTTCATCACCAAACAAAACACACACATAAAGGTGCGATTACACACACTAGGGCGAAGATCTTCTTTTTCCAGATTTCAAACGCTATTAGGTACGATCGAACTTCATTTATTGTTTTGGTTCAATTTATATGTTTGATTTTGATTTGATTTGGGGGGTTTTGATCGAGCAGCTGGTTCTGTTTTTGAGAAAGAAGAACCAAAGCGCCGTGCCGAGGCCAAAGCGGGGCGCTTTGGTTCATTTTTTTTTATTATTATTTGTTTATTATTAGTTATTGTTTGAATTGTTTAATAATATTATTTGTTTATTTATATTGTTAAATAATATTATTTGTTTATTTAAATTGTTTAATAATATTATTTGTTTATTTAATATTATTTGTGTATTTAAATTGTTTAATAATATTAATTGTTTATTATCTTTTATTTAATATTATTTGTGTATTTGAATTGTTTAGTAATATTATTTGTTTATTATCCTTTATTTAATATTATTTGTATTTAAACGTGCAGGGATGGATTCCGATCACGAGGAGGAGATTGAGCATATGGAGGAGGAGGTATGTCCGTACCTGCAGTTTGAGCAGGGGTCACGGGCGGCGAGGAGATGCGCTAGGTTGCGCACCATGGAGATTGGGGGGCATTTAGGGATAGACGGGGACCTGCTGGAGACCGTGGGAGAAGCCGCGCGGACGCGTGATATAGTTGGACTAGATACTCCTTGGTCGCACCTATTTCAGATAGCGATGGAGGACTCGTACCGTGAGCTTACGATCGAGTTTCTTTCTACGTTTACATACGCGCCGCATCCGGCGGATTACGTGGAGGACCCGGATTTTCCAGTCCACTAGGTTACATTCTGTCTCGCCGGTCAGCAGTTTCAGATGAGTGTGCGGGAGTTTGCTGTCCATACAGGTTTGTACACAGAGCCCGAGCTTGATACTGATTTATATACGCAGGGGTTAGGGCGATGGACAGGCAGACGCTTATCAGTTTCTAGAGGGCCATTTCTAGGGTTCCCTTTGGGAAATCCTGGCAAAAGGCCACCACCATTAAAGACCCCTTGTACCGATACCTGCACCATATTATCGCGTCATCTATCGTGCCGCGGGGTACCAGCAGGGAGAAGGTCAACCTCAGTGACCTTTTCTTTCTATACTGCCTACTTCGCGGCCAGACCTGCGATCTAGCAGCCTGCCTGGCGGATTACTTTGCGAGTGCATACCACCGGCAGATCCGCGGGCAGCTGCACACTGGCTCATACATCACCGCCATTGCACGCTCGCTAGGGCTCGTGCCCGAGAGTGATCTGGAGCTGTCCGATCCGATCCCGTCAACCAGGTTGGGCCTCGCGTCAGTATCTAGCATGCAGATCACCCGTGTCTTTGATGTTGGTCTGAGGTTTAGGGGCCGTGACGGGCAGATTTGGCATCCGGAGGTGTTGCCGGAGGTCATCCCGATTGTTATTGAGCTGAGGGATGGAGTGTTAGCCGCTCCTCATGTTCAGGAGGCCGCTCGGCAGGCTCAGCTACAGGCTCTGGGCCTCGATCAGTACCCGGGCCAGCCTCAGGATCAGGCTCAGGCTCAGCCTCAGGCTCAGGCTCAGCCTGTATTCGAGGATCCGGCTCAGGAGAAGCATGTCGAGGAGATCCTGGTACCACCAGTTCAGACAACTCCTGAGCCGCCACAGTACCCGCAGCACGTTTACGCTGACCTGCCTCCGGTAGCGCGTGCGGTGGCTCGGGACTTCGACCGGCGCCTCAGACGCCAGGGCGCACTCATTGACTGGATGGTTGAGACGCTCGTTGCTCTACGAGAGCTCGCCGGGTTGCCTCCACTTCCCCTCCCACCGTCCCCACCGCACGAGGATTAGCACCTTAGTTTGTTTGTATAGTGTTTTGTTATGTATTATGTACTCAGTTGTACCTTTTTGTTTTGTATGTACAAACTGATATATATATATATAGGGGGCCGCTAGAATGAGAACCACCACGAGTTATGAGAACCACGAGAACCAAGTGCCACGGAGGGGCGTTGACCACGAAATTTTTTTTACACCTAGATCCGTATATTTTAAGACCGGGTGTAAAAAAAAAATTCAAACGGCGCGCCCGAGGGGGTAGTTTTTTACACCCAAAGTTTGGTGTTTTTAATTTTTTTTCTTTTTTCTTTTTTTTTTTACAAACTTTGGGTGTAAAAAACTACCCCCTCGGGCGCGCCGTTTGAAAATTTTTTTTTACACCCGGTCTTAAAATATACGGATCTAGGTGTAAAAAAAATTTCGTGGTCAACGCCCCTCCGTGGCACTTGGTTCTCGTGGTTCTCATAACTCGTGGTGGTTCTTATTCTAGCGGCTCCCTATATATATATATATATATATTGCAGTTAATCTTCTATTTACATCACGTTGGTTTTGGATTGTTTACGTTTAATTCTTATGGCTTTCTGTACATTTTATTTAACGTGTTCGTTTAATTTAACAAAATAAACTAGGTTAACAGTTTATAAAGACGCACTTATATTTTATACGTTCTATAAAAATAATGACGTAAAAAAAACGTAATTATAAAACAACTATGAATTATATGTAATACTAATATTTTATAATAATAATAAAACTCAAATACAATTTTTTCCTCCAAAAAACACTACCAAACTAACCCACATTCCACCTATTTCAAAAAAAAAAAAAAACACAAACTCATCTCCACTGGCCATTTGTCTTTTTGCACACCCAAAGCGCCGCACTTAGGCCAAAGCGGGGCGCTTTGGGATATAGTCAACAGACAAGCGCTTAGGCCAAAGCGCCCCGCTTTGGCCTAAGCGCGGCGCTTTGGGTGTGCAAAAAGACAAATGGCGTGTGCGAATAGAACATGCCTTATGAAAATCTCAAACTCGGGCGACCTTGTCTGTTGACTTATCCCAAAGCGCTCCGCTTTGGCCTAAGCGCGGCGCTTTGGGTGTGCAAAAAGACAAATGGCGTGTACGAATAGAACAGGCCTTATGAAAATCTCATGCCCGGGCCCATTTTGTTAGTTGCATATTGTATCAGAAATCTCATTAAGAAAATCTCAAAGTCAAGGCCTATTTTACTAGTCGCACAGTGTATCTAAAATCTTATAGACGACCCTATGAATCCACATCACTTTTGTAAGAGAGAGGGGCATACACTAAACCACTCGATTATTGGTATAATATCATCTTAATATAAATTAGTGAATTCTGAAATATTGGAATTGTAAAAAAATGATATTTAGTGAATTCTATTATTATAATTAATAGATTAATAAATAAGGAGAAAGATTACATATAAAAACAATCATAGAATCAAGTCAAGCAACATTGTATGATGATCATCAAATAAAAAAATTAGAATTCAATAATACCAAACAATTTTCAAAATATTCAACTGATATGTTTAAATTTCGTATTACTTATTAGTCGTTTTGGAGAGGTAATTTGGATAGATTAGCTACGAAGTTAACTTAAGAAGAAGAAATGTGAATATGGAATGTTGTAAATACCCGTTGTATATGTTGTAATTGTCTACCATTTGCCCGTTCGAGTCGGGGATGTGGTTTGTTGTTTGGTCTTTTGCCCGTTTGGATCGAATGGGCATTTTAATAAAGTTTAGTTAAAAAAAATAAAAAAAACCTTATTAGTCGTTTGTTGCGTGCGACATCACTACTTACGACTCACAAGTCACCAATAAAAAGTAATATTATCTTATAAACCAAATAAATATGAGTGGACCGACTCACATAATTAGTTATTTCCTAACACACCGTCCAAAATACCATTTCCAAGTTTTAGCAAATACATACAACTTTGTGCTAAAACTTTATAGTATTTTTTTTATTTTAGACATGCTTTGAATTTCTTAGCTATCTATTTAAAAATGCATTTATCAATATTTTAGATACTATTAGACTAGAAATCAATTTATTTAAATATAATATGTTTATCAACATGACAACTTTTATTTAAATTAACTCAAAGGGTGTTCGTACGATGCTCCAGGTATAACAACACTCCTGAATATTTTTCGACACCCTAAAATATTTTGAAATACCCCTATATGTCTTAAAATATACCCCGTATGTGAAAACCGAGCCCAAAATATAAAATATCATTAAAATAAATAAAAAACAAGAAAATGGGGTTTGTCGCGGGCCGCGTACGCGAGGCGCGACAGATCATCAACGCGGCGAAACCCTGAGCCGACACGTGTCCTCAACGTGTTGAACCTATGCTCGTGACCCGGATCAGCTACGCCGTAGACCCCCTACTACGCGGGCCGCGTAGCCCCTTGCTACATCTTACGCAGGCCGCATAAGACCTAAAATCAGGCCCTATATAAGAGGGCATCGGGCCTTCAGTTGAAACTCGCTCATTTCCTTTTCTCAATCTCGATTTTCTGATAGTAGACACTATAGTCGGGTATAATACCCCCTAATTAACGAAGTTCTGCCCCGATGTAAGTATTATAACCCCGGTTACGTATTAGATACACTGCCCGATTGATCCAGGGTTCCGTAACGGCTGTCGGGGTTCTGCCCGACGTAGTCGTTGGAATGCCGTCTCGGGGAGGGTATTACTAATGTAAATAATGGGTTATTATACTAACATATGTGCATTGTGTAAATTATAGATTATCACTAGGAAACCCTTACAGAAAACCTAAGACAACAATGTGAGTAATCTACTTTTTGTAAATTGTTTTACAAAACCTTAAATGTTTTACAATGTGATTAAGCAGTGATTGAGTCTTTGTAGTTCTTCAATTACTGCCGGTATGTTGGGGTTTTGTATACAAAATGTGGAACACGTTACCATTGGATAACGAGTTAGCCAATGTGTAATATGACCCACCAGTCAGGATTGACAATACTGAATGAGTAATTGTGTAGAAATAAACAATGTGATTGCTCTCAATATTGTTAATGGATGAAACTCTTCTTGATTAAACTGGGATTCGCTCACCAGTATTTTCCACTGACAAATGTTTTTAAAACGCGTTTCAGGTAACAAAATGTAAAAGCCAATTAGAAGAAAGCCAGCTGGAGAACACTGACGGCTTGGAAAAACGTGGCTATAAAAGTTACCTAAAAGACAATGTTTTAAATTCAATAAAATAGGGTTTAACCCTATAAAGATGTTGTAATAAGAAACTTTGGTTTTACCCATGTATTTAGTAATATAAAATATGGTGGTTTTACTCTGATAAACATTTCCTAACTACGGCCCTAATGAAATTTCCGCTGCCAAATTGATAAATAATGATACCACCAAAACTGGTCTCGCGGTCGCCCGTTCCCGGGACAGATAGGGGGCGGGGGTTGCGACAGAAGGTGGTATCAGAGCTAAGCCACTGATTCAGGCACAGAAGTGTTCTGCTGACATCAATATATTATTCAAACTGTTAGGAAATTTATTATGGAAATATGTGCATATCTGTATTTATTTGTTATGTGTTATTTGACTATTTGTTAGTTTTCAGTATGAGTGATCAAGGACCCTCAGACGCGTATCGTCAGTTGTCCGAGTCACCTAGGAGTGAAGGTACCTCTTCACAGCCTGCCATCTCTGGGTATGCCGCTGATAATGAAGAAGGGATGTTTGTCTTTAAGGCTCAGTCTGAAGAGCCATTCCCTCAGAAAAAGAGAGGATGGTTCAGTAAGGGAGCATTTGAGCGTAGGAAAAGAATGCAAAAGTTGCAACAGCAAAGAGTCCTAGCAGCCGCTAAGCGGGAGTCAGATGCCCATACACAGGATATGCTTAATAGAAGCCTAGCTAATTTCCATATCCTAGCAACAACAGTTGCCGACCCAAACCTGGAACAACTAGTAGCCCCACAACCCTTACCTTTATTCCCCACTCAACCGATGGAGATAGAGAATAACCCTGAAAATCAAGTAGAAATGCATGATTTCAACCCTGAGGAGATACCTAGGATACCAGCCCCTAATCCCTTAGACCCGGATTATGATCCATGATTCGATGATCATAGGGATTATGTGTCGCGCTACCACCTAAACGACGAACCCATGCCAAACTTAGCAGCCTATCCAGGTCTGGACCCTCTAGATCCCTACTACTACGACAACGATGAATACATTAGGGAGATTTTTGAGAATCCTTACCCTCAGGAGAATCCCATGCCCCAGTACCCGGACCCAGTACCAGCACCTGCACCCCAATGAGTGCAGATAATGTGCATGAGCTCCGAACTTTATGAGAAGAGATCTTGGAGAGTAGTGAGCGGATGAGACAGGTAGGAGAGCGACTCGTCTGGAAGTACGACGAGCGCAATATGGATTACTGGATGAACCCAGACCAGTAAAGGAGGTAGTGGAGTTGGTAATAATAATATAATAATAATAAAGGAAAAAAATAATATATATGTGTAATAATAATAATAATAATAAATGTTGTAGTATATACCACTCTGTGGTTAGCGATGCATAGTAGTATTGTATTGTAATTTTTAATTTCTAGTATTAGTGTGTATTTGACGCATACTATTATAGAATGAGTAAAGTCGCAATGTTCGACGCTTTTGGTTAATATGTGTGTTGTGTGGTTGTAGGTCCCCTTGATGTATGGATCTTTCACAGAATTGTCAATCTAATCAAGAGTACGGAATCCTCTTGATCAGAATATAGCAGAATGAGTAGAAACAGAAATCACTTTCAAACCGGGTTTCTATTGATTATCAATCACACAAGAATTACAATCAATCTAAACCCTAACCACACAAATTTCGTCCAAGCCTAGCTCTCATGAAATTACTATCTCTCAAACTCTGTTTTGGCTGATTAACCTAAACCCTAAAGCCTAACCTTGTTTATATAACACAAGGTTGCTACTTGGGCTAAGCTTTCCTACATGGGCAAGCCCAATTCGTCCACCCTTGTCCCAACTGGGTTTTGTTTAGCCCAAACTCTATAACCAAACTATTACAAAGCTAAACCCGCTAATTGTTTATCGTTTAACTAATTACAAGATATCCAAAGACCAAATCTAAGCTGTTGTCACAAATATACACCAACAAACTCCCCCTTGACAATAGCTTCATAAAATAACT
Source organism: Helianthus tuberosus (assembly GCA_030545235.1). Taxonomy (NCBI): domain Eukaryota; kingdom Viridiplantae; phylum Streptophyta; class Magnoliopsida; order Asterales; family Asteraceae; genus Helianthus; species Helianthus tuberosus. Next base: position 60,493,627 of record CM060375.1, read on the forward strand.
TTGTCTTCAGTCTTCTTGCAATCTTCATGTAGTCTTGCACTGTCTTTGGTCTTTGGATAGCTTCAGCTTTAAACAGCTTCTGTCAGCAACAGACTCCCCCTAAGCTGATGCATCCAATCACCAAATCTTCAAAAACTTTAGCGTTTGAGTAAACTCCAGTTCAGCATTTGCAAAGCAATCTCCAAGCTCTTCAACTTTGTCTGCAATGTAGAAAGGAGGTTCTACCATGCATCCAATCAAACTCTCACCTCTTCACAGCAACTCATCACTTTAACTTCTCAGCAACATACAACTTCAATCTGTATACTATAAAACAAACATCTCAAGAAACCATAAGAATTTTTCAACAAGGTTAAATAAATTATTATTATTCAAGAGACTATATCACAGATTAAGCATTTTCAATTTATCACCAACACGCAAAACTTTTTAATCACACACCCTATAACCCGCATGATTTAAATTTTTGAACTCACTTTCCAACACCGTCTCCCCCTATCAGTAACAATTCCTCCAAGAATAACAGTTTTCCGTACGTTAAGAATTTTAAACAGAAAAAGACACTATTTTTGGATTTTTATATTTTCTGAAAGCAAGTAAATAACAAAAGCAATAAACACTCTATTTTTGTGAGAATCACTGGTAAGAAGATCATATCATCAAAATCAAACTGGTTCACACTATTAGATAATTCTTTATTTAATTTTTCGTGAAAAGCAGTCCAAGACGATTACCAGTATGTTTGTCCTCTTAAACAAAATGCATGAACATTTCAAGTACCATTACCGTATGATACGTTAAGGTAATATTATTTCTGATATACTAGTGTGTCCCACTTCAGGATATACCCCCGCGATCAAGGTATGCACAAAGATTCATCGTAGTAGGTGAGTATACTGAATTCATCCATTTTGTTTTTTCAACGTTTAGATAATTGGTGAACAGGTCAGTACTTTCGTACAGCAAAGAGACCAAAATATCTAACGAGGGCTAAGATAAATACCATTTTTGGTATTATGCATTTTGCATTTTTTGAATAACTCTCTTTGAGAGCTTCTTCATTTAAGGGTTTTGGCATTTTTAGCTCTTTTAAGATATCCTGGGTGTGTCTAGGTCAGCATGTATCTGGATGCAGCAGAAGGACACCCCTGATATCCCCGAATGAAATAACAGTATAAAGACCCAAAACTTCAGATTTTGGCAATCTATCAACGCAAGATTTAAGGTCATTAAACCATACACCACTGATGCGTTCCCCACTCATACACAGTTCATTTAAGTTTATATCACATTGGTAAGTTGATTATTTCATGCTTTTTGCCTACTGATACATCGTATGATGAAGCTGCTATCACACCTAAGCATTTGTCACGGCCCCCGACCCGGTTTGACCCGTTTCAGGAGCCGCGGGACAGAAAATCCCGTGGTATTTATTTAACAGCGGAAGTTTTCATCAGGATCTTTTAAAACTGAAATATTTCCCGATTATTTTATTTCACAACTCGGGATAAAACCCCGGTAATTTACAATCATAAGATTTCACGGAGAAATCTTTATTTTACAAAACATGTTTCTTTATTTTATACTGAGCCACTTCCTTAAGCTTGTAGTGCTTCTCGGCACTTTTCCTGGATCACAACAGATCACCTGAAACATGTTTGAAAAAGGTTTTATCAGCGGGAAATACTGAGTGAATCATTCTTTTTACTAAAACGACTCTTTTGTTATAATTTACAGTATTATGAGCGATTACAATGTTTCTGATATCAAACCAACTACCCACGGTATTTGTCACTCGACCGGATCTGCGACTATGGTCATATCCCCCATTGGCTGCCCCAATGGTGACGATTATCAAGTAATGTATACAAAACCCCACATACCGGCTGTAATATGGTGATTACAAAGACTTAATCCCTGTAATTATAACTTTGAAAATAAACATGATTTTGAAAGTAATTTGATAAAAAGAGAATGACTCACATTGCAGATTTAATTTGAGCAGAGCCTAGCCTACTGATTAGCCTTTTAACCTAAATTAATAATAGGCACACAATTCGGTTAGTAACTTAATACAACATTTACGATAACTCACGAGATTAAACCCTCACATCGAATGACAAAGTGCGATACTTAAACATCCATTGAATTAACAACGAATGACAAAGCATAAACCCTAATGTGGGCAGCATTTAAACATCCATTGGACAATTTAATCGATCGGACATTGAATCATAGCAGCGATCGAGTTATTACCCTGTATTGCGGCGGCGATTAGTGATCCGTGTGTGTTTTGATAGTAAACAGAACGTAACTCAGTGTGTATTTCGACTTTTTACGTCGTTTCAGTGCCAGAAATCAAGTCCCAATGCCTACTATTTACACACAAATTTGACCTAGCTTACGGACCGTAAGCCTCCTCCCTTACGTTACGGTCCGTAAGGGTTGCATTTTATTTATAGAGTAGCCCCGTGTGTGTGTAGGCTTGCTGAGTTGACAGTTTCTCAAAATTCGTTTTTGACAACGAGATTTTAAGATAATCGTAACTAGGGTTTTACCCCCCCCCCCCCCCCTGAGTTTTAGGGGCCCTAATCCTGATTCTGATGATTCTGAAAATTTTAGGGTTTGTGTAGAATCACTTGGGTGTCTCAATTAGGGTTTCCTATTGGATAAATAATAAAATAAATAGGACTTTAAATGAGAGTTGTTACATTCTCCCGACCTTAATAAAAATCTCGTCCTCGAGATTTACTGGAATAATTGAGGATACTTTCGCTTCATTTCTGATTCCAGCTCCCAAGTGTATTCAGCTCCTCTCTTTGAATCCCACTTGACTTTAACTAAAACTAGTCGCTTGTGTTTGAGAAACTTCATTTTTCTGTCTTCTATCTGAAGAGGTTTCTCAACAAATTTTAACTTTTTGTTTACCTCTATATCTTGGAGAGGTACTACTAGAGATTCATCTGATAAACATTTCTTAAGATTGGATACATGAAATACATCATGTATTCCAGCTTATTCCTCTGGTAGTTGTAAACGATAAGCAATTGGTCCTATACGTTGGATTACTAGAAATGGTCCTACGTATCTGGGACTTAGCTTTCCTTTCTTACCGAATCTAACAACTCCTTTCCAAGGAGAAACTTTCAATAATACTTTGTCTCCAACTTGAAACTCGAGTGGCTTGCGTCTATTGTCTGCATAGCTCTTCTGACGATCTCGAGCAGTCTTCAGCCTTTCCTTGATTTGTGTAATCTTGTCGGTCGTTTCTTGCACTATCTCCGGACCTGATAATTGACTTTCTCCTATTTCTGCCCAACAAACTGGAGTTCTGCACTTTCTTCCATACAGTGCCTCGAATGGGGCAGTTTCAATACTTGAATGATAACTATTGTTATAGGAGAATTCAATTAATGGTAAATGGTCGTCCCAATTTGCACCAAAATCTATCACACATGCTCGAAGCATGTCTTCTAGAGTTTGGATTGTCCTTTCACTTTGTCTGTCTGTTTGAGGATGATATGCAGTACTCAGATTTAGTCGAGTTCCCATTGCTTCTTGAAAACTTTTCCAGAAATGAGAAGTGAAACGACTATCCCTATCCGAAACAATGGAGAGTGGAACTTCATGTAAGGATACGACTTCATCTACATACAACTTTGCCAATCTTTCCATGCTAAAGGTTTCTTTCATAGATAGAAAGTGAGCAGATTTGGTTAATCGATCCACAATTACCCAAATCGCATCATTACCTTTTCTGGTTTTGGGTAACTTAGTAACAAAATCCATTGTTATGAGTTCCCATTTCCATACAGGCATTTCCAGTTGTTGTAGTAGACCTGAAGGTTTCTGATGTTCTGCCTTAACTTGTGAACAAGTAAGACAGTTAGAAACATATCTAGATATATCCTTTTTCATGCCTATCCACCAAAAGTTATTTCTTAAATCTTGGTACATCTTATTGTTTCCAGGGTGCATGGTATACCTAGATTTATGAGCTTCTTCTAAAATCTTATTTCTTAATTCTCCCTGCTTAGGTACCCAAATTCTGCTTTTATGGAATCTCCAAATTCCATCAGCTCCTTGTTCTAATTCTTTTATTTGTCCCTTCATTCCTTCAGCATCATCCTTGATTGCAGTTTCCTGAACATTCTTCAATTGTTCCATTAAATCTAACTGTAGATTTAATCTAAGAGCACGAACTCGTCGTTGCTTCTCATGATACTTACGACTTAAGGCATCTGCAACTACATTTGCCTTTCCTTCGTGATATTGAATATCACAGTCATAGTCACTTAGGATTTCCATCCATCTTCTTTGCCTCATATTTAACTCTTTTTTCCCAAATATATATCTTAGACTTTTATGATCTGTAAAGATAGTAAACTTACTTCCATACAGATAATGTCTCCAAATTTTCAAGGCAAAAATTACGGCTCCTAATTCTAAGTCATGAGTCGTATAATTTTCTTCGTGCTTTTTCAATTGCCTTGAAGCATACGCAATTACCTTCTTGCGTTGCATTAGCACACATCCAAATCCTAGTTTTGAAGCATCACAGTATACTTCAAAATCTTCATTTCCTTCTGGTAAGGCTAAGATTGGAGCATTGGTTAATTTATGTTTCAATATCCTAAAGGCTTCCTCTTGCTTAGATCCCCATTCAAACTTAACTGCTTTACAGGTTAGCTTAGTTAATGGTACAGCTATCTTGGAAAAATCTTTAATAAACCGTCTATAGTATCCGGCTAAACCTATAAAACTTCTAATTTCCATTGCGGATTGTGGAACCTTCCATTTAGTAATTGCCTCTATCTTAGCAGGATCTACATGAATACCTTCGTGATTCACCATGTGTCCTAAGAATTGCACTTCTTGTAACCAAAATTCACACTTCGAGAATTTGGCGTATAGCTTTTCTTTTCTTAACAAAGTTAAGAGTGCATGCAAATGCTGACAATGTTCTTCTTGATTTTTGGAATAAATAAGTATATCGTCGATAAAGACAATTACAAATTTATCCAAATACGGTTTACAGATTCTATTCATCATGTCCATGAATGCTGCAGGTGCATTCGTTAACCCGAAGGGCATGACTGTAAACTCGTAATGACCATACCTAGTTCTGAAAGCAGTTTTAGGTATGTCTTCTTCTTGTACCTTTAATTGATGATATCCAGAGCGTAAATCTATTTTAGAAAAATACCTAGCTCCTTGAAGTTGATCGAAAAGATCATCAATCCTAGGTAATGGGTATCGATTCTTAATTGTAACCTTATTCAATTCTCTATAATCAATACACATTCTCATTGAACCATCCTTTTTCTTAACAAACAACACGGGTGCTCCCCATAGGGATGAACTAGGATGTATGAAACCTTTACTTAGTAATTTATCTAATTGCTTTTTCAGTTCTAACATTTCTGTGGGAGCTAACCGATAAGGTGCCTTGGCTATCGGTATAGTTCCTGGAATTAGATGAATCCTAAACTCTACTTCCCTATCTGGTGGTAACCCTGGTAACTCTTCTGGGAATATATCTGGGTATTCCGAGACTACAGGAATCTCCTTAAGTTCTTTTTCCTTAGTACTAATGATTACCGAAATCATATATACTATTCCTTGCTTTCGTTCATAACTAGCAACTTTCATTACTGATATGAACTTCATGGACTTACGTGGTTTGTCTCCTGTAATTATGATTACTTCTCCAGTAGGTGCTTGAATTTCTATGGAATTCTGATCACAAAGAATTCGAGCATGGTTGGCTACTAACCAATCCATTCCTAACACAACATCAAATTCGGCTAATTTCATAGGTAATAGGTTTGCAAAGAATTTATGACCTGAGAGTTCTATATTTTCTTTTTGCAAAACTTTATCTATGCTAACAGAATTTCCGTCTGCCGTTTCGACTGTAAAAATCTGCCTAAGGTTGGTTAAAGGTAGGTTAAGAGCTTAGCAGAATGAAGTATTGATAAAACTTTGGTTTGCACCAGAGTCAAATAATACTTTTGCATATATGTTGTGAACTAGGAATGTACCAGCTATCACATCTGGAATCATCTCGGCTTCCTGAGTAGTTAACTGAAAAGCTCGAACATTCTTCTTAGTAGCTCCGTCAGCTGTCTTGGCCTTGTTGTCTGCTGGTTTGACCAATTTAGGACATTCTGTTTTGAAATGCCCTGTTTCTCCACAATTGTAACAAATTGTGGATTTCTTCCTGCAGTTTTCTTCATGATGTCCTACAGTTTTGCAAAAATTGCAGGTTATATCACATCTTCCATAATGTTTCTTTTTGCATTTCCTACAGAATGACGGAGTTAAAGATTGCCATGTTCCTCTTCTCCTGAAACTGATGTTATTACCCGTACGAATTCCTTGGGTAATTTTCTGAGCCAATTCCTTTTTCCTGTTTTCATCTTTCGTGCGTACCAATTCGTCGGTTAGGGTATTAGCTAATTCCACAGCATCGTCAATAGTGCGAGGTCTAGCAGCTTTAACGATATTGCGGATTTCACCAATTAATCCCCAAATATAGCGAGAAATGAGTACCGGTTCTGGCGAAGCCAGTGTTGGTACCACTCTAGCATATTCAAAGAATGTCGAAGTATAACCACGACAATCTACACCCATCATTTTATGATTTAAGAACTTATTTTCCATTTGATCTTTTTCATATTCAGGACAGAATTTTCTTTCTACAAGACTCTTAAATTCTTCCCAGTTCATAGCATATGCCATCATCCTTCCTTTTGCTTGTAACACCGTGTTCCACCATTCTAGCGCCCCTTCTTTAAAAAGATTTGACGCGTACATGACCTGATCATCCTTGGCACATTTACTTATAGTAATCACTGCCTCGGTTTTCTCTAACCAACGCAGTACTGCAGTTGCTCCTTCATTACCTGCAAACTCAGATGGTTTACAAGCAAGAAATTCTTTATAAGTGCAACCAGGTGTTGCAGCTTTCATTTTCTTAGGGAGTGGAGCTTGCCGTGAATTATTATCGTGATTATGATTACTGCCTCCATTTATGCTATTACTGAAGTTATCTTCAGAAATACGTTTACTAGGAACGATTGGTTGAGGTTCGATTGGATTTTTAACAGCAGCAACGATTGCTGGAATAGCATTGGCTATCCCTTGAGCAACGATATTTTCTATATCCTGCCTAGTCATATATTGATCCCCCGGTTGTTGCTCGGATTGATTAACCTCATTAACTGGTTCGTTATTAGCGTTTTCCATCTGATAATATATTTAATTTTATTAGTATCAAAATAAATAACAATTATATACAAAATAATCATACTAATTTCACAATACACATATACCCAAAACTATCGATTTCTTGATTTCCATTTATATATATTTTATGCATCATTACACACTGATTATTTTTACACAAGTTTTATTTTAGGTTATTTCACATGATTATATTATTATCACTATTATACAACCACAGTCTCATAAACTCCTTATCCCTCGTCAGCTAATATTTTAATAACGGCGCTCCCTCTCATCATACTTCCAGGAGATCTGTTCTCCTACTTCCCTGATCCTATTTCCTGCATCCATTAACTCCTCGCCAAAGTGGCGGAGTTCAGCTAAATTCTCATTGCTCATAGGTGGATTAGGTATTGGTTCAGGGTCGAACTGAGGAAGAAAGGAATAAGGACTGTTGAGCAGGTTTTGGAACTGCCAAACATTCGTCCACCATTCGTCCATTCCCAGAGGTTGGGTGTGGATTATAGGTTCTGGGATTGCTGGTTCTAAGTTTATAGGTAACTGTGTTTCAGCAGGAAAAGGGTAAAGATTATTATTGATATGCCTGACGACATCACAGCTCGCCAATGCACGATCTAATTCATCTTGAAATGGTAATGCCTCAATCTGTCTAGAGCTTTCCCCAACTTCCCTCTCTATTTGCTTAGAATATTCTTCAAACTGTATTCCCATTTGCCTAGATTCTTCTCCAACTTCAATTCCCTTCCCTTTATCTAAAGGATTTTCTATTTTGGGAAGTCTCTTGGCTGGCTTTTTCCTACGCACATGCCTCCCCCATACATATCTCTTTCTTTTCTGAGGTTTTGCTTTTTCGGAGGTGGAGCATTGAATTCAATAGGTTCTTCTATATCTGGTATATACCTATTGAAATCTCTGGAAACCTCTATTTTTACCGGATAGAGATTTAAATTCTGAAGAGCTTCAGACAAGTCACTCATGCTGTTATACAAAATACACACAATTACTAAGTTAAAATTTTATAACAAAATTTCATAGAAAACCTTTAAATATTATTTCATATTGGTTAACTATAAAACAACCGACAATCAAAACATACTAGGTTTTATTTTATTTACTGGATCAGGTTTCTGGCTTATATTTAATAAGGGTGCTAAAACTTGAATCAAAATATTTAAAGATTTACATTTACTGCTACAGTGGCTAACATATAAAGATCCGCCCATTTCTCATCTAACTTGTCTTCCCAAGGTGATTTACTGGTTATTTCCTGGTTAACTGTCTTTTCTCAGGATTTCTTTATTTTCTCTTTACTTTTCCTAATAATCAGACTTCTTTTACTAGGAGAAAGTGGTTCCTCATATTGTGTCTTTCGCACAAATATTCCTTCTTCAGGAATTACAGAGGGATTTGAGGATTTGGTTTGGGATGAACTTCCCTTCTCATTGGATGACCTATCTAATTTAAGATAGATGTTTGATAGCTTTTGTTTACCCATACTGTACACAAATATTCAAATAAGAAAACACATAATCACATAATGACAAGTAGAAAATTTAAGTATTTTCTAAATACTTAATTGGCTTAAATCAGTGGCTCTGATACCACCTTTTTCTGTCACGGCCCCCGACCCGGTTTGACCCGTTTCAGGAGCCGCGGGACAGAAAATCCCGTGGTATTTATTTAACAGCGGAAATTTTCATCAGGATCTTTTAAAACTGAAATATTTCCCGATTATTTTATTTCACAACTCGGGATAAAACCCCGGTAATTTACAATCATAAGATTTCACGGAGAAATCTTTATTTTACAAAACATGTTTCTTTATTTTATACTGAGCCACTTCCTTAAGCTTGTAGTGCTTCTCGGCACTTTTCCTGGATCACAACAGATCACCTGAAACATGTTTGAAAAAGGTTTTATCAGCGGGAAATACTGAGTGAATCATTCTTTTTACTAAAACGACTCTTTTGTTATAATTTACAGTATTATGAGCGATTACAATGTTTCTGATATCAAACCAACTACCCACGGTATTTGTCACTCGACCGAATCTGTGACTATGGTCATATCCCCCATTGGCTGCCCCAATGGTGACGATTATCAAGTAATGTATACAAAACCCCACATACCGGCTGTAATATGGTGATTACAAAGACTTAATCCCTGTAATTATAACTTTGAAAATAAACATGATTTTGAAAGTAATTTGATAAAAAGAGAATGACTCACATTGCAGATTTAATTTGAGCAGAGCCTAGCCTACTGATTAGCCTTTTAACCTAAATTAATAATAGGCACACAACTCGGTTAGTAACTTAATACAACATTTACGATAACTCACGAGATTAAACCCTCACATCAAATGACAAAGTGCGATACTTAAACATCCATTGAATTAACAACGAATGACAAAGCATAAACCCTAATGTGGGCAGCACTTAAACATCCATTGGATAGTTTAATCGATCGGACATTGAATCATAGCAGCGATCGGGTTATTACCCTGTATTGCGGCGGCGATTAGTGATCCGTGTGTGTTTTGATAGTAAACAGAACGTAACTCAGTGTGTATTTTGACTTTTTACGTCGTTTCAGTGCCAGAAATCAAGTCCCAATGCCTACTATTTACACACAAATTTGACCTAGCTTACGGACCGTAAGCCTCCTCCCTTACGGTCCGTAAGGGTTGCATTTTATTTATAGAGTAGCCCCGTGTGTGTGTAGGCTTGCTGAGTTGACAGTTTCTCAAAATTCGTTTTTGACAACGAGATTTTAAGATTATCATAACTAGGGTTGTTGGATCTGAGTTTGGTTTTGATTGTATTTTCTGTTTGAATTAAGATGGAAATGGATGAGTTGTGCAGCGGAATTAATATGGAAACAAACTTTGCATACAATCAAACGAGAGTATTGCTTTGATCAAGACATTTTCAACAGAGAACCGAATGATTGAATTTAATTTCAACAACGATTACAAAGTAATGCTTGAATACAAACTCCCCCTCAGCCAGAGCTCAGTGTTTGTTCGTGCAAAGAAGACGGTGTTGCAAAGAGCTAATAGAACAGTACAGAGCACTGTTCTATTTATAGGCACTAGCAAACCACTGAGCATCTTAGCTGACGTCACCATGAAAGTGACATCTAACCTCCTAACAAACTCTAACCTCTGATCTATACAAACACTGCTATACTAACTACTGCTGTTACATTTCATTACATAAAAGACACTTAAACAGCTGCTGCATCCTTCCACTGTTGTGAACCCGGCAGTGCTTGTCCGGATCAGCAGTACTTGACTCAAGACAGTAGATTGAGCAGCGGGGATTTAGTCTTATATCAGTCTTTACAAGAGCAGCAGATTAACGGTCAGTGGCTTGTATGATCAGTAGATAGGAAGTCAGCAGATGTTGAAACCACTTTCAAGGGGAGAGACTTGTATGTAACATCTGCTTATTCTGGATCCACTGCTCTGACCCAGTTTTGGCTTTAATTATATGTTCCTCTGATAGGGTTTGATCCCAACAATCTCCCCCTAGAACAGATAATGCCAAAACTCTTCATTATTGTGGAATTCTTAATTGCCTCATCAGCAGTTCCCTTATCTGGCCTTTAAATTGTAATTCAAAGTCTAGGGCATCTGTGTCATCATCATCCCTGCTAAGTGGAAGATCAAGGAGATCCTGTAAATCTTCAAGACTCAGGCCAAGAGCTTGTTCCCTTGATATTTTCTTTACTTCTCCACCAGACCTGAGCAAAGTCAATACGTAGGTCTGTTTGTCAGTTTCCCACTTTTGTATTTTTGAGTCTGGTGGGTTTCTTGGGAGATGTTTATTTGCAGAGGTATTGGGTGAGGCTGGCCTATTCATGACTGGCTGAGCAGCACTTGCAGATTGTTCCAATTCAAGATCTTCTTTTATCATTAATTTCATGTCTGCTCTTACAATAGCATCTCCAGCTTTTAGATCTTGAATTGTTTCAGTACTCGACTGGTTTTGGCTCCTTCTTTTGTAGATGGCAGCACCAGCTGGAGCAGTGGTTCTTTTGACTTGCAGCTTTGGTGGTCTTTTTGAGACCTCTGCTTTGGAGTAGTCATGCTTTTGTGGAACTTTTGGATCTTTCTTTCTAAGTTCCTCTAAGCTTTTGTAGGTTGCCCTGACCCTATCTTCTCCCCACTTTGTCACTGAGTTCTTTGACCCATAATCAGCAGCTATCAATTCTTCTTTCATTCTCTTCAACTCTAATGCCTTATCAGCTTCAAACTGTTTAAACTTTTCAGGAGGAGTCTGCTTGACCTTATTTTTAATCATTTCTTGAATCCTGGCTGCTTCTTTTTCAAGCTCAGGAATGGTCCAGTTTTTGTACATGTGTTTCTCCCCCTTGTATTTCTTGTAGGTCATGATGTTCTCAATGTAGTCTTTTCTCAAGGACTCATCTGCCCTTTCTGAAATTTGCTGACATACATTTTTAGCAAATCGCTCCATAGCACTGACCTGTGAGAGTAAAAACTGATAGTTTTGCTGAAATTCTCTATCAGATTTCCCCTTTCTGTTTTTTATTGCGATATCCTCTGCTTGCTTGGCCTTGAGCTTCAAGTATTCTTCGATATTGTTAGGCCTGGGATATCCTGCAATTGATGGCAAACTCCTTTTAACTGGGTCATCCTCATAGTAGAAAGATTTGATTTCTTCCCTCACTGCAATGAGTTCCAGAGGAAATGAGACACCAGCAGGAGGTAATGGCTTTAAAATTTGAGCTGACGAGAGAGGTATGGGTTTTGGAATGGTGACAAGTGACAGGGATTTTGAAGATGTTGGTGGTGGTGAATAATCATCATCTTTGAGAATTAGCCTTCTCCTTTTTGTTTGAGGAGGGACTGATGATGTTTTGGATGGAACAGTGGTTGTGATTTGAGTGGCAGTGATTTGTGATTGACTAGCAGCAGTTGAAACAACTGGTGTCTCAACCACTGTTGTCATTACAACAGATGTTGTAACATCTGTTGTCTTCTGCTTTTTGGCAGGATAAGGTGGTGAGTTTGTTTTTGGTGGAGATGACAGTGGTGGTAAGGCAGTGGTTGTGGTGTGTGTTGAAGTGGTGTGTGTTGAAGTGATAACAGATGTTGAAACAACTGAAGTACCAACAGTAGTTGATACAACAGGAGTTACAACAGCTGTTTGGGTGGAGGTTTGATGCTGATGGCTTTTGGATGGTGGTTTTGGAGGCTTTGGAAATCTGGATGGGATGGACTTGGGTTTCCTTTTTGTCTTAGGATTTTTAGTATCCTTTGAACCAGAACAACCCTGCGCATACAGCTCCATAAAAGCTCTTTTCTCCTCATTCCACCTTGAAATATCCTTTGCCAATCTATCCTTCTTTACACTTGCTACTCCTTCATCAAGTGCTTCCTGGGTAGCATCAACCTTTTTACTACCATCTGGCAATGGAATTTTTCTGGTCATAGCATCCTTTTCAGGTTCAATGTACAGACCATCATCTATTCCTTTCTTCTTCCACTCCTGAATTTTCTCCCCCTTTTTGGCATTATCTTCTGGGAGTTGATCAATGAAAAGTACTGTTGGAGGAGCAGTGCCAGTGGTTTCCAATAAACGGGCCTTGATAGCCTTAACATCTTCTTGAGTGTTCTTGTACCTAGACTCCATAATGTTTCTCAGCTTTTGGACATGAAATTCATGTTGCTGATCAGCTATTTCTTTTTGTTGTTGGAGAAAAGGTTGGAAAAGATTCCAGAGCTCATTTGTAGCAGATGCTTGTGGTGGAGCAGGTGCTTGAGGTGGAACAACAGTGGATTGCATCTTTTGTGTTTTCAACACCTGCTGTAGCATATTTTTAAGATCTGCAACAGATGTATCCAACTTTTCAATTCGTTCCGTCAAATCCTGATATTTTAAATCATCACCCAATATAATGGGATCATCTGATTTCCCACTATCAATGGTTTTATCAGTGGTTGAGGTAGGGAGTGTACTCCAAACACTAACCACTGATGCCCCTTTTTCTTGGTACTGGGGTCTTCTTCCTTCAACACTTGACAACCTTTTGATGTTGCCAGTAGGATAAATAAATCCACTGGTGGTTGGCAGAGGTGCTATGTAAGGAATTGCCTCCAAGGAAGTCTTGTTAATGTAACCACTGTCCAACTGTAAACCAGTGGGTTCAACAGTTGTAGTGGCTGCTTTACTTGGATTACCAGCAAGAGTTACTTGTAACTCAAGGGGTGTAACCTCGTCAGGTTGTGTTGGTGGGTTAGCAAGGATTGATACATCAGACCCAGTCAGTTGTTGAGGTATATTCTCAATAATAGGTGATTGAGAAGGACTAGTTAGTGCCTGGTTCAAATCAATTGCATCCAACAGAAGTTTAGTGGGTGTGGGAATTGTGGATGTGATGTTTGGTGTAGAAAGAGGATTTGCTCCGGGAATTGAGCTGTGGATGATGGAAACGAGTGTTTCCAGAGCATCATGATGTGGTGTCCCAATTTGTACAACCTGATCTTTTTGTGAAGAAGCAGGAGAGGTTTCGGCTATGGGTTGAGATATTTGTACCAACTGCTGTGAGGAAGTAGCAGCAGTGGTTTTGTGTGACTTTTGTGTTGTCACTGGCAGAAGCTCTGGTATCTCATCCTCCAGAGATGCCTTTTTGATGGGTTTGGGGGGTTTTTTTGTTTTTTTTTTTGTTGGCTTTTTGGTGATTGTAGGTGTGGGTTTCAAAGCAGTTGTTCTGCTGCTTTGATCACCTTGAGCAGTGGGCTCAGCAGCAGATACCTGAGGAGCAGTGGTAGCTGCTAAAATCTGCTCAGGCATCTCTGCTTGTGTTTTGCAAGGTGTTAACATTCTTGAAAAAGTTTCAGTAGTTAAACTGTTTATTTGAATATAATCACCTTGGTTTATTACAACAATATCATCCTTACTGAATTTCTTTTCAAAATAATAACTTAGAAACCTTGGAAACAGTAGGAATGATTTTGTTTCAACATTATTAACCAAATCATTAAAGATTTCCCGAGAATAATTAAAATTTTCTTCTTAAAGAATAGCATATCCCAGATTTTGAATCTTTAATGGTATTTCATTAAAAGAAGTGGTTTTGTTTGAAACACACATTAGGAGGGTATGAAATAAAAATCTAGTTGCAGAAGGAAAGAAACCTTTTTGTAAGGTAACTTTCTTCATCATTGTGTCTGCATACCCTCTCTCAATGAAGTCAATTTTTAACTCATTTTTAGGGAAAGAAGTTTTACCTTCCTGATCCTTGAGTTGAAAGACCTCTGAAATTGGTTGTGGTGTGATTTGGACATTTTTACCCTTTATAGAAGAGTTGATGGCAGTTACAGTTTCTCCTTGTGTTTCAAGGGTTGCATTCTTCCAAAACTCTCTTTGGGTTGCCAAATAAATTGGTGCATTGGCTGTTAACAAAGTTTTGTACTTTGATTTCGCCATTGTGTTGATGATGGAGTCGAAAGCTGTTGTGGTGCTGGGTTTTGTGAGAAGACCCAGAAGATTGTGAGATGGTTTATGGGGAATTTCAGTGGAAGTGGCCTTTTGAGAGACCGCTTTCGACGATGATTTTGAAGTGGGTTTTGTGGATGGCTTCGATTTTGTCATTTTGAAGATGATGATCGAAGAAATTTATGAAGAAATGAGAAGAAAAACTGCTTTGAGAAGAGAATTTTTGAGAATTCAATTCGACAGTAAAACCCTATTTTTGGTGTGAAGTGGGGGTTTTCATAGAGGAAAAAGTGAAGGCTGACGTGGCAGCGGTTACAAAAGTACTGACCACTATGTACTGCCCACATGCCAAGCTCTGAGGAAATGAAGGACAGTACTTTTATGAAAGTTACTGATGAAGGCAGTGGTTACAACGGTAAAATGGAAGCAGTGGATGATTTTCACTATCAGTGGATAGCATATCAGTGGATAAGACACTGCTTTTGAGCAACAGAGTTTATCAAGGAAATGAGAGAACAGAGGATGGCTTTCAGCAGTGGACAGACTTTGAAGTAGAGCAGACTTTTGAACAAACAGTGGTTATGGCAGACTTTTAAGGATTTTAATGAAAATTTCATTTTTGGCTATTTTTAAGGATGGATTTTTGATTTTCTGAAAACATTTTGATGCTTTTATGCATAGAAAAACAAGATGTTGCTTGTTATTCCATGTTTAGCATCCCAATCCTAGAGACCAAGCTTTCAAAGGTGGCTGTATCAAGTGCTTTTGTGAGCACATCTGCCAACTGGTCTTTAGTTGGGACATGATGCAGAGAAATCAAACCTTTTTCATAGCAATCCCTCACAAAGTGATGTCTGATGTCGATGTGTTTGGTGGTTGAATGGGATACTGGATTTTTTATGATATTTTATGCTGCCTGGCTATCCAACATGAGTGGTGTCTTTAAGGCAGTGATACCAAAATCCAGCAACTGATTTTGAAGCCACAGGAGTTGGGCTGTACAGCTTGCAGCAGCAATGTATTCAGCTTCAGCAGTGGATGTTGAAACAGCTGCTTGCTTTTTGCTTTGCCATGAAACTAAGCAATCACCTAGAAACTGGCACCCTCCTGATGTGGACTTCCTTGTGGTGTTACATCTAGCAAAGTCACTGTCTGAAAAGCCTGAAAGCTTGATATTCCCATTAGCTGGATACCAGATACCAAGTGTGGGAGCACCTTTTATGTATCTGAAGATCCTTTTTACAGCAATGAGATTTGATTTTCTGGGAGCTGATTGACTTCTTGCACAGACACATGTTGCAAACATGATGTCTGGTCTAGATGCAGTTAGGTACAATAAAGACCCAATCATGCTTCTATATAAAGTTTGGTCAATCAGCTCATCCTTTTCATCAGACATGACAAGCTTATTTGTTGCCATGGGTGTGCTGCATGGTTTACAATCATTCATATCAAATTTATTCAAAAGTTCTTTAGCATATTTGCTTTGATGAATGAAAGTTCCATTTTGCATTTGCTGAACTTGGAGACCAAGAAAGCATTGCAGCTCACCCATTGCACTTATTTCAAACTCAGTTGTCATGAGTTCTCTAAACTCTTCACACATTGAGTTACATGTGCTTCCAAAAATAATATCATCCACATAAATCTGGACAATCATTAAATCCTCCCCTCTCCATTTTAGAAACAGTGTTTTATCAATGGTACCTCTTTTGAAACCATTTGAGAGTAGGAAGTTGGAAAGAGTTTCATACCAGGCCCTTGGTGCTTGTTTCAAGCCATACAAGGCTTTGTTTAGCTTGTAGACATGATCTGGATAAAATGGATCCTCAAAGCCTGGAGGTTGACAAACATATACCTCTTCTTGAATTGTACCATAGAGGAAAGCACTTTTGATATCCATTTGAAACACCTTCATGTTGTTGTTGACAGCCAAGGCCAGGAACAGTCTAATGGCTTCCAATCTTGCAACAGGGGCGAGTGTTTCATCATAATCAATCCCCTCTTCCTGTCAGTAACCTTGAACCACAAGCCTGGCTTTATTCTTGACAACAATTCCCCTTTCATCAGTTTTGTTCTTGAAGACCCACTTTGTGCCAATGGGACTAACCTCTTCTGGCAGTGGTACAAGCTCCCATACTTGTTGTCTTTTAAACTGTTGGAGCTCCTCTTGCATGGCTTCTACCTAGCTGTTGTCTTCCAGTGCCTCTTGGTACTTGACTGGCTTATGGAGTGATAGAAAACCAGCAAAAAGACAAATGTTTTGGGTTTGGCTTCTTGTGAGCACCCCTTCATTTATGTTACCAATGATTTGATCAGGTGGATGAGATCTCAAGAAGATTAAATCTCCTTGGTATGGTATGATGGCATTTGTTGGTGAAGGCTGTAGATGTGTATCATCTGAGCTAACCACTGTTGGGGACTTTGATGATCCAGCAGTGGCTTCAAAAGGTGGTGGAATTGGTGGTAATGATGAGGACACATGCTGACTTTTATCCACTATTTGAGGACTTTTGTCAGCAGTGTTTGAGGATGTGGAAGCAGTGGTTGATGGGCTACTTTGGTCAACAACTGTTGAGGTAGCAGTGGTTGAGCTTTGACAGCTGTTTTGAACATCTGATGCTCTTCCCAGTCTGACAGACTTTTGAGGAATGATGATTTCATATCCATAGTCTGGTGTTGAATCTTCTGATGGACCTGCACTGTTAGTCTTGACAGCAGTATTTTCAAAAGTAAATTTTTCAAGATCAAACAGATCTGCAGGATTTGCTGGGATTTTCATTGATGAAAGTTCATTGAACTTTACATTCAAGGTCTCCTCCACTGCCTTGGTCCGTGTATTAAACACTTTGTAGGCCTTGGCAGTGGTTGAGTATCCCAGATGATAACCACAATCAATTTTGGCTGCAAATTTTGAAATGGAATCTTTTAAGTTCAAAATAAAGCATGGGCAGCCAAACACCTTGAAGTACGAGATCAGTGGTATGATTTTATACAGAATTTCATAAGCAGTCTTTTTGTGCCTGGGGTTTATTAAAACTCTGTTCTGGACATAGCAAGCAGTGTTTACTGCCTTTGCCCAGAAAGTTAATGGCAAACCTGAATCAGCAAGCATAGTTCTAGCAGCCTCAATCAATGTTCTGTTCTTTCTTTCAACTACCCCATTTTGCTCTGATGTTCTAGGGATGTTGTACTGCCTTACAATCCATTTCTTCACACAGAAGGCATCCAACTCCTTATTTTTAAAATCTGTGCCATTGTCACTCCTGAAGCTTTTCACTGGAAGATCAAATTGCTTTTCAACCTGTGTCACAAAGTCTTGCAAAATGCCTGCAGTTTCATCTTTTGAGTGCAAAAAGAAAGTCCATGTAAACCTAGAAAAGTCATCAACAATAACCAGACAATATCTCTTCTTTTTGAGACTCATGTCTTGAACTGGGCCAAACAAATCCATGTGTAGCATTTGCAAACACTGGGTTGTTTTGGACTCTTCAATGGACTTATAAGAACTTTTATGCAGTTTTCCTTTTAAACAGGAAATGCAATGTTCAGGACATGAAAACAATTTTTGTGGTAGGCCTCTCACCAAACCATTTTTTGAAATTTCAGTGATTGTCTTAAGATTTGTGTGCCCCAGCCTTCTGTGCCAAAGTTCTGTCTCTTTGTTAGAGGCAGCTAAGAACAGACAGGCATCAGCTCTGGGACACTCTTTTGACATATCAACAACATAAACATTGCCACTTCTTTGAGCAACAAGTTTTGTTTGACCAGTTTTTATTATTGCTTCAATCTTTTTGACCATTTCTGGTCCAACAATCCTACAACAGTCTTTTGTGAAGAATGACCCAAATCCCTTGTCACTCATTTGGGACACACTCAGAAGGTTGAATTTTAGATTGTCTATCAGATTGACATTTTCAAATTTTACATTTCCAGACTGCACTGTACCAGACCCCAGAACTTTCCCTTTACTATTATTCCCAAAGGATATATTACCCCCTCCATGGAGTTTAAAGTCTTTGAGGAGGGCTTTACATCCTGTCATGTGCCTGGAGCCTCCACTATCTACATACCAAAGACTATCAAAGTATGCAGAAGCTCCATGCACATGAAGTAAAAGGATTAGTTCATTAGGGGGTCTTGACCAATCACCTGTTGGTAACCAAAAGGATGCCTGTTCACTTTGGATGGGGTCTCAACAGTGTCTGGGATGGATGCAGAATGATGGATAGTGGTTAGGTCAGGGGTTTGGACAGTTTTAGTACTGTTTCTTGCTAACCACTGTTGGGGGTCTTGACCAATCACCTGTTGGTAACCAAAAGGATGCCTGTTCACTTTAGGTTTAGAAGGCCTTTTGTAGGCCTCATAAACGTGTGGAATCCTTTGGTAAGACTGTTTTTCCTTGCCTTTTCTGAACTGATTGGCAGGGGTGCATCAGTAACCTGAACATCTCTTTTGACAGATGTTTGGTTCAGCTGTTTTGTGACAGCTGTTTGAACTGGCACAGACAGTGGTTGTTTCTTGGTGAATTTGACAGATGATGTTGATGGACTCAAGGATGTTTTAGCAATGTACTCGTTCTTTTTCACATCAAAGTCTTTGAGATACACACATGCTTGAGTTTTGTGGTTTGTTTTACCACACACAATGCAGCTTTCAGCTGAAACAATGACACTTGTTCTGTTCAAATCATAAGCTTTAAGTGGAAACAGTCTTTTGTTAGATGATTCCTTTTCTCACAGAATTCACAAAACAAGTTATCATTTTTTTCTTTCTTCTTTCTCTTTTCGGACTCCTTTGCAGCAGAGGTTTTAACCTCTGTTGGGATGTCCTTGAGAGGGATGACTTTAGCTTTTGGAGCTTTAACACCATCAGTTGATGTAAAGTCCATTGGCTTGAAATTTTCAAGAATATCACACTCATCGGACCATTTTGGTTTAAACTGATAATATTCAAGCTCCTCAAAAGTGGAGGATCCCATTGGTCTGTCAAGTGTGATTTTGTTACCAAGTTTGTCAGTGATTTTCACTTCTTGGCCATTCTTGTTTGTGGGTATGAACTTAGTGGTTACATCAGTGGTTTGAACAGATTTTCCAAAAGCAGTGTTTTCATCATCATGTTTTCTATAACCAACCCCAAATTTCACATTGCTTTTTATCTGTTTTTCAAGCATAACCTCATACCCTTTGCATGATTCCACCCATCTTTCACATGTGATCTGGGTGGACTCCAACTCCTTTTTGCAAACTTGGTATTTTTCTACCGTAGTTTGGAGTTGAGTTTTGGTTATGCTTTGTTCTTCTTTCAGACTGCTGATCTCTTTTTCCTTTTCAGTCAATTTGTTTTTAAGTTCTTTTAAAAACCTTTCAAATTTGACTTCATCAGTTAAGATTTTATCCCGAAGGTTTTCATTTACCTCTTTGATGTTACCAAAAGCAATAATGCAATTGTCAGAACACAGTTTTTCAAGAACTTGAGGTGATACCTTGGCAGCAGCCATCATTGCACAATCACATTGATGATTTTCTTCATCATCAGCTCTTTCTTCTTTCTCACCTGCTTTCTCATTTATCTCTTCTTCTTTGTCCTCTTTGGACCATGGGTCTATCAGTGGTTCAATCAGGGTTTCTGAATTTTCTCCCAGCAGCAGTTCACCAGCAACTGCATTAACAACTGGTTCAGTCACCTCATCCACTGTTTCATCACTTAGCTGTTCACCTTCAGTTTCAATCCCCTCTGGTATTGACTCTAATGCCTTCAGACAAAATTTATCATTAGAAGATTCATTAGAAGCATAGAGTGCAAAATTTTCATCACTAAGCTCATCAGGCATGCTGCTCCAGTCAACAAAGCCTTGAGTGAAAAAGCTTTGCTGATCTGGTTGTACCACTGCTGGAGCAGCAGTTTGAGGTGCAGGTTGCACTTGTGCCTGGGGGACAGGGGTTTGAACATATTGAATCTGTGGAACAGTGGTTTGGACATAATGCACAGGCATAGGGGCAGCAGCATAATGAGCAGTGTTAACATGGGCTGCAGGGGTATATTGGGTATAGTGCACAGTGCTTTGATTTTGAGGTCTAGGATTTGAGCTAGGGTGAGTAATTATAGGACCAGCAGTTTGACTCCTGCATTCCCTAGCGAAATGTCCCAACCTATTACACTTGTAACACTTGATTTTCGATTTATCCAACCCAACCCTCAGATTCCCATGTAAACCTGGGAATTTTCGCCCTGTTCTTTTGTAGAATTTGCTAGTTCTAACACTGAGCAAAGCCAATTGGTGCAGGATGTCCATTTCCTCTAAGTCAGTGGGATCAAAATGTTGTAAATCATTGAGTTCAAAGCACAAATTATCTGACATCTGGTTTTCAGTGTTTGCAGTGAAAGCATAGTTTGCAGAGTGAGAAACAGGATTGGTAAAGTTACCACCAGCTGTTATATCAATGAAATGATCATAACCCTGTTCCTTACTGCTGCTACCAGATTCTTCCTGACCCAGAAGAGCTGTGCTACCGAATGAGTAATCATCAGTGGCTTTTCCAGACTCTTGCAACTTCTTTTTCTGGTTCAACTCCCTTTCATAAGTCAGGAGTCTACCATGAAGTTGGGTCAGGGTCAGATCTTTGAACTCAACAGAGTTTCTAGTCACAAATGCAATTGTGTCCCATTTATCAGGTAGTGATCTAAGAAACCTGCTATTTTGGGTTGATTTTGGAAATTCAACCTTAACAAGTCTTAGCTCACTGATGAGACAACTGAACCATTCAAATTGTTGGGTCAATGTTTCACCCTTAATGTGACAAAAGGTTTCATACTGCTGATTCAGAATTTCCCTATTGTTTTCAATAACTTCTTCAGTACCCCCAAACTGTTCCTTCAATGCATCCCATAGCTCTTTTGCACGGTTGCAATGCAACAGTCCAGCATAGATCTCATTTGGTAATGCAGATGCTATGATGCTAAATGCTTTGGCATCCAGTTCGAACTTTTGAAAATCAGTTTCAGTATAGTTTTCATAAGGTTTTGGTACGTTCTTCTTTGGATCCTCAGCACTTGGCACCATAGGAACATGGGGACCAAAAACAACAGACCTCCAACATCCAGTGTTCTGTTGAGCAAGGATGTGACCCATCCTTCGCTCCCAGATGTTGTATTCATTTCTTTTAAGCATAGGTGGTTTAAAAAGCGAGCCAACATTATTCTTATCATCTTGTGATTGTGACGTCATCTTGGTTGTTTTATAGGCACTGATTAATCAACTTTAATGGTGATTAAACCTTACTCTATTTTTCAACAAACCGAACAAACTATCGATATCAACGATTTTGAGCTGAACTATTTATGTCAAAATGATTGTTAAATCAAATTTGACTGTCCAGGCTCTGATACCAATTGTTGGATCTGAGTTTAGTTTTGATTGTATTTTCTGTTTGAATTAAGATGGAAATGGATGAGTTGTGCAGCGGAATTAATATGGAAACAAACTTTGCATACAATCAAACGAGAGTATTGCTTTGATCAAGACATTTTCAACAGAGAACCGAATGATTGAATTTAATTTCAACAACGATTACAAAGTAATGCTTGAATACAAACTCCCCCTCAGCCAGAGCTCAGTGTTTGTTCGTGCAAAGAAGACGGTGTTGCAAAGAGCTAATAGAATAGTACAGAGCACTGTTCTATTTATAGGCACTAGCAAACTACTGAGCATCTTAGCTGACGTCACCATGAAAGTGACATCTAACCTCCTAACAAACTCTAACCTCTGATCTATACAAACACTGATATACTAACTACTGCTATTACATTTCATTACATAAAAGACACTTAAACAGCTGCTGCATCCTTCCACTGTTGTGAACCCGGCAGTGCTTGTCCGGATCAGCAGTACTTGACTCAAGACAGTAGATTGAGCAGCGGGGCTTTAGTCTTCTATCAGTCTTTACAAGAGCAGCAGATTAACGATCAGTGGCTTGTACGATCAGTAGATAGGAAGTCAGCAGATGTTGAAACCACTTTCAAGGGGAGAGACTTGTATGTAACATCTGCTTATTCTGGATCCACTGCTCTGACCCAGTTTTGGCTTTAATTATCTGTTCCTCTGATAGGGTTTGATCCCAACAAGGGTTTTACCCCCCCCCCCCTGAGTTTTAGGGGCCCTGATCCTGATTCTGATGATTCTGGAAATTTTAGGGTTTGTGCAGAATCACTTGGGTGTCTCAATTAGGGTTTCTTATTGGATAAAATAATAAAATAAATAGGACTTTTAATGAGAGTTGTTACAGCATTTTTATTCAGTTTGAGTGTGACAGTCTAACTTGCTGATTTACTATCATTTCTTCTTTTTCACACAGTGATAACTCATTTTTTATTTCCTATTTTTTTATGTTTTTGATTTTTCAATGTTTTTGTATTTTTGATTTTTAAGAAAAGCAGTAAACTATTTACAAAAATTCTTTTGAAAAAACAGTTATTCAGGATTCCTCATCCCGTTGAGTTCGACTAAATGTTCAAAGCGAGCCCTGTCAAATGCTTTAGTATAAAGATCTGCCAGGTTATCTAGTGTGTCGACTCGATGTAATTCAATTAGTCTCTTTTCAGCACAATCCCGTATAAAATGATGACGTATGTCAATATGTTTTGTGTGACTGTGTTTCACGGGATTATTAGTTATTGAAATTGTGGCATTATTGTCTATCATAATAGGAGTACGAGTGAAATCCAAACTGTAATCGCGCATCTGCTGTTGAATCCAGAGAACCTGAGAACAGCAGCTACCCGCAGTAATATATTCAGCTTCACAAGTAGAGGTAGACACACAAGATTGCTTCTTGCATTGCCAAGACAGAATCCTGCCTCCTAAGAACTGACAACCACCTGTTGTAGACTTTCTGTTCGACTTGCATCCCCCAAAGTCTGAGTCAGTGTAAGCAACAAAATTCATATCACTATCATCTGGATACCATAACCCAAATTTAGGTTTCCCCTTCAAGTAACGAAGAATACGCTTCACTGCTTTCATGTGTGACTCTTTCGGATTAGCCTGATATCTGGCACACACGCATACGGCAAACATGATGTCAGGTCTTGAAGCAGTCAAGTACATTAGAACACCAATCATTGCCCTGTATTGAGTAGGATCAACATCTTCAGTACTTTCATGATCTGGGCCAAGATTGTGATTTTCACAAATGGGTGTGTTGAAAGTAGAGCAATCATTCATTTTGAACATATCCAAAATGTCATACACATACTTCGTTTGATGAATAAACATCCCATCCTCCTTCTGTTCAACTTGTAATCCCAGAAAGTAAGACAGCTCATCCATAGCGCTCATTTCGAACTTGCTCTTCATTACCTGCTCGAACTCTTTACACATGCTCTCATCTGATGACCCAAAGATGATGTCATCCACGTACACCTGTACTAGCAGAAAATCTTCCTTCTTCCTCTTGATGAACAGTGTATTGTCAATCTGACCTCTTTCAAAACCATTCTTGATCAGATGTGTAGACAGTGTCTCGTACCACGCCCTGGGAGCTTGATGTAATCCATACAAAGCCTTATCAAGTTTGTACACTCGATCTGGATAGTCTGGATCAACGAACCCATCTGGTTGTGAGACATACACCACTTCTTGGACTTTTCCGTAAAGAAATGCACTCTTCACGTCTAGTTGGTAAACTTTGAAGCCCTTGAAAGAAGCGAAAGCCAGAAACAAACGAATTGCCTCCAACCTTGCCACTGGTGCAAACACTTCATTGTAATCAATCCCTTCTTGCTGATTGAAACCTTTTACCACCAATCGAGCCTTGTTTCGCGTCACTATCCCTCTTTCATCTTTCTTGCACCTAAATACACATTTAGTGCCAATTTCTCTTTCACCTTTAGGACGGTCAACTAACTCCCAAACCTTCAACTTTGCAAACTGAGCCAATTCCTCTTGCATAGCCTCAACCCATGAATTGTCTTTAAGAGCCATATGAATGTTCTTCGGCTCCTCTTGGGAAATAAAACAACTATACAAGCATTCGTTCACAATTCCAGTCTTTTCAATCGACACAAATAAGCCAGAATTCACTGCTATGCTTCTTCTCGTCTGAACACCTGCATTAGGATCCCCAAGTATCATGTCAAGTGGATGATCTCTATTTGCTCGTGTAGTAGCAACAGCATCGACTTCTAGATTGTCACCCAGGTTTGATCCAACCTCCCCCTGAATGTTCTGATTTGCAAACGGATTAATGAAATCCTCCCCCTCAATGGGTTCAGAGTCACTATCACTTGAATCATGATCAGCAGCACCTTGGGAAATTTCTGGAGCATCTGTCATATCAACATTCGATCTAGGCATGAACTCGCCTTCATCGTCTCCACCAATCACTGCTTGAATCAACTGAGAATCATCTGCATTTGGAAACTCAGGAATATTAAATGATTTAAAAGTGCTTTCATAATCATATAATATAGCAGGACCACTCGTTGATTGTTGAGGTTTGTATGTAGTGATGTGTGCAAAATGCAACATATAAATTACATCAATTGTGGCATAAAACTAACTCTTTTTTAGTACTAATGTTGGAAAAAGTGTGCTTTTGTCTTCCTTTTGTATTTTCAGGATTAAATGAGCTCAAATTAACAAAAGAAGCAAAAAGACATCAAAATCTAACATAAATACAAGAAAAGGAACAAGACGTGACATGCCCGACCCCACGACAACATCTTCCCAAGCAAAGCAAAACAAGACAACAGAAGACTGAACACGCCCCGTGCTCAGCCAGCACGGGGGCGTGCCCAAGTGTCAGCAGAAAAGACAAAGTTGTAGAAGCTTCTATTTCCCACCACGGGGCCGTGCTCAGTGGACACGGGGCCGTGGTCAACTATAAGATTCGCACAATCCAGGCAAATCTTCATAGTACAAAGATTCTTCTGCACACGGGGTCGTGCTCAGCAGACACGGGGGCGTGGTCAACTAATAAGACAAAGCTGCATTAAATGAAGACAGAGAAGGATGTGGACACGGGGCCATGCCCGAGCTTCTGTTCAGCCTATAAATAGGAGTGCTTGGCTCAAGCTCAAACCATCCCTTGGCACACCACCTCTCTCACACTTCACCCACCACCCACCACCACCATAACACCATCATCCACCACCATCATCCATTGTCCATCGTAGAGTGTGTGAGTCGTCTCGGGATCCAAGATTGATCGTAAGAGTTCTTGACAATCAAGGCCATGTTTGCCTAAGTCTCTTACATCACTTGGTGAAGACAAAGTGTCTAGTGTAATATTTTTTATTTCTAATCTTTTCGCACTTTTTACTTGGTTTTGTATTAATGACTTTAATAACTAGTTTCTTATGTTGAAGGTGATCTTTCCTTATCGTTTGTCCGTGGTGTCTTGAAATTATTTTACTGTCTATATAAAATAAAAGATTTTCACCATTCATATCTCCACGGTCTATATGGAGGTATGTTGGCTACCTGGTCGGGGGTTAAGGGAACGGTTTGGTAAAGGTCTTGCCATTGTTCCGCGTTTAGAGGTCCTGCAATGGACCTGGGTCAAATTTAGTAGGACCTCCTTCAATACTTAACGGTATTGGATGGCGGGGGTCCAAACTCTTTGATCCCCTCATAAGTTAACTACTATTAATACTATAACCCGGCTATTTAGGACTGTATCCCTGCTGACTCAGACTACTTAGTCGAGGGTAACGTCACCTCCAAAAGAGGGGCCTACCATAATTTGCATTAATAACTTGATTAATTATCTTTCAATAATCCACCCTTTTAGGATTGTATCCTTGCTAACTCAAACTACTGGGGTGAGGGTAACATCACCTTCAAAAGAGGGGCCTACTACAATAACTAAGATAATCTCTTAAAAAGTGCAAAAGTGCGGAAATAATCAAAGGTTACACTAGATACGAGTCGGAACCAAGTGATTCATCTTGTCTATCTGTTTTTCTTTTATTTTTATTTTTTTCAGCATTTTAGTTAGTTTTTATTTTTCTTAGTTTAAAACATTTTTCTAAACTTTTTGATTTGATTAGACGTTGAGGATAAACCGGTACTAAAAGCTCTTGTGTCCTTGGACGACCTCGGTATCTTACCAACACTATACTACGCTCACGATGGGTGCACTTGCCCATATGTGTGTCTAGTGTTAGTAAATATCGTGTTTTATAAATTTAAAACTTGACTAAAAAAGTGTTAAAGGGGCTTAAAATATACACCTAATATATATAACACTCGACACCCATCAGTAGTAATTTCAACATTGTAAACAACCTCAATTTTACCAGTTTTTAGATTAAAAACCCTTTTATTTGGTGTGCCAGGCACATAACCTAGAAAGTAGCCATCGTCAGCCACCTCACCGAATTTTTGTTTATCTTTATTTCGCACAATGGTGCAACGTAATCCAAATGGTTCAAATCCTTCCAAGTTTGGTTTCTTGTTAAACATCAATTCATGACAAGTTTTATTAAAACGTTTAATAGTCAAAACTTTGTTTAGGACGTAGCAGGCTGTATTCACAGCTTCTCCCCAGAAAAGAACTGGTAGCTTTGAATCTGAAAGCATTGTCCTAGCGGCTTCAATCAACGTCCTGTTTTCCTCTCAGCAACTCCATTTTGTTGAGGTGTATAAGGAGCAGAATATTGATGTTCAATTACTTTCGAAGACAGTAGAGATCCTGAATTCGATTCTTGAACTCCGTGCCATTATCACTCCTTATCCTCTTGATCCTTGCATTATGGACGTTTTCCAATTTCGTAAAAAGATCTATCAGCATCTCCGCCGTCTCATCTTTTGTACCTAAAAAGAAAACCCATGAATATCGTGAATAATCATCAGTAATAACAAGACAATAGTACTTTCCACCTATGCTCCTCACGTTCACTGGACCGAATAAATCCATGTGAAGTAATTCATAAGGGGCATCTATGGAATTTACTGTTTTTTATTTGTGAGGTTTCTTGTGTTGTTTTCCCTTTTGACATGGAAGACATTTATCTTCCACTTGAAACCTCTGCATTGGAACCCCTTTCACTAGCTCATTTTTAACAAGGTAATTCATTTTTCGATAGTGAATATGGGCCATGCGTCTGTGCCACAACATTGATTCAGCTTCAGATGTTTTTGATAGTAAACACGCCACCACCGCAGTTGGATCCTTAGCACCCATGTCCATGACATAAGTGTCATTTCTCCTTGGCGCTCGCATCACTATCCAATCGTTCGGATTCTCCAAACCTGGTTTCAACACTAATGCTTCATTCTTGGTAAAATGGACCGAGTGACCTTTGTCGCAGACTTGAGACACACTCATCAGATTGTGTTTAAGCTGCTCAACATAATTCACTTTGTCCAGTGTGATCTTCCCATTTGTTGGGATTGAACCCTACCAGAGGAACAGATAATGTAAAGCCAAAACCTGGTCACAACAGTGGATTCACAATAAGCAGACGTTTACTCTAAACTCTCCCCTTGACAGTGGTTATCTATCTGCTGATACACTCTAGGTACTGCTCTGAAGAACAACTGATGAACCAAACACTGATGAAACAGCTAAAGACTGCTAAAAGGCAAACACTGAGCTCTATCTACTGCTGTCTCTTAAGTACTGCTGAAGACCCAAACACTGCTCATTCAAAGACTGATCACCTTTTGAAGAAAGCACTGATGATCAAGTAATCAGTGCTTAGGCCACAACAGTGGAACGTGAACAGTGTTAGACTTGTTTTGTATTTTATTATCAATCAGTTGTTAGACATCAGTAGTTTGTATAGACCAGTGTTTATAGTTTGTTAGGCTGTTAGATGTCACTATCATGGTGACGTCAGCTGAGGTACATCAGTAGTTTGGTTTGCCTATAAATATGACAGTATTCTGTACTGTTATATTTGATTCGTTTTGAGAGAGTTCTTCTCCTCAATTCAATCCTTTCATCTTGTGCAACCAACTCTGAAGTATAAGGCTGAGGGGGAGTTTAGTCTGTAAGCTTGCATTGTAATCTTTTGCTTTTGATGTAATCTTTCGACTCTATGAAAAGCAATTGTTTATCAAACTATATTCTCCTTTGATTGTGCTTACAAAGTTTGTTATTCATTTCCGCTGCACTTAAAACTGTTCATATCTATTTGATTTGTTCAAATCTCACAAACAAGCACAATCATGAGAGCCTCAGATCCTAACACCATTTGTCACTTTTCCTCGTCCTGTAATTCTACCACCTTTAGCACCCGCAAAATTCACCTTTCCACCATCAAAATCTTCAAATTCAGTTAACAATCTCGCATCCCCCGTCATGTGCCCGGAGCAGCCACTATCAACATACCATAAGTTGATAATCCTCCTTAGCAGCTCCTGCACACACCAACCAAGAAATTAGTTAGATTGGGGGACCCAAGCCTTAATGGTCTTGGGTCGTCCAAATTCACCAACTAGTGGAACATCCATCCAACATCCAATATCCATTACTCCTAACTGGAGTCTTGGATCTTAGACCTGTTAATGGAATTTGATTTTGATTTCCACTAGGACTTTGGTCCTGAGGGTTCCTATATGTGTTTGGACTATTTGACCTTTGAAAACTTTGATTTTGATACCTTGAATTTTGATTCCAAGAAGCATTATTGTTGTAATTTCTAAAGCCATTGTTATAAAAAGTTCGACCACCATTATTTTGGTATCGATTTTGATATTGACCTTGACTTTTGAAATTATTAGAATTATGATTGTTCATTCTTGGTGAACTGCTTCTAGGTCTCTCATATCTGCCTGGTGGAGATCTAGGCTGAAATCTTGGTTGCTTTCTTTGAAAACGAGGAACTTGTGGAGTTCCTTTTTCAGCCTTATCTTCACCAACAGCAACATTCTCTGGTTGCTTAGCAGCAAATTTCTTTGGAGAATTTGCAACTTTCTCCTCATTATCACCTTTCTTCTAAGGTGATTTCCCCCTCTGTTTCTCACTCATTTGTGCTTCATTCTTTTTGTTAGGACAGCAGCTAGCTACATGTCCCTTGGTGTGACATTTGAAGCACGATCTCTTTTTCAAAGACTTCTTATTTGAAGCCTTTGAACTAGATTCGGGTTTTGATGATGATGCCTTAGAAGGATTTGGTTCAGTTTGCTTAGTTTCAGAATTTTCTTTGTTCTTATTTTTAGCAAACTCTACATTAGATTCGTTTTCAATAACAGCTGTTTCATCTTTCATGTCATTTCCTTGAACAAAATTAACCCTTTTAACAAAAGTTGGATTGTTATTCTTAGGATATGATGTTTTCTTTTTCAAAACTGGTTTGCTGTTATTATCCTTCTCAGCATCAGCACTCTCAAACGCATTTCCTTGACTTGACGTGGAACTACTTGGCGATGTTGACCCAAAGTCCATGAGCTCATCTTCATCAGGCAAGAAAGAATAGTCATGACTAACAGGAGGTGGAACTTCATTGAAACCATGAAATCCCACACTGGTTTTGTCATTACTTTTCTTCAAGCCACCCATCATATGTTTCATAACAAAAGTAGAGTCCCTGAATTGACCTAATTTCTTTTCAAGTTCAACAATTTTGAGTTGCGCATCTGACAACTCTTTGCATTTTTAAAAAATTTCTTTTGTTTTCTCAGCCATCATTTCATGAGCTAAGTCTATGACTTGAAGTTTTTCGTTTAGTTTGCAGGTTAATGAGTCAATTTTACTTTCATAACCTTTTATCTTCTTCAAGTATGAAGATTCGTTTCTTTTAGCAAAAAAAAATAGATTCTTTAATGTTAGACATCTCGCTCACCAGACTTTGGTTTTGTGTTGACAACTTGTCTACCTCACCCTGTAGTTCACGACATTTTAAACACACATAATTAGACTGTACCTCTCCTGTTTGTTTATCAAGATTGGCCATTAGAGCCGCAAGCTGAGCTTCCATTCTTTTATATTTAGCTTCCTTTTCTTCAGCTTCCTTTTCATCGTCAGACTTTTGCTTTTCCTCTTCAGCATCTGTTGTCTGATCACTCTTCTTTTCTTCAGCTTTACTCTCTGTCTTCACCTCAGCCTCAGCATCCACTTTTGCTTCAGCATCTCCCACAGTAGCTTCACCATCTTCATCAAATGGAGTTATCTCTGCCATGAATGCCTGTGTGACATTGTCATCATTTTCCAAGTGAACACTCCAGTCATATGAACCTTCTCTAGCTGTAGAGATCAGCGCTCTCGAGTTAGAGTTGTTTGAAGCATTCCTATTGTTTGAACTCTGACTCGAAGTATCATGCTTTTGTTTTTGACATTCCCTAGCAAAATGCCCATAACTTTGACAGTTGAAGCATCTCACTTTGGTCTTATCATGCTTGAAGCATTCCTATTGTTTGAACTCTGACTCGAAGTATCATGCTTTTGTTTTTGACATTCCCTAGCAAAATGCCCATAACTCCATCTTCATCAAATGGAGTTATCTCTACCATGAATGCCTGTGTGACATTGTCATCATTTTCCAAGTGAACACTCCAGTCATATGAACCTTCTCTAGCTGTAGAGATCAGCGCTCTCGAGTTAGAGTTGTTTGAAGCATTCCTATTGTTTGAACTCTGACTCGAAGTATCATGCTTTTGTTTTTGACATTCCCTAGCAAAATGCCCATAACTTTGACAGTTGAAGCATCTCACTTTGGTCTTATCGAAACCAACAGTCTTTCCTATAAACTTCCTTCCCGTTCGGTTCATAAACCTCTTCACTCGTCTAGTAATCATGGCCATTTGCCACTGCAAATCCATATCTTCAAGATCATCAGGGTCAATCTGATCGTAATCTTCATCTAAAGTGGCAGGATCAGATATCTTCCCCTGAATGTAGTTCTCATAAGAAGCAACAAATGAAGCAAGTAGAGCAAGATGCTCTTCAGTAGACTTCACACTCATTGGCATCGACTTAACACCACTGCTCTGCTTAGAACCTGATGTTCTCTTAGCTCCTGATGATCCTCCTGAAGCAGCTACAAAACATACATCACCATCTTCATTCACTGTGACCTGCTCATTTTCACACGAAAGAAAAGCAGTAGCAGAGTCGCTAGAAGCGTTGTGAGATGAAGAAGATGTAAGCCCATTGTAAATCGCCGGATCTTGAACCTGATCATATCCAGTGTCTTTCTTCTTCATACTAAGCTCATAAGCTCTCAGCTTGCCAACCACTTCTTCAAGTTCTTTTGTCTCATAATCTGCTTCTCCCTTGATCATGAGAGTGTAAATATCCCACTTGGTAGGTAAGGCATCGAGCAGCTTGTCATTCTTCTCTACGTCAGAATAGCAATCGATCTCATAATTCTCCGTTTCTGACATCAGATGGTAGTAACGAGTGATGATGTCCTCAAGTGACTCATGTTTCGTGTACTTGAAAACAGCAAACTGCTTCTTCAGAAGATCAACTTTGTTTTTCTTGACATCTGCATTTCCCGCATATCTTTTCTCTAATGCATCCCACATATCCTTTGAGTTTGTGTACTTCTTGAAAGTATGCTTGATGCTATCAGGTAAGGACATTTTGATTGCAGCCAAGGCTCTCTTTTCAGCCTCATACATCTTTTTATCAGCATCTTCCATGTTCACATAGGCAGTTCTACGTGGTCTGCCCTCAAAGTCGTGTGTTGGGTTTATGTACCCATCTTCAATGCATATCCACATGCGAGTGTCCTGGTATTCAATGAAGGATTGAAAACGATCCTTCCATGTCAAGTAATTTTACACCTTCATCATCTTAGGTGGTTTGTTGGTAGTGCCAACATCATGCTCCATTTTCAATAGCTCATTCAAAGTAGACATGTTCGACATTTTAAACGTTGCAGACTGATAAACCGTACAAAATATCTCCGAAAACAGTGGTTACCAAATTACACCGTTAGAATCGTCTCAAAAAGACGAATCCAATGATATCTAATGTCAAAAACCGAATTCGGGGTTTTCCAGAGTTTTTTTTTCCTAAAAATATGAGGAATTTAACGGTGCAGACGGTTCTGTCAAACGAGCTACGGATCAATTTCTATTTTCAAAACACTGAAATTTTATCGACGCTTGCCAACTGAAATTCCACCACTTTTAAATTTGCTGGTTTTTAAATTTCCTGATAATTTCGCTGGGAAACAATTAATTTCGCTGGTCAGTTAGTTAAGTTTGCTGGTCTATTTCGTTTTCAAGTTCAAGTTCGCTGACAAATTTGGCTATTACGACGACCAGTAAAGTCGCCGAAAACCCTAATAATTTCGCTGAGGAAAATTATACGGTTACCAAAGTCACCTTTGGATTTTAGGTTCGCCGGGTCAAACAATTTCGCTGATCAGTCTGCGAATTTGGTAAATTCGCCAATACACAAATTCGCTGGTCCTTGTAAATTCGGAAACTCAATCTGATCAAAATTCTAAAGATTTTTCTGATTCTCCTAACACTTTCCTGCAGAATCGAAACAGCAAATTATCAGTGGTTTTCGAAAAACAGTGAGAAACCGAACGAAGAACGTGAAGAACACGAAGAACAATCTTCGAATCTTCAATCCTTTCCAGCCAAAATCCTTCAAACAATCAACCTGCAGAATAGCAAACAAACAATGTAGAAGATCAAACAGCCAAATAATTTCGAAAACTTTTATCAAACACACGAAAAATTTCGAAAATCTCCCTATTTCTGCCAAGCACAATTCTGAACCGAGCCTTCAAGAGCCTAATGCTCTGATACCAATTGTAGGTCCCCTTGATGTATGGATCTTTCACAGAATTGTCAATCTAATCAAGAGTGCGGAATCCTCTTGATCAGAATATAGCAGAATGAGTAGAAACAGAAATCACTTTCAAACCGGGTTTCTATTGATTATCAATCACACAAGAATTACAATCAATCTAAACCCTAACCACACAAATTTCGTCCAAGCCTAGCTCTCACGAAATTACTATCTCTCAAACTCTGTTTTGGCTGATTAACCTAAACCCTAAAGCCTAACCTTGTTTATATAACACAAGGTTGCTACTTGGGCTAAGGTTTCCTACATGGGCAAGCCCAATTCGTCCACCCTTGTCCCAACTGGGTTTTGTTTAGCCCAAACTCTATAACCAAACTATTACAAAGCTAAACCCGCTAATTGTTTATCGTTTAACTAATTACAAGATATCCAAAGACCAAATCTAAGCTGTTGTCACAAATATGCACCAACAGTGGTTGTTACCTAAATTATTAATTATTTTGTGATATTAATAATTGGTAAATGTTTAAAATCCAGATGGACGACGAGGTAAATCAGGAAAACCAGAATAACGATAACCAGAGTAACATTAACTTGGTTAATGACAACCCGAACAACAACAATAACGGAAACCAAGTGGATAACAGTGCCATGCAGCATATAGTGGCACAAGGGATAATAGATGCGATGCCATATATTATCAAGACGGTTAAGGAAATGGAAAATAAAAGTAAACATGATAGTAAGCGATCCTCTGAACCTGAAAACTGCGTAAACAATGGACCCGTACTTCAAGTGCCCATTCCCAAAAGAAGGAGAACCGTGTCTTACGGTTGTTCTTATAAAGAATTCTGGTCTTGTAAACCAATGGAATTCTCAGGCAATGAAGGGCCGTTGCATCTCTACGTTGGATAGAAAAGACTGGGGCAGTCTTAAGAATAAGTAAATGTGCTGAAGATGATAAGATAATGTTTGCTTCCAATTTGTTTAAGAATTCAGCACTAGAATGGTGGAACACTATCCCCCAGTCTAGAGGAAGTGATAGAACTTACAATATGGGATGGGAGGAGTTTAAAAACATGGTAGAAAGGAAATTCTGCCCTCCTAATGAAAAAGAACAGATAGCAAACAAATTCCTAAGCCTTAGGATAATTGGAGTAGATAGTAAGGGTTATACTACATTATTCTTTGAATATGCCAGAATAGTACCAACCCTTGCTTCACCTGAACCAATTTTAATCTCCCATTACATCTGGGGATTAATTGGGGAGATTAGACATGTAGTCAAGGCAGCTAGACCTCAAACCATAGAAGAAGTTGTAGAACTAGCTAACACCTTGACAGATGAATTAGTCCGTACACGAGAGGATGATCAAAGGAGGAACCTAACCCAGAAGCTTACTCAAGATTTCCGTTCTGGAAATTCTAACCATGGGAGAAATGTAGGTTCTACCTCTGCACCCTACTGTAAGTATTGCAAAAGGAAGAATTCAGGAAGATGCTCCATATACTGTAACTTTTGCAAAATATCTGGACAGAAGGAGGAAGACTGCAGGAAGAAACCTAACAACAGGATATGCTACAACTGCGGAGAACAAGGTCATATCAAGCCTAACTGTCCAAAGTTAGCTCCAGCCGCAAATACCAAGAATACTAAAAATGCTAGAGCATTTGTTCTAACTGCAGAAGAAGCAAAGATGATCCCGGATGTGATCACCGGTACGTTTTTAGTTAATGATGTTTTTGCTAAAGTATTATTTGACTCTGGTACGAACCAAAGTTTTATTAATACTTCGTTTTGCAAACTTCTTAATCAATCATTAACTAAACTCCCACAAGAATGTTTAGTAGAAACAGCAAATGGGGAAACCATTAAGATTTCTGAAATCTTGCAGGAAGCAAGAATAGAAATTTTAAATCAAAAATTTATTGCAAACCTTTACCCCATGAATCTTGCAGGATTTGATGTTGTGTTAGGAATGGATTGGTTAATAGCCAATAAAGCCAGTATTTTATGTGATCAAAAGTCAATTCAAGTAAATTCACCAAGGGGTGAAAAGATCACATTTAAAGGAAATAAAATCTCTAAATCCACAAAATTCATCTCTGTGATGAAAACAGCAAGTTATATAAGGAAAGAATCATTAGTGTATTTGATTTCTATAATCACTAACACTAAAGGAAAAGAATTAAAGGATATTCCCATAGTATCCCAGTTTTCAGATGTATTTCCAGAAGAGCTACCAGGGCAACCTCCAGATAGAGAAGTTGAATTCAGAATCCATTTGATACCAGGAACAACACCAATTGCCAAAGCACCTTACCGTTTGGCACCCGCAAGAACTAAAGAAACAGTTAGATGAATTGTTGGAGAAGGGATTCATACAGCCAAGATCATCCCCATGGGGAGCACCGATTTTATTCGTCAAAAAGAAGGACGGATCAATGCGTATGTGCATTGACTACCGTGAATTGAATAAAGTCATGATTAAGAATCGGTATCCCTTACCAAGGATAGATGATCTGTTCGATCAATTGCAAGGAGCATGATTTTTCTCAAAAATCGATTTAAGGTCAGGATATCATCAATTAAAGGTACAGGAAGAGGACATTCCTAAGATCGCTTTCAAAACAAGGTATGTCCATTATGAATTTACTGTCATGCAATTTGGTTTAACCAATGCCCCAGTTGCATTTATGGACATGATGAACCGAATATGTAAGCCATATTTGGATAAATTCATAATTTTCTTTATAGATGATATTCTTATTTATTCTAAAACCAAGGAGGAACATGCAGCCCATCTGCACGCACTAAGTTTACTAAGAAAAGAAAAGCTTTATGCTAAGTTTTCAAAATGTGAGTTTTGGTTAGAACAGGTACAATTTCTTGGACATTTAGTCAATCATGAAGGAATTCATGTAGATCCCACCAAAATCGAGGCGATTACCTAACGGAAAACCCCTGAGTCACCAGCTGAGGATAGAAGTTTCTTAGGATTAGCTGGTTATTATAGAAGATTCATTCGAGATTTTTCTAGAATAGCCATTCCTTTAACTAAGTTAACATGTAAATCCATTAAGTTTGAATGGGGACCAAAACAAGAAGAAGCCTTTAGAATTCTTAAGCAAAGATTAACCCATACACCTATACTAGCGTTACCAGAAGGAACCGAAGATTTTGTAGTCTATTGTGACGCTTCCAAGTTAGGTTATGGATGTGTGTTAATGCAACGTCAAAAGGTTATAGCTTACGCCTCTAGACAACTTAAGAATCATGAAGAGAATTATTCAACCCATGATCTAGAGTTAGGAGCTATAATTTTTTCCCTTAAAATTTGGAGACATTACCTTTATGGTAGTAAGTTTACCATATTCACCGACCATAAGAGTTTAAGGTATGTTTTTGGGCAAAAGGAATTGAATATGATACAAAGGCGCTGGATGGAAATGCTTAGTGATTATGATTGTGATATCCAGTATCATGCAGGAAAAGCAAATGTAGTAGCTGATGCTTTAAGTCGGAAGTATCATGAAAAGCCAAAAAGAGTACGTTCTCTTAAGTTAAATCTGCAAATAGATTTAAATGATCAGATTAGAAAGGCACAAGAATCAGTAATCAGGGATGATACTGAAAAATTGAAAGGAATGATTAAGGAATTAGAACAAGGAACAGATGGAATTTGGATATTCCATAAGAAAAGAATGTGGATACCTAAATTAGGAAACCTACGTCACTGTATATTAGAAGAATCCCATAAGTCTAAGTATACGATGCATCCTGGAAATGATAAGATGTATCAGGACTTAAGAAAGAATTTCTGGTGGATAGGAATGAAAAAGGATATAGCAGCATATGTTGCAAAGTGTTTAACTTGTTCACAAGTCAAAGCTAAACATCAGAAACCCTCAGGTTTATTGCAACAGTTAGAAATGCCTGTTTGGCTATAGGAATTAATAACAATTGATTTTGTTACTAAATTACCCAAAACAAGAAAAGGTAATGATACAATCTGGGTGATTGTAGACAGGCTAACCAAGTAAGCTCATTTCCTACCAATGAAAGAAACTTTCAGTATGGAACAACTAGCTAAATTATATGTAAATGAAATAGTTTCATTACATGGAATTCCTCTATCAATTGTTTCTGACAGAGATAGTCATTTTACCTCTCATTTTTGGACAAGTTTCTAAAAAGCTATGGGAACCAAGTTGAATCTAAGCACCGCTTATCATCCTCAAACGGACGGACAAAGCGAAAGGACAATTCAGACAATGGAAGATATGCTTAGAGCTTGTGTAATTGCTTTTAGAGGTAATTGGGACGATCACTTACCATTGATAGAATTTTCTTATAATAACAGTTATCACACAAATATCAATGCTGCACCATTCGAAGCACTTTACGGACGAAAGTGCCGAACGCCAGTCTGTTGGGCAGAAATTGGAGAAAAGCAACTATCTGGACCTGAGATAGTACAAGAAACAACAGACAAGATCATTCAAGTCAAGGAACGACTAAAAGCAGCACGTGATCGACAAAAGAGTTATGTTGATAACAGACGAAAGCCATTGGAATTTCAAGTAGGAGATAAAGTGTTATTGAAAGTCTCTCCCTGGAAAAGGAGTGGTAAGATTCATAAAAAGGGGAAAGCTAAGCCACAGGTATGTTGGACCTTTTGAGATTATTAAGAGAATAGGACCTGTAGCTTATCAGCTACAACTGCCAGAAGAAATGGCAGGAATACATGATGTATTTCATGTATCTAATCTCAAAAAGTGTTTAGCTGATGAATCACTTGTAGTACCTCTTAAGGATATAGAGGTAAATGAACATATTGAAGACAGGAAAGTTAAGAACCTCAAACACAAGAGACTAGTTCTAGTCAAAGTAAAGTGGGACTCCAAAAGAGGACCAGAATATACATGGGAGCTTGAATCGGAAATGCAAAGGAAATACCCACACCTGTTCCAGTAGACCTCGAGGACGAGTTCTAAAATAAGGTGGGGAGGATATAACATCCCTCCTGAATATTTTTCGACACCCTAAAATATTTAAAAAAACCCCTATATGTCTTAAAATATACCCCGTATGTGAAAACCAAGCCCAAAATATAAAATATCATTAAAAATAAATAAAAAACAAGAAAATGGAGTTTGTCGCGGGCCGTATAGCCCATGGCTATGTTTTACGCGGGGCGCGACAGATCATCAACGCGGTAAAACCCTGAGCCGTCACGTGTCCTCAACGTGTTGAACTCGTGCTCGTGACCCGGATCAGCTACGCCGTCGACCCCCTACTACGCGGGCCGCGTAGCCCCTTGCTACATCTTACGCGGGCCGCGTAAGACCTAAAATCAGGCCCTATATAAGAGGGCATCGGGCCTTCAGTTGAAACTCGCTCATTTACTTTTCTCAATCTCGAATTTCTGATAGTAGACACTATAGTCGGGTATAATACCCCCCTAATTAACGAAGTTCTGCCCCGATGTAAGTATTATAACCCCGGTTACGTATTAGATACGCTGCCCGATTGATCCAGGGTTCCGTAACGGCTGTCGGGGTTCTACCCGACGTAGTCGTTGGAATGCCGTCTCGGAGAGGGTATTACTAATGTAAATAATGGGTTATTATACTAACATATGTGCATTGTGTAAATTATAGATTATCACTAGGAAACCCTTACAGAAAACCTAAGACAACAATGTGAGTAATCTACTTTTTGTAAATTGTTTTACAAAACCTTAAATGTTTTACAATGTGATTAAGCAGTGATTGAGTCTTTGTAGTTCTTCAATTACTGCCGGTATGTTGGGGTTTTGTATACAAAATGTGGAACACGTTACCATTGGATAACGAGTTAGCCAATGTGTAATATGACCCACCAGTCAGGATTGACAATACTGAATGAGTAATTGTGTAGAAATAAACAATGCGATTGCTCTCAATACTGTTAATGGATTAAACTCTTCTTGATTAAACTGGGATTCGCTCACAAGTATTTTCCACTGACAAATGTTTTTAAAACGCGTTTCAGGTAACAAAATGTAAAAGCCAATTAGAAGAAAGCCAGCTGGAGAGCACTGACGGCTTGGAAAATGTGGCTATAAAAGTTACCTAAAAGACGATGTTTTAAATTCAATAAAATAGGGTTTAACCCTATAAACATGTTGTAATAAGAAACTTGGGTTTTACCCATGTTTTTAGTAATATAAAATATGGTGGTTTTACTCTGATAAACATTTTCTAACTACAGTCCTGATGAAATTTCCGCTGCCAAATTGATAAATAATGATACCACCAAAACTGGTCTCGCAGTCGCCCGTTCCCGGGACAGATAGGGGGCGGGGGTTGCGACACCGGGATATACAGACATTACCAGGGTGTGTATTGTTCAGTTGGCTAGCTTATTATTTTTAATTGAAACTGAAGTCATTGGTTAGTCTATTTTATTAACCAATCGGTTTTTGGCTAATCAGTTCTGTTTATTCGGTTAAATTGGCGGTTATTTGCTTGATTCGTTTAATTTCGGTTAATAGCCAAAACTAAACTTGGGCTAATAATTTTGCTTAGAAATAAATGAAATTGAGCTATAAATATATGAAATGAATGGACGTAAAAAGACATGGAATGGAAGTATAAAGACATAAAATGGGGTATAAAATACGAAATACATAAACTAAAGGTATAAAAGATAGGAATATATGAAAATATAAATGGTTCGGTTCGATTCAGTTCTTTTAATTTTGGTTAAACGAGTGTACAAAAAAATTGACAACCGATTTTAGTTAATTCGGGGTTTGGTTAATCGGTTTTCAGTTAATTCAGTTTTTTGTTGATTTCGGTTCGGTTTCATCTGTTTTTTGTTCGATTTCGGTTAACGATTAAGTTATTGTTCTCCCTTAGACATTATTAATCTCGTAACATATCAAAATTTTCAATTAAAAAAAACTATGGTAATACTATACTCAAATTAAAAAGAATAAAATACTCGTTTTTGTTGTGTATTTTTTTTAAGTTATTAACGTAAAAAAGTTATGATCGTTTAAAAACCGCAGATGTAATTAGTTTTTTTATAATGGCATAAAGTGTAACTGCTAACCAATTATCTATAATTTTATTAAAGATGAAGAAATAAAATGTAATTAAGATAAGAAGATTAAAGTGTTATTATTGTTTAAAATATTAATTTATTCTCATTTTAGATTGTACCTTATACATTAAAGCAAAAAAAAATTCTTCACTTTTAAGGTATCTTAAAATAGCGTTGTCTCATTATATTTTAATACTTTTTTAATCGCATAGCCGCCGTTATCATCATTGTTATTTATTTACTTATGCGTTGATTATTTTTTAAGAGGTTAAATGTCTACATTCTGCTGAACACATCTGTAAAAGAAAAGGTGGACCAAATCTTTACAGTCTGTAAGAAGAAGATTATTTGTTATTTAACGTATGTAGTCTTCTAAAATAAACTGATGGTGGTGTACGGATGGTGGTGGTAGGTGGTGGTGGTGGTAGTGGACGGTTGTGTTGGACGATGGTGCTTGACGGTGGTGGTGGGTGGTGGACAGTGGGTGGTGGTGGACGGTGATGGTGGTGGTGGTGGACGGTGGTGGTGGGTGGTGGACGTGAATGGTGGTGGGTGGTAGTGTTTAACCCTCTGCAGACCTTAGAAAATCTTAGAAGTGGCTGGGCCAAGTCTGCACCAAGAAGAGTTCGCACAGACTTTTTTTAATTAAACGTCTTCGGAAAAACAAACAGTCTGCAGATGGCAATGTCTGCGCGTGGTCTGCGCAGCGCGGACTAAAGATCCTGAATAGATTTTTTTTAGAAAAACAAACATCACCTTGTTATTATTTAGGTTTACCAAAGGGGTGGTGGTTCATTGGTAAAGGCAAAACCTTTAAACACCTTGGGAGATGGATCTCTTGGGTTCAAGTCCCACAAACAGCAGAGAATAAAAGAAATTTGCTGTTAAAAAAAATTAGGTTTACCAAAATTTTGATTAGGTCCTTAGTTTTTCAAAAGTATGCATATGGTCCTTTTAGTTTGCATTTTGGAATGAATTTAGTCTCTAGCTTTTTTTTTTAACTAAAAGTATAGGGATAGTCTATGTGGTTTACATTTTGTAGCCTATTTACTCTCTTCTCTTTAGCTTGGACATATTAAAACCTTTAGATTTGTTGGTTACAAACTAGATGCGTTACAGAATACAAACCACAGGAACCATCATCTGTGTATTTTTTAAAAGTTATAAACCAAATCTAAAATTTTGATAAACGATAGAAACCATATTACTTTACTCTTTACTAAAGTGTAAAAGTAGATTAGGGAATATGCGACTTTGTCTTAAAATGTTAAACCTAAAAGGGGTCTCGCTGGTTGATACGGACACGCATGTGGTTAATATATTTTTTTGATCACACGTGATTAATGAGGTCAACGAAGAAATACGGACAGTTGGGTTTTTTTTTTAAAGAAAATTCAGTTTCAAATAAAAAAAAAAACTTATATGAAAAAATTAAGAGTTAAATGCTTGGTTGGTCCCTATGGTTTTCAAAAATTGCAGACTTGGTCCTAGTGGTTTACTAATTACACGCGTGGTCCCAAAACTTGTTAAAAATGAACTCGGTTGGTCCCCAACCCTAACATCAGTTAAATTTCTCAGTTAACTATGAGTGAAATGACTATATTACCCTTAAACAATTAAAAGAAATAAAAAAACATATAAAGAAGACTCATCTTCTTCATCAGGCAATGATCCCATCCACTGTTTCTTCCCTCTCTCTCTACAACCCACCAGCCACCATCTCCACCTTCAATCCATCACCACCACCTCCACATCCACCGTCACCTTCAACCCTAATTGCTGAATCGTACCTTCAACCCTAATCCCATCCCCTGGTGGTTTCCTCCCTTCTCTCTCTAAAAACCCACCACCAGACACAATATTCGCACAAAAGTTTCAATCAAACCTCCACCACCAGAATTTGACTTCAGGACCCAAATATTAACCGGATCTCGAGCCCTAATTGCTGAATCGCACTCGGAACCGTTTCCGTCAAACCTTTCATCGCTTAAATTCCTTGGTACCCTTATCATTTCCGGTGCGAATTTGACTGGAAACATACCGGATGAGTTGGGGAGATTAGTGCACTCCAGGTGTTCGACGTAAGTTCCAACAGTCTTGAAGGTGATATTCCGGTGTCAATCGGTAAGCTTTTGAACTTACAAGATCTAGTACTGAACTCTAATCAGCTTACTCGATGGATTCCACCACAGATTGGTAACTGTTCAAGGTTGAAAATCTTGTTTTGTTTGATAATTTTTTAACTGGAAGTGTTCCTGTTGAACTGGGAAATTTGCAGATGTTGGAGGTTATTAGGGTTGGTGGGAATAAAGATTTGTCTGGGAAGATCCCTTTGGAGTTGGGTAACTGTAAAAGTTTACAAATTTTGGGTCTTGCAGTTACTAAGGTTTCTGGGTCAATTCCTGTATCTTTGGGTGGGTT
The DNA here is from genome assembly GCA_030545235.1 of Helianthus tuberosus. Classification (NCBI taxonomy): domain Eukaryota; kingdom Viridiplantae; phylum Streptophyta; class Magnoliopsida; order Asterales; family Asteraceae; genus Helianthus; species Helianthus tuberosus. The sequence continues at coordinate 60,536,577 of CM060375.1, forward strand.
AACAAAGCTTCAAACTTTATCTGTTTATACAACTTTGCTTACTGGTGGAATCCCTAAGGAGATTGGGAACTGTTCTGAGCTTACTGATTTGTATTTGTATGAGAATGATCTGTCGGGTTCGATTCCATCTGAGTTGGGTAATCTTCAGAAGTTGGAGAAGATGTTGTTGTGGCAGAACAATCTTGGGGGATCAATTCCATCAGAGATTGGTAACTGTAAAAGTTTGAAAACTATTGATCTTTCTTTAAAATTTTTATCCGGTGAAATCCCGTCTTCGTTTGGGAATCTGGTTGATCTTCAAGAGTTGATGTTGAGTAACAACAATCTGTCAGGGTCAATCCCGCCCGTTCTTTCGAATTGTAGTAGTTTGATCCAGTTGCAGCTCGATCGAAACGGGTTAACGGGCTCGATCCCGGATGAAGGTGACGGTGGATGTGGAGGTGGTGGTGGTGGTGATGGATTGAAGGTGGAGATGGTGGCTGGTGGGTTTTAGAGAGAGAGGGAAGAAACAGGGGATGGGATCATTGCCTGATGAAGAAGATGAGTCTTCTTTATATGTTTTTTTTTATTTCTTTTAATTGTTTAAGGGTAATATAGTCATTTCACTCATAGTTAACTGAGAAATTTAACTGATGTTAGGGCTGGGGACCAACCGAGTTCATTTTTGATAAGTTTTGGGACCACGCGTGTAATTAGTAAAACCACTAGGACCAAGTCTGCAATTTTTGAAAACCACAGGGACCAACCAAGCATTTAACTCAAAAATTAATTACACAGATAGTATATATTGGTATCAATTTATACCATGGTTGTAAAAGTCCCGTCTAGGCTCCGAATACTCGTTACAAGGCAGGCTACCGAAGCACGAGTATTGTTTGCCTAGGCCAATTACTCCCCGAGTAATCTCTGCCTAGGTCGAGTACTCACGAGTACTCTCAAATCCAACTAGAGAGCGTCTAGCGACTTTTGCAACCATGATTTATCCAAATGGTTTCGCAATTAATACAGCACTGGTACAAATCGTATAATTAATTCTACTAATGGTGAAACCATTTGTAAAAGTTGGTACCTATTGTGTAATTTCTAATAAATATGTATGAAAATAGCAAAATGAATAAACTATGAGTGTTAACCGATTAATTAATTCTAAATGCGATTGACTAAATGTTTCGTTTGGGGTCAAAATAGTAACAGGGATCATGGAAGAGATCAAGACGAGCATCTTATGTTGGATAAAAAAAATGAAACAAACATGTATAGGAGCTGGATTCATGGTGTTTTTTTAATTATTGTCATATTGGTTTCTCTTTTTATATTTTTCTCTGTGCCTAGCGTCTTACTAGTTTTCTAATACAATTTATTTTTCAAAAAACAAAAAAAAAAACTATTTGGACGCGTTCTTTTTTTTTTTTTTTTTTTTGTTAAAAGTTTATTCAATGCCTAAAAACCGAAAACAACTACACAGAACTTCTCGACCAAAAAATGCCTAAAAACCGAAAACTACATAGAACTTCTCGACCAAAATTACATTTCAACACTTCCTTTCAAAATTTATGCAACCAAGGATGAAACCAAACAAATGATACGACATGTATAAGAAATTCACATTTATGGTACTTATCACGCGTAACGCTTTTATGGCACCTCTCATAAAAAAATGGGTGTCAAATTTTGAACTCAAATAATGAGATTTTTGTTTTGGGATGAAGTCTCTCGTATGATGAGCGATCTAAATGACACCACATGTTTATAAAATTCACATTTTATGGCACTTAGCAAAAATTGTGTCAAGGATGAATTCCCGCCCTTTTGATAATATCAACACGTAAGATTTTCGTTTTTGGGCTGAAGTCTCGTATGCTAACATGATGCATTTGACTATTTGTATAGAGAAATGTATTATTATATTCAAAACAGTCAAATTATTATGTTTTAAAAAATTTAGTCAAATAGATAAAGTTTTTCGCCCATGGCATCATAGTCTAGTGACATCTTAGGGTGAAATAAAGCTTATGAACCATTAGGTCCTGAGTTCGATTTTCATAAGGGGGTTTTCCCAGATTTATTGAGTTTCTGCTGAATTGATGTATAGGCATTAGCCTAGTGGAGATGTATATGATCGGGTGGTTTCGCTGGTGACACATTGATACTCTAGTAGTCCGTCAGTGATCCAAATTTGACGTTCAAAAAAAGTAGATCAGGTTTTTAGTTAAAACAAGCCATTTACATGATTTCCTAATTTTTTTTTTCTCTTTTTCTCTTTCAAAGGGTAATCACAATATAAAGATTATAAAAACAAAGCAATGACAGAAGAAAACTAACAATTCAATAATTATTATATTAATTAATGTCACTTTCATCCTTATTATAAACGTTTTGGAGGATATATATATTATTTTCAAAGAAATACATAGAAGCAACGCGTTCAAGTGAGAACCTATCATGTAATAGTAGATGGTAAATTATAAAATTTAATTATGATTTTTTTATTGTTGGCTAGTTTTATAATATAATCACACGTGTTACTAATATAATCAGATATTGTCAAGAAAATCAATCCAATAGGTGGTACCATGACTAACTCCAATTAAAGATACCATGAATATCATTAATGGTGTTGTACGTTTTAAGCGATTTGTTCGTTTTAGTTGGACCAAACACTACCTATGTGAATATTAGAAGACCTTTCTTGTAGTGAAAATCAATGATACAAGATAACTCGTTCATCATGTTTTAAATTTATAAAATGATAATTGTCAACATTAGAGACTACATATGAACCCAATGGGGTTCGGTAGCCCATTGGCAAAGACAGTAACTAGGGCTGGCATAATGGGTTAACCCGATCTGTTAAGACACGAACACGATAAGACACGAACCCGAAACATGTAAACACGAACACGACACGAAATCTTATCGTGTCTGATTTTTGAAACACGAACACGAACCTGTTAATAAAAAGGATACACGAAACGACCTGTTAAGACACGAAAAAATTACCAACGTATCATACGACCTGTTTAAGACACGAACACGACCGAATTGGGGAAGCTGTGAACCGGATAGGGAATTGTGGTTTTTGTGAGAGAGATTTAAAAATTAGGGATTGGATTGTGGAACAAGAACCGCGTGTGTTTGTGTATAATTCATCTCAGGTACCATGATTGATGACCCCATGTCCACACCCACATATAACATTTTTTTAATTTTTAATTATTAACATGTACTTAACGAGTCTTAACAGGTTAAAGGGTTTTAATCTGTTTAGACACGAAACCTGTTAAGATTTTATCGTGACGACCTGTTTTAGACACGAAACCTGTTAAAGTCAAACACGAAACATGATAACTTCGTGTAGGTTCGTGTCATGTTATCATGCTCGTGTCAGAATTGCCAGCCCTAACAGTAACACCCACATTTGAAGGTCTTACGTTCAAATCCTACGGATGACAAGGATTATAGACATTCGCCATACTATAAAAGAGAGAGAGAGACTCATACGATTAAACATTTGAAAAATATATTGTAAATATAGGTTTGTCAAACACTAGAACAATGATTATGAAAATTTTGAAAGAAGTTTTGGTTACCGATTAGTCTAGGATAGGTGGTGGTGGTGGTGGTGATTTGATATAACTAAAACCAATTTAAACCAAAACAACATATTAATAATCTAGATATGATAAGCATATATGGTCCCTAACTTTGGATAATGAGTTGATAAAACTAAAACTAATTTAAACCGTAACAATAATTAGATATATGATGAACGCATATCTAGATTATGCGCTCCTAACTTTCGATAATAAAAATTCACATACGGTAGGAATTAGGTTCCCCATTTATAAAATATAATTACAAAATATATAATAACGACTAGATTATGCGTTCCTAACTTTCGATAATAAAAATTCACATACTGTAGGAATTAGGTTTACCATTTATAAAATATAATTACAAAATATATAATAACGAGACTCTCGTTATTCGTAGGAAATATCATAGTACAATACCGGTTGCAATAACTAAATAAAAAGAACATAAAATATAATTATATATACCAATCTTGATTCAAGCCGCATCTCTGGTGGGTCATTCACGCGCACTTGATAGCATCCTAGACTCGAGTATTCATCATCTTGAGTCTTGAAAAATACCCCTTGACTGCAACAAAGAACACACTAAAACGTTGACGATTTTGGTTGAGGCACGTGTTCAACACGCTTCCCTTAAAACAGATTTCGCGCCTCTACCAAAGACGACGCGTCTGTCTCCCAGGGTACAACAGCCGAAGCAGTCTGTACTGCCGGAAATGGCCACACGCCCAAGGTTACATCGAATAGAATTATAGTGTTTGAACTTGTGGAAAAATAATGATACGATGGTGATGGAATCGAGTAGAGAAAATTAATCTCTCTATAATTCCCAACATATGGATGTTCAAGTCTTCACCACTTCTCCAAAAATTCTTCATACATATTATTTTTCTCTTGTAGTTTTCTCATCATTCCAATGAGTCACTTACCCTACCATTTACTACAAGAGTTGTATATAGTGAAGAGTTTCTTGGTGATTTTATTAGAGACATAAAACTATAATAAAAGTTTCACTTAATTAGTGATTTAATTAGAGACATAAAACTCTAATAAAAGCTAATCAAGTGACATAAAACTCTACTCAAGAGTTTCACATATGGAGTTTAATTAGTAATTATAATTTCATTCAATTTTAAATTAACTAAATATCCATTTACTAATTTTCCCAACAATCCCCCACATGAATGGAGATTGTTCAAAACACTTAAAATTTCCAATGTAACCTCGACAGTTGACTTTTGCATATGATAGGTAGGTGTTACCCTTTGAACCTTCACTCATGAAATGCACTTAGCCCACTAGCTCTGAGTAGATCTCGATGTCTTTGAACTCGTCTGTCGTTTGTGTAGACGACAATACACTTCACACAAGACTCTCCATAGCCGGGTCATCTCCTCATAGTCGTGTCCAATAATGGTCATTGAACACTTTCCTGGTTCTGCGAGAGCTCTAGGAATTGTGCCCCCAATTCCATTCGAAGCGACCCCACTTCTCTCTAACATAGGTGATTCTCCTTAGATCATTAAAAGCATTGTGGTAATCGTGATATATCCAAATCATTTACCACATATTATGCTTAACCTCACTCTTTGTCACTAAATATCATAGGAATAGACTAGGACGTATTTAAACACCCTTTTATACTTTGGGGGTATGTATAACCATATATACTAGCTTACGCATATCATTTATGCCCCCATAGTGACCACCTTTAGGCATATGAGTTAGTTGTCCTATTGAACTTAGATCTTGGGATCTCCAGTCAACTAAGTTAGGTGTCCTTCACATACCCTTTTTCCATGGGCTTCAGTCTCATTCCACAACTTGATCTCTAATAAACCCTCATGTTGTTGGATCCATAACATTAACAAATAACTTTGCGTATTTGAGATCAGTTGTCATTATGTGTTCTTAACTCATAAGTTAATTTTGCCTATTGTCAACTTCTAAGACTATAACCTCAGTGGCCATCTGAATATGGTTATAATATATGTCTTTGTAAGATACGCTTATCATTTAAGGCAAACACACCTCCATTATGCAATGCGACCTTTGTGTCCTCCGCATAGTCGCCTGTTTGCAATGTTAGATTGGATTACAAAATCCTTATTGCCAAACTTTTATGATACAAATGTGTCACACCCCGATATTTTCACGTATTACCGGTGGGCCCGGTGGGGAGTATCGTGACGTAGTTGATATCATCATAGTCAAACAACACAATTTTAAATGCACAGCGGAAGCAAAAGAAGAATCACATTACAACTGAATAAATAGTAATATCAAAGTATTACAATCCGGACAGTAAAAGATCCACAGGCGGATCAAAAGATAAAAGATTATTGTTCAACAGACTTTAACATCTAGAGCTTGCAAAACTTGATTAATGATGCCAGGAGTAGCTAGCCTATTTCGTCTAGTACCTGCACTTAGCCTTTTTGGAAAATACGTTAGTTTACACTGGTAAATACAATTAACTGACTCATTTTGAAAAGAGTTTAAGAAAATTAGTATGAATGCACATGTAGGGCTGTTCATGAGCCGAGCCGAGCCGAGCCAGGCCAAGCTCGGGCTCGGCTCGATTATAAACCGAGCTGGCTCGGCTCGGATTTGAAACCGAGCTGAAAATCTAAGCTCGGGCTCGGCTTGGTTTTAAACCGAGCTAGCTCGGCTCGGCTTGGTTTGGCTCGATTTTATAAAAAAAAAAACTAATATATACCTCTTAAAATTTAATAGCCTAAAATATTATTCAATAATTTAAAAGAATATATTCAAAATAAGTTCAATCTAATACAATTCAAACCAAAATCAAGTTTAACAACGCAAAATAAGTTTTAATTTCAATAAAATACAATATTAGTTCATTAGTATGGTAATCAATCTTCAAATATGCCATAAATATCAAATTACAAACCTATATACATGTAAATAATAATCAGTTTTTTTGTAATATATTATAATGTATATAAAATTAAAACTTATTATAAGTAAAATAATTCGAGCTAAACCGAGTCGAGCTACAAAGCGAGCCGAACCGAGCCAGCTCGGCTCGTTACGAGCCGAGCCGAGCTAGGCTCACTTTCTAACCGAGCCGAGCCGGCTCGGCTCACTTTTAAACCGAGCCAAATCGAGCGAGCTTTTTCCGAGCTAAATCCGAGCGAGCTTCGAGCGAGCTCCGAGCCGCGAGCTTTTTGAACAGCCCTATGCACATGGCACAAAATCTTTTATAACTTGGGACAATTATTTAAAAATAATCTTGTATACAGTTTTACTTATTTGTCGTCCGTCAGGGCCGGTTGGTAGAGCCGGTCAAGATTAACTGACACGTCATAGGTATAATGCCCACAAGGTTGATTCCTTTAAGTGGATTACCAGTTTTTACATAATGCAACTGTCAGGTGTATGCCTACACCCCGTGCTTAGGTCGTGGCCATTTCTGTGAATGATGCCAAGGATATCCAGGACATGGTCATTTAACCCCCAAGGGCCATACACCAAATAATACAGATTAAACGAGATATGTAAATGCATTAATCACAATCCGATTTAAATGACTACATACCCGACCAAGCGGTATTATTATAATACCGTATCCCAAGCCCGTAGGGAAAATAAGTTAAGAGTATTTACCTGAGAATGTATAAATCACAAACAGAAAGTGCACGTAGCTTTTACCGAGCACCTAATCTGGAACGAAGGTTTTAATAACCTATTAGATTCCTAACGGGTCTTAGTTAAGCCTAAACTTAGACCGGTTAGTTTTAAAGGAAGATATACGGTTCAAAACGCACGATTTAGCGAAGACCGGAATAGAATGTGATTTAGACCCAACAAGTTTGGAGACTTGTGTAATATGGGTAAACTAAACACATTCTGGGTTTTGTGACAAAAATGATAAGGTTTGACCCGTTTCGGTCAATTAATGCAAACTAGTTACATAAACCGAACCGAACGCGAAATATGCGTAAGGGGTAACCATATGAGTCATATACAGGTTTCTTAAGTTAATATGCCTTGAATATGTTGTGACATCAGTAGGATATCTTCTATTATGCCCAAAACGAATTTAAACTCCAACTATGCCCCGTAGGGGTATTTTGGTCTTTTTAAAAGTTATAAAAGAGTTTAAATATTAATCTGAGTTACAGGTCTGATATAATCAGTAAAAATATTTATTTTTATAAGTCATAACAGTAGAGTATTACATATATGTGAAATTTATCATTTTTAACTAAACTATGCACCATAGGGGCATTTTGGTAATTTCACTTAAGCCTAAAAGGTCAAAACTGGAAATCTGAGTTTAAAACTTTTGCTTACTGTTAGAATATAGAAATTTACTAAAAATATCAGTAGGTATCAAGTCTTATATTTATAAAATAGTTTTTATACATGCTATGCGCTTAAAACGCGTAAAAAGGCGGTTTTAGGCGATTTCCGGGTTTTTAACGAAAAGCTGATATTTTTATAATTCCAGAAAGCTTAGAATATTTTATTTATCATATAAAATCAGTAGCAAAATGTTTGGGGTCAAAATGTTTTGTAAAACTCATTTTATAAACCAAAATGGCAAAACCGGCAATTACCGGATCAAGCTTAGAACCCTATGTTATGCTCAGCCTAAAAATAAATAAAAATCTTTAAAAATCCCAAAATATTATTTTATATCAGTGGGTAAAAATTTTGATATCAAAAATCGGGTTTAGATAGGCTATATGCTAATTACGCCATTTACTTAATAAAAAGCTTTCTAATTACGCTATTGAGCATACCTCCTAATCTAGACCTCAAACTGATGTCAAATTTTAGGGACAAGTTTACAAATCAATAACTAAGGTTTCTATTCTTTTACATTTACAAAAATTACGTTTTAAGGTCATATGGGCATAATAGTCAACATATAGGCATTTAACGGAAACATGCATGTGAATCAGATAACTAATGAACCAAGTTGTATAATCACAGAGGTGATACTAACATGAAACTTGGTCCTAATAAAGCTCTAAGGCATTCTTAAACTATGCTCTAATGGGTCAGAACTGAAGGTCAAAACAAAAGTCTACTTTTGCGACTTTTGGTTCCAAACCGAGCTTAAACTGAAAATTGTCGAGTTAAACATGTTTAGACATGTTCTTACATTAATTACCAAGTTATATTAATGATAAAACAGGTTCCATAGCTCCTACATTGCTAATTATGTGTTTATTTGAAAATAAGCTTTCTGTTGACCTTTTAAGATTAGCTTTGACCCGACAATTGACCTAGTTAGAGTGGGAATCAGAGAGTGCCCTTTTAAGGGTTTATTACCCACATAATTACCAACTCATAGGTACTTTCAATTCGAATTTTGACTGGACAAATTATGATTAATTACGAAGTCAAACCTTAATTACGACGGTTTGACTTTAAGCTAATTAATTAAGTAAAACTGAATTAAGGAAGGTTAAGGACACTTACAAGAGTCCTAAGAATGATTATGGATCCTAAGAAATCTTGTTTGCTGACCAGGGAGCTCCAGAAATCCTCAGAATGAAGTTTCAAATATTGTGCTCAAATGTTTGCAAGTGAACCTCTATATATATGGACTTTGATCTCATAGGATCATGCCAAACAACTCTACAATTGTTATGAGATCCTCCCAGGTGTCCCTATAATGCCAAAAACCAGTTGCAAGACCCCTGATTTTTGAAAACCACTCATATAAGGCGGTGTAACTTAATAAACAGGCATCTGTCCAAAATTCTGCCCAGTTACAGGTCTTACGGACCGTAAGCCTTAGGCTTTGCGGTCCGTAACCGCTTTTCAAAAACCATCGCCCAGGTCTGCTTCCTTACGGACCGTAAGGACTCACCTTTGCAGTCCGTAAGCTTTCATCAGAGGACAATTTCTTGTGAACTTTTAGGCCTTGACCATGCATTCTTTACAACTCCGAATCTCATGCTTCCTTTTTAGTGTAGGGACCATAAAATCAGTCTTTGCATGTCTAGCCATGCACTTACACATCTTGGATTCTTGTGGAAGGTCTTGCCATGCACTTGGATGGATTTTAATTCTTTTGAAAAGAATTGATCATACACCTTGTCGTAACAACATTTTAAAAACCCAACTCTTTGTAAATTTAATTTATTCGTTATAGGAATAACCGGTTCTAAATAGATTAGATGTTTATCATATTGATTAAGGTCTTGGGATTTATAATTAGGTCGCTCAGAGGTGTTTATTAACATATCGACACTTTTAAATCCTACCATATATCTTCTAACTTGATTCGGGTTCCTGACACGTTCATCTTACATGACACGTGTCTTTATTTTATTGGGTATGATTTTACGAGGTGTTACATCCTCACCCCCTTAAAAGAAATCTCGACCTCCCACGTATACTCGGGACCTCTACGGGCATCCCATTTGACCTTCACAATTGGCACATGTTTCCTTCGAAGCTTCTTAACCTGTTGATCCTCGATCGACAAAGGTTTTTCCACAAATTTCAAGCTCTCATCTATATGCACATCCGTATGTGGTATGACTAGCGATTCATCAGCTAGACATTTCTTTAGATTGCAGATGTGGAATACATTGTGAATACCACTAAGCTCTTCAGGTAAGTTCAACTTATAAGCCACTGCTCCTACACATTCGATGATCTCGAATGGTCCTATATACCTTGGGCTTAACTTACCTTTCTTACCAAATCGCATCACCCCCTTCCAGGGTGATACTTTAAGCAAAACTTTATCACCAACTTCAAACTTTAGGGGTTTTCACCTTTTATCAGCATAACTTTTCTGCCTATCCCTGGCAACCTTCAGGCGATCACAAATCTCGACATTCTTGTCCGTTGTTTCAAGGACTATATCAGGTCCTGATAACTGAGCTTCTCCTACTTCTGCCCAACAAATAGGCGTTCTGCATTTCCTACCATATAATGCCTCAAAAGGCGCAGCCTGGATGCTTGTATGGTAGCTATTGTTATAGGAGAACTTGATCAATGGTAGGTGGTTATCCCAACTACCACCTAAGTCAATCACACATGCACGAAGCATGTCTTCCAAAGTTTGGATTGTACGCTCACTCTGTCCGTCCGTCTGAGGATGATAAGCCGTACTAAAATTTAAGCGTGTGCCCAAAGATTGTTGGAAACTTTTCCAAAAATGAGATGTGTATCTAATATCTCTGTCAGAGATAATAGACACTGGTACGCCATGAAGAGATACAATCTTATCCACGTACAACTGGGCAAATATGTCGGAGCTATGAGTTTCCTTGATGGGTAGGAAATGTGCTGACTTAGTCAGTCTATCTACTATCACCCAAATAGTATCATATCCTTTCTTTGTTTTTGGTAATTTGGTGATAAAATCCATTGTCACCATCTCCAACTTCCAGGTGGGAAGTTCAGGCTGTTGTAGCAAACCTGACGGTTTTTTATGTTCAGCTTTGACTTGAGCACACGTCAAACATTTGGCTACATAGGTAGCTATAGACTTCTTCAAGCCTATCCACCAATAGTTTGCCTTCAGATCCTAGTACATCTTATCAGCTCCAGGGTGAACGGAATATTTAGAACTGTGGGCTTCCTGGAGGATAACATCCCGAAGTCCTCCATAAACTGGAACCCATATTCGTCCATTCAATCTCAGGATTCCGTCCTTGCCATAGGATAACTGCTCTTCAGTTACTCCTAGCTTTTCATTAGGATAGTTAGCTTCCAATACAGCTTCCTTCTGTGCAGCTAACAACCTTTCATTCAAACTATTCTTTAATTCAATGCTCTTGGCATTGATTCTTATGGGCTTAACCCTTTCCTTCCTACTTAAGGCATCGGCAACCACATTTACCTTGCCTGGATGGTATCGTATCTCACAGTCATAATCATTCAAGGTTTCCATCCATCTTCGATGCCTCATGTTCAAGTCCTTCTGATTGAACAAATTTTGAAGGCTCTTGTGATCCGAATAGATCACGCACTTGGTTCCATACAAGTAATGCCTCCACAGTTTTAATGTGAATACAACGGCACCCAACTCCAAGTCATGGGTGGTGTAATTCTTCTCATGCACTTTTAATTGTCGAGAAGCATAGGCAATAACCTTACCTTTCTGCATAAGCACACATCCCATACCGGAGTGTGATGCATCACAATAAACCACAAACTCTTCGATTCCTTCAGTCAAAGTCAACACAGGTGCATTGCTCAACTTCTGCTTGAGAATGTCGAAGGATTCTTGCTGCTTAGGTCCCCAGTCAAACTTGACATTCTTGCGGGTTAATGAAGTTAGGGGTGCTGCAATCCTTGAGAAGTTTTCAATAAATCGCCTATAGTATCCTGCCAGACCCAAAAAGCTACGAATTTCTGTGTGCGTCTTTGGCTCTTGCCAATTCATAACAGCTTCAACCTTAGCGGGATCCACCTGGATACCGCGCTCGCTAACAACATGTCCAAGGAATTGGACTTCGCGAAGCCAAGATTCACATTTTGAAAACTTGGCATAGAGCTTTTCTTGATGAAGCAGTTTCAGAATGCAACGGAGGTGCTTCTCATGGTCAGCTTGACTCTTCGAGTATATGAGAATGTCGTCAATGAAGACGATGACAAATTTATCTAAGTAGGGCTTGCATACACGGTTCATGAGGTCCATAAATGTTAAAGGTGCATTAGTGAGCCCGAAAGGCATCACTAAGAACTCGTAATGACCATAACGAGTCCTAAACGCAGTCTTGTGTACATCTTCATCTTTAACCTTCAGTTGATGGTAGCCTGACCTCAAATCGATCTTAGAAAAGTAGCTTTCCCCTTGCAATTGATCGAACAGATCGTCGATCCTGGGTAATGGGTACCTATTCTTGATAGTGACCTTGTTAAGCTCTCGATAATCGATGCATAAATGCATCGATCAATCCTTCTTCTTGACAAACAGGATTGGCGCTCCCCAAGGAGAGGAACTAGGTCTAATAAAACCTTTGGCTAACAGATCATCTAGCTGGGTTCTCAGCTCCTTCATTTCTGTTGGTGCCAACCTATAAGGCGCTCTTGCGATAGGCGCTACTCCAGGGATGATGTCAATTCTGAATTCTACTTGCCTATCTGGTGGTAAACCAGGTAGTTCTTCACGGAATACTTCTGGATATTCAGAGATGATAGGGATGTCTTCAACCTTGGGTTTCTGTTCATCAATAGTTACTTGTGCCATATAAATGACACATCCCTTCTTCAAACACCTCGATGCCTTGAGCATAGACATTTGCTCAGGCAACCCATAGTGGGTATCTCCCTGTATGGTAAGTGGCTCACCATACGGAGTCTTGATCACCACTTGCTTCTTGTTACACAAAATCTGGGCTTGGTTATGAGATAACCAATCCATGCCAATTATATGTCGAAACCGGCTAACTTCAAAGGAAGCAAGGACAACAGAAAAGAGTGGTTCCTAATGGATATAAAACATCCATCTAACACAGTTGAGGCTGTTTCTAAGGTACCATCTGCTAATTCTACCTCATATTTCACGCTTAGGGTTTTAACAGGTAAATTCAACAACTTACAAAACTTATCATCTACAAATGACTTATCCGCACCCGAATCAAATAATACCCTTACATAAACATCATTGATGAGAAAGGTACCTGTGATCACATTATCATCCTGAACAGCTTCTCGTGCATCCATTCGAAAGACCCTTGCTGTAACAACTCTCATCAAAAAGTACTATTTAATGTATTAATTAGTCTAAAAGGAAACCCTAATTGAGAGACCCAAGTGATTCTGAACAAACCCTGAAATTTTCATAATTTTCAGAATCAGGATTAGGGCCCCTAAAACTCAAGGGGGGTAAACCCTAGTGGATAATTATCCACTAAAATACGTTGTCAAAATACTGAAAATTTTAAATACTGACTCACCATGGCTAGTCCCAGTCGTGGCTAGTCTATGAGCCTACTTTTTACCCATACGCACCGTAGCAGGATATGGCCTACGATGCGCAGGCCTTTAAAAGACCCATACGCATCGTAGGGGATGTTTTGCTACGATGCGCAGGGCATCCCAAAATTCACCTATAAATAGCAGACACTGGTAGTCGATTTCTGATCATATTACGTCGAAATAATTCTCACAAATACGTTGAAATACTTTCTGTTTACTTCAATTTCACCCCGGGTATCGAAATTCTGCTACAAAACAGGGTATTAGCACAATCGCTGCTACGATTCATTTATCCGAAGATCAAGATATCCAATGCATGTTTAAATGCCGCCCACATTAGGGTTATACTTTATCGTTCGTCATTAATTTGACGGATTGTCGTTAATTCGATAGGTAAAGTATTATACTTTATCGTTCGTTGTTAATTCAACGGATCATCGTTAATTCGATGGGTAAAGTATTATACCTTGTCGTTCATTGTTAATTCAATGGATCATCGTTAATTCGATGGACAAAGTATTGCATTTTGACATTCATTGTGATAATTTGATCCCGTAAATTATCGTAATTGCTGGATTGATTACTAACCCAGTTTTGTGTGCATTATTTATATTAGGTTAACAAGGCTAAAACTATAGATTAGACTCTGACCATATTAAATCAGCAATGTGAGTCATTCTCTCTTTTTATCAAATCTGTTTACAAAATCATATTTATTTTCAAAGTTATAATTACGGGGATTAAGTCTTTGTAATCACCAAGTTACAGCCGGTATGTGGGGTTTTGTATACATTACTTTATAATCGTCACCATTGGGGCAGCCAGTGGGGGATATGACCGCAGTCACAGACACCATTGGACGAATGGGCCAATGGGTCGAGTGGCAAGTACCGTGGGTAGTTGGCTTGATATCAGAAACATTGTAATCGCTCTTAATACTGTAAATTATAACAAATGTGTCATTTTAGTAAATAGAATGATTCACTCAGTATTTCCCGCTGACAAAACCTTTTTCAAACATGTTTCAGGTGATCTGTTGTAATTCAGGAAAAGTGCTGGAGAGCATTTCAAGCTGACTGATAGTGGCTCAATATAAAATAAATAAATGATTTTGTAATATCACGTTTTTATAGTAAAAACATACTATTGTAAATTATCGGGGTTTTATCCCGAATTGTGAAATAAAATAATCGGGGAAAAAAGTTTAGCTTTAAGCGATCCTGTTTCCGCTGTTAAACTCAATTAAATCAATACCGCAGTATTTTCTGCCACGGCTCCTGAAACGGGTCAAACCGGGTCGTGGGCCGTGACAGAAAAAGGTGGTATCAGAGCCACTGGGTTAAGCTGACTAAGTATTTAGAAATGCTCCATTTTTCCTGATTACAGCCACTGGGTTAAATTGATTAAGTATTTGGGAATACTTAAATTTTTCATGATTACTATTATGTGATTATTTGTATTATTAACTGACTATTTGATTATTTATTAGTACAGTATGGGTAAGAAAAAGCTGTCAAGCATTTATCTTAAATTAGAGAAATCATCTAATGAAAAAGGAAGTTCATCCCGAACCAAATCCTCGAGTCAGTCGGAAATTCCTGAAGAAGGAATATTCGTGCGAAAGGCACAATACGAGGAATCACTTTCTCCTCACAGGAGGGAAATGATTATTAAGAAAAGTAAAGAGAAAATCCGAGAAAAGAGGATTAAACGGGAAACTCAAGAATTAATTGATAAATCACCTTGGGAAGATAAACTAGATGAGAAATGGGCTAATTTATATATGCTAGCCACCGTAGCAGAAAATATAAATCTTTAAAAGATTAGCACCCTACTCTCATAAATCTAGAAACTTTGTGTGATAAATAAAACTTGAAACCTGAGTGTGATTGTCAGTTATCTTTGTAAATCAACTAGTACACAGTATGAAATAAAATTACAAAGTTTATTTGTAAATTTTAACTTAGTATTTTATGCATTTTGCATATATGCTACATCAGCATGAGTGAGATAACCGAAGATTTCCAGAATCTTAATCTTTATCCCGTAACTGTCGAAGCTTCCAAAGAATATATTAGCTACTATCCCGATATTGAACAACCAGTAGAATTCAAGGTTCCACCTTTGAGCAAGCCTAAACAGAAGAAAAGAACTTATGTAGGATGGAGGAAAATCCGTAAAAAGAAGCCAGTTAAGAAACTGCCCAAAATAAATAATCCTTTGAAAAAGGGAAAAGAAGTCGTAACCGAAGAGAATTCCAAACCACAAGAATTGGAAACTGGAGACAAAAAGAAAGGTAAGGAGGTAGAAATACAAATGGAGGAGATTACTAAAGAAGTAATATTGGAAGTTGGGCAAGGGTCTATACCAGCTCAGAGAAAAATTGGAGAGAGTTCCAATCCAACCCAGGAAAGAACTTTTCAAGATGAAATAGATTTTCTGCTAGAAAACTGTGAGACGATTCAGCCTGTTCAGACAAATCTTTTTACCTATCCTATTGAAAACCAATTCCCTATGAATTGGGAACCAGCAGCAATTCCCGATCCAATAGTTCACTCCCAACCCATAGGAATGGACGAATGGTGGACAAATGATTGGCAATTTCAAAATATTGTCAACGATCCTTACACTTTTCTTCCACAATTCGATCCAGAACCATTACCTAATCCACCCATGAGCAATGAAAACATGGCTGAACTTCGCCACTTTGGCGAAGAGTTATTTGATATGGGGAATAGAATGAGAGAGATAGGTGGACAGATTGCTTGGAAGTATGACGAGAGAGAAATGCGTTTTTAAAAACAGCAAGTAACGAGAGATGGTAACAAGGACAAAATGGTAGTTGTATAATAGTACTAATCAAGTTAGTCTGTAAATAATCAATAAAACTCTGTATGATATCTGTGAGTAATGATGCATATTACAATAGATATATAAATAAAATCGAAAGATCGATTGTTTTGACTATATTTGTATTATGCAATTTTCTGATTATTTGTATATAATTATTATTTGTCAGTTACTAATAAAATTTATATATATACATTATCAGATGGCAAACAGTGGTAATGAACCTATTAATGAAGTTAATCATTCTGAACAACATTCAAGAGATCAATATATGACTCGGCAAGATATCGAAACCATTGTTGCTCAAGGGATAGCCAATGCTATTCCAGCATTCGTCGCTGCTATAAAGAATCCACCCGAACCGCAACAAATTGTTCCGAGCAAACAAATTACTGAAGATAACTTCAGTAATAGTGTAAATGGAGGCAATAATCATGTTAACCAAAATAAGGAACCACATCAAGCTCCATTAACCAAGAAAATGAAAACTGCAACGCCTGGTTGCACTTTCAAAGAATTCCTTGCTTGTAAACCCACTGAATTTGCAGGCAATGAAGGAGCAACTGCATCACTGCGTTGGTTAGAGAAAACCGAAGCAGTCATTGCAATAAGTAAATGTGGTAAAGATGACCAGGTCATGTATTCATCTAATCTGTTCAAAGAAGGAGCACTCGAGTGGTGGAATACTGTGTTACAATCAAAAGGAAGAGCAATAGCTTATGCTATGACTTGGGAAGAATTTAAAGGTTTGGTGGAAAGAAAATTCTGTCCTGAGTATGAGAAGGAACAGATGGCGAATAAGTTTCTAAATCATCGGATGATGAATGTTGATTGTCGTGGTTATACCTCGACATTCTTCGAATATGCAAGAGTAGTACCAACATTGGCTTCGCCAGAACCGGTACTTATTTCTCGCTATATTTGGGGGCTAATTAGCGAAATCCGCAATATTGTTAAAGCTGCGAGACCACGCACTATTGATGATGCGGTAGAATTAGCCAACACTCTGACCGATGAATTGGTACGCACAAGAGATGAAGATAGGAAGAAGGCACTAGCTCAGAAAATTACCCAAGGATTTCGTGTGAGTAATAATAACAGCTTCAAGAGAAAAGGAACAGGGCAATCTCCAGGACCGTCATTTTGCAAGAAATGCAAAAAGAAGCATTTTGGAAGATGCGATATTACTTGCAATTTTTGCAAAGCTGTAGGACATCGTGAAGAGAACTGTAAAAAGAAAACAGTAATCTGTTTTAACTGTGGTGAAGCGGGGCATTATAAAACAGAATGTCCTAAATTGGTCAAACCAGTAGACAACAAACCAAAGACGACCGAAGGAACTACTAAGAAGAATGCTAGGGCATTTCAGCTGACCACCCAAGAAGCAGAACTCATTCCAGATGTGATAGCGGGTACGTTCCTAGTTCACAACGTCTATGCAAAAGTATTATTTGACTCTGGTGCAAACCAAAGTTTTATAAATACTTCATTCTGTCAAGCTCTTAGTTTACCTTTAACCAATATTAGGCAGATTTTTACCGTTGAAACGGCAGACGGAAATTCAGTTAGAATAGATAAAGTATTGCAAGAAGGAAACATAGAACTTTTAGGACATAAATTCTCTGCAAGACTATTGCCGATGAATTTAGCTGAATTTGATGTTGTATTAGGAATGGATTGGTTAGTAGCCAACCATGCTAGGATCCTTTGTGATCAGAATTCCATAGAAATTCAATCACCTACCGGAGAAGTGATTAGGATTACAGGAGATAAACCACGGAAACCCATGAAGTTCATATCAGTAATGAAAGTTGCTAATTATGAACGAAAACAAGGAATAGTGTATATGATTTCAGTAATCATTAGCACTAAAGGAAAAGATCTTAAGGAAATACCAGTAGTATCAGAATATTCTGATATATTTCCAGAAGAATTACCAGGGTTACCTCCAGATAGGGAAGTAGAATTTAGAATTCATTTAATTCCAGGAACTACACCGATAGCCAAGGCACCTTATCGGTTAGCACCCACAGAAATGTTAGAATTGAAAAAGCAATTAGATGAATTACTAAGTAAAGGATTCATACAACCTAGCTCATCCCCTTGGGGAGCGCCAGTGTTGTTTGTGAAGAAAAAGGATGGTTCAATGAGAATGTGTATCGATTATAGAGAATTGAATAAGGTTACAATTAAGAATCAATATCCATTACCTAGGATTGATGATCTTTTTGATCAACTTCAGGGGGCTAGATATTTTTCTAAAATAGATTTACGCTCTGGATATCATCAATTGAAGGTACAAGAAGAAGACATACCTAAGACTGCTTTCAGAACTAGGTATGGTCATTACGAGTTTACAGTCATGCCCTTCGGGTTAACAAATGCACCTGCAGCATTCATGGACATGATGAATAGGATCTGTAAACCGTACTTGGATAAATTTGTAATTGTTTTCATAGACGATATACTTATTTATTCCAAAAGTCAGACCGAGCATTGTGAACATCTTCATGCACTCTTAACTTTGTTAAGAAAAGAAAAGTTGTACGCCAAATTCTCGAAGTGCGAATTTTGGCTAAAGGAAGTGCAATTTTTAGGACACATGGTGAATCATTAAGGTATTCATGTAGATCCTGCTAAGATAGAGGCAATTACCAAATGGAAGGTTCCACAAACAGCAATGGAAATTAGAAGTTTTATAGGTTTAGCTGGGTATTATAGACGGTTTATTAAGGATTTTTCTAAGATAGCCGTACCATTAACTAAGTTAACCTGTAAAGCCACTAAGTTTGAATGGGGACCTAAACAGGAAGAAGCCTTTAGGATTTTGAAACAGAAACTAACCAATGCACCAATCTTAGCCTTACCAGAAGGAACTGAAGATTTTGAAGTATATTGTGATGCTTCAAAATTAGGATATGGATGTGTGCTTATGCAACGCAAGAAGGTAATTGCGTATGCATCAAGGCAGTTGAAAAAGCACGAAGAGAATTATACGACTCATGATTTAGAATTAGGAGCCGTAATTTTTGCCCTTAAGATTTGGAGACATTATCTGTACGGAAGTAAGTTTACTATCTATACAGATCATAAGAGTTTAAAATATATCTTTGGGCAAAAAGAGTTAAACATGAGGCAAAGGAGATGGATGGAAATTTTAAGTGACTACGACTGTGATATTCAGTATCACGAAGGAAAGGCGAATGTAGTTGCAGATGCCTTAAGTCGTAAGTATTATGAGAAACAACGAAGGGTTCGTGCTCTCAGATTAAATCTACAAATAGATTTAATGGAACAATTGAAGAATGTTCAAACTACAGCAATCAAGGGGGACGCTGAAGGGATGAAAGGACGAATCAAGGAATTAGAGCAAGGTGTAGATGGAATTTGGAGATTCCATAAAAGTAGAATCTGGGTACCTAAGCAGGGAGACTTAAGACCTAAGATTTTAGAAGAAGCTCACAAATCTAGGTACACTATGCACCCAGGAAACAATAAAATGTATCAAGATTTAAGGAAGAATTTCTGGTGGATAGGAATGAAAAGAGACATAGCCAGATATGTTTCTAAATGTCTTACTTGTTCACAAGTTAAAGCAGAACATCAGAAACCTTCAGGATTACTACAACAATTAGAGATGCCAGTGTGGAAATGGGAACTTATAACAATGGATTTTGTTACTAAGTTACCCAAAACCAGAAAAGGTAATGATGCGATTTGGGTAGTTGTGGATCGATTAACCAAATCAGCTCACTTTTTACCTATGAAAGAAACCTTTAGTATGGAAAGACTGGCTAAATTGTATGTAGATGAAGTTGTATCCTTACATGGAGTTCCACTCTCCATTGTTTCGGATAGAGATAGTCGTTTTACTTCCCATTTCTGGAAAAGTTTCCAACAAGCAATGGGAACTCGACTAAACCTGAGTACTGCATATCATCCACAAACAGATGGACAAAGTGAAAGAACGATCCAAACTCTAGAAGACATGCTCCGAGCATGTGTAATAGACTTTGGTGGAAGTTGGGATGATCACTTACCATTAATTGAATTCTCCTATAACAATAGTTATCATTCAAGCATTGAAACCGCTCCATTCGAGGCACTGTATGGAAGAAAGTGCAGAACCCCAGTTTGCTGGGCAGAAATAGGAGAAAGTCAGTTATCAGGACCTGAAATAATACAAGAAACAACTGATAAGATTACTCAAATCAAGGAAAGATTGAAGACGGCTCGAGATCGCCAGAAGAGTTATGCAGACAATAGAAGCAAGCCGTTAGAATTTCAAGTTGGAGACCGAGTACTGTTGAAAGTTTCTCCTTGGAAAGGAGTAGTCAGATTTGGAAAGAAAGGAAAGCTAAGTCCAAGGTACGTAGGACCATTTCCAGTGATCCAACGTATAGGACCAGTAGCTTATCGTTTACAATTACCAGAAGAATTATCTGGAGTACATAATGTATTTCATGTATCCAATCTCAAGAAATGCTTATCAGATGAATCTCTGGTAGTACCACTCCAAGATATAGAGGTAAACGAAAAGTTGAAATTTGTTGAGAAACCTCTTCAAATTGAGGATCGAAAGATCAAGTTTCTCAAACACAAACGACTAGTTTTAGTCAAAGTTAAGTGGGATTCAAAGAGAGGAGCTGAATACACTTGGGAACTGGAATCAGAAATGAAGAAGAAATATCCACACTTATTCCAGTAAATCTCGAGGACGAGATTTTTCTTAAGGTGGGTAGAATGTAACAACTCTCATCAAAAAGTACTATTTAATGTATTAATTAGTCTAAAAGGAAACCCTAATTGAGAGACCCAAGTGATTCTGAACAAACCCTGAAATTTTCATAATTTTCAGAATCAGGATTAGGGCCCCTAAAACTCAAGGGGGGTAAACCCTAGTGGATAATTATCCACTAAAATACGTTGTCAAAATACTGAAAATTTTAAATACTGACTCACCATGGCTAGTCCCAGTCGTGGCTAGTCTATGAGCCTACTTTTTACCCATACGCACCGTAGCAGGATATGGCCTACGATGCGCAGGCCTTTAAAAGACCCATACGCATCGTAGGGGATGTTTTGCTACGATGCGCAGGGCATCCCAAAATTCACCTATAAATAGCAGACACTGGTAGTCGATTTCTGATCATATTACGTCGAAATAATTCTCACAAATACGTTGAAATACTTTCTGTTTACTTCAATTTCACCCCGGGTATCGAAATTCTGCTACAAAACAGGGTATTAGCACAATCGCTGCTACGATTCATTTATCCGAAGATCAAGATATCCAATGCATGTTTAAATGCCGCCCACATTAGGGTTATACTTTATCGTTCGTCATTAATTTGACGGATTGTCGTTAATTCGATAGGTAAAGTATTATACTTTATCGTTCGTTGTTAATTCAACGGATCATCGTTAATTCGATGGGTAAAGTATTATACCTTGTCGTTCATTGTTAATTCAATGGATCATCGTTAATTCGATGGACAAAGTATTGCATTTTGACATTCATTGTGATAATTTGATCCCGTAAATTATCGTAATTGCTGGATTGATTACTAACCCAGTTTTGTGTGCATTATTTATATTAGGTTAACAAGGCTAAAACTATAGATTAGACTCTGACCATATTAAATCAGCAATGTGAGTCATTCTCTCTTTTTATCAAATCTGTTTACAAAATCATATTTATTTTCAAAGTTATAATTACGGGGATTAAGTCTTTGTAATCACCAAGTTACAGCCGGTATGTGGGGTTTTGTATACATTACTTTATAATCGTCACCATTGGGGCAGCCAGTGGGGGATATGACCGCAGTCACAGACACCATTGGACGAATGGGCCAATGGGTCGAGTGGCAAGTACCGTGGGTAGTTGGCTTGATATCAGAAACATTGTAATCGCTCTTAATACTGTAAATTATAACAAATGTGTCATTTTAGTAAATAGAATGATTCACTCAGTATTTCCCGCTGACAAAACCTTTTTCAAACATGTTTCAGGTGATCTGTTGTAATTCAGGAAAAGTGCTGGAGAGCATTTCAAGCTGACTGATAGTGGCTCAATATAAAATAAATAAATGATTTTGTAATATCACGTTTTTATAGTAAAAACATACTATTGTAAATTATCGGGGTTTTATCCCGAATTGTGAAATAAAATAATCGGGGAAAAAAGTTTAGCTTTAAGCGATCCTGTTTCCGCTGTTAAACTCAATTAAATCAATACCGCAGTATTTTCTGCCACGGCTCCTGAAACGGGTCAAACCGGGTCGTGGGCCGTGACACTTGCATTGGTCTTTTTGACTTCTTCTGGCTTTTTGGCATATTTAGGTCAGTTGGACTTAATGTGCCCCTTCTCGTTACAGTTATAGCACGTTGCATCCTTTATCTTCTTGCACTCTATCGTCTTGTGCTCCTTGGATTTGCATAACCCACATGCAAACGGTTTTGACTGGGACTTGGACTCAAGCCTGCATTTCCCAAAGTGACGTTTCTGACAAGTCTTGCACTTTGCCTTTTCTTCTATCTACTGACTACCTTTGTGGGACCCAGACTTCTTCTGGTGGTCCGTATTACCCTTATGCTTCTTCTCAGATCGCCGTGAGTTATCATCCCCACGCTTTCTCTTACTTTCATCCGAGTTCTTAAGCGATCTCAGCCTGACCGCATCCAAAGTAAGGGATAAAGATAGATCAGCTACCGACCTAAAAGTAGCAGGTCGGGATGCCTTTACACTGGCTTTGATCTCCGGGGCTAAACCCCCAATGAAACGAGCAATTCGCTTGGGTTCTGGTGTTACCAAATATGGAACCAGTCGAGACATGGTATTAAAGCTAGTAAGGTAAGTCTGACAGTCTAGGTTTTTCATCACCAGAGATAAGAAGTCTGACTCAATCTTTTCTACCTCATGTTGAGGGCAGTAATTTTCTTTGATGAGCGCAACAAATTGATCCCAAGACAGATTGTACAATGGAATCTTCCCAGTAGCCTAGATTAAAGACCTCCACCAGGCTAGTGCTTCTCCTTTAAACGACTAAGATACATACTTCACAACATCTCTATCAGCGCAACCACTGATGTCAACCACGGTATCCATTTCGTCCAACCATGTCATGCAATCCACAGCCCCTTTCTCCCTAGTTAAATCCCTGGGCTTGCAGGAGACGAAATATTTGTAGGTACAGGACTTACCACGTGGTTCTCGTTTGAGCTCAATCTTCTTCGACGGAACACTATGCTGATTTGAGGAGTGATGATCGTCATCATCCTTCTTTGACCCCTTAGGTTTAGAAGGTGGCTTACTATGAGCTTCAGAGTGAGTCTTAGGTTTGGAATGGGGTTCAGATAGGGTCCTGCTTCGAGTACCACTAGATTCATTAAATTGCCTATCCAAGGCCTTGGTAACAGCATTATCAATCAATGCTTGAAGTTCTGCACCAGTTATGTTGATTCTGGTGGCGTCTTGATTTTCCTTTGGGTGACTGTTGACTTATTCAGACTCAGCCATGTGGTTTGATTGCTACATAAAATGATGACAATGACTTCTTAGAAGTTTACTAAAGGTTTGTCATCTTATTAATTTATTAACCATGGTATTAAAGATCCATACTGGTTAATTTGTTAAGTAATTATAGTAATCCTTAGTTATATTTAAAATATAATAATAGCACAAAAGGCAAGTCACATAGACATATTTAATTTATAAGCCAAGATTTTATAGAATCGAGGCATTAAGGCTTGAATCAAAGTTCATTACCTTTTCTTGACAGGGAGTCGTGGACCACTACTGTCTTTAGTCTCAAAGGACTGTAATTATGGCCCGTAGGCACTTCATCCCTAATGGTGATTATATAAATAAGGAAGGAATTGGAATAATCCTATTTAAGAATGACTTATGCGATTTTATCGAACCACATTTTGTCAAGAGTGTTAACATGTTTACAGATGTTACCAAGGATTTGAATCTTTTAAATAGGTTTTACCATCTTGGCCATACCTAGAATGACATATGGCTAGGTTTTACCTTTAGGATTCTTTTAAATATTTAACGCAGAACAATCCTAAATTGAGATGTTAATAAGGATCTGAATCTAATTTGAGGAACTACCATCTTGGCCCTGTCTTAAAATGACACATGGCTAGGTTTTGTCCCTTTTAGATTTTTTTATTATTTTTTTATAATGGTAGGTCTTATTAAAAGGAATGTTATTTTTCATTTATTTTACATGTTATATTTATGCATATAATTTAACAAAATGAAAATTTAATTTAAACCATTCCACTACCAATTTAAAAAGTACAAGTTTGCCCTAAACGGGACTTCTAACTGAAATAACATGCCCACGCAGGGACGAAACAACCTAACATACCCACGCAGGGGTTAAACAGAGAAACATGCCCACGCAGGGGCGGAATACTGAAAGACATGCCCACGCAGGGGCTGAATACAGAAACAAATGTCCACGCAGGGACTTGATTACAATACTAAAAATAAACAGACAAATAAAGGATTTAATGATCCTTTTTGCTCTTTCCCTTTATTAAGCTTGCCAGACCCTTGAAAATTCCTCGGTTTTGCCTACGTCCTTCCCGAACCTCCTGCTGCACCTGATTCAACCTTTGAAGAATCTCCTGATGTTGCGGTGGCGATATCACTGGCGGCTACAGGGGCTGCTGAAACAGCGGAGGTTGAGGAGGTGGTGGTCGTTGATACCCATAGGGTGGGTATCCATAGGGTGAATATCCAGCTTGATATGGGACTCCAAAGGGCCCCTCGGGATGGAGAGCGTTGTAATCCCACGCTGCCTAGTATGGGTCAACATTAGCATAGTTGTAGTTGGTGTGGGCCGGCTGCTCAAAGGGATTATACGCCGCTGAGCCGGCGTATGTAGGAATTGGGTTGTTAAAACCCACTGGTGGCGGTGCTACCGGCGCAGACTGCACCTCGGAAACAGGATTCGAAGGCCCACCCATCTGTGGGTCTTCGTATAGTGGCGGATAATGACTACCACTAGATGGTTGAGGAGTGCTGATGCGGACTCCCCCTCGCACGGACATCCGTGCGGTTGATCTTCTACGCCTCGGTGGCTCCGGAAGCTGTTATTGCACTGGTGGTGGCGGAGGAGTGACCGCGACAAAACGGGAATCCTCGGAGGGATCCTGCGGTGGCTGCTGCTGCTGAGGTGAGTTGTGGTAGCTGGGAGTAAACACCCAGTCGGTCTGGTTGAACCTCGCCTCGTAGCTATCGGGACCATTATAAGGTGATCCCACAAAGGGTGACCCATCCGAAATTTCGATGGGGTGGTTAGGGGTCCTGGTTGGAGGCTCGACGGGATCAGTGTCTTCGTCCATGTCCATCGCATGGTCGCCCGAGAAGTGGTCTTCAGGTCCCAATGGGTTAAAACCCACTGGTTCTCCAATGTAGTTTGCCGGGTTGAACCGGCTCTGGAAATAGGGCGTTGGGTCATCGAAGGGTAAGTTGTGGCCCTGGAGAGGTATATAGGATTGGTGGGAGTTATGGGGCTCGTTTTCAGACTGAGGCCCAAAGGAGTTTTGGAAAGAAGGGGAGGAGCTCAGCGAA
Organism: Helianthus tuberosus; assembly: GCA_030545235.1. NCBI lineage: Eukaryota > Viridiplantae > Streptophyta > Magnoliopsida > Asterales > Asteraceae > Helianthus > Helianthus tuberosus. Next base: position 60,562,539 of record CM060375.1, read on the forward strand.
ACTGAGCGCCTTGCGGGTTCAATATGGGTCCTCCTGTTTTCTTGAGGACTTCTGCTAAGGGAATCAGATGGTGTTCGCCGGTGTGATGGCCCGGCCTCATGATCATTGGGGGCGACTAGTGGCCCTTGCCTCTACCTCTTCCACGAAATCTAAGTGGCATCTTGTTGAACCTGTCAAAACAAATAAATGACACAACAAAAATATAAAGGACAAAGTTAGAATTATAACAAATTTGGATTAATCCTAAGTTCTTTGTCTAGACTCGAAAATTGAGGAATGTGCAACTGTGTAACTGAGATTAAACACAAAAGGCTAGTGTTTAATTCACTTAGTGTTGGCTCTGATACCAACCTGTCACACCCGATATTTCCGCGTATTACCGGTGGGCCTGGTGGGGAGTATCGTGACGTAGTTAATATCATCATAGTCAAACAACACAATTTTAAATGCACAGTGGAAGCAAAAGAAGAATCACATTACAACCGAATAAATAGTAATATCAAAGTATTACAATCCGGACAGTAAAAGATCCACAGGCGGATCAAAAGATAAAAGATTATTGTTCAACAGACTTTAACATCTAGAGCTTGCAAGACTTGATTAATGATGCCAGGAGTAGCCAACCTATTTCGTCTAGTACCTGCACTTAGCCTTTTTGGAAAATACGTTAGTTTACACTGGTAAATACAATTAACTGACTCATTTTGAAAAGAGTTTAAGAAAATTAGTTTGAATGCACATGGCACAAAATCTTTTATAACTTGGGACAATTATTTAAAAATAATCGTGAATACAGTTTTACTTATTTGTCGTCCGTCATGGCCGGTTGGTAGAGCCGGTCAAGATTAACTGACATGCCACAGGTATAATGCCCACAAGGTTGATTCCTTTAAGTGGATTACCAGTTTTTACATAATGCAACTGTCAGGTGTATGCCTACACCCCGTGCTTAGGTCGTGGCCATTTCTTTGAATGATGCCAAGGATATCCGGGACATGGTCATTTAACCCCCAAGGGCCATACACCAAATAATACAGATTAAACGAGATATGTAAATGCATTAATCACAATCCGATTTAAATGACTACATACCCGACCAAACGGTATTATTAAAATACCGTATCCCAAGCCTGTTGGGAAAATAAGTTAAGAGTATTTACCTGAGAATGAATAAATCACAAACAGCAAGTGCACGTAGCTTTTACCAGGCTCCTAATATGGAACGAAGGTTTTAATAACCTATTAGATTCCTAACGGGTCTTAGTTAAGCCTAAACTTAGACCGGTTAGTTTTAAAGGAAGATATACGGTTCAAAACGCACGATTTAGCGAAGACCGGAATAGAATGTGATTTAGACCCGACAAGCTTGGAGACTTGTGTAATATGGGTAAACTAAACACATTCTGGGTTTTGAGAAAAAAATGATAAGGTTTGACCCCTTTCGGTCAATTTATGCAAACTAGTTACATAAACCGAACTGAACGCGAAATATGCGTAACGGGTAACTATATGAGTCATATACAGGTTTCCTAAGTTAATATGCCTTGATTATGTTGTAACATCAGTAGGATATCTTCTATTATGCCCAAAACGAATTTAAACTCCAACTATGCCCCGTAGGGGTATTTTGGTCTTTTTAAAAGTTATAAAAGAGTTTAAATATTAATCTGAGTTACAGGTCTGATATAATCAGTAAAAATATTTATTTTTATAAGTCATAACAGTAGGGTATTACATATATGTGAAATTTATCATTTTTAACTAAACTATGCACCATAGGGGCATTTTGGTAATTTCACTTAAGCCTAAAAGGTCAAAACTGGAAATCTGAGTTTAAAACTTTTGCTTACTGTTAGAATATAGAAATTTACTAAAAATATCAGTAGGTATCAAGTCTTATATTTATAAAATAGTTTTATACATAATATGCGCTTAAAACGCGTAAAAATGCGGTTTTAGGCGATTTCCGGGGTTTTAACGAAAAGCTGATATTTTTATAATTCCAAAAAGCTTAGAATATTTTATTTATCATATAAAATCAGTAGCAAAAGGTTTGGGGTCAAAGTGTTTTGTAAAATTCATTTTATAAACCAAAATGGCAAAACCGGCAATTACCGGATCAAGCTTAGAACCCTATGTTATGCTCAGCCTAAAAATAAATAAAAATCTTTAAAAATCCCAAAATATTATTTTATATCAATGGGTAAAAATTTTGATATCAAAAATCGGGTTTAGATAGGCTATATGCTAATTACGCCATTTACTTAATAAAAAGCTTTCTAATTACGCTATTGAGCATAACTCCTAATCTAGACCTCAAACTGATGTCAAATTTTAGGGACAAGTTTACAAATCAGTAACTAAGGTTTCTATTCTTTTACATTTTCAAAAATCACGTTTTAAGGTCATATGGGCATAATAGTCAACAAATAGGCATTTAACGGAAACATGCATGTGAATCGGATAACTAATGAACCAAGTTGTATAATCACAGAGGTGATACTAACATGAAACTTGGTCCTAATAAAGCTCTAAGGCATTCTTAAACTATGCTCTAATGGGTCAGAACTGAAGGTCAAAGCAAAAGTCTACGTTTGCGACTTTTGGTTCCAAACCGAGCTTAAACTGAAAATTGTCGAGTTGAACATGTTTAGACATGTTCTTACATTAATTACCAAGTTATATTAATGACAAAACAGGTTCCATAGCTCCTACATTGCTAATTATGTGTTTATTTGAAAATAAGCTTTCTGTTGACTTTTTAAGATTAGCTTTGACCCGACAATTGACCTAGTTAGAGTGGGAATCAGAGAGTGCCCTTTTAAGGGTTTATTACCCACATAATTACCAACTCATAGGTACTTTCAATTCGAATTTTGACTGGACAAATTATGATTAATTACGAAGTCAAACCTTAATTATGACGGTTTGACTTTAAGCTAATTAATTAAGTAAAACTGAATTAAGGAAGGTTAAGGACACTTACAAGAGTCCTAAGAATGATTATGGATCCTAAGAAATCTTGTTTGCTAACCAGGGAGCTCCAGAAATCCTCAGAATGAAGTTTCAAATATTGTGCTCAAATGTTTGCAAGTGAACCTCTGTATATATGGACTTTGATCTCATAGGATCATGCCAAACAACTCTACAATTGTTATGAGATCCTCCCAGGTGTCCCTGTAATGCCAAAAACCAGTTGCAAGACCCCTGATTTTCGAAAACCACTCATATAAGGCGGTGTAACTTGATAAACAGGCATCTGTCCAAAATTCTGCCCAGTTACAGGTCTTACGGACCGTAAGCCTTAGGCTTTGCGGTCCGTAACCGCTTTTCAAAAACCATCGCCCAGGTCTGCTTCCTTACGGACCGTAAGGACTCACCTTTGCGGTCCGTAAGCTTTCATCAGAGGACAATTTCTTGTGAACTTTTAGGCCTTGACCATGCATTCTTTACAACTCCGAATCTCATGCTTCCTTTTTAGTGTAGGGACCATAAAATCAATCTTTGCATGTCTAGCCATGCACTTACACATCTTGGATTCTTGTGGAAGGTCTTGCCATGCACTTGGATGGATTTGAATTCTTTTGAAAAGAATTGATCATACACCTTGTCGTAACAACATTTTAAAAACCCAACTCTTTGTAAATTTAATTTATTCATTATAGGAATAACCGGTTCTAAATAGATTAGATGTTTATCATATTGATTAAGGTCTTGGGATTTATAATTAGGTCGCTCAGAGGTGTTTATTAACATATCGACACTTTTAAATCCTACCATACATCTTCTAACTTGATTCGGGTTCCTGACACGTTCATCTTACATGACACGTGTCTTTATTTTATTGGGTATGATTTTACGAGGTGTTACAAAATGCAAGACACCCCCACATTTAAGTGTTATAGGATATCATCCAGATGGGGTAATGAAAACCATTTCTACATACCCTTAGAGGGTTGTTTCTAAATGGATCCTTCCCCACATTTCTTGCCATTTGATCAATATTTCCGTAACTTCACTTATGATGGCATTTATACACATATGATTGAACAAGATCAACCTCATTGTGTGAATTCAACTCATATTGCATTCCGAGTTGACCAAAGCAACACATGCCATTGTCATAAGTTTGTCACCAACTTAGAATAATTCTAATTTAACATCTAGAATAAGCTTAGACAATGAGTTCTTCTCATTAGCTCTTCGAACAAACTCTTAAAAAGTTACATGTCTATTCCTTATAATGAATGAAAATTTTCCCTCAACTTTGTCTATACACAAATTCTTTTTGTGTTCATACACATTTGAATGTTTAGAGTTAATTAGTCTCCGTCAAGACCCATAATTAACCAAGTACTAGTCTAGCATGCTTTAGACCACAATACTTTAGCATGTGAACAGAAGATGCATCATTCTGATTCTTCACAGCCCTAAGGATATCATAATATCACTTTGCAACATTCATCCCTTATTAAGACAAAATAATGAGACTTATTAATTATCCTAAAACATCAATATTTAGGAAGGTCTCACAAATTATTGTATATAGCACATAGCTAAATTTCATCATTCATTTAAGGAACATAACTTGATTACCTTTGATCTCCAACAATCTACCATTGACTCATAAGTACTTAAACATAAGTCTTAATCCAAGTCACTTGGTGAACACATTCATCACCAACAAGAGGAATGTTTCTTGTCTACAATCACTATTATGTGTGAGATAGAGTCAACTAGATCGACACTCAACAACATGGCATTCATAATTTTGCCATAAGTGATTTGCACACATCTATTGTTATTCATTAGGAGATATGTATATTTAGGATGCTCTCCCAAATGAAGGTAAAATCTCCATATAGATCTAACAATAATTAAGTGGTAGACGCATCTACTTACAAAACAATAAAATACATTGGAAACTAAATCATAAGTGTCAATCACTTTTGAAATTTAAACGTAAGCATAGACAATATGTAGACATCAAATAGCAAAGTGCTTTTATCTTCAACATTTTATAATCTGACCGAAATCTTCTCAACAATATCGTCCCATGGCATGTCTTGAGGTACTCCCTCAATAAGACTCCATGCACTTGTAAGTACAAGTTCCCCATTTCATCTTGAAACTTTAAACTTGGACAATTATGCTCAAAACAACACCAAGTTGTTACAAATACTACATTTAAGTAGTAAACTTGAACAATTAAATTTGTTCACAACAACACCAAGTTGTTTTTCACCAAATAACATCCACCGGACTGTTACTTTGTTCACTATATGCTACTTCTAGTAAGAGTAGCGAACCATTTGAATTATCAATTTTATGCAAAACTTTGTTTTAAAAATAATTTTAAAACAGTTTCTTAGTTTTGCAATATACAATATTAATAATATCAATCAGGGTTATAAAAACATAGATCAAACCCAAAATATCAAATGGTTTTATATTGTTTAGTCTTACTACACATGTACTAAACATTTTCTAACACGCATGTTAGAAAAAAAATGTTATAACAAGCACATTATAGAATCAAACGTTTACATAAAACGTTTTCCAAAGATATAGTTTATAAAATAAACCATTTCTCATCATTTTTAATGCACTTATAGGCAATTAAATGTTTACATGAAACATTTCTGTTCATTATGAACAATCTCTAACCTCGTATTCGTGATACACATTTTCTAACACACGTGTCAGAAAATTTAAGTCATTTTATATAAAACATGACAAATCACAAATTAAAGTTGGTGATAAAATCACACACAACTACACCATCACTTTATGGTGATTTAATTCTTGTATTCTTACTCTTATATTTTTTTTCAATCTCATCAAGTTAGGCGCATAGCCTACTTTTAATACAAGAGACATGGGGTGGAGATAAGTCTCACTTAATTAAAGATTTTATTAGAGACATAAACTCTAATAAAAACTAAATTGACATGAAACTCTCCTTAAGAGTTTATCTTCCATATGAAGAGTCTAGTAATGATTTTAATTTCATTAAATTCATATAAATAGCACACCATCACTTTATGGTGATTTAATTCCTTAAGGCCAATCAAACATCAACTTCAATGTATGACATTTTATTTCTAAATCATTCAAAGCATTAAAAACAATGCTACAACAAATTGCTTATATAAAATGTCAACATAAAACATTTCAAAGCATTTGTATTCTAACCATTTTTAACAATCATGTTAAAATGAAAGAAATTCTAACGCGCACGTTAGAAATATTAACATTTCCACAAAATGTTAATTCGACTTGCTAAAAACACATATATGGTTCAAATAAATAAGTCATTTCAAATACACACATTAGAAACTGAACAATTAAAAAATTGCTTCCAAACTAACGCGTTTCATGAACGTTTCTAACACACATGTTAGAAGACAAATGATTACAAAAATAATTATAAGACTTATTTGTTCATATCAATCCATGGGTGGATAAAAAGTCTACTTTAAATAGAGACTTAATTAGAGACATAGAACTCTAATCAAGTAACATAAAACTCTTATTTAAAGACATAAAAGACTCTACTTAAGAGAATTTAACGTTTACAAAAAAAACGTATGATTTACACCAATACTTCCGGTCTAACACACATGTTAGAAAATTTAACGTTTACAAAAAACGTATGGTTTACACTAATAAACCCGATCTAACATAAAAGTTAGAAAAATTAACGATTCCCAAAACTGTTTCAAAAGCCAAACGGTTGAACCAAAACTATTCGTTTTCTACCACGGTATAGGATTTAAGATTATATCTCAATCTCAAGAAATCCAAACACAACAAGTTGTACCACATACATATTTCCCAAAAGAAAATATTTATAAGATCATAGTCTTTAAAAATATTTTTTTATTATAAATCCTTTTGTGAACCCAAAATCCTTATAAATAAAGGTTTTAAGATTGTAGCAACAATCTCACGAAATCTGTTTTAAGTTTGTAGGAATTAGGTTCACCATTTATAAAATATAATTACAAAATATATAATAACGAGACTCTCGTTATTCGTAGGAAATATCATAGTACAATATCTGTTGCAATAACTAAATAAAAAGAATATAAAATAGGAAAATTGGTTTTTAATAAACCATCCTTTGCCCCATTGGTAATTAATAATCCTACCTACATAATTGGTAAATAATAATCCTACGTTTCAATATGTTGGTACTCAATAGACCTCCGTTAGTTTTTTTTAACTGAAGTTAGTTTTTAAGTTTTATTTGTTACACAAACAGTCCCTGTAGTTATAATTTACTAGTTTTAAGTTTTATTTATTACACAAACAGTCCCTGTAGTTATAAAAAAAATCATAAAAATAAAAAAAAATCAAAAAAATCAAAAAAATTCAAAAAAATCATAAAAATTCTAATAAAATCAAAAAAATTCTAAAAAAATCAAAAAAATTCAAAAAAAATCAAAAAAATCATAAAAATTCAAAAAATTCAAAAAAAGCAAACGTTTCGACCCGGACCGTTTCGACCCGTACCGTTTCGACCCGTACCGTTTCGACGCGTACCGTTTCGACCCGTACCGTTTTCGACCCGGACCGTTTCGACCCGGACCGTTTCGACCCGGACCGGTTTCGACCCGAAACGGTTCGCGTCGAAACGTTTGTTTTTTTTGAATTTTTATGATTTTTTATGATTTTTTTGATTTTTTTTTGAATTTTTATGATTTTTTTGAATTTTTTTGATTTTTTTAGAATTTTTTTGATTTTTTTAGAATTTTTATGATTTTTTTGAATTTTTAGATTTTTTTTTATTTTTATGATTTTTTTTATAACTACAGGGACTGTTTGTGTAATAAATAAAACTTAAAACTAGTAAATTATAACTACAGGGACTGTTTGTGTAACAAATAAAACTTAAAAACTAACTTCAGTTAAAAAAAACTAACGGAGGTCTATTGAGTACCAACATATTGAAACGTAGGATTATTATTTACCAATTCTGTAGGTATGATTATTAATTACCAATGGGGCAAAGGTTGGTTTATTAAAAACCAATTTTCCTATAAAATATAATTATATATACCCATCTTGATTCAAGCCGCATCTCTGGTGGGTCCTTCACGCGCACTTGATAGCATCCTAGACTCGAGTATTCATCATCTTGAGTCTTGAAAAATACTCCTTGACTGCAACAAAGAACACACTAAAACGTTGACGATTTTGGTTGAGGCACGTATTCAACACGCTTCCTTTAAAACAGATTTCCTGCCTCTACTAAAGACGACGCATCTGTCTCCCAGGGTACAACAGCCGAAGCAGTCTGTACTGCCGGAAATGGCCACGCGCCCGAGGTTACATGGAATAGAATTATAGTGTTTGAACTTGTGGAAAAATAATGATACGAATGTGATGGAATCGAGTAGAGAAAATTCATCTCTCTATAATTCCCAACATATGGATGTTCAAGTCTTCACCACTTCACCAATAATTCTTCATACATATTATCTTTCTCTTGTAGTTTTCTCATCATTCCAATGAGTCACTTACCCTACCATTTACTACAAGAGTTGTATACAGTGAAGAGTTTCTTGGTGATTTTATTAGAGACATAAAACTCTAATAAAAGTTTCACTTAATTAGTGATTTAATTAGAGACATAAAACTCTAATAAAAGCTAATCAAGTGACATAAAACTCTACTCAAGAGTTTCACATATGGAGTTTAATTAGTAATTATAATTTCATTCAATTATAAATTAACTAAATATTCATTCACTAATTTTCCCAACACATACTACAAGTATGTTGACTTATAAAATAAACCATTTGTGAAGCTTAACCTCGTCAAATACTCCTTATGATCATATGAATCTAGGGTCTGACTTTCACAATAATAACACCAACGGCAAATTGTGTGATATCATATACATGTTGAACATATATAAATAAGGCAATGACTACAATCCCAAGTTCCCAACTACCAAACCCTATATGTTCCCTTAACTATTAAATAACTCAAATTGTCAAAGAAATCAAACTTTCATCTGAAAAGTTATAACACAATATGTACACGAAATTATACATGTTTTGAATTAAGATATACTTACATTTATGACATATTTACAAATAAAACCATTAAGATTGATACTTTTTTTTGAATGGCAAGGCTTGTTTTTACTCTATTACACTATCTAAGTAATTCACCTTGTCCAAGATTAAACCTGAGACCTGTCTTTCAAGAAGTATATGCTTCTATCAAGTAGGATAGCTACACATTGAATTAAGATTGATACTTAATTATTTTATATTAGAATTGCAGATTTACAGGTTTCAATTCCCATGAAAGGGTAAACGGATTGAAAGGGAATAATCTTTGGGCAAAAAGTAAAAGGGATATAGAAATTCCATGATACAAGGCTAGGAAAATTTGTTTACCTAGGCACGTGGTATCTTCACATGCATAGGTAGAAGGAAAACCATAGGTAAATTTGCGGGTAATTTTCTTCATTTATTTTTTTATCGAATTGCAATAGATAGCTTTTAATTTCAATAAATATACTCACAATCCTTTATTTGTAAAAGCCATTACACCCTACATCCTTTATCACTAACCAAGTTAAAATTTTCAGTTAAGTCTATTCATACAAGGGCAGTTTAGTCTTTTTACTTAATTGTTTATAGTATTTAAATAAATAAAAGATTATAACATTTAAAAAGTTATGAAAACAAAAATAAATACCCTCCCTGCTTCTCTCTATGAGCTTACTCTCTCTCATCTCCGACGAGCCAAAGACCCGCCACTCCGGCGAGTTCCCACGTTGTTTACCTAACAGCTGGATAACCTACAGTGAATACATATTATATGCTTTCAATTTCTTTTGTCTCGTTCTAATCTTTTTCTTCTGGTGTACACAAAAAATAAAAATAGAAACAATTGTATTATAAGCAAGTGGATGACTTGTATTATTGTTAATAATTATATGATAAAAAAGTAAATTGAAAAAAAAAAGTTAACTAACCTTCTTTTTTTTTTTTTTTTTTGAACGGCCAACAAACTCAATCCCGAGCACTCTCGGGGCACCCACTGGACAAACGGAGTACACCGAGAGTAACCCGAGTCCACCACCAATTCCGGGGAAAACCCGGTAACCCACCCGCCCGTAGGCACGGCAGTGAAATTACCGGTAAAACCCGTTTGGCTCAAGGATCCAACCCAGGTTTCCCTGGGTCTCCTATCATTGCCCACCAGTGCCTCACTCTGCACCAAGTGGGAGTCGAACTTGCATCTCTCAAGAGAAATGCAAGCCCTCCACCACTTGATCTAGAGATCATTGGTTGTTAACTAACCTTCTTGATTGCCTTTTGAGCATCTAAAGCAACTGTTTCTCTAACCTCTGCAATTATGTGAAAAATTGTGACCCGAAAAATAAACTAGGCTCGAAAAAATTGTGACCCGAAAAACAAACTAGGGCTCGAACTCCACTCGAACCACCTGTCAGACTTCAACTCACCCTCAAACATCACTTAACCACTGTCACATACCACCAATACACACCCGCACACGACTGCCCAAGCCAAATCCCAATCCATCGCACACCCCCTCCTCCCCGTCACCATCACCCCTGAAACCCTCGCTCCGCTCATCCCCAGCCGCACCCCATTGCCCCTGACGTACCACACCCACTAGCCGGAACCACCATCACGTCGCGTTGCCGCCACGGCTCCGCCACCAAGGGTGGTGGTCGGCATTTTCTAGAGAGGGAGTGAGACATGTGAGAGAATAGAAGGGAATAAGGGTTTGGGACCTGTGGTTGTGAAATGAAAATGAAAAAAAAAAGATATATTTAAAATATATAGTAAATTACTAACCTACCCCTCATGTGCAAAGCACATGTTATATTTTAACTAGGTTGGAACCAAAAGACGTAAGGTGTAATGATTTTTACAAATAAAGCATTGTGGATGTAATTATTGAAATGAAAAGCTATTCATTGCAACTCGCTACGAACATAAATGATGAAATGTGTAACTTACCCTAAATTTGCTCACGCAGTGGTGTTTCTGCAATAAGCATATACGTGTGAAATATGAAGTGATTTTCTAAAATATTGTTTGCATTGCAAGTTTGCAAATGGTGTGACAACTTAGGTGGCAAACAACACAGGTAACTGATAGTTGTGTAAGGTTTCCAATGTAGTTATATGTGTGGTATATATTATATTTATTAGGATCAAATACAAAGGCTCCTAAAAATAAGATGTGTACAAATGCTTCTAAAAATAAACCCACTTCACAAAAAAAAAAAAAAAAAAAAAAAAAAACCCTAAACATCCACCACCACCAAAAAACCTAAACCCTCCCAAAAAAATGTTTTTTTTTACTGCGGGGGGGGGGGGGGGGGGGGTGTGGTTAGGTTATTTTTAATATTTTTTTTAGGTTTTTGAGGGGTTGGGGGGGTTAGGTTTTTTTAGGTTTTTGGGGGGTGGGGTGGGGGTAGGTTTTTTTTTTTTTTGGGGGAGGGAGGGGGGGTTAAGTTTTTTGGTGGTGGTGGGGTGGGGGTGTGTGGGGGTTTAGGTTTTGGGTGGTGGTTTTAGGTTTTAGGTTCTCGAAAGTCTTCTTACAATTAAAAGCATCTGTAGAATAACTTAACCCATATTATACTGTTTTTTTTTATTATCATGTAAAACCATAGAATACTATATCCTTGTAAGTGCTTGTACAAAACTTTTAGGTATATGAATAGTGGATGTGATTCTATACCGAATCATTCTAGACCTAGCTTGGTAGATCTCTTCTTGCCTACCATATATCAAAAGTTAGAAGTTTTTTGAGAAAACCATAATTTATACATTGTTTCATAGAAACATAAAAGTTCATTAATAAATGGATATAAGAGATGGTTGGCACTAGGCTAGAAGAGAAGAACCTAATAAACATTATAGTTTTTATTTATTTTTCTTTCGTTTTATAAGTGCAAATGAGGTGGAAACTCATATTCATAATAGTATTTAGTTAGTTATTGATACGTGGTCTAAAGTCTGATGTTACACGTGTCTAAGTTTGTGTTTTTATGCGAATCTAAGTTCCGAATGATTCACTTTGATTTGGTTTGTGTTTTGTAGGTCTAACGAAGTTTAAGGAGCATTTTTTGAGCTTTACAGGACATCGGGATGAGGCTAGGACAAATCGGACACGAGAAACGAAGAAAAACAGAAGAAAATTTGTTCGTCGCGTCAACCAGAAGCCCCGTAGACAGTCGAAGAAGCCGTAAACTGCCAAGCTCGGTCACCAACGCCAGGACCCGGTGTCGCCAACGAGGCGATGATATTCTACGCAGCCCAGCTCTTTGTTGAGTTGTTGACGTGAAGTTTTAGAGATATATGATTGTTTTGAGCGGCTTTGGGGAGTTAGACAATTTGAAACACGCAAACTCTCCCTCAATCATCTCGATCATACGCCCATCTCCATCAACACCAATCATAATCATCACTATTCACCGTCCTCATTATCCTTCCAAGATTCTTGGAACACAATCATTCCACCAATCATTCACTCAAGATCAAGAACCAAGATTCAATGGCCCGTTCGTCGTGTTCATTATCTGTTGACCAATTCTTGCGTACCATGAGCGATTAGTTCCCTAGGGTTTCACCCCGGTGTAGACTTCGTAAGATTTCTAGGATTTTGACATTTGTTTTATGATTTGATTTGTGACTAATTGCATTGAATATTTGAAGTGTATGTTAAGTGTATTACATTTGTTTTGAATTCACAAATTGTTAAATGAGTTAGGAAATTTAACTTTGTGAAATGAATCCGTGCAATTGTGCTTTGGAATAGACTAGGGTTTACATGTTCTTGGTAACGAAATGTATCTTTGTCTATTCGTTGTAACGTTGATAGCTATTGGCACCTAAGCCTCGCAACACTAAACCCATTAATAACCAAGTGTGATTAAATCAAGTCTAAAACGTATAGAAACCCTAGGTTGCAATTTCGAACCGGGTGTGAACCTGATTTTAAATTATTATTCAATCAAGTGTGCAAAGTTTTCATAATCATAATTAAACAATCAATTTCTAAGTATTAGTAAATTATCGGTTCAAGCCGGTCTCTTTTCAAATCCACCAAACAAACCAATAACTACATAGCAAGCTTCATAAATTGTTCCAAAGTCAGTTAAATTTGCACATTAAATAATGTATTTAATTTAAATTTATCGATTTTTCTGTATTTACTCAGTTTTAAATGATGATTAAAATTAAAAAAAAATGTATTATTTGTCATATATGTCTACCAAGTCATTGTCATAATTATATCGAGTATTGTTAATCGATAACAGAAATCTTAATATGAATTTATCTAAGAAATCTTAAACAAAGACATAATCACGCAATTTTAATAAGAGGGTTTACTTGGCAACAACAAATGTACTTGTAAAAACTTAGTTCAACCTGACCGTTATTACGTAAGTTTGATGACCTAAAGTTTAATAGATCATTCATATTTCAAGTTGATCATAAAAAAGGTAAAATTCGTAAATCATAAAAACTTACGATAAAACAATATAAAAGGTAAAATTCAACCTAGGATGAAAAATTATACCTTATTTATATCAATTTTTATCTTCCAGGAATAGGATGGAAAATTATACCTTATTTATATCAATTTTTATTTTCCAGAAATAGTTATAAAAAGTACCTAATCAACATTATTATCCTTCTATGATCTCCCGCTCTTACATTCTTGCCTCCTTTCTCCCCTCAAGTCGATTTCTCAATGATAAAATATTGAAAGTCAATACTCCTTGCTCCTTAAAAAGAACTCATTAACAATGCTAGGAAAAATTAGATTTTAATAATCCAAACTTTGACCAATTTGCCGGCATTAACCCCAACTTAAAAAATTTCTTCTATCAGTTCAAACTTTCAAATTATTTTCCTCTACCTAGCCTTTACTAACTATGGTCTAACCCTGTTAGTGTTTTGCTAACGTAGCAGTTTATGGGGCACAAAATCTGGTTATTTGTTGATATGAAAGCTTATGTGGCACTATCACTATCACCACCTTCATTACACCACCATAACCATCGTCTACCACCACCACCATCACCACCCACAACCACCACCATCACCACCCACAACCACCATCTACCACCACCACAACCCCGGTGACCTGCAACTTATTCCATCGACCCTTTTTACCCCTGAAACCACCAAATGAGACCACCTCCAGTCATCTCCAACCTCCTGTGACCTTCTCCGCCGCTCAAAACTTCAAATTTTCCACCATGACCACAACATATCTTGAAACTTTATAAAACATTATAGTATATTGCTAAAATAACAAAAAAGGGTAAATATCTAGTTGTGAGAACCATGAGAACTCTTACTTTCCGCGCGAGTTGAGCCACTATTTTTTGCACAAACGTAAATGAAAATGTTATAAATAAATCTGTAAAAAACAAAAAAAAAATTGTCAAGTCAGTGGTTACGCCTGATATAAAATTTGTTTACAAAGTAAATTTTTGCATACGACGTTTTTCTATATTTTTTATTTTTTCGCTGGAACAAGTGATTTTTTTTAAGATTTTTGAGAATTTTATTTTTTCGGTGGTTCTCATTTTACCCTTTCCCTATAGTATACATATGTGTGTGTGTGTGTGTGTATATATATAGGGTTGGGTTCATTTCAGAACTCTAAATAATTGCAGAACTTTCAGAACTCCTAATAAACAATCATTATATATATATATATATATATATTTAGGAACTTTTTATCATTTATTAAATGTTTTTATGATTACATACATGTTAAAAGTAGTTTACATATGTGCAAAAGCCAAATTATATATATATATATATATTTGTCATAACTAATTAAATATATGTAAAAAAACCTAGTTTACATATGTGTAATTGAAAAATTACATATAAAAATGATAAAATTACTCTTAACATGTATGTAATCATAAAAAATATACATAATAAATGATATAATAATCCTAAATATAAAAATATATAAATAAAAAGATTGTTTATAAGGAGTTCTGCGAGTTCTGTAAATAGGGTTCTGAAATGATCCTTACCCTATATATATAAATATATAAATATATATATATATATATAGAGGAAGTGTAGAATACAAATCCCCTAATCCTAGATTACGTACGCGATTCCCACAGCCATATACGTGTCCCTGATTCATTTTTATTAGATAAAGGTATATCAGACATTCTGTTCAATAATCTGAGGGCAAATTAGGGAATTCCGGCAACAATGAAGCAGATTACGAGTTCGTTACAAAACCATCTATCTAATTATGGTTCGTATCAATTCGATTTATAGGTTTTTGATTGATTCGTATACCGAACACATATGGCGATACCGAAAATGTTGAATTCGTCATTTAGGATGTTTATTTTAGGTTTTTCATCAGAGGGTTACGATTGAGGGATGGGTTTTATTTGATTTTGAAGGTGTTTCCATGTTATTAGATTGTAACGAGATTGAAGATAAGATGTTTTAGGTTTTATTTGGTGATTTTAACATATCACATGTGTTGTTTTTAACATATCGCATGTATTAAAGATTGGATCATAAGAATAATTTCGCATGTTTAAGTTGGACATTTTGCACACAATAAAGTCTTAAGATGTAATTTCGCATGTTTGAGTTGGACATTTCGTATGTTGAGCTCAATATTTCGCACGCTTTAAAAGTAATGATATGTAATTTCGCACAGTGTGTTTTATAATTCAGTTCAATAATTCGTATCAAATAATTCAGTTCAATAATTGATATCAATAATTCATATCAATTATTTTACAGTGCTTTTTCTTTTATTATAAAGTCTATCTTTTTACCACAATTTCAAACCACTTATATCTTATCTTATAAAAAAACGGCAGACCTCCCAACCATGGGGCAGGATTGAAGGGGCGGGGAGGGGCGCCCGACCCCCCGAACTTTTCGCGCAGTAGTGTTACGTATGTACTTTTCGTATATAAATTTTTAGGTATATACGTTTTCGACCCCCCGGTTTAACAAAAAAATAGGTATATATGTTTTCGACCCCCCGGTTTTATAAAAAAAAATATTTATATAGCCCAAATAAAATATTTAATAAAAAAACCCATAAATCAGATCTATTGAGTCCAAATCAGATTGTTAAGTTTATTATAGCCAAAAAATCATTATATAAAGCCCAACCTAACATTGTATAAAAAAAACCCAAATCGGTGGATTTGGGCATTACGAACAATAAAAAAACAAAAAAAAAACAGCGCCATTTAGCTGATAACAGAAGAACAGAAGGGTCTGGACGGCTGGTGGTGTTGTTCGACTTCGAGGAGACGAGGAACAGAAGGGCTGCGCTGCTTGTGGTCTTGTTCGACTTCTTCAATCTTCAAGGTATGTGTTTTTTGTATCTTTGGGTTTAATTTAGGGCTTCAATTTATGTGATTTAGGTTGAAATTAGGGGTGAAATTGGTCCGATTTTTTGCCCTAAACTTGTTGAATCTTTCTGTAACTATTAGAGTTTGAAATTTAGGAGAACCGGGTACCCACCTTCCTCTCTCCTTTTTAATGTTTTGGTGTCTTTGTTCATTTGTTTGTTAAACAAAGTTTACGTTTTAATGTTTGAGAACGTTTTTTATTTGATATTAATGTTTAACCCGACCCGAATCGAATCACAGACGTCCGATCCGAATATACACCTCGAAACTATACGATAGCAATTTTTTTTAGGTCTGTTACCTTCCGACCCCCCGAACTTTTTTTTCAAGCTTCGCCACGGCTCCCAACATCCTCTTCTGACTCAAGTATCAAACAGTCTTTGAGAAAAAGGATTCAGGAACAAATTCAAGAGGATCGTTCATGTCAAGAGATGCTGGAAACCAACATTTCTCGTGTAACTAGAAAACGTGAAGAGGAGACAAGAGATGGTGAACTTGCTATCTCAGATGCAAGTGAGTAGTCTTCGAGAAATTGGTGTTATGTTCATGGTTAATCTGGGTGAGAGGGATGAGAAGCAGTTGAAAGAGTTGGCGGATGCAATAACTATCTTTAGATGCTCATTGGAGATGAAAATGAAGTTCCTTTCATCTTTTGAATGAACTTGTTTATTTTGTATCTTTGTAGTTTTCTGTTTTAGTGTTTTATTTAATAAAACATGCAAGTTGTATATGTTCCATATAATTCGCATGTTGTGTTATGGCATGGAATTTAATTTCGCATGTTTATTTTCCATATTTTGCATATTATAAGCAATTCAATGTCAAACATAAAACATGCGATTTCAAAAACATTAATGTAATCTAACAAGTCTAACAATGCAATAGAAATTCAATATCAAACAAGTCTATTTGTCCTTTCCAATAAATGCCTTCAACCTCTCTGGGATTTTTCTGTCCAAATCTTTGATATACCTATCTTTGTCCGGCCTTTTATTGAAAGTATTTGTCTCTTTAATTATTCGTTGACGCTCCAAATTGTACTCGGATAGAATAATCTTACTTATATATTTGTGTCTCATGAGATGAAGTTGTGAATTCTGTCTATTGTTTACTTCATCTTCTTTCACAAACCCAGTCAACCATGGTGTTTCCCCCCTTGTATGTTTCCATATGACGCATCGTAAACACTCCAAAGTCTATACCATTAGTAAGCGTCCTGCATTCCATCTCTTTTCTTTCTATCACTGATGTTTCAAGTGCTTTTATAGCTGGTGTTGGTTTTAAGGCCTTTTGTAGGCATAAAACCAGTACCCTTCTCTGTAATATAGTAACATTGTGTCAGTAGCTTTACATAAATATAACATGTATATGAAGAAGTTTTTCTATTACCAGTGTGTCTGGAAGCCCCTTGTATCTTTCCTCAAAATCTTGTTTAGCTGCTGAATTGTCAATCAGCTCAATTTTGCCGGTTTTCAAGTGGAAGCACAAGACATAGAAGTGGTCACCTTGAAGTACTGGGCTAAACACGAAGTCAACTGACTCAAGTTTTTTTACCTCATATTTCCGTAATATGTCTTCAAAATTTGAGGAAAATACGTTTAGCCGTTGGTTGTCTGTGTAAGTCTCCTTGTACATGATATCCGGCTGTATGTTATGTAATTAGAATCAGTGTTAAGTAATGTATTACAAGGTATTTATACATGCGAAATTAGTACATGCAAAATAATGTGTGAAAATATTTCACATGCGAATTGCTTATATATTGTATGCGAAATCTATATAGTATGCGAAATGTTTTTTTGTTCACAGGAAATGTCTCAACTGTTCTACATGCGATTTGCCTATACTTAGTATGCGAAATCATTGAATATGCAGTTTCTGTTTTGATGTCAAATGCCAAAATGTTTAGACAAATATACCATCATTGTTCTAAACAAGAAGAGTCTGTATGGTGATGATTTTCTATCCATCTTCTTCTCTTCAAGGTTGAGAACATCCACAAATGCATCGATTCCGTTTGATGCTACGTACTGACCCCTGAAGAAGCTTTCGAAGATACCTTTTACGGTGAACACCCCAGTTTTTGATCGGTAAAATACAACCCTGCCAGGCAAAAATGAAATAATTAAATATTTTGAGTATATATATATATATATATATGTTTTTTAGTTGATATAATTGTTTTACTTACTCTATATTTGCAAATGTAGCAAATGTGTATCGGATCACACTCAATTCTTGATTTAAGAGTGCTTCGTGCATGTTTACCACTCTGTTGTAGAAAGGGGAACAAAATGCTTCTCCAAGGTCTGCACATCTTTTATCATTTCAAAGCCTAGCGGCTTCTATTGTCTTATAAAGGAGTTCATTTAACCCCTTTGGTACAACTTCTGTACCGGCCTTTTGTTTTGCAGCTTGAGTTGGTTTTGAGTTTTTTCTCCCCCTACCTGGGTTCTTTCCCTTATTTACTACCAGGCTGGGTGCCAGGCTCAAAATCGACTCAACCGATTGCAATTCCTCAGCCGTCACCTGAGGGCATTCCACTTCTGGTTCCTTCTCAACTTCGATACCTGAATCGGTTTGTTGTGGGTCCTTCTGTATAGTTTCTCCTAAAGAAACTGCTTCCACTTCTGGTTCCTTTTCTTGAACTTTTTCTGGAATTTTTTTTGTAGATTCGGCTAAGTTCACTGTTCCTTCCATCCCAGTTTCGGTTTCACCACTTTCTGCAAGCCAGATTAAGTTAAAAAATATAATATTTTGTTCTTTTATTTTTTTCTAATATAAAGTGTTTTTATACCTTGGACAGGTGGTTTGTAAGCGTATACACCCGTTTCCACAGTTTGAATATTTGCAATAAGGGTGTCTGTTACTCCTCCATCATCTGTAGTTGTCAATCCTTCATCATCTGGCTGTAGTACCCCTATATATACAAATTATTGAATTTTAATACCTCAGAATCAAAATCGCATGCTATACATGATATGGCATGGCATGCGAAATCAAATATCAATTGTATGCATGAAATCGCATGTATATTTAAGAAATCGCATGTGTATAGGAAATACAATGTTTATATAAATTCGCACGTGTTAATTTGAAATCGCATGTTTACCTTCTGATTCCATTTGTCTGACACAGTCCAAAACATTGGATATTACTTGTTGAGCTTCTTCATTTTGTCTACATTCTTCGTTTGTGTTATCTTTTTTATGAACATCAGAAGGTGCATTTTCAGGCTGTTGACGAACATCAGAAGGTGCAGTTCCAGGCTCTTCATCAACATCAGATGGTGCAGTTCCAAGCTTTTGAACCGAATCAGGCGGCACACAAATGGGATTATTCCGAAGTGTCTCATCCCACTGCTTACAGGCCTCCATAATCTCCGGATCCCAAAAACACTTGGTTTTTGCATCTGAAACTAAGTTGTTCATCCCTTGAACAATTTGAACCATTTCAATGTATTTTTTGACATTGGTCCTTATGTTTTTCAACAGGTTCTGTAATATTTTTTGAGTTAAAATAATATCAATCTAGATGTATAAAATAAATGGATTAAGTGAAATTAGTATTTGTTGGGCTTACCTTTTTGTTGATGTTCGAAGCATCTCGATTTCGTTGATGGGCTGAATCGTAGACTACCATTGGTGAAAGTGGAACAGGAGTGTTGCAATAGTCCATCATTTTCTGTGGCTGTGTCCCAACTCCCATCACAAGGTTCAACAGAGACATTTCTTAGAGGTCAAAACTGAAATCCATCATATCATCAATGTTCTCGTAAGGTCTTCCTCGGTTTCTACGTTTTCTACTGCATGTGTAGTCCTTCTTCTGTAGCTTTTTTGTGGTGTCAATGGGTCGTATTGTATACTCCTCCGTTGAATGACCCTGTTCATTTTCATTTTCACTTTCATTTGTCCACAGAGGTCCGTTATCCGAAATATGCTCCTTGACTTTATCAATCTCCGTAAATGTGATATAACGAATAACCGGTATTTCCACGACTTTCTCGAACAGTTGAAGCCTCTTGTTGTACTCATGCATGTATAGAAGCTATATAAATATAAAAAGGAGTTGATTTTTACTTAAAATATGTATTTATTTTATCTTCAAAGTCATCATCAGACTCTATTTCTACAAAATCGCATGATATCAGACAAAAACCTTATAAAATCGCATGTATTCTTTAACCATTTACCAAAACTCACTAATCTGATAAAATCGCATGAATGAGTTATGAATTCGCATGTATCAGTTAACCATTACCAAAACTACCTAATCTTATAAATCGCATGCTTCAGACAAAAAACATTTATAAAATCGCATGTATCATTTAATCATATAACAAAACTAACTAATCTTGTAAATATGTTATCAAATGTAGTAAAGCATACCGTAAGAAAGGCAACAGGTCCTACGAACTGTATTTTTGTGTTCTTCCAGCCCGCTCTTGTACGACGCAAAGTGTCCAGTAGATATGAGCACCAATCTAGATGCGGTATATCCTCAACAGCCTCTACACCAAGCAAACATCTATCATTTGCAGTTGTGGCCTTTGTAATCTCCGCAAAAAACGTCATCCAGTACACCAGGAAATTTATTCTAAACAGCCCCCCCCCCATCTCTTTTATTATCTATTGCATTTGCAATTAAGCTATGGGTAATTCTCACATTTTCTCCCTATTAACTGATGAATGTATCCATAACAGTATTTTCAATTTTGGGTTCTTTACTCTTTTCAATCTTCTCAACCTTTTTAACTTTTCTTTTATCGACTATTATTTCAACTGGCTTTGGTCCCTTTGGTATTCCAAATACCTCAAAAACTGTGTCCGATGTAATTTTTATTTGGTGTTTACCTACGTTTAGCGTATCGAACATCTCGTCAAAGTTTCTAGCTAGCCAATATCCCAAACGTGTCGAAATATGGTTGATATTCATATCTAGAATAGCCCCAAAGCCCATATTCTTCACCTCATCAACCTGTTCTTTTGAAAAAATTTTCACAGTGTCCATATATGATGTAGGTTGACATCTCAACAGTATTGCTTCGTTGTTGTATTCAAAGAAAGTCCTAGGTTCTGTTTTAGGTGGTTCCGGGTGGCTTGGTTTTTTTCCTTGTTCCACTTTTTTTGAAGGTTTTTTTTGTTTGTATTTTAGATCTCTTGTCATCTTTCTTCTTTTTTGGCAGTGGCTCAACAAAGTCATCATCCTCAGAACTTTCTTCCACAACCCTTCTTTTTCTGTTTTTGTTCACGTTTTTCAATGTTGATATAGGCTCTTCAAAGTCATCATTGGACTCTATTTCTACAAAATCGCATGCTATCAGACAAAAACCTTATAAAATCGCATGTATTCTTTAACCATTTACCAAAACTCACTAATCTGATAAAATCGCATGAATGAGTTATGAATTTGCATGTATTAGTTAACCATTACCAAAACTACCTAATCTTATAAATCGCATGCTTCAGACAAAAAAACATTTATAAAATCGCATGTATCATTTAATCATATAACAAAACTAACTAATCTTATAAAATCGCATGCCTTAAACAAAAAAAACCTTATAAAATCGCATGCCCTAAACAAAAAAACCTTAACAAACAAAGCTAATCATATAAAATCGCATTTGTCATACAAAACCCTCTATAATATCGCACATGTATCAGCTAACCACTACCAAAACTACCTAATCATACAAAACCTTAAAAAAACCCATACCAGACAAAAACCCTAACAAAATCGCAGTTAACAACAATACCTAATCTTATAAAATCAGATGTTTCAGACAAGAACCTTACTAAACAAAGATAACTATACAAAATCGCATATGTCATTCAAAACCACTTAAACCCCATTATAAAATCGCATATGTCATTCAATACCTGGATTTATCTTCTTTGACTGTGGTCTATTGTTGTTGGCCTTGCTCCTTTTTCTCAAAACTCATCAATACTCGTTGATTCGCACCGGTAAGTAGAACGGAACTTGGTGGAAGAAGAATGCAATGTTTTGAATTTTTGGGTTTACGGTATGATTGTGAGTATTATTTGCTGATTATCAGGATTTGTGATTTCGCAATGGATGATTTTAACCTTGGCGGTTTCATATATATATTTTAATTTGATTAATTTAATGACGTAAATTAGTTAAGCACGGGGTTTAAATGAGATGATCTGACGGTTGTGGTTATAGCATACATAATGTACGATTAGGCCTATTGTACGATAACCGGCCTCTATATATATGTGAGAGAGGTTAAATGAGAACGCTAAATATTGTGAGAACCTTGAGAACGAATGAAAAAACCATGCTAACTTGGCAAAAAACAATTCAAATTCAAAATTTCTTTTTACACTTGTTATTTTTATTCAAATACAATTAGAAATTAAATTTACATGTATTCGTGAATAAATAAAATTTACACATGTGTAAGTTTGCCATTTATTTACACATGTGTAAAAAACTTACTAAAAGTGATTTTGAAAGGAGAGATGAATTACTTAAGGAGTAAATTCTTTTTTTAATGTTGTATTTTAATTATAATGAGATTTGTATTAAAAATTGATTTTGATTACTTTTTTCATTCGTTCTCACGGTTCTTGCAATATTTAGCGTTCTCATTTAAACCCTCCCATATATATATAGGGTGGGGTTCTAGAGTGAACACTAGTGTATTTGCGAACTGAGTGAACAAATCCTGGCCATTGATCTACACACGTGTACGGCCAGGATCTCATCATCAAATCGTAAAATACCCTAGTGTATTTCAACATCAAATCCTGGCCATTGATCTACACACGTGTATGGCCAGGATTAGTTCACTCAGTTAGCAAGCTACACTAGTGTTCACTCTTGAACCTAATCTTATATATATTGTCACACCCCGATATTTCCAGATATTACCGGTTGGCCCAGTGGGGAGTATCGTGACGTAGTTGATATCATCATAGACAATTAACACAATATTATAGCACAACGGAAGGCTTGGTAGATAATTACTATTACAAACCAAAATGTCCGAGTGTTCGAAATAAAAGAATATACAGACTGGTTGTAATAGAGATCCACAGGCGAATCATAAAAACAAATACAAGAAACTGAAATAACAGACTTCAGGCATCTAAGGATTTGCAAGATCCTCTTATTTGACACCAAGTAGCTCCAGCCTAATTTCGAGAGGTACCTGTCTGTCACACCCCGATATTTCCACGTATTACCGGTGGGCCCGGTGGGGAGTATCGTGACGTAGTTGATATCATCATAGTCAATTTATCACAGTTTAATGCACAGCGGAAGTCTAAAGATAATAACATTACAAACCAATTGAAAGTAATATCAATTATTACAAAACGGTTGTAAAAGGGATCCACGGGCGGATCAAAGATAAAAGAAACATTGTTCAACAGATTTGTAAACATCTAAGCTTGCAAGACTCTTTATTGATGCTAGGAGTAGCCAGCCCATTTCGATTAGTACCTTCACTTAACCTTTTTGGAAAATACGTCAGTTTTCACTGGTAAATACAATTAACCGACTCATTTTGAAATGTTTAAGAAAATTGATTTGAATGCACAAGGCACAAATAATCTTTTATAACTTGGGATAATTATTTAAAAATAATCTTGTAAAAGAATTATATGTTTATTATACGTTCAGTAGCCCGGGTTGAAAACCGGGTTAAAGATTAATAGACACACCACATAATATATCCCACGGCGAGTTATTCTCGAACAGGTGGATACATTATTTTACATACGCACCGGCAGGTGTATGCCTACACCCCGTGCTTAAGTCGTGGCCATTTCAGTGAATGAGCCGAGGATATCCAGGACATGGTCATTAACCCCCCAAAGGCTTAAAATAAACAAAACAGATTAAACTGGTTATCTCAATGATTTAACCTTCATACGATTAAAAATTCAATACCCGACCAAGCGGTATTTTATATACCGTACCCCAAGCCCGTATAAGGGAAAATAAGTTAAAAGTATTTACCTGAGAAAATTATACTAATTTATCCCAGCCGTATACAATCAGCAAGTGCAAATATCTTTTACTGGGCTCCTAAATCTGGAACGAAGATTTTAATAACCTATTAGATTCCTAACGGGTCTTACTTAAGTTTAAACTTAGACCGGTTAGTTTTAAAGAAAGGTATACGGTTCAAAACGCAAGATTAAGCGAAGACCGGATTAGAATGTGGTTTAGACCCAACAAGTATAAAGACTTGTATAATATGGGTAAACTAAACACATTCTGGATTTTGAAGTGAAAATGATAAGGTTTGACCCGTTTCGGTTAATTTATGCAAACTAGTCACATAAACCGTATCGAACGCGATAAATGCATAACGGGTAACCAAATGAGTCATGAGCAGGTTTCCTAAGTTAATATGCCTTAAATATGTTGTGATATCAGTAAGATACCTTCCATTATGCCCAAAACGGATTTAAAATCAATTTAAGCCCCGTAGGGGTATTTTGGTCATTTTAAAGATTATAAAAGAGGTTAAATATCAATCTGAGGTTTTGGTCTTAAATGATCAGTAAAAATATTTATTTTTGCAAGTCATATCAGTAAGGTATTGCATATATGTGAAATTTATCATTTATAACCAAACTATGCACCGTAGGGGCATTTTGGTCATTTCACATAAGTTTTAAAGGTCAAATTTGGAAATCTGAGTTCAAAACTTTTTCTTACTGTTAAAGTATAAAAATTTACTTAAAACATCAGTAGGTACTAAGTCTTATATGCCAAAAATAGTTTTAACCCATACTATTCGTTTGTAGTAACTTCATGATGAACTTCAGAAGCTGGATTTTCAGGCTCTTGATGAACAGGAGAGGGTGCAGTTTCATGCTCTTGAACCGAATCAGGCGACACACAAATGGGATTATTCCGAAGCGTCTCATCCCACTGCTTACAGGCCGCCATAATCTCCGGATCCCAAAAACACTTAGTTCTTGCTTCTGAAACTAAGTTGTTCATCCCTTGAACATCTTGAACCATTTTAATGTACTTTTTGACATTTGCTTTCATTTTTTTTCAACAGGTTCTGTAATATTTTTCGAGTTAAGATACTATTAATTGAAATGTTAAATACAAATGGATTAAGTGAAACTAATTTTTTTTGCGCTTACCTTTTTGGGGGTTCTCGAAGCCTCTAGTTCTCGTTCGTGGGCTGTGTCGTAGAATACAGATGGTGAAAGTTGAACAGGAGTGTTGCAATAATTCATCATTTTCTGTGTCTGTGTTCCAACTCCCATCTCAAGGTTCAACTGAGACATTTCATGGATTTCAAAACTGAAATCCATGAAATCATCAATGTTCTCGTTATCCTTTGGCTCTTCCCCGGTTTCTTTGTTTTGTACTGCACGTGCAGTCCTTCTTTTGTAGCTTATTGTGGTGTCAACCGGTGGTTGTAGTGTATAATCCTCCGTTGAAGGACCCTCTTCTTCTTCATTTTCTTCTTCTTCTTCACTCTCACTTGATATCCATAGAGGCCCGTTATCCGAAATATGATCTTCGACTTTATCAATCTCCGAAGATGTGATATAATGAATAACCGGTATCTCCACGGCTTTCTCAAACAGGTTAAGCCTCTTGTTGTACTCATGCGTGTATAGAAGCTGTATAAATCGCAAGATCATTTAATTATATAACAAAACAAACTAGTATTTGAAATATGTTATTAAATGTAGTAATGTATACCATAAGAAAGGCAACAGGTCCCACGAACTGTATTTTATAGTTCTTCCAGCCGGCTCGTGTACGACGCAAGGTGTCGAGTAGATATGAGCACCAATCTAGATTCTGTATTTCCTCAACATCTTCTACACCAAGCAAACATCTATCATTTGCAAGTGTTGCCTTTGTAATCTCCGCAAAGAAGGTCATCCAGTACACAAGGAAATTTAATTTAAACAGGCTCCCCCTGTCTCTTTGATTTTCCATTGTATTTGCAATTAAGCCATGGGTAATTCTTGTGTTTTCCCCCCACTGTCTGATGAATGTATCCCTGACAGCATTTCCCGGTTCTTTACCCTTTTCAATTTTCTCTTGCTTTTTAACTTTTCTCTTATCGGTTATTATCTCAACCTTCTTTGTCCCCTTTGGTATTCCAAATACCTCATAAACTGTGTCCGATGATATTTTTATTTGGTGTTTTCCCACGTTTAGCTTATCGAACTTCTCGTCAAAGTTTCTGGCTAGCCAATATGCCAATCGTGTCGAAATATGGTTGATATTGATATCTAGAATAGCACCAAATCCCATATTCCTTACCTCTTCAACCTGTTTTTTTGAAAATTTCTTCACAGTATCCATGTATGAGTTAGGTTGGCATCTCAGCAGTATTGCTTCATTGCTGTATTTGAAGAATTCCCTATGTTCTGTTTTAGGTTGTTCCACCTTTTTTGAATGTTTTTTTGTCTGTATCTTAGACTTCTTGTCATTTTTTTTTCTTTTTTGGGAGTGGCTTAACGAAGTCATCCTCTTCAGAACTTTCTTTAACTATTCTTCTTTTTCTATTTTTGTTAACTTTTATCAGTCTTGATATTGGGCCTTCAAAGTCATCATCAGAATCTATGTCTACAAAATCGCATGCTATCAGTCATAAACTTTTATAAAATCGCATTTATCAGTAATCATGTACACTAAGTCATTAAGTGATAAAATCGCATGAATGATTATCAATTCGCATGTCTTAGTTAAGCACTACCAAAAATTTTACCTATAAAATCGCATTTGTAATTCAAAACCCTCTCAAACCCTATATAATATCGCATGTATAATTTAATCATAATCCCCTAAAACCAACTAATCATATGAAATCGCAGGAGGATTTTATTAATTCGCATGTTCAACCTAAGCTAAGACAAAAACCTTTTACAAGCAAAACTTTAGCTATAAAATCGCATTTGTAATACAAAACACTGACAAAACCCTATATAATATCGCACATATATCAGTTTATCATTTAGAAAACTGCATAATCATGCTAAACCTAATAAATAACCGTACTAGTCATAAACCCTAACAAAAATGAAGTTATGAACAATACCTAATCCTTTAAAACTATATGTTTCAGTCTAAAAGCTTAATAAACAAACAAAATCGCATTTGACATTAAAGTCCTGTATATTTCCATTATAAAATCGCAAATGTCATTCGATACCTGGATTCATCTTCTTCGCTTGTGGTCTGTCGTTGTTTGCTTTGCTTCGTTTCTCAAAACTCATGTTAGTTGAATCGCAACGGGAAGAGTAGCAGGATGAATCTTAGATGTTTGCTTTGCTTTGCTTCGTTGATTTTTGGTTTTACGATATGTTTGGGGGAGTTATTGTGCTGATTATTAGGGATTTTGATATCGCATTGGACGATTTTAACCTTGGCGGTTTCTTTTTATTAATTTTAATTTGATTAATTTAATACTTAAACACGCGGTTTAAATGAGATGATCTGACGGCCTAGAATGTAGCGTACATAATGTACGATTAGGGTATTTGTATGATAACCGGCCTCTATTTATATATATATATATATATATATATATATATATATAAGTATCCGCTAAAATGAGAACCACCTCGAGTTGTAAGAACCGCGAGAACTTTTTGATCCGGGGCGAGGTGGACCAATTTTTTTTTTCAGAAACGTAGATGCATGTATAAAAACAACATTTGTAAAAAAAATTCAAAAAAAAAATGTCGTGGGTGTAGTTTTGAGCACCACAAGTTTGTGTTTACGGGGCCCGTAAATTTTCCGGCCAGATTTACGGGTCCCGTAAACACAAACTTGTGGCGCTCAAAACTACACACACGACATTTTTTTTTGAATTTTTTTTACAAATGTTGTTTTTATACATGCATCTACGTTTATGAAAAAAAAAATTGGTCCACCGCGCCCCCTACGGTGTAGTTCTCACGGTTCTTACAACTCGAGGTGGTTCTCATTTTAGCATTCCCCTATATATATATACACACACACACACATATATATATATATATAGGGGAAGGTTCAAATGAAAACCAATAGTTATTGTGAAAACTCGAAAACTAATTAAAAACCACTAAAAAGGAGGGGGGAGACTTTTAATGAAGGAGGGGTAAAATTGGAAAAAAAATATATATAACTTTTCAAACATTTCCCATTTCTCCATACGTTATCATTTTAAAACAAAAATGGCACCATAAGATCACAAATTTTTGTATCTTTCATTCAAGTATATTCGAGCATATTTTTTATGACATAAAAAAAAGATTTATGGTTTCGTCTTGTCAATACTATTATTATAGTAGTGCACATGTGCAATATAACATGTACTACAATTGCATTACATGCTTAAAATTAGCTTTTTGAGTATAGTTTAGCTTTTAGGGTTAGTTTTTTTTGGAGGTTTAGGATTAGGATTAGGTTTTTGGGGGGTGGGGGGGGGGGGTTTAGGTTTTTGGGGGGGTGGGGGGGGGGTTAGGTTTTTTTCGGGTTTATGTTTAGGGTTTAGTTTTAGGTTTTCGGGAGGGTGGGGGTGGGGGGGTTTAGGTTTTTGGGGGGTGGGGGGTTAGGCTTTTAGTGGGAGGGTGAATTTAGGTTTTTGGGGGTGGGGGTGGGGGGTTTAGGTTTTTGGGGGGTGTCGGTGGGGGGTGGGTTAAGTGGTTTAGGCTTTCCGTATTAGTGTACTACACATGTGCAGTACAACAAAAAAAAAAAAATTTTTTTTTTTTTTTTTTTTTGAATTTTTTTTTTCATATATAAAAATTAGCGAAATTTATAAAAAAAAATTGAAAAAAAAAAAAAATTGTGTGTTTTTTAGGCTTTTTTTAGTTAGTTTTCGAGTTTTCACAATAAAAGTGGTTTTCATTTGAACCATCCCCTATATATATATATATATATATATATATATATATATATACACACACACATATATATATAGGGGAAGGTTTAAATGAGAACACCTATTTTTTGTGAGAACCATGAGAACAAATCTCAGCCACACATTTCTATCCCTTGTATTTTAATTGAAAAGGTTATATTGGTAATTATACAATCCCCTTTTCCATCTAACCTAAACATCATCAGATTCCAAATAGTGAAATCACGTTATCATCTAAACCAAAATAATGTAATCACACAGGTCTGATACCTTCAACGATTTTAGGGCTTATAAAATCTAATTGAAGGAGCTAATCGATCTCTGGGTTTTGAGGACGACTCCTTGAATCGTGTGATCCTTGAATCGTGTAAGCCAGGTATCGATGGATCTTTGATTTTTCTGGTCGATATCTGTTTTGAAGTCTATGTTTATATCGCTTGTTGTTCGTTAGTTTTCTTCAATTAGCATTGTCTATTTGTTGTTTGACTCTTGAATTTTACCTGATTGTTCTTTTGTTTTCTCAATTTTCGGTGATTTGGTGGATATGGCTTTTAATATTAGGTGGTTATGCAGTGATAATCAATTTTGAGTCACACTCATCCTTTATTCATCATTATAATTGTATATTTACATATTTTAGGTGGGTATGTGATGTATTTTTAATGACATATATTGAAATCTTGACAATTTGCACTTGATTATTATTTAAGTGGCTATGTGATGTATTTTTAATGACATATATTGAAACCTTAACAATTGCCACTTGGTTATTAATTAGATGATGATATAGGATTAGTTTTTGGTTAATTATTTCTTCTTTTCCATTAAATGTCCTGATTTTGTTGAATTTAAGAATAAAATATGGGCATGGAAAGGAATAATTGTGTCCTTTCTTAGTGCACATAACCTGTTTGTTAAAATGCCAAAGTGAATTTTGTGTTTCATTTCTAATTTGCATAGTTTAAATAAATTACAGTGGTCAAAAGCATTATATAAATTCAGTATCCTATAAGTTAGAACTATGTTTAAACTAATTTATGTTTATGTAAGTGATAGTTTGCATCAAACCTTTTTTTATTTTAACTAAAGTTCATTTATTCTTATGTAACAAGTCTTACACAGGTGTAGATTTGTTCATTGTCACTAGCCGGTGGTGAAAACCATATCAATGCTAGTGGGGTCTGAAAAGCATCACTGGCGAACGAGAGCTATGATTGTGAATCGATACAAGTCATGTTTAAAGACTTTTAACATACGCCACTATTGTAAAAGACTATTTCAATGCTGGAAGATATGGGGACATGTATGCATACGAACGTACATGATACTGACGTGAAAAAGTTGGTTGCATCAGATGAATGAGAATGTTGATGGTGCTGCAAGGATTATTATGTGTCTATTCACATATGTAAGTGTAACAGTTGATTGTACATAGGTGTAAGTGTATCTTTTACAAATATGTGAATGTCATGTACTCTTATCATGATAACCTTCATTATTATGGGTTGTTTATACAATGAATTTCGTAACATTTGAGATAGAAATATGCATTTAATAAATAAATCTGGTTCATATTTCACTGTCACGTATCTTTTTTTTATTTTAAATGTCTGTTGTTGGATTACACATGCGTAGATAGCTCGCTATCAAATATTTGTTTTAGTTTTACATGTGTGTAACTGATATACACATGTGTACTGATTTACACATGTGTAAATTGTTCGTTGTTACATATCTATGTATATATAACATATGTGCAGCTGAATTACGCATGTATAAACTGTTCCACATCACGTATTTGTGTTTATTTTACACATGTGCAGCAAAATTACACATGTGTAAACTCTTCAGTATCACATATCTCTGTTTGTTATACATATGTGCAGCTGATTTACACATGTGTAAACTATTCCCTATCATATATCTATGTATGTTTACATATGTACAGCTGAGTTCATGTGTAACTTTTCTCTGTGACATAAATGGGTCTCTTTTACATAATGTGCAACTGATTTACATATATGTAAATTATTTAGTGTTACATATCTATTTATATTTTTACATATGTGTAATCCTTCATATCTATTTTTTTTTCTTTCTAAACTATTATGATTTACACATGTGTAACCTTTAATATATTCATTTCCCTTTTTAAACTATTATGATTTACACATGTGTAAACCTACATATGTATACTTATTTTTTTTACTATTAGGATTTACACATGTGTAAACCTTTATATATATGCTTATTTTTTACTTTTATGATTTATACATGTGTAAACCTTTGTATATATTCTTATTTCATTTGACTATTATAATTTACACATGTGCAAACCTTGGTATCTATGCTTATTAATTTAGTTGTTATAATTTATACAAGGCTGCATCGTACGAGTGAGAAAATATGAGGACATGTATACGTAAGTGATGCTGAAATGAAAATTTTGCCTACAAGGCTGCATCGTATGAGTGAGAATGTTAATGGTGATGCAAGAATTTTTATGTGTCTATTCATATTTATGTATGTGTAACAGTTGATTGTACATATTCGTAAGTGTACGTTTTACAAATGTGTGAGTGTCATGTATTCTTATGATGCTAACCTTCGTTTTCATGGGTTGTTTGTCCAATGAATTTGGTTACATTTGAGACAGAAATATGCACTTAAAAAACTAAGTTGGTTCATATTCCATTGTCACGTATCTTTGTTTGTTTTAAATATATGTTGTTGAATTACACATGCGTAAATTGTTCATTATCACATATTTGTATCTGCTTTACACATGTGTAAACTATTCGTCGTTACATATCTATGCATGTATTACATATGTGCAGATGAATTACACATGTGTAACTGGTCTCTGTCATATATTTTGGGTCATTTTTACATAATGTGCAACATTTTATATATGTGTAAGTTGTTTGTTTTAAACTTGTGTAAATTACATGTATTCTTATGTGATATGTCTTACACATTAGAAAATTGTTCAATGTAACTTATTTGATTCTCTTTTACACTTATGCATCTGAATTACACATGTGTAAACTTTCTACTATCACCATATGTGCATTTGTATTACACATGTGTAAATTTGTTCATGATCATGTTTGTTTATTTTATACACATTTGCAGCTATATTACACACGTGTAAAATGTGAAGTTAAACCAAAATAGTATTATAAATAATCAAAAATATTAAATTGCATAACAAGTCGTAATCATTGACATACGGTAACCATGATAAGATGAAAACATAAGTTATAATCCTTGATATACGCTAATCACGATAACATAGAAACAAGTCATAATCCACAATATCATCCAATCTTTTTTTGTTTCATTTTCGTCCCTCTCAAACTCCAATATTTTCTTGATCACGTCTTCTCGGTGAATATTCACTTTTCAAAGTACAATCTTCGTATCATTTTTGGGGCTTCTACAGTTGACCTCTCAAAGTTCTTTATGTCATTTTCCAACCAACAGTAGAATGTACCATTTTTTTCTAATGTGCCTGATCAAAGTGACAAATGTACAATACTATTAAGCTATTTGTTTTTACTGTTACTCTAAACAAATAATTCGGTTGACTTACACATGTGTAAATGAGCAAAACAGCTCACTTACACATGCGTAAATTGCTTATTCACACAAATGATATAGTAACTAAGATGATTTACACATGTGTAAACATCTTATGTACACATGTGTAAGTTGCTTAATTACACAAATATAATATTAACTATGATGGTTTACACATATGTAAGCATCTTACTTACACATGTGTAAATACTTTTTTTTACAATGAACTAAATTGCACCCAAGTTCAACCACAAAGCTTTAGATTTTCTCACCATGACTCCTGAAAGCATTGGTTGTGTATTCGATCACATTAACCTTGAAAGAATCTGCATAAAAGAAAATTTAAGATCAAGGGGAGAGCGATATATTCGAAGGAATATGAAATCTGATTTTAAGATAATGTTAATTTGCTTTGAGGAATCTGTTAAAATTTGTTGGCCCAAATATAGTCATCTACAAACTCCAACATGATTTACACATGTGTAAACCTTTAGATATATACTTATTTTCTTTAGCAATTTTTTTACCCATTATAATCAATGATGATAGGTAGCATGATATCTTAATGAGTAGATTGAAATATACAAAATCTGTATCTATGATGTTAAGTTTGTATGCACCAAACTTTTATTAAGGGTTATCAAGTTTTAAATCATATTGAGCAATAACTATTTAGTGTAAATCCCAAATATCCACCATGAAAATCCCATTTCACAACAATGAAAATTGCTACTGCAACTTCTTATGCTGAAAACTAATAACACAAAAGTGAAAATCCTATTATTTTATCTGCCAATTTCCAACAAAAACTCAAAATACGATAAGACCCTAAGAGTCGTAAAAACCAAACTAAACAAAATCAGACTCTGTACTTAAACCATATTGTTACTGTATCTAGTGAACATAAGATGGCACGTGATTGATCAACAACCACCATTCAAAATCAATTTTCATGTGATTGATTAACAACAAATCCAGAACCTGATAACTAAAAATCACATTAATGTCCAAACAAACTTGACAATTTCAGAGTCCAATTCAGTCATAGAAACCCTGATTCCACCAATTCTCCATATACATAACTAAAATTAACATCAATGTCCAAACAAAGCTAGCGATTTCTGACTCAAATTCAGTCATAGAAACCCTAATTCCATTAATTATCCATATACATAACTAAAAATCACATCGACGTCAAAACAAACCCAACAATTTTATACTTAACTAACAGAATCCAAATAATCATACTTTAAACTATCAATCAGATCCAAATCACAATATCAGACCTGAAGAAGAGTAAAAACGTGAATTGTTTCAGAGATTGATTCTACATTCTTCAAGTGAGTGATATCGCATTGTTCTAATTGGATGATTATCTAAATCGAATCCTCATCAGAAGATGTTGATTCTTCGCATTCCTCTATTTTAATCGAAAGTTTGATTCTCCTTAATTTTAAAAACTGAAGGGTTTTTTTTTTTTTTTTTGTTACAGAGATAGAGATCGACTGAAAGAAATTGATGGGTTTTTATGTATTGACAATAATGCCCCTTTAGTCTTTTAATTTAAGTTTCCTCCTCATTTAAACATCTCTAATCTTAGCCCTTAGTTTAGGATGATCTATGGATGTAAATTGTTCTTAGTGTTCTCACAAAAATGGGTGTTCTCAAGATAACCCTCCCCTATATATATATATATATATATATATATATATATATATATATAAACGTAACTTTAATGGCATTACATTTGTGCTTTGATTACTTGTACAATACTAATACAATACTCACAACTCGGTTCTAAGTATAATTTATATCTAGGTGTAGATAAAAATAAGCACATCACAACAACATACTTGAAATTTTATAAAGCATCGTATCTTAAAAGTTATAAGAAAAAACATACTCCCTCCGTCCCATTAAAAGTGTCATACTTTGAATTTTCAAAGTCTTTATTTATAAACTTTGACCTTAAATAATTTTGTTTGTGTTAGATAATACTTGATGAAAGTTATATGATTTGAGTGTGTTTTACAAGTGTTTTTATCGGGTTAATTTTCATCAAGTTTTATATAACACAAAAAATATATAATTAAAGCCAAAGTTTATAAATAAAGACTTTGAAAATTCAAAATATGACACTTTTAATGGGACGGAGGTAGTAATATGTTTAAAAGTAATTATAATAATAAATTTAAAAAATATTAAACACCAACCGGCATAGACTTTTAATGTTTTGTTAATTAATTTGCATTGGTCACGATTTTAAATTACGATTATTAGATTACAACCTAACTTTTTCGTGATTTTCAAATATATAATCACAATATATTTTTATTTGTGTTTCGATATGCAAAATCGAACCGACCACAACATCTTCTACTAGTCATAATTACATGAAAATATTTAACATGACATCATTGACTTGATAATCAATCTAAACATGATAAGCACATCATTTAAAAGCCAAGTCTTGGAGATCATACTTACCATTGTTTATCTAATAAAAAAGCAATTAAAAGCCAAGTCTTGAAGATCATACTTACCATCGTTTATCTAATAAAAAAGCAAAAATACTACATAATAAAATATTCCAAGTTTATCATTTCCATTAAATTAAAATAACAATAATTCCTAACTGATAACAGAAACTTTGTTGGCGTGTAGGTAATACTATTGTTATCCCTTTATCTACGCCATGGGAAATGTACATACTTGACCAATATACCATTATTTCGTTGTCATCTTCCATCTTATATCATATCATTTTATTATTTTATTTTATTAAAATATTTCAAGAAATCACATAATATCTGTCTGTCTATGTATTTATAAACTCACCAAGCATTCCAGTTACAAAAAACATTTCATTTTTTCTTTCTTTTGAGAGTACAAAAACTTTGTCTCTCTGTTTATATTCCTTTATTTTTTTTCTTAATTAATAACAATAATAATAATAAGGTGTCAGTTGTGATCTTGGAGTCTTGAATCCATCAAATCAAATGGTATTAGTCGCAAGAAGAAAGAGCACCGGAGACGAGGGAATGCAACTGCAATTGGGTAAATACGAGATCGGAAGAACACTCGGTGAAGGCAATTTCGGCAAAGTTAAGTACGCTAAAGACATCCAAACCGGACACCCGTTTGCCGTCAAGATCCTTGAAAAAACCCGGATCAAGAACCTTAATTTCTCAGATCAGGTCTTTTTTTTATTTTTATTTTTTTTATAAAAATGTGGTCTTTTTCATCTGGGTGTGTTGTAAAGTTGCTTGATTGCATGTGGGTTATGTTAAAATTGTGTTTTAGGGGTTTTGGGAATTGGGTTTGTGATGAAGTTTTGATCTTTATCTTCAATGAGTTTCATGTTTTCATCTGGGTGTGTTGTAAAGTTGCTTGATTGCATGTGGGTGAAGTTAAAATTGATTTTTAGTGGTTTTGGGAATTGGGTTTGTGATATCTTCAATGAGTTTCATGTTCATCTGGGTGTGTTGTAAAGTTGCTTGATTGCATGTGGGTGATGTTAATGTTGATTTTTAGGGGTTTTGGGGATTGGGTTTGTGATAAAGTTTGTGTATTGATGCAGATAAAGAGGGAGATTGCTACATTAAAGATCTTGAAGCATCCTAATGTTGTTAGATTGCATGAGGTATTTTTGTAAACATATGTTTGATTATTTTTAATATGTTTGATAATATCTCTTTTTAATTGAATTTATTTTGTTTGATTATACTTTTTTTGTAAACATATGTTTGGTTGTTTAATACTGAGTCAAAGAACATGGATGAAAATAGGAAGGAAGCAAATTGGGGACGGTGGGTCAGAATTGGATGATATGTTTCGTGTAAAGGATGATTGGAATAGAATAAAGTAAAATAAAATAATATAAAGTAATCATGCCAATAATTTAGGTCTTTAAGATGTATTGTAGAGGTTAATCTAATGTCTTATCTTGCTTTGACAATTAAGATATAGCAAGTTGGTTGT
The DNA here is from genome assembly GCA_030545235.1 of Helianthus tuberosus. Lineage (NCBI taxonomy): Eukaryota > Viridiplantae > Streptophyta > Magnoliopsida > Asterales > Asteraceae > Helianthus > Helianthus tuberosus. The sequence continues at coordinate 60,599,413 of CM060375.1, forward strand.
AACTTTGCCACGTCGTTTCATATTAACAAAAGGGCATATGATATGATTAACTTTTTAATTTTTGTTATTTTTATTTTAATATAATGACTTTTATTCATGTTTGTAATTCATAAACATGAACTTGTGGTTCAGGTATTGGCAAGCAAAACCAAGATTTATATGATTCTTGAATATGTCAATGGAGGTGAATTATTCGATACGATTGTAAGCAAGATGATACCTTTTTATTATTATTATTATTATTATTATTATTATTATTATTATTATCATATTAGCTTATTGTACAAATTTGAAGGGAAATTAAGTAAACAAATGTTGAATTTCTTTCTGATAGGCATCGAAAGGTAAGCTATCCGAATCGGATGGCAGAAAGTTGTTTCAACAACTGATTGATGGGGTCACTTATTGTCATGATAAAGGAGTCTATCATCGCGACCTTAAGGTCAATAGTCTCTCCTATCCTTCCCTATCATACCTTCAAGATCCTACAACGGTCATTAAATGTGGCATTTGTGAAGTTTAATAATGCATCGGTCGTTGTTTGATAAGTCATATTATTGACAGGCTGGCTTGGTAAAATAAAAAAAAAGTTGGATTAATATTGTATAATCACATTTTAAGACAATAATCTTTTCTGAGGTAAAATATTCATTCAAAAGAAATTTCGGGGGTCACCTTCACTTACCTGTTTTAACCCGTTAAACATCCAGTCTGCCTGCCAATCTTGCCACCTGTCATGATCATGGTGTGTACATATATAGTTAGGACTGACACAATACTGGTTTGAGTAACTGCAGCTAGAAAATGTTCTTGTTGATGCTAAAGGAAACATCAAGATATCAGATTTTGGCCTTAGTGCGCTACCCCAGCATTTAAGGGTATGTTGAAAATATGGTGTGTGCATTTAAGGGCATTTATGTTTCTTATAAGCAGATCATGATTACATATTTGTGATTTATTAGGATGACGGGCTACTGCATACTACGTGTGGGAGTCCTAACTATGTTGCTCCTGAGATTCTTTCCAACAGAGGGTACGACGGCGCAACATCTGATACTTGGTCATGTGGGGTCATCTTATACGTTATCCTTACAGGGTATCTACCATTTGATGATAGAAATCTTGCAGTTCTCTATCAAAAGGTGTGTGTGTGGTGGATAAAGTCGAAAGCTTTTCTCGAATTCGATATTGTGGAGGTTCTTTCTAACATAATTTCATTTTGGGTATTTGTAGATTTTTAAAGGGGATGTGCAGATGCCCAAATGGTTACCTTCAGGAGCAAAGAATTTGATAAAGAGAATTCTTGATCCTAACCCTAAAACAAGGATAACAATGGCAGATATCAAAGCAGACGAATGGTTCAAACAGGATTATGTTCCTGCAATTAATGGCGATGAAGATGAGGAAGATGTACTTATTGATGATGAAGTTTTATCCATACACGAGGCGGTAAGAAATCAAACGCTATTTCATCTTTTATTCCAAATCTTGAAAATGTAGATTCTGAATCCTTATTTTGGCTTGGTTGTTGCAGCCAACGGATTCAGAAAAAGATCCAGAATCACCTATTCATATTAATGCTTTTGAACTCATTGGGATGTCATCAAGCTTGGATCTTTCTGGGTTCTTCGAGAAAGAGGTAAGAGAATTATTTTGAATTTGGTTTGCACAACTTTAACTTGATATCGAACAAATCTCACGCTTCGTTTATTTCAGGATGTATCTGAGAGAACGGTGAGATTTACATCCACATATTCTCCAAGAAAATTGCTCGAAAAGATCGAGGATACGGTATCACAGATGGGATTTGGAGTTCAAAAGAAAAACGGAAAGGTCAGTAATGATCCGTTGTTCTTACTCTTGCCAAACAAAAACACCAAACTCGATTCAAGTGTTATGAGTTTGCTGAAAAGTTGTTTCTTGTGTTTAGTTGAAGGTGGTACAAGATCACAAAGCCCGGAGGAAGTCTTGTAATTTATCCGTTACAGCAGAAGTAAACACTCAAAACTCAACACAATCCCTCACTGAAAGTCGGCATAAATCCCTAATTAATGTTTCTTGTTTCTTGTTGTTGCAGGTTTTTGAAATCAACCCGTCATTGTATGTAGTTGAATTAAGAAAAAACAACGGCGAATGTAGTGAATATAGACAGGTACTCTCTTGTTCCCTCGCAGATACACGTAATAAAATTTTCTTATTCGACCCATGATCCATTAATATGGATCATGACCCGGCTCATGGATCAACCCATCTAATTTTTTATCTCCACAGCTATGTGACAAGGTGTTGAAGGATTTCGGGGTGTCAAGAAGTCAAGAGCATTTGGCAGCAAAGTTGCTTGAAGCTTCATAGGGTTTTCGGATCCCGGTTTCATATGAATATATGTATATAGGAGATCAATATTCAATCTATATTGAAAGGAGAAAAAGATTAGTGTTTTATTTGTTTTTTTTAATATGAATATGATTATCGATTCGATGTAAGTTTTAAGTATAGAAAACCTGCCAGAAATCTGGAACTAGTTCATACATAGTGGAAGATTTGTGGGTTGATGGTACAGGAATATTTAGATGGATAGAGTTTGTAATGTAAGAATTAAACATATGAAATTAGTTTGTGTATATTGATGCATATTAGCATATATTGTTTTATTTGAAATTTTTGTCAATCTTATTAAGCATATGTGAGTGTGTTTTTGTGTAGATGTAGGTTGACACATATCTCATCAAAATATAGCTCAATGTTGGGGATTTTCTTACTATGATTAACACCTAAACCAACCTCATTTTGTTATCTATTTGGACATTTTATGTCATTGAAAAGTCATTGGAGTTTTGGGTTCTTTGTTAGAAAATACAAAAGGTGGTACTTAAAGAGAAAGTTGTTGGGAGAGGAGTATACATACCCAAATTAACCTTTTTATAGTCCATAATTTTTTTTTATAATAAATTTGGATTTCCATTCATACTTGCCAAGTTACATCAAAACAGAAGGTAGACGGGAAACAAGCCGCGCCGCCACCTCTTTCTGAATTGCAAACCTAATCTTACCAAAGAACACTACAATCTGAAAGGAGATTGGATGGTGGTTGATGCAACTTCAAGTGGAATTGCATTGGTCAGGTGACCTCATGTTACATTTCCAATGATCGGAGATTGCCAGCGATCAGGTAATGTAGTTGGTGAACGGTGAGGCGACGAAGAAGAAAGTGACAAGAAAAGAGGGGTTAGGGTTTTAAGTTTTTGTTTCTTTTAGTATTAGGGTAAAAGGTACATTTCACATAGAATTAATAGAATTGGTGTAACAACCTAGTTCTTGGCATACTCTATAGTCTACGATCATATAATATAAATAGGGCATATACAATTAAATGTATACAGCAAAATACATGTGCAACAAACAATTCATTGTTTCACACATATTCGGCTATCTACATGTGGTATACGGTGTATAAAATGGGATAGTTAATCGGCAATGTTAATCGGTATTGTGATATTAGGCCGTGGGGTATGGTGGGGCGGGAGTTGGGCTTGGGTTGGGGCATTTGGTGACACGTGGAATGGGAGCCCCCCCACCGCCTGGTTACGTGCAAGCGGGGTATGGCGGGGCGTGGGTTGGGCTTGGGTTGGGTGCACCGCGTGGCAGAAGCAATTAAAAAAAATACCAAAAAATTTATAAAAAATCACACAACAATTATAAAAAAAAACATACAACTTCATTAAAATTTAAAACATTACATAGTCCTAAAAATTACAAAATAACAAACCTAAAGCGTTAAAAAAATTTCAAAAAGGTCGATCTTGTTGAACGCCTTTTTTTCCTTGCCTCGAAACTCTATGTTAGCCACCGCCACCCGGTCCTCGTGGCTTAACTCGCCACCGGGAACGGCTTCGTAGTAAGCCTTGAAACGCTCGAGCTTGGGCCGTAGATCGCGCCATTTATGTTGGCACGCGTTGAGGTTGTGGCGGTCGTTACCGACGTTAAGTCGGTAGGCTTCGAATGCTTCCACCCAATATTTTGTTTGGCCGGGTGGCCGACCCTTCATAGCGTCAACGACGCTTGTGACGAGAGCAATTTCCTCTTCACGAGTCCAAGATGCCATAGCGGGGTTGGGTTCGTGGGATGGGGTGGACCAGTGGGGTAGCGGGTTTGCGAGAAATGGTAGCCGGTGGGGTTGTTGGTGGGGTTGTTGGGTTCGTGGGATGGGGGGACCAGTGGGTTGGGGTTTCAATATATAGGCCCTTTCGGTGACCCGCGTGGCGCTTCAGGGAGATGGGGGACCGTTTGGGGGGACGGTTTGAATTTTAAAATTCAAAAAACCAACCGCCTGACGTGGCGGGTGAGCCAATGAAATTCAGCCAACTAGCATGGCCATACCGCCCCACGCCCAGCTTGAAAGCCAAGCCCCAAGGGCCACGCCCAAACCCAAGCCCACCCGGGGTGGTGGCTTAGGCGTTTTCCCCCAACCCACGCCCAAACCCCCGCCCCATACCCCACGGTCTTAATAGGAAACAACGGGATAGTTAAACGGATGGGAGAAGAAGCCTGATTGCTCTAGTTGACACAAGCCCATATACAAGGGTATCAGGAATGGTATACAACCGTATAGAGTTGGCCAAGTTATATACGTGGCGTATAAAAGGATGTTATGTTGTGTATAAGGTATTAAAAGTGATGTATATAGTCATATAACAATATATAGGGATATATGGATGTATAAATGGATTAGAGCTATATAGATTGTGTATGGGTGATACACTTACGAGGAATAAAATATTGTTGTTACAGGGGTAAACGAATATAAGAAAGGATTCGTACCTTAGAACGTTATTCGGGCACAAGTGTTACATATCCGGGTAGGAAAGTATACGTTTAAATATTGTGTGATGTGAACCAGTTGATTTACTTTATAAATGTCAAATTAAGATTCCTTGTGGATATGTTCGGGACTTCATAACTAGACAAGGTGTAAGGTCTCATTTGAGACTATGAATCACATGGGTTATGTCATCATTCGGGTTAAAAAGGATAACATGTGCCGTTATGTCATCATACGAGCTAAAGGATCACATAGGCATTTTTGTGATCATATGGGTTAAAATGATCACATGGGCAGTTATGTGATCATACGGGTTAAAAGAATCATATGGACACTTATGTTATCATATGAATTCATAAGGATCACATGGATGGTTATGTAATCATACAAATTTAAAAGGATTACATGAGTAATTTTGTGATCACAGAGGTTGAAAGAACATATGGATGGTTATGTGATCTATAGAATTATGTGGCATAGCAAGAGACCCATCTCGGGTGTATTAAATCTTTCCCCAAAGGTACGTCGTGCGGGAGAGACGGCTTAAGGGCCCAACATCTTTTAGATGCTTTTTGTGGGGAGGGGTCTGTGATTGCTGATAGCCTGCTTAGGGCTACTTCAGCTATGGTTAATTTGTGCTTGGGGGGGAGGTGCCCGAGGAGTCTTGCGGAGTTTGTTGCTTCTGCTCCTCTTACACCTCTTCTCAAACCGGATAATGGGATTAGGCCTATCGCTGTTGGGTCGATTTGGAGGAGGGTGATCTCCAAGGTGGCCATGAAAGGTGTTGGGAAGGAGATGGCCAAATACCTTGGCGATTTCCAGTTTGAGGTAGGGATTCCGTGTGGGGCAGAGGCCGTTCTTCATAGCGCGAACAGGTTCCTTAATGAGTACCACCAAGATGGGTCTCTTGCTATGCTTACTGTTGATTTTTCGAACGCTTTTAATTTGGTTGATAGGACAGCCCTACTGTACGAGGTAAGGAAAAGGTATCCTTCTATTTCTATGTGGGTCGATTTTTTATATGGTCAACCAGCTAGATTATATGTGGGGGATGAGTATATTTGGTCTACTACTGGCGTTCAGCAGGGGGACCCCTTGGGGCCCCTCCTTTTTGCCCTTGTTCTACACCCCCTTGTTCACCAAATAAGGGATCGCTGCAAACTTTTATTTCACGCCTGGTACCTAGATGGCGGAACGCTTATTGGAGATGCCACCCAAGTGGCTAATGCTTTAGATATCATCAGAGCTGAGGGTCCTTCCTTAGGGCTTCAACTTAATATAAAGAAAACTGAAGTTTTCTGGCCAACCTGCAATGGTGTAAAGGTTCAGGAGGGCTTATTCCCTCGGGGGATTGGGAGGCCGGTGCTGGGTGTGAAACTCCTGGGGGGTGCCGTTAGTCGTGATGCAGAATTTATTAGTGGTATGGCTCTTAAAAGAGCGAACTGTGCAGTCGAGCTGATGAGGTGCCTTAAACGCCTACGGGACCCTCAGAGCGAGCTCCTCTTGCTTCGTTCTTGTATGGGTGTTGCTAAATTACTGTTTGGTCTTCGAACGTGTCAACCTTCTTTGGTCGGGGGAGCTGTCTCTGTTTTTTATGAAGGCCTCCGGGGAGCATTAGAGGATATTGTTGTTTGTGGGGGTGCTTTTTTTGGAGATCTACAGTGGAGGTTGGCTTCTCTCCCAACCCGGTTTGGAGGCTTAGGGATTTGTACGGCCGAGGATGCCTCTTCATATGCTTTCGTGGCTTCAAGGGCCCAATCTTGGGGTTTACAAGACCACATACTCCGAGAATGTGTTGGGGATGTTTTAGACTCCGATTACAGGAGTGCGTTGGACCTTTTGCATAGTTCTCTTCCCGACCTTGATATTGGCGGTTTCTACATTAAAGACACTGCCCCTCCTAAATCCCAGAAAATTCTGGCGAATGCCTTATATGGCGAAATTGTCAAGAGGTTTGAAGAGAAGTTTGTTTTATCCCCTCGGCAAAGAGCTGTGTTTGAATGTCTACGTGCCCCACATGCTCAGGATTTTCTGTCTGTCGCACCTATTGAAGGATTGGGGCAACACATGTCGGCTGTGGAATACCGTGCTATCCTTAGATACCGACTGATGATTCCTTTGTTCCCAGTTGACGAGCCATGTCCGGTATGCCGCAAAGCATGTTTGGATTCTTTCGGCGAGCACGCGATCCACTGTAAAGAGCTACCAGGGTTTAAATATCGGCATGATTGGGTGAGAGATGTGTTATGCGATGTTCTTAAGCGGGCCGGGATCTCTGCCAAAAAGGAGGCTCCAGTAAATTTCCTGACTGACCCCTTAGAGGGGAGGTCCACTTTACGCCCGGCGGACATCCTTGTGTTTGGATGGGAAGGGGGGAAACACGCTTGTGTAGATCTAACTGGAGTCTCCCCCCTTGTCGGGCTCAAGGACAAGGGCTTTGTCGTAGGGCAAGCGGTGCTCAAGGCAGAGGCGAGCAAAGTGGCAAAACATGAGAAAGCCTGCCTGGAGAATCAACATGTGTTTGTCCCGTTTGCGTTTGATACCTTTGGTGGTCTCGCTCCTGACGCTGTGCGACTTTTGAATCGGGTTCAAAAAGTCGTTAATAGTAATTCTTCGTCGCTAAAGGTTTCAAACTTTGTATTTAGTAGAATTGGTTTTTCTATTCAAAAGGGGGTGGCGGCGCAACTTGTTGCCCGACTACCTGCCATTACTTTGTAATTGTTTTTTTTCGTGTGGAATGATATTATAACTTTTAGTTTAAAAAAAATATATATATATATATATATATATTTTAGTAGCCATCTTTATCATTTATATAATATAGATTAAAATGTATTAAACCTTACAATATATTAGTTGGTAATTGTTGATGGACTGATTTACCCTTATTAACTAATAAGGTTTCGCCTTGGATGTATATAAGGAGGTTACTAGAGAGGAATTAATGTTAGACATTCATAACATCAAACACAGTTCGTTCTCGTCCTCCTCTCTCTCTCTCTCTATCTCTCTCCATTACTACGAGTTCTTCAACCCTAAAGAACTCGGTACTACCATCAATGACACACATCCTAAAGAGAAACAAGATCAAGCTGACAATCATGTCTACATCTATATCTATATCTGCATCTGCATCAATCACTGGATTATCTACTACTGGCATGTATGTTGTAACATGTATTATTTACATGTTTTCCTTTACATATTAACAGAACTGATCAACATTAATTACTCAAAATTTTAATGACAATGGTGATGAAAAGTTCTTGCATTCTTCTTGCCTAATATTGAGTTTAAAAGAAAATTTGGCTGGGTCTTAGGGTGTAAAAAAATACATTTGCGTTATTACCAAAAACTGGACGTTGCTCGTGATCATGTCTCGACTCTTGAGGTGAAGTTTCGAACATGCTTTTCCTAATTATTGGGGTTAGTTCTTTGGCAAACTTGTTAAATAAATATGTTGGTTACTTGTTATGTTTTAAACAAAGAAAAAGTATATCGTACAATTGGCTATAACTTACATTACGTACACGAATAGAAATCACACGTTTATAACAAGAAATCGCATGTTGGAAATCAGAACTTCACATGTTCAAAAAAATAACCATTTTCGCATGTGTATATATAAATCACATGTGTGTATAAAAAATCATTATCGCATGTTATAAAAGATAACCCAAATTGCATGACGTTCAATAATACCAAAATCGCATGTTGATAATGACTCGCGTACGCAATGTACGTTAAGCCCTATTGTACAATAACTGACCTCTTAAACAAAAGGCATTTAGCCTAGTGGTATATTGATATGTGAAATAGTGTTTTGAGTTCCGTTGTGCACATGAAGTATTATGTAGTGTTTAGTTGTTATATTTTAAAGTTATGTAGTTTTTAATTTTACATATATTTTAAAGAATAAGAATTTCAATAAATTAGCTTATTACAAAAAAAAAAAAAAAAATTGGTAATAAAATTAGTCCCCCCTTATTCCCACATACCCTATATCTTATTTTCACATCCCCTATTGTATACGGGCCGTATACAATTATACGGCTCGTATAGAATGTTTTTGAATAGAAAAATGCGTAGAGAATGTTTTTTTTTGGTTTTATTATATATGGCCCGTATACAGTTATACGAGTCGTATACATGTGTATACGATTTGTAAAACGTATACGGCTCAATTGATTTATTTTTGTGGGAATTTGATGTTAGCACATGTATACGGGCCGTATAACTATATACGGGCCGTATAACTATATACGGGCCGTATATATTGGCGTTTTTTCAAGTATCACGTTTTATTCCCGTAAAAACACAATCATTCTAGGGTTTCTAAAACTCTTCATCACCTTTAACAATGTCGATAAACGTTGATCGGAACATGCCGCTTAAATCGGAGCACAGGTAGAGTAACGTTACCGATCAGTCCGTTGATGAAAACCTTAGCGATCGCAGAGATCTTCGTGTTGGTTATTTATCGATTCCGAGTAACTAGTAGAAGAACCTGCCACAAACAAGTTCTCCACAGTTTGTTATTCAGATCTCTGTTCGGTCATCTTTCCAAACTACAACACACGATACTTTTAATAAGCTGTCATAGTTGTCAAATTCGATTTCAACAAATCTTTTCATTTTCCTTCAATTTCTAAAACATTCTCTGTTACATGAAGACGTGTCGGGTTCTTCTACTAGTGGTATTTTACTGAAGTATTGAAGATTGAGGCGGGCATTGTTTAAATCTGAATATAACTAGATGTTACGTGTATCAGCGTTGTTTATCACCCTGTGTGAGCATTGGAAACCCGACAAACAGTCTTGACAACTGTGACATTTTATCTATCTATGTGTGTCACATCCATCCTGTTATTGCAATCGATATGATTAATTTTTTCAAATTTTTTTCTAATTAGCGTTGTTAACTACCAAAAGAATGTATACACAAATAGTTCTAGTAGACGAAGCAAAGAGACCGTTGTGTATCTGAATCAGGTTCTCAAACAAACACTACCAAAGATGGGTTGGTGAAAAATACCGGAGCTGTTATCTCGGTTGTCCAGTACTCTCCTATATCAACTTGAACGGTTGATGGTTACAAGGATCGTTCTAATAGATTAAAGAGAATAAACCATTTTTTACCAATTTTCACTCCAGTAGTTGAAACTTGAGCGCATGAATCAATTCAAAACCCTCACCCTCAAAAATCAACCAGAAACCAAAGGAAAAAAAGGCTGATAATGGCTGATGGTTCTTTGTTGAGGAAACCAAACGTAGACGGAGATGATAGGCCTGGTAACCGGAAGAGAAATCAATTGTATTTTTTTAGTTGCTTCTCTTGTTAAGTTTCTGAACCAACCGAAATCCACAAATTCCAACAGTTTCTTCATAGATTTCATCCGGTTTCCAAACTCTTTCACACAAAGTTAATATTCACTGTGGTGGATGCAAGCATAAAGTTAGAAAAAATACTCAAGTTGAACGGACGATATGTATCAACAAATTGTGAGTGGGAATATGGCTATGAAGAATAGTATGGATAAACAATCACCGGTACGGGTTTTTCTGCTAGTTATTCGGAATGTTTCGAATCATCACAGAAGACGTGTCGGGTTCTACTGCTAGTAGTATGAGTCTGAGTCCATTGTGGTTCGTGAATGTTTCGAATCATCACGACAAAGATCGTTCTAATAGATTAAAGAGAATAACCCCTTTTTTACCATTTTTACCCATAGTATACGAGCCGTATAATAATATACGGCCCGTATACAACCATCGTATACATTGTATACGATCGGTAAAAATATTTTTTACCAATGGTATACGGCCGTATAAACCGTATACGACTTGTATACATATGGTAAAAAATGGTAAAAACCTCTTTAATCTATTAGAACGATCCAATAAACGAAGAACAAAGCGTTCATACAGTGCTGTAATAGGTTGTGGTTCAGTTTGTTACCGTATACTGTTACTGTAGTTGAGGAAACCAAACGTAGACGGAGATGATAGGCCTGGTAACCGCAAGAGAAATCAATTGTCTCAAACACTACTAAACATCTGCTTTCTGAATCTGAATCAGAATGTTAACTTTTTAGTTGCTTATCTTGTTAAGTTGTGTATTGACGAAGCTGACAAACACATTGGTATTTTCTCAAAATGTGCAAACTTGAAGAATCTCACATTAAAGGAGTTTGCAACAACGGGATCAGATGGTTTGAGTATCTTTCATCCTCGTTTGGCTAATCTCACACTTGAAAATGACAACATTGGTATTTTCACAAACTCTTCTACATCTTTTAACCAGTTGTCCATCACTTAAGACCTTGAAAGATTTGTTGAAATCGAAGCATTCACGAACCACAATGGACTCAGACTCATGTTCAAGTAAGTGTCTAAAAATCTAAAAATTCAGGTTTACCTTGTAAATTTCTTAAAACAAACTCTCGTTTCTTCATCTTCATCTTCAAGAACAATGATGAACAGATGATGTCAGATAATACTTCATTTGTTGAGAAACCATTATCTTGTGATACATGAACGTTGTATTCTTGTCTTTCAGAAGAGTTTGTATTGAACCAAGAATACTACAAACATTCTATACCTTGCAACGTATACAGGTGCAAGAGAATGGCGAGTTATTTTCAGTTATTTCTGTTGATTCACAAATTCCATTGTTTAAACCAGAATCAGGTTCTCAATACAAGGATCGTTCTAATAGATTAAAGAGAATAAACCATTTTTTTACCATTTTTTACCATAGTATACGGCCGTATCAGAATATACGGCCCGTATACAATCATCGTATACATTGTATACGATCGGTAAAAATATTTTTTACCGAGAGTATACGGCCGTATAAACTGTATGCTGCCAGTATACATATGGTAAAAAATGGTAAAAAAATTTCTTTTTTTCCTTTTTTAGTTGCTTCTCTTGTTAAGTTTCTGAACCAACCGAAATCCACAAATTCCAACAGTTTCTTCGTGGATTTCGTCCGTTTTCCAATCTCGGTCATTCCTTGTGATACATGAACGTTGTATTCTTGTCTTTCAGAATAGTGCTGTAATAGAGAAATCATCCTATGTCTTTTATCAACCGAAGAGGCAGCAAGGACAGATAATACTCCATTTGTCGAGAAACCATACTGTCAGGTTCTCTACCTTAGATCGGTCATTCCTTGTGATACATGAACGTTGTATTCTTGTCTTTCAAGACAAGGATCGTTGGAAGGATTGTAGTAGCAGGACATTGGTACCACTGTGAAAATTGCATCAGGAGGGGAGAGAGTCTGATACAATAAGGATGTTGGGAATTAAACGCATGTACGTGACAAAATAAGGATGTTCGCATAAAAATATATTCGTTTCATAATCTCCTCCTATAAATCAACCACAACTGACAAAGAGCCTGTATTAGAAGCCATCCTATGTCTTTTACCAACCGAAGAGGCAGCAGAAGACGTGTCGGGTTCTTCCAACATTCACGAACCACAATGGACTCAGACTCATACTACTCACCCTCCCCTGAGGAAAAGTTTTCCCGACGACTCAACAAAATCCTGATAGAGAAAAAACATCAACAACCATTTTTTCTTTTCCTTCAATTTCGAGAACATTCTCCCTGTGTATGTGCTTGTGCTGTAGAAACCGGTGATGAATTTGTATACACAACTGAACGTTAATTGATATTGTTTTAGACAACAACAGATAATGAACGGATTGTTGGTGGATAACGCAAACAAGTTCTCCAAAGTTTGTTATTCAGATCTCTATTCGGTCATCTTTCCAAACTACAACACACGAAAAGTTTAAACTTTTATAGTGTGTGATTTGACCAGGAAATGATTGGAGGTGAAGGTTCAGTGCACGAAAAGTTTCTTACGAAATGTACGTGACGAAACAAATATGTTGGGAATTAAACGCATGTCTGTAATCCCGCGTTGATAGCTTCCGTTTTATTCAGACTCCTTACAACTCTCATCAAATGCCTCACCCTTCCTTTTATTCTATAAATATTAAATAAAGAATAACACCATGCCCGTAATCCCGCGTTGATAGCTTCCGTTTTATTACAGTCATACGACACGTTTTCTTGTTCTTCAATCTTTGTTACTTGTTAATGTTTTATTTTTTTCTACTTTTAGAAAGTTTTGAGCACCTCACCACTCTAAAATATTTGAAAAATCAATATTTCGTTCCATACGGGCCGTATAACAGTATACGGCCCGTATACACGTTCGTATACATTGTATACGACCAGGCAAACTTATTTACACATGGTGTATACGGGCCGTATACTGTTATACGGCCCGTATAGAATAAAAACAACTTGACAAAGTCTGTGCCAGCAGACTTTGTCAGTTGTTTTTATTCCATACGGGCCGTATAACAGTATACGGCCCGTATACACCATGTGTAAATAAGTTTTCCCATGTGTTAATATTAGGACCCTAAAATTAAATGTAAAAATATGATGATTTGGAGATGAAACGATGTTTGAAAAAGAACGTAATATCTGGGAGAAGATAAATATTACAAAGGATGAGTGAAAAATAGATATGTCAACCGATGTAACACATTTGTTAGCGTCTGAAATCACTAGCATTCGAGATGGTCCAAGGACCACTTTTGATTATTATTATTTAAGTACCTGCGTGGTAGAACTTGAGAAATAGATGTGACATGTTATAGATATCTATCTTCACATTAACTTACAAACAAAATACTGGAATCATTTCTTTAATATGTGTTGTTATTTTTAAAATTGTATTTGAAAGAATAATAACACTCATGCCTCAATAATTATAAATAATGAAGCTTATTGTTGTCGATTCTCTTACGATCATTAAAACCTAGATCCACAACTCATTTGTGGTTCTTTATGTGAAAATTTTATGTCAATCAAAGTTATGGATTATTTATCAGAAAAACAATATGTGTTCTTGAGTTTAGTAAGGGAAAGAAAAGAAGAGAAATAGAATTTAGGAGAGAAAAGAAAAAGAAGTTGACAAGAAAGATATAATTCAATTTTGTGTTCTTGAGTTGGAAGGAAATAAAAATAAAGTAAGATTTTATGTATTCCCGAGTTGATAGGAATGGGGAATAAGGTATTTTTTTATAATTATATTCTTATTGGGTTTTATAATAGGTCAAGTGGAAGGATAAAATAGTTAGGGGTTGTTTGTTTACCTCTTAATAAAGCTCTTAATGGTTCAGATCTCTTACTGGTTCAGCACTTATTGGTTCAGAGCGTTTGTTTCACGAGCAGATGTCTGAATGGTTCAGACATTTGCCTCTGAATGGTTAAGCACTATACAAAGTCTGAATGGTTAAGATATCTAATCTGAATTGGTCAGACATTTGCCTTTGAATGGTTAAGCATTATACAGGCTCTTAATGGTTCAGATCTCTTACAGGTTCAGCACTTAATGGTTCAGACCTTTTACTGGTTCAGCACTTAACCATTCAGATATTGCCAAACAGCCCCTAAGGGGCTGTTTGTTTAGCTCTTAGTGGAGCTCTAAATGGTTCAGCCCTCTTATTGGTTCAACACTTATCGGTTCAGGCTGTTTGTTTCGGGAGCAGATGTCTGAATGGTTCAGACATTTGCCTCTGAATGGTTAAGGATTATACAAAGTCGGAATGGTTAAGACCTCTAATCTGAATTGGTTAGACATTTGTCTTTGAATGGTTAGACATTATACTAGCTCTTAATGGTTCAGACCTCTTACTGATTCAGCACGTAAAACATTGTACTTGTCTTCCTTCCGCTTCCTTCCATTTTGAAAGTAAAGTTACAAAGGAAGATCTCTTTTTCCACTTCTATCTACTTCCTTCCATCAATGAAACTTCGAATACAAATAATTTTTGCTTTACTTCCACTTCCTTCCGTTACTAAACTCGGAAACACAACAGGCGGCAATTAAAGAGAAAGAGGTTGGGAGAGGGACTTTGTGGGTATACATACCCGAATCAAACCTTTTAAAGGATGATATTTCCCTCTTTTGTGTGAACGTTACAATCCAAAGGGTGCTGGATGGTTGTCGTGCACGACGGAATAACAAACCCTTGCTACGATGTCTCACGGGATTACCACTAATTTGAAGTCGTCCGACTTTATGTGAAATTATATGTGATCAGGTAATCCATGTGTTAGGACGAGTACGACATAGTCATTGTTGGTGATTCCAACTTGGTGGCAAAGAAGAAATGAACAAGTGAAAAAGAACCAAGGATTTTACTTACTTTTTTTAGTTTTTATAATAACGGTACCAAACGCGTTATGGTTTCACTTGCAAACCAGTAAGGACCAAATCCTTATTTTCCATAGATAAAGAATAAAACCCGTAAAATATGTAATACCATATCGACTATTCGTGCAATTAACTCTTAGTTATTTATTTTAGTTAAAAATGATAAATAAATATAAAAAACTGAGACCACAATCAGGGGCGGACTTAATTTTAGCCCAAGGTGGGCGGGCACACCCCCGGGAAAAAAAATGAGTGCTAAGTTCCGTCGAAAATCCCGTCCGCACCCCTTGAAATTTTTCGTCCGCACCCCTTGGATTTTTCCGTCTACACCCGTGGAATTTTTCGTCCGCACCCCTTAGGTAAAAAGTGTTATCAATTTATATTTTAAATTTTTTTTAGTAAACTCTTATTTTTTTAAAAACACTATCTAAATTATATAACTTTTAATACCGAAATAACTAAACCCAAATGCACAATACCTTTAACTAGCCCACTACTAAGTTTTAGCCCAATAAACAAACCCAACAAATCAACAATATTTCAAATTAAAATAAAATAAACAAGCCCCAAAACCCTTGCATATTCTCTCCCGCTCTCTATCATCCTTGCACGCATGCCAGCGATCAGAACATCAGCGACAACAGCAGCTGCATACCACCGTAATCAGCCATCATACCACCACCGATAGAACACGGGTAAGCTTCTTTGTTATTTTTGATGATTTTTGGTTGATTTTTTTGATGATTTTTGGTGGGGTGGGACGGAACCGGTAGCCACCGGAAGTGAATTTTTGATGGGAGGAGACATTTGTGCTTCGATATGTTATTTTGTGGTGGGTTATATATGTATATTTTGTTAGTGATGATGATGATGATATTTTTTTTTTTGTGGGTTATATACGATCAGACCTTTTTTTAATGGTGTATATGATGTTTAGATGTTTTTTAGTGTGATTTACATTTTGATTTCTAGGGCTTGAATACTTGATACATTATGTAATATGTTATGGAGCCATGAACTTATAGATCAATTTGTTTGTGATAGCCGATAGGAACCATGAGTAGGGACATTATGACACGATTTCTCCAGAGGAAAGTTGATACATCTTCCGGATTCGTTGATGTGGATACTATTCCTTCGGATCCTTATGAGCAAGCCGATTGAATCATATTTTACATGACCCGACTCGACTCGAACCGACCTGATACGAACCAATTTTTTTACTTATATACCTTGGGGCCTAAAATTTTTAAAAATGTTTCGCACCCCCATGAAAACATTTATGGGTCCGCCACTGAACACAATCATATAATAAATATCTAGCAAGTAAATTGATTATTTTCAAAACATATAACTATATGTATGATATTTATTTTCAAAAAAAAATATGTATGATATTTAGCTTCAAATAAAAAATAAAATTAATCTATAACTTTCAATAGTTATTAAAGAACATTAAATGCAGAACCAATTTTCTTTATATAATATTAATATATTCACAAGAGCCATGTGGTATCTTGGTGGTGGAATAAGACTTATGACCATTAGGTCATGGGTTCGATTCCCACAAAGGGGGTTTTTCCCATTTATTGGGTTTCCTCCTGAATTGGTGTACAGACATTATTGCCTAGTGGAGATGGATATGATCGGGTGGTTCTGCTGGTGGCACGATGATACTCCAGTGGTCCGTCAGTGATCCAAATTTGCCGTTAAAATATATATATATATATATATATATATATATATATTCACAAGAGTATATTAAATCAAAATCAAAATTACTGATAAGATGTTTGACTTATAACAATTAACACATAGGTTGTTACTTCACATCTCACCAGTCACTATTTAGAAGTAAGTATGTGAGTCGAACACTCGAACAGGCTCGAATCACTGCTCTCCGTTTCAACCCAAACTGGGCCCATCCCAACAACAGGGTTGGGTACTTGTGTGCCCAAACCAGTAACCACCCTTTTTAGGTTGTTTATATTTTTTTTATATAAAAACTACGTTTATATGAATACATACATATATTTTTTTCATGAAAAATTAAAGTTATATATTGTAAACAAGTGAGCAATAAATATATTAGACAATAAACGTAATCTTTTTTCTTCATATTTAATGATTTTGTGTGGTGACTCTATTATTATTTAACTAACCATCTAATTGGTATAATAAAAATAGGGGGTTGTTTTTAAAGTGTATACAAAGAGTATCTAACGGTCTTTAGCTATATGGATATTGATGTGCAGTGGCGAAGGTTGAGATTTTCGACCGAGGGTCGAAAACGTATATACTCAAAAATTTTAATACGAAAACTACATACACTCTATTACTGAGCGAAAAAGTTCGGGAGATCGGCTGGCTGCCCCCTCCCGCCCCCACTATGTTGCGCCCCTATTGATGTGGCACATGAGGAAGAGAGGCTAATGACGTCGTTAATTTTCAAACTAGAGGTCCTTGGATATGGACCGTCCATGGAGAAGATAAAGCTTATGTGAGGGAGAGAAGGTTGGGGAAAGTTCGTATGAGAATTTTGTGTTCATGAGTATTTTAGCCGAAAAAATATGAGGTGGAGGTTCTTGTTCACTGATATCGTTACTTATACTTTAATAAATGTTTTTTTTTTCTTCCCCTTATATAGTAGGTCTAGCCAAAGGCGGATCCACTTATTGAGAAATGAGGGGAAGATCATATGAACTTTAGCATGATCTCACAGTTAATTGCGCAAATAGTCCTTAAGGTTTGGCTCTAGTCACACATGTGTGGTTCAAGTTTAAAAGTTGTGTATTTGGGTGGGTTATGTGATTTTCATTTTATAACAAGTTTTGGTTTTAACACTATTTCTATTAAATTTAATGTTTGGTTTGTATAAAATGATCAAATTATCCTTTGATGAACTATTTTTGTAATTAACTCAAAGATATGGACTACATGGACTATTTATGTAACTTACTAAAATTAACAAAATATATAAAAACTAAAAATAATAACAAAACAAGTAAAAATATATCATATTTGAACCAGCGTGATTTTTAATAAAATTTATGTCAAGATGTAGATAAACTCAGTCTTTAACAAAATTTATATCGAAACGTATATAAAAATAAGAATGTCACAATGGTATATTTGGAGTGTATGAAAACATAATGGTTTAAAAGTTATAATGAAAAAACAAAATCTATGTAAAACTGACTATAAATATTATAATACAAACAAATAAAAAAAGCCGAAAAATTGATTATAAGATGTGTACCAAAGAAAGCCAGGTGGAGGATTTTG
The DNA here is from genome assembly GCA_030545235.1 of Helianthus tuberosus. Lineage (NCBI taxonomy): Eukaryota > Viridiplantae > Streptophyta > Magnoliopsida > Asterales > Asteraceae > Helianthus > Helianthus tuberosus. The sequence continues at coordinate 60,617,769 of CM060375.1, forward strand.
TAAAGAACGGAGTCATGACTAATTTCTGTTGTGGTAAAAACTTGGAAGACGAAAAATATATTATAGTTAGTACGATGCTTTTAAATATACATATATTATAATTATAAACAGATAAAAAGAAGCTAAAATTTTGATTTTAACATGTCTGGATTTTGTAAAGAATTGGGTCATAAATAAGAATGTTGTGGTGAAAACTTAGGAATGGAAAAAATATACTGTCGTTAGTATGATGCTTTTTAATATATATATTATTCATATATAAAAACAAGAAATCCCCAAAAACGCCACAACCCCCTCCCCTCCCCTTAAGAACGCCGGTTAGGCCTGTAAATGAACCGAACGAGCACGAACATAGGCATGTTCGTGTTCGTTCATTTAATTTTAATCGAACACGAACATATAATCGAACAATTTTTTTTGTTCATGTTCGTTCATTAAGAAATCGGGCATGTTCGTGTTCGTTTATGTTCGTTCGTTTAAAGTCTAAACGAACAGTTCACGAACACAAACGAACATAAAAAAATTTCACTGAACATATTTGAATAAACATAAATTAACATGATGGAAGAAACAAGTCTAATATATTACATTTCATCCGAAAACACATCTAAATAAGGGTTCATAGATATACTAATTAGTTATATTTATATAAGTAGTTCGAAAACCTAATATTTATATAAATATAACTATTTATGTTTTTATTAAAATTTAAACGAACATAAAAGAATGTTCATGAACATAAATGAACGAACACAAGGTGTGTTCATGTTCGTTCATTTAATTAAACGAACAATTTTTTTTTCGTGTTCGTTCGTTTATTAAATAAACGAACTTCCCACCGAACAACTTCATGAACGTTTGATTCGTTTACAGGCCTAACACCGGTGATCCTGATTAAAATTAATTGGTTTTATGAGTGGAGTCTGATTGATTTTGCCAGCGGAGTTGTCTCTTTATTCTTTTTAGCACTCATCGACTCCAACTATTTTAGGATTGGATTTCACATGAGCTCAATTAAAATGTCTCAAAAGCATAATTTCACAAAAGCTAAACCCTTAATTTTCAAGAACACTTTTGTAGTTTTGTGATATAACTTTTGGGAGTAAATTGCCCGGATGCTTTCTGTGCTTGTCATAATTTTCACGTTTACTCCTCACTTTTTTAAAATTACATGTATTCTCCGCATGGTTTACTAGCTGGTAATGTTGATGCTCCCAAGCATGGATGATCGTTTGTTTATGCCTTTAATGATTAAACATCATAGATTTATTGTCCCTTTTAAGTTATTTTGCTAAATAATTATTACCATAATATAAATTAGCAACATAAAGTTGCTTTATGGTGTTGTACATTATGTATTGGGGGTCTTTCAAAAAATAAGGGTCCTATTAAATCCACATGGTATCTTCTTATTCTCACATGGTTGATACGGGCCGTATAAGGTTATACGGCCCGTATCAACCATGTGAGAATAAGATGATACTGTGGTCGTATATATATTATACGACGATGTTATACGGCTCGTATGTATCTATACGACCCGTATACAATGATTTTCGTTTTTTTATTATTTTATTACTATTTGACGCGACGTATTATTACTCGATTCACGTGTGATTAGACGTAAGATTCTCCGATTCGATGTTATATTCCTCGAATCTCATGCGAGTTATGTGATTAGACGTTAGATTCCTCGATTCGCGTGTTAATCATTTGAAACGATGTAATATTCCATAAAATTCTCTATATAAACGACACTAATTTCATTCATTTTCATTCAACTTCTATTCGTTTCTTCTATTTTTCTCTGTATTCAAATTATTTACGTTATAATGTCGGGTTGGGGTGACTTTTTTAATGTGTTTGGTAACGAGGCGAATCAGGGGAATGAAGATAACAAAGCGGGCATGTTTGATTTGAATGCTCCGTTCGATCCCATTTTTGCGTTTGGTTCAGGTCAGGATACTTGGGGTTTGGATGCCATTCAGCCTAATTATGCTAGTTATTATCTATCGCAACACTCGGTTAATTTTGAAGCCCCTCCTGTTAGTGTTGGACCGCCGACTGATAGTTCTCATTCTCCTCCCATAAGTGGTGGACCGCCCGAGGGTCCAAATGCTGACCAGGAACCTAGTGAGTTTCAAAACAAGGAGGTATAACATTTAATTATACGTTTATTTGTTGTATGTTAACTATTTTAGTGTTTTTACGTTTGATGTTGTTTTTATTAAAATCTTAGATTAGGGTTGCTCAACGGGCCGTGTTCGTGGGTTGGTGGGTTCAACCCAACCTGAACCTGAAAATTTTACACAAACCCGAACCCGAACCCGACCCGAACTCGAAAATCGTATCATACATAAGAACCCGAACACGACCCGAAGTTTCATGGGTTGACCCGAACACGACCCATTAAAGCCGATTTTTTTATTTTTTTTCTGAAATTAATATATTAAAGTTAAAATTTACTTAAAAACACAAATATATATATATATATATATATATATATATATATATATATATAATATCATATTTAAGTTATAAAATCTATGTTAATTTCTCTTTTTAACTTATAATCTTGGCATAAAAATACGCACCCCATTTAATTTATATATATTGTAAAAAATATATAATATAGTATAAATGTGTAACGGGACAACCCGCCATCCCGACCATGTTGACCCGAACCCGACCCGTTAATCCAAACGGGTTCGCAGGTTCAACCTAAAACTGACCCGAACCCGTTTATACTAAAACTAAACCTGGGTTAATCATTTGAGTTAATCATTAATTGACACATATAAGTGTTTCCGTTAGAAATTCGCTAGCATGGATGAATTGGTAGAGTGGTGTAGAGACGTCGGACGCGTAAATGGCTACGCCCTCGTCACCAAACGCACTATCTACGATAAACCCCATAGTTGTCAGCCGGTAAAAATTTGGCTTACGTGCGATTGTGCCGGCAATTACAAATCAACAGCGACGGTCAGACGCAGTGGGACTAGGAAAACCGGTTGCAAGTTCCAACTGGTCGGGACATACAGAAAGAAGTTAGGTTACTGGGATCTAAGGGTTGAGGAAGGTAAACATAACCACGAACCATTTCTGTATCCAGAGGGTCATCCGTCCCTAATGAGGCTGACTCCATCGGAAGAGAGGACGGTGGAGCAAATGACGCATCAGAATATAAAACCACGAGACATTCTTGCTGCCATTAAAGAACAGAACCCCCATAATGTCTCAACAAAAAACACCATATACAACGCTCGAGCCAAATTGGGTCGAATGGAATAAGTCGACGAGACTCCAATGCAGATACTTTTTAACCGGTTGGAGAAGGTTGGGTTTGTTTTTTACCATAGAACATCTCAAAACGGCGAGCGGGTTGAGGATGTTTTCTTCATCCACCCGGAGTCGAACATGTTGTGGCGCACTTTCCCGCATGTGTTGCTTATAGACGCCACCTACAAGATGAATCGGTACAAAATGCCTCTAGTCCAGATTATCGGTGTTACATCAACGTTGATGTCGTTTTGCATTGCTCATGCGTTCGTAAGCAACGAGAAACGGGAAAACTTCACATGGGTTCAACAGAGGTTGAAACACTCATTAGACAGTGTTATGGAACCCCGTGTAGTAGTAACGGATATAGATCGCGCCCTAATGAACGCATGTTCAACCGTGTTTCCCAGGGCTAGACATTCATTGTATAGGTGGCACATACAGCAAAACATCTTCAAACATTGCAGGAAAAGCTTTAAAACAGAGGATAAATGGGAGTGGTTTCTTTTCAAGTGGGGCGAGCTAATTAACTCAACGACCGATCATGACTACAACTACTGGTACGAGCGAATACGATCAAACTTGCCACTCAAAAAAACCGACGGTAAGTTTTATATAATTTTTGTTTAATAATCGTATTTATTTGACTTGTCTTAACTGCACTTGACTTTGATTACAGAGATTATGAACTATTTGGATTCAATCTGGTTACAACCATATAGAGACCGGTTTGTTTCGTTCTGGAGCGACCAGCATCTGAACTTCGGTCAACGTACAACGAACAGGGCAGAGGGTCAACATGCCCTTTTGAAGCAGTACCTAGGCGACTCTAATTACACCCTGGAGCAAGTGGTACCACTTATCGATAAGCTCATAAGAAACCGGGTGACAAAAATGAAAGGCAGCATTGAAACAAGCAGGAGCCGAACATTGGGTCATCATAACAAACCAGTATTTAATCTCCTACTAAAGAAGGTTTCACATGCCTGCCTAGATTTGATATCAGACGAAGTAAATGAAATAGAAAAATTAAAGTTATATAACCGTACATGCGCGTGCCGTTTGTATACAAGCAGTGGGTTGTCGTGCGCGTGTCGGTTGGAAGCGTATACAACGAATGGTAATACATTATTCGACCAACCACATTTTATAATCATAGCCTTTCATCACGCAAAATCTTATTGACGTTTTATGTTGTTTGTTGATATGTTTGTTAGGTCAAATGACCCCGTTGGAGTTGATAGACCCTTTTTGGAGAAAGTTAAATTTGGACTCCATAGTGGAACCGAGCAAGGTGGACTCTTTCGACTTAGACGGCGAATTTGCGCTTCTCAAACAACATTTAAGTGCTCAGCCGAGAGAACTCAAGAAAAACTTGATTCAAAAGATGAAGGAGTTGGTACAACTCAATAAGACGAAGCTTAAACAACCAGTTGTGCAAAAAAACACACGGGGTCGTCCAACTTTAAAAGCTCAGCAACAAAGGAAGGATGATTCATTTACGGAGCCTTCAAGACACAGCTTTTTTACAACGCAGGACCAGTATAGTGATTCACAAGATGGGTTTCGCACACAAGATGAGTTTGGCACACAAGAGTCAAATATCGAACCTACCAGGCACAGCTCGTTTGTCGAGTCACAAAGTTATTGTACTGAAACACCTATGTTCTTCGGCGAGATTGCGAAAGGCGCTAAGAATTCGAAAACGAAAAAGAAGGTCGCAAAATCAAAGGAAGAGCCACCAGACTTACCTTTGCTGCCTGTCGGACAAGTTAATATGTTCATGCACTTCAAAAAGTTCATTCCACCGTGCTTCTATCCACACCTCATTCACATACAAAATGTGCAGGGTGATGGTAATTGTGGGTTTCGATCTATAGCGGTCGGCTTATCGCTTAAAGAGTGGCAGTGGCCGTTCATACGGGAGCAACTTCATGATGAGTGCAACAGGTTCCACGAATTTTGGAAAAACATAAATGAAGTTCAGTATCAACAAGTTCTGGAATCATTAGTTTGGTCAAAAAACCATATAGACGGAGCACCTCGACATAAGTGGCTACAAATGCCATTCACAGGGCTTCTGATAGCAAACCGGTGGAATGTCATTTGTCTCTTATTAAGTGACCTTGGTTGTGCTTCATTTTTTCCCATGTTCAGAACAGCCGAAGAAAGTATTCCGCATCGAACAGTCGCGCTTGTACATGTACACAGGAACCATTTTATTTACGTCAGATTAGAAGGGGAATATCCAATGCCAACCCCATCAGGATACTGGCGACAACCGACACGGAATACGCCAACAGAAAGTTGGTATCACTATTACAAGGAACGTATTGACCAATATAATACGATCGTTGATGAATATAGGACCAGGGATTACATAGATTTAGGTGCCCTATGAATATAAAATGTTATTTGCATGTTTTGACAATTTGTCATGATAAACATACACGTTATATAAATGTTTTGGCAACTTGTTGAAATTGAATTTGAAAAAAACGTTTAAACGAATCAACGTTAACGCATACCGACCGTATTTTCGTCAGTTCCGCATATAGTAATTGAAAAAAAATGAAAAATAATGAATTGTATACGGGCCGTATAAAAATATATGCCTCGTATACCGTGATCATATATTAAGTATACGACATAATTAAATTAATGTATACGGGTCGTATACTTTTATACGGCCCGTATACAAATCAAAAGGATCGTATAAGTTTTACACGACCTCATTTCCACCATACGGCCTCAACATTCCACCAAAAATTCTCTCGGATCGTTCTTGGACAGCGTTTTTCGGCGTTTTCTTCTCGTTCTTCCTATACGGTACGTTTTCGTATAGTAAACTTTTAAATTCCGTAACATGTTAGATTATGGTCTTGTATAGTAAAGCGTAGATAGGCGTAACGATTACGATTGTATAATTCAATTTGAAAAAAAAAATTGAAACAGAAAATTTCAAATGATTATTATATGTATACGGTCGTATAAATTGTATACGATCGTATAATGTTTGAATATTAAAAAATTATACGACCGTATACAATTTATACGACCGTATACACTTGAATAATCAAAGGTTATACGATCGTATACATTATATACGCTCGTAAAACTTTTGAATATTCAAACATTATACGCTCGTATATTTATATACGGTCGTATCCTTGTTGAATCTTCAAACATTGTACGAGCGTATATACGTTCGTATACAAGAACAGTATTCGTATAATACGTTAACGATAATCGTATAGTGATTGCTAAGTTGTAATTGTTATTTGTTACAGACGATATGGCTGAGTCATCAGCAACTGGTGCGGCCCGTAGAGGTCGAGGTCAGGGTCAGGGTCGGGGCCGTAGACGTGGACGGGGACGTGGGCGTGGACAGGAGGAGGAGGTTGTGCCCGATTTTACTGAGACGGGGCGGTTTCTTAGAGATATCCCCCGAGGTACGGTTGCCTATAGGGTTTTAGGCAAATTACGGGAGATGGTGCTGGATGCGCCTCAGACCATAGATTTTCAGTTTTTGACAGATATTGGAGCGATCGGTCGGGTCCGGGAGCTCTTGCCAGCTAACTCCCCATGGGACCGCTTATTTGATGCCGCCGCAGAGCGGGCCCACAGGGAGATTACTTTAGAGTTTTTATCTACCTTTACATTTACGGACACCCGGGGTGGGGATTTTCAGCATTTTTTGACGACAGACGCCATAACTTTTACTATTTGCGGCAAGACTCAGAGGATGACACTTCCTCAGTTCGCTGTTGCCTTGGGTCTGTACTCACAGGAGGACCCAAGGTCACGCACATTTTTTGATGCGCCAGTCAGCACGTCCACTGACGTGTTGTGGCCGTATTGGCGCAATATTGGGTTCGGGGAGTTCGCGAAACCGAATCAGCGATCCCCGAAGGCACGGGTAACTGATCTTCACGACCTGTTACACCGATACCTACATCAGTGTATCGCCGTGACGATCGCCGGTCGTCATGATAGCAGGGAATGGGTCACCCAAAGTGACCTATTCTTCTTGCACGACTTACTTACCGGCGGGAGGGCCAACTTGGCGTACAAGTTGGCCGCATATCTCGCCGAGTACGCTTTTAAGCGACCCTCTTCCCACATCAGCTGTGGGGCCTTCGTCACCCGTCTGGCGAAGGGTTTCTTTCGCCTCCTGTCCCCGCAGGTGGCAAGTGATATGACCCAGACACGCCAGCTTGACAGGGTTGGGAGGGACACAGCCCTATCGATGGGTTTGGCTCGCGAGGTCGAGGGAGGGCAGCTGGTTTGGGCTTATGGTGTGGGTGAGGGACCCCGTGGAGAGGGTGGTGATGAGGAGGGAGACGAGGGAGAGGGAGGCGAGGGCGAGGGAGGCGAGGGCGTGGGAGAGGGAGGCGACGGAAAGGGAGGCGACGGAGAGGGGGTCGCTCATACTGTCGATCGATCACAGGTAGTTGCGGAGGAGTTACGGGGTGATCGCCCGAACGTTCGACACAGCGTGAGACAGCGTGTGACGCCTCCACCGGGAGTGGAGGAGATACTCGTTCAGGTCGAGTCGGATGTAGCTGCAGTCAGAGGGGATTTAGCTGCAGTCAGAGGGGATTTAGCTGCAGTGAGAGAGGATGTACAGTGGATGGTCAAGGCGATTGTGGCTATGCATTCTGCCGCGCCCCTATCTCCACGAGCTGGCGCTGCACCACCACCACCACCACCGTCGTAGCTGCTTATTGTATTATTATTATTATTATTATTATTTTTTTTTGTTATTTTATGCTTGAAACTTTGTAAAAGTTTATCTTTTTTTTTTAGATGTAAAACATTATAAATATTAATCTTATGTTTAGATGTTAAGTTGTTTGTTTAATAATTGTTGTCGTAGTTTATCATAATCATATCACATATTTATCGTTTTACATAGTGGAAACTTACTAAACATTATAAATACGTTTAACTAGAAACTCGTAACATAATCCGATATATACAATACTATTTTAAAATTTACAAAACTTATTAAATGGTTTCCCGATTGCAACAAAAAATTAACTATTCTATACATATTTATCGTTTTACAAAGTGGAAACCTATGATACATAATAAATACGTTTAACTACAAACTCGTAACATAATGCGATATATAGAACACTATTTTAAAATTTTCAAAATTTATTAAACGGTTTCACGATTGCAACAAAAAATTAACTTTTCTATACATATTTATCGTTTTACAAAGAGGAAACTTATTAAACATAATAAATACGTTTAACTACAAACTCGTAACATAATCCGATATATACAACACTATTTTAAATACAAAAATTTGTTAAACGGTTTCCTGATTGCAACAAAAAAAGTTAACTTTTCTATACGGGCTATACGGGCCGTATAACATTATACGGCCCGTATATAGATTTCAAAACTAAAAACCCTTGGCAAACCTTGGAAACAAAATTATGCAAATATGTATACGGCCAGTATATAACTATACGTCCTGTATACATATAAAAACAAAAAAAACATTCCACCGCATAAAATTCTGTGCATAAAAATTATATACGGCCCATATCAGTTTATACGGCCCGTATAGATATAGGGATGTGAAAATAAGATTATAGGGATGTGGAAATAAAACAACCCAAAAATAATTGATTTTTTTATTTTCAACACAAATGTTTTTATCTTTTAAATTTAACCACTTTAATTTTTTAACTTTTTTTTAAACGGTGTATGGACAGGATGTCGCTAATCGGGTTAGTAGTTAGTATCACCAAGTTAGTATTAAAATTCCCCAGTGTCGGGATTTGAACCCAAGACCTCCAAGAGAAGCAAAGCTTCTCACCTCCCCTTGATCACTAGCACAAGAGATCATTGGTATAAGACGTTATGATTATACGATATAAATTTGATTTACTTTATGTTTTGATCCAATCGCAATGCTTATATAGGTTACATTAAGATCGATTGGATAGGTCGAAACACGCGTTTTCATATGGTTAACGCATCACGTAACGTTTGTACTAATCCATTCGATGTTTGCACTGTGGCCGCGACGCAACGCGCGCGGGTGTTTTTGCTAGTTAAAGTTAAAAAAGAAGCATGTGGGGCCCAATTTTATCAACTCAATCTCTTCACCACCGCCCACCGGAAACTATATCTTCTCTACGGTTCTGTTTTTTGAACCGGCGACCTGCTGCTTCCGACAACCTGCAACTAATTAGAGCAATACGAACCGGGTGTAGATTGGTATCAATCTGCAAACAATCTCCAATCTCCCACCGCCCAATCTTCATCTACATTGACAACCTGCTAAAGGGGTATTTTAATGTTATTATATAAAAATAGTAATTATAGTTTAATATTTGGTTATTTTTAAGTGATTCCCTTCTATTTTAGCTTATTCATTTTATTTTTCGTTTCTAATATAAAGGGGTATTTTAGTCATTTTACATAGGTTAACACCAAAAGTTAACAGCCATCAATGTTAGGGAACACCGGTGTTACCCGCTTACAAACCATGAGGAGAATACATGTAATTTTTGAAAGGTGGGGACTAAACGTGAAAATTGGGATAACCACCGCATCTGGGCAATTTACTCTAACTTTTGGTTATTGCAACTGCCTAGGGTTGCAGTGGCGAAGTACAGAAGGGGCGGGGAGGGGGGGTCGACCCCCCGAACTTTTCGCTCAGTAGTGTTATATATGTAGTTTTCGTATAGAATTTTTTTGGTATATACGTTTTCGACACCCCGTCATTCGGGTCAAGCTTCACCACTGTATACTTGTATCAAAGTAGTCAAGCAATATGTTAATGTTGTGGTTGTGAATGCGAAGAAAGCCTGGTGAGTAAGGAGTCTGATAACGATAAGGTGGTCCTGATGATGGTGAACTAATTTCGGGTTCTTTTTTAATTTTTATGTTTCGTGTAAAATCCATGTAGTTTAGATTTTTTAGTTAATTACACAAATACTCTCTCAAGAATGTATTCTGAGAGACTGATACTTTACATAAACTTGATAACTTTTTTCAAAAGAAATTATTGTTAAAATCTGAATTTAGTGATTGTAGCCAAACGTAATATGGACTATTTTTATAATTAAATCTTGTTTTTTATTTAATTTTAGTTCACACTAGTTATATAAATCATATTATACCATACCGTATGGCCTATTCGTGTCTAGAAAGGCATTTTGAGAATCGGAATTTCTATTTTACTTAAAAGTAATAAAAATAAATCAAAAAATCTAGAAACATTGGCCATAACATATATTTTTTTAACGGCAAATTTGGATCACTAACGGACTACTGGAGTATAATCGTGCCATTAGCGGAACCATCCGATCATATCTATCTCCACTAGGCATAATGCTTATACACCAATTCAGGAGGAAACCCAATAAATATGGAAAAACCCCCCTTGTAAGAATCGAACCCAGAACCACGTAAACTTATTTTTATATGCACCACTTGTCTACCTTTCAAAAAATATGTGATATTTCTAGTTTCAGATATCTATAAATTAAATGTACAACTTTCAATCACTATTGAAGTACGTCTAATGTAGACCTTATGATAAGGTGTTTGACTTATAACATTTAGGTTGCCGTTGCCCGTTTACATCTCACTTACTCACTGGACGTTAACGTTTATTTTACATTAAGAGCAAAAATGTAAGCCCAACGGGTTCGAATCAATACCTCTCCGTTCCAAGCCCAGGTCCAGGCCATCCGGCCCATTACGGCAACAGGGTTGTGTACTTTGTCTATAAACTAGTTTTTGTCCCGCCCGCGTTGCGGGCCAATAAGCAAATATTTCTCTCTCATAACATGTATGTCTGTACAGAGGGCAAAATCGGAATTATATTTTGAACAGTAGGTGAAATCATGATTTTAAACTGAGAGCAAAATTCATAATTTTGAATTAGGGGAAAACATAATTTTATTTTTAACTGTGGGGAAAAACGTAATTTTGAGCTGAGGGTAGAATCGTAATTTTGAGGTAGAGGAAAAAACAACATTTTATTTTTAACTGGGGGCAAAAACGTAATTTTAAACGGAGGGCGAAACCGTAATTTTAAACTGGGAACAAAATTAATAAAGAGTTTTTGAACCGAGGGCAAAAACGTATTTTAAGCTAGGGCAAAATTATAATTTTATTTTGAGCTGGGGGCAAAAACGTAATTTTAAACGAAGAACGAAAGCGTAATTTTAAACTGGGAATAAAAAATGAGTTGGTCCAATAGGGAAGTGACATGCAGCTTATAATTTTGAGCTAGGGGGAAAACATAATTTTATTTTGAACTGGAGGCAAAAACGTAATTTTGAGCTGAGGGCAGAATCGTAATTTTGAGCTAGAGGGAAAAACAACATTTTATTTTGAACTGAGGCAAAAACGTAATTTTAAACTGGGAACAAAATTAAAAATGAGTTTTTTTATCGAGGGCAAAAGCGTAATTTTGAGCTAAGGGCAAACTTATAATTTTATTTTGAGCTGGGGGCGAAAACGTAATTTCAGCTAGGGGCAAAATTATAATTTTATTTTTTAGCTGGGGGCAAAACTGTAATTTTAAACGAAGGACAAAAGCGTAATTTTAAACTGGGAATAAAATTAAATTAAAAATGGGTTGGTCCAATAGGAAAGTACCAGGCAAGCTGCCGCAAAAGCGTAATTTTGAGCTATGGGCAAAATTATAATTTTATTTTGAGCTGGGGGCGAAAACGTAATTTCAGCTAGGGGCAAAATTATAATTTTATTTTTTAGTTGGGGGCAAAACCGTAATTTTAAATGAAATACGAAAGCGTAATTTTAAACTGAGAATAAAATTATCCTATATATTAATAAAGCAAGCTTGTGAACAGTAGTTGGGTAGTTTGGTAATTTCATTATACAGTTGCTTGCATCATGCCTTAACACAGAACACCCTCGATTGCAGCATTAGTATATAAACATATAGGAAGAGTCTTTCAAGAAAGATGTCACATGGTGTAGTCATGTAGTGGAAACCATGCTTCATTGTTGGCCAATGGACCCGGGTTCGAATCCTGGCTACCTTATTTGTTGTTATACTTCTTAAATTTAGTGTTTTTATACTTCTAAAATTTACAAGCCTATTTGTTTTTATACTTCTTAAATTTAGTGTTTTTATACTTCTAAAATTTACAAGCCTGATTCCTGCTTGTTGTGAAGTGTATGCAGTTGGTGCACCAGGTTTGACCGTTTGAGTAGAAGTGTTATGTTTATTGGTATAACTTAGTTATAGGTTGAGTATAATGAAAATTTTTAAAGATCTCAACATAATGTAAACAAAACTACATGTCAAAGGAATTTTTTTATCAGCCTGAATGGTCTCTTTAAGACACACTTAGAGTCCAGGGGAGCATAAAAATTTAGATAAAAAGACTTGCACAAACCATCTTATGTCATTGTCACATTGCACCCATAAAACCATAACCACATAAGGGATTATTCTCACCATTATACACTATAAAAATTTACGAATTCTTGTATGAATGCTTAAACTGAAAATTGAAATTTGAAAGATTTGGTGGCGTGAGAAGGCCCTTTGATAGGGTGGTGAGGGAGAAGATTCTAATTTCTTTGGTTTAGCAAATAATGAATTTCTTTACTTACCAAAATTTGAAAGAATTAATTTAATCCCGCTATTTTTCATTATCTAGCAAACATTGTTGGTTAATTTCTAATAGTTTTATGGGCCAATAGATGAACATAATGATCTATCAATGGATGTCCCAGAAAATGTAAGCCTAGATTAGAGGTGTATGGGCGGGCCAGGTCGGGCGGCATACCTGGTCAATACGGGTTCGGTTCAAAACAGGTCGATTCAAAAGAAGGGTTATTTTGGTTCGGGTCAAAACGGGTTCGGGTCATAACGGGTCGCTTTTAAAAAAATAAATCTTCTAAAAACTGGAAACACTTTACAGTACTCTAAAAATTAAACCGGAACCCGTTTTGACACGAACATTAATGATATTGTTACAAACAAAAAAACCAAGATTCAGACATTAATAAAGTTATAAAGATTCCTGCTTTGAGACAATCTTAGATTGTTATGAAACAGCAGAAGACTCATTTGATTTACAACAAACCTACACTAAATAAATGCATTCACCATCAGATGATAAAGATGAACCACACATGGATGTTAAAGGTTATTCAAATTAAAAGATTAAACTCTCCACATTCACTATCAAGTGGGAATACTAATTCAATATCAATATCAAAGTCAATATCAAACCAACTAATAGCCGTATCAGTTATCCATCCTAAGTTCTTAACATCCAAAACAAGTGACTCTTGTGACCAAAAATTCTGAGCAATTCTGAGCAGTCAATCTGCAGCCTCTTTGAAAGAATCAGCAGCCCTCTAAAACAAAATCAGAACATTAAAAGAAGCCTTAATTTACATTTACATAATATAAATTTACAACAAGTTGAGTCATTAGGGTGTTGTACCCCATGTTTTGGGGGTTTTTCAAAAAATAAAAATAAAAAAAATTGATGTTTCACTTTAAACCCAAAACTACTTGATTTTGTAGTTTTCACCCAAAAGTTTTTATTTTTTTCAATTTAACCTCACAACCTGTCACACCCCGACCACGTAGAACATACAAAACGTGGTGGAAATGTCGGGGAGTGTTGTAACAGAATTAATTGTTTCAAATCCATGGCAATTGAAGTTTCGTTTTATTAATTAAAAGTGTTACAATGTCTTAACAAACAAAGAAATACAACATAATTAACTAGTCTTGCATCTTTTATTGTCACTAAAGCCCAAGTCTGCCTATGTATATCTTGATCATCTTATGCAACAGCTCCTGAAAAACACATGTGAAAATAGGTACGTCAGCATAAAAATGCCTGTGAGATACATAGGTTTTGTGAAAATAGGTCTCATGACTTATGTTTGAGAAAATATTTAGTCATGAACCTTGTAATTTGCTTTGTTTTGTAAATCATTTGAAAAACGATAAGACCAGTTGATATGTATAAATAAATGTAAGGTTAAATGAATAACCATGTAAAATGAGTTTGTATAAGATAAGTTGTTTGTAAATCAATGTCTTGTGAAAAGTATGTTATTTGTATAAAATGTTCTATGTCTCAAACTGAAATGATTCAAATAACGCTACGATATGTAATACCATACAAACACTTATATATAGGAAGTACCAGCGGCGTATCCACCATGCTTGTATCATATTACACACGTTTCGTTACTTAATCACTTACTCAAACCAAACTACTAAAGTAAAATGTTCATGTCTAATGTAAATCATGTAATATGTATCCAAAATGTAATAATGTGATGAATAACAAATGTACTAAATATGCAACAATAGACATACGTAGCATGTGACCTGTACTAAGTATGCAACAATAGACATACGTAGCATGTAACCTGTACTAAGTATGCAACAATAGACATACGTAACATGAAATGTAATGTAAAACGATGTACTAAGTAATGCACACAATGGGCACACCTAGCATGAAATGTAATGAAATCATGTACTATAATGTACTAACGAACATAGCATGTATATGATGTGAAAACAGGAAAGCTTGAAAGTAACAAGTAGGCACATGTGTTTCACCCCAAAACAGTTTGGAAAACAGTAAAAGAGGGGTCTATGTACTCACTTGAGATTGCTTAGTAGTCCTTGAGTAACAACCAAACAATGCTAGAGATCACGGATATCAAACGACACCTAATATAGGTAACTACATTAATAAACCGAACCTATAATCGGAAGATCGGATAGAATGAGGGTTTGTAAACCAAACGAGTATAGAAACTCGTGTCATATGGTTTAACAAAGCCTACATACTAACTGAAACCTAACATAAGTGTTTTCGACCAATTACGACCCGTTTAGGTAGCTTATGCTACTTTAACGCGTCGTTCGCGTGAAACGCGTTCAGACCGCCTAACTAGTCCTATGACAAGTATTATATGCCTAAACATGTTACATAATCAGTTATGTGACACAAGTTTAGGTTACATATGCTTAATTACCAATTATACATAAAAAGGGTATTCTGGTAATTTACCTAAGGCATATAAACTACCTATCATACAACTACTTAAACGATGTGACCATAAGGTATAACCTCGGAAGGTTATTCCCTATATACTATGGTCACCTAATGTATTTGGTCGGATCCTAATGATCGACCAAACTGGGTCGGGTTCGAAGGTATAAGCGATTTATCAGATCGCTTACCCTACGACCCTAGACAACGTGGTAATCAGTAGGCATAGTCCCAAAGGACTATAACCATCGTGATTACAATCACGTTGCGAAGTTCAAACGAACTTCGCATTGACCATAACTGGTCAACGCTGAAAGTCAAACAAAGTTTGACTTTCTGACTCGAAAAGCAATAAAAGAACGAAAGAATACTTACGAAGGGTCCCCGAATGCTAATCCCGATCCAAGTAGCTCAGGTATGAAACAATGGTTTCAACTTAGAGCTCCTCAAATCAGAATTCTAGTGAGTTTAGCAATGGGGGTGGATGGGTATTTATAGGAATACCCGAACCGTTAGGATCGTTTCATGGAAACCGTGCTTTAATCGCATCCGTACAAGTGTCGGAACTTTATGGTGACTAAAAATGGTTCTTATCAGCTGACTAAGCATGTGTGAGTGTGTGGTTGTGGATTAAACTGCTGCAAACAGGCTGTTAAGTACACTGCATCTGGTCTGCAGACCCCCTACGCATCGTAGGGCAAAAGTGCATGCGCATCGTAGGCATGAACTTTGGCAGATTTACACTTTTGGTCCCTGTTATGCAATAAGGTCATTTTTGACACGTTTAAGGCCCGTTAACCCCATTTCAAAGCTCTAAAATGAAGTTAAAGTATAGGGAACTTAAAACATGCTCAAAAATATCTCGGATGTCGGTTCGTTTAGCCGTACGGTTGCGATGTTCGGTTAATTACGACGGAATGTGCATAAGCGCGAAAAACGATCCAAATGACGCGACGAATGGATTTCTCTTATGCCGAACACTAAAATAAATTATTTTAGTGCTTACATAAATTTTTGGATGTCCGGATGTATTCAGAACGTAAGTTATGCGCGAAAATGCAAACTTGTGCACTTTTTGATGCTTTTAGTCCCTGAATGACACAAAAGTTTATTTTAGCATACCGAACACCTCAAAGCCTATTTCTAAGCTATGTAAAGGATATTTATGGTATGTTTAACTTATGGTCATGTTCCGGAATGTCTGTTACAGTTTAAATTGACATACTTTCGCAGTTTGTCAACTTTAGTCCATGTAAGCGATTTAACTTGATTTTGCCATACCAAAGCCTTCAAAACTTATTTCTAAGTTATGTAAAGGTTATTTAAAGTATGTTAAGCCTATTTCACTATTCCGGAGTGTTCGTTGCATTAAATTGGTTATATTTACGCATTAGTGCGCGTATAACCTTCCAGAAAGCGATTTAGAGCTTGAAATCGAACAAGAGTTGATATGTGCAAACGATACACATATTTTTACAAATCCCTAGTATGAAATATAATATTTAATTGGTTCGGTATTTGTTTGATGATTGAAGTGACACAGGTGTCACACAACCTTTTTACTTTCAACTTTGATCCCCTATGTTTTCCATATTTTGCAAAATTTTTCGTTTTACGTTTCGATATAAATTTTGCGACTTAACACGGCACAGTGTGTGTGTGGTTCAACGATTTTACATTTTGTTATATGCTTCATTCTAAATTTTGCGAGTTAACATGGGGCAACGTACGTGTGTGGTTCAATGTGTTTACGTCGTTTATTTTTTCCCGTTTAATAAGTTCGTCACAACGCGCGAGTCCTAAATCGAGTTAATTATTATTTTCTATGTTTTATATGTTGGTCTAATTTTTCCATGTTAAGACGCCGCAACTTCAATGTTGGTGATCGTTGGCTATAGTGTGCCATTGGTGCTATTTGTCACGGTTTTACGCCCCCGCCGCAACGCGGGGAGCTTAATACGATAGGTTATTTATATGGATACAAGTCATGTAACGTAGTAATTATGACACCATTAATTGTATTGAGCTTATTTGGTGAATTACTTATTTGTATAAGATAGTAATACAGACTTAACAGACAAAAACATCTTTAACACATTGTAAATGTGAATCTGATCAACAACATGTCAATTCCGTTGGCCGCGGCGCAACGCGCGCGGGTCAACATCGTAAACCTTTTTTTGTTGACTATAATATTGGTTATATTTTTTATTTCAAATTGAAGCATAGCCAATCTTGGTTGATTTCTTGGGTTTTGTTTTCATTAACTTCTTCACGCTAATATGTTAAATTATATTACTTTTCTTGAAATGTGATTGTTTGTATGATGTCAATCAATATTGTAAGACGTTAAGCCTGCGCAAAGGTTGAATTCCAGCCACGCCAGCTCAAAAATCAGCTAGATCTTTTTGTTATGTAAGCTTATTTGCTAATTAAGCCTAAAAAATGCACATTTAACATGTTGGTGGTTGTTTTTGATTTACGAGACTCGGATCAACCATCTAAGAGGCCTGGCAAAGGCACCCTCATAGACTAAAGCTGGTTAACATAAGTTGTTCATTTTGTCCACCCAAAAAACAAACATGGGTGGGATGGCAGTCAAGAGCAAGGATCAATCAGCTAATTCTTTTTGTTCAAACGATGTTGACTGCCTACTAATTACAAGTAGCATAACACATCAACCATGTAAAACATGTAATTAATGGTTGAATGTTAACGACACTAATATGTATGCCTAGACATACCATTTCTTGATGGTTGCGTATGTTAAAGCACCATGATAACTTAATGGTTCTCAGTTAGCATAACGAATTCTCGCCAAAGTGAGCCCAACATCTAATGTCGCGCAACGCGCGAACGGTCGAATACCCCTAGTTAAATTAAAAATGGGTTGGTCCAATAGGAAAGTGTCAGGCAAGCTGCCTGGCACTATTCCTTTTAACTTGTAAATATATATGTAGCGTAATTTTGAGCTAAGGGCTGATGGAGAGTGTGAGATCCGTGTGTTAAAGTGTTTAAATTGCGTATCTTATTGTCGTTTACGTGACTGTGCGTGTTGAATGTGTTAACTACGAAAGTTTGCGATTTTTCAGGTTAAACGCGTAATATGGTGAAGTTAGAGTGATTAGAGATGAAGCGAAACGGTCGAAGTCGATAAACATAGTGAATGGTGTTGTCAGGATTGGTTTCGGGCCGAATGCTATAGCTTGGAGTTGCGAGAAACAAGAGAGAACAGAATCCAGGGACCTATTAGTCATTTACTGGAAGTTGCAATCACACCGTAGGCTACGCATGGAATATGGTAACCTACGGTCATGTTCAGTAAATAAAAAGAAATGCAACAGAAGTATGGGAGCGTAACCTACGGTTTTAAAACCGTAGGCTACGGAAGTTATACAACATATGGGCCGACAACTTTGATTGGAGAATTTTTAATTGAAAGTCAACATATCTCATCATGATGCTTCTTTGGTTTTTGGGTGGAATTCAATACACACACAGGGACTTAGACGGCAAACATTGAAAAAAAAGCAACACATCAAGTCATCATTCTGAACATATATATACACGTGAACAAGGAGCCAAGATATACATGAGGTTAATTAATTACTTGTCATGAAAAAATATCAATTTCATCATCAGCTATCACATAACAAGAGGTGCACACGTGACTATTAGGGGATTGGGCCGAAACTTATCACAAGAGGCAGCACTCACGTGAGAATTTATTGGGCCAAAATTTTGGAGGTATCCCATTACACAAGTCAACAACAACATCATGTGCATGGGGGGTTTCGATGGCAGCTAGCAACAATTAAATAAGAGGTTATTCTTGTTTTAATAAAACATTGAATCATCATCACAAGTGGGCCGAAAATTACATAGGACAACTCAAGTGGACATACACTTCTTTGGGCCATGATCACGTGAGAGAGGGAACATGGGCAGCAGACAACATGTGGGCTTGGCAGTTTGGACTTGGCGGCTGGTTAGTGGGCCAATAACAAATCACTCATCGTCAATATTGACGACAGAAGGTTTTGTTTTGGGGGAGAATATCATCCATCGTCATTCACATCGGCTGAGTTGGAGGTGAAGATCATTCAATCCACATGAGGGGCTAATCTCCTAGTGGTTTCCTCCGGATGGAGGGTTTTTGTAAGTTAGGCGAAACTATGTGTTTGTGATAATCGTTTTGATTAGGTGATCTAAGCATTCGATGCTTTTCACCTTTGATTTGATTTATTGGTTGTAAACAGTTACATTTATTTAAACCTTAATTTCTAAGCATTCAGTTCCCGAGAGTTCTAGTAATTGGGATATATTTGACATGGGGTTAGGGTTTGTAAATTGTAATTGATAATCATTCGATAACCTCCCGTTATGTATTGACCGGAGTACTTAGTCGTTGGTTATCACAATTAGTTAATCGAAATTAACACCTATGTCTATGTAGGTAACGATTAAACACATAGTTGAAGTTAACTGTAAAACCTGAAATCTGGAGGAACCATATTCTCTCCTATCGATTTAAACCTTAGTTTTTATTCGCTAACTTAGACAATTATCTTGAATAATCAAACTCTCAATTGATCTTTACTTTTTAGCATTAGTTAATTAATGCTTAGCATCATAACACTTTCCACAATCCTCCTCTGGTTCGATATCCGACTTATCCTATCTACATAGTTTAGTTGGTTTTTGCATGTCCATAACGGCAGACATCAAAATGGCGCCGTTGCCGGGGAGGCGTGCGCAAAGTGTTTAGTGTTAATTATTTAGTAAAACAGATAAAAAAAATCCAAAAATAGTGTTTTATTCGTCACATATTCCACTGTTTGCTTTTACCTTGGGTATACTAGTTTTGTCTGTGCAGATTCATTGCAGATCTTATTATGGAAAGTGCTTACTGGTCATGCCGAGGTTGTGGTAGTCCATGTCACACGCGTGACGATTGTCCTGTGTTCCGGAAAATGTGTGAGGACGAACAGAGGAGAGCAAATGAGTTGGATTTTTATTCTGATGATCATGTTCACCCATACTATTCTTATTCTGATTCGCTGCGAGTTGCATTTATGATGAGCAGACATGGGATGAGAGTAGCTATGATCCGGGGATGGTACAAAGCGTGAGTTACCAAGAGGAGTATGACGATTGTTATAATGAATACTCTCGACTTTCTTATGAAGACCATCCAGTACACTATCAGGATGCCTATCATACCCAGATTACAGTTGATCAGGGTGAGTCTGAATGTGCACCCCAGTCACATAGTTACTATCAATCACCCCAATTTGGAAGTCTTATGGAATATATGAGACAACGAGACCTGGCATATGTTGAAGAGCAATTGGCGAAACCTGACCTGTCAATAGAGGATCAATTGGAGATGTGGATTATGAAGTATGACCTTTTGATGGCTGAAGTGAAGGATGATGGGCCAAGAATGTCTCAAATAGAAAAACGCCAAGCCAGGGATAGATGGGTGTCTCTACAGATGTCTTCTTCTCAAGTAAGGGACGAGGGTGTTTATACTTATCAGACCGAGGAGGAGAAAGAGCTTGCTATGTTGGAAGTGACTTTGTCCAAACTCGAGCAGTATTTATCAGCACCCAACCTTTCTGATGAAGATCGAGTCATCTGTTTAGTTTCTAAGTGTCAGAAATTAAAAATGAAGATAGAAATAGAACAACGCCTTTCACCAGTACCTGATGACATTAGAGATTATTCTCAAATGAAGGATGATGTTGCGGAGGATAATACCACACCAATGAATCCTTTATCTGATGAAGAGTCACTGGTGGATTAGATGGTGTGTGAGAATGATGAGGCAGAGCAGTCTGATGAGATGAAGAGTCACTGATAAGATTTTATGTTTATGGATAAAATGATCATTTGGTCCTAATAATAAGGAATGACACGTATTGTCTCCGTAATCTTTCTTATACTACTGGACAACACCCACTTTTTTAAGGATCTTCTCCATAATACATATTTTATTTTTCCTCTAGTTAACTAAGTAATAGACGTTAACAATAATTAATTTTCTTCACATTTAATAATGGAAAAATCTCTAAAATAGCCGTTGACTAATTAATTTTTCAGAAATAGCCAATTGAAACAACTTCACGAGCCTTTTCAATATCGTGAAATGGCTTAAAAATCCTTGTGAGTCAACCAATCCATGATTGTCACGTGTCTGACAGCCGTCATTCAGTTGAGAACTTTCCACACGGCTTGAGATCTTTCAGTGTAGCGGCTTGGCTTGGCTTAAGATCTTTCATTGGCTTGGCTTAAGGATCTTAGATTTAAGATATAACTTTTTTTTATAATTTGATATATAAAATTAGATTTATTCAACCTGTATAATACGCATTGTTTTTTAAAGATATAACTTATTATTATGATACAAAATTACATTTATTCAACCCATGTAATACACTGGGTTATTAAAGATATAATTTTTTATTATTTGGTATATAAAATTAGATTTATTCAACCCGTACAATACACGAGTTTTTTAAGGATTTTTTTTACAATAAACGAGTTTTTTAAAGATATTACATTTTTATTATTTAGTATACAAAATTACATTTATTTAACCCGTGTAATACACAGAGTTTTTAAATGTATAACTTTTTTAATTATTTGGTATATACAATTACATTTATTCAACTCGTATAATACACGAGATTCTTAAATATATAACTTTTTATTACTTAATATATGAATTACATCTATTCAACTCGTGTAATAAATGAGATTTTTAAAGTTATATATTTTTTTATTTAGTATAAAAATTACATTTATTTAACCCGTGTAATACACGGGGTTCTAACCTAGTAATTTTTTATTTTCAAGTTAAATATTTTTTATTTTCAAGTTAAAAATTTCAGATTTTTTAATTGAGAATTTCAAGTTCTCACATTTAATTGAGATTTTTTTAATTATCCGTTTATATTTAAATTATGTTGAAAGATCTCAAGCCGTGATGAAAGATCATAAGCCAAGCCAAGCCGCTACACTAAAAGATCTCAAGCCCTGTTGAAAGTTCTCAAGTCGTGTTGAAAGATCTTAAGCCAAGCCAAGCTGCTACACTGAAAGATCTCAAGCCGTGTTGAAAGTTCTCACATGGATTGGTTGACTTGAAAGGATTTTTTTAAGCCGTTTCACAAGATTGAAAAGGCTCGTGTAGCCGTTTTAATTGGCTATTTCTGAAAAATTGACTAGTCAACAGCTATTTTGGAGATTTTCCCTTTAATAATTTTGTATCATATCTCTATCATTATTTAACTAGTATTTGTGCCCCGCGTTACACGACGAGGACATGACGTGGCGTTTGCGTGGCCGTATAATCATTTTAAAAAGCTTTGTTGTCACAGAAATAAGAGGTTAGCTTTTGATTCATGTGGATATGTGTAACACCCAGTGTTTTCGGAAGCCAAAGTCAAAGTCAAGGTCAAAGTCAACGACCGATTGTATGAATTTGACTTATAGTAATTTCTTTATTTTAAATGTATTATGTGGAGTAAGTGTTGTTAAATGCTAAAATCGATGTGTGGTAATCGCTATCTAATCGACTTACGACTGTGAATTATAGGAAGTAACAATGCGATAAAGTTAGCTAATCAACAATCAAGCTATGCTACCCGACATCGAATCGTGATACGAACCGCAACTCGACATTAATCTGGTTAATTATACGTGTGTGTGTGCCTTATGTATTACTTGTGCGTGTTATACATATATTTGTGTTGTGGAAATCAATCGAACTCAATCGAAACTCGAAGCATAATCGAACTCGAATCCGAATCGAAAATCGAACTATGATAATTAGTAGTTGGGACTAAAAGTAATTTGACTAGGAAACCCTATCGTGACGAGCCGTTCGCAATCGAAATCGAAACATCAAAAATCGTCGCGTCAAACAATCGAACCAAGTGCCATCCGGCCGGATAGCCATCCGGCCGGATAGCCATCCGGCCGGATAGCCATCCGACCGGATAGCCACTGCACTGCAGATCAGATGCCATCCGACCAGGATGTCATCCGATCAGATAAGCCATCCGAGCGGTGTGTCATCCGATCGGATAACCCTTTCCTCTTTTGGAATCCTGTAAATACCCCTGTCATTGTCGTTCTTTCCATTTTTGGAAGTCCTTGTCCGAACCATTCGTGCTCCACACCTTTTCTTCGATTTCTCTCAATCCAGGTAAGATCTCGCTCTAAATCTTGTACGTTCTTGATCTACACGCACTCCTGCACCTCTCTATCTTTTAAATCTTAACTTTTAACCGTGAAATCACTAGATTTCGGGTGTTCTAGGGTGACGTCATCATGTGTTCTTCGAGAACTTCACGTTTTGACTTCAATCCACCAAGATCAACCGAGTTCTAACCGATTTCCACGCAAACATACAACGATCTTGTAAAGATCTCGACACAAGAATGGTGAAAAGGGATTGAAAGATGGTTTTAACTTTCTTTCAACTCTTTTGCACTCAAAGTACTCCAAAACCGATAGGATCCGACCCTGATTCAGTCTTCTACTCGATTGTAGTGTTGTACTAGCTCAAGATTCGGATTCTACTCACGAGACTACCGATTTCGGGTTAGCCAAGACCAACCGTCTCGAGCCGGTAACCAGCTGGACTAGGGTGATTCCTGGTCGGGTTGGTCATCTGGGCCGAACTAAGGGTTCTGTTGGCTGACATGTTGTCAAAGTGTTTCGACATAACGACAAACCTTCAAAACGACCAAGTATAGGACGAACAGGACAACCAGAACAGATTGTTGTCCGAACGGATTGCTGTCCGATCGGATAGGTCATCCGAACGGATTGCCATCCGAACGGATCACACTTGGGTCCCACTTTAAACAACCTTATCTAAAGTTTGAGTATTGAATGAAATGTAATCCGATCGGACGACCATCTGACTGGATTACTCTTTGGATCATGAGATACTAAGACTTCAAAGACTTAAACAATTTTCAACATGTTCAATGACGAGGTTGCCATCCGATCGGGTTGCCATCCGATCGAATGACACTTCTGTTGTGAACTTGCCTTCAATAAGTAACCTCATCACTAAGTCGTCGTCCGACCTGACCACTGTCTGACCGGATGACCATCCGAACGACCAGTCATCCGATCGACCGACTTGATAGATAGAGATACTTCCATATTTTCAAAATGCTAGGACGAAAACTTCAAAAGTCAAGTCATCATACACAAACACATTCTTCTTATAGGAAGAAACAATCCACTCGAATAGTCATCCGACCGGATAACCTATCCAACCGGATGACCATCCGAACGTATTGCTATCCGCACGGATTGCTGTCCGCTCGGATTACCATCTGATCGAACCACTATCCGACCCTTTAACACTTTGCGACATTTTGCGTATCACTTATCGTTATACTATCTAATCTACTCAGGCTAATCTTACTCGCTAAGCGCTCCCTTCAATCCATCAATCGCTGTGAGTATACTCGATCCCTTTTTGCTTTAAGCACTTTTGGGTGTTACATACGTTACAACTATTCAAATCACATCAAACACACTACTCAATACTACTTGAACGCTAACCGTTAATGCATGTTATACATGGCTTATGAATGCTTGTTTGTTATGTTTACACATGGAATGCTGTCTACCTGCCTTAGCAACGATAGTACTATAGTTTGGACTCAGCACCCGTTCACACGGGGGTTGTTAAGGATCTTTACTTGCATGGATTACGGTGGTAATCATGTATTGCGAACTGCCTCGGGCAGTCAACCCGTAGTCATTGGTATCGATGGATCTATGTCGATAACTAACATGCTTCATTTCACTATGTGTAGGTGTTGGTTATGCGTAAACGAATTCGAACTCTATATGCTATTATTAAACTTGTATGCTCACCTTCACATTTTATGTATTGACATTATTTTAAACGTATGTGACAGGTGCTTAGGACGCACACTTGGTAGGAATTTGAAGCTAGAATAAAGCTTTAGAGCCCAACAAATAGTTGTCTGTAGTGGTCAAATTAAGGGTCTCTAGAAGCAGCTAAACAATTGCTGTCTAATTAAATCTGAGTTGTCGGAACAGAATATTTGCCTGGATTTTTGTCTGTAATAATTATTCTGCTGTTTGAGATACGGTATGGGACGTATTATTTAAATTAAATAGTATTGATAATTGTTATGGAAACTTCTGGACAATCTGTTTCGCTCAGTGCCATGCCCCGATGATTCCGCCATCGGTTGGGGTGTGACAGATTGGTATCAGAGCCATAACTATAGGGAATTAGGCAAGACTCGACCTAGTCCGGGTCGGTGTCTTAGAAACCTAGTCTAAAATTAGGAACCAACAGACCGATTGTGCATATCCAGTAGGGATTATGTACTAGCTTATTTCCTCGCTATCCTCGTTTATGCTACACTATCACTACACTCAAATTTACAGCTATAAATAGGCGAGAAAGTCGAGATTAGGGGTGAAAACCACAAACTCTTGACTAAATTGCTTAAATTAAGGCTGTTTTATCAACTTATCGATGATTTCTCCTTCTTTTTCAACAAGGAACGCTTGTTCGACGGGGAAATTATACCAAATCAGGAGTGAAATCCATATTTTGATGAATAATATCCTCTATTTTATCAAAAACAAGGACGAAGTTGTTGAGCCAGGGGTGAAACCCTAACCTTGACGACTTGTTCCGCACATTTTACAAAACTCCCACCAAAGTCTCGACGGACTCCAACGACCTGAAGTCACGACATGACTAACGGGAATTGTGTCAAACGCCCAAGAATCGAGGCAAGGGCACAGTCCTGAAATACGAACGTAGACGACAAGTCCTTGCGAATAGTTGAATTTCTTTGGTTAGTCGAAGTCTACTTGCCGCAGACAGTCTATCCCTCGATTTTTACATATTTCAAACTCTGAGCCCGCAACTGCTGACTTTGATAATTCGTCGATTTTATAAGTTTATATGTGTTTTACCTGTTTATGTGTTTAAATTTTTGGAAAATTACTCGATTTTTGCTTTCACTTCGATCGACACGTGCGACTCGCACTGCTTTTCTATCTCAAATCGCTAACAAATCGTTGAATTTTGGACAACCTTATGCTACGATGTACGCTTATACTACGCTATTCGATACCCTAAAACGCGATCGCCATATTCGAACGCTCGCGAACTTTGAATGATAGGTTTCTGTTTTCTGACTGCCTCTAGTGATTAAATGTGTATGTGGTTCCTTGCTTCTTTGCTCTACGTGCTTACGTGTTGAAGTGATTCTTTGCTCTACGTGCTTATGTGTTAATGTGATTCTGTGTTCTACATGCTTATGTGTTACGTGATCTTGTGTTCTACGTAGTCGTGTGCCCATGCGTGTTCCTGAGCTTTAGTAGTAGTAGACGTGTGAGGTGAGATTCGAATACAATGTGTTGAGTCCTGTGACGATGTCTGTTGCAGACAATGTCGTCTGGATCCCGTCACGCACTTTCTCGTCAAGAAAAGAGAGACAAACGTCTTCCTGCCATCATTGCAAAATGTGTAGCAAAAGCCGTGAGTGATGTTTATGAGAATGCCAGCAAATCGTCTGAGAAATCGAGAACCGAAGCTCCTAAAGCTACCGCGAAGACCTTCAGTTTTAAGCAATTCAAGTCGTGTGGGCCAAAAGAATTCACTGGCGAACGAGGTCCTACTGCGTTATTCCACTGGTTTGATTCCATTGAGGTTACTCTGCGACAGAGTGGTTGCCCTGATGACCTCCGTACTCTGAATGCTACCGGCGTTTTCCAGTCCCGTGCACTAGACTGGTGGACGGCCGAGAGGAACAAGCGAGGGAACGATGCAGCCTACGGTCTGTCGTGGGATGAGCTCAAGGAAGTTATGCTGGAGGAATTCTGCCCTCCTCACGAACGTCAAAAGCTGGAAGATGAATTTTGGCACATACAGCAAAAGGATGGTGACAATGCTGGTCTCACTGCTCGTTTCAAACAGCTCAGCATTATCTGTCCCGATCAAGTTAAGACTCCAGACATGGCAATTAAGAAGTACATCCGGGCCCTGCCCGACTGCGTTGCTGATTTCGTGCAAGCGGCTAGGACTACGACGATCGAGGAAACTTACCTACTGGCCGCTGAAATCAACGACAAGCGGGTTAAGGCTGGTGTCTGGGATAAGACTTCGAAGCATCTGCATCAAGCCACCGCTACCGCACCAACTGCTGAACCCACCTCATCGTGCAACAAGAGGAAGAACAAGAGAAAGAACAGCTCCAGCAACAAGAACTGTGCGATCACTGTTGCACCAGTTCAATCCGTACCAGCTCAACAGCGCCAAGTGGCAGCACCTGTGGCCAATGCACCTTTTGCTAAGCGTGCATACACTGGGACACATCCGCTCTGCCCTACTTGTACCTACCATCACCCGACTGCTATTCCTTGCCGTTTTTTGTGCTCATTGCAACGTGTACGACCATTTCACTGCCAAGTGCCGTTTTCGACAAGCTCCTGCTCATCAAGCTCTACTCACCACCCCACAGGGTCAACAAGCTCCTCCGGCAACTGCGGTCAAAGCCAGAGCCTGCTTCGCATGTGGCGACCCGAACCATTTCGCCAACATGTGCCCAAACAGGGTCGTGAAACAAGAGCCCCAGCAGCAACAACCTCAACAGCAGCAACAACAACAGCAGCAACAGCAACAACAGGTCGCACGCGCCAGAACTTTCAACATCAACGTGCGCCAAGCCCAAGCCGACAATAACGTGGTTAATGGTACGTTCCTTGTGAATGGTATTTATGCATCATGTTTGTTTGATACTGGAGCCTATAATTGCTTTGTGTCGTTCAAATTCGAGAAACTCCTTAGCCGTAAACGCTCCCAACTCTCCTCGACGTTCGATGTAGAAGTCGCTACTGGAAGAACCGTCGCCGTTAATTCTGTTATCCGTGATTGTACTCTTGAGCTCAACAATCACATCTTCCCAATCGACCTTATTCCGATGCAACTCGGAAGTTTTGACGTCATAATAGGCATGGACTTTCTACGCGAAAACCATGCTGAAGTTGTGTGTTACGATAAGATGATTCGATTCTCGCTCGCGAATGGTGATTTATTGTGTGTATACGGTGAAACTGCCTCGAAAGGGCTCAAGCTCATGTCTTGTGTCCAAGCTAGCAAGTACCTCCGCAAGGAATACAGGGCTTTCTTGGCTAACATTGTAGTAGCAAAGAAGGAAAAGAAAGAGAGGAAGGAAGTGAAAGACATTCCAGTGGTTCGTGAATTTCCTCATGTGTTTCCTGATGATCTTCCGGGTTTACCGCCAAGTCATGATATCGACTTTCGTATTGACCTCATTCCTGGAGCGAATCCTGTTGCCAAAGCTCCTTATCGACTCGTGCCATCCGAAATGCGTGAACTCTCAAACCAACTCCAGGAATTACTTGAAAAAGGCTTCATTCGCCCGAGCACCTCTCCATGGGACGCTCCAGTCCTTTTCATCAAAAAGGAGGACGGGTCGTTCCGGATGTGCATCGACTACCGGGAATTGAATAAGCTAACTATCAAGAACCGCTATCCCCTACCTCGCATCGACGATTTGTTTGATCAACTCCAAGGCGCTACGTGTTTCTCGAAGATCGATCTGCGTTCAGGCTATCATCAACTGCGTATACAAGAGGAGGATATACCCAAAACCGCGTTTCGCACCCGATACGGTCACTACGAATTTGTTGTTATGCCCTTTGGTTTAACCAATGCACCAGCGGTTTTCATGGATCTGATGAATCGCGTGTGTAAACCATATCTCGACCGTTTCGTCATCGTATTCATCGACGACATCTTGATCTTTTCCAAATCGAAATCCGAACACGCGCAACATCTACGTTTGGTTCTCGAGTTACTCCAGGGGAACCAACTCTATGCCAAGTTTTCCAAGTGCGAATTCTGGTTGGAGGAAGTTTAGTTTCTGGGTCACATTGTTAATAGTCAAGGCATTCACGTCGATCCTGCGAAGATTGAAGCTGTCAAGACCTGGGTTACGCCTAAGAACCCGTCTGAAGTCCGCTCTTTTCTTGGACTAGCGGGCTATTATCGAAGATTTATCGAAGGATTCTTGAAGATTGCTGTGCCGCTTACCTCTCTCACTCATAAGGATCAACCTTTTGTCTGGGGAACCAAACAAGAGACTGCCTTTCAAACCCTCAAGCATAAGCTTTGCAATGCTCCTGTTCTCACGTTGCCCGACGGAAACGACGATTTCATTGTCTACTGTGATGCTTCCAACCTTGGCCTCGGTTTTTTCCTCATGCAACGGAACAAGGTTATAGCTTACGCGTCTCGTCAGCTCAAAATCCACAAGAAGAACTATACAACCCATGATCTCGAGCTAGGCGTGGTTGTTTTTGCATTAAAGATTTGGCGACACTACCTGTATGGTACCAAGTGTACGATCTTCACCGATCATAGGAGCCTACAACATATCTTTAATCAGAAGGAACTTAATATGCGTCAACGCCGATGGGTAGAACTTCTCAACGATTACGACTGTGAGATCCGTTATCACCCAGGCAAAGCGAATGTTGTTGTCGACGCACTCAGCAGACGGAGTTATCTGCTTAGCACTCGTAATGTTCAAGCCCAACACGACCTCGAAACCCTTATTCGTGAAGCCCAACATGCGTGTTTTAACGAACGCACGCTAAAAAGGGAACGGATTTATCACGATGGAGCCCAACTTGTGAGCAAATCCAACGGGATATTCCACTTTCTGGACCGAATCTGGATCCCTAAGCGGACCAATTTGCGACAGATCCTGATGGACGAAGCCCACAAATCCCATTATTCTATTCACCCCGGTGCTGACAAAATGTACCAGGATCTTCGCTATAGGTACTGGTGGCCCGGCATGAAAAAGGATAATACCCTCTACGTTGGAAAATGCCTAACTTGTGCAAGAGTCAAGGCTGAACACCAAAGACCCTCTGGCTTACTCGAACAACCACCGATTCCTATGTGGAAGTGGGAAAGTATAGCTATGGATTTCATAACGAAGCTTCCGCACACGTCATCAGGTCACGACAGCATATGGGTTGTTGTTGACCGTCTGACTAAATCAGCTCACTTTCTGCCGAAACGAGAAGACTACAAGGTGGAACGATTAGCCCGAATCTACACCGACGAGATCATTTGTAATCATGGGATACCTCGTGACATCATCTCTGACCGTGATGCTCGGTTTACCTCACGACTGTGGGAAACGTTTCAAACTGCGCTCGGTACATCGCTTAACCTAAGTACCGCCTTCCACCCTCAAACCGACGGTCAGACTGAAAGAACGATTCGTACTCTTGAAGACATGCTCCGTTCCTGTGTCTTAGACTTCGGTGGTAATTGGGATAAATACCTGCCGTTAGTCGAATTCTCGTATAACAATAGCTATCATTCTAGCATCCAAATGGCACCATTCGAGGCATTATATGGAAGAAGATGTCCATCGCCAATTGTGTGGCACGAGATCGGTCACTCGCAATTAACCGGTCCTGAGTTATTACAAGAAATGACAGACAAAATTTTCCAAATTCGAGACAATCTGGTGAAAGCTCGGGATCGACAGAAAAGTTACGCCGATAGAAAGCGCAAGCCTCGTGAATTTGACGTTGGTGACTATGTACTCCTAAAGGTATCACCTTGGAAGGGTGTAGTCCGATTCGGCAAGAAAGGGAAACTCGCGCCTCGATATGTTGGACCTTTTAAGATTCTGGAAAGGATCGGAAAAGTCGCCTACAGACTCGAACTACCGGAAGAACTTAGTAACGTCCACCCGACTTTCCACGTGTCAAACCTCCGAAAGTGCCTAGCCGACCACGACTTACATGTTTCTCTCGATGACCTGCAAGTAAACGAAACATTACACTTCGTGGAGAAGCTTGTCAAAATCATGGATCGCCAAACCAAGCAGCTCAGGCGCTCTCACATTCCTATTGTGAAAGTCCGATGGGAAGGCAAACGAGGCGCAGAGTTCACTTGGGAACTCGAAAGCGACATGAAGTCAAAGTACCCGCAATTGTTTTAAGAGAGAAGCTAGAAAGATAAAGTGGCATTGTGATTCAAGTGCTTTGTACGATTTCAATAGAATCACCGATTATATTACGTTCTTGTGTGTTTGGTCACGTTCATGTACGGATTCCGCACGTCACATGTTCGGTTCGCAATCGTTTCGGAGTCAAAACCGGTCCGAACCGAAAGTTCTCAAACGTGATTCACGGCGTTGTACAGCTTTCAGCTTAATTTCGGGACGAAATTCCCTAAACATGGGGAGGCTGTAACACTCCGTGTTTTCGAAAGCCAAAGTCAAAGTCAAGGTCAAAGTCAACGACCGATTGTACGAATTTGACTTATAGTAATTTCTTTATTTTCAATGTATTATGTGGACTAAGTGTTGTTAAATGCTAAAATCGATGTGTGGTAATCGCTATCTAATCGGCTTACGACTGTGAATTATAGGAAGTAACAATGCGATAACTACCCGACATCGAATCGTGATACGAACCGCAACTCGACATTAATATGGTTAATTATACGTGTGTGTGTGCCTTATGTGTTACTTGTGCATGTTATATGTATATTTGTGTTGTGGAAATCAATCGAACTCTATCGAAACTCGAAGCATAATCGAACTCGAACTCGAATCCGAATCGAAAATCGAACTATGATAATTAGTAGTTGGGACTAAAAGTAATTTAACTAGGAAACCCTATCGTGATGAGCCGTTCACAATCGAAATCGAAACATTAAAAATCATCGCGTCAAACAATCGAACAAAGTGCCATCCGGCCGGATAGCCATCCGACCGGATAGCCATCCGACCGGATAGCCACTGCACTGCAGATCAGACGCCATCCGACCAGGATGTCATCCAATCGGATAAGCCATCCGAGCGGTGTGTCATCCGATCGGATAAGCCATCCGAGCGGTGTGTCATCCGATCGGATAACCCTTTCCTCTTTTGGAATCCTATAAATACCCCTGTCATTGTCATTCTTTCCATTTTTGGAAGTCCTTGTCCGAACCATTCGTGCTCCTCACCTTTTCTTCGATTTCTCTCAATCCAGGTAAGATCTCGCTCTAAATCTTGTACGTTCTTGATCTACACGCACTCCTACACCTTTCTATCTTTTAAATCTTAACTTTTAACCGTGAAATCACTAGATTTCGGGTGTTCTAGGGTGACGTCATCATGTGTTCTTCGAGAACTTCACGTTTTGACTTCAATCCACCAAGATCAACCGAGTTCTAACTGATTTCCACGTAAACATACAACGATCTTGTAAAGATCTCGACACAAGAATGGTGAAAAAGGATTGAAAGATGGTTTTAACTTTCTTTCAACTCTTTTGCACTCAAAGTACTCCAAAACCGATAGGATCCGACCCTGATTCAGTCTTCTACTCGATTGTAGTGTTGTACTAGCTCAAGATTCGGATTCTACTCACGAGACTACCGATTTCGGGTTAGCCAAGACCAACCGTCTCGAGCTGGTAACCGGCTGGACTAGGGTGATTCCTGGTCGGGTTGGTCATCTGGGTCGAACTAAGGGTTCTGTTGGCCGACACGTTGTCAAAGTGTTTCAATATAGCGACAAACCTTCAAAACGAGCAAGTGTAGGACGAACAGGACAACCAGAATGGATTGCTGTCCGAACGGATTACTGTCCGATCGGATAGGTCATCCGAACGGATCACACTTGGGACCCACTTTAAACAACCTTATCTAAAGTTTGAGTATTGAACGAAATGTAATCCGATCGGACGACCATCTGACTGGATTACTCTTCAGATCATGAGATACTAAGACTTCAAAGACTTAAACAATTTTCAACATGTTCAATGATGAGGTTGCCATCCGATCGGGTTGCCATCCGATCGAATGACACTTCTGTTGTGAACTTGCCTTCAATAGTCGTCGTCCGACCGGACCACTGTCCGACCGGATGACCATCCGAACGGATTGTCATCCGCACGACCAGTCATCCGATCGACCGACTTGATAAATAGAGATACTTCCATATTTTCAAAATGCTACGACGAAAACTTCAAAAGTCAAGTCATCATACACAAACACATTCTTCTTATAGGAAGAAACAATCCACTCGAATAGTCATCCGACCGGATAACCTATCCGACCGGATGACCATCCGAACGTATTGCTATCCGCACGGATTGTTGTCCGCTCGGATTACCGTCCGATCGAACCACTATCCGAACCTTTCACACTTTGCGATGTTTTGCGCATCACTTATCGTTATACTATCTAATCTACTCAGGCTAATCTTACTCGCTAAGCGCTCCCTTCAATCCATCAATCGTTGTGAGTATACTCGATCCCTTTTTGCTTTAAGCACTTTTGGGTGTTACATACGTTACAACTATTCAAATCACATCAAACACACTACTCAATACTACTTGAACGCTAACCGTTAATGCATGTTATACATGGCTTATGAATGCTTGTTTGTTATGTTTACACATGGAATGCTGTCTACCTGCCTTAGCAACGATAGTACTATAGTTTGGACTCAGCACCCGTTCACACGGGGGTTGTTAAGGATCTTTACTTGCATGGATTACGGTGGTAATCATGTATTGCGAACTGCCTCGGGCAGTCAACCCGTAGTCATTGGTATCGATGGATCTATGTCGATAACTAACATGCTTCATTTCACTATGTGTAGGTGTTGGTTATGCGTAAACGAATTCGAACTTTATATGCTATTATTAAACTTGTATGCTCACCTTCACATTTTATGTATTGACATTATTTTAAACGTATGTGACAGGTGCTTAGGACGCACACTTGGTAGGAATTTGAAGCTAGAATAAAGCTTTAGAGCCCAACAAATAGTTGTCTGTAGTGGTCAAATTAAGGGTCTCTAGAAGCAGCTAAACAATTGCTGTCTAATTAAATCTGAGTTGTCGGAACAGAATATTTGCCTGGATTTTTGTCTGTAATAATTATTCTGCTGTTTGAGATACGGTATGGGACGTATTATTTAAATTAAATAGTATTGATAATTGTTATGGAAACTTCTGGACAATCTGTTTCGCTCAGTGCCATGCCCCGATGATTCCGCCATCGGTTGGGGTGTGACAATATGGGCCAATTTATGACCGTAACTGTTGCTGTTGAAAAACTAAACTTAGAACTCGCTAGAGTCGCTGTGACATTACAGTTACATTCTGTTTATATGAATATTGGCCAGATGACACTACATTGCGTTTCCATTTACATCAAAAGACTACCATTGACATCAAAAGATTGATAACGTATCACTGATTACTATTGTTCCGCCAACACTGAACAAAACACTACCTGGAGTGAGTCGTGTAGTCCAAACTCTCACTGTTTGCAAAAGAGAACCATTTCTGATCTATTGTTGTTGTTGAATTGCTTCTAAAACCCATAGCAACCATTCTTACATGGAGTTTCATCTGTATATATAGGAAACAATTAGTTTTAATGCTATTTAGTAGGTGTATGTTTAAATTACATAAGAACTATGGTTGATAGTTTATTATTTTCACAGTTCTCACTTTCCCTAACCCCTAGAACAATCTTCTAATCATCCTTTAAGGATTATCCTAAGTATCTAATCACCATGCATTCAAACAAAACCAACCATTCATGTCACACCCCAACCGATGGCGGAAACATCGGAGTGAGACAAAAACGAGATTGCAAGAGACTTCATAACACTAAATTGTGACAAGTATTTAATAATAAATTTCATTTCATTGCTAGAAGAATCAAATACATTGTTTGGAATCGAATATAACACGTTGAAACAAAATGAATTACATTACAACAAGTATTTAAATTTAAAAATGTGTTTCTAGGCATCCTACTAAGTTCCGTGCATCATCATCATAATCCTGCAACATGTTTTAAAGTATAGTTCAATACAAAAGTATTGGCGAGTATACAAGTTTTGGAATACTAACATATATGTATAAAAGAATGTCTCAAATCCAACATGGCAATTATTATACAAAGTTGAAGCTAGCATGCATAACTATAGGCCAAAACCCGAGTGTCCACAAGAATAATGTGCATCCCTCGCCACCAAAGTGAACGAGACCGTTATGTATAATAATGTGCATCCCTCATTACCGAAGTAATCGAGACCGTAAAATGTTAACTTAACAATACCTCGTCGGGTGGTGTGCTACTCCTATAGCGCTATAATTGTTAATGTGGGCTAGCTAAGTTAATGACAAATAGAGTGCATGAAAGTATTCTAGCATAAACAACCTAAGCATAACAAATAGCATGTTTGACGGATTGAGTGATTGAATATGTTTGATTATGTGTATTGTGAATTTTGATAGTTGAAACATGTTACACCCAAAAGTGCATTAAAGCGTAAAAAGGGTCAAGTATACTCACAATATTGCAAGCTTTCCGATTATCCGTGAGTTTGTTTACGAATGAGGAGTGAGTGGTAAGATTGCATGATGTTTCTACCAAATCACATATAATTTACACTTAGCCAAATAAACACATTTCATCATTGACATGGTATTATGTTTCTACCAAACAATAACTGTTCACAAATCATCAATTTTTACATAAACACACTAGAGGATTTACTAACCGTTTTTTGGAAAATATCTTCAAAAAATTTATATATTACGATGTGAAAATATATATTTTATATTTTAAAATACTTGTAAGTAAAAAATATATATTGCTTTTGTAAAGATGTCAAGACTTGGATATTTTTATTAAAACTCGATTTTTGCATAAACGATAGTTTATATACTAAAAATACTTATATGTTTTGGAAAACCCAAATTTAAATAAAATGACATTTTAGTAAAATTTCACTGAGTATTATTTTTAAAACCTCTAAATTAACACAAAATCCTTGATGATCATAACATGATCATCTAATCACAAATTACCATACTTAGTGATCCTTATGTTAATATACCCCTTTTAACATACCAAGATCACCATTTATACATATGTTAAGCCATATCTATAATACTATATAAAGCATCTCCCATGTACATAAAGGTAATTTCCATCCTATTTTTTAAGATGGCATACCAAAAGCCAAAACAAATTCCTATATTTTCTCACTTTTCTTCCTTTTCTACCCTTTTAGAAAACATGAATTAATGCGAATTGGATTGTAGAAACTGGGAATTAAATCAGCCCCTTCCTTTCTTGACCCCATCCGGGAGTTGAAATTAGGTTATTCACTTTGCAATCTCAAAACCGTCCACTCTCAATTGATCAGTCAAAATTTAAGAAGAGTCCATTCACATCCCCTCACCGCCCTCATCAATTGGCATGCATATTTATGCAGAGGACACCTTGATTATTCTTCAATTGTTTTCTTCGAGGTTAAAATATAACCGGAGTTGAGAACAAACAGACTGATACCCCATGACCAAATATCCACCTTCGCACAGTTTTTACGGTTTTTCAACAGAATCTCTGGTGAGCTTTTATTCATATTGTGTTGTTTTCTATTCAATGTTTTTCAATTTGAGCCCCAGTTATGCTAAATTGTGGCTTAGGGTTTATGAATATGTGCTTAGATGGAAGTAATTTGTTGATGTCTTCTGATTCAAATGTAGATTGTCACACCCCAACTGATGGCGGAAACATCGGGGCGCGACACTAAGCGAGTCAGATTGCTCAAGAGAATCCACAACACTAATTGTTTCAATATAGTTTAATCAAAATTTCATGAAGTAAATCTAGAGTGTCAAACATACACCACAACCACAATAAGTGTCGACATAACATAACGATTCAAACATTGTTCAAATTGTTTGATTAACTAAGATGTGTTTCTAAGCATCATCCTAACTTGTTTCTTAAATCCCAGCTACTATCAACCTGCAACATGTATTAAAATACAATCAACAAAAATGTTGGCGAGCATACAAGTTTGAATACGTAGTGTAACAGTTTAAAAACTCATATCCAACATGAAAACATATAATAAGTTTCACCATGCTAGTTGACGCAGTCCAAGTGATAGCCCAAGTTTCCCAACGCGTTAACGTGTCTTTCCCAAAGAATAACGGGAGGTTAAATGTCTCATCCTAACAATACCCCAAAGACTAACGGGGAGGTGTGTTACCCCTATAGCGCTATAATTGTTAAGGTGGAACTACACACAGGGATTAAACGTTCACATAGCATAAAAGTCTCAAGTATCACAAGTTTCAAGTTTAATGCAGATAGAGTATGTTTCAAATAAGTTTCAAGTGTCAAGTGTCTCGATAGAGAATACATGTTGCATCCCAAAAGTGTTTAAAACAAAAAGGGAACGGGTATACTCACAGTGGGTGCTTAGAACCAAACACTGTTAGATTGGATCGAAGGGAGCGCTGGATCAACCTGTGTGCGGGAATAGAGCATAAGTCCTCTAAGTGCTGACCCGGTCGGGAACAGAGTGTCGAATGGTGCGAAAATCGAGTAAAAGTGTCTGAGAGAATACCTATGCGGATGGTCATCCGAACGGATGACCATTCGAACGGATGGCCATTCAAACAGTGGGTGTTTGTGAACTGTTAAAGTTTTCAATTATTTGATCATAGTGTACTGTAAAACAAAACAATAAGTGTCATCATAGTCAGATTCTCTGGACGAATGGTCACCCGATCGGATGGCCATTCGGACAGACGATCAGTGTGTGAAGTTTCGTGAAATTTTCTAAGTTTCGAGTTACAGTGACGTTGTGACGACGTGTCAAACAACAGAAACATACCAAAACCCCGCTCGTTCGATCGGATAAGCATCACCCCTTTTTGAACTGACGAACTGTTCCTGGTGAAGTTTCATGTTTGGACCGTCAATCGGCCTGTTTTCCGGTGGAATTCAGTCTTCAAGCCGGCTTTCGACTAAGGAAAAAGTCGGAAGTCTGTTTGAGTTCGATTTCACCCATGTTTTGTATAAAGTTTGCAGAGAAGTTCAAAAACTATTTGTAAAACGTGATGTTCATCAGATCTGAGCTGGAAACATGTGAAATTCCATCAGATTTGGTGTAAGAGTGTGAGATTCCTTTAGATTTTTATATAAACGCTGTGAAAATCCTTTAGATCTGGGGTCGATCTTGATTAAATGATGCTCCACCACAGTTTGTATGTCACACCCCGACCGCGTTAAAACAACGAAACCGTGGCGGAAACGTCGGCGAGTGTTGCAACAGAATTATTGTTTCATAACCATGGATACAAAAGTTTCGTTTTATTGATTCATTAAGTAATTTACATTGTCTTAAACCAAAACAAACAAGTTAAACATCGTCTATCATTATTATTATATCACTAAGGCCTCGTCCAGATCCTATGTGAATCATGCATCCTAGCAATCAACATCATACAACACCACCTGAAACATATGTAAAAACAAAGTCAGCAAAGAAATTGCTGGCGAGCACATAGGTTTTATGAGAGTATCGGATTCATGGCTCGTTTACTTATTGCAATACCTCGAAAACCTTGTTTTGAAAAGTATGTAGTATTGCAACATGATTAACCAACTCAAATCAAGTTGATTATAGTTTATAAAATATCGCAGCCATGATTCTTAACCCAAAACATTTGTTTAAGTAAACCAAATCGTAAATTGTTCTCGTTGCAAAACTCGTATGGTTTATATCATTTAGAAAACCTCGTTGTGTGACATCGTTTCAAAATCGTTTGCCCAAGTGAACTAAATAATGACACGGAATATAATATGATAAAAGAACTTATATATAAGAAGTACCAGCGGCGTATCTACCATGCTTTTATCATGTTACACCCGTCCCATGACCTAATCACAACCCAAAACCAATCGTTTGTTCAAATCGTTTATCTCGTTTAAATCGTTTCAAATCGTTTAACTTGTCCCAAAATCGTTCTTGTTTTAATTGTGAAACTACTTTTGGTCGTCTCGCTAATAACATCCAAACCTTCTCAACTCATCCATCGTTAAACTCGCATTAACAAACCACCAAAGGGTAAGTTAACAATCACAGATTCGGTCGCTACCCACATAACCCCCACACATAACCATGGGTGCAGTCTGATAACGGGATTTGTCAGATCCTATGGTACCATAACCTAATACTGGTCGGTTCGGCCAAAATTAATGAATGTTATTCGTTATGTAACTACGTCCAACAAGTTCGTTCACATTATCGAAATCGTTATTTGTTTAATATAAACCATATTAATCGTTTTTGAAACCATCGTTTAAATATCGAAATCGTTTTAATACATATGAATCACCCCAAAACAATCGAAAGTAGTAAAATAGGGGAACTATGTACTCACATAGAAGTGCAAAGTATCCTCAGTCTAAAGAACTCAACAAGCTCAGGCAAACCAAGGAAGTTCAAGTACCACCTAGTAATCGAATCACTAGTAAATAAATCGACACCTAAATCGGAGGATCGGATAGAATGAGGTTTCGTAAACCAAATGAGTATTGGAACTCATGTGATATGGTTTAACAAATCCTACATTCTAGATTGGAACCTATCCTAAGTGCTTTCGACCCGTTACGACCCATTAAGGTAGCTTACGCTACTTTAACGCGTCGTTCGCGCAAACGTGCGTTCGAGACGTCTAACTAGTCCTATGACA
The DNA here is from genome assembly GCA_030545235.1 of Helianthus tuberosus. Taxonomy (NCBI): domain Eukaryota; kingdom Viridiplantae; phylum Streptophyta; class Magnoliopsida; order Asterales; family Asteraceae; genus Helianthus; species Helianthus tuberosus. The sequence continues at coordinate 60,657,749 of CM060375.1, forward strand.
AGTATTATATGCCTAAATATGTTGCATAATCAGTTTAGTGACAAAAGTTTATGTTACATATGCTTAAAATCTAATTATGCATGAAAATGGCATTTTGGTCATTTACCTAAGGCATATAAACTACCTATCATACAACTACTTAAACTATGTGGCCATAAGGTATATCCTCGGAAGGTTATTCCCTATGCAACTATGGTCACTAATTATGCTTGGTCAGATCCTAATGATCGACCAAACGGGTCAAGTTCGAACGTCTAAGAGGTGGTTTAGACCGCTTGGCTTACGACTCTAAACAAGCACTAAACTAAAAGTGACGAGCTAAACATGTTGAAACATGTTTATCTAAGTTAGAAAACAGGTTTTGATATCAAAACAAAGTGTTTTGATACCCAAGAGTAGTTTGGTTGCAAAATGCGCATAAACACGTATTTTGATCGAAACTACGACTCGTTACTACGCCTAGTCAACGTGGTAATCAGTAGGTATAGTCACAAGGGACTATAACCATCGTGATTACGCTCACGTTGCAAAGTTCAAACGAACTTTATGTTGAGCAAAGACTGGTAAAATCAGAAAGTCAAACACTGTTTCACTTTCGCGCTTGAAAAGTGATAAAAGAACAAAAAAAGCTTACAAAGGGTCCAAGCTAGGGAGAACTTGATCTATAATACTCAGGTATGAAGCAAAGGCTTCAACTTAGAGCATTAAAATGATCAAGGGTGCAGAAAAATGAAAGAGGGCATGGCTATATATAGTTTTTGGTAAACCGTTAGGATCGTTTCTTGCTAAAGAGGGAACAATCTTGGCCATCCAAGTGGGCTAATGGTTTTCAAATACCATGGGACATGAATTACCATCAAAACCCAGCAGATGGTATCCCAAAACAAGGGTTGAAAACCATCAAAACATCAAAAATGGACCAGATTAAAAGTTTCTGTCTACAAGTCTATCGCGCCCCACGTAAGCATAGACCTCAGCTTACGCGGCCCGCCAGAGATAGTTTCCAAAAATGTCAATTTTGGTCCCTGCACTTGAAAAACTTGCATTTTGATGCATATTTGACACGTTTAAGCCCTGTTAACCTCATTTAAAAGCTCTAAAATGATGTTAAAGTATAGGGAACTTAAAATATGTTCAAAAACATCCCGGATGTTGGTTCGTTTGGTCATACGGTTGCGTTATTCGGTTAATTACGACGGAAGTCGTAACGAACGCAAAAACGATCCAAATTAAGTGACGAATGGAATTTTATCATGCCAATCACTAAAATAAAATATTTTAATGATTACATAAATTTTTGGATGTCCGGATATATTCAGAACGTAAGATATGCGCGAAAATGCAAACTTATGCACTTTTTGGCGCTTTTAGTCCCTATTGATCAAATAAGTTTATTTTAGCATACCGAACCCCTCAAAGCCTATTTCTAAGCTATGTAAAGGATATTTAAGGTATGTTTAACTTATGATCAAGTTCCGGAATGTTCGTTACTATACAAATCGGTATAGTTTCGCAGTTTGACACGAATAGTCCCTGCGATCGAACGGACTTGTTTTCAACACACCAAACCATCCAAAACTTATTTCTAAGTTATGTGAAGGTTATTTAAGGTATGTTAAGCCTATGTCACTATTCCGGAGTGTTTGTCGCATTAAACTGACTGCGTTTACGCACCAGTTCGCGTATAACCTTCTAGAAAGCGATTTAAAGCTTGAAATCGGAATCGAATCAAATCGTAAAATCACCAAACACAAATACAAACATAATAACACCAAAGCACATTGTTTTATTAATAATTAACATTGTTTCACATTGTACATCGATTACATAGCACAGTTGTCACATTGTACAAACAACCGAGTGGAAACCACCTCCATGAGACCCAAATTAGTTAATTTTCGTGAAAAAGTTGAAGTGTTCATGTAATTTTGATGAAAAATATGGTGTAGAAGTGTTAAATGATGAAAGTTGTACAAAGATTTTGTGACATCTGTGTATTTTTAATCCTTGTACTATTCCGAACAACTTTGTATTTAATAAAATATGGTGTTTTAATTTCATTATTTGTTTAATTATTTGTGACATTAGTACGTTTTCAATCATAGTTCAGTTCCAAACTCTCAAACCTGTTCTGGAAGTGAAATCATAAACCGTTACGTAAATATAATCAGTTTAACGCGACGTACACACCGGAACTATGACATAAGCCAAACATACCCTAAATACCCTTTATATAACTTAGAAATAAGTTTCGAAGGATTCGGTATGGCAAAACCATGTTTATTCGAACTTTAGAACTATTTGCGACAAAACTGCGTAACGAACGTTGGTGACCGCCCGGATAATATTTAAATTCCAAAAATATTTTGTTATGATTAAAATTTTATTTTTAATCATGTTCGTGTTGAAAAATAAATTAAAACGCTTAAAAACGTTATTTTTCAAGTTTAAGCGCGTACCGCGTGTTACTGCGTAACACAGTGTTTCTACTGCAAAACGCGGACAACGCAGCCAGTCTCGGCAACTGATATTTATTTCAGTAATATTTGGCGAGTTTATTTTTATAGAATAATAAAAATAATATAAAACGCCATAAATCGGGATTAAAACGCTAGACATTACACTTAACCTCCAACTATTATCTATTTTTACCATTCAAAAATTACACTTACCCCCCCCCCCCCCCCATATAAATTACGGTCACAAGGACCCACCATCCACTCAAAGATTTGATTTTTATTTTATTTGGATTTTGCTTGATTTTGTGGACAAGTGTTGATGCATGTAATCTCTTATGGATCTTCCATATCTCTTTATATCTTTCAAGATCACAACACCACACTTCACTCAATCTTTCTTCCTCTCCCTCTCTCCCAAACTGTTAACCCCACCACCATCACCATTGTCATCTTTTCAACCTAGTTCTTCAAGATCAAACCCCATTCCAAGCTAGTTTCAAGTTGGTGTGAAGATCCAAAGGAGTTTCCAAGGTGTTTTCAAGTGATTTCAAGCTCCGTATCATCAAAATCTCATCAAAAACTTACTTGAATCTTGAAGGTATAAAGTTTATGTTTAAATCATACTCTTTATTCTTGGTTGTTCTTGATGATTGGAAGTTTCTCTTGAATCTTGGAATTTTTCACAAACTTGAAATCTAAAAAGAAATGGGTCTTGATACAAAATAAAAATGGTAGTATATATGTGTGTATATATAACTGAATATATATATATATATATATATATGTGTGTGTGTGTGTGTATGAGATTTGAATTTGATTTTTTATAAATACTTGTTTAAGATGTTTGCTTGCATGAACAAGATTATGTGCAAATATGTTAGAGATATGAAGGAGTGATTGAATCATGAGTTATAATTTGAAATAATGTTAGTATTTTGACATGTAAATGGCCAAAAATTTATTAGACATATTTGAGAAATTTTAAGTTGTTGCTTGTTCTTGAATGATAGTTAAAATGCAAGTGTTTGATGATTTGTGCATGATATGATGAATGTTCAATTAAATCAGTAAATAAACATGAATAAATCACATGTTTGATGCATTTAAATTCATATGAAATGATGAGGATATGTCTGTGTGCTTTAGACACTTGTACATAAGAATACATGTTGATTTAAAGCTCAAGAAATGATAAAAAAATGATTGTATGACAAAAATGTTTTAGAACAGATTATAAACACTAAAAATAACATTATTTGGTATATTATAATGGCATGAGACTTTTTCATAGGTTTGATAGCTTTGCATGTTGTACATATAGTTTAGAAAGTGGTAAAATATGTGAAATTTGCATGATTTATGTGCTTTATGTGAGACCTGCACTATCATGAGTATAACCACTATTTTATTTAGTAAATAACATGGGTTATGTTAAAATATCAAGTCGTTACGATTTGGGATGGTTAGGGTAACGTTTGATGCAAAACTATGCGGTAAAACGGTTAAAAATCGGCTTTTCGGAGGATTTTTATAAAACTGTTTTAGATCAGTAAGTAAACTGATATTTTTGATATAAAATAAGTATTTTAACTTATATTAAAATTTCTTGGTGTTTGGTTAGTCATACGTGACTTCCGGCGCCCAAAAAACGTTACCGAATTGCTAAAATACGTGTTTTTCAACATACACTATAATGGGTTGTTCATGGGTAAATTTTGTGACAACCCGAACTTTCAAGGTTAGCTTTGTTTAAGCAAATTTCTCTAAAAATGTTTAATTATACTTAATAATTATATGATTAAATAGTATTTGGATTTCGTGTATACATATAGTATGATTAAATGGTGTTTACTACCTAAATAAGTGTTTGGATTTTGTGTATACATATAGTCAGAATCATGGATTTCAAAAGATATTGGTCCAAGTTAATAAAATATCAAGTCCACTAAATTGAAACGGTCCTATAAGCTTTTAATTTGATTAGTTGGTATCGGCCAAGCCCATGTGAAGAGTAATGATTGAATTACATAATAGTAATCGGCCACTATGTTTCGATTAGGTTTAGGATTTGTTCCATGCACTCGTTAAATATCTACACTAGTTAAAACAAATCCTACCCCTTCTATCATACTTGCGAACGGCAGACGCCCCCCCCCCCCATCGAAGCAATCCTGTATTTTCGAGACATCATCTTGAATAGTCGAGCCACTTATTTGATTTAACTGACCAACTGGGAACATTTACCATACATTTACCAAGCAAACCGAAGGTGAGTTCACTACTTTTGAGCATGCGTCCCGGTGGTTGGGACAGTCAGTGGGTATCCCGGGGAGGGATAAGTCTTTTTGGGTAAAAACTGGTATATTGAATAATATTCTCATCCTATCACTCTTAAGTCCCATCTTTTGTTACCGGGTGGGTAACGGGTATTAGTTGGTAGCGCTACTTAGGTTTGGCACCCTCACACCAGACCGGGGAAGACGTTTGTTGTAACACCTCGTAAAATCACGTCCAATGATGTATTGACACATGTAATAAACCCTAATGAAGTCAGACATTGAATTCAAGGGACTAATTTTTTGAAAAATCGAAAACCTTGATTATGAAAGGACTGGAAGTGTTTGTATACCTAAAATAAGTTTCTAAATAACCTTCTACGGTTTTATATTCACAAATGAGCCACTTGTTGATCAAGTGTAGCCGTTTGTGCAATTAATTGAAAGTTACGCAATAAAGGGTTAAAAGCATCAACATGTTAATTCTTACCTCTGAGTGACCTTTTAACAAACCAAGAGCTTCATGATATTTGATTATACTCTCAGGAATGCCAAAGATTAGCCATCTAAGGTTTTTATGCCTATAAATAAGAATACGCGCAACTTTGCAAGTTAGAGGGACTAAAAGTGTCAATATGTTTAATTATACCTCTGAATGACCTTTTATCGAGCCCGAGGCATTATCATGTTTAATAATACTTTCAAGAATGCCTAATATGGTTTAGATAAGGCTTCAATACTATTAAATGATGAGATGTGCAAGTTTGCGCAATGAAGGGACCTAAAGCGTCAAACTGCAAAAGTATGTCGATTCGTATGTTATCGGACCTTCTGGAATATGACCATGAGTTATACATACCCTAATTATCCTTTTCGTAGCTTAGATATAGGCTTAGAGGTGTTTTGTGCGCAAAAATAAACTTTTAAGTCATGTAGGGACTAAAAGTGTCAAAAAGCGCACAAGTTTGCGTTTACGCGCATATCTTACATTCTGAATATCCCCGGACACCCAAAAATTTATGTAAGCACTAAAATATGTTATATTAGTGTTTGGCTTGATAAAATTCCATTCGTCACGTCATTTGGTTCGTTTTTCGCGTCCGTCCGTGCTTCGTCGTAATTAACCGAACAACGTGACCGTACGACCAAACGAACCGACATCCGGCATATTTTTGAGCATGTTTCATGTCCACAATGTTTAGGCATCATTTTAGAGCCTTAAAGATGGCTTAACGGGCCTTAAACGTGTCGAAATGAGCTTTAAACACCAACAGGGACTGAAACTGTCATTTATTAAAACTTGTTTCTGATCAGAGAAGCCCAGGCGGGCCGCGTAACATTCTGGTGTCCCTTACGCGGGCCGCGAGGCCCCTTCAGACCAGATTAAATCAGTTTAACAGCTGTTAACAGCTATTAAGCACCCAAAACTCAATTCCACTTGTTTATTCCTGATCATGGGGGGCCAATATGATGCACATGGGGTAACCAACAAGTGTAAGGATGAGATTAAATCACGGGTTACGAGAAACGATCTTAACGGTTCTGAAAAACCTATAAATACCCACCTTAACTTTCCCCCAAACTCACACCTTGATCGTGAATTCTCTAAGTTGGAGACCGTGCTCTTCATACCTGAGAATTTAGGATCAACCATCCTTGCTTGGACCCTTTGTAAGTGTCCTTTCGTGCTTAGTTTAAATTTCTAGCGTTATAGCCGAAAAGTCAAGCATTTTGATGAACGCTTTGACTTTTAAACGGTTGAGTCATTGTTCGTAATGAACATGGCTACGTGACCGTAATTAGTAGGTGTTAAACCCTCAAAAAGGGCACCTCCTAATTACCACGTTTACTTAGTTTAATTGTCGGGTCAAATAAAAGTCAAACGGGTTTGTTTTAAATAAAATTCATAACTATTAATATAGAAGTCATAAAAATCAGTTTTCTCACTTTAATAACTTGGTAATTATTAGTTGAACATGTCTAAGCATGTCCAACCCGACAATTCTAAGTATAGGCTCGGTTTGGAACCGAAAGTCGCAAAAGTTGACTTTTGCTTTGACTTTCAGTTCTGACCCGATTTAGCTTAGTTTAGATATACCTTAGGATTCCTTTAGGATCAGGTTATAGGTTAGTGTAACCCTATGTGGTTATACAACTTGGACCCTTAGTTATCCTATTCATTGCATGTTTCCGTTATATGCTTAAATGTTGACCATTGTGCCCTTTTGACCCCCAAAACCTTTTGCAACTGATTTTATATGATAAGTGAAATATTTTAAGCTTTCTGGGATGATAAAGATACCAGTTTTTCTTTAAAAACCCGGAAATCGCTTAAAATCGTCTTTTCACGCGTTTTAAGCGCATAGTATGTATAGAAACTATTTTAAATATATAATACTTGATACCTACTGATATTTTTAGTAAATCTGTATACTTTAACAGTAAGCAAAAGTTTTAAACTCAGGTTTCCAAATTTGACTTTTAAACCTTATGTGAAATTACCAAAATGCCCCTTCGGTGTCAAACCTAATCATCTTTGCCTCAAAATCCAGAATGTGTTTAGTATACCCATATTATACAAGTCTCCAAACTTGTCGGGTCTAAATCACATTCTATTCCGGTCTTCGCTTAATCATGCGTAATGAACCGTGAACCTTTCCTTAATACTAACCGGTCTAAGTTACGACTTAAATAAGAACCGTTAGGAATCTAATAGGTTAATAAAACCTTCGTTCCAGATTAAGAGCCCCAGTAGAAGTACTTGTGCTTGCTGATTAGAATATACGGCTGAGTATAAATTGCATTGCTAGCTCAGGTAAATACTTTTAACTTATTTTCCCTATACGGGCTTGGGATACGGTATTATAATAATATCGCTTGGTCGGGTATTGAATGTTTAGTCGTATTGTGATTAAATTATTGAGGTAACCCGCTTTAATCTGTATTGTTTGAAATAAAAGCCTTTAGGGGTTAATGACCATGTCCCGGATATCCTTGACATCATTGTATTATAAAATGGCCACGTCTTATGCACGGGGTGTAGGCATACACCTGACAGTGCATAAGGGAAACGGTATCTCACTCTCTTGTGGGCCTATACTTGTGGCGTGTCTGTTAATCTTGACTCGGTTTCTACATCGGGCCCTGAACGTATAACGAACATGTAAATCTGTATACAAGAGTATTTATATAATTGTCTCAAGTTATAAAAGATATGTTGTGCCTTATGCATTCAAATCAATTTTATTAAACCTTTTCAAATGAGTCGGTTAATTGTATTTACCAGTGTAAACTGACGTATTTTCCAAAAAGATTAAGTGACAGGTACTGTACGGAATTGGCTAGGAGCTCAGGGCGTTAATAGGGAATCTTGCAAGTTCTAGATGCCTAAAGTCTGTTGAACAGTTTTCTTTTATTTGATCCGCCTGTGGATCCATCTTACATTCCGTTGTAATATTTGATATTTCTTTTGAATCGGATTGTAATATATTTATCTTTTGCTTCCGCTGTGCATTTATATATTGTGTTGTTTGACTATGATGATCTCAACTACATCACGATACTCCCCACCGGGCCCACCGGTAATACGTGGAATTATCAGGGTGTGACAGGTTGGTATCAGAGCCAACATTGAGTGAATTAAACACTAGCCCTTAGTGTTTAATCTCAATGACACAGTAGCACATTCCTTGACCTTCTGAGTCTAGACTTAACATAGGAGTACTCTCAACCCTAATCTGAAAACTATTACTTCCGAAATTATATATTTTGAATATGTCTCCAATCATGTAAGCCGTAATGGAAATTCTCCACATCCGGAGCCTTGAATTGCCGAGCTTCGTACCGCGGCTAGGGTGCAACGTGCAACCAATGAGAAAGCATTCAGAAGTAAAGTAAAGAAGAAAACTCCTTATTGCTGAAATTCGTTTCCTTAGTAGTCCTTATAAGGACATGTTTATCTTCTAGTCCCTTCATGGACGACATTAATTCCTTCAAGTCCCGTTTAGGGCAATTCTGTACTTTTAAAATATTTTATCCAAATTTCATTTTATATATGAAATAAATCAAATTATTGTTCCTTTTCATAATTGATCTACCAGTATATATATTGAAAGAATCTTAAAGGGTAAAACCTAGCTTGAATGTCATTAAAGACCTAGCTGTGATGGTAAAACCTGTTTAAAAGAGATTCAGATTCTTGTTAACATCCGAAAACATGTTAACACTCCTGACAATAGTGATACGATAAAATCACACTTGTCATCTTTATATTGGGAAATTCCAAACCCTTATCTAGCCTAGTGATTTAGAATCTTGGCTTAAATCATCAAATGAAGATAATCATATAATAAACATCCATTAGTGATGAAGTGCCTACGGGCCAAACTTGTTGTCCGATAAGACAACGACAGTGGTGGTCTTTGACCCCCGTCTAAAGATGTTGGACTACGTCCAAGCATAATAGTTTGTATGATCAATGCGATCTTGACTAATATCTTCAAATGAAGATGATCATATTATAAACATCCATAAGTGATGAAATGCCTACGGGCCATACTTATTGTCCTAAGGGACAAAAGACAGTTGAAGTCTTTGACTCTCTGTCAAGAAAAGGTAATGAAATATGTTCAAACCTTAATGCCTCGATTCTCTGAAGTCATGGCTTATAAATTTAAAACTGTCCTTGTGACTATGCCTTTTGCGCCACTTTAATATCCTTAATGTTTTATAAATAGGATAAATTATAATGAAAATACTAATATAAATAATAAATTAACCAATATGGTTTATATTACCATGGTTGATGAATCGTCAAAAGTGATGAATCCATAATAACCTCTGAATGAATCATCGTCAATATTTATGTAACAATCAAGCTACATGGCTGGATCAGATGAGGTCAACAGCCACCCGGGGGAAAATAATGATGCTCCCAGAGTTAATATAACTAGCGCGGAACTGCAGGCATTAATAGATAATGCCGTTACACAAGCTCTCGACAGACAGTATGATGAATCAAGTGATACACACTCTAAGACTCTATCTGTGGCTCGTAGTAAGCCCCTTTCTAAATCACATGAGTCAAGGGAAGACGATGTTCGTAACTCGTCAAATCAAAGGAGTGTTCCCTCTAGACAGGTGGTGCTTCATCAAGAGGCACCAGTTAAGACCTGCTCATATAAATATTTTGTCTCCTGCATGCCCAGAGACTTTACAGGAGAAAAAGGGGCCATCGATTGCATGACATGGCTGGACGAGATGGACACCGTTGTTGACATCAGCGGATGTGCAGAGCAAGACATTGTGAAGTTTGTTTCATAATCTTTTAAAGGAGAAGCTCTAGCTTGGTGGAGGTCACTGATCCAAGCTACGGGGAAGATCCCTTTGTACAACATGACTTGGGATCAGTTCGTTGCTCTTATCAAATAAAATTACTGTCCTCAACATGAAGTTGAGAAAATTGAGACTGAATTCTTGACATTAGTCATGGAGAACTTAGATTGTCAAGCATACCTTACAAGCTTCAATACCATGTCTCGATTGGTTCCTTACTTGATCACACCGGAACCAAAGCGAATAGCTCGCTTTATTGGGGGTCTAGCCCCAGAAATAAAGGCAAGTGTGAAAGCATCGAGACCTACTACATTCAGGTCAGCAGCAGATCTGTCGCTATCTCTCACACTCGATGTGGTCAGAAACAAGGCTGCCAAGGCCTCTGAAGATGGAAAGCGTGAAAGGGAGGATGAAAATTCTCATCGCTCCGATAGGAAGAAAAAGAGGAACTCTGAGGATAAGAAGAGTTCCAGGTTTAAGAAAGGCAACCAGCAGTCGGATGAAAAGACCAGGTGCAAAACCTGTAAGAAATACCACCTTGGGAAATGCAGATTTGAGTCTCAGCCTCTACCCTGTGGAATCTGCAAGTCTAAGGAACATAAAACCTTGGATTGCAAGAAGTTGAAAGATGCAACCTGTTATGGTTGCAACAAGAAGGGGCATATCAAGACTAACTGCCCTAGGAATCAGAAGAAGCCTAAAGAGGCCAAGAAAACAAACGCATGAGTCTTCCAGATGAACGCCCAGGAGATGGTGCAGAATGATAACTATATAGCAGGTACCTTCCCTTATCAAGCAGTTTATGCAGAAATTTATTTGATGCTGGCACATATGATTCTATAATGAACGATAAATGTTGAGAACTGTTGCCTCCGCCTGATTAGGACTCCGGTCATTTAATGCGAGGTAGAAATTGGCCGTTGATACTTTAGAAAATGCTCCAACAAATCTTAGATTGATATTTTATATCTATTAGGAATCACTCTTTTCTGATACCCTTATGGCAAGCTTTCAAGCTATCCAAATTCATCAATATAATAAAGACAGATGTGACATTTTGATCCCCAGTCAAAAAGATGATGGATTAGGTCCAAACCTTAAATGCCATTAATGGTCTTTTGCGACCTAGGCTAAGTAATATTAATATATACCTTAAATAACGTTCATTATGAATGTTAGTGCTATATTAGCCTGTATGGGTTATTGATACCATGGTTAGTATATGTTAAGGCCATCAGGGTGATGAATAGCAGTTGTTGGATTTCAACTAAGTAAATGATTCGTTTGGTGATAGGAACCAAATCTTGAGTATGACAAACTCGGATAAGACAACAGTCAATCGCGCCATTGATGATGCGACACATGCAAATGATGCCACAATTGTGAACCTTAGAATTTCCAATGATGTTCTTCAAACTATGATAGACGTGAAAAAGCTCAAAGAACCCAATGCTACTTGCTCCAAATTTCATTCAAGACTACCCTTCCTCACTCACGAGGAGGATCTCGTTCATACCTCTAATGCAAAGGATGAACTAAAAAGGAAAAGGGAGGAAGATAACTCCCAGAGCTCTAAGAAGAAGAACAAACAAAAGTCTAACCAGAAACCATTATGCAAGACCTACAAGAAGCGCCATTATGGGAAGTGCAGGTTCGAACCAAAATCCCAATCGCAGCCAAGGGCTTGTGGGATCTGCAAATCAAGGGAACATAAAACATTGGACTACAAGGACATGAAGAATGCAGTCTGCTTCGGCTGTAATGAGAAAGGCCACATCAAGACCACGTGCCCTAAATATGTCAAAGGAAGTGCGGCTAAGGAAGGAAAACCTAAGAATGAAAGCGCCTAAAATACCTGAGCTAGTTCATAAATAATGGCCTCAGGTACATTCCTTGACATTTTATCAGTGATTTAAATGCTAAGAGTTTTTTTATTTTGGTTCGGATGCCAATAAATCCTTCATAAACTATAAGTATATCAAGCTTTTAAAACCTTCCATAAGAACCCTAGATATTAAGTGTAAGGTAAGACTTACAGACAAAATTATAGGAACCATTTCTTCTGTTCCTGTCAGCGATCTGCAGTCGTAATTCTAGTATACTCTCTCTCCGGATGAAGTGCGTCAGCATATGTAATTGATATCTCTTGATCTCTATCGATTAAGAGTACCAGATGGTATGACAAAAGCGCCATATGAGGGTTGGTGTATCTTAATAAGTTCCATAGATTGCTTCCATGCCTGATCAGTATGGAGGTTTAATGCATGGAACCTCAAGGATATTCCAATGGTCATATGGTACTAAAGTCAACTAATGGTATTCAAAGAAGATATCCAGAATGGAATTTTCCAAGTAAGCGTCTTTGATTAAATCTGTGGACTCGTAACGGAAATATGTCACTTACCTAGGCAAATATGAATGAACTGGAGCCCGAGATTTGGAAAATATCTGTAATCTCCGTGTGTATTGATTATCTTCTGCAAGGATTATCATGTTTACCTCCTAGAGGTAAGTAGAGTTAGGAATTTTATTCCATGTAGGGCTGTGATATTATGAAATCTCCAAGACGGCTTGTACCATCACTGAAGAAACCAAACCCTGATTAAGTAAGTTTTGAAATAGAGGATTCATATAGCCTAACTCAATGTTCTGAGAGTTCGGTATAATTAATTAAGTAAGACGGTTCATTTTGCTTATGCATTATTACCGCAACCCTAATTAGGCATCGATTAAGAAATTCCATCAGCTGCCCAGGATCGTCGATTTGTTCGACTAACGACAAGGATTAGCTATTACTTAAAATTGGTTAAGCAGTGGTTGGAGTAACCATCTCACCTTAAGATAAGCTTTTCTATAATAGTTGATATATAAACATCAAGACTGCTCCTTTGGAGACCTTGTATAGATGGCATGCTAAACATCTATTGTTAGGACAATAGATTGGTAAGTCCAATTATCAGGAGTTGAAAGTTGCATTGGAAAACAACAAATAAGATCATTCGAATTCGTAATCATCTGTAAGATGCCAGTATTCGGCAAAAAATCAAGGATTAATGAAAATAGCAAACCTCCTAAATTCTTGTTAAGGAATAAGGTTCAACAAAAGATATCACCCAGGGAGGGTCCCTGTGTGCCAAATTTGTTAAATTATCAGGCTAGTTAAGCTCTGAATATATAGAATCATTCGAAGGAAATCGAATGTATCAAGATCAAGTAGCTTATAAGCTAAAACCTATTTAAGGAGCTTGGCGGAGCTAGCAATACATTGCACACTAGTGACTGAAGGATGTGTTTCGCCAATAAGTCAAGAAGCACTATCACATAATGATATGAAGATTTATGATACAATGAGCAACCTATGTCGATTAAGGATCGACAGGTGAAGAAGCTCCAAAAGGATACATGTACCCATTATAAAGGTCAACTTGGGAGCTTGGAAAAGCTCCAGATATGCTATAGGGGTTAAGTCCATTATGCGACAAAAAGTACTTCCAACATCTTAGCAAATCTCGAGGTCGAGATTTCTTTTAAGGGGGTGAGGATGTAACACCTCGTAAAATCACGTCCAATGATGTATTGACACGTGTAATAAACCCTAATGAAGTCAGACATTGAATTCAAGGGACTAATTTTTTGAAAAATCGAAAACCTTGATTATGAAAGGACTGGAAGTGTTTGTATACCTAAAATAAGTTTCTAAATAACCTTCTACGGTTTTATATTCACAAATGAGCCACTTGTTGATCAAGTGTAGCCGTTTGTGAAATTAATTTGAAAGTTGCGCAATAAAGGGTATTGAATGTTTAGTCGTATTGTGATTAAATTATTGAGGTAACCCGCTTTAATCTGTATTGTTTGAAATAAAAGCCTTTAGGGGTTAATGACCATGTCCCGGATATCCTTGACATCATTGTATTATAAAATGGCCACGTCTTATGCACGGGGTGTAGGCATACACCTGACAGTGCATAAGGGAAACAGTATCTCACTCTCTTGTGGGCCTATACTTGTGGCGTGTCTGTTAATCTTGACTCGGTTTCTACATCGGGCCCTGAACGTATAACGAACATGTAAATCTGTATACAAGATTATTTATATAATTGTCTCAAGTTATAAAAGATATGTTGTGCCTTGTGCATTCAAATCAATTTTATTAAACCTTTTCAAATGAGTCGGTTAATTATATTTACCAGTGTAAACTGACGTATTTTCCAAAAAGATTAAGTGACAGGTACTGTACGGAATTGGCTGGGAGCTCAGGGCGTTAACAGGGAATCTTGCAAGTTCTAGATGCCTAAAGTCTGTTGAACATATTTCTTTTATTTGATCCGCATGTGGATCCATCTTACATTCCGTTGTAATATTTGATATTTCTTTTGAATCGGATTGCAATATATTTATCTTTTGCTTCCGCTGTGCATTTATATATTGTGATGTTTGACTATGAAGATCTCAACTACGTCACGATACTCCCCACCGGGCCCACCGGTAATACGTGGAATTATCGGGGTGTGACAGTTGTGAACTAATGACCCAGTCGGGCCCAGTGCTTTGATAGGAGCACTGGGGAAAGGGCAAAACATACATCAGGAGCCGTCTTGTTCAGTATCGAGATATTATCAATATTACCTTTGCATTTGTTAATGAACTGGAATAAATACTTGGTAACAAACATTTTCATAAACTGTGAACTCGCCAGCTTTGTCTGATACACTTGTTGCATGCTCGCAGGTCGTTAGGTATATTGGATTGGAAACTTGCTGTCTGGAGGAGCAGGAGTGGTCATGGGTTGACTGAAGGGACTCATGTGATTATCTGTTACTATTACACATTGGTTTATGAACAATTTAACTATGAATTATTATTTGCTTCCGCTGAACGTGTTGGTTTACATTTAAACTCGTGACTGGTGTTTTTATTAATACTTGAAGATTTTATTTTGAAACTCGTATTGGTTCAATGTGATTAGTGGCTCGTTGTTGGTACGTCACACGCCTAACGGGGACATTCCCTAGGTGGTATTTTGGGGGTGTGACAGTTTGGTATCAGAGCCACTGGTTATAGTGAACTTGGCTTTAAAACGTTTTTATAAAACCAGACTATAACTGAACAGATCCGAAATCGACCATGACACTCAGCTCCAGACTGCAAGGTTCGCCTCTTGTTTACTATTGCATAGTTGTTAGTCCCTTCTGGCGCCCCTGTTGGAACGGTGCGACTTTCTTCGCTCGTTGAGACGGGTGTTTGTGAAGTGTATAAATATATAAAGAGTAAAAAATATAGACAGTGAGAGCGATATATATTCAATGGTTAATCTTTATTAAACAAAGAAGAAGGGGTCGATCCGAGAATAAACTCGAATCTAAATGTCACCCCCTGGGCCAAACCAGGGGGTAAACTCTCATGAAAACTCAATCTATAAATATTACAATACAAAAGCACACATAATTATGTATATATAGAGAATTTTCATATCCTATCTCAAATGTGATTGGTTGATTGGAAGTTGGTATGTGTGCCCATCAGTGGCTTATCTTCTTTTTGTCACCAACTTGCTTCTTTCTTTTCTGTTGAAGCCTTCAAATATTAATATTTTCCTTTTTCTTTTATGTGAAAGCTCTTCACATATTGAGATATTCTTTTCTGGTGAAATGCTTTTCAAAAGGAAAGATTCCTTTTGTTCTTTCTGATGATTTCTTTTCCAAAGGAAAAGATTCCTTTACTTTTTTTTCTTGTTAAAGCATTTTCATAGAAAAATACTTAATGTGTTAATAAGATAAATTATCTTATTAACACAATTCTTTGACTTTGTATCTTGTAAACTCCACAATGTCCTGCTAACATTTTGAAGTCTTGAAACCTTGTCGTGATCTTTCATCAAAGAATTAGAAGCTTCAATATTTAGTGCTTCTGGGACGGTTCGTCGGTCGCTTCGTGTTGACGGAATTATTTCTAAGTAATTTAAACTATTTTTAACAACAAATACAATAAAGTTTCCTAACAGTCACCCCCTATTTGTAGTTAAAAATACAAACAATGCATTTATACTTAGAAATAACAAATAAACTTGCTGAAGATGTATTTTTCTTTTCCTCCTGGCACGTTATCATGTAGGTATTCTTTTTTTTTAGTGATATTCGTTGACTGTATATTCATTGGCATGTAAGTTTATTTGGCAAACGTCCGACTTTTTACGGTTGATCATCTGATTGTATTTCATTTCTTGTTATAATTTTTCACCTCGATTTATACTTCCACCTAAATGTAAGCATTATATCTTGTATCCCCACCACCTAGGATATAAGTATCTTCTATCCAATATAGGATAAGTTTTTAGGCTGTCGATTGATGAGGCTTCAAAAAATAACGAATCATGCAAGCTATAAAAAATGATCTTGAAACGTCGAGGGTTTTTTTTTCGGATCAGAATTTCTGATAAATCTGATGAAGTTTCTGATAAAACCGAAAAAAATCGTTTTTTTTAACAGAATTTCTGATATTTTCTGATCAATCTAATCACATTTCTGATAAAATAATCAGAAAATCTGATAAAAGTTTTTTTTTTAAACAGAATTTTCTGATGGAATCTGATGGTTTCTGTTGAAAATCTGACAAAAAATCAGAAAATCTGAATATTTTTATTTTTTTAAGAAAAAAATGATGACATCATCAGAACCTTCTGATGACATCATCAGAAATTCTGAGAAACTCAGCAGAAATCTGAGATTTTTACCAGAAAATCTGACGAATGCATCAGAAAATCTGATTTTTTTATGAGATGAGAGGGTATAAGTAGAGAAAAGAGATATTAATTACACATATTTTTCTGGTGAAAGTCTAAGTACTTGTTATTTTATTCAAGGAATTTTTTGTGAAAACTTTATAAAAGATAATAGTCATGAGAATGTTTTCTAAAGTTATACACAGTTTTTTTTTTTTTTTTTTATCATTCCTTTACTAACCAGAATTTGGAGTTATTTCAACAGATAAGATACGAATAAACTTTCTTTTATCAGAAACTTTCTTTTTAGATGTCAAAATTTTTCTTTCTGATAAACTAAAGTTCATTTATCTTTGTTTAACTCCTTTTTTTTGTGTTATTATATCCTTTTTCTACACCTCTCATTTTTTTACTAGAAAAAAAATACTAATAGAGATAGTAATAATAATAATAATAATAATAATAGCAATAAAAGCAATAATAATAAAAATAACAGAAAAAAATAACTCTACTACATACTTTATTATTTTTGGATCTGCAAAAAAAATTTCTTTTTACCTTTAACAGATCAAGAATATACGTCTCTCTTACAGGAGCAATGGATCTTGGAAATAATTTATCCCTTCTGCTCTGATACCACTTGTTGGTCCCTTCTGGCGCCCCAGTTGGAACGGTGCGACTTTCTTCGCTCGTTGAGACGGGTGTTTGTGAAGTGTATAAATATATAAAGAGTAAAAAATATAGACAGTGAGAGCGATATATCTTCAATGGTTAATCTTTATTAAACAAAGAAGAAGGGGTCGATCCGAGAATAAACTCGAATCTAAATGTCACCCCCTGGGCCAAACCAGGGGGTAAACTCTCATGAAAACTCAATCTATAAATATTACAATACAAAAGCACACATAATTCCTTCGTAGGAATTATGTATATATAGAGAATTTTCATATCCTATCTCAAATGTGATTGGTTGATTGGAAGTTGGTATGTGTGCCCATCAGTGGCTTATCTTCTTTTTGTCACCAACTTGCTTCTTTCTTTTCTGTTGAAGCCTTCAAATATTAATATTTTCCTTTTTCTTTTATGTGAAAGCTCTTCACATATTGAGATATTCTTTTCTGGTGAAATGCTTTTCAAAAGGAAAGATTCCTTTTGTTCTTTCTGGTGATTTCTTTTCCAAAGGAAAATATTCCTTTTCTTTTTTTTTTCTTGTTAAAGCATTTTCATAGAAAAATACTTAATGTGTTAATAAGATAAATTATCTTATTAACACAATTCTTTGACTTTGTATCTTGTAAACTCCATAATGTCCTGCTAACATTTTGAAGTCTTGAAACCTTGTCGTGATCTTTTATCAAAGAATTAGAAGCTTCAATATTTAGTGCTTCTGGGACGGTTCGTCGGTCGCTTCGTGTTGACGGAATTATTTCTAAGTAATTTAAACTATTTTTAACAACAAATACAATAAAGTTTCTTAACAATAGTATATCTAGTGTTTGCTTATGATTAACGTCACACGTGAATGCACACATGGCACTACAGTATGAGTTTCTATGTTACCAACCCATGTTACGTGTTTTAAGAGTGGGACTCTTCTTGAACTTGCATGCTCTATGTTGTGATGTCATTTGTCGTGTTGCTTGAATTCCGGGAAACCTTTTAACATGAGTTGAGAGGAACTGAGATAAACATGCACACTGGGTTATTATTATGGGTGCACACATAATAATAATGTGGGGTGCATGTGAGTCCCAGTGAAACTTGACAAGTGTGAAAAGGATTCCGCTCTGCTAGTTGATGATATGATAGAACTCGGTAGTCTATGGGAGGTTATAGTAATGCTTGACTCCTACTTGAACTTGCTTTTTGAAATCCTTCCTTTACTTGTATAGAATCATGAGTGGACGTGGAGGACGTGGTGGAGGCCGCGGTGGTGGACGTGGCCATATTGCTATGACTCAAGCTGAGTTAACTGATCTCATCAACACTCGCGTGGCTGAAGCCATAGCGGCTTATCAGGCTGGTACGATATGTACCAAACACTCTTATCCTTTGTGTTGTATGCTTGAGTCTTACTTGTTTGTTATATGTCATTTCATTGATAGGTCAACCGGTGCAGCAAAATCCGCACCATCCACCTGTTTGCACGTTCAAAACCTTCATGGATTGTAAGCCGCAGACCTTCAGTGGGACTGAAGGGGCTGTAGGACTCTTGCGCTGGTTCGAGAAGGCGGAGTCCGTATTCGCGATGTGTAACTGTCCTGTTGGGGACAGAGTGAAGTATGCTACGGGCACACTCGAGGATGGTGCCCTGACATGGTGGAATGCCCAGGTTCAGCTGTTGGGTATCGAGGCGGCGAACGCCACTACTTGGGACAACTTTAAGGAGTTGATCAGGGAGGATTATTGTCCTTGCGATGAGATTCAGAAATTGGAGAACGAGTATTATGATCTGAAGATGGTGGGATCCGAGATTGAAGCATACGCGAAACGGTCGCATAAGTTGGCTGTCTTGTGCCAGAATTTGTCCCGACCTATGTCTCGAAGAATTGAGTTGTTCATCAAGGGATTACCTCCACGAGTGAAGGGTTTGGTTACTGCAGCTAACCTCAACAACTTAACTCAGATTGTCCGTTTGGCTCACAAAATCACCGATCAGGAGGTGGAGAGTAATTCACTACCACCACGTGTTTCTGCTACTGCTACTACAGCCGCTACTACAGCTACTACCCCCGCCACTGACAGCAAACGTAAGTGGAACGATGTGGACAAGGCGTCCAATTCGGTGCAGTCACAGAAGAGGCCGGACACTGGCAGCAATCGTAGTTTCAGCCAGTCGTCTTCCGTGAATCAGAATCAGGGTAACAGTTCGGGTAAGGGTTCTTATGCGGGAAAACTACCACTATGCAACAAGTGCAACTATCATCATCGGGGGCAGTGTACTTGGATTTGTCACAGGTGCAACAGGGCAGGGCACATGGCCAGGGATTGTAGGGTTTCACTCCCGAACCCACAGCAGCCGTCACGGCAGCAGGGTAGACAGCAGCCTCAGCAGAATCAGGGTATTCGTAAAGGTTGTTTTCAATGTGGATCTGAGGGTCACATCAAGCGAGACTGTCCTCAACTAAATCAGAATGCTGGTGGTAATAACAATGGGAATAACAATGCTGGGAACAACAACGGGAACAACGGGGGAAACGGTGTGCGTGGGCGCGGGTTTACTATTGGAGCTGGGGAGGCTCGGAATGACGGTAACGTAGTGACTGGTACGTTTTCGGTAAATGATATATTTTCATCTATTTTATTCGACTCGGGTGCCGATTGGAGTTATGTATCTTTGGGGTTCAGTCGTCGGTTAGGGTTGTGTCCTACACCACTTGCAACTAAACACATAGTAGAGATAGGTGATGGTAAAACAATTGAAGCTTCACACGTTCTTATTGGGTGCAAACTCGATCTCATGGGTTAGGTATTCGACATTGACCTACTCCCTATTACTCTTGGAAGCTTCGATGTGGTTATCGGCATGGACTGGTTGTCCAAGCATCAGGCGGAAATTCTCTGCAAGGAGAAAATCGTGCGTGTTCCTTTCCCTAGTGGGGAATCTCTATCGGTTCAGGGTCATCGTAGTGGTGCCACGGTTAGCATTATTTCAGCAATGAAGGCTCAGAAGTGTCTGCGTAAGGGCTATCCTGCTATCTTAGCTCTTGTTATTGATTCACAGACTGACGAGAGGAGGATCGAGGATCTTCCAGTAGTTCGTGAGTTTCCTGATGTGTTTCCTGAAGAACTCCCTGGTTTACCTCCACACCGTCAGGTGGAATTTCAGATTGACCTCGTGCCAGGAGCAGCCCCGATTGCTCGTGCTCCTTATCGTCTTGCGCCGGGGGAATTACAGGAGTTGTCAAACCAACTCCAAGAGCTGTTGGATAGGGGTTTTATCCGACCTAGCTCTTCGCCTTAGGGAGCACCAGTTCTGTTTGTAAAGAAGAAGGATGGGTCCTTTCGGATGTGAATAGATTATCGCAAGCTCAACAAGGTGACAGTCAAGAACCGTTATCCTTTACCCCGTATCGATGACCTGTTTGACCAGCTGCAAGGGTCAAGTGTTTATTCCAAGATCGACTTAAGGTCGGGTTATCATCAGGTACGAGTTAGAGAGGAGGATGTTCCCAGAACGGCGTTTCAGACGCGGTATGGCCACTATGAGTTTTTGGTTATGCCGTTTGGATTGACTAATGCACCAGCGGTCTTCATGGATCTCATGAACCGTGTGTGCAAGCTGTATCTCGACGACTTTATCATTGTCTTCATCAATGACATCTTGATCTACTCCAAGAGCAAGGAGGACCACGAGCGACATTTGCGTCTGATATTGGAGCTCCTGAGGAAGGAGCAGCTTTACGCGAAGTTTTCTAAGTGTGATTTCTGGATTCAATAAGTACACTTTCTTGGGCATATTGTCAACAAGATGGGGATACATGTGGATCCTGCCAAGATTGACGCTATTAGGAATTGGGCGGCATCGAAGAATCCTTCGGAGGTGCGACAATTTCTTGGTCTTGCAGGGTACTATCGTCGGTTTATTCAGGATATCTTGAAGATTGCTCAACCCCTCACCTCCTTGACGTAGAAAAACGTTGTTTATTCTTGGGGAACGAAACAGGAGGATGCTTTCCAACTCTTGAAGCAGAAACTATGCAGCGCACCCATCTTGTCTCTACCAGAGGGTACCGAGGATTTTGTGGTTTATTGTGATGCATCGATTCAGGGTCTCGATTGCGTGTTGATGCAACGCGAGAAGGTGATAGCTTATGCTTCTCGTCATTTGAAGGTACACGAGAAGAATTATACGACTCACAACTTGGAGTTAGGGGCTGTAGTATTTGCGTTGAAGATTTGGAGACATTATCTGTACGATACCAAATGCATCATCTACACCGATCACAGGAGTCTCCAGTATATCTTCGGCCAGAAGGAGTTGAATATGTGGCAACGTCGTTGGATAGAGCTTTTGAATGATTATGAGTGTGCCATCAAGTATCATCCGGGGAAAGCTAATGTTGTGGCTGATACACTTAACCGAAAGGAGACGAAGCCTAAGCGTGTTCGCGTTCTGCAGCTTACTATTCATTCTGGTTTACCTGCTCAGATTCGTTCCGCTCAGATCGAGGCATTGAAGGAAGAGAACATCGAGGCTGAGTACTTACGGGGCATGGAAAAGCAACTTGTGGAGAGATCTGACGGCCTTCGTTATTTTCTGGAACGGGTATGGGTTCCTTTGTATGGTAATCTTCGAGAGCTTGTGATGGATGAAGCGCACAAGTCTCGGTATTCTATTCACCCGGGCTCAGACAAGATGTATCAAGATCTCAGGGTTATGTACTGGTGGCCAAAGATGAAGGCTCACATTGCGACGTCTGTAAGTAAGTGTTTAACTTGTGCTAAAGTCAAAGCAGAGCATCAGAAACCCTCGGGTCTACTTCAGTAGCTAGAGATACCCACGTGGAAGTGGGAGCAGATCGCCATGGATTTCGTTACAGGGTTACCGAGGACTCAGCCTGGAAGCGATACTATTTGGGTGATTGTCGACCGTCTCACGAAGTCAGCGCATTTTCTGGCAATCTTAAGGAGGTGGTTTCTAGGCACGGGGTGCCAACTTCTATCATCTCGGATCGAGATCCGCGTTTCACTTATGAATTATGGCAGTCAATGCATAAATCATTCGGTTCATAACTCGACATGAGTATCGCTTATCACCCACAGACGGATGGTCAGAGCGAGCGCACCATTCAGACACTTGAAGACATGCTGCGGGCATGTGTGATTGATTTTGGAAAAGGATGGGAGAAACACTTGCCGTTGATAGAGTTCTCCTACAACAACAGTTACCACACTAGTATTCAGGCAGCTCCGTTCGAAGCATTATATGGGTGGAAATGTAGTTCTCCTCTCTGTTGGACTGAAGTGGGTGACAGTCAGATCACAGGTCCTGAGCTTGTACTTGAAACTTCAGAAATGATTGTTCAGATCAGGAATCGTGTGGCAGCGGCACGAGACCATTAGAAAAGCTACGCTGACAAGCGTAGGAAACCGTTAGAATTTGCAGTGGGTGATCGTGTTATGTTGAAGGTTTTGCCGTGGAAGGGTGTTGTAGATTTCGGGAAGCGTGGCAAGCTTAATCCGCGTTACGTTGGGCCATTTAGAATCCTGGAGCGAATCGGTAAAGTGGCTTTCAAGCTTGAGTTACCTGCTAAGCTGGGTAATGTTCACGATGTCTTCCACGTTTCTCAGTTGAAGAAGCGCCTGTCCGATGAGACACTGGTTGTGCCATTTCAAGAGTTGAAGATTGACGACAAGTTGCAGTTTGTCGAAGAACCTATTGAGATTATGGACCGGGAAGTCAAAGTGCGTAAACATAGTCGTATTCCGATTGTTAAAGTTCATTGGAACTCAAGACATGGACCGGAGTTCATGTGGGAGCGTGAGGATCAGATGAAGCTTAAATATCCTCAACTTTTTCCTGATGACAAGTCCAAACCTGGCAAAACTGGTGAATTTCAGGACGAAATTCCTCTTCAAGTTGGGGATGATGTGGCACCCGAGTGGAATCCGCAGCAACTTTGATTCCTCACTTCATTCTTTCGTGCTTACTTGTCAAATTTCGGGACGAAATTTCTTTCATGTTGGGGATGATGTGACAACCCGAACTTTCAAGGTTAGCTTTGTTTAAGCAAATTTCGCTAAACATGTTTAATTATACTTAATAATTATATGATTAAATAGTGTTTGGATTTCGTGTATACATATAGTATGATTAAATGGTGTTTACTACCTAAATAAGTGTTTGGATTTTGTGTATACATATAGTCAGAATCATGGATTGCAAAAGATATTGGTCCAAGTTAATAAAATATCAAGTCCACTAAATTGAAACGGTCCTATAAGCTTTTAATTTGATTAGTTGGTGTCGGCCAAGCCCATGTGAAGAGTAATGATTGAATTGCATAATAGTAACCGGCACACTATGTTTCGATTAGATTTAGGATTTGTTCCACGCACTCGTTACATATCTACACTAGTTAAAACAAACCCTACCCCTTCTATCATACTTGCGAACGGCAGACGACCCCCCCCCCATCGAAGCAATTCTGTATTTTCGAGACATCATCTTGATTAGTCGAGCCACTTATTTGATTTAATTGACCAACTGGGAACATTTACCTTACATTTACCGAGCAAACCAAAGGTGAGTTCACTACTTTTGAGCATGCGTCCCGGTGGTTGGGACAGTCAATGGGTATCCCGGGGAGGGATAAGTCTTTTTGGGTAAAAACTGGTATATTGAATAATATTCTCATCCTGTCACTCTTAAGTCCCGTCTTTTGTTACCGGGGAGGTAACGGGTATTAGTTGGTAGCGCTACTTAGGTTTGGCACCCTCACACCGTACCGGGGAGGACGGTTGTGAACTAATGACCCAGTCGGGCCCAGTGCTTTGATAGGAGCACTGGGGAAAGGGCAAAACATACATCAGGAGCCGTCTTGTTCAGTATCGAGATATTATCAATATTACCTTTGCATTTGTTAATGAACTGGAATAAATACTTGGTAACGAACATTTTCATAAACTGTGAACTCGCCAGCTTTGTCTGATACACTTGTTGCATGCTCGCAGGTCGTTAGGTATATTGGATTGGAAACTTGTTGTCTGGAGGAGCAGGAGTGGTCATGGGTCGACTGAAGGGACTCATGTGATTATCTGTAACTATTACACAGTGGTTTATGAACAATTTAACTATGAATTATTATTTGCTTCCGCTGAACGTGTTGGTTTACATTTAAACTCGTGACTGGTGTTTTTATTAATACTTGAAGATTTTATTTTGAAACTCGTATTGGTTCAATGTGATTAGTGGCTCGTTGTTGGTACGTCACACGCCTAACGGGGACATTCCCTAGGTGGTATTTTGGGGGTGTGACAAATTTTATGTGTTACAATGTGTTATGTGTTTTATAATATGTGTATGATGACATGTTTATAGTTGACAAGATTATGTGTATTACGATATTTATTTTATGTCACAATAAGTATATATATTACGACGCGCAAGTCATAGATATATTGCTTATAACATGATGAGGGTCACCAATAAAATCTTTCAAGTCGCAAAGTTCTTAAAATATATATATGTGAACGCATATATATATATATTCACACCAACATAATAAAAAATAATAACTTTTCGAGAAAATCTCAAAGTTATGTGAAATTCTAAGTATCGGAGAAACTTAGGTACTGTTGTGAGTTTTTTATTATTAAATCGTTCTTACTTAATTTAGGACGAATAAACAATTTGAGGAATTGTGTTAACATATAAAAACGCACCCAAAGGTGAGTACATAGTTCCCCTATTTTACGCTTTCAAATGTTTTGGGGTGAAGCATATGTGCATAACTTTACTTTTCGTTTTCATGACATTATACATGTTTTATTTCATATTACATATAATACATTATTTCAAAGACATTTTTATGGTATATTGACTTAGTATATCTAACATTTGGTTTCAAAGACATTTTTATTGGCATATTGACTTAGTATGCCTATTACATGGTTTTACAAAGACATTTTCATGACATGCTTACATTGAAAAAGACATTTGGTATGTTTAACGGAGTAGTACATTCATTAACATTGATCACGCCGCTCGGTAGTATGTAATAGCGCTATACGACTTGACAAATCCCGTTCCCGCTTTCTAGGTATTTCGGAAGGGGAATGACAGAATCCGAATACATTTTTTTTTATAAACCTTGATCCTGATAAGGGTTTATCCGACAGTCTAAAGGCTTGAGTGTATGCGATAGACAAACCGTATAAATGTTCATATCGATAAAAGCAATGGTTTTCAAAACATAATTTTTTTTTAAACTTTTGTTTATTCAAAGACTTTGTTTTGTACATGACATTTTGATTACATAAGACATTTGTTTATACATGACATTATGCATTTGGCTTGAGTAAATACTATTTATTCGCCATACAAGACATGGTTTATACTGGACATTTGACATTTGACATTGGACATTGACAATTAAACAAGACATTATTTCATGGTTATTAATAAGTGATTTAAGTAACGAGACGTGTGTAATATGATAAAAGCATAGTGGATACGCCGCTGGTACTTCCTATATATATGTGCTTTTATTGTATTGTATATCGTGGCATTATCTAAACCACTTCAACAAAGATAAGGCATGAAATATTTTATACATATTATTTTTCATTTGGTTATTCACTTAACCATACATCATTCTTTTATATCATTTGATTTTTCATATGATTTTATAAAAGAAAATATTTTATAAGGTTCATGACTACTTTTCATTAAACATTTCTTTTAACCTTTAAAGTCATGAATCTTCAACACTAAACCTATGTTACTCACAGGCATTTTTATGCTGACGTATTTACTTTCACCTATGTTTCAGGAGCGAATATTTGATGTGAGCAAGCTACACTTAGGGCGACTTGGGACTTAGCAATCTAAAATAAAGAAAGTTATCATCTTTTATGTTATGTGTTTTGTTTGAACGAAGACAATGTAATATTATAAGCTTGTAAAACTTAACTTTAATTATCATGTGTTTTGAAACAATAATTCTGCCACACGACTCCCCGACGTTTCCGCCGCGGTTTGTTGTTTTACGCGGTCGGGGTGTAACAGAAGAGTTGGTATCAGAGCTCATGGTTATAGGGAATTAGGTTATTAGTAAAATTTTGACCTAGACTATAACCTTTCTAGGACCCTAACACAAGTTACCTTGTGTTTAGATCTTAAAACAATACCATCACCTATCCTTAGGTGATTACCAAAACAAGTACACAAATCTCAATTCCATTTGAAAATCAATCATCTATCCTTAGATGATTTATTTTTAGGCTTTACGCCTTTAAAGTTTTCAAATCTCGTCAAAGTTTGAGTCTTAATAATGTGACCACGTGCAATCCGGAATGGTGGGTGCCTGTACCCTGAGTTTTCTGTCTAAGGCTAGAGTGTTCGTACAAATCCACAAAATCGGACCAGTCACTCTTACCTGGGAACTCTTGGGGTGAGTGTCCACTTATAGGCTAAAGCATGTCTTCATTTTGCATTATGTAGACCTATTTACTTTGATTAGTCACTGTGTTGTTTGTTTGTTTTGAGTAATGGACAAATAACCACCTTCCTTTGTGTTGTCGATTTTTCCAGTACTCCTTTTGATTGTCTTATGTCAATCTCACACATTTTCCTTGTGTTCCTTTTCTTTTAGATGCCTCCTCAACGTGATCAAACTCAAGACACCACAATGGCAGCCTTGATCACTCAGCAAATTGCTACTGTACTCCCGAACCTAGTAACTCAGTTAAACCAAGCAAACAACAATAACAACGCACCTGTTCCGTGCAACTTTAAGACTTTCAATTCGGCTAAACCGCTTCAGTTTTCTGGGCCAGAAGGAGCAACTGGGCTCCTACAGTGGTTCGAGAGTCTCGAGAGTACGTTTCGTCACGTTCAATGCCCGAATAAGTGAAAGGTTGAGTTTGCGTCAAGTGTGTTTCAGAAAAGGGCGCTTACTTGGTGGAATGGTGTGATGAGGGACAGAGGTGCCAACGTGGCAATGGCTTAAACATGGCAAGAGCTTCGCGCACTTATGATGAAGGAGTTTTGTCCTCGTCATGAACTGAGGGCACTGGAAAAAGAATTCCACGATCTCAAGCAAGATAGTGGAGAGCACCGTGTCTACATGGACCGATACGAAGAACTGAGCCTGTTGTGTCCCACCTTGGTCACGCCTTTGGACAAGGCGATTGAAAAGTACATAGATGGTCTGCCTGATCCTGTTCAGGATATTGTCATCGACAGCAACCCTACCATGGTTAGACAAGCCATTGAGCTAGCTACGACCTTGACTGAATCTCAAGTCAAGAAGGGTAAACTCCACCGCAAGGGTGACAAGAAATCATCTGACAAGACAGAGAAGAAGAAGGGAAAGAAAGCTAAAACTTCAAAGAAATCTAGGAAGCGTCAGGCTTCCAAGAACTTTGCCGTTATTGCACAGACCAATCAAGCTGCTCCTACCCAGCCAGCACAACCACCTGCCAAGAAACAGTATGTTGGTACTGCACCTCTTTGTAACAAGTGCAATTGTCATCATCAACCACATCTTCAGTGTCATCTTTGCAACAACTGTGGAAGATATGGCCATTTGGCTAACACATGTCGCTCTCCTCCTGCTCCGAATCAAGCGGCACAAAACCCTGCCCAATAGCCAGCAAATCCTGCACGACCTCCTTTTCAGCCTGGTTCTTGCTACAATTGTGGAGATTTGACTCAGTACAGGAACAAGTGCCCGAAGTTGGCTAATGCGAACCCGGCTCATGGACGAGCATACAACATCAATGCAAATGAAGCGCGTGCCGACAATTAGGTGGTGAACGGTATGTTTTATGTTAACAACCAACTTGCTTCTATTCTTTTTGATTCGGGTGCCGACAAGAGTTTTGTATCCCTAGCCTTTGAACCATTGCTTGCAAAGCCTAGAACAAAACTAGGAAAACCCGTGACATTAGAGTTAGCCAGTGGTGAATCCTTTGTACTCGATTCTGTCATTCGAAATTGCCAGTTGAACCTCAACGATCATCTTTTTCACATTGATCTCATGCCAATGCAACTTGGGAGTTTCGACGTTATAGTAGGGATGGATAGGTTGACCCAATACCGTGCAGAGGTGGTTTGTTTTGACAAGATTGTTCGTGTGCCTCTTTCGTCTGGTGAAGTCTTAGAAGTTCGTGGAGCGAAACCCGCTAGTAGCCTTAAACTGACGACAAGCACCCAAGCCCAGAGATACCTAAGAAAGAATTATCTGGCTTTCTTGGCACGTGTCGTAGAGGAGAAAAACAAGGGTAAAACTGTACAAGACATCCCCGTCGTTCGGGATTATCCTGAGGTTTTTCCTGAAGACTTACCTGGTTTACCCCCAGCATGTTAAATCGAGTTCCGTATTGACCTTGTACCTGGTGCTAACCCGATTGCCAAATCTCCATACCGTCTTGCACCATCTGAGATGCAAGAGTTATCGAATCAGCTGCAGGAGTTATCAGACAAAGGATTTATTCGTCCGAGCTTTTCCCCTTGGGGCGCACTTGTCCTGTTTGTAAAGAAGAAGGATGGATCTTTCCGAATGTGTATCGATTATCGTGATCTTCACAAACTCACCATCAAAAATTGATATCCCCTACCTCACATTGATGATCTCTTTGATCAGCTTCAGGGTGCTACCTGCTTTTCAAATATTGATCTACGTTCTGGGTATCATCAGCTTCGCGTATCCGAAGAAGATATTCCCAAGACTGTTTTCCGCACACGATACGGCCACTATGAGTTTACTATTATGCCTTTCGGTTTAACGAATGCTCCTGCCGTCTTCATGGACTTAATGAATAGGGTTTGTAAGCCTTATTTAGATAAGTTCATCATCGTCTTCATTGATGACATCTTGATTTATTCCAAGACACGAGCTGACCACGAACAACATCTCCGTCTAACAATGGAACTCCTAAAGAAGGAACAACTTTTCGCTAAATTCTCCAAGTGTGAATTTTGGCTTAGGGAAGTTCAATTTTTGGGACATATTGTTAACGAACAAGGTATACATGTAGATCCCACCAAAATCAGTGCGATTAAGGATTGGAATATACCAACTACTCCTACCGAGGTTCGTTCATTTCTGGGTCTCGCGGGTTATTACCGCCGCTTTATTGCAAACTTCTCCAAGATTGCGGTTCCTCTCACAGCCTTAACTCAAAAGAATAAACCTTTTGAGTGGGGACCCAAACAAGAAGAAGCTTTTCAGACCTTGAAACATAAACTATGCGATGCTCCTGTGTTGTCTTTACCTGAGGGAAACAACGACTTTGTCGTATATTGTGACGCATCGAATCTAGGCCTTGGTTGTGTTCTCATGCAAAGGAACAAAGTCATAGCCTACGCGTCAAGACAATTGAAAACCCATGAGAAAAACTACACAACTCATGATCTTGAGTTGGGCGCTGTGGTTTTTGCTCTCAAGATTTGGAGACACTACCTTTACGGAACAAAATGTGTGGTTTTCACTGACCACAAAAGTCTCCAACACATCTTCGATCAGAAAGAACTAAACATGAGGCAACAACGTTGGGTAGAACTTCTAAATGACTACGACTGCGAGATTCGCTACCATCCTGGTAAGGCAAATGTCGTAGCCGATGCGTTAAGTCGAAAAGAAAGAGTCAAGCTTCTTTGTGTTCGAGTTCGATCTGATATTCAAACCTGCATCTTTCAAGCTCAACATACTTGTGTTACACAAGGCTTGATGGGTAAAGAATTACCGTGTCACATTAAACCTGAGCTTGAATTGAGAGACTTTGGGATATTTTATTTCATGGGCCGTTTGTGGGTCCCAAGTATAGACAATCTTCGCACCTTGCTTATGGATGAAGCTCATAAGTCCCGTTATTCTATTCATCCTGGTGCAGACAAAATGTATAAGGATCTTCGAACCCAATACTGGTGGCCGGGAATGAAGAAGGACATTGCCTTATACGTATCCAAATGCCTTACTTGTCTGAAGGTTAAGGCAGAACATCAACATCCCTCTGGATTATTGGAACAACCAGAGATACCGGTTTGGAAATGGGAAAACATTGCCATGGATCTCATTACCAAACTACCATGCACTAATAGAGGTCATGATGCCATTTGGGTAGTAGTTGATCGTTTGACAAAATCTACTCACTTCTTGCCAATCCGTGAGGATCTCTCTGCTGACAAGCTTGCCAAGATCTATGTGGATGAAATTGTATCCCGACATGGTGTTCCTTTGAACATCATATCAGACCGAGATGCTCGATTCTCATCTCACTTTTGGAGAACCATGCAATCTGCTATGGGAACCCAACTCAATTTGAGCACAGCTTATCATCCTCAAACGG
Source organism: Helianthus tuberosus (assembly GCA_030545235.1). Lineage (NCBI taxonomy): Eukaryota > Viridiplantae > Streptophyta > Magnoliopsida > Asterales > Asteraceae > Helianthus > Helianthus tuberosus. The sequence goes on from CM060375.1 coordinate 60,688,558, forward strand.
ATGGACAATCTGAAAGAACAATCCAGACATTGGAGGATATGCTTAGAGCTTGTGTGATTAATTTTGGCGGTAGTTGGGATTTGCATCTTCCATTGATCGAATTCTCCTACAATAATAGTTATCACTCCAGCATCAACATGGCTCATTTCGAAGCTTTATACGGTCGAAAATGTCCTTCGCCGGTCTGCTGGAATGAGATTGGTGAAGCTCAGCTCACTGGACCTGAACTATTCTAGAGACTACAGACAAAGTCAAGAAAATTCGCGACAACCTCTTAACAACTAGAAGTCGTCAAAAGAGTTACGCGGATAGACGACGCAAGCCTTTGGAATTCCAAGACGGTGATCTCGTCCTACTCAAGGTATCTCCTTGGAAAGGTGTAATCAGATTTGGGAAGAAAGGAAAACTTGCACCACGATATGTTGGACCATTCAAGATCGTTGAAAGAATCGAAAAAGTAGCCTACAGACTTGAGCTGCCTCCTGAACTTGGAAACGTTCATCCAACTTTCCACGTGTCCAATCTGAAAAAGTGTCTGGCTGATGAAAACCTCCACACCCCCTTGATGAAATTCGTGTCGACAACACGATGCACTTCGTCGAGAAACCTGTGGAAATATTAGACCATCAAGTTAAGAAGCTCAAGCGCATACGGATAGTCAAAGTTCGGTGGGAATCCAAACGTGGCCCAGAGTTTACTTGGGAATGAGAGGATCAAATGAAGGCGAAATATCCACACCTTTTCCCACAAGTTTCCTCTAATTCAATTTCGGGACGAAATTTCCAAAAGTAGGGGAGACTGTGACATCTATGTATTTTTAATCCTTGTACTGTTTCGAACAACTTTGTATTTAATAAAATATGGTGTTTTAATTTCAATATTTGTTTAATTATTTGTGACATTAGTACGTTTTCAATCATAGTTCAGTTCCGAACTCTCAAACCTGTTATGGAAGTGAAATCATAAACCGTTACGTAAATATAATCAGTTTAACGCGACGTACACACCGGAACTATGACATAAGCCAAACATACCCTAAATACCCTTTACATAACTTAGAAATAAGTTTCGAAGGATTCGGTATGGCAAAAACATGTTTATTCGAACTTTAGAACTATTTGCGATAAAACTGCGTAACGAACGTTGGTGACGGCCCGGATAATATTTAAATTCCAAAAATATTTTGTTATGATTAAAATTTTATTTTTAATCATGTTCGTGTTGATAAATAAATTAAAACGCTTAAAAACGTTATCTTTCAAGTTTAAGCGCGTACCGCGTGTTACTGCGTAACACAGTGTTTCTACTGCAAAACGCTGACAACGCAGCCAGTCTCGGCAACTGATATTTATTTCAGTAATATTTGGCGAGTTTATTTTTATAGAATAATAAAAATAATATAAAACATCAGTTTACGCGGCCCGCCAAAACAAGGGTTGAAAACCATCAAAACATCAAAAATGGACCAGATTCAAAGTTTCTGTCTGCAAGTCTATCGCGCCCCGTGTAAGCATAGACCTCAGCTTACGCGGCCCGCCAGAGATAGTTTCCAAAAATGTCAATTTTGGTCCCAGCACTTGTAAAACTTGCATTTTGATGCATATTTGACACGTTTAAGCCCCGTTAACCTCATTTCAAAGCTCTAAAATGATGTTAAAGTATAGGGAACTTAAAATATGCTCAAAAACATCCCGGATGTCGGTTCGTTTGGTCGTACGATTGCGTTATTCGGTTAATTACGACGGAAGTCGTAACGAACGCAAAAACGATCCAAATTAAGCAACGAATGGAATTTTATCATGCCAATCACTAAAATAAAATATTTTAATTATTACATAAATTTTGGATGTCCGGATATATTCAGAACGTAAGATATGCGCGAAAATGCAAACTTATGCACTTTTTGGCGCTTTTAGTCCCTATTGATCAAATAAGTTTATTTTAGCATACCGAACCCCTCAAAGCCTATTTCTAAGCTATGTAAAGGATATTTAAGGTATGTTTAACTTATGATCAAGTTCCTGAATGTTCGTTACTATACATATCGGTATAGTTTCGCAGTTTGACACGAATAGTCCCTGCGATCGAACGGACTTGTTTTCAACACACCAAATCATCCAAAACTTATTTCTAAGTTATGTGAAGGTTATTTAAGGTATGTTAAGCCTATGTCACTATTCCGGAGTGTTTGTCGCGTTAAACTGACTGCGTTTACGCACCAGTTCGCGTATAACCTTCTAGAAAGCGATTTAAAGCTTGAAATCGGAATCGAATCAAATCGTAAAATCACCAAACACAAATACACACATAATAACACCAAAGCACGTTATTTTATTAATAATTAACATTGTTTCACATTGTACATCGATTACATAGCACAGTTGTCACATTGTACAAACAACCGAGTGGAAACCACCTCCAAGAGACCCAAATTAGTTGATTTTCGTGAAAAAGTTGAAGTGTTCGTGTAATTTTGATGAAAAATTTGGTGTAGAAGTGTTAAATGATGAAAGTTGTACAAAGATTTTGTGACATCTGTGTATTTTTAATCCTTGTACTATTCCGAACAACTTTGTATTTAATAAAATATGGTGTTTTAATTTCAATATTTGTTTAATTATTTGTGACATTAGTACGTTTTCAATCATAGTTCAGTTCCGAACTCTCAAACCTGTTCTGGAAGTGAAATCATAAACCGTTACGTAAATATAATTAGTTTAACGCGACGTACACACCGGAACTGTGACATAAGCCAAACATACCCTAAATACCCTTTACATAACTTAGAAATAAGTTTCGAAGGATTCGGTATGGCAAAAACATGTTTATTCGAACTTTAGAACTATTTGCGACAAAACTGCGTAACGAACGTTGGTGACCGCCCGGATAATATTCAAATTCCAAAAATATTTTGTTATGATTAAAATTTTATTTTTAATCATGTTCGTGTTGAAAATAAATTAAAATGCTTAAAAACGTTATTTTTCAAGTTTAAGCGCGTACCGCGTGTTACTGCGTAACACAGTGTTTCTACTGCAAAACGTGGACAACGCAGCCAGTCTCGGCAACTGATATTTATTTCAGTAATATTTTGGCGAGTTTATTTTTATAGAATAATAAAAATAATATAAAACGCCATAAATCGGGATTAAAACGCTAGACATTACACTTAACCTCCAACTATTATCTATTTTTACCATTCAAAAATTACACTTACCCCCCCCCCCTATAAATTAACGTCACAAAGACCCACCATCCACTCAAAGATTTGATTTTTATTTTATTTGGATTTTGCTTGATTTTATGGACAAGTGTTGATGCATGTAATCTCTTATGGATCTTCCATATCTCTTTATATATTTCAAGATCACAACACCACACCACACCACACTTCACTCAATCTTTCTTCCTCTCCCTCTCTCCCAAACTGTAAACCCCACCACCATCACCATTGTCATCTTTTCAACCTTGTTCTTCAAGATCAAACCCCATTCCAAGCTAGTTTCAAGTTGGTGTGAAGATCCAAAGGAGTTTCCAAGGTGTTTTCAAGTGATTTCAAGCTCCATATCATCAAAATCTCATCAAAAACTTACTTGAATCTTGAAGGTATAAAGTTTATGTTTAAATCATACTATTGATTCTTGGTTGTTCTTGATGATTGGAAGTTTCTCTTGAATCTTGGAATTTTTCACAAACTTGAAATCTAAAAAGAAATGGGTCTTGATACAAAATAAAAATGGTAGTATATATGTGTGTATATATAACCGAATATATATATATATATATATATATATATATGTGTGTGTGTGTGTGTGTGTGTATGAGATTTGAGTTTGATTTTTGATAAATACTTGTTTAGGATGTTTGCTTGCATGAACAAGATTATGTGCAAATATGTTAGAGATATGAAGGAGTGATTGAATCATGAGTTATAATTTGAAATAATGTTAGTATTTTGACATGTAAATGGCCAAAAATTTATTAGACATATTTGAGAATTTTTAAGTTGTTGCTTGTTCTTGAATGATAGTTAAAATGCAAGTGTTTGATGATTTGTGCATGATATGATGAATGTTCAATTAAATCAATAAATAAACATGAATAAATCACATGTTTGGTGCATTTAAATTCATATGAAATGATGAGGATATGACTGTGTGCTTTAGACACTTGTACATAAGAATACATGTTGATTTAAAGCTCAAGAAATGATTGTATGGCAAAAATGTTTTAGAACAGATTATAAACACTAAAAATAAAATTATTTGGTATATTATAATGGCATGAGACTTTGTCATAGGTTTGATAGCTTTGTATGTTGTACATATAGTTTAGAAAGTGGTAAAATATGTGAAATTTGCATGATTTATGTGCTTTATGTGAGACCTGCACTATCATGATTATAACCACTATTTTATTCAGTAAATAATATGGGTTATGTTAAAATATCAAGTCGTTACGATTTGGGATGGTTAGGGTAACGTTTGATGCAAAACTATGCGGTAAAACGGTTAAAAATTGGGTTTTCGAAGGATTTTTATAAAATTGTTTTAGATCAGTAAGTAAACTGATATTTTTTATATAAAAATAAGTATTTTAACTTATATTAAGTTTACTTGGTGTTTGGTTAGTCATACGTGACTTCCGGCGCCCAAAAAACGTTACCGAATCGCTAAAATACGTGTTTTTCAACATACACTATAATGGGTTGTTCATGGGTAAATTTTATGTGTTACAATGTGTTATATGTTTTATAATATGTCTATGATGACATGTTTATAGTTGACAAGATTATGTGTATTACGATATTTATTTTATGTCACAATAAGTATATATATTATGACGAGCAAATCATAGATATATTGCTTATAACATGATGAGTGTCACCAATAAAATCGTTCAAGTCGCAAAGTTCTTAAAATATATATATGTGAACGCATATATATACATATATATATATATATTCACACCAACATAATCAAAAATAATAACTTTTCTAGAAATTCTCAAAGTTATGTGAAAATTCTAAGTATCGGAGAAACTTAGGTACTTTTGTGAGTTTTTGATTATTAAATCGTTCTTAGTTAATTTAGAACGAATAAACAATTTGAGGAATTGTGTTAACATATAAAAACGCACCCAAAGGTGAGTACATAGTTCCCCTATTTTACGCTTTCAAATGTTTTGGGGTGAAACATATGTGCATAACTTTACTTTTCGTTTTCATGACATTATACATGTTTTATTTCATATTACATATAATACATTATTTCAAAGACATTTTTATGGTATATTAGTATACCTAACATTTGGTTTCAAAGACATTTTTATTGGCATATTGACTTAGTATGCCTATTACATGGTTTTACAAAGACATTTTCATGACATGCTTACATTGAAAAAGACATTTGGTATGTTTAACGGAGTAGTACATTCATTAACATTGATCACGCCGCTCGGTAGTATGTAATAGCGCTATAGGACTTGACAAATCCCGTTCCCGCTTTCTAGGTATTTCGGAAGGGGAATGACAGAATCCGAATACATTTTTTTTTATAAACCTTGATCCTGATAAGGGTTTATCCGACAGTCTCAAGGCTTGAGTGTATGCGATAGACAAACCGTATAAATGTTCATATCGATAAAAGCAATGGTTTTCAAAACATAAATTTTGTTTTAAACTTTTGTTTATTCAAAGACTTTGTTTTGTACATGACATTTTGATTACATAAGACATTTGTTTATACATGACATTATGCATTTGGCTTGAGTAAATACTATTTATTCGCCATACAAGACATGGTTTATACTGGACATTTGACATTGGACATTGACAATTAAACAAGACATTGTTTCATGGTTATTAATAAGTGATTTAAGTAACGAGACGTGTGTAATATGATAAAAGCATGGTGGATACGCCGCTGGTACTTCCTATATATAATTGCTTTTATTGTATTGCATATCGTGACGTTATCTAAACCACTTCAACAAAGACAAGGCATGACATATTTTATACATATTATTTTTCATTTGGTTATTCACTTAACCATACATCATTCTTTTATATCATTTGATTTTTCATATGATTTTATAAAAGAAAATATTTTATAAGGTTCATGACTACTTTTCATTAAACATTTCTTTTAACCTTTAAAGTCATGAATCTTCAACACTAAACCTATGTTACTCACATGCATTTTTATGTTGACGTATTTACTTTCACATATGTTTCAGGAGCGAATATTTGATGTGAGCAAGCTACACTTAGGGCGACTTGGGCCTTAGCAATCTAAAATCAAGAAAGTTATCATCTTTTATGTTATGTGTTTTGTTTGAACGAAGACAATGTAATAATTTAAGCTTGTAAAACTTAACTTTAATTATCATGTGTTTTGAAACAATAATTCTACCACACGACTCCCCGACGTTTCCGTCGCGGTTTGTTGTTTTACGCGGTCGGGGTGTGACAGATTTAGGAGAAATACTTACGGAATGGGCTTGAATCTTGATTAAAGTGACTGAGAGTGCCTGTGGTCGAATGGCAGAAACAAAGGTGTTAAATGATGGGTTAACAGCCCTATTTATAGGTGATAGTGACAGATAGGTCGGTGTAAGTGTGCAAGGGTTCAAGTCTAGATTAAGCATTGCGTTTTGCGACAGCCAATCCCGTTTGCTAGTTTTCCGACTTTGGTTCGTTTTGCGATCTAAATTAAGCGTTGCATTGCATAAAATTGTGAGTAATCATTACATGACATTATTATATAGTTAACACAAAAGTTTTCAGGTTCAAGTCTACGTTTAAGCTAGTTTCTCGTTCCATAAGTATCAAGTTTCTCGTTCAACTAAGTATCAAGTCTCTCGTTCAACTAAGTATCAAAGTCTCTCGTTCAATAAGTATCAAGTCTCTCGTTCAATAAGTATCAAGTTTCTCGTTCAATAAGTATCAAGTGTCAAGTTGCTAGTATCACAAGAGTCAAGATTCACATTGTTTACATATAAAGTATCACAAGATTCCAGAGTCAAGAATCATATTGTTCACACATATAAAAGTATCATAGAAGTATCACATAGAGTAAAAGTTTCACATAGTTTAACGCGATTAAGATTCAAATAGTTTCATTAAGCATCACAAAGTAGAAAGTATGACGAGACTTGCCAAACAGATAAAGTTTTGAAACGCAGGGCGTTACATAGATAAGCTACATAAAAAACAAGATTTACCTTTGAGTCTGCCAAAATTGAGAATGTGGGTTTCTGTCATCGGACGGTGTCTGCCATCGGATACAAAAGGACTGGGGCGAACAAGGTAACTTTTTGACACAGATCTTTAGAATGGTTTATGTTTTGGTGACATGCAGTGACATCTAAATGCGATTCCGGTGACCGTAGGTGGATTCATCAGATTGGATTAGCGGTGGTGTTAGTGGTGTGTAAATGATATTGTTCAGAAACTGAAGATGTTGCAGATGATTGGATTAGCGACGGATTGGTAGGTAATTTTTCCATTCAAACTATTTATTGGAACTACATATGTTTCACATTAATGAATGACAGATTTAATTAGGGTTTGTGGTGCTATTAAAGTAGGGTTTTTGGGTGTTGTTTTATACTATTAAAGTAGGGTTTTTTTCGTGTTGTATAGTTGTGTCAATATTTGACTGGTCCTTATCCGGTTTGTCGACTTTGACTTCGACTGGGCTGATGTGCTCAACGATCCATAATGCTTAACAATGGTATTGCAAATAAACAATGTTTGTTTGTAATAAACACTTAGTGTGAAGGCAGTGAAGCTACCTTTTATAAATCATTTTTAGTTTTAATCATCCATCCGCTTAGCAAAATATTGCAACTTCTCCAACTAAATTAGTATGTGAAAGCATATGAATTACACATATAGTAATTTTATGTTATTTTGGATTGGTTATTAAGAACATTGGTGATATGTAAGAAATTTTTTATTCAGGTCTGAATTTTGAAATATGTTAAGGCTTATTCTTATTTTTTTTTTTGTTGCAATTAGAGGTTCTAGATAAGGCGAAGACGTAGAATGATGTACTGAAGGAGCCTTTTCAGTCAGCTCGGGGAATATTATTGGTAAATTTGTTATTGAGATCTGAATTTTGAAATATGTTAAGTCTTATTCTCATTTTTTGTTGCAATTAGAGGTTCTAGAGAAGGCGAAGACGTAGATTGATGTACTGAAGGAGCTTTTTCAGTTAACTCGGAGAATATTACAGCCTACAGGTAACTGAAACAGTTTTGAGATGTATTTCACTTATTAGTTTGTATTGGTATTTGCTTTTTTTTAATTATATTTACTCTGTTTACTGATAGGTATCATGGTGACACAAAGACTGAGGCACAACAGGTGGTCTCTCTGTTTGCTTTTATGCGTTGGCTAGAAACAAGAGTTCTAATACACACTGAAGTAGAGGAGAAGTTAGGATGTAAGCCACAATTTGTGTTTTATTTATTATTTATCATGCATCCCCTACATCTTGCTCTATAGGTAAGTGTTATATTGGTTGCACATGCTATCAAATAATATTGTTATATACTAAAATAGAAGTTTCTTGCTACAGTGTTAGGGCTTTGTTATATGCTATATGGTTCACGTCTCATCCCATTGCAAATCATTCACATGGCCCTCTACAGCTAGGAAACTAATAAAAAACAATAGCCCAAATGTAATCCAGTTTTATATATGAATGTTTAATGAATGTTGAGTTAGATTGCGAATCCGCAGTCGGTTGCAAACGTGGTTCAAGCTGGCACGAAGGAACTAACAACAAAGTTTTTTTTTACTTTGCATCCCTGCCCTTACATGTTTTTTTTGAAAAAAAAGTGGTAGACCATTGATATCTCCTCATAAACAGGTGAGAGATGGGGATTACAACGTCAATGTTGTTACCGCAAAAACCACTGAAATCGGACATAAGACATGGCCCATGGGGAATGGTGAGAGGCGTAATGGCGTTAGCTACACAAAAGGTAGAAGAATACGCCAAAGAAGCCGGTACCCCTCGTAAAACTGATGACTGGCCAAGAAATAAAAACCAAGGTGACCGGTTTAGTCAAGAATTAAAATCTTGGAATTCGAATGGTGGGAATGGTGGTGTCTCGGTCAACAGCTCATCGGGTAGGAACATCGGTTCCAGTGCTTGGGATGATTAGGACAATAACGGGTACCGAAAGCATGCGTCTGATAACGGAGATTACTGGGCAGGTTGGGATGACGATAAAGATGATGATGATAGTTTTGGCCAAGCACCGTCTAACGGTAAAACCGCTGCTACTCAAAGTGGGAAGTCAGATGGAAACTGGTCTGGTGCAGGCTTTCATTAAGAAATTTGACTTTTAAATTAACTTGTTGAGTAAGGGTTCTGTGTTGAAAGAAGTTCAAGTTTATACTATACATGTACAATTGTGAACACAGGGTTGGTAAGTTGTCCAACTAAAAGACAAGTAATGCTTATTATATCTTTTGATCATTTGTTTTATGATTTTGGTTATAATGTATATTGATATAAACATTATCCTCATAGTTGTTCACTGTTGAAACTTTTTGGACAATTTTTTTAATAAGATGGGTGCAAAGATTAAACGAAAAGGGAGGGGGAGAGATTGAAATGGCTAGGGGTGTCAGTTGTGAAACAGTTTTGGCTTAGCAGGTTAAGTTGATAAACCCACAGACGGTTTTATATGAGTTAGTACAAAGACATCAATCCTAACCCGACACATTTAAAAATGTGTAACCTGGACATGACCCGTGTAACCCATTACCCATTATTAAAACAAGTCAAATAGGTTGACGGTCGTAAATGAGTTGTAATAAATTTGGATATGCTAAGTATGAAATGTGGTGGTTAAGTTATCACATGTGTTTGACAGCTTTTAGTTCCACAAGTAAAGTTGGGCACAATTAAGGTCAATGAACCTCACATTTTAACGTTTAAATTATGTTCTCACTCCGTATTGGCGAATCCGCAGCAATGCACGGGTTTCCCACTAGTATCATCAAGATACACTTAACATACAAAACCATGTATAAACATATACTTAACAACTTCAAGACATTTAACATGCCAATTCCATCATAAAACTTATTTATCCTTATATTAAGGTATACACTTTAACATACCCAAAATTACCACTTTTCACATATTAAGCTATTTTTAACTTAAAAAAATACTTAACATGTTAAATCATGCATAAACCCAAGTTTATCATCTTCCAAACCGTAACATACAAGATTTACCATTGAACATACTAAACTTATGTTTTAACATATTAATCTAGCACCAAACATCATCAACATTTCATCAATAATTTCCGGCCAAAATCACCCATTCACAACTTTCATTTTTAGTGAAATATAACCTTATGAACATAACCATCTCCATACAGATTTATCATCCAAAAACCATCAACATACAAGTACTTATAACACACTAAATCAAACAACAACATCATATAAACACCCACACATACTCATCGCTTAATACACACACATATATACATTCAAAATCTCCATTTTTAACTATGAGTTTTACTTGTTAAATCAAGACACTTGTTAACATCTCTCTGGTGTTCTTACTTGTATAAGTAAACACTTATATTGATGTAAATTTAAACAATTTTAAGATTCATACCACAAGCTAAAACTCCTTAAAATGGATGGATTGAAGGCTAATGTATTGAGGTATGTCTCCAAGTTAAGCTCCTTACTTCTAATACCTCAATACTTCGTTAAACCTAAGAGATTTGTAGTGTTTATGGTGAATGGAAACAAGGTTTTGGGTGGTTCTTCTTGGAGCCAAAATAGAAAGGAAATGGAAGTGTTTTTGAAGTGTGCAAATGAATGTGTAGAAGATGTATAAGACCTTTAGTTTGAAATATCCAACAACACAATCATTTATACGACATAAATAAAACCATGAACTATGCTTTAGTCCTTACCATTCATCACCACAAGTCAAGAAGGGTAGGGGCTACTACCGCAAGCATGAGGGGGGGGGGGGGTCGTGCCAAAAAGTCAAACCAAATATCTATCTTCTATCTTAATTAGTGTAACGATGGTTAACGTTGTGTTGATTGCGTTTTATGTTAATCACTCCTGATTCTAGCAATTTAGGGCCATTATATCATTAGATAATAATTAAACACATAACCACACATAGTTTGGTGAAAAAAATATTAGCATAGAGGATACAATTTTGTTAGAATTAACATATACACGATAAGACCGGGAAATACGATACTTATCATGTTTTTATCTATTTTCATGCCAAACACAATACCGACCAGGCATAATGGAACAATTTTGGTTTGATAACGTTTATCGGATAATCACCAACGCTCGTTTTATAAACTTTTATCGTTACGTGATAAGATGATACCAACGATTACCTAATGCAAACCCATGCATTTACCCAAACATTGCTAGACTTTATAGACTCATTAACACATAATTAAGTCCAAATGCACGTAATGAACAATTAAAAAGTGATAAGGGTGTACAAATTAACTTGAAATTTTTTCAGATGTCACACTTTAGACACTTCATCACCGAATCCAGCTGACTCGTTCTGTTATGAGCTACACGCAACTGCTAACGTTCTTCTTGGAGTTTCTTTTCAACATTTAACATTAAAACGGACTAAAAAGAATCCATTCTATCAATTTCTCTCACATTTAATACTTGAGACATGTCTTATTAAGCGAGGAGCATGATCATGTAGTTCTTTCATAACTTAGACAATCAAATGATGATAAGACTTTTTTCATCTAGAGTTTTCCTTTGATGAGCTTTTGGGTTATAATCTGGGCTATGAGTTTTGGGCTTGGGACATGGGTTACATCTTTAGTAACCTTTAGAGAATAATTTATTTAGCACTAATAAGTCCTTAGTTGTTTAGATACTAAAAATAACTTATTGTAATTCAAGTCACATAGTTTTTGTACCTTTTAGTATATTGAATTGTGAATTACTTACCAGAAAATGAGTTGATTTGGTTTAAAAAATTGATTACGGGTTAATTTGGACAGACTAAAATTATATAACAGGCCAATTTATCTATACTCAAATTATACGATGAATCAATTTGAATCTATTAAAGTTACACAACAAGTCAACCTAAGTCACAAGCATAAAACTATCCTAAATTGAGTCCAAATAGGCGACACCACCACCGTTGCCTCTTCCCTCACCACACGCCACTTATGCCGCCACCTCCTCAACCACCCCTCGCCCACCTTTGTCGCCAACTCCACCTGCCATCTCAACTACTACTAACATACACACCAACGTCGCCGACACCATTGTTGTTTCCACCATTATCATCTATCGCCACTTCCTCTACCATCCCTTGCCCACATTTGCCGCCAACTCCATCTGCCATCTCAACTACCACTAGCATACACACCCCCGTCGCCGACTCCATCGTTGTTTCCACCACTATCATCTATCGACACTAGCCTCCATAAAAATCAAATATGCCTGATGAACCTATTTTGATATGCTTGGTGAGCCCAATATGGTTACAAACAAATTAATATTTTTTAATACAATATGTTTTGACCTAGACCTAATTTAGTTAGAAATCATCTTGGTCCAAACCCAATTTGATTAGAATGTGTCTTGATCCATATACAACATACAAAATCACTCATTTTCAAAGGAAACTAAAAAAACATGCAACCTTTACTTCTCATCATTTTATTCACATTTTTTAACGACGAATACACACCTCCTCTAAAATCTACTCTTACAATGCACCCACTAGGATTGTGACCCGCCGCGCGTTGCGCCGGCGTCGAAAGTTAAAGTAACTCGTATTTATACTGTATATTTGACCCGACTCTTTACTTAAATTCATTATTGTTCTACAAAAGATGCGCTCGACTTGCACCTTGGCTTTGAGAACCCTATTGTCCCAGCTCGCCTTGCACTTTCTAACTCCAAGGCCTTAATAAATACTCCTCTCAGCGTGTAAAGTATGGAAACTATTACGTGTTCTCTCTACATATACACCTATATTACTTTATCTCTCTATAGACACTCCCGTCTTACTCACGATAGAGCATGCTACCTCCGGTTGAAAACATACACAAAATCTGATGATAATAATAATAATAATAATGTTGACCACTTTCATCTATTTGACCCATTCAACCCATTTGAGATAAATACAACCCCCAACATAGTCAAATAGATGCAAAAAATATAAGGAGACTCACCTTCACTTTCATAAATAACTTCTGCAGGTGACACCTGTATGACAGAACCAATTGGAAAAAGAAAGTCAATATCTAGTTTGTAAAACTTTTTACAATGAAATCTTCAAACATGACACGAACGTCATTCTAATGCTAATTTAGTAAATATGATTCCTTCTTTGACTTATACTAATGTTTTACAGCCACTTTCATGTATAAAAATGAGCAATGAAAGTGTAATAGAAGTGTTTATTTTTCTTTTTATCTATTTAGTATATTACTCATTCGATCCATTTTATATCAAACAACCTAAAACAACCCTTTCTTAAGCAGATGGGTCATAACTGGCACATCTAACCAAAAAACACACCTGCATCAATAAAGCCCCTAAAGCCGCACAGGAAGCATCATCAGTGACGGATCCAATCCAGAACTGTAAAGAGGCGCAGTCGACAAAGGCAAATCCAAATGCAGTTGTACCGTCAGCAGGATCACTTGTACCCTGTACAAAAGGTAAAGGCAAAGTGGCATAAGTAAATGCCACAATATCTTCATAGTATACACTACATAGACATATGATAGTTATAATATTGTGTGCAAGATGAAAAGCAGTACCTCCTTTAGAGAAAGAAGATGAACAGCTTGAGGCCCAATATTACCATGAATCAATGAACTATCTTTGAACATTCTTATCAGAAGCTGAAAAGCAGTACCTCCTTTAGATTAAAGTGGTAAATAAGTAATTATGTTTTCCTTTAGATAAACAACTTTATTGAATCAACCGTTCTTCCTACTCCAACACGCAACTTCAAGCACCGAAAACGGCATGAATGGGTCTCGAGTGCGAGTGATGTGTAGGTTTTTGCTGCTCCACCTTCAGCAATTACTTGAAATGATGATATAATTATCTGCATTTGATGATAATATTGTTTGTATCTTCTATCAACCTGTGCACATAAAAAATTTGTTTCTTGAGTTCTTGGTTTTGTATTCTTGAAAACCAACATAATAAAGATTGAATCCGCACATGTCGTTACACGTTTTTTGACTTTGTTAGACACATTATGTTCGTTTTGTTATGTCTAAGACTAAGTATGTTTTATTAATGTTTTGTTATTTTAAAGACTAAGTATGTTTATTAATTTTTTGTTATTTTAAAGATTAAGTATGTTTTATAAGTTTGTTATAAGTAGTTTTTATATGTATGATTATTTTATGGTACTTTTATACTAAGAGACGTCCAGTATACGTGATGCGTGCGCATCACGCATTGCGCATCACGCATCAGATTCTTGGACCAAAACGTATCAGAGCGCATTACGCAATTTAAAACCAAGCCTTAAATAGGTAAAGCCGTCACCTCATGCTTCGCACCTAGGCTTTCGAAACCTAAACGCCTGTGAGCGCATATCGCTTTTTTAAAACCAAGCTTCCATGATTTCATACACAATAGACAATGAGAGATTTTCAAATCCATATGCCTATGTCACTGTTCTATAGTTACTTCTCCGCAATAAACATACATCTCTAATCAAATATCCAGGTTCTCGCTAATCCTCCTATAACAGTATAACGTCTAGTTTCATAGAATTTTCTTAAAAATTTGGCATTATTCCTAATCAACGAACCAAAATCATTAAACAAACACACTTCATTTAAGTGATCTCATATCACAATGAACAAATGAAATACTCTCAAATCTATATGCCTGTGTCACTGGTTCTATACTTTGTTCTCTAATTGGCTTCTGGCTAATCCTTCCATAAGGTCTAGTTTCGCGAAATTCTCTTCGAAAATTAGTATTATTCTTAATCAATAAACCAAAAGCACTAAACAAACACACTTCATTTCACTAACACCTCATGTAACCACTCTACAAACACAACAACAACAACAACATACAACTAACAAATTAAGTATCAAATTTTACCTCAGAGTCACCACCATTTGAAACAACCCTAGCTTCACTACCAGCAATAGTAGTAGTAAAATTACCATCGTTTCGTCTGGAAACAGATCTACCACGCCTCTGAGAAGACGAATTCGAAACCGCACCACCACTACCAGCAACAGCTGAATTAACACCACTCCGACACCTCGAAACGAACCTCGAACACCGTCGCGACTCTACCGGCGTTAACTCCGGCTTCACACGATCTCTCTGGCTGGTTCTACTGCTCACACTCTCATCATCAAACTCCGAACCGTTGGAAAAAAAAAACTCAATCGCGAGATCATCGAGGCTAATTTCCGGAAAATCGGAGCCTCTGAAGTTGCGTGTTGGAGTAGGAAGAATCTGCTGACGCTTCGGGAACGACGGTGAGGTTTGGAAGATGAAGATGCCGGTGAATCGTCGGTTTAGGGTTTTTATGTATCGACAGAGACAAAGACAGGAGATAGAGAAGGAGCCATAGAAAAGACAAAAGGGTAAAATGGTCATTTGTCGGTGGCACCGACATTTGTCTTTAAGAGTATATGAATTACCCCCTTGTAAAACCCAAACCGGTACTATACTCTTTTAACACAGATAAACACCTGACATCACTAAACCGAACAACCATTAGCACTAAACAAACAATAGACACAAGGACTAAACATGGCCAAACTCACTTTCAAAGGGCTTGCTCACTCCCACACTACTTTTCAAAACCCTACCACCCTCAGCCGAAACCCCTTCTTTCCATTCCATGGTGTCTCCATAACCGATCTCTGCAACTTCCATGACCATCTTTCCCACTCTTCCAAACTAACTCAATCCAATCACACATCCAACAATGGCCGCCGTATCACGAGGTCTCATATCCTACCTCCGTAACCTCTCAATAAACCCTAATCGCACCATTTCACCATCCATATCCACTCACTTTCTGAGAACCTTCACTTCAGATGCGTTGATCGATGAAGGAGAAAGCGGTCGAATCATTAAAGCTGAACCGAGAGTTATGACGCCTAATTCGAAAAGAACCGGAGTTATTGCTGTGAAATGTGGAATGACTGCACTTTGGGATAAATGGGGAGCTAGGGTTCCGATTACGGTGCTTTGGTGTGATGAGAATATTGTTTCTCAAGTTAAAACGCCTGAGAAGGAAGGGATTACTGCTTTACAGGTCTGATTGCTTCTGGGTTTTATGAAAGTTTATATTTTTTTTGTATCTTTTTATGTGCCCTAGAATTTAAGGACTTTAGTTTTGGATTATAGAATTGATATGTGTTTAGGTGTGAATTGAAGATCACTGTTGTTTTGATTACTTGCTTGGTTATAGGTATATTGTTGTTGGATTGTTGATTGTATAGTTTCGGGAGAGAGGATCATGAGAAAACTCTTTCTTCCTGAGAAAACTCGACGATTGATATTTGTGTTAGAATTTTCCAGGGGTTTAGTTTTTAGGGTTTAGGGTTTAATTTATAGATGCTAAGGATAAGGATTGGCTTTTAGGGTTTAGCTTTTAAGGTTTATGGTTTAGTATAATAGTTTCGGAACTTAACGCTTGTAGACCATACTAGTATATGATTTATTGATAGTTTTATTGTTATGTGATATTCTTGTAAGGTCTACATAAATGTTATAGGATGAAAACTTGAAGAGAGCTTTGTTATTATAATGTTAAAAAAAAATTGTCTAAAAAGGGTGTTGGGGCTCTAGGCGCTCAGGGGAAATGGAAAAACGCCCCACGGCAACTGAATTGCAGCCATCGGAGGATGGCTTGAGGCTGCTTTAGGGAGCCTCTTTTATAAGGTTGAAGCGTATGCTTATTCTGGTGCTTGGAGCACATTGATTTTTGGTATGAGGCTAGGCAAGATTAATGGTTTTATTTTTCATGAAATTAGTCGCATTATGCATACTAGGTGATGCAAACGGCGAACCCGTAACCCTACCAGTTTTTGGGTCCGGGATTAGTCAGCTCGTACATGTGTGCACTTCGCATCTCCTAACCCTTATTAGAGCTTATTAGGAGACTATGGCACCGGAGGAGAAGTTCAATTAAAGTGTAAATGTTAGGTATGAATGAATTGCAGTTAACAGGCATAGAGCCACTAAGATCATTTCTGTATTTAAGAAAAAAATACAATATTTTATTGTTCTATATGCGAAAAATGAGAAATTGATTCATTTGCAAAGTAATTTTTTTAAGTGTAATACTCATGAATAAGAAAATGTGAATTATAACAAACTACAAAGAGGCCTGATGAACCTGTTATTAGGAATGAAAGTAGATTTTGAACCTGTTACTTTGTTTTTGGTAACTAGATCGGTTGTGGGCATAAAAAGGAGAAACACTTAACAAAACCAGAAGTGGGACACTTTAGAGCACAGGGTGTTCCATTGAAGAGGAAGTTGAGAGAGTTTCCCGTGACCGAGGACGCGTTACTTCCACTTGGCACTCAGATTAGCGTTCGTCATTTCGTTCCTGGCCAGTACGTTGATGTTACCGGAATCACAAAAGGAAAAGGTTTTCAGGTGATAACTTATCTCACTTCAATCGGTTAATAATTCCAATATCTTCATTTGTGAACTCTTATATGATAATCATTCCAACCCAGGGTGTGATGAAAAGACATAATTTTAAAGGAGGGCCCGCATCTCACGGAGCATCTTTGTCCCATCGAAGTCCTGGTTCGACAGGTCAGAGAGATGCTCCCGGTAAGGTACGTGTGCTCATTTTTCGTCAATTCATTTTTTTTGTTTTTCATATAATCTAATGCATCTTTTAGTGGACGGAGCTGATAAAAATCGTGTCTGAATCAGGTATTCAAAGGTAAAAAGATGCCTGGTCGTATGGGTGGGAAGCAGAGAACGGTAAAAAACGTGTGGGTATACAAGATAGAACCTGCAAGGAACTTGTTGTGGGTCAGAGGCCAAGTATGATTCTGGATCTCCATCTATATTTTGTGTATATTTTTTGAAATTGTGTTCATATCCTACTAATAAAGGATTCCAATTGACGCCACGTGTCACTTTCTCCTTTAATATAATAATATAATAATTAATTTATTATTAATATAATAATTAATACATCAGTTAATATATATTAGATTATATCTAACTAATATTAGTGATATATAATCTTTATCTTTATTTATTTTTCGCTTATCTTGTTTATTTAAATTTTCTTTTATTTTTCCGCTTATTAATAACTATTTAATATTGAGTAAGGTACACTGATAGTCCTTATGGTTTTACAAAATTTTGGATTTAGTTCTTAGCTTTCCAAAAGTACACGGATGGTTCATGTGGTTTGCACTTTGTAACGTATTTAGTTCTCAACTTCTGCCAAAAGTACATGGATGCTCCCGGTGGTTTGCATTTTGTAACGCATTTATTTTCTAACTTGAACCTTAGATTTGTTTGCCGGGGACTAAATTTGTTACAAAGTGCAAACCATGGGGACCATTTGTGTACTTTTGAAAAGCTAGGGACCAAATCCAAAATTTTGAAAAACCACATGGACTGACCGTGTACTTCACTCAATATTTCATTGATCCAACCACGTGTAACACACAAGTTTCTAAGCTAATAATAAATTAAAAAAAAAGTAAAAATGTTATAATAAGTAAATAGTATATCAAAGTAATTTTTTTTCAAAAACATATCTTGACAACTGTGCGGGTTAACCGATTACATTATATTTATTCAAGCCGAGTAATACACATGTTTATTCAACCCGTGCAATACACGAGTTTTTAAAGATGTAACATTTTATTACTCAATGTATAAAATTATATGTATTCAACTCATGTAATACGCGGGGCTCTAACCTAATTTGGTTATATTTGTATATAGGTACCGGGGAACGAGGGGGGTTTTGTTTTCATAAAAGATGCATGGTACAAGAAACCTGATATATCAACACTTCCATTCCCGACTTACTTTTCAACAGAAGATGAGGATGCGAGCAGTTTGGAACCACTGGTTGCGGATCTTGGGGAAACGGATCCATTCATGGCTGCAGATTAATCAATGCGATCTTTTTATTTTTGTTTTATCTTTGCTCAAGGCTTCTTAGAGATAGGTTGGTTGATTCTTGAATGTTGATGAATGTAAAAGCTGAGAAGTAGCAGCTTGGATTTTCTTTTGATAATAGAAAAGAAATGTTGAGGGATGTTGTGGCTGGTGAAAACTATAGAACCTATTTTTGAATAAAATTTTGAAGTAAATTTTGTGTTGCAGAAGTGGTCATGCGTGTTGGCTGGCATGTTTGGTGATTAGTTATGTTTTAGAAGAAAGAAATTAAGAATAGATACAATATGATCACACTTTTAGATGTATGATTGTAATGCTCTTTTTATAGGTGGTGTGGGTTTTTGTTGTGGTGTGTTTATGTTGTATAACTTGGTGTCAATTGTATTTGAACGGGTTATAAAGAGTTAATTACTGTTTTCGTCCCTATGGTTTGTCAAAAATCACTATTTCAGTCTATTAGTTTAAAAATTGCGATTTCAGTCCCTGTGGTTTCAATTTCGTAACCATTTCAGTCCACCTCCGTTAACCCCATCCATTTATTCTGTTAAGTACACGTGAATTGACCATAATGCCCTTATTAATAAAAAACAAAAAGATGTCTAAATGAGTTAATTACTGTTTTCGTCCATGTGGTTTGTCAAAAATCACTATTTCAGTCCCTGTGGTTTCACTTTCGTAACCATTTCAGTCCAGTCTCCTAACACCGTCTATTTTACCGTTAAGTTTTTAATGAAATATCTAAATTACCCTTGTGTTAATTAAATTGGATTATAAGGTTCGACCCACCATTGCTTCAGTAGAAGTAGAAGTCTGGCATTATTTTTACATATGTGGTTCCAAAATTTTAATTTTGGATTTTAGAATGAGAAAATGTCCAGATAAGCATTATTTTTTAAAGTTATTATGTTAATTGATGCTGCTAGGAAGATATTAATTGGGGTGAGTAATGGGTCGCCGGACATTAAGAGGGTGGGGTTGTTGGGATTGAACCCTATCAGAGGAACAGATAATTAAAGCCAAAACTGGATCAGAGCAGTGGATCCAGAATAAGCAGATGCTTGTATACAAATCTCTCCCCTTGAAAGTGGTTTCATATCTGCTGACCTCCTATCTGCTGATCTTACTAAGTGCTGACCTACAACTGCTGCCTTGCATCTACTGCCCAATGTCAAAGACTGATGGAAGACCAAAGCTCTGTTGATTAAATCTACTGCCTTGAGTCTAGTACTGCTGATCCGGACAAGCACTGCTGGGTTCACAGCAGTGGAAGGATGCAGCAGCTGTTTAAGTGTCTTTTATGTAAAGAATTGTAATAGCAGTAGTTTAGTACATCAGTATTTGTATAGATCAGAGGTTAGAGTTTGTTAGGAGGTTAGATGTCACTTTCATGGTGATGTCAGCTAAAGATGCTCAGTGGTTTGCTAGTGCCTATAAATAGTTCAGTACTTTGTACTGTTCTATTAGCTCTTGCAATACCGTCTTCTTTGCACGAACAAACACTGAGCTCTGGCTGAGGGGGAGTTTGTATTCAAGCATTACTTGTAATCGTTGTTGAAAGTTAATTCAATCATTCGGTTCCTAGTTGAAAATGTCTTGATCAAAGCAACACTCTCGTTTGATTGTATGCAAAGTTTGTTTTCATATTAATTCCGCTGCACAACTCTTTCATTTCCATCTTAATCTCAAACGTAAAATACAATCAGAAACAAACTCAGATCCATCAATTGGTATCAGAGCTTGGACAGTCAAATTTGATTTAACAATCATTTTGACATAAAAAGTTCGGCTCATAATAGTTGATACTGATCGTTTGTTCGTCCGTTGAAAAACAAAGCAAGGATTAATCACCATTAAAGTTGATTTTTCAGTGTCTGTAAAACAACAAGAATGACGTCACAATCTCAAGATGATAAAAACAACATCGGCTCACTTTTTAAACCACCTATGCTAAAAAGAAATGAGTACAACATCTGGCAGAGGAGGATGGGTCACATCCTTGCTCAACAAAGCACATGTTGTTGGAGGTCTGTCATTTATGGTCCCCATGTTCCGTCAGTGCCAAGCGCTGAAGATGCTAAAAAGTTCGTTCCAAAACCAGTTGAAAATTATACCGAAACCGACTTTCAAAAGATCGAACTAGATGCTAAAGCGTTTAGCATCATAGCATCAGCGCTACCCAATGAGATATATGCTGGACTGTTACACTGTAACAGTGCCAAAGAGTTATGGGACGCACTTAAGGAACAGTTTGGGGGAACCGAAGAAGTCATAGAAAACAATAGGGAAATCCTGAACCAACAGTATGAAACATTTTGTTACGTTAAAGGTGAATCACTAACGCAACAATTTGAGCGTTTCAGTTGTCTCATCAGTGAACTGAGGCTTGTTAACACCACTTTTACAAACTCAACTCAAAATAGCAGGTTCCTCAGATCACTGCCAGAAAAATGGGACACCATAGCTTTTGTCACCCGAAACTCACCTGAGTTCAAGGATCTGACCTTGACCCAACTCCATGGTCGACTCCTGACCTACGAAAGGGAGTTGAACCAGAAAAGGAGGTTACAAGAGTCAGGAAAAGTTACTGATGATTACACTTTCGGTAATACTGCTCTTCTGGGTCAAGAAGAATCTGGGAGCAGTGGTAAGGATCAGGGTTATGATCACTTCATTGACATAACTGCTGGTGCAAATTTTAACAACCCTGATCCTCACTCTGCTAGTTATGCATTCACTGCAAACGAAAACCAGATGTCAGATAATTTAAGCTTTGAACTAAATGATTTGCAACATTTTGATCCCACTGATTTAGAGGAAATGGACATCCTGCACCAACTGGCTTTGCTAAGTGTTAGAACTAGCAAATTTTATAAAAGAACAGGGCGAAAAATCCCAGGTTTGCATGGGAATCTAAGGGTTGGGTTGGATAAATCGAAAATCAAGTGCTACAAGTGTAATAGGTTGGGACATTTCGCTAGGGAATGTAGGAGTCAAACTACTGGTCCCATAATTACTCATCCTAGCTCAAATCCTAGACCTCAAAACCAAAGCACTGTGCACTATGCCGAGTATGCCCCAGCAGCTCAAGTGAACACTGCTCACTATGCTGCTGCCCCTGTGCCAGTGCATTATGTCCAAACCACTGTTCCACAGATCCAATATGTTCAAACCCCTGTTCCCCAGGCACAGGTGCAGCCTGCACCTCAAACCACTGCTCCAGCAGCAGTACAACCAGATCAACAAAGTTTTTTCACTCAAGGTTTTGTTGACTGGAGCAGTATGCCTGAAGACCTTAGTGATGAAAATTTTGCACTCTATGCTTCTAATGATTCTTCTCATAATGAATTTTGTTTGATGGCATTAGAGTCAATACAGGAGGGGGTTGAAACTGAGGAGGAACAGCTGAGTATTGAAACAGTGGATAAGGTGACTGAAGCAGTGGTTACTGCAGAGGCTGGTGAACTACTGTTGGGAGAAAGTTCAGGTACCCTGATTGAACCAATGACGGATCCATGGTTCGAAGAGGACAAAGAAGAAGAGAAGGAAGAAAAGGCTGGTGAAAAGAAGGTGAAAGCTGATGATGAGGAAGATCATCAATGTGATTGTGCAATGATGGCAGCTACCAAGGTATCTCCTCAAGTTCTTGAAAAACTGTGTTCTGACAATTGCATAATTGCTTTTGCTAACATCAAAGAGGTGAATGAAAACCTTCGGGATAAAATCTTGACTGATGAGGTTAAATTTGAAAAGTCTTTAAAAGAACTTAAAAACAAATTGACTGAAAAGGAAAAAGAGATCAGCTGTCTAAAAGAAGAGCAAAGCATAACCAAAACCCAACTTCAAACTATGGTAGAAAAATACCAAGTTTGCAAAAAGGAGTTGGAATCCACCCAGATTACTTGTGAAAGATGGGTGGAATCCTGCAGAGGATATGAGGTGATGCTTGCTAAACAGATTGAAAGTAATGTGAAATTTGGGGTTGGGTATAGAAAATATGATGATGAATGCATTACTTGTGAAAAATCTGTTCAAAACACTGTTGAAAACACTGATGTAACCACTGAGTTCATCCCCACAAACAAGAATGGCCAAGAAGTGAAAATCACTGACAAACTTGGTAACAAAATCACACTTGGCAGAACAAGGAGTTCCTCTACTTTTGAAGAACTTGAAAAATATCAGTTTAAACCCACTTGGTCTGACGAGTGTGATATTCTTGAAAATTTCAAGCCAATGGACTTTACATCAACTGATGGTGTTAAAGCTCCAAAAGCTAAAGTCATACCTCTCAAGGACATCCCAGCAGTGGTTAAAACCTCTGCTGCAAAGGAGTCTGAAAAGAGAAAGAAGAAAGAAAAAATTGATAACTTGTTTTGTGAATTCTGTGAGAAAAGGAATCATCTAACAAAAGATTGTTTCCACTTGAAAGCTTATGATTTAAACAGAACAAGTGTCATTGTTCCAGCAGACAGTTGCATTGTTTGTGGTAAAACAAACCACAAAACTCAAGCATGTGTGTATCTCAAAAACTTTGATGTGAAAAAGAATGAGTACATGGCTAAAACATCCTTGAGTCCATCATCATCATCATCTGTCAAGTTCACCAAGAAACAACCACTGTTTGTGCCAGTTCAAACAGCTGTCACAAAACAGCTGAACCAAACATCTGTCAAAAGAGATGTTCAGGTTACTGATGCACCCCCTGCTAATCACTTCAGGAAGGGCAAGGAAAAACAGTCTTACCAAAGGATTCCACACGTTTATGAGGCCTACAAAAGGCCCTCTAAACCCAGAGTGAACAGGCATCCTTTTGGTTACCAGCAGGTGATTGGTCAGGACCCACAACAGTGGTTAGAGAAACACTGTCCTAAAACAGTCCAAACCCCTGACCTAACCACTGTTCATCACTCTGCATCCATCCCAGACACTGTTGAGACCCCATCCAAAGCCTTGTTGGCTTTGGAGACCTTAATGAACTAATCCTTTTACTTCATGTGCAGGGAGCTTCTGCATGCTTTGATAGTCTTTGGTATGTAGATAGTGGAGGCTCCAGGCACATGACAGGATGTAAAGCCCTCCTCAAAGACTTTAAAATCCATGGAGGGGGTGATATATCCTTTGAAAATAATAGTAAAGGGAAGGTTCTAGGGTCTGGTACAGTTCAATCTGGAAATGTAAAATTTGAAAATGTCAATCTAATTGACAATCTAAAATTCAACCTTCTGAGTGTGTCCCAAATGAGTGACAAGGGATTTGGGTCATTCTTCACAAAAGACTGTTGTAGGATTGTTGGACCAGAAATGGTCAAAAAGATTGAAGCAATAATCAAAACTGGTCAAACTAAACTTGTTGCTCAAAGAAGTGGCAATGTTTATGTTGTTGACATGTCAAAAGAGTATCCCAGAGCTGATGCCTGTCTGTTCTCAGCTGCCTCTAACAAAGAGACAGAACTTTGGCACAGAAGGCTGGGGCACACAAATCTTAAGACAATCACAGAAATTTCAAAAAATGGTTTGGTGAGAGGCCTACCACAAAAATTGTTTTCATGTCCTGAACATTGCATTTCCTGTTTAAAAGGAAAACAACATAAAAGTTCTTTTAAGTCCATTGAAGAGTCCAAAACAACTCAGTGTTTGCAGATGCTACACATGGATTTGTTTGGCCCAGTTCAAGTCATGAGCCTCAAAAAGAAAAGATATTGTTTGGTTATTGTTGATGACTTTTCTAGGTTTACATGGACTTTCTTTTTACACTCAAAAGATGAGACTGCAGGCATTTTGCAAGACTTTGTAACACAGGTTGAAAAGCAATTTGACCTTCCAGTGAAAAGCTTTAGGAGTGACAATGGCACAGAATTTAAAAATAAGGAGTTGGATGCCTTCTGTGTGAAGAAAGGGATTGTAAGGCAGTACAGCATCCCTAGAACACCAGAGCAGAATGGGGTAGTGGAAAGGAAGAACAGAACTCTGATTGAGGCTGCCAGAACCATGCTTGCAGATTCAGGTTTGCCACTAACTTTCTGGGCAGAGGCAGTAAACACTGCTTGCTATGTCCAGAACAGAGTTTTAATAAACCCTAGGCACAAAAAGACTGCTTATGAAATTCTGTATAAAATCAAACCACTGATCTCATATTTCAAGGTGTTTGGCTGCCCATGCTTTATTTTGAACTTAAAAGATTCCATTTCAAAATTTGCAGCCAAAATTGATTGTGGTTATCATTTGGGATACTCAACCACTGCCAAGGCCTACAAAGTGTTCAATACACGGACCAAGGCAGTGGAGGAGACTTTGAATGTAAAGTTCAATGAACTTTCATCAATGAAAATCCCAGAAAACCCTGCAGATCTGTTTGATCTTGAAAAATTTACTTTTGAAAATACTGCTGTCAAGACTAACAGTGCAGGTCCATCAGAGGATATAACACCAGACTATGGGTATGAAATCATCATCCCTCAAAGGTCTGCCATAAAGGGAAAAGCACCAACTGTTCAAAACAGTTGTCAAAGCTCAACCACTGCTACCTCAACAGTTGTTGACCAAAGTAGCCCATCAACCACTGCTTCCACATCCTCAAACACTGCTGACAAAAGTCCCCAAACAATGGATAAAAGTCAGCAGTTGTCCACTTCATTACCTCCTATTCCACCACCTTTTGAAGCCACTGCTGGATCATCAAAGTCCCCAGCAGTGGTTAGCTCAGATGATACACATTTGCAGCCTTCACCAACCAATGCCATCATACCATACCAAGGAGATTTAATCTTCTTGAGATCTCATCCACCTGATCAAATCATTGGCAACATAAATGAAGGGGTGCTCACAAGAATCCAAACCCAAAACATTTGTCTTTTTGCTGGTTTTCTATCACTCCATCAGCCAGTCAAGTACCAAGAGGCACTGAAAGACAACAGCTGGGTAGAAGCCATGCAAGAGGAGCTCCAACAGTTTAAAAGACAACAAGTATGGGAGCTTGTACCACTGCCAGAAGAGGTTAGTCCCATTGGCACAAAGTGGGTCTTCAAGAACAAAACTGATGAAAGGGGTATTGTTGTCAAGAATAAAGCCAGGCTTGTGGTTCAAGGTTACAGACAGGAAGAGGGGATTGATTATGATGAAACATTTGCCCCTGTTGCAAGATTGGAAGCCATTAGACTGTTCCTGGCCTTTGCTGTCAATCATAATATGAAGGTGTTCCAAATGGATATCAAAAGTGCTTTCCTCTATGGTATAATTCAAGAAGAGGTGTATGTTTGTCAACCTCCAGGTTTTGAGGATCCATTTTATCCAGATCATGTCTACAGGCTAAACAAAGCCTTGTATGGCTTGAAACAAGCACCAAGGGCCTGGTATGAAACTCTTTCCAACTTTCTACTCTCAAATGGTTTCAAAAGAGGTACCATTGATAAAACACTATTTTTAAAATGGAGAGGGAAGGATTTAATGATTGTCCAGATTTATGTGGATGACATTATTTTTGGGAGCACATGTAACTCAATGTGTGAAGAATTTAGAGAACTCATGAGAGCTGAGTTTGAAATGAGTGCAATGGGTGAGCTGCAATGCTTTCTTGGTCTCCAAGTTCAGCAAATGCAAAATGGAACTTTCATTCATCAAAGCAAATATGCTAAAGAACTTTTGACCAAATTTGATATGAATGATTGTAAACCATGCAGCACTCCCATGGCAACAAATAAGCTGGTCATGTCTGATGAAAAAGATGAGCTGATTGACCAAACACTTTATAGAAGCATGATTGGGTCTTTACTGTACCTAACTGCATCTAGACCAGACATCATGTTTGCAACATGTGTCTGTGCAAGAAGTCAATCAGCTCCCAGAAAATCAAATCTCATTTCTGTAAAAAGGATCTTCAGATACATAAAAGGTGCTCCCACACTTGGTATCTGGTATCCAGCTAATGGGAACATCAAGCTTTCAGGTTTTTCAAACAGTGACTTTGCTGGATGTCACACCACAAGGAAGTCCACATCAGGAGGGTGCCAGTTTCTAGGTGATTACTTAGTTTCATGGCAAAGCAAAAAGCAAGCAGCTGTTTCAACGTCCACTGCTGAAGCTGAATACATTGCTGCTGCAAGCTGTACAGCCCAACTCCTGTGGCTTCAAAATCAGTTGCTGGATTTTGGTATCACTGCCTTAAAGACACCACTCATGTTGGACAGCCAGGCAGCAGAAAATATCATCAAAAATCCAGTTTCCCATTCAACCACCAAACACATCGACATCAGACATCACTTTGTGAGGGATTGCTATGAAAAAGGTTTGATTTCTCTGCATCATGTCCCAACTAAAGACCAGCTGGCTGATGTGCTCACAAAAGCACTTGATACAGTCACTTTTGAAAGCTTGGTCTCTAGAATTGGTATGCTAAACATGGAATAACAAGCAAAATCTTGTTTTTCTATGAATAAAAGCATCAAAATGTTTTCAGAAAATCAAAACTTCATCCTTAAAAATAGCTAAAAATGAAATTTTCAATTAAAATCCTTAAAAGTCTGCCATTAACCACTGATTGTTCAAAAGTCTGCTCTACTTCAAAAGTCTGTCCACTGCTGAAAGTCAACCACTGTTCTCTCATTCCTTTGATAAACTCTGTTGTTCAAAAGCAGTGTCTTATCCACTGATATGCTATATACTGCTAGTAAAAATCATCCACTGCTTTCATACCACTGCCTTCATCAGTCACTTTCACAAAAGTACTGTCCTTCACTTTCACCAGGGGTTGTCACGTGGGCAGTACATATTGGTCAGACCTTTTGTAACGGCTGCCACCTTAGCATTCACTTTCTTCCCTATAAAATCCCCCATTCACCACCAAAACAGGGTTTTACTATCGAATTGAATTCTTAAAAATTCTCTTCTCAAAGCAGTTTTTCATCTCATTTCTCCACAAACTTCTTCGATCATCATCTTCAAAATGACAAAATCGAAGTCATCTTCAAAACCCTCATCCAAATCTTCATCGAAAACAGCCTCTCAAAAGGAAATTTCCACAGAAATCCCACATAAACCATCTCACAATCTCCTGGGTCTTCTTACAAAACCAGGAACCACCAATGTTTTCGATTCCATCATTGACACCATGGCAAAATCAAAGTACAAAACTTTGTTCACCGTCGATGCACCAATCTATTTGGCGACCCAAAGGGAGTTTTGGAAGAATGCAACCCTTGAAAAACAAGGAGACATTGCAACCATCATACACTCTTCTATAAAGGGTAAAGCTGTCCAAATCACGCCACAATCCATTTCAGAGGTCTTTCAACTTGATGATCAAGAAGGTAAAATTTCTTTCACTAAAAACGAGTTGCAAACTGACTTCATTGAAAGAGGGTATGAAGCCACAATGATGAAGAAACTTACCTTAGAAAAAGGTTATTTTCCTTCTGCAACCAGGTTTTTATTTCATACCCTCCTACTATGTGTTTCAAACAAAACCACTTCTTTCAATGAAATACCTTTAAAGATTCAAAATCTGGGATATGCAATTCTTCAAGGAGAAAATCTTAACTATTCTCGGGAAATTTTTAAAGATTTGGTTAATAATGTTGAAACAAAATCATTCTTACTATTTCCAAGGTTTTTAAGTTACTATTTTGCTAAGAAATTCAGTAAGGATGATTTAGCTGTAATAAACCAAGGTGATTCCACTCAAATAAACAGTTTAACAACTGAAACTTTTTTAAGAATGTTAGCACCTTGCAAAACACAAGCAGAGGTGCCTGAGCAGATTTTAGCAGTTACAACTGCTCCTCAGGTATCTGCTGCTGAGCCCACTGCTCAAGGTGATCAAAGCAGCAGCACAACTGTTTTGAAACCCACACCTAAAATCTCCAAAAAGACAAAAAGAAAAACTCAAAAACCCCCCAAACCAGTCAAACAGGCAACTCTGGAGGATGAGATACCAGAGCAAATGCCGGTGACAACACAAAAGTCACAAGAAACCACTGCTGCTTCTTCCTCACAGCAGTTGGTACAAATATCTCAACCCATGCCCAACACTCCTCCTGCTTCTTCACAAAAAGAACAGGTTGTACAAATAGGGTTTCCACGTCATGATGCTCTGGAAACACTTGTTTCTATCATCCACAGCTCAATACCCGGGGCAAATCCACTTTCTACACCACCCTTCACATCCACCATCCCCACACCAACTAAACTGCTGTTGGATGCAATTGATTTGAACCAGGCATTAACCAGTCCTTCTCAATCACCTATCAATGAGAATATACCTCAACACCTGACTGGGCCTGATGTATCAATCTTTGCTAACCCACCAACACAACCTGAGGAGGTTAGACCCCTTGAGTTACCAGTAACTCTTGGTGGTAGTCCAAGTGAAGCAGCCACTACAATTATTGAACCCATTGGTTTACAGTTGGACAGTGGTTACATCAATAAGACTTCCTTGGAGGCAATTCCTTTTATAGCACCTCTGCCAAGCACCAGTGGATTTATTTATCCTACTGGCAACATCAAAAGGTTGTCAAGTGTTGAAGGAAGAAGACCCCAGTACCAAGAAAAAGGGGCATCAGTGGTTAATGTTTGGAGTATACTCCCTACATCTACCACTGATAAAACCACTGCTAGTGGGAAATCAGATGATCCCATTAACTTGGGTGATGGTTTAAAGTACCAGAAATTGATGGATCGTATTGAAAAGCTTGATAACTCTGTTGCAGAACTCAAAGATATGCTACAACAGGTGTTACAAGTTCAAAAGGTACAATCAACTGCTGTTCCATCTCAAGCACCTGCTCCACAAAGGGCACCTGCTACAAATGAGCTCTGGAATTTGTTTTAACCTTTTCTCCATCAACAAGCACAATTAGCAAATCAGCAACATGAAAAACATGTCCAACAGCTGAGAAATGCAATGGAGTCAGAGTTCAAGAACACTCAGGCTGATCTAAAGGTTCTCAAAACTCAGATCCTGCACACCACTGGCACTGCTCTTCCAACAGTACTTTTCATTGATCAACTCCCAGACGATAATGCCAAAAGGGGGAGAAAATTCAGGAGTGGAAGAAGAAAGGAATAGATGATGGTCTCTACATTGAACCTGAAAAGGATGCTATGACCAGAAAAATTCCTGTGCCAGATGGTAGTAAAAAGGTTGATGCTACTCAAGAAGCACTTGATGAAGGAGTAGCAAGTGTAAAAATAGATAGAATGGCAAAGGATGTTTCAAGGTGGAATGAGGAGAAAAGAGCTTTCATGGAGCTGTATGTGTAACACCTGTGCCTTCACGGCCATCAAACAAATACCAAACCAATGAAATATTATATTTCATACTTGGGATTTGTAAAAATATGTGTATCATTTGCACATATCAATTCTTGTTCAATTTCAAACTCTAAATCGCTTTCTGGAAGGTTATACGCGCACCGATGCGTAAATATAACCAGTTTAACGCAACAAACACTCCGGAATAGTGACAAAGGATTAACATACCTTAAATAACCTTTACATAACTTAGAAATAAGTTTTGAAGGCTTTGGTATGGCAAAAACAAGTTAATTCGCTTACAGGGACTAAATATGACAAACTGCGAAAGTATGTCAATTTGAACTGTAACGAACATTCCGGAACATAACCATAAGTTAAACACACCTTAAATATCCTTTACATAGCTTAGAAATAGGCTTTGAGGGGTTCGGTGTGCTAAAATAAACTTTTGGGTCATTCAGGGACTAAAAGTGTCAAAAAGTGCACAAGTTTGCATTTTCGCGCATAACTTACGTTCTGAATACATCCGGACATCCAAAAATTTATGTGAGCATGACTATATTATATTTTAGTGTTCTCCATAAGAAAAATCCATTCGTCACGTCATTTGGATCGTTTTTCGCGCTTATGCGCATTCCGTCGTAATTAAGCGAACATCGCGTTCGTACGACCAAACGAACTGACATCCGACATATTTTTGAGCATGTTTCATGTCCACAATGTTTAGGCAACATTTTAGGGCCTTAAAGTTGGCTTTACGGGCCTTAGAAGTGTCGGGAATGGCCTTAAACACGTGCAGGGGCTGAAACTGTCATTTTTGAAACTTATTTTCGGATCAGAAGCCCCAAGCGGCCCGCATTAGATTTGTCTAATGCTGAAGCGGGCCGCCTCAGCCTCTGCAGACCAGATTCATTGTTTTTACAGCTGGTTGCAGCTGTTTAGCACCTCCAATCCCTCTTCCACATGTCAATTCCCTATGGTGAGTGGCCATTTGACACACCACAACATTCCAACACATGTACGGCCTTGATCGTGCCCTCTTTTCCATGAAACGATCTCAACGGTTACCCGAAAACTATATATACCCATCCACCCCCATTGCATTTTCTCACAAGAATCTTGATTTGAGAGCTCTAAGTTGAAACCATTGTTTCATACCTGAGTTCTTGAATCGAGATTAGCATTCGGGGACCCTGGGTAAGTATTCTTTCGTTCTTTTCCTTATTTTACTGCTTTTCGAGTCAGAAAGTCAAACTTTGTTTGACTTTCAGCGTTGACCAGTAATGGTCAATGCGAAGTTCGTTTGAACCATATCACTTAGGTTTGGTTTCATTGTAGTATGTAGGCCTTGTTAAACCATATCATATGAGTTCCAATACTCATTTGGTTTACCAAGCCTCATCCTATCCGATCTCCCGATTTAAGTCCGGTTTATTTATATAGTTCTAGATTGTCGACTGATTCCGTGCTCTCTCTAGCTTTGTTTGGTTGTTGTTCAAGACCTCTAAGCATTCTCAGGCGAGTACATTATTCCCCTCTTTTACTGTTTTCCAAACTGTTTTGGGGTGACTCATATGTGCTAAATGTTTTAACAATTACAATGTGATTTCAAGAACGATTACAATAATTACAATAACAATAACAATTACAATGTGATTTCAAGAACGATTACAATAACAATTACAATGCGATTTCGAGAACAATAACAATTATTTCAAGAACGCTAACAAGGATTTCAAGAACGAATACAATGATTTCAAAAACTAATAACAATTTCAAAAAGTGAACAAACTTGTTGGTTGTAGTTTACATGACCGATGACATTCATTAGCAATGATCAAGCCGACCAGTATTAGGTTATGGTACCATAGGATCTGACAAATCCCGTTATTTACTGCACCCATTGTTATGTGTGGGGGTTGTGGGTAGCGACTGAATCTGTAATTATTAACTTATCCTTTGGTAAGGGTTTGTTAAGAACGAGAGCGAGAGCGAGATGGAACGAGGAACGCGTCAAGAAGGTTTGAATGTTATTATAGAATTGACCATAAAGTAGTTCACAATTAAAACAAGGACGATCTGAACAATTAAGACAAGGACGATTCGAACGATTAAAACAAGAACGATTTGAACGAATGGGTAACGATTGGGTAAACATCTGGACATGATTTACATTTGATCATGCATTTCCACGAAACATAGTATTGATTTAAACCAAGTTTTACTTCAATACTTTGTTTTGTGCGTTTCACATATGGTTTAGTTGATGCATTCCACTAGCCATACATATCATTTTCGTTATACATGACATTTTGACAGGGTTTTGACATAGACATTATACATTGTTGGTTTGGTTTGATTAAGTGATTAAGTAACGAGGCGTGTGTAATATGATACAAGCATGGTGGATACGCCGCTGGTACTTCCTATATATAAGTGTTTGTATGGTATTACATATCGTAGCGTTATTTGAATCATTTCAGTATTGAGACATAGAACATTTTATACAAGTAACATACTTTTCACAAGACATTGATTTACAAACAACTTATCTTACACAAACTCATTTTACATGGTTATTCATTAAATCATGCATTATTCTCTTATTTAAACTTATCATCCGAACTTATTATTTTTCAAATGATTTACAAAGACAAAGCAAATTACAAGGTTCATGACTAAACATTTTTCAAAAACAAAAGTCATGAATCTTATTTTCACAAAACCTATGTATCTCGCCAGCATTTCCTTGCTGACCTCGTTTTCACATATGTTTCAGGTATTGTTGAATGATATCGATTGATAAGATGCATGCTCACATAGGATTGGACGAGGCCTTAGTGACTCAATAACAATGATAGATTATGTTTAAATTGTGTATTTAGATTTCAAGGCGATGTAATTATTCAATGTTTAATAAAACGAAACACTCTTTGGTATCCATGGTTATGAAACATTAATTCTGTTGCAACACGCCCCGATGTTTCCGCCGCGATTTGTTGTTTTACGCGGTCGGGGTGTGACAGTATGAGCAGGGCTGTTCTGGTTCAAAGGATACTAAAAATCCTAAGACAAAAAGGAAGCCTAAGTCCACCTCATCCAGAATTCTAAAGCATATCCCAAAACCACCATCCAAAAGTCATCAGCATCAAACCTCCACCCAAACAGCTGTTGTAACTCCTGCTGTATCAACCACTGCTAGTACCTCAGTGGTTTCAACATCTGCTCTCTCTTCAACACACACCACCTCAACACTCACCACAACCACTATTTTACCACCACTGTCACCATCAAAAACCAAAACACCACCACTTCCACCTGCTGACAAAAAGCGGAAGACAACGGATGTTATAACATCTGATGTAATGACAACAGTGGTTGAAACACCAGTTGTTTCAACAGCTGTTAGTCAATCACAAACCACTGCCATACAATCTACCACCACTGATCCACCCAAAACATCATCTGCTTCTTCTAAAACAAAAAGGAGAAGGATTTATATATCAGATGATGATTCACCTTCACCACCACCAACATCTTCAAATTCCCTATCACTTGTCACTATTTCAAAACCAATACCTCTCTCTTCAGCTCAAATTTTAAAACCACTACCTCCTGCTGGTGTCTCATTTCCTCTAGAACTCGTTGCAGTTAGGGAAGAAATAAAATCCTTTTATTATGAGGATGACCCAGCCAAAAGGAGGTTGCCATCAATTGCAGGATATCCCAGGCCCAACAATATTGAAGAATACTTGAAACTCAAGGCCAAACAAGCAGAGGATATTGCAATAAAAAACAGAAAAGGAAAATCTGATAGAGAATTTCAACAAAACTATCAGTTTTTACTCTCACAGGTCAATGCTATGGAGCGTTTTGCTAAAAATGTATGTCAGCAAATTTCAGAAAGGGCAGATGAGTCCTTGAGGAAAGACTACATTGAGAACATCATGACCTACAAGAAATACAAGGGGGAGAAACACATGTACAAGAACTGGACCATTCCTGAGCTTGAAAAAGAAGCAGCCAGGATTCAAGACATGATAAAAAATAAGGTCAAGCGAACTCCTCCTGAAAAATTCAAACAATTTGAAGCTGAGAAGATGTTAGAGTTGAGGAGAATGAAAGAGGAGTTGATTGCAGCTGATTATGGGTCAAAGAACTCTGTGACAAAGTGGGGAGAAGATAGAGTCAGGGCAACCTATAAAAGCTTAGAGGAACTTAGAAAGAAAGATCCAAGAGTTCCACAAAAGCCTGACTATTCCAAAGCAGAGGTCTCAAAAAGACCACCAAAGCTGCAAGCTAAAAGAACCACTGCTCCAGCTGGTGCTGCCATCTACAAAAGAAGGAGCAAAAACCAGTTGAGTATGGAAACAATTCAAGATCTATTAGTTGGAGATGCTATTGTAAAAGCAGGCACGAAAGTAATGATAAAAGAAGATCTTGAATTGGAACAATCTGCAAGTGCTGCTCAGCCAGTTATGAATAGGCCAGCCTCACCAAATACTTCTGCAAATAAACATCTCCCAAGAAACCCACCAGGCTCAAAAATACAAAAGTGGGAAACTGACAAACAGACCTGCGTATTGACTTTGCTCAGGTCTGGTGGAGAAGTGGAGAAAATATCAAGGGAACAAGCTCTTGGCCTGAGTCTTGAAGATTTGCAGGATCTCCTTGATCTTCCACTTAGCAGGGATGATGAAGATACAGATGCCCTAGACTTTGAATTACAATTTAAAGGCCAGATAAGGGAACTGTTGTTGAGGCAATAAAGATTTCCACAATAATGAAGAGTTTTGGCATTATCTGTTCCAGGGGGAGATTGTTGGGATTGAACCCTATCAGAGGAACAGATAATTAAAGCCAAAACTGGATCAGAGCAGTGGATCCAGAATAAGCAGATGTTTGTATACAAATCTCTCCCCTTGAAAGTGGTTTCATATCTGCTGACCTCCTATCTGCTGATCTTACTAAGTGCTGACCTACAACTGCTGCCTTGCATCTACTGCCCAATGTCAAAGACTGATGGAAGACCAAAGCTCTGTTGATTAAATCTACTGCCTTGAGTCTAGTACTGCTGATCCGGACAAGCACTGCTGGGTTCACAGCAGTGGAAGGATGCAGCAGCTGTTTAAGTGTCTTTTATGTAAAGAATTGTAATAGCAGTAGTTTAGTACATCAGTATTTGTATAGATCAGAGGTTAGAGTTTGTTAGGAGGTTAGATGTCACTTTCATGGTGATGTCAGCTAAAGATGCTCAGTGGTTTGCTAGTGCCTATAAATAGTTCAGTACTTTGTACTGTTCTATTAGCTCTTGCAATACCGTCTTCTTTGCACGAACAAACACTGAGCTCTGGCTGAGGGGGAGTTTGTATTCAAGCATTACTTGTAATCGTTGTTGAAAGTTAATTCAATCATTCGGTTCCTAGTTGAAAATGTCTTGATCAAAGCAACACTCTCGTTTGATTGTATGCAAAGTTTGTTTTCATATTAATTCCGCTGCACAACTCTTTCATTTCCATCTTAATCTCAAACGTAAAATACAATCAGAAACAAACTCAGATCCATCAGGGGTTGTGATGCCGGAGAAGATGACCGGAAACTTTTGCCGGAAATGAGAGCAGAGATGGAGTGGGGTGGGATAGCGTGGGGTTGTGTTTTAACAAGTGGGTCCTAGAATACGATCTTTTAAATTTCCATGGTTTTTTTATTTAATTAACACAAGGGTAATTTTGGTATTTCATTAAAAACTTAACGGTAAAATAGACGGTGTTAGGAAACTGGACTGAAATGGTTATGAAAGTGAAACCACAGGGACTGAAATAGTGATTTTTGACAACCACAGGGACGGAAACAAAAATTAACTCATTTAGATATCTTTTTGTTTTTTATTAATAAGGGCATTATGGTCAATTCACGTGTACTTAACAGAATAAATGGATGGGGTTAACAGAGGTGGACTGAAATGGTTACGAAAGTGAAACCACAGGGACTGAAATCGTAATTTTTAAACTAATGGACTGAAATAGTGATTTTTGACAAACCACTGGGACGAAAACAGTAATTAACTCGGTTATAAATGATAATAAAGACTCCCTGTGTATCGAACGAGTTATAGACTAGCCATATGATTCTCAACACGACGAACCCATGATGCATTATTTAACTGATGTTTTTCTTACTCCTATAACATCCAAACCCTAAATATTTACATCAAAATATACGCGACTACTATACCAACATGTTCCTGGATCAACACAAATAACACATTATCAAGGCAACGGTTCTTGTGAATCTCCCAAGCGTGACAAATGAAGATATGCATCTGTTCCTGCAACACAACACGCGTCCATTATCTTTAAGTCCCAACAATCTAACAATTTTCAATGTCAAAATTGTTTCAATTTATCAACATACCATAGCCTTCCATGGAGATGATTTGTAGATCCCCTCCAAAATATCGAGCATACAAGCGGCAGATGGGCAGCCCGTATCCATAACCCGCCATTGTTACCACATCTGCTGATCCAACATCTAACCTCTCGTAAACTGGATCATTAGCAGTACTGTAAAGATATGTAAAAATCCGAGGAAGACCACTTCTTGCTATTCCACCACCTTCATCTGAAACCTAGTCATCAAACATACATAAAATAATAACTATGAAAACATAAATGGGAAAATAAATTGTAATCTATAATATACGAAATGAACATACCTTGATTGTAACATCTTCTTCCCCATCAGCCATCATTATGCATATAGGCGGTGCTGGTTTGTCTGACTCCATATACCGCTCTTGGACTGCACGCAACGAATTTTTAACCAACTCAAACACCATCATATGCAAGTGCGCCGGGACATATGGGAATGTGAAACTAGGATCACCATAGATATTAACGTTTGGTGCACTGCCATACTCTCGTAAACAAACAGAGCGCGCATCTTCACTCGCATCTTTAGCTACCTGAATTGGAGACATTTTTGCGTGTATGTAACCAATACAGTTCGGTGGCTGGTTGGGATCATGAACCGCCACGTGTTGACCTGAGTTTGACCAAGATTTGAGCCACAAAACCAAGTTTAACATCCATGTTCTTTGCAGTTGATTTACATAGATAGTGGTGGTAATTTCCAACACGACATGAAATAATTAAGTTTTGGGTTGGCATATATAACCTATTTAAAAAATGGGTCATGTTTGAGTTGACCTGTTTAATTTAATGGGCCGTGTCTGGTTAACCTATTTAACCCGTTTGGTCAGGTCGACCCGCTAAACCTTTTAATTAAACAAGTCAACCCAATAACCCGTTTATGACCCGTTAACCCATCATTTAACAACCCACCAACCTAATTAACACGTTTGCAACCAGGGCCAGCCCTGAGAATTTGTGTACCCTGTTCGAGCTCGAAAAAATGTGCCCTTAGGCCTTAACGAAATTGGGTATTGGGCTCAGGTCTAAACCTAATGCCAAAGGGGTTAATAACTAATCTAAACCATAATAATAGTTTTGTAAGGGGGCCTATGTTGGTGTTTGTATGGGTGTACCCTATTAAAAAAATATTTTACATATACATAGGTTTTTTTTCATAAAAAAACATGCCCCTCGAAATATCGGGCCCTGGCCGGTGGTCCTCCCCGCCCACCCCCAGGGCCGGCCATGTTTGCAACTAGTTTGCCAACCAACCCACCTACCCGTTTGAAACGTTAAGCGGGTGGTGTTTAAGTTGCATTATTTTAAGTGTATTTGGGTTGTGCACAATTCAACCCCCGAACCCACAGCCCATCAATCCAACATGATTAACCCCACAGCCCATCAACCCAACATGATTAACCCCATTAGATAGATAAACAGGGGTTTGACACTAACCGATTAGCATTCGAATTCCGATCCTCGACATATAAAACCGATCTAAAAACCGATGAATTTCATCAAGATCCTCGTAATCCAGCTTCGGATCAAGACTTTTCTTCAACTGTTGAACTCCTAGAGCCATCGCAGGGACAACATTGTTATGCCTCACCTTAATCATCTTAATCATCCGCGTGAACTCCCTCTCATCGTTTGCATTCTTGATCTCCAGAAACGATCTCAGATCACGAAAAGAATCCAGATACCAATCCCTCACCTTACAACCAAAACCACACACAATTAAACACAATCAAAACCCATAAAACAGAATTTGCACACACATTTAACAACCACCCCCCAAGAAACAAATACTTGGTTCCTCAATTCACTGTTCTAACATAAAGATGCATGTGTTTATGTCATGATCATTGTACATACCCAAACCCCAATTCTACCCACAAACCCATGATAAAGATAACAACTTTTACAAAACCCACAACAGAAAAAAGTTAAAAAAAAAAAACAAAACCAGTACAAAATTGAGGTCAATTATATTGAATAATCCCAATTTTACCACAAACCCATGATAAAAATAACAACTTTTACAAAACCCACAACAGAAAAACCCAAAACCACAACCAAATTGATGTCAATTATAATAAACAATCCAAATTTTACCACAAACCCATGATAAAAACAACAACTTTAACAAACCCGCAACATAAAAACACAAATTCATAACCAAACTGAAGCCAATTACGAGAACCAAACATACTTTAACAACAGCAGGCTTTTCAGACAACCCATACGGAAGCGATTCGAGTTCAATTGCACGTCTAGCGATCCGAACAGGGAGTTCTCTGTGAAGAAATTGAGCCGCTAAGATCATATTACGTTCCGATTGTACGGACCCAAAATCCAACATGCAGCGTAAACTGACACCCATTTGTTTCATGGAGCCCCATTTGTGGACCTCATCGATTAGGGTCTTGGAGAAGCTGTCGCAGAGCTTCTTGGTGGCCATGATTGTGTAGGTTGGGGTGAATTGATTGTGGGCTGTGATTAATATTGTTGGTTTGTGATCAATTTAGCGGAGAAATTGATGAATTTGGATTGTGTAGGCATGTGAGTTTGAGGGGATTAAAGAAAGGTTTCATGTTTTGTTGTGTGAATTGGAGGAATTGATAGAGGAATTTGTGGTGTTTCAGACGTTAAAGTTATGAATGTAACGGAATTTATTATCATGAAACAGAAATGAGGGGAAAATGTGTTTTGTTATTGGAGTACGCGTGGTTTAAAACGCTTTGTCATGTCATAGTCAGGCACACATCCTTTTTAACTTTAAATTTCTCAAGTATATGGTGGGGAGAGACTTGAAAACGAGATTTTATGGAGTGGCGGAACTAACCCATTAGTTTAGAGGTATTCTGAAAAAAAAAAAATACCGGGCAATTATAAAAAAACAATAATAAATAAAGTAAAACAAATACATAATAGATGTGTCTTCTTTTTTTTCATAGCTTGAAATCGTTTCATCACATCGTCGTCTTTTCGTTTATCAAAAGTCTATTTTTCTACCGCACAAACCATAGCATTGTTCAAATATTCCAGGCCCATTCGATTGCGTAAATCCGTCTTGACATGCTTCAATTTAGAAAAAAAATATATTTCAACTGTTGCGGTTGCGACCGACAAGAACTATGTGTTCCGGTTTCCACCATAAGGCGAGCAAGATCACTTATTCAACTATATATCGTTCTGCATTTTGGGTTAACTTTATTAATTATATTCAGGGACTCCTTTCAATTTTATTATTGTTAATTTAGGCTTATTTTATCATTCGAGCATAATTATTCTACAAGATTTCAGGTTGAAAATGTTTGAGCTTATAAAAAATGGGATTTTAGTAATATCAAGTATCCTATTTTTTGGTTAGAGTGTGACACCTCGAAAAATTCACGTCCAATAATGTATTGACACGTGTCATAAGCTTTGAACGTGTGAAAGAATGTTCTAGAGGGACTAAAGTTGACAAACAAGGAATGTATGTGAATATAAGGGTTCAAAATGTCAACAATGGATAAATATACTTTACAATAACCCTACATGATGTTTATACCCTTAAACGAATGAATCATGAATCATGCGAAGCTAATTGTGAAAGAAAGTGAGAGATTACAAACTACAGGGGTTAAATGTGTCAACATGTTTAAAGTATACCTCTGAGTGACCTTTTAGCAAACCCGAATCTTTGTAACGATTAATTATGCTCACTAGAATACATGATAAAAATTTCACCAAGTTTCGTTATCATATGAGAAAGTTATGATAAAATTCGTATGCGAGGGGTTAAAAGCGTCAAGGTTGAAATTTAAGACTTTTCGGTGATCATATGAATAACCGGGGACCTAACAAAGTTGGTTTATGACTTGGAGTCCTTAAAAGTCAAGTTTGGGGGTTACAAGTGCAAGAAAGCACCTAAAAATCAAGTTTGGAAGGACCAGGGGCCAAATGTGTCAGTTTTTGAAAGTTCTGGTGAGCTGGCCGGTCCTTACGGACCGTATGGATGGACCCTTACGGTCCGTAAGCCATGCCCAGAGACAAAAAAACCCACAGGTGGCTGTTCAGCCTATGTAACCGACTTATAGTGCAAATTCTCAATACCATGTGCTGCCTAAGCTTGTTTTTAGACCTTAGGGACACTTGGGATGCATCAATGATCACTTATAGCATTGCTTGGCATGATCTAGTGGGTTCAAACCCACTATATAAAGTTCCACATTATTGAAATTTTGATCATCCATTCTCAACTCAACTTTTGAAGACTTCTGGAGCACAAGTGCAGACCCTAAGCATCCCTAGTCGTAATTAGGACTTTGGTAAGCTTCCTTAACCTTCCTTAATCGTGTTTTGCTTAGTTTATAGCTTAAAAGTCAAACCGTCGTAATTAAGGTTTGACTTAACGATTAATCACTAATGGTCCAGTGATTACTCAACCTAAAGGTAGTTATAAGTTGGAAATTATGTGGGCAATAAACCCTTAAAAGGGCACCCTCTGATTCCCGTCCTAACTAAGACATTTGTCGGGTCAAAGTTGTTTATAAAAAGTCAACAAAACCTTAATTGTCAAATTAACGCATAATTAGCAATGTAGAAGACGTGTAAGCTGTTTTGCCACCCATATAACTTGGTAATCAATGCAAGAACATGTCTAAGCATGTTCGACCCGACAATTTTCTGTTTAGGCTCGGTTCGGAACCGAAAGTCGCAAAACTTTGACTTTTGCTTTGACTTCAGTTCTGACCTGATTTAGATGGGTTTAGAAGTGCCTTAGAGCTTCCGTAGGACCAGGTTACATGATGGTATAACCCTTTTGTGATTGACTCGTTGATTGTCCAATTCATTTACACGTTTCCGTTAAATGCCTAATGTTGACCAATATGCCCATTGACCTTAAAACGAGAATTTTGGAATTGTGAGAGGACAATAATCTTTGTTACTGATTTATAAACATGTCCCTAAAATTTCACATCAGTTGGAGGTCTAGATTAAGAGTTATGCTCAATAGCGTAATTAGAAAGCTTTTTATTAATTAAACGGCGTAATTAGCGTAAAGCCTATCTAAACCCAATTTTTGACACCAAAACTTTTACCCACTGATGTAATATAATATTTTGGGATTTTTGAAGATTTTTAATTATTTTTAACCTGATCATAACCTAAGGTTATTGCCTTAATTCGGTAATTACCGATTATACCCTTTTACTTGTAAAATGAGTTTTACATAACATTTTGACACCAAACCTTCGGCTACTGATTTTATATGATAAATGAAGTATGTTAAACCTTATAACCTGATCAGAAAACTCAGATTTCCTGTATAACCCGGAAATCGCTTAAAACGACTTTTTACGCGTATTAAACACCTAGTATGGGTTTAGAACCATTTTGTCATATCAGACTTATCAGCAACTGATATAACCTGTTAAAATAAGTTGTTCTACTGATTTTCTCAGACCCGAGTCTTAGGATTATAACTAATCTCTTTCATAATTTTTGATATGACCAAAATACCCCTACGGGGCTTAAATTGAGATTAAACTCGTTTTGGGCATAATGGAAGGTATCCTACTGATATCACAACATATTTAAGGCATATTAACTTAGGAAACCTGTTAGTGACTCTTTCGGTTGCCCGTTATGCGTTATTCGCGTTCGGTTCGGTTTATGTAACTAATTTGCATAAATTAGCCGAAACGGGTCAAACCTTATCATTTTTATCTCAAAATACAGAATGTGTTTAGATTACCCATATTATACAAGTCTTCAAACTTGTCGGGTCTAAATCACATTCTATTCCGGTCTTCGCTTAATCATGCGTTCGAACCGTATCTTCCTTTAAAACTAACCGGTCTAAGCTTAGGCTTAATTAAAGGCCCGTTAGGATTCTAATAGGTTATTATAAACCTTCGTTCCAGAATAGGATACCCACTAAAAGCTACGTGCACTTGCTTGTTGTGATTATTACTTGCAAAGGTAAATACTTTTAACTTATTTTCCCTTATACGGGCTTGGGGTACGTACGGTATATAAAATACCACTTGGTCGGGCATTGAATCTTTAATCGTATGATGGTTAATTTATTGAAATGACCCGTTTGAATTGTTTTGTTTGCTTAAAGCCTTTGGGGGGTTAATGACCATGTCCCGGATCTCCTTGGCATCATTTTACGAAATGGCCACGACCTGAGTACACGAGTGTAGGCGTACACCCGTTAGTACATATATAAATAATAAGGTATAACCACCGGTTTCAGGAATAACCCGCCGCGGGACTATATCATGTGGTGTGTCTATTAAGCTCTAACCCGGTGTCAACCCGGGCTACTGAACGCATAAGAAACATGTAATTCTTTTACAAGTTTATATATAAATAATTATCCCAAGTTATAAAAGTTTGTGCCACATGCATCCAAATCAATTTTATTAAACCTTTTCAGAATGAGTCAGAATTGTATTTACCAGTGTAAACTGACGTATTTTCCCAAAAAGGTTAAGTGCAGGTACTACTCGAAATAGGCTGGCTTTCTCCTAGCATCCACAATAAGTCTCGCAAGCTTGGATGACATAAAACTGTTGAACAATGTTTCCTTTTTATTTGATCCGCCTGTGGATCTGTTTCAACTGTGTTGTGATACTTAAATATTACACTTTTATTCGGTTGAAATAATATATATCTTTTGCTTCCGCTGTGCAATTAAATATTGTGTTGCTTGACTATGATGATATCAACTACGTCACGATACTCCCCACCGGTAATACGTGGAAATATCGGGGTGTGACATAGAGGTATCCTCTTATTTTTTTAAGGGTATCTTTTATATAAAAACCGGAAAAAAAGCACTACGAATACGGGATTGAGCCGTAGCCCGTGCTACGGCTCATATTACTATGGTTCCGCCCCTGATGTTATGCGATATGTGGATGACACGTAAGTACGCGTTAGAAAAGTGGCATGGTGCAAAAACGGAAGGTGTGGGACGGGGCGTGGAAGAGTGACGTTATTTGATACGTGTGGCATACATTTTTTTGTTGTTATTTTATATTTATAAACTATTAAAAATCTATCTAATTTTAAAAGAAATCATTAATACTAATATAATAAATGATATTAATAAAAAAAAGATTGAGTAAACTTCAATTTTCATTCATGTTGTTATGTTGTTTGCTGATTTTAACACTTTAAGTCTAATAGTTTAAAAATTGCATTTATCGTCCATTAGTTTGCTGATTTTAACAGTTTCAGTCCATTAGTTTGCTGATTTTAACAGTTTCAGTCCACACTACTAACACTGGTGTGGACTGAAATTGTTAAAATCTAACACTGGTGTGGAGTGAAACTGTTAAATTCAGCAAACTAATGGATGATAAATGCAATTTTTAAACTTTTGGATCGAGAGTGTTAAAATTAGCAAACCACGGGGACAAAAATTGAGGTTTACTAAAAAAGATTAAATAATTAAAAAAAATTACATAATTCCCAAAAGTTAAAAAAATAGCCGAAACTAATAAAAAACAAAACTAAGTACGATATTTATCCATTATTTCTTACTTTGCTTTCTCGCACATTGCTCGTTCTTCCGGTCCAAGGTGATTGACCTTCATAACGAGGAATTTCATATTCGACTTCCTTTCCTTTCATTTGTAAATCTTGAGAGCTTTTATTTTTTTGATGTTTCTGTTGGACCTATAAAAGAACATATGATATTCAAAAGCCAAAACATGACCTATTGACCAAGAAATAAACAATAGATGAAGTATTCTCCTCCCAAAGATAGTGAATGTTTCTGTTTAAAGACATCAAAAGATCTGTTTGAAGCCTTCGAACCACTGTGGATGAAGAAGAAACCGTTGTTCAAGGCCAAACATCTATTGTGGCCAAACAGATGTTTGATACAAGCCAACAACAGTTTGAAGAACAGAGGTTTCCCAATGTAACAATACTTAGCTTAGAACATACTTTTCATGTAATAGAACAAATGTTAGATC
Organism: Helianthus tuberosus; assembly: GCA_030545235.1. Lineage (NCBI taxonomy): Eukaryota > Viridiplantae > Streptophyta > Magnoliopsida > Asterales > Asteraceae > Helianthus > Helianthus tuberosus. The sequence continues at coordinate 60,733,388 of CM060375.1, forward strand.
TTCGTAGATGTTTGCTAATATATGTGGAATGTTTTCTGTTAGGAATGTTAGATGTCACTATCAAGGTGATGTCAGTTGATTGCAAACAGACATTTCGTACTTAGTATAAATAGACTTGTTAGAGATCTATTTATCACTTTATTACATTCTCTTTTGTACGGGTAGATTTGTGAGTGATCAGGCTGAGGGGGAGATTGTAAAATCATTGAACTGTAATTGTAATCTTGGGATTTCAATATAAAACAATTTTTGATATATGTTCCTGCTTGTGTGTTTAATATATTTGCTTTACAATTTATAAATGGTTTATTCTTAGATTGCTTAAATACACAAGTTTGATAAACTCGGATCCTACAGTTTCTTTCTTGTTAGATGTTATTGAACGTAGCTATTTGATCTTCAATGTCGGACAAAGTGTGGTTTCTTTCATCACTCGCAGTGTATGATTTTTGCGCCTTATTTTTTGATTTATCTCTTCCAAGTGGGCATCCGGCTCCAAGATCAACGTCCCTGAAGTTGATCTCAAACTTGGTACGAGCATCTGAGCGATTAGTATAGGAACAACTTTTGGACCTTTGGACGCTGATTGTCTCGCTAAAGGTACCCATGCCCATTTTGGGGAGTTTTTCGCAATATCCCAACAATGAATAAATCTAAAGGTTGCCCCTTTCTTTCCGTCCGAATACAAGGCCATCGCAAGCGTCAACCAGTCGACGTCCATTTCGCCACTCTTTGGGTCGTTGCTTAGGTTGTGGCAGTGGCTGTTGATGGCGGTCATGGCGGTATTTATTTCACGTCACTTTGACGAGAGACTGTCATTTTTCCGATAGTAATATTAACCAAGGTTTTGTGATAAAGCTCGGTTATTCAGTTCCAAAAATCATCATTATGTTGCTTGGTACCTATTAAAAAATATATATTATAATTATAACATGCATTTTTAAAAATAAATATAAAATAAAGTATACCTAGAACCGAATTCTCCGAAATTGAAAGCCAAACTTTCATCAACACCAACTCTTACTCATTTGTCCATGGAATCACATGATGATCCTCTTTTGCTTTTTCCTTCTCGGCATAGGTTTTCTTTTTATGGTTTAGTTTTTTTTTTTCGTATAGAGGATTTGGGTGGTGTAGGGTCACTTGTTAATAAATTTAGTATGTTATCATTGACGTTTGATTGTAAAACATAAACACATGTTACATCACATCGGTATGAATCACTTGTCAATAAATTAATGGTTGGTGGAGGGTCACAACATTACCTTCATATACAAAAATTGTGGGCGGTAATAGTTCTGTCTTTCTAATGGTGGAAAAGAGCGGCTGCCCTTTTTTTCTTTTCAAGATTGTATAATTATAATTAAGCAGAGATTGTTTATTAAAAGTGCATGTGATAAAGTATGTTTTAATGTTTTCTCTGGCATTTCCTTATTGGTCCAATCAATTTACGATTTTATCCCTGTTTTTAAATTACGATTTTGTCATCAGTATAAAATTACGTTTTTGCCACCAGTTCAAAATAAAATTATGCTTTTGCCTAAGTTCAAAATTACGCTTTTGCCCTTAGTTCAAAATTACGCTTTTGCCCTTGGTTTAAAATTACGCTTTTGCCCCGTTTAATTTTACTGTTTTGCCATTAGTTTTTTTTTTCACGATTTTGCCCCGCTTAAATTTACAGTTTTGCCATAGGTTTTACTTTTTTTTCTTCTCCCAGCCAAATTACGATTTTGTCCTCAGCTCAAATTTGTAGTTTTGCCATTTTTTTCCTGTCAAATTACGATTTTGCCCCCAGTTTAAAATTCGTTTTAGTGTTTTTTTTCTGACAAAACTATGGTATCTAATGGTGGAAAAGGGCGGCTGCCCTTTTTGTTTTTTCATTTATCAAGATAGTATATTTATAATTGTGCAGAGATTGTTCATTAAAAGTGCATGTGATAAAGTATTTTTTAATGTTCTCTCTGGTATTTCCTTATTGTCCAACCAATTTACGATTTTATCTCTGTTTTTAAATTACGATTTTGTCATCAGTATAAAATTACGTTTTGCCACCAGTTCAAAATGAAATTATGCTCTTGCCTAAGCTAAAAATTACAATTTTGCCCTTGGTTCAAAATTACGCTTTTGCCCTCGGTTCAAAATTACGCTTTTGCCCCATTTAATTTTACAGTTTTGCCATTAGTTTTTTTTTTTTACGATTTTGTCCCGCTTAAATTTACAGTTTTGCCATAGGTTTTACTCTTTTTTCTTCTCCTAGCCAAATTACGATTTTGTCCTCAGCTCAAATTTATAGTTTTGCCATTTTTTCCTTGTCAAATTACGATTTTGCCCCCAGTTTAAAATTCGTTTTAGTGTTTTTTTCTGACAAAACTATGATATCTAATGGTGGAAAAGGGCGGCTGCTTTTTTTTTTTTTTTTTTTTTTTCATTTTTCAAGATAATATAATTATAATTGAGCAGAGATTGTTCATTAAAAGTGCATGTGATAAAGTATTTTTTAATGTTCTCTCTGACATTTCCTTATTGGTCCAACCAATTTACGATTTATCCCTGTTTTTAAATTACGATTTTGTCATCAGTATAAGATTACGTTTTTGCCACCAGTTCAAAATAAAAATGCTTTTGCCTAAGCTAATATTACAATTTTGCCCTTGGTTCAAAATTACGCTTTTGCCATTGGTTCAAAATTACGCTTTTGCCCCGTTTAATTTTACAGTTTTACCATTAGTTTTTTTTTACGATTTTGCCCCGCTTAAATTTACAGTTTTGCCATAGGTTTTACTCTTTTTTCTTCTCCCAGCCAAATTACGATTTTGTCCTCAGCTCAAATTTATAGTTTTGCCATTTTTTCACTGTCAAATTACGATTTTGCCACAAGTTTAAAATTCGTTTTAGTGTTTTTTTTTCCTGACAAAACTATGGTATGTTTTGTTTTAATTGGTTGGCTCGATGTACTTTTTATTCGTGCTAACCGGTAGCTTCTCTATCGTTTTAGTTTTTGTTAGCAAAAGTATGGTAGTGTTTTGTTTTAATTTGTTGACTCAATAAATTTTCTTTTTAGATCGTGTTATGAGTAGTATGTACAAGTAAGCGAAATACAGACGTACATGTTATGAGAGAGAAATATTCGGCTTATTGCCCCGCAACGCGGGCAGGACAGAACCTAGTTTAGTACATAGTTTGGTTCTCGGTAGGGGTGTGCATGGGTCGGTTTTGACCTAAAACCATAACCATAACCACGATGTCGGTTAATGGATAACCATAACCATAACCGATCGGTTATGGTGGTTATGGTTATTCGGTTTGATGATTATAGTGGGTCGGCTATGGGTGGTTAACCGTGTATTTAACTTAGCTAAAAACAGCTTAATTTTTTTAACATGGAATGAATTGTTATTGCATATTTGTATATATTAGTATATTAAATAGTATTAAAAAATACATATAATCTATAATATTAATACCAATTATTATCGATTGAATGAAGTGATATGATACGTTCCATAAATTCAAATAAACATCTAACCAAAACCACAAAACGATATGAAAAACCCATAAATACTAAAAATCTTCAATAAACAACATCAAATATTAAAAATATGGTGAAAAGTCATAACTCCTACAAAAAATTTTTATATGTCGGTTCGGTTCGGTTATGGTGGGTATGAAAAAAATGATAACCATAACCGACCCGCTACTTTCGGTTTTCAAAAAAACCATTAACCGACCCACCGGTTTTTTATTCGGTTCGGTTTTTTCGGTTCGGTTTTGTCGGTTAATTCGGTTTTTTGCACACCCCTAGTTCTCGGATATACGCCACTTTTATATTGTAGACGTTTTGTACTTTTGCCTTCAGATATAAATTATTTATGCGTTTGAAGTTGGCTACACAAAGGTGTTGTCTATGTTTGGATTTGGCGATAACCTAATTGTTGGTTTATGGTTAATAATGTTATATTGTGCTCAATTCACCATAAAGATTGAGGAAAAAGACGGATAAATTGAGGTGGGTTTGGAAGGTTTTGATTGTGTAGGGATTTACCCATGTGGTATTAGACCATGTGTAGTGGTTTAGCCAAATAATGCCCTCACCATGGGGCATTATTCGACACGTGGCAGTCTAGTCAGCATGAGGCGTTATTGCAAAAGTGGCATAGTGAGAATAATGCTCAAATAATGCCCCTTCCAATCATTTAAAAAAAAAAAAAAAAAAAAACAAACTAGTTTCTCATTGGTGGGTCAAACCCAGTCAACCATTCCACAAACCATTTTAGGCGTTTTATATATAACGCTAAACCAATTTTTTTTGCAAATAATGCCCCACTACGGGTGGTCTTACAGCCAACAAATTGTTGTTAACTTGATTGCGTGTGAAGAATGGGAATCAAACAGAAAGGATTGTCATGAAGAAAAAATGAGGAAAAATGTGTTTCGTCATGGGTACAAATATCTAATTTGATTGTTTAGTTTGTGTTTTTATATTTGTTTTTGTACATTTAAAGTTTTGAAACAATGGTTGTTATAAAAAGGTGTTGTCTATATCCACATTTGGAGATATAAAATTTCTTTTATGATTATAGTTGTTATATGTACTTGGTGACAATGTTTTAAGACGTTTCTTGTTACAATCATAATTTTTTTGTTATCCACTATTTTAGTGTATATGAGTTTAGTTTTGATTAATATTTTGGTTTAATGTAAATCCAAACTATACAATACAATACAATACTATTTCGTATAATTTAGATTTTTTTTTTAAATTACATTAAATAATACTCGTTAAAATTTATACTTAATTACCAGTATTTTGTTTTTGCAAGTTAACCAAACATGAAATGTGATAACATTTGATTACCTTTTGTATTTCATTACGTTTTCCGTTTAATTGAAACCGAATAAACTCTAGGACTAGTTTTATTTACCGGATGATGAGTTTCATAAAAGCAAAAATGCCATACTTTAAATATGTTCTTGTTAATCAATATGTGGGGTTGTAAAATGTTTTGTTTTAAGAGAGAACGTTGAAAATTCAAAAGTTTTGTCACTTAGTTTCAATCCATTGTATGATAGAATTGATACGTAAAAAAAATGAATATGATATGACATGGATGGATTTGTATTGCTATTTATTAATTCATCAATCATTAGATGCAATTTACAAACGATGATCATTTGTAAATTGGCCACATGTCCTTTGACTATCATCGGTTGCTTGCCCTTCATTCATATCACAAATTACAAGCTGGAACCTTCGCCACATATGCAAAAATCAAGAAAAATTGGCAAATTATATGACTTCTACTCGGCTCGAGCTCGAGCTTGAGCTTGTTTATGTTATGAAAACTCCAGGAACTGACTGTACACATATTTATTTTTATAAAATATTTGGCCATCAACTCACCGGTGTGAATATTTTAATCACCAGTTTTCTTGCTAATTTATTTGCAATTTCAAAAGCAAAACGTTTACATTCAGTGATGAAATCAAAACTTTTTAACGAAAGGGTCACATTATAATCTTTATTTACATCCAAACATGGTTGAGGTAAAAATATATTTGCACAACAACATATGTTAAAAAATAGTTATTCTTTTGAAACAATATATATATATATTTATTTTGGGACCGGCAACAAATAATATTATTAAGAGTTTAGGACTTATGTTACAACTTAAAATTATTTAAAAGTTAAATAAGTATGAAAATGATAGGTAGAGACTTGGAATAGACATCTTTTTACTTAAATATACATCTACATCACTTTTTTACTACAGCATAATGGGGAGTAAAAAACAATGAATATTACTTTTTTTTTTTTAAATTTACTAATCCTGACTAAAAGTCTAATAGCATTCACATCCTCTTTTTTTTTTAACGGCCAACTTAATAAATGTCTGGTACTTCGTACGCGGCACCCAATAGCTAAAAGGTTACCCGCGGCGACCTCTTTTCCGCACGTACGAAACCCCTAGCTCACCAAGCCATCAGTTCTGAGGAAAACCCGACCCTACACCAGCTGAAGGCACGACAGTGCAGGACCTGTAAAACCCGGTCAGGATCAGGAATCCAACCGGTGACCTTTCGGCCAACGGTCTTCCATCACTTCCCATGACCGCTAAGCTATAAGCCCGGGTCTATTCACACCCTCTTTTAATTGGGTAATCAGCAAGTCAAATGATCTGGGGCGATAACAGTGGTGCCTTATTCAAAGAACTAGTGTTGTACCACCACCGCGCGTTGCGGCGGGAAAATCACGGATCAATGACTTCACGCGTCTAGTAGCGGGAAATCACGGATCAACACGGGAAAATCACGGATCAATGACTTCACGCGTCTAGTAGCGGGAAATCACGGATCAACACGGGAAAATCACGGATCAACGACTTCACGTATCTAGTAGTTAATTTGTTTACGCGAGCGAGTGGTGTACGTGAGAAAAATCATCTATTATTCACCATGGTGGCCGGAACCACATACACAAGCATTGTAACAAAGTCGTAATAGTTAAATCAATTTCTTAGCGATTCATTGGGCACGCCATGAACCTGTTGTACTCGACATATGTTAAGCAGCTACAGTAGTTGGTTTCATTCACAAGTGTATCTTAGATTATTTGTTAATAAATTCACAAATGTATCTTAAAAAAGGAAAATATTTCCATTGTTGTCATTAGTTTGAGGTCTTTGTATAATGACCATCAGCCGTTGTATTGGTTCTCTTCCACAGTTGTTGGCTCTTTCGTTTCCGGTACCAATTTATGACACCATCAAATGCAAGCTCAAAAATAAAAAAACATAAAAAAGCTGAAACATCTGCATCCTTATCCTCAACTCAATTTGACTCTCTTAATCTATTATCAAATATAAAGAATCTGTAGGTCCAAATCCAGCTGTTAAAAAAGGTGTTACTAAGAAACAAAAACACAGACATTTGGTATGACAATCCATCTTAGTTGCCTACAGAGTTTCCACCTATGAACATGTTTTTAGTTGGGCAAATGTATTTCCACCCAAATCTGAGCCTAACAGTTTGTAGGCATACTATATCTCCTTCTCTACCACTCTAAATATCTATAGGTCATGTAAAACATTAAATTATTTAGCATCATCTGTAGGATTTTTACATGGTTTTAAATGTCTAAAGTTCACAGCAAGAACAAAGGCAAAAGAAAGTATTGAAGTGTTTAAGAGAAAGTTGTCCTTAAATCAATAACAGCTTAACAAACTCCAATTAGCATTCAAATCATTTGAATTTGGAAAAGAAAGTATTGAAGTGCAATACTTTTGAACAAAGCAACTATTTTTTAATTTCCAACACAAAACAAATCTAGTCTTGACGATTCATTAGTACCTTCAATTTATTATTCTGGATTATATAAATTAATATCAAATGATTCTTCATAAGATACTTTAAAACTGCAATCTACAATAGCGATTACCGGCCTAAGTTCTGATATGATTCCTGGTAGCATTGTTGAGAGTGGGGCAGCCGGAAAGAGCCATTGTGAACTCAGGTTCGTCCTTCAACATCTCGATCACTGTATTTACTCCATACTCACCTTTTGTTGTTAACCCATACACCATCACTCGCCCAACCTACAATATTAGATAATATCACCATGTATAGTTCTAAGAAAATCGCTAAAATTTTGAGATTTTCTTCCATTTGTTGGTGAAATTACCATAACCGCTTTGCACCAAGGGCTAAAGCTTTGAATGCATCTGTTCCTTGTCATATTCTACCATCAAATAGAACCTGGTATTCTTCTCTGAACTGCAAGTACCACCTGTAAGCCCTACAAATTTCTTAATCAGTGGTGATAGTGACAGCGTGATAGGAAAAGTTGCGCTCATGACAACCACGCTAACTTGTGCTATGTGGCGAATCAAGTCGACCACATGGTTACTGCAAATACACCAAAAACCATCATGTCATACTAAAACGAAGATCAGTGGAGCGATTTAACAGATAGTTAGAAAGCATACCTGTAACCTCATTCTCAAAAAGTTGTTCAATGCAATGCCAGCTTTAGTGTCGAAAATGCTAGACCTGTTACAGAACAAAAAACATAGATCAACTTGCATTTTCTAAGAAGTAGTGGTGGCATAGTAGACAGGTCAAGTAATGGGTAGGTTTGGGTTGGGTTGGCCTGACGCCATTACTACAAATTAATGACATACTGACAACCTTCAACCAGTTTGACCTGTTTTAGTTTCACCCAAGTTGTTGAACCTATCCTCATCGACCCGCTAGAGTTAAAACATAACCTAGATAAAATCAGTTTTGTGTAAATGGGTTGAAGCCTAAAACAGAACAATGGCCGAGCTGCAGTATCCTACAAAGTTTCTGGACATAACATAATTGACGGTTAAACCTAGCAGTCTTCCTTCTCCTTTGTGGAGCCTAGCTTAAAGAAGAGATTGTTAAAAGTTCAAACCACTTCAGCAAGTTTCACAAAAAAATATACACAATTCTTGTTATAAGCTACCAATGCCCAATCCCCTTACCTCCAAAATACCAATTAATTAAATACCGAATAAAACCTAATTACACCACTGCAAGAAAGATAGGGTGGAGCTATTAGGGAGATAGACCAGTTGAGTAGCCGACACCACTGGAAGGTGCTGCTTGGCTGTCCTCGTCTTCCCCTTCCTCAATCGCAATCTCCACAACCTGAATTAATCACCCCTTCACCTTCAAAAGAGCACCTCACCGAAGGCGGCGGCTGATGTGCGTGAGTGTTATTAGTTTTTAATGTATATATTAAGCCCTTTTTAACACTTTTTAGCCAAGTTTTAAATTTATAAAACACGATATTTACTAACACTAAACACACATATGGGCAAGTGCACCCATCGTGAGCGTAGTATAGTGTTGGCAAGATACCGAGTTCGTCCAAGGACACAAGAGCTTTTAGTACCGGTTTATCCTCAACGTCTAATCAAATCAAAAGTTTAGAAAAAAGGTTTTAAACTAGAAAAAATAAAAACTAACTAAAATGCTGAAAAATAAAAATAAATAAAAACAGATAGACAAGATGAATCACTTGGCTCCGACTCGTGTTTAGTGTAACCTTTGATTATTTCCGCACTTTTGCACTATTTAAGAGATTATATTAGTTATTGTAGTAGGCCCTCTTTTGAAGGTGACGTTACCCTCAACCCAGTAGTTTGAGTCAGCAAGGATACAATCCTAAAGGGTTGGATTATTGAAAGATAATTAATTAAGTTATTAATGCATATTATGGTAGGCCCCTCTTTTGAAGGCGACGTTACCCTCGGCTAAGTAGTCTGAGTCAACATGGATACAGTCCTAAGTAGCCGGGTTAAAGTATTAATAGTAGCTTACATATGAGGGGATCAAAGAGTTTGGACCCCCGCCATCCAATACCGGTGGGTATTGAAGGAGGTCCTACTAAATTTGACCCAGGTCCTTGCAGGATCTATACACTGAACAAGGCAAGTCTCTTACCAAACCGTTCCCTTAACCCCCGACCAGGTAGCCAACATCCCTCCATATAGACCGTGGAGATATGAATCGAGAAAATCTTTTATTTTATATAGACAGTAAAATAATGCCAAGACACCACGGACAAACGATAAGGAAGAATCACCTTCAACATAAGAAACTAGTTATTAAAGTCATTAATACATAACCAAGTAAAAAATGCGAAAAGATTAAAAATAAAAAGTATTACACTAGACACTTGTCTTCACCAAGTGATGTAAGAGACTTAGGCAAACATGGCATTTGATTGTCAAGAACTCTAACGATCAATCTTGGATCTCGAGACGACTCACACACTCTATGATGGACAATGGATGATGGTGGTGGATGATGGTGTTGTGATGGTGGTGGGTGGTGGGTGAAGTGTGAGAGATGTGGTGTGCCAAGGGATGGTTTGCAAATGAGCCAAGCACCCCTATTTATAGCAAACAGTAGCTCGGGCACGGCCCCGTGTCCAGTGGACACGGCCCTGTGTCCATCTTCTTCTCCGTCTTCATTAATTGCAGTTTGTCTGCATTAGTTGACCACGCCCCCGTGTCCGCTGGGCACGACCCCGTGTGCAGAAGCATATCTGTACTATCAAGATTTGCCTGGATTCTGCGAATCTTATAGTTGACCACGGCCCCGTGTCCGCTGAGCACGACCCCGTGGTGGGCGATGGAAGCTTCTACAACTTTGTCTTTTATGCTGATACTTGGGCACGCGCCCGTGTTCACTGAGCACGGGGCGTGTTCAGCCTTCTGTTCTCTTGTTTTGCTTGGGAAGATGCTTTCGGGGAGGTCGGGCATGCCACGTTTGTTCCTTTTCTTGTATTATTGTTAGATTTAGCTGCCTTTTTGCTTCTTTTGTTAATTTGAGCTCATTTAATCCTGAAAATACAAAAGGAAGACAAAAGCACATTTTTCCAACATTAGTACTAAAAAATGGTTAGTTTTATGCCACAATTGATGTAATTTATATGTTGCATTTTGCACACATCAAATACCCCCACACTTGAATCTTTGCTTGTCCTCAAGCAAAACTCTTTATAATGTGGCTTTACACTCCCAAATGGAATGGGTAGAAGAGAAGGTTTTTGCGCTTGTCATAGAGTGTCGGGATTTCCAAGATTCTTTATTAAGTTTTATTTTTATTTATTTACAATCCTATTCGTCATGATTTATTTAAAACTTTTCATAAGATAAATTACTTATTAGGGCATAACATGCCTCTTTAAAATTCTATTTATATACAAGTTCACATACCTCACGCGGGATCACTCAACACTCGGCCGAAGATGTATTTTAGTGAATCACTCGAGAGCGGCATGGAACTTACTCCTACCATAGGCTTGCCAAGCAATCAATCCTCCTCCTTTTTAACTATATACCTTTGTAAATATCAAGAGGACTTTTGGGTGAAGGGTTAGGCTTGGGTTAAAGGTAGGTGGTTGGGTTAGTGGTTAGTAGAAAAAGGGCGAAAAGCGTAAAAAGCGTCGGTTTTCGTAAGACTTTTTATTTTTGCAATTTTTATTTTGATGAAGCCATAATTCAAACAAAGTTATTTTTGATGAACTTGTTTGTTTATTTCTTTTGCTTCATCATCAACAATTTTTTTTTTTGAAAGTCATACAAAAACCAAGCTTGTCACTAAAACAAAGGGTTAAAAATAAAAAAGGTTTTGGTGGGTGAAAGGGTGTTTGGTTTGGGTTAAGAAATGAAAAGGTTTAGGCTCAAAGGGGTTAACTAGGGGGATTTTCGGTAGGTGGTAAAAAAACTGGTGTAGAAATAAAAAGGGTTAGTCCTAATGCCTCCATCATTTACTTACTCAGGTTTAAGTTGGTAAGGACCGAGAATGTATCGTCGTGACAAGTTCTAGAGTTGTAAGAACCAAGCGGCTATTCACACAAGAAACGAAAAATGAGCATTTAGTTTAAAAATATGTATTTGTTTGCTCAATAAAGGCTCAAAACTCACTTTTGTGGGAATGGGTTTTTATGTGATAAAGTATATATAATTAAATTTTAACTAAGCTTGTCATGCCTTTTCATAATTTTCTTATGTTGGTTCTTTTTATCACGGCGCTATCGGTTGTAAATTTGTAAAAATATAACCTTTTTGGAATTTGAAATTCCCAAGTTAAACCTATACAAGTAAAAAAATGAATTTTTTTTAAAATTTGGGGTGATTAGCGGTTCCAATAGAGTTTTGTGTAAGGCTTGTAATTAGAACTTGCAAGATTCAAAGTTTGAGCATCCCCCCCACACTTAAATTACACATTGTCCTCAATGTGTCCCAAAAATAAGTTTTTAGGTTGATTGAATGTGTAAAAGGTGTGAAAAAGCAAAATTTTATGTTACTGGGCGTCTGGACACGGCCCCGTGGTGTCCGGGCACGGCCCCATGTTCAGGTGCCAGTAACAAAAAGTTGAACAAAAGAAACAGAAACCTGGACACGGGGGCGTGTTGGGCGAACACGACCCGTGTCCAGTTTACCTGAACTGGGTATTTTCTGCAGACTGTGCAGCACGGGGCCGTGTTGGGCGGGCACGACCCGTGCTGAACTTGCTGTAATGAAGAAAGTTCGTCGGATGGTCCTGTTTTCGTGCATGGGGTGCTGGTCCAAGTTTCCCTTGTTATCCTTCACCATCCCGAGTGTGTTTTATTCCTGAAAATTAAAACTAAACTAGAAAACATAAAAATTAATCTAAACTAAACTAAGGATAGTTCCGCGGAATGCCTCCGTGGTGCGCCACGTTTATAAGGGTCCTTGGCTAGACCCAAAGCCTGGTCATATGGTACCCAAGTGAGATGTTTTGCATCCCATGCTACACCGTCGGAGAGCATCATCCAAGCTTGAGTCAATGACCTTCATGTAGTTGACCGGGTCTTCGTCTTCTACTCTTTTTCCGACTCCAAACTTTACTTCCTTGTCCCCAACCCTTAATGTTAGTGTTCCATCATTCATATCTACCACTGCTTGGGCCGTAGCTAGGAATGGCCTTCATAGGATGAGTGGTACTTCGGTATCTTCCTCCATATCTAGTATGACAAAGTCGGCCGGAAAGACAAATTCGCCGACCTTGACCAATAGATTTTCAGCGACACCTTGTGGATATTTGACGGATCTATCGGCGAGTTGTATGCTTATTTTTGTAGGACTTGTTTTTCCTAAGCCGAGTCGATTGAACATTGATGAGGGCATGAGGTTGATGCTTGCCCCGAGATCGGCTAGTGCATTACGAATGGGGGATTTCCCAATCGAGCAAGGAATTGTGAAACTTCCAGGGTCAAGCTTCTTTTGCGGGAGTTTGTTGAGTAGTAAGGCTGAGCATTCTTCACCTAAGCTAACTAATTGCAATGATTCAATTTTCCTTTTATGGGTGAGGAAGTCCCTCATAAATTTTGAATATTTAGGCATTTGAGTTAGGACTTCGATAAATGGAATATTAACATGCAATTGTTTTAGTAAATTTTTGAACTTTGCGAATTGCTCATCGGTCTTTTTACGAATTAACCGACCGGGGTATGGAACAGGAGGAGTCTTAGTAGGCTCTTGAACTGGTGGGGAAGCCTTTTCTTGTTGGGGTGCAGGTGGAGTTGTGGTTTGGCTAGATTGGCTTCTTTCAGTTTGTGGGAGTGGAGCCTCTTTGGGACCCACGGTACGGTTTCTCAAGGTTATGAGATGTACTTGCGCCTTTGGGTTGGTCTCGGTATTACTCGGTAACGCGCCTTGTGGTCTCTCGGAGAAATTTTGAGCTATTTGATTTAATTGTTTTTCAATGTTTTGAATGCTAGCTTGTTGATTTCTAAAATTCTATTCCAATTGCTGAAATCGATCCGAGTTTTTCTTTTCGGTGTCGGAGATGAGGCGAGATACAATATCTTCAAGCCTTTCTCGTCCACCTTGTTGTTGAGAAAAATTTTGTGGTTGTTGAAAGTTAGTTCGTTGGTTTTGTTGGTTACTACTATTACCGGGATCTCTCCAACCAAGGTTTTGGTGGTTACGCCATCCTTGGTTGTAGGTACCCGTTGGAGGACCCGACGGCCTAGGTCTGTAATCAATGCAGTTCGCGTTTCCGTTTGATTATCTAATTCTTTCATACAACTCCAATTTTCATGTGGCCCACCACACCCTTCACAAGCCATAACCGAGACTGTTTTTGTCATTTCTAACTTTTTGATTTTTGAAGAAAGGGCCTCGATTTGGGCTTATAAAGAAGTGCTTTCATCAACCTTATGGGCGCCCGGGGCAATAGATTTATTGCCTCGGGGAGTGTGCCATTGAAAATTGGTTTGAGCAATTTCTTCAATTTGATTATATATTTCATTTGGGCGACGATTACCTAAAAGTCCCCCGGAGCTAGAATCAAGTGTTTGTCTTGTGTGTGGCAACAACACATTATAGAAAGTGGATACTTGTTGCCATACCGCAAGACCATGATGAGGACACTTTCTTAGTAGCTCCTTGAACCTTTCCCAAGTTTCATATAAGGATTCCCCATCTTCTTGTGAATATGTATTAATTTCAGTCATTAATTTAGCCGTTTTAGCAGGAGGGAAATACTTATAAAGAAACTTTTGGGCTAGTTCATCCCAGGTGTTTACCGAGCCAACTGGGAGGGTATTAAGCCAAGCCTTAGCTTGGTCTTTTAGTGAAAATGTAAACATCCGAAGGCGGATGGCGTCGTTTGATGCTCCATTGATCCGAAAGGTATCACATATTTCTAAGAAATTAGTAATATGTAGATGGGGATCCTCGTCCGCAAGCCCATGGAAGGTTGCGGAGTTTTGAAGCATTTGTATCAAATGTGGCCGAAGTTCGAAGTTATTGGCTTCGACATTCGGTGCATTGATTGCAACGCCGAGATTACCTACAGTGGGTCGTAGGTAATCCATGAGGGTACGTTGGTCCGCCATTGGAAGTGGATCCCCTGAAACTTTCTCTTGGTTTTTAGCTTTAAGTCTTTTTCTGAGAAAGCGTTCGGGTTCTTCTAGAGGTTCTTTTATGTCTCTACTAGAACTGGAGCTCATACACTACGTAGGAAGTTCACATGTGGCGACTGGGTTCCAAATCCTGCAATAAAAACAGAAAAGAACGTTGGTCAGAAGGTTCACCACGGCCCCGTGCTCAGGGAACACGGCCCGTGGTCGGAGATACAGTGATTGATTCCGGATCCCTGTTACTGGGGAATTGGACACTGCCCCGTGTTGCACCGACACGGCCCCGTGCTCAGCTCTCTGTAACTCGGAAAATAAAAACTGCCAGTAACAATGCTGGGCACGGCCCGTGCTGAGTTCTGCTGAAACTGAAAAACTAAGAAAAATAAAAAAAATGGAAAAATAAGAAAAACGATTAGGCCGTTGATTCCTAACTTTCTTAAAATCCTCGTGTCCCCGGCAACGGCGCCAAAAACTTGATGTGCGTAAGTGTTATTAGTTTTTAATGTATATATTAAGCCCTTTTTAACACTTTTTAGCCAAGTTTTAAATTTATAAAACACGATATTTACTAACACTAAACACACATATGGGCAAGTGCACCCATCGTGAGCGTAATATAGTGTTGGCAAGATACCGAGGTCGTCCAAGGACACAAGAGCTTTTAGTACCGGTTTATCCTCAACGTCTAATCAAATCAAAAGTTTAGGAAAAAGGTTTTAAACTAGAAAAAATAAAAACTAACTAAAATGCTGAAAAATAAAAATAAATAAAAACAGATAGACAAGATGAATCACTTGGCTCCGACTTGTGTTTAGTGTAACCTTTGATTATTTCCGCACTTTTGCACTATTTAAGAGATTATATTAGTTATTGTAGTAGGCCCTCTTTTGAAGGTGACGTTACCCTCAACCCAGTAGTTTGAGTCAGCAAGGATACAATCCTAAAGGGTTGGATTATTGAAAGATAATTAATTAAGTTATTAATGCATATTATGGTAGGCCCCTATTTTGAAGGCGACGTTACCCTCGGCTAAGTAGTCTGAGTCAGCATGGATACAGTCCTAAGTAGCCGGGTTAAAGTATTAATAGTAGCTTACATATGAGGGGATCAAAGAGTTTGGACCCCCGCCATCCAATACCGGTGGGTATTGAAGGAGGTCCTACTAAATTTGACCCAGGTCCTTGCAGGATCTATACACTGAACAAGGCAAGTATCTTACCAAACCGTTCCCTTAACCCCCGACCAGGTAGCCAACATCCCTCCATATAGACCGTGGAGATATGAATGGTGAAAATCTTTTATTTTATATATAAACAGTAAAATAATGCCAAGACACCACGGACAAACGATAAGGAAGAATCAACCTTCAACATAAGAAACTAGTTATTAAAGTCATTAATACATAACCAAGTAAAAAGTGCGAAAAGATTAAAAATAAAAAGTATTACACTAGACACTTGTCTTCACCAAGTGATGTAAGAGACTTAGGCAAACATGGCATTTGACTGTCAAGAACTCTAACGATCAATCTTGGATCTCGAGACGACTCACACACTCTATGATGGACAATGGATGATGGTGGTGGATGATAGTGTTGTGATGGTGGTGGGTGGTGGGTGGTGGGTGAAGTGTGAGAGATGTGGTGTGCCAAGGGATGGTTTGCAAATGAGCCAAGCACCCCTATTTATAGCGAACAGTAGCTCGGGCACGGCCCCGTGTCCAGTGGACACGGCCCTGTGTCCATCTTCTTCTCCGTCTTCATTAATTGCAGTTTGTCTGCATTAGTTGACCACGCCCCCGTGTCCGCTGGGCACGACCCCGTGTGCAGAAGCATATCTGTACTATCAAGATTTGCCTGGATTCTGCGAATCTTATAGTTGACCACGGCCCCGTGTCCGCTGAGCACGGCCCCGTGGTGGGCGATGGAAGCTTCTACAACTTTGTCTTTTATGCTGATACTTGGGCACGCGCCCGTGTTCACTGAGCACGGGGCGTGTTCAGCCTTCTGTTCTCTTGTTTTGCTTGGGAAGATGCTTTCGGGGAGGTCGGGCATGCCACGTTTGTTCCTTTTCTTGTATTATTGTTAGATTTAGCTGCCTTTTTGCTTCTTTTGTTAATTTGAGCTCATTTAATGCCGAAAATACAAAAGGAAGACAAAAGCACATTTTTCCAACATTAGTACTAAAAAATGGTTAGTTTTATGCCACAATTGATGTAATTTATATGTTGCATTTTGCACACATCAAATACCCCCACACTTGAATCTTTGCTTGTCCTCAAGCAAAACTCTTTATAATGTGGCTTTACACTCCCAAATGGAATGGGTAGAAGAGAAGGTTTTTGCGCTTGTCATAGAGTGTCGGGATTTCCAAGATTCTTTATTAAGTTTTATTTTTATTTATTTACAATCCTATTCGTCATGATTTATTTAAAACTTTTCATAAGATAAATTACTTATTAGGGCATAACATGCCTCTTTAAAATTCTATTTATATACAAGTTCACATACCTCACGCGGGATCACTCAACACTCGGCCGAAGATGTATTTTTAGTGAATCACTTGAGAGCGGCATGGAACTTACTCCTACCATAGGCTTGCCAAACAATTAATCCTCCTCCTTTTTAACTATATACCTTTGTAAATATCAAGAGGACTTTTGGGTGAAGGGTTAGGCTTGGGTTAAAGGTAGGTGGTTGGGTTAGTGGTTAGTAGAAAAAGGGCGAAAAGCGTAAAAAACGTCGGTTTTCGTAAGACTTTTTATTTTTGCAATTTTTATTTTGATGAAGCCATAATTCAAACAAATTTATTTTTGATGAACTTGTTTGTTTATTTCTTTTGCTTCATCATCAACAAATTTTTTTTGAAGGTCATACGAAAAACCGAGCTTGTCACTAAAACAAAGGGTTAAAAATAAAAAGGTTTTGGTGGGTGAAAGGGTGCTTGGTTTGGGTTAAGAAATGAAAAGGTTTAGGCTCAAAGGGGTTAACTAGGGGGATTTTGGGTAGGTGGTAAAAAAAAATAACGGTGTAGAAATAAAAAAGGGTTAGTCCTAATGCCTCCATCATTTACTTACTCAGGTTTAAGTTGGTAAGGACCAGGAATGTATCGTCGTGGCAAGTTCTAGAGTTGTAAGAACCAAGCGGCTATTCACACAAGAAACGAAAAATGAGCATTTAGTTTAAAAATATGTATTTGTATGCTCAATAAAGGCTCAAAACTCACTTTTGTGGGAATGGGTTTTTATGTGATCAAGTATATATAATTAAATTTTAACTAAGCTTGTCATGCCTTTTCATAATTTTCTTATGTTGGTTCTTTTTATCACGACGCTATCGGTTGTAAATTTGTAAAAATATAACCTTTTTGGAATTTGAAATTCCCAAGTTAAACCTTGACAAGTAAAAAAAAAATGATTTTTTTTTTAAATCTGGGGTGATTAGCGGTTCCAATAATGTTTTGTGTAAGGCTTGTAATTAGGACTTGCAAGATTGAAAGTTTTAGCATCCCCCCCCCCACACTTAAATTACACATTGTCCTCAATGTGTCTCAAAAATAAGTTTTTAGGTTGATTGAATGTGTAAAAGGTGTGAAAAAGCAAAATTTTATGTTACTGGGCGTCTGGACACGGTCCCGTGGTGTCCGGGCACGGCCCCGTGTTCAGGTGCCAGTAACAAAAAGTTGAACAAAAGAAACAGAAGCCTGGACACGGGGGCGTGTTGGGCGAACACGGCCCGTGTCCAGTTTACCTGAACTGGGTATTTTCTGCAGACTGTGCAGCACGGGTCCGTGCTGAACTTGCTGTAATGAAGAAAGTTCGTCGGATGGTCCTGTTTTCGTGCATGGGGTGCTGGTCCAAGTTTCCCTTGTTATCCTTCACCATCCAGAGTGTGTTTTATTCCTGAAAATTAAAACTAAACTAGAAAACATAAAAATTAATCTAAACTAAACTAAGGATAGTTCCGCGGAATGCCTCCGTGGTGCGCCTGAGGTTCCATGGGTGGTAGGTGAGCATTCGTAAGGTCGTTCGCCGGAGACCTGCCGTTTCCTGAACACTGGCTATTTCTTCCACATCTCCCTCTCGTTTTCTCTGGTTTCTGACTTTCTCTTCCTTTTTGTGGATGAAGACAAAAATTTTGTTACTATTCATTTCATTGAATTATTAATAATAATAATAATAATAATATATAATATAATCTATAATATAGGAGAATTCTGACTTTCTCTCCCTTTTTGTGGGTGAAGACAAAAATTTTGTTACTATTCTTTTCATTGAATTATTAATATATAGGAGAATAAGAAGACGGTGGTGGATGGTTGGATATTTTTATATTTTAAAAAAAAAATCACGTTGGTAAATAATTTTAAAACAACTCATTTTGGTAAGTAAGTTTTCCGATTTCACCTTTTTTGAAAAAGAAAACTCGTATTTGTTTAATCCGTGTGTTTAGAAGTGCAAATGAGCCGAGCTCGAGCTCGTTTAACCTCTCAAAGCTTGAGCTCGGCTTAAACTTTGTTTCTAAAACTCAAGCTCGGCCGTAGGTGGTTTTTCATCCTCGACGTCGATAAAGGCTCGACTCTTTTTATTATTTATTAATTATATTGATTAATTATAATTACATATTTAATTATTTTTTCGTAATTTTATTAGGGTTTCTATACATTGTGTTTTTATCAAAACCTATAACACAATGTTAATTTGGGTTCTACCCATTGCGGTTTTATAAGAACCTATAACACAATATATGACACAATGAAAATGGTGTTATATCGGAGTTTTCTATACATTGTGTTATTGTTTCCGTTCATTATGTTTAATTTGTTATCAATTGTGTTTTAATATGTTCTCCATTGTGTTTTAATCTCTTGTTCATTGGGTTTTTAGTTGTGTATTGTGTTTTTAGTTTGTTGTCCATTGTGTCTTCATCTGCTCTCCATTGTGTCTTTTATCTGTTGTCATCAATTGTATCTTTTATCTGTTGTCATCAATTGTGTTTTTATTTAGTTTGATACTTATTGTGTTATACATTATGGCCATTGTGTTATATGTTATGGTCATTGTGTTTTGGTCTGTTGTCTATTGTGTCTTTATCTGTTGTCATTGATTGTGTTTTTGATTTACTTTCCATTTTGTTTCCTGAAGTAGGGGAGACTGTGACACCTGTGCCTTCACGGCCATCAAACAGATACCAAATCAATGAAATATTGTAATTCATACTTGGGATTTGTATAAATATGTGTATCTTTTGCGCACATATCAATTCTTGTTCGATTTCGAGCTCTAAATCGCTTTCTGGGAAGTTATACGCAAACTGATGCGTAAACGTAATCAGTTTAACGAGACAAACACTCCGGAACAGTGACATGGGTTTAACATACCTTAAATAACCTTTACATAACTTAGAAATAAGTTTTGAAAGGTTTGGTGTGTCGAAATCAAGTTTATTCGCTTATAGGGACTAATTTCGACAAACTGCGAAAGTATGCCGATTCATACTGTAACGAACATTCTGGAACATTATCATAAGTTAAACATATCCTAAATATCCTTTACATAGCTTAGAAATAGGCTTTGAGGTGTTTGGTACACAAAAGTAAACTTATTTGATCAACAGGGACTAAAAGCGTCAAAAAGTGCATAAGTTTGCATTTTCACGCATATCTTACGTTCTGAATATATCCGGACTTCCAAAACTTTATGTAATCATTAAAATATTTTATTTTAGTGATTGGCATGATAAAATTCCATTCGTCGCGTAATTTGGATCGTTTTTCACGTCCGTTCGTGTTTCGTCGTAATTAACCGAACAACGCAATCGTACGACCAAATAAACCGACATCCGAGATTTTTTTGAGCATATTTTAAGTTCCCTATACTTTAACTTCATTTTAGATCCTTGAAATGGGGTTAACGGGGTTTAAACCTGCCGAAAACTGAGTTTTTATCATTCAGGGACCAAAGTCGACATTCTGCCAAACATGGCCCTTGCGGGCCGCGTAAGATAGGCTTTCATCTTACGCGGGGCGTGTAAGCAGTCCAGATCAGCAAATCTGATTTCCAGCTTGTTCCAGCTGTTCCCCATGTTTGCAAATGGTTTTAAGCATTTTATGGGCTTGTTTAGGGGTGCCCATGGTATTCTAAATCAGGGGGTGCACTTGTACGGCTCAGATCGAAGCTCGTTTATCGAGGAATGATCTTAACGGTTACCCAAAAACTATATATACCTCCATCATTTCATTTGAAAACTCACCTTGATCTGAATTCATTCTCTAAGTTGGAGTTCATACACTTCATACCTGATAATTTTGGATCAAATCTCCATTGCTTGGACCTCTTGTAAGCTTCTTTCGTTCTTTTTTGCGTTTTTTAAGCGGGAAAGTCAAACAGTGTTTGACTTTCTGCTTTGACCAGTCAATGGTCAACACGAAGTCCATTTGAACTTCGTAACGTGAGCGTAATCACGATGGTTATAGATCCTTGTGACTATACCTATTGATTACTACGTTATTTAGGCGTAGTGACGAGTCATAGTTTCGGTCAAATTGCGTATTCTTGCGTATTTTGCAACCAAACTATTCTTGGGTATCAAGACCCTTTGTTTTGATATCAAACTTGTTTTCAAACCTCATTAAACATGTTTTAACATGCTTAACTCGTCACTTTAGGTTTAGTGCTTATATAGGGTCGTAAGATAAGCGGTCTAAACAACCGCTTAGACTTTCGAACCCGACCCGTTTGGTCAATCATTAGGATTCGACCAAACATATTTTGTGACCATAGTTGTATAGGGAATAACCTTCCAAGGTTATACCTTATGGTCACTACGTTTAGTTAGTTGTATGATGAGTAGTTTATATGCCTTAGGAAAATGACCAAAATGCCCTTTTTACGCATAAATTCATTTTAAGCATATGTAACCGAAATTTTTACATCTAAACTGATTAGACAACATTATTAGACATGTTAAGGCATATAATACTTGTCATAGGACTAGTTAGGCGGTCCGAACGCGTTTTACGTGAACGACGCGTTAAAGTAGCGTAAGCTACCTAAACGGGTCGTAATGGGTCGTAAGCACTTAGGTTAGGTTTCGTTTTAGAATGTAGGCTTTGTTAAACCATATTACATGAGTTCCTATACTCATTTGGTTTACGAAACCTCATTTTATCCGATCCTCTGATTTAGGTCCGTTTATTAACAAAGTTACCTATATTAGGAGCCGTTTGATTCCGTGATCCCTCTAGCTTTGCTTGGTTGTTATTCAAGACTTCTAAGCATCCTCAAGTGAGTACATAGTCCCCTCTTTTACTGTTTTTCAAAGATTTTGGGGTGATACACATGTGCCTACTTGTTACTTTCGTGCTTTTCATGCTTTTATATCATATACTTGCTATGTTCATTAGTACACGTATCGTACATGATTTTATCCGTGTTTTGCTATGTATGTTCATTTAGTGCATACTTAGTACATTGTTTTACATCACATTTCATGCTATGTATGTTCATTTAGTGCATACTTAGTACATTGTTTTACATCACATTTCATGCTATGTATGCTCATTTAGTGCATACTTAGTACATTGTTTTACATTGCATTTCTGTTGCATATGTCTACTCAGCATATGGACACATTGTTTTACATTGCATTTCTGTTGCATATGTTTACTCAGCATATGGACACATTGTTTTACATTTCTACTTTGTATGTTCATTTAGCATATTAAAGTACATTATTTTCATAAAACATGCTTACATTTGGTATGACATTTGGTTTGTTTAAATGGGACAAAAATACATTCATTAACATTGATCAAGCCGCTTGGTAGTAAGTAATGGTACCATAGGAATTGACAACTCCCGTTCCTGAAATCCTAGGTTTGTTTGGGTGGAAGGAATGACTGAATCCAATATACATAATTTAGATAAGCCTTTAACTTCGTTTAAGGGTTTGTCGCCACAGTCGCAAGGCTTGAATGTATGCATTTTAACATTTCCGCATAGATGTTTGTATCAGTAAGGCATGCATGGATTTTACAAAACATAACTTTTGATTCACTCAATTACTTTGTTTTGTGCATTTTTACATATGGTTTAAGTAGTCACTTTTTACTTACCATACATGACATTTGTTTACACATTACATGATTTACATTTGACAATAGACATGGTTTACACATGAACATTTGACAATTGGTTTAAGCATGACATTTTTGGTGGTTTGTTTGGGTAAGTGATTTAAGTAACGAGGCGTGTGTAATATGATAAAAGCATGGTGGATACGCCGCTGGTACTTCCTATATATAAGTGTTTTTATGGTATTACATATCGCAGCGTTATTTAAACCATTTCAAGTTAGACATAATACATTTTACACTTATATCATATCTTCATGAAACATTGTTTTACAATCAACATATTTTATACAAACTCATTTTACGTGGTCATTTATTTATCTGTGCATCTTTCTTTTGCATCATCTGATTTCTTATCATTATTTGTATGATTTATAAAAAAAAACATTTTACAAGGGTCATGACTAACTTTTGACAAACATTTTCTTTAAACTTACAAGTCATGAATCCTATTTTAATAAAACCTATGTATCTCACAGTCATTTTTATGCTGACGTACCTATTTTCACATGTGTTTCAGGAGATGATGCATATGATTGATCAAGATACACTGTAAGACTCATCTTGAAATAACAGAATTTGTACTATTTAACACGCATTTCTTACAAAAATGCGAGCTTACAGAAAATTTTGTTGGGTTTACAATCATACATGATCGAAATATTTGAATTACCATTCTAACTAGTTTAAAAGAATTTCAAATGCAATTCTTAATGTTTACATATTAACTAAAACAAAATAAATCAATGCGGAAGCTTGTTCGGTGTGTTCGTTTCTTGTAAGTCGCTTGATCTTCATCCGGAAATCTTGGAAGCATTCACCTAGTGCCAAAACCACATAACTGTTAGTTTTGACAATGTTTAAGCACGTATAAACAAGTTCTAAGGCCCAACCATAGAAATAAAACAAAATTTCTGAACTATAAGTCGGTCACGCCCCGCGACCGTTTTTGACTCATCCTCCGCGGCCCGCGACAAAGGTCGCGTCACGCAACCATTTTGTGGTTTCGCCGTCGCATAGCGCGACGACCTATTTTTCACAGCAGGTTGTTTTCTTGATGCTGCATTTTGCCCAGCTATGTTTTTCATCCAAAATTCCAACTTAAAAGTTTCATAACTTTCGATCTACTTATCCGAATTACGTGATTCTTGTTTCTATGCGACCGTAATACAATTACAGATTCGTTTATCATCTCGATTCGCAAGAAAAGCTGATTTATAAGCAAACGGCTTCTAAATTCTTTATGCCATTAGTTGACCCATTTCATTTTAGCACCATACTACATGTTTATTAACGAATATTATTTCTTGTCATTTTTACCCATTCCCGAGCTTGTCAAACGTTAGCATTTTTGCTCCCATTACATGGTTTGCGTACGCGTTTACTTTCGCCGGTTTATTTTGTAACCTTATAACACTTAAACCAACATTTTACCACCTACTTTATTTTGACCCACGAAGGTGCATACATATAACTTAAATTCAAATTTAATGATTCCATAATCAAATGCAAGTTACTAAACAACCTTTATGGGTTGTTCGCCTAATTTACCCATCGAGGGCTTTTTGGTCAATTTTAGTCCCTCATTTACGACGAAGGACTTTCGCTAATATTTGACCAAAATATCGCTTTTTAAGTATAATTCTGAATATGCGTACCTGGCCCGGGTCAACAAATAGACCCGATTTATACCTTGCTTTTATTATAAAAAATTCTCTGGCGACGAAATCATCCGAATTGCTTATCGTTCCTGTTAACATAAGGCTTGACAACCACATTAGTCCGATCGGATTGCCATTTGATTGACAGGACTTTTTCCCTTGCAACCTTGTAAAGTTTCCAAGTTTCGAGTTTAACGATGACGGCACGGTACGTACTGAGACAATGGTAACACCTCAGTGTTCAGCCGGTCTGATCGAATGGGAACCACCCCAGTCCGATCAGGCGTCTATTCTTGACTGTGCTTATGTCGGAGTCCGTACTCCAGTCACCTTTCTCCGGTAACAATCCATTTCCATGCCGACTCCAGACTAATCATCAAGTCCACAGTCCGTTTGGGTCCAGATTCCACCGTTTTAAGCAAAAGTTTAAGAAAAGATGAAGAAGAGTACTAGTTTTAGCTGAAAAGTTTCGATCTAGCAAGGTTTTGGTGTAAAAACTCATGAAATTCCTTAGATCTGAGCCAGATCTTGACTAGAATGACATCACACAACAGTTTGTACAAACCGCCATGATGACGTCACCCTCAAGAGCTCAAATCTCAGAGATTTCACGGTGAAAAGTGTGATTTCAAAGGAGAATCACGTAGAGAATAGTGTAGTGATTAAAGATGTACAAGAATCTAGTATAAAACGTACCGAAATCTCTGGGAAATGGAAGAAAAGTGGGAGTGCGTGTGTCTGGTCGAAGGAGGCTGTCACATCAGTGAGAAACGATGTGACAAGTCCTATTTATAGTGTGTGAGAGGAGGTAAGGCGGTGTGGCACGGATCGGATGGCACTACGATCGAATGGCCCTCCGATCGGATGGTCATCCGATCGGATTGCCATTCGGTCAATCCCATCCTTTTCGCGTTCCCGTCTTTGATTCGTTTTGCGAGTTAGATTAAGCGTTGCGTATTATTGGGTAATAGTATCACACAACTAGATTATATTATTAACACCAAAGTTTCCAAGTTTCATAGTTTCCGCCAGTGACAAGTCTTAAGTCTCTCGTTCAACCAAGTCTTAAGTTTCACGAGTCTCAAGAGTCAAGCACCAAAGTATCAAGAATCGAGAATCTAGCTTCCAAGAATCAAGTATCAAGAATCATAGTTTCAAGAATCAAGTCTCATAGTGTTAAACATCAAAAATCAAGTTTCTAGAATCAAGAATCAAGCATCATAGTTTTAAGAATCAAGAATCTAGATTTAAGCATCACAAGTATCAAAAGTGTCAAGTATCACATAGTTTAGGGACTAAAATTGACAATAGCTAAAAGTCTAGGGACGCGGGAGTTACAAGTAAAGGAGAAAACGAGCTGAGTTACTTGAGTTTGGTTTTAAAAACAATTTTAAATTAGTCGAGCTTAAAAATAATCTGTTTAGTAAACAAGCCCGAGCCTGAGTTCAAGCTTCACTTATCAAGCTCGAGTCGGCTCACGAGCGTAAACAAGCTCATTATGTATACAGATTTTTAATTAAAGTATTAAATATATATTTAAATAATAGTAATTACTATGCTCGGCTCGTTTGCACCCCTAGTAGTAATGTATAAATAATTGAATCACAAACGTACATTTTATCAAAACTACGGGGCTGTTTGGTAGCCTCTTAATGACCATTCAGATGCTACATCTTAATGGTTTAAAACCTCTGAATGAATAAGAGGTAACCTCAAGTCTGAATGATTAAGAGGTAACCTCTGAATGATAAATCATCACATGTCACATTCTTCTACCTTCTCATTGGTAAAATTCTTAATGGTTCCATTAAGATGTAGCCTCTTAATGACCATTCAGAGGCTACCAAACAACCCCTACCTTACTTTTTTAATTGACGTCTAACGTGTGTGAATAGTAACACAAATTTATGAGGATGCACATACTAGTTTTATTAGATGTAGAATACCTATAAAACTAAACTACACATGTTAACAGGCAACCACACCTCTTGTATTATTATAGTACAGCTAGGGTAAGATACTAAATATCAATCTGTGGACACAATAACTCTTGATACTAAGTTATCCATTAATATGCAATCTATGAAAGATGATGTCAAGGGTGAAAATAAAGACAAATAATATTAAAGATGGAATTACCAAAGAATAGAGGATAATCAGAATGAGAAAATGTAACCATCTAGAATGGAATCATCAAAGAAGATTGATTCTAAATGAACGATCATGTTTATGGAATTGTATTGAGAACTAGTTCAAAAACATGTGAAGTGCTAAAATGGACTAGAGCCCGACAAAGTTATTCCTATTGAAAAGTGGGTGAGAAGTTATAAACTCGCCACAAAACCTATTTCAATAAAGCAAGTTAATGTGACAGATTCATATGATATGTGATTTCTAGGTTGAGTTCAAGATTGAACAACGAACATCATAGCTTACGGACTAACTAAGTTCAACCATTTAGAAAACTCTAACTAGTTTCCATAACCTTTTATTTAGATCTTTTCCGTAGGTAGCTCACACTTTTTACCAATTATGTTACCAAGTTTTCTATTACTGGTTTTAAGCCCTAGATTAATGGATGTCAAGATAACCCAGAGATAGAATAAATCGAATCTAACTAGCATTCCTCATTGAAAGGTCGATTCAACCACACAACTCAACATCAAAATCAATGTTTAACATGAAATCATACACATCATATGAATATGAATGGACATCACACAACTTTACTAAAAGCCCATTACATAAAAAAATTAAACATTTAAATGTCAAATCATCCTAAGAATAATCACATCCAGACAACTACTAACAGTTTAGCCAGAAATGATAGACAAAAACAAACAAACATGAACATAAACATAGTTTGATAACAAAGAAACTCTTAAGCTAATAAAGATAAAACTCGTGTGGATCAGATCTTTAATGTGTGATGTTTCCTTGCGTTTTGGCCCTTCGTTTTGCCTTAGATAAGCCATCCCAATCGTCTACATCAACCTCTGGTTCGTCCTCTCTCTTTTCTAGCCGTCATGGTCTATTTATATGCAAATTTAGGGTTTTCACAACTAAGATACGATCCATACCCTTTTAGTGAGTATGAGTCGTACCCATCAATAACGGGTTGCCATTAGAGTTTTGACTTTTTTCCTTTTCGGTTAATGGTATGATATGTACTAGTTCAATGGGTACCTGTTTTTGTCCAAAATTAAAAAAAGGTAATTTAGTGATCAAACTTACAAGGAAAGCCCATAATCCTTGGGGATCTTCGGCATAAAACCTTGGGAGGTGAGAATCGTCAGCTACCTCTAGTACTTTTATTAATGTAGAATGCTATACAACTTGAGAACTGGATGCTGTTGATCTAAGTGTTACAACGAGTTTACGAGCTGAGAGTGTGTAGAGTGTTGCGTGATATTGATATAGTTATCTGCCTATAATTGCATCAGCCTTATTATATATAGAAATAAAAATAACTAACTATCCCGCTAAATCTGGGGAATATGGCATATTCCCTCTTGACTGTTGTAGACGAGTTCAACACGTGATAAAAAACCATATTAGCGAGTCTTTAGATGAAACTTGGTCATCGATAAGTTCCTACAAATATCAAATAAAAACAATGAACGATATGTTAGTTTATATCGTAGGTAAACTCAGGATGCTGAACGCACCTGTGATCCGGGATTCCGGACCAGAAATTTAACCCATAACAATTATCCCTAAAAATAGGACAGATGTAAAGAGTCATTACAATGGTACAATTTTCAAAGATGTGATCAAGTGGTACCGGAGTGATTAAACGTGGTGGGAGTTACAAGGGGCTAAACGGTGTTATTTGGCTTATAGATAATTATCGCATATATCTACTCATAGTTAGTTTCTTTTGTTTATCGATTCTCTTCACTTTCTCCGAAGATCATCAGGTGTTCACTGTTTTTTCATCAATCGATCGTAGAATGGGTAAGAAAATGACCCGATCAGTTTCATCAATTGCTGAGGATCCAGACCACCCTGAATAGGAGAAGCGCACCTTCTTCGACCATGAGATCTCTTTACTTCAAGTCAATAAAAGTTTCCCTGACCAAACTATTTTACGCCCTTTTGATAAAGACAACCATTCTGACCTAACCTCCAAAATATGGGTTTGTTTGGCTTATCCCTTTACTCTTGGCCTAACCTACCTGTTTCCTCTGCTCATCACAGAGTTTTTCCCGATCACCGGTCTGAGTTATGCTCAGACAATGTTGGTGATCTCGAGAATCCTGTTTATGCTGGATAAGTTAGTCAACTCCCATGGTCTGGATATCGGGATCCCTTATCTTGCTAGTGTGTATAACTTAATAACCGATGGTTCTAGATGCTTTGTCTTCCAATGTCTTTCCGGTCAAACCCATTTGGTCCTCAAAGCGACACAAAATGACAACGGCTAGAAAAGGAAGTTTTTCTTTATCAAAAGGGATTCCATTCCTTTTTGCAAAAGACTACTGCTGGTGCATACATTTGTCGACTTCGTCTTGTATCGAGTATTGTATTAGAATTGTTAGATCAGGGCACGTAGTTCGAGAAAATAGGGTTTTTAGGTAATTTCGATTGAACCTAATTTCGCTTGGGCAGGTTCGTGCGAAATTACTCTTCCTATAAATACCCTAGACGCGAAATCATTTGTAAGGTTCGTGATTCCGGTATCGAAGTGCTGCCGACTTGTCTACTGATCTGTAATCGTGTTAAATCAATAATACAAGACAATTAAAAGTGAATCAAGCTGTTTACAAAGTCTAATCAATGAATTCTGCCTCTGATTAGACCGGGAACTCTTCTGATCGACTCGTTTGGGTCACAAAACGATCCTACAAGTGGTATCAGAGCTCAGGAGGAAGAGTTCTTACCAATTCAGCTTAAAAATCTGATTTCTACACCTTCTTTTTCAAATTTAACAAGATTTCACGGTCAAAATGACTTGAATTTCGCATATAATAAGCGAAACAGTGTTTTAACGAATCCTTGAAAGAATTGGACCTTAATTCGATCTAAAACTGGTAAAATTGGTAATTTCGCTTGAAAAACAGATCGGTCATGATGATGTCAGCAGTATTTCGCACGAAATAGGCAATTGATTTCGCTTGAAATTGCCATTTCGCTTGAAATATACACTTAATTTCGCACGAAATTACCTCAGAATTGTTATTTCGCACGAAATTAGGGTATTTCGTTTGAGTTGGTATTATTTCGTTTGAAACCGGTATTTCGTGTGAAATTATATTTCGCGTGAAAGAGGTTATTTCGCACCAAAGTGGTATTTCGTGTGAAATTCTTATTTCGCACCAATTGTAATTTCGTTTATAGTGGCTATTTCGCACCAAACTGATTTCGCATCAGTGTGTTATTTCGTTTGAACTCATATTTCGTGTGAACCTTCATTGTTGTTTTGAACTTTGTTGATTTTGTAATACAGATTACTGAATTATGGAAGAGGAATTCTACAATGCGTTTGCTACACCAGTTGCACCAGTTACAGCTGTCGAAACATTGTACAATGAGAATGAGACAGGAACTTATCAGAAACCGCCAAAGCTCATGTACATTGAAGATTTTAAAGGATGGCAAAATCGGTTTGAGAACTGGGTGCAAGCTTATAAGTTTGACGCATGGTGTTCATTAGAGAAAGATTATGAGAAACTGAAAAATCAACGTGGGCTTGAAATGGCTTTTTGTGACTTTTCAGAGAATGATAAATTGAAATATACAAGTGAAAAGATGATGATCAGTATTCTTCAACAAGCAATTAAAGAAGACATCTTTGTTTTGCTTCAACATGAGGGCACTGCTAGATCAATTTGGACGGCATTGATTCAAAAGTTTAAAGGAAGTGCAGATATGATCAAGAACAAAAAGGCATTATTGAAGAAATCATTTGACATGTTTGTAGTTTTTGATCATGAAACAACAAAAATGACCATTGATAGATATTGTCATCTAGTTTTGGAAATGGGAAGATTGGACATAAAGAAAGACGACGATGAATGGGTTGATAAACTATCAGATGCATTACCACAGCAGAAATGGGGAACTTATTTGTTGATTCTAAAACACATGAGAAAATCTGAAAATATGAATCTGGCACAGTTTATTCAGAAAATTGAAGAGCACGAGTTGGATATCCAGAAAACGGCAATTATGAAGAATCCAAATCCTCAACAAGATGTCAGTTTATACTACAGAGGAAAAAAATTTGAAGTTACTCCCAGTCCAAAGATTCAAACTGGTTTCAGTGCTGATAGTTCGACTGGAACGAAGGGTAGTACTGTGACACAGAGTGGTGGATCTTCGTCTTCATATTCAAGCTTTGATCCAAATCTTACAACACCAAGTCCTCAACGACAGAATTCTACAAATCTGCAGTGCAATGTTACTTTGAACATTCAAAATGGTCAAAATCTGTCTCCAGAAATAGCTAAGCAACACATGGCATCACTTGTTGCTATGTTGGAATCATATGAAAGTTTGATTGCTGGCAAAATTGGAAATCCGATGCTTACCAAAGAAGATTATGACCAGATAGATGCTGAAGAACTTGAGTTGATGGACGTTAAGTGGTGTTTAACCAGTGTTGTTAGAAGGGCAGAAAAGTTTCAACAAATCACCGGAAGAGACGAGTTTAGTGAAATGGCTAAATCTCCGATAGGTTTTGACAAATCAAAGGTTACATGTTTCAGATGTCTAGAAAAAGGGCATTATAAGCGTGAGTGCAAAAACAAAGAAACAGATGGAAGACAAGATCAGTCTGGAAAGAACAATTATTATCAAAAATCAATTTTCCATCAGATTGCTCAACAACCACAAACTGCACATGCACGTGCCATTGAAGAAAGAGAGAAAAGAGCTTGTTATGGTATAATTGACCAAGACGATGAAAAGGTTGCAGAGGGATTTAGCTGGGATAAATATATTCCACCCGGTTCAGGTCTTGCTGCTAGAATTCTAGAAGAAGAATATGTCAAATCTAGTCGGAAAAGAATACCGATTTTTCCAGATCTAGGAAGTGATATTGATACCGATGATGAAGAAGAATATATTAATAAAGCTAGAAAAGGTATAGATCCTGACAATTTTAATTTGTTTTTTGCAGATAAAGTTGAGATGATGAATGAGAAGATTGCCAGATTGAAAAAAGAACTGGAAGCAATAAGGATAGCTGATGACAAGACAAAGATGAAAACTGAAAAACAAAATGTTGAACCAGAGATTGAAAATGTGATGGAAAAAATCGTTGAAGTGGAAAAAGTGGTAGAGAAAATTGTTGAAATTGAAAAAATAGTCGAAGTTGAGAAAATCGTCGAAGTTGAGAAAGTTGTCGAAGTTGAAAAAATAGTTGAAGTCATTAAACCGTGTCTGAAATGTCTAGAATCATGCAAAGATTGTAAGGAGAAGGACAAGAAGATTCTTGAACTGGAAGAGATGAAAGAGAATTTGTTGTCTGATGTGAAGTATGTGAAAGAGTCATACGATGTTTTGAACCGAATAGTTGATGGTCTGAAAAATACAAATTTAGAAGTTGATGCTGCTATGACAATGATGAGCTCAACTTTAATGACATAACAGAAGGTCATCAATGAGTATATTGAAGATTGTGCAAAGCTAAAGCAGGATTTGGAACTTGAAAAGATTGAGAGTGAAAGAATCAAATGTTTGTTATTGAGTTATACAACGTGTGATTATTTGATTGATCGAGTTTATCCTACTGTTGCAGGTCTTGAAGCTTTCCAAGATAAGGAGAATGAAGAGGATACTGGTAAGAAACAAAGTGTCAAGTATAACAAGTGTCCGCCCCCGATTTGGAATAGTTATTCTCCCAGAAAGCCAAATGAGGAACGTTTAAATAAGGCTCTCAACATAAAGTTAAAGTCTGAAACCATTGATGAGTTACCAGACAATATTGATGTCACATTCACAGCGTCTGACACTGATCATGAGTCTGAATTGTTAAAGAAAGTGGTCGATCAGGTGTTGGATATGGATGAAGAGTCAAAGTCGGAGTCTAAATCTGAAAGTTTGAGTTCATCAGAAAAGAGTCCGAGTTCACCGGTTAAAAGGGTTTACAATAAAGAATTCCTGTTATCAAAATCTAATTTGAATGATGGACCAATCAAAGTGGCTTATACTTTGAACGATTCAGACAAATTATATTCTGATAAGGAATTTCCAATAAGAAGTGTCAAAACTGAAATGATCAAACAGGTTTTCAAATTAACAGAAATTAATATTTCTGAAATAAAAGATTCAAATCTTCATGAAAAACCTAAAAAGTACACTTCAAGAGTTCAACAGAGATTGAACAAGAAAAAAACTTACAGTTCTGGTTCGGATTATCGAAAGAAACCAAACCATAACAGTAATTTCAAAAAGAAAGGTCTGGGTTTCATTTCCCCAGAAAATCATAAAAATTATAAACCGAAAACAAAATTTGTTGCAGGAGGAAGTTCTGAAGAAGAACAGAAGAAACCATTCTGGAAACAATCAAATCAAGAGTTTCTTGCTGAAAGGAAGAAGAATATGAAGGAATTTGTTCCAAGAGTGGACAGAAGAAAATGTTTCAAATGTCACGAAATTGGGCACATAGCTTGGAATTGTTCTAAACCCAACAATTCAAAATGGGGAGTTTCTTCTAAACCAAAAATAAATGAAAAGAAACAACTAACAGAAAGTTTTAAAAAGTTCAAAGATTCGACTTTTGAAACTGGTGAAAGTTCGAAACGATTTTACAAAAGAAAAGTTGATTTGAACAAACAAAGATGGGTTGTTAAATCTGAGAGTAGTTCGGACAATGAATCTGATTCCATAAAATTAGAGGAGTCATGTGTTGAGAAAAAGAATGAGAATTCCGTTCCTGAGTTGAACGATGAAAATTTTCCACCATTGCGGGTAGAAAATCTGAAATCAAAAGGTAGGTTTGAAATTTCAGATAAATTCTTTGCTGGTAAAGGAGAATTTGATGCTGAAAAGGCTTTCAATGGGAAAGTCAAACATATTTTCGGAAAGATGGTAGATGGGAAAGTGAAAAGTGCAAAAGATTTTTATAGATCAAAAGGAGGTTGGGATAGAGTTGAATCAAATTCACCCAAGGTTGGTCAGACTTGGGTGACTGCATTTTCTACTTAAAATTCTGACTTGCCGGAGCTCCCAAGTGGGTAATTGTGGAGCATGAATTGGCATCATTCTTGAAAAATTGTTTTTGTGAAACTTTTAAAATTGTTAAAATTCTACAGGTTGTGGACTTGCCGAAACTTCCAGGTTGGTAAGTGTGAAGTAAGAATCGGCATTTTCCTACAAGTGGTATTTCAGTTTACAAGTGGTAGTTGTTCGTAAATTGTCATATTTTACTTTACAACTGGTAGATTTGAACCTACAAGTGGTTAATCAAGGTCATTAATTTGAACTTGATTTAACTTTCATTCAAAAGGCTTGAGAAAACAATGTGATGAACCCCTAACCTACATATGGTAAAATCAAACAAATTTATTTTCCGAAAAAACATTTTTTATTAAAATAAACTTAAGTGTTTTGAAATGTTAATGGGAAAATAGTTTGTTGAAAGGGGGAGTTCTGATTGTTTATGCCGAGTGGATGGCGAATTGAAGCAATTCACAGCAGTTGTCACTTTATCTTGTATAGTTTGTTTTCAAATTTTCATTTAAATGATTTTGAATTTTAGGGGGAGTAAGAATTTTCAGAAAATCAAAAAACGTTAGAAAATTTGAAAAATCCAAAAACATGATAAAATTCAAAATGAGTTTTGTTGTATATAGAGGAAATGATAGTACATCAGTAGACAGTTGTGGTATGCTAAAGAAATGTAATGATTAAATAGCATTAATCGGTCTCACTGATGATATGCCGATAGGTTTTTACACATTTAGTAAACTTTTTAGGGATATAAACTTAAATTCAAACTTGCTTGTTTCGTGGGGAACACTACTTGGATATATAGGTAACCCCTGAAATCTCGTTTGAAAAACCCCTCTTTTTGAAATACTAGGTCTTTATGCTCAGTGATATCTGGGGTATTATCCCGGGACTTCTGATTTTGCGGAAGCAATGACCTAGTCCCCGTATAATACTTTACGCTTGCTTGAAATACAACACCCCACTCAGCATAAAAAATGATGAAACATTGCAAAATGCTAATAATGCTGTTGTAAAAAAAGATCCTCTAAAGGGGACCCACCAAAAGTCGAAGCCGTCATCTCTCTTATTTTGCGGAAGCAATAGCCTGAGCTCTCACGGCCCTCGTAATTAACCCATTACAGATATCATCTGTGGTATACTCACCTGTAAGACTGAATATTGGGATCTGGATACGGGAGTATATTCAAGAGGTGGGACACATGAATGAGTTTAAGTTCATAATACACCTAATTCGTATCCTGAATCAGTTGAAATTTGTATGAGAATTTAAGTGGATCAGTATATCGACAATCTAAGTGAACTGTTTAATTCTTAATGTGTAACTAAGCTCAACGGTACTTGTGACTTGTCTCATAAACTGATATGGTCCTCTTACACAAACTCACAAAAAATATTGTTTGTAAATATTTCTTTACTGTATTTCATTATTATCAAAAATCCAAAAAGATTTTCGGAGTGTTTTAGCATAAAATTTTGAATAATACAAAAATATTTTAGACAACTGATGTTGAAGAGCTGATTTTCAAAATTCCAAGTGCTAAACATGATGAACTGGTTTGGGAAAGTTTATTTGAAATGAGAAAAGATTTTAGCACGAAAATGTCAAATCAAAATGATATTTTAAAAGTCGTAATCAGAATTTAAAATTGTTAAATCTTTTTTATCTGTTTCATATATGTGGTAAGCAGAAAGTTTAAATTTGTCAAAGTTTAAATTTGTGAAATTTATTTTGAGGTAGAGAATGTGCAGGTAATGGCTATGAGAGAGCCAGATTGCGATCCTAGAAATTGTGAAAATCAGACTACGATCCCAAGCATTTCTTAAGGGGGAGTCTGTTAGCAAAAGAGGAGTATGAAAGATAGGAAAGCCAGGTGTAAATCCTGAAGATCACGCAAGTTGCTGATGCTGAAAAGAAAGAGAAAAGAAGAGAGAAGAATGAAGGAAGAGCCCAAAGACTGATCAAGGCTGAAGACTGTGAAGACTCGACACTGAAGACTCGTCAACATCCGAGGGGGAGTCTGTTGGTGCATACGTTTGTCGACTTCGTCTTATATCGAGTCTTGTATTAGAATTGTTAGATCAGGGCACGTAGTTCGAGAAAATAGGGTTTTTAGGTAATTTCGCATGAAATGGGTCTTATGTAATTTCGTACGAAATTACATAGTAATTTCGCACGAAATCAAATTTCGCTTGAACCTAATTTTGCTTGGGCAGGTTCGTGTGAAATTACTCTTCCTATAAATACCCTAGATGCGAAATCATTTGTAAGGTTCGTGATTCCGGTACCAAAGTGTTGCCGACGTGTCTACTGATCTGTAATCGTGTTAAATCAATAATACAAGACAATTAAAAGTGAATCAAGCTGTTTACAAAGTCTAATCCATGAATTCCGCCTCTGATTAGACCGAGAACTCTTCTGATCGACTCGTTTGGGTCACAAAACGATCCTACAACTACCCTTGAATTGGATCGAGAAGGGTAGGGTTTAGATCTGTATGATCCTTGAGTATCCCTAATTCTTGTGAGATATACCCCTAATTTCTGTGAGATATACTAATGTTTATTTTGTTTTCATGCACCCAGGTTTACAGATCTTGTTCCTCCTACTGATGGGACGTTTGAGAAAGTAACTATTGTTTTGGGGATACCATGAATAGAGCGAACATTTCTGTTGGACCTACAAAAGAATAGATGATATTTCAAAGCCAAAGCATGATTTATCTGATCAAGAAATAAACAGTAAATGAAGCATCCTTCTCCCAAAGATAGTGAATCTTGAACACTAATCAGAACATCTATTGAAGACATGCTAACATCTGTTCAAGCCTTGGAAACCACTATTGAAGAAGAGCCAAACACTGATCAAGATCAAAGTGTTGTTGAATCAAATATTTGTTGAAGAAGACCAAACATCTGTTCTGGCCAAAAAGATGTTTAATATGAAGCAACATCGGTTTAAAGATTAGCGGTTTCATCAATGTAACAGTATTTTACTTTGTAACAAATGTTTAGTATATTAGACCAAATGTTAGATTCCCACAGATGTTTGCAAACATAACATCTATGGAATCTTTTCTGTTAGGAATTAATTAGATGTCACTATCAGGGTGATGTCAGCCAATCACGAACAGACCTTTGTACTCAGTATAAATAGATCTCACCTATTAGAGATCTATTCATCACTACACACACATTCTCTTTTGTATGAACAGATCTGTGAATGATCAGGCTGAGGAGGAGATTGTAGAATCATTATACTGTAATTGTAATCATTTTATTCAATGAAAAACAGTTGTTGATGATATCTTCCTGCTTACGAGTTTATTATTTGAATTGCAATCATAATTTCATGTTTTAACTATATTTAATTCACAAGTGTCAAACTCAGATCCTAACAATCGGTATTAGAGCTTGGTCACATTAAACTTGGTTTCACAATCAGTTTAACATTTTGAAGATTAGCTCACAAAGATCCGATCTGTTCATAGCTCAGAGTTTTAAAGTGTTCATTTTATAAAGTATTTTTCACATACTCTGTTTTTCTTCAAAAGAACCAAAGAGAATGGCACATAACAATCATGACTCCCATATCTCCGGTTAAAATAGTAAACCACCTATGTTTGTTAGATCAGAATATAACATATGGCAACGTCGGATGGTGCACTTACTTGCTCAACGGGACATAGGATGTTGGAAGTCGGTAATATTCAGACCTCATATTCCAAAGAAACTAGAAGATTACTTTACGCTAGATTATCAAAAAATTGAGATAGATGCCAAAGCACTTAACATTGTTGCAAAGGCTCTACTAGATGAGATATATGTTGAGCTATTACATTGTAATAGTGCAAAAGAGCTATGGGATGAGCTAAAATAAAAATTCAGTAAAAACAAGGAAATTATTAAAAAGAACTAAAATACTCTCAACAAACAAGATCTTGAGAGTGCATCTAACACAATACAAACAACAGTTTGTGAAAAGGTTGATGCAAAAGTTGTAAAAAAACAATGATCCTTGGAACTCACCTGATAATGAGAGTGATTGTGATTATGCATTAATGGCCCCCAAAAACGGAGCCTCTGCATGCCTAGATAACACGTGGTATGTAGATAGTGGTATAACAACCCTCCAAAAATATTTCCGACACCCCTAAAATAATTAACATAGTCCTATACGCCCTAAAATACACCCCATGTACGAGGTTTGACCCTATATACCTTTAATTTTATAAAAATAAAATATAAACAAAATTTTTATGTCTGTGGCGGCCCGCGACGGACACACCATAGGGTGTCGCGGGGCGCGACAACCTTGACACCAGGCCGCACCAGATAGTGCCACGCGTGTGGAGGCTAGGGATTGACTCGGAAACCCTATAGCGGGACACGTAGTCTGTGGCGGCCCGCGATGGGCTTAGCCTAGGGCGCCGCGGGGCACGACAGCCCTGCTGATCAGCCCTATAAATTGGATTTCGACGTTCAGTAGAAATTCATTCAAAACTCGTGCTTCTCTCTCAAATTCTATATAGCAATTATAATACTCGGGTATTATACCCCCTAATTAGCGAAGTTCTGCCTCGTTTTAAGTATCATAACCCCCGGTAACGTATTAGATACGCTGCCCGATTGATCTAGTGCTCCGTAACGGCTGTCGAGGTTCTGCCCGACGTAGTCGTTGGAGTTCTGTCTCAGGTAGGGTATAACTAATGTAAATATTGGGTTATTATACTAACGCATGTGCATTGTGTAATTAATTGATTATAACCAGGAAAATACAAAGGAAAACCCTAAAGTAGCAATGTGAGTAATCCTTTTTGCAAACTGTCTTTACAAAACCTCAATTGTTTTAATTTATATTTCACAGTGATTGAGTATTTGTAATTCTACAATTATCGTCGGTATGTTGGGGTTTTGTATGCAAAATTTGTTACTACACTGTGAGTAGTAACATGACCGCAAGTCGGGTTGACAGTACCGTGGGTGGTAATTAAAGTAGAAAAACAAACAAATGTAATTACGAGATCACCCTCAATACTGTAAAACTGTTAAAACCTGTCTTGATTAAACTGGGATTCACTCACCAGTATTTCCCACTGACAAAATGTTTTAAACGCGTTTCATGTAACAAAATGTGAAAGCCAAATAGAAGTCAGCTCGACAGCACTGAAGGCTTGGAAAAGTGGCTATAAAAGTTACCGAAATAAAGAAGTTGTTTTATTTCAATAAAATAGGGTTTTTCCCTATAAATCAGTTTGTAGTGAAAACTTGGGTTTTATCCCAATATATGTTTACTCTGATAAAATATTTCCTAACTACGGTCCTGATGTAATTTCCGCTGCCAAATAATGATAAACACTGATACCACTGAATCTGATATCGCGGCCACCTGTTCCCGGGTGATTAGGGGACGGGGGTTGCGACAGAAGGTGGTATCAGAACTACAGCCACTGATTCAGTCACAAAAGTGTTCTGCAGACACCAAAATTTTATCCATTTTGTTAGGAAATAACCTACGTGATTACGTGCATATCTGTATATTATTGTTTTGTGTTATTTGACAATTTGTTAGTTTACAGTATGAGCGACCAAGGACCTTCAGACGCTTACCGTCAGTTGTCCAGCTAACCTAGGGCGAAGGCACCTCTTCACAGCCTACCCCCTAGGGGTATTCGGCTGATACCGAAGATGGGATTTTCGTGTTCAAGGCACAATCTAAAGAGCCATTCCCTCCCAGAAGAGAGGATGGTTCAGCAGAGGAGCTCACAAACGTAGAAAAAGGATGAAAAGTTACCGCAACAGCGAGCTTTAGCAGCCGCTAATAGAGAAATGAACTCTCAGGATATGATCAATAGGAGACTGGCAAACTTCCATATACTAGTAACCACAGCCGCCGCCCCGATTCTAGAACAACTCATAGCACCCCAACCGTTACCACTGTTTCCCACACAACCTATGGAAATCAAAGCCAACCCAGAAAACCAAATCCCAGTGCCTGCTTTTGACCCAGTTGAGATCCCTAGAGTACCAGTAGGGCTGGCATATCGTGTATACCCGTACACGATAAGACACGATACACGAAATCCCATACACGAACACGACACGATAACTTATCATGTCCTTTTTTTCAAACACGAACATGACACGATATACACGAAAAGTACCTGTTAATACCTGTTAACACGACTGTTTGACTTTTGTACATGAAAATTACCTGTTAATACCTGTTAACACGAACAAAAACACGAACACGACATGCTATCTGAGAGTTATAGAGGGAGTTTAGGGTTTTATTTTTTTTAATTGAATGAAGAATGAAAATAGAAAGGAATTAAGGAACCCACACACACATGGCAGATGAGTTTTATTTAATTTAATTTCTTATCGTGTACTAACGGGTATTAACAGGTAAACAGGTATTTAACATGTTTATACACGAAAATTAACAGGTAATCTCGTGTTTACCTGTTTGGTTCACGATACCTGTTAAGGCCATACACGATACCTGTTAACTTCGTGTAGGTTCGTGTCGTGTATTCGTGTAAAATTGCCAGCCCTAAGTACCAGTACCCCATCCCCCAGACTATGACCCATGGTTTGATGACCATAGTGATTATGAACAACGCTACCAAATACCAGACGAACCCATGCAAAACCAAGTAGGACACTACCCAGACCTTGACCCTCTAGACCCCAATTTTGATAATGACCAATACATTAGGGAAATCTTAAAGAACCCGTACCCTTACGAAGAACCCATGTCCCAGTTCCCAGACCCAATACCAGCACCTGCACC
The DNA here is from genome assembly GCA_030545235.1 of Helianthus tuberosus. Taxonomy (NCBI): domain Eukaryota; kingdom Viridiplantae; phylum Streptophyta; class Magnoliopsida; order Asterales; family Asteraceae; genus Helianthus; species Helianthus tuberosus. The sequence continues at coordinate 60,773,582 of CM060375.1, forward strand.
ACCCATGAGCACTGAGAATGTGCAAGAACTCCAAACCTTTGGTGAGGAGATTTTAGAAGGAAGTGAAAGAATGCGACAAATAGGTGAAAGGCTCGTCTGGAAATATGACGAGCGTAACTTGGAATTTTGGATGAACCATTAATAGTAATAATATATATATGTGTGTGTGATAATAGATAAATAGCTATGGATGCATAATAGTATTGTAATTTTAGATTTCAGTTCCAGTTTGTACTAGACGCCAAATATATAAAATAGAGTAAAGGTCGCAATGACGACGATTTTGGATCAATATGCTTGTGATGTGATTGTTTGTATTGGATATTGTCTTGTGATATTAATACGTGGTAAATGTTTAAAATTCAGATGGACAACGAAGTGAACCAGGAAAACCAGAATAACAATAATAATGGAAACCAAGTGGATAACAGTGCCACCCAACACATAGTAGCACAAGGAATTATAGACGCAATGCCATATATTATCAAAACGGTTAAGGAAGAGGATAATAAAAGTAATAATGGCAGTAAACGACCACCTACTGAACCTGAACACAGCGTAAACAATGGACCCATACTTCAAGTGCCCATTCCAAAAAGAAGAAGAACCATGTCTTATGGTTGTTCTTATAAAGAATTCTGGTCCTGTAAACCAACAGAATTCTCGGGCAATGAAGGGGCCATTGCAGCTCTACGCTGGATGGAAAAGACTGAGGCAGTCTTAAAAATAAGCAAGTGTGCGGAAGAAGATAAGATAATGTTTGCCTCCAATCTGTTTAAGAACTCAGCTTTAGAATGGTGGAACACTATCCTCCAATCTAGAGGAAGTGACAGGGTCTATAATATGGAATGGAATGAGTTTAAGAATATGGTGGAAAGGAAATTCTGCCCTCCTAATGAAAAAGAATAGATAGCAAATAAATTCTTAAACCTTAGGATGACTGGAGTGGATAGTAAAGGTTACACTACGCTATTCTTCGAATATGCTAGGATAGTGCCGACCCTTGCATCACCAGAACCAGTATTAATCTCCCGTTACATCTGGGGATTAATAAGTGAGATTAGGCATATAGTCAAGGCAGCTAGACCACAAACCATAGAAGAAGCAGTAGAATTAGCAAATACCTTGACTGATGAATTAGTGCGTACACAAGAAGAGAACCAGAGAAGGAACCTAGCTCAGAAACTTACCCAAGAATTTCGCTATGGAAATTCCAATCATGGGAAAAACGTAGGTTCTACCTCTGCACCTTATTGTAAGGTCTGTAAGAAGAAACATTCAGGAAGATGCTCCACCTACTGCAACTTCTGCAAGTTACCGGGACACAAGGAAGAATATTGTAGGAAGAAACCCAGTAATGGAGTATGCTTCAACTATGGAGAAAAAGGTCACATCAAGCCAAACTGCCCGAAACTAGCTCCAGCCACAAACAACAAGAATACTAAAAATGCTAGAGCATTTGTTCTAACCGCAGAAGAAGCTAAGATGATTCCGGACGTGATAGCCGGTACGTTTTTAGTTAATGATGTTTTTTCTAAAGTATTATTTGACTCTGGTGCGAACCAAAGTTTTATTAATACTTCATTTTGCAAACTTCTCAGCCAACCATTAACTAAACTCCCACAAGAATGTCTAGTAGAAACAACAAATGGGGAAAACATTAAGATTACCAAAATCTTGCAGGGAGCAAGAATATAATTTTTAAATCAAAAGTTTATTGCAAACATTTATCCAATGAAACTGGCAGGATTTGATGTTGTATTAAGAATGGATTGGTTAATAGCCAATAAAGCCAGTATTTTATGTGATCAAAAGTCAGTCCAAGTAAATTCACCAAAGGGTGAAAAGATCACAATTAAAGGAGATAAGCCATCTAGATCTACAAAATTCATCTCTGTAATGAAAACAACCAGTTATGTAAGAAAAGGATCATTAGTGTATTTGATTTCCATAATCATTAACACTAAAGGAAAAGAATTGAAAGATATTCCCGTAGTATCTCAGTTTTCAGATGTGTTTCCCGAAGAGCTACCAGGACTACCTCCAGACAAGGAAGTTGAATTCAGAATTCATCTGCTACCAGGAACAGCACCAATTGCCAAAGCACCCTACCGCTTGGCACCAGCAGAAATGCAAGAGTTAAAGAAACAGTTAGACAAGCGGTTGGAGAAATGATTCATACAGCCAAGTTCATCGCCATGGGGAGCATCGATCTTATTCGTCAAGAAGAAAGACGGGTCAATGCGTATGTGCATTGATTACCGTGAATTGAATAGGGTTACGATTAAAAACCGGTACCCATTATTGAGAATCGATGATCTGTTTGATCAACTGCAAGAAACTCGATTTTTCTCTAAGATTGATTTACGCTCAGGATATCATCAATTAAAGGTACAAGAAGAGGACATTCCTAAGACCGCATTCAGAACAAGGTATGGCCATTATGAATTTACTGTCATGCCATTTGGTTTAACCATTGCCCCAGCCGCATTTATGGACATGATGAACCGAATATGTAAGCCATATTTGGATAAATTCATAATTGTTTTTATAGATGATATTCTCATTTATTCTAAGAGTAAAGAGGAACATGCAGCGTATCTGCATGCACTCCTAAATTTGCTGAGCAAAGAAAAGCTTTATGCAAAATTCTCGAAGTGTGAAATTTGGTTAGAAGAAGTACAGTTTCTTGGGCATTTAGTCAACCATGAAGGAATCCATGTGGATCCCACAAAGATTGAGGCAATTACTGAATGGAAAACCCCTGAGTCACCAACCGAGGTTAGAAGTTTCCTAGGATTGGCCGGTTATTATAGAAGATTTATTCGAGATTTTTCTAGAATAGCCATTCCCTTAACAAAGTTAACCTGTAAGTCTGTTAAGTTTGAATGGGGACCAAAACAAGAAGAAGCCTTTAGAATTCTTAAACAAAAATTAACCAACGCACCCATACTAGCGTTACTAGAAGGAACAGAAGAATTTGTAGTCTATTGTGACGCTTCTAAGTTAGGTTATGGATGTGTGTTGATGCAACGTCAAAAGGTTATAGCTTACGCCTCTAGACAACTTAAGAGTCATGAAGAGAATTATTCAACCCATGATCTAGAATTAGGAGCCATAATTTTTGCCCTGAAAATTTGGAGACATTACCTTTACGGTAGTAAGTTTACTATTTTTACCGATCATAAGAGTTTAAGGTATGTTTTCGGGCAAAAGGAGTTGAATATGAGGCAAAGACGCTGGATGGAGATACTTAGTGACTATGATTGTAATATTCAGTATCATGCAGGAAAGGCTAATGTAGTAGCTGATGCTTTAAGTCAAAAGTATCACGAAAAGCCAAAAAGAGTACGTTCTCTTAAATTAACTCTGCAGGTAGATTTAAATGAATAGGTTAGAAAAGTACAAGAATCGGTAATCAAGGATGATACTGAGAAATTGAAATGAATGATTAAAGAATTAGAATAAGGAACATATGGAATTTGGAGATTCCATAAGAAAAGGATATGGATACCCAAACTAGGAAACCTACGCCACCGTATATTAGAGGAAACCCATAAGTCTAAGTATACGATGCATCATGGAAGTGATAAGATGTATCAGGATTTAAGAAAGAACTTCTGGTGGATACGAATGAAAAAGGATATAGCAGCTTATGTTGCCAAGTGTCTAACCTGTTCACAGGTTAAAGCTGAACATCAGAAACCCTCAGGTTTATTGCAGCAATTAGAAATGCCGGTTTGGAAATGGGAATTGATAACAATGGATTTTGTTACCAAATTACCCAAAATAAGAAAAGGTAATGATACAATTTGGGTGATTGTAGACAGGCTAACTAAGTCAGCTCATTTCTTACCAATGAAGGAAAGCTTCAGTATGGAACAGTTAGCTAAGTTATATGTTAATGAAATAGCTTCATTACATGGAATTTCCTTTATCAATTGTTTCTGAAAGAGATAGTCGTTTTACCTCTCATTTTTGGATAAGTTTCCAAAAAGCAATGGGAACCAAGCTAAATCTAAGCACAGCTTATCATCCCCAAATGGACGGACAAAGCGAAAGAACAATTCAGACGACAGAGGGTATGCTTAGAGCTAGTGTAATTGATTTCGGGGGTAATTGGGATGATCACTTACCCTTAATAGAATTTTCTTACAATAACAGCTATCACACCAGTATCAATGTTGCACCATTCGAAGCACTTTATGGACGAAAGTGCCGAACTCCAGTCTGTTGGGCAGAAATTGGAGAAAAGCAACTATCTGGACCTGAGATAGTACAAGAAACAACCGAAAAGATTGTTCAAGTAAAAGAACGACTGAAAGCAACACGTGATCGACAAAAGAGTTATGCTGATAACAGGTGAAAACCGTTGGAATTTCAAGTAGGAGACAAGGTGTTATTAAAGGTCTCTCCTTGGAAAGGAGTGGTAAGATTCATCAAAAGAGGAAAGCTAAGCCCCAGGTATGTTGGACCTTTTGAAATTATTAGAAGAATAGGACTTGTAGCCTATCAGCTACAACTGCCAGAGGAAATGGAAGGAATACATGATGTATTTCATGTATGTAATCTCAAAAAGTGCTTAGCCGATGAATCACTAGTAGTGCCTCTTAAGGATATAGAGGTAATTGAGAAATTAAAATTTGTAGAGAGGCCTCCACAGATCGAAGACAGGAAACTTAAGAATCTCAAACACAAAAGATTGGTATTAGTCAAAGTAAAATGGGACTCCAAAAGAGGACCAGAATACACTTGGGAGCTTGAGTCAGAGATGCAGAGGAAATATCCACACCTGTTCCAGTAGACCTCGAGGACGAGTTCTAAAACAAGGTGGGGAGGATATAACAACCCTCCTAAAATATTTTCGACACCCCTAAAATAATTAACATAGTCCTATACGCCCTAAAATACACCCCATATACGAGATTTGACCCTATATACCTTTAATTTTATAAAAATAAAATAAAAACAAAATTTTTATGTCTGTGGCGGCCCGCGACGGACACACCATAGGGTGTCGCGGGGCGCGACAGCCTTGACACCAGGCCGCACCAGATCGTGCCACGTGTCCGACGCGTGTGGAGGCTAGGGATTGACTCGGAAACCCTATAGCAGGACACGTAGTCCCTAGCGGCTCGCGATGGGCTTAGCCTAGGGCGCCGCGGGGCGCAACAGCCCTGCTGATCAGCCCTATAAATTGGATTTTGACGTTCAGTTGAAATTCGTTCAAAAATCGTGCTTCTCTCTCAAATTCTACATAGCAATTATAATACTAGGGTATTATACCCCCCTAATTAACGAAGTTCTGCCTCGTTGTAAGTATCATAACCCCCGGTTATGTATTAGATATGCTGCCCGATTGATCTAGTGCTCCGTAACGGCTGTCGAGGTTCTGCCCGACGTAGTCATTGGAGTTATGTCTCGGGGAGGGTATAATTAATGTAAATATTGGGTTATTATACTAACGCGTGTGAATTGTGTAATTAATAGATTATAACCAGGAAAACACAAAGGAAAACCCTAAAGTAGCAATGTGAGTAATCCTCCTTTTTGCAAACTGTCTTTACAAAACCTCAATTGTTTTAATTTATATTTCACAGTGATTGAGTATTTGTAATTCTACAATTATCGTCGGTATGTTGGGGTTTTGTATACAAAATTTGTTACTACACTGTGAGTAGTAACATGACCGCAAGTCAGGTTAACAGTACCGTGGGTGGTAGTTAAAGTAGAAAAACAAACAAATGTAATTGCGAGATCGCCCTCAATACTGTAAAACTGTTAAAACCTGTCTTGATTAAAATGGGATTCACTCACCAGTATTTCCCACTGACAAAATGTTTTTAAACGCGTTTCAGGTAACAAAATGTGAAAGCCAAATAGATGCCAGCTGGACAGCATTGAAGGCTTGGAAAAGTGGCTATAAAAGTTACAAAAATAAAGAAGTTGTTTTATTTCTATAAAATAGGGTTTTTCCCTACAAATCAGTTTGTAGTGAAAACTTGGGTTTAATCCCAATATATTTATTAATATAAAATGTGGTGTTTACTCTGATAAAATATTTCCTAACTACGGTCCTGATATAATTTCCGTTGCTAAATAATGATAAACACCGAAACCACTGAATCTGATCTCGCGGCCGCCCGTTCCCGGGTGATTAGGGGACGGAGGTTACGACAATTGGAGGGTCCAGACACATGACTGGATGCAAAGCTCTACTATCAAATTTCCATACACGTGGAGGAGGTGATATATCTTTTGGAAATAATTCAAAAGGTAAAGTGTTGGGGTCAGGAACTGTCCAAGCTGGTAGGCTAAAATTTGAAGAGGTTAATTGATGCATGGATATCATATATCATTTTATATTTATTTGAATTTAAATTTCCTAATATTTTGTTATTTAGTTTCCTATATGAATTGTAATGCCCAACTATAAAATGGGATCTAGGGTTTATTGTTTACTCAGTTTTTAATTGATTATTGAATAGAAAGAACTTTGTTCTGGAACCTTTGGTTCATATTAGAGAGTTTGATTATCGAATTGTTCTTGAGCCATTTGAATGCCTCCGTAATTGCATCAAATGGCTCAAGAACAATTCGACAATCAAACTCTCTAATATGAAACAAAAGTTCCAGAACAAAGGTCTTTTTATTCAATAATCAATTAAAAACTGAGTAAATAATAAACCCTAGATCCCATTTTATAGTTGGGCATTACAATTCAAATAGCAAACTAAATAACAAAATGTTAGGAAATTCAAATTCAAATAAATATAAAATAATATCTGATATCCCTGCATCATACTCCCCCTCTTCGAAAAAAACTCGTCCTTGAGTTTTGCCTTCGAACCAAACCCACCTTGTTAGTGCATGCATCTGTCGACTTCGTTTTGTATCGAGTCTTGTATTAGAGTGTATAGATCAGGGCACGTTGTACGAGAAAAATGTAAAAATAGGTTGTGAGGTAATTTCGTACGAAATTACAAGTTGTAATTCCGCACGAAATCACCAAGTCATTTCACACGAAATCACTGATTTCGTTTGAAAGTAATTTCGTTTGAGCTGGTTCAAGCGAAATTACCATGTCTATATATACTAGGTTGAGCCGTGTCATTTGGAATGAAATTAGATTCCGGTTTGAGAGCCGAAGTGCTGCCGAAGTGTTGTCTCGCTGTAAAACGTTGTTATATCAATCAAATAGACAATTAAAGTGAATTGCAAGCTATTTCGAATTCGATACGTTAGTTTCCGCCTCTCGTATTGAGTAGAACACCTCTGAACGACTCGTTTTGGGTCTGAAAACGATCCTACAAGTGGTATCAGAGCTCGGGAGGAGGAGTTCTTACCGATTCAGCTCAAAATTTCTGATTTCTACACCTTCTTTTAAAAAATTAACAACTTTTCACGGTTAAAATTAGCTAATTTTCTCACATTATACGCGTAATAGTGTTTTAACAAATCCTTGTAAGTTTCAGATCTAAAATCGACTTAAAAACTAATCACAGTAAGCAAGTTGTTCGGCGCAAGATATGATAGAACTTAACTTTTTAACCCCCGCAGGATGGGTTAATACTTTTGTTAAGTTGGCTGACTGTGTGCCATGGCGGTTATGGGCAGGGGTGTGTAGTTTTCTATATGTTGTAATGCGCTACAGGTTACCTGGGATCCTAGCCGGTCCGCCATCGGCGAGGCTAACCACTAGTGTTGCCTTAACTGCTGTTAAGAATAATAACGTCCACCTTCTGGTGGCAGACTTAGTGACTGGTGCGCAGATGTGGCGGAGACTTCGGATGATGACAGCTTAGTGTATGAATATATACGACTTTGTAAAGGTTGCTATTTATTTTGAACGTGTTGGGATGTTGAATCCCTTTAATGTGCCGGCGCACATATAACTTTTGTTGATATGTGTTTTGGTTGCAATATTTGCGTGAGTACGATTTCTTTGTTTAGGTAAGACAAATAAAGATTGTATAAAGCTTATATGTGAATGTAGGACGAGACCTTGCGCAGTGCTTGTAACTGCGGACCGTTCGTGAGACTTGTATTAAATTACCGTAGTATTTTTGGGATTACCAAAAGAAATTGCATGCATTTGCGATAAACATGGAAAAAGGCGTAATGTAAGTAACAGACTTTGTATTTAATAGGTAAGGTGCATGGGCCGTTAAGTACAAAGTTGCTAAGATTACATTTTAGGATAAATACGATAATTAATGACGATGTGTATGTAAGTAACGACCCGTGTGTTGTATGTTGGTCAGCGTAATGTGCTGTCCAAGTACGAAGGGTGCTTGGATTACATGTAGCACCTGCGCAGCTGCTGCGAGTTCCACGTGCGTGGAACGTCCGTTCCGTTAAGTCGGTGCAGGGTGTACGCTCCTTTTCCCAGGACCTCATTAATCACGTAAGGCCCTTCCCATTTAGGCGCAAACTTCCCCGGTCGTTCTGCATACGATGCTTCGTTATCTCTTAGGATGAAGTCTCCTGGTAAGAAAGTGCATAGCGCACCCGTGCATTGTAATATTTTTCCAATTTTGACTTGTACTTGGCCTCGTTAATGGTTGCATTCTCTTGTTGTTCTTCGAGGAGGTCCAAGTCGAGTCTGCGCTCTTGTTCATTGTTTTGTTTCTCCATGGCTAGCATGCGAGGTGATGGGAGACCGATCTCCGCTGGGATTACGGCCTCTGTACCGTAGATGAGGCTGAATGGTGTTTCTCCCGTGCCAGTCTTTGGCATGGTGCGATGGGCCCACAGAAAACTTGGGAGTTCATCGACCCAGCCTCTTCTTGCAGCTCCCAACCTTGCCTTAATGCCATCTACAATATGTTTGTTGACGCTTTCAACTTGACCGTTTGCCTGTGGGTGCGCCACGGAGGCGAAACTATGTTCGATGCGCATTTCCTTCATCCATTTTCGTAGATCTTCGGAAGCAAAATTGGTTTCGTTGTCTGTGATAATGCGTAACGGTAACCCGAACCGACAAATAATATGTTCACAGATGAACTTCCTGATAACCATTGTAGTGGTTGATGCTAGAGCTTTGGCTTCTACCCATTTGGTGATGTAATCCACAACAACTATGATAAATTTTACTGCGCCAAGTGCATCGGGAAAGGGACCTACTAGATCGATTCCCCATTGCTGGAAAGGCCATGCTGCGGTTACCGGAACCAAAGGTTTTTTTGGGTGAATGGTCTTTGGAGCGTGGCGTTGGCATGAGGCACATTTACGCAAAATCTCAACGGCGTCCAGGTGCATGTCGGGCCAGTAGTAGCCTGCGCTCATGATTTTTATCACCACCATGCGAGGACCAGCATGGATTCCACATAATCCCTCATGAATTTTTCAGACCAGATATTGCGCGTCATGTTTGTTAACACATCGTAGAAGAGGACCCATATAAGATTTTCGATACAGAATTCCATCCGCCATCTCATAATTGAGCGCTTTGTTCTGAATTTTCCTTGCTTCCGTCTTTCCTTCCGGAAGAGTTCCATGTTGTAAGAACATAATAATCAGGGACATCCAGGATGGATTCCAGATTTCTATCATGTTTACGTGTCTTAGAGGGATGGACGGGTTTGAGAGAACTTCGATGCGGACCTCCTTTGCCAGGTGTTTGAAACTTGTAGATGCTAACTTGCTAAGTGCGTCCGCGTGCTTGTTCTCGCTTCTGTTAATATGGATAATCTTGAAGGTCTGAAATTGATTGATTAAGGTTCTCGCATGTTCAAGATACAGGGCCATTGTTTCTTCTTTTGCATCATAACGGCTGTTAATCTGTTCGGCAACCAACAGAGAATCAACATGTGCTTCCATATTCTTTGCCCCTATTTTAATTGCTAGGCAGAGACCAGCGAGAAATGCCTCATACTCTGCTTCGTTGTTGGTGCTTTTAAAATCTAACCGAATGGCGTAAGTGAGTTCATGGTTGTCGCCCCTGACTAGGCGAAGACCAGCCCCTGCGCCGTCATCGTTGGAAGCACCATCTGTATGTAGGATCCAGATCCTATCGTCGAAGACTGGGGTAGGATTTTGTATGGCTTCGCATTCTTGGATTTTATCAACGGGAACTTCAGTAACGAAATCTGCCAGAACTTGGCCTTTGATAGGTGGGCGCGGCTTATATAGGATGCTATGTCCGCCCAGTTCAATGGCCCATTTTGCTAACCAGCCAGCGACATCCGGTTTGGACAAGATTTGACCCAAATGATAATTGGTAAGAATAGTTATAACGTAGCCAGAAAAATACCTTCGTAGTCCGCGCGAGGCGTGCACCAATGCAAGAATAAGTTTTTCCATGATTGAATAACGGGTTTCCAGACAAGTTAACATCTTGCTGATGTTATAAATTGGAGTTTGGACTCCGTCTCTTTCCACCAACAGCATTGCGCCTACTGCTACCTCAGATGCGGAAATGTATAAGCTTAATGGTTCTTCCTTTCGCTGCACTGTTAAAGTAGGTAGCTGAATTAGGCATTCCTTCATTTCCTGAAAAGCTTTTTCGGCGTCCGGGGTCCATTGAAATTGGCTATTCTTGACACAATTGCGCAATATGCTTATGAACGGATAAGATTTGGCGGCATGGTTTGCTAAAAATCGGTTGAGCGCAGCCAGTCGACCAGCTAGACGCAGCATCTCTTTGATAGATACTGGTGACGGCATGAGCTGAAAAGCCTCTACCATTTCTGGATTAACTTTAAAGCCATCCTTGGTTACACGATAAATCCTAAGAATTTACCTTCCTCCATTCCGAACGAACACTTTACTGGATTCAACTTCAGATTAACTTTGCTCAAAGAGTCGAAGGTGCGCTGGATGTTTGTGAGCATTAATTCTTCTTCGAGACTCACGATGACAAGGTCATCCATATAAACTTCGACTGTTACGTCGATGTCCTCCCCGAAGACTTTATCCATTAAATGTTGATATATAGCTCCCGCATTGCGGAGACCAAAAGGCATTTTTGTGTAACAGAAAATACCTTTGTCCGTGCGAAAAGTTGTCTTGTCTTCGTCCTCTTCCTTCATTTGCACTTGGTGATAGCCTTTGTAACAATCGAGGAAGCATTTCCAGCGGAAGGAAGCTAAGGAATCCACCTTCTTGTCAATCTCTGGGAGAGAATAACAGTACTTTGGACAAGCCTTGTTGAGGTCTTTGAAATCGACGCACATACACCATCCGCCATTATGCTTTTGCACCATTACTGGGTTAGCCACCCAAGTTTGATACCAGACTTCGCGTAATATGCCGACTTTAAGAAGTTCGGCTACTTGCTCATTCATTGCGCGAGTCTTTTCCGGACCCAGACTGCGTTTTCCTTGTGCTACTGGCTCTGCTGAAGGTCGAACATTCAAACATTGTTCCGCGAAATCTCTTGGTACGTCAGTCACGTCCGCTGGGGACCATGCGAAAATATCCATATTCTCAAATAGAAGTTGTTTGAGTCTTGCGCGAATTAGTGGTGATACGGCGTGTCCTAGCAAAATAGTTTGCTCAGGATAGTCATTGTTAAGTACCCATTTATCTGGTTCGTTAGAGGAAGATGGTTTTGCGGCCTTTACTGCTGGTTCATCATCTACAGACATGACTTCTTTGCTTGAGTATAAGATTGCTACTCCAGTTTCTGTTGGAAAACCGCAAGCAGCGTGTGGTATGAAAGTGATCATGCTAAACTCCCTCTGCGAGCGTTGACCCAACAAAACATCATGGCGGGATGTAGCTGGCATGACCATAAAGTTGACTGACACGGTGCGCGAGTGTTTACCGTTGGAAAGCGTAACGGGAAAAGAGATTCGACTTAGTGGAAAGACGGCTTCATTGCAGAAACCAGTTAGCGGCAAATCAACTGGTTTCAAGCGCGCCTTGTCCTCTGGGGCTAACTGCTTGAAACACTGCTCATATACAATATCCATAAAACTACCCGGATCAATGAACATATAATCGGTACGGTAATGACCAAAAATACCGGTTATGATGACTGGTCGTTCCTCTTGAGGACCTCTCGGTTGATGTGTGCAAAATGCAACATATAAATTACATCAATTGTGGCATAAAACTAACCCTTTTTTAGTACTAATGTTGGAGAAAGTTTGCTTTTGTCTTCCTTTTGTATTTTCCGGATTAAATGAGCTCAAATTAACAAAAGAAGCAAAAAGACAGCAAAATCTAACATAAATACAAGAAAAGGAACAAACGTGACATGCCCGAACCCACGACAGCATCTTCCCAAGCAAAACAAGAAGACAGAAGACTGAACACGCCCCGTGCTCAGCCAGCACGGGGGCGTGCCCAAGTGTCAGTAGAAAAGACAAAGTGGTAGAAGCTTCTATTGCCCACCACGGGGCCGTGCTCAGCGGGCACGGGGCCGTGGTCAACTATAAGATTCGTAGAATCTAGGCAAATCTTCATAGTATAGATATGCTTCTGTATACGGGGCCGTGCTCAGCGGACACGGGGGCGTGGTCAACTAATAAAGACAAGCTGCAATAAATGAAGAAAGAGAAGAATGTGGACACGGGGCTGTGCCCGGGCTTCTGTTCAGCCTATAAATAGGAGTGCTTGGCTTAAGCTCAAACCATCCCTTGGCACACCACCTCTCTCACACTTCATCCACCACCCACCACCACCATAACACCATCATCCACCACCATCATCCATTGTCCATCATAGAGTGTGTGAGTCGTCTCGGGATCTAAGATTGATCGTAAGAGTTCTTGACAATCAAGGCCATGTTTGCCTAAGTCTCTTACATCACTTGGTGAAGACAAGTGTCTAGTGTAATACTTTTTATTTCTAATCTTTTCGCACTTTTTACTTGGTTTTGTATTAATGACTTTAATAACTAGTTTCTTATACACGAGTCGGAACCAAGTGATTCATCTTGTCTATCTGTTTTTCTTTTATTTTTATTTTTCAGCATTTTAATTAGTTTTTATTTTTCTTAGCTTAAAACATTTTTCTAAACTTTTTGATTTGATTAGACGTTGAGGATAAACCGGTACTAAAAGCTCTAGTGTCCTTGGACGACCTCGGTTTCTTCCCAACACTATACTACGCTCACGATGGGTGCACTTGCCCATATGTGTGTTTAGTGTTAGTAAATATTGATGTGTTAAAAATGCAACATATAAATTTCATCAAATGAGGCATAAAACTAACCCTTTTTTAGTACTAATGTTGGAAAAAGTGTGCTTTTGTCTTCCTTTTGTATTTTCAGGATTAAATGAGCTCAAATTAACAAAAGAAGCAAAAAGACATCAAAATCTAACATAAATACAAGAAACGGGACAAGACGTGACATGCCCGACCCCACGACAGCATCTTCCCAAGCAAAACAAGAGATCAGAAGCCTGAACACGCCCCGTGCTCAGCCAGCACGGGGGCGTGCCCAAGCGTCAGCAGAAAAGACAAAGTGGTAGAAGCTTCTATTGCCCACCACGGGGCCGTGCTCAGCGGACACGGGGCCGTGGTCAACTATAAGATTCGCACAATCCAGCAAATCTGCACAGTACAAAGATTCTTCTGCACCACGGGGTCGTGCTCAGCGGACACGGGGGCGTGGTCAACTAAAAAGACAAAACTGCATTAAATGAAGAAAGAGAAGGATGTGGACACGGGGTTGTGCCCACTGGACACAGGGCCGTGCCCGAGCTTCTGTTCAGCCTATAAATAGAAGTGCTTGGCTAAAGCTCAAACCATCCCTTGGCACACCACCTCTCTCACACTTCACCCACCACCCACCACCACCATAACACCATCATCCACCACCATCATCCATTGTCCATCGTAGAGTGTGTGAGTCGTCTCGGGATCCAAGATTGATCGTAAGAGTTCTTGACAATCAAGGCCATGTTTGCCTAAGTCTCTTACATTACTTGGTGAAGACAAAGTGTCTAGTGTAATACTTTTTATTTCTAATCTTTTCGCACTTTTTACTTGGTTTTGTATTAATGACTTTAATAACTAGTTGCTTATGTTGAAGGTGATCTTTCCTTATCGTTTGTCCGTGGTGTCTTGGCATTATTTTACTGTCTATATAAAATAAAAGATTTTCACCATTCATATCTCCACGGTCTATATGGAGGTATGTTGGCTACCTGGTCGGGGGTTAAGGGAACGGTTTGGTAAAGGTCTTGCCATTGTTCAGCGTTTAGAGGTCCTGCAATGGACCTGGGTCAAATTTAGTAGGACCTCCTTCAATACTTAACGGTATTGGATGGCGGGGGTCCAAACTCTTTGACCCCCTCATAAGTTAACTACTATTAATACTATAACCCGGCTATTTAGGACTGTATCCCTGCTGACTCAGACTACTTAGTCGAGGGTAACGTCACCTCCAAAAGAGGGGCCTACCATAATTTGCATTAATAACTTAATTAATTATCTTCCAATAATCCACCCTTTTAGGATTGTATCCTTGCTGACTCAAACTACTGGGGTGAGGGTAACGTCACCTTCAAAAGAGGGACCTACTACAATAACTAAGATAATCTCTTAAAATAGTGCAAAAGTGCAGAAATAATCAAAGGTTACACTAGATACGAGTCGGAACCAAGTGATTCATCTTGTCTATCTGTTTTTCTTTTTATTTTTATTTTCAGCATTTTAGTTAGTTTTTATTTTTCTTAGTTTAAAACATTTTTCTAAACTTTTTGATTTGATTAGACGTTGAGGATAAACCGGTACTAAAAGCTCTTGTGTCCTTGGACGACCTCGGTATCTTACCAACACTATACTACGCTCACGATGGGTGCACTTGCCCATATGTGTGTCTAGTGTTAGTAAATATCGTGTTTTATAAATTTAAAACTTGACTAAAAAGTGTTAAAGGGGCTTAAAATATACACCTAATATATATAACACTCGACTACGCATCAATATCGTGTTTTATAAATTTAAAACTTGGCTAAAGAAAGTGTAAAAGGGCTTAATATACCTAAATTCATATACACACTTCACACGCATCAAGTTTTTGGCGCCGTTGCCGGGGACACAAGGATTTTAAGAAGGCTTAAAATCGACGGCCTAATCAGTTTTTCAAAACCTTTTTAAAACGCGCGCACATTTTTCTGCATTTTAGTTTAGTTTTTCATTTATAGTAACCTGAACACGGGCCGTGCTCACTGAACACGAGGCCGTGCTGCACATTTTTCATAAAACACCCAGTAACAGTAGCTTGAACACGGGCCGTGCTCACTGAACACGCCCCGTGCTCAACGAAATCAGTAAATTTAATTAAAACGCCCAGATACAGATTCTGTACACTGGGCCGTGTCCACTGAACACGGGGCCGTGTCCAGCCTCTGTTTCCGTTTTTATTTTTGTTTTCTGATCTCGAGACTTGGTTGTGGTCTGCTGAGTGATTCTTATGGATCAATACTCAGGAGATTACAACTACACCTATGAGGAGGATGATTATAGGAGTAATTATTGCACTAATTGTTGTAACACACACTCGGTTCAATATCGTCACTCATATCAACCATCCAATTCATACACCTACTATGAGGAACCCAGGTACGAGCCATCAGCTTCATACACATCCTATGAAGACCTAAGGTATGAACCTCCTCCCTCATACTCATATTTTGATGAACCAAGGTATGAGCCTTCTTACTCATACTTTGAGGAACCAAGATATGAGCCACCACCTTCGTACGCTTATTATGAGGAACCATGGCGTGAACAACCCACCTCATATGAGTATTATGAAGAACAAAATAACAACCCTTATCCATCATATGCTTACAATGAAGAACAATGGTGTGAACCATCTACTTCATATGGGTATTATGAGGAACAAAGGATCGAACAACCAGATTCAAGCTTTGAAAATCCTGATTCTTTTTCTATAACCAAAGTGACCGATAGGATATTAGAACACCTTAGAGTTATCGATCGCAATATAAAAGAATCGCGCGCAAGGGAAGAGGAGTCCCGCGCAAGAGAAGAATTAAAAAAGGATGAGATAACCGAAAGTGTAAAAATGGAAGAACAAATAAGTGAAGAGCCGACACATGAGTTAAACAACGAAAAAGGTGAGTCCGACAACGTTAAAATTCAAGAAGAGCCTAATTTTGAAGAAATTAATCTCTTGTCACCTTCTTCCGAAAATCATTGTTTAGTACCCACTCATGCTAAGTTCTTAAAAGAGTTAAACACTAACACTAAAATTGACGAAATGGTAAGTGTTAAGTTAACTAATGATCAAACCTCGCTAATAAAAGAAGACCCATTTGAAATTAACATTACACCGGTTCCATGTTTCTTTCAAAATTCGTTTATTAGTAATGTCACAATTGATAAAGATCTTTGTGTTAACATAATGCCTAACTACATTTTCGAAAAATTAAGCATTAGTGATTTTTCTCCACTTCAAATACCCATTTTTCTATCCAATCGGAAAGTAATAAAATCAATCGGTATAGTTGAAGATGTCTTGGTTCAAAGTTCAAACAAATCAAATGGTAATCCCGACCGACTTTGTCATCCTCGATGACGCTCCTCTAGTGTTGGGACGACCATTTGTAAAAACACACGAAGCTTTGAGAAACCGGAAGTTCAACAATCTACCTCTTCAATTAGGGGCATTTAAAAGAAGTATCGATCTTGAACGGTCAATGAAATATCCATTCGGCAATAATGACCACCTAATTGAAGATGAAGATGAACCACCCGATACAAGTGAAAAGATTGACCACTTTGTTGAAGAAAAGGTCGCTATAGAACAAACTTTTAAAGTTCTTGATCGAAATGAGCAACCGAATAAGGAGTCTCCTAAAGACCCACCACTTGAGCTCAAAGAACTTCCAAAAGGTTTGGAATATGCTTTTCTAGACAAAGATGGTAATTTACCTGTAATTATTTCGTCTAAATTAGATAGCTTAGAAAAAGAAAAATTAATTAGTCATTTGAAAAAACATAAAAACGCGATCGCTTGGAAACTTGTAGACATAAAAGGAATTAGCCCTTCCATGTGTACGCACAAAATTTTAATGAATGATGACTACAAATCGGTAATACAACCACAACGTCGAGTAAATCCAAATGTTCAAGAAGTGGTTAAAAACGAAGTCATCAGATTACTTGACGCCGGACTTATCTATCCTATCTCCGATAGTCCTTGGGTGAGTCCCGTCCAAGTAGTTCCAAAGAATGGAGGTATGACGGTAATAACTAATGAAAAGAATGAACTAATACCAACAAGAACCGTCACAGGATGGAGAGTATGTATAGATTATAGACGGTTAAATGAAGAAACAAGAAAATATCACTTTCCTTTACCCTTCATTGATCAAATATTAGAAAGATTATCCGGTCATAAATTTTATTGTTTCTTGGATGGTTTTTCATGTTACTTTCAAATCCCGATAGCACCCGAAGACCAAGAAAATACAACTTTCACATGTCCCTATGGAACTTTTGCTTATCGACGCATGCTGTTTGGTCTATGTAATTCCCCCGCAACATTCCAACATTGCATGGTGGCCATTTTCCACGACATGATAGAAAAGACAATGGAAGTCTTCATGGACGACTTTTCTATCTTTGGGGATTCATATGACCAATGCCTCGATAACCTTGAACGAATGCTATCCCGATGTGAGGAAACTAACCTCGCCCTTAATTGGGAAAAATGTCATTTCATGGTAACGGAGGGAATAGTACTTGGTCACAAAATCTCAAGCGAAGGAATGGAGGTGGATCGAGCCAAAATAGATACCATTTCTAGACTACCACCTCAATCCTCCGTAAGAGCTATCAGAAGTTTCCTAGGACATGCCGGATTTTATAGGCGGTTTATCAAAGACTTTTCTAAAATTTCAAGGCCTCTAACAAAATTACTTGAAAAAGATGCCCCTTTCATCTTTGACAAGGATTGCAATCAAGCATTTCTAACCCTAAAGGAAATGTTAGTCAATGCACCTATCATGATAGCGCCTGATTGGAAATTTCCTTTCGAAACCATGTGTGATGCTAGTGACTTTGCAGTTGGAGCTGTCTTGGGACAGAGAAAAGAAAAGCATTTCCACCCCATTTATTATGCTAGTAAAACACTAAATGATGCACAAGAAAATTACACAACAACTGAAAAAGAATTACTAGCTGTGGTATTTGCTTTTGATAAATTTCGTTCTAATCTTGTTCTTTCTAAAACTATAGTCTATACAGATCATGCAGCCATTCGATATCTCTTCAAAAAGCAGGACGCAAAACCACGTTTGATTCGGTGGATTCTACTCCTCCAAGAATTTGATATTGAAATCAAAGATAAAAGAGGAGCAGAAAACACTGCAGCAGATCATCTTTCACGCTTAGAAGACCCAGCTTTGGAGGCAACCAGGGACGAACAAATCAACGAAAAATTTCCAACGGAGTCCCTAGAAATGGTGGAATACAAGGAAGAACCATGGTACGCCGACTATGCTAACTACCTGGCTAGCGGTATAGTCGCAAAAGGTTGGCCACACCATCAAAGAAAAAAATTCTTTGCCAATGTGAAACACTATATTTGGGAAGATCCATATCTTTTCAAAATGTGTGCCGACCAACTCATCCAACGATGCGTACATGGTAGCGAAGCACAAAGAATTCTCCGCCATTGTCATGAAGGTCCATACGGAGGGCATCATGGTGCTGCTAGTACCGCACGAAAGGTATTTGATTCAGGATTTTATTGGCCAACCATTTACAAAGACGCCCAAAGTCTTGTCAAAACATGTGATGCTTGCCAAAGAACAGGTAATATTTCTTCCATAAAAATGCCACAAAATGGCATTCTTGTTTGTGAAATTTTTGATGTGTGGGGACTCAACTTTATGAGACCTTTCCCGCCATCGAAAGGAAACAAATATATACTTGTGGCAGTAGACTACTTGTCTAAATGGGCCGAGGCCGAGGCACTTCCAACAAATGATGGAAGAGTCGTGGT
This sequence comes from Helianthus tuberosus, assembly GCA_030545235.1. NCBI lineage: Eukaryota > Viridiplantae > Streptophyta > Magnoliopsida > Asterales > Asteraceae > Helianthus > Helianthus tuberosus. Next base: position 60,792,519 of record CM060375.1, read on the forward strand.
AAGATTTCTGAAAAAACTATTCTCTCGTTTTGGCACACCTAAAGCATTAATAAGTGATAGAGGTACCCATTTTTGCAACCATCAACTTGAATTTTTTTTAACAAGATATGGGGTCTATCACCGGGTCTCAACAGCATATCACCCTCAAACAAACGGACAAGCCGAAGTGACTAATAGAGGTTTAAAACGAATACTTGAAAAAACCGTAGGGATAAATAAAAAGGAATGGGCAGATAAATTAGATGATGCTTTATGGGCTTTTCGAACTGCTTATAAAACAACAATAGGTACAACCCCATATAAGCTAGTCTATGGAAAAAGTTGTCACTTACCAATAGAAATTGCACACAAAGCCTACTGGGCAATTAAAAATGTAAGCTTAGATTTAGAATTTGCTGGTAAAAATCGATTTTGTCAATTAAATGAATTAGACGAGCTTAGAAATTATGCATACTCAAACTCTGAAATTTATAAGGAAAGAATGAAAAAGTTGCATGACAAACATATTAAACCTAATGAATTTTGAGTAGGAGATCTAGTTCTTTTGTTTAATTCACGACTTCGATTGTTTCCTGGTAAATTAAAGTCTAGGTGGTCAGGACCTTTTTCCATCACCCATATTTTCCCACACGGTGCAATAGAAATTAAATCTCGGAATGGACCTCCATTCAAAGTCAATGGCCAACGGCTAAAACTCTATCAAGGATTCATTGAGGATGAAGAGGAGGAGATCTCGCTTCAAACGGTGGAAGAATGAAAACATCAACATCATACCTAGTAAGTTACGAACGATAAGGACGACATCTAAATCGGTAAGTCTTCTAACCAATTTTTTTGGGAAACAAAGGGCACTTACACGAGCACTAAAAAAAAATTCAAAACTTTGCTCCGCGCTGCAGTCGGGATATATCCCCTCTTTCATAACAGTTACAACATTCCACACGCCCCATTTCCCCGAAAAAGCTCTGGTTCCAGGCGATTTTCCACAGATTTTCGACGTCTCCTCTTGTTCTAACAAAATCAAGGTATGATTCTAACATCATTAGTAGTTAGATTAGTTACTTGCATGTAGTTAAAAATCCACAAATTTGGGGAAAAATCTAGGGTTCTTGGACTTCATCCGAATCAAACCTCAAATTTTTGCCTAAATCTGTTTGCATTTAGTTAGATTATTGTTATGGGAAGTAAATCCACTTGTATTGTTCATAGATTAGCCCGATTTCTCATAAAAACCCCAAACCCTTGTTTTTGAACCGAAAAAGATAAAATTGATAGGGTAAACGGGTTATTTTGGGAAAACGGCGCTTGGGGTTTAAATTTCGGGGAAAACCGCACCTATTGGACCAAAAATTTTCAAGTTTTCGAAACCGGGTCGAAAAATGGAATTCTTGTGTAACAGACGCCTGGACACGAGGCCGTGTCCGCTGAACACGGGGTCGTGTCCAGCCCACTATTTGCATGTTTTGTCCGAAAATCCTAATGTTTCGTGCTAACTTTTGGTGTATTCTTTCAGATGGCAAGGAAGTTCACGAGGTTTAACGCAAACGAGCTCGATGCTAGGGCTAGATACGAAGTACTTCAAACAAGACCGGAAGAATACCCGAGGCAAGCATGCACGGATCTGTTAGCATTGGTCAACCAACTCGACCGTTTCAACAATCTTGTCACGGGACCACTAAGAGTCGCTTTAACAACTCGACTCCGTTCCGTCCACGAATGCACTTTGGAATTCTATAGCACCTTCACATTCAACTTAAGGTGCGACCCATTCGACAATGATGAGGTAGCATTCCGATGTGGATGAACCAAGTATTCGATCTCCATGGCACAATTTGGATCGATTGTCGGGTTGTATGCGGAAGAAGATGCAGGCAACGAGGAAAATACTGGAGGAATGCGAGAGATAGGTGAGAACGAACGCCAAGCCATTTGGGCTCAGATTGGTGAGGGGTACTACAATCCGAGCAGCACTAAGAGTACGAAGTTGAGGGACCCGCTCTACAGATACATCCATAGGCTCCTCGGCTACTCTCTTAGCCAAAGGCATGATAGCAGTGGCGTCGTTGGGTTAAGAGATTTAGTTGTCCTCCACTGCATCCACACCCGCAGGCCCCTTGATGTTCCATTCCTTATGCTCCGAAACATGCATCATAACCGCCTTGCTACTGCACCAACCCCTATCTTCTTTGGGGGATGGGTGTACCGTCTCTTCAAGCACTTCACCAATATACCTAGGTCATTTGGAAGGAGCCCATGGTCGGGTAGGGTAGATATACACATCTGTCGCTCAATGAACCTAATATATGAGGCTGAAGATGGGACGGTGAGCTTCCAAAGAATGCAAGGGCATGCATGGAACCTGCAGGAGGCACTTGTCCTTCACGCTCCACAACATCATCAGTACCAGTACCAGCCCCATGGTGATCCAGGCCAGTCCTCCTCCGGAGGCGGTTTTCCTAACTTTCAAAGTTTACATGATTTATTGCAGGAAAACCTCATGTGCACCAGGAACACCTACAATATGGCAAGCAACACGTACAACCGAGTTGGGGCGATCGAGAGAAACATATCCGATATCCAAGATGATATTGGAAATATCCGGGAGTACATTGCTGGGCATGGTGGAGATGATGATGATGAGGACGAGGACATGGATTAGGTGGGAGGAGCGGAGGACGAAGCGGTTGGTTGGTGATTCCCCAGGTTAACCCCACTTTATCTTGAACAATTAAAGGCCTGCGTGCCGAGTGTTGAACAATTTACTTTCCCTAACTTCTTTTATTTTCTGCATTTATTTTTCTTTTAACTTGGTGATGGATTGGATGTTGAACAATGGTAATCTAGGATGTTTGCTATATTTTGGTGGAGTGTTTATTGATAAAACAGGTACATACGAGGCTTAGAGCATTAAACCTTAGTGCTACTAAAGCCGGGACGGGAAAACCGAAGAAAGAAACCTGTTTTTCAACCTTGCAGACTGTCTACACGGGGTCGTGTCCAGCCGACACGCCCCCGTGCCCACTCCCCAGACCTGCTGTTTGTCTTAAACCTGCAGACCTTTGCCAGACACGGGGTCGTGTCCAGCTGACACGCCCCCGTGCTCACCTTCTGTAAGTTTTCGTTACTGGCACCTGAACACGGGGTCGTGTCCACCCAACACGGGGTCGTGTCCAGCGCCCAGTAACATAAAATTTTTGCTTTTTCACCCTTTTTACACATTCAATCAACCTAAAAACTTATTTTTGGGACACATTGAGGACAATGTGTAATTTAAGTGTGGGGGGGATGCTAAAACCTTGAATCTTGCAAGTCCTAAATACAAGCCTTACACAAAACTCTATTGGAACCGCTAATCACCCCAAATTTTTTCAAAAATTTTCATTTTTTTTTACTTGTCTAGGTTTAACTTGGGAATTTCAAAGTTCTAATAAAAGGTTATATTTTTACGAATTTACAACCGATAGCGTCGTGATAAAAAGAACCAACATAAGAAAATTATGAAAAGGCATGACAAGCTTAGTTAAAACTCAATTATATATACTTGATCACATAAAAACCCATTCCCACAAAAGTGAGTTTTGAGCCTTTATTGAGCATACAAATATATATCTTTAAATTAAATGCTCATTTTTCGTTTCTTGTGTGAATAGCCGCTTGGTTTTTACGACTCTAGAACTTGCCATGACGATACATTCCCGGTCCTTACCAACTTAAACCCGAGTAAGTAAATGATGGAGGCATTAGAACTAACCCTTTTTATTTCTACACCATTATTTTTTTTACCACCTACCCAAAATCCCCCTAGTTAGTCCCTTTGAGCCTAAACCTTTTCATTTCAAAACCCAAACAAACACCCTTTCACCCACCAAAACCTTTTTCATTTTTTACCCTTTGTTTTAGTAACAAGTTCGGTTTCTCATATGACTTTCAAAAAAAATTGTGTGATGAAGCAAAAGAAATAAACAAACAAGTTCATCGAAAATAACTTTGTTTGAAATAATGGTTTCATCAAAATAAAAAGTTGAAAAATAGAAAGTCTTACGAAAACCGATACTTTTTACGCTTTTTCGCCCTTTTCGCCCTTTTCTACTAACCACTAACCACTAACCCAACCACCTACCTTTAACCCAAGCCTAACCCTTCACCCAAAAAGTCCTCTTGATATTTACAAAGGTATATAGTTAAAAAGGAGGAGGATTGATTGCTTGGCAAGCCTATGGTAGGAGTAAGTTCCATGCCGCTCTCGAGTGATCCACTAAAATACATCTTCGGCCGAGTGTTGAGTGATCCCCCGTGAGGTATGTGAACTTGTATATAAATAAAATTTTAAAAAGGCATGTTATGCCCTAATAAGTAATTTATCTTATGAAAAGTTTTAAATAAATCATGACGAATAGGATTGTAAATAAATAAAAATAAAACTAAATACAGAATCTGGAAATCCCAACACTCTATGACAAGCCCAAAAACCTTCTTTTCTACCCATTCCATTTGGGAGTGTAAAAGCCACATATTAAAGAGTTTTGCTTGAGGACAACCAAAGATTCAAGTGTGGGGGTATTTGATCTGTGCAAAATGCAACATATAAATTACATCAATTGTGGCATAAAACTAACCCTTTTTAGTACTAATGTTGGAAAAAGTGAGCTTTTGTCTTCCTTTTGTATTTTCAGGATTAAATGAGCTCAAATTAACAAAAGAAGCAAAAAGACAGCAAAATCTAACATAAATACAAGAAAAGGAACAAATGTGACATGCCCGACCCCACGACAGCATCTTCCCAAGCAAAACAAGAAGACAGAAGACTGAACACGCCCCGTGCTCAGCCAGCACGGGGGCGTGCCCAAGTGTCAGCAGAAAAGACAAAGTGGTAGAAGCTTCTATTGCCCACCACGGGGCCGTGCTCAGCGGGCACGGGGACGTGGTCAACTATAAGATTCGCAGAATCTAGGCAAATCTTCATAGTACAGATATGCTTCTGCACACGGGGTCGTGCTCAGCGGACACGGGGGGCGTGGTCAACTAATAACTAGTTTCTTATGTTGAAGGTGATTCTTCCTTATCGTTTGTCCGTGGTGTCTTGAGATTATTTTACTGTCTATATAAAATAAAAGATTTTCACCATTCATATCTCCACGGTCTATATGGAGGTATGTTGGCTACCTGGTCGGGGGTTAAGGGAATGGTTTGGTAAGAGTCTTGCCATTGTTCAGCGTTTAGAGGTCCTACAATGGACCTGGGTCAAATTTAGTAGGACCTCCTTCAATACTTAATGGTATTGGATGGCGGGGGTCCAAACTCTTTGATCCCCTCATAAGTTAAACTACTATTAATACTATAACCCGGCTATTTAGGACTGTATCCCTGCTGACTCAGACTACTTAGTCGAGGGTAATGCCACCTCCAAAAGAGGGGCCTACCATAATTTGCATTAATAACTTAATTCATTATCTTTCAATAATCCGACCCTTTAGGATTGTATCCTTGCTGACTCAAACTACTGGGTTGAGGGTAACGTCACCTTCAAAAGAGGGGCCTACTACAATAACTAAGATAATCTCTTAAATAAGTGCAAAAGTGCGGAAATAATCAAAGGTTACACTATACACGAGTCGGAACCAAGTGATTCATCTTGTCTATCTGTTTTTCTTTTATTTTTATTTTTCAGCATTTTAATTAGTTATTATTTTTCTTAGCTTAAAACATTTTTCTAAACTTTTTGATTTGATTAGACGTTGAGGATAAACCGGTACTAAAAGCTCTTGTGTCCTTGGACGACCTCGATATCTTACCAACACTATACTACGCTCACGATGGGTGCACTTGCCCATATGTGTGTTTAGTGTTAGTAAATATCGTGTTTTATAAATTTAAAACTTGGCTAAAGAAAGTGTAAAAGGGCTTAAAATATACCTAAATTCATATACACACTTCACACGCATCACCGGTACAACAGGGAAAATTACTTGTTGCCCACGCCAGTGTTGATGATGACTTCGTTTTTTATTTCACTTGCGCAATGGCCCTCCTTGCACCATATGTGTCTGTTCTGTATTGTTATTACTTGGGCTGTCACTTTCGCGAATAATCCTTCGAACGTCCTCGCCCACGTCTTGTACCACGTGACTAAGCTTCCCTAGATGTTTTTCGCCATTGGGCTGGGTGTCCCACTGCTGTGATAGATGTGTGCCCAGCTTTGTACGATCAGATTGCCTCTAAAAATTTTGCTCTGCAGGAGGTTCTCGACGTCTGGATATGAGATGAGTAAACTCGTATCCGGTGCTAGACTGAGAGTACACTTTTGTGTCTTTGGCCGACACATGTGATGATAAATCGTAACTGAACACTTGAGATGTGGTTGGGGTTTGCACCTGAGTTGCAGATTCATGTGCCTGCATTGTTGTTTGAGTCGCTGGTGTACAAAGTTATGCAAAATTTGTATTCAAAGCCATTTGAAATTTGACAAACCAACAAATCGGAGTTTCCTCCGGAAGTAGATCTGGACTGATCGGAGTTCCGAGTTGAACTTCCGAGGTAACAGGATTGTGCACCTGATTCACCTCATGATGAATATCGTCGTCGTTAAACAACTCTCCCACGATTCCGTCGACACAAGAAGCACGGGCTGAAATGCCCCTGTTCTCGGGTCGAGTACTTAGTGGCTAATTTGACGGACTTTCTGCCATTGAAAACAGAAGAGAGGAAGAAACAAATCGATCGAGAAGATGAAAAATGAAAATAGAAGATCGGTGGGCGCCAATGAAGAAACAGTGATCCAAATCGACCGGAATCAATCAGATCTGGGGTTTAGTCTCTGCATAAAAAGGTTAATCTTCTCCTTGATTGTTGGTTAAAGACTACTTCATCGGAGAACACTGCAAAACAGAAAGCCGTTAGACTCACCACGAAGAGAATGGGGGTTCTCTCCGTGACCACCCTCCGGCTTGAGAATAAGTACAGTGATCTCAAAAGAAAAAAAAATGAAGTAGTAAGAGTGAAAGTATGTGAAAGTAGCCTGTGAGATCATACCTGAAGTCTCTTATTTATAACTGGAATTTGGCGCCAAAAAGGTGTGACGGAGATATTAACAGAGAACGCTTTTCCGTCGACCGTTATCTCTTTTTCTGTCGATTAGTTAACTCCACATCCATGCACACGGATCGTAGGTCTGATCGACGGCTGGGGAGATGCCACATGGAAAGTGGTTTTGTGTAGATCTTTCTTTAAGTCGTTGCCCTCATTGTGATTTAGATGAGTGTCTAGGATTGTGCCACGTCACATTCGGTTGCAACCAAATAAAGCCATGCATGATGAGCCTTTAAGGCCTTCTAGAAGATCTACAGCTGTAAACCGTTGAACCTTTGCCACGTGTTCATTCTGTCGTAACAGAAAAGATTCCTTTTGTTCAAGTCTTGATTTCAGGCGAGCGGAGGTGTTTAGGACTTCTCCTTCAAGCTGAACTGTTCCCTTGCGCGAGCCCGCGCAAGGGTGTTAGTAGAATATTTGCCTTTCGTTTCTCCGACGCATGGTAATCGAAGACTGCTTTCTCCAAATCCTGTTTAAAAACCGTTGCGTCGCCGCGCAGGGTCTTATTCAAGATGATCTTGGAAAAAGGTTATTGTATGGTCCTATGCGCTTGCGCAAGCTTTTGGTGTGACACCTGTGCCTCTGCGACCATCAAACAAATACCAAATTTATGAAATATTGTGTTTCATACTTGGAATTTGTAAAAATACGTGTATTGTTTGCACATATCAATTCATGTTCGATTTCAAGCTTTAAATCGCTTTCTAGAAGGTTATACGCGCACCGATGCGCAAATATAACCAGTTTAATACAACGAACACTCCGGAATAGTGAAATAGGCTTAACATACCTTAAATAACCTTTACATAACTTAGAAATAAGTTTTGGAGGGTTTGGTGTGGCGAAATCAAGTTTATTCGCTTATAGGGACTAATTTCGACAAACTGCGAAAGTATGCCGATTTGTACTGTAACGAACATTCTGGAACTTGAGTTAGGTTTCATTTTAGTATGTAGGCTTTGTTAAACCATATTACATGAGTTCCTATACTCATTTGGTTTACGAAACCTCATTCTATCCGATCTTCCGATTTAGGTCCGTTTATTTACATAATTACCTATATTAGGTGTCGTTTGATTCCGTGATCCCTCTAACTTTGCTTGGTTGTTATTCAAGACTTCTAAGCATCCTCAAGTGAGTACATAGACCCCTCTTTTACTGTTTTCCAAACGTTTTGGGGTGAAACACATGTGCCTACTTGTTATTTTCGTGTTTTCCATGTTTTCATATCATATACTTGCTATGTTCATTAGTACACTATTAGTACATGATTTCATTATGTTTTGCTATGTATGTTCACTTAACATGCTAGCACAATTATTTTACATTTTGAACCATTTGTAATCGTTAGATGTATGTGAACCATTTGTAATCATTGGATGTATGTGAACCATTTGTAATCATTGGATGTATGTGAACCATTTGTAATCATTGGATGTATGTGAACCGTTCGTAACCATTTGATTTATGTGAACCATTTGTAACTGTTTGAGCCATTGGGTTAGGGAAGTGATTAGGTAACGGGGCGGGTGTAATGTGTTAAAAGCATGGTGGATACGCCGTTGGTACTTCCTATATATAAGTGCTTTTAACACATTATATATCGTTGCGTTATCTAGATCACTTGGGTAAACGATTTCGAAACAATATCACACAAGGATGTTTTCTGAATAATATAAACCATACGAGTTTTATTAACGAGTTTTTATGAGATATTTTACAATTTGATTTAATAAAACAAATGTTTTGGAGTTAAGAATTATGGATACGAGATTTTGCAAATTATAACCAACTTGATTTGAGTTGGCTAATTATGTCGCAATATTATACTTTTCAAAACAAGGTTTTTAAATAAGTATTGCAACATGTAAAACGACCCATGAATCTGACACTCATATAAAACCTATGTACTCGCCGGCATTTTTATGCTGACGTATTTTCACGTGTGTTTCAGGTACCATAGTTGATGATGTTTGAAGATGATTTTTTGTGTACGCTCACATAGGAATAGACGAGGCCTTAGTGACTTAATAACAATGAAAGTCTATTTGTTCTTGTTTTGTTTCTAATTCCAATGTAATGTAATACGTTTAATTTAATAAAACGAAACTGTTTAATCCATGGTTGTGAAACAATGATTCTGTTACAACACTCCCCGACGTTTCCGCCACGTTTTGTTGTTTTACGTGGTCGGGGTGTGACAGAAAAGTTGGTATCAGAGCCAATGGTTATAGGGAATTAGGTTATTAGTAATGCTTTGACCTAGACTATAACCTTTCTAGGACCCTAACGTGAGTTTACTTTCGTTTAGTCATAAAATAATACCATTGCCTATCTTTAGGCAGCAACCACAATAAGAACACAAAATTCGAATCTGCTTTGAAAACTAATCATCTGTTCTAGGATGATTTATTATAAGGTTACGAACCTTCAAAGTTTTCAAATTCTCGTCAAAGTTTGGGGCTACATAATGTGAACACGTGCAAACTGGAAGGGTGGGTGCCTGTACCCTGAGCTTTCTGTCTAAGGCTAGAGTGTTCGTACAAATCCGCAGTATCGGACCAGTCACTCTTACCTGGGAACTCTTGGGGTGAGTGTCCACTTATAGGCGAGCATGTCTTCGCGATACATTATGAGGACCTATTTACTTTGATTCAGCCTTTGTGTGTCGTTTGTTTGCTTCGTGGTTCAAACAAATGACCGTCACCCATGATTTTTGGTCGGTAATTATAACATCCTATTCTTACCCAATGCCATTTCATTTGTTTTATCTCTTGTTTCCCCTTTTTAGAATGCCTCCACAACGCGAAAATCAGGTACCTATTGAAGAGCTAGCACCTGTCATTACGCAGCAAATGACTTCTGCAATCCCGAACATTGTTGCTCAATGTAACCAAGCTCTCAACAACAATAATGCCCCCTGCTACTTCAAGACGTTCAACTCGGCTAAGCCATCAAAGTTTTCTGGGTCTCAAGGAGAGACTGCACTTCTGCAATGGTTCGAGAGTCTAGAGAGCACCTTCAGGCATGTTCAATGCCCAAATGAGCGAAAGGTAGAATTCGCATCTAGTGTCTTTGAGAAACGAGCTTTGACATGGTGGAATGGTGTGATGAGAGATAGGGGTGCCGATGTGGCATTGGCTCAAACGTGGGAATAGCTTCGAGCTCTGATGATGAAGGAATTTTGTCCTCGTCACGAGATCAGGGCCTTGGAAAGGGAATTCGACGATCTTAAGCAAGATAGCGGTGAGCATCGAGCCTACACGGATCGTTATGAGGAGTTAAGTCTGTTATGCCCGAATATGGTTACGCCTTTGGATAAGGCAATCGAAAAGTACATTGATGGCCTCCCTGACCCAGTACAAGACATTGTGACTGGTAGTAACCCTACTACGGTTAGGCAGGCCATTGAGCTATCTGCTACCTTGACTGAATCTCAAATCAGGAAAGGTAAACTTTTCTGAAAAGGTGATAAGAAACCAATTGAGGAATCGAAACCCAAAGATGAACAGACTGAATCCTCCAAGAAGTCAAGGAAGCGAAAAGCTTCCCAGAACTTCACCGTGGTTGCTCACAATGATCAAGCTGCCCCCAACCAACCAGCTCAACCCCCTGCTAGGAAGCCATACAATGGAACTGCTCCCTTGTGCAACCAATGTAACCTTCATCATCATGCTAGTGTGAAGTGCCGCAAATGCCAAATTTGTGGACTTATAGGTCATACAGCAAGAGTTTGCCGAGCTGCAGTTACACCAAATCAAGCTGACAACAATCCTGTTCAAGCTCGTTTTCCACCAGGTTCTTGCTACAACTGTGGCGAGATGTGTCATTTCCGAAGAAATTTCCCAAAACTTGCTAATGCAAATCCAGCACAGGGATGAGCATCTGACCGACTAGAAGACAACACCGTTTAGAAATAATCACGTCTTATGTATTATTTTCTTTTGTTGTCAAGGTCCATGAAACAGTTGTTATCGTTGTTTATAAATAAATCTTTTATTTACATTGCAATATATTTATGTGGTTGCATGTATAAACAACATATCCCCTACAATACCGACAATCGGGGAATCGTATTCCTTGAAGAACAGACTACCCCCAAAATTCTTCCATTTTATGATCTCTTGCGTTTTCCACGAAAATCCTAAGTACCCGTTTCTTCCAAAGAAACGAAGTACAAGGCGCAAGTTACAACTCTGGACGAATACCCAAAGCACCACTATAAATCCTTAATAAGGTACCTAAGGGTATTTCCGTAAATCCTAAAATTGTTGGGTACCTTAATTCGAATATTACGTTTCTTTGAAAACAAAATCGAATTTTCAGAAGATCATCCTATCTTCATAGATAGATTCTTGAAAATGATTAAAGTGCCAAATGAAATCCACGGATTGGATTCATGGTGTGCTTTAAATATCCGTGTCCAAAGATAACAAATTAAAGGTCAAATTAAACAAATATGTGATTATGTGCTTATGTGTTCCCTTTTATGTTTTTGTGTGATCCAAGTTTTTGTTATCAAAATCCTCGTAGAATCTTCCATATCTTCGTATAAGGGATTCATAGTAGGATATCCAAAGGTACTACCTTAAATCCTTAATGGGCTTCTACGTAATAGTAAAGACCCTTGGATTATAATGTACTATTCCATAATTAGACCCCTTGAGTGGTGTAGTTAAACAGATTGATCCAAAAATCTGGTTAGGAATATCATGTGATGATATAGCTGAAAAGACTCCTTGGTGGTCTAATTAAAGAGATCATTTGTCCATCTAATTAAAAGGACCCTATGATAGTCTAGTCACACTCATCACAGGTTTGATTTTCTTCCCCTTCACATTACAAAACAAACTGTGCGGACTGTGCAAGGAATTACGTGATTATGGATGCATACATAATTATGGAATTCAGTGCATAGAAACCACAGCAAGTTTTGTCTTGTGTCTAGAGTTGACTCAGTTCATTTCCGTTTCTGAAGAATACCCATTGAGGAAAATGACTCATTCCATTCATTTTCGTTTCTGAAGAATATCCATCGAGGGAAATGAATATCCTTGATTTTTCTTTTTCCTTCATTTCCGTTTCTAAAGAATACCCATTGAGGAAAATGACTCATTCCGTTCATTTTCGTTTCTGAAGAATATCCATCGAGGGAAATGAATATTCTTGATTTTTCCTTCATTTCCGTTTCTCAAGAATACCCATTGAGGAAAATGACTCATTCCGTTCATTTTCATTTCTGAAGAATATCCATCGAGGGAAATGAATATTCTTGATTATTCGTTCATTTTCGTTTCTGAAGAATACCCATTGAGGAAAATGACTCATTCCGTTCATTTTCGTTTCTGAAGAATATCCATCGAGGGAAATGAATATTCTTGATTATTCATTCATTTTCGTTTCTGAATAATACCCATTGAGGAAAATGACTCATTCCGTTCATTTTCGTTTTTGAAGAATATCCATCGAGGGAAATGAATATCCTTGATTTTTCCTTCATTTTCATTTTTAAAGATTGTCCGTTGAGAGAAATGACAGGATTATGCCTTGCATAATCTTTGATGGGTTATTCTACGCAAATAGATAAACACCCTAGATTCCTTGCAAGACAATTATTTAACACAGCTTCACAGACAGACTCCTACGAATAAATTTCGGAACGAAATTTCCTAAAGTAGGGGAGACTGTGACACCTATGCCACTGCGACCATCAAACAAATACCAAATTTATGAAATATTGTGTTTCATACTTGTGATTTGTAAAAATACGTGTATTGTTTGCACATATCAATAAATGTTCGATTTCAAGCTTTAAATCTCTTTCTGGAAGGTTATACGCGCACTGATGCGTAAAAATAACCAGTTTAATGCAATGAACACTTTGGAATAGTGAAATAGGCTTAACATACCTTAAATAACCTTTACATAACTTAGAAATAAGTTTTGGAGGGTTTGGTGTGGCGAAATCAAGTTTATTCGCTTACAGGGACTAATTTCGTCAAACTGCGAAAGTATGCCAATTTGTACTGTAACGAACATTTCGGAACTTGATCATAAGTTAAATATGCCCTAAATATCCTTTACATAGCTTAGAAATAGGCTTTGAGGTGTTTGGTGCGCAAAAAAAAACTTTCTTGATTAATAGGGACTAAAAGCGTCAAAAAGTGCATAAGTTTGCATTTTCGCGCATATCTTACGTTTTGAATACTTTCGGACATCCAAAAATTTATGTAATCATTAAAATATTTTATTTTAGTGATTGTCTTGATAAAAATCCATTTGTCGCGTAATTTGGGCCGTTTTTCGCGTTCGTTCGTGTTTCGTCGTAATTAACCGAATAACGCAATCGTACAGCCAAACGAACCGACATGCGGGATATTTTTGAGCATGTTTCAGGTTCCCTATACTTAAACTTCATTATTGAGCCTTGAAAATGGGTTAACGGGGTTTAAACGCATCAAAACAGGCCTTAAACATGTGCAGGGACCATTTCTGCCATTTTGGCAAACTTTCTAGGAACTGGCACATGGTGGCGCTGCGCCACCACCACATGACTCTGCCGTGGCGCGATGCCATCGCCTCATCTGGGCAGAAACTCAATTTCAGCCATTGCAGGTCGATTTTCAGCATTTATCTTGAAGTTTAGGGGCTATTTTGTAACATTTGCAATACCATTTGATGGTTTTGGGGCACCCCTAGTTTGCCAAAACCTTGTGCCCACTTGGACGGTCCAGATTGATGCTCGTTTATCAAGGAACGATCTTAACGGTTGTGCAAAAACTATAAATACCCCCACCATCTTCACTCTCAAACTCACACCTGGATTCTGAAATTTCTCTAAGTTGATGTGTTTATCACTTCATACCTGAGAATATTTGGAATCAAGCTTCCATTCTTGGACCCTTTGTAAGTATTCTTTCGTTCTTTTACGCGTTTTTATCATGAAAGTCAAACTTTGTTTGACTTTCTGCATTGACCAGTTTATGGTCAACACGAAGTTCGTTGAACTTCATAACGTGAGCGTAATCACGATGGTTATAGTCCCTTGTGACTATACCTACTGATTACCACGTTATTTAGGCATAGTGACGAGTCATAGTTTCGGCCAAAATGTGTATTCTTGCGTATTTTGTAACCAAACTACTCTTGGGTATCAAAACCATTTGTTTTGATATCAAACCTATTTTCAAACTTCGTTAAACATGTTATAACATGTTTAGCTCGTCACTTTAGGTTTAGTGCTTATATAGGTCGTAAGGTAAGCGGTCTAAACAACCGCTTAGACTTTCGAACCCGACCCGTTTGGTCGATCATTAGGATCCGACCAAACACATTAGGTGACCATAGTTGTATAGGGAATAACCTTCCGAGGTTATACCTTATGGTCACTACGTTTAGCTAGTTGTATGATAGGTAGTTTATATGCCTTAGGAAAATTACCAAAATTCCCTTTTTATGCATAAATTCATTTTAAGCATATGTAACCTAAATTTTGACATCTAAACTGATTAGGCAACATTATTAGACATGTTAAGGCATATAATACTTGTCATAGGACTAGTTAGATGGTCCGAACGCGTTTTACGCGAACGACGCGTTAAAGTGGCGTAAGCTACCTAAACGGGTCATAATGGGTCGTAAGCACTTAGGTTAGGTTTCATTTTAGTATGTAGGCTTTGTTAAACCATATTACATGAGTTCCTATACTCATTTGGTTTACGAAACCTCATTCTATCCGATCTTTCGATTTAGGTCCGTTTATTTACATAATTACCTTACGCCCCGCTTGCGGTATGCGCATATAATGTATATATGTGTGGGCCATCGGGGGGCAAAAGTGAAAGTGCACGAATTTTAACGTTATTTTACTAACTTCGTGAAAATAACGTTAAAAGCTGAGGACGGTTAATTTTGCATCATGCGGTGGCGTTGATAGCTGAGAGACAAAAGGGTACATTCACTAATCGGTCTTTGTCCCGAGTGCTGAGTGTTATGTGCCTTATGTCCAAGGCTTGATGCAAAACTACTATCGAGCCAGGGGTCTCACTGGAAGCAGCCTCTCTATTCCTACGGGGTAGAGGTAAGGCTGTCTACATCTTACCCTCCTCAGACCCTACCTTTGCTTTGCTATTGGTGGGATTAACTGAGTATGATGAGGATGATGATATTCATATAATTACCTATATTAGGTGTCGTTTGATTATGTGATCCCTCTAGCTTTGCTTGGTTGTTATTTAAGACTTCTAAGCATCCTCAAGTGAGTACATAGACCCTCTTTTACTGTTTTCCAAACGTTTTGGGGTGAAACACGTGTGCCTACTTGTTATTTTCGTGCTTTCCATGTTTTCATATCATATACTTGCTATGTTCATTAGTACACTATTAGTACATGATTTCATTATGTTTTGCTATGCATGTTCACTTAACATGCTAGCACAATTATTTTACGTTTTGAACCATTTGTAATCGTTGGATGTATGTGAACCATTTGTAATCGTTGGATGTATGTGAAGCATTTGTAATCATTGGATGTTTGTGAACCATTTGTAATCATTGGATGTATGTAAACCGTTTGTAACCATTTGATTTATGTGAACCATTTGTAACTGTTTGAGCCATTGGGTTAGGGAAGTGATTAGGTAACGGGGCGGGTGTAATGTGTTAAAAGCATGGTGGATACGCCGCTGGTACTTCCTATATATAAGTGCTTTTAACACATTATATATCGTTGCGTTATCTAGATCACTTGGGTAAACGATTTCAAAACAATGTCACACAAGGATGTTTTCTGAATAATATAAACCATACGAGTTTTATTAATGAGTTTTTATGAGATATTTTACAATTTGATTTAATAAAACAAATGTTTTGGAGTTAAGAATCATGGCTACGAGATTTTGCAAATTATAACCAACTTGATTTGAGTTGGCTAATTATGTCGCAATATTATACTTTTCAAAACAAGGTTTTCAAATAAGTATTGCAACATGTAAAACGAGCCATGAATCTGACACTCGTATAAAACCTATGTACTCGCCGGCATTTTTATGCTGACGTATTTTCACGTGTGTTTCAGGTACCATAGTTGATGATGTTTGATGATGATTTTTTGTGTACGCTCACATAGGAATGGACGAGGCCTTAGTGACTTAATAACAATTGTTGGTGCACTAAATGTCTGCTGATTACGTCATTATCAAGTCTTGTCTCTAGATTGATTGAATGTACACACAACAGGGTCTTAATTAGAGTTTGTATGTGTTTAACTTGAAGATTTCGCTTGAAAACAGTTCAAGCGAAATCAACATCATGAGATTTAGCTTGAAACAAGTTCAAGCGAAATCTACAAGTGATGATTTCGCTTGAAACCATCTCAAGCGAAATCTACATGCTTATAAATAGGTTGTGTGTTTCATTTGTTAGGAAGGGAGGTCATTGTGTGTGAAACTAAGTGCTGCCGGTTTTGTATCAGAAAACATTGTACAAGCACGTAAATAAATCAGAAAAGAAAAATTAAAAGGATAATAGCTGTTATGACTTTGTTTACGTTGATTCCGCCTTCGTACGCAAAGATGAACTGCCTTAACTGACAGTTTAAGGTCGTAGAACGGTCCAACAAGTGGTATCAGAGCTCAGGACGAGGAGTTCATACCATAGCAGCGGATTCTCTTCTTTCTACTCATTTCTTTTTATATTTTTCTGATCTGAAAGAGTTCCAACGGTCGAAATGGTCTGATTTTCGAGTATATCGTGTAAAACGTAGTTTTAACAAAGCCTACAAAGATTCGGACTAAAATTCAGATTAAAACATGTTAAAAATGACCTAAAACTGAATTTCGCTTGAGTTAGTTCGATGTTAATAGTTGATTTCGCTTGAAATCAGACATATTGGCTTGAAAGATTGGACGATTTCGCTTGAAACTTGTTGAAGCGAAATTGATTATTTGTGGTTTTTGCTTGAATCAGATCTGTTAGTAGATTTCGCTTGAATCAAAGCTGGTTGTAGTTTTCGCTTGAGACTGATTGAAGCGAAATTGTTATATCAGTTTTCGCTTGAACAGTTTTTTAGTGTTGATTTCGCTTCAAACAGTTTAAAGTGAGATTTCGCTTGAATAGTTTAAAGTGTGGATTTCGCTTCAAACTATTCAGTGTCGCTTGAACTTGTTGATTTTTCAAAACTTTGAAAATTTCTAAGTGTTTTGCTGATTATTTTGCAGGAACATTCACGATGGATGATCTTTTCATGAACCCGTTTAGCGATATGTATGCGTTCGCTGGAGATTCTGGAAACGATAATACTTCGTCAAGCAATGTGAATGATAACCCGCCAAAAGAGAAGAAAAAGGAAGCATGGGAGTCGGAAAGTGCTTTCGGAACGTTCAATAAACCTCCAAAGCTTATGGCTATTGAAGAATACAGTCGGTGGTCAAGAAAGTTTGAGGACTGGTTGATGGCATTCGCATTTCCCAGCTGGAAGAGTTTGAAAAACGGTTATGAACATGGAAAGAAATATGGTGAAACTTTAAGAGCAGCCGAGGAGATTGAATCGTTTGTAGCTGAACAGAAGTGTGTGGCATTGTTATTTCAGTCCGTCCGAGAAGACATAATCTCATTGATCGATTATTCAAATGCAAAAGATCTTTGGGAAAAGTTAGAAAAGAAATGTTTAGGTAGTACCGAAATCGTGAAAAACAAAAAGAAACTTCTTAGGAAAGAGTTTGATATGTTTGGTTGTCTTAAGAATGAGTCAGTGTGTAAAATGATAGAAAGGTTCGGTCATCTGAAGCTGGAATTATCAAGACATGATATCAAAATTTCTGAAGATCTTATCGACAAATTGTTCGATTCGTTACCTGACGATATGGATTGGAGATATTATGCGCTGATGCTGAAGAATACTATCAAAGAACCAAAAAAGCTGACATTAGATTTGCTGATTGAGAAACTCGAGAGTCACGAGTTGGAGTTGAAGAAGACATACAAAGTCAATCACTCATCTTACCAGCAGAATTTGGATTTGTACTATCCAAAGAGCATGATGCCAAAAGCAACTTCTCCAAAAACTGCGTTTTCTGCTGAAAATGTGTCGACAGCTGGCAAAGAAAGTCAAAGTACTCAAAGCAGCGGAAGTCACAGTGGTTATCACAGTGGATTTTCATCTTCTGGAAATCATCCAGATGCAAAGAATCGTTTTCAGTGTAACATCGCGATAGATTTGAAGAATGCTCATAACTTTGATGAGGAATCGGCCAAGCAGCAGATGATTTTCCTAGCATCGGTGTTGGAATCGTATGAAGGGCTAGTAGCTGGGAAGATAGGCAACACAAATCTGACAAAAGAAGATTACGATCAGATTGATCTGGAGGAAATGGAACTGATCGATATTCGTTGGGCTATGGCAAGTGCTGTTCGTCGTGCACAAAGATTCATGGAAATTACCGGAAGAAAGACAATTGGTGGTGCGTCTACTAAGTTGGGGTTCGATAAATCGAAGGTGACTTGTTTCAAGTGTAAGCAGAAGGGTCACTTCAAACGAGAATGCCGAAACGCTTATGCTGATGAATCGGAGAACCCTTTCAGAGATGATTACTACAAGAAGGCAATCTATCATCAGAATAAATCTGAGCCGCCTAGATTGAAGCAGGTTGAAGACAACAGAGAGAAATCTAGAGCTCTTGCAGTGATTTACGATGATGAGGGTTATGATTGGAGTCAAGAGGTTCTACCAGAAGAAGATGCGGTTGGTTACGCATTCATGGCGAAAAATGACGAACCTATTCCATGGAAAAATGATCGAACTGAAGAGCAAAAGTATAGATACAGAAAAATGATAGCTGAAAACAAAATCATTAGAATATCTCGTATCTTTCTGGAAGCAAGGAGAGCCAATAGATGGGATCCAGATAGAGAGTGCTATCTTGATGAGTATGGAAATATTGCAATTGATGATAGTACACTTGATATTGAAGCCATAATCCAGCAATACAAATAAGATGATGAGTACTGGCAACACAAATGGTGGGGAACTCCAACCGAGAAAATGAAAGAGGAAGCGAAGAAAGAAAAAGAAGAGAAAGAGAGAAAAGAGAAAGAAGAGATAGAGAAAGCAAAGAAAGTTGATACTGGAGTTATTGACACAACGCAGGAGTTGACTGCTGAAAATCTTGGAAGAATGGCTGACAAAGTGCTAGCTGCTAAGGCACTTGAGGTAGACTCTAACTCCGTGTCTGAGTCAAAAAGCCAGGTCAGTTCAGATGTGTCAACAAATGTGTCAGGTAAGAAAATCGATGGAAATGCTGATTGTAAAAATTGCAACAAAGTGTGCAAATTTTGTAGCACTGTCACATATCTCAACGGGAAGAAAGTTGATGATCTAACAGCTAAGGTCAGAAGCGTTGAGAATCAGATTCTTGATCGTGACAAAACAGTTAAAGCTTCAACTGAACGGATAAGAGAATTAACTAAACAAATTGAAAATGATAAAATTGATCATAAAAAAATTAAACAAGAAAATGAAAAGTTGATTCTTGAAAACCGTCAGATTTCTGAAAAATTTGAAAAACTCAAAAGCACAATGAAAGATTGTGATGATCGAAATGGTAAAACTTTTAAAGAAAATGAACATTTGAAAGCAGTGCTTAGAGTCAAAGAAGAATCAATCAACCAACAACTGGATGAAATCGCTAAATTGAAACTTAAAGTTCAAGAGGCTGTTATCGAAAACGAGCGAATCCAGTTGAAGCTTAACAGTTACAGCTCCGCAAGCTTTGTTTTGCAACATATCATTCCCAAACCTATCGGGAAAGACAAAGCGGGCGAAGATGTGTATTGTGATGGAACTGGGGTGGGGTTTCATCAAGTTCCACCACCTGTTCTTGATAATTACACGAAAAAGCAATCTGGGTTGGTTGAAATTGAGGAAGAAAAAGAAGTTAAACTTCCGAAGAACATTGATGTTACTTTTTCTACATCATCTAATGATAGTGTTCAGACAGAGATTGTTAAGAGCACAGCTGAAAGTGTTTTAATGTCTGATTCAGCTAAAGATGATGGGTGTTTTTTAGACAAATACATTCAGAAATCTAAGTCCAAAAACAACTTAAGTGATGAACCGGGTCTTGTGATGTACAAGATGGCTGGATCTGATAAGTTGTATTCGGATTCTGAGTTTCCAATTGAGAATGTTAATGTGAAAAAGTTGACAAATGTTTTCAAGCTAGTTGAAGTTGAGTTGTCAGAAGTGAACAGTTTGTGTCAAACAAAAAGGCAAATGAATTTTGAGAAAGATAAAGCTTATTACAAAAAGCCTATTGTTCCACCACGTTTTTATAATAACAATCGAAACAGTTGGTCAGGTGGTTATCGGGGTGGTAATAGTTATCAGAAAAAGAGTTTTCAAAACAAGAGGTTTGCTGAAAAGAAGGTGTTTGTGAACAGTTCAAGTTCACTTTCTGATGAGGAAAATGAAATTTTTTCAAAATCAAATAAAGAGTTCTTTGAGAAAAGAGTCTCACATTATCAGTCTGAAGGTACAAGTCTAGGTGTTGATACTCGAACATGTTTTAGATGTAATCAAGTGGGTCACATTGCACGAAAGTGTACTAATGTGAAGCCTAAGACTGAAACTGTGAAGATTCAACAGAAGAAAGTTGATGTGAAGGGGAAAGCACCAATCATTGTTGAGAAAAAGAGTGTGAAAAATGACAACATCAAAGTGAAAAATGACAACATCAAAGTGAAAAATGAACCTGTTAAGAAAGTGGTAACTAAAAATGACAAGTTTTATAAACAGGTTGCATTATCTCAACAAGTTTGGAAACCAAAAACTGAAATGAAAATTTCAACTTCTGAAGTGAAAAAGGCTGAAGAATCAATTTCGGTTGATTATGATGCAAATTTTCCACCTTTGAAGGCTGAAAATTTCAAAATTCAAATTGCGAGAGTCAAGGTTACACCTAAGGCTGATGAGGCCTGGGTGGACACCATGTTCGAATAAGCAGTTTGAATTGCCGGAGCTTCCTGGATCGCGAAGCATGAATCGGCATCTTTATTGAAATGTTTTAAAATCAACTTGTGGTATGTGCAGGATCTTCCAAGAGCCATTTCAAGATGGATCATGGATAGTGGCGCATCTCGACATATGACAGGAAAAACTGCATTACTGTATGATGTGAAGAATATCAATGGTGGTTATGTGGGATTTGCAGGTCATGAAGGTGGTAGAATTGTTGGTGAAGGAACGTTATCCAATGGGTTTGTGACGTTTGAAAGAGTTAACTACATCACTGAGCTGGAGAACAATCTGCTTAGTATCTCGCAGATTTGTGACAATCAGTATACTACTCACTTCACTGATAAAGAATGTTTGATTTTGAAACCTGGTTTTGTTATCCCTGAAGAATGGATTATCATGAGGGCACCTAGAGTGAATGATTTAGATGTGTTAGATATGTCTGTTGCAACTACAACTACTGGTCAAGCACATTGTTTTGTGTCTAGAGCAACTGAGAAAGAATCAAGATTGTGGCACCGAAAGATGGGGCATATACATCTTAGAAAAATGAATCATTTGGTGCACAATGATTTGGTATTGGGAGTTAATATCAAAGGTTTTCATCTGGAAGGGGAGTGCATTAGCTGCATCAAAGGCAAGCAGAAGAAAAAGTCACACCCTACAAAGCAAGTCAATTCAGTTTCGAGACCTCTGGAAAGACTTCACATGGATTTTTTTGGTCCAGTGAATGTCAAAAGTATTACAGGAGATTACTATTGTTTAGTCGTTACTGATGATTATTCCAGATTTTCGTGGGTTTCTTTCTTGAAGACGAAAGATGAAACATTTGACAGTTTGATGGGGCTGTTCAGGAAGATTGAGAATTTGTACCAAAGGCGTATAAAGAGAATTCGAAGTGATAATGGTACTGAATTCAAGAATAGCAAGATGGAAGAATTTTGTGATGAAAGAGGTATTTTGCATGAGTTTAGTGCTCCGTACACTCCGCAGCAGAATGGAGTCGCAGAACGCAAAAACAGGACACTAATCGAGACGGCTAGAACTATGCTCGCAGATTCAAAGATACCGATTAATTTTTGGGCTGAAGCTGTTTCCGCCGCATGCTATACGCTCAACAGGGTTCTCACTGTCAAGAAGTTCAACAAAACATGTTTTGAGCTAATCAATAATCGCAAACCGAATTTGAAGTATCTAGAACCGTTTGGGTCACCCTGTACGGTTATAGAACCTCATGGAAAGTTTGGTCCGAAGAGCATTGAGGGAATTTTTGTTGGTTATGCAAATCCGATGCGACGTGTCTTCGTTCCAAGTGAGAAGCGGATTATTGAAGCTGTAAATGTTGAATGTCAAGGTTATACTATGCCGCCACAGAATCCTGGTGATTCATGGCGTTATCATTATGACAAACTTTGGGATTCGTTTGACATGAGAGAAGAATCAGAGGATGATGAAGATTTCTTTGATGAATTGGATATTTTGCGTGAATATGAGTCGCAGCTAAGGTTCCCAGCTGAGTATTCGAGGAGACCTTGGGAAACTTCAAATGACGATGAAGCAGGTCCGAGTAATGCTGGTGAATATGATGATGTCCAACAGAATGAAGTTGCTCAGGATAATCAGTCGGCTCAGAATGATAATCTAGAAGCTGAAAACATGCCAGTATTTGATCATGGTGATTCAGATTCAGATTCTGAGGGGGAGCAAATTCAGATTTCAAGTCAAACAAACCAAGTTGATGAACAAGATGCAGAACAGAATGTTACTAATCTGGAGGGAAATGTAGATGTTCCAAGTGAAGTGATGCCGCGAACTTTTTCATATCATCCTGAGGAGTTGATCATAGGAGAATTGCAGACAGGCGTTCGCACTCGAAATCAGATTGATAAAGGGCTTACATGTTTTTATACAAAAGTTGCTCCTTTGCAAACTGAATTCTCATTGAGTTGTTTTATCTCGCAGGTTGAGCCAAGAACTTACAAAGAGGCGCTTACTGAAGACTCTTGGGTCAATGCAATGCAGGAGGAACTTAGTCAATTCGAGAAATTAGGAGTGTGGAAGTTAGTTGATTTGCCGGATGGTCAGAGAAAGATTAACACCAAGTGGGTGTTCAAGTGCAAGAGGGACGATAGAGGAGTTGTTGTAAGGAACAAAGCTCGACTCGTTGTTCAGGGATTTAGTCAACAGGAGGGGATTGATTTTACCGAAGTCTATGCTCCTGTAGCACGACTAGAGGCAATCAGAATTTTCCTAGCATTTGCGTCTTGGAAGAACTTTAAAGTTTATCAGTTGGATGTTAAATCGGCGTTTCTTTATGGGAAGGTTAAAGAGGAGGTTTATGTCGGTCAGCCACTGGGCTTCACCGATCCAATCCACAAAAACAAGGTCTACTTATTGGACAAAGCGCTGTATGGTTTACACCAGGCCCCGAGAGCTTGGTACGAGACTTTGTCTCAACACCTACTAGCCAACAAGTTCATTCGTGGAAAAGTGGATGCCACTCTCTTCACTAAAGAGGTCGATGGTCATCTTCTGATAGTTCAGATTTATGTGGACGATATAATCTTTGGGTCGACAAATGAAAATCTATGCAAAGATTTTGAATCAGTGATGAAGCAAAAGTTTGAAATGTCATCAATGGGGGAGATGAAATTCTTTCTGGGTTTACAAGTTGAACAACTTCCTGAGGGAATTTTCATTCATCAGTCAAAGTATGATCATGATATTCTAGAGAAATTTGGAATGTCAAGTTCTACTCCAGCTGCTACCCCACTTGCAACAAATCATGGGATTCACCCAGATCTCACCGGAGACAGGGCTGATGAAACGTTTTACCGTTCCATGATAGGTTCTTTAATGTACCTAACTGCTTCACGTCCTGATATTATGTACCCAACGTGCCTCGCAGCAAGATTTCAGTCTAACCCGAGAGCATCGCATATGATCATTGTGAAGAGGATATTGCGCTATCTGAAAGGAACTCCTTCATTGGGGTTATGGTATCCTAGAAAAGGCGATTTTACGCTCGAAGGGTATTCCGATTCGGATTTCGGATGCTGCAAAGTCAATTCAAAATCAACAACTGCAGGATGCCAGTTCTTTGGTCCTAGATTGGTTACCTGGCAATGTAAGAAACAAACGTCTGTGGCGCTATCTACATGTGAAGCGGAGTACGTTTCTGCTAGCAGTTGCTGCTCTCAGATCTTGTGGATACAGCAACAGATGCGCGACTACGGTTTGCAGTTTCTTAACACACCTCTTTTTGTTGATAATGAGGCCGCTATAAATATAACAAAGAATCCAGTACATCACGCTAAAACTAAACACATAGAAATTCGTCATCACTTTATTCGTGATTGCTTTGAGAAAAAGTTGATACGAATTGAGAAAATCCACACTGACGAACAGAAAGCTGATTTACATACCAAAGCTTTTGATAAAAATCGGTTTAAATATTTGTTAAAACTGAATGGTATGAAGCTTCTTTCAGTGTCGGATGGCATAATTGGCGTTGATGAAAGTACTGTTGTGGATGAAGACGAGAAACAATCTGCAATGGTTTGTCGATTTTTTACTTGTTTTGGTATTTAGGGGGAGTAGATGTTTGTACATAGTTTATTTTCAGAAAATACAAAAACAGTAAAAAATGCTAAAATACAAAAACATGATAAAATCTAAAAAAAGAGCTTGTGTATATAGGGAAAATGATAGTACATCGGCTAGACGATTACAGTATGCTAAAGATTTGTAAAGTATAAATGAGTTAAACAGTCTCACTGATGATGTGTCGATAGGTTTTCGCACATTTAGTAGATTTATTCGGGATATAAACCTAAATTCAAACTTGTGAATTCGTGGGGAACACTACTTGGATATATAGGTAACCCCTGAAATCTCGTTTGAAAGGTCTCATAATCTGATATACTAGGTCTTTATACTCAATGATGTCTGGGGTATTATTCCGGGACTTCTGCTGAACGGTGGTTCTGACCTAGTCCCTGGATAATACTTGCTGCAATGCTTGAAACACAGCATTAAACCCTCAGCATGCTGAAACAATAAAATTGATAAATGCTGCTGTTGTAAGCAAAAAGATCCTCTAAAGGGGACACACCGAAAAGTCGAAGCTGATATCTCTCTGCGTATACGGAAGTATCGACCTGAGATCTCTCGGCCCTCGCATACCTAATTTATATACAGATATCATTGTAGTATACTCACCTGTAAGACTGATTATTGGGATTCTGGATACGGGAGTATATTCAAGAGGTGGGACACATGAATGAGCTAAGTTCATAATTCATCTAAATCGTATCCTGAGTAAATTGAAATTTGTGTGAGAATTTAAGATGGATCAGTATATCGACAATCGAGGTGAATTGTTTAAGTCTGAGTATGAAATGAAGCTTAACGGTTCTTGTAATTTGTCTGAAAAGCTGATATGATTCCCTGACACGCTTGTCAAAAATATGATTGTAAATAGTTTACTTTGTTTACTTTCTGCAAATTTAAGTTTTCTGTATTTCATTTCTTAGTTTAGAACACTTTGATAAAATTCAAAAAGATTTTATTTCTGCTTTATTTTCTGACAAACCAAAGTGGAGAGTTGATTGTTGGATTCTCAGATGTTTGAAGCAGATGCAGGGGATTCTGGACTGAAGAATGAGGAGAGCTTACTTTGAAGAAGTTTGAATTGTTTGAAAAGTCAAAAACAAGTTCATGAACTTGATACTTGTTATTTTCAGAAAATATTTGAAATTGTTGTTTTAAAATCAGTATTGTTTCGTCAAAAGATCAACCAAGGTCATTAATTTGGACTTGGTAGATTAATCAAGTGATCAGGGTCATTAACTTGGACCTGAATATTTGAGTGGATTGCTATAGCTGATTGAGTTTGTGTTTTATGATTGAAAAAATAGAATGGTTATGTTTGTTGGTTGAGTAACAGGTTTGGACTTTTGTATTCCCAACGGAAGCTAATTGTTAAAGCTTGAACCAGATTTCTCAGATTCTAGCATATCGAGAGGGGGAGTCTGTGAAAGGGGGAGTCTGGATCAACGGTCAAAGGGAAGATTGAAGATAAAGATTGAGGAAAGTTTTTACAATGTTTGAAGATTGACAAAGACAAAGACTTGAAGCCAAAGACTTCATCAACATCCAAGGGGGAGTCTATTGGTGCACTAAATGTCTGCTGATTATGTCATTATCAAGTCTTGTGTCTAGATTGATTGAATGTACACACAACAGGGTCTTAATTAGGGTTTGTATGTGTTTAACTTGAAGATTTCGCTTGAAAACAGTTCAAGCGAAATCAACATCATGAGATTTAGCTTGAAACAAGTTCAAGCGAAATCTACAAGTGATGATTTCGCTTGAAACCATCTCAAGCGAAATCTACATGCTTATAAATAGGTTGTGTGTTTCATTTGTTAGGAAGGGAGGTCATTGTGTGTGAAACTAAGTGTTGCCGGTTTTGTATCAGAAAACATTGTACAAGCACGTAAATCAATCAGAAAAGAAAAATTAAAAGGATAATAGCTGTTATGACTTTGTTTACGTTGATTCCGCCTTCGTACGCAAAGATGAACTGCCTTAACTGACAGTTTAAGGTCGTAGAACGGTCCAACAACAATGAAAGTCTATTTGTTCTTGTTTTGTTTCTAATTCCAATGTAATGTAATACGTTTAATTTAATAAAACGAAACTGTTTAATCCATGGTTGTGAAACAATGATTCTGTTACAACACTCCCCGACGTTTCCGCCACGTTTTGTTGTTTTACGTGGTCGGGGTGTGACATTTTGGGACCATACCCCTTCAATATTTCTCACACTTCTCACAAATTTCCCAATTCTTACAGGAACTTGAACACACATACACATGTATATATACATTTATAGGAGGGATAGAAAGAAAACTCATATTAGTTAAGAAAACTAAAAAACCCAAATGAGTGGACATCTTTTTGTCACGTGTTATGTGTAACAGCTTTTGCTGACTTTCAATTTTTTCTGAAAAAGTAAAAGCTATTACATAACATGTGGCAGCCTCTGGTTGTTACACGTAACACATCTGCAAAAATGTGTAACACATGACAAAATGAGGCCCGGTCCATTCATTTGGGTTTCTTAGTTTTCTTAACTAATATGGTATTTCTTCCTATAATTGCCCTATATGTATGTATGTATGTATGTATGTATGTAACCGGTCACGACCACCGGGAGTTCAAAGTAATACTTTCACTCCCGAGTGGCCTAATCATCCCAACTTTAGTTGGAGGGAATCAGGGGGTAATAACCAACAAAATCAAAATCAACGATCTAACTTTCAACAAGCACAAAATGGGCAACAAAGTTTTCAATCACAACAACAAGGAGGAAGAGAAAGGCTTGAGGATATCATCACTCGTCTCTTCTCCGAATCCGATAAAAGATACTTGGAAAGGTTCTCACAAACTGAAGCAGAAATTAGAAATCAAAGTGCTAGTATTCAAAATATGGAAAAACAATTTAGTCAACTAGCCCAACATTTCGCCGAAAGACCACAAGGAGCCTTACCAAGTAACACCGAAACAAACCCAAAAGCCCAAGTAAATGTAATCAATCTAAGAAGCCAGAAGGTAGGACCCGAGAGTGAGCCAACCCCACAACAAACCGACCCAATCCACGCTAAAACACCCACCGACAATAACCAAGAAAATACTCAACCCCAAAACACCGATACAACCAAACCACCTCCGGTCCCTTACCCCGGTCGTTTACTTCGGCAAAAGACCGACGAACAATTTACTAAGTCCGTGAGCTTGCTTAAACAACTCCACATCAATCTTCCTTTTGTAGAAGTTCTCACTCAAATGCCAAAATGTTCCAAGTTCATTAGAGACTTCCTCACTCATAAAACGAAGATTGAAACCATCCAACAAGTCACCCTTAGTGAAGAATGCTCGGCGACACTCCTCAACAAGCTCCCCCAAAAGAAGATTGATCCCGGAAGCTTCACCATTCCTTGCTTTATTGGTGGATCTCCAATAAGCAATGCACTAGCCGACTTGGGGGCTAGCATTAACTTAATGTCGGCCTCTATGTTCAACCGACTAGGATTGGGTAAACCACATCCTACAATAATGACCATCCAACTTGCGGACCGGTCGGTAAAATACCCTCAAGGTGTCATAGAAAATTTATTGGTAAAGGTAGGATAATTTGTTATTCCCGCCGACTTTGTTATCCTAGACATGGAAGAAAACACCGAAATCTCGTTCATACTAGGACGACCCTTCCTTGCCACCACACGAGCTATGGTGGACATGAGTGACGGACAACTAACATTGAGGGTTGGTGAAAAAGAGATCAAGTTTGTAGTTGGGCAACGAGCGGAGGATGATCCGGTCAAATACCTCAACGTGATTGACTCAAGCTTAAAGGATGCATTGCAACGATACAACTCGGGATGTGAGTCATCCTGCGCGGGTAACATTTGACCGACTTTGGGTCTAGCCAAGGACCCTATAAACGTGGCGCACCATGGAGGCATTCCATGGACTATCCATTAGTTTAGAAGTATAATCTTAGTCTAAATTTTGTTTAATCTTAGTTTAATACCTAGTTTAATGTTTTCTTTTGAGTATATAGCTTTGTAGGAGTAAGACACGCTCAACAGAGGAAGATGGATGATAAAATGGAACCCATGCACGTAAATCAGAGGCTTCCCAACTCATTAACTGCAAAACAGTGGCTGCAGCACGGGGTCGTGCTCACCCGGCACGCCCCGTGCCCATCTTAATGTTGTCAAAATTTTTCTGCCAAAAGATGTCACGGGTCGTGCTCACCCAGCACGCCCCCGTGGCCACCCCTCTGTAAGTCTTCTGATTTCATTTTGTTACTGGCACTCCAGACACGGGGCCGTGTCCCCATAGCACGCCCCCGTGCTGCAAGTGCCAGTAACCAAATTTTTTTTGTTATTTTCACATTTTTCCAAAATAAATCCTATTTGGGACACATTAAGAGCAATGTGTAATTTAAGTGTTGGGGTGGGGGGGGGGGGGATAATAAAAACCTTGAATCGTTTGTCCTAAATCAAGCCTTACACAAAACTCGCCTTGGAACCGCTAAACACCCCAAACTTTTTCAACATTTTTCTTTTCATTTTTTTTACTTATCTTAAGTTTAGTTGGGTAAACAAGTTCTAAAAATTATATTTTTACGAATTTACAACCGATAGCGTTGTGATAAAAAGAACCAATTTAGAAAATTACGAAAACGGGCATGATAAATCTTTGTAAAATTTGATTATATATACATTTTTACACTATAACCCTTTTCCCACAAAAGTGAGTTTTGAGCCATTACCGAGCATACAAATATACGTCTTTACTAATTGCTCAATTTTCGTTTCTTGTGTGAATAGCCCATTTGGTTCCACGAATCTAGAACTTGACAATACGATACGTTCCAAGTCCTTACCGATAAAAATCCAAGTAACTAAATGATTGAGGCATTAGGATAAACCTTTTTTTCAAAACAAAACCTTTATTTTTCTTTGCTTTATCAAAAAACACCCCCTAGCTAAACCCTTTGAACCTTAAAAACCTTTTCATTTCAAACCCACAAAAACAACCCTTTTCATTTTTCGTCTTTCATTTTTGTAAACTTATCGGTTATGAAATTACGATTACGACTCAGTTTCAACTTTGGCAACCAAAAAAAAATCAGAAAAAATATGCCAAAGTATTTTTGCTAAGCCAAAAAGCAATAGAAAACTGATATTTTACGTTTTTCACCCTTTTCCAATAAAACATATCAAACCCGAACCACCACCTACCCTTCAAAGTCTTCTTGATATTTATAAGGATTAACGTCAAAAGGAGGATGTTTGATCGATTGTCAAGCCTATGGTAGGAGTGAGTTCCAAATCGGGCACGAGCGTTTCACTTAATACATTATCGGCCGAGTGTTGATTGACCACTTGTGAGGTGTGCAAATTTGTATATAACTAAATAAAATTTTATAAAGGCTTGTTATGCCCAAAGTAAATAACTTTCTTAAAATTGTGTTTTAAATAAATCATGACGAATATGATTGTAAATAAAATAAAAACAATATAAATTTAGAAATTGGATTCCCGACACTCTAAAGATAGGACCAAAACCTTCTATTCTACCTATTCCGTTTGGGTGTGTAAAGCCACGTAATAGAGTTTTGCTTGAGTACAAGCAAAGATTCAAGTGTGGGGGTATTTGATGTGATTAAAATACAACACATAAATTATATCAAATACGGCATAAAAGCAACCATTTTTTAGAATTAATGTTGGAAAAAGCTCGTGTTTTCGTTCCTTTTTTTATTTTCAGAGTTAAAAGAGCTTAAATATGCAAAAGGAGCAAAAAGACAGCAAAAACCAACATAAATGTAAAGAAGGAGGAATTGTCGTAACTCGCCAAGCCCCGATTCACATCCAAACCAAAAAATAGCAAGAACAGAAGACTTGACACGAGGCCGTGTCCACCAGACACGGGCCGTGTCCGAAGATGGATGCTGTGAAGAGGAAAAGACAACTTCAAAAGACAAAACTGGCAGCCAACACGGGGTCGTGTTAAGCCAACACGAGGCGTGGTCAACTCAAAGATTTTCAGAATCTGCGATAGTACAGCAAGTACTTTGGCCATGTGTCGTGCCGTTAACACACGGGGTCGTGTTGGTGCAAGACCTGACAAGCAGTTAATGAGGAAGAGAAAGAGAGACGGCCACAAGGTCATGCCAGGCGGGCACGGGCCGTGGTGAAGCTTCTATTTTCAGCTATAAATAGAAGTGCTTGGTTCCACTTCAAACCATCCCTTGGCAAACAACTTCTCTCTCACTTGCCACCACTCCCACACCACTATAACACCATCATCCATTTTTCCATCTTTAGAGTGTGCGTGTAATCTCGGGATCCAAGATTGATTGTAAGAATCTTTGTCAAACAAAGGCCATGCTTGGCTAAATTCTTACATCACTTGGTGAAGACATATATTTTATGTATTTCTTTTATGATTTCCAATCTTTGGCTACTTTTTATTTTGGTATGTATTAATGACTTTAATAATTAGTTTTTTATATTGAAGGCAAATTTATTCAACCATTCTTCATATGTTGTTTACTCACATATTCATGTCTTTACGGTCTATATAAAACATGTTAACTACTTGGAAGGGGGTTAGAAGGGTGGTTGGGTAATTCTATGTCTCGTTCAGTGTATAGATCCTACGAGAACCTGGTGCAAGTTTAGTATTACTCCATGGATTGGCCGGGAATGACTGGCCCGACTGAGAGTAAGAAACCGCTTGCACCCCTTATTTACAAACTACTATTAAAACTTTAAACCAACCGCGAGGACTGTATCCCTGCTGACTCAGACCAACGGGTTGAGGGTAACTGCTGCCTAGAAGGGGGCCCACCACATTTTGCATTAATAACTTACTTAATTATCTTTCAATATTCCGACCTAGTGGGATTGTATCCTTACAGACTCAAACCACTAGGTTGAGGGTAACGTCGCCTTCAAAAGAGGGGCCTACTACTATAACTAAGATAATCTCTTAAAATGTCCAAAGTGCGGAAATCATCAAAAGGGTACATGAAAGATAAGTTGGATCCAAGTGATTCTTCAATTTTTTTTTTCTGTTTTTATCTTTTTATTAGTTTAAAAATCTTTTCTCAAAATTTGGTTTGATTAGATGTTGACGATAAGCCGGTATTAAAAGCTCTTGTGTCCTTGGACGACCTCGGTATCTTGCCATCACTATACTACGTCCGCGATGGGTGCACTTGCCCTAGCGTGTGTGTAGAGTGATAGTAGAATATCGTGTTTTATAAATTTAAAACTTGAAATCGGCGAGTAAAAAGAGCTAAAAATATAACTAAAAATTATATACACCCGCACGCACGTCATTTATGGACCGAGAACCGACACTCCTATGTACACGGGTCGATGGTTTAGCAGGTCAGGTCACATGGGTCGAACCGTATGATGCTCACTCGTCCTACAAAGGTTCAGTGATCGTAACCTAGAAGCAACAGATCATCATAAGCATACACCAATAGATTAATCTAAAAAGTCAAATTAGTAACAATGGCAACCAAATATGACAGTTGCATGGACTAGAATAAGCTCTGTTAAGATTTGGACACATATCTGATTGCAAAAAAATAGTCAAACAAAGAACTTAAATGTTTACTGCACTAAAATTAGAAGTTTCTATAATGTGACAAACTGTGTACTCAACCCAAATGTCTTAACTCTTAACTAGTTTTGGCTCTTTCGCACCAATACAAACAATTTTACATCTAAGCAAACATCAGTCTCAATATATAGCACGAAGCCTCTAGCAATAGCACATTTTTCTGGTTAACTTTTACATGTTCAAATCAAGAGTAACATCTATCAGCAGCAAATAAACTACATTAGAGCAAATCAGCAAGGTTAAATGAACTACAGTATTGCAAATCGATTTGTTTCATCAATTTCATGATTTTTTTTTTTATTTTTTGTTTTTTGTTTTTTTTTTAATTTTTTTTTATTTTTTGATTTTTTTGATTTATTGTTAATTTTTAATTTTTTTCATTTTTTTAATTTTTTTGATTTTTTTATTTTTAAAAATTTTTAATTTTTATTTATTTATTTATATTTTTAGTCTATCATGCCCAAATCCATCTTGACAAAAAATCATCTTGACCTAAACCCATCCTAACTCATTTCTTAATAAACCCATCCTAACCCATACTCATCCTAACCCATTACCCAAACATACCCGACCCACCCATTTTGCCACCCCTAATAAATATCAAGATATTTTGCTGAAATTCTAGAAGTGTTTTATGGCAAATTTTTAGGGCTGTTTTGACCAGCCTTTTCCAGCCATTTCTAGATCCTTCTTGGCTGCATTGTTGTCCTTATAGTGCCCTCATGTTGCTGGAATAATACGGGTTGTTCCGAATCCTTCCAGGCAGCTCTAGACGCGACTAAATGGCCTCGGAAAGTTCTAGAAAGCTTAAATTTTGTGCTAAATTTTGGCGGGTCGTGACATTCTCCCCCACCTAAATTCGCAACTCACTCGTTGCGATTCCGGGTAATGACTTGTTGTGATGAATGTATGGTTGATCTTGTCTTGGAACCAACCTCTAGTTGTATTGATGTTATTGA
Organism: Helianthus tuberosus; assembly: GCA_030545235.1. Taxonomy (NCBI): domain Eukaryota; kingdom Viridiplantae; phylum Streptophyta; class Magnoliopsida; order Asterales; family Asteraceae; genus Helianthus; species Helianthus tuberosus. The sequence goes on from CM060375.1 coordinate 60,825,795, forward strand.
CATACCTTGACGTCTAGTGCCCGTCTTTGTCTTCATTGTGTGAACTTGGTTTCCGTCTATGATGCAAAATTTGTTTGCAAATGGAACGAGAAAGGCCTGTTCCTTTTCAAAGAAATCCTGGCCAAGCACAAAGTTATGGTCTTTCATTGGCACCGCGGAAAGGTCGATCTTACCTTTCCATTTGCCGATTGTGGTTTTGACGCCGTAGGCCATCCCTAGTGTTGGTTGGATGGGTCCATTCGTAGTCTTCGTCATTGCATCTTGTTTTGTTACTCGAACACCGAGTCTTATTTCTTCATCTATTGAGACGACGTTATGGGTTGCTCCTGTGTCAACTAGTGCCATAACAGGTCTCCCGTTTACCACCATGTTGATGAGTTGAAGTCCTTCTTCGGACTTCTTTTCTGGTTTTGCGGTTGTGGATCTTTTCTTTACCTTGTTCGGGAGCTTTTTGATGTTATGTTTTTCCCGTGTTTTGGGAGTTTCTTGTGTGTTTAAAGTATTGAGATGCCTTTCTTGCATGGACCCCGAACATGCTTCTGGTTGTACCTTGTTGGTGTTGTTCATTTTTGCTTCTAACTCAGCAAAGTTTTTGTGAAGGTTTTGGATCTTGTCGTCTACCTCACTCTGCAGCCTTGCGATTTCCTCCTAGATCATGGCTTGCATCTTGAGGCGTATGACGTCGATAGTGGTTTTAAAGTCCTCTTTGAGTCCTCTTAACTCATCTCGCAATGTTCCCAAAGTATCTAGCTTTTCCAAGGAACGATTGACAAGAATTCCAAGTTGTGTAACCGAAGCTTGACATTAGTCTTCGTTTTGTCTAATGATCCGGCCAAATCCATAGACATCAGAATACTTCTAAGTTCATCCTTTTGGATGGGTTTGATTATGTATAGCAGCGGAAGTCTTTGTTTTTGAGGATCACAAGTATGATTTTGTAGTGCAATACTACAACAAAGATGAGTTTTGTATTACTTGAACAAAGTTTACAAGTAAAGAGTTTACAAGAAGTTGGGTTATGAATAAGTTATGAGGGATGAGTGCAAATGATGCCTAGCACTCCTATTTATACTACTTAGGAGCTGATCTAGATGGTTCCATCTCTAGATCATTCCTTTACAAAAATCTACATACCAATATCTAGATAATTCTACATAAATATCAAGATATTTTGCTGAAATTCTAGAGAGTTCTATGGCAGATTTTAAGGGTTGTTTTGACTAGCCTTTTCCAGCCATTTCTAGATCCTTCTTGGCTGCATTGTTGTCCTTATAGTGCCCACATGTTGCTGGAACAATACGGGTTGTTCCAGATCCTTCCGAGCAGCTCTAGACGCGATTAGATGGCCCGAAAAGTTCTAGAAAGCTTAAATGTTGTGCTGAATTTTGGCGGGTCGTGACAACTAGCCTCATTACCCCACCACATTCCAACTTCTTTACCAATTTTAACAAATCATGCATGATTAATTTGGTAAGAAAATGCATTACAAATTAAATCATGTTAAAATATTAATTTCTTTCAAATACCAATCACTTTGACAATTTCGAGTTCCATATCTGATTCCTTCAAATTTTTAATTACTTTTTAAAAAACGACGTAAACTAAATACCCCTCGATGTTAACCAGAATGTTCTAACCCCTCTTATACATACTTACACATGTAGCTAGCTTGTGCACTCATGTGAGACAGAAAATTGTGCATCAACACTTACATCCTTAAAACATGTCCTATAACCGATCCATATCACGACTCCTAATTTAAGGCTAATGAGTGTGGGGGAGGGTAGTTCCTTGAGGATGATCTGTCATGTAGGCATCCATATTAGCGGATGTGAGGAATGAGCCTAAAGAGATGAGCTTAGAGTGTGGGCATGATGCTTATAGAACCCGAAAGAGTGGTGTATACTCGGACAACCTAATCCAAAAACATAAGTTAAAAAAATGAGTAACATAAAGGACCATTGATGTAAAAAACAAAGAGTGTCACATCATCAATCAAAAATACCAAAACTTTGTCAATGTGTTGCGACTTTACAGATGGTCACAGCGATTCCAGGCTAACACACCTCTCTCTCCTCCCACCTTTCTTTCCCCCAATTTGTTTGTGAAACCCTAGAAAGAAAGACATACCTACATACCCCCTGTATAATCTTATCTCATTCTTGTTCATCAAACATCCCCCTTTTTCTTCAATTTACTTCAGATTTCAGACAAACCCAGAACAAAGCTTCAATCTTTATTCAATTTTGTTGGTGGGTTGAAGTGGGTTTGGTGTAGAACTCACCAATGTTACGTTTTCAAGATTCTGAAAATTGAAGTTTACCCTTTGTTGTTAGCTTTCGAAGTTTCGTAATTATTTTCATCAACTGGACTAGGGTTTCAGAATGGCCAATCCGGATTTGCAAATGAACCCTCAGATGGAACAGATCTATGGAGAAATTCGTGACAATTTTCGTGCCCTAGCGTATGTTTTTTTATCTTTCTTATATTAAGTAGATTTTTTTTTGTTTTTGTGATATTTGATTGATTTGTTTGATGTTTGGGCTTTAATCTTGATCTTAGTTTTAATTTTAAATTGTGTAATTAGAGCTCTAAAGCACCCCTTTAAGTATTTTATTGGCTCATCTGGTAGAAAATTAGCAGGGTGTAAGATGCTTTTAGTAAGGTTTTTTTTTTTTTTTTATAAGAGGGCTGAAGCTTATTGCCATTTGTAGTGAGTAGTGAACATTGTTTAGAAACCGAAAGATGGTGTTTTCGGCGTATGTGCAAGCTTCAGCTGTTTGGGTGATTAATGATACCTCTTGTTTCACTTATGGGCTTTATTTCTAATTGCTGATATCTTTAGCCATTGTGATTGTTTATACTATATTGCGACGATAACGGCTTAAAGTTTTAGTTACAGAATCATAGTTGTCAATAGCAAGCATAGTGATCGCTATAGCGCGCTACGTAGCGTATAGGTCTAGGCTCGCTATTAGGGTTGTAGCGATTGATAGCGATAATAGCAATTTTTTGTTGTTTTAATATAAATAGCAATTAAGATATCTATAAAATGGCTGGATTTTAGGTTTTTTTTTTAAATATACATGTAAAAAAGCATATATACTAGGGTATTTTGATATAATATACATATAAAAATTTTAAATTTTTGTTTCTAGTGTATCGCTATTTATCGCTATTCGCTATGTAGCATATAGGTACCTTATCGCTATTTGTCACTATTCGCCATTAACAACTATGGTCATAATCTTTTTCTGCAAATAGTTTGTTAAATGAATTGAGACGAATGGACGATTGCCGATTGCGTTAAAGTTTAAAAAAAGTTGATTGGTGATTGGTGAATATTATTTTAGAAAGATTAGTTGATCTCTGATTAACATCTTGAAATGTTTAATTCAATGATTAGTTGGTGATCAGAGTGGTGGTGGATGGTGATGCTAAACTTTTAAGAGGTAGTACGATTCTGTTGTGTTCTCAATTTTGGAAAGAAAGGAAAAGAAAATGCAATATATAATTTTTTTTCCGTTCTCTTGGGGTTGAAAGAAGGAATAGAAATGTACTAATTTTAAAATATTTTATTATAAAATTCAGGTAGTTTAGCTCGGTAAGTTTGTTCATTATTAAATATTTTTTTTCCAAATATTTTCATATCTAGAAGGAAAATTTTGTTAAGAAAGTTACTCAAAAGGTACCCTTTGGTTCCTTTTTTTCTATAAAAAACGTCTGAGAACATCTTTAATACCTACTTGGTCGTTAGTGTGGTTTTATAGAAGATGGCTTTATTTTTGGTAAGTTCAGCTAATATATATAACTTTAAAAAATGATCTAAAATAACCAGCTTGCATTTCCCAGTACAAAGCGTGTTTGATCGACATTTTGGTTATATACAATACACGTTAAAGCAAAATAAAGTAAGAACCGGATAAAATAGGCTCGGTACAAGAGATTATAGAACTGACAATCAGGATGTCTGACGAAAGTGGTTTTCAACTTTTAAGAATGTACAGCCCACCGAGATCTTTTCATGGGCCATTTATAGGCTCTATAGCCTCTTTTGGATAAAAAGTTACTTGTGTTACAAATTTGGGTGTTTTCCCACACGCTTCCATGATCCCCTCTTTTATGAATTAGTAACCGACTCATTCTATTCAACATTACAAGTGAGCTCTAGATAGTATATTTGAGGTATACCTTAAATTCTTATTTTATGTCCACTTGCATGTTTGAATGTTTGATTACGTTAGTTGATTAGCGTGAGCTGTGTGTGATTTTGATTCCATGAGTAATCTGGCTATACGAGTAAATGCTGGTGCCATTAAAAGTAGTAAAAAAACAAAAGTGGCACAATTTATCTTTATATGGTCAAGTTGTCAATATTAATCTTGTTTTATTGCTTATTGATGGAAAATGAATCATGTTTACTTTAGACTTTACTCAATATCATACGCATCTTTACTTGAATATAATTTTAGAAGAAAGGAAGCACACCGTTCTGATGATAGTTATCGTTTTTTTTGTGGTTTAGAAATGGGTTTCAGAAGCTGGACAAGATTAAAGACTCCACCCGACAAAGTAAACAGTTGGAGGATCTTACTGGAAGGATGAGAGAATGCAAAAGGTAATAAACGGCTTCTGTTTCTTGTTTCTTTATCTATATGTAAAAACTTACCTTTTTTTCCATTTAGGTTGATTAAAGAGTTTGATCGTGAAATCAAAGAGGAGGAAAGCAAAAATCCTCCAGATGTTAGCAAGAAACTTAATGATGAGAAGCAATCAATGGTAAAATATATTAGAACGTTACATTTTTTGTGGTTTTGGCTACATTTTTGGATTACAGACACGTGTTGACCCTCAGATTCACTTATTGTTGTTCGCTGTGTTTTCAGATCAAAGAGCTGAATTCATATGTGGCATTGAGAAAGACGTAAGCACGTTTACGACGGTTTGGATATTATTTACATTTTATTACCTTTTATGTTCTTTTTTGTATATTTACCGTTTATATATCTTTGATTTTCTTTAAATGCAGATATCAAAGCACTCTTGGAAACAAAAGGGTTGAACTTTTTGACATGGGGGCAGGTGCTAGCGAACCTATGGCCGATGACAATACTCGGGTTGCATCTGGTTAGATCAGACTCCCCCATTTAGTCTTGACTATATGTCATATTGACTATATGTCATATTGTCTTAAGAACTCTTAACAAGATTTTCTTGTGATTACAAGTGGCACTTAATACGACTGGGGGTGTAAACGAGCTGGGCCGAGCCGACTAGGCTCGAGCTCGGCTCGTTATGTTTTTATGAAGCTCGAGCTCGGCTCGGTACGTGCCTACTTATTTGAGCTCGAGCTCGACTAGCGAATAAAACCCAAAGCTCGAGCTTGACTCGGCTTGAGCTATTTTGAGAACAACTTCAAACGAGCTAAAAGATCGAGCTTGCTTCAATATTTGCTCAAACGAGCCAATGCTCGGCTCGCCAATGTTATCATCAATATTAAAAAACTAAAATTTTGTTTAGGCTCACTTATAGGCTCGGGCTCGATAACCAAGCGAGCTCTATTTCAGGCTCAGGCTTGGGCTCGTTAAGGCTCGACTTGTTCGAGCTTTTATCCGAGCCGATCACGAATAGCTCTCGAGCCTCCGGGCTTGTTTACACCCTTAAATACGACCCGTTATAAACGTGCACTAGTTAAGACACGCATGCCCAAATTTAAGCTTCTTTACTGATTTGGATGGATGTTTGTGTAGAAATGTCAAATCAAGAGCTTATTCAAGCTGGCAACAAGACAATGGACGAGACTGATCAGGCCATTGAACGGTCTAAACAGGTGATACATAACTATATCGGTTTTAAATAGTCAGTTGATGTCGTCATTGCTTCCTGCTTATATCATTATATGACATATATATGTACAGGTGGTTCATCAAACAGTTGAAGTGGGAACCCAGACTGCTGTTAAGTTGAAAGGCCAAGTAAGTAAATGCTCTGTCACTATCAGTTGACCTCATCTCTTTTGTAGTTATTTATGCTAATTGAAATATTTATCTTGTATTTTTCTTTCTTCAGACCGATCAAATGGGTCGTATTGTCAACGAACTAGACACCATTCAGTTCTCTATCAAAAAAGCATCTCAGCTCGTGAAGGAAATAGGACGCCAGGTCTCGAGTCTTTTCACTTAACTAATTATTGTTTTTAATCTGATGTGATTCTAAAACATGTTTTTTTACAGGTGGCGACAGATAAATGCATCATGGCTTTTCTTTTTCTTATCGTTGTTGGTGTCATTGCTATTATCGTTGTGAAGGTACATTACGCTCCATATAAAACCCGGCCCCTTTATTTTGTCAACTAAGTTTCTAACATGTTTTGATGATAATCAGATTGTGAATCCCCACAACAAAGACATTAGAGACATACCAGGGTTGGCGCCTCCAGCTCCGGCTGCAAGGAGACTGTTGTATGTTATGTCCGGAGAGCAATTTTGAAGACACATTGGGGAAGCTGATGAGATTGTTTTGAGTTATGATGAATCATGCCATATGCTATGCTATCTAAATGTATTCTTTCTTTATCTGAGATGTGCATATCTTACCTTAAAAAGTTTTTTTTATGTAAATGGTTGGTTTGTTTGGCTATATTTTCATCATTGAACATTGTATCGCTTGATTTGTGTTGAAATATTATGAGTTATGTTGAATGCAATATGTTATACCTAAAACGGCATTTTCATCATGATGGACGCTAAAAAAATATTAATAAAATTGTCTCGGCTTATAAATGTTATGTTGTTCATTAGACCAGTAAAGTTATATAACGGGTCAAAACAGGTTACCTCTATTAAACCTGCTAAGTTATAATAGTAGCAATGCTCAATGCCACTATTTTGATACGTTCGTTAAAACAACTCGTTTAATTTACGAGCTTGTTTTAATCGAATTCGTATTGATTATAGCCAAGGCAATACACTGACAAGGAAAACTATTTTGATACGTTCGTTAAAAGAACTCGTTTAACTTACGAGCTTGTTTTAGTCGAATTCGTATTGATTATAGCCAAGGCAATACACTGACAAGGAAAACTATTTTGATACGCCCGTTAAAACAACTCGTTTAATTTACGAGCTTGTTTTAGTCGAATTCGTATTGACTATAGCCAAGGCAATACATTTTTTAAAGCGAAATGTTTTGACTTGATAGTTGACTCACCTTTACCTGTTTGTTTAAGCAAGCTTACTGTGTTGATCATGAAAATCATTGTTATTATGATGTTTTTAGGGTAAACCAACCAACAAACAATACCATAAAGATAAAAACTAGTGGAATGAATAATTGTTCTCTTCCACAAAATTTTGAAGCTAAGGCACATGAACATCCCTACAAGTATGGAAAGTGATACTATAATGAACTATTTGGTATATGACGAATGATTATGCATCTCGGCTGCTAAGCTGTGATCGCCCGATATGAGAAAGCCTTGAAGACGCCATAAGAGGTACCTCTTCGTCTACTACTACATTCATATCCGACATTGAGCTAACCTTGCCGCTTGTATCAACATTATCAGTGCTGTTGTCGGGTGAATACAAATCAGATGATTTCTTCTCAATCCTCCAATCCTGATAGTTCATGTTTATAAAACATTTAGTCGATCAATAGAACACGGGTTTTAAAAACGAGCTCAAAATTTCGGCGAACTAACCTTAGTCATTCGTTCAGGGAGGCTATCGGGAGGAAGTTGAGAAGCTTTAACGTCTTTCACCTTTATGTAGTTGTACATTACTACACCACAAAGTGCTGCATACGAAAACGACTGTCGATCATTAACAATCATCTCAAAGTTTGGATTTTTATATTAAAGTAAATTCAAACACACTCCATACCAATGGCATAGCCGATAATATTCAACCCGGTAATGGCGGATTCAGGAAATATTACAGTCGAAAGAGCGATAAGTATCCAATCTTTCAGCACACCAGCAACCCGAATCGTAACCGCACCAGTTCTACCAATGACTAGAAAAATTGAAAAGTTTAACGCTAAAGCACATACGGCATTCGAGAAGAAAATCCAGAAATTGAACTGAATCTGTGACACTTCCATTCTGGTCTGCTCCAAGAAATACCAAGGCACAAACAGAAATGCAAAACTGAAAAAGAAAAACGTCGCAGACACGTTAAATCTTTATAAACCGTCAACAGTTTACAACCAATGAAATAAAAGAGTACCTGCATGGAGCGATGTAGTATAAGCTTGTAATCGGATTTAGGGTTAAGCCCTTCTTTTGCAGGAGGACTTGCGTTAATACAAGCCTTAAAGCTTCTGCAAATATGCCAGTGCATTGATAAAGTGTGCCAACCACATTAAAATGGATTTCACCGTACGATGAGATCACAACCCCGATGCTGACTAGCAACATGTTCAAGAATACATCCCACCTAAGCTTGTCGGTGCCACATAGGACAGCCATGATAAGTGTTGCCACCGGCACTGTTTCATAGTAAATTTCACTGGTTAGTTATTGTCTGATAATATAATATGTTGGAATAAGATCAGTTTTACATACTTAGGGCTTTCAGCATCTGAATGAAGGCAACTGATATATGCAAGTAAGCAGTGTTGCCAAACCTTCATGATAACATAACGCAAGAAAGTAAACATTAAATAACATCCCCGTATTCTAAAGATATGTTTATATGGATCGATGTAATGCAAATGGTTGATGAAGGCAACTTTACCATAGACTCGATGCGAAGAAGGCACTGATGGGAATTACACAAGTTGCATATCTAGAATGGCCATGAAAAAAAAAAAGAAATTTAGTGGCGGGATAAGAAGAATATAAGTAACACAAAATTTTGAAGTTAGATGCCTTACATTTCAAATGTCATTTTGACGGGTGCGACAACCTGCAGCACGATAGGGAATGAAGACAACTCATAAACTTATATAACAATAACAGATTTGAAGTTTGAATTATGTGAAATAACACAATTAATCCAGTATCCTGATTCCCAAAATACATTCTATTAAACTTAGACTTTCGAGAACTTTAAAAGATATATACCACAAGCAAAACATGCTTCTATATCACACATATGTAACAACATGAGAAGCACAATTAACTGAAAATTAGAGAGCGTTTAAAAGGTAATGAAGAACCATACCTTGAAAACACGAACAAGAAGGAATGCTACAGCTCCAGAAAAGCCCATGTGTATCATAGTCAGTGTGATAGGAAAGGGAAAATTGAAGTACTTTGGAGAGAGAACCCACTGCAATAAAATAAAAAATTAATGATGAACGCACGGCGGTTTTGCTGCGCCGGGTCACCCCTGGGCGCTTTTATAGCCATTGACTAGATAGCCAGTGACATAAATCATGAGACATAAGGTGCATACTAGTTACCTTGTTGTACAGAATAACTCCAGATGACAGCAAAATGTAGATTAATAGGTACAGGTAAGTCAAGAAAAGTGACTTGTTAATCACTTTCATGGCGGCTATCAGTTCCCAGATCTCGAATATACAATGAGATTCTCTCCCCCAAACTGATGATAAATATTTGGTTTCTCAGGAGCAGAAAGTTAATCCACTTATCTAAAGCGAGGAAGGAACTTCATCTTCTGAACCACATAAAACCACAAATATAACCTCCTGCAAACAATACATCAGAAGTCACTTGAATTAATAAAAAAAATGTAACAGGCCTTGCATAGCTAGACTTGTATCTACAAATCACAAAAACTACTTTGTGACATGATATGAAATTAAGCAGAGCAGCTAAAAGTTATCAGCTCCGTACCATCCACTTCAGTTTTAATGGTCTAGCTAAACTGGTAATCTAAGCGGATGTCTAGTAAAATCGGAAGTGGTGAAACTAAAAGTGCAGGTAGCCAGGTATAGCCAATATAGCACTAGTAACCAGAAGATAGAAAATTCTCTTAACAGACACCTTGAGAAAGCATAATTTAAGATTGATATCAATGCTTTATGCAGGGCAATATCTTAAGTCACCCAACAAATGAAACAAGGGTATAATTATAGGCAGCTCACTATCTCTTTATCATCCATTTCCTTTAAAATGGTGACTCATGAGTGTCCTCAGTCTAGCATCAGTGCAGTCTACTAATAACTGAAGTGGGTATTCAACATGATTATAACTTGTGAAAGTGTGTATTGCCACATTGGTCTCTTTTCTTGATATATGTTTCCCCTTGGAAACGATCCAGAGGTTCAGAAACTTTGTAACATAAGATAAATACCCATTTTAATGATCCGTAAGGCGATATTTCTAAATGTCTTGCTTTGATCTTTTTTACTTCAGTTTACCGTTTTATTTCCTATCTTGATATCTACTACAGGTTCAGCAAAACTATACAACATCAATTCAGCATACCAATGGTCCAAGGCTTAAACTATCGCAGACTACAAGTCTACAATAACAATGCACATGAATGAAACAGCCAAAGTATCTGTCCCTTTACATGTTCTGTAAATGTACAATAGGGCCTTATTCAACAAAACACAAATTACTCCACTAGTCCAATATAATGTCAAACTTAAACATATCTGAAATCTAACAGAATTACAGTAAACTAAATTAAACTCATTATACAGTTCCCTTACTCTTTCTGTTTCAAACATTGCAGGTATACTTAGATCTACAATTATACCAAAACTGATAACTCAATCTCAATGTCAGCATAACCTACACCAGTAGAGCAACAATACAATTCAAATTAAAACTCTTCATCTCTGCAATTAGAAACCGAATCCGAGTCCATACGGAATCCGATTGCAAAACCTAAGTATAAAACCACAAATTCAACGTCTAAAAACCCTACATTAAGCTAAACAACACAAGCATTGTACTAAAACGGTAACGAAAACCTAATCTATTGAATCGAATCGGATATACATACAGATCTGGTGATCTACATCTACAAATCAATGTAAAAACTATAAGAAACAGTAGAAAGTAAGTGCACCTGTGAAGATCGATTGTTCCGAAGCTCTTTGGCGAAGTGTTGGTAGCAGATCGCTACTGTGTTACAGCAAGTGAATACAGAGTGATGAGAGATATAGGGGGGGAGAGAGATGTAGAGAGAGAAAGAGATGTAGAGAGAGAAAGAGGGGGAGTTAGTAAATGGTTGTAGGTATAGAAAGAAACACAAGACAAGTTTCTGAAATCTTTCTTTCTTCTAATGACCAAATATTCATGGTTTCCCCATCTATCCATTTCAACCCCTTGCTATGTTATCTCTACTTGTTCATTGTGCATCACTTGTTGTACTTTATTTGTTTATCGCATACGCTAACTTAACTGTAGCACTGGAAATAGTCTCTTTATTCATACGGGGTAGAGGTAAGACTGTATACATTTACCCTCCTCATACCCTACCTTAGCTTTGCTATTGGTGAGATTTACTGAGTATGATGATACGTTAAGTGTATCGAATGTTTGAGTGACACCGTACATTTCGGTGAAGACATTGTTTTTAGGTTTTTAATATGAGTAGATACACGTCATTTACGTGAGTGTTGTTATTATATGTTTTACGGTGTTGCTAAGCGTACCCCCCTCTGTCTCACAAAACTTGGCGGAGGGTCCACCATTAAAAAAAAGAACTTCTCTCACACAAAAGGTGGTGTGTGTCCAGTAGAGAGTTGGTACGTTTAGTCATACCGATACCTTTATTTTAAAATGTACTTATTATTAGAGGATGTGCCAAATTCGATGATTTGATACGTCACTGGGCATGTCAAGACCAACATGGTGTGACATGCTAACTATTTTTTATTCATAAACGCGTACAAGTATCACAATAGTTCTAATTAACATTTGGAGAAATTTATCATCCAACTTAAAAATAATTTGCATATATAGTCCTTTTGGCATGCTTGTATTACATATTTGATTGATAAGTATGAGAAATTACAAAGCTCTCACTCTCCACTTGAATGGGAACAATCGGTGACCCCTTCGGTGAACCATTTTTGCCGAGCGGTGAAGTGCCGCCAACAACCATTCAGTGAGTGGTGAAGGGTTGAAACGGTGAGTAATCACCGATGTGGGGAAGAGAAGAGAGAAGGGAGAGAGATGGAGTTAATGGTGGGCCCCACCTCTTTCAACCAATCACAAATTTTTATATATTTTTTAAAGAATTGTTTACCACTTTCTATGTGTTTAAGCACCTCTAGTGTTTGAGTGTAAAATGGGAAATGAAGAGAGAGGTTGACATGACATGATATTATTGGTTAGAGGAAAAATTTACCACTCCCCATTTAGAGAGCACCCGTTTCACCCTAAGTAGTATGTAAATGACTAAATGGGTCGGCCCATAGGCTCGGTTAGTCATAAATAGCTTCAATACGAATTAAAACATTTACTTATACTATATAATTTCATGCATGCTTGAAACATGAAACCAAACCATGGTAACAACTTTTTTTTCAGTTTCTCATTCCTAAAGGATTAGCTTTGGTTTATCCTAATTGTTCTTTGTGCATCACTTGTTGAACTTTGTTTATTTGGCCTATACGTGTATCGGATGATGACATTTTTTTAGTTTGTTTTAGTTTTTTAACATGAGTGAACATGGGTCGTTGTTTATGTGGTTAATGTTATTATATAATTTAGGGTGTTGTTAAACGTGCTCTCTTTTTCAAAAAAAAAAAAAAAAAAAAACCACAACTTAAGGGAGGGTCCACCTAGAGGTGTACAAAAAAACTGGTTTTAGAACCGAAACCGGAAAAAAAACCGAAACTGGTTTTTTTTTTAACCGCCGGTTTTTATACCGGTTACTATTTTTTACTTCAAAAACCGGTTATTAACCGAACCGGTTATTAAAAAACGGTTTTTTTTGGAAAAAACCGGTCCAAACCGGTTATACCGGTTATTGTTTTGGACCTCAAAAACCGGTTAGTAACCGGAACCGGTTATAAAAAAAACCGGTTTTTATTTTGGGTGAAAAAACCGGTTTTTTTTTAAACCGGTTTTTTAATAACCGATTAACCGGTTTGTACACCTCTAGGTCCACCGTTAAAAAATAACTTCCCTCTCACTAGGGTTGGTTTATGTTTAGTGGAGAGGGTGTATGTTTAGTCATACACATACTTTTATTCTAAGTTGTAATCATCGTTATGAGTATTTGTCAAGTTGGATGATTTGATCCGTCATTAGGCATGTGAAGACCAACATGGTGACACGCTAACTAATTTTTATATGTCACGGTGTACAATTATGACAATAACTCTAATAAATATTTGGAGAAATATATCATACAACTTATTAATAATTACATATATAGTCCTTTTGTCATACTTGTTGATAAATATGAGAAATCACACACGTGACTCTCACTGTCCACTTGAACGTGACATGAAAAGGAGGAGAAGAGATTTAGGGTACATCGCTTTCACAAGAGTTAACTATCATTTTTATCTATCAGATTTGTTTACTTTTGTCATTTCTGGTCAATTTTCAAAAACGCACCACTTTCCTCCCTGACATCCTGAAAACGTGCCACTTCAGTCCAAAAATTAAAACTCAGTTAAGTCAGAGAGGTTAAAGGAAGGGTATTATTGTCAATTCATATATCTTTTATTTTCACCTTATTTTATGAATTGACAATAATACACTTCATTTAACCTGTCTGACTTAACTGAGTTTTAATTTTTGGACTGAAGTGGCACATTTCCAGTATGTCAGGGAGGAAACTGATGCATTTTTTAAAATTGGTCTGAAATGGCAAAAGTGAGCAAACCACATGGACGAAAATGGCAGTTAACTCCTTCCACAAAAATCAACTCAACCCAACCCCCCTCCCCATCAATCCATCTAGGGGTGCAAACGAGCCGAGCTACTCGCGAGCTACTCGCGAGCTACTCGAGCTCGGCTCGAAAAAAAGCTCGAACGAGCCGAGCTTAAACGAGCTCGAGCCCGAGCCTAAAAGCAAGCTCGTTTAGTAAAGGAGCCCGAGCCCGAGCTTCGCTTATCGAGCTCGAGCCGGCTCGCGAGCCTAATCGAGTTTTTTTGTTTATATATATATTAAACACATATTTATATAATAATAATTACCATTTATATAAATATAAAAAAATAACTAAATTATATGTATAATAATTATTATAACTAATATAAATTAATTAATAAATACTAACGAATCGAGCCCGAGCCAAGCTCAAGCTTGAAAAATTACCTTCGAGCCGAGCTCGAACTTTAGAAATAAAGCTCGAATCGAGCCGAACTCGAGCTCGAACTTTCATATGTTAAACGAGCTCGAGCTCGGGCTCGGCTCGGCTCGTTTGCACCCCTAAATCCATCACCTAAAAAAATCAAGCTTAATGACTAAACGCACTCACAAAAATGGTACATGTTTTTTCATTATTGCTCCTTGAATGTATATATGCAAGACTATATAGGGTCAATCCATTTGGTTCGGTTAGTCTTTATGAAGTTGATAGCTTTTAAAATGAACTTAATAATTTACTTAATCCTTAATCCTGGTAAGATAGTTTCGTGCAAGCTTGAAACATGAAACCAAACCGTAGGAACATTCTTTTTCTCGGTTTCTATTTTCTGAAGAATTAGCTTTGGTTTAGCATAAATATTAACTCATAATCTTTCTTTGTTAACATCTCTAAAATGTCATAAGTTTTAAGGACATTAGATTTTAATAATCCAAATTACAATTCATTGGCTGGCCGATAATAATGTACATCGGCAATTGGATCAATGATACTCTTAACTTTCACTTTCATTATCATCGAAAATCTCACTATAATGAAGAAGAAATTCGCCTTCTCCAGAGTGCTTGTGAAGATTGAGATACCATTAGGTTCCAAATACTTACACATTACACACCACATAATTAAGAAGGGCAAAGTTATTTATACGTCACAGTAAGATCGTCATTGACAACAAAAGTAATAGTTAGAACGGTCAATTGTTAAAGTATCAGTATAGATTATTATAAGCTATCAAATTAATAAAACCTATCTCGGCTAAGTTGATCAACATTTTATTAATTATGTAACGTGTAGTAGAGGTGCACAAATTGGGTTTTTGTTAATACCCGGTTTCGGGTATGATCGGGTATTGGAAAATCAGGTATTAGGAGAAACCGGGTAGGGTTCGGGTACGTATATTGAAAAGAAAAGTCATACCCTATGTACCCGGTTATAATCGGGTTTGGGTATAACCGGGTATGAACCCGGTATTAATACCCGATTTAAAAAATATGTTTTTTTATTTTATATAAAAATAAATGCGTTTAGAAATTAAATTTGGTTTGTAATTTGTAAAAGTAATTAAAAACAAATTACAATAACATAAATTCACTTAAATACAAATTATTTGTTTTATAATATGCATTTTTAAAAACTTAAATATAAAAGTTGCAAAGTAAACATAAAATATATACCTTAAAAATTCGGGTATTCTATCGGGTATTAAAAAAAACTAGTATCGGGTATAGGGTATAACCGGGTTCGGGTATAGGGTATGACCGGTACCGAGTATAAATCGGGTAAGGTTTCGATTACAGGTATTGAGCTCAAAATGTATACCCTATCCATACCCTACGGGTACGGACGGGTTCGGGTTCGGTTACGGATATACCTTTCAGATTTTTTTATCGAGTCCGGTTCCAGATACAGGTTTTTTGTGCACCTCTAGGATTCATATGCAATATTAAATAGGTCATCAAAGGAATCCTATAAGACAAAACAAAATGTTTTACATTAATAAAGTTTGTAACATGGTTTTTCTGAAGAACGAATGTTACAATAACTCTACTTTTAAATTATACCAAAATTAAGCCAAATCTACTTTATGCTAAAAATTGAACTTTAATCTTAATTCTTATCCCTAAGAAGCAAAAGCCTATCACCCAGCCAAAGCTAGAATGGCAAAGTTTGAAATAAGTTACCCAACTATAAAACTATTTATAAAGCTAAAGAGAAACTACAAGGTCATCTACATTTGGTGAAGTTTGGAATAAATTGCACAGCTATGATATATAACATTTATATAATTGTAAAGAAAAACTCCAGTGTCATCTTTAGTGAAGTTTGGAATAAATTGTACAGCTATAACATTTATATAATTGTAAAAAAAAAAACTCCACTGTCATATATATTTGGTAAAATGGTCACTTTGTTCCACAAATCAAGACTTACTAAGGAAAAGTGGGGTTAGGATTTTTTTTTTTTTTTTTTAAACCATATAGTTTAGCTATTAACCGAAATTAGATGAATCAAACCAAAAACTATTAACCTAATTTAATAAACCAAACCGATTAACTGAAAACGGATAACTTAATAAAATAGACTAATCGATGACCTCGATTTCGGGTGAGGATAATAATCTAACCAACCGAACAATGCACACCGTGGCAATGTCTGTGTTTCTCGTCGCATCGCGCACCTATCGGTTATTAACCAAAACTGGTTATCGGTGAGCAATAACTAAATCGTTAACCTAAAACAAACCGAAAACAGATGAAACCGAACCAAAATCAACAAAAAACTGAATTAACTGAAAACCGAATTAACCAAAAACCAGTTATCAATTTTTTTGTACTCTCGTTTAACCAAATTAGATGAACCGAACCGAATCGTTCATATTTTCATATATTTCTAGCTTTTATACCTCCATTTCTTATATTTCATATTTATATCTCCATTTCATATATTTATACTTTCATTTCATATATTTCTAAGCAAAAGTTTTAGCCCAATTTTGGTTTTTTCTATTAAATGAACCAAACCAAAAAAAACGTCAATCTAAATGAATAAATCGAAGTGATTAACCGAAACCGGTTGGTTAATAAAATAGACTAACCGATGACTTTGGTTTCGTCTTCAGTTGAGGATAATAACCGAACCGACAAAACCATGTACAACACAATGAAATTGATTACCCGATTAATTCACCTTTGATGTGTATCTATCACAATGATGCTACAATAAATATCATATTAATAAGAAAACTACCAAATATGAATATCGTATTGCGATGTATCGCTCCCGCCGCATCGCACGGGCATCCTGTTAGTATATATTAAAAATGAATAGTACGTGACAAATATAACATCCGCCAAAGAATGAATATCCGAAACCCGACTGGAAAAAAACGAACCCTTCGGAAGTTAAATAAAAATGTGAAAAATACTAATTTTAATTATTTTTAGTTAACGTTAATATTCTATAAACGTCGTGTATCCCGTTCGGTTAAAGACGGGTTAAAACGTAAGCGAATAAGTTTTTTCGTTAGTTTGGTTAGATTTAGATAAAAAAAAGGTAGTAATGGAGTCAATTTTATAAGTTAACTATAATTATGGGTTAAAGAGGTGTTTGTGTCCATAGTTGAAACTATCAAATGAAACAAACCAACAAACCTAGTTTCTATTTAAATTTTGTTTAAAATTTATAAAAAAAGTGGTCTAATTCAACCAGTCTTGCTTGTAAAGTGAGCTAAACCACTAATTTAAAAATTATACTAGTCTTTCTTTCTCGTTTCTATAACAATATTTGTTATATAAATTGGATAAAGAGATTAGAACTAAAACTAATTTTAGCAAAACGAGAAAAGGGCCCACAATTCAATTGAATCCATCCACTTGGTTTTTGTAAAACCTAAAGTTTTGGGTTTGATACCAAATTTCTAAATTATTACTTAAATAAACTCATTTCTTTACTTCAATTCTCAAAACTCAAAATATAGGCACACCAACCGATTGCTTGCACATGTGATACGTATGTTTACGTTTACGCTTTGTAGATTCTTTTTTTAGTCACATTAAAAAATAAATATCAATATCCACCCTCTCGAGATCGGTTTTTACTGTATTCCACACCATTTTCTCATTTCCATAGCCTTGGTCCCCTCCCTTTTCAACTGATTTTTATATGTGATTGTGTATGTTTCACATGTTGGATTTTTACAACTTGTTTGGTGAATGAGTGGATGTTTGTTTGTGATCAATGGTTGCCATACATGATTTAGGGGACTTGTCGATTAGAGATGACAGCAAGATATTAAGATGGATATTGTAAAATCGTTTCTCTACCAATTTAGAATCTGATTCCCTTTAGCAATTAGGTATGAGATATAGTCATTAGTTTGTTATAAATCACCCATTAAAGTACTTTTCTCGCTATTTTAAATAAAATTATTACCAAATAAAAAAACTATGAAGTTAGTTAATTAGCAAATTGTTCTATTACCCAATGACAAAGAAAATTAAGATGAAATTATATGTTATGGTGTGTACATCACATGTTGGATTTGACAATTTCAATCACATACCTAGTTGTAAAACCATTCTTGTATCAGTTTGGAATCCGATTCTCTTTAACCATCAAGTATTAGATATAGTCATTAGAGCATCTACAAAAACAAACGTGGTCCATACTCCTGCCAAGTCAACATGCCACACCATTCCAAACCACAACCACTTCCTTTAACAATAAACCACAACAAACCTCCACTTAATAGATATTCAAATCAGTTTCTTTTTCCTTTAACAATAAACCACAACAAACCTCCACTTAATAGATATTCAAATCAGTTTCTTTTTTATTTAATACAAAGTCACACACACAATCGGACCCACCCCTCTCCCCACCTCTTCCGCTCAAGCGGACTGCCTCCGCCAAACCGGGCCTCGTCATCAACCTCCAACGCATGTCATCCAGTCTTCTCCTCGTCCGCCCACCGGACCACACAAGCGGACAAGCTGCTGTAAATGCTCTTAGTTTGTTAAGAATCACCATTTAAAGTACTTTTCTTGCTATTTTAAATTTTATATAATTATATTACCTAATAAAAAAACTATAAAGTTAGTGAATTAGCATATTGTTCTATTACCCAATGACAAAAAAAATTAAGCCAAAATTATAAACGATCGTGTGTGTACTTCACATTTGGATTTATGCAAGTTGGTGAATGAGTGGATGTTTGTGTGTGGTCAATGGTTGCGATTCATGATTTAGGGGACTTGTCAATTGAGATGACAATAGGATATTGGGATGGGTATTGGCAATTTCGGTCACATACATAGTTATAAAATTTCATATACCCGTTTGATTAGGTATGAGATATAGTCATTAGTGTGTTAAGAATCACCCTTTAAAGTACTTTTCTTGTTATTTTAAATATTAGATAATTTTATTACTTAATAGAAAACCTATATAGTTAATGAATTAGCAAATTGTTCTATTACCCAATTATTTTGGTCAAAAAATACCCAAACAATTTAGTGATTGTATTTGTTATGTGAGGTAGTGTGCTAATCTTTGAATTATAAACAAAATTGTTGTAAAAATGATTGTTGATTTGATAAATGAAAATGCTAAGTATTTATCTCAAAAAAAAAATGTTTAAGTTGCTAAAATTACTGCTGATAATATCAGAATATGGCTTATGATATTGAAATCAAAATAGAAAATAAACAAGAAAAAATAGACGATTTTAGTGAGGAAAGCCCTTGATCAATATGGATTGCCGACACAAAACCTCGGGAGACGACTATAAAATTCGTCTACCACAGTCATTATTATTAACAGAATATAAAAAATACAACTTGAGAAGTGGATCGAGCAGTTGTACAAGAGAATTCTAAAGTTAGTGATTGTGAAATTGCAAGTGTAACCGGTGTAAAATGAAACGAGCTAGTATGCGAGAGTGAAAGTGTTCAGTGTGTAACCCTTAAAACGATCGTCTAGCCTCATTATATATAAGATAATACCTAACAAACTATTCGATATCCTGGGGATACTTGGAATATTTCTTGTGAACGTTAGAGACTTGATCGACGGTGAAGAAACAGTGGTTCGAATGACTGGAATCAATCGGACCAAGGGTTTAGTTCTGCATAAAAAGGGTTAGTCCTCTCGCTTGATTCGAGGTGTAACAGAGCTTCTTCTCCGGTGATCTCTGCAAAACAAAAAGCCGTTAGACTCGCCACGGGGAGAATGGGGGTTATCTCCGTGACCACCCTCCGGTGTGAGAATAAGTACAGATCTCAATGAAGAAGAAGAAGTAGTGAAAGTGAAGTGAGAGTAACTTGAGAGATCATACCTGACTTGACTTATTTATAGCTGGATTTGGGCGGGAAAATCTGTTGACGGAGATAGTAACGGAAAGCATTTTCCTTGAGCGGTTATGCCCTTTTTCGTTGATCACTAACGTCACGTCCATGCACACGGATCGTGTAAGGACCTTCAAAAATGTCTCAAAACGACCCGTAAGTAAAAACCTGGACCCCTGAAACCCTACTGTGCATGAAAAATCAAGAAATCAAGATTTCTGGTTCTCAGGCGGGCCGCGTAAAGGATAGGCAGACCCTTAAGCGGGCCGCGTCAACTTAGGTTTGACCGGATAAGCGTTAATGGCCACGTGTCACACACGTGGCAAGCCTAGGTGTGACACGCTAGCCCTAGTCTACGATTAGGAGGCCCTCGCGGGCCGCGTAAGTGTTAAGCATGGGTTTACGTGGGCCGCGTAAGACCCAAATTTCTGCTATAAATAGGTTGGATCATGAGCAGTCCTCTGGTGTCGAAATCTTTTCACAAAAACGAAATCTCACTGCTTAAAATCGAATTTCAATATAGCAAGGCGCTGCTACGATACAGGGTATTAACTCGATCGCTGCTACGATTTAATGTCCGATCGATTGAAAACTATCCAATGGATGTTTAAGTATTGCGCTTTGTCATTCGTTGTGAGGGTTTTAATCTCGTGAGTTATCGTAAATGTTGTATTAGTTACTAACCTAGTTCGTGTGCATTGTTATTTAAATTGGGTTACAAGGCTAATCAGTAGGCTAAACTCTGCCCGTTTAAATCTGCAATGTGAGCCATTCTCTTTTATCAAAAGTGTTTTACAATACTCCAATTATTTTTAAAGGTTATAATAACAGGGATTAAGTCATGGTTATCTTGAATCACTGGGTAGTGGGGTATTGTGCACATTACTAATTTCCCACAGTTAGGCTAATAAAGCCTAACAGTGATAATCATCACTACTTGGGGAAAGACCCAATAGTGGTATGACCATCGTCACCAGGAGGTGACACGGCGCCAGATAAAAATAAGATAAAAGCCATTGTAATCGCTCTTATGCTGTAAATTATAACTATGTGTCATTTTATTAAATTTGAGTGACTCGTCAGTATTTCCCCGCTGATAAAATATTTTCAAAACATGTTTCAGGTGACTACTGTGAACCAAGGAAAAGTGCTACGGAGCACTAACAAAGCTTGAAGTAGTGGCTCAATTAAATAAATAAACATGTTTTGTAAATAAGGGAATTTCCTTGTGAAATTCCTCTATTGTAAATTACGGGGGTTTATCCCGAATTATGAAATAAAATAATCGGGCATTTCAAGTTTTAAAAAGATCCTGTAAAATCTTCCGTTGTCAACTCAATTAATAATTACCACGGGTTCCTGTCCCGCGGCTCCTAGACCGGGTCAAACCGGGGCAGGGGCCGTGACAGGAAAAATGTGGTATCAGAGCCACTGATTTAAGCCAATTAAGTATTTAGAAATACTTAATTTTACTGATTGCCATCTTGTGATTACGTGTTTATTAACTGACTACTTGTTAGTTACAGTATGAGTAAGCAAAGACTTTCGGACATCTATCGTCAATTAGATAGTTCACCAAAAGATAAGGGAACTTCATCTCAATCAAATTCCTCAAATTACTCAGCAGATACTGAGGAAGGAATATTTGTTCGTAAGGCACAGTTTGAGAAACCACTTACCCCTAATAAAAGAAGTTGGATTATTAGAAAAAGTCAAGAGAAAATAAAGAAGTCACAACCAAAATGAGTGATGAGTAATAAGGAAACTCAGGATATAGGCAATAACCCACCATGGGAAGATGAATTAGACGAACAATGGGCAGATCTCTATATGTTAGCTACTACAGCAGTAAATGCTAACTTATAGTTAAATTGCCAAATTAGTACCCGCACCTATATCATCTATACGCCAGAAACTTTGCCCATTAAATAAATAACTTAGTAAGAAAAGATAGACTAAAATAAATTATCCCCTAGTATATTTTAAAATTTCAAATGTATTTTGTAATAAATTTATATATATATATATATATATATATATAAATTGCAATATTTTGTTTTAATCAATCTGTTTGTATAAATATTAGATTTCTTTCTGTGATTATTCAATTTACAAAATTTTAACCTAGAATTTTGTGTGTTTCTTCATATCTGCTAAACAACATGAATGAGTTATCTGAAGCTCTTCAGAATCTCAATCTCTATTCTGTTAATGTGGAAGTTTCCAAAGACTTTACTGGTTATTGTGCCGATATTGAGGAACCTATGGAATTTCAAGCTCAACCTCCGGAGAAACCCAAGCCAAAGAAAAGAAGAAGAATTGTGGGTTGGAGGTGTGTGCGCAGAAGGAAACCAGTAACTAGGAAAGTTGCCAAGACGGAGGACCCAATGGATAAAGGAAAAGGAATAGAGATGGGAGAAAGCTCCAAGCAAGCCGAGGAAATGCCATTACAGGAAGAGCTAGATTGCATACTAGCAAGTTGGGATATCCTCAAGCCTGTTAATGAAAACCTTTTCACTTATCCTGCCGAAACCCAGCTTCCAGTAAACTTGGAACCAGCCATCCCAGATCCCCTTGTCAATACCCGACCTTTAGGAGAAATGGAAGAATGGTGGACCAACGATTGGCAATTCCAGAGTATTTTAAACAACCCTTATACTTTTCTCCCTCAGTTTGACCCCGAACCTGCACCAAACCCACCGATGAGCAATGAGAACCTGGCTGAGCTCCGCCATTTTGGCGAGGAGCTGATGGATGCAGGAAATCGAATCCAAGAGGTGGGAGAACAGATCTCCTGGAAGTACGACGAGAGGGAACGTCGTTACTGAAAATGCCAGCTGATGGAATATCATGTGATGGTGGAAGCATGTGTTTACTAAGAATATAATAATCAAAATATAATCGTATGAAATAACTTTAAAAAATAAAACTTGTGTAAGATAACCAGTGTGTACGGATGCCTATTATAATATATAAAATATCGAACGTCGAAAAATCGATAATTTTGGCTATACTTGTTAACATAATTATGTGCAATTGTTTTGTTATGTTTGATTATTAATTATTTTCTGCTAATTACTTATATAAATTAATTACCAGATGGAACACGCTGGTAATGAACCCGTAAATGAAATTAATCATTCTGAGCAAAACAATGAAGATCAATTTCTGATTAGGCAAGATATCGAGAATATCGTTGCTCAGGGAATAGCCAATGCTATTCCAGCAATTCTTAATGCTGCCCGAAATCCAATTGAACCTCAACAAATTATTCCTAGCAAACGTACACATGGCGATAATTTCAGTAATAGTGTAAACGGAGGCGGCAACCATACTAATAACGACAACGATGGAATGCAAGCTCCACTCCTTAAGAAAATGAAAGCTGCAACACCTGGTTGCACTTACAAGGAGTTTCTTGCCTGTAAACCGGTTGAATTTGCAGGCAATGAAGGGGCGACTGCTGCACTGCGTTGGTTAGAGAAAACCGAGGCGGTGATTAAAATAAGTAAATGTACTGAAGAAGACAAAGTCATGTACGCGTCGCATCTTTTCAAAGAAGGGGCGCTAGAATGGTGGAATACGGTACTTCAAGCCAATGGAAGCGATGCGGCCTATGCCATGAGTTGGGAGGAATTTAAGCGACTGGTGGAGAGAAAATTTTGTCCCGAATATGAGAAAGAACAAATGGCGAATAAATTTCTAAACCACCGGATGGTGGATGTAGATTGTCGAGGGTATACTTCGACGTTCTTCGAGTACGCTAGAGTAGTACCAACCCTGGATTCGCCAGAGCCGGTGCTTATTTCCCGCTATATTTGGGGATTGATTGGCGAAATCCGTGATATCGTTAAAGCTGCGAGACCTCGCACTATTGACGATGCTGTGGAATTAGCTAACACCCTAACTGACGGACTAGTGCGTACGCGAGAAGAAAATAGAAAGAGGGAAGTGGCCCAAAAGATTTCCCAAGGATTCCGTGTAGGTAACCGTAGTAATTTCAAGAAAAAGGGAACTGGACAATCTTCCACTGTTCCATTTTGCAATGCTTGCAAAAGAAAGCATTTTGGAAGATGCAAAGGGTATTGCAATTTCTGCAAAATTCCGGGGCATCAAGAAGAAGATTGCCAAAAGAAGAAAGCAACAATCTGCTACAACTGCGGAGAGGCTGGACATTTCAGGCCAGACTGCCCGAAATTGGCCAAACTAGCTGATAACAAAGCCAAACCTACAGAAGGAACTACTAAGATAAACGCAAGAGCCTTCCAGTTAACTACTCAGGAAGCAGAATTAATCCCTGATGTGATAGCTGGTACGTTCCTAGTTCACGACATTTATGCAAAAGTATTATTTGACTCTGGTGCAAACCAAAGTTTTATAAATACTTCATTCTGCCAAGCTCTTAACTTACCCTTAACCAACCTTAGGCAGATTTTTACAGTCGAAACGGCAGATGAGAATTCTGTTAACATAGATAAGGTTTTGCAAGAAGGAAAAATAGAACTCTTAGGCCATAAATTCTCTGCAACCATGTTACCTATGAATTTAGCCGGATTCGATATAGTATTAGGAATGGATTGGTTAGTAGCCAACCATGCTCGAATTCTCTGTGATAAAAACTCCATAGAAATTCATACACCCGCAGGAGAGTTAGTGGTAATTACAAGAGATCAGCCACGAAAACCACTGAAATTCATTTCAGTAATGAAGTTGGCCAGTTATTCAAGAAAACAAGAAGTGGTGTATATGATTTCAGTAATCATTAACACGAAAGGTAAGGAAATTAGAGAAATTCCGGTAGTATCAGAATACCCGGATGTCTTTCCGGAAGAACTACCGGGATTACCACCCGATAGAGAAGTCGAATTTAGAATTCATCTAATTCCTGGAACTACACCGATAGCTAAGGCACCTTATCGGTTAGCACCCACCGAAATGCTAGAATTGAAAAAGCAATTAGATGAATTATTAAGTAAAGGATTCATACAACCTAGTTCATCCCCGTGGGGAGCTCCAGTGTTGTTTGTGAAAAAGAAAGATGGGTCCATGAGAATGTGTATCGATTACAGGGAATTAAATAAGGTTACAATTAAGAATCGATATCCATTACCTAGGATTGACGATCTTTTTGATCAATTGCAAGGAGCTAGATATTTTTCTAAGATAGATTTACGCTCTAGATATCATCAATTGAAGGTACAGGAAGAAGACATACCTAAAACTGCTTTCAGAACTAGGTATGTTCATTACGAGTTTACAGTTATGCCCTTCGGACTAACAAATGCTCCTGCAACATTTATGGACATGATGAATAGAATCTGTAAACCATACTTGGATAAATTTGTAATTGTCTTCATTGACGATATACTTATTTATTCCAAAAGCCAGGATGAACATTGTGAGCACCTACATGCACTCTTAACTTTGTTAAGAAAAGAGAAACTCTATGCCAAATTCTCGAAGTGTGAATTTTGGCTACAGGAGGTGCAATTTTTAGGACACATGGTAAATCACGAAGGTATTCACGTAGATCCCTCCAAAATAGAAGCGATCACCAAATGGAAAGCCCCACAAACAGCTATGGAAGTTAGAAGTTTTCTAGGATTAGCTGGATACTATAGACGATTCATTAAGGATTTTTCCAAGATAGCTGTACCATTAACGAAGCTAACATGTAAAGCGGTTAAGTTTGAATGGGGACCTAAGCAAGAAGAAGCCTTTAGGATTTTGAAACAAAAGCTAACACACGCCCCAATTATAGCCTTGCCAGAAGGAACAGAAGATTTCGAAGTCAATTGTGATGCTTCTAAGCTAGGATTAGGATGTGTGCTAATGCAACGCAAAAAGGTAATTGTGTATGCCTCAAGACAATTGAAAAGGCACGAGGAAAACTATACGACTCATGACTTAGAATTAGGAGCCATAATTTTTGCCCTTAAAATTTGGAGGCACTATCTGTATGGAAGCAAGTTTACTGTCTATACAGATCATAAAAGCTTAAGATACATATTTGGGCAAAAAGAATTAAACATGAGGCAAAGGAGATGGATGGAGATCCTAAGTGACTACGACTGTGATATTCAATATCACGAAGGAAAAGCAAACGTAGTTGCTGATGCTTTAAGTCGTAAGTATCATGAGAAAGAACGACGAGTTCGTGCTCTTAGATTAAGTCTACAACTAGACTTAATAGAACAACTGAAGAACGCTAAAGAAACAGCAATCAAGGATGATGCTGAAGGAATGAAAGAAAGAATAAAGGAATTAGAGCAAGGATCTGATGGAATTTGGAGATTCCATAAGAAAAGGATTTGGGTACCTAAGCAGGGAGAATTAAGAACTAAGATTTTAGAAGAAGCCTATAAATCTAGGTATACCATGCACCCGGGAAATAATAAGATGTACCAAGATTTAAGAAATAATTTCTGGTGGATAGGAATGAAAAAGGACATAGCTAGATATGTTTCTAAATGTCTTACTTGTTCACAAGTTAAGGCAGAACACCAGAAACCTTCAGGTTTACTTCAACAATTAGAAATGCCTGTATGGAAATGGGAACTTATAACCATGGACTTTGTTACTAAGTTACCCAAAACCAGAAAGGGTAATGATGCGATTTGGGTAATTATGGATCGATTAACCAAATCAGCTCATTTTCTACCCATGAAGGAAACCTTTAGCATGGAAAGGTTGTGTAACACCCCGAAAATATAAATCCTTATATTAAAATTTAAAAGTAAAAATAAACAAGAGTCAATCAACTAGGAATTTTAACTCAGTTAATTACAAGCCTTGAAATAACCCATGATAGGGTTAAAACACTCAAAATTAAGGATAAATCAAAGTTGAGGGTTTAAACTTGTCAAAACTGAAACTTAGGTTACTAATAATAACCAAAACAAAACCAAACACCCCAAAAGCTGGTGTCTGGTCGAACAGAGGGCAAGGGGGCGACACAGGGTTTTCTTCAAACCCTTGTTTCATAGAAAATCTCCAAATTGAAGCTTCAAATCTGCCCTAAATCAAGTCTTGAATGTAAATTAGTAATCCCCTCGTAGTAAGGATCAAAAGGTATGTAAAATTTTTATATTTTGATTCACCATAAATTCTAGGTTAATGGTGAATAGCTGAAATTGAACCTAGATATGTCATGCATGAATGAATCTTGAAGTAATATGTTGTTTAGGATTAAACCCTAGATGATAAATTGTGAAAATCATTGCATGTTACTTGAAGAAATTACAATCACCATTGTAGGTGATTTATGATAGTGTAAAGACTAGACAAGTACTAGGATTATGAATTTTAATCTAGAGAAAAACTGAATGGTATGATGAAATTCAGCAAATTTGAATGTTTAAATGAGTACAAATGGCTTAATTATAGTGAAATTAGATGTTAAATTGCAAGTCATGAACTTAGTAATAATTGTAGAAAAATCTGACTCGTTAGGTGTTCGTTGAAATGCCTAATCGAAGATTTAAATGTTAGAATAGGAGGAAAACGCAGAATTAATCATGACTCATAATGATGCGATTATGGTCATGAAAAGAGTTCTAAACAAGTTGTAAAACTGAATTTTCTAGGCAAAGAGTCCGGATCATCAAGCGGACAAGCCGGAGGGAATTCACGGGGGAAAGGCGTGCTCTAGAGGTACGAAATCACCGTTTCGTTACATTATGAATTATTTGTTAATTTTATGTTGAAGTTTTGAAAACATGGTAAATAAGATAGATCAATACGTCACGGAAGTGACTTTTCGTCTTAATCAAGTGAGACGGGTCAAAACAATTGTTAGAAATTTGATTTTTGAAATACCTTGTTTGATGCCTAATTCTTGGCATCCAAACGGGTCAAACAATCAAGTAATGCATGATTAATGCTTCGGAATATGATAGATTGATCTTTGATAATTGGTTAATATATATCATATAAGATATACGAGGTTTTAAATGTTTCGGTATCATAGAAAAACTGAAATTTGAGAGTTAGAATCTTGGTGTAATAAACAAACAAAACAAAGCTTGAAATTCCAGGTACTACCGTAAATTACGGTAGTACCGTAATTTACGGTAGAAGTTAAATGTTTACGGTGGTATTCATCTGATTTACGGTGGACCAAATATTTTCAGAACTTACCGTAAATTACGGTAACACCGTAATTTACGGTGAATCCAGAAAACTTAACATTGTTTTATTTTTAATTGATTGTTGAATCTTATGTTTAAGTCTTATGTACCAAAGTCAAAACTAACGTTTTTAATGGTTTTGACCCTAGGTGATTAGATGGACCTTACGGATGGTGGTCAAGCAATGTTGAAGAACCGAACAAAATTTTTGAAGCTTCCGCTATGTGTTTAATCTTACTTAAATTATGTTCATGGGTTGTAGACAGTTATAAATCAACTTTTAAATACTTTAAATTAGTCATTAGTTGACTAAGTTTTATCTAATTGTAATCTTGATACTTTTGAAACTGATGTTTAACTATTATCTTTTGTATAAAATATTACTTATATTCAAGTAAAATTTAAGGGTGTTACAGGTTGGCCAAGTTATACGTAGACGAAGTAGTATCCTTACATGGAGTTCCACTCTCCATTGTATCGGATAGGGATAGTCGTTTCACTTCCCATTTCTGGACAAGTTTCCAGGAAGCAATGGGAACCCGATTAAATCTAAGTACTGCATATCATCCTCAGACAGACCGACAAAGTGAAAGGACGATCCAAACCATGGAGGACATGCTCAGGGCATGTGTAATAGATTTTGGTGGAAATTGGGATGACCACCTACCATTAATTGAATTCTCCTATAATAATAGTTATCATGCAAGCTTAGAAGCTGCCCCATTCGAAGCACTATGTGGACGAAAGTGCAGAACTCTAGTCTGCTGGGCAGAAGTAGGAGAAAGTCAATTATCAGGTCCCGAAATCGTGCAAGAAACTACCGACAAGATTACTCAAATCAAGGAAAAATTAAAGACGGCTCGAGATCGCCAGAAGAGTTATGCCGATATTCGACACAAGCCATTAGAATTTCAAGTGGGAGACCAGGTACTCTTAAAAGTTTCTCCTTGGAAAGGAGTAGTTCGGTTCAGTAAGAAAGGAAAGCTAAGTCCAAGGTACATAGGACCATTCCTAGTAATACAGAGAATAGGACCAGTTGCCTATCGCCTACAACTACCAGAGGAATTAGCTGGAGTACATGATGTATTTCATGTATCCAATCTCAAGAAATGTTTATCGGACGAATCTCTGGTAGTGCCTCTTCAAGACATAGAGGTAAATGAAAAGCTAAAGTTTGTCGAGAAGCCACTGCAAATAGAAGACAAAAAGATCAAGTTTCTCAAGCATAAACGACTAGTACTGGTCAAAGTCAAGTGGGATTCAAATAGAGGACCTGAATATACCTGGGAACTGGAATCGGAGATGAAATGAAAGTATCCTCACTTATTTCAGTAAATCTCGAGGACGAGATTTTAAATAAGGTGGGGAGGATGTAAGGACCTTCAAAAATGTCTCAAAACGACCCGTAAGTAAAAACCTGGACCCCTGAAACCCTACTGTGCATGAAAAATCAAGAAATCAAGATTTCTGGTTCTCAGGCAGGCCGCGTAAAGGATAGGCAGACCCTTACGCGGGCCGCGTCAACTTAGGTTTGACCGGATAAGCGTTCAGGGCCACGTGTCACACACGTGGCAAGCCTAGGTGTGACACGCTAGCCCTAGTCTACGATTAGGAGGCCCTCGCGGGCCGCGTAAGTGTTAAGCATGGGTTTACGCGGGCCGCGTAAGACCCAAATTTCTGTTATAAATAGGTTGGATCATGAGCAGTCCTCTGGTGTCGAAATCTTTTCACAAAAACGAAATCTCACTGCTCAAAATCGAATTTCAATATAGCAAGGCGCTGCTACGATACAGGGTATTAACTCGATCGCTGCTACGATTTAATGTACGATCGATTGAAAACTATCCAATGGATTTTTAAGTGCTGCCCAAATTAGGGCTATACTTTGTCATTCGTCGTGAATTCGATGGATGTTTAAGTATTGCGCTTTGTCATTCGTTGTGAGGGTTTTAATCTCGTGAGTTATCGTAAATGCTGTATTAGTTACTAACCTAGTTCGTGTGCATTGTTATTTAAATTAGGTTACAAGGCTAATCAGTAGGCTAAACTATGCCCGTTTAAATCTGCAATGTGAGTCATTCTGTTTTATCAAAAGTGTTTTACAATACTCCAATTATTTTTAAAGGTTATAATTACAGGGATTAAGTCATGGTTATCTTGAATCACTGGCTAGTGGGGTATTGTGCACATTACTAATTTCTCACAGTTAGGCTAATAAATCCTAACAGTGATAATCATCACTACTTGGGGAAAGACCCAATAGTGGTATGACCATCGTCACCAGGAGGTGACACGGCGCCAGATAAAAATAAGATAAAAGCCATTGTAATCGCTCTTATGCTGTAAATTATAACTATGTGTCATTTTATTAAATTTGAGTGACTCGCCAGTATTTCCCCGCTGATAAAATATTTTCAAAACATGTTTCAGGTGACTATTGTGAACCAAGGAAAAGTGCTACGAAGCACTAACAAAGCTTGAAGTAGTGGCTCAATTAAATAAATAAACATGTTTTGTAAGTCAAGGAATTTCCTTGTGAAATTCCTCTATTGTAAATTACGGGGGTTTATCCCGAATTATGAAATAAAATAATCGGGCATTTCAAGTTTTAAAAAGATCCTGTAAAATCTTCCGCTGTCAACTCAATTAATAATTACCACGGGTTCCTGTCCCGTGGCTCCTAGACCGGGTCAAACCGGGGCATGGGCCGTGACAGATCGTGAGTGTGATCGACGGCTGGGGAGATGCCACGTGGAAAGTGGGTTTGTGTGGATCCTTCTCCAAGTTAGTGCCATCATCGTGACTTTGATGAGCGTCCAGGATTGAGCCACGTCACCTTTCAGTTGTAACTGAACTGCTGTACACGATGAGCATTGACAACTTTCTAGAAGATCTACAGCTGTAAACCTTTATGCTCTTGCCACGTGTCCACTCTGTTGTAACAGAAAGGAACACTTTTGTTTAAGTCTTGGTTCCAGGTGCGCGGAGATGTTTTAGGCTCTCGACTTCAAGTCTAACTGTACCCTTGCGCGAGTCCGCGCAGGGGTGTTAGTTGAATGTTAGTTTTGACCTTTCTCTGGCGCACGGTTATCGAGGATTGTTTTCTTCTATACCTTTGTTTAGAACCGCTTCGCAGCTGCGCAGGGTTCTGTTTAAGGATGTTTATGTGATGAGGTTGTGGTATGGTCCAATACGCCTGCGCAAGGTTTTTGGGACCATACCCCTTCAGATGGCTTCAACGGTCACATTTCTCAACTGAATGACCGAGTCTCATGCTTGACTTGGTTTCTTATAATTGTCCTGCGATATATTAATAACCTGTGCAAAAATAGTTTAGTCATAAATGAGGAACAAGTTCAGGATATCAAACCTTTCGAATATCCTAGATGGTCAGTCATTGTCCTAGATATTGGTCAAAATATTCACCCATAACACCAATAACAAAGAAAATTAAGACGAAATTCTATGTGATTATGTGTGTATTTCACATGTTGGATTTGTCCAAGTTGGTGAATGAGTGGTTGTTTGTGTGTGGTCAATGGTTGCCATACATGATTTAGGGCACATGATGATCAGAGATGACAATAGAATATCAGGATGAATATTGGTAGTTTCAGTTACATACCTAGTTGTAAAACCATTCCTGTACCCTTTGGAATCCGATTTCCTTTAACCATCAGGCGTGAGATATAGTCATTAGTTTGTTAAGAATCACCCTTCTCTCCTATTTTAAATTTTATATAATTTTATTGCCTAATAAAAAGAACTATAAAGTTAATGGATTAGCATATTTAGCATATTGTTCTATTACCCAATGACAAAGAAAATTAAGACGAAATTATATGTTGTTATGTGTGTATTTCACATGTTGGATTTGTGCAAGTTGTTATTGAGTGGATGTTTGTGTGTGGTCAATGGTTTCCATACATGATTTAGGGGACATGTGGAATAGAGATGACAATAGGATTGAGTGGATGTTTGTGTGTGGTCAATGGTTTCCATACATGATTTAGGGGACATGTGGAATAGAGATGACAATAGGATATTAAGATGGGTATGACAATTTCAGTCACATACCTAGCTGTAAAATCGTTCATGTACACGTTTGGATTCTAATTCCCTTTAATCATCAGGTATGAGATATAATCATTATTTTTATAAAAATCACCCTTTAAAATACTTTTCCCGCTATTTTAAATTTTATATAATCTTATTACATGATAAAAAAAACTATAAAGTTAGTGGATTAGCATATTGTTCTATTACCTAATGACAAAAAAAATTAACACAAAATTGTTTACATGCATGATTCAGGTAACCATTTTATATATGTGTATCTGGTGATCAGGTTGAGTATCACCTAGTATCATATCCGTCAAATATCTGGGAAATTTTTTAAAACCAATCTAATATCAGGTCTCATATCCGAATACCCATCCCAAATATATCAGATTTTTCCGTTTGATTCGGGTTTTGCTTGACATATCTGGTGTCAATATCGTGTGTTTGATGGTAGTCACACAAGTTCCCTTTGTTTACATAGCAAGTCAAATGTATATGTTGAGGCCCAATAACTTCCTATCTTCAAGTCCCCAAATCCACATCCAATGGGCCAGAGCAAAATAATCCCTTAACATTTCATCTACAAGTCTACAACCAAAAATATCCTTCCAATCACCGAAGTGGCTCCGTCCAAACTTGGACTCACATCTTAAAG
This sequence comes from Helianthus tuberosus, assembly GCA_030545235.1. Taxonomy (NCBI): domain Eukaryota; kingdom Viridiplantae; phylum Streptophyta; class Magnoliopsida; order Asterales; family Asteraceae; genus Helianthus; species Helianthus tuberosus. The sequence goes on from CM060375.1 coordinate 60,858,740, forward strand.
AAACTAAATCATTCACTTACATGTTAATATTTTCTGTTTTGTTTAAGAAAAACGTGTTGCAAAACGAGCATATTTAAATAACTGTGTCGATATGGGTTAGGATCGAACACACAAATAACGTATTAAATGGGTTGGGTCAACAAGAGTTGGTCATAGCAAGTTCGCACACTATATTTGGTTTTATGGCGACTAGTTGTCGTGGTAACAACTTTGGTGGCGTCGCAGCAAACAACATGTGGTGTTGGTGTTGTCAACGAAGGTGATGACCGAAGCAATAATGGTGGTGTCACCAGCAGTGGTGCTAATAAGGATCGGTAGGTTATGGTAAAACAATGAGGTATTTTTGTTCATTGTAACAAATTCTTTGATTATACTTTATTGTTCTTTCCGGTATGGTCTGTAATACATACAATCTAATCTAACCCAACAAAGTAATATTTGATGGTTTAGTATATCGAGAAACAACGATGGAAGCTAGTTTGTTTAATAAATTCTTGCTTACACATAAAATCCTTTATGAGGAAATTAAACAATAACAATAATAATGTAATAAGAATGTTATTATTATTAATAACAAGTAAATATATAAATAAATGTGTCGGATGTCAAATTGAAATTATATAAATGATTAATAGTTGCGTTTCTAAGAATTCATGTACCTTGTTCGAACTCAAAAAATGTGCCCTTATGCCTTAACGATAAACAATGCAATTACGAAAATGACAAAATCGTAGTATTCGACAAAACAATGCAATTACGAAAAATAAGAAAATTATAGTATTCAAATGAGTTGCATTACATACCGTAATAACTAATAAACTAATAGCTAAACCAATGATTCGTGCAGCCCTCTTGCATTCTTCATAGCAAATTGGTGGATCAACTCTTCACAATTTATATTATCTAAGACTTCGTTTTCAATTAGTAATGCGCTCAATTAACCTAGTGGGCTAAATTCTAAAGTCTAAACCATAAAAAATGATTTGTAAACGAGTCTTACTTGAAATTGGTATGTGTTTACTATTTAAAAAAAATTAACACACACACATATATGTATATCGGATTTTTTTTTAAACTATATGCCCTGTGAAATCACGGACCCTGTGCGAAAGTCCTCCCCACACACCATCTAAGCCTCCCCTGATAATTAAGAATTGATTATACAATATACATAATAGAGGATGTCAAATTGAAATTATATAAATGATTAAGAATTGATTATACAATATACATAATAGAATTAGGCCACCATGACATCTTGCCTTCTAAGTTGAATGTATCCATAAAACAACGTCTTGCCTTCTAAGTTGAATGTATCAATAAAACAACGTCGTTTAGCCCGTGCTCATGGACACCGACCCTACAACGATTATGTGTTAGATATATACAAATTGAAAGTATAGTATGGATTATTATTTGAAATGGACGGCTATTATTTACATTTAAAAAATTATAAAGAGGCTAAATAATATATTTTGGGGGCCAAATAAGATTTTGAGGATTAATTAATCAAACCATCTGGTTAGTCTTTATTCCCGACACCTAATCCAATTTCTATTTATTATTTAAACAAACTATCATCCTCATCATCATTTGGGTACATCTAGCACTTGTAAGATACATGCACGACTTTTTATTTATATTATTAATTAATTACAATACTTGTTTTATAAAATTATTTGACATAATTATGTTTACAGGCAGATGCAAAACTACTATTGAACCGAAGGTTTTAGTAGGAGCAGTCTCTCTAATCCTACATGGTACAGGTAAGATTGCCTATATTTTACCATCCCCAGATCCTACTTTAGCTTTGCTATTGGTGTGATTTACAGAGAGAGTATAACGATGATGTTTACAGGCAAATCCGTTTAATATAAAAACTCAGTGTGTTTAGTCACTTCAACTTGAATCGCTCTTTTCTTGATCTCTATGTTTGAACAACAAATTTAATATTAAAGGTGACGTATATAAAAGTACATGGATTATACATTTAATTTGATAAAGACGGGATTTAAAGCTATCAATACGACTTAAGTAAGACGGTAAATGAGATTATAGTTATGAAAAAAATATAATTGCAATTATAAAAATATATATATAATAAGAGATTTGGAGGTATCATATGTTTACAACCATATGGTTCCCTAACTAACTCTCAAAATGGCTTTCGGTATTCATATATACTATTAATATTAATAATTGGTGGTTAACACTGTGTTCTTTAATTATTTAAACTTGTGACTAATTAAAAAATCGAAAAGCAAATCCCTATTTTTTAAAAGAAAAAGAAATTTGTTTGTATGATAATAACCTTGCTTTACAATACCGAACCCAAATTGAAACTGTTGTGCTTTGTGTTGTTGCCTTGTTGGACATCAATTATTTCCTTTATACTTGAAAAATGTTATGATAACATGGTTTCCTTTTTTATGTTTAATGTAAGGGTGCGCGGAGGGGGGCGGTAAACCCTATCGGTACCGATCCCCCATCCACCGCCAACCTTTTTACCGCCGGGGTTTTACCGAAATGGGAGGCGAAATCGGTGAGCCTTCGCCAAGTCGGTGAAGGGGGGGGGGGGGGGGGGAGATAGGTGTGTGGTGGGGTCCATTTCTTCTCAACAAATCACACATTTTTCTTTTTCTTTTTAAATAGTTTACCTAAACCCTATTAGGTAAGCTACCGTCAACGTTTTTTAGCATTAGATAACAATTTAGGTGAATTGACGTGACACTGTTTGATTGAGTGAATGAAGAGTTTACCTATTCCAAATAGGTAACCACTCCCTTCACCCTAACGTAGATAACATAAATTATTATTTTTTTCAATAAAACAAGCAAAATAATAAAATAAACTAAAGTTTTTATTACTCTATTTGATTTTTATCTCGTGTACCTCTCCATCGACGTGTAACAATCTACTACAACTTCTCACATACACTTTTATCTTCAAGATGATGTTTTCTTTATCATCACTATAGAGGTGACAATGACGATATTTTTGTTAACAATGAAAAGAGAGATTATTATAAAATGGCTTAGACGATATTTTTGTTAACACTTAAAAGACAGATTATTATAAGAGTAAAATGCCCGGATAGTCCCTGTGGTTTGTCGAAATTTCACCTTTAGTCCCCAACTTTTTAAAATTACACTCTTGCTCCCTATGGTTTGACCGGTTGTTACTCGGATAATCCCTGAAGTGAATAGGGGTTAGTTTTCTCAGTTAATGGATGTGAAGTTACAAAACTACCCTTCTCATTAAAAAAAAAATTCTAAGAGGCCCCACTATCCCACCCCAACCCCATCACTGCCTACGTTTGACCGACGATTCTTTCCGATCGAAGAACTCCGACCACTTTCACCGGCATCTGTCGCCGACTATCATTGCTTACCACCACCTCTGCCACACAATCCCACCACCACCACCACATCCCACCTCTGTTACGTTTACAAGTGAGTTTCAATCAAACGGAAATTAGGCAGTTCACACCACTAATAACTTTTCCGGCACTTCTTTTTTGTCCTCCTGTCTCCTCTGTTCTTTACAAACGACAATACACTGCAGGTTTCTCATCAGTTTTTTTTTTTTGTCAAATTCACTCATATAACTAGTTACATACATAGCTTCATTAATCTCATCAAAACAGAGCTATTTTAAGTATTTATTATTATTTTAACAAAACTGAAGATCAATAACCAAAGTTACATATAATTTACTCTGTTTCTGTTATTTAATGTAGACACAAGTTAAAAGAATCACAGTAACTATGTTAATATTTGAACTTTGGATACAATTACAAATTAATTGACCACTTATAGATAGGGCTGTAAACGAACCGAACGAACACGAACAAGGTCATGTTCGTGTTCGTTCGTTAAGGAAATTAACATGTTCATGAACTGTTCACGAACGCATACCGAACGTAAGTTTATGTTCGTGTTCGTTCGTTAAGGAAATTCAATTGTTCACGAACAGTTCGTGAACACTGGTCTCGAACACAAGCAAATAAAAACGAATGCAAACGAACATTTAACTTGAAAATAAAAAATAAAAACATTGATATCCTTAAACATTATATAAGTAGACAAGTAGTTAAACACAAGCATCAAATGATAAATCAAAACACAAGAAGTCTAATACACTACCAAACAATGAATCAAGTTTAACTAACTTAGACATAATTATCCCAAAAAATGGTTTAGAATGTCCAAATTTTAGCTAACTTAGAAAAAATAGGGTTTGAAGTTTTCAATAGATAAAAGGTTTATAATTTACTTTTTAATATAATCAAACGAACACGAACGAATATGAACGAACATAACCGAACGTTCACGAACGTAGTCGGACGAACGAGGCCTGTGTTCGTGTTCGTTCGCTAAGCTAACCGAACGAAATTTTTTGTTCGTGTTCGTTCGTTAAGCTAATCGAACGAACATAAACGAACTTCCCGCCGAACGGTTCACGAACTGTTCGCTGAACGTTCGGTTCGTTTACAGCCCTACTTATAGAACATGTACTTGACTCAAAAGTAATAATTAATTATATCATCCTTATCCTACCAAGACTCAAAAAACTAAGCAACCTGTGAGCCGACTCAGTTTGAAACTCAAACAAGTAATTCTAGTATTTTTAGATCCGAATTCGGACTACGGTTGCGATGCCCTGTTAGGAAAATAGTGAAGAAGGAGAGGGGATGTAGGTTAGGCCGGAGGCTACAGAAGATGGTGACGGTGATGGTGGAGGGTTCATGGAGGTCGCCGGTCACAATTGAAGAAGATGAAAGATTGGGTGTGGGTTCGGTTGTGGGGGGGGGGGGGGTTGCGGTGGTGGTGCTGGTGGCGGTGGTGGGGTTTGCCCTATAGAGAGAGAGAGTGTGTGTGTCTGTGTGTGTGTTTGTGAGTGAGAGAGAGTGTTTAGATATATATATATATATAGAAAGTGTATTGTACAAAATGGTTTAATGTACGTTATGTACGCGATGTGAAATCGCATGTTATAAAATGGCATGGATGAAATCGCATGTGATAATTTTTTATGAAATCGCATGTTGGTTTTTTGTAAAAATTCCGCATGTGATAATTTTTGATGAAATTGCATGTTGGTTTTTTGTAACAATTTCACATGTGGTAATTTTGATGAAATCGCATGTTAAAAAACCAACATGCGAAATTGTTACAAAAAACCAACATGCGATTTCAATGTGGGATGAAGATCTGACGGCTGAGACGGTCACGTACGTATTTTACAATATGAATTGTTAATATTTTATTAGCGATAAGGGTATTTTTGTAACTTAACATCCACTTAACTGAGAAAACTAACCCTCATCCACTTCAGGGACTATTCGAGTAACAACTGGTCAAACCATTGGGAGCAAGAGTGTAATTTTAAAAAAGTTGGGGACTAAATGTGAAATTTCGACAAACCACAAGGACTATCCGAGCATTTTACTCTTATTATAAAATGGCTAGTAAGCAGTGATAGATCTAAAAATCTTTTTCAGTGGGTTTACTATTTTCAGATACTCTAATTTCATAGGATCGAATATAAAATTTCGGGTTTGGTGATAATAGTTGTATTTTATAGTATCCCTTGTCATTTCATAATTTGGTATGGATCATTTCTGAAAGTTGTAAAAAGTGCAAGGGTGCAAGTAGTAAGAGCAAACCAACATTTTGTGTAGGGTTTTTCTTAACAATCAATCTACTCACTCATTAGAGTTAAATGCCATTTTAGACCCTGTGGTTTGAGTTATTTTGTCAGTTTAGCCTAAAGGTTTCATTTTTCACTTGTGGATCCAAAAAGGTTTCCCAGTTGCCATTTTAATCCACTGGGTCAACTTTATCCATTTTTCTGTTAACGAAAAGGCCAATTCGGTTATTTTATATGTAGTTCTGTTAACAAGAAGGACAATTCTGCTATATAAAATGACCGAATTGACTTCTCGTTAACAGAAAAAATGGATGAAGTTAACCCAGTGGACTAAAATGGCACCGGTAAAACCTTTTTGGACCCACATGTGAAAAATGAAACATTTGAATTAAACTGGTAAAAAGACACAAAGCACAAGGACTAAAATGGCATTTAACTGAGTAGATTGATTGTTAAGAAAAACCCTACACAAAATGTTGGTTTGCTCTTACTACTTGCACTTTTTACAACTTTCAGAAATGATCCATACCAAATTATGAAATGACAAGGGATAATATAAAATACAACTATTATCACCAAACTTCATTACACCTGTGTCCTTAAAGAATTAGTATTCCCAAATGTAAAGTTAAAGAAAAAGTGTCTTTTTCAAAGTGGGTTGTTAACACGTAGTTTATACTTTATACCATATTCTTGTTTTAAAGCCTGATAACGTTTCATAATAAAAGAAAACATTCGTTTATATATTTGTAATTGTACATGTTTATTTATATCTTCTATGTTATTTTGTTTTGAATATCTAAGTATTCATTTATAAATGTATTAATCTATTATTTTATGTTATTATATACTAGCGAGTTGGTTCGCGCGATGTAGTGGGTATCATCAAGTCTTTTTTAGAGAGTGCAAACCCAACCTATCTTAAACACTGATTATATTTAACTATTATTAATAATTATTATTGTGTAAATATTTAGTAATTATATATTTAAGTATTTAAATAAGATAGTAGGTTGGCCGAGAAAGATACGACGGGTGCCACCAAGGCTCTTTTGAAGAGCGCAATCTAACCCGACCTGCCTTAAACACTTATTATATTTAGGTATTATTACTATTACTATTACCATTATGGAAATACTTAGTTTTATATACCTAAGTATTTAAATAAGATAATAGTGTGCGATGCGACCAATTCAAGACTCTTTTGGATAGCGCAACCTAAGAGTAAGTGTAATGGGGCGTTTTATAATGGGGAAGAGGGCCATGGTGCCCCATAACGCCGCCCAACACCGAAATAGGGGGCGCTATTGTGACGCCCACTTTTCACTTTCGATAAAGAGTTAATTACTGTTTTCGTCCCTGAGGTTTGTCAAAAATAACGGTTTCAGTCCATTAGTTTAAAAATTGCGATTTCAGTCCATTAGTTTCATTTTCGTAACCATTTCAGTCCACTGACTTAACTCCATCCATTTATTTTGTTAACTTTGAGTTAACTAACTAATTCAGGGACGGTTTGCGTCAGTTTTAGAAACACAGGGACTTAAGTGTAAACTCTAAAACATTAAAACAAAAAAAATAGTAAATTCCAAAAAATCAAAAAAATTCCAAAAAACCAAACAAATTCCAAAAAATTCTAAAAAATAAAAAAAAATTCTAAAAAATCATAAAAATTCTAAAAAATCCAAAAAATCCGTTTCGGCGCGAACTGTTTCGACCCGAACCGTTTCGAGCTGAACCGTCCGTACCGTTTCGACCCGAACCGTTTCGAGCTGAATCGTTTCGACGCGAACCGTTTCGACCCGTACCGTTTCGAGCCGAACCGTTTCGACCCGTACCGTTTCGAAGCCGAACCGTTTCGACCCGTACCGTTTCGAACCGAACCGTTTCGACCCGTACCGTTTCGAAGCCGTACCGTTTCAAGCCGTACCGTTTCGAACCGAACCGTGCCGTTTCGAACCGAACCCTTTCGAGCTGAACCGTTTCGAACCGAACCGTGCCGTATCGAACCGTGCCGTATCGAACCGTACCGGTTCGGCTTCGAAACGGTTCGCGTCGAAACGGTCCGGGTCCAAAGGGTTTGGTTCAAAACGGTTCGCATCGAAACGGTACGGTTCGAAACGGTACAGCTCGAAACGGTTCGGTTCGAAACGGTTCAGCTCGAAACGGTTCGGTTCGATACGGCACGGTTCGGTTCGAAACGGTTCAGCTCGAAAGGGTTCGGTTCGAAACGGCACGGTTCGGTTTGAAACGGTACGGCTTGGAACGGTTCGGCTTCGAAACGGTACGGGTCGAAACGGTTCGGTTCGAAACGGTTCAGCTCGAAACGGTTCGGCTTCGAAACGGTACGGGTCGAAACGGTTCGGCTCGAAATGGTATGGGTCGAAACGGTTCGCGTCGAAACGGTTCAGCTCGAAACGGTACGGACGGTTCAGCTCGAAAATGTTCGGGTCGAAACGGTACGGGTCGAAACGGTTCGCGTCGAAACGGTTCAGCTCGAAACGGTTCGGGTTCGAAACAGTGCGCGCCGAAACGGATTTTTTTGGATTTTTTTGGATTTTTTAGAATTTTTATGATTTTTTAGAATTTTTATTATTTTTTAGATTTTTTTGGAATTTGTTTGGTTTTTTGGAATTTTTTTGATTTTTTGGAATTTACTATTTTTTTTGTTTTAATGTTTTAGAGTTTACACTTAAGTCCCTGTGTTTCTAAAACTGACGCAAACCGTCCCTGAACTAGTTAGTTAACTCAAGGTTAACAAAATAAATGGATGGAGTTAAGTTAGTGGACTGAAATGGTTACGAAAATGAAACTAATGGACTGAAATCGCAATTTTTAAACTAATGGACTGAAACCGTTATTTTTGACAAACCTCAGGGACGAAAACAGTAATTAACTCTTCGATAAATAATATAAACAACATACTAATGTAATTTTTTTTTAATTTTTTTTACAAAAATTGGGCATGACCCATTCGTAATTTAGACGATTCCCTGCTTTTAACAACATCATTCAAATTACGTTCTACGACACTTTTTAAAAGATACAAATTGTGACCATACAAGTTTCATCAAAAGCATTTTGTCCGAACTACCCAAAGTAAGATTTAAAACTTCAAACTACTACGATCATCCTAGACATAAGTTAAACATTTACATTACAAAAATAATTTTGACCCGTTACAAAAGATAACTTGAACTGGAAGCGCATAAAGGGCGATATAGTGTGTGTTCGATCCGAGCTCGTCGTTGTCATATATGGGATTTACCTATCATTCATAACACCAAAACATTTGTTAGTTCAATTACTAAACAAAATTCAAGGCTTTCATTCACTTATCATTATTCGACCCGTTAACAAATTTATCATTTTGTCCACATCCTTGTTGTAGTCGCTCTTTCCTTACTAGCGTAAATTTTCTTTATACAATTCATCCTTACATTCGGAAATATTCAAAGTAGAAACCTTTCGACCCATCCGTAATGGGTCATTACATACCATATATTTTTAACACACTTTCATCATTTCGACCCGTTATTAACAAGTCTTTACTTAACCATTTCAACATCATACTTTCCAAACATTTCGACCCACTTGAAGCGGGTTATTACGCATTCATTATCATTGCATTTCCTATCCATCTCTCAATACTCACCATATCACAAATCTACCATGAATATCAATACAACTTTGCACTAGGATTTAAATACCAAAGTTAACACACGTAAGTCTACATGAAGGGTAAATAAAGTTCATATGAACTTACCGTGGTCTTGCGTTGCTTGCGCTTTGTTATGGCTTGAGCTTTCTTCCTTCTTGGCACCTATATGTTACAACATCTTACCTTTAGCATTCATAATATTTCATTTCATACGCACACTTCAATTATTTATTCTAACGTTAATTATCCGCATACAAATCTCATTTTCATACTAATTCATCAATTCAACAAGAATTTCAAGCTCAAAGGATAACTTAATCAACCTAGGCATTTCATCGAACATGTTGTGTGCGCACTTTTTACCATGGTTGTAAAACAAGGTTTCCAAGGCCGAGTACTCCCCGAGTTGTCGCTACAAGGTAGGCTGCCGAGATGACTTTCTCTAACGCCGCCTAATTACTCGGAATCGATCAAATGCGGCTAAACTCAGCCAAAATCGGATCTAGTTGGTCAATTCGGGCCGAGTTTGACTTAAAAAAATAATAAAACATAATTTATATGACTATCATATTAAACAATGAATATCATTTTCACGTATTTTGTTATAAATATTAGTAAATTTATGTTATTAGACATATATTTAATTTTCGAAAACTAATTTCTTTATAATTTAACATGTCCGAGTACTCCCCGAGTACTCTCCGCCTATACCGAGTACTCTCAACTCCCTGGTCGACCGACTAGGGAGCGCCTAACGGCTTTTTCAACCATGCTATTTACAAAGCATAAAGTACAAGTATCTTGTGCATAAGCTTACTATTTCATATCAAAATCATTGATTCAGCAAATATCAAATAACTTTCATTCTAATTAGGTTCATTCAACAACATCCTACAACATCTAACTTCATCCATCAAAATTCTATAAAACATAACACATGTAATCATCATCATCTTCATTCTACTACTACTACTACTACTACTACTACCACTACCACTACCACTACCACTACCACTACCACTACCACTACCACTACCACTACCACTACCACTACCACTACCACTACCACTACGACTACGACTACGACTACGACTACGACTACGACTACGACTACGACTACGACTACGACTACGACTACGACGACTACCACTACCACTACCACTACCACTACGACTACGACTACGACTACGACTACCACTACCACTACCACTACCACTACGACTACCACTACCACTACCACTACCACTACCACTACCACTACCACTACCACTACCACTACCACTACCACCACTACTACTGGGTTTTTCCCCAAAACATCAACATAATCGAAATTAAGCATATTATAACTTCTATATATTCATATTATCTAGAATTCCTACTCAATTTCAATAAACATTCACGGATTACACATAACCCATTTCATCAAAATCATTAAATCATAAAATTCGACTTACTTGTTGATGAGAACACTTAGGTGATTATAATTCCTAACTCATGCATAGCAATTTCGAACCCTAAGCCTCTTGATTTGAAGATTTTCCTTGCTAGGTTTTAAGAACAAGGTTTTCCCATGCCTTCCTTTCTATCGATCGCACAAGCCCAGGGGAAAAACACTGGCCCCTTTTTTTATCAAACTTTAACCATTATTAACATATTTAGCCCCTCATCTTTTAGAGTGTGCTCATATTTGAAGTTTCTACACTAACTTGGTTACTTTCCTTTGGTTAACTTCATTTACATAAAAGGTTTTAAACTTATTATTATTTATAAACTTTCAAATTGGCAAAAATCTACGTTTACCATTCCTTATCATTAAAGCATCACGATTAAATTATTATTCTAAGTCATACGTAAATTTTGGGGTGTTAGAAGTCTACCCCCCCCCTTAAAGAAGGTTTCGGTCCCCGAAACCTGAATACATACATTCTGACGAGTTTATCTGTATCCCTTCATAATTACATACCTCGAACTTCGATAACATGCTTTCATTCGATCATCCCTCGTGATGAATCGGTCGTTACTACTTTAAATTTGTCTAATACATTTGGTAATACAATCTTGTATGAATCAAAGCGATCCTATTACATTATTTCATGATTATCATTCAATTGTTCAAGCTGATTTCTTAAAACTTATCTGTCAGATTATTTATTTCCGCATACCTCTAACATCTACTTAGGGGAAATAATTATCATAATATTCATACTTGTTCATTCCTATTTATTCATAATAAATCACAAGTCAAACATCATTCAATAGTTTCTAACTATTTAGTTTCTACATACTCCCCATCCTTCCAAGGCTAATATCAAGCAAAAATTTCTTTCATGTCATTTGCTTGATAGGTCTTTTCATACTTTTCTTGTAACACCTTCGTATAATCTTTACCCGAGACCAATATTTCTTCCACTGATGATCTATCATAACTGCATGGTTAACCACAACTTAATGTATACGTTTATACAAATCGTGTACATATTATCCTGCTCTAACCTCTTTACCGTTTATCCCTAGGTTACAAGGACCAACATAAGTCTTTAATCACGCTATCAATATGATCGTGTAATCAATACTTACATTTGAGCGACTCATATTACACTCGAGGTGTCATACTCAGCTATACTTGTCATCACATTCCATAGCCGTCATACATACGTCATTCCTTCTAGCAATTGTAATACTAAGACAATTACCTAACATTGTACCTCAAAAGGGTTAATTCTTATCAACCTAGGTTCCGCTACATATGAGATTATAAGCTTATTACACATGCCACTCCATTTCACCTATGAGTTACATAAAACTTGGCACAACCATTCATTCGATAATTGAGATTACACTCTACCACGTAGGGTTGTTTTATAATATGAACCAAGAATCATGCGTATAAAAACTTTAACTCTCGAACATTTCTTTAGAGGTTTATCTTCTAATAATTCCTCACATACGATAGGGAACTCAACAGAGGGTAAGATTTATTCAAATGTCCATTTAAATATTCATCATATTTTACATTCCACTCGACCCTTCTTTATGTAACATTCCTCCTCTAACAGTTACACATTCTTATATTTTCATTCTAGCTTCCTTCGACGTTAACCTTTCACATTTTTCATACAGTTCTTTCTAATTATTCTAAATTTGGCATACTAAGTGTGTACCCCGCTTTCTTAACAGTTCCTCGCTTTTCTTTCCTTTCTATTACCCATTTTCCGATATGCGGTTCGACTCTTACCATCTTTCCATCATGATATTTCAAGATGTCTAATAACCATACTTTACAATAAACAAGAATTTAGAGCCACCATTATTCCCTGTATGGATATGAAGATTGTAATTTATTTACTAGCATTATGAGTCATTTACTTCTGCCTTCCACGTTACTAACCATACTTGTTCCTTCACTATGCCGTTAGAAACAATAATGCTCACGATGAGCCTACTACTTGATTTCTCTATTATTAATATCATCATTCTTCCTAGTCACCCCCTCTTGTGACGTAAAAACTTTGGCTACTAAAGTATGTGCGTGTGTGAATATATATATATATATATATATATATATATATATACACATATACATATACTTGCCTCAACATTTAGTGACTCTATTACTATTAGTTGCTTGTTAATCCATTCCTACAGTATGGGCTAATTCGCACATTTGTACTTCCTTACTGGTTTTAGACATACTTGTTTTCATTTTACCATTTCTTACAAAAATCTATATCCTCGTCAGTGCTTAAATCATCCATCTAGGTCTTAGCCCATTATTCATTTAGTCCTCATAAGTCAATCATCACATACTTAATACGCAACATGTTCGGAGCATACTTCTTTCATCATAATCTTATTACCTCAACATCTTTCTACGTATATATATAATTACTTACACCATTATATGTTACCACATTTTTCATATGTTTTACTCTTACTTGTATATCCCGTTTAGGTCTACGACGATTAACTATCAACATATCCCTACTCACATTCCCACAACCAGCGGCAACATATCTCACATACGTTCACATACCCATCATTTATATATATATGTGTGTGTGTGTTCTTTTTGTCCTACATTATGCTTGACCAACCAGGCTATCTGTGCCACTTACTTATTTTGTTTATACTTATCTTTAGTTAGGTGGAGAAAAAGCATCTCCTCATAAATATCTTCCTTTAAAAATTTTAGTTCTACTAACCTTTACTTTTGTTTAACAAAATTTTCATCCTTAGGATCATACTATACTCGGAATTCCATCATCCTTTCATGTTCAATATTTTCTAAGCTTAGTCGTAATTATCATTCTTACCTTTCATTACATTCTAGGACCATGCCATCCTCTTCCGTAATCATTGCTTTTATTCCTTCCTACCGTGTCGTTTGTTATCGTTTGTATTTCATTCGTCCGTCATCTATCTTAAGCATTTTCTACATTCATTACTTCATATACTTTCCATGTCATCTTAAGTTACATTGATGCATTCATTATCATATTTCAATAACTTTCATTCCACTTGTGCATCATCATCAACATCGGTCACGATAGTCCACATCATGCATGCCTTTCGTTCATAGGGGGATAGAATCCCTCATCCTTCTTACTTACTTTCTCGCACCATCAGTTACTCGGAACATATTTTATTAACAATTTTCTTTGTTTTCACCAGCCATCTACTATATCATTCGAGATCATTATTAAAAGTTATTCTTTGGTCACATTCATTTCATTCTAACATTTTAAATTTTTATACTTTCCTTTCTTTCACGCTAGGTGTTAACGGTCCTTTATGGCCACACCACATATCTCTCATTATAGGGTTGATAAACCTAACTAGAACTTCATTCTCAACCTTCCAATCATATACGTTCTTACTTCGAAACATTTCGACATGACCGGGTTGACATTTAGAGGATCCTATTTATCATAGGTTGCGTTTTTGGAAACTTAACCAAACTATTGGTTTTGCCTCAAGAAATATTCTACAACATAGTTTAGGAATATGTTAATATGCCTATCATATTTCAATGACTTTCATTCTCTTACTTATTACACATTCGTTAATTTCATATATACTTTTCACTTCATTATATGTTACTTCATGACATCATGCTTACGTCTTATTGACCTTTGTCCTTTTAATTATGGTTATCATGCTTTTATTTCATAATTTCGAGTGTTAATAGCCACTTAGTGACCATACCACATTCCTTTCATCATCCTCGGTGTTAACGACTACTTCGTGCCCACACCGCATACCATTCATCATCCCCGGTGTTTACAGTCACTTCGTGACCACACCGTATACCATTCATCATCCCCGGTGTTTACGGTCACTTCGTGACCACACCGCATACCATTCATCATTCTTGGTGTTAACGGTCACTTCGTGACCACACCGCATACCATTTATCATAGGGCATCATCTTTACCATCATTATTGGTAATATCATTATCATCATCATTTACACTCACTGCACCAGCCATTTACAATTACATACTTTACTAGATACCGTATCATTCTTTTCTTTATAATTCATGCATTATTTGCTTTCAGTAATTCATTTCCGTAGGTCATAAAACCATACTATCCTTCATTACGAACACTCTAGACATGTTAATCAAAACATACATTCATTCTTACACTTACTTCTTATTCATTCATTCTTTAACTAATAGCCTTCATGTTAGTCAACTAATATTCATGGTTTTATTAACATTTAGGGGCTTTTTCTAAGTTTAACGTAGGCCCGGAACTGAATTAGAGGCCACGGAATAACAAACAAAACAAAACAAAAAAAATTACCAGTATTTGGAGCTCTCGCGGGCCGCGAGGGAACACCCCCTTGTTTCTCGTGGGCCGCGACCACGGTTATAACAACCCTCAATTAACCGACATCCTCGATTATTTTCCGACACCCTAATATATTTTAAAATATTCCAAAATGTCCCAAAATACACCCCATACGCGAAAACGGGCCTCAAATACATTAAATAGTATTAAAAATAATTAAAAACTGAAAATTTAAGTTGAGACGGGCCGCGTAAGACCCACCCCAACCTTCACGCAGGCCGCGTGAACTTAAAAGGTGGAGCAGCCCGGTGCGGCCACGTGGCCCAACACCCGGCGAACCTACCTGATGACCCGGATCACCTACGCATTGACCTGGGGTCAACGCGGGCCGCGTAGGCCCTTCTCTTGTGTTACGCGGGCCGTGACAAGGTCAAGATCAGCACCTATATATAGAATGCATCGGATCTTCAGTCGACTCGCACACTTTCTTTTCTTAAATCTCAATTTCTAAATAGTAGGCTTTATACACGGGTATTATACCCCCCCTAAATAGCGAAGTTCTGCTCCGTTGTAAGTATTATAACCCCTGGATACGTATTAGATACGCTGCCCGATTGATATATGGTTCCGTAACGGTTGTCGTGGTTCTGCCCGACGTAGTCGTTGGAATGCCGTCTCGGGGAGGGTATTACTAATGTTAAAATGGGTTATTATACTAACACGTGTGCTTTTGTGTAAATTATAGATTGTCACCAGGAAACCCTTACGAAAAATCTAAGACAGCAATGTGAGTAATCTCCTTTTTGTAAACTGTTTTTACAAAACCTTAAATATATTACAATGCGATTAAGCAGTGATTGAGTCTTTGTAATTCTACGATTACTGCCGGTATGTTGGGGTTTTGTATACAAAATGTGAGTAACGTTACCATTGGACGAAGTGTTAGCCAATGTGTAATATGACCCACCAGTCAGGATTGACAATACTGAATGAGTAATTGGGTAGATATAAACATTGTAATCGCCCTCAATACTGTTTAAAATTAAATTAATATTTCTTGATTAAACTGGGATTCACTCACCAGTATTTCCCACTGACAAATGTTTTTAAAACGCGTTTCAGGTAACAAACTGTGAAAGCCAAATAGAAGCCAGCTGGACAGCACTGAAGGCTTGGAAAAGTGGCCATAAAGTCACCTAAAATAAAATAGATGTTTTTATTAATAAAATAGGATTTATTCCTGTGAAAACGTGTGTACTACGAACTTGGGTTTTAACCCATTTGTTTAATATTATTAAAATGTGGTATTTAACTCTGATCCAATATTTCCTAACTACGGTCCTGATGAAAATTTCCGCTGCCAAATTAGACAATACGCGATACCACCGAAACTGGCTCGCGGCCGTCCGTTCCCAGGGATCTGGGATCGGGGGTTGCGACAGAAGGTGGTATCAGAGCCAAGCCACTGATTCAGCCACAGAGGTGTTCTGCTGACATCAAAATGTAAAGTGTTAGGAAATAAATTACGGAAATACGTGCATAACTGCATTTATTGTTATGTGTTATTTGACTATTTGTTAGTTTACAGTATGAGCGACCAAGGACCATTTGACGCGTACCGTCAATTGTCTGGTTCGCCTAGAAGCGAGGCACCTCCTCTTCTTAGCCTGCCCTCTCAGGGTACTCTGCTGATACGGAAGAAGGAATCTTTGTGTTTAAGGCTCAGTCAGAAGAGCCATTTCCTCAGAAAAAAGAGGGGATGGTTCAGTTGAGGGGCACACGAGCGTAGGAAGCGTATGAAAAAGTTACAAGATCAGAGGGTACTAGCCGCAGCCAAGAGAAAGACAGATGCCTATGCTCAGGATATGATAAATAGGGCTATAGCCAATATTCACATCTCAGCAATCACTGCAGCTGACCTTAATTTGGAGCAAATAATAGCACCCCAACCACAGCCACCAATGCCTGACCAACCAATGGAGATAGAAAACCCTGAAACCCAAGTAGAGATGCATGACTTCAATCCGGAAGAAATACCTAGGGTACCAACACCAAACCCCCTAGACCCAAATTACGATCCCTGGTGGGATGACGTTAGGGACTATGTGCAACGTTACCCGATACATGAAGACACACCCATGCAGAACGTAGGAGCCTACCTAGGTTTGGATCCTTAGATCCCTATTTCCACGATGAATACGTTAGGGAGATCTTAGAAGATCCTTACCAATTCCAGGCACCTACACCCCCACATCAAGAACCCGCACCCCAGATTCCGAACCCAGTCCTAGAATCTGCACCCCCAATGAGTGCAGAAAATGTACAAGAACTTAGGACTTTTGGTGAGGAAATTTTAGAAAGCAGTGAGAGAATGCGACAGGTGGGAGAGCGACTCGTATGGAAATACAACGAGCGCAATATGGATTTTTGGATGAATCCATATCCGTGAATGTGATGGTGAAACGGTAGTAGCAATAATAATAATAAAATAATAAAATAAAATAAAATATGTGTGTATGGATGCCTACTACTATTAATGTAATTTTATTTCAGTTGGTATTGTAATCTTTATTTCAGTACTGGTGTGTAATAGATGCCTAGTATATGAAAATAGAGTAAAGTCGCAATGATCGACGCTTTTGGCAAAAATGCGTGTCATGTGATTTGACTATATTAATATTATTTTGTGATATTAATACGGGGTAAATGTTTAAAATTCAGATAGCCGATGAAGGAAATCAAGGAAATCTGAATAACAATAACCAGAGTAACATTAACGTGGTTAATGAGAATCCGAGCATCAATAACAATGGAAACCAAATGGATAATAGTGCCGTTCAAAACATAGTGGCACAAGGAATCATAGATGCAATGCCATTTATTATTCAAACGATTCAAGAAGCGAATAATAAAAGTAAACATAGCAGTAAGCGACCAATTGAACCAGAAAACAGCGTGAACAATGGACCTATACTTCAGGTGCCCATTCCCAAAAAGAGAAGAACCGTGTCTTATGGTTGTTCTGACAAGGAATTCTGGTCCTGTAAACCAATAGAATTCTCGTGTAATGAAGGACCCATTGCAGCTCTATGCTGGATAGAGAATACTGAGGCTGTTTTAAAAATAAGCAAGTGTGCTGAAGAAGACAAAATAATGTTTGCTTCTAATCTGTTTAAAAACTCATCCTTAGAATGGTGGAACACTATCCTCCAATCAAGAGGAAGTGATAGGATTTACAACATGGAATGGGAAGAATTTAAGAATATCGTAGAAAGGAAATTCTGCCCTCCCAATGAAAAGGAACAGATAGCTAATAAGTTTCTGAACCTTAGGATGACAGGGGTAGATAGTAAGGGGTATACTACCACATTCTTTGAATATGCTAGAATAGTACCAACCCTTGCATCACCTGAACCAGTATTAATCTCCCGTTACATCTGGGGATTAATCGGAGAGATTAGACACGTAGTCAAGGCAGCTAGACCACAAACTATAGAAGAAGTTATAGAACTAGCAAATACCTTGACAGATGAATTAGTCCGTACTAGAAAAGAAGACCAGAGGAAAAATCTAGCACAGAGGCTTACCCAAGAATTCCGTTCTGGAAATTACAACCGTAGGAATATGAGTTTTACATCTGCACCTTATTGCAAGTATTGCAAAAGGAAGCATTCTGGAAAATGCTCCATATATTGCAATTTCTGCAAAATATCAGGACACAAGGAAGAAGACTGCATGAGGAAAGCCAACAACAGGGTATGCTACAATTGTGGGGAACAAGGTCACATCAAGCCAAACTGCCCAAAATTGGCTCCAGCTGCAAATAACAAGAACACTAAAAATGCCAGGGCATATGTTCTGACTGCAGATGAAGCCAAGATGATTCCAGACGTGATAGCTGGTACGTTTTTAGTTAATGATGTTTTTGCTAAAGTATTATTTGACTCTAGTGCAAACCAAAGTTTTATTAATATTTCGTTGTGTAAACTTCTAAATCAGTCATTAACTAAACTACAACAAGAATGTCTAGTAGAGACAACTAATGGAGAAACTGTTAGGATTTCTGAAATCTTGCAGGGAGCAAGAATAGAAATTTTAAATCAAAAGTTTATGGCAAACCTTTACCCAATGAATCTGGCAGGATTTGATGTCGTTTTAGGAATGGATTGGTTAGTAGCCAATAAAGCCAGTATATTATGTGATCAAAAGTCATTTCAAGTAAATTCACCAAAAGGTGAAAAGATCACAATTAAAGGAGATTAACCATCTAGATCCACAAAATTCATCTCTGTGATGAAAACTGCAGGTTATATAAGAAAAGGTTCTATAGTGTATTTGATTTCCATAATCACTAACACTAAAGGAAAAGAACTAAAAGACATTCCAGTAGTGTCTCAGTTTTCAAATGTATTTCCAGAAAAATTACCAGGACTACCTCCAGATAGAGAAGTTGAGTTCAGAATTCACCTGCTACCAGGAACAGCACCAATTGCCAAAGCACACACCTTATCGTTTGGCACCCGCCGAAATGCAGGAATTGAAGAAACAATTAGATGAATTGCTGGAAAAAGGATTCATACAGCCAAGTTCATCACCATGGGGAGCGCCGATTTTATTCGTTAAAAAGAAGGACGAATCAATGTGCATGTGCATTGATTACCGTGAATTGAACAAAGTTACGATTAAGAATCGGTACCCGTTACCGAGAATCGATGATCTATTCGATAAACTGTAAGGAGCTCGATTTTTCTCTAAAATCGATTTAAGGTCAGGATATCATCAATTAAAGGTACAGGAAGAGGATATTCCAAAAACCGCTTTCAGAACAAGGTATGGCCATTATGAATTTACTGTCATGCCATTTGGTTTAACCAATACCCTAGCTGCATTTATGGACATGATGAACCGAATATGTAAGCCATATTTGGATAAATTCATAATTGTTTTTATAGATGATATTCTAATTTACTCTAAGAGTAAAGAGGAACATGCAAATCATTTGCACG
This sequence comes from Helianthus tuberosus, assembly GCA_030545235.1. Classification (NCBI taxonomy): domain Eukaryota; kingdom Viridiplantae; phylum Streptophyta; class Magnoliopsida; order Asterales; family Asteraceae; genus Helianthus; species Helianthus tuberosus. The sequence continues at coordinate 60,878,855 of CM060375.1, forward strand.
CACTTTTAAGTCTATTAAGAAAAGAAAAGCTTTATGCTAAATTTTCAAAGTGCGAGTTTTGGCTAGAACAGGTACAATTTCTTGGACATTTAGTAAATCATGAAGGAATTCATGTGGATCCCACAAAAATCGAGGTAATTACTAAATGGAAAACCCCTGAATCACCAACCGAGGTTAAAAGTTTCTTAGGATTGGCCGGTTATTATAGAAGATTTATTCGAGATTTCTCTAGAAAAGCCATTCCTTTAACTAAGTTAACCTGTAAATCCATTAAGTTTGAATGGGGACCAAAACAAGAAGAAGCTTTTAGAATTCTTAAGCAAAGATTAACTAATACACCTATACTAGAGTTACAAGAAGGAAATGAAGACCTTTTAGTCTATTGTGACGCTTCTAAATTAGGTTATGGATGTGTATTAATGCAACGCCAAAAGGTTATAGCCTATGCATCTAGACAACTTAAGAATCATGAAGAGAATTATTCAACCCATGATCTAGAGTTAGGAGCTATAATTTTTGCCCTTAAGATTTGGAGAGATTACCTTTATGGTAATAAGTTTACCATATTCACTGATCATAAGAGTTTAAGGTATGTTTTCGGGCAAAAGGAGTTGAATATGAGACAAAGACGCTGGATGGTGATGCTTAGTGATTATGATTGCGATATCCAGTATCATGAAGGAAAAGCAAATGTAGTGGCAGATGCTTTAAGCCGAAAGTATCATGAAAAGCCAAAAATGGTACGTTCTCTTAAATTAAATCTACAAGTAGATTTAAATGATCAAATCAGAAAAGCACAAGAATCAGCAATCAAGGATGATGCTGAAAAACTAAAAGGTATGATTAAGGAATTAGAACAAGGAACAGATGGAATTTGAAGATTCCATAAAAAGAAAATGTGGATACCTAAATTAGGAAACCTACGTCATTGTATATTAGAAGAAGCCCATAAGTCTAAGTATACGATACATCCAGGAAATGATAAAATGTACCAGGATTTAAGGAAAAATTTCTGGTGGATAGGAATGAAGAAAGACATAGCACCCTATGTTTCTAAATGTTTAACTTGTTCACAAGTTAAAGCTGAACACCAGAAACCCTCAAGTTTGTTACAACAATTAGAAATGCCAGTGTGGAAATGAGAATTAATAACAATGGATTTTGTTACTAAATTACCCAAAACAAGAAAAGGTAATGATACAATCTGGGTGATTGTAGATAGGCTAACCAAATCAGCTCATTTCCTACCAATGAAAGAGACTTTCAGTATGGAACAGCTAGCTAAATTATATGTAAATGAAATTGTTTCATTACATGGAATTCCTTTATCAATTGTTTCTGATAGGGATAGCCGATTTACCTCTTATTTTTGGTCAAGTTTCCAAAAAGCCATGGGAACCAAGTTAAATCTGAGCACAACTTATCATCCTCAAACGGATGGACAAAGCGAAAGGACAATCCAAACAATGGAAGACATGCTTAGAGCTTGTGTAATTGATTTCGGAGGTAATTGGGACGATCACTTACCTTTAATAGAATTTTCTTATAATAATAGTTATTACACAAGTATCAATGCTGCACCATTCGAAGCACTTTATGGACGAAAGTGCCGAACCCCAGTCTGTTGGGCAGAAATTGGGGAGAAGCAACTATCTGGACCTGAGATAGTACAAGAAACAACCGACAAGATTATTCAAGTCAAGGAACGACTGAAAGCAACACGTGATCGACAGAAGAGTTATGCTGATAACCGACGCAAACCATTGGAATTTCAAGTAGGAGACAAAGTATTGTTAAAAGTCTCTCCTTGGAAAGGAGTGGTAAGATTCATCAAGCGGGGAAAGTTAAGTCCCAGGTATATTGGACCTTTTGAGATTAATAGAAGAATAGGACCTGTAGCCTATCAGCTACAACTGCCAGAGGAAATGGCAGGAATACATGATGTGTTTCATGTATCTAATCTTAAGAAATGCCTAGCTGATGAATCACTAATGATACCTCTTAAGGATATAGAGGTAAATGAACAACTCAAGTTTGTAGAAAGGCCTCTACAGATTGAAGATAGGAAAGTCAAGAATCTCAAGCATAAGAGACTAGTTCTGGTCAAAGTGAAGTGGGACTCCAAAAGAGGACCTGAGTACACACGGGAGCTTGAATCTGAAATGCAAAGGAAATATCCACACTTGTTCCAGTAGATCTCGAGGATGAGCTCTAAAACAAGGTGGGGAGGATATAACAACCCTCAATAAACCGACATCCTCGATTATTTTCCGACACCCTAATATATTTTAAAATATTCCAAAATGTCCCAAAATACACCCCATACATGAAAACGGGCCTCAAATACATTAAATAGTATTAAAAATAATTAAAAACTGAAAATTTAAGTTGAGGCAGGCCGCGTAAGACCCACCCCAACCTTCACGCGGGCCGCGTGAACTTAAAAGGTGGCGCAGCCCGGTGCGGCCACGTGGCCCAACACCCGGCGAACCTACCTGATGACCCGGATCACCTACGCATTGACATGGGGTCAACGCGGGCCGCATAGGACCTGCTCTTGTGTTATGCGGGCCACGACAAGGTCAAGATCAGCACCTATATATAGAATGCATCGGATCTTCAGTCGACTCGCTCACTTTCTTTTCTTAAATCTCAATTTCTGAATAGTAGGCTTTATACACGGGTATTATACCCCCTAAATAGCGAAGTTCTGCTCCGTTGTAAGTATTATAACCCCTGGATACGTATTAGATACGCTGCTCGATTGATCTAGGGTTTCGTAACGGCTGTCGTGGTTCTGCCCGACGTAGTCGTTGGAATGCCGTCTCGGGGAGGGTATTAATAATGTTAAAATGGGTTATTATACTAACACATGTGCTTTTGTGTAAATTATAGATTGTCACCAGGAAACCATTACGAAAAATCTAAGACAGCAATGTGAGTAATCTCCTTTTTGTAAACTGTTTTTACAAAACCTTAAATATATTACAAAGTGATTAAGCAGTGATTGAGTCTTTGTAATTCTACGATTACTGCCGGTATGTTGGGGTTTTGTATACAAAATGTGAGTAACGTTACCATTGGACGAAGAATTAGCCAATGTGTAATATGACCCACCAGTCAGGATTGACAGTACTGAATGAGTAATTGGGTAGATATAAACATTGTAATCACCCTCAATACTGTTTAAAATTAAATTAATATTTCTTGATTAAACTGGGATTCACTCACCAGTATTTCCCACTGACAAATGTTTTTAATACGCGTTTCAGGTAACATACTATGAAAGCCAAATAGAAGCCAGCTGGACACCACTGAAGGCTTGGAAAAGTGGCCATAAAGTTACCTAAAATAAAATAGATGTTTTTATTAATAAAATAGGATTTATGCCTATGAAAACGTGTGTACTACGAACTTGGGTTTTAACCCATTTGTTTAATATTATTAAAATGTGGTATTTAACTCTGATCCAATATTTCCTAACTACGGTCCTGATGAAAATTTCCGCTGCCAAATTAGATAATACGCGATACCACCGAAATTGGCTCGCGGCCGTCCGTTCCCAAGGATCTGGGATCGGGGGTTGCGACAACGGTCACATGACGCAATGATGATACCGGGTGGGTGTCGCATGACGCGACGCCCCATTTTCGATAGACTCTATGTTTGTTTGTTGCTGCACTCTCCCAGCTCCAAATTTTTCCAAAATCCTAACTTTAAAACCTTATATCTTTAGTTCTACTAATACGTTTTACTTGATTCTTTTTCTTACGTGTCCGTAATTTAAATGGGGACCCGTTTAACATCGTAATTCGCCTTAAAACTTGGTTTATAAACAAATAACCTATAAATCCCTTTTTCATTTCTAACTATAAGCATAATCAAATTTACGATTTACTTAATTGCATAGCGCTTCAGAACGTACACACCTTCATACGAGCTTTCGGTTTGAGTTCAAGCATTTTAGCTCTAATACTTGAATTCCTCAAACCTCGGCTCTGATACCAACTTGTGACGCCCACTTTTCACTTTCGATAAATAATATAAACAACATACTAATTTAATTTTTTTTTATTTTTTTATAAAAATTGGGCATGACCCATTCGTAATTTAGACGATTCCCTACTTTTAACAACATCATTCAAATTATGTTCTACGACACTTTTCAAAAGATACAAATTGTGACCATACAAGTTTCATCAAAAGCATTTTGTCCGAACTACCCAAAGTAAGATTTAAAACTTCAAACTACTACGATCATCCTAGACATAAGTTAAACATTTACATTACAAAAATAATTTTGACCCGTTACAAAAGATAACTTGAACCGGAAGCACATAAAGGGCGATATAGTGTGTGTTCGATCCGAGCTCGTCGTTGTCATATATGGGATTTACCTATCATTCATAACACCAAAACATTTGTTAGTTCAATTACTAAACAAAATTCAAGGCCTTCTGTCGCAACCCCCGCCCCCTATCTGTCCCGGGAACGGGCGGCCGCGAGAATCAGTATTGGTGGTATCGGTGTTTATCAATTTGGCAGCGAAAATCACATCAGGACCGTAGTTAGGAAATATTTTATCAGAGTAAAACACCATATTTTATATAATTAAACATATTGGGATAAAACCCAAGTTTTCATTACAAACTGATTTATAGGAATAAACCCCATTTTATTGAAATAAAACATCTTCTTTATTTAGGTAACTTTTATAGCCACTTTTCCAAGCCTTCAGTGCTATCAAGCTGGCTTCTATTTGGCTTTCACATTTTGTTAGCTGAAACGCGTTTAAAAACATTTTGTCAGTGGAAAATACTGGTGAGTGAATCCCAGTTTAATCAAGAAGAGTTTTATTGATTTTGCAGTATTGAGAGCGATTACAATGTTTATATCTACACAATTACTCATTCAGTACTGTCAATCCTGACTGGTGGGTCATAATACACATTGGCTAACTCTTTGTCCAATGGTAACCTGTCTCACATTTTGTAAAAAAAACCCCAACATACCGGCAGTAATTGAAGACTACAAAGACTTAATCACTGCTCAATCACATTGTAAAATATTTAATGTTATGTAAAACAGTTTGTAAAAAGGTTTACAAAAAGGAGATTACTCACATTATTGTCTTAGGTTTTCTGTAAAGGTTTCCTGGTGATTATCTATAATTTACACAAATGCACACGTGTTAGTATAATAAACCTTAATATTTACATTAGTAATACCCTCCCCGAGACGGCATTCCAATGACTACGTCGGGCAGAACCTCGACAGCCGTTACGGAACCCTGGATCAGTCGGACAGCGTATCTAATACGTAACCGGGGTTATGATACTTACAACGGAGCAGAACTTCGTTATTTAGGGGGGTATTATACCCGGAAATAGCTATAATTATGAAGAAAGTCGAGAGAGAAAGAAAATGTGAGTGACCGGAGACTGAAGCCGATGCCCTTAATTTATAGGGCTGAAATTTGTCTTCGTCGCGCCCCGCGTAAGAATCGGCCAGGGTCTACGCGGCCCGCGAGGTCTTGTAGACTAGGCCGTAGCCTTGCTGCGTTGACACGTAGCCTTAACACGAGTCCGACACGTGGCGTCCTGGGGACTCGCCTGAGATTGGAGTTTTCGCGGCCCGCGTAGGTCAAAGGGGTGGCTTACGTGCCCCGCGAGGGACCCTTAAAATTCGTTTTTATTTTTATTTTATTAAATTAAAGGTATTTGGGATCCGTTATCACGTATGGGGTGTATTTTAGGACATATTGGGGTATTTTAATTATTTTTAGGGTGTCAAAAATATTCAGGAGGGTTGTTATATCCTCCTCACCTTGTTTTAGAGCTCGTCCTTGATATCTATTGGAATAAATGCGGGTATTTCCTTTGCATTACTGATTCAAGTTCCCATGTGTATTCTAGTCATCTTTTGGAGCCCCATTTCACTTTGACCAGAACTAATCTCTTGTGCTTGAGATTCTTAATCTTTCTATCTTCAATCTGTAGAGGCTTTTCTACAAATTTAAGTTGTTCATTTACCTCTATGTCCTTAAGAGGTACTACCAGTGATTCATCAGCTAAGCATTTCTTGAGATTAGATACATGAAATACATCATGTATTCCTGTCATTTCCTCTGGTAGTTGTAGCTTATAGGCTACAAGTCCTATTTTTCTAATAATCTCAAAAGGTCCAACATACCTGGGGCTTAGCTTTCCCATTTTGATGAATCTGACAACTCCTTTCCTAGGAGAGACTTTTAATAATACCTTGTCTCCTACCTGAAATTCCAATGGCTTTCGCCTGTTATCAGCATAACTCTTCTGTCGATCACGTGCTGCTTTCAGTCGTTCCTTGACTTGAATGATCTTGTCGGTTGTTTCTTGTACTATCTCAGGTCCAGATAATTGTTTTCCCCAATTTCTACCCAACAGACTGGGGTTCGGCATTTTCGTCCGTACAGTGCTTCGAATGGTGCAGCATTGATACTGGTGTGATAACTGTTATTATAAGAAAATTCTATTAATGGTAAATGATCGTCCCAGTTACCTCCGAAATCAATTACACAAGCTCTAAGCATGTCCTCCATTGTCTGAATTGTCCTTTCGCTTTGTCCGTCCGTTTTAGGATGATAAGTGATGCTTAGATTTAAGTTGGTTCCCATGGCTTTTTGGAAACTTGCCCAAAAATGAGAGGTAAAACGGCTATCTCTATCAGAAATAATTGATAAAGGAATTCCATGTAATGAAACTATTTCATTTACATACAACTTAGCTAATTGTTCCATACTGAAAGTTTCCTTCATTGGTAGGAAATGAGCTGACTTAGTTAGCCTGTCTACGATCACCCATTGTATCATTACCTTTTCTTGTATTGGGTAATTTAGTAACAAAATCCATTGTCATCAATTCCCATTTCCAAACTGGTATTTCTAACTGTTGCAATAAACCTGATGGTTTTTGATGTTCAGCTTTAACTTGTAAACAAGTTAAACATTTAGAAACATAAGCTGCTATGTCCTTCTTCATTCCTATCCACCCATTTTTTTTTCTTAAATCCTGAAACATTTTATCATTTCCAAGATGCATCGTATATTTAGACTTATGGGCTTCTTCTAATATACGGTGACGTAAGTTTCCTAATTTAGGTATCCACATTCTTTTCTTATGGAATCCCCAAATTCCATCTGTTCTTTGTTCTAATTCCTTAATCATTCCTTTTAACTTTTCAGTATCATCCTTGAATACTGATTCTTGTGCTTTTCTAATTTGATCATTTAAATCTACTTGTAGATTTAATTTAAAAGAACGTACCCTTTTTGGCTTCTCATGATACTTTCGGCTTAAAGCATCAGCTACTATATTAGCCTTTCCTACATGATACTGGATATTACAATCATAATCGCTAAGAATTTCCATCCAGCGTCTTTGTCTCATATGCAACTCCTTTTCCCCGAAAACATACCTTAAACTCTTATGATAAGTGAAAATGGTAAACTTACTACCATAAAGGTAATGTCTCCAAATCTTAAGGGCAAAAATTATAGCTCCTAATTCCAAATCATGGGTTGAATAATTATCTTCATGATTCTTAAGTTGTCTAGATGCGTAAGCTATAACATTTTGGCGTTGCATCAACACACATCCATAACCTAACTTGGAAGCGTCACAATAGACTACAAAATCTTCAGTTCCTTCTGGTAACGCTAGTATGGGTGCATTGGTTAATCTTTGCTTAAGAATTCTAAAGGCTTCTTCCTGTTTTGGTCCCCTTCCAAACTTAACAGATTTACAGGTTAGCTTAGTTAAGGGAATGGCTATTCTAGAAAAATCTCGAATAAATCTTCTATAATAACCGGCCAATCCTAAGAAACTTCTAACCTCAGTTGGTGACTCAGGGGTTTTCCATTTGGTAATTGCCTCGATCTTAGTAGGATCCACATGAATTCTTTCATGATTGACTAAATGTCCAAGAAACTGTACTTGTTCTAACCAAAACTCGCACTTTGAAAATTTAGCATAAAGTTTCTCTTTCCTTAATAAACTTAGAAGTGCGTGAAAATGCTCTGAATGTTCCTCTTTACTTTTAGAGTAAATGAGAATATCATCTATATAAACAATTATGAATTTATCCAAATATGGCTTACATATTCGGTTCATCATGTCCATAAATGCAGCTGGGGCATTGGTTAAACCGAATGGCATGACAGTAAATTCATAATGGCCATACCTTGTTCTAAAAGCGGTCTTAGGAATGTCCTCTTCCCGTACCTTTAATTGATGATATCCTGACCGTAAATCGATTTAGAGAAAAATCGAGCTCCTTGCAATTGATCGAATAGATCGTCGATCCTTGGTAATGGATACCGATTCTTAATCGTGACCTTGTTCAATTCACGGTAGTCAATGCACATACGCATCGATCCATCTTTCTTTTTAACGAATAAAATCGGCGCTCCCCATGGTGATGAACTTGGCTGTATTAATCCTTTCTCCAATAATTCGTCTAACTGTTTCTTCAGTTCCTGCATTTCTGCGGGTGCCAAATGGTAAGGTACTTTGGCAATTGGTGCTGTCCCTGGTAGCAGATGGATTTTGAATTTGACTTCCCTGTCTGGCGGTAGTCCTGGCAATTCTTCTGGAAATACATCTGGAAACTGGGATACTACTAGAATATCCTTCAGTTCTTTTCCTTTAGTGTTAGTGATTATGGAAATCAAATACACTAATGATCTTTTCTTATATAACTTGTTGTTTTCATCACAGGGATGAATTTCGTCGATCTAGATGGTTTATCTCCTTTAATTGTGATCTTTTCACCCCTTGGTGAATTTACTTGGATTGACTTTTGATCACATAAAATACTGGCTTTATGGGCTTGTAACCAATCCATTCCTAATACAACATCAAATCCTGCCAGATTCATTGGGTAAATGTTTGCAATAAATTTTTGATTTAAAAATTCTATTCTTGCTCCCTGCAAGATTTCAGAAATCTTAGTGGTTTCTCCATTTGCTGTCTCTACTAGACATTCTTGTGGGAGTTTAGTTAATGATTGATTTAGAAGTTTGCAAAACAAAGTATTAATAAAACTTTGGTTTGCACCAGAGTCAAATAATACTTTAGCAAAAACATCATTAACTAAAAACGTACCAGCTATCACGTCCGGAATCATCTTTGCTTCTTCTGCAGTCAGAACAAATGCTCTAGCATTTTTAGTGTTCTTGTTGTTTGTAGCTGGAGCTAGCTTCGGACATTTTGGCTTGATGTGGCCTTGTTCTCCGTAGTTGTAGCATATCCTATTGTTAAGTTTCTTCCTGCAGTCTTCTTCCTTGTGTCCAGATATTTTGCAGAAATTGCAATATATGGAGCATCTTCCAGAATGCTTCCTTTTGCAATACTTGCAGTAAGGTGCAGAAGTAGAACCTACATTTCTCCCACGGTTAGAATTTCTAGAATGGAATTCCTGGGTAAGCCTTTGAGCTAGGTTCCTCCTTTGATCCTCTTCTCGTGTACGCACTAATTCATATGTCAAGGTATTTGCTAGTTCTACAGCTTCCTCTATGGTTTGGGGTCTAGCTGCTTTGACTACATGCCTAATTTCCCCGATTAATCCACAGATGTAACGGGAGATTAATACTGGTTCTGGTGATGCAGGGATTGGTACTATTCTAGCATATTCAAAGAATGTAGTGGTATAACGCTTACTATCCACCCCAGTCATTCTAAGGTTCAGGAATTTATTTGCTATCTATTCCTTTTCATTGGGAGGACATAATTTCCTTTCTACCAGGTTCTTAAATTCTTCCCACTCCATATTATAAACCCTATCTGTCGCAACCCCCGATCCCTGATCCACGGGAACTGGCGGCCGCGAGCCAGTTTCGGTGGTATCGTGTGTCGTCTAATTTGCCAGCGGAATTTTTCATCAAGACCGTAGTTAGGAAATATTGATTAGAGTAAAATACCACATTTTCATTACATTAAACAAATGGGTTAAAACCCAAGTTTTTATTACAAACTAATTTACAGGGATAAATCCCATTTTATTTGAATTAAAACGCCTTCTTTATTTAGGTAACTTTTATAGCCACTTTTCCAAGCCTTCAGTGCTGTCCAGCTGGCTTCTAATTGGCTTTCACATTTGTGTTACCTGAAACGCGTTTTAAAAAACATTTGTCAGTGGGAAATACTGGTGAGTGAATCCCAGTTTAATCAAGAAACATTAATTTAATTTAAACAGTATTGAGAGCGATTATAATGTTTATATCTACACAATTACTCCTTTAGTACTGTCAATCCTGACTTGTGGGTCATATTACACATTGGCTAACTCATTGTCCAATGGTAACGTATTGTCATCCCGACTTACTACTCACAGTGTAGTAAATTTTGTATACAAAACCCCAACATACCGGCAGTAATTGAAGAATTACAAAGACTCAATCACTGCTAAATTGCATTGTAAAATAGTTAAGATTTTGTAAAAACTGTTAACAAAAAGGAGATTACTCACATTGCTGTCTTAGATTTTTCGTAAGAGTTTCCTGATGATAATCTAAAATTTACACAAATGCACACATGGTAGTATAATAACCCATTTTAACATTAGTAATACCCTCCCCGAGACGGCATTCCAACGACTACGTCGGGCAGAACCACGACAGCCGTTACGGAACCCTAGATCAATCGGGCAGCGTATCTAATACGTATCCAGGGGTTATAATACTTACAACGGAGTAGAACCTCGCTATTTAGGGGGGTATAATACCCGCGTATTATGCCTATAAGTCAGAATAGAGAGAGATTTCGAAATTGAACGAATTCAACGGAGATCCTGTAACACCCTAGTTTCTATTTAACGGTTTTACATGTAAATACCAACAATTAGATGTGTAGTTAAGACTACACATATTATAAATATACGGGTTTATTAAAACTTTTACAAATCATAAGTTATTCTACATAGCGTGATCAAATTCGTTGTTTAAAATTTACAACGTGGCAAAGTGCGGAAGCGTGTATCTTTATCGTGTTCGGTTCTTCGCTGAGCTTGATCGTCTTCCGGCATCCAAAATGTACCTACATTTCATAAAAACATGAAATGCTTTAGTCATACGGGGTTTAAGTCATGTCCGAACGATGTCCGGGAAACAATTGATTTTTCAAATGAAAAACAAAATATATAAAAAATCTCCACCGTAAATTACGGTGGGACCGTAATTTACGGTGGCCCCTGGGTTCATGCTTTTCTACCGTAAATCAGTGGGCCACCACCGTAAATAAATCATCTCCACCGTAAATTACGGTGGGACCGTAAATTACGGTGGACCCTGGGTTCAGCCTTTCCATTTTGCCGTAATTTGACACGAAATCTTTCGTATCTTTCAAACCGCTTATCCGTTTGACCTACCGTTTCTTCCTACATGTTTGTAATTTGATTCTCCATCATATGGAGTTAAAATCCTACATCCGGCTTGATAAAATTCAAGACTTCTAAGTCTTCGGCTTATTACCCTTTATACCAAATTTTGACCCGGTTATGCATTTTATCAAACAAACGTATTTATTTGATTCCTATATTTCATACACTTCATCAAATAATTGTGATATACCATATTAGGTTCTAATCATAGGTTTATTACACAAATTAAACCCGTTTTCACTAGTATGCTTATTTTGACCCGTTAAGGATATTTTAAGCACTTTTAAGCTCAATTTCGCTTTCATTCTAATCTAGCGTTGTAACCTATATCTCTTATCTAGTACTCTTCCATCACAACTAAATGTGTGTTGGATTTAAAGTAGACATCTATGTGTTCCGAATTTATACTTCTTGAAATATCATTTTACGGCAAAGACTCATATGGAGTCTTTTGGCCCAAGAATTACATCTTTCACTACCCGTACTCGTTCTAAACTTTTGTTTAATCATAAGACTCCTTTCCAAACAACCTCTAAGAGTTGTTTGTTCAATTTAGCCTACAAGGGCGTTTTGGTCAATTTTGGTCCTTCTTTTACAATGAAGAGCTATCACCAATTATTCGACCAAATTAGCACTTTTACATACATCATAAATAAGCGTACCTGGCTCGGATCAACAAATAGACCCGATTTTAATACCTTGCTTTATATTCGCTAATTAAGAACGATGCGAATATCCATTGGATATCTATTCCTGTAAGCATATGACTCAACAAAAGAATCATTAGTCTATATAGTCAAAAGGTGTTGTCTACACCTTTTGACCCGTTTGGCCGAATTGACCATTTATCTTTGCGAAATGATATTTATTATCATCTCCTCTACATGACTCTTCCCGTTTAACACCGTACGGTAATTTTAAATATAAACCGTGTATTTCTTTCGACATAATATGACCAATTTATCGATTTACTTCTTTTTAACCATTATTATGGTTTCTATCATCTTTGATTTTCTTGTTCCGTTCGACTACACGACGGAACATCATATTTCAATTGTTTAGATATCTCATTCATAATTTATGTGATAAGAAAACATTCCACAATTTAAGACTAGTGTAAGCTATACTTACCTTGCATCCGAATTATGCTTTTCCGCCATTCTTGCTTCGTTTGACCCGCTTCCTTTCCAAGCCTCCACCTAGCTTGTCAAGCGTCAAACTATCATCATAATTCGTAAGACGGTTATATTAGTCATCATTAATTATGACTATTCCATCTTACATATTTTCTATCACAATTACCATTCGATCTTATTAATGGTCGGTTTGACTATTTAAAAGTCAAATCACCAATTAACACATATGATTGCACTATCAAGTTCACAAGACTCAATTAGGCACATTATCAACACTTAGTTCTCATTTAGGCATTTTAACAAACACCTAATGTGCATGATTTTACATATTTACTAACTAGTTCCTAACTAGTTATTTTTACCAAGATTAACATCAAAAATCACCACTATCACTTATGATCAATTACTCAAACTTGCAAATTGTTCAAGTATCTTGTTCCTACTAGCAACTATGATGTTTTTAAACATGTGTACATCATCATCTTTACTACATAATCAAAACCCACTTGACACATGAGTGTATGATCATGGATTCACAACCATGAACATCAATTCAACAAGTACATGACTAGGGTTTACTCCTAGACATAGTTTCATCACTAATTTCATCCAAACAACAAACATGCAAGTTCAGATTCGAGTTCTCTAGGTTTGCTCAGAATTTCAACTAGATATTTCTCAAGAAATTTACATACCTCATGACTCCTTTTTCAATGGAGATCACTAATTCATACTCGGATTTTGATTTGGACTTGATTTGCCCCTTCAATTTGATGAATTTGTGTTGATTAGGGTTTGACCCTTCTTGGTCGCCCCTGAGCTCGATCCAGAACACACACTGTGTGTGTGTGTTTGTGTTTGTTTTTATTAAATAACTTTTCTAGTTATCCCGCTTTAACCCCTCGTGTTTGGTTCGTTATTAAGTAGGCCACAACCTACTTATTTCTTTTAACAATTTTCCCACTTATTAACTAGGTTAAATATTCCTAGTTAACTTAGCGGGTTCGGGAATATTTATGACTAAGTTTATTTTAGGTCCTGTTAACTCGGGCCTTCTAAGCTTTTATTTCTTAAAAGCTTTTATTCACTTTTTATTTATTATTAGGATTAATTATTTAAATCCTAATATTTACCGGGTAAATTTTTACCACTAAAGGTATTTTACCCGTCTTTACTATTAACGTGGTTTGATTACCAAAGCCGTTTTCGGGGTGGTACAGATCCGATGCGTTCTATTTATAGTTGCTGAATCCTGACTCTCTCGCGGCCCGTGTAAGAGTAGCCTAAAGGCTATGCAGCCCGCGTCAAACCCAGTCAATGCGTAGCTGGGCTGAGTCGATGTATAGGGCTACCGGGTGTTGGGCCACGTGGCGGCCCAGGGTTGCGCCAGATGTTAAGTTCACGCGGCCCGCGTGAAGGTTGGGGTGGGGCTTACGCGGCCCGCCTCAGCCCAAAATTCATTTTTTTTATTATTTTTAATACTATTTAATATATTTGAGACCCGTTTTCGCGTATGGGGTGTGTTTTGGGACATATTCGGATATTTTAAAATATTTTGGGGTGTCGAAAAAATAATCGAGGGTGTCGGTTTTATTGAGGACTATTACATCCTCCCCACCTTGTTTTAGAGCTCGTCCTCGAGATCTACTGGAACAGGTGTGGATATTTCCTTTGCTTTTCAGATTCAAGCTCCCATGTGTACTCAGGTCCTCTTTTGGAGTCCCACTTCACTTTGACCAGAACTAATCTCTTATGCTTGAGATTCTTGACTTTCCTGTCTTCGATCTGTAGAGGCCTTTCTACAAACTTGAGTTGTTCATTTACCTCTATATCCTTAAGAGGTAATATTAGCGATTCACCTGCTAAGCATTTATTGAGATTAGATACATGAAACACATCATGTATTCCTGCCATTTCCTCTGGCAGTTGTAGCTGATAGGCTACAGGTCCTATTCTTCTAATAATATCTCAAAAGGTCCAATATACCTGGGACTTAGCTTTCCTCTTTTGATGAATCTTACTACTCCTTTCCAAGGAGATACTTTTAACAATACTTTGTCTCATACTTGAAATTCCAATGCTTTCGTCGGTTATCGGCATAGCTCTTCTGTCGATCACGTGCTGCTTTTAGTCGTTCCTTGACTTGAATAATCTTGTCGGTTGTTTCTTGTACAATCTCAGGTCCAGACAGTTGCTTTTCCACAATTTCTGCCCAACAGACTGGGGTTCGGCACTTTCGTCCATAAAGTGCTTCGAATGGTGCAGCATTGATACTTGTGTGATAACTATTATTATAAGAAAATTCTATTAAAGGTAAGTGATCATCCCAATTACCTCCGAAATCAATTACACAAGCTCTAAGCATATCTTCCATTGTCTGAATTGTCCTTTCGCTTTGTCCGTCCGTTTGAGGATGATAAGCTGTGCTCAGATTTAACTTGGTTCCCATGGCTTTTTGGAAACTTGACAAAAAATGAGAGGTAAATCGACTATCCCTATCAGAAATAATTGATAAAGGTATTCCATGTTATGAAACAATTTCATTTACATAAAATTTGGGTAACTGTTCCATATTGAAAGTTTCTTTCATTGGTAGGAAATGAGCTGACTTGGTTAGTCTATTTACAATCACCCAGATTGTATCAATACCTTTCCTTGTTTTGGGTAATTTAGTAAAAAAATCCATTATTATCAATTCCCATTTCCACACTGGCATTTCTAACTGTTGTAACAAACCTAAGGGTTTCTGATGTTCAGCTTTAACTTGTGAACAAGTTAAACATTTAGAAACATAGGCTGCTATGTCCTTTTTCATTCCTATCCACCAGAAATTTTTCCTTAAATCCTGGTACATTTTATCATTTCCTGGATGCATCGTATACTTAGACTTATGGGCTTCTTCTAATATACGATGACGTAAGTTTCCTAATTTAGGTATCCACATTCTCTTTTTATGGAATCTCCAAATTCCATCTTTTCCTTGTTCTAATTCTTTAATCATACCTTTTAATTTTTCAGTATCTTCCTTGATTACTGATTCTTGTGCTTCTCTTATTTGATCATTTAAATCTACTTGTAGATTTAATTTAAGAGAACGTACCCTTTTTGGATTTTCATGATACTTTCGACTTAAAGCATCTGCCACTACATTTGCTTTTCCTTCATGATAATGGATATCACAATCATAATCACTAAGCAATTCCATCCATCGTCTTTGTCTCATATTCAACTCCTTTTGCCCGAAAACATATCTTAAACTCTTATGATCAGTGAATATGGTAAACTTACTACCATAAAGATAATGTCTCCAAATCTTAAGGGCAAAAATTATAGCTCCTAATTCCAAATCATGGGTTGAATAATTTTCTTCATGATTCTTAAGTTGCCTAGATGCATAAACTATAACCTTTTGACGTTGCATTAATACACATCCTTAACCTAACTTAGAAGCGTCACAATAGACTACAAAGTATTCAGTTCCTTCTGGTAACGCTAGTATGGGTGTATTAGTTAATCTTTGCTTAAGAATTCTAAAAGCTTCTTCTTGTTTTGGTCCCCATTCAAACTTAATGGATTTACAGGTTAACTTAGTTAAAGGAATGGCTATTCTAGAAAAAATCTCAATTAAATCTTCTATAATAACCAGCCAATCCTAAGAAACTTCTAACCTCGGTTGGTGATTCAGGGGTTTTCCATTTGGTAATCGCCTCGATTTTTGTTGGATCCACATGAATTCCTTCATGATTGACTAAGTGTCCAAGAAATTGTACCTGTTCTAACCAAAATTCGCACTTTGAAAAATTAGCATAAAGCTTTTCCTTTCTTAATAGACTTAAAAGTGCATGCGAATGCTTTGCATGATCCTCTTTACTCTTAGAGTAAATTAGAACATCATCTATAAAGACAATTATGAATTTATCCAAATATGGCTTACATATTCGGTTCATCATGTCCATAAATGCGGCTGGGGCATTGGTTAAACCAAATGGCATGACAGTACATTCATAATGACCATACCTTGTTCTGAAAGCGGTCTTAGGAATATCCTCTTCCTGTACCTTTAATTGATGATATCCTGACCTTAAATCCATTTTAGAGAAAAATCGAGCTCCTTGCAGTTGATCGAATAGATCATCGATTCTCGATAATGGGTACCGATTCTTAATTGTAACTTTGTTCAATTCACGGTAATCAATGCATATACGCATTGATCCGTCCTTCTTTTTAACGAATAAAATCGGCGCTCCCCGTGGCGACGAACTTGGCTGTATGAATCCTTTTTCCAGCAATTCATCTAATTGTTTCTTCAATTCCTGCATTTCGGCGGGTGCCAAACGGTAAGGTGCTTTGGAAATCGGTGCTGTTCCAGGTAGTAGGTGAATTCTGAATTCAACTTCTCTATCTGGTGGTAGTCCTGGCAATTCTTCTGGAAATACATCTGAAAACTGGGACACTACTGGAATGTCCTTTAGTTCTTTTCCTTTAGTGTTAGTGATTATGGAAATCAAATACACTATAGATCCTTTTCTTATATAACTTGCAGTTTTCATCACAGAGATGAATTTTGTGGATCTAGATGGTTTATCTCCTTTAATTGTGATCATTTTACCCTTTGGTGAATTTACTTGGATTGACTTTTGATCACATAAAATACTGGCTTTATTGGCTATTAACCAATCCATTCCTAAAACGATATCAAATCCTGCCAGATTCATGGGATAAAGGTTTGCCATAAACTTTTGATTTAAAATTTCTATTCTTGCTTCCTGCAAGATTTCAGAAATCCTAATGGTTTCTCCATTAGCTGTCTCTACGAGACATTCTTGTGGTAGTTTAGTTAATGACTGATTTAGATGTTTGCAAAACGAAGTATTAATAAAACTTTGGTTTGCACCAGAGTCAAATAATACCTTAGCAAAAACATCATTAAATAAAAACGTACCAGCTATCACGTCTGGAATCATCTTGGCTTCATCTGTAGTCAGAACAAATGCTCTAGCATTTTTAGTGTTCTTGTTGTTTGCAGCTGGAGCTAGTTTTGGACAGTTTGGCCTGATATGACATTTTTCTCCACAGTTGTAGCATAATCCATTACTGGATTTCTTCCTGCAATTTCTTCCTTGTGTCCTAGCATCTTGCAATAATTGCAAAGAGTGGAGCATTTTCCCGAATGCTTTTTCTTGCAGACCTTGCAGAAAGGTGCAGAGGTAGAACCCATATTCCTACGGTTGTAATTTCCAAAACGGAATTCTTGAGTAAGCCTTTGGGTTAGGTTTCTCCTCTGTTCTTCTTCTCTAATACGGATTAATTCATCTGTCAAGGTATTTGATAGTTCTACAGCTTCTTCTATAGTTTGAGGTCTAGCTGCCTTGACTACATGTCTAATCTCTCCAATTAATCCCCAGATGTAACGGGAGATTAACACTGGTTCAGCTGATGCAAGGGTTGACACTATTCTAGCATGTTCAAAGAATGTGGTAGTATAACCCTTACTATCTACCCCGGTCATTCTAAGGTTCAGAAACTTATTAGCTATCTGTTCCTTTTCATTTGGAGGGCAGAATTTCCTTTCTACCATATTCTTAAATTCCACCCATTCCATGTTGTAAACCTTATCACTTCATCTTGATTGGAGGAAAGTGTTCCACCATTCTAAGGCTGAGTTCTTAAACAGATTAGAAGCAAACATTATCTTGTCTTCTTCAGCACACTTGCTTATTTTTAAAACAGCCCCAGTCTTCTCTATCCAGCGTAGAGCTGCAATGGGTCCTTCATTGCCCGAGAATTCTATTGGTTTACAGGACCAGAATTCCTTGTAAGAACAACCGTAAGACACGGTTCTTCTCTTTTTGGGAATGGGCACTTGAAGTACGGGTCCATTGTTCACGCTGTGCTCTGGTTCAATTGGTCGCTTACTGCAATGTTTACTTTTATTATTCGCTTCTTGAACCGTTTGAATAATAAATGGCATTGCATCTATAATTCCTTGTGCCACTATGTGTTGAACGGCACTATTATCCATTTGGTTTCCATTGTTATTGATGCTCGGATTCTCATTAACCACGTTAATGTTACTCTGGTTATCGTTATTCAGATTTCCTTGATTTCCTTCGTCGGCCATCTAAATTTTAAACATTTACCCCGTATTAATATCACAAAATAAAATTTAATATGATCAATCACATGATACGCAATTTAGCCAAAAACGTCGATCATTGCGACTTTTACTCTATTTCCATATACTATGCGTCTATTACACACTAGTACTGAAATAAAAATTACAATACCAACTGAAATAGAATTACACTAATAGTAATAGGCATCCGTACACACATATTTTATTTGTTTTTTATTTTATTTTTATTATTATTATTACTATTACCGTTTCCTCCATCACATTCACGGATATGGATTCATCCAGAAATCCATATTGCGCTCGTCGTACTTCCAGACGAGTCGCTCACCCACCTGTCGCATTCTCTCACTGCTTTCTAAAATTTCCTCACCAAATGTCCTAAGTTCTTGTACGTTTTCTGCACTCATTGGGGGTGCAGGTTCTAGGACTGGGTTCGGAATCTGGGGTGCGGGTTCCTGGTGTGGGGGTGTAGGTGCCTGAAATTGGTAAGGATCTTCTAGGATCTCCCTAATGTATTCATCATGGAAATAGGGATCTAAAGGGTCCAAACCTAGGTAGGCTCCTACGTTCTGCATGGGTGTGTCTTCATGTATCGGGTAGCGTTGCACATAGTCCCTAACGTCATCCCACCATGGATCGTAATTTGGGTCTAGGGGGTTTGGTGCAGGTACCCTAGGTATTTCTTCCGGATTGAAGTCATGCATCTCTACTTGGTTTTCAGGGTTTTCTATCTCCATGGGGTGGTCATGGATTGGCAGTTGTGGTTGGGGTGCTATTATTTGCTCCAGATTTGGGTCAGCTGTAGTGGTTTCTAGGATGTGGATGTTGGCTATACTCCTATTTATCATATCCTGGGCATAGGCATCTATCTCTCTCTTGGCTGTGGCTAATGCCCTCTGATCTTGTAACTTTTTCATACGCTTCCTACGCTCGTGTGCCCCTCTACTGAACCATCCCCTCTTTTTCTGAGGAAATGGCTCTTCTGACTGAGCCTTAAATACAAAGATTCCTTCTTCCATATCAGCAGAGTACCCTGAGAGGGCAGGCTGAGAAGAGGAGGTGCCTTCGCTTCTAGGCGAACCAGACAATTGACGGTACGCTTCAGATGGTCCTTGGTCACTCATACTGTAAACTAATAGATAGTCAAATAACACATAATAATTAAATACAATTATGCACGTATTTCTGTAATTTATTTCCTAACACTTTAAATTTTGATGTCAGCAGAACACCTCTGTGGCTGAATCAGTGGCTTAGCTCTGATACCACCTTCTGTCGCAACCCCCGATCCCTGATCCCCGGGAACGAGCGGCCGCGAGCCAGTTTCGGTGGTATCGTGTGTCGTCTAATTTGGCAGCGGAATTTTTCATCAGGACCGTAGTTAGGAAATATTGATCAGAGTAAAGTACCACATTTTCATAACATTAAACAAATGGGTTAAAACCCAAGTTTTTATTACAAACTAATTTACAGGGATAAATCCCATTTTATTTGAATTAAAACGCCTTCTATATTTAGGTAACTTTTATAGCCACTTTTCCAAGCCTTCAGTGCTGTCCAGCTGGCTTCTAATTGGCTTTCACATTTGTGTTACCTGAAACGCGTTTTAAAAAAACATTTGTCAGTGGGAAATACTGGTGAGTGAATCCCAGTTTAATCAAGAAACATTAATTTAATTTAAACAGTATTGAGAGCGATTATAATGTTTATATCTACACAATTACTCCTTTAGTACTGTCAATCCTGACGTGTGGGTCATATTACACATTGGCTAACTCATTGTCCAATGGTAACGTATTGTCATCCCGACTTACTACTCACAGTGTAGTAAATTTTGTATACAAAACCCCAACATACCGGCAGTAATTGAAGAATTACAAAGACTCAATCACTGCTAAATTGCATTGTAAAATAGTTAAGATTTTGTAAAAACTGTTAACAAAAAGGAGATTACTCACATTGCTGTCTTAGATTTTTCGTAAGGGTTTCCTGATGATAATCTAAAATTTACACAAATGCACACATGTTAGCATAATAGCCCATTTTAACATTAGTAATACCCTCCCCGAGACGGCATTCCAACGACTACGTCGGGCAGAACCACGACCGCCGTTACGGAACCCTAGATCAATCGGGCAGCGTATCTAATACGTATCCAGGGGTTATAATACTTACAACGGAGCAGAACCTCGAGATTTAGGGGGGTATAATACCCGCGTATTGTGCCTATAAGTCAGAATAGAGAAAGAGATTTCGAAATTGAACGAATTCAACTGAGATCCGATGCGTTCTATTTATAGTTGCTGAATCCTGACTCTCTCACAGCCCGCGTAAGAGTAGCCTAAAGGCTACGCGGCCCGCGTCAAACCCAGTCAACGCGTAGCTGGGCTGAGTCGATGTATAGGGCTGCCGGGTGTTTGGCCACGTGGCGGCCCAGGGTTGCGCCGGATGTTAAGTTCACGCGGCCCGCGTGAAGGTTGGGGTGGGGCTTACGCGGCCCGCCTCAGCCCAAAATTCAATTTTTTTATTATTTTTAATACTATTTAATATATTTGAGGCCCGTTTTCGCGTATGAGGTGTATTTTGGGACATATTGGGATATTTTAAAATATTTTGGGGCGTCGGAAAAATAATCGAGGATGTCGGTTTTATTAAGGACTGTTACACTATCACTTCCTCTAGACTGGAGGATAGTGTTCCACCATTCTAAGGCTGAGTTCTTAAACAGATTGGAAGCAAACATTATCTTATCTTCTTCCGCACACTTGCTTATTTTCAAGACTGCCTCAGTCTTTTCTATCCAGCGTAGGGTTGCAATGGGTCCTTCATTGCCTGAGAATTCTATTGGTTTGCAGGACCAAAATTCTTTATAAGAACAACCATGAGATATGGTTCTTCTTCTTTTGGGAATGGGCGCTTGAAGTATGGGTCCATTGTTTACGCTGTGTTCCGGTTCAGTTGGTCGCTTACTGCTATGCTTACTTTTATTATCAGCTTCCCTAACAGTTTGACTAATAAATGGAATTGCATCGATGATTCCTTGTGCCACTATGTGTTGGATGACACTATTATCCACTTGATTTCCATTGTTATTGTTGTTCGGGTTATCATTATTCGGGTTATTGTCACTCTGGTTATCATTATTCTGGTTTTCCTGGTTCACTTCGTTGTCCATCTGAATTTTAAACATTTTCCAATTATTAATATCACAAAACAATATTTAAGGCAAACAATTATACAACACACATAATGGTCAAAAGCGTCGAACATTACGACTTACTCTTTTTTTTATAATATGCATCTAATACAAACCGATACTGGAATTTAAAATTACAATACTAATATGCATCACTAACCACGAGGTGGTCTATACTACAATATATTATTATTATTATTACACATATATATTATATTTTTTTTCATACACACATATTATATATTATTATTATTATTATATTATTATTATTATTACTACTACCATCACGGATATGGATTCATCTAGAAATCCATATTTCACTCGTCGTACTTCCAGACGAGTCGCTCTCCAACCTGTCTCATTCTCTCGCTACTTTCTAAAATCTCTTCTCCGAAAGTTCGGAGCTCCTGCACATTTTCTGCACTCATTGGGGGTGCAGGTGCTGGGACTGGGTTTGGAATCTGGGGCATGGGTTCCTGGTACGGGTAAGGATTCTCTAAAATTTCCCTAATGTATTGATCACTATCATAGTAGGGATCTAGAGGGTCTAAACCTGGGTAAGCTCCTAGATTCGGCATGGGCATGTCTTTTGGTATTGGGTAACGTTGCACATAGTCCTTATTATCATCTAACCACGGGTCGTAGTCTGGGTCTAAGGGATTAGGTGCTGGTACCCTAGGTATCTCTTCTGGGTTAAAATCATGCATTTTGACTTGATTTTCTGGGTTGTTTTCTATTTCCATTGGCTGGTTAGGGAACAGTGGTAGTGGTTGGGGTGCTATCAGTTGCTCCAGGTTAGGGTCGGCAGCTGTGGTTGCTAGGATATGGAAGTTGGCTAAACTCCTATTAAGCATATCCTGTGTGTGGGCATCTGTCTCTCTTTTAGCGGCTGCTAGGACTCTCTGTTGTTGCAACTTTTTCATCCGTTTAGTACGTTCATGCGCTCCCCTACTGAACCATCCTCTCTTTTTAGGAGGGAATGGCTCTTTAGACTGAGCCTTAAACACGAATATTCCTTCTTCATTATCAGCTGAATACCCTGAGAGGGCAGGCTGTGAAGAGGTGCCTTCGCTTCTAGGCGAGCTGGACAACTGACGAAACGCATCGGAAGGTCCTTGGTCACTCATACTGTAAACTAACAAATAGTCAAATAACACATAACAATAAAATACAAATATGCACGTATTTTCGTAATTTATTTCTTAACACTTTAGATAACTTTTGGTGTCAGCAGAATACTTCTGTGGCTGAATCAGTGGCTTAGCTCTGATACCACCTTCTGTCGCAACCCCCGCCTCCTATCTGTCCCGGGAACGGGCGGCCGCAAGAATCAGTATTGGTGGTATCGGTGTTTATCAATTTGGCAGCGGAAATCACATCAGGACCGTAGTTAGGAAATATTTTATCAGAGTAAAACACCATATTTTATATAATTAAACATATTGGGATAAAACCCAAGTTTTCATTACAAACTGATTTATAGGAATAAACCCCATTTTATTGAAATAAAACATCTTCTTTATTTAGGTAACTTTTATAGCCACTTTTTCCAAGCCTTCAGTCCTGTCCAGCTGGCTTCTATTTAGCTTTCACATTTTGTAACCTGAAACGCGATTAAAAACATTTTGTCAGTGGGAAATACTGGTGAGTGAATCCCAGTTTAATCAAGAAGAGTTTTATTGATTTTGCAGTATTGAGAGCGATTACAGTGTTTATATCTACACAATTACTCATTCAGTACTGTCAATCCTGACTGCTGGGTCATATTACACATTGGCTAACTCTTTGTCCAATGCTAACGTGTCTCACATTTTGTATACAAAACCCCAACATACCGACAGTAATTGAAGACTACAAAGGCTCAATCACTGCTCAATCACATTGTAAAATATTTAAGGTTTTGTAAAACAGTTTGTAAAAAGGTTTACAAAAAGGAGATTACTCACATTGTTGTATTAGGTTTTCTGTAAAGGTTTCCTGGTGATTATCTATAATTTACACAAATGTACATGTGTTAGTATAATAACCCTTAATATTTACATTAGTAATACCATCCCCGAGACGGCATTCCAACGACTACGTCGGGCAGAACCTCGACAGCTGTTACGGAACCCTGGATCAATCGGGTAGCGTATCTAATACGTAACCGGGGTTATTATACTTACAACGGAGCAGAACTTCGTTATTTAGGGGGTATTATACCCGGAAATAGCTTTAACTATGCAGAAAGTCGAGTGAGAAAGAAAATGTGAGCGATCGGAGACTGAAGCCGATGCCCTTAATTTATAGGGCTGAAATTTGTCTTCGTCGCGCCCCGCGTAAGAATCAGCCAGGGTCTACGCGGCCCGCGAGGTCATGTAGACTAGGCCGTAGCCTTGATGCGTTGACACGTAGCCTTAACACGAGTCCGACACGTGGCGGCCTGGGGACTCACCTGAGATTGGAGCTGTCGCGGCCCGCATAGGTCAAGGGGGTGGCTTACGCGCCCCGCGAGAGACCCTTAAAATTCGTTTTTATTTTTATTTTATTAAATTAAAGGTATTCGGGGTCCGTTTTCGCGTATGAGGTGTATTTTAGGACATATTCGGGTATTTTAATTATTTTTAGGGTGTCGAAAATATTCAGGAGGGTTGTTATACTTTCATTCACTTATCATTATTCGACCCGTTAACAAATTTATCATTTTGTCCACATCCTTTTTGTAGTCGCACTTTCCTTACTAGCGTAAATTTTCTTTATACCATTCATCCTTACATTCGGAAATATTCAAAGTAGAAACCTTTCGACCCATCCGTAATGGGTCATTACATACCGTACATTTTTAACACACTTTCATCATTTCGACCCGTTATTAACAAGTCTTTACTTAGCCATTTCAACATCATACTTTCCAAACATTTCGACCCACTTGAAACGGGTCATTACGCATTCATTATCATTGCATTTCCTATCCATCTCTCAATACTCAACATATCACAAGTCTACCATGAACATCAATACAACTTTGCACTAGGATTTAAATACCAAAGTTAACATACGTAAGTCTACATGAAGGGTAAATAAAGTTCATATGAACTTACCGTGGTCTTGCGTTGCTTGCGCTTTGTTATGGCTTGAGCTTTCTTCCTTCTTGGGACCTATATGTTACAACATCTTACCTTTAACAAATCTCATTTTCATACTAATTCATCAATTCAACAAGAATTTCATGCTCAAAGGATAACTTAATCAGCCTAGGCATTTCATCGAACATGTTGTGTGCGTACTATTTACAAAGCATAAAGTACAAGTATCTTGTGCATAAGCTTACTATTTCATATCAAAATCATTGATTCAACAAATATCACATAACTTTCATTCTAATTAGGTTCATTCAACAACATCCTACAACATCTAACTTCATCCATCAAAATTCTATAAAACATAACACATGTAATCATCATCATCTTCATTCTACTACTACTACTACTGCTGCTGCTGCTGCTGCTGCTGCGGCTGCCGCTGCCGCTGCTGCTGCTACTACTACTACTACAAGTGGGTTTTCCCCAAAACATCAACATAATCGAAATTAAGCATATTATAACTTCTATATATTCATATTATATAGAATTCCTACTCAATTTCAATAAACATTCACGGATTACACATAACCCATTTCATCAAAATCATTAAATCATAAAATTCGACTTACTTGTTGGTGAGAACCCTTAGGTGATTATAATTCCTAACTCATGCATAGCAATTTCGAACCCTAAGCCTCTTGATTTGAAGATTTTCCTTGCTAGGTTTTAAGAACAAGTTTTTCCCTTGCCTTCCCTTTCTATCGATCGCACAAGCCCAGGGGAAAAACACTGGCCCCTTTTTTTTATCAAACTTTAACCATTATTAACATATTTAGCCCCTCATCTTTTAGAGTGTGCTCATATTTGAAGTTTCTACACTAACTTGGTTACTTTCCTTTGGTTAACTTTATTTCCATAAAAGGTTTTAAACTTATTATTATTTATAAACTTTCAAATTGGCAAAAATCTACGTTTACCATTCCTTATCATTAAAGCATCACGATTAAATTATTATTCTAAGTCATATGTAACTTTTGGGGTGTTACAGCCAATGTTGCAGAAATCGGCCTAGGTGGCCGATTAATCGGCCCCTAGGCGCTAGTCTGTGGGTTACTGCCTAAATTTAAGCTAGTCGGTCAAAAAAATCGGTTATGGTCAAAATCGGTCAAAGTCGGTAAAAGTCGGAAAAAATCGGACTAATCGGACCCATGTTTTTTGACCTAAAAAACCCAGTTTTTGAAACCTGGCCAATGGTTTAAAGCCCAAATTTTAGTTATAAACCTATTTTAACATTTAAGTTTAGGTATTTTAACATTTAACCCCTTCTATCTTTCACTAGTTTACATATGGTTCCTAAACTTTTAAATTTATTAATAAAAAGTATAAAGTTATCTCCTAAACTTGTAAATTTATTAATAAAAAGTATAAAGTTATATATATATATATATATATATATATATATATATATATATATATAAATTTGTAAAATTATAATTAAAAAGTCCAATCCGATTAATCTCTATTAATCCCGATTAATCCCTAAGCGGTACCTCACCGCCCGACTAGCACCTAGCGCCTTCTACAACATTGGTTACAGCTATGGGTGTGATTTTTGATGAAGCTGCTATGTGTATCGCGACGTGAGAAGAAGAATTCAAAAAAAAGGATGGTTGCAACGGTCAGAAAAGTAAAAAAAAATTAATTCATTTTTAATATCTATAAATTCTCCCCATATCTCCTATTTTTTTTTTTAAATTCATCACACTCTCATTCCCTCTTCTCTACCTTTTTTTTTATAAAAATCTAGAAATTTGGGAATTTGAAGCCGGGAACTTTGAAAACATAGGTTTGGATGCTGGAGAAAACGAAGAGGAAGAAGGAAAGAATGACGATGAAGACGAAGAATAAGTGTATTGTATTTTTTTTTATTGTAATGTTTTTTAAAATTTAATAAAAGTGTTTTTCTATATAATTTAGAGGTTAAATGAAAAAAATAGAAAATTGATTTAAAATAATAAAAATAAAAATGATTGATTAGGTAATGATGGTTAGGGGGGTTTATGACTATGTGTTCTAGTGATATAACGTCCCATAAAGCCCCTCTATGACGTGGCGCGCCACGTGTCACATAACGCCCCAAAGGGGCTTTATGACCACACATGGCCTAACCCAACCTATCTTAAATACTGATTGTATTTAAGTATTATTATTATTAATATCATTAATGTTTAGTAATTATACACTTAGGTATTTAAATAACATAATACTTAATTATATTTGGGTATTTAAAAACTATAAATTAGCAACAATTAGTTGTTTTATATGGTTGTAACATATGGATGGGGAGTTTTCTAAAAAAAATTGCTTTTTAACTAGTTACTATTATATTATAAGTATTTAGTAATTATATAGTTTAGTATTTAAATATAAATAGAAAAATATATTTGGTAATACTTACTATAAATTGCAATTAGTTATTAAAGTATAAAGGGTAAATGTAAATTTAAATCTTCATTTAAAGTATTATAAATAAGATGATAGTTTTTTAGAAGGACGGCTTTCTTGTAGGCTAATACACTCCTCAAATTAGAGACTCTTCGTTGCCTTACTCCGGTCAAAATATGTTGTCTTAATCGGGCTTACGTTGGCTTCAGAATTTGGCTTGGACGTTCCCCCAGGAAACCATACCGCCGACTGCCACTCTCTGACGAAATACAGTGTGAGACAAAAACCCCGATGGGCTCAGGATAGAACATGACACCTTTGCAAAGAGGCTAGGTTTTATCCATCATTGCCTAATCCACCAAAGTGACACAAGGGGTATAAAATTTGGGTCTCCACTGGAGAACCCAAACCTCAATACCACTAGGCCACAAATGGTGGATTTATAAGATAATAGATAATATTGTGAATTAAATAAGATTTAGAAAAAAATTACGGTGAAACTTAAAACAACTTGAATTGATACCGACATATGCATAAAAATAAGTATGTAAAACTCGAGAGGGTTAAAATGACATTTTACAATATTTTTAGAAAGTTAAGAAAATACATGTATCAATGATACAATACTGAAAGTTGAGAAAGTAAGGTTAAAAAGAGTCAAATTGTTCAAATCCTATGGAAAACAATAAATTTTACATAGAATAATGTTTATGTAGTTAACATGTTCATCTTTTATATATAGAATAATTTTGTGGTCAAAATCAAAACTCAAAATGTTCATGTAACCAACATGTTTATCCTTTCTTTGTAGTTTTATAGTTTTCTTTGCCTATTTCCATATTATAAATTTGCAACAAGTTGTTGCTTTATATTGTTGTAATATATGCATTGGGGATTTTTCAAAAAAAAAAAAATGTTGCATTTTCCACTTTTAACCCAATTTCCATATTATAAATTTGCAACAAGTTGTTGCTTTATATTGTTGTAATATATGCATTGGGGATTTTTCAAAAAAAAAAAAAATGTTGCATTTTCCACTTTTAACCCAAAATGTTTTATCCTTTACATTTTAACCCCTTTTACTTTTTTACTTTTAACCAAAAGTTTTTCATCTTTTACAATTTAACCCCAACACTTTTATATTTTCAACTTTGATCCCCTATATTTTTCATCTTTCGCAAGTTTTTCGTCTTACGTTTCTTTTTATATTTTGCGAGTCAACACGTCGCAACGTGCGTGTGGGGTTCAACGTTTTTTCCCGTTTGACATGCCAATCGCAGTGCGTCTATTTTTCTCCATTTGACAACTTCGTCGCAACTCGCGTGTCCTAAAATGTAAAGGCTTTTATAATGTTTTCGTGATTATTTTATGAATGTTTTGTAAATTTTGTTTGGATCCAAGTAATTTTATATCTTAAAAAACCTCATGAAAATCTACAACGAGCGCGGCAAAACGAGTCGGATCAAATATAATATGTTTTCGTGATTATTTTATGAATGTTTTGTAAATTTTCTTAGGATCCAAGTGGAGTCAAATTGTGGTTTCTTTTTTTATTATTATTTAAAAGCTCTAATTAATCTCTTTTCATTATACCTGTCAACTTTTGCGTTATACCCGTTACGTTTTCTATGTATGACTTGGGTCATATATAATACGTTATGATTTTACTCTATAATTTGATCTACTTTATGTTTTGATCCAATCGCAATGCTTATATAGGTTACATTGAGTTTAATCAAATACGTCAAAATGTGTGTTTTCATATGGTTAACGTATCACATAACGTTTGGACTAATCCATTCGATGTTTGCGAAGAATCCGCGCCGCAACGCGCGCAGGTCTCAATGCTAGTTATATTTATATATACACACACTTATAAATTTACCCTTCTATTCTTATGATTTAACAAACGTTTTCTGTTAGTTGATATGCAACTTTTAACTTTATTAATATTATTATATGGAATATTGGATTTTATTAATTTCAATTATTCGTCGTTGGTCGTCAATATTTCCAACTTCAAAAATAATCGCTGGCAGTCACAACTATTAACATATTGGTCTCCAATGGACCCTGACTAACAGAACCCTAACGCCGTTAGTCTCCGGTCGCCGGAAATACGTTTTTAAGTTGTTTTTTTATATATTTTTATAATTAATTTTGAAAATGTTTTATTTTTCTCTTATAACTTTTACAAAAAGAAGTTTTATAAAATTTCGAGTACACCGTTACAACGTGCTTATTTATATCTCTACGTCTCGAAGTAAATTTTATTTAAAACCGTGTTGTAAATATTTGTTTTTTCCCTATGTTCCGATGTACAAAACATAGTTTTTTTTTCAACTAATTTACACTACAACCCCTGAACTTTACTAAACTTGCCATTTACACCATTAATTTTTTTACTGTTAGGACATGCTTGTTTATATCAACGTTTCGACGTGTAGTTTCTGTGCGGTGTTAATACTAATATACAAATCATTGTAATCGTCATAGTTGAGCGTTACAGGTTTTAACACGCCTGATGATCAGTATGAACAATATTTTCCCTTCTTTTTCCTTTAAGTTTAAATTTCATCCGTTATTTCGCTTTTATGGCTTACGACCAATATAAAGCATAATGTCCACATCCTTTTGGGCATATTACAATTTTATTTTTTAGTATTATCTTTCGGTGGATATAGTACCTTCAAGTACCATATCGGTGTCATCATGAACTAAATCGACATAGATTGCCGCAACACATGAGTTTGAAAACTAGTTATTCATTAAAAAAGTATTAAATTAAAATATAATATGAATTAACTTCTTGAGATTGAATAAGAGAATGTGACGTAGTATTAACTAGAATTATTTATTAGAATTTAGAAGATTAGAAGATATAGTAGCTAAAGACGAGGGTTAGTTTTTTTATTATATCTTTGTGATATTTAATAAAAAAAAAAACATTTTCGAAACTAGTGTGTTACACTAATACTTCAGGATTATCTGTGCTTCGCATATTTCTTTTTACAGGAAATTTTGAGTCATATAATATTACTTTAATAATAACATTATTCTTATAAATTTGTGAAAGAAAAAAAATTGTCGGTTTATCATACTAAATAAACAAGACATGTGTTTCGTGTGACTTTTTTCAATTAAAATCCAAAATTTGCTTTTTCTTTAAGTGACTTCGAGCCTTACGAATCATTGCTTACAAATTGTATCATTCAAAGACTACTATTAGAATCTCATATTTAATTATCATTAATCAATCCTCTTCTTGGCGTTGCTTAACACATTTTTGTCCGCCACATATTACTATATCTTTACCTTTAAAAACCCCAATAATTTTAAAAACCTATCTTTACCTTTAAAAACCCATTAAAATTTTTAAAAACCTAATAATTTTAAAACCCAATAATTTAGCGTTACTCTTTACCTCTTTGTTAAAGTTCTATCTTGTACAAGTACTCATATTGAATCACCGGTCAATTTCTAGGTGTCGTCGTAAATTTAATTAGTTATTTTTAATTACCTAAAAAATAGTTTAAATCAAAGAGATCAAAATTTCTAACTTGTGATCATAGTGGAAATAACCAACATGGGAGCGGTAGAAGTGCCAAATGATTAAATAGAGATTTGGAACATAAGCATAAGGAGTGTTTAAGTTAGCTTGTTGCAAAGAAAACAAGTTTAGAGACTACATAAGCATAATGAGTGTTTAAGTTAGCTTGTTGCAAAGAAAACAAGTTTAGAGACTTCAAGCGTGTTATAGGAGTTACATGAATAAACGAGTCAAGTTATTCGTAAGCCACTGACAATTGCCTTGTTTAAAGTTTTAATCAAGTTGAGACTAAAAAGGTCTGGTCCGAGCTTAAGCCTAAAAATTACCGTGTTTAATAAACGAGCCCAATCTTTACAAACCGAGCTCAACTACGCTGGCAAGCCTACGCAGCTACGCGAAGCTATTATTTTTTAAAAAAATTATGAAAATGATAATTACTTTAAACAAAGACATAATAGCCAAATGCACATGTTGTGACACAATATAGTTAAGAACCAAATATCGAATCCACATGGTAGGCTTTCAGTAGTAAACTTTTGATATTACTCGTCCGTCTTTTGTTTCACTAGTCGACCAGGATAAGATATGTATGGGTTTGTAAGCTCTCTTTAGTCCTCTGATTGGTGGAGTCCTTGAAGGTTGACCCTCATGAATGTTCATAAAAAGATTTTCAGGAAAGTTGTCAGGATTGACTGGTTTTGATGGGTGTGATGTTGCAAGAGCAACCATTTGGTGCTAACCGGGGCTTGAGTAAAAGTTATTGATGGTAACCCAAGTAGGAATGGAGGATTGGCACATACCTTGTTGTTCCTAATAGTGATAACACTACCATTTGACTTTGGGTTAACTTCGGTGTTACTTAGGAGGCAGCCTAATTGTCTCTCAAATAGGATCTTCAATCTTCTTGTATTTTTGCTTGTTCTTCTTTTGAACACCCTCAAAATACCCTTTCAGCCTTCTTCAACTGTCAAAAGTCTCTCTCTAGGGTTTTCCAGTGTCCAGGTTTATATAGGCCACATTTTTAGGGTTTCGACGATGGTACGGGTCGTATGCTCTTTAACAAGGTAAGGGTCGTACCTATTTTAATCTGATCTCACTTAGGTTTTGACTTCTCTTGTAGCGGCGACCGTATCTTTTTTATAGTTGTACGAGTCATACTCTCTTCGGTAGTGAACCAACAGTACCCTGACCCTTCTTCTTGTACTTCTTCGTTTTTCATTCTGAAATGCTTTATTTCATCTAATTCTTCTCCTTTCCATTAGAACCTGCAAATCATTAGTGATTTTGTTATAGGTTTTGTGATGTGCTAAATATGGTCTATAGAAACTACCTAATTTAAACCTAACCTAGACACTCTAAGTTCTAAATTTACAAACTAAGACTCTCTAAACCTAGATCACACAACTGGCAAGTGTACCGATCAATGTAGTACAACCTAAGAAGTCTGAGTATCGAACCTATAGGACACTAGTGTTGCGCTAAATTAATTATGACTCGAATAAGACTTAAATGGTATTTTTTTTGGTGGGTGAGGGTTACTAAAATAATAGGAAATCTAATTAAGACTTAACAACTAAGGAATCTCAACTATTTGGAAATACTCAGGAGGAAGGAACACTACCTAGATTTGGAATCCTATTTGCGAATCATGGTTTTCTATCGGCAATGGTAACTAATAGGAAACTCTAAAGGATCCTCAACCCTTCACGAGATGTCACCTAAAAGAACCTTAAAATATGTTAAACTCACCGATTAGTCGAATAGTCTCACAGTGAATCCAACAATACTAAAGTACCCAAAAGATGGTCTACCTCACAGCGCGACAATCTCATTGCATCCTAAAGTATAAAGGGGTAATCTAAGAACAATTCCTCAGACTTAAGTAGGCAACTATCATAAGACAATTAAGGAAGACCCGCTCACACGCAATCAACACCTAAACCATCTAGTGACAAAGACAAACTTAACTAATCCTCACCTCACAACTTTTAGACTAGGTAGAACACTTAAAACCTATAAATCCTCAATCATAGTTCCTACAAAAATTGTCGACAATTAACTTTAAAGTAATCGCAAACACATAGTAGGCGACCTAACTAGCATTCATACATGACAGACCATTACAAAAACACAAGTGGAACAACGAAAAAGTCTAAATTAGTAATAAGCATGCATAAACATCTGAATTCATGAATAAAATACTTTACTAAAGCATTAAACCATTAATTCGTTACCAAAACCATTCAAAAACCAATCATCAACAATTATTAATCTCAAAAACTAGGTAGTAAAAATGTTTAGCCAAGAATCATTATCCGAAACAGTAACAAAATCATCAACAAAAAGCAAACATGTCCAAACGAATCAAAAACACAAAGTTAAAGATAAATAACCAACCAACTATTTTCTAGAGTGAAAAATCATGAACCCACAATGTTGAAATCGATATTGACACCTTCGTTCCACCTAAAATCACTTATGGAACCTCTAAAATTCACCTGGGATAAGTTCTTTTTGTATTAGGGTTAATGGGGTGCTTAAATAGGGTTAAAACATACGTTTTCGCGCTGATATGAGACTTCCCTCGCGTCGCAGGATGCGTATTTGAAATCCCATTGCGCGATGCGATACTGTTTCTGGAAAATGGTTTTCTTCATAACTTCTTCATTTCAACTCCGTTTTCTTCGTTGTTTTTGCCTATGCCTTCGTAATTCAATTCTCTATCATCTCATATTCTTAAATATCTATTTCCATTCCATGAGAATGTTTCACCAAGCCCAATCATTTTCCTATGTACTCCTTTCTTTAACGTTTTAGCTCGTTTTTTGCTCCATCTACACACGAAAACCTGTAAAACCACATACAACTAAGTACAAGCCAAACACATATAAAAATAAATACAAATTAACTAAAATAATGTACAAAATACAAGGGAAAAATGTGTATTTCACACCACATCAAATATCCCCACACTTAACCTTTTTTTGTCTCTGAAAAAGAATTATGCATTGGAATCCTAGTGTGGTTTAAATCTGGTTTCAAAACTTAGGTTATTTTAATTATTAGATCAAATAATGGTTAACCGTGTGACAACCTGAGGAAACCTCACACTAACTTAGCAACTCAAGTTATGTTACTAAATTTTCGGGACAAAAATTTATTCAACATGGGGATAATGTGACATCTCGGAAAATTAGGTATCTTTCCTGATCTAGTTCTCGTTATGTGGTTATAAATTAGTTATTTGATCGAACCGACCCGAAGCATTTGAACCGTAACTTGACTAATATATATATATATATATAGGGGACCGCTAGAATGAGAACCACCTCGAGTTATGAGAACCGCGAGAACTACTTGATCCGGGGCGAGGTGGACCAAATTTTTTTTTCAAAAACGTAGATGCATGTATTATAAACACATTCGTAAAAAAAAAAAAAATTAAAAAATGACGTGTGTGTAGTTTTTTACACCACAAAGTTGTGGTTTACGAGTTCCGTAAATTTACGGAACTCGTAAACCACAAACTTGTGGTGTAAAAAACTACACACACGGCATTTTTTAAAATTTTTTTTTTACGAATGTTTACGGAACTCGTAAACCACAACTTTGTGGTGTAAAAAACTACACACACGTCATTTTTTTTTAATTTTTTTTACGAATGTGTTTATAATACATGCATCTACGTTTTTGAAAAAAAATTTTGGTCCACCTCGCCCCGTACGGTGTGGTTCTCGCGGTTCTCATAACTCGAGGTGGTTCTCATTCTAGCGGCCCCCTATATATATATATATATATATATATATATATATATATATATATATATATAGGGTCAGGATTTAGAGCAAACGCTCAAAAGTGTGAGAACGGAGAGAACGCTTATAGATCGTCCGATCAAAACAATCTATGGACTAGATTGGCGCGGTGGAATTTTAGTAAATAACACCAATTTTATTACGTGGACGCGCGTCATTAAGGGTAAAAAGGTAAAAAAACAATTCCTCACATAAAACGCCATTGAAAATAAAACGCCAAATAAATACAAAACGCCAATTTTATCACTGCGTACTTTTTTCTGTGTATTAATTTAAGCTCTCTGGCTACAAAACGCCATAAAATCTGAAATGCCATAAAATCTGAAACGCCATTATATATAACGCCAAAGTTTACATCCGGATAAATGTTAATTACATTTTTTGTTATAAAAAATAACATCCCGCCTAACCTACGCGCCAAAAAAATTCTTTAAATAGAAACGCCTCACCACCTTCCGTTTATCACACCAAAAAAACACACAGTGGTTGCTAAAAAAAATTACAACTCAATGTAAAACGCCAAAAAATACAACGACAGCAAACATCTTTTCTTTTGATCCTCAGTAAAGTTCTGCATGAAGCTTCAATTAATGATTTGTTATGCGAGTGTAGAAAGATTTTGCTGCATGAGATGAACAAAATTGAAAAAAGAGGGACTGATGACACCCATATGTCATACTGTCATCTTTGTTCCTGAAGAATGTTTGGATGATAAGAAGAGACCTATACCAGTGGCAGATAGCATCCACCCATAGGGGGTCGCTCTATGTCTCCAACATCAACAAAGACACTTCAACACATGAACAAAGAAAATGAACAACGCCAAACCCAAAACGCCATTTATTTGTCACATTTCTTGTAGTTTCAAAAGAAAAAAGAGACTGATGACACTGAAGATTTAAAATCATAAATTGCTTCTGCTTTGTTTTTTTTTTACTTTTTTTTTAATTTTCTTTGTCTATTGTTTGTTTTGTAATGTCAGTTAATAAACAACAAAATAATATTAATGCCATAATGAAAAATATAATAAAACGCCAAAATTAGCAAATACGTGTAAAACGCCATAATGCCATAAAAAAGCCCCCAAAAAACTACCAAACTATAATAAAATTAATTTGAACAACTAATATTATAAAAAAAGAGTGAAACAATGTGCAAATAATATAAAACAAAAAGAAGTCCAATAGTTATCTAACCGCCATTGGAAAACAAAACGCCATAATTACAGCCGTCAAAAAGATTTGACGTGTTACACCATTAAAACAGTTGAGTCTCAAAACAAAACACGGTAAACTGCAAAAAACAGTAAAATGAAACGACGGAAAACATAATTACTAACATTTATTATATTAAATTTATTTATCCTTTTCAAAACGCCATAATTACTTGACATACGCGGGAAAAAAAGTCAATATAAAAGAAGACCATCAGAACCCAAGCTCAAACGTGCCAAAAAAAACTAAAACGCCACATATTCTCCAAAACGCCAAAAAATTTAAAAAAATGGCTAAGGCTATTGCATGGAGGTTTGAAAGGAAAGAAAAAAGATTCATCATAAAGTTCGCTGACAGGAGAAGGGTAAAGGTAAGAACAATAAAAGCCATAATGGGAATGAATGAAAATGTTCAGAAGGATATCCTGACCCTTGGGGTTCCAAGAGACAACGATTGTGAAAGAATTAGAACTGTAATAAAAAGACTGGAGAGAAGGTTTCCAGCAGAAGATGATGAAGATGATGATGATATTGAAGATACACAAATACCAAAACTTAGCAGTTGGGTATTGAATGAGGAAGAAGGAACACTTGAAGTAACGTATAAAAACGGGGTGCAATATTCAAGACCAATGGAAGAAATGTTGAAGACAGGGTTGCTATCTATCGTTGAACAACTCTGTGATTTAACACCTTCAAACGATCCAAAATCCAAGGATGCAGTGATATTCAAAAATAGGCTGCAGCAAAGAAGAAACGAGCTAATGGCGTTATACGCAAAAATAAAATTTGATGATGAAGAATCTGAAGAAAGTGAAGAACAAAGCGATGGGTACATCTCTGATGTAATCCCACCTACGAAAGACTATTAGATTATTTGGATTTTCGAGTTATTGTAATTTTTTAAAATATTAATCTATGGTAATGAATTATTAACAAAAAGATACAAAACGCCAAAAATGACATGGAAAAAACCATAACGCCAAAATATTAAATATGTGACACAAAAAGAATTAACTCAAAGAGAAGAAATCTCAGAAAAAAACAATAAAACGCCAAATAATTAATAAATCTACAAAACGCCAAAATTATCTTGCACGCAAAAAATAAAGAAGCATGTCAAACGCGAAAACCGTGAAAGGAGAAGAATACTAAAAAGACAAAAAAACCCCTCTGTAGGATCGTTTGCACGACCAAAACGAGTCGTTCAGAAGAATTCTTGTCAATACGAGAGGCGGAAACTAACGTATTGACTTTGAAACAGCTTGATATACACTCTGATTGTCTTGTTTATTGATAAAACAGCGTTTTACAGGTAGTAGACACTTCAGCAGCACTTCGGCTCTGGAATCGGAAAGTTACAAATGAAATGAACAGGACCACTATATATAGGCAACTCATTCCGTGCGAAATGGACAGTGTCCATTCCGTGCGAAATGGCCTTGTTCCATTTCGTGCGAAATGGTCACAATCATACTTTTCTCGTATTTCGTGCCCTGAACTTTCTAATCTAATACTAGACTCGATACTAGACGAAGTCGACAGACATATGCACAAACAGACTCCCCCTTGGATGTTGACGAAGTCTTCAGTGTCGAGTCTTCAACGTCTTCAGTCTTTATCAGTCTTCACGTGCTCTCCAAAGTAGCTGACAGTGTAAAGCATCCTCAATCTCTAATTCTTCTTCTCTCTCTCTTTTCCAGGATCTCATCTGACTCTATATTCCCTTGATCAGATCTCTTGATTCCTTAAGTTCTTCAGCATCAATAGCTAATCTCCCCCTTGGATGTTGATCTTCTACTCTTAATCCAAGATTGTGACCTGGCTCATACTCTGCTCAGGCTTAGTCACGGGGATCTGCACAAAACTCTACCCAGAAATAAATTTCACAAATTTAAAATTTGACAAATTTATATTTTCTGCTTATCACTTGTAATTGAAACAATCAAATTTGAACCATTTAATCGTTTCAAAAACATTTTTCATTTCAACAGACTCTCCCAACCCTGTTGTTTATCATGTTCAGCACTCGAAATTTTGAAAATCAGCTTTCCAACATCAGTTGTCGAAAATAAGATGAAATAAAATCTTTTTGATTTTTCAAAATTTTAAGCTGAAACACACTAATGAAAAGCAGTAAAGAAATATTTACAGACAATATTTTTGTGAGTTTGTGTAAGAGGATCATATCAGTTTTTGAGACCAATCACTAGCACCGTTAAGCTTTAAACATTTTAAGTTCAAAACGATTCACTTAGATTGTCAGTATACTGATCCACTTAAATTTTCACACAAAGTTCAACTGTTTCGAGATACGAGATTAATGTTTTAGAGACTTAAACTTATTCGCGTGTCCCACCTCAGAATATACTCCCGTATCCAGACTCCTATATTCAGTCTTACAGGTGAATGTACACTAGTGATATCTGTAAGGGGTTAAATGCGAGACCATGAGAGCTCAGGCTATTGCTTCCGCAAAATCAGAGAGATGATGGTTCGCTTTTTGGTGGGTTCCCTTTAGAGAATCTTTTTTTACAACAGCACATGATTAGCATTTTTCAATGTTTCATCATTTTTATGCTGAGGGTGGGATTTATGATTAAAGCAATGCAAAGTATTATACGAGGACTAGGCTATTGCTCCCGCAAAATCAGAAGTCCAGGTATAATACCCCAGATATCACCACACACAAAGACCTAGTATGTCAGAAATAGAAAGCCCTTCAAACAAGATTTCAGGGGTTACCTATATATCCGAGTGATGTTCTCCACGAAATAAGTAAGTTTGAAATTTAGGTTTATATCTCGAACACAATCTACTAAGCGTGTAAAAACCTACTGGCATATCATCAGTGAGACCGTTTATCACATTTTTACTTTCCAATTCTTTAGCATGCTGTGATTGTCTACTGATGTACTATCATTTCCTCTTTTTTTCAACAAAACTCATTATGAATTTTATCATGTTTTTGACTTTTTCAAACTTTCTAATGTTTTTGGATTTTCTGAAATTTCTTACTCCCCCTAAAATTCAAAACATTTAAAGAAATTTGAAAACAAACTGTACAAATAAAGTGACAACTGTTGTGAATTGCTTCAATTCTCCAACCACTTGGCATAAACAATCAGAACTCCCCGTGACAACAAACTATTTTCCCATTATGATTTCAAACACTTAAGTTTGTTTTAATCAAAATGGTTTTTTCGGAAAATAAGTTTTGTTGATTTACACAAACCACTTGCAGGTTAGGGGATATGATCATCACTTTGTTTTTCCATCCACTTGAATGAGAGTTAAATCAAGTTCAACTTAATGACCTTGATTAACCATTTGTAAGTGAATACCCCTCATCAACCACTTGAAGGTTCACTTACCAACCATACCATTTGCAAATTGAAATATGACAATTTCAATAATACTACCACATGTAGGTCGAAAATATCACAAACGTGAATTTCTCAAGAAAGATGCCGATTCCTGCTCCACGATTACCAACTTGGAAGCTCC
Source organism: Helianthus tuberosus (assembly GCA_030545235.1). Lineage (NCBI taxonomy): Eukaryota > Viridiplantae > Streptophyta > Magnoliopsida > Asterales > Asteraceae > Helianthus > Helianthus tuberosus. The sequence continues at coordinate 60,918,330 of CM060375.1, forward strand.
GGCAAGTCAGGATTTTTACATATAAAATACAGACACCCAAGACTAACTATCTTTGGGTGTGACCGTCTCAGTTTCACTTGGGGTTTCAACATTTCTTTTTGATTCATAAAAATCTTTTACCCCTTTGACATTCCCATCGACCATTCTCCCAAAAATATGTTTCACTTTTCCATTAAAAGCTTTTTCGACATCAAATTCTTTCTTTTCAGAATAGAATTGATTCGAGATCTCCACTCTTCCAACTTTTGATTTAAAATTTTCAGTCCTCAATGGTGGAAAATTGACATCATCCATTGGAGGTACTGAATTATCACTTTTAACTTCAACTTGTGGCTCCTCTGACTTTGACGAGTCAGATTCATTGCCATATTTAACATCAGATTTCTTAACAACCCACATTTGGTTGTCAAGATTTACTCTTCTTTTGTAAAATCTTTTTGAACATTCACCAACTTCATATGATGAGTTTTTAAACACTTTGAATTTTTCAGTTGGTGGTTCAGTTTTATCAACAACTTTCTCTTTGAGTTTAGAAACAACTTCCTGTTTTGTGTTGGTTGCCTTTGGACAGTTCCAGGCGATGTGACCAACTTCTTGACATCGGTAACAGATTCTTGTCTCTTTTCTTTGATAAGCTCCATTATTCTCAAACTTTTGTTTTTCTACAAAGAACTCTTTGTTTGATTGCTTCCAGAACGAGTTCTTTTCTTCCACAGAACTTGACCCTGAAACAAATATTGTTTTTGTTTTAGAAATTTTTCCATTTTTATGATTTTCCGGTGAAATAAAACCCAATCCCTTCTTTTTGAAATTACTGTTATGGTTTGGTTTCTTTCGATAACCCGAACCAGAACTGTAACTCTTTTTCTTGTTCAATCTTTGTTGAACTCTTGAAGTGTACTTTTTAAGTTTTTCATTAATTACATCTTTTATTTCAGAAATATTAATTTATGTTAATTTGAAAACCTTTTTAATCTTTTCAATTTGAACACTTCTTATTGGAAATTCCTCATCAGAATATAATTTGTCTGAATCATTCAAACTATATGCCACTTTGATTGGTTCGTCACTCAAATTAGATTTTGATAGCAGGAATTCTTTATTGTAAACCCTTTTAGCCGACTGACGTGTGCGTATATATACATAATTTTGCAATGAAATTACACACGATTTGGTTTTAAATTTATAAAAGTGATTATTACTTTTACATCAAAACACACACGAAAGAGGCAAGTGTACCCCGTCATATATGTAGTAAAGTATCGGTAAGAACCAAGTATCGATCCAAGGAAATGGGCGGAGAAATAATACTAGACCTTTGTCACTAAACTACCGGTAAAAACATAAGTTGTTTGATTTTTTAATAAACTAAAGTAAGCATAAACAACTACTAATAAAAACATAATAGATATCAAATATGAAAATAGATAAAAAGCCTTGCTTAATACACAACCAAAGCATGTCAACTAAGTCGGTTTTGGCACTAGAAGCATTTGATCAATTCTCCAATTTCAAGACAATTAGTATCCCTTTCGGGAATCCTAACATGACAATCATTCGGAAAGTTAAAACGATAAACACACTTTAACCACCTAAAATTGTTCTTTAACGTACAATTGATAAATGTCTATGAAAATCTCTTAAAAATAAGTTAGTCATCCGTTAGGAGTTTTCTAACCTCACTTAAACAAGGAAAGCGACACCGATAAACACAATGTAACCACCGAGACAAGCATAAACTAGATTAAATTACAACCGAGTTCATTTTACAAATCTTGCACATAAATTCACCAAGATAGCAATTTTGGCCTAAACTACTAACTAAGCTAACAAATCATGGCAAGAATTTATAACGACACCATTTAACCCGTTTAGGTCCTTACGTGACGACAAGCTTTCTTGATTAATAATAATTACATTTTATTAAATCACTAACCATTTCTAGTATCATGATGCACACATTTTAACCAAGCTAAACTAGTTAACCAAGTTTAAAGTTTACTAATACAAGATTAATTAAGCTTCATTTTTCAACTATCTTAACTAACCAAGTACCAATCATCCAACACAATTACTTATAATCAAGAAATCAATATCAATAACAAGGTTGCAAACTAATCATCAAAGATTAACATAGAAAATACTTCCAAATGTCATTACAAACAAAGATTAACATACTAATGATCATAATCAAGCAAGGGATTGTTGTGTTTTTGCCCAAAGGCTACAATAATACATAAACATTAATCTAAATGCTTGAAAGATTAACAAAATCATGGAAAGATTAGAAAACCAAACCATAAACAAGCATAAGATTAAGAATCTGGAAGATAACGAAGCTAATCGGCACAATGTGGCTTGAATCCGGGTGAAAGCAGAAGCCTCCGGAGCCTGAAAATCGCCAGAATCGCTTCCAAAATGTCCATAGTTACGAGAAGAATGTTTCTGCAGGTTTTTATATAATTTCGATGTCACACGGTCGTGCGTCCTGTTGCACGACCGTTCACTTTTTGAATTATTGGAGGTATGGTGCACCATACTGCATGACGTCACAGATCTTGACCGGTCTTCGGTCTCGCACGACCGTTCTTCCTATGGCACGACCGTTCTTTTTCGGGTTTTTGTTGCACGGACTGCTGCACTGGTCGTTCATTTCCGGGTTTTGGCTGATCATCGCATCTGCACGGGGTTTGCACCACAATGCCTCATCAAGTTTGTCCGACCACTCCTTGCGGTTTGCACCAACAGACCGCTCAAGGATGCGCTTTAGCCCTCAGTTAGTGACTTCCACCTGCCCGCTCGTCTGCGGATGATAAGGCGTGGACAAACGGTGATGCACACCGTAACGGGACAAAGCCTTTTCAAGCTGTGTATTACAGAAATGAGTCCCTCTGTCACTAATAAGCGCTTTCGGGGCGCCAAATCGGGCGAACAAACTTTTCAAGAATCTCACGACCACCCTGGCGTCACTTGTGGGTAAGGCCTGTGCCTCCGCCCACTTTGATACATAGTCAACTGCGACTAGGATGTACTTGTTACCCCGTGAGGGGGAAACGGTCCCATGAAGTCTATCCCCCAAATATCAAAGACTTCACAAACTTGTATCCAGTTCTGGGGCATTTCGTCGTGTGCCGATATATTCGTCGCCCTCTGACAGGCATCGCACGCCTTTACCCAACTCTGCGCGTCACGAAAAATAGTCGGCCTATAAAACCCGGAATCCAACACCTTCTTGGCGGTGAAGTTGGCTCCATGGTGGCCTCCGGTAGGTCCCTCGTGACAATGGCGCAGAATATCGGTCGCCTCTTTCCCTGATACACATCTTCTGATCACCTGATCAGCACCCACCTTAAATAAGAAAGGGTCGTCCCACATGTAGTGCTTGAGATCCGAAAAGAATTTCCTCTTTTGCTGGTGAGTCAACTCTTTTATCAGGATCCCGCAAGCAAGATAGTTCGCAAAGTCGGCGAACCAAGGCGACTCATCACATATCTCAACACCCATCAAAGACTCGTGTGGGAAATTGTCATTGATTGAATCCCAACGCGTTTCCTCGATGTCTCCATGCTCTAACCGAGATAGATGGTCAGCTGCTACATTCAATGCACCCTTTTTATCTTGGATTTCGATATCAAACTCTTGCAGCAACAAGATCCATCTGATTAGACGCAGTTTAGCGTCCTGTTTGCTAAAGAGGTATCTGATGGCTGCGTGATCAGTATACACAACGGTTTTCGAAAGCACCCAATATGATCTAAATTTGTCAAATGCGAAAACAACTGCCAAGAGCTCTTTTTCAGTCGTGGTGTAGTGCTCCTGAGTGTCGTGAAGAGTCTTGCTCGCATAATAGATCGGGTGAAAGTGCTTTTCTTTCTTTTGTCCTAAAACGGCCCCTATAGTGTAATCACTCGCGTCGCACATAATTTCAAATGGCAGACTCCAGTCCGGTGCAACTAAAATAGGGGCCTCAATCAACTTTTGCTTGAGAAGGTCAAAAACTCTCAAGCAATCATCTCCAAATATGAACGAAGCATCTTTCTCCAACAAATGGGTCATAGGACTAGCGATTTTTGAAAAGTCCTTTATGAATCGCCTGTAGAACCCTGCATGACCAAGAAAGCTCCGTATCGCTCTCACAGAGGTGGGAGGCGGAAGTCGTGAAATAACGTCAACTTTAGCTGGATCGACTTCCATACCCGAATGAGAAATCTTATGTCCTAGAACTATGCCCTCCTTCACCATGAAGTGGCATTTCTCCCAGTTTAGGACCAGATTCGTCTCCTCGCACCTCTTCAACATCTTTCTCAAATTTTCCAAACAATGATAGAAGGAATCCCCAAATACCGAAAAGTCATCCATGAAAACCTCCATAGAATCCTCGATCATATCATGCAAAATAGCAACCATGCATCTCTGGAAGGTCCCTGGTGCATTACACAACCCAAAAGGCATCCGCCGGTAGGCGAATGTGCCGAAGGGGCATGTAAAAGTAGTCTTCTCCTGATCCTCAGGAGCGATAGGAATTTGGAAGTACCCAGAGAACCCGTCCAAGAAACAGTAATACAACTTCCCCGACAGACGTTCCAACATCTGGTCGATGAATGGAAGCGGGAAGTGATCCTTACGAGTAGCATCGTTGAGTTTGCGGTAATCAATGCAAACTCGCCACCTAATGACGGTACGGGTAGGAATTAGCTCATTCCTATCATTTGAGACTACAGTCATACCACCTTTCTTGGCTACAACCTGCACAAGGGTACAACCTACTGGACTCACCCACACAGAGTCAGAAATAGGATATATCATCTTGGCATCCAACAACTTAATCACCTCTTTCTTCACCACGTCCTGCATATTTGGATTTAAACGCCTCTGATGCTGTGCACACGGTTTGTACTCGTCTTCCATCAGAATCTTGTGAGTACAGAAAGAAGGATTGATGCCTTTGATATCCATGATTTTCCACGCAATAGCTCTCTTATGAAGTCTCAGAACCTCGAGAAGCTAAATTTTCTCATCTTTTCCAATGATGCCTAAATTATGACCGGTAAATGACGCTCCTCGTCCAGAAATGCATATTCGAGATGTGGTGGGAGTTCTTTCAACTCCAAAGATGGCGGATCTTCAACCGATGGTTTTGCTTTCTCTTCTTCTACATGGACAATTTCAAGAAATCTCTCTGGACTCTGGGAACCATCGTCACCAATCTGACAGACTGGCTGCTCGAAATCATGGCCCTCCTGCGTAATGCCAATCAGGTCCCCACATGACAGACGTGTGTCCGAATCAATCTCGTCAACAGTGCCTTGAAAATGAGAGCACACACATGCATCGACAATATCGACATAATAAAGCATGTCATCGTGACTTTGCGGATGCTGCATCGATCTTTTGATATCGAATGTCACGTGCTCATCATTCACTCGGAGCGTGATTTGGCCAGCTGCCACATCAACAATCGTCCTTGTTGTATTGAGGAAAGGGCGTCCAAGTATTAAAGGCACTCTTGAATCTTCGTCCATGTCAAGAATAACAAAATCCACGGGGAAAACAAATTTATCGATTTTTACAAGCATGTTTTCCACAAACCCACGCGGATACTTGATTGAACGATCTGCCAACCGAATGCTCATCCTAGTAGGTGACGGCTCACCCAGATCCAGTTTAGTAAAAACCTTATATGGCATAAGGTTGATACTCGCTCCCAAGTCAGCCAATGCATGGCTAACAGACATGTTCCCAATCAAACACCGGAGCGTAAAACTACCTGGATCTCCCATTTTCATGGGCAGACGGTTTTGTAGAACGGCAGAACAAGTTTCATTCATCACCACACATGAAATATCCTCGAGCTTCTGTTTATTTGAGAGGATGTCCTTAAGGAATTTCGCATACTTTGGCATCTGGGCCAAAGCTTCAACAAACGGTATATTAATGTGCAGTTGCTTGAACAACTCAAGGAACTTACCGTATTGTTCTTCGTTCTTCTGCTTCTTCAGCCTGCCTGGATAAGGTACTGGAGGAGTGTAATCTTTGACCGGCTCCTGGTCTTGTGCTGTACTTGCTGGGCGTAGCCTGGCTTGCACCTCGTCCGGTGTGTCAGTCGGGACCGCTTCAGTGATCAGTGATGAGTCCGATATGACGGGTCCGGTAGTCTTTCCACTCCTGGTCATGATCGCATTCAGATGCCCACCCGGGTTTGGTTCTGTATTTCCCGGAAGACCACCCGGGGGTCTTTTTGACATCATCTGCGCCAACTGACCAACCTGATTCTCGATATTCTGAATCGAGGCCTTGTGATTCCTCATTTCTCCCTCATGAGAAAGAAAACGATCCTCGCTCTGCTGGTAGCGTTTTTCAGCCAACTGATTCGCACTCGAGGAGCTAGTAAGAAGCTGAGCCATCATATCCTCCAGCTTGGAACTAGACTGAGGGGCCTGTTGCTGGGAGCTACTCCCAGTGCCCTGATTTTGATACGAATATGGACGCTGCTGGTAAGGTTGGTTGTATTGCTGGAACTGCTGACCCTAACCTTGCTGTGGCGCTGGAGCGCGCTGAGTAAATCCCAATGGGTTTTGATTACCTGTATTCGCTCTCCACCCAAAATTTGGGTGATTTCTCCAACCGGGATTATAGGTGTTGCTGGTTGTTCTGCGGCCTCATCTGATTACTCACGAAATCTACTTCTTCGTGGCCCTCATATACAACTCCCTGAAAACATGCACCAGGCTCGTGTGACACTCCACACTGGTCACATCCTAAGCCAGCCTGCGCAACCATCTGGGACCTGTCGAATTTCGATGCAAGAGCCGAGATTTGTGCAGTAATAGCTGTATAGCCGTCTACCGCATGAACTCCTGCGCGGGATGCTGATGATGATGATGATGTAGCCCGACCTCTATCTCCTTCGCGACGAGAGCTAGACTTCAATGCAGCTTTTTCAATGATCGCGTAAGCTTCAGTTGGTGTCTTTGTTCCAAGATCACCTCCTGCATTCAAGTCTAATCTCTCCTGCGTATTGTAGCTAAGCCCTTGATAGAATGTCAAGACCAGCTGTCTCTTGGAGAAGCCATGATGTGGAACATCTAGTAACAGATCCTTAAATCTCTCCCAAGCTGTGTGCAACGACTCTCCCTCATCTTGGCGAAATGTCACAACCCGATTTCTTAACTTGGTTATCTTCTCAGGCGGAAAGTATTTTTGCATAAACAGCTCCGCCAGACCATTCCAAGTCCTGATGGACCCAGCTGGTAATGACATAAGCCATGCTCTGGCTTTTTCACGCAATGAGAATGGAAACAACCTCAACCTAACAGCATCCTCCGAAACATCTCTAATCTTAAACGTGGAACAAACTTGGAGAAAAGCCGCTATATGTCGTCCGGGATCCTCATGCTCACGCCCGTCAAACTGCACCGAATTCTGCACCATATTAATAATACTACATTTAATTTCAAAAACAGGTGCATCTATAGTAGGTCGTAGGATACTCGGCTCCAGGCCTGTCGCTCCAGGCTGATTAGATTCATTTAAAGGTCGCTCGTCGTCTGCCATGATTGCGTTCCCTGCTGCCCCTGAGCCCTCGGCTTCAGCGGGTACCACCTGCTCCTGCTCACCAGATGCGAGCAGTAGCCCAACCGCACGCCCTCTCGCGCGAAGACGTCTCCTTAGATCACGCTCGGGTTCGTCTGACGGTTCAACAACTTCTGGAGCGGGGGTCGAGAACATCAACCTGCAAACGAAAAATTAACACAATGAATATTTTATTAATATAATAATGTTGTTTTTTTTTTTTTTTGCTGAAAAGAAACAGAATTATTATAAATAGGGCTGAAAAATTTTATAAAAATCCGAAAATGGGCCCGAAATTTTTATAAAAATCAACACAATAAAAATAATCGAATCGGCTAGTGTAGAAATGATTTTTCAAAGCCGAAAACTCAAAGAATAAATAAATAAATAAATCCGGATTCGAACAAATAAATGGAACAAAAATTTACAAGTGTACAAAATAATCTCGAAAATGAATAAAATGAATTAAAAGCAAGAAATATTAACAAATAAATAATCAAGAAAATATACACAAATATTAACAAGTATATACGCCGATAAAATAATGACTCGGGTCGTTCCTAAAACTCGCCAGTTCCCCGGCAACGGCGCCAAAAACTTGACGTGTGCTTATATATACATAATTTTGCAATGAAATTACACACGATTTGGTTTTAAATTTATAAAAGTGATTATTACTTTTACATCAAAACACACACGAAAGAGGCAAGTGTACCCCGTCATATATGTAGTAAAGTATTGATAAGAACCAAGTATCGATCCAAGAAAATGGGCGGAGAAATAATACTAGACCTTTGTCACTAAACTACCGGTAAAAACATAAGTTGTTTGATTTTTTAATAAACTAAAGTAAGCATAAACAACTACTAATAAAAACATAATAGATATCAAATATGAAAATAGATAAAAAGCCTTGCTTAATACACAACCAAAGCATGTCAACTAAGTCGGTTTTGGCACTAGAAGCATTTGATCAATTCTCCAATTTCAAGACAATTAGTATCCCTATCGGGAATCCTAACATGACAATCATTTGGAAAGTTAAAACGATAAACACACTTTAACCACCTAAAATTGTTCTTTAACGTGCAATTGATAAATGTCTATGAAAATCTCTTAAAAATAAGTTAGTCATCCGTTAGGAGTTTTATAACCTCACTTAAACAAGGAAAGCGACACCGATAAACACAATGTAACCACCGAGACAAGCATAAACTAGATTAAATCACAACCGAGTTCATTTTACAAATCTTGCACATAAATTCACCAAGATAGCAATTTTGGCCTAAACTACTAACTAAGCTAACAAATCATGGCAAGAATTTATAACGACACCATTTAACCCGTTTAGGTCCTTACTTGACGGCAAGCTTTCTTGATTAATAATAATTACATTTTATTAAATCACTAACCATTTCTAGTATCATGATGCACACATTTTAACCAAGCTAAACTAGTTAACCAAGTTTAAAGTTTACTAATACAAGATTAATTAAGCTTCATTTTTCAACTATCTTAACTAACCAAGTACCAATCATCCAACACAATTACTTATAATCAAGAAATCAATATCAATAACAAGGTTGCAAACTAATCATCAAAGATTAAGATAGAAAATACTTCCAAATGTCATTACAAACAAAGATTAACATACTAATGATCATAATCAAGCAAGGGATTGTTGTGTTTTTGCCCAAAGGCTACAATAATACATAAACATTAATCTAAATGCTTGAAAGATTAACAAAATCATGGAAAGATTAGAAAACCAAACCATAAACAAGCATAAGATTAAGAATATGGAAGATAACGAAGCTAATCGGCACAATGTGGCTTGAATCCGGGTGAAAGTAGAAGCCTCCGGAGCCTGAAAATCGCCAGAATCGCTTCCAAAATGTCCAGAGTTACGAGCATAATGTTTCTGCAGGTTTTTATATAATTTCGATGTCGCACGGTCGTGCGTCCTGTTGCACGACCGTTCACTTTTTGAATTATTGGAGGTATGGTGCACCATACTGCATGACGTCACAGATCTTGACCGGTCTTCGGTCTCGCACGACCGTTCTTCCTATGGCACGACCGTTCTTTTCCGGGTTTTTGTTGCACGGACTGCTGCACTGGTCGTTCATTTCCGGGTTTTGGCTGATCATCGCATCCGCAGACGCACGACCGTGCAACACCGGGAATGCTTTGCACGCCGAGTCGCACCCTCGTTCATTGCCGGACTGGGCTGGTTTTGTCGGATATGCACGGTCGTTCCTCAGACCGCACGACCGTTCCATTCGCCTAGGTCAGAATTCTCACAGAATGTTCGCAGCTTCGTCGTTTTGTCCGGAAAGTCCTCGTTTTCACTGTCGTCTTGTCTGGTATGCTGTTTTAGGCCTATAAACAAAAGTATACATGATTAAGTATCTGAATGACGGTTTTACGGCCGAAAACGCATAAAATGGGGATAAAATGAGGGACTAAAATATGTGTAAATTAGCGAATATCACCGACGATTTCGAACTGTTGACCGACGAACTCGAACTTTCAGACTCAGACTTTGACTCTGACACCTCATCCTTATCCAACACCTGATCAATCACTTTCTTTATTAACTCAGACTCATGATCAGTGTCAGACGATGTAAATATGACATCAATGCTGTCTGGTAAACCATCAGTTGTTTCAGACTTTAACTTTATATTGACAGCCTTTTTGACTTGTTCCTCATTTGGTTTTCTGGGAGAATAACCTTCCCAGATCGGAGGCGGACACTTATTATAATTTGCACTTTGTTTCTTACCAGTATCCTTCTCTTCTGTCTTCTTATCTTGAAATGCTTCAAAACCTGCAACAGTTGGATAAATTCTATCAATCAAATAATCAGAACTTGAATAACTTTGTAACAAACGTCTGATTCTTTCATTTTCTATCTTTTCTGTCTCCAACTCTTGCTTCAACTTTGCACATTCCTCAATATAGTGATTTATAGCCTTCTGCTTTGACATCATCACTGCATTCATCATGATTAAGGCATCTTCTCTTTCAGAATTTGTCTTTTGCAGACTATTCACTGTTCTGTTCAACACATCATACGATTCTTTCGCATACTTAACATCGAACAATAATTTTTCTTTCAACTTGTCCAGCTCACTAAACTTCTCATCTTTTTCTTCACAATGTTTGCAAGGTTCCAAACATTTTAGACAAGGTTTTGTGACTTCAACAATCTTTTCAACTTCAACTATCTTTTCAACTTCAACCATCTTCTCAGCAACTTTAACTTCTTCACTTTGTTCATGCTTCTCTTCCTGAGCAATCTTCTCACATTTTACCTTTTTCTGTTCTTTTGCTGCTCTCTTCTCCTTTAGTTTCTCCAATCTATCTGCAAAATAAAGTTGAAAACTTTCAGGAGATAATTGAGTTTTTCCAATGTTTATTTGCATTTCTTCTTCATCATCACTGTTATCAGTTGATGATTGATCAAAGACTGTTGTCTTTTCTGAGCTTTCTTCTGAAGAAACAAACTCTTCATCTTGACTTTTCTCATTATTGACAAACATATACATCCACTCTTTCATCAATTCTGGCTCTTGAACGATTTGCGCAATAAATGCTCCAAACTTTGAATCAGCCGGAATATATTTGTCCCAGCTAAAACCTTCTGGCAGTCTTTCATCTTCTTGGTCTATCAAACCACCATTCGGAGGTCTTTCATTCTTTTGTTCTAACATACCATAACAAGCTCTCTCCTTTGATTTTTCAGCAACCTGATGATAAATTGCTTTTCTGTGATAATCATTGTTCCCGAATGGATCTTGTCTTCCGGTTGCTTCCCTGTTTCTACACTCTCGCTTAAAATGCCCTTTTTCACGGCAACGAAAACAAGTAACCTTTGATTTGTCAAATCCTAATCGAGATGTAGTAGCATCACGAAGATCATCTCTTCCAGTGATCTGTTTGAATTTCTCAGCTCTCCTCAACACACTCGCTAAACACCACTTGATATCCATAAGCTCCATTTCCTCAGCATCAATCTGATCGTAATCCTCTTTTGTCAACATAGGATTTCCGATCCTTCCTGCAACCAAACCCTCATATGATTCTAACACTGTAACAAGTAATGCCATATGACCTTTAGCTACTTCTTCAGAGAAATTTTGACCATTCTGAAGATGCAACGCGATGTTGCAGTGTAACACATGACCATTACTGTTGTTTGAGCTTTGGAATTAATGACTTGAGGTTGAAACATTCGGATTAACACTTGAGTATGAAGAAAATCCACTGTTGCTGATTGGACTTTGATTAACTGATCCAGATGAGTTTTCTGCACTGAAAGCAGTTTGGACCTTCGGACTTGTTTCAACATTCTGAACATTCCCTTTGTAATACATCTTGATGTCTTGTTGACCACTTGGATTGTTCATTCTAGCAATCTTCTGTTGTTCAAGATCTTGTCCTTCAAGCTTTTCAATGAACTGAGAGATTGTCATCTTATCATATTCTCCAGTATTCTTTAAGATCATCAGATATGTACCCCATTCTTTCTGAAGTAAAGCATCAGCTAATTTGTCAACCCATTCTTCTCGATCTTTGTTGATATCTAAAAGTGACATTGATCGCACTAAATGACAATATCTCTCTATCAGTTTCTTTGTAGTTTCACCCGGCAATCTAGTAAACAAATCAAATTCTTTCTTTAACAATGATTTCTTACTCCTGATCATCTCAGTACTTCCCTCAAACTTAATTCGAAGAGCTTCCCAAATCGAACGTGAAGTATTGTCGTGTTGAAGTAATATGAAGATGTCTTCTTTCACAGCTTGCTGAAGTAGACTGATCATCATTTTTTCAGCCTTATACATCTCTCTCTCTTTATCCGACAATTCAAAAATTGTTTTGATAACTCCCACATCTGTACGGGGTTTAACATACTTTTTCTCAATACACTCCCAAGACATCAAATGATTTGCTTGAACCCAATTTTCAAATCGGTCTTTCCAACCATAGTATTCTTCAATACCCATCAACTTTGGAGGTTTCTGTAACGTTCCTGTTTCATTTTCCATGTTCACGCTCTGAGCAATGGTAACAGGAGTACTCGGGACAGTAACAAATGCGTTGTAAAACTCTTCTTCCATGATTCGGTAAACAATTTCACAAACACAATCACTTTCAAGCGAAGTGAACCTCTTCAAACGAAATGGAAATTCCAACCAAAATGGCTCCTTCAAATGGAATGACCCGTTCACACGAAATAAACTTCTTCAAACGAAATGAACTTGATGCGAAATAACTCTTTCAAGCGAAATGACCTGCTGGACAACTTTGTACGAAATGACTCACACGAAATGGACACTTTCACACGAAATGGACGATTTCGTGCGAAATGAGCCTAATCTCAAGCGAAATGATGATTTGGTGCGAAATGAACCAATTCTCAAGCGAAATAATGATTTCGTGCGAAATGAAAGTTTCAATTCGTACGAAATGCTGCTGATGTCATGCTTTCGGCCAGATTTTTGTCAAATTGAATAGGTTTTAGGTCGATTTTAGGTCTAATTCTTTCAAGGCTTTGTTAAAACAGTATTTCGCTTATAATGTGAGAAAATCAAGCCATTTTAACTGTGAAATCTTGTTAATTTTGAAAAAGAAGGTGTAAAAGTTAGAAATTGTGATGAAATCAAGCTGATTTGGTAAGAACTCCTCTTCCTGAGCTCTGATAGCACTTGTAGGATCGTTTGCACGACCAAAACGAGTCGTTCAGAAGAGTTCTTTTCGATACGAGAGGCGGAAACTAACGTATTGACTTTGAAACAGCTTGATATACACTCTGATTGTCTTGTTTATTGATAAAACAGCATTTTACAGGCAGTAGACACTTCAGCAGCACTTCGGCTCTGGAATCGGAAAGTTACAAATGAAATGAACAGGACCACTATATATAGGCAACTCATTCCGTGCGAAATGGCCTTGTTCCATTTCGTGCGAAATGGTCACAATCATACTTTTCTCGTATTTCGTGCCCTGAACTTTCTAATCTAATACTAGACTCGATACAAGACGAAGTCGACACACATATGCACCAACACCCTTGGACCCTGATCATGCCCCACGCCACGTGTTCGGCCAGGATGCGTTCTCACTGTTCTCACACTTTTTGTCGTTTTCTCCTGATCCCGTTTCTATATATATATATATATATATATATGTAGGGGAAGGATGTATAAAAAACCCCCTTGTGGTTAGAAAACCCGGGAAACTCAAAGCTCCAGATTTTTTTTTGAAAAAATTTACACATGTTATATACATGTTTTTAAGGGTTTTGGGCAAAAAAATCAAAAAAGTGCCGAGTAGATATTTTTAGAAAAAATAAACAAGTTTTGGTGTAACATATGTTACATTCGTCTGACATATGTTACCCCAGAAATTTGTTTATTTATTTTTTAAATATCCACTCGGTGTTTTTTTTTATTTTTTTGCCCAAAACCCTAAAAAACATGTATCTAACATGTGTAAATTATTTTTTAAATTCGGGAGGTTAGAGTTTTCCAAGTTTTCTCAATTATAAGGGTTTCTATAGATACTTCCATTATATATATATATAGGGCGGCTAAAATGAAAACCACCCCCAGTTGCGAGAACGTGAGAACCACTCTCCACCAATCAGATAATGACAACCAATGGGGTAATATAGTCATTTAATCAAAACCATCAAAACATCTCTCTCTCCTCTTTAAGTCTCTTTTTAAAGATTTTTCAATTTCTCTTTCTTCACACTTCTCTCTTCTCTTTTTGTTATTTTGTAAAAAAAAATTGTAAAAAAAATTATAAAAAAGTCTTTGTAAAAAAAAGCTTTAAAACGTAAAAAAAGTTTTCGTAAAAAATGTAAAAAAGTTTAAAAACATGTGTGTAAAAATATTTTTGTAAAAAAGGGTTAAAATTGTAAAAAGTTTTCGTATAAATTTTTGTGTTTTGTAAAAAAAAGTTTTTATAGACAAAATTCTGTAAAAAATATTTGGTAAAAAAGTTTGTGTAAAAACAAAAGTTTAAAACCGTAAAAAACATTTTCGTAAAAAAACGTAAAAAAGGTTAAAAAAACGTGTGTATAAAAAAAGTTTTTGTAAAAAAAAGGTTAAAACCGTAAAAAAAAATTCGTATAATTTTTGGTTCTTTGTTAAAAAGTTTTTGTAAAAAGAAAAATTGTAAAAAAGTTTCATTTGTAAAAAAGTTTTTTGTAAAAAGAAAGTTTAAAACCGTAAAAAAAGTTTAAAATCGTAAAAAAAGTTTAAAAACGTGTGTGTAAATACGGGGCGTAAAAAACGGCGCGTAAAAAAAACAACACGTAAAAAACGGGGCGTAAAAAACGGCTCGTAAAAAAATCGGGTGATAAAACGACGCGTAAATACGGATCGTGAAAATGGGGGCATAAAACGGGGCGTAAAAAACGACGCGTAAAATAGAGCGTAAATAAAATGACGTGTAAAACCGAGTGTAAAAACGGCGCGTAAAACCGGACGTAATAACGGGGTGTAAAAACGGGGCGTAAAAATCGGCTCGTAAAACGTTTTTTTGTAAAAAAATCTGACAATTTTTTTTTTTGTAAAAAAATTAGATTTTAAAATGTTTTTAATTAAAAAATCTGATTTTAATAAAAAAAAATAATTTAATAAGACAAAAAAGTAATAAAAAACAATATATACAATAAGACAAAACAAGCAAATTTACTAAACTGCTCTTTTGACATTAAAATATTAAAAACATAATAAGACAAAAAGAATTTAATATTGTTTTTATAACTTTTAATCTTATCCATCCATCTTCAAAGATCAATAATTGGAAAGTGATTCTCCTGGTTCTCTTAACTAAAGGTGGTTTTTATTTTAGCGATATATATATATATGATAAGGATCATTACAGAACACTAGTTATTGCGAGAACAAAAAGAACAACTATAAATCACTAAATTTTGGGATTTAAGGTTCATATTTCTAAAATTTTATGTTACTAACATTCATATGTGTATTATATATACATAAAAAAATCATATATTTTTCCTTACACATAACTACATACATGTAGGTAATTTAGGCTACACATAACCTACATTTGTGTAGGTTATTTAAAAACTGAAGATTTTTCATATTTTGTTTTACATTCTAGTGTGAGAAATAATAAATCTTACATTTATAACATTTTCATTTACTTTTTAGGTTTTTAAGATTGAAAAAAATAAGTGATTCAATTTGTTCTGCGTGTTCTCGCAATATTTAGTGTTCTGCGTAGAACCTTCCCATATATATATATATATAACTGTTAATGAGATTCTTTTTTTAATTCAGATTAAAAAAACTACACGTCATCATGCCACGTAAGATAAAAACGCCACATCAGCCAAAAAAACCAACCAGGTTAGTGCCTGGTTAACTCTACGGTGGCACAACAACCCAAGTGTTAAGTTGGGGGTGTCGTAAGTCAAAGTGTTAGCTGGAGGTGACAACGGTCAATGACCAATAGTTAAGTGTGATAAAATCCAATATCCCAAAAGTAAATTATGATTATGAGTCATACTAAAAAAATTAATTAGAGAGTGATACATAAGGTGTTCCATATAACTATGATACTTGTGGAATAAGATCATCGGCCGGAGGGTGTGGGGGAGTCATGTCACACCCTGACTTTTGCGGAAGCGTATGATGTGTGACTTGTTCAATATCATTGCATTTAATCATAATAAACAACTATATGATCAAAACGATGTTCATTCATTCATTCATTAAGTTTAAAATATTACAGCACCAGTCATTTAAGTTTCAAACAACACAGCCCTTGACTAAGTTACAAACCAACAAAAGTGGATGACATCTAACTTGAAATTTACTTCTAGAAACAACACCCGCGCCCAAGATCCAACTTGTTACCTGAAATATATGTAATTTTGAAAAAAACATCAACAAAAGTTGAGCGAGTTCATGCGTTTTGTATGAGTACGGATAAGCTTGTAAACATTTGAGGGACTCCTTTGAAAACAGGTATGAAAAGCGTCCATGACTGATCAAATTAATGTTATGCAAGGACATTAATGTATGTAAAGACATAGGGAGCACTCAATATGAGTAGGCTTATACCCTCGTCGAATCCCCTCGACTATGTTGAATTCCCCTCGACAGTGTCAAATTCACCTTGACTGTGTCAAATTCCCTTGACCGTATCAAATCACCTTGACTGTGTCAAATCACCCTTGACCGTTGTCGAATCACCTCGACTGGGACACCAAAGCACTCAAAGTGGTCACATAAGGACCATGAGTGGGGCTCGGTCGTACCCGTTAGATCTAACCTTCGTCCATATTTATTATGAGAGTTAATGGCATTTCAAATTCAATCTATGCCCACATGATCTAATAGTTCATTTCATATCCAAATCATACCCTTTAAACATTCGTAACATGTATTCTACCCTTGAGAGTTATAAAACCAAAAACAATTAGAGAAAAGGGGGACATGAACTCACAAGTTTGCTTCCTGCTATCTCGTATGCTCAAGGTCCTCCTATGAGTCGTACAACTACCTACACATATGCCATGTTTTATTAGACGCTTAGGTCGTGTCACGACTCTTTGTATTAGTTGTTCATTATGACTTGTTTGGAAATCTTGGTGTATTATGGGTTACATGATTGATGTATATTATAATATTCCAAAGTATATAATTAGTTAAAATAATAAATATTTTAACTTAAATTATATTCATTAAATTTTGGAATATTAGTTAAAATAACATATTTTAACTTGGTATATAATGTGGCTATGCGTATGTGTTCTCCCAAGGATGGGTATAGTTATATTGGTGTATATTAGACTTGTGTATTTGCCAAGTATTTGTGGCGTATTCCGGTGTGTATTTATACGTACAAGAATACGTATTTCACTGTATTTATTAAGTATTCATATACTTAATTTTGTATTTATACTTTCCGGAATATTATTTTTAACCAATAAAAATCACCAATTGGTATTCTTAAAATATATATAAATATTTTAATAAACTTGTATAGAAAATTACTTATATTTCTTCCTTGGCAAAAATATTTATATTTTTAGTATAAATCTCAAAAATATCATATTTTCAAGATTAACTCAGAAAATATTTATAAAGCCATTTTTCACACAAAAATAAGGTATTCTATGTTTATTTAAGGAAATATATATTTTCTCCCAAAAATAATATATCCTCTAATAATTCCTAGAAAACATACATATTGTTCTTACCCAAAAATAATATATTTTTCTTCTTCTCAAAATATGATTTATTTTATAATACTTATGAAAATCATATTTTTTGTTTTCTTGGTTTCCAAAACACCGTTTACCAAAATATACCTACGAATCTAATTCCGGAATATTTATTGTAAGTTATATTCCTTGTTCGGTTTCTCCAATATTTTGGGTATAATTTGTATATTTATTTCTTGGAATTTTTGGTAATATTTAGTATTGTATTTCTTGGTATTTTGGTGAGTTGTATTATTTCAAGCCCTAAAATAATATTACTAATACACATAATATACAAATAATCACACACATGGTGACATCTAAATATATATTCTCCTAAATACATATTTAGTCACTTTTATTATTGTTTTGGTAAAAAATTACCGAAGCAATTAAGTGATCAAATTAGTTAAGTGAGGTAGTGTGCTAAGAAAGTGTGTTGAAAATATGCTGATTAAGTTGTTTGCAAAAAACAATTTCCAGGATACGGCTCTGGATATTGAGCTGTATTTACGATCAAACTATGAGCAAAAAGTAATGGGGGCGACACGAGATATACGAGGAAAGCCCTTGATCAATCTAGATCGCCAGCACAAAACCTCGGGAACTGACAATCGCAGCTGCCTTGTTCTTCTTATTGCTTTAAACGTCAGGATACAGTGCAGGATATTGATCAGATCGCTAAGTGTTACAATGCTTTTTGTGAGAGTGAAAGTTGCGAGAGAGAAAAATGTTGGAAAGCAGTGAGTGTTGTTGTCCTATTCGATCTGATTTATCCACCTATTTATAGCTAGTAAACGAAAACAAAATCTCCTATAAGTATGGGATGCCTTCGAATATTCTTTAGTAGCCGTTGGAGACTAGGTAAAGCGGGTTCAACGTCCTTCTTTGAACAACTTAGAGCGAGTCTTCAGGTGAAAAGGTCCTCATGAACGTTGCAAGCTTGGACTCATATTCCTGCACATAATCCGTTAGTGATCCTCAGGATATCATCCAGGATGTTACCAATATCCTGAATGAGTATCCCGGGCATGAACATATATCATGAAATTAAGATATAACTTAAGATATTACCCAGGATATGGGCTCAGAATTTCACCCATAACAATTGTCCCCAAAAATGTTACCGTTAGGTATCCTGATACTAACGGTTACATTTTTTCACGATAAACGAGGCAATTAAGAGATTAGACCCATGATGTGACCGCTTGTAACCGCTTAGTCTATAATTACTCATTACCTCCCTATAACTTCTCATCCTCATCCTCTTTTAACCTTTACCGACGAGAAAAAGGTAAACATTTCTCTCTCAATCCCATCTTCCTCCTTCATTCTGTTCAATATTCCAGCACCATATGACGAGGCAAACAAGATCAAGCTCCGGTGACTCTGCTCCCACATTTATTCAGCAGAATCTTCTCCAAGAACCGGAGAAAGAGATATGCTCCTTTGATAGTGCCCACTTGTCGGCTCTCAAATCCTCCGGCATCTTCCCGAAAGGAATGGTGTTCCGGCCGTTTGACCGGGAAATCCGGTCGGACATGGTTTCCGACGAGTGGTTATGCTTTAATGCCTTTCCTTTTACCTTAGGATTACAGTTTCCCTTCCCGGATTTCATCACTGATTTCTTTAACACCACGAAAATTTGTTTTAGCCAAACAATGCCGATGCTCTGGCGAGTCTTGTCTGTTCTTGACCAGATCAAGAGAAATCATATCCCTGACCTCTCCGTTCATGACCTCCCCCTAGCATATCGGCTTAGATGCCATGGTTCCTGTAGATTCTTGTTCTATTCTACCTCCGTCGATCCGGTGATACTTCGTGCCACCAGGAATGAGGAGAAATGGCAATCCAAATTCTTCTTTGTAAAAAGAGACTCAATCCCTGGTGGAATGGAATATCTGGTGAAGTGGTTGAGAAAGGGTAGGATTTAGGGTCCTAGGATGATCCTGTCTTGTATCCTGCTTTATATCTTGAGCTAATCAACTTTTTTATTGTCTTATACACAGCTGATTTTAGGAAGCTTGCACCTCCCCTAGCTGATTCACAGAAGAGAATTGACGCTATCAGACTCCTCCTAGAGGCTGAAAGAAGTTTCAACTTGTTTCCAGCATCTCCAAGTCCACTTTCCAGTGCAAACATTTCTGGTAAGGATCCTGCGCGATATCCTACGTACATGTTCTTACTTGATATATTTAGGAAAGAATTTTACTCCCTGTACGCAGACTCCGGCAAAGTTCCAATCCTCCTTGATCTTGACGAGCTTAACAGTTACCCCACTCCAGTCATTGTCAAGAAAGAGACTCCTGCTGCTACCAGTTCCAAGCCGCTGCCGGCTCCTAAGCCCAACACGAGGACTCGTGCTTCCACCGCAAAAAAGAGGAAAGGTTCCGAAGTTAGTGCCCCAGGCTCTGAAGGGTTCTCCTATGAAGAACTCAGCTTTTCTGACTCCTTGGAGCCGATGACATCCTTCCTCAAAAAGGTAATATCCTGCGACTATATCCTGCACATATAACATGATATGATATCCTGACAGGATATCCTGGTTAATATATTTTAACTCATACCTGAATTTTGACGTACAGGGCCTCCAACATCTGCTCCACCTTTACACCGATGCTTGCAGCACGAATGCGTTCCAAGAGGCCAGGATCAAATAGCTCGAGACCACTATTGCCGACCAAGGGGCCATTGCCGAGGTAAAGACTCGGCATTACGAGGACAAGCTGAAGAAGGTCACCCAGGATGCTGAGATCAAACTGGCTACCGTCCAAATAGAGCATGAACAGGCCATGGTCTCTTTCCAGGAAGGGATCAAAGCCTCTGCCATCGTCTCTCTGCTACAAGCTCGCATTAAGATGGCTTATGAGGCCAAGGAGACAGGCCTTGAGTGCCCATCCTGGACGGTTGAATCCTGGGTGGCAAAGCTGAAGGAGCTTGGAGGCAAGGCTGTGCCATATCCTGCTGAAGCTGGTGAATCCTCTAAGTCAGCAGAGGTGGTGGACAAGGCTGGAGAAGAAAAGGATGTTGGGACGGATGCTGGTTAGGATGCTGCTCAGGATACTGAGGCTGAGAAGATGGAGAAGGATGGTGAAGATGCTGCTGTGTGAGAGCATTTAAGTAGGCGATGATGGATATTGATGCCTATGCTGGAGCCCACTTTTTTAAATTTGATCGTTGGTCTATAACCCCAAAACAATTTACTTTTTCTGCACTTTACTTTTCCTGCATTTGAACAATATGAAGGCCAAAGGTGGAGGGATCCTGAGTTTCAGGATGAAGCCCTTGGTCATCAATGTTAGTATGCTTTACTTTTGGACAATATAACAGTTGGAGGTGGATGGGTCTCAGTTTGAGACAAAACCTTCAACTGTTAAGTACATATGGTATGGGACTAATCGTGCTTTTGGTGGATGGACCTTGGTTTGAGGTGAAACCAAAAGCACAACTTTTGATATGTCAATAATATAACTTTCTTTTGGCTTTATTTCTGTTGTTACTATTTTAGTGCATAAATCTTACTTATGAAAATAGTTTAGTTTGGACAATTTTGGGAACACATTGTAAGAATATCCTGAGAGATATCCTACTCAGGATACTGCCTCAAGTTATCCAAATAAAAAGGATGGACCATACCAAATATTCCCAGAGAGTCAATTCCAATCTTCAATCACAGGGATGTCCCCAGTGCACACTTAAAAATTTGAATCCATCCTTTATAATGTATGTCCCCTGTGTTCAACATAGGAATGTAAACATAGTCATACTTTAGCTTTACTGAATAAATCCTGAATATCCTGGGGTAAACCCGTAATATCCTGTGATGAACCCTTAACATCTTGGGGATAAACCCTTAATATCTTGGGGATAAACCCTGATATCCTAGGGATAAACCCTGATTTTCATGCGCTACAGACGGGAGTGTATAAACTCCAAGACTTAGAAAGGTGAAAACCTTTAAACCTTAGAGAGTATGAAAATAGTCTTTCGTAAGAGAGGGTGATCAATCCTCATATACCTTGAGGATCTAGGATATAGCCAACAATAACGAAATTGTCAGCCACTTTTACATGGACTGTTCCCGCTATCTTGAACTATCCCGGGATAACTTGCGCTCCAGGTGGGGTGTTTAAACCCAATTTGAGAGAAAGGTGAATACCTTTAAACCTGTGAAGGGATCAGGATCCCTTAATCGTGAGAGAGGGGGCCAATCCTCTAATCTTTCGAGTTATTCTGAGTGTATATCCTGGAGTATATCCTGCAAAACAACCTTAAACTAAGGTGGGTGTTAGCTTGGCTAACACCCCAAGCTAACACCCCTCCGATGCTTAAGTCAGTATTGGGTTCGAAAGAATAAATAAACTCAAATATATTGAAAAGAGATAGAATTCATACCATCCTGAGTTAGAAATTAAATTCTAAACTCACTTGAAATAGAGCTTTAGATGTATAGCATTCCAGGATCTTGGTAGCATACCCCCCTCCATACTCCTGAGTCGGTATGCTCCTTTTCCTGATTCTGATTCAACCTCATATGGTCCTTCCTACTTTGGAGCCAGCTTTCCATCGGCGGGATTAGTGGTATTTTGAAAAGCCTTTCTTAATACCCAATCACCAACTTCCTTTCTTAGCTCCTAGTCTCTTCTTCAAGTTGTTGACAATTATCTTGTTTGAGGATTCAGCTTGTCCATTTGCTTGAGGATGTACCGGAGTAGACGTGATCATTTTGATTCCCCAACTCTTGCAAAAGTCAGTAGTCCTTTTGCTTATAAACTGGGATCCATTGTCACAAATGATTTCAGCTGGTACTCCAAATCTGGTCAGGATATTCCTCTTTATGAAGGATACTACTTCTTGGTCTCTAACTTGAACAAATGCTTCAGCTTCAACCCACTTAGAGAAATAATCAGTCATTGCTAGCATAAAGACTTTTCCTCCTGGAGCTTTTGGTAATTTCCCTACTATGTCCATCCCCCACTTCATGAATGGCCAAGGGGAAGCTATAGGATATAGTGGTTCAGCTGGTTGATGTAGTATGTTACTGTGCCTTTGACATGCATCACATCTTCGAGCATATTCTGTAGCAACTTTCTTCATTGTCGGCCAATAGTATCATGTTCTTAATACTTTTGAGAATAATGACCTGCCCCCAGTGTGGTTACCACAATCCCCTTCATGTATATCCTGAAGCACTTCCTTAGTTTCAGGATCCTCCAAGCACCTCAGGTATGGTCCTGCAAGAGATTTCTTGTACAAAACATTATTTATAATGGTGAATCGCGATACCTTCATCCTAAATGCCTTAGGATTTTCGTCTCTAGGGATGCGTCCTTCCTTGAGATATCTTATGATTGGAGCCATCCAGGATTCAGTATCCTTCTCAGGATCATGACCAGGATCCTGAATGCTTGTTACCTCCTTATCCTGAGCTTTGAAGGGATCCATAGCAGGATACAGGATATGAAGTATCGGTATATGGGTTCCCTCTGGTATCCTGACTGATGATCCTAAGTTTGCCAAGGCATCCGCTTCAGCATTATCCTCTCTTGGTACCTGTTCAAGTGTAAAAACATCGAAATATCCTGCTAATTTTTTGAGAATATCGAGGTATTCGATTAACTTCTCACCTTTAACTGCATAGGATCCATTAAAATGATTAGTGATTAACAAGGAGTCAACATATACTTGCAAATTCTTGATATTCATATTTTTAGCAAACTCTAATCCTGCAATTAAAGCCTCATATTCTGCTTCGTTATTAGTAGTAGGAAATTCACACCTAATAGCCTGGGGTAATATGTCCCCCTGTGGCAATTTTAGTAGTATTCCCAATCCTACTCCTCTAACATTAGATGCTCCATTAGTGTATAATGTCCAGGATCCTGAGGATTCTCCTAATTGTTGGACTTCTAGATCTACCTCATCCTGAATATCACTACTGAAATCAGCCACAAAGTCAGCTAGAGCCTGTGATTTTATGGCATTTCTAGGTTCATATACTAAGTCATAAGCACTTAATTTCACTGACCACTTAGCCATCCTGCCTGGCATCTCGGGTTTCCTAAGCACATTTTTAACAGGATAATTGGTTTTAACATGAATTCTATGTGTCTCAAAGTAATGTCTAAGCTTTGTTGATGCCATAACTAGAGCCAATATTAACTTTTCTAAATGAGAATATCTAGTTTCAGCATCTAATAAACTTTTACTAACATAATAGACAGGATATTGCTGACCTTCATGATCCTTTATAAGGACGGCACTTACAGCATTCCCTGATACTGCGAGGTATAGGGACAATGGTTCACCATTCTCAGGCTTCATCAATAGAGGTGCAGTTGAAAGATACTGCTTCAAATCCTGCAGGGCTGCTTCATGCTTCTCTCCCCATTCGAACTTCTTGTTTTTCTTCAGGATATCATAAAATTCCTTGCATTTCTCGAAGGATCTTGAGATAAATCTGTTTAATGCTGCTACTCGCTCCGTTAACCGTTGAACATCCTTCATATTTGAAGGTGATTTGATATCCAATATAGCTTTAATCTGCTTCGGGCTTGCCTCTATTCCTCTTTTGGTCACCATATACCCTAGAAACTTTCCTGACCCCACTCCGAAATGGCACTTAGCAAGATTTAGTTTCATGTTATACTGATCCAGGATATCAAATGCTCCCTTAATATCCTGGAGGTGATCCTCAGCCTTTTTAGATTTTACCACCATATCATCGATGTATACCTCCATGGTGTCCCCCAGCTTGTCTTTAAACATCATGTTTACCAATCTCTGGTATGTTGCACCTGCATTTTTCAAACCAAAAGGCATAGCAGTATAACAATAAATACCTGTTGGTGTCATAAAGGCAGTATCCTCCTGGTCCGAAGGTTCCATTTGAATCTGCTGAAATCCTGAGGATGCATCCATGAAGGTTAACATCTCATGGCCGGCTGTAGCATCCACCATTGCATCAATATGAGGAAGAGGAAATGGGTCTTTGGGACAAGCCTTGTTCAAGTCTGTGTAATCTACACAGGTGTTTTGGTCAAAAATCAAGCAATGATAATGCAACCAAACTTTCTGTTGTGAGGTATGATGCTTGAATTGATGAACAACAATAAGGATCACTCTGAATTGTAATGAACAAGTGACACGAAGATTTATACGAGGAAAAATCCCTTGATCAATGAATGATCTCCGGCATAAAAAACCTCGGGTGATGGAAACTACCGATCACCAACTCAAATTAAACAAGAAATGTATTACAACTTCGGATGATAGCGAGCTAAGTACAAGGATCACTATAGTGTATTGTGTAAAAAAGTGTGTAATCGCCAAGTAAATTAACGAGAGCTGGTCAGAGCAGTTGTGAGAGTGTGTGTATAGCCAAAAATAGCCAAGTGTTTCTATTTAGCTCGCTACCCCGTTTAAATATAGAAAATATCTACACTAACAAACATTCCGCAAATGGTGCAAGTCCTCCACGACTCCATAACGTCCACTTTTGGCCAGGCACGTGCGGAATAAACATGGAATACGCTCCAGGAATATCGCCAAGACCAAGTCCAAGTTGATACTCCTGCAAAACAATTTCGAATTCAAAGTAGACAACCGTTAGTACGAGGATCCTTATAATGATCCATGATCCTGATCCTGATATACTTCTGAGGATCACCAATTCAAACAGAAGTGAGGATCACTAAGCCCAACAGTAATTGAGGATCACTGATCATTTAGAAATCCACCCCTAACAATTGCCCCCAAAATATAAAGAGTAATTATGTAAATAAACGAGTTGTATTTTGTTCTTATCCGCAATCAACCAACGGATAACTAGCCGTTGTAATCGGACTAGCCGTTGACGTCACTGAGGTGACTATCCTGCAAAATCATCATTATAAATAGGAGTTACGGATAGAGATCATTTCACATTTAAATTCAAGAGAAACTCCCTTTAAATTCACATCCGCAGACCAAGCAGGTATTTCTCTTCCTCTTCTTCCTTTACGTTTTCTTTCTCTGTTCATCTTCTTCTCTATTGCTATGACCAAGATGATGCTAAGATCCTCACCGGCTAAGGATCACAAGAAGGATAGTCCTCTTAAGAGCCAGGGGATCATCAAAGATTTGGCGAATGAAAGGTGCTGTTTCACTGATCCATAGATAGATAGAATCCGCCATTGTTTTCCAGCAAACACCGATTTCAAGCCATTTGACCCCACCGTTCTAAGTGATTATGTTTCTAAAACTTGGGTAGCCTTCCCGGTCACACCGTTCATAATAGGATACACATATCCTTTCCCTGAATTCACCCAGTCTTTCTTCTCCCTCACCGGCATCTCCTACATTCAAGCTATGCCAATGATCTGGAGGGTCATGTATACCCTCGAAAGGATCATTGAGCAAGAAGGAATTGCTCTGGGAATGTCGGAGTTGGCAGAGATGTATGATCTTACAACATTTGGATCCCATCGATATCTATTCAAGCGTAAACCCGGTGAAGAACATCCCATCTTCAAAGCCACTAAGAATGATACTAATTGGAAACGGAGATTCTTCTTTGTCAGAAGGGATTCTCTTCCTGATGGAAAGGATCTGCCAAGGAAATGGAGCACCCATGGTAGGATAGATGATCCTTAGAAGGATCACTGAGTAAGCTTGTTTCTGATGAGGATTACTAACATGCTTCTGTTTCTTTTATACAGCTATCACTGTTTCACATATTATACCCTCACCTGCCACCAAGGAGAGACTTGCTGCTTTCAGAAAACTTGATCCTGTAACAAGGTTATTCAAAGCAAATACCCAGGATTCTCAAGAGGTATCCTCAGGTTCTGTCACGATGTCAAGTAAGTATCCTGTTCTTTTTATAATTAAATGTTTAAATGAATAATTAAATAGAAATAGGATAAGGATACTTATCTGTTCCGGGTGTGTAGGTGCTGGGAAATCTTCAAAGTCTGCCTCCAAATTCAGTGTCACTGTCCGATCCTCCAAGAAAAAGTCTGCTGCTAGTCCTTCCATTGTAATCCCCAAGGCTACCACTTCAAAGGGAAGAGGTGGAAAGAAAAGAAAAACCTTTGAAGCTGACAACCTTCAAGGCTTGCCTCTGATCCGCCATCAATTCCTCGAGTACTTTAATGATGTAAGGATCACTGACTCAGCTTAGTTATCCTATCCACTTGAGGATCACCTGAATCTAATCTTTACATTGTCTTTTTTGTAGAAATTTGCTGAGATCGAGGACTATGTTGGGAATGTTGAGGAGCTTGAGGAGAAATACTCTGATCTCCAAAAGGTGGCGGTGCTCAAGGATCACAAGATTGCCTCCCTTGAAAAGGATCTCAATGATGCCAAAACTCAGACAGCTGCAATCCTGATCAATGTTGATTATGAGAAGCACGAGATCACAGAGGATGCCAAGGTCTCCACTGCCATTGCCATGTACAAGACCAAGCTACAGATGGCCCAAGAAGCTCAGGATCCTGCCTTTGATATGAGCAACTGGGACGTGGAAGGCTAGAAGGCCAGGCTGGCTGAGTTGGAGGATGAGGATGAGGCTGATGAGGTTCTGGAAATCGAGGCTAGTGGCAGTGGCAAGGATCAGGTGAAGGATATGGGAGCTGAAGGAGATGGTGATGCAGCGAAGGTGTAGGCTGCATGAATGGGCGATGAAGGACATTTCTAGACGTAGCCGGAGCCCATTTTTTTAGTCTGATAGTTTGTTTTGGTTATGATGTTTTCTTGTTGAACAATGATGGGTTGTACTCAAACAATAGTAATTAGGGCTAAGGATCATGGATCCTTTGAACAATAGGTAGGATTACAAATGGTGGAGGGATCCTCTGTTTGGGGGATGAAGCCATTGTGATCCTGCCGTCTTTTGATTCCTGCACTACCAAGACCCTTAGACAATGGACACCCTTTGCCAACCCATGTGGACGGGCCACGTTTTGCTGGTAGAAACGTGGGTTGGCAATTTTGACAACCTTAAAGGGTTTAATCTTTTGTGAATAAAATAACTTTAACTTTTTTACTATATCCCGTGTTGATATCCTTGTTAATATTTTACTTTCCAACTGTTGTGATGTTTATTTTGTTTAAACTTATCAAGTAGAGAAAAAATTTAAGAAATATCCCCAAAAAATTTAGGATATGATCAAAGATCACATATCCCATAATCGATAAGTTCTGAAAAGTAATATAGTTTAAGGATCATAAGTTCAGTTGTCAACGGATAAGGGTTATTCAAATAAATAATGAATAAAATCAAAATATATAAGGATCATACCTGAGAATCCAAGTTAGGATCCTATCCTTTAACACTTATAATCAGGATAACCCAAAAGACAAACCTTAGTAGAAAGTAAGGATCAAGGATCCTTGGTCGTTTATCTCCAAAAACCTGAAATAGGATACAACTTGGGACTAAGCCAATATAAGATAAGAGTTAGTAACTGGGGACAAGCCCAACAATTCTGGGGGCAAGCCCAATATACTGGGGACAAGCCCAAAGGATAACTGGGGACAAGCCCAAAGGATAACTGGGGACAAGCCCAAAGGATCGTATGTAAACTGGAGTATGGCCCTCACTGGAGACTATCCAAACTTAGTGACATGAAAATGCCAAAACCTTAGCTAACGTGAAAATGTTAGAAACCTTAGGAACGGATGTATGGTACGTCTACCATTATACGTAGGATCCTGAATATAGCCAGCACAATGAAATTGTCAGCCCCTAAAGCGAGTACTGGTCCCATTGCCATGAACTATACCAGGATCATCGTGCGCTACTGGCGAAACTGGGGACTAGCCCAAATAACTGGGGTCAAGCCCAAATAACTGGATACTTCTGTGGATACTCAATCCTTAGTTAAGGATACCTGAACCTTCAAAACTCAGAATCAAGTGAAAGGATGATAAAGGATGCAGGATCCTTATCCTTATATAAGAGAATAAAAGAATGAAATAGTTTGAGATTAGAAGATTACCAAGATGAGGATCATCCGTTCTGTAAGGATCCTTCAAGGATACTGGTCAGGTAAGGATCATGGATCCTTGTCACATAAAGTATTTCTTCAAATGGATAGCATTCCAAGCCCTTGGTAGCAAATCACCTTCCATTGTTAGCAATCGATATGCCCCCTTTCCTGCTTCAGCTTCAATCAAATAGGGGCCTTCCCACTTTGGTGCTAGCTTTCCATCAGTGGGATTGGTGGTATTCTGAAATGCTTTCCTTAACACCATATCACCAACTTGGAATTTCCTGATCCTGACATTTTTGTTGTAAGCTCCAGCCATCCTTTGTTGATAACTGGCCATCCTTATCCTTGCCAAGTCCCTGATTTCTTCTATAGTATCCAGGTCTTGAACCAAGTTTTCAGCATTTTCTTCAGGATCACGAATGCTTGTTCTTGCAGTTGGAACCACCATCTCTGTAGGGATCACTGATTCTGCCCTAAATACCAAAGAAAATGGAGTTTGGCCTGTAGCATTCTTGGGAGTTGTCCTATCAGCCCAAAGCACATAAGGTAGTTCTTCTACCCATTTTCCTTTCTTGGATCCAAGCTTCTTCTTCAAATTGTTGATGATGATCTTGTTGGATGATTCTGCCTGACCATTAGCTTGTGGGTGGACTGGTGTTGATGTTATCATCTTAATCCCCCAACTGTCACAAAAGTTAGTGGTTCTATTCCCAATAAATTGGGATCCATTATCACAAATAATCTTAGAAGGGATACCAAATCTAGTAATAATGTTTCTTTTAATAAAGGATATAACTTCCTTTTCTCTGACTTGAGCAAAGGCTTCAGCCTCTATCCACTTAGAGAAGTAATCAGTCATAGCAAGCATGAATACTTTTCCACCAGGTGCCTTAGGAAGCTTTCCAACTATATCCATTCCCCATCTCATGAATGGCCAGGAAGAGGATATAGGATGCAAGAGCTCTGCTGGTTGGTGAAGGATGTTACTATGCCTCTGACAAGGATCACACTTCTTGGCATACTCCACAGCATCCTTCTTCATAGTGGGCCAATAGTATCCTGTCCTCAGGATCCTTGAGAATAATGCCCTGCCCCCAGTGTGGTTTTCACAATCTCCTTCATGGAAATCCTTTAGGACTTCTTGGATTTCAGGATCCTCAATGCATCTTAGATATGGTCCTGCAAGAGATCGTTTATACAACATATTATTCAATATTGTAAATTGAGATACCTTAATTTTGAAAGCCCTAGGGTTTTCTCTTGTAGGGATCTCTCCATGTTGTATGTATCTCATGATTGGGAGGATCCATGATCCTAAATGAGATTGAGTATCATCACTAGGAATGACTGCAGAATCTTCTCCTATCTCCATAGCTACATGATCCTCGATAGCAATGTCACAACCCCCGATCCCTGTTTCCCGGGAACGGGCGGACGTGAGCTCAGAGTTTGGTGGTATCAGTTTTTATTTAGTCTTGCAGCGGAATTTACATCAGGACCGTAGTTAGGAAATGTTTATCAGAGTAAAACCACCTTCTTTCATATTAATAATAACATGGGCAAAACCCAAGTTTCTTATTACAATACATTATAGGGACAAACCCTATTTTATTTAAAACATCGTTTATTAGGTAACTTTTATAGCCACATTTTCCCAAGCCTTCAGTGCTCTCCAGCTGGCTTTTTACTAATTGGCTTTCACATTGGGTTACCTGAAACATGTTTTAAAAATATTTGTCAGTGGAAAAATATTGGTGAGTGAATCCCAATTTAATCAAGTTTAAAGTCACAGTGAACAGTATTGAGAGCGATCACTTTGTTTATGTCTACCCAATTACTCCATTTGGTACTATCACTCCTGACTTGTGGGTCATATTACCCATTGGCTAACTCATTGTCCAATGGTAACGTATTGTCATCCCGACTTACTACTCGCAAGTAGTACAAAATTTTGTATACAAAACCCCAACATACCAGCAGTAATTGAAGAACTACAAAGACTCAATCACTGCTTAATTACATTATTAAGCATTTAAGGTTTTGTAAATCATTCCAAAAAGGTTAACAAAAAGAGGATAAACTCACAAAAAGGTTTACACAAAAAGAAGGATTACTCACATTGCTGTCTTAGGCTTTTCGTAAGGGTTTCCTGGCTATAATCTATAATTTATACAAATGTACATTGATTAGTACCATAACCCTTTGAAATTTATTAATAATACCCTCCCCGAGACGGCATTCCAACAACTACGTCGGGCAGAACCACGACAGTTGTTACGGAACCCTAAATCAATCGGGCAGCGTAACTATTATGAAACCGGGGTTATAATACTTACAATGAAGCAGAACCTCGCTAATTAGGGGTATAGTACCCAAAATATTACTTCCAATATCAGAGATTTCAAGATTGAGAATGAAATGTGAGCGACGGAATTCGTAAACTGATGCCTGCTATTTATACTTGTGTAATTAGGTTCTGTCGCGGCCCGCGTGAAAGACAAGCAGGGCTTACGCGGCCCGCGTCAAAGCTGGTCAACGGACTAGCTTAGCTGAGTCGTTGAGTAGGTCCGCCACGATGTCGACACGTGTCGGCCTCTGGTGCGATCGCGTGTACAGGTCTCTCGCGGCCCGCATGAATTAAACATAACCCTTACGCGGCCCGCTTCAACTAAAGGTTTCAGCGGAGTCCGGTCAACACTCTTATACGGCCCGCGTGAACTTTAGGTGGGATCCTACGCGGCCCGCCTCAGCTCTATTTTTCTTGTTTTTATTTTATTTAATAATTATAACATAACTAGGGCTCGGTTTTCACATACGGGGTATAATATAAAACATATTGAGACATTTTATAGTATATTTAGAGAGTCGGAATATTATGAGGGTGTTGATTTTACCAAGGTTTGTTACAAGCAGGGGTCAGGATATGGATAATAGGGATCTTGATATCCTCAGGAATCTTCAAAGATGATCCTAGATTGGCTAATGCATCAGCTTCTGCATTCTCTTCCCTTGGTACCTGTGTCAAACTAAAGGATACAAAAGAGAGTGCCAATTCTTTGACCATCTCCAAATATTTGATTAGCTTTTCACCTTTAGCAGCATAGGATCCATTAAAGTGATTAGTGATCAGTAAAGAATCTACATGTACCTCAAGATACCTGATCCTCATATGCTTTGCAATTTGCAAACCAGCTATCAAGGCTTCATACTCAGCCTCATTGTTGGTAGTTTGAAATTCACAAGCTATGGAGTGGGGTATTATGTCCCCCTGTGGCGATTTTAGTAGTATTCCAAGCCCTGTTCCCTTTACATTAGAGGCTCCATCAGTGAAGAGTATCCAAGGATCCTTAGTTTCTTCAAGCTGTTGGACTTCTAACTCAGCTTCCTTTTGCAAGTCACTACTAAAATCTGCCACAAAGTCAGCTAAGGCTTGGGATTTGATGGCAGTCCTTGGTTCATATCGTATATCGTATGCACTAAGCTTCACTGCCCACTTAGCCATCCTTCCTAACATTTCAGGTTTCCTGAGGACGTTCTTAATTGGAAAATTAGTCTTAACAATAATGGCATGAGTCTCAAAATAATGTCTTAATTTAGTAGATGCCATAATTAATGCAAGGATAAGTTTTTCTAAATGTGAATACCTAGATTCAGAATCAAGTAAGCTCTTACTTACATAATAAACAGGATGTTGTGTACCTTGGTGATCCTTAACAAGGACCGCACTTACTGCTTTTGAGGATACCGCTAAGTATAAGGATAACACGTCTCCTTTTTCTGGTTTCATCATGGCTGGGGCTGAGGATAGGTAATCTTTAAGAGCTCTGAGGGCACCTTCATGCTTCTCAGTCCATTCAAATTTCTTGTTCTTCCTCAGGATATCATAGAATTCCTTACACTTTTTTGAGGATTTGGATATGAATCTGTTCAAGGCTGCGATCCTGCCCGTCAATCTTTGCACATCCTTAGCATTGGCAGGAGACTTGATATTCACAATAGCCTTAATTTGCTCTGGACTTGCTTCAATGCCCCTCTTTGTTACCATATATCCTAAGAATTTACCTGCCTTCACACCAAAATGACACTTAGAAGGATTAAGTTTCATATTATATTTATCATGGATATTGAATGCTTCCTCCAAGTCTTTAAGGTGATCCTCAGCCTTCTTGGACTTAACCACCATGTCATCAATATAGACTTCCATAGTGTGTCCAATTTGTTCCTTGAACATCATATTGACTAGCCTTTGATAAGTAGCACCTGCATTCCTTAATCCAAATGGCATAGCAATGTAACAGTATATACCAGTTGGGGTCATAAAGGCTGTATCCTCTTAATCAGATGGTTCCATCTAAATTTGTTGAAATCCAGATGAAGCATCCATAAAAGTCAACAACTCATGACCCGCGGTAGCATCCACCATGGAGTCAATGTGGGGTAATGGGAAAGGATCATTGGGACATGCCTTGTTTAAATCTGTAAAATCGACACATACCCTCCACTTTCCATTTTTCTTTTGAACAACAACCACATTGGCTAACCATCTTGGATACTTAACCTCTCTTATCATACCTGCCCGAAGTAGCTTATCTACCTCTTCCTGGATAATAGCATTCCTTTCAGGTGCAAACTTCCTCCTCTTTTGATGAATTGGCTTGAATGACCTGTCAATGCCAAGTTTATGAGTAATTATATCTTTAGATATACCTGTCATATCCTCATGTTTCCAGGCAAAGGTGGTTTTCCTTCTTTTGAGGAAGGATACTAGCTCCTGTTCAATATCGCTAAGGATCCCTGATCCTATGAAGATCTTGGATTCAGGATCATCAGGATCCATGAGGATTTCTTTCAAATCATGTTCTCTTGCCTCCAAGACATCTCTTGAAGGATACTTTAATTGCTATTGCTCCCTTGGTCTTGAGGCTGGCTTCATTGATGAGGTATAGCAATTTTTAGCCTCCTGTTGATCACTCTCAATTTTCACCACTCCCCAAGGACTTGGAAGCTTTACACATTGATGATAGGTGGATGGGACTGCCTTCATGTCATGTATCCATGGCCTGCCAAGGATAACATTACAACATGATAAGCAATCTATAACACAAAACTTTTGATAAGAATGCAATCCTTCAATATAGATTGGGAGTTTGATGTCCCCCAATGTATTCTTAGTTTCTCCACTGAATCCCACAAGTACTGAGGATCTTGGGATAATATCAGACTCTGGGATATTCATCTTCTTGAGAACATCAAGCTGAATGATGTTCACAGAGCTTCCTCCATCTATAAGGATCTTGCGAACAAAGTGGTTAGAAATAAATAATGTAATTACAAGACCATCATGATGAGGATCCTGGACGTCAACACGATCATCCTCATCAAAGGTTATGACTTTATCCTGGGTGACAACGGAGGTCCAGACGGGTCTGTCTCCATTATCCATCTTGGTTTCCTTAGCATGTCTTTTTGCTGCTGAAAAGGAGGTACCACAGATATCTGATCCACCGGATATGAAATTTATGACTTGTGCATCTGCTAGAGGAGCAGGAGCCCTTTCTGGGATCCTTTCAGGATCCTGGATCCTTGATTTCTTCCGTCCCAAGAGTTCCTTCAAACGCCCCTTGCTCAACAAGTAACCAATTTCCTTTCTCAGTGCAATACACTCTTTAGTGAGATGCCCAAAATCCTCATGATATGCACACCACTTGGACTTATCCTTTGTAGCAGCTGGTTTATCACTCTTCCTTGGCCACCTAGCTTTCTCACCTAGATTCTGCATGGCAAGGATTAGTTCATTGTTATCAACAGAAAAACAGTATTCAGAAATAGGAGGATAATCCTCATCATCCTCTTCTTGTTCCACTGCATGCACATTCTGGTTATCAGATCTGTTGTAGGACTTGGATTTGTTGTTCCTGAAGTAGGATCCTTGTTTATCCTGTTTTGAGGATCCTGTCACTCTATCCTGGATCCTTTTGTCATCCTCTAGGCGGATGAACCTAAGGGCCCTGGTTCTTACTTCATCAAGATTCCTGCAAGGTGTCATAACAAGATCATCATAGAATAATGAATCCCTAAGCAATCCCATTTTAAAGGCTTCTACAGCCGTAGCAATATCCAAATTAGGAATATCTAAGGATTCTTTACTAAACTTAGTGATATAATCTCTAAGTGATTCATTTTGGCCTTGTGTTACCCTATATAGATCACTAGTTAATCGTTCAAACTTTCTACTACAAGAGAATTGACTATTGAACAAATTAACTAGATTAGCAAATGAAGTAATAGAGTAAGGGGGAAGACTTAGCAGCCATTTAAGAGCAGATCCTGTGAGTGTGGATCCAAATCCCTTGCATAGACATGCTTCTTTTAACCTTTCAGGAATTGGATTGATCTCCATCCTCTCCCTGTACTGAGCTACATGTTCCTCTGGATCCGTTGAACCATCATACAACTTCATAGATGGTATCTGGAATCTTTTAGGTATCTCAGCATCACACAAGGGTGGTGCAAAACGAGATATCCTATGGCTACCATCTGCAATTTCAGGAATGGGT
Organism: Helianthus tuberosus; assembly: GCA_030545235.1. Lineage (NCBI taxonomy): Eukaryota > Viridiplantae > Streptophyta > Magnoliopsida > Asterales > Asteraceae > Helianthus > Helianthus tuberosus. Next base: position 60,953,699 of record CM060375.1, read on the forward strand.
TTAACCACTCCTGGTACACTGGATATCATATCCTTAAGCTTCTGTAGCTCTCTAGCCATAGCCTGATTAATACATGTATCCTGCATTAAGCCATGGTTAGTGTTATATGAATTATTAAAAATGTTACCTCCCACAGGATTCGTGTTTGGAATTGCGGATGTGAATCCATATTGTCGAGACTCTGGCATGATTGAAGGACCAGAGGGAGCAATGTCTGCATTGGTATGAAGTCTCCTTGATGAACGTCCGAGCTCTGAGGCTGCATACTTCTCAAGAATCCTTGATCCTGAAGGACGTTGGATCCTTGAAGTTGAGATGATCCTTGAACCTGAAAGGATCCTGGGATCAGAGAGGATCCTGGGACAAGGGAGGATCCTTGGATCTGGGAGGATCCTTGGACCTGGGAGGATCCTTGGACCTGGGAGGATCCCTGGAACTGGGAGGATCCCTGGACCTGGGAGGATCCCTGGACCTGGGAGGATCCCTGTACTGCATGCATTCCCGAATATCCTCCTGACGTGAAGTATCCCTGATGCTGAGAAGAGGATCCTTGAGGCTGGAAGTGAGAACCAAACGCCTGACTCATAGTTGTTGTTCCATAACGCCTTCCTGGTAATTCACCCAAGTATTGCACGTCCGGAACCGCTGAGTGTTGGGAAGTTATGACTGGAGTGTCAAAGTTTAGCGATCTTGGCATCAGAGGGGAGTGATCCTCCACTGATTTCTTCTATTTTTTGATCTCATCGATCTCCCGGAGGATCCTTTCGTTGGTTTTGTCCTGCTCTTGTGCATGATTCCTCATCTGCAAAATCAGAGCATAAAGATCATTAGTAGTAGGATTAGTTGAAACAGAAGAAGTTGGTGGTTTTTGGAAAATGGGGGTTTGTTTCTCGCAGCATTCTCAGCATTCTTCTGGGATCCAGAAGGTGGTGGAGGCAAGGGAGGAACGCCTTGTGAAGAACTGAATGAGGGCATCAAACTTGAAGTATTCTTCGCTGAGGAAGCCATCTGCTTGGTTGTAACGAACCGAAATAAGCACGAAAATACGAATCTTTCTAGGAATGAAGCACCAATTGCCCCACGGTGGGCGCCAAACTGTTTTGGTCAAAAATCAAGCAATGATAATGCAACCAAACTTTCTGTTGTGAGGTATGATGCTTGAATTGATGAACAACAATAAGGATCACTCTGAATTGTAATGAACAAGTGACACAAAGATTTATACGATGAAAAAGCCCTTGATCAATGAATGATCTCCGGCATAAAAAACCTCGGGTGATGGAAACTACCGATCACCAACTCAAATTAAACAAGAAATGTATTACAACTTCGGATGATAGCGAGCTAAGTACAAGGATCACTATAGTGTATTGTGTAAAAAAGTGTGTAATCGCCAAGTAAATTAACGAGAGCTGGTCAGAGCAATTGTGAGAGTGTGTGTATAGCCAAAAATAGCCAAGTGTTTCTATTTAGCTCGCTACCCCATTTAAATATAGAAAATATCTACACTAACAAACATTCCGCAAATGGTGCAAGTCCTCCACGACTCCATAACGTCCACTTTTGGCCAGGCACGTGCGGAATAAACATGGAATACGCTCCAGGAATATCGCCAAGACCAAGTCCAAGTTGATACTCCTGCAAAACAATTTCGAATTCAAAGTAGACAACCGTTAGTACGAGGATCCTTATAATGATCCATGATCCTGATCCTGAAATACTTCTGAGGATCACCAATTCAAACAGAAGTGAGGATTACTAAGCCCAACAGTAATTGAGGATCACTGATCATTTAGAAATCCACCCCTAACAACAGGTTCTCCATTTCCTATTTTCTTCTGTACCACGACTACATTTGCTAGCCATCTTGGAAACTTGACTTCTCTGATCATCTTAGATTTCAATAGCCTCTCTACTTCTTCCTGATTGATCATATTTCGCTCCGGAGCAAACTTCATCCTCTTTTGTTGGACAGGTTTGAATGATCTATCAATACCGAGCTTATGTGTTATAATATCTTTGGAAATGCCTGTCATATCCTCGTGCTTCCATGCGAATGTCGACATCCTGCACTTCAAAAAGTTAGTTAACTGTTCTTCAATATCCTGAGGGATATTGGCTCCTACGAGCACCGAGATATCCGGATTATCCTGATCCATGATACTTTTCTTCATATCCTGCTCTGAAGCCTCGACGATATCCTGGGCCCGCATCTTTAATTGCTATGCTGCATTAGGCTTGGTTGAGGATCCTGAACGAGCAGCATCACCTCCTGCGGATGCCAAGATAATGCAGCATCACCTCCTGCGCATGCCAAGATAATGCGGAAAAAGAAATAAGTTATCCTCACCCTTATTCTTCTTTCTTCCTAGGAGATCCTTCAGATATCCCTTGCTTAGAAGATAACTTATTTCTTTTCTTAAAGCAATGCAATCCTCAGTTACATGTCCGAAATCTTCATGGAAGGCACACCATTTGGACTTATCCTTCCAATCAGCTTTTTGTTGATTCTTTTGAGGCCACCTAGCTTTGTCTCCTAAACCCTGCATAGCATACATTAATTCAGGTATGTTAACAGAAAAGCAATATTCAGATAATTCAGGATATTCTTCAGGATCCTCGTCTTCAACAGCATTCACTTCCTTGTTGTCATTTCTGCCATATGGCTTAGAGCGATATGGTTTAAATAAGGATTCTGAGTTCCAATTAGTTGACTCATAAGTGGTGGACGAGTTCATCCTGTCTTGCATCTTTTTGTCATCCTCCAGTCGAATATATCTTAGGGCCCTGTTTCGAGCTTCATCCAAGTTCCTGCATGGGTTCATTACAAGATCTTGGTAAAATTGAGAGTCTTTTTGCAGCCCCATCTTGAAAGCCTGCACAGCTGTTGGAACATCAAGATGTGGAATATCTAAGGATTCACGGCTAAACTTGTTCACATAATCTCTTAAGGGTTCCCGAGGTCCTTGAGTTATCATGTAGAGATCACTTGTTAGTTTTTCAAAACTTCGACTACAAGAAAATTGACTATTAAATAAATTCACTAGGTGAGCAAAATGATGTAATCGAATGAGGAGGAACATTTAAGAGCCATTTCAAGGCCGATCCTGTTAAGGTAGAACCAAAACCCTTGCATAGGCATGCTTCCTTGAGCTCCGGAGGGATAGGGTTAATATCCATTCTTTCCCTATATTGGGCAATATGCTCTTCAGGATCCGTAGTCCCATCATAGAGCTTCATGTTGGGGGTTTGAAATCTTTTTGGGATTTCAGCATCACAGATAGGATATGCAAAGCGAGATATCCTGTGGCTGTCTTGGGACACTTCCGGAATCGGCTGGACCACTCCAGGTACACTAGATATCATGTCCTTCAATTTCTGAAGTTCCCTAGTAAATGCTGACGTCATACCTGCATCCTGCAAAGATCCACTATTGTTAGTAGCAAGAATATTATTATTTGACACGTTACCAGTCTGAGGATTCTGGCCATATCCTGAAGCATATCCTGAGCTCCTCACAGTTGACATCCTGACCGAGGAGGGTATTTTAGGAGTATGATTCTGAGGATGACTAGGCACAATATTTCCCATGTTATCCTTAGTATATACGGCCGAACTGAAGTTCAAGGCTCTGGGCAGTAAAGGAGTGACATTATCCTCAGCGGGCCTGCTTGAGCTAGATTTCAAGAGTTGTATTTCTCTCATTAGCATTTGGTTGGTTTCTTGCTGTTGCCTCATCTGTTCCTGTATACTACCAAACAAGGTTAGAATTTCGTCATTAGAAGCCAGAACAGGACCAGATCCCTGAGTGTTCCGAGTAGGGATAATATCCTGAGGTTGTGAAGAAGCTTGCATCCTTGGAGGAGGTGGTGGAAGCGTTGAACCAATGGTAGCAGAGGTTGTAGCAGACACGGTGGAGGAGCTCATGTTTGATCTTGAGGCCATTGTAAATAGTGTGGCAAAAAGTTTTGAGAATAGAAAACCAAGTAACGATTTCGCAAAAGTTTTTAGTAATGATAGCACCACTTGCCCCACGGTGGGCGCCAAATTGTTTTGGTCAAAAATTACCGAAGCAATTAAGTGATCAAATTAGTAAAGTGAGGTAGTGTGCTAAGAAAGTGTGTTGAAAATATGCTGATTAAGTTGTTTGCAAAAACAGTTTCCAGGATACGGCTCAGGATATTGAGCAGTATTTACGATCAAACTATGAGCAAAAAGTAAAGGGGGCGACACGAGATATACGAGGAAAGCCCTTGATCAATCTAGATCGCCAGCACAAAACCTCGGGAGCTGACAATCGCAGCTGCCTTATTCTTCTTATTTCTTTAAACGTCAGGATACAGAGCAGGATATTGATCAGATCGCTAAGTGTTACAATGCTTTTTGTGAGAGTGAAAGTTGCGAGAGAGAAAAGTGTTGGAAAGCAGTGAGTGTTGTTGTCCTATTCGATCTGATTTATCCACCTATTTATAGCTAGTAAATGAAAACAAAATCTCCTATAAGTATGGGATGCCTTCGAATATTCTTTAGTAGCCGTTGGAGACCAGGTAAAGCGGGTTCAACGTCCTTCTTTGAACAACTTAGAGCGAGTCTTCAGGAGAAAAGGTCCTCATGAACGTTGCAAGCTTGGACTCATATTCCTGCACACAATCCGTTAGTGATCCTCAGGATATCATCCAGGATGTTACCAATATCATGAATGAGTATCCCGGGCATGAACATATATCATAAAATTAAGATATAACTTAAGATATTACCCAGGATATGGGCTCAGAATTTCACCCATAACAATTATCAAAAACCAACCTCCAATATTTTGTAATTTTTATAACAAAAATTATGGCAGATTTTATATGAAAATCCATGGTTTAAAATACATTTGTAAATATTTGTTTAAAAATATTTTTCTAAGTGTTTAATTTCTAGAACCATAGATTCCCCTTAAAATAGAGGTTTCCATACTTTCAAAGCATATCATTTTCTTTTAAAATCATCATCATTCATCAACAAATCATCCAACACTTACCATGTGCCAAAAATATGAAATTTACACTATGTCATTAACTTGAAACTTGGTAAAAATTTGTAGTAACTTACTAGTGTATTTAGTAAGCTTAGTTACCCTTTAAAGTGTGGGTATTTATTTAAAAATATCATTCTTAAAGAATTTAGATCTTCACAACTTGTGAATAAATTTTCTAAAAATATTTCTTCTTGAGTTTTTCTTGTTAAATATATATTTCTACACTTGATTAACCACATTTAAGAACCAAGCTTATGTAAATCTTGTACTTTTAACTTGGTTTCTTGTAAAATATTTCTTGAAATTATATGTTTACAAGACTTTATATTTACTTTGATCATCATACTTCAAGAAAAACATTAAATCTTTTAAGTTCATGTTGTAACATAAGGATGATCTGTTGATCTTTAACATAATCATCCTCTCATCTTGCTATATTATGTCTTTAATCACTATCTAGCAAGATTATATGATGTTCAACATCATAAACATAAGAAATCAACAATCAAGTATACTACATACAGTTAAACAACTTGTTCTTCATCTATTTAAGCTTTATGTTCATGTTTATGCTTATGTTTTCTTGAGATTCTTTAGATTAACATAATACATAACACTTTAACCATCAAAATCATGAGTGAAAATAGGATCAAAGGGTCTTACTACTAGCACTAAGGCTAGGGAAGAACAGGAAGCAAGATGATGAGGAAAATAGGTGGTTAATAGCTCCTTGTGAAGGTCCTTCCAATTCTGTTGCTTGAAACCTTCTTAGTTAGGCTTGTTACACCTTGAGAACACCTTAGAATGTATGAAGATGAAGTGAAAATGAAGGTGTAGAGATGGAGAAGTGTGGTCGTGAGTTTTGGGGGTGAAGGAAGCTTGTGAGTTTTCAAGTGTGAGAAATGTGAAGTGTTTAGGACTTATGGATTCTTATAATTTCCTTCCAACATTTAATAGCATAAGGCATAACATGTTTAGCATATTCTCAACATATCAATTAAAATATAACAAAGAATTCTTATGTGGGACCCATGTCCCCTAACCGGCCATTAAAAGGGGGAGGGGGTAAAGTGTAACATTCTAATGGTAAGTTAAGTGTTATAGTTAGATTTCAAGTATACTAGTTTGGGTATATGTGTTATATGTTTATAGGATGTGTTATGATGTTCGGTGACCATAAATAGCTTTGTAACACTAAAACAAAGGTTCTAGTAAGAATTTGATGTTTCGGGTAGTGTCCGGTTGTTCGTTTAGTTACTGTTCGTTAAAGCGCTAAATTGCGTAGTTTAGTGTGCTTTATGTCATGTTTTATGGCAGTTTTGATTCCCGACACTTAGGAAAGTATTCTGGACCATTATATCATAATTCTGCATTTTATTTAGATGTTAAAAGCTGAATTTTTGCTGAATTTGTTTATTTTCTGTAGAATTTTGCAGTTTTAGTGTGTTTCTGGCACTTTCTGATACCTATGTCATCACTAGGGAGGCAGTTTTGTAATCCCTACTTTCCTACACACTATACTAGTGTAACACTTGGTCCTGGGGCTTATTTTGGGTCTTAACATCATGTCTGTCTAAGTACTGAACTCCCGTCAGTACTTCTAGTTTGTCTGATAACTGTGCCAACTCTGCTTTGTGCATTAATAGAACTATATTGTGTTGCATGTAGTAGTGATAAAAGTCTTGCAACATGAAATGCCATTGTATGTATATAACAGTAATCAGAATTTCGTGCCAGTTGTTAAAGCATAGATTACTGTTTAATTATTGTACGGAATGCATGGAAAAGTGCCAGTTGTCACATTCCCCCCCCCCCCCCCCGTTAAAAGAATTTCGTCCCGAAATTCATGCTATGCCATCGGTCGCAGGGGAGTTGTGAATCAAATGTGGTCACCTAGGCTTAATTTGGTCTTCATGTTCCCAAGTAAACTCTGGGTCATGATGTGAATTCCAACGAACTTCAACAGTTCAATTACGACTTCTCTGTGTTTCGTGGGCTTCCAGTCCGCAACCTTAACAGGTTCTTTAATAAATTGGAGTTTGTAGTACACGTGAATCTTGTTTGCGGGAATAACGACTGTTCCTGGAGTCAGGCTCTTCTAAAGACTAGACATATGAAACATGTCGTGATCATTGCTAAGTTCTTCTGGAAGTTTCAGCTTGTGAGCAATGGTCCCGATCCTTTCCAGGATCTCGAAAGGTCTAATATACCGTGGGTCCAACCTCCCACGCTTTCCAAATCGTACCATGCCTTCCCAAGGCGAGACTCTCGTTAAAACCATACCTCATATCTCAAATTGCAATAGTTTCCGCCGCTTATCGGCGCAGCCTTTCTGTATACCACGTGTTGACTTGATACGTCCACGTATCTAAACAATCTTGCCTATAATTTCCTGAATCAACTTGGGGCCAATAAATCGTTTATCTCCGGTCTTCGCCCTAACACGAAGGGGGGCCGATACTTACGTTCATATAAAGCTTCGCACGAGGCGGCCTAAACAACAATGTGATATCTAATATTGTAGGAAAACTCCACTAAAGGCAAGTGAGTATTCCAACTTTTCATCAAAGTTCATCACACAAGCACGTAGCATGTCTACCAAAGTTTGTATCATTCGTTTGCTCTGGCCGTCCGTCTGAGGGTGAAATGTAGTACTAAGGTCCAATCGTGACCCGAACGCCTTCTGAAACGTCTGCCATATCCTTGGCACAAAACGACCATCTCGGTCGGACAAGATAGAAACAGGCACTCCATAATGTGCCACAATTTCTATAAGGTAAATCTCTGCTAATTTCCTTGTGTTGACCTCCTCACTGATCGGTAGGAAATGTGCAGGTTTGGTGAGTTGATCAATACTCACCCAAATCATATCGTGACCTCTTTAGGTTCTTGGTAACTTGTAATGAAATCCATTAAGGTTCGTTCCCACTTCCACATTGGAATCTCAGGCTGTTGCAGCAGCCCTGATGGTTTCTGGTATTCTGTCTTAACTTCGACACAAGTAAGACAGTTACCCACATATGTAGCTATCACAGCTCCTATCTTGGGCCATCCATACTAATCCTTCAGTCTTGGTACATCTTGTCGTATCCAGGATGGATCGAGTACCTTGACCTATGAGCCTTGTCCCAAAACTAGCGTACGAAAATTGTCGCGAAACGGAACCCAAAGTCGTTCCATGAAGTACAAGGTTCCGTCTTCCTTAGGCAATAATTGCACTTCCATTCATGTAACACTTCAGCTTGAAGGTTCTCTGGTTTGAGCGCCTCTTGCTCAGCTTCACGAATCCAAGTGACGAGATTTGTCTGTATGATCATCTCTAAGGCTCACACCCTTAGAGGCTTTGCGCGTTCCTTGCGGCTCAAGGCGTCTGCTACAACGCTCGCCTTGTTCAGGGGATCCTTAATCTCACAATCATACCCATTCAGTAGTTCAGTCCATCTTCGTTATCTCATATTTAAGTCCTTATGATCAAAGATGTGCTGAGTACTTTTGTGGTCAGTAAAGATCGTGCAGCATTTTCCCATACAAGTAATGACGTCAAATCTTCAACTCGCAATTACTGCACCTAGTTCAAGGTCTCTTCTCATGATCCTTTATATCAATCGTGACGCGTACGCGATGACTTGGTCTCGTTGTATCAACACGCAATCGAGACCTTGTCGAGAAGCGTCACGTGAACCGCATTTCTATTGGTACTCTCAGGTGAAGACAAGATAGGTGTCGTCTGGGCTGGGGTGGTTAGCGGTTGTGCAATCCTTGAAATGTTTTCTAGGAGTCATTTGATACAGCCTACAATCCCCAAAAAATCTTAGTTGCGTCTTAGGGGCTCCTTAGTTCTTGCTTGTAGGGTCGACATGAATCCCGTTCCTATTCACCACGTGAGCTAAGAATCTTGCCTCGCGAATCCAAGGTTCGCACTTCGACATCTTAGTACACAACTGTTCCTTCTCCAAGAGTCCCAAGATAAATTGCAGATGTTGCTCATGACCTTCCTTGGCCTTTGAGCACATAAGAATGTAGTCAATAAATATAATCACGACCTTATCCAGGTACGTCTTATACACCCTATTCATGATATCCATTAATACTATTTGTGCATTTGTTAAGCCACACGGCGTGCCAAGGAACTCTAGATGTTCATATCGAGTCCTAAAGGCCGTTTTAGGGATTCTTCCTTCTTGTATTCGCAGTTGAGGGCATCCTGACCTCAAGTTGATTTTCGAGTAGTAACTAGAACCTTACAATTGGTTGAACAAGTCATCGATCCTTGGCAAAGGATACCGGTTCTTGATATCCAATTCTGAAGTTGATGCAAAACGAAAACTACCAACTTTCTTCTCGTGTCCTCAACTAGTGATACCCTGTCCTTAAATCCACCTTGGAATAGTAGCTGGGACCTTGCAGTTAGTCGACAAGTCATCGATTCTTGGTAAGGGGTACCGATTCTTGATGGTTAGTTGTCTATCTCCCTGTAACCTATGCGTAATACTTTTTCCACATTAGTTCTTCTGAGTTCCTCTCAGATTAGGCTGTGTACGCGTGTAAAAATTGTCGTCCTACTTCCTAACGAATAACACCGGGGGCTTCCCACGGTGAAAGGCTCGGCCTGGTAGATTTCCTCTGCTTAGCAGATCTTGCAGTTGCATCGGAGCTAGTCGGTAAGGCGCCATACGTCACTGGTGCCGCTCCTGGAACTAGGTTCATCCTAAACTCCTCTTGTCGCTGTGGAGGTAACCCAGGAAAGTCTTCGGGAAAGGCTTCTTAGAAATTCCTTCACAACGGGGATGTCTTCTGGCTTTGGCTTCTTGGTCTCTTTATCGACAACATGAGCAAGGAAGGTTATGCAACCTATTAGGAGGCGCTTATGTGTCTCTATGACCAATGTGAGATGTCGCAAATCCATCGCCTTATGGGGCCTAGTGCTCTCGCATCTTTTGCAAGAAAGTTGTGTACTATAAGTGTCTCATCATTTGCATAAGGGATGCGAATGATTTTCCTTATGGCGAACAACTACAGCTCTATCCTTGGATATCCAATCCAAGCGGACTACAATATCATGACTTCCCAAGTCAACAGGTAATAGAAGGTTCCCGTTTTCTAAGTTCCAAAATACAATCTTTAATCACCTCATCTGCTTTAACTAACCTTCTATTTGCCAATTCTAAAGAATACGGGACGTCTATCCTACTTGAAACTAGGCCAAGTAGGTTCTTGATTCCTAAGGATACAAGGTTAAATTCGGTGCTAGAATCAATCAAAAATGGATGCATAGAGTTGGTTAATAGGGAACGTACCCATAATCGCATCTGGATCCTGGCGTGCTTCACAAGCTCCGATCGTGAAGACCCTTCCTCGCTTGGTTCTTCCTAGGGCAATCTTTCCTGAAGTACCCTACGTCACCACATTTGAAGCAACCTGGAATTCTACCATTATCGTTTCCATCTTGGTTGCAGTCATCACCTCCTCCTTGTTTGGGTTACTTCGCCCATCAGGCATCCTTACTGTGTCCTTCTTTTCCGCATCTGTCGCACTTAGGCTTTAGGCATCGACCCTCATGGTGAAATTTGCACTCGTCACATCTCGGCTTAGTCCCCAAGTAAACCTTACTGCCGACCTTATTGGTGGCTCCATAAGCTCGCATGCCACGAGGCGGGTCCACATCCCTTCTTTTATTTGCTTTAGAGCTTTCATAACTGACTTGTGTGCCTATCTTTAGCTTCGAAGACTTTCTTTTGTTATTGCCCGAAGACTCCACATGAGTCTCTTTCTTGTTCGTCTCAGATCTCGAAAACTTTCCCATACGAAGAGCTTCTTCAGTAAGTGTAACACTCAAATCGATAGCCTCTGTGATGGTTGGAGGCTTTGAGGCAGTGACCATGCTCAGGATTTGAGGTGCAAGTCCCCAAATGAATCGTTCAGTCCTCTTGAACTCCGGGTCGACTAAGTAGGGAATAACCCTGGACAAGTAGTGAAAGCGTTGGACGTACTCAGAGATCTTCGACCCGTCCATTTTCAAATTCCAAAACTCAGTCTCAAGCTTCTGGATTTCGGCCCTGGCGCAGTATTTCTTCCGCATCAATTCCTTGAGCTCGTCCTAGCTCAGTGCATAAGCAGTAGGTTCACCAAGGGTCTGAACCTGAAGGTTCCACCAGGAGAGTGCGCCATCCAAAAACAACTCTGAGATATAGGTAACTCTGTGCTCGGGCGAACATTTACTCATTCTCAGAACGGAGTCAGTCTTTTCTACCCAACGAACAAAAGCAACGGCACCTCCTGTGCCATCAAAATTCAATGGCTTGCAGTCCATGAACTGTTTATAGGCGCAGCCTGTTGGGGGGGTACTTCCGGGAGTGCCACCGCTGTGTTCAGAGCGGAGGGCTTCATGCTGCACTATAGCTTGGGAAATGCACTCATTGAGTTTGGCCTTAGTTAACGTAATGGTGTCCGTGTCACGTCCGGGCGGCATCTTCTTCTGTCAAAAGGTATGGGGTAGGTTAGACAACATTCCATAATTGTCTATGAGGTACATATTACCACAAGCAAACATGTAATCACCCAATATCACATGCATATATAATCAGCAATGTATAAGTAAGGAAACAACTACTGAGCTTTCATATAGGCTTGACAACTTGACTTATTGTTTGTAATGGGGAAAACAAAATGAACTCGAGGTTACATCACCTCAGTCATACAAGTTTCATAGTATGAAAGTAGTAGTTATTTTCCTTGTACATTGGTTTTCTTAGGTCTTTAGCTTCACAAAGACGGGTATACTTCCCAAGAGATGGGGGTTGTACATATAGGGGTGATAGAGAGTGTAATTTCACTGAATCCTTTTCGAGTGTTATCCATCTTCACTTGCTTAGATATCGGTTCCCAAATGACTCGTACGGGTAGAAGTGTCTGACACGAAGTAGGTAAAGACAGGTTTCCTACTTTGTAAAGTTCTATAGCAATTGTCTGGGTATTGTTCTACTAGATGAAGGTGTGAACACTTATAAATTTGGATGTGTGGTGATCATTAGCCTGACCCGCAGAGTCTACCAGGATTTCCATGCACTACAAGTTGTTATTACGTGGGCCCCCGTAATAATAAATTGTCTTGCACGGTCACCCCAACTTTCCCTCGTTTCAAGCAGATGATCGACCACAGAGGGGACACTACTGTCCTTATACCTCCGTCATAGCAAGGACCATTGCGGTGGTCCACGCGCTAACATCCGTCTTCGTTAAGCGCGAATAGGCACGACGATTAAACGTAATAGGAATAAGGAGGATTCCTAGTAGTTGGAGGGACACCTTTAAAATGAGTACTTCATCTTCCTTGTCTGGTCAAGTGTGTCGTCAATCTTGTTTCGCAAAAGCCACAGGGACCTCGTCCCACGGATGAGGGTTTTTTCCAAGGTTACCTCCTCCGCCTCGCCATCACTACCATAGTCAGGCACCTTCACATTCGAGAGGGAAGAACAACCATCTTCTACGGAAACAAGCTCAGGATCTTGTTGGGTAATCACTCCAGCCATGAGCTTCCAATAAACGCGAGGTCGATAGTCTCATCGTGCGAGTCAAGAACAATAATAGGATTCGAAGTCGAAGGTATCTTGTTCACGACAATAATTATTTCGTACACTTATATGTATATATATCAATAAATAAATATGTTATTTAGCATAACCAGGCAAATAGATGCATCATGTCACATATAACTCTTGTTTGTCCTTTCGGGGGGGGGGGGGGTCATTTTGTCTTTAACAAGTCTATCTCACGTAGACTATGCCTTAATTGGCACTTTAATTTGGGGTATTCTCCTCCCTACTAATGTCCTTGCCTTGTCTTTTCTTTGAAAAATGTTTGACTCATGGATCTTGGCGCTTTCGCGAATGCAATGAAAAACCTTTTTGTGAAAATGTTTTCGTGAGAGAGTCCTAGTGATTGTAATCTAGACTCAAGAAGGAATCCTAGTTCACTAAAATCGAAGCTCTGATACCAAACTGTCACACCCTGACTTTTGCGGAAGCGTATGATGTGTGACTTGTTCAGTATCATTGCATTCATTCATAATAAACAACTATATGATCAAAACGATGTTCATTCATTCATTAAGTTTAAAATATTACAACACCAGTCATTTAAGTTTCAAACAACACAACCCTTGACTAAGTTACAAACCAACAAAAGTGGATGACATCTAACTTGAAATTTACTTCTAGAAACAACACCCACGCCCAAGATCCAACTTGTTAACTGAAATACATGTAATTTTGAAAACCATCAACAAAAGTTGAGCGAGTTCATGCGTTTTGTATGAGTACTGATAAGCTTGTAAACATTTGAGAGACTCCTTTGAAAACAGGTATGAAAAGCGTCTATGAACAGATCAAATTAATGTTTTGCAAGGACATTAATGTATGTGAAGACATAGGGAGCACTCAATATGAGTAGGCTTATACCCTCGTCGAATCCCCTAGACTATGTCGAATTCCCCTCGACTGTGTCAGATTCACCTTGACTGTGTTAAATTCCCTTCACCGTATCAAATCACCTTGACTGTGTCAAATCACCCTTGACCATTGTCGAATCACCTCGACTGGGACACCAAAGCACTCAAAGTGGCCACATAAGGACCATGAGTGGGGCTCGGCCGTACCCGTTAGATCTAACCTTCGTCCATATTTATTATGAGAGTTAATGGCATTTCGAATTCAATCTATGCCCACATGATCTAATAGTTCATTTCATAGCCAAATCATACCCTTTAAACATTCGTAACATGTATTCTACCCTCGAGAGTTATAAAACCAAAAACAATTAGAGAAAAGGGGGACATGAACTCACAAGTTTGCGTCCTGCTATCTCGTATGCTCAAGGTCCTCCTATGAGTCGTACAACTACCTACACATGTGCCATGTTTTATTAGACGCTTAGGTCGTGTCACGACTCTTTGTCTTAGTTGTTCATTATGACTTGTTCGGAAATCTTGGTGTATTCTTGGTTACATCATTGATGTATATTATAATATTCCAAAGTATATAATTATTTGTTAAAATAATAAATATTTTAACTTAAATTATATTCATTAAATTTTGGAATTTTAGTTAAAATAACATATTTTAACTTGGTATATCATGCGGTTATACGTATGTGTTCTCCCAAGGATAGGTATAGTCATACTGGTGTATATTAGACTTGTGTATTTGCCAAGTATTTGTGGCGTATTCCGTTGTGTATTTATACGTACAAGAATACGTATTTCACTATATTTTTTAAGTATTCATTTACTTAATTTTGTATTTATACTTTCCGAAATATTATTTTTAACCAATAAAAATCACCAATTGGTATTCTTCAAATATATATAAATATTTTAAGAAACTTGTATAGAAAATTACTTATATTTCTTCCTTGGCAAAAATATTTATATTTTTAATATAAATCTCAAAAATATCATATTTTCAAGATTACCTAGAAAATATTTATAAAGCCATTTTTCATCCAAAAATAAGGTATTCTATATTTATTTAAGGAAATATATATTTTCTCCAAAAAAATAATATATCATCTAATAATTCCAAGAAAACATACATATTGTTCTTACCCAAAAGTAATATATTTTTCTTCTTGTCAAAATATGATTTATTTTATCATACTTATGAAAGTCATATTTTTTGTTCTCTTGGTTTCCAAAACACCGTTTACCAAAATATACTTACGAATCTAATTCCGGAATATTTATTGTAAGTTATATTCCTTGTTCGGTTTCTCCAATATTTTGGGTATAATTTGTATATTTATTTCTTGGAATTTTTGGTAATATTTAGTATTGTATTTCTTGGTATTTTGGTGAGTTATATTATTTCAAGCCCTAAAATAATATAATTAATACACATAATATACAAATAATCACACACATGGTGACATCTAAATATATATTCTCCTAAATACATATTTAGTCACTTTTATTATCAAAACCAACCTCCAATATTTTGTAATTTTTGTAACAAAAATTGTGGCAAATTTTATATGAAAATCCACGGTTTAAAATACATTTGTAAATATTTGTTTAAAAATACTTTTCTAAGTGTTTAATTTCTAGAAAATTTTTGCCATAGTTTCTCCGTAAAAATGGAGGTTTCCATGCTTTCAAAGCATATCATTTTCTTTTAAAATCATCATCATTCATCAACAAATCATCCAACACGTACCATGTGCCAAAAATATGAAATTTACACTATGTCATGAACTTGAAACTTGGTAAAAATTTAAAAAAAAAAAAAAAATTTGGTAAAAATTTGTAGTAACTTACTAGTGTATTTAGTAAGCTTAGTTACCCTTTAAAGTGTGGGTATTTATTTAAAAATATCATTCTTGAAGAATTTAGATCTTCACAACTTATGAATAAATTTTCTAAAAATATTTCTTCTTGAGTTTTTCTTGTTAAATATATATTTCTACACTTGATTAACCACTAAAAATGTGGTTAATCTCTTTAAGAACCAAGCTTATGTAAATCTTGTATTTTTAACTTGGTTCTTGTAAAATATTTCTTGAAATTATATGTTTACAAGACTTTATATTTACTTTGATCATCATACTTCAAGAAAAAACATTAAATCTTTCAAGTTCATGTTGTAACATTAGGATGATCTCTTGATCTTTAACGTAATCATCCTCTCATCTTGCTAGATTATGTCTTTAATCACTATCTAGCAAGATCATATGATGTTCAACATCATAAACATAAGAAATCAACAATCAAGTATACTACATACACTTAAACAACTTGTTCTTTATGTATTTAAGCTTTATGTTCATGTTTATGCTTATGTTTTCTTGAGATTCTTTAGATTAACATAATACATAACACTTTAACCATCAAAATCATGAGTGAAAATAGGATCAAAGGGTCTTACTACTAGCACTAAGGCTAGGGAAGAACAAGAAGCAAGATGATGAAGAAAATAGGTGGTTAATAGCTCCTTGTGAAGGTCCTTCCAATTCCGTTGATTGCAACCTTCTTAGTAAGGCTTGTTACACCTTGAGAACACCTTAGAATGTATGAAGATGAAGTGAAAATGAAGGTGTAGAGATGGAGAAGTATGGCCGTGAGTTTTGGGGGAGAAGGAGGAAGCTTGTGAGTTTTCAAGTGTGAGAAATGTGAAGTGTTTAGGACTTATGGATTCTTATAATTTCCTTCCAACATTTAATAGCATAAGGTATAACATGTTTAGCATATTCTTAACATATCAATTAAAATATAACAAAGAATTCTTATGTGGGACCCATGTCCCCTAACCGGCCATCAAAAAGCGGGGGGGGGGGGGGTTGTAAAGTGTAACATTCTAATGGTAAGTTAAGTGTTATAGTTAGATTTCAAGTATACTAGTTAGGGTTATATGTGTTATATGTTTTAGGATGTGTTATGATGTTCGGTGACCATAACTAGCTTTGTAACACTAAAACAATGCTACTAGTAAGAATTTGATGTTTCGGGTAGTGTCCGGTTGTTCGTTTTGTTTCTGTTCGTTAAAGCGCTAAATTGCGCAGTTTAGTGTGCTTTATGTCATTTTTATGACAGTTTTGATTCCCTACACTTAGGAAAGTATTCTGGACCATTATATCATAATTCTGCATTATATTTAGATGTTAAAAGCTGAATTTTTACTGAATTTGTTTATTTTCTGTAGAATTTTGCAGTTTTAGTGTGTTTCTGGCACTTTCCGGTACCTATGTCATCACTAGGGAGGCAATTTTGTAATCTCTACTTTCCGACACACTATACTAGTGTAACACTTGGTCCTGGGGCTTATTTTGGGTCTTAACATCATGTCTGTCTAAGTACTGAACTCCCGTCAGTACTTCTAGTTTGTCTGATAACTGTGCCAACTCTGCTCTGTGCATTAATAGAACTATATTGTGTTGCATGTAGTAGTGATAAAAGTCTTGCAACATGAAATGCCATTGTATGTATATAACAGTAATCAGAATTTCATTCGTCTTGTAAACTAAATCATGCACAATTATTAAAGCACAGATTATTGTTTAATTATTGTACGGAATGCATGGAAAAGTGCCAGTTGTCACAAGTCACCCATGCCACATCACCATCTATAGCGCCCCTAGGCGCTATACATCCACACCGCGAGATTTAAGAGGGGGCGCTATACGAGGGACTCCATCATGTTAACGCCAAAAATGAAAGGTTCTGGTGGGGCCCCTAGATTTAATCCAATAATTTTTTTTTAATTTTGTTTAGAGTAAACTGCAATTTTACCCCCTGGGGTTTAGGCCAATTGGCTCTCTGACCCCCCCCCCCCCTAACGCAATAATTGCAATTTTACCCCCCCCCCCAACGTTGGTGTTATGTCGCGATTTTACCCCCTGCCGTCAGTCAACAGTTATTTGACTGTTATAGGCAGGGGTATTTTGGTAATCTTAACCTATATTTATTATTATTATTATTATTATTTATAAAATCAAATTATCATCATCTTCTTCAAATAACCCAAAAGAAAACAAAACAAAACAGAAAACCCTAGTCTCACAACATACGAATCCTCAACTCTCAGTCCGTCATCTTGTTGTTCCGGCTTGCAGCTCTCATCACCAAAACGCCGCCGGTGGACACCACTGCCACCGGGCACCACCACTGCCACCGCCATTCACCACCACAACCACCGCAACTGTCGCCGCAGTCCCTTCACCCCTCTTGAATATGGTCTGTTTCAACAGGATTAGAACCCCCTAACAACCTCCTCCTTCAAAGTCTCAAAAGCAGGATTAGATGAGGTGCAAGAACAGATGAGCTATACCCTTTAGCAAGTTGCTGAGTGACCCCACAGGTCTTCTCTGGAGAATCTTCGATACGTTTTAGAACAACAACCATCACACAACTCTGAGCAGTGGCTTGCACATGTCTGTCTTGATCCTCCTTCATGGCTGTTAGCAGATATGGTAGATCAGAATCAAGATATTCGACACTTACGCCTTCATGGCTGTTAAAAGATTGATTTTTTGGTCTGATTTCAGATATTATTAGTTGGGCTTGTTCTATGTTGTTAAGATTCTTGAAAAAAAAAGTGATATTTTGATTTGATTTCAGTTATGCTGAATTGGGTTTTCTTTGTTTTTGTTGAAATTCTAAAAAAAAATTATCTTTTGGTCTGATTTAAGTTAATATGAGTTGGGTTTTTTCTCTGTTGTCAAGATTTTTGATGAAGTTGTATCTTTTAATTTGATTTCAGTTATAATGAATAGGGTTTTCTTTGTTCTTGTTGAAATTCTTAAAGGATTGATCTTTTGCTCTGATTTTAGTTATTATGAGTTGGGTTTATTCTGGGTTGTCAAGATTCTTGATAAAGTTGATCTTTTAATTTGATTTTGGTTATGCTGAAATAGGGTTTTCTTTGTTCTTGTTTAAGATCCTAAAAAACATGTTCTCATATTATTGGAATTGATTATAAGTGTTTAATTGGTGAGTACAACACTCAGATGTTGTGCACATGATGGTGTTTAATTGGTGGTTTACTTATAACAAGGTGGGTGGTGGAGGCTGATGGTGGTGGAGGTGGAGGTGGGTGGTGGTGGAGGTGGGGGGTAATTGTGCGACATAACAGGAATGTTGGGGGGGTAAAATTGAAGGGTAATATAGTCATTTCAAGTTATAGTTAACAGATCTATTAACAACTTTGACGCTGGGGGTTAAAATCGTGACATAACACCAACGTTGGGGGGTAAAATTGCAATTATTTCGTTAGGGGGGTCAGAGTGCCAATTGGCCTAAACCCTAGAGGGTAAAATTGCAGTTTACTCTTTTGTTTAATAGGAGGCTCCATTCACACCATGCAAATTAAAGAGGGCTCCATCCACATCATGGATCTTACGTGTCGCTTATGTGGCCTGATAAAGCCCCTATGGGGCTCTAACCACATCCTCCAGCCTAATAAAGAAATCAAAGTAACAAAAAACAAAAATGTGTGTCATCCTAAAACCGCTATGGACCGGTCCCGAAATAAAGCCCCTATGGGGCTCTAACCACATCCTTCAGTTTTTTTCCCTTTCCCTACCGCCTTGTCAGCCTTCGTCTTCCTCCTCGTTTCCAATGGGTTAACAGGTTCGACCGGAATCTCCAAATCTTCACCAACAGCCTCATTCACGGGTTCGTGCACAACACCCTGCGCCGGACCTGCACGCGCGGAAGGAGAGGTTAGGTCCTCCAACGATCTGCCAGAACCATCACTCGAGAGAACGATAATTTCCTCTCGAATGGAACCAAATGAATCATCCTCATTTTCAACCTCCTCACCTAAGACAGTATTCGCGTAAGCAGCGAAACTCTCGTCACTCGGATGCAGAAACCGATGGCCGATCTGATCCAACCAAGGTTGTTTATCAGTCCTTTGTATTGCCTCAACCATTGCACCCGGTGCCTTCAGATCCAAAACATTCAACAACGTGAAACCTACTGCACAAAAATACAGAGATAAAAGAACAATACACACAAAAAAAAAAAGAAAAGAGAAGAATAGGGTTACGGAACGAAACGTACACTTGCCTTCATGACCATAAACCGGGACCCCCAACGGATTTTTAGGGATCCACTTCATACTCATCCCGGCACCAACCAACGCCATCTCCTCAAGCTGGACTATCGGAGTAGCTTTCCGGGTCAACTTCTTATACCAGTCCTGATCAGCAAAGTTTGCAACCACATCCACCTTCGGGATACCCTTATCCACAGACCTGTAATGCATATCCACAGGAACAACACCCCGGCGAATGTAAAAAAACTTCTGTTTCCAGTCATGGAGACTCTTCAACGGAACAGAGCAAACCGGAGTAACGTTGGTACGAGCACTGAAAGAGTAAAACCCACTTGTATACGTAACAGTGTAGAAGACGTTGAACATCTCAAACGTCGGATCTAAACGGTTCGCCATACAAACGAACTCGAAGTGAGTAATCCGAGGGAGTCCGATGGCATTTATTTGAGAGATGTGGAGACCATAGCCCCTCAAAACGTCAGCAGTAAATCGAGTCATCGGAAGTCTAAAGTTACCCTCCCGGAAGAAAGCAGCGTACAAGGTCATGTACCCGGGAGGAGCATCCATGGCGGTGGAGCCAGTAATAGGGTACTGAGCACCCCAGTCAGGAAGAAAACCCATCTCCCTTACTAAATTCTGGAATTCCTCCTCTTTCCATCCGATCACGGCCTGATCCGGGCCGGGAGGAGTTTTCCCTTTGTTCCTCCTCTTCCGTGAAGAAGGATTTGAAGAAGACATCGTGAGAAAATGAACAATAATGCAGATGAACTCAAAGAGGAAGGAAGAAAATCAAGGAAGAAGAGAGAAATTCGGAATTCAAATTTCAAATTTTGAAAAAGTGTTGAAGAAAGAGGTACCACCATCTATTTATACCCATCGCATTTAATGCGATGGGTAGTGGAGAAGTCAGGATCTGAAAAGGCAACCAATAGGGGAGAGACACGTCAGAGGAGAGAGAAGGCGGCACCTCTTTTTCCGGGAGCAGGTGAACAGACATCTGACATGTCGCCGAAAAAGCAACTGACGGTTACTGAAAAGACACCTGTTCATCTGACACCCGTCAGTCACATCAGTCATCTCTTCCTAAGACAAGACAAAGCTTCCTCTCGACGCCAACTTTTCAAAGGGCCAAAACCCATGCGCGGCACGCCATGCGTCCATTTGGCTCAACTTTTTAAAGGGCCAAAACCCATGCGCGGCACGCCATGCGTCCATTTGGCTCAACTTTTTAAAGGGCCAAAACCCATGCGCGACACGCCATGCGTCCATTTGGCTCAACTTTTTAAAGGGCCAAAACCATGCGCGGCACGCCATGCGTCCATTTGGCTCAACTTTTTAAAGGGCCAAAACCCATGCGCGGCACGCCATGCGTCCATTTGGCTCAACTTTTCAAAGGACCAAAACCCATCCGCGGCACGCCACGCGTCCACCCGGCTCAACTATACAGGTCACCGAATTCCACGCGCCGTGTGCCAATCAGGTGCAGATTTCATAGGGACCCTATGAAAACCTCACGCCATAACGAAATACCACACCTATAAGTCCAGAATCCCTCCTAGACGATCAACTCAACTAGAAGGCACACTGGACTGGGGGGACTTGAAGAGGTATGGTCCCAACTCCTTGCCAACATGGCAAGGACCACACCACTTTTTCCACCAGACGTGGCGCTGACATCGACGAAGTCACCCAGAAGCTTCTGGAAAATATCTAGGTGGCTCCAAAGATGCTCCACTCGACATAAAGGACACAACGTGGCACCAGTCACCAGGCGCCACGTGAGCCTGTAACAAATCCAAGAGCAGCCCGACAGTGCCAGTATAACGTCTCCAGGAAGGACAAATGTGAGCGCGCCACGTGTACCACTACACTGACCACAGCAGAGGAGACCAAGAGGATGTTCCCCTTGGTCGGACAGCTGGCGCGCGACCACAGCTGGCACCACTGCTCTTCCCTCTCTCAACCTCCGGCTATAAATAGAACCCTTCATCATTCAGGTAAAAGGATCTTGCTCTCTATTCTCACTCTTAACACACACTGCTTATTCTCCCTCAGAACAGTACTTATTCTCACGCCGGAGCCTGGTTAAGAGGGAAACCCCCATATTCCCCTCTTAACGAGACTAACGGTGTTTGCTGTTTTGCAGGAACCAAGCCATTCCCGGCGAGTAAGAAAGGAGATTGAACCCATCCTTGAAGTAACCCCACTGGTCAACCATAGTGCTAACCGGTGTTTCATCATTGGCGCCATCCGCTTTTAGCAAAACCACTCTCATCTCTTTTTCTTTTCAAAAAACACTCGTCAAACATGGCTGAACAAAACCCTTCTCACCAAGTAGACGGGGACGTTTCTTCCTTCGAACTCGTTTCGGACAACGTACACGTCCAACGAGGTCCAAGGAACGAAATTATCCAAGAAGGGCCGATGAACACGGAGTTTCCCAGCATCTTTGGGAGTACATCCAGGATTGCCACTCAAAAGGCACCTGGTGCTACTTTCCAAACTCCACCCAGAATCATCACTCAGACCACAAACGGAGCTACGTTCCAGCCTCCGTCAGAGGTAGTCCAACGGACACCACCACCAGTGCAAACTCAGAGCCATGGAGCTGGCCCCTCAGCTCCATCGGACCAAGCACAACTAAACTTCTCTGCACTACTTGGGCTACCCGAAGGAAAAACTCTGGCTTCCTGGTATGCCGAACAAGTGGCGTCTATAAACCTTGTTTACACACAACTCAGTGCGCAACAAGCCTTGCTTCAAGCACAAGCTCACCAGTCAGCATTTGTCACTCCACCACAAAGGCCTTTGAGCGTTCCCATGCCTCAACAGGCCAATGCATTCAACCTGCGTCCTGAGTCAATACCTCCACCGCATATTAGAAGGCCAAGCGCGCACGACACGCGCGACACTTACGGTGAAACAGAAAGCAACTACGTGCAGTACTCTCAACAACTGAAGAAGCCAATACAAAGCCGTTTAGGCCCACGCAACATAAATGACGAATTTGACGATGACAATGAGACGAACACAGTGTTCAGTAGGTTACCACCAGAGCATGAAGCGTACAAACCTCGCAAGCGCGCGGGCTACGACCCGAAGGCTGAACATGATTACACTCTAAGCTATCGTCCAGACGACATGGCTGAGAACTCAAAGTTCATCAGAGAGATCGCCACGGCTGCCATAGACAAAACAAAATTGCCACACAACGTGGGCAAATACAACGGGTTGACAGACCCAGACGATCATCTCCAAGTTTTTAACGGCGCGGGAGCAACGGGCGGATGGAACTTACCAACCTGGTGCCATCTCTTCGCTCAAACCTTCATAGGCGCGGCGCGCATCTGGTTCGACAGCTTACCAGCAGGGAAAATCAAATCATGGGTTGATTTCCGAGAGAAGTTCCTGGCACACTTCTCACAACAACGACGACACACCAGGGATCCAGCCGATTGTTTGAACATATGGCGCAGAGACCACGAAAGCGTGGAAGATTTTATTACAAGATACAACAAAGAATGTTTGGAGATCGGTGATGTAGGCGAAAAAATGATGCGCGCACATTTCATGAGGGCTGTCAAGTGTGATGATCTCATCAAGCGCGTTAAAGGAAGAGATGGAGGACCCAAAGACTGGGAGACCTTCATTGAAGCAGCCAAAACCATCGCACAGTCGGATAGACAGTTGACCGGTGATGACCACCGTCAGCGCAGTTACAACCATACCGACCGGCACAGCAGGAAAGGCAGAAACCAACCCTGGAAAGCAGCCGGTCACAGAGAAAGAAGCCCGGCAAGAGAGGATGCGCGCCACACGATCAACCAAATAGCACACCGAAAAGAGGTGAAAAGAGAAAACAGAGAAAAGCAGTGGACACCCCTAACAAAAACCCCTTCAGAAGTCTTGGCAACCGAGAACCACCAGTTCAAGCCACCACTACAGATGCGCAACAAAAGGGGCCAAGACCCGAACCTTTTCTGTGAATTCCACAACGACACCGGCCACTTAACCGATGATTGTTTCAGCCTCAAACAAGAAATCGAAAGGGCCTTAAGAGACGGAAAGTTAACTCACCTGGTCAAAGGCGGAAGGCGTGATTACCGTCAGATTCAAAGAAGAGAAGAAGGGCCGGATAATAAAAAACTCAGGAAGTTAGAAACTCACATGGTTCAGGGGGGTCCACGAAGGCAAAGAAGAAATTATAACAAGCGCGCGCAAGATGACTCGTGGCGCGAGAAACAAGTTGTTTTCCCTGTTGTAAGAGGAGGCCCACGAGAAAGAAGACCCATAGTCATCTCAGGCGTCATAGGGCATTATCAAACAGATTACATCTTCATCGATCCGGGGAGCACTGCGGACATCATATATGAACAGTGTTTCAATCAGTTCGATCAAGAGGACAAAGCGTGCTTAGAACCAGTTGATTACCCACTCACTGGCTTCTGCAACGAAGCCGTTTTCCCTCTAGGACAAATATCATTCCCAGTGCTGCTCTCGGACGGAAGAAACTCAAGAACAGAAGACGTCACATTCATGGTACTGCCAGCACATTCAAGACACGATATTCTGCTGGGAAGAGAATCCCAAGGCGATTTCAGCATGATCTGCTCTGGCCCACACTCAGCTGTGGGATTCCCAACAGAAACAGGAGTGGCCATCATATACGCAAGCAAAGAAGTATTAGCAACAAATGAACTAAGACCCGCAAAGGCAAGAAAACCAGAACCACTCCAAGAGGCGGAGAAATGGGTGTTAAATAGTGCATATCCAGAACAGACAGTAACCTTAGGACCTGCAATGTCCGATCTAACGCGCGCGGCACTAAAGAAGCTGTTGTTCCAAAATATGGATGTTTTCGCCTGGACACCAGCGGATATGGTGGGTGTTCCACGGCACATAGCTGAGCATCGATTAAACGTCTTGGAGGACGCAAAACCGGTGGTGCATGCCAAACGCCATTTGGGAGACATAAAGCACGACGCCATGAAAGAGCACGTGATAGAGCTGTTAAACGCAGGAATCATCAGGGAGCTCAGGTACCAAACATGGGTAGCAAGCCCAGTGATGGTCCAAAAGAACAATGGTAGCTGGAGAATGTGCGTCGATTACAAAGATCTGAATAAGGCATGTCCGCACGACTGTTACGCCTTACCAGACATCGATGAAAAGATTGATTCACTTGCCACATTCCGATGGAAATGTTTCCTTGATTGCTACAAAGGGTACCACCAGGTACAGATGGCCGTGCAGGATGAAGACAAGACCGCGTTCCGCACGCCAACAGGGCTATACTGCTATACCAAAATGCCTTTTGGTCTAAAAAATGCGGGCGCGACTTATCAAAGGCTCATGAACGAAACCTTCCACGACGCCATCGGCAAATATATAGAAGTGTATATGGACGATCTGGTTATTATGAGCAAAGAGGAGAGTACAATGTTGCTGAACATCCAAAAGACATTTGACACTCTGCGCGGAGTCAGCATCAAGTTAAACCCAGCAAAATGCTCCTTCGGCATGGAGGAGGGGAAATTCCTGGGTTTCATCGTCACAAAAGATGGTTTCAAGGTGAACCCTGACAAGATACAAGCAATAGAACGCATGCCGTCACCGTCAACGATTAAGGAGATGCAAAAATTGGCAGGACGGTTGGCAGCACTCAACCGCTTCCTGGCCAATCACGCAGCTAAATCATTTCCGTTCATAAAAACTCTCCGTAACTGCATGAAGAAGAGCCAATTTCAGTGGACTCCGGAAGCTGAAAGCGCATTCCGCGAGATGAAAGACTGCCTCATCAAGCTGCCAACATTAACTGCGCCAGTCAAAGGCGAACCTTTGGTACTGTACTTATCAGCCTCCGACAGAGCAATAGGAGCAGTGTTGCTTGTAGATCGACAGGGTGTTCAGACGCCAGTCTATTATGTGTCACGAACTCTAACCGACCCAGAAACCCGGTACGCCATCATGGAGAAACTAGTACTCGCCTTGATCCATGCATCAAGAAGGCTGCGCAGGTACTTTGCCAACCGCGTCATTCACGTGCTCACAAACTACAACATCGGCAACATACTCGCAAGGCCAGAGATTTCAGGGAGATTAGCAAAATGGGCAATAGAGCTCGGGGGTCATAACGTAGTGTTCAGACCAAGGCCGGCGATCAAAGGCCAAGTACTTGCGGATTTCATGACAGAGGTACCAGATGACAAGGATCGAGAATGCAAGGCGATGGAAAAAGCCGAGAAACAGCAAGCGGAAGAACCGTGGCTACTATACACAGATGGTGCGTCTAACGAAGACGGTGCAGGTGCCGGTCTCCGGCTGGTGAGCCCTGACAAACATGAATTCACCTACGCCATACGCCTGGATTTTAAAAGCACAAACAACGAAGCTGAATATGAAGCCTTCCTTGCTGGTTTAAGGTTGGCAATCAAAATGGGAGTACGACACATTGAAGCGCATGTGGATTCCATGTTGGTGGCAGGTCAAATCAACGGGCAATACGAAGCCAAGGGAGATACAATGGCACTTTACCTGGGCCAAGCAAAGACACTGCTGCAAACCTTCTATTCCTACAAAGTGCATCACATTAATAGAAGCGAGAACAAGCCAGCAGACGCGCTGAGTAAACTCGCCTCTACAAGCTT
Source organism: Helianthus tuberosus (assembly GCA_030545235.1). Lineage (NCBI taxonomy): Eukaryota > Viridiplantae > Streptophyta > Magnoliopsida > Asterales > Asteraceae > Helianthus > Helianthus tuberosus. Next base: position 60,979,915 of record CM060375.1, read on the forward strand.
CCAGCACCTAGCAAAAGATGTGCGCATAGAAGTTTTGAGCAACCCATCAGTGCCACTGCGAGAAGTAAGCGTCGTCCAAACAGGGACAACGTCTTGGATGACTCCGATAATCACATACCTCCAATCTGGAATACTCCCGGAGAACAAGGCAGAAGCACGAAAAATCCAGTACAAATCCGAACACTACCAGATGGCTGATGGGATTTTGTACAGAAAATCATACCTTGTGCCTTTGTTAAGATGCGTTGACCCCGAAGACGCACGCTATTTGATCAGAGAAGTGCACGAGGGAATCTGTGGTATACATGCCGGACCAAGAATGGTGGTGGCAAAAGTCATGAATGCAGGGTATTACTGGCCCGGAATGCACTTGGATGCGGTCAAAGAGTTGAGGAAGTGCAGCGGATGCCAAAGGCATGCTCCCAAAACGATGCGCCCCAAGAATGAGTTGGTACCAGTCACCACGGCATGGCCCTTTCAACAATGGGGAATAGACATGGTCGGACCTTTTCCCGAAGCCCCTGGTGCGGTCAAATTCATAATAGTCGCAGTCGACTATTTCACCAAATGGGTAGAGGCGAAGGCCCTCGCGTCAACCACAGCCACCGTTGTCAAAAAATTCATTTGAGAACAAATCATATGTCGTTTTGGTTTACCTCTCAAGATCATCACCGACAACGGAACCAACTTTGCCGAAGACAATCTTCAACAGTGGTTCAAGGAATTACACATCGAGCACACCTTCTCCTCGGTCGCACACCCGCAGGGGAATGGTCAAGTTGAAGCCGTCAACAAGAGCATTGTCGACGGAATCAAGGCAAGGCTGGGAGAAAAAAGAAGAGGTTGGGTAGACGAATTGCCCAGCATTCTGTGGGCACACAGGACGATGCCCAAAACAAGCAACGGAGAAACACCGTTTAGCCTGGTTTACGGGTCAGAGGCAGTAATACCAGCGGAGATAGGACTGCCGTCACCTCGAATGCTCTCAATGAACATGATCAACAATGAAGAGGAAAGGAGGATCGACCTTGATCTCCTAGAAGAGAGAAGAGAAATGGCAGCAATCAACGAAGCCAAATATAAATCGAAGCTGGAAAAATATTACAACTCCAAAGTCCGAGTCTGCACCTTCAACCCGGGAGACTATGTCCTCAGAGACAACGAAGCCTCAAATGCAGAAAAGCCCGGGAAGTTGGCTCCCAAGTGGGAGGGCCCATATGTCGTCGACACCGTGCTCGGAAAAGGAGCTTATAAGCTGCGCACCATCGACAACAAGGACGTTCCTCGTACATGGAACACCCAACAACTGAGAAAATGCTACCTGTGAAGGAAATTATTGTAATAGCAATGGCCGAGTCGCCAACACATTTATGATAATACAAGAAGTGTTTGGCTATCTTTCATCATGCAAATTTCTGTCATAACTGCATATATTACTTTGGGCATACACGAAAACATCGATGGCTCGACCATTAGGAAACGTTGTAGACCTCCAAGGCCTATCACAAACAAGTGCACAGTCGGGTCAGACACACAACTAAAGCCTAACAAACGCCAATCAAATACTTCGTGCCCACATAAACACGAAAACATCGAACACAAACAAACATTGTAAACACCCCCAAGGCTGAGCACAGCTGGGTCCACACAATAACCTGTAGCTTCGATCACTTCGTAGTCACGAACCAACCTGCGCATAAACGACATAATAAAACGTTGTAATAAACACAACAAAACCTGTCACCGCCATCACTCATTCGTGACACCTGAATCAAAGTAATTTTACATGCACATATTATGACGTTAACAAATTCGCAACGACGCGAAGGCACATATTAACATATCAAATGTCAAGCATACCAAATTATCCAATAACACGACCGGTAAGAGAAGTTATAATTGTTCACAAACATTTCAACGATTACAGGACCAACCAAGGTCATACGCGGCGCGCAGGCCGGAAATCTTCATTCTGGATGACTGGAGCCAGCACCTCCAGTCGTACCACCTTCATCGCCAAGTGCTTTCTTTAACAACGCAACACCATCAGGTCTCCGAGCCAGTTTTTTAGCAGCTTTAACCACAGCAAACTCCAAAGATGAAAACTCTTGTCTTTTTTCGGCATAAGCTGCACCACAATCCTCTTTCCATAGCTCAAAGCGATGCTCTTTCTCCTTGTTAACAGCCGCAGCTCTGCCCTCGATATAACCATCTTTACGCCCGCTATTATAGCCCGCTTGCCCCAACTCAAACATATAGTTGGCCAGTTCATGTGAGTTCACGATGCGATCAGCAATCTGCAAGAAACACACAAATAAGAGACAATTCACAAAAGTCACACAACAAAGTAAAAGAGATTACCAGAGGCACAGCACGCGAGAGCAACCACTTGCAATCAGCCGACGCCTCCTCGGCAAGGACCTCGGAGGCCTTGCATTCAGCAGTCTTCTCTCGAAGAAGACGATCAGCAGTTTCATATTGCCTGGCAAGATCTTCAAGCTTAGCAATACGCGCAAGATACTCTTTCTCCTTCTTTTCAAAGGCAACACGCGCTTCTTGGGCTTCATCAGCAAGCTCAGTCTTCTCCCCGGACAAACGAGTAATAGTATCACGCTGAGATCGAAGCTCTGCATTGGTACGTTCGCACGCAGCCTCCCAGTTCTTTTGCTTATCAGCATTGGCTTGTTTTTCTTTAGAAAGTTTCTCCTCCGCATCGGCTACCCTCCAGATCAACCCCTTCTTCTCAACATTGAACCGTTCTTTCTCTTCCTCAAAGAGCTTCTTCTCATGCTCAAACTCAAGAGTGTCCTCCCCCGTCGCCTTCCACTCACGAACAATCTCTTGTGAAGTGGACCAGAAGGCAACCCCGGCTTGCACATGTTCATCTAAAAGCTCCAACCGGCGGCGCTTCTTCTGGAACATCCGTTCAGCTGGGGGGAGAGACAGGGAGAAAAACTCATGACAATTATCAAGGTCGTTCATCCGGGAACCCTGGGTCAGATTCCAACGGGGGGCGTGCGGAAGATCATCACAAGCAGGATTCGTTGTGTCAAAAGAATCAGCATGAACTTTTCCAAACTGGGGGCTGCGGACAGCACCTGAGGTTGCACCACCACCATCACCCGGTGGGCGTTTGGTATACACCGTTTGATGAGGAGTAGTTTCGCTCACCTCCACTTCAACCTCAACATTCTTACCACGATCACCACCAGTAACACCGCCCGCAGCACCACCTGCATTACCGCCACCTTCGGCAACTTGCTCAACCCTCACATCTCCCTTTTTCGTCCCGTCAGGAGTGTCATGAGGAGGAAACAACCCAAAAGTCCTCGACGGTGGGGATTCGGGAGGAGTAATTTTGGAAATATCAATCTTGTGCCCACTTTGGGCTGTTTTGACACCTGCTCCAAAACGAGCAGCACATTCAGACAGAAGGAGAACAAACAAAAATATAAGACAAGCAAAAATAAAGCGATATGCTGGAAACTGAAAAATCGAGTACCAGAAGCCTAAAAAATCTTCTGCAGCAAATCCGAGGGTTTTTCAGCAAAAATACCCATATCAATGTCCGATTCAGAGGGGGTGGGCGGATTCTCTTTTTGAAGTTTAATCTTCTTCGATGCGAGCACAGCAGCAGCCTGCTCATCAAGTTTTCGTTTCCTATCCTCAAACATCTTTTTCTGCATAATCTCAGTTAAAGTCGCGCAGTCCTCGGGGTCCGACTCAGGGCGTTCCTCTCCAACCCCTAAACCGGGCAACGTGTCAGATACGACAACATAATCAAGTATACGAGAAGTATGAAGTCGCTTACGAGGAGACTTAGAGGAAGTTCCTTCAGTTTTTTTCCCTTTCCCTACCGCCTTGTCAGCCTTCGTCTTCCTCCTCGTTTCCAATGGGTTAACAGGTTCGACCGGAATCTCCAAATCTTCACCAACAGCCTCATTCACGGGTTCGTGCACAACACCCTGCGCCGGACCTGCACGCGCGGAAGGAGAGGTTAGGTCCTCCAACGATCTGCCAGAACCATCACTCGAGAGAACGATAATTTCCTCTCGAATGGAACCAAATGAATCATCCTCATTTTCAACCTCCTCACCTAAGACAGTATTCGCGTAAGCAGCGAAACTCTCGTCACTCGGATGCAGAAACCGATGGCCGATCTGATCCAACCAAGGTTGTTTATCAGTCCTTTGTATTGCCTCAACCATTGCACCCGGTGCCTTCAGATCCAAAACATTCAACAACGTGAAACCTACTGCACAAAAAGACAGAGATAAAAGAACAATACACACACAAAAAAAAGAAAAGAGAAGAATAGGGTTACGGAACGAAACGTACACTTGCCTTCATGACCATAAACCGGGACCCCCAACGGATTTTTAGGGATCCACTTCATACTCATCCCGGCACCAACCAACGCCATCTCCTCAAGCTGGACTATCGGAGTAGCTTTCCGGGTCAACTTCTTATACCAGTCCTGATCAGCAAAGTTTGCAACCACATCCACCTTCGGGATACCCTCATCCACAGACCTGTAATGCATATCCACAGGAACAACACCCCGGCGAATGTAAAAAAACTTCTGTTTCCAGTCATGGAGACTCTTCAACGGAACAGAGCAAACCGGAGTAACGTTGGTACGAGCACTGAAAGAGTAAAACCCACTTGTATACGTAACAGTGTAGAAGACGTTGAACATCTCAAACGTCGGATCTAAACGGTTCGCCATACAAACGAACTCGAAGTGAGTAATCCGAGGGAGTCCGATGGCATTTATTTGAGAGATGTGGAGACCATAGCCCCTCAAAACGTCAGCAGTAAATCGAGTCATCGGAAGTCTAAAGTTACCCTCCCGGAAGAAAGCAGCGTACAAGGTCATGTACCCGGGAGGAGCATCCATGGCGGTGGAGCCAGTAATAGGGTACTGAGCACCCCAGTCAGGAAGAAAACCCATCTCCCTTACTAAATTCTGGAATTCCTCCTCTTTCCATCCGATCACGGCCTGATCCGGGCCGGGAGGAGTTTTCCCTTTGTTCCTCCTCTTCCGTGAAGAAGGATTTGAAGAAGACATCGTGAGAAAATGAACAATAATGCAGATGAACTCAAAGAGGAAGGAAGAAAATCAAGGAAGAAGAGAGAAATTCGGAATTCAAATTTCAAATTTTGAAAAAGTGTTGAAGAAAGAGGTACCACCATCTACTTATACCCATCGCATTTAATGCGATGGGTAGTGGAGAAGTCAGGATCTGAAAAGGCAACCAATAGGGGAGAGACACGTCAGAGGAGAGAGAAGGCGGCACCTCTTTTTCCGGGAGCAGGTGAACAGACATCTGACATGTCGCCGAAAAAGCAACTGACGGTTACTGAAAAGACACCTGTTCATCTGACACCCGTCAGTCACATCAGTCATCTCTTCCTAAGACAAGACAAAGCTTCCTCTCGACGCCAACTTTTCAAAGGGCCAAAACCCATGCGCGGCACGCCATGCGTCCATTTGGCTCAACTTTTTAAAGGGCCAAAACCATGCGCGGCACGCCATGCGTCCATTTGGCTCAACTTTTTAAAGGGCCAAAACCCATGCGCGGCACGCCATGCGTCCATTTGGCTCAACTTTTCAAAGGACCAAAACCCATCCGCGGCACGCCACGCGTCCACCCGGCTCAACTATACAGGTCACCGAATTCCACGCGCCGTGTGCCAATCAGGTGCAGATTTCATAGGGACCCTATGAAAACCTCACGCCATAACGAAATACCACACCTATAAGTCCAGAATCCCTCCTAGACGATCAACTCAACTAGAAGGCACACTGGACTGGGGGGACTTGAAGAGGTATGGTCCCAACTCCTTGCCAACATGGCAAGGACCACACCACTTTTTCCACCAGACGTGGCGCTGACATCGACGAAGTCACCCAGAAGCTTCTAGAAGCTTCTGGAAAATATCTAGGTGGCTCCAAAGATGCTCCACTCGACATAAAGGACACAACGTGGCACCAGTCACCAGGCGCCACGTGAGCCTGTAACAAATCCAAGAGCAGCCCGACAGTGCCAGTATAACGTCTCCAGGAAGGACAAATGCGAGCGCGCCACGTGTACCACTACACTGACCACAGCAGAGGAGACCAAGAGGATGTTCCCCTTGGTCGGACAGCTGGCGCGCGACCACAGCTGGCACCACTGCTCTTCCCTCTCTCAACCTCCGGCTATAAATAGAACCCTTCATCATTCAGGTAAAAGGATCTTGCTCTCTATTCTCACTCTTAACACACACTGCTTATTCTCCCTCAGAACAGTACTTATTCTCACGCCGGAGCCTGGTTAAGAGGGAAACCCCCATATTCCCCTCTTAACGAGACTAACGGTGTTTGCTGTTTTGCAGGAACCAAGCCATTCCCGGCGAGTAAGAAAGGAGATTGAACCCATCCTTGAAGTAACCCCACTGGTCAACCATAGTGCTAACCGGTGTTTCATCACATATATAAAACGATATATTATCTTGATTTAGACTGTCCAGAGTCATATTCACGGACATAATTTAGAAAGTCATGAATATATATTCCCTTAGAATTCTTCAAAACCCGTGAGTAGGTGCTACAAATTACAAGTTTATGATTAAAGAGGAAATTTACCATTTTAAAAAGTTTAATTGACCTTCTTTTGACATATATTTTTTTTTGGTACACGTTTTGTAAATAGGGATGAACATTATGACACTACTAGAAAAATAATTATCACCAACGAGCATTATATATATGTTTTGTTTGATAGGATTGGCAAGGATTACTTAGATTAGTTATAATGTTATTACTAGTGTGTTGTCACTCCTTGTAGACATTTAATTAGATAGATTGATAGACGTTTAAATAGATGGGTTGGTTGACACTCTCTTTCTAAATGTATAATTGTTTTCTTTTTTTTAACGGCCAACAAAATCAATCCCGAACATTTTTGAGGTATCCGCTGGACAAACGGAGTACTCCGAGAGCAACCCGAGTCCACCACCAATTCCGGGAAAAACCCGGTAACCCACCCTCTTGTAGGCACGACAGTAAAATTACCGGTAAAACCCGTTTGGCTCAAGAATCCAACTCAGGTTTCCCTGGGTCTCCTATCATTGTCCATCAGTGTCCCACTCTGCACCAAGTGAGAGTTGAACCTGCATCTCTCAAGAGAAATGCAAGCCCTATCCCAGTTGATCTAGAGATCATCGGCAAATGTATAATTGTTTTAAATTGGCAATAAAAATGTTAGATTTACAAACATTACGTGCAGGGGCGGACCCACTTGGATTGGTGGGTGGGCGGGCGCACCCTATAAACTTTTGGTTTTATAAGTATATATACGATTCAATTTTGACTCCGTACCCCATGAAAATTTGACTCTGCACCCCATGAAATTGATAATGAAAGAACAGTGGAAGTAAAATGTGTTTGAACTAAAAGAAAAGAGAGTAAAATTGGTGTTCACCGGATTAGTTACAGGTGGGCAAAATGTTAGAGAAGAAGACCTTATTTAGAATAGGGGCAATTTTGTAATTTTACAAACTCACTCAAAATTCTTGTTGTGGAATGGTACGTGATCCTTTCACTTTTCAATAACTTTTTTTTACCATTACTCAATTCATTATTTTTTACTTTTTTTTTATCTTATTAAATTATTAGTTTGCTTAAAGATCTGTATCTCTCGATATTAATTATATAGAGTAAATTACAAGTTTTGTCCTTTATGTTTACACCAAATTGCAGGCGTTGTCCTTTAGCGCAAAAGTTGACAAGTTTTGTACTTAATGTTTCAAAATCTTGGACGCTATGTCCTTTAGGCCAAACCTAATTAGATTTTTTGGTTAAATCTGGTCATGTGCATTGCACATGAGGGCATTCTTGTCATTTCACACTCCCAGGGGCTATTCTGTAAAAAAACTTTTATTAAGAGGTTATTTTATAAAAAATTTAAAAATAAATAATATATAAACTCTCTTTACTCTCTCTGATCTGATCTGAAACTTCTCTATCTCTCTCTTCTCTCTCTCTCTCTAACAACAGATGAAGGTGGTTGATGATGTTGCCGGAGAATATTGACCAAATGCTATAGAATGGTGTTGGTGGAAAAGTTATTTACCAAAATGGGTGATTTGAAAAATAATTACCAAAATGGGTGTTTTTCTATATTTCTTTATTTTCTAACTAATTTATTATAATTCTTTTATTTTTATTTTTATTTAATCAACCTATCACATTTATATTGTTTTCTTCAATCTAACTCATTATATAGATTTTTTAACTAACTTGTTAATTTTTCTATTTTTTTCTTTTTTTATATAATGAAACCCATGTTAAAACAAATTAAAAGCGTTGAATTCATTTTATTTTTAAATGCTAATACCTCTCATTTACTATTCTAATTTAATATTTTTGAGGGTAATTTTTCATTTACTATTGACTGCTTAGTTTATTACCAATTCGAATGAAAACCCATAATATAGTGTTTCCTAAAGTTACATAAATTTTATTAACAACCAACGGGAAAAATATTTACGAAGATTGATTGGTTCGTAATTTCATTGGCCAACTCGGTACTTATTATTATTATTATTATTATTATTATTATTATCAACTTATTTTTTAATGGTCACGAACAACATTTATTTCATTCAGTTAATGTAAACATGAACACATGTCTTGTTTACAAAAAAGAAAACCATGTTTGTGTTCGATTATTTGTTCGGTTAAAGTTAAATAAATGCACGTGAATGTGTTACTTTAGTTTTCGTTTACATCTCTAAAATTATAGGAGTAAGCTTTATATTAGAGTGATTTAGCTTATATAAATGTAAAAAGAAATAAAGAAAAAGCGTTAAGAAAAAAAAAAGAATTATATTTTGGTTAGTTAACAGCTAAATAAAATATAAAGAGTAATTGTTTGGAGAAAAATAAATTAAAAACATATTAGGTTAACTAAAAAAAGTAAAAAAATATAATAGATTAGTTAATAATAAAGAAATAAGAAAAAAACACTCATTTTAATAAATATTTTTTAGATCACCCATTTTGGTAAATATTTTTTCCACCCTCACCAATTTAAGAAAAAAGTCATTGCAAAACACCTATTTTGATAATTATTTTTCAAATCACCTATTTTGATAAATAATTTTTCCACCAACACCCTTTTAGGAAAAAAGCCATAGAAATTCCCCAATTTTCCCAATAAGACCACTCTAACAAGATGTTATACTTGTTCATCATGAAAGATGACACACAATCCACCACCCAATCACCCCTAATTTTCCCAATAAGATTACTCAAGAAGATGTTATACTTGTTGGTGGGTTTTTGGTTTCTTGGATTAAAGTTTGGTTTTTTTTTGTGTGTGTGTATGGATTGGGTATATGAAGAACCCTAATTTGGATCCTCTGTCTCGGGTGTATTTTTCGAAGGAGTGGTTTGATGGTTGAATCTTTCAATGCAAATTATCCTTAACTAATCCACGCATTCCGACATTATTAAAGATCAGTTCAGAGAAACATACCGTCAACCATCTTAAAAACGACATCAAACATCTTAATACAAGATTATCACAGCTTCAAGCATTGTTGGAGGAGAAGGAGGCTCAATTATCTCAGTCAAGGAGGTAAAAGTCTTTCTTGACCATCTGTTCGATTCATATTTTAGAGTTTTGGTTTCGTACTGATCAAATGTTTTAATTAGAGTAATATTTCAACCGCTCGCCAACTAAGCATTGGTGGGAACGGTGAATCTACGTGCTCTACGGCTGATAGTGACGATGGGTGGTTGCAGTAGCAGGTGGGTGGGGGTGGTGGTGGCGTGGCGTGGGTTATGGAGAAGACAAATAATGCGGTGAGGGTGGGTGGTGGTGGTGATGGTATGTGGGAGACAATGTTTGTTCTCTAAATTATGGTTGTGTCTGATGGTGGAAGCAACAGTTTGAAGGTGGTGGTAGGTTTCCAGTGGTGGGTGGCAGATGGTGACGGTGGGTCGTGATGAGTGGTGGTGGCAAGTGGTAGAGAGAGATGTGTGATGAGGTTTTTTATCTATACTTTACTTTTTTATTTTTTACAGAAATAGTCTCTTAATACAACTTATTTAGTCAATAGTCCCTGGGAGCTGAAATGACGAGAATGCCCTCATGGTTTGGCCTAAAGGACATACCGTTCCAAATTTTGGTACATTAAGTACAAAACTTACCAACTTTTGCGTTAAAGGACAACACATGCAATTTGATGTAGCATAAATGACAAAACTTGTAATTTACTCAAAATTATTTCTATTTGAAATAGAAATGATCCTAGAAAAAAAACTCAAATTAAATGTCAAAAACTCAAATTAAATGTCACTAAGGTAACTGATTGATACAAATGTAAAAAATATATATTAGGAGTCCTTGATTAAAATTTTCTAGTTTTATCTCATGATTAATTTTTTTTCTAGACTTTTAGTTAATGATTTTGTTGTTTTATTTAAAGTTTTATTTGTTTAAATGATTAGCAACAAGTAATCAATATTTAAAACTAGGGTTTGAATGTTTGAAACTTAAATTATAGACTATGATTGATGATTGTTTATTTGTTTAAGTGTTTAGTGTTGTTTTATGGACTTATGATGCCATGGCCGGCCCTGGGGGTGGGCGGGGAGGACCACCGGTCAGGGCCCGATATTTCGAGGGGCATGTTTTTTATGAAAAAAAACGTGATATATATATATGTAAAATAATTTTTTAATCGGGTACATTCATACAAACATCAACATAGGTCCCTTTACAAAACTATTCTTATGGTTTAGATTAGTTATTAACCTCTTTGGCATTAGGTTTAGACCTTTAGTGAGCCAAATATCCAATTTAGTTAAGGCCTAAGGGCACATTTTTCCGAGCTCGAACAGGGTACGCGAATTCTCAGGGTTGGCCATCTATGGAGCGATTTATATGTGAAAGGAACCATGAGTAGGGATCTTATGGAACTACTTCTCAAGATGAAAGGGATAGAGAATTTAAGTGATAGTTGTATATGTTATATAGAGAAAGATTTGCTTAGAAAAGTCGCTCTAGATGATGTTTTGGATAGATTTAAAAGAAAAAACCCGTATGGCCCAATTTTAAATATGTTTGTAATGACATTTAACACTTTTTTGATGAATATTTAAATTTTAGTTTGATGTTCTTTTATTTTACATGACCCGACTCGACCCGCTATAAGCCGATTTTTTTATATAGCTAGGGGCCAAAAATATTTAAATATATTCCGCACCCTAGGTAAAAATTTCTGGTTCCGCCACTCATCACGTGTTCAAAATTATTATTAATGAGTTAATTGTTAGATGCTTTGGTAAACCATTGTGTCCAATCACTTCCCAGTATATATGCTGATGTCAAGCCTAACACAAGTATCAATATGAAAAATATATATATACACAAATGGATTTCAACTAGAATGCCATAGGTGAGGCTCTAGCTAGTTATTATTTAATTTTTTTTAACGGCGATATTCTAAAACAGGCGATAGGTATCGCACCCGCTTAGCAGGCCCTCCACCCCACTCTGGCACAAGATTATGTTGTCTTAACCGGGCTCACGCTTGGCACGATAGTTATTATTTAATTGATAGTGTAATGTAATTTCATATACTTGAGAACAAAATTCAAAATAACACATTTGTTTGTGTAATCTTAAACTTTTATATGTTTTGTATTAGTAAAAATCTGAACTTTAAATATAATAATTTTTTTTATCTTATAAACTATTCATTACATATTAAAATCATATTATTATCAGCATTATTAATTTTTAGGTGTTAATTTAGATGTAAAAAGTTACTAAATACTTTATTAATTTAATTTCACGATATCTCTGGCAACCGTGTCATCTTCTTATTTTTCTCTTTTTTAATCGGAAGGGGCGGTGGGTTTATAGCAAGTGTTTTGATGCGTGACACAAGTTTTAACAGAAATAAAACACGAGGGCTCAAAAAGTTAGCCTAATGAATATGTGTCATGCTTTCAGGCATTATTCATTTCAGCTCTATTATTAATATTAAAGATATTAATTAATATTAATAATAATATCGTTATTGAATTTACTATTATTTATTAGAGAATTTATTGTTGTTGAATTTACTATTATAAATTAAACAGTTAATTGTTATTTAATATTCTACTTTAATTCAAGCAAATATTTGTCAAATATATTATTGGTACTGTCATTTTTTTAAAGTCCAACAAAATTTTATTCAACCCCAGGGATAACGTTTAGTTAACCAACTGTTAACAGAAGTTACACCGGGAAACTTACATACACCAAACTGAACAACATAATCAACCAAAACAGTTCTTAAATCCTCATACAATCTAAATTGAACCCACACCAATCCTCCCATGTGAGACTTGAAGCCTTTCCCCGATACTTTATCCATAAAAACCCGAACACTCTGATCTCCTCCTTGATCCATAATGCTGTTTGTATGACCAAATAGAGACTACCTTTTGCCATCTGCTCGACCCCCGTATTCCTCTTATGAATGTCATAGTTTATTACATGACAAGTCAATCATCATGGGAGGCCCGCACCCTGTCGCCAGCAAAATTCAAATTTCCAAATAAAAAATGAAAACCAATCGGTGTGAAGGGCATGTAGGTGGCGTGAAGGCTTCTAACACACCGCCCTGTGGTATGGCGTGGTGGTAGCATGAAGGTGGAGGGGGGGGGGGGGGGGGCATGGGGACGTGCCGACGGTTCATTGGTTGTTGTATATAGAAGTTGAATGGCTTCAATTTAAAAATAATTTCTTTAAAATTTATTTATATTAAATCATTCCAACCTTATTTATCCATATACACACAACATATCCAACCTGTTTTTTTCCTACAAACTTATTTTTCACTCTCAATTTTATTATTCTCTAAAAATGAAGGGCTCAAGTTCATCATCTTCATTTTTATTGTCATCGTCTTCACTTGAAAAGCTTCTTTTATTCTCATCATCGGATGAGGAGGGACCCGAGCTAATAATATATGCGGTTCAGAAAGTACTTCAAACTGTATTTGAAAACGAAGGGACCTCACAACCTAAAAGGAGGTATTTATGTAGTACGTGATCGGCTCACCGCACATAACTTATTGGTAGGTGATTATTTCTAAGAATATCAAAGATTTAGAAAGTAAATATAAATTTTTCCAACAAAAGACCGATGCACGTGACAATATGGAATTTAGCATGTTGCATAAAGTCACGCAGCAATTAGACAATTGGCTTATGGCACGTGTTCTGACATAATGGATGAGTGGATAACTATATAAAAATGTCGGAACAAGTGGCGAGGGAAAGTCTTCATTATTTTTGTGAGTATATCATTGATCTATACTTAAAAAAAATTTAAGAAAGACTCCGTTTGGTGATATGCAACAAATTTTGGAAGCACGTGAAGATCGAAATATTTTCCCTAGGATGATCGGTAGTTTAGATTAGGGGTGAGCAAAAACCGAACCACAACTGAAAACCGAATGGTTAACTAAAAAAATTAACCGGAAATAAATGAAACCGACCAAACCGAACGGTTATGGTTAAGTGAATACCATTAACCAAACATTTAGTTACGATTACGGTTAAGGTATCTTCATCAACTGAATTTAACCGAATCGAACAAAACCTTGTTTGTTTATATTTATTTGTGATTCTTTTTGTTATTTTTAATGTTGAAGTTAAATGTTTAGTAAGCATCAAATTACTTTTTTATCAAATTACTTTTTTATCATCGTCCTCTTATTTCTTTTCTCAATTTATTTGTGTTCCTTTTATTTATTTACTGGAGTTGCAGCTAATTATCTATATCCATGATATGGTCATATTAATTCTCTAATTACTTATGAACTAAGTAATTATTTTTCGGTATATGGTATATACTCTGAAAGTTAAAATAGCTCATATAAGAACATATGAGAAGTATCCACTAAAAAATGAATTTTGCCTAAGTAGCCTAAGAAGGATTGTGATGATGACATGTGGCACTCCTAATAAGTAGGAATGAAGGGCATTTTGGTCCTTATAAATAGAAGTGAAAATGACATGTAGCACTCCTTTTGTTTTTTAAAAATACAACAAAATAAATCTAGTACAAAAAAATCTAGCACAAAAAATCTAGTACAAAAAAATATAGCACAAAAAATGTAGTACAAAAAAATATAGCACGAAAAAATTCAGCAAAAAAATGTAGTACAAAAAAATTCAGCACAAAAAATTGAGAAAAAAAAAATTTAAGATAAAAAAATCCAGCACAAAAAATTTAGCATAAAAATATAGTACAAAAATTCAGCACAAAAAAATGTTATACAACATAGAAATACAACACATTTTAGTGAGTTTTTTTAGTCTTCATATTTTCTATAGCAATATGGTACTCAAATTAAAGATAAAAAGACGCTCGATTTTATGGTGAAATTTTTATGAAAAAATAATGTCGTATAAAAAAGTTATGAACATTTAAAAAATGGGGGTGGAATATGCATGTGCCTTGCATGTGGAGAGAGAAAATCCATAAATAGGATTTTCCCAAGATACCCTTGCACTCCTCCTTTCTCCTACACTTTCATCTTAACAATTGATTTGAAAAATGAATGGTTAAGATTAATTCTCATCCTACTTAGGCAAAATCAACTTTTTATTTGATCTTACCCCTAAGAACCTAATCAGGTTTTATTTTTTGAAACATCAATAAACTATATACAAGAATACAACCATATTCTTATTTAAAAACACAAGAAATATATATTGGTTAATAACCGAACCATAATTGTGCACACCCATAGTTTAGATTGTATGGGATGGGAGTGGGAAAGTTATCCAACTGCGTGGCGCGACCAACACACTAGTGGATAACATAAAAAAACCGGTTATGGTGCTTGAAGCGATTGCATCACATGATCTTTGGATTTGGCATGCATTCTTTGATATAGCTGCTTCGAATAACAGTTTAAATATTCTTAATCAATCACTCATTTTCAACGACTATATAAACAGTGTTGGACCGAATGCTTTTTTTTTTTTTTTTTGTAAACGGTGCAGTGTACAAATACAGTTATTATCTAACGGATAGAATTTACCTGCAATATGCAGTGTTTGTAAAATCATTTATAAGGTGTACAACATTAGACGAAAAGAGAACGAAATTTAATGATACTCAAATAGCGGCACGAAAAGACATCGAACGAGCCTTTGGTGTTTTGTAGATTAGATGGTGTATTTTGAGCATGTCGTGTAGGATTTTGAAAAAATATAGAGTTAGAAATGTGATGTATGCGTGCGTTATTTGTCATAACATGATTTTGAAGGATGAAGTGTAACACCCCGTGTTTTCGAAAGTCAAAGTCAAGGTTGAAGTCAAAGGAAGAAAAGATTGCTAATTGCGATCTGTCTCTCCTTGCTCAATTCCTGTTTTGACTTCTTTGACTTGATTTAGCCTTTTTCTTTATCGCTTTAGTTGTATTATGTGGAGTATCTATTAATAATCGCATATTTATCGCTATTTATCGCATGATTAATCGATTTGCCGCTTATCACAATCGCAACTCAAATTACGCATTTTGGTTATTGTTATACGTGTGTGTGTGCCTTATGTGTTACTTGTGCATGCTTATTTATGTTATGTGTGGTAATCAATCGAAACGCAATCGAAACTCAATCGCAATCGAATCGCAAACGCTAAACGAATACGAAATAAGGATGCTTGTATGTTGATATAGTAGTTGGGATTAAAAGTAATTTGACTAGGAAACTTTATTGCATCGCAACGCTCGCAATCGCAATCGAAATGGCCAAACTCTTCGCACCAAACGCTCGAACCAAGCGACTGATCGATCAGGTGACCAGCCGTTCGATCGGACTGCTGTCCGATCGGCCAGGCTGTTCGACCGGGCTGCCACCCGATCGGCCAGCCCTTTCCACTTTGGGAAACCCTATAAATACCCCCTGTCACCATCAAACTTACTACTTTTAGCAACTCTCTGTCCGATCAGCGCTCCAATCTCCTTTTCCCTTCGATTTCTCGCAATCCCGGTAAGATCTCGTCCTAAATCTTATACTTCTTTAATCTACCCGCACTCCTACACCTTTCTATCTTTTGAATCATAATTTTAACCGTAAAATCATCAAGATTCAAGGTGTTCTAGGATGACGTCATCATGTGTTCTTGAGAACTTCATGTTTTGGCCTCAACCCACCAAGAACAACTTAGATTTAACCGATTTCCACATAAACAAACAAAGATCTTTCATAAATCTAAACATATTCACTATGAAAAGGATTGAAAGATGGTTTTCCAACTTTCTTTCAACTCTTTTACACTCAATGCATTCAAAACCGATAGGATCGGAGCTTGAGCCGACTTACTACTCATTCTTGTGGTTTTGTTGGTTCAAGATCTGGATTCTATCCACGAGACCACCGATATCGGGATAAACATGGAACATCATCTCGAACCGTTAACTGGTCGGATTTGGGTGATTCCTGTCCGATCAGGGGTACCAAGTATTGACAAGGTCTCTATTGCTTAATACGTTATCAAAATGTCTCGATAAAACGACAAACAATCAAAACAACCAAGTGTAAGACGAACGGAATGACCAGGACGGAATGCCGTCCGATCGGACTACCGTCCGATCAGACTGTCATCCGATCGGGTTGTCACCCGAGCGGCTTGCACCTTGGCCCCACACTTGTTATATATTTCAAACATTGGAAGTTGTGGACGTGGAACGAGCTCCTGTCCGAACGTACGACCGTCCGAACGGATTGTCGCTCGATCCTATAACGTACTGACTTCAACACTTAAACAAATTTCAACATGTTCAATGCACAAGGGATGCCACCCGATCGAACAATCGTCCGATCGAGTGACAACCTGCAGTGAACTTATTCTCGCGGAAGTGCCCAACCTATCGGACTGTTGCCCGATCGAACGGTCGTTCGATCGATCGACCTGAAAGGTAGAGATAATTCTATGTTTTCAAAATGCTACAACGAAAACTTCAAAAGTCAAACCATCATACACAAACACATCCTTCACAAAGGAAGAAACAATCCACTCGAAAGGCCACCCGATCGGATGACCATTCGAGCGGATTGTCACCCGAGCGATCGGCTGTCCGATCGGACTACCGTCCGATCGAACTGCTGTCCTACCCACTTGCACCCTGTATCGTTTTACGCGTCGCTTATCGTCCTACCATCAATCTGTTCAGGCTAACCCTACTCTCTAGCGTTCCCTTCAATCCATCAATCGCTGTGAGTATACTCGATCCCTTTTTGCTTTACGCACTTTTGGGTGTTACATACGTTACTTATACTAAATCACATCGAACACACTACACAATACTTTAACGCTAACCATTACCGCATGTTATACGTGACTTAATGAATACTTGTTTGTTATGTTTACACATGGAATGCTGTCTACCTGCCTTAGCAACGGTAGTACTATTAGTTTGGACTCAGCACCCGTTCACTCGGGGGTTGTTAAGGACAATTACCTACATGGCTCACAGTGGTGAGTGTGTATCGCGAACTGCCTTGGGCAGTCATCCCGCAGTCATTGGTATCGATAGGTTCATGTCGATAACTAACATGCCTCATTTTACAGTGTGTACGTGCTGGTTATGCGTAACGCTTTCGAACTCTATATGCTATTATCAAATTTGTATGCTCACCTTTACACTATGTGTGTTGACTTTTACTTTAACGTATGTGACAGGTGCTTAGGATGCTTGTTTGCTTTCTTTGATGTGAAATCGAGGCTAGGAAAGACCTAGGTCAACAATAAACATTTGTCTGTAATAAAAATCTGAGTTGTCAGAACAGAACAATTTGACTGGATCTTTTCTGTAATAATTGTATTATCGTGTATGACATGGTATGGGACGTGTTGCTTTAAATACTTGGTAAATATAGTTGTTATGGAAACTTCTGGACAATTTGTTTCGCTCAGTGCCACACCCTGATGTTTACGCCATCGGTTGGGGTGTGACAGATTGGTATCAGAGCCATAACTATAGGGAATTAGGCAAGACACGACCTAGTCTGGGTCGATGTCTTAGAAATGACCTAGTTTATAGTTAGGAACCAACAAACCAACTCGTGCATGTCCAGTAGGGATCATGTGCGAGCGTACTTACTATTTCTCGCTATTCTCGCCTACGTTGCACTGTCACTGCACCTTAGTTTCAAGGAATGGACGAGCGATTGGGCCGAGATTAGGTGTGAAAACCGCAAACTCTCGACCAAATTTGCTTGTTCGCCTCACACTTTCATCTATAAACACGAGAATTTGCGTTGAATCAGGAATTGAAATCCATACTTTGACGCATAATTCTCTTCTATCTTATCAAAACAGGAACGAAGTTGTTAAGCCAGGGGTGAAACCCTAACCTTGTCGACTTATTCCGACCTTCACATGGTTTTACAAAACTCTCATCAAAGTCTCGACGGACTCCAACGACTTGTCGTCACGCCGAAATTGAAAGGATACGTGGCATTAGCCCAAGAATCGAGGGGGAAGCACGGTCCTGAAGGTCAAAGTGTGTACAACGAGTCCTTGAGAATAGTCAAATCACTTTGGTTAGTCGATGTCAAATAGCCGCAGACAATCTATTTCTCGATTTTTATGTGTTTCGATTCTGAGCCCGCAACTGCTGACTCTGATGATTCGTCGATTTTATGTGTTTGTATATGTATTTACCTGCTTATGTGTTTTAATTTTTGGGAGTCGTATTCGACTTTCGCATTCGCTTTAATCGACACACACGATTCGCCCTGCATTTCTATCCCAAAACGCTGACAAATCGCTAAATTAAGGACGACCTTATGCTATGTTATACGCTTATACTATACTATTCGACATGCTAATCGCGATCGCTATACTCGAACGCTCGCAGACTTTGAATAATAGGTTTCTGTATTTTGACTGTTTCCGCATGTTTCTAGGTGAAATATGAGGTTTTGTGCTTAAGTGCTTCTGTGATTCTGTGTCTTATGTGCTCTTTTGTGCTTCTATGCCTTACATGATTATGTGCTTCTGTGCTTATGTGAATCTGTGATTATGTGTATACGTGGTTACATGACTGTGCTCCTGAGCTTTAGTAGTATTAGGCCTGTGAGGTGAGATTCAATTATATTGTGTTGAGTCCGTGGCGATGTCTGTTGCAGACAATGTCGTCATCTGGATCTCGCGCTACCTGAGACGCTCGCCAAAAGCAAGCAGACAAACGCCTCGCTGCCATGATCACTAAGCAAATGGCAAAGGTCGTACCCCAAGTCGTCAGTGAACTATACGAAAACATGAGAAAATCGTCTGAGGAATCCAGAACTGAAACTCCTAAAGCTGCTTTCAGCTTCAAACAGTTCAAGCCATGTGGACCGAAAGAGTTCACCGACGAAGAAGGCCCTACGGCTTTGTTTCAATGGTTTGACTCAATCGAAGTCACCCTATGACAGAGCGGATGTCCTGATAATCTCCGCACACTGAACGCAACCGGCGTTTTCCAATCCCGCGCTATAGACTGGTGGACGGCCGAAAGGAACAAGCGCGAAAATGATGCAGCCTATGGTCTGTCATGGGATGAGTTGAAGAACGTTATGCTCGAAGAGTTCTGCCCTCCCCATGAGCGCCAGAAGCTGGAGGACGAGTTCTGGCACATTCAGCAGAAAGAAGGTGACAACGCTGCCCTGACTGCTCGTTTTAAGCAGCTCAGCATCATCTGTCCAGATCAAGTGAAGACGTCCGACATGGCAATCAAAAAGTATATTCGAGCTCTACCCGACTGTGTTGCAGATTTTGTGCATGCCGCAAAGACAGCGACGATCGAAGAAACTTACTTGCTTGCCGCTGAGATCAACGACAAGCGAGTAAAAGCTGGTTTTTGGGATAAAGCATCAAAGAACCTGCACCAAGTTACCGCCGCACCATCCACTGAAACCGCCGCCGCTCAATCATCGAAAGTCTCACGCCGCAAGAAGAAGAACAACAACAGTAGCTCCAGTAACAAGAATTGTGCTGTCACTACCACTGCTGCTCCACTTCAAGCCGTACCGGCTCAACAGCAATCTCAACACCGTCCAGCACCAGTTACCTATGCACCGCCTGCAAAGCGTGCATACACAGGCCCTCACCCTGCCTGCCCGACATGTTCTTATCATCACCCGGTGGGTCTAGCTTGCCGTTTCTGCGCCCACTGCAATATGTACGGCCACTTCACTGCTAACTGCCGTACTGGTCCTCGTCAAGCACCAGCTCAAGCCACTGCTCATCAAGCTCTGCTCCCAGCCCCACAAGGCCAACAAGCGGCTCAGGCACCCACGATCAACGCTAGAGTCTACTTCGCATGTGGTGATCCCAACCACTTTGCGAACATGTGCCCGAACAGGGTTGCGAAACAAGAGCCTCAATAGCAGCAGCAGCCGTAGCCTCATCAGCAACAGCAATAAGCCGCCCGCGCCAGAACTTTCAACATCAATGTGCGCCAAGCCCAGACTGACAACGTGGTCAATGGTACGTTCCTTGTGAATGGTATTTATGCTTCATGTTTGTTTGATACTGGAGCCGATAACTGCTTTGTGTCATTTGAATTCGAGAAGCTCCTTAGTCGTAAGCGCTCCCAACTCTCCTCGACGTTCGATGTTAAAGTCGCCACCGGAAGAACTGTCTCCGTTAATTATGTTCTTCGTGATTGTACTCTTGAGCTCAACAATCACATCTTCCCAATTGACCTTATTCCGATGCAACTCGGAAGTTTTGACATCATAGTAGGCATGGACTTTCTTCGCGAAAACCATGCTGAAGTTGTGTGCTTCGATAAGATGATTTGATTCTCGCTCGCGAATGGTGATTTATTGTGTGTTTATGGTGAAACTGCTTCGAAGGGTCTCAAGCTCATGTCATGTGTCCAAACTAGTAAGTATCTCCGCAAGGAATACAGAGCTTTCTTGGCTAACATATTAGTAGCGGAGAAGGAAAAGAAAGGTAAGCCGGAAGTGAACGATGTTCTAGTGGTTCCAGAATTTCCTAACGTTTTCCCTGAGGATCTTCCCGGACTTCCGCCAAGTCGTGATATCGACTTTCGTATCGACCTCATTCCTGGAGCCAACCATGTTGCCAAAGCTCCTTACTGACTCGCACCATATGAAATGCGTGAACTCTCGAGTCAGCTTCAGGAATTACTTGAGAAAGGCTTCATTCGCCCGAGCACCTCTCCATGGGGTGCACCGGTCCTTTTCGTTAAAAAGAAGGATGGGTCGTTCAAGATGTGCATCGACTATCAGGAATTGAATAAGTTAACTATCAAGAACCGCTATCCCCTGCCTCGCATTGATGATTTGTTTGATCAGCTACAAGGTGCTACGTGTTTCTCGAAGATCGATCTACGTTCAGGCTACCACCAGCTACGCATTCAAGAGGAGGATAAACCCAAAACCGCGTTTTGAACTCGCTATGGCCATTATGAATTTGTTGTTATGCCTTTTGGTTTAACCAACGCACCCGCGGTTTTCATGGATCTGATGAATCGCGTGTGTAAGCCATATCTCGACCGTTTCATCATCGTGTTCATCGACGATGTCTTGATCTATTCCAAGTCGAAGGCCGAACACGCGCAACATCTACGTTTGGTTCTCGAGCTACTCCAGGGGAATCGACTCTATGCCAAGTTCTCCAAGTGTGAATTTTGAATGGAGGAGGTTCAGTTTCTGGGTCACATTGTCAATAGTCAAGGTATTCACGTCGATCCCGCGAAGATTGAAGCCGTTAAGAGTTGGATTACACCTAAGAACCCGTCTGAAGTCCGTTCTTTTCTCGGATTAGCGGGCTATTATCGTCGATTTATTGAAGGATTCTCAAAAATCGATGTACCGCTTACTGCTCTCACCCATAAATACAAGACTTTTGTTTGGGGAACCGAACAAGAGTCTGTTTTCCAAACTCTCAAGCGCATGCTTTGCAATGCTCCTATTCTCACATTACCCGACGGAAATGACGACTTTATTGTCTATTGTGATGCCTCGAACCATGGTCTTGGTTGTGTTCTCATGCAACGGGACAAGGTCATTGTCACACCCCAACCGATGGCGGAATCATCGGGGCGCGGCACTAGGCGAATCAGATTGCTGAGGAGAATCCATAACAACTATTTTGCGACAATAATTAATGCTTTCATTATTCCATACTAATAAACAATCATAATCACATACGTCGTCACAGATTACATGTTCTCTCGAACAATACAAATCCGACAACCTAGATTTTTGTTGAGTTTCTAGACTTCCTAGCTTGGTTTGAAATAGCCTGCGATCTAACCTGCAACATACGTTAAAATAATGTCAATACAAAAGTATTGGTGAGTATACAGGTTTGATATGTAATAGCATAATAGATTAAAAGTGCTGCGAATTCCTACATACATAAACGGGATACACGACATATACACTCACAAAATCGATACTACCAGCTAAGTCCTCGATGCTCGAATACGAGATGGCAAACTAGACCCCGCCGGGCGCAATAGTACTATACTAGTCATGGTGGGACGTCGCGAGTATAAGTCCTAGCACATATGTAACTAGCATCACGTATAACTATGCAAGTAAGTCATTCGCAAGTGATAAATAGTTTAAGCATTTGATATGAATTTGATTTGATAGAAACATATGTTACACCCAAAAGTGCAAAAGCAAAAAGGGTTCAAGTATACTCACAGTGTGTGTTTAGTAAGTAAACACAGCTTGATTGGATGGATTGAGAGCGCGTCTGATATTAGCCTGAGTACAAATTGATAGCGTAAGCGTTAAACAGTGCGTTAAGCGGTGGCGGTTAAACCAAGTTTCAGGTGGTAATCCGATCGGGTGGCAATCCGATCGGATGGTCACTCGATCGGATGTCAATCCGTTCGGGTGGTAATCCAGTCGGATGGCCACTCGGTCGGATTGACACTCATTGAGAATGATGTGTTTGTGTATGATGGCTTGTCCTTTGAAGTTTTTGTTGTAGCATTTTGAAAACAGGGAGGTATCTCTACCCTTCAGGTCATTCGATCGAACAGCGGTTCGATCGGGCGGCGATCCGATCAGTAGGACACCAAGTGGGGGACAAGTAGGATTGTCACTCGATCTGGTGGCAATCCGATCGGGTGGTAATCTGTTAGAAATTGAACATGTTGAAAATTGTTTAAGTGTTGAAGTTCCAAACATCACATGGTCGGGTGGTCGCTCGATCGGATGGCTATCCGATCGGGCGGTAATCCGTTCGATGTTCATACTCTTGAAAGTTTTGAAATAAACTTTAAGTGTGGGGCCAAGTACAAGCCAATCGGTCGACAGTCCGATCGGTCAGCAATCCGATCGGGTGGTAACCCGATCGGACGGCAGTCCGTTCCGATGACCTGATTGTCTTGATACTTGATAGTTTTGATAGGGTTGCGGTGTTGAACGAGACAGTGTGATAACGTGCTAAACTGTCACACCCCGATATTTCCACGTATTACCGGTGGGCCCGGTGGGGAGTATCGTGACGTAGTTGATATCATCATAGTCAAACAACATAATTTAAATGCACAGCGGAAGCAAAAGATAAATACATTACAATCCGATTCAAAAGTAATATCAATTATTACAACGGAATGTAAGTTGTATCCACAGGCGGATCTTAAACAGAAAGATAACATTGTTCAACAGACTTTAGGCATCTAGAACTTGCGAGATTCCCTATTGACTCCCTGAGCTCTCAGCTAATTACGTATAGTACCTGTCACTTAAACTTTTGGGAAAATACGTCAGTTTTCACTGGTAAATACAACTTAACTGACTCATTTTAAAAATGTTTTAGAAAATTGATTTGAATGCACATGGCACAAAACTTTTATAACTTGGGACAATTATATAAAAATAATCTTGTATACAGATTTACATGTTCGTTATACATTTAGGGCCCGATGTAGAAACCGAGTCAAGATTAACAGACACGCCACAAGTATAGGCCCACAATAGGTTGAGATACCGTTTCCCTTATGCAACTGTCAGGTGTACGCCTACACCCCGTCCATAAGACGTGGCCATTTTATAATACAATGATGCCAAGGATATCCGGGACATGGTCATTAACCCCTAAAGGTCTTTATTCCAAACAAGACAGATTAAAGCGGGTTACCTCAATAATTTAATCACAATACGATCAAACATTCAATACCCGACCAAGCGGTATTATTATAACACCGTATCCCAAGCCCGTATAGGGAAAATAAGTTAAGAGTATTTACCTGAGCTTAAAAATGCAATTTATACTCAGCCATATATCCTAAACAGCAAGCACAAGTACTTCTACTGGGGCTCTTAATATGGAACGAAGGTTTTTATTAACCTATTAGATTCCTAACGGGTCTTGTTTAAGTATTAACTTAGACCGGTCAGTTTTAAGAAAAGGTTTATGGTTCAAAACGCATGATTAAGCGAGAACCGGATTAGAATGTGGTTTAGACCCAACAAGCTTGTATACTTGTGTAATAAGGGTAAACTAAACACATTCTGGATTTTGAGGTGAAAATGATAAGGTTTGACCCGTTTCGGTTACTTTATGCAAACTAGATACATAAACCGATCCAAACGCGAAACGTGCGTAACGGGTACCCATAAGAGTCATATACAGGTTTCCTAAGTTAATATGCCTTAAATATGATGTGATATCAGTAAGATACCTTCCGTTATGCCCAAAATGAATTTAAAACCAATTTATGCCCTGAAGGGGTATTTTAGTCATTTAAAAGGTTATAAAAGAGATCAAATATAAATCCGAGGTTCAGGTCTGATTTGATTAGTAAAAATACTTAATTTACTAAGTTATATCAGTAGGGTATTACATATATGTGAAATTTATCATTTATAACCATACTATGCACCGTAGGGGCATTTTGGTAATTTCACATAGGCTTAAAAGGTCCAAACTGGAAACCTGAGTTTAAAACTTTTCCTTACTGTTAAAATGTAAAAATTTACTGAATATATCAGTAGGCATCAACCCTTATATGTTTAAAATAGTTTTGATACATACTATGCGTTAAAAACGCTTAAAAAGGCGATTTAGAGCCATTTCCGGGTTTTCAAAGAAAAGCTGATATTTTTATTATTCCAGAAGGCTCAAAATATTTTATTTATCATATTAGATTAGTAGAAAAAGGTTTGGGGTCAAAAGGATTTGTAAAACTCATTTTATAGCCCAAAAGGGCAAAATCGGCAATTACCGAATCAAGCTTAAAACCCTATGTTATGCTCAGCCTAAAAATAATTAAAAATCTTCAAAAATCCCAAAATATTATTTTATATCAGTGGGTAAAAATTTTGGTATCAAAAATTGGGTTTAAATAGGTTATACACTAATTACGCCGTTTAATTAATAAAAAGCTTTTTAATTACGCTATTGAGCATAACTCCTAATCTAGACCTCCAACTGATGTCAAATTTTAGGGACACGTTTATATATCAGTAATAAAGGTTTCTATTCTTTCACATTTTCAAAAATATCATTTCATGGTCAAAAGGGCATAACGGTCAATAGTTAGGCATATAACGGAAACTTGCAATGAATAGGATACTAAGGATCCAAGTTGTATAACCTCAGAGGGTTATACTAACCCATAATATGGTCCTAATGGAATCCTAAGGCATATCTAAACTAAGCTAAATCGGGCCAGAACTGGAAGTCAAATCAAAAGTCAACTTTTGCGACTTTCGGTCCCGAACCGAGCTTATACTTAGAATTGTCGGGTTGAATCATGCTTAGGCATGTTCAACTAACATTTACCAAGTTATTAAAGTGAGAAAACTGATTTTATGACTTTTATATAATAGCCATGTATTTTATTTAAAACTAACCCGTTTGACTTTTATTTGACCCGACAATTAAACTAAGTAAACGTGGTAATTAGGAGGTGCCCTTTTAAGGGTTAAACACCTACCTAATTACGGTCACGTAGCCATGTTTGATGCGAACAATGGCTAAACCGTTTAAAAGTCAAAGCGTTTATCGAAAACGCTTGACTTCCGGTTATAACCGCTAAAATTTAAACTAAGCATGAAAGGACACTTACAAAAGGTCCAAGCAAGGAGGGAATTGATCTTGGATGTTCAGGTATGAAGCACAAAGGCCCCAACTTAGAACAATGAGATCAAGGTGTGAATGGGAGCAAAAATCAAGTGGGTATTTATAGGTTTTTGAGAACGGTTAGGATCGTTTCTCGTAAACCGTGCTTCAATCTTGGCCCTCCATGTGTGCCCAAGGTTTCTAAATACAATGGGTGTTGAAAACCAGCTCATGGTATTGAGAATTGATGGGTTTTGGAAGCTTGGAGTGGCAATCAAGCAAAAAAACGCAATGCTGGCAGACCAAACCGTAAGCCCCATTCTGCAAACCGTAAGCCACGGTTGGGCCAGACTAGTCACACTCACAAGTTTTCATTTATTGCAACTTTGGCCCCATTGACATCCAAACTTGTGTTTTTCACTTCTAACACCCGTTTAACCAAATTTTTAGACTCTATAAGGATTTTAAAGCATAGGGGACTTGAAATATGCTTGAAAATATGCCGGATGTCGGTTTGTTTGGTCGTACGATTACGTTGTTCGGCTAATTACGACGAAACACGAACGGACGCGAAAAACGATCCAAATTACGCGAAGAATGGAATTTTATCAAGCCAATCACTAAAATAAAATATTTTAATGATTACATAAATTTTTGGGTGTCCTGAGATATTCAGAATGCGAGATATGCGCAAAAGTGCAAACTTGTGCACTTTTTGACACTTTTAGTCCCTGCATGACATAAAAGTTTATTTTTGCGCACCAAACATCTCTAAGCCTATATCTAAGTTATATAAAAGATAAATAGGGTATGTTTAACTTATGGACATATTCCGGAAGGTCCGTTACCATACTATTCGACCTACTTTCGCAGTTTGACGCAATTAGTCCTTTAATTGCGCATTGTAGCGCGGAATGTCATTTAATGATATCCAAGCCTCCTATGGCCCATAATGGGCATTCCAAAGAATATACTTAAATATTACTACGCTCTCGTTCGCCTAGATGGTCATCGAAAGGCGTAGATTCAAAAGTTGACGCTTTAGGTCCCTCTATTGTGCAAACTTGCGCATTTCATCATTTAATAGCATTGAAGCCTCATCTAATCCATATTAGACATTCTTGAAAGTATTATTAAACATCACGATGCTTCAGATTTGCTAAAAGGTCATTCAGAGGTATAATTAAACATATTGACACTTTTAGCCCCTCTAACTTGCAAAGTTGCGCGTAACTTTACTTATAGGCATAAAAACCTTAGACGGCCATTATTTGGCATTCCCGAGAGTATAATTAAATATCATGAAGCTCTCGGTTTGTTAAAAGGTCACTCAGAGGTTAGAATTGACATGTTGACGCTTTTAACCCTTTATTACGCAAACCTTCAATTAATTACGCAAACGGCTACACTTAACCATCAAGTGGCACATTTGTGAATATAAACATCGTAAGAGGTTATTTAGAAACTTATTTCAGGTATGCTAACACTTCCAGTCCTTTCATAATCAAAGTTTTCGATTTTTCGAAAAATTAGTCCCTAAATTTCAATGTTTGACTTCATTAGGGTTCATTACACGTGTCAAGACTTCATTGGACGTGATTTTACGAGGTGTTACATAAACCACAGTGACCCCATCTTGACCCAAGTGACCCGTTCGGACAGGAATCACCCTGGCCCGACCAGTTAACCTGTTCGAGACGGTTGTCCATGTTTGACCCGAAATCGGTAGCCTCTCTGATAGAACCCAGATCTTGAACCGACACGTCACTAGAAAGAGTAGAAGGTCAGAACGAGCACCGATTCTATCGGTTTCGAGTACATTGAGTGTATAAGAATTGAAAGAAGGTTGGAAAACCATCTTTCAATCCATTTAACCATGAAAATGTTTAGATTTGTGCGAAAACTTTGTTTAATCTTATGGAAACCATTCAGATCTGAGTTATTCATGGTGGAATGATGCCAAAACTCGAAGTTCATATGAACTTCATGATGACATCACCCTAGAACACCTCAAATCCGTTGATTTCACGGTTAAAAGTTGAGATTCAAAAGAGAGAAAGGTGGAGGAGTGCGTATAGATCATAGAAGTACAAGATTTAGGTTGAAAACATACAAGAATCGCGAGAAATCGAGAGAAATGAGCCCCAAAGCGTGCTGGTCGAGTGGGAGCTGTCACATCACTGTTCAAGTGATGTGACGAGGGCTATTTATAGGTGAAGAGGAGAGGAGGCGATAGAGTGTCACGGATCGGGTGGGTCACCGATCGGGTGACTGTCCAATCGGGTGGCAACCCGATCGGGTAACCGTCCGATCGAGCTGAGTGGTTCCGATGGTCAACATTTTGGCGTTTCGTTTCGATCGTTAATCGTTGCGATACTTTGGTTACACATCTTCATATATATATATAGGGGAAGGTTCAAATGAAAACCACTAGTTATTGTGAAAACTCGAAAACTAATTAAAAATGCCAAAAAAACATACCCATTTTTTTTTTTTTGCATAATAATTTTTGCTACTTTTAGTATATAAAAAAATTTCAAAAAAAAAAAAAAAATTTTACACATGTGTAATACAAAATTTTTTTCTTTTTTTTGAAAAAAAGTTTTTTTATATACAAAAACCTACGATTTTATTATAAAAAAATTGAAAAAAAAAAATTTGGTGTGTTTTTTAGGCTTTTTTTAGTTAGTTTTCGAGTTTTCACAATAAAAGTGGTTTTCATTTGAACCATCCCCTATATATATATATATATATATATATATATATATTATAATTAATCACAAAAGGTCGTATATATGTATCCATACTTACAAATATGCGGTGCGATAATCGGGTTGCGCGTGATTGCGGGTGCGCTTTTGAGTTTGCGATGCGTTGTGCCCCAATGACTGACGGGGTACTACTCGCTCGTATTGTCATCATCGTCACGATGACCGATGGGGTAGTACTCACGCGAAAAGTCATCGTTAGCGTTAATGTTTGCGTTGTGACACATCACGGCTATCGAGGTGGGTAGAATAGGTCCTCACTCAATGTCATCGTGAGTGTCAGTACGTGCGATGTGATGTGTTATAGCGATAAAATATGCGAAATATGCGAATATACTGCGAAATGGCGAGGTATGTGATATAGTTACATTATGATCCGAATCTCTGGTGCTAGGCGTAACGAGTGTAGCGAGTAGTAACAACGCACGAACGTGCGGGTTGTTTCAGTCTCCCCTGCTTTAGGAAATTTCGTCCCGAAATTAATCCATCAGGTAGACATTGTGAGGGTTGTACCACATAAGTAGTGATACGGCGAGTTAGTCGACTGGAAGTTGTCAAGCGTGAGCGTCTCGAGTAAGAGAGAGTTTAATTGCGATAGCGAAAAGGCGACGTAATGACAAGAGTAGTATCCCACGAGTTGGCGTTTCAAAAGTATCTCAAGCCCCGAAGAATTAGTAAGGTCGTAGGGTTAAGCTGCGTATGTTAACCAACGTTGTAAGAAAATTTAGGTTTAAACATTTTAAAAGAATTTGGAAATGAAAACTGGAGTTAAGAAAACTCTCCTAAGACATGGGTTCAAGCTGAACTCGATGTCGAACCAACGTCTTAAGAAAGGTTTCGTTTTGATGTTGCAAAAGTTTTGAGGAAAACTAGACTTATGAAACTTCCCTCGGGCATGGAGTTAAGCTGATTCGATGTTACCTCCACGTTGTAAGGAAATTTCACTTGTCCAACGGCTTTAATAAAATTTTTATAAAAATCAGTTTTTAACGGTTCGAAAAGACAATTAACATCGAGCCCCACGTGGCACTTTGCCATGAAAGTTTGTTAGTATGGTTAAAACACTTATATATAGGAAGTACCAGTGGCGTATCCACCATGTTTCGCCCATATTACTTCCGTTTCATGAGGCGGTGTCACGTGTGCCGATAGGACACAGATAGAATTTCGTCTCCTCAGTCCAAGCGATAGAAAGTTGGACCAAGTTGAAGGTAGAATCGAAGAGATTTAGCGGCGAGATTGATTGCAAACATAGAGATGACAGCGCGTGCGAGTAGCTTGATGACACATAACGTCAAATAGCGTGTCTTGGTAGGCTACGACTGACAAGCGATAAGCGAATGATGCGATTTGATTAGATTCCACATTAAATTCCACATGGCATGTTCCCACGAGAGTTTTCTAACATGGTGAAACACCATGTTTGACCAGGTTAGTTTTGTCCTGTGAAGCGATGTCATGCATATCGATACAACACAAATTGCGATGAGTATCAGGCGATGTACGATGAGCAATAAGCGGTACACGATAAGCGACAAGCGAGTAAGCGATACGCGATGCGCGATGCGCGATCAGCGAGAAGCGATGCGCGATTGCGATAAGCGAGTAGTGTGATTCGGTTAGACTCCATAGTTTCACAAATTGACCAACAGGAAGCCCCACATGGCATCCTTCCACAAAAGTTTGCTAGTATGGCTAAAACACTTATATATGGAAAGTACTAGCGGCGTATCCACCATGTTTTGGCCATACTAGATCCGTTTCGTGAATCGATGTCATGTGTGCCACGTAACCCAGATAGCGTTAAGCGTTAGAAGCGATGAGCGATGAGAGTATCAAAGCAATGCGAAAATCGAGTTTTGTTTCGAATATGCGTTGTGCTGCGATACATCACGGCTATCGAGGAGGGTAGAATAGGTCCTCAGTCAATGGCATCGTGAGCGTTAATGTGCGTGATGCGATTAATTGCGACAGACTTACGACCAGTCTTGCGTTGATGCGATCGCCCTGCGGGGTAGACTCACCAAGGTCTATCGATGAGGCAAATGCATTGCGTTTGCAGACTTACGAAAAAGTCTAGCGGTGATGCGATTTGGATGTTACGCCTTGCGGATTAGTTTAGCGTGTCGAAAATAATCATAATAGTATAGGTCTAAATAACGTTCAACTGCACATGGCACTTTCTACCCGAAACATCGGTAGTATGATAAAGCACACCTTGCTTTACCCCTACTACTTGTGTCTGGCGAATAGATGTCACACTCGGTCGACATGGTCAAAACGCTTATATATAGGAAGTACCAGCGGCGTATCCACCACGCTTGACCATGCTTTTTAACGTTATGGCACCATTAGAATTTACTACGATCTCCGTGCACTGACCCAAATAATCCCGTGTGCACCCGTGATTAGTCGTTCCTTGCACGTTTATCGTACCTTATTCTAAGAGTGTAGTGAGGTTAAAACACATTATATCGTGACATAGTATATAGTTCGTGTGTGAAGCTAGTCTAAGTGCGACGACTAGAGAGTGAAAGCAAAAACGAAAGCGAGAGTTAACGTTACATATAGTGGCAACATCGAGTAATAGAGTAGGTTCAATACTTAGAAATTAACGTCGAAATTCGTATCATTACAACATTATCCTACGCTTGCTAGATGCTTGGTGTTGAAGACTTTTGCTGGAGCTATTGTTGTTGTACTCAAGTTCGCGGTTCGGTGCGGCAGTTGCGGGTGAGGTGACCGTAGTGGTTGCAATTATTGCAATAGCGACAGTCAGCTCCAACTTGGTGGTGGTAGGTACATGTGTAACACTGGGGATGAGCTCCAGTGTAGGCTCGTTTTGGAAACACCGGAACTGCATGAAGAGGTTTCGGTTGTAGCAGTTCGGTTGTTGATGAGTTTGAGCTTGAAATCTTTCGTTTGCGGCTGGGTTTGTCGATGTTTTGTGATGAGATGTTTTCTTTGGAGGATTCGTCTGAGGACTCACTTGCAGAATCGTTGACAGAATCGTCGGAAGAATAGTCAGAAGAATTGATGACAATTGCTTGATGAGCTTGTTTGACAGGATTCTTGGAAAAGAACCTGTCCAAGAATCTTTTGTCGTTGATTTCTGCGGATAAGCGGTAGGTCTCTTCGATGGTAGTAGGCCTTGCAGCTTCGAAAAAATCACCCACACATTCAGGAAAGCCGCGAATGTACTTCATTATGGCTTTTTCTGAAGTGTTGACTTGACTCGGGCAGATTGTGCTAAGCTGTTTGAACCTTGCGGTGTAGCCAATATTGTCACATTTGACTTGTTTGATCTCCCAAAATTCGTTTTCCAACTTCTGGACTTCGTGGGGAGGGCAGTACTCTTCCTTCATGAGCTCTTTCAACTCATTCCAGGAGAGAACATAGGTTGCGTGAATCCCACGTTGGTTGCGTTCGGCGGTCCACCAGTCGAGTGAATGCGATTGAAATACTCGGTAGCGCAAGTGGTTTGAAAATGCTCGGGGCACCCACTCTGACGAAGGGTCACCTCGACAGAATCGAACCACTGGAGTAGCTGAGAGACACCTGCTTCACCCGTGAAGACCATCGAGTCACAGGCTTTGAAGTGTTTGTATAGGAAAGTAGATTGCGGCGCTGCTGTCTTAACGTCTTCCGAAGTTCGAGAGTTGCTAAGAGAGTACACTTGAGTGACAATCTGAGGAATGACTTTGGCCACTTCCCTGACCACAAGTGAAGCAATCCTCTTTTCTTCCCTACGTTTAGCTCGTCTCCTGGCTGACATTCTCGAAGCAGATTTGTTGAAAGGCATCTAGACAGAGATAGAGAGAGACTTGGAGTGAGATTCGATCATAATGATTTTGAGTTTTTTTTTTTGCGATGCGATTTGAGCGCGTTTAAAACTTGTTGCAAGTAGTATAGTATTATGTATGCACATAGGAGCCCATAGGAGACACGAGATTCCTAAGTTCTCACGCAAGTGTTTCGTTTGTATATATATAAATAGTTGTAATTTATACTTATACACATACATGTTGGTGTAGAATGTGCGAGGACGCGTTGAAGAAAGGAAGCGAGGGCGAGAAACTAGACATTAGTTTTGTTGCGATCATTCGGTTTTTGTTCTAGATTGCGATGGCTGTGCGAGTTGTGCATTCATAAAGCGGGGAGCGAAAATTAGTAAATCGAGAAATTGTCAAAGCATAAAATTCAAATCGTAAGCACGTAAGCGTAAATAAGTTTAACAAGCGTAAAACTAGCGAATTTGTAGGCTAGAAAATTCGATAGAATGCCCTGGGTGTTTAGGCGTCGACTGACCAAAGTCATCCAACTATACCTTACGAGTTCATGCACGCGCTTTGTCCTAGTAGACTATGCTTCCACTGGGATGCAGCTCATGGCATTCGTCCTTCTATTCATCACACGGCTCAAGTCATTTGGTATAGTCGAGTCTTTGGTGAGAGCTTTTCGAAAACCATTTGAGGAGTGGAACGAGAAATTAAGGTATGAGTTTCACCCCTGACTTAACAACTTCGCTCCTTGCTGTGGTTGTGCTCACCGAATAAATTCGAGAGTTCCACTAGATTGAAAGGAGATTTCCATGGAGATATGGATGTCACTCCTGGCTCGACAGAAGTTTCTCATGCTAAAATAATGTGCTGAGTGAGCGACCTATCGAGAGTTCCTGGTTTTCACACCTCATCTTGACACGATCACTCGTTGATGTAATGCGAGTATCGTAAAACATGTGTATTGTGTTAGCCTTAGGAAAGGCAAATAGTATTAAGCCTTAGGAAAGGCTTTGCTTGTGCGAAGTTGTAGTACGCGATGTTCGCACAAGGATGTAGTTTTAGCGAGTTCGAATGAGAGCATCAAGTAGGCCCATACAAACCCTACTGGGTTCACACGAAGTCAGCCCGTTGGTACTTAGACTATAGACTAGGTCATTGCTAAGACTTCAACCCGGACTAGGTCGAATGTCTTGCCTAATTCCCTATAGTTATGGCTCTGATACCAATCTGTCACACCCCAACCGATGGCGGAATCATCGGGGCGCGGCACTAGGCGAATCAGATTGCTGAGGAGAATCCATAACAACTATTTTGTGACAATAATTAATGCGTTCATTATCCCATACTAATAAACAATCATAATCTCATACGTCGTCACAGATTACATGTTCTCTCGAACAATACAAATCCGACAACCTAGATTTTTGTTGGGTTTCTAGACTTCCTAGCTTGGTTTGAAATAGCCTGCGATCTAACCTGCAACATACGTTAAAATAATGTCAATACAAAAGTATTGGCGAGTATACAGGTTTGATATGTAATAGCATAATAGAATAAAAGTGTTGCGAATTCCTACATACATAAACGGGATTCACGACATATACACTCACAAGACCGATACTACCAGCTAAGTCCTCGATGCTCGAATACGCAACGGCAAACTAGACCCAGTCGGGTGCAATAGTACTATACAAGTCATGGTGGGACGTCGCGAGTATAAGTCCTAGCACATATGTAACTAGCATCACATATAACTATGTAAGTAAGTCATTCGCAAGTGATAAATAGTTTAAGCATTTGATATGAATTTGATTTGATAGCAACATATGTTACACCCAAAAGTGCAAAAGCAAAAAGGGTTCAAGTATACTCATAGTGCGTGTTCAGCAAGTAAACACAGCTTGATTGGATGGATTGAGAGCGCGTCTGATATTAGCCTGAGTACAAATTGATAGCGTAAGCGTTGAACAAGGCGTTAAGCGGTGGCGGTTAAACCAAGTGTCAGGTGGTAATCCGATCGGGTGGCAATCCGATCGAATGGTCACTCGATCGGATGTCAATCCGTTCGGGAGGTAATCCGGTGGGATGGCCACTCGGTCGGATTGACACTCGTTGAGAATGATGTATTTGTGTATGATGGCTTGTCCTTTGAAGTTTTCGTTGTATCATTTTGAAAACAGGGAGGTATCTCTACCCTTCAGGTCGCTCGATCGAACGACGGTTCGATCGGGCGGCGATCTGATCAGTAGCACACCAAGTGGGGGACAAGTAGGATTGTCACTCGATCGGGTGGCAATCCGATCGGGTGGTAATCCGTTAGAAATTGAACATGTTGAAAATTGTTTAAGTGTTGAACTTCCAAACATCGCTTGGTCGGGTGGTCGCTCGATCGGATGGCAATCCGATCGGGCGGTAATCCGTTCGATGTTCAAACTCTTGAAAGTTTTGAAATAAACTTTAAGTGTGGGGCCAAGTACAAGCCGATCGGTTGGCAGTCCGATCGGCCGGCAATCCGATCGGGTGGTAACCCGATCGGACGGCAGTCCGTTCCGATGACCTGATCGTCTTGATACTTGATAGTTTTGATAGGGTTGCGGTGTTGATCGGGACGGTGTGATAACGTGCTAACCACAGTGACCCCATCTTGAACCAAGTGACCCGTTCGGACAGGAATCACCCTGGCCTGACCAGTTAACCTGTTCGAGACAGTTGTCCATGTTTAACCCGAAATCGGTAGTCTCCTGATAGAAACCAGATCTTGAACCGACACGTCACTAGAAAGAGTAGAAGGTCAGAATGAGCTCTGATTATATCGGTTTCGAGTAGATTGAGTGTAAAAGAATTGAAAGAAGGTTGGAAAACAATCTTTCAATCCTTTTAACCATGAAAATGTTTAGATTTGTGCGAAAACTTTGTTTAATCTTATGGAAATCCTTCAGATCTGAGTTATTCATAGTGGAATGATGCCAAAACTCGAAGTTCATATGAACTTCATTATGACATCACCCTAGAACACCTCTAATCCGATGATTTCACGGTTAAAGTTGAGATTCAAAAGAGAGAAAGGTGGAGGAGTGCGTGTAGATCATAGAAGTACAAGATTTAGGTTGAAAACTTACAAGAATCGCGAGAAATCGAGAGAAATGAGCCCCAAATCGTGCTGGTCGAGTGAGAGCTGTCACATCATTGTTCAAGTGATGTGACAAGGGCTATTTATAGGTGAAGAGGAGAGGAGGAGATAGAGTGTCACGGATCGGGTGGGTCACCGATCGGGTGACTGTCCGATCGGGTGACCGTCCGATCGAGTTGTCACTCGATCGAGTGGTTCCGATGGTCAACGTTTCGGCGTGTCGTTTCGATCGTTTATCATTGCGATAGTTTGGTTACACATCTTCATATATATATATATATATATATATATATATTATAATTAATCACAAAAGGTTATAATTAATCACAAAAGGTCGTATATACGTATCCATACTTACAAATATGCCGTGCGATAATCGGGTTGCGCGTGATTGCGGGTGCGCTTTAGAGTGTGCGATGCGTTGTGCCCCAATGACTGACGGGGTACTACTCGCTCGTATTGTCATCATCGTCACGATGACCGATGGGGTAGTACTCACGCGAAAAGTCATCGGTAGCGTTAATGTTTGCGTTGTGACACATCACGGCTATCGAGGAGGGTAGAATAGGTCCTCACTCAATGTCATCGTGAGTGTCAGTATGTGCGATGTGATGTGTTATAGCGATAAAATATGCGAATATACTGCAAAATAGCGAGGTATGCGATATAGTTACATTATGATCCGAATCTCTGGTGCTAGGCGTAACGAGTGTAGCGAGTAGTAACAACGCACGAACATACGGGTTTTTACAGTCATTGCTTACGCATCTCGCAGCTCAAAATCCACGAGAAGAACTATACAACCCATGATCTCGAGCTAGGCGTAGTTGTTTTTGCGTTAAAGATTTGGCGACACTACCTGTATGGTACCAAGTGTACGATCTTCACCTATCATAGGAGCCTACAACATATCTTTGACCAGAAGGAACTTAACATGCGTCAACGCCGATGGGTAGAACTTCTCAACGATTATGACTGTGAGATTCGTTATCACCCTGGCAAAGCAAATGTCGTTGCAGACGCTCTCAGCAGACGGAGTTATTTGCTCGGCATTCGTAATACCCAAGCCCAATACGATCTCGAGACCCTCATTCGCGAAGCTCAGCATGCCTGTTTTAATGAACGCACTCTGAAGAAGGAACGAATCTATCACGATGGAGCCCAGCTTGTGAATAAGTCGAATGGGATATTCCATTTTCTAGACCGGATCTGGATCCCTAAGCGGACCAATCTACGACAAACATTGATGGACGAAGCCCACAAATCCCGGTATTCTATTCATCCCGGTGCCGATAAAATGTACCAGGACCTTCGCTACAAGTACTGGTGGCCGGGCATGAAAAGGGATATTGCTCTCTACGTTAGAAAGTGCCTGACTTGCTCGAAGGTCAAGGCTGAACACCTAAGGCCCTCTGGCTTACACGAACAACCCCCGATCCCTATGTGGAAGTGGGAGAGATAGCTATGGACTTCATAACCAAGCTCCCGCGCACGCCATCAGGTCACGACAACATTTGGGTTGTTGTTGACCGTTTAACCAAATTAGCTCACTTTTTGCCAATACGGGAATACTACAAGGTAGAACGATTAGCCCGAATCTACACCAATGAGAAAATTTGTCGACATGGTACACCTCGCGACATCATCTCTGACCGTGATGCTCGGTTTACTTCGCGACCGTGGGAAACGTTTCAAGCGGCTCTCGGTACTACGCTTAACCTAAGTACCGCATTCCGCCCTCAAACCGACGGTCAGACTGAGAGAACGATTCGTACTCTTGAAGACATGCTCCGTTCGTGTGTCATAGATTTCGGCGGTAATTGGGATGCTTACCTACCATTGGTCGAATTCTCGTATAACAACAGTTATCATACCAGCATACAAATGGCACCATTCGAGGCTTTATACGGAAGAAAATGTCGATCGCCAATTGTATGGCACGAGATCGGTCACTCGCAACTAACCGGTCCCGAGCTATTGCAAGAAACGACTGACAAAGTCCTCCAAATTCGAGACAACTTGTTGAAAGCTCAGAGTCGACAGAAAAGTTATGCCGATAGACGACGCAAGCCCCTTGAATTTGACGTTGGCGACTACGTACTCCTAAAGGTATCACCTTGGAATGGTGTAGTCAGATTCGGCAAGAAAGGGAAACTAGCGCCTCGATATGTTGGACCTTTTAAGATTCTGGAAAGGATCGAAAAAGTCGCCTACAGACTCGAACTACCGGAGGAACTTAGTAACGTCCATCCGACTTTCCATGTATCAAACCTACGAAAGTGCCTAGCTGAGCATGATTTAATTGTACCTCTCGATGATCTCCAAATAAATGAAACACTACACTTCGTGGAGAAGCCTGTCGAAATCATGGATCGCCAAACCAAGCAGCTCAGACGCTCGCGCATTCCTATTGTGAAAGTCCGATGGGAAGGCAAACGAGGCGCAGAGTTCACTTGGGAACTCGAAAGTGACATGAAGGCGAAGTACCCGCAGTTGTTTGTTATGGCTACAGCCTAATTTCGGGACGAAATTCCCTCAACTAGGGGAGGCTGTAACACCCCGTGTTTTCGAAAGTCAAAGTCAAAGTCAAGATTGAAGTCAAAGGAAGAAAAGATTGCTAATTGCGATCTGTCTCTCCTTGCTCAATTCCTGTTTTGACTTCTTTGACTTGGTTTAGCCTATTTCTTTATTGCTTTAGTTGTATTATGTGGAGTATCTATTAATAATCGCATATTTATCGCTATTTATCGCATGATTAATCGATTTGCCGCTTATCGCAGTCACACTCGCAACTCAAATTACGCATTTTGGTTATTGTTATACGTATATGTGTGCCTTATGTGTTACTTGTGCATGCTTATTTATGTTATGTGTGGTAATCAATCGAAACGCAATCGAAACTCAATCGCAATCGAATCGCAAACACTAAACGAATACGAAATAAGGATGTTTGTATGTTGATATAGTAGTTGGGATTAAAAGTAATTTGACTAGGAAACTTTATTGCATCGCAACGCTCGCAATCACAATCGAAACGGCCAAACTTTCGTCGCACCAAATGCTCGAACCAAGCGACTGATCGATTAGGTGACCAGCCATTCGATCAGACTGCTGTCCGATCGACCAGGCTGTTCGACCGGGCTGCCACCCGATCGGCCAATCCTTTCCACTTTGGGAAACCCTATAAATACCCCCTGTCACCATCAAACTTACTACTTTTAGCAACTCTCTGTCCGACCAGCTCTCCAATCTCCTTTTCCCTTCAATTTCTCGCAATCCCGGTAAGATCTCGTCCTAAATCTTGTTCTTCTTTAATCTACCCGCACTCCTACACCTTTCTATCTTTTGAATCATAACTTTTAACCATGAAATCATCAAGATTCAAGGTGTTCTAGGATGACGTCATCATGTGTTCTTGAGAACTTCATGTTTTGGCCTCAACCCACCAAGAACAACTTAGATCTAACCGATTTCCACATAAACAAACAAATATCTTTCATAAATCTAAACATATTCACTATGAAAAGGATTGAAATATGGTTTTCCAACTTTCTTTCAACTCTTTTACACTCAATGCATTCAAAACCGATAGGATCGGAGCTTGTGCCGACTTACTACTCATTCTTGTGGTTTTGTTGGTTCAAGATCTGGATTCTATCCACGAGACCACCGATATCGGGTTAAACATGGAACATCGTCTCGAACCGTGAACCGGTCGGATTTGGGTGATTCCTGTCCGATCAGGGGTACCAAGTATTGACAAGGTCTCTGTTGCTTAATACGTTATCAAAATGTCTCGATAAAACAAAAAAACAATCAAAATTACCAAGTGTAAGACGAACGAAATGACCAGGACGGAATGCCGTCCGATCGGACTATCATCCGATCGGGTTGTCACCCGAGCGGCTTGCACCTTGGCCCCACACTTGTTATATATTTCAAACATTGGAAGTTGTGGATGCGGAACGAGCTCCTGTCCGAACGGACGACCATCCGAACGGATTGCCGCTTGATCGTGTAACGTACTGACTTCAACACTTAAACAATTTTCAACATGTTCATTGTTGTAACACCCCAAATTTCGTATGTCATATTTAATGTTATAATCGCAATATTTTTTATGAAAATAAATGGTAAATATAAGGAATGATAAACAAAGATTTTAATCATATTGAAAGTTCTATAAAAAAAAGGGAGAAATGAAAGAAAATGAAATAAAAACCCTTTA
Organism: Helianthus tuberosus; assembly: GCA_030545235.1. NCBI lineage: Eukaryota > Viridiplantae > Streptophyta > Magnoliopsida > Asterales > Asteraceae > Helianthus > Helianthus tuberosus. The sequence continues at coordinate 61,019,937 of CM060375.1, forward strand.
TGTTAATGGAAGTAATCAAGTTAGTATGGGAAAAGACTAATTTGAAACCACTCAAAAGATAAGGGACTAATAATGAAATTATGTAATGAGATTTGATAATAAAAAAAAAAACCAGGGCTCCTCCTGGTTTTGATGAAATATGATTATGGTGTGAATGCATATGGTTCATAAACGTCATATTGTACGACAAAGAATATGAGAATAATGAAACTTTCGAAAGCTAAGTATAAAAAGTTGTAATGTATAGGAACAAAGAAGGAAGGAGGAACAAGTCATTCTATAGCGCAAGAAACACAAGATCGCGGTAAGTTCTGATGAACGTCGCTTATGTAGAAAGTAGAATTTTATGTTAGTTCTCTTGTAAATAATTATTTGATGTTTTATGTGGGAATCATTAGAAAAAAATGTCTTAATGCGAATTGTTAGTAGAAAAAAGGGAAAAGTCTATTGACGACCCATATAAACGGGTCTAAAGTATGAGAATGAAGTGTTCTTGGTGATGTATTGGCCCATAGTTAAACGGGTCAAGTAAGATGAAATTGTTATGAAATTAAGATAGCTAGCGATGACTTTTATAAGCCAAACTAGTTAAGTATGGAAAATTGGAAAAGTAAGAATAAGTATGATCCGTGAGAACGGGTCGGATAAATAGGATGAATGATGATGACGGGGGCTAAGATGGTGCTATAACCGTTAAACGGAGTTGTCATATGAGAAGTTCGAATGAAAAGATGTAAAGATATAATGACCCGGTAACGGGTCAAATAATGACGAAAAGCAAATTGTATTAGTAATATGTTCTAACCGAACTAACATGCAAGTTTGTGTTATGGATGTAGGTAAATTTCATGCTTAGAATGGCGAGCTCGGATTCGAACACACCACATCATCCATATATGCGCTTCCGGTTCAAGTTATCTTTTGAAATGGGTCAAATAATTTTTGTAATGTAAATGTAAATTTTATGTTTTAGGGTGTTTGTAAGTAGTTTGAATTTTAAAACCTTTTTTTTTTGGTACTTCGGACATAACCCTTGTGTTAAGTCTTGTATGGTCACAACTTTTATTTCTTTTGAAAAAAGTGTCGTAGAAGTTTATTTGAATGATGTTTGTTAAAAGCAGGGGAATTCTTTATAGTACGAACGGGTCATGTCCAATTTTCGTTAAAAATAGTATGTCATTATTTGTATTTTTGAATGTGAAAACGTGGGCGTTACAAGTTGGTATCAGAGCCGAGGTTTGAGGGATTCAAGTATTAGAGTTAAAATACTTGAACTCAAACCAAAAGCTCGAATGAAGGTGTGTTCGTTCCGAAGCGCTATGCAAGTAAGTAAATTGTAAATTTGATTATGCTTATAGTTAGGAATAAAAAGGGAATTATAGGATTTCATTTATAAACTGAGTTTTAAGTTAAATGATTATGTTAAACGGGTCCGTGTTTAAATTACGGACACGTAGGAAAAAGAATCGAGTAAAACGGACTAGTAGAACTATAGATATGGAGTTTTAAAGTTAGTATTTTTAGAAAAGTTTAGAGCTGGGCAGATGCAGCAAACCAGACCGAACACTCTGTGAAAAAGGGGGCGTCGCGCTGCGCGACACCCAACTGAAATCACCGTCGCGTCGCGCGACAACGGTCGCGGCCCGCGATAGCTAGAGGGCTATCCTTTGCGGCCCGCGAGGACTTCAAATGCTGGCAATTTTTTTTTAAATTGTTTGTTTTGAATACGGGACTTGTTTTAAACGGTTTCTAAGGCCTCGTAACCAATGTTTAAGGTAATTTTGATATTGAAATTGATAAGGGAAAGTGTACATGAAGGATGAAAAGGTAAATCATTGCGATCAAATATTTTGATCTACACGATACGACATGATCGTCGATGACGATAATGCATGAAATATGAAATGTAAATTGATTGTAGTATGATAAAATGAGTTAATTATGATGAAGGAAAGTATGAAAAAAAATTAATGAATGAAATGAATGTTTTATGTAGATGGCGGACAATGTAAACGTGAATGATAATGAAACCATGAATATAAGTTGACTAACACGAAGGCTATTAGTTAAAGAAAAAGGAATAAGAAGTAAGTGTAAGAATGAATGTATGTTTTGATTAACATGTCTAGAATGTTCGTAATGAAGGAAAGTATGGTTTTATGACCTACGGAAATGAATTATTTAAAGCAAATAATGCATGAATGATAAAGAAAAGAATGATACGGTATCTAATAAAGTATGTAATTGTAGATGGCGGGTGCATTGAGTGTAAATGATGATGATAATGATATTACCAATAAGGATGGTAAAGATGATGCCCTATGATAAACGGTACGCGGTGTGGTCACGAAGTGACCTTTAGCACCGAGAATGATGAATGGTATACGGTGTGGTCACAAAGTGACCGTAAACACCGGGGATGATGAAAGGAATGCGGTATGGTCACTAAGTGGCTATTAACACCCGGAATTATGAAATAAAAGCATGATAACCATGATTAAAATGACAAAGGCCAATAAGACGTAAGCATGATGGCATAAAGTAACATATAATGAAGTGAAAAGTATATATAAAATTAACGAAAGTGTAATAAGTAAGAGAATGAAAGTCATTGAAATATGTTAGGCATACTAACATATTTCCTAAACTTCGTTGTAGAATATTTCTTAAGGCAAATCCAATAGTTTCGTTAAGTTTCCGAAAATGCAACTTATGATAATTAGGATCCTCTAAATGTCAACCGGGTCATGTCGAAATGTTTCGAAGTAAGAACGTATATGATTGGAAGGTTGTGAATGAAGTTCTAGTTAGGTTTATCAACCCTGTGGTGTGGTCATAAAGGACCGTTAACACCTAGCATGAAAGAAAGGAAAGTATAAAAATAAAATTAAAATATTAGAATGAAATGAACACGACCAAAGAATAGATTTTAATAATAATCTCGAAGGATATAGTAGAAGGCTGATGAAAACGAAGAAATTGTTAAGAAAATATGTTCCGAATAGCGGATGGTGTGAGAAGGTAAGTAAGAAGAATGAGGGATTCTATTCCCCTATGAGCGAAAGGCATGCATGATGTGGCCTATCGTGATCGATGTTGATGATGATGTACAAGTGGAATAAAAGTTATTGAAATATGATTATGAATGCATCAATGTAACTTGAGATGACATGGAAAGTATATAAAGTAATGAATGTAAAAAAAATGCTTAATGTAGATAACGGACGAAAGAAATACAAACGATAACAAATGACACGGTAGGAAGGAATAAAAGCAATGATTACGGAAGAGGATGGTATGGTCCTAGAATGTAATGAAAGGTACGGATGATAATTACGATTAAGCTTAAAAAATATTGAACATGAAAGGATGATAAAGATTTCGAGTATAGTATGGTCCTAAGGATGAAAATTATGTCAAACAAAAAGTAAATGTTAGTAGAATTAAAATTTTAAGGGAAGATATTTATGTGGTAAGCATGGATGGAGCCTTAAGAAAGGGTTGTAGATGGATGAAAGTTAGAGTCGTTAGGTGGGAAGGAAAGTATGAAAGCAAATGAGGAGATGCTTTTTTTTTTCTCCACCTAACTACAGATAAGTATAAACATAACAAGTATGTGGCATATATAGCATGGTTGGTCAAGGATAATGTAGGACTAAAAGAACACATACATACATATATATATATATGTATAAGTGATGCGTATATGAACGTATGTGAGGTATGTTGCTGCTAGTTATGGGAATATGAGTAGTGATATGTTGATAGTTAGTCGTCGTAGACCTAAGTGGGATATACGAGTAAGAGTAAAATATATGACAAATGTGGTAACATGTGATGGTGTAAATAATTATATATATACATAGAAAGATGTTGAGGTAATAGTTTATGATGGAAGAAGTATGCTCCGAACGCATCGCGTATTAAGTATGTGATGATCGACTTATGAGGACTAAAATGAATAATGGGCTAAGACCTAGATAGATGATTTAAGCACCGACGAGGATAGAGAGTTTTGTAAAAAAAATGATAACAAGTATGTCTAAAATCAATAAGTAAGTACAAATGTGCGAATTAGTCCATACTGTAGGAATGGATTAACAAGCAACTAATAGTAATAGAGTTACTAAACGTTTGAGATAAGTATATATATATGTGTGTGTGTATATACACACACACATACATTAGTAGTCAAAGTTTTTACGCCACAAGAGGGGGTGACTAGGAAGAATGATGATATTAATAATAGAGGAATCAAGTAGTAGGCTTATGGTGATCATTATTGTTTCTAGCGGCATAGTGAAGGAACAAGTATGGCTAGTAACTTGGAAGGCAGAAGTAAATGACTCATAATGCTAGTAAATAAATTATAATTTTCATATCAATACAAGAAATAATGGTGGCTCTAAATTCTTGTTTATTGTAAAGTACGGTTATTAGATGTCTTGAAATGTCATGATGGAAAGATGGTAAGAGTCGACCCGCAGGTCGGAAAATGGGTAGTAGAAAGGAAAGAAAAGTGAGGGACTGTTAAGAAAGCGGGGTACACACTTAGTATGCCAAATTTAGAATAAATAGAAAGAACTGTATGAAAGATGTGAAAGGTTAAGGTCGAAGGAAGCTAGAATGAAAATATAAGAATGCGTAACTTTTAGAGTTGGAATGTTACATAAAGAGGGTTGAGTGGAATGTAAAATATAATGAATATTCGAATAAATCTTGCCCTCTGTGGAGTTCCCTATCGTATGTGAGGAATTATTAGAAGATAAACCTCTAAAGAAATGTTCAAGAGTTAAAGTTTTTATACGCATGATTCTTGATTCGTAATATAAAACAACCCTACGTGGTAGAGTGTAATCTCAATTATCGAATGAATGGTTATGCCAAGTTTTATGTAACTCATACGTAAAATAGAGGGGCATATGTAATAAGCTTATAATCTCGTATGTAGCGGAACCTAGGTTGATAAGAATTAACCCTTTGAGGTACAATGTTGGGTAATAGCCGCAGTATTACAATTGCTAGAAGGAATGACGTATATATGACAACTATGAAATGTGATGACAAGTATAGCTGAGTATGACACCTCGAGTGTAATATGAGTTACCCAAATGTAAGTATTGATTACACGATCATACTGATAGCGTGATTAAAGACTTATGTTGACCTTTGTAACCTAAGGATAGACAGTCATGATGTTAGAGCAAGATAATATGTACACAATTTGTATAAATGTATACGTTAAGTTGTGGTTAACCATGCAGTTATGATAGATCATCAGTGAAAGAAATATTGGTCTCGAGTAAAGGTTATACGTAGGTATTGCAAGAAATTGTATGAAAAGAACTATCAAGCAAGCGGCATGAAAGAAATTTTGCTTGATTTTGGCCCTGGAAGGATGGGGGTATGTAGAAGCTAAATAGTTATAAACTATTGAAGGATGTTTGATTTGTGATTATATATGAATGAATAGGAATGAACAAGTATGAATATTATGATAATTATTTTCCCCTAAATAGATGTTAGACGTATGCGGGGATGAATAATCTGACAGACAAGTTTTAAGAAATCAGATTGAACAATTGAACAATAATCATGAAATAATGTAAAAGGATCACTTTGTTTCATACAAGAGTGAATTACCAAGTGTATTAGACAAGTTTAGAGAGGTAATGACCGATTCATCACGAGGGATGATCGAATGAAAGCATGTTATCAAAGTTCGAGCTATGTAATTACGAAGGGTTACAGATAAACTTGTCAGAATGTATGTATTCAGGTTTCGGGGACGAAACCTTCTTTAAGGGGTGTAGACTTGTAACACCCCAAATTTCGTATGTCATATTTAATGTTATAATCGCAACATTTTTTTACGAAAATAAATGGTAAATATAAGGAATGATAAACATAGATTATAATCATATTGAAAGTTCTATAAAAAAAAGGGAGAAATGAAAGAAAATGAAATAAAAACCCTTTATGTTAATGGAAGTAATCAAGTTAGTATGGGAAAAGACTAATTTGAAACCACTCAAAAGATAAGGGACTAATATTGAAATTATGTAATGAGATTTGATAAATAAAAAAAAAAGAAACCAGGGCTCCTCCTGGTTTTGTACGATCGAACAGAGGGAGAGAGAGAGCCAAGAAACCCTAGTTCTTCAAATTCTACACAATTGAAAGGGAAATCAAGGATTAATCGAATGCATGAGCATGGAACTTTGATTATCTAAGTTTTCTTGACATCTAGTAAGTTTAAATTTGATGTTTTATGAGGTTTCATGAAGTGGGTTATGTATAATTTATGATGTTTGTATGAAATTGAATCTAGATGTTGAATGATATGAACAAATAGGAGTTATATTAAGTGTTATTTCGATTATACTAGTAGTTGGGGTAAAACCCACTTGAGATTATGTAAGGTAGTGAAAAAATTAGTAAAGTTTATGGAAGAATTGTGTAATGTTGATGTTAAATTCATGTTACAAAAGTGTTAAGATGAATAACTTGATATGAATCATATGTAGTATAGTTATGATTGTTGATTTTGAAGGAAATTGGTTGATCTATTTGATAAATTTAGGATGAATGTGTTATAAACACTTGTACATCATGCTTATTAGAATGTACGCACGCCATATGTTCAATGAAATGTCTAAATTAATGAAATTGTGATTTTGTATGAAAATTTGCAAAGTTGATGAAATATGATTATGGTGTGAATGCATATGGTTCATAAACGTCATATTGTACGACAAAGAATATGAGAATAATGAAAGTTTCGAAAGCTAAGTATAAAAAGTTGTGATGTATAGGAACAAAGAAGGAAGGAGGAACAAGTCATTCTATAGCGCAAGAAACGCAAGATCGCGGTAAGTTCTTATGAACTTCGCTTATGTAGAAAGTAGAATTTTATGTTAGTTCTCTTGTAAATAATTATTTGATGTTTTATGTGGGAATCATTAGCAAAAAAAATGTCTTAATGCGAATTGTTAGTAGAAAAAGGGAAAAGTCTATTAACGACCCGTATAAATGGGTCTAAAGTATGAGAATGAAGTGTTCTTGGTGATGTATTGGCCCGTAGTAAAACGGGTCAAGTAAGATGAAATTATTATGAAATTAAGATAGCTAGCGATGACTTTTATAAGCCAAACTAGTGAAGTATGGAAAATTGGAAAAGTAAGAATAAGTATGATCCGTGAGAACGGGTCGGATAAATAGGATGAATGATGATGACGGGGGCTAAGATGGTGCTATAACCGTTAAACGGAGTTGTCATATGAGAAGTTCGAATGAAAAGATGTAAAGATATAATGACTCGGTAACGGGTCAAATAATGATGAAAAACAAATTGTATTAGTAATATGTTCTAACCGAACTAACATGCAAGTTTGTGTTATGGATGTAGGTAAATTTCATGCTTAGAATGGCGAGCTCGGATTCGAACACACCACATCATCCATATATGCGCTTCCGGTTCAAGTTATCTTTTGAAATGGGTCAAATAATTTTTGTAATGTAAATGTAAATTTTATGTTTTAGGGTGTTTGTAAGTAGTTTGAATTTTAAAACCTTTTTTTTTGGGTAGTTCGGACATAACCCTTGTGTTAAGTCTTGGATGGTCACAACTTTTATTTCTTTTGAAAAAGTGTCGTAGAAGTTTATTTGAATGATGTTTGTTAAAAGCAGGGGAATTGTTTATAGTACGAACGGGTCATGCCCAATTTTCGTTAAAAATAGTATGTCATTATTTGTATTTTTTAATGTGAAAAAGTGGGCGTTACAAATGCACAAGGGATGCCACCCGATCGAACAACCGTCCGATCGAGTGACAACCTGCAGTGAACTTGTTCTCGCGGAGGTGCCCAACCTATCGGACTGTCGCCCGATCGAACGGTCGTTCGATCGATCGACCTGAAAGGTAGAGATACTTCTATGTTTTCAAAATGCTACAACAAAAACTTCAAAAGTCAAACCATCATACATAAACACATCCTTCACAAAGGAAGAAACAATCCACTCGAAAGGCCACCCGATCGGATGACCATTCAAGCGGACTGTCACCCGAGCGATCGGCTGTCCGATCGGACTACCGAGCGATCGGCTGTCCGATCGGACTACCGTCCGATCGAACTGTTGTCCTACCCACTTGCACCCTGTATCGTTTTACGCGTCGCTTATCGTCATACTATCAATCTGTTCAGGCTAACCCTACTCTCTAGCGCTCCTTTCAATCCATCAATCGCTGTGAGTATACTCGATCCCTTTTTGCTTTACGCACTTTTGGGTGTTACATACGTTACTTATACTAAATCACATCGAACACACTACGCAATACTTTAACGCTAACCGTTACCGCATGTTATACGTGACTTAATGAATGCTTGTTTGTTATGTTTACACATGGAATGCTGTCTACCTGCCTTAGCAACGGTAGTACTATTAGTTTGGACTCAGCACCCGTTCACTCGGGGGTTGTTAAGGACAATTACCTACATGGCTCACAGTGGTGAGTGTGTATCGCGAACTGCCTTGGGCAGTCAACCCGCAGTCATTGGTATCGTTAGGTTCATGTCGATAACTAACATGCCTCATTTTACACTGTGTACGTGCTGGTTATGCGTAACGCTTTCGAACTCTATATGCTATTATAAAACTTGTATGCTCACCTTTACACTATGTGTATTGACTTTTACTTTAACGTATGTGACAGGTGCTTAGGATGCTTATTTGCTTTCTTTGCTGTGAAATCGAGGCTAGGAAAGACCTAGGTCAACAATAAACATTTGTCTGTAATAAAAATCTGAGTTGTCAAAACAGAACAATTTGACTGGATCTTTTCTGTAATAATTGTATTATCGTGTATGACATGGTATGAGACGTGTTGCTTTAAATACTTGGTAAATATAGTTGTTATGGAAACTTCTGGACAATCTGTTTCGCTCAGTGCCACGCCCCGATGTTTCTGCCATCGGTTGGGGTGTGACATGAAGGATGCCCAATTTGCAAGTAGTTTGAGGAAGATAAGCAACCAAATACTGAAGACATCAATGATGAGGTGAGGGAAGCGAATGCACGAGAAATTTATGACAATCACATACATCACAAACTTCAAGCGGATTTGGTTCAACACATTTGGAGTGTTTCACGAAACGATAATGACGAAGATGACAATTAAAAATTTGTATTTTTTATTAATGTCTTCTTTAGTTTATTTAATTTTTTTAATTAATATTATTTCTGTATTTAATATTAATGTTTTTTTAAATTTAAAAGATTTGTTTAATTTTTAAACATAAAATAAATAAAAAATTGTATGCCACGTGTCACTCCACGCCCCATTCCACCTCACACTTTTTTGAGGCTTGAAAGGGAAATCTGACACTGCTAATGTGGTTATCATGTGACGCTTCATGCTCCTCCACACCGACTAATCTAAACTTGCACCTTTATTTAAGTTTGAAGTTAAAAGTCGAAAGAAGGAAAAGGCTAAACCATATCAGGCTTTTGTAAAAATAGGGTTTTTTTCTTTCAAACTATATTGCACACTCGGTTTCTTTTGGGGGTTATTTTCAAACCATTTTGCACCCTCGATTTCTTTAGAGGGTTTCTTCAAACCATTTTGCACACTCGGTTTCTTTCGAGTTTCAATTGCCTTGTAAAATAGAGAATTCAAAAAGGTAAAATTGGAAAAATAGAAATGAGCATGATTTATCGAGTACCGGTATCGTATCGTATCGAACTGATATCAATTGAACATCGGTACCGACAATATTTTTTTATAGTTTTTGGTTTCGATTCTAGTAGGTTTTGGTTTTATTTTAATATTTTGCACTACCTATATGGAACTAGTAACCTGCCGCCATAATGTTTGTATTTTTTTATCATTTTCGGTTTTGGTATTTTTAATAATGGTATCAGTCCGATAGCGATACGATGCCGAGCCAATCCCTTTTTCAACCAGTCTTTTAAATTGTATCTCGTTAAATTGTGCCAAAATCCATACTTTTGGGTTTGGGAAAAGTTGACGATGATATTCGTTTTTCTTCATTCCTCCCGGGCGGTCGTGGTGGTTCTTCCACATTCTCTGCTTGACAGCGGAGAAGATTATTCAACGACAAGGGTAGTTGTTACTTGTTAGCTGGCGGAAGGAGGGGGGTTATTAGCCATGTTCGATGTTAAAAAGCGTAAGCTATGATGTTTTTAATAATTTGCATAATTAGTTCATAGAAAAAAGAATATAATCTAATACTAATAAAGGATTTCATCTAATGTCGTATGTCATTCTCTCATTTAAGAATTCCATCTAATGTCATGTGACATTCTCTCATTTAATTTATTTATATATTAAATTAATACTATATTAATATATTAGATTAAACTCTAATATTATTAATATATAATATATCTAATAACATATAAATAAAAATAATTGTTATACATTATCCCGATTTATCTTTGTGTCAATTTCTTAAACTTTTTTTAAAGATTACATGGATTTTGTCTTTTTTTTCATTAAATATTTAAATTATAAACAGATAAATAATTAAATGAGTATTTAAATTAAATTGATAAGTAATTAAATGAGTATTTAAATTAAATTTTATATAATCCTTAATTTATAATTTAATTTTTTATCAATAATAATTAAGTTATTTCTAATTATTGTAGAGGATATTTATATAGCGTCGTGCATTTACATTTGATCAATGGATTAAACTAACAGGATGGTTGATTTGCTTTAGATATTAACAATAACAAATGTATAATTTGAAGTAATAACTACTGAAATTCCCTGTGTGATTCGGCAGGAATTTAATTTTGATCGATATCAATTTGGTTCATTACAGTAATAACACTCTATATAACAACCGAAAGAAAAAACAAAGAAATAAAATCGTGAAACTTTAGAGTATAAAAATTTTGTGATCATTTTAAAAAATGTTTAAACTTTAATATTATTGTCACAAAAACACAAAAGAGAAGAAAAATTATATTAAAGTGAAAATCGTTAATGAAAATCTATGCTTAAGTTGATATTTAACATTTAGAAGTACTAGCATGTTATTCATGTTAGTATTCCATTTCAAATTATTTTATAATTCAAGTTCTCTAAATTGTAAGTTTTAACTTCTGTATTTAATATCAGCCTCTTAATATGTGTAAATTTATTTCAAAATTTCTATATTTTTCTTTAAATTTTAAAGAAAAAACTTTGACATTTTCTTGATTATAGGTGGTTTTAAAAAAATTTATATGATATTTATTATCTTTTACTTACGTAAGATATTTTATTTATTTAACCCGTGTAATACACGGGTCTATAACCTAGTTAAATTATATTATCTGCAAGCAAAAACTATATCTACTTCTTCTATATACAGTCCCAAGCCTTTGTTTTGCCGTAATCATATATTTAAGACTCGAACCTCTTGGGTGGTGACGGGGTAGCAAATTAATGTGTATCAATGCTTATTTTCCACGACATCTCGACAGTTGCTTTCCATCTCTAGTGGTCCATGTTTAATAGCATTATCACATTTTATTAATGGAGTTTTATATTCAACGTTACTAAAAAGTTGTGTTGAAAACAAAAATTATCGGCTAGTTCATCATAAGAAAAAAAAAATCTCTATTGATTATAACTAAGAGATCCATTGTTTGCTTTTAAGTAAAAACTTTAGGTCTTATATTAATTAACAGACCCCCTTGGTTCTGTCCATGCTCAATTTCTTTTGTTTTTCTCATAGATTTTGAAAGTTGGCTTATATAGTATTAATCTATTTACAATTTTCTCATAGATTTTGAAAGTTGGCTTGTATAGTATTAATCTATTTACAATTTTCTCATAGATTTTTGAAAGTTGGCTTCTATAGTATTAATCTATTAATTACAATCATAATAAAGGTGTTTAAAAAACAATTAAAAAACGTAAAACACCATTTTCTATAGTATTAATCTATATAAAAAAGAGACTTATGTTGAATTTAACCAACCAACATGCTTTCTCCTTATCTCAAATAACTTGAAAATGAGAAAAATGTTGTTTTTTTTAAGTGTTTTACTTTTTATTTTAACATTATTTGGCAATTAATTAATTAGTTTTCAAATAACTATGGAGTTATTTTTCTCTATACTATAACTAATCATACAAAATTTAGGGAATACAAACCCTTTAGAAACTTAATTGATTGATTTGAGAAAATTGATGGGTTAAATTCGATATGTCCAAGCATATATTAAATATATTGAAAAATGACTAGTAACCATGCTGAATTGAAATTTAGTTTATGCCATAATCATTGAAAGCAATAATATCATATCATAAAAAATATGAGAATTATTTCATTATTATTATTATTATTATTATTATTATTATTATTATTATTATACGATCTCTTTGAGTGGTAAAAGAGAAAACGAAAACATTAAGTGCAAAATCCATTAAATATATCGAGTGTAGAACAAGGCGCATCGGGAATATATGAATATGATCAGCATATAAAAAGAGATCAGACGATACTCAAGTAGGTGGGTATGTCTTGTTGGTTTGTTTCCCTTAAACATCCCTCTTAATGTTGGTTTTATAAGGAGGAATCCACATGTTTCCCTAATTCTCACATTTTAGTATTTTAGGAGGATAATGAATATTCATGGTTGAGATGTTTGTAAGAAGAAATCTTATGAAGGTAAGGGAAGGTGGTGTGTGATCGATTAACAAGACACCCCCACGCCTTTTGAAAAGGCTACCATGTGTTGGGATTATATATATATAGGAGAAGGATCCGTTAGAATTCACCCTTTATTGCGAGAACCGCGAAAACCAAGTGTGAACACAACAAAAAAATACCTAAAAAATCAAAAAAGCACTCATTTTTTTACTAGATCGATTAACAAGACACCCCCACGCCTTTTGAAAAGGCTACCATGTGTTGGGATTTTATATATATAGGAGAATGATCCGTTAGAATTCACCCTTTATTGCGAGAACCGCGAGAACCGAGTGTGAACACAACAAAAAAATACCTAAAAAATCAAAAAACACTCATTTTTTACTATTATTTATAAAAAAAATCGCTATATTTCATCACAAAAAAAAAAAAAAAAAAAAAAAAATTCGAGTAACAATTATCCATGCACACGTGCATATGCATCATTTCTTTGACAAATTCCGTAATACATTACTAATACCAGACAATTGCACTTTCATTACACTACCATTCATAATACACTGCTTTTTACATTAACAATATTAGAAATGCACATGTGCATCTATATGTATGAACTTGTTATAACATTAATAACACTAGAAATGCACATGCGCATCTATATGTATGAACATGTTATAACGTGTTTTGGTACACCACTTTGAATACACCTTCCCTTTCATCTATCATACCATCCATAATACACTACCATTACCTCCTACCATCCGTAATACAATACAATACCATTGCCTCCTACCATTCATAATACAATACTATTACCAACATTTCCACTTGATTACATGTACATCAACACTCTTTATACCATCCAAACAACATATTACATCATAAAGTGACAAATATAATCAAACCATCAACCACTAGATATAATTAACCAAAACACATGTATATGGGCCTGCTTCATCATTTAAAATTACAAACTTTTTGTACCAAAACACGTTATATGATGGTTATACATAATGATGCACATGTCATTTTTAATATTGTTAATGTAAAAATTAGTGTATTGCAGATTGTAATGTAAATGAAAGTGCATTTTTCTACTACTGGTAATATATTACGGAATTTGTCAAAGAAATGATACAAATGCGCATTTGCATCCATAACTGTTACTCAAAAGAAAAGTTTTTTTTTTTTGTAACGAAATATAGCGGTTTTTATTAAAAAATATTAAAAAATAAATAAAAAAAAATTGTGTGTTTTTTGGATGTTTTTAGTTATTATTTTTTTTTTGTTCAAGTTGGTTCTCGCGGTTCTCGCAATAAGGGTTGTTCTCAAATGAACCTTACCCTATATATATATATGGTTAGGTTCAATTGTGAACAACTTCTTGAAAGTGAACCGTGTGAACTAATCTTGGCCATTGATTTCCTTTTTAGTTGTTAGGGTTAGGATTGTAATTTTATAATAATTTAGTTTTGAATCTTTATTTTAATAATGGTTTTTTAGTTACATAATCCTTTTTTCTTGTGATTATCATCAACAATATCTTTTAATCTTTTACCAAAATCATCATTTGAACTTACGTAACTTACAAAATCATAAAACCCAGAATTCATTCACTCACTTCTTCCATAATACCCAGAACTTCGTAATACCCATAATTCATTTGATCTTCGCTAGCAGTTCTATCGTCGCCGGCAGTTGTGCTGGGTATCGTAGTTGGATCCGGCGACTCTTAATCATTAACGGCTTGGATTCCGGCGAATATTAATCAGAAAAGGCAATTGATTTTGTTAAACCCAGGTGTGCATCGTTGGTTGTTTGGGTATTGTACTTGTATTCCGATGAACATTAATCGGAGACGGATTGGATTCCGGCGAACATTTAATCGGAAAAGCCAGTTGCAGATTGTTCAAAGTTCAAAGTCTGGGCTGCTGTTGTTCAAATTGGATCTTAGTTGATTGGATTTGATATTCGTGTTGATCCGGTGATTTAGATAGAATTAACGACTTGCAGATTGTTGTAGTTATAAGATCTGAATGAGTGTTAAGAGATATTAGAATGTGATCGTGAATCACAAAATTGATAGAAAAGATAAAAAAAAATTGCAGGAGTTGCTGGTCATGAGTCGATAAAGAGGAGGTGCTCATTATAAAGACTAGTATTACGCTAAAAAACAAAGGTTACATAAATCGCAAACACGGGTTCGTCTTCATGATCATATAGTTCATCTTCACTATCAATACATAGGTTACATAAATCGCAAACAAAACCCAAATAAAAAAACACAAACCAAAAAACATTTTTACTTATCCAAATAAAATTCAAAGTACCAACATCAACAAAACGTCTAACCACTTATAAACAAAGCAAACATTTTTTGTGTCATCAACCAGTGCCTTACACATATTATTGTCTACCACAAAATCTACTATTCAAAAGTCCTATTCCGCTTGTCGTATGCAAGCGCTTCTTTCAGCCACGTGTGATATGTTTCTCTAATATTCGTTCTTCTCCATGCACACAAGTTTAATATATTCACCCCATAAGCCCAAGCACATTCATCTGGATCCAGATTGTTGGATATCAACGGGTGAGAAAAGTTGAAGAAGGTTCTGAACCGCTTCGACATCAGCCACGTGTTATCATCTTTGCAGGTTTCAACCGCTCCGTTGACCTTTCCACCAAGGTCAATTCCCCAAAGTGGGGATAAATCACGTTGAATCACAATATCATCATCTAAGAAAACCACTTTGTCAAGATTCGGGAAGAGCTTACCAAAATAAGCAAAAAAAAATTTACTTTTAATAAGAACAAAACTAACACTATAACTAAAAAGTTACATACCGGTATAGTCCAATTACCTCTGGCAGATATATGCGAATATGATTCAACAACAAAACTAATACTATAGCTAACGATATATGCGAAGTAGTTCTAGTGAAGGTAATTGTCTGTGTGCGTTGGATGAGTACTCATCGGTTAACCGCAAAGAGAGACAATGGATGCCTTTTGTGACAGAACTTGCTGCAAAGTGTTTGTTAATCTGTCAAGATCAATGAAAAGAAAGAGATCAATAAAGAAATTATTCCAAAAAATCCTCTCATTTAGTAAGCTTCATGAATAATTACATACCATTCCTTTCAATATAACAGCAAATTCATTTGAAAATGCATCAGCCATATTCCAGGTTGCAGACAAATAAACAACCTTTTTTACTCCTGTGTATCGACTGCTTATACACATGTGTACATAGTGTACACCCTTTTGTACAACTGTGTATCGACTGCTTATACACATGTGTACATAGTGTACAACCCAGGTTGCAGCCAAATAAAAAAAATACCATGTACATATTTGTACAACCCAGTGTATTAATAGACTTTCATAACAATATACACATGTGTACATCGCCGTATACACATGTGTACATATTAATTAACAAATCTCTATTCAAATGTCTACAAAAAATCAACCAAGCAAACATCATACCATCGCCTAAAAACAGAGTAAAAATCCCTGTACATATGTGTACATCAACGATTTTAGATAACCAATGAATTCCAAACTCTTGTTCACGCTATACACATGTGTACATGAACGATTTTGCACAAAATCAACCAAACTAACAACATAAACTAAAAAAACAGAGTAAAATCAACTTTCTTCTTAAATTAACCCTATCCTTTCAAAAAAATTAATCATGTACTCGAACTATGACTGATCAAAACACACCATTGGAACAAAACATCGTGATTAAACAACTATTACAACATATTAAAGAGACCCTAGCCTCCGATTCGATGTTCTAAAAAGATGTATAAAACAAACACAACATGAATCGATTTACTGAATCATATACACATTTACACTTTATCATTGTGTACCTTTGATGTTGAAAATCGTATGACTATTCCGACGTCATGTTAACTTCGTCGGACTTCCTCTGTTCTTTATCGAAGAGGACGGTGATGAAAGAGAGAGAGATTGATGTTTGTTGAATAAAAGAAGAATATCAGGGCTTGTCGTTCCGACAAAGACGATGATGACGGTAGAGAGTGTTCTTCGTCGACTCCCTTTAATCTTCTTCGCCGTTCGATTGTCTCTCTGTCTTCTTCTATTTGATAAAAACACAAAAAAAAAAAAATTAGAGGAGATATTGTTAGATATTTGAAAAAGATTTGAAATGCACTAATTTTAGGAGAGATTTCAAAATACTACGACAATTAAACCATTCAATTATCACCTTCCATATTTGTTAATTGTTAATGTACAATAATACCCTTTTATATTTAATTAAATATATAAAATTAACCCAATAATTCCGATCTTGCCATTCTCTTATAATCTCAAGATGATGAAGATCAACGGTCCATATATTTTCACACAGTTCACTCTTAGGAGGGTGTTCACTCTAGAACCCTACCATATATATATATATATAAACAGGATCAGGAGAAAACGCCTAAAAAGGTGAAAACGGATCATGGCCGTACACGTGGCTCACAATATAATGAAGGCGGACCTGGCGTTTTTTTTAGATATGCCTCGATGAATTAAGCATTTTATATTTAATGGCGTTTTGTAGACTAAGATGATAAAACACACTAACTAAAACACAGAAAAAATATAGTTTTTATTATTTGGCGTTTTGTATATAATGACTTTTGTGGCATTTTGGCTTTTTGTAACTAATGAGAGAAATATAGTATTTTAAAGTACATAACAAACACAGAAAAAAAATTACACAAAAGAAAAAACGCCTAAAAAGGTGAAAACGGATCATGGCCGTACACGTGGCTCACAATATAATGAAGGCGGACCTGGCGTTTTTTTTTTTAGATATGCCTCGATGAATTAAGCATTTTATATTTAATGGCGTTTTGTAGACTAAGATGATAAAATACACTAACTAAAACACAGAAAAAATATAGTTTTTATTATTTGGCGTTTTGTATATAATGGCTTTTGTGGCATTTTGGCTTTTTGTAACTAATGAGAGAAATATAGTATTTTAAAGTACATAACAAACACAGAAAAAAAATTACACAAAAGAAAAAAAATTAAAACTCCTCGTCAGAAGGGACTTTGTCTGAGAAGTATCCATCATTCCCCTCGTCTTCTTCTTCGGATTCTTCTTCCAGTCTCTCATCCAAGTCATCACTTTCACTTTCATTGGCTTCTTGTTCTTGGAGAATTTGAAGCCTCCATTTGAACATGTCCTTCAACAAAGCCAATTTTATGTTCATGTCTGTGTTCAAACATGTGGCGTTGTGTAACTCCTCAAGGAACCCAAGACCCTGCTTGGTCATGATGTCTTCAAGCATGTAGTCTTCCTGCGCTCCGTTGTCACATATAATGGTGACCATGTCTATATCTTCATCAAAACGCCTTGCTGTGATGACTGGGTCCATTTTGCATTTGTTTTGTTTGGTCCAAATTTTCTGGTTAATCTTCTTATAATCTTATGTGTTTCATCACAGTGGTTATCAATAGGGACGCCAAGTGATTGGATCCCCCTCTGTACATCTTCTTCCATTTTCAAAATGGCCTTGATTGTTTTAACAAACACTCTTCTTTGTTGTCAAAACGGATCACGAATCTTCTAATTCTGAGGGTGTATCTCCATGAAACGATGGTTGCCATTTTGGCGTTTTGGTTAAATTTGGTGTTTTGGTTAAAGATGGCATTCTTAGTATGATCAATGGAAGTGATGATGAAAGCGATGTTAACGTCATTTATATAATGATGTATTTGGCGTGTAGTTTAGGAGGGAATTTTTTTGTATTAAAAGTTAATAAGTTCCTTTTCATATCTTTCTATCTGTCAATATCAATGAAAAGAAAGAGATCAATAAAGAAATTATTCCAAAAAATCATCTCATTTAGCAAGCTCATGAATAGTTACATACCACTCCTTTCAATATAACAGCAAATTCATTTGAAAATGCATCAGCCATATTCCAGGTTGCCGACAAATAAACAACCTTTTTACACCTGTGTATCGACTGATTATACACATGTGTACATAGTGTAGAACCCAGGTTGCAGCCAAATAAAAAAAATACCATGTACATATTTGTACAACCCAGTGTATTAAGAGACTTTCATAACAATATACACATGTGTACATCGCCGTATACACATGTGTACATATTAATTAACAAATCTCTGTACAAATGTCTACAACAAATCAACCAAGCAAACATCATACCATCGCCTAAAAACAGAGTAAAAACCCTTGTACAAATGTGTACATCAACAATTTTAGATAACCAATGAATTCCAAACTCTTGTTCACGCTATACACATGTGTACATGAACGATTTTGCACCAAATCAACCAAACTAACACCATAAACTAAAAAACAGAGTAAAATCAACTTTCTTCTTAAATTAACCCTATCCTTTCAAAAAAATTAATCATGTACTTGAACTATGACTGATCAAAACACACCATTGGAAAAAAAACATCGTGATTAAACAACTATTACAACAGATTAAGGAGACCCTAGCTTCCGATTCGATGTTCTAAAAAGATGTATAAAACATACACAACATGAATTGATTTACTGAATCATATACACATTACACTTTATCATTGTGTACCTTTGATGTTGAAAATCGTATGACTATTCCGACGTCTTGTTAACTCCGTCGGACTTCCTCTGTTCTTTATTGAAGAGGACGGCGATGAAAGAGAGAGAGAGATTGATATTTGTTGAATAAAAGAAGAATATCAGGGCTTGTCGTTCCGACGAAGACGATGATGACGGTAGAGAGTGTTCTTCGTCGACGCCCTTTAATCTTCTTCGCCGTTCGATTGTCTCTCTGTCTTCTTCTATTTGATAAAAACACAAAAAAAATGGAGGAGAAATTGTTAGATATTTGAAAAAAGATTTGAAATGCATTATTTTTTAGGAGAGATTTCAAAATACTACGATAATTAAACCATTCAGTTATCACCTTCCATATTTGTTAATTGATAATGCACAATAATACCCTTTTATATTTAATTAAATATATAAAATTAACCCAATAATTACGATCTTGCCATTCTCTTATAATTTCAAGATGATGAAGATCAACGGTCCATATAAGTTCACACAGTTCACTCTTGGGAGGGTGTTCACTCTAGAACCCTATCCTATATATATATAGGGGACCGCTAAAATGAACACCACCTCCAGTTGTAAGAACCGAGAGAACCACTTTCTAGCCACTAGATAACAAGATGGATGGACAAGATTAAAAGTATTTAAAAATAATATTAAGTTTTTTTTATTAAATTTGGCGTTTTGGTTAAAGGTGGCGTTCTTAGTATGATTAATGGAAGTGATGATGAAAGCGATGTTAACGTCGTTTATATAATGATGTTTTTGGCGCGTAGTTTAGGAGAGAATTTTTTCTATTAAAAGTTAATAACTGACTTTCGGTTACTGTTTGTTCCATCTACCTACTAAGTCTGCAACGAGTTTTATCATTAAGGTTTGGCGTTTTGTATTAATGGTGTTTTAGTCGTTTTGAATGGCGTCTTGCTCATTAGTTTGGCGTTTTGAATTTGAGCAGTAAAAAGACCCTTTTACCCTTAATGAAGTACATTCAAGTAATAAAATTGATGTTATTTACGAAAACGCCACCGCACCAATCTAGTCCATAGATTGGTTTGATCTGACGATCCATAAGCGTTCTCACCGTTCTCACACTAGTCCGTATATGTAGTCCGTATATGTTGTTGACGAAAGACGATGAATAGTGATTTTAGTTTTATAATAATATATAGTTTTTTTCAATATTTTATTAATTTAGTATTATAATATTTTATTATTATATTATATTTACTTTAGCTTTTAACCATATACTTTTTGTTTTTAACAATTTTTTTTCTTTTTATAATCATATTTCCTTTGTTAATTAATTTAATTTTCTCTAATAACTTGCGTTTGTTAATTTGTTTTCTAATAACTTAAGTACGTAGTGGTGCTTATTTTTTTACCCTGGACATTCTGATAATAAAGTGTTTTTAAAAATGAAGTTGTATTGACAACAGAGTAATTATTAGGTATCATTTTAGGGACGATAATAATCTATAAGGGTTAGGTTTCTAAACAATATACTTCGTTTTCAAATAACATTTGTTTAACATTATCATTTGCTTCGTTTCCTCTGCAACGCACGACATAAAAAAACCTAGTAAACGATTATTTGTCATGTTTTTGTATCGTCACTAGGTTTGAAAGTCGGCTCGCTAACACCCACATTTTAATACACTATAATGGAATATAAACATTTTCCAACATATGAATAACAAGATATAATATAACCATTTCAACTTAAATAATAATAATAATAATAATAATAATAATCTATTCTATATTATAATGCATGAGAGATGAGTATTTTATGATACCCAAAAAATAAGAACTTTTTTCCTCTTAATTTATAAATACACCTCTAAAATGAGGGTAAATTGGTCTTTTAAACAATAATTATATATTAGCCTCCCGTTTTATTACACTTAAATCCCTAAGTTTTAGCATAATTATGGGTAATTAGTTACCTTTTTCTCTCTCCACAACAAACTTATAATTTTTTACGTATTTTTGTCATATCTTATAAACGACTACCTCCGTCCCATTAAATGTGTCTTATTTTGAATTTTCAAAGTCTTTATTTATAAACTTTGACTTTAATTATATATTTTTTGTGTTATATAAAACTTGATGAAAATTAACCCGATAAAAACACTTGTAAAACACACTTAAATCATATAACTTTCATCAAGTATTATCTAACACAAACAAAATTATTTAAGGTCAAAGTTTATAAATAAAGACTTTGAAAATTCAAAATAGGACACTTTTAGTGGGACGGAGGGAGTATAATGTTTTAAGAAAATCCAAAAGTACCGTGTTGACCTACTTATTTTTTTCGATGTTTCGATAGTTATCTTGGTTAGTATTGGCATATGGATTAAAAGGTACAAGTAGATGATACTTTAGTGTACAAGTGATTAAAGCCCAACGTATGTAGTCATTATCCCAGAATGCTTAATAGCTACAAAATATCAAGTGATTAAACTTTCATCTTTAACAAAATTATAGATAATTAGCTAGTAGTTACACTTTATCCCCTTATAAAAAAATAACCCTCCCTCCTATTTTAAATGTTCATAACTTTTTGGTACGTTAATTTTTTTAAATTACACCATATAAACGGTATTTTATTCTCTTTAATTTGAGTATAGTATTGTTATGGTTTTTTAATTTAAAAATTGATTTGTTACGTGATTAACAATGTCTAAGGTTGAGAATAACTGAATCGTTAACCGAAACCGAACCAAATCAACCAAAAATTAAGTTAACTGAAAACCGAAGCCTAAATTAACCAAAAACGGTTATCGCTTTTTTTGTACCCTCATTTAACCAAAATTAACTAAACCGAACCATTCATATTTTCATATATTTCTAGCTTTTATACGTTCAGTTCATGTATTTCATATTTATACCCCCATTTTATGTATTTATACCTCCATTTCATGTATTTATACCTAAATTTCATGTATTTCTAATCAAAAGTTTTAGCCAAAGTTTGGTTTTGGTTATTAACTGAAATTAAATGAATCAAACAAAAAACTGTCAATCTAACTAAATACACCAAACGGATTAACTGAAAACAGATTGGTTAATAAAATAGACTAATTGATGACCTCGATTTCGGTTGAGGATAATAATCTAACCAACCAAACAATGCACACCGTGGCAATGTCTGTGTTTCCCGTTGCATCGCACGCGCGCACCTATCGGTTGTTAACCAAAGCCGGTTATCGGTGAGCAATAACTAAATCGTTAACCTAAACCAAACAAAAAACAGACGAAACCGAAACCGACCGAAATCAACCAAAAATTAAATTAACTGAAAACTAAATTAACCAAAAACGGATTATCAATTTTTTTGTAATCTCATTTAACCAAAATTAGCTAAACCGAACCAAATCATTCATATTTTCATATATTTCTAGCTTTTATAACTCCAGTTCAAATATTTCATATTTTATATCTTCATTTCATAAATTTATACTTTCAATTCATGTGTTTATACCTCAATTTCATATATTTCTAAGCAAAAGTTTTAGCCCAAATTTGGTTTTTGCTATTTACTGAAATTAAATGAACCAAACCGAAAATCGTCAATCTTACTAAATAAACCGACGTGATTAGCCGAAAAACAATTGGTTAATAAAATAGACAAACCGATGACTTTGGTTTCGGCTTCGGTTGAGGATAATAATCGAACCGACTGGAATCATGCACAACACGATGAAATGGATTACCCGATTACTTCGCTTTTTATGTATATCTATCACAATAATGCTACAATAAATATTATATGAATAACAAAACTACAAAAAACGAGTATCACAATGCGATGTATCGTTCCCGCCGCATCGCGCGAGCATCATGCTAGTAGTAGTAGTAGTAGTAATAATAATAATAATAATAATAATAATAATAATAATAATAATAATAATAATAATAAAATGGTAAAAGTAAGTACCTTACAAAACATAACCATTATGAAACTTAACCGAACACGGTTTACAAAATTAAAAAAAATCTTAATATTAAAAGTAGGAACAATGGAAGCGAAAAAGGCATGGAGGCAGAAGGTTGCTTTGACGGTGGAAGTGTGTTTCTTTAAAATTGTTCTGATATATCATGATTGACTTAGAAATATGGCATCAGTTTTTTATTGACTTGAAGTCCTAAAAAGAAACTTAACTGCCAATCATGATTATCTCAAAATGACTAGTCATTAATTTTTCAAACTTTTTGCAAAAGATAGGATTGGTTGATCCAAATATGAACTCATCACATATATTTGAACCAACAAAGTGTGCCCTTTGTGTGTTTTGAGAAACAATTATGTGTCTATTTACCTTTGGTAAATCCCGATTTGATTAAGAAGTTTGAAAGAGTTTCATACCAGACTCTTGGAGCTTGCTTCAACCCATACAAAGCTTTGTTTAGTTTATAAACATATTTTGAATTTTTTTTATCAACAAAGCCTTTAGGTTGTTGCACATATACTTCATCTTCAATCTTACCATTTAAGAATGCATATTTTATATCCATCTGATAAACCTTAAAATCTTTTGATGCAGTATAAGCAAGGAAAATTCTTACTGCTTCCAACCTTGCTACTGGTGCAAACGTTTCATCATATTCAGTTCCTTCTTATTGACTGTACCCTTTGACTACTAATCTTGTTTTGTTCCTTTTTTATGATTCCTTGTTCATCAGATTTGACTTGTTTATGAATACCCATTTTGAACCAATAACAGATTTGTTATTTGGTTTAGGTACTAGATTCTACACTTGACTTTTCTCAAATTGGTCAAGCTCCTCTTGCATTGTTTATACCCAATCTAGATCTTGTAGTGCTTCATTGACAATTTTTAGCTCTATCATGCTTAAAAATCTTGCATGTAGACACTCATGTGCTGTTGACGATCTTGTTCTAACACCTTTTTTAGGATTTCCAATTATATTTGCTAATGAGCGCCCTTTTATCCATCTAAGATTGGTTGAAGGATTTGTCAACCCTGAATCATGATCTGATGATGATCTTCCTGCTTCCCCCTGATTGATTACCTGTTATGAGCATGAAGGATCAAGAATCTGATTCATTTGTTGATTTTTTGATGGAAAATCAGAATTCTGATCATATGCTCCTTGTATTTTAGTGATTGACTCTAGATTTTCAGCAGGGTTAGTATATGATTGATTTTTACTAATTTTACTACATTTATTCTCCCAATCATATCCTAGCAGTTCTGTAGTTAGTTGATTACGAAAATGTTTGAGGTTTTCTGGATCTTGTTTATTAATATCCTTTAAGATGTTATCAGAAATTTGTATTTCTGATGTATCATCAAAGGATACATATAAACTTTCTCTTATGGTCCTTGTACTTATTACAAATACCCAATATGCTTTTAATGTAAGAGAATATCCAAGAAATACTCTTTTTCAGCTTTTCTATCAAAATTTTCAGGGCTATCAAAATCATTAAATATCAAATACCTACATCTAAAAGTGTGTAGAAATTTGATACTAGGAATTATGTTGTTGATGATGTGATATGGTGTTTTCTGATGTCTTTTGTTAATGGTAGTTCTGTTTTGTGTGAAACATGCATTTGCCACGGCTTCTGCCCAAAAGTATGTAGGCTATTTGGCATAAACCAAAGTTCTGTTTCTCTTTTCCACCACTCCATTTTGTTGAGGTGTTCCGGGTGAAGAAAAATCATGAGTTATTCCTTTGTTGATGAGGAATGTCCCAAGTTTTTCATTTTTGAATTCTGTACCATTGTTAGATCTGATCTTTCTGATAGATAAATTTAACAGATTTTCAATTTTCTTGATAAAATTTATGATCAGATCCGGGGTTTCACTTTTCTGTCTTAGGAACTCAATCCATGTGTACCTTAAGTAATCATCTATGATGACTAAAATGTATGTATTTCCTGAAAAAACTTTTTGTACTCACTGGTCCACATAGATCCATGTGCAAAAGTTCTACGATGACTAAAATGTATTTATTTCCCAGCCCACATGCTTCGCATGGTTTATCCTTTTTAGAAGAGATAAATGGTAATCCTTTCTCCAGATTTTTGTTTGGGTACACATTTAGAAGAGATAAATGGTAATCCTTTCTCCAGATTTTTGTTTGCAAGTTGATTTAGAGTTTTAAATTTTAGATGAGCTAATCTCTTGTGCCACATCCAATTATTACTTTTGTTATCTATTGAAAATAAGCAAAGTTGAGGATGTTTAAGTTTTTCTTTAAAATCAAAGTAGTAAATGGATTTTCTGATTCTTTTGCCACTCAAATAAACTTTGTTATCTTCTAAACCAATCAGCAAACATATATCAGGTAGAGAAGTTACCTTGAAGCCTTTGTCACAAAATTGTCCACAACTTAGAAGATTGTATTTCAAACCCTCTACACATGCAACCTTATCAATTGTAAGTGCTCCACATACATTGCTACCATGTCGTTGTGTTCTTCCCTTTACACTATTTCCAAAATTTACCAATTTACATAGATTTTCTTTATAGTTGTTGAGTAAGCTCCTATCCTCAGTCATGCGCTTGGAGCTTCCAGAGTCGCAATACCATATCTGCTGCACATGATGGTCCTTAAATGGAAATGTTAGAAATTTTTAGGTACACAAACCTGTTTGGGTACTCATTCCAATGAACTGATATTTCTGATTTTTTCACAGTCCTCTTCTAATGAACTGTTGTAATCATAATTTTTGTTCAATGCTGAGACATTAACAAGTGGCTTACTTTTTGAAAGATGTTGTTGAATTAGTCTCAGAATTTCAATACACATACAATCCATTTTATCAGAATTTTCTAATAAATTGCATTGTGATGGAAGGTCATTTTGAAGAAAGTTCTGATTTTTTGACTGAAATATTTTTGTGTTGCATTTGTTGGTAAGATCTTGTTTTGTTTTAGTTTTGAGAATTGTTTTCCTCAATTTTGAGCTAGATTCCAAAGAGATATGCCCGATTCTGCATCAAATTCTGATATAAGTTTATCAGAAACTGGTTTAGAAGCACGAACAAAGATGGCTGGGTTGTTGAATTTTGTTTTTGTGTAACCCAGATCTTCACATTTGTTCTTTGGTGTTATTTCAATGTAACCAATTAAGTCTCTTGCTTGTTGAAACCCTTTAACATTTCACTTTCATGATTTTTTTTTGTACATGGTTTTTCTTTCTTGTTCATAAAATTTAATTTTTTTTTTATCTTTTATTAAACTTTCATCGTAATGAGACTTGCTTTTGATTTGTGTTTCTTTTAACAGTTTTTGAAGCTTATCAGATTTTATAATTTCTACCAACTGTTTTTCTTGCAGACTTTCAAAATCTGTTATCAGTTTGTTTAGTTGAAGTTCTAAATCTTGATTACTTAAAGTTACCTTGTTTTCTGATGATTCTGACTCTGTATTATATATTTTTGCCATTAGGTAGAAGTTAGCCATTTCATCTTGCTCATCATCTCATGAATCATCTGTTATCCAGGTGTTAGTTCCTACAATCAAGCTAATCTGTTGTTGTGTCTTGGCTTCTTCCAGCTTCTTTTTATAGTAAGTCACATCTTTTATTTTCTTGTTTTTGCATTTTGATGCATAATGTCCTTTTTGTTTGCATCTATTGCAAATTACTTTTGACTTCCCTTCAGATCTTTTTTCCTTGGCTCTTCCTTCCATCTTTCCTTTGTTACTTCTTTGATTTTTGGAACTTCCCCTCTCATTCTTTGCTCAAAGGTATTTGTGAGCAAAGTTATTGCTTCAGCAAATGCAGGAAAAATCTGACGAAGTAGCAAAAATATCTGATTCTGTTGTTTGGGTGCATGAGGGTTGAGGATCAGAAATTTTGACTCTCTGTGTGTTGGAAATGAGAGCTATGGGTCCTCCTCTTTGGGTTGAATTTTCATAGATTTCTTCCTCTATGGGCACTACAATGCTATAGAGATCATGTAGATTTACATTGCGCAATTCTAAGGTGGAGGCTAGCGTCATGGTAAAAATTTTCCATTCTCTTAGTAAGGCATCCAAAATTTTAACATTTTTTCATCATTTGATTTTTCAACACCAATTTTTTTTTTTTAAATCATTCAAAATTTTGACAAATATGTTATGTGTTTCTAAAAATGTTTCATTTGGAAGACTTTTAAAACGTTCACGTGATGAGATACAATTAGTTCTCTTGTTTTTTTTTTCATTCTTTCTCCTTCTTCACAAAGATTATCCAACTGATCTCATACTTCCTTTGCAGATGCACATGCATCCACTTGAAAAAATACATCATTTGGAAGTGCCATAATCAAGAGTGATTTGGAACTATCATCTGCTTCCACCAATTACTGTAGTTTGATCAGTTTGTGGGAGAGCTACAATTTCACGGGGTATATATGGGTCTCTATCAATGGATTGAAACAGAGCTCGATCATGAACATTAAGGAAGTTGATCATCCTGATTCTCCATTAGATTGGAAGGTATGGGGGCCAGCCCAGCCCCGGCTAGGCTCGACGCCGCACCCCAACCCCCCCCCCCCCCACCCTACAGTCCATCCCGTCCTCTCCGTCACCCTCCAGACGCTCGCGATGGGCCCATGTTTTGAAAAGGGGTCGTTGACAACGGCTATATTAAAAAAAAGATTTTTTACTTTAAATAAACACCCCACCTCTTCCATTTTTTTAAATTAACTCCATCCAAAATCTCCCAACTTCTCTTTTCTCTCATCCATTTTTTATAAAAAAAAAAACTCCATCTTTTTATAAAAAAAATCATGAATCCGGTCAACCCAAAAATCCCAACCCGAACAATCCCAACCCGAACCCGAATCAAGCTAACTGTTTTTCGACGCCCTGTTACACTCCGACTATCGATCCTTCATGGGTGTCTCCACAATTTACCTTTTCGGGTTTCCAACAATCACCCAACGCATTCAAACAAATGTCTCAACTCCAACAAATGCAACACTACCAAGCACTCCAACAAATGATGCTACGTAACTTCGAATCGCAACCACCAACATCGTCGGTTCGACTTGACGATGACGAAGAAGTCGTCACCGATTCGCCACCTCAAAATCTCAAGCGCAAAAAAAAACAAGGGGAAGGCGGTTGAAACCGTAGTCAAAACCAAAGGAGGTTCGAAACCAAAGGCGAGACCTTTGACAAAATTAGAGGAGGAGGCGCTAGCAATTGCGTGGGTTAAGTCCTCAACTTGCCCGATTGTCGGTATGAACCAAACTTTATTTTTTTAATTTAAATCTAAAAAGATATAATTTTTATTTTACTAAGGAAATTTTTTTTAAAATTTAGGGAACAACCAAGCGGGTACCGGTTTTTGGAAGGCGATAACGGATAAATTTAACGCGATTATGGAGCAAGGCCCGATGCGTGATGTCGATTCCGTCTCTGGCAAGTGGCGTAAAATGAGCAAGGTTATCAACCGGTTTAGCGGTATTTATAACCAATATTACACTAATCCTCCCAGTGGGAGTAACGAGGAGGACATTCTCAACCTTGCTTTGGCTAAACGGGACGATAAGAATACAATTCCTTTCCAACACCTCCAAGCATGGAATGTTTTAAAGAAAGAAAACAAATGGAAGCCTATTCCAAACGATGTCGCAACCGCCAAACGGAGTAAAACTTCCGAGTCCGGAAGTTATAGTGCGGGAGGCTCCACCGCTCGTTGTCACATAGACATAAACGATGATCCGGAATTTGACGAGGAGGTGTTTGCCGTTCACGAGTCGGAACGTCCCCCGGAAGGGATAAAGCAAAAAAAGAGGCGGCCGGAAAGAGAAAAGCGTGCGGCTCAAACCAAACGTGTTCCGGGGCGGGTTCGAAAATGGACGAGTTGATATCCGAATTCCGTTCGTTCAAAGAGCTCCCGGCGGAAAAATATAGTTATTAGAAAAACTTGTCGGCCGACCATGCTCGAGCGGAGGATTATAGGATTATGAGGTTGGATCTTGACTCAGTTCCGGAGGATGAAACAGGAAGTTAACAAAAAATGGACGTCGTAAGTTATTTCGCCTTAATGTTTTATTTTTTAGGATTCGTAATTTTATTTTTTTAGGATTTGTAATTTTATGTTTTTAGGATTCGTAATTTATTTTTTAGGATTCATAATTTTATTTTTTAGGTTATGTAATTTTAATTTATGTTATGTAATGGATTTAATTTACCTCTTTTATGTAGTATTTTTATTTAATTTTTGAATTGTTTTTATAAAGTTAACCAAATAAAAAAGATAAACAATAAAAAATATTTGTTGTGGGGCCCCATCCTCCACCCCCTTAAAAATGCTTGGAGGGTCATCCCATATGGGATGGAGATGTGGCGTCCTACGTGGCGGCCCATCCCCTTGGGGATGACCCTCACCATACCTACTAGCCTTTAGGGGTACTCCTCTCTGACTAAAGTCGGAGGCTTTGGCGTAAACCCGATATTGAATGCATTGTTCCATGTTTGAAAGCTTGCCATTTTTAGTTAAAGAAACTTGTTGGAAAATAAAGTATACAAAAAGATATACTTGAGCAGTTGATTGTTTTAAAATAAGTTATTCAATCTGCTTTGATATCAATTATTGATCCTAGATGACAGTGTTTAACTAAACTTGGCAATTGATTTCAACATATACAGGAAATAATGTGAGTAATTTAGAAATCAAACTTTCAAGAAACCGAACTACGGAATTTTCAAGTTTATATCACTTTGAATGCTTACAAGGTGATTGGAAGGTTATTAGCTATTACAACACAAATACTTAAAAGAATTTTGTGATGAAGGGTAGTGGAGTTTGTAGGTTATATGAAATGCTAGGTTCAACTCATTTACTCTTTGATAAATCATTCTCTATTTATAGAGAATGTTTGACATGCATAAACATTTTTTTATTCATGAACTTGTCCCATGAAAAGTAGTTTTTTGGCATATTCATTGAATCATTTGATCCAGTGGTCACATAGGTATTCGTGTAAACCTTATCGGTTAGCACAAGTTGCTTCATCAGAAATCTGATAAGTCTTGTATTAGAAATCTGATGCTTCGGACTATCAGATTTCTAATTCTTTTAGTTTGATCAGAATCTGATGATGATTATCAAATTCATCATCAAATTTACCAGATTTTTCTGATCCAGTCTTTTTCTTATGTTGTAGATGACTATCTGATCCTCACTTGATGCCAACGTTTACTTTTCTTGTCCAAAGTCAAGTATCTTCTTCCTGTTTGACCCTTTGACTTTGTCAGCATCAAATCTGATCAGAAGGATCAAATTCCTTCTTTATGTTTCTTCAAAACTTACAAACAAAGTTTCATAACAGACCACTTTAAACCAAGGTTAACCAACTTGGACAAGAAAGTCACCAATTTCACAATTTAGGTCAACTTATGGCAATACTCACTTTGTTCTTCAAATTTTACAATCAGCAAAACTAACATTATGATTTTTAACCAAGAACTTTAGTGGTGACTATAATCCATTATAAACAATAATTGTGTTTAACATGATGATTTCATTAACGATAGAAAAATTACATAAGAATGGCACTTAAACGGGCAACAAGCTACGCTGTAACCCCCTTTGCATAGCAAATCCAATTCTATCGAAATTAAAACTTTGGTTCCTAGGCGGCGAGGAATTGCTATGCACGACCCTCTACACTCTGTCCAAGAAACCAACAGCTTTAGGAACAAAGGAACCAAGGGTATCAAAGGCAAAAGGGAATGGAGACATGTTGATTCTTAGCACAAGCTTTTGCATGCTTAGCAACTTTCCCTTATTCTACCTTCAACACAGCCTAACCAGCCACGAAACGATTTTCCTTGAGCCCAACAAGGGGGATACTCTAGTAAGGTCCACACAAGCGTGTTTCCCTCTTTCCCAAATGAAAACAAGAACATCCGCCTGCCGTAGAGTGGACCTCCTTTCAAGTGGGTCTGTCAGGAAATTCACAAGGGTCTCTTTTTTGGTAGAGATTCCGGCTCGCTTAAGCACATCACATAGGACATCTCGGACCAAATCATGTCTGTGTTTAAAACTCAATAACTCCTTATAATGTATTGCATGTTCCCTAAAGTTAACCAAACAAACATGGCAACAAACTAGGCAAGGCTCTGGAAACGAAGGGATCATTAACCGATATTTAAGGGTGTCTCGATACTCCACCACTGATATGTGTTGTTCTAGGCCTTCAATGCGGATAACGGCCAGGAAGTCTTGAGCATGATGACCTCGTAAACACTATAACACTGCTTTCTGGCAAAAAGATAGGTCAAACTTCTCTCCCAAACTCTGGGCGACGTTACTATAAAGGCCATTCGCCAAAGTATTTTGAGCCTTTGGAGGGGCGGTGTCCTTATTAGCGAACCCACCAAGATCAAGATCCAGAAGGTACCTATGAAAGCTACCGAGCGCACATCCATATCGGCGTCTAACCCATCAATACCACTGTCCAGCAGAATGTGGTTCTGTAAACTCCAAGATTGTGCTCTCAAGGATACAAAAGCGTATGCGGATACATCTTCCACTGAATATATGCCTAAACCCCCAAAACAGATCGGTAAAGATGCCAAGTTCCATTGAAAATCCCCCCCAAAAAAAGAACCCCCACAAACCACAATGTCATCAAACTAGGGTTGTGCAACGGTTCAGAACCGGAACTGTTTAATGCTAAATATAAGAACCGGAACCGAACCGTATTTTAACGGTTCCGGTTCGGTTCAGAACCGGGTTAAACGGTTCTTGCGTAAGCAGTTCTCACCGGAAATGGTTGCCATTTAAATCCTAGAACGAACAACAAAATAAAAACAATCAACCCGTTTAAAACATACAACTCATCAAAAGTTCAAACCAATCAAAGTAAAGTAGCAACAATAAAATGTTTCAAACCATGAAACGAAAGCATACAATGTAAAAAAAAACAAAAGTTAACTAAAAAAACTTTTAGTTAACCATCACAAAAACTTCATTCACACATTTTGTAAAAGCGATATTTATATTCGTTAATTCTAGAAACATTTTTTTAAATATAATATTTAAAGTTTAATAAATTAATAAGGTTTTTTAATATATTATTTAAAGTTTAAACCTAAACCGGTTCTAGTGATTCTTTAAACGGGCCCTCGGTTATAACCGGACCCGAAATACAACAATATGGTTTGGAATTGGTGGTTCCAGTTCGGTTCCCCGGTTCTAGCGGTTCCGAACCATAAACTGCTTAGCCCTACCTCGATTGCATCCCAGAGACCCTTGTCGAAAACAAATACAACATCCTCAATAAACATGGGTTGGAAGGTTCGAAGGCCAAACAACAACTTAGCAACCCCCATACAAGAGCAAAGCAGAAGGAGGTAGCATTAAGGGTCCCGCAAGCGAGGTAGGCATCTCATATGGTCCACCGCATGTGAAGCCCTTTTCACAATCAAACTGCTGATATAATCGGTATTGTGACAACCCGGGAATCCAAGATCCTTGTCTATGCTTCACTTGTTTGTAATTTTGTTTTAACATTGTGTAGTTGTGTGGTATTTGATAGTTAATTGATTGAATGTTTATGTTCATTCGTCACCTCACCTCCTCTTCGACGAAAGAGAAGCCTTTCGCCACAACACTCTTCGACGAAAGATATGTTTCATCGCCCCATGTATTTCGTCGACCAGGTGTTTCGGCGAAGAACAGTTAGCGGCCCATTTCCTTATTCAGGCCCAACCCACACCCTTAGAATGTATAGGTGTATATGTCTCAAAAACTGATCAGTCGCAAACCCTATACTTCTCTAAACAAGTGACGGCAGTAACCCCCCCCCCCATCGAGACATCATCTCCTTCAGTCGAACCTCTTGGTTAGTAGATTCGCATTTGTGTTATTTCTTACTTGCTTGTTCTTGTTTATTTGTGAACTTGATTAACAGATTTATATATGTCTGTGTGATGTTCGTGTAAATTAGGGTTTAATATGTTAAATGATATTGGAATGCATGAAAACTGTGATCCATGTGTTAGGATCGATGACTGATGTTAGAGATTGTAATAAAACTGTTAGTCGATGATTAGGGTTCAAGGAATCATCAACAACTGTTAGGATTAGTCGTGTTAATTGAGTTAGGTTGTACGCGAAATTGTTAAAGGATGTTTGGGATTATAATAAAAGTATTGTTGGTTGTGTTGTTAATATGAAACTGCTTGATCATGAACGATAACTGACGGAAATATATGGTTTGATTGGATTACTGAATGTGATTACTGGATTGGGAAAAACTGTAACTGTTGTGCGATGAATGATAACCCCGACGAAAGATCAAGAGCTCCGACGAAAGACCTAGCCCGACGAAACACTTTGGTGTTTCGCCACCCTTCTTTGTCGACGAAACATAGATGTTTCGTCATCTGTACTCCCGGCGAAAAACAGGTGTTTCGTCACCTGTGACTGTTGTCGAGGATGCATGGTCAGAACAGTTATACGGTGTATGATGTGTGTGGTGTTCAATGAAACTAGATTTGGGGTATTATCCTGTTATCGATGTATTAACTTGGATATAGTGCTAGGGTGGTAAACTCGTTTGACATGATGGCCGTTAATTTCTGTGTAGTATGTGTTTTGTATATGGATGAATCGTGGTGGCTTGTAATGATTGCTAGATGTTCATGTAAGGGTATATGAGATTAACTTAGTTGAGCTATATATTTGTGATGGTTAGTGATATTATTAATTGATGAACTATGGTATCATGTAAATGAACTGGTATGAGAACTAATATGAGGCTCAAACATCTGTCATATGATGATGTATCTGTATGATATGGATTATTGGATTTCATGATCAATTGTTACAACTTGTATGATGATGTGTGTATGTCACTCGTGTATTATGTGTTACAATTTGTATTTCGTGTTAACGAAACTGACTGTCATCAATAACCATATTAGGATTTGGTTGACCAACTGTAAACGAGTAACTAGTCGTACCGAGCAAACCAAGGTGAGTTCACTGCTCTTTTTCCAAGCATGCATCCCGGGGAGGGATATCGGGTAACGTTCCGGGGAGGAATGTCAGGTTTTTGGGATGTTGGTTATTACACTCATTTCTATCATTAAGACCCCTTACACCTACCGATTAGTTGCCGGGGAGGCAACGAGGTTATTAGTTGATAGCGCTATTAGGTTTGGCACCCTCACACCGTACCGGGGAGGACGGGCGTGAACTAATTACCTTAACCACTTGACTAATGTTTTGATAGAGACATTGGGGTTGGGCAAATAAATCTAGCTGCCATCTGCGGTAATCGAGTTAATAACAACATCAAATCAAATCACTGAAACATTTTATACTCATATCTGGTAACTAAACATGTTAACAAAACTTTGAACTCACCAGCGTCGTCTGACACACTTGTCTGCATGCTTGCAGGTTTGTAGGTTTATATCATTGGGACTTGCTGTCTGGGATGCTGGAGTGGTCATGGGTCGAGATACATGGAATCTCAATACAAGCTTAATGGTTTATGTACACATGGTTTACGAAACACTTAACAAGTGAGTTATGCTTCCGCTGCATACAATGAATGATATGTAATGTTTGTAACACTTTATGTTAATGAATGAAAGTTTTATTTAAATATATTTATGAGTTCAATGTGATTGGTGGCTTGGATCCTGGTACGTCACACGCCTCGCAGGGGTTTCCGCATGTGGTATTTTGGGGGTGTGACAGGTATCCCGACTAACCCCCCCCCCCCCCACCCCCACCTTAGAAGTCTTACACCCAACTTTGGCCTCCTAATCCCATAAGGAAACAAACCTTCCTTTGCCTTTACCCCATTGCATGACAGGAAAAAAATCTTAGTTTTCTTGTTGTTAAGCTTAAGCCCAAAACTTGACCCTCAGACCTAATGATATCCAAAGCCTTTGCCACTTCAACAACGTCTACTATAATTGTTTCATCATCCAAGTACCACGCATGGAAAAGTAAGTTGCAACAATCTTGCACCCGATGAACGAGGGGATGCAAAACTAAGGAAAAAAGGAGGGACCCAAGGGGTCTGCTTATTGAACCTCAGTGGTGGACCCGATGCAATCATCGCCGACAAACAGCCTGCCGGTTGACCATATAAAAAGTTGACCCATGGGGAGATGGACGGGCATCGAGAATGAACCTCACGAAGGAGAGCCATCCTATCCATAAGGTTAAAGGTATTAGAGATATCGACCGTGAGCATAGCCAACGAACCATCCAAGTGGAACTGATTTAAAAACCTGTTCATGCTATGGAGCATAGTCTCCACTCCACTAGGGATCCATACCCCGAATTGGTGATCACTAAGGTAGTTGGCCATCTCTTTCCCCACCTTCCTTATAGCCACCTTGGAAACCAGCCTCCTCCAAATAGTGCCGACGACAATAGGCCTACTCCCATTATCTGACTTGAGGATCAACGTTAGGGGAGCAAATGCAACAAACTCTGCAAAGGCCCTGGGACATCGCCCTCCTAACCTCAAGTTGACCACCTCAGTAACAACCTTGAGTAAACTAGAAGCAATCACAGACCCCTCCCCACAAAGGGCATCCAAAATTTGTTAGGCCCTTAGCCCACCCCTCCCGCAAAAAGTCGCTTTCGAGAAGGATTTAAGGCACCTTAGGACATAGTCAGCTTCCACAAATAAGGGGGGATATGCTAGTAAAGAGACAGGTAAAACTAGTTGTGGCAGGAAAGGGTGTTTATCCACCAATACCCTCATAGTAGCTCCCCCGAGAGGTGTAACCCCGTAAGAACATAAAACTTTAATCACAGCAATGAAATGACCATCAGCAACTTTCTGTAAACATTCTTAACGTTGAATTTCCTTTAGAGTTACCAACCTCAAGAGGGCCTTCCCCTGGCCTAACCACCTCCTCCAAGGTTTGGTTGAAAAGGGATAGGATGATTTCAGCGAACCCAGTCCCATTTCCCCAAGCCGCCAGGGCCCGCCGAATACTACGACATTGCAAAGACTTCCTATTCCTGACCTACGTTCTTGTCTGTTGGAAGGCCTGAACACTCATAAAGTGCAACGCGGTAACAAGAGTTTAACCCACGCCTCAACCGACTCTAGCATAGCCACCACCTTGCACAACGCAACAATTAATGCTTGAGCGAACGTCGAACAACAAGTAAGAGGGATGCTTTTAACCATCTTGATAGGAAGATGAAGACCCATGGGCCACATCCACGACCACTTCCCCAAAGGAAACAACCTCTCCCTCCCCTCCCCTCATAGCACAATTTTCTTAAAAATCTCATAGGATGAAAAAATGTTTGATTTCACCGACTAAAACTAACATGCAATAACACTATGAAAATTAATCCATTATATCTCGTTATAAACTTTATTAACAACATAGTTTTGCTCAAAATCCAAGTTACATGGTTGGAACTCAAACCTCAACTAATTCGTCAAGAATAAAACTAAAAGGATGGAAATACATACATTGGTAGGCTGAACCACACTTCACTAATATCAATTAAAACAGACATATCAAAAGTATGAAGATCAATCATTTCAAACACAAGCAGGTGCTCATCAGTTATTGACAACTTCTTCTTCATCTGATCCCATCCAGTTGTTATGTAAAGCTGATTGTCAATCACATCCATTCGAACAAATATTTTATGCTTCCCAGGACCTCTAATAACAACTGGATAGTTCGGAATGGTATTGTCCATCTTGTGATGTACGAATAAACGATTGATATGCTACAACAAGGAAAAAATAAATATTAGTAATTTCGTATACTAATAACCAATAAATAAGAAACCATAATAAATATAACGAATCCAGATTGTGAACTACATACCATAGCATCAGGTTTATCAAAATCACCATTGGGTCTGTAGTAAAAATAATCAGATGGAGCAAACGCAATATTGTCATAAAAATAAAATATCCGGAAACTTTGTAATGCCTCTTCATACTGAAATACGAGCCACGATCCAGATTGTAGTTTCAAAGTTTCAACTACAGAATACCACCCATTGTAGAAATAACAGGAGTTTCCTAATTCATATACCTTGACTTCAAACACCTGACCATTAGTTGTCCGCACTTTGACAAAGCCCATTGGATAGTTAAACTCTTTAATCCATTGTTTATATTTTTGGGGCAAAACCTATGTATAAAAGAATTAAAATCAGAAACTGTCTAATATGATATTATAAAGAAAACTAAATTCGCCATAACCGAGATTAAAATACTAACCAAACATTTCCTTTTGTTGTCGTCCATGTAACAAGCAAACCCATACATCCTTCTAACATACAACTATTAGATAAAATACAATGAATATCATTAATAAATAAAAGAAGAAAATGTTAAAAAGTTATACTATATATTGCAATTAAAAAGAGTGTAACTAATAGACTAAAATATTAGATAATGTTATTATGATCTTTTCTACAAAATGATAGGAATACAAACAAAGACTTGAAAACAAAAATGTATCATCTCTACCACGATACAGTTGATATGATTTGAATTTGAATGAAATCGAGATTCATTAAAAATGCTCAACTTGTATTAACGCTCAGCGAGTTCATTGATTCAATAATCTACCCAAACACCTGTTGCTAACCAACCCAATCAACTGTTGCTAACCCACATTCAATCTACTCTTGACTCCATTCTACTGTTGCTAATGCACATTCAATCTACTGTTGACTCTAATCTACTGTTGACTAATCCCATGTTGCTAACCAATTATTCAATCTATTGTTCCAACATATAACCCAATCCACTGATGACTGACCACTGACTATTTATCCGTATCAAGTGCAAATCACAACAAATACTTTCACATCCGAATTTATAATAATTTGTTAAGCCAATTGCAATAACACTTAATATTATCAACAAGAATATGAAAGACAAAATTGATCAATAATTATTGTAACATAACTAATCAAAATATGAACATATATAACTAAGCAAACACCAAAAATATTATAACTCAATCTGTTGAAGACTAAAATTATGTATCTAATCTTTGTCAATGTCAAGAACACCAAGTGAAACTATACTAAACATCATAATCTTACAAATTCTTTATATAAAGTCTCATAAACAGTTGTTTTTAACTTCAATCGATCAACTGTCGTTTTTAACCTTGCCCTAAACGAGATGATATAAAATAATTAGACAAATACCAAAAGTATAAACCTCAATCGATCATCAATACAAAGTTACATATGAAAATCAAAAGTATAATACATGGAACAAAAACACAAGAACGGAACACAGAGGAATGATTGATCAAACAACAAAAACATACATTCCTGGTATAATAAATTACCAGAAAAAAAGATTTTAGAAGAAGAAACTGTTGGAAAGACCTATAGATTACCTGTAGATGATGTCGCAAAGAGCTTGAAGATATTCGGTCTTTTCTTCCTCGCAATTTCACTTAGAAGGATGTAAACATCCGAGTGCCAAGGTTTTAGGGCTATGTTCCGTATTTCAGAGAAGTGTTCTAATGGGCTTGAACACACGCGGCCCATTTTGAGGACAAATTGGATCAAATGTATGGCCTTTTGATTATTTAAAGTCCAAATTGAATAGTCCATTTAACTAGGTCATGTTATAGTGTACAATAACAATGGTCCTTTACTGAATTGTACACTAACAATGTGTCAAAAAAAATTAAAGTCATATATAATAAGTGATTAGACAACATAAAATTAGTTCATGTTTTCATTTTAGACAACATATTACCAAGTACTTAGCTTATTTCTATATCAACCATGTACACTAACACATAATGTCATTAACATTGTTTTATAAAGATATGTAACTAAATGCAAAGAATTTAAATGATATTATAATCTGTTTTTTAGTATTTGTTTTCGATCGTTATTAAACATACTCGTGTGTTCACACGGGTGTTACAACTAGTATGTATAATATATGATGGTAATTTTGTTGAATGAATATGATGCAAGAAATAAGAATATGATCAGAAGCAAATCTTTTGAAAATCTCGCAAGAAAATAATCCCTTTTGTGAATAATTATCCTACATATACATTTACCAAGTTAGGGGAATAGTGTCAGGCAGCTGCCTGACACTTTCCCATTGGACCAACACGTTTATTATTTTATATCCATTTTAAAATTACGTTTTAGTCCCCAGCTCAAAATAAAATTACGCTTTTTATCCCCATCTCAAAATTACGATCTTGCCCTCAATTCAAAATTACTACTTTGTCTGACACTCTCCCATTGGACCAACCAGTTTATTATTTTATATTCATTCTAAAATCACGTTTTTGTCCCTCTTTAAAATTACGGTTTTGTCCCCAACTCAAAATAAAATTACGTTTTTGTCTCCAACTCAAAATTACGATTTTTCCCTCCATTCAAAATAAAATTGTGGTTTTGCCCTCAGCTCAGAATTACCTTTTTGCCCTCTGTTCAAAAATGTGAATTTTCCCAGTTTAAAAAATTGTGATTTCGCCCTCATTTCAAAATTACGTTTTTCCCCAGTTCAAAATAAAATTATGTTTTCGCCCCCAACTCAAAATTACGATTTTGCCCTCGATTCAAATAAAATTGTGCTTTTGCCTCCAGCTTAAAACTACGTCTGCGCCCTTAGTTCAAATTTATATTACGTTGTTATCCCAACTTCAAAATTACGAATTTGCCCCTGTGAAAATTTACAATTTTGCCCCGGTTCAAATTTACAGTACTGCCATTACTTTAGCTTTTGGCAAATTACGATTTTACCCCGGTCAAAAAATACAACTTTCACTCAGTTAAAAATTACAATATTGCCATTGTTTTAGTTTTTTTTTATCAAAACTATAAAAGTGTTTTGTTTTAATTGGTTGACTCGATTTAATTGTTTTTCGTGTCAATGAGCTAACTAACACTAACACTCGCTCATTATTCGGCCATCGCCCCGCAACGCAGACGGGGCATCAACTAGTGATATACAAAGAGAACAATATATATTGAATATTTTGCAAGTAACAAAAGTGGTGATTCAGTATTTAAAACGAGTCGTAGAAATTCGGTAACTAATCAGCTTGAGATCAAATTATATTTATTATATGAAAACCATTATTCAGCAATCCCATGGCACGCTATCAAACGTGAAGGCCATTCAGTTGCAAGTTGCAACCCTTTTTAAAATATTACAATATTTTTTTCACCGATATTAAAATTGACCTAAGATAAATTTAGTTTTTTATTTAACAAGAGTTTATGGATTCATATCTTTTAAAAATAATAACAATGAAACATACACATACATAGAGCGAGAGTTAACAAATCATTCCCATTGGAATCTCTATATCTATAGCTTCTATATAATATAGGGAGAAATATAGAAAAAAACAACACTACATTGGATTCTTTTTTAAAGAGAACATTTTATAGAATAATAAAATACACCTCTATATTTAGAGGTTTATATGCAACTCTTTATATTTTTTATGAGTACGTAGGAAAAAGAAAATAATAATAAAATAAGTGTTTATATGAGTAAGATAAACGTATAGATAAAGAATTGGATGTCGGATGTTTTTGAAAAGTATACAAAATTAATAGAAAAATGTGTTTTGTAGATCAAATTTATAGATGTGTGTATATATATATATATATATAGGCCAGTTAACGTACAATACGGCTTAACGTACATCACGTACGACAGATAATTACGCACGTTCATTTGAAAATCACGCACGTTATAAACTAAAAAACCCAAATTACGCATGTTAGAAAACATTAATCACGCATGATGAAAACATTAATCACGCACGTTATACACATAATCACGCATGTTGTCGTACGTGATGTACGTTAAGCCATATTGTATTTTACACTTTTCCTATATATATATATATATATATATATATATATATATGGGAAGGTTCAAATGAAAACCACTAGTTATTGTGAAAACTCGAAAACTAATTAAAAACCACTAAAAAGAATGGGGGAGACTTTTAATGAAGGAGGGGTAAAATTGGAAAAAAAAAATATGTAACTTTTCAAACATTTCCCATTTCTCCATATGTTATCATTTTAAAACAAAAATGGCACCATAAGATCACAAATTTTTGTATCTTTCATTCAAGTATATTCGAGCATATTTTTTATGACAAAAAAAGATTTATGTTGTCGTCTTGTTTTCAATACTATTATTATAGTACTGCACATGTGCAATATAACATGTACTACAATTGCATTACATGCTTAAAATTAGCTTTTTGAGTCTAGTTTAACTTTTAGGGTTAGTTTTTTTGGAGGTTTATGATTAGGATTAGGTTTTTGGGTGTGGGGGGGAGGGGGTTTAGGTTTTTGGGGGGTGGGGGTGGGGGGTTTAGGTTTTTTTCGGGTTTATGTTTAGGGTTTAGTTTTAGGTTTTCGGGAGGGTGGGGGGTGGGGGGGTTTAGGTTTTTGGGGGGTGGGGGTTAGGCTTTTGGTGGGAGGGTGAATTTAGGTTTTTGGGGGGTGGGGGGTTTAGGTTTTTGGGGGGTGGGTTAAGTGGTTTAGGCTTTCCGTATTAGTGTACTACACATGTGCAGTACAACCAAAAAAAAAATTTTTTTTTTTTTTTTTTTGAAATTTTTTTTTTCATATATAAAAACCAGCGAAATTTATAAAAAAAATTGAAAAAAAAAATTTGTGTGTTTTTTAGGCTTTTTTTAGTTAGTTTTCGAGTTTTCACAATAAAAGTGGTTTTCATCTGAACCATCCCCTATATATATATATATAGGTGAGGGTTATCTTGACAACGCTAAATATTGCGAGAACCGTGAGAACGAATAAAAAACCAATCAAAACCAATTTTTTTAATACAAACCTCGTTGTAATTAAAATAAAACGTCAAAAAAGAATTTAAAACATCAAATAATTCATTTCTCCACCCAAAATCACTTTTATTAGAATTTTTACACATGTGTAAATATAACAAATTTATACATGTGTAAATGGCAAACTTACACATATGTAAATTTTCTTTATTTATAAATTCACGTAAATTTAAATGTATAAATGAAATTTATAACATTGTACTCGAATAATAATGATAATTGTAAAAAGAAATTTTGAATTTGAATTGTTTTTGACAAAGTTCTCGCGATTTTTTGATTCGTTCTCACGGTTCTCGCGATATTTAGCGTTCTCATTTAAACCATCCCCTGTAATATATATATATATATATATGGGTAAATTACACTTTTCGTCCTTTATGTTTGTAGCAGGTTGCAATGGATGACATTTAACTTTAATAATTACGGTCATAGTCCTTTATTTGCAAAACTCTTTACATCTTTCGTCCTTTAGCGCTAACCAAGTTAAAATTTTGAGTTAAGTCTTGTCATGTGACTTGCACAATAGGGTAGTTTCGTAATTTTACTCATTTAAAAGAAATTATATATAGCATATAAACTATAAATCTTTCTCTCAGTTATCTCTCCCCTCCCCTCTCTCTATCTCCAACCACCATCACAATTCTCCCCTCCACTCTCTCTTCAACCACCATCACAACAACCAACAAATCTAACCCCACCCCCACCACCGCCGCCCCCAAATCACAATTGCACCAATCAATGTTTCAGCCACACAAAGATAGATCAGAACTTACCAAATGACCTCCGATGTCACTGTTTCAACCACTTCACCCAAATCCAATCACTGTTTCAGCCACACAAAGAGAGATCAGAACTCTTTCTCTTTCACGCACATAGAAATACAAATGATGCCTTCTTCTCTACTCCGACAATACCACCACCCCTCCATCGCGGCAAAGCATCTCGGGCCATCTGCACATCTGCGTTTCACATTATATGGCGGATAACATATGAGTTTCGTATCACGTGCGAAAACGAACTCCAATCAATTGGGTTTCGCATCAGTTGCCAGAAAAAGTGGTTAAGAACATCATAAATCTGAAAAATGAGCATCATTGCGGGGGCCTGCTCTCCGGTAATCCCATTGCACCTTTCTGCTTCGGGTTATTGTTGTGGGAATATCTTGTGGGTATTTGTTGATTTACTCACTTGGTGGTGGTGGTGACAGGTACGGATGGGTGGTCTAGGATTAATAAAATTGGGGGAATAGATTGAAGAAAATTGGGATATTAGTAAACATGAAGAAAGTGGTATGGGAAGGGATCATGATTACAATGAATCTAGATGTTGATGAAGATTTGTGGTACAAGAGAGATGATGATAATGATGATTTAGGTTTATAATTTTTAAATTTTAACATTCTTTTTTTATTAAATGACTGTTGTGCACATGGGTTGCACACGACCTTACTTAACTGAAAGTTTTAACCTGGTTAGGGTCAAAGGACCTAAGGTGTAACAGGTTTTGCAAATAAAGGACTGTGACTGTAATTATTAAAGTTAAAGGTCATCCATTGCAACCCGCTAAAAACATAAAGGACGAAAACCCTATATATATATATATATATATATATAGGGCAAGGATATATAGGAAACCATTTTTTTGTGAGAAAACTAAGGAAACCCAATTGTGACCATTGATCTTGATCATCTAAGGGTTAGGGAAATTTGATGGTTTATTGATTTAAATTTAATACATAACTTATGTTGATGAGTGGGCCAGGAGGGTATTTGTGTCAAAAATACCATATATCATTCTCTCTCTTCTGTATAATTGTCACCATCAAACCATCATCATTCATATCTCATTCTCTCTCTCTCTCTTTCTTCTTCTTCTTTGAGAATTCAAAATATCAAAGAATGGGGATGAAGGTTTTTTCTCCGATCTTTCCAAAACCCAGCGGAGAAGAAAAGGGGCACCGGAAAAGATAATCTCACCGGAGAAGAAAGTCTCGCCGGAGAAGAAAGTCTCGTCGGAGAAGAAGAAAAGGGGCACTGAAAAAGATAATCTCACCGGAGAAGAAAGTCACCGGAAAATGGAAGAAAACAAGAACCAAGTGCAGAAGCAGATTTGAAGATGAACATGAGAAAGAAGCAGATTTGAAGATGAACATGAGAGAGAAGCAGATTTAGAGAGAGGAACAACAATCTTCATCGTGTTCATCTCGAACACCAAGAACACACGCACAAGTATGTGAGAGAGAAGCATGTTTGAACCTAATTTACCTTGATTTTAGATAGAGAGACAACAATCTTCATCGTGTTCTCGAACACCAAGAACACACACACAAGTGTGTGTGAGAGAAGCAGGTTTGAACTAATTTACCTGGAATTTTTTTTGTTAAGGCAGTTGTTAATATGTTTTTGTGTGCTCAAAGTGGTCTAGTAATGGTAAATGTTTATGTAGTTACAGGTTTTTGTTTTTGTATTAAAATCATTTTTATTTTTTGATATTATAATTTGTTATTAAATTACAAATCTATATCTTTTTAAATGTTGAAATGTTATTTTAGATGAGTTGTTAGTTATCTTGTATAAACTTCACTCGGATATCACATTTTCATTACCTTTTAGAAAGTCCATAATTTAATAGTTGATGATCTCGTTCATTTTATATATAAAAAGTTGTTCTTTTTGCTGCTACATATGTTGTAACAATGTTACACGTGTTACTTATGTTAAAACCAGCCCTTTCTTGGACACAAAAGGGGCTACACATATGTAACACATGTTTGTAACGTGTGTTACACTGGAGGTTTTACTTAGTAACCTTTTTTGGGTGGTTTTACTTAGT
Source organism: Helianthus tuberosus (assembly GCA_030545235.1). Lineage (NCBI taxonomy): Eukaryota > Viridiplantae > Streptophyta > Magnoliopsida > Asterales > Asteraceae > Helianthus > Helianthus tuberosus. Next base: position 61,064,878 of record CM060375.1, read on the forward strand.
TTTTTTTATGTGTGAAATGATGCAGATAATAACTCAAAATTTGGGGAGTCTTCAAGTTCAGGGCATAATTGGGTAGAAGGTAACTAGTGTTAGTTATGTTACTACTATTTTTTAATTAGTAGATTAAAAATACTAGACTGTAACTTGTGTTATTACGACTTGACCATAGCAGTTGCAACCAAACAAGAAGGGATCTTGGCAGGAAGAAAGATAACCACAATATTGGATACGACAAAAGGTGGCCATAAAGCGAAAGAAGGTAGATGGAGAAACCGATGAAGAAGGGGAACAAGAAGTCGATGAAGGGCAGGTGGTGGGTACCTTTGACGTTGTACAGAAGTTACCCTCTAGTGTAACACATGTTACAAACATGTGTTACATATGTTCAACCCCTTTGTTACAAAAAATTGGGGCTGCACATATGTAAGACATGTTTGTAACTTATGTTACACTAGAGGGTAACACATGTATGATCATTTTTGGATCATTTATATATATTTAAGTCTGTATAAACCTACAACATCGATACCCCCAAAAAGGTTATACATGTTACGACAGAATGGGAAATGTGTAGCAACGTTCAATAATGTTGTTTCACTCTATAGTGTGTAACATGTGTGACATGGCGTTTGTCAGCAAAACATATAACTTGTAAGGTGATACGACTGTATCTTTAAAACATATTTACCTATAAGTACTTACATGTTACAGGTTGTATCTTTAAAACATGTTTAAACTGGAAACACTTACAAAGTATAAAGCAGAGTTACACAAGATGTAACATGTGTAATACTGGAAACACTTGTGTAACATTTCGGTGTAACACGTGTTACAGGTTGTATCTTTAAAACATGTTTACCTATAAGTACTTACAAAATATAAAGCAGAGTAGGAACACAACTTTTAAGGATGTTACATACATTGTAGAGAAGATGTTACATGTGCACACACAATTAACATGTGTAACATGACGACAAGTGTCATGTGTGATCTTTTTTTGTTACCCTAGGGTGCTAAACGTATTACAACGTTCATAACACACATAAACTTATACTAACATCCGTCCCTATGTCCACAGATGATCTAGAACATACTCCACGTTACCATATTTACTAGTATTCTAATGGCACTAAATTGTGGACACCGAATGCCAACGAGCAATATCATCCTATTATTGTTAAATCATACGTCACACTGGAAGAACTTCTTGCCATGTGTAAGACTTATAACCAATAAGCTGGGTTCAATGTAAAAAATATACGTTAATGCAGTTTTTTTTATCTACTAATAACATTGTTAATAACAAGTCTAGGTACATATGTAACATGAAGTGTATCGTTTGTCCCTTTAATTGGTTACACTAGTCTCATATACTTATAGTTACATATATTACTTGTTTGTTCATTGATATGACATTTTGGATGATGTAATGTTGTTACATATGTAATTTTGCTAAGTTTAAATTGACACCAAAGGGGCTGACATATGTAACACATGTATAGCAATCTTACACATGTTACATATAGTTGTTGCATCCAAAAAAAAATTTGCCTTCACAACAACATCCGTATTCATCCAAAAATTGGCATACTAACAATGAAAATAAAAATGAATTTTATATCAATAGTTGTAATGCTTCTAAAAATGGTCTTCACAACTACATCCATCTTCACAACACATAGCAGCCAACCAAAAAACACACCATCGTCACCACGAAAACCTGATGATGCGTTGTAATCCTTCGGCGGGTTTCGCTTCTTGATAACCATCTTCATCTTGAACAAAAAACATCTTTTCACCTATGAACAAAACAAGTACATCAATATTAATATTCTATAGTTAAAACTTATTAATCTTCTATGTAACATGTGTAACGTGGCTATACAGGTGTTACCTCTCTAGTGTAACACATGTTACAAACATGTGTTACATGTGTGCAACCCCCCTTTGTGTCCAAAAAAGGGTTGGGGTAACTATAAGTAACTTGCGTAATGTTGTTACTACATATGTAGCTAATTATCCCACCAAAAAAACACGACTTTTTATTTGTAAGATAAACGAGATATTCCGAATAAATTATGAAGTTTATACATTTTAACATTTAACAGCCAATCTAAAAAAAACAATAAGTTGGTCTCATATACTGGGTGTAACACATGTAACACCCTGTATGCAACATATGTAACCCGCAGTGTAACACGTGTTACAACATATATGACAAACAGTTTAGAAATTTTAGCATTAATCTTCGTAAAAATAACAATATACTCTGTACAAACAATTTAGAAAGTCAACATTAATCTTTGTAAAAAAATATCAATATACTCTTCGCATAAATGTAGCTGATAGAAATGTAACATATGTAGCAAATTATGCCAGTAAAAAACACGAATTTCTATTTGTAAAACAAAACCGATATCCGATTAAATTATGAACTTTCTAAAGGTAATGAAAATGTAATATCGGAGTGAATTTATTCAAAAAACAACTAAACAACAAAGAAATTTGAAACATACATCGTAAAAATTATGGATTTTCAAACTAATTATCTACCATCAATGGTGATGCTGAATTTAAAGAAAACCAGAAAACAAATTAAACCAAATCCAATTCATAAACCCTAAAAAAAACCCAGCTCAGTTGGTGAATAGATCAGCAAACATTTATGGGTGACTGTAGAACCTTCTTCAGTTAGTGAATAGATCTGAAAGTGTGTGGGTGATGCAGCTACGTCTGATCGGATGTTTTTACCTCCTACAGATCTAACACCTGGTTAGGATTAGAAAAATAATAAGATGAAAGTTAGGGAGGTACCACGTGTTCAAACAAATCAACAATTCAACCAGGGGGAACAAATTCATATAAACAGTGAAAGAAACAACAAAAACAAAATCATATAAACACAGTGTCCCTAAACACATATTCAAAAGCAAATCAACATAAAACCTATTCAAAAAGTCAAAACATAAAGTTCAAATGAGAAAAAGATCAAAAAATTGTAACTATTATGCTTGGAGATAACAAACAAAGAAACAAACTAAGGAAACCATATAAACACCGATGGAAAAAAAAAAACTAAGTAAGTAAACCATTAAAACAGACTATGCTTGAACATGTTTATGCTTGAACAAAAAAAAAAAAAAACAAACTAAGGAAACCTTTATACATGTTTATGCTTGAAACAAAACAAAGAAACAGACTAAGTAAACTATTAAAACACATTACACACAAAGAAAACACACACCACACACCTGAAGAAGATGAACCACCGTGAGTCGAAGATTCATCAAGGATAAAGCGGTTCGGGATAACATTGGTGGGAGAGTATGCAGGAAGATCTTCCATTATTTGGTGTGGATCTCCCATTCACGCAGAGAAAATTGAAGAAAAAACAATGAAGTTTCTAAGAAGATAAAGAAGTACAAAAAGGTGATGGATGATGGGTTGGGGTATAATCGAGTGGGGATGGTGGGGAAATGTGTTGGTTGGTGAAAAGTAGAAAGCACAATCTTCAAAGAAAAGAACAAAAAGACCAAAATACCCTTAAAGCACGGGTTTGGATGGGGTGATGTGGACGAATGTGGTCCACATATTCTAGTTTGCTAAGTTTTCTCAATAAAATTGGTTTTCTCTATATACTTACACTATATATATATTATAAGAAGATTGATAATGTTTGTCTTTTAGTTTATTTTGTCATTTAATGTAAACTTTCATTTGCAACCCTACATAGTTTAATTATTGTATTTTTTTTCTTTTACTTTAACAAAATTACTTTTGTATCTCTAAACTTTAATAAAGCTATCATACAGTTACTAAACGGATTGAGTCCCTGTCGTTTTCTTGTTTTTTTTACCTTTGTTATTTATTGTATTGTTTTACATTTTCTTATTTTTTTACCTTCAAAGCCGAGTTAGAACACAAATAGTATAACACATTTAGATATTATTTTGTTTAATTTTACGAATTCATTCATCAGTTGTCATGGTATACGATACGTTATGAACTACAATCGCGTCCATGTGCAACACGCAGGTGATTACTACCCTAGTTATATTAAAAGTCACTATTTTCTTTCTGTCTCTCTCTCCCTCCTTTTCAATTAATTTTTATATACTTATATTATCATTTTTTTCTCTCACATCCACTTTTAAAAATATTAAAAAATGATAAAGGGGTAAACAGTGTTCTCACCAAATTTACTGATGAACAATAACATTTTCTTTTTCTTCCTCTCACAACCACTCTATATAATATAAAGTACCTACTTACATAATTATAGAGGACCTTCTCACATAAATATAGAAGATCAAATGTTAATGCTGGAGAATTATAGAAAAAAATGGGAATTGGGGAAACATGGAACCACAAGAACTTATATAAAATTTTCATTTTTACATTTAAAAAATTCATTGTATCTAATTTTTTTCGATGCTTCTGTATATAAACACATATAAATCATTTTAGAAAATAGAAAAGATTTAAAAAAAATAAAAAAACTGTTAAAAATATTTTATTACAAATATTAAAATTTTATTTGAACGACTTCTACGTATGTTTATGTGTAAAAACTTCAAAAATTATGTTAAATGATATTTTATAAGTTTTTACATGTGAAACTAGTGATTCCTTGGTTCTCTAATGTTCTCACTCTCTCTCTCTCTATATATATATTACATCTTTACATACAAATGGGTATTCTATATACATAAAAACCCATTAAATTGATATGTTTATGTGTTTTTGAACATATAAACTTTTTTATATACATGTGTTTGGTTAGTTGTAGGTACTATTTCTAGACAAAACTTAGATATGTACAGATTAGGTTGTAAAAAATAAATGAACCTTGTTCATATATATATATATATATATATTTTAATTTCAAGACATGTTAATAAATATTACATTTCAACAAATGTTATTTCATTTGAAAATAAAAAAAAATGAATTATTTATCTTGTTATCTCTTTTCTAACATATAATAGTCTTTCAAAATGAACAATATATATATATATATAGGAGAAGGATCTGTTAGAAACCACTCTTTATTGTGAGAACCAAGTGTGAACACAACCAAAAAATACCTAAAACAATCAAAAACACATTCAAATTTTTTTTTTTTACTATTTTGTATGAAAAAATCGCTATATTTCGTCACAAAAAAAAAATTTGAGTAACAATTATCCATGCACATGTGCATATGTATCATTTATTTGACAAATTTCGTAATACATTACTAATATCAGACAATTGCACTTTCATTTACACTACCATTCATAATACACTACTTTTTACATTAACAATATTAGAAATGCACATGTGCATCTATATGTATGAACTTGTTATAACATTAACAACACTAGAAATGCACATGTGCATCTATATGTATGAACTGTTATAATGTGTTTTGGTACAATACTTTGAATACACTTTCCCTTTCATCTAGCATACCATCCATAATACACTACCATTACCTCCTACCATCCGTAATACAATACCATTGTCTCCTACCATCTATAATACAATACTATTACCAATATTTCACTTTATTACATGCACATCAACACCCTTTATACCATCCAAACAACATATTACATCATAAAGTGACAAATACAATCAAACCATCAACCACTAGATATAACTAACTAAAACACATGTATATAGGCCTACTTAATCATTTAAAATTACAAACTTTTTGTACCAAAACACGTTATATGATTGTTATACATAATGATGCACATCTGCATTCTTAATATTGGTAATATAAAAAGTAGTGTATTGCGGATTGTGATGTAAATGAAAGTGCATTTTTCTACTACTAGTAATATATTACGGAATTTGTCCAAGAAATGATACATATGCACATGTGCATCCATAACTGTTACTCGAAAAAAAAAATTTTGGGTAACGAAATATGGCAATTTTTATTAGAAAAATATTAAAAAAAATTTGTGTGTTTTTTGGATTTTTTTAGGTATTTTTTTGTGTTCACATTGGTTCTCGCAATAAGGGCGGTTCTCAAATGAACCTTACCCTATATATATATATATATATATATATATATATATATATATATATAGGATTCGGATCAAGGTAAAACTCATATGAGTTGTGAGAACTTAGAGAACTCGATCTTTTTGTTTGATCATATCATAAATAAATTATATAGGTGTTTGTCTATCTTGTTATTGGGTATGACCCGACTTGGATCATAACGTACTAGCCATATCAATTTAATATGTGTCTTGGGCATACAGAGTCCAACAAGTTCGGAGGTAGGCGCAGAGGAAGAAGGAGCAGTTATCACTGGTACCTTTTCTTCATTAATCGATTTTTTCTTTTCAGGGCCATGCGCGGCCGCCACAACTTCAGGAGACACTGGTTTGGTAACACCAGCATCAGTCGTCTCCACCTCCACAGTCTTCTCCGCCTCTGCTTCCACAGTTTTCTTCACCTCCGCTTCAACAGTCTTTATACCCTCTAAATTTTCTTTAACAGATTCATGGGGGGGGGGGGGGTGACGGCGGAAGGTCATCATCGAAAACATATGAAGTTTCCGTTTGAACAAGAACATGTTTTTCTACAAAGAAAAGCTAACAAGGTTATTTTATAATATGGTAAAGGCGGAAACTGGGAAAAAGACATTCACCTGGAGAAAGCTTCGCAGCAAAAGCATCTAGGTTGCCTTTCTTGCTAATCTTTTTCCTTGTGATCTTCTTTGCGGGCTGCGCCGCAGCTTCACCTTCAAGTTTCTTTCTTTTAACCGCCTTAGTCCTCACTAGCGGCTCAGGGCTAGATTCAACATTAATGGGATCATCCGGGTTCGATACTGGGATTTCCGCGGTGTCTCGAGGCTCCACCTTGGGTTGTTTCACAACTACAGGCGCAAGACCCTCTAATGAGTCAGACACCACTATGTAATCACACCAAGAATCAGACACAAGGCACGTACCTTTCTTCTTCTCTTCTTTCGGAACGTCCGCGTTTGATTCAGGGCCTACGCCTAAATTGATCAACTCACCTATCCAAAAGAAGATATATTGCAATATTACCCAAAGCTTAACATCAGCAAAGAGTAATATTGCAACATTACTTAAAAAAATGTAAAGGAGAAACTTACCAACATTAGCAGAAGGTTGGGCATTCAGGTCTACATTCTTAGGAAGCGCAAAGTTCTTCACTATCTGATGGTACCATGTCTCCTCATTAGCACTTTTCTGGACTGTGGTCATTTTCCCATTTTTTTCTCTCATACGCCACTACGTATAAGGCGACAGCTGCAAAAGGAAAACTTATAACAAACAGTTTACAAAATTACAAGAAAAGGATTTCATGACTTACTGGTTTTGTCTTCTACGTATACCGATTTATCATGGCGATCTGCTTTCCAGTGCAGACTGTGACAACCCTCAAAATTTCATGTATGTGTACGATTAATTAATTGATAATTAAAGTGCTTGGTGACTGTGTTGAATTACTTAACTGCTTTCTGGTTACTGTGTCATATTTACATGTGCTTTTAAACATACTAGTCTTGTACAGAAAATTGACTAAATGGTCCTGCATGTTTTCCAAAGTGTTGGGAATTAAAAATGACACAAATATATATATATATATATATATATATATATATATAAGACACTTTATGGAATAACTTAGCACTTTAACGGAACAGTACCTAACCGAACAACCGGACATTACCCGGAACACTAAAATATTGTAAAAAGTATTGTTTATATTTTTCTGAGCTAGTCTTGGTCCCCGAGCACTATAACACACTACATAAAGCATGTAACAAACTAGACACTAGGCATAACACGTAACACCCTACTAATTATCACCATGTGCCAACAACTTACATTTTAACCCCTCCCCCATGCTAATTTTCGGCCCCACCACAAGATTACCCAAAAATCTTCCTAAAATCTCCATATCTTGCATTGGGATTTGATGTTGATGTTGTTTGTACTAAGGAAGACAAGGGATCCAATGGATAATAGGAATTAGGATTTATAAGAAGGACTTTAACCATCAACATACTCACCACAACTCCTTCTTCCTCCTCCCTACATCTCAGCCCAAACACCCCCTTACACCACCATAATTTTCAATCATCCATCTACCAATCCAAGTGTACTTCAAGGTGTAACAAGGTCGTCAACGAGGCTCGGTGCTCACGGAACTTGAAGGACCACCTTCGTTTGCTATTATCCTCCACATTTCCACTAGTGTTCTTCCCTAGCTTTAAGCTAGTGGTAAGCTTCTTGTTAATCCTTAGACACTTCATGTTCTTGCTGGTTAATAGTTATGTCTTGATGAAAACATATGAACACCATAAGATCTTACACTTAAAACTTGAACATAAGCTTAAACAAGATGATACATGAAGAAATGATGTTAGAATGATGTTGTTTGGTATATGATGATTATGTACTGATATGAAGGACTTATAACCTGATGTAAGTATCGTTGTTGATCGCTAAACATGTTAACAGAATCAATCGAGCACGCTTTAGAATGTTAAAAGTTGAAAACAGGAGGCTGTTTGGTGATTACAGCCAACTTCAGTTGGCTGGAACAGGACCTTAATAAAATGAAAATATATTTTCTGAAGTCTAGATTTATGTATTATGAAATACGGTTCTAATGACACTGGAATCATAATTTTTGGACTTCGTTTACTATTTTTAAAGGGTCGTTTTGTAACAGCAGCTAAAGCTGCATTTTTACTGCTGAAAATATGTGTTATATTCTTCATCATAACTTGAAACCTGAGTAAAACTAGGTCATGAAATTTGTACTGTAAATGACCACTGATGTATTTGTAATTCTCCCACTGGAATTTTGTAAATCGGACTTACGATGAATTTTTAATAAATTATTCCGTGGACTGCAGTCAGAAAAAGATGAATCTGAATACAGTCCGGAAAATGATTTTTTATAAAATATTGGTGATGAATTGGATCCCGATATTTTTACACAATAATATTTGCATTGTTTAAAACCTTCTGTAAAAAGTTGGGAATTTTTGGAACAAGTTAACTATTTTATTAAAATCCTCAAAAATAGCCAAGTTTTGAATATAAAAGCTGAAACGACATAAGTAGTAATTTGTGTGTCTAAATATCGGGTAGGTTATCTGAGAATAACCTAACATGTTATATGTCAATAAAAGTATTATTGTGCAATATCGTATGCTTGTTCTTGAGTAGCTATAGGTGGAATGTTTATATGAGCGTGAACTATTGAAGTGAATGCATGTTATGTAGTAGATACGTGTAGGAGCTTTGTGCTCTGTTTGAAACCACTAAATGACTAACTGGTAATCATATTAGGACGTGATTGACCGACCTTAACTGTTAGTTATATTTGAGAGTCAAACCGAGCAACCAAAGGTGAGTTCACACATTTTCTAAGGCATGGGATTCCCGGTGGTTTGGGAATGGGTTAAAGAATTAAAACGGAATCTACATATCCTACTTAGGTAGGATATGTACGGCCATCCTCCTTGGGTAGGATGCCAATAATAATCCTGCGTATTCCCTTTGGGGAGAATACGTACGTTCGTCCTCCTTGGGTAGGACAACACCCTTAAAACTTACTAGACAAAACTCTATCATTAAGTCCCTCCTTTTATATCGACTTAATCGCCGAGGCCGATGGCGAGCGGGTCATTAGTTAATAGCGCTATTAGGTTTAACAAACTTCACACCGTGTCGTCCGAACGGGCGTGTACTAATGGACTATGGCAAACTGTCAGTGATGATAGACACTGATGTAGGGCACAACTATTGTTCGTCAGTTGTCGATATCTTAACGGTCTAGTAGTTCACATGGGGAAGCCCCCACTGATTATGGATATGGTTTGGGTAATAAAAGGAACTGGTTAAACATACTTTCAACTATGGGGTAACCCCCACGGCAAATAAGCCAACAAAAGTCAAACCACGTTTTTCAGAAACAACTTAAAACTAAACAACCAACCGTGAACTCACTCAACTTTGTTGTTGACTCGTTGTTACATGCCTTACAGGTCGCTAGATGCTTATGGAGCTTGCACGAGGAGGAGGTTGTTGTGGGATGCGGACTGTTATGTCCCATGCTTATTAATTAAACTTTATAAACTTATGGAACTTATGTTTTGGGTCTTAAAACTTATGAACCATGAACTTATGTTTTAGCTTTACGTATTATGCTTCCGCTGTTAACCTAAAGTCGGTTTACTTCCTTTTGGTCACCAATCAAATTGTGGTTGGTTTTATTTACTTAATTGTGTTGTTCAATATGATTGGTGGCTCGATCCTGGTCACGTCACGCCTCCAAGCGGTGATACTCCGCGTGGTGGATTTTGGGGGTGTGACAGATTGGTATCAGAGCCATTGGTTATAGTGAACTTGATTTTAAAAAGGGAAGAGCTTTTTAAGAAAAACCAGACTATAACCTGTACAGTGCTCGACGATCCACAACGACGCTTCGCTCCACGTGCAAGACTCAACACTATAGGTAATACGATTTATGTTGTATTGCATGCCTGCTAGTTTAAGTAGCGCATTTGATCATGGTATGCTTAGTTAGCGTAACAACTATTGCTTGAAAACCCTGTGTGTTTGCTCTCTTCTGTCACTCCACACTTACGCACTTTCGCGACACCCTTCTTACATGTGTTTTCCCTCGATGTGAAGATCATGAGTGGACGCCTCAACTTGACTCAGGATCAGCTGACGACCTTGATTAATGAACGGGTTGCTAAAGCCTTAGCAATCCAAATAGGGAGTCAACCCATGCACCCTCAAACGCGCATAGGCACCCTCAAGGCGTTCTTGGAGTGCAAACCTCCCACTTTCGACGGCACTGGAGGGGCAATCGGCCTTCTACACTGGATCCGTAGAATCAAATATACATTCGAAGAAAGTGAAAGCCCTGCCAGCAAACGAGTAAAGTACGCTACTGGCATATTGCAGGGGAAAGCGTATTCTTGGTGGGACGCACAAGTTCAGATGCTCGGGTTGGCAGATGCGAATGCCACCCTCTGGAGTGACTTCAAGGATTGGATTAAGGAAGAATTCTGCCACCTGGACGACATTCTGGAACTGGAAATAGAGTATTATGGTTTGAAGATGGAAGGATCAGAGATTGAGGCGTACACAAAGAGGTCCAACGACTTGGCTGCCTTATGTCCTAACGTGTCACAACCCATATCTAGACGAAGCAAGCTATACCTCAGAGGCTTAGTCCCGGAAATCCAAGGGTCTGTAAGTGCAGCTAACCTTCCCACAATCCAGCAAGTCGTTTGTTTGGCGCACCAACTCACCGATCAGGCGGTGGAAGAGGGCAAGTTGCCCAAGCGTAACTCTTCCAATGCAAATGCTCTTATTAGTAACAAGTATATTTGGGGTGATCACCAAGGTGAGGGTCCTAGCTCTATACAACAGGAACCGCACAGGAAACTCGGGCTGAACTACCAAAATCAGGGGGGATACCTAGGGAATAAACCGAGATGCCGCAAGTACCAACGGCACCACAGCGTGTCATGTGCGGGATCGTGTTGTCATCGGTGAAAGAAGATGGGACATATGGCTAGAGACTGCAGGAGCCCATATCCTGCAAACCGGAACAAGCGGCAGCAGCAGCAGGGTAGCAAGAAGGGGTGTTTTCGATGTGGTGCTGAAAACCACTTCAAGAGGAACTGTCCGCTGATGAGGCAGAATCGTGACAACAGCAGCAACCAGGGCAACGGGAACAATAACGGAGACAATAAGGATAACTGTAGGACTGGTAAGCATGAGTTCCTGAATGGACAAGAGGAAGAAAGAAATAACCCCAACGTTGTGGCGGGTAAGTTCCTACCAGACAATTTCCTTGTTTCTATTTTAGTTGATCCGGGTGCAGATGTTAGATATATGTTCCTAAGAGTTAGTCAGGTGCTTAAGCGTACCCCATTACCCATAAAACACCAAACATGTTGTAGAACTAGCTAATGGTGAAAGTCTTAAGGGCACACACACAGTTAAGGGTTGTAACCTCACCTTAGCTGGTCAGACCTTCTTTATCGATCTTATTCCTATCGTACTTAGTAGCCTCGACGCTGTTATTAGGAATGATTGATTATCTCACCATTAAGCGGAAATTCCTTGCAACGAGAAGATTGTCCGCATCCCTCGTTCTGGTAAAGGACCCCTCGTGATTCGTGGCGACAAGAGTGGTGCTGTTGTGGGCATCATCTCTTTCCTTAAGGCCCAGAAGTGTTTGCGAAAGGGCCACGCTGCTGTCCTAGTCCTCGTTTCTGATACATCCTCAGAAGAAGAGAAGAGAATTGAAGACATTTTCAAAATTCAAAATCATGAAAACCTCAGCTTGGAGTAACAAGAAATATCTTCTACAAGAAGTTTCTTCATACCTTGCGTCGAGCAACTTGTTTACATCTCAACAGCAAAAGTGCACACTTCATTTTTATAGTCCAATACTCCACCTACTTGCCATTTGCGCATAGGAGCACCACTGGACTGGGGGACTTGAAGGGGTATGGTCCCAAAAACCCTGCACAAGCGCAGAGGACCATGCCACAACTACACTCCAAACCCATCTTAAACAGACCTTACGCGGCCGCGTAACGTGTCTTGGTAAAGATTTGGGAAAGATCAGTTCTCAGTAACCATGCGCGGGAGAAAGAAAAGACAAATGTTTAATTAACACCCTTGCGCGGGCTCGCGCAAAGGTACAGTTAAGCTTGAAGATTTAACAAGAGACAAGTCTTGAGCATATCCGCGCATAGGAAATAAGGACTTGAACAAAAGGAATCTTTTCTGTTATAACAGAATGGACACGTGGCAAAGGTGAAATCATTTACAGCTGTAGATATTCTAGAAGGCCTTAAAAGACCATCATGCACAACCTCATTTGGTTATAACCGAATGTGACGTGGAAAAATATGGCCCTGAAGTGTTTGCGAAAGGGCCACACTGCTGTCCTAGTCCTCGTTTCTGATACATCCTCGGAAGAAGAGAATAGAATTGAAGACATTCCTATTGTGCGCGATTTTCCTGAGGAATTACCTGGTCTTCCGCCTCATCGACAAGTCGAGTTTTAAATCGAGCTAGCTCCTGGAGCAGCACCAATAGCTCGTGCACCTTATCGACTTGCTCCGTCAGAACTTGAAGAACTGTCCACGCAATTACAAGAACTCTTGGAAAAGGGTTCATACGTCCTAGCTTTTCGCCTTGGGGAGCTCCAGTATTATTCGTGAAAAAGAAAGACGGTACCTGTAACAACTCTTATCAAAAGTCCTATTTATTTCATTAGTTTATCCAATAGGAAACCCTAATTGAGAAACCCAAGTGATTCTGTACAAACCCTAAAATTTTCAGAAAAATCAGAATCAGGATCAGGGCCCCTAAAACTCAGGGGGGGTAAACCCTAGTTACGATTATCCAAATAAAACGCTGTCAATATCGAATTTTAAGATTTCGTCAACTCAGCTAGGCTAGTCAAGGACGTGGCTACCCTATAGTGAATAGGTGTCCTTCGCGTCACGCGAAGCCCCTAGGGGTACCCCTCGCGTCACGCGAGGGGGTCAAAATTCTATGTATAAATAGTAGAGTCTGGGACTTGATTTCAGGCACTTGTTCGACGTAAAAAATTCCAATTGTACGTTGAGTTATAGCAGAAACAGTCTAATAACACACACGATTCACGAAGTGCTGCCGCAATACAGGGTAATAACTCGATCGCTGATACGATTCAATGTCCGATCGATTAAACTATCCAATGGATGTTTAAGTGCTGCCCACATTAGGGTTTATGCTTTGTCATTCGTTGTTAATTCAATGGATGTTTAAGTATCGCACTTTGTCATTCGATGTGAGGGTTTAATCTCGTGAGTTATCGTAAATGTTGTATTAAGTTACTAACCGAATTGTGTGCCTGTTAACAAATTTAGGTTAAAAGGCTAATCAGTAGGCTAGGCTCTTTTCAAATTAAATCTGCAATGTGAGTCATTCTCTTTTTATCAAATTGGTTTACAAAAGTATGTTTATTTTCAAGATTATAATTACAGTGATTAAGTATATGTAGTCACCAAATTACAGCCGGTATGTGGGGTATTGTGCACATTACTACTGTTTTATCACTTTAGGTGGGCGAGCCTAATTAGTGATATACGTTACTATTGGGTGACAGGACTCAATAGTAATATGACCATAGTCACAGATCCGGTCGACTGACAAATACTGTGGGTATTTGGTTGAAATAAACATTGTAATCTCTCTTAATACTGTAAATTATAACAAACGAGTCGTTTTCATAAAAGAATGATTCACTCAGTATTTCCCGCTGACAAAACCTTTTTCAAACATGTTTCAGGTGATCTGTTGTGATCCAGGAAAAGTGCCGAGAAGCACTACAAGCTTAAGGAAGTGGCTCAATATAAAATAACGAAACATGTTTTGTAAAATAAGAGACTTCTTCATGAAATCTCAAGATTGCAAATTACCGGGTTTTATCCCGAGTTGTGAAATAAAATAATCGGGGAAATTGCAGTTTTTAAAAAGATCCTGATGAAAACTTCCGCTTTTAAATAAATACCACGGGATTTTCTGTCCCGCGGCTCCTGAAACGGGTCAAACCGGGTCGGGGGCCGTGACAGAAAAAAGTGTTATCAGAGCCACTGATTTAAGCCAATTAAGTATTTAGAAATACTTAATTTTTTTTTTACTGATTGCCAATTATGTGATTATGTGTTTGTGTACAGTATGGGTAAGCAAAAGTTGTCAAATATCTATCTTAAATTAGATAGGTCATCCAACGAGAAGGGAAGTTCATCCCAAACCAAACCCTCAAATCACTTTGCAATCCCTGAATAATGAATATTTGTGGGAAAGGCACAATATGAGGAACCACTTTCTCCTAATAAAAGAAATTTGATTATTAGGAAAAGTAAGGAGAAAATAAAGAAATCTCGAGAAAAGAAAGTTAAACAGGAAACCCAGGAATTAACCAGTAAATCACCTTGGGAAGACAAGTTAGATGGAAAATGGGCAGATCTTTATATGCTAGCCACAGTAGCAGTAAATGCAAATCTTTAATAATTTTGATTCAAGTTTTAGCACCCTTATTAAATATAAGCCAGAAATCTGATCCAGTAAATAAATAAATTTACAAATAAAACCTAGTATGTTTTTAATTTTCAGTTGTTTTGTAGTTACCCAATATGAAATTTGTTATAAAATTTTAAACTTAGTAACTGTGTGTAATTTTGCATAACAGCATGAGTGACTTGTCTGACGCCCTTCAGAATTTAAATCTCTATCCGGTAAAAATAGAGGTTTCCAGAGATTTCAATAAGTATATACCAGACATAGAAGAACCTGTGGAATTCAATGCTCCACTACCAGAGAAACCTAAACCCAAGAAAAGAAGGAGATTTGTGGGATGGAGACGTGTGCCTAGGAGGAAGCCTACAACTAGGAAGATCCCTAAAATAGAAAATCCTTTAGACAAAGGAAAGGGGGTTGAAGTCAGGGAAGGTTATAGGCCACTGGAAATGGAATTGGGAGAAGATTCTAGACCACCGGGAATGGAATATGGAGAAGGTTCTAGGCAAACTCAGAGGGAAGTTGGGGAAAGTTCTAGACAGGTTGAGGAATTACCTTTTCAAGAGGAATTAGATAGGGCATTGGCGAGCTGTGATGTCGTCAGGCCAATTAATAATGATCTATACCCTACTCTTGAAACACAACTACCAATGAACTTGGACCCCGCAATCCCAGAACCTATAATCCACACCCAGCCTCTAGGGATAGATGAATAGTGGACAAATGATTGGCAGTTCCAAAACCTAATCAACAGTCCTTATTCCTTTCTTCCTCAGTTCGATCCAGACCCTCTGCCAAATCCACCGATGAGTAATGAGAATATGGCTGAACTCCGCCATTTTGGCGAAGAACTAATGGATGTTGGGAATAGGATCCGAGAGATTGGAGGACAAATCTCATGGAAGTATGATGAGAGGGAACGCCGTTATTAAAATATTAGCTGACGAGGGATAAGGGGGTTATGAGACTATGGTTGTATAATAGCAATAATAATCTAATCTTGTGAAATAACTTAAAATAAAACTTGTAAGATAAAAGTGTGTATGGATGCATACTATAAAATATAAAAATGGAAATCGAGAAATCGATAGTTTTGGCTATATGTGTGTATTTGAAATTTGTATGATTGTTTTGTGTATGATTGTTATTTATTGGATACTAATAAATTATATATATTAATTATCAGATGGAAAACGCTAATAATGAACCAGTAAATGAGGTTAATCAATCTGAGCAATAACCAGGGGATCAATATATGACTAAGCAAGATATAGAAAATATCGTTGCTCAAGGGATAGCCAATGCTATTCCAGCAATCGTTGCTGCTGTTAAAAATCCAATCGAACCTCAACAAATAATTCCCAGTAAACGTATTTCAGAAGATAACTTCAGTAATAGCGTAAACGGAGGCAATGATCATATTAATCATAATAATGAACCACGGCAAGCTCCGCCCCCTAAGAAAATGAAAGCTGCAACATCTGGTTGCACCTACAAAGAATTTCTTGCTTGTAAACCCACTGAGTTTGCAGGCAATGAAGGAGCGACTGCTGCACTGCGTTGGTTAGAGAAAACCGAGGCAGTAATTGCAATAAGTAAATGTGACAAGGAGGACAAGGTCATGTACGCGTCAAATCTTTTCAAAGAAGGGGCACTAGAATGGTGGAACACGGTGTTACAAGCCAAAGGAAGAAATAGGGCCTATGCCATGAACTGGGAAGAATTTAAGAGTCTTGTAGAAAGAAAATTCTGTCTTGAATACGAAAAAGATCAAATGGCAAATAAATTCTTAAATCATAGAATGATGGGTGTAGATTGTCGCAGTTATACTTCGACATTCTTTGAATATGCTAGACTGGTACCAACGCTGGCTTCGCCAGAACCGGTACTCATTTCTCGCTATATTTGGGGACTAATTAGTGAAATCCGTAACATCGTTAAAGCTGCGAGACCTCGTACGATTGATGATGCTGTGGAATTAGCTAACACCCTAACTGACGAATTGGTACGTACAAGAGATGAAAACAAGAAGAAGGAATTGGCTCAGAAAATTACCCAAGGATTTCGTGTGGGTAATAGTAGCAATTTTAAGAAAAGAGGAACAGGGCAATCATCAACTCCTCAGTTCTGCAGAAATTGTAAAAAGAAGCATTATGGAAGATGTAATGTAACCTGCAATTTTTGCAAAGTTGTAGGACATCGTGAAGAAAACTGCAGGAAGAAATTCACAATTTGTTACAATTGTGGAGAAGCAGGACATTTCAAAACAGAATGTCCTAAATTGGTCAAAACAACAGACAACAAAGCCAAGACAGCCGACGGAGCTACTAAGAAGAATGTTCGAGCCTTTCAGTTAACTACTCAGGAAGCCGAGATGATTCCTGACGTGATAGCTGGTACGTTCCTAGTTCACAATGTATATGCAAAAGTATTATTTGACTCTGGTGCAAACCAAAGTTTTATTAATACTTCATTCTGCCAAGCTCTTAATTTACCATTAACCAACCTTAGGCAAATCTTTTCAGTCGAAATGGCAGACGGAATTTTTTTTAGCATAGATAAAGTTTTGCAAAAGGAAAACATAGAACTCTCAGGTCATAAATTCTTTGCAACCCTATTACCTATGAAATTAGCCGAATTTGATGTTGTGTTAGGAATGGATTGGTTAGTAGCCAACCATGCTCGAATCCTTTGTGATAAAAATTCCATAGAAATTCAAGCACCCACCGGAGAAGTAATTATGATTACAGGAGATAAACCACGTAAGCCCATGAAATTCATATCAGTAATGAAAGTTGCTAGTTATGAACGAAAGCAAGGAATAGTATATATGATTTCAGTAATCATTAATACTAAGGGTAAGGAACTTAAGGAAATTCCTGTAGTCTCAGAATACTCAGATGTATTTCCAGAAGAATTACCAGGATTACCACCAGATAGGGAAGTAGAATTTAGGATTCATCTAATTCCAGGAACTACACCGATAGCTAAGGCCCCTTATCGGTTAGCACCTACAGAAATGTTAGAATTGAAAAAGCAATTAGATGAATTACTAAGTAAATGTTTCATACAACCTAGTTCATCCCCTTGGGGAGCGCCAGTGTTGTTTGTAAAGAAGAAGGATGGTTCGATGAGAATGTGTATTGATTATAGAGAATTGAATAAGGTTACAATTAAGAATCGATACCCATTACCTAGGATTGATGATCTTTTCGATCAACTTCAAGGAGCTAGATATTTTTCTAAGATTGACTTACGTTCCGGATATCATCAATTAAAGGTGCAAGAGGAAGACATACCTAAGACTGCTTTCAGAACTAGGTATGGTCATTACGAGTTTACAGTCATGCCCTTCGGGTTAACGAATGCACCTGCAGCATTCATGGACATGATGAATAGAATCTGTAAACCGTATTTGGATAAATTTGTAATTGTCTTCATAGACGATATACTTATTTATTCAAAAAGTCAGGAGGAACATTGTCAGCACTTGCATGCACTCTTAACTTTGTTAAGAAAAGAAAAATTGTACGCCAAATTCTCGAAGTGTGAATTTTGGTTACAAGAAGTGCAATTCTTAGGACACATGGTGAATCACAAAGGTATTCATGTAGATCCTGCTAAGATAGAGGCCATTACTAAATGGAAGGTTCCACAATCCGCAATGGAAATTAGAAGTTTTATAGGTTTAGCTGGCTACTATAGACGGTTTATTAAGGATTTTTCCAAGATAGCTGTACCATTAACTAAGCTAACCTGTAAAGCAGTTAAGTTTGAATGGGGACCTAAACAAGAAGAAGCCTTTAGGATCTTGAAGCAGAAGTTAACAAATGCCCCAATCCTAGCTTTGCCAGAAGGAACCGAAGATTTTGAAGTTTACTGTGATGCTTAAAAACTAGGATTTGGATGTGTACTAATGCAACGCAAGAGGGTAATTGCGTATGCCTCAAGACAATTGAAAAAGCACGAAGAAAACTATACGACTCATGACTTAGAATTAGGAGCCGTAATCTTTGCCCTTAAGATTTGGAGGCATTATCTGTACGGAAGTAAATTTACTGTCTATACAGATCATAAAAGTTTAAGATATATATTTGGGCAAAAGGAGTTAAACATGAGACAAAGGAGATGGATGGAAATCTTAAGTGATTACGACTGTGATATTCAGTATCACGAAGGAAAGGTAAATGTAGTTGCAGATGCCTTAAGTCGTAAGTGCCATGAGAAACAACAACGAGTCTGTGCTCTTAGATTAAATCTACAATTAGATTTAATGGAACAATTGAAGAATATTCAAGAAACAGCAATCAAAGATAATGCTGAAGGAATGAAGGGACGAATAAAAGAATTAGAGCAAGGAGATGATGGAATTTGGAGATTCCACAAAAGCAGAATATGGGTACCTAAGCAGGGAGAATTAAGAAATAAGATTTTAGAAGAAGCCCATAAATCTAGGTATACTATGCATCCAGGAAACAATAAGATGTACCAAGATTTAAGAAATAATTTCTGGTGGATAGGCATGAAAAAGGATATAGCTCGATATGTTTCTAAATGTCTTACTTGTTCACAAGTTAAGGCAGAACACCAGAAACCTTCAGGTCTACTACAACAATTAGAAATGCCTGTATGGAAATGGGAACTCATAACAATGGATTTTGTTACTAAGTTACCCAAAACCAGAAAAGATAATGACGCGATTTGGGTAATTGTGGATCGATTAACCAAATCTGCTCATTTCCTACCCATGAAAGAAACCTTTAGTATGGAAAGGTTGGCAAAGTTGTATGTAGATGAAGTAGTATCCTTACATGGAGTTCCACTCTCCATTATATCAGATAGAGATAGTCGTTTCACTTCTCATTTCTGGACTAGTTTCCAAGAAGCAATGGGAACTCGACTAAACCTAAGCACTGCATATCATCCTCAAACAGACGGACAAAGTGAAAGGACGATCCAAACTCTAGAAGACATGCTCCGAGCATGTGTAATAGATTTTGGTGGAAATTGGGACGATCACTTACCTCTGATCGAATTCTCCTATAACAATAGTTATCATTCAAGTATTGAAACTGCCCCATTCGAAGCACTGTATGGAAGAAAGTGCAGAATTCCAGTTTGTTGGGCAGAAATAGGAGAAAGTCAATTGTCAGGTCCTGAACTAGTGCAAGAAACGACCGACAAGATCACACAAATCAAGGACAGACTGAAGACTGCTCGAGATCGCCAAAAGAGTTATGCAGACAATAGACGAAAACCAATGGAATTCAAAGTGGGAGACAAAGTACTATTGAAAGTTTCACCTTGGAAAGGAGTAGTTCGATTCGGTAAGAAAGGAAAGCTAAGTCCAAGATGCATAGGACCATTTCCAGTAATCCAACGTATAGGACCAGTTGCTTATCGTTTACAACTACCAGAAGAGTTAGCCGGAGTACATGATGTATTTCATGTATCTAATCTTAAGAAATGCTTATCAGACGAATCTTTGGTAGTACCTCTCAAAGATATAGAGGTAAATGAGAAATTAAAATTTGTTGAGAAACCTCTTCAGATAGAAGATCGAAAGGTGAAATTTCTCAAACACAAACGACTAGTGCTAGTTAAAGTTAAGTGGGATTCAAAGAGAGGAGCTGAATATACTTGGGAGCTGGAATCAGAAATGAAGCGAAAGTATCCTTACTTATTCCAGTAAATCTCGAGGACGAGATTTTTATTAAGGTGGGGAGGATGTAACAACTCTTATCAAAAGTCCTATTTATTTCATTAGTTTATCCAATAGGAAACCCTAATTGAGAAACCCAAGTGATTCTGTACAAACCCTAAAATTTTCAGAAAAATCAGAATCAAGATCAAGGCCCCTAAAACTCAGGGGGGGTAAACCCTAGTTACGATTATCTAAATAAAACGCTGTCAATATCGAATTTTAAGATTTCGTCAACTCAGCTAGGCTAGTCAAGGACGTGGCTACCCTATAGTGAATAGGTGTCCTTCGCGTCACGCGAAGCCCCTAGGGGTACCCCTCGCGTCACGCGAGGGGGTCAAAATTCTGTGTATAAATAGTAGAGTCTGGGACTTGATTTCAGGCACTTGTTCGACGTAAAAATTCCAATTGTACGTTGAGTTATAGCAGAAACAGTCTAATAACACACACGATTCACGAAGTGCTGCCGCAATACAGGGTAATAACTCGATCGCTGATACGATTCAATGTCCGATCGATTAAACTATCCAATGGATGTTTAAGTGCTGCCCGCATTAGGGTTTATGCTTTGTCATTCGTTGTTAATTCAATGGATGTTTAAGTTTCGCACTTTGTCATTCGATGTGAGGGTTTAATCTCGTGAGTTATCGTAAATGCTATATTAAGTTACTAACCGAATTGTGTGCCTGTTAATAAATTTAGGTTAAAAGGCTAATCAGTAGGCTAGGCTCTGCTCAAATTAAATCTGCAATGTGAGTCATTCTCTTTTTATCAAATTGGTTTACAAAAGTATGTTTATTTTCAAGATTATAATTACAGTGATTAAGTATATGTAGTCACCAAATTACAGCTGGTATGTGGGGTATTGTGCACATTACTACTGTTTTATCACTTTAGGTGGGCGAGCCTAATTAGTGATATACGTTACTATTGGGTGACAGGACTCAATAGTAATATGACCATAGTCACAGATCCGGTCGACTGACAAATACTGTGGGTATTTGGTTGAAATAAACATTGTAATCTCTCTTAATACTGTAAATTATAACAAACGAGTCGTTTTCATAAAAGAATGATTCACTCAGTATTTCCCGCTGACAAAACCTTTTTCAAACATGTTTCAGGTGATCTGTTGTGATCCAGGAAAAGTGCCGAGAAGCACTACAAGCTTAAGGAAGTGGCTCAATATAAAATAACGAAACATGTTTTGTAAAATAAGAAATTTCTTCGTGAAATCTCAAGATTGTAAATTACCGGGTTTTATCCCGAGTTGTGAAATAAAATAATCGGGGAAATTGCAGTTTTTAAAAAGATCCTGATGAAAACTTCCGCTGTTAAATAAATACCACGGGATTTTCTGTCCCGCGGCTCCTGAAACGGGTCAAACCGGGTCGGGGGCCGTGACAGTACCTTCAGAATGTGTATTGACTACCGCAAACTCAACAAGGTGACCGTGAAGAATCGTTATCCTCTTCCACGCATTGATGACTCATTCGACCAGTTGCAGGGGTCGAGCTTTTACTCTAAGATTGATTTGAGGTCGGGATACCACCAGCTGAGAGTCCGAGATGAGGACGTCTCCAAAACAGCATTCAAAACTCGTTACGGCCATTACGAGTTTCTGGTTATGCCTTTCGGATTAACGAATGCACCTGCGGTCTTCATGGATCTCATGAACCGAGTGTGCAAGCCTTACCTGGATATGTTTGTCATTGTATTCATCGACGATATCCTGATCTATTCAAAGAGTCAGAAGGAACACGAGCAACCCCTAAGGCTTATTTTGGAACTTCTTTGAACAGAGCAGTTGTATGCCAAATTTTTGAAATATGACTTCTGGCTTCGCGAAGTCCACTTTCTAGGCCATGTGGTAAACAAGGATGGGATTCATGTTGATCCATCCAAGGTTGACTCGATCAAGAACTGGCCTGCACCCCGTACACCAACAGAAATCCGCCAATTCTTGGGTTTGGCAGGTTATTACAGAAGGTTTATAAAGGATTTCTCAAAGATTGCGCAACCTTTCACTTCACTAACTCAGAAGGGTGTCACCTATCGTTGGGGTGATGCACAAGAATCTGCATTTCAGCACTTAAAAGACAGACTTTGTAGCGCGCCTATCCTCTCATTGCCGGAAGGCACAGATGATTTTGTGGTTTATTGCGACGCTTCCATCCAAGGACTTGGTTACGTGTTGATGCGACGTGACAAGGTCATTGCCTACGCATCGCGCCAACTTAAAGTTCACGAAAGGAACTACACTACGCACGACTTGGAATTGGGAGCAGTTGTTTTCGCACTTAAGATATGGAGGCATTACCTGTACGGTACCAAGTGCACCTTTCACACCGATCACAGGAGTCTCGAGCATATCTTTAAGCAAAAGGAGTTAAACATGCGACAACGTCGATGGATCGAACTCTTGAATGATTACGAATGTGCGATCAAATACCATCCGGGCAAAGCCAATGTTGTGGCCGACGCCCTCAGTCAAAAGGATACTATACCTAAGCGTGTACGTGCGTTACAGCTTACCATTCACTCTAGCCTTCCCGCCCAGATACGAGATGCTCAGGTTGAAGCATTGAAAGCAGAAAACATCAGGGCTGAGTCCCTACGAGGATCGAGGCAACGACTAGAACAAAAGGAAAACGGCGCCTACTACGTTAACGTGCGCATCTGGGTTCCACTTTATGGAAACTTACGCGAGCTTGTGATGGACGAAGCGCACAAGTCTCGTTATTCAGTGCATCCTGGTTCGGATAAGATGTACCATGATCTCAAGACTACATATTGGTGGCCTAGCATGAAAGCCCACATAGCAACCTATGTTAGCCAATGTTTGACTTGTGCGAGAGTCAAGCCCGAATATCAGAAACCATCAGGCCTACTTCAACAACCAGAGATATCGAAATGGAAGTGGGAGCAAATTTCCATGGATTTCGTTACTGGCCTGCCGAGATCTCAACGCGGAAATGATACCATTTGGGTGATCGTGGATCGACTGACCAAGTCTGCACATTTTTTGGCTATCAAGGAAACGGATAAGTTTTCTACTCTAGCAGACATCTACCTAAAGGAAGTAGTATCAAGGCACGGAGTGCCAACCTCCATCATCTCTGATCGAGACTCACGTTTTACATCTGAATTGTGGCAAGCTATGCACAAGTCCTTTGGTTCTCGAATAGACATGAGCACAGCATATCATCCACAGACGGATGGGCAATCTGAACGCACCATCCAAACCCTTGAAGACATGCTTAGGGCATGTGTGATCGACTTTGGTAATGGCTGGGAAAAACACCTCCCGTTAGTGGAGTTTTCGTATAACAACAGTTACCACACCAGCATCCAGGCCGCTCCGTTCGAGGCATTGTACGGACGGAAGTGTCGATCACATCTCTGTTGGGCAGAAGTTGGTGACAGCTAAATCACTGGCCCAGAACTCGTAGTAGATACAACCGAAAGGATTGCTCAGATACTACAACGAATGGCGGCAGCTCGTGACCGTCAGAAAAGCTATGCGGATAAGCGAAGGAAACCACTCGAGTTCCAGGTTGGGGATCGAGTGCTACTCAAAGTCTCACCTTGGAAAGGTGTAGTTCGTTTTGGCAAACGAGGCAAACTCAATCCGCGTTATGTCGGACCATTCGAAATCATTGAGAAAATTGGCAAAGTCGCTTACAGGCTGAATCTACCGACAGAACTCAGCGGAGTTCACAACGTATTCCACGTGTCAAATCTGAAGAAGTGTCTGTCAGACGAGACCGTCATAGTTCCCTTAAAGGAGCTTACTATCGACGACCGGCTGCGATTCGTCGAGGAACCAGTAGAGATTACTGATCGAGATGTTAAGATTCTCAAGCGTACCAGGATACCTCTCGTCCGAGTTCGCTGTAATTCCCATCGTGGCCTAGAGTATACTTAGGAACGAGAGGACCAAATGAAACTCAAGTATCCCCAGCTGTTTAAGAAAAGTGCAACCACTACTGAGGCTGAAGCTACTGCAGAATTTCGGGACGAAATTCCAAATCAACGGGGGGGGGGGGGGGGGGTGATGTGACACCCCAAGAAAACCAGGAAACCAACGCAACATAACTAGCTTCCTCAGTAACCACGTGCTAAATTTCGGGACGAAATTTTCTTAACAAGGGGAGAATGTGACAACCCTCAAAATTTCATGTATCCGTACGATTAATTAATTGATAATTAAAGTGCTTGGTGACTGTGCTGAATTACTTAACTGCTTTCTGGTTACTGTGTCATACTTACATGTGCTTTTAAACATACTAGTCTTGTACAGAAAATTGACTAAATGGTCCTGCATGTTTTCCAAAGTGTTGGGAATTAAAAATGACACAAATATATATATATATATATATATAAGACACTCTATGGAATAACTTAGCACTTTAACGGAACAGTACCTAACCGAACAACCGGACATTACCCGGAACACTAAAATATTGCAAAAAGTATTGTTTATATTTTTCTGAGCTAGTCTTGGTTCCCGAGCACTATAACACACTACATAAAGCATGTAACACACTAGACACTAGGCATAACACGTAACACCCTACTAATTATCACCATGTGCCAACAACTTACATTTTAACCCCTCCCCCATGCTAATTTTCGGCCCCACCACAAGATTACCCAAAAATCTTCCTAAAATCTCCATATCTTGCATTGGGATTTGATGTTGATATTGTTTGAAACCTGAGTAGAACTAGGTCATGAAATTTGTACTGTAAATGACCACTGATGTATTTATAATCCTCCCACTGGAATTTCGTAAATCGGACTTACGATGAATTTTTAATAAATTATTCTGTGGACTGCAGTCAGAAAAAGATGAATCTGAATACAGTCCGGAAAATGAATTTTTATAAAATATTGGTGATGAATTGGATCTCGATATTTTTACACAATAATATTTGGATCGTTTAAAACCTTCTGTAAAAAGTTGGGAATTTTTGGAACAAGTTAACTATTTTATTAAAATCCCCGAAAACAGTCCAGTTTTGAATATAAAAGCTGAAACGACATAAGTAGTAATTTATGTGTCTAAATATCGGGTAGGTTATCTGAGAATAACCTAACATGTTATATGTCAATAAAAGTATTATTGTGCAATATCGTATGCTTGTTCTTGAGTAGCTATAGGTGGATTGTTTATATGAGCGTGAACTATTGAAGTGAATGCATGTTATGTAGTAGATACGTGTAGGAACTTTGTGCTCTATTTAAAACCACTAAATGACTAACTGGTAATCATATTAGGACGTGATTGACCGACCTTGACTATTAGCTATATTTGAGAGTCAAACCGAGCAACCAAAGGTGAGTTCACACACTTTCTAAGGCATGGGATTCCCGGTGGTTTGGGAATGGGTTAAAGAATTAAAACGGAATCTACATATCCTACTTAGGTAGGATATGTACGGCCATCCTCCTTGGGTAGGTTGCCAATAATAATCCTGCGTATTCCCTTTGGGGAGAATACGTACGTTCGTCCTCCTTGGGTAGGACAACACCCTTAAAACTTACTAGACAAAACTCTATCATTAAGTCCCTCCTTTTATATCGGCTTAATCGCCGAGGCCGATGGCGAGCGGGTCATTAGTTAATAGCGCTATTAGGTTTAACAAACCTCACACCGTGTCGTCCGAACGGGCGTGTACTAATGGACTATGGAAAACTGTCAGTGATGATAGACACTGATGTAGGGCACAACTATTGTTCGCCAGTTGTCGATATCTTAACGGTCTAGTAGTTCACATGGGAAAGCCCCCACTGATTATGGATATGGTTTAGGTAATAAAAGGAACTGGTTAAACATACTTTCAACTATGGGGTAACCCCCACGGCAAATAAGCCAACGAAAGTCAAACCACGTTTTTCAGAAATAACTTAAAACTAAACAACCAACCGTGAACCCACTCAACTTTGTTGTTGACTCGTTGTTACATGCCTTACAGGATCAGCTGTGTTTTCCCTCGATGTTTTCCCTGTGTTTCGCGACACCCTTCTTACCTGTGTTTTCCCTCGATGTGAAGATCATGAGTGGACGCCTCAACTTGACTCAGGATCAGCTGACGACCTTAATTAATGAACGGGCTGCTGAAGCCTTAGCAATCCAAACAGGGAGTCAACCCATGCACCCTCAAACGCGCATAGGCACCCTCAAGGCGTTCTTGGGGTGCAAACCTCCCACTTTCGACGGAACTGTAGGGGCAATCGGCCTTCTACACTGGATCCGAAGAATCAAATATACATTCGAAGAAAGTGAAAGCCCTGCCAGCAAACGAGGAAAGTACGCTACTGGCATGTTGCAGGGGAAAGCGTATTCATGGTGGGACGCACAAGTTCAGATGCTCGGGTTGGCAGACGCGAATGCCACCCTCTGGAGCGACTTCAAGGATTGGATTAAGGAAGAATTCTGCCACCTGGACGACATTCTGGAACTGGAAATAGAGTATTATGGTTTGAAGATGGAAGGATCAGAGATTGAGGCGTACACAAAGAGGTCCAACGACTTGGCTGCCTTATGTCCTAACATGTCACAACCCATATCTAGACGAATCAAGCTATACCTCAGAGGCTTAGTCCCGGAAATCCAAGGGTCTGTAAGTGCAGCTAACCTTCCCACAATCCAGCAAGTCGTTCGTTTGGCGCACCAACTCACCGATCAGGCGGTGGAAGAGGGCAAGTTGCCCAAGCGTAACTCTTCCAATGCAAATGCTCTTATTAGTAACAAGTATATTTGGGGTGATCACCAAGGTGAGGGTCCTAGCTCTATACAACAGGAACCGCACAGGAAACTCGGGCTGAACTACCAAAATCAGGGGGGATACCTAGGGAATAAACCGAGATGCCGCAAGTACCAACGGCACCACAGCGGGTCATGTGCGGGATCGTGTTGTCATCGGTGCAAGAAGATGGGACATATGGCTAGAGACTGCAGGAGCCCATATCCTGCAAACCGGAACCAGCGGCAGTAGCAGCAGGGTAGCAAGAAGGGGTGTTTTCGATGTGGTGCTGAAAACCACTTCAAGAGGAACTGTCCGCTGATGAGGCAGAATCGTGACAACAGCAGCAACCAGGGCAACGGGAACAATAACGGAGACAATAAGGATAACTGCAGGACTGGTAAGCATGAGTTCCTGAATGGACAAGAGGAAGAAAGAAACAACCCCAACGTTGTGGCGGGTAAGTTCCTACCAGACAATTTCCTTGTTTCTATTTTAGTTGATTCGGGTGCAGATGTTAGATATATGTTCCTAAGAGTTAGTCAGGTGCTTAAGCGTACCCCATTACCCATAAAACACCAAACATGTTGTAGAACTAGCTAATGGTGAAAGTCTTAAGGGCACACACACAGTTAAGGGTTGTAACCTCACCTTAGCTGGTCAGACCTTCTCTATCGATCTTATTCCTATCGTACTTAGTAGCCTCGACGCTGTTATTAGGAATGATTGATTATCTCACCATTAAGCGGAAATTCTTTGCAACGAGAAGATTGTCCGCATCCCTCGTTTTGGTAAAGGACCCCTCGTGATTCGTGGCGACAAGAGTGGTGCTGTTGTGGGCATCATCTCTTTCCTTAAGGCCCAGAAGTGTTTGCGAAAGGGCCACGCTGCTGTCCTAGTCCTCGTTTCTGATACATCCTCGGAAGAAGAGAAGAGAATTGAAGACATTCCTATTGTGCGCGATTTTCCTGAGGTATTTCCTGAGGAATTCCATCGATTGGCAAAGAAACTCAAAGTGTTGGAGTCGAACCATTCCCATAGGATGTAACTGAGATATATGAAATTTATAATATCCCAGAACTTCAAGAACAAATTTTGTCATCGGCAACCGGAAGTTTCCATCGGCAAAGTAATCCCAAAATAAGGTAATGTAACCGGCCGGAGCCTGTGCCGTTGTTTGCCCTTCTTGGGGATAAGTCGCACCCCAACTCTCCGGGAACTTGAAACTATTAACTAGATCATTGAAGGTCTCTTCGGACCATTTCAATGGAGGCAACGATGAAGACATCTATTCTGTAATATTCTCTGGGTTTTCACCGGTGGACACGAGGAACAACAGAAACAATGGCAGACCTTTTTAAAGAGAAAATAAGGAAGACAAAAAGTTGTGCAGACAAGTGATTAAAGAAGAAGTCTCACAAGGGTATATATACTCATCGCCATTAATACACTCGAAAACCGTAAAACCCCTTTTTCAGGAAAACACGTTTATCAAGGCAGTAAGGGCGAGTGAGGAAACAAAACAAGCTTCACGCGCGCATGGAAACCACGATTGACGACGCCTAATTAATGTTTAACTTCTGACACGGGTGACAGCCTGTCACCTAACCGTCACATGTCAGCATCAGCACAGTACCTTTTACCAACTAGGCTGACACAAAACAAGCATTTTCAAAATTCAAAATCATGAAAACCTCAGCTTGGAGTAACAAGAAATATCTTCTACAAGAAGTTTCTTCATACCTTGCGTCGAGCAACTTGTTTACATCTCAACAGCAAAAGTGCACACTTCATTTTTATAGTCCAATGCTCCACCTACTTGCCATTTGCGCATAGGAGCACCACTGGACTGGGGGACTTGAAGGGGTATGGTCCCAAAAACCCTGTGCAAGCGCAGAGGACCATACCACAACTACACTCCAAACCCATCTTAAACAGACCTTGCGCGGCCGCGTAACGTGTCTTGGTAAAGATTTGGGAAAGATCAGTTCTCAGTAACCATGCGCGGGAGAAAGGAAAGACAAATGTTCAATTAACACCCTTGCGCGGGCTCGCGCAAAGGTACAGTTAAGCTTGAAGATTTAACAAGAGACAAGTCTTGAGCATATCCGCGCATAGGAAATAAGGACTTGAACAAAAGGAATCTTTTCTGTTATAACAGAATGGACACGTGGCAAAGGTGAAATCATTTACAGCTGTAGATATTCTAGAAGGCCTTAAAAGACCATCATGCATAACCTCATTTGGTTATAACCGAATGTGACGTGGCAAAATATGGGACCTTCATCCAAGTCATGATGATGGCAACGATTTACTTAAAAATCTAGATCAAACCACTTTCCACGTGGCATCTCCCCAGCCGTTGATCAAGATCACGATCCGTGTGCATGGATGGGGAGATAACTGTTAATGGAAAAGAGAATTCTGTTATTACCTCCGTGACATTTTTGGCGCCAAACTATCGGTTATAAATATGAGAATTCATATATAATTTCATCATCTACTTTTCACTACTTCCTCTCTTACTACTTCATCTTCTTCCTGAGATCACGGTACTTATTCTCATGCCGGAGGGTGGTCACGGAGAGAATCCTCATTCTCCCCATGGCGAGTCTAACGGCTTTCTGTTTTGCAGTGTTCTCTGGTGAAGTAGCTCCTATCAGCAATCGACGAGAGGATTAACCCTTTTTATGCAGAAACCCTACCCCCGGGTCTGATTGATTCCGGTCATTCCGATCTGGTGTTTCTTCAACGGGCATTTAAATTTACGTGAAAATACTAAAATCCCTCCCCCCCAAGTTTATTTACCATATTTGTCCCTGATGTTATAATTCATACATTCCCTCCAAATTCAAAACTCATTCTGGTTCTAGTAATTAACCACCAAAATCAAGTAACTAAACAACAAAATAATATTACTAACAAGTACAACAACATGTTAACATAAGTAACCATAATTGAATTATAATTGACTTGTAAAATTTGAACTTGATTTGACTTTTATAAGTTCAACTAGGGTTGACTTTTTTTTTGAAAACTGGTGTTGACTTTTAGAAATAGAGATGCTATTGACCTTTACTTTTTGAAACTGAAGTGGAGTGTTATGATCAACATCAAACACAATTGTGTAGTCGACTCGTGTTTAGTCAAAATATGAGTAACGGTCAAAGTCAAACAGACTTGTGCAATTGACTACATTTGTGCACTTGGGTTGGGGTTTTGACATGGTCTTATTCTATAATTCTATGATCCTACATATGTGTAGTTGACAACATACATCAATACAGTTATGAGGGCCTTGATTATCACAGGTTTGACCAGTTGATTTGGCAAAATAAATCAGATTAGGACATCCAATTCATACCATGCTCTAAAAGCCTAAATGCTAATGTCAGCAGATTCTTGATTATCACATGTTTGACTATGCATCATAATATCAGTCCTGTAGCATGATCAAACTTCCTAAATCCTATTGTGCAGACTAAAGCCTAAATCCATGACTGTATATGCATCCTAAATCAATAACAGTAACTAACTAATGTACCATGATGATTCTTACACTATGATTGTACAGCACACCTAATCCTTACACTAATGTGAATGATGCCATGTACCATCATCTTTACAATATGACTTCTACATTAGATTTGATCTTACAATAGACTTATGCATTTAATATGATCCTACAAATGTGTAATGATACTACATATGGTCCTACAAATGCCTTGTGCATTTTACATGTTCCTACCTGTGATCTATAATTGACAACTAACATCATAAACATGATTCTGTATCATGATCATGTAATCAACTGTCACATAGTCAACTGCCAGTCTGCCACATTCACTTTGATCCTACAGGTGCTCGTGTAACTATCATCCTAATGCCATATTGTCTGCCAGTAATCCTTTTAATAACTTAGTTAACTACCCACTCAGTTGTCACATTCAAACATAAGCAAACATCAAACAAAGTAACATCCTGATCATTAGCGTTAAAAACCAAGAAGCATTACACAAGCATATATCAACATTCATACATGACAGTTAAATAAAAACACGGAAACCCCAATCATTAACGTTAAAAAACCAAAAAATGATCAGACCAAAATAACCAATTTAAAGTGTTCTACTTAGGTTAATAGTTAGGCATCATTATATATATACAACAAACCACCACCACCATGTTCAAACTCGATGGTAAAAACAGAGCTCCACCTTGAAGTTCCTTCCAGCCCTTCAAACAACCCGGTATTGGATCCGGATATGACGGCGAGTGACCTGCACCCTAAATCCAACTACATTTCCATGTTGTTCTATAAGGGTTTCCATTACTTGCTTCAATTGCATTGATTTCTCTTTTCTGGCCTCAGGCTTGTACCTAATCTTCTAAAGATCAACCACGAGTCAAGTCAAAGAACTCCTCTTTTGTAGTACACTTCTTCCTGGATACCTTTTTCTTGCTTCCTCCAATTGGCAATAGGACATCCTGTCCTAAGCTAAGGAAATACTTCAATGAAGGCATCGGGTGATTTCACCCCTTAAGTAAGGCGAATTGACAAAGCCTAGTCTAAGGTCGCGTTTGGTATGCATTCCTTCAAAATCATTTCATCTGTCCCCTCTGGGTTTTTTTTTTCATTCCATTCCTTCTTCACCTTTCATTAACAACACCACAACCCACCACCGTTGCCACCACCCATCACCACCATCATCCGCCGTCGTCACCCACCACCGCCGCTGCCGCCACCTGCCGCCGCCACCACCTCCGTCGCCACCACCCACCATCGCTGCGGGCACCTCCGATCACCGCCACCACCCACCTTCAATCATCACCGCCACCGTTGCCACCATCGTTGCTGCCACCTCCGATCACCGCCGCCGTCGCCACACACCTCCGCCACCGCTATCAACCGCCGCCACCCACCGTCGCTATCAACCGCCACCACTCGCTGCCGCTACCACCTACGACCACCGTCGCCGCCGCTACCACCTCCGATCACCGCCACCGCCGCCACCCACCTCCGCCATCACCCACCACTACCGCTGTCACCACCCGACGCCGTCTCCACCCCCCACCACCGCCAACCACCGCCACCGCTACAACTGCCACCTATCACCACCCACCATCACCGCCCATCACTGACCACCGCCATCTGATTTTATTCCTTCGTCTTTTTTTGCATACTAAACAACAAAAAGTAATGGTTCATTCCATTCTCACATGGTAATCAAACAAGACATGGAAAGGTAATGATCAATTACATTACCCCATCCATTCCATTACATTGTCCATTCCATTCCTCCATCCATCCCATTACCCCATACCAAACAGACCCTAAGAGTAGGATGAAGTAGCAAAGGGGAACTAAATAGCCTTACAGGGAACGGGGTTACATTTCAGAATTTCTACATGAAGTGCATCACGAAATCAAGGTTTTTAAGTAAAATTAACACAATGTGGTACCTGTTACGTGGAAGGTATGCAAGATTATAACGTATTGCCTCATCTTGTTGATGATCATAGCTTTTAACTTGACACCAAAGGGAATGACCGGAGGACTATCTTACCACGGGAAGGGTTTTGAGGAGAGGGGGAGTGCAATGATACTTACGAGGGAAGATTAGGGGTTAAAAAGGTGTGAAAAGATCATGTTCGGGTGAAATGACTAAACTACCCTTCACATTGTAATCTATTTGGACAGAGCATTAATGAACATTAGGGGCAGGGGTGTTATTGATCCAAATCGACAACCACAGGGACTTGATTGTTCAATTTTGGCACACATGGACTGAAAGTGCCAACAAGTGTTAACCATAGGGACTGAAATTGTAGTTACTCGAAAATAAAATATAGTTTAATTACAAAATTCCATGTTTCTTTGACATATATATATATATTTTTGTGTGTGTGTATTTTTTTAGTATTTTTTTTTGTTTTTGGATTAAACATTTAAATTATAAACTACAAACCCTAGTATGCATTTGCGCTGCTTTCGTTCCCTATCCTCACATTCACATAGATTTCCTTCCACGATTAGGGCTTCCTCCTTCATTGTCTGAGTCGTTTCTTCCAGAGTTCGAGCCCCGGCCTTCGTGTTTCACGATTAGGCTTCTCCTTCCAACCTTCGCCGTCCTCTGTAACTGATTTCCTAAAATGTTAATTTATTTTCGTTTCTGTTTGTTCAGTTATGTTTATTTGTGTTTGTTTATGTTCATGAACTGCTCATTTAGATTTTTGAAGAAAGAACATGAACAAAAATATGCGTTCAATCTAATGTTCTTATTCATTTAAAGTTAACTGAATGAGCATGAACATGTCCGAGTTCGTGCTCATTCGGTTCATTTACATGCTTCCATTTAATTTTCGTTTGATTTGGTTTTTCTTTACTAACTTGGGTTCGTTAACTTAAAAAAACTAAATACGCATCTATGTTTAATTTTTAATTCTCGACGTTCCGGTGTAAATTTGATTGAAAATGGAGTTGTATTCAAAATAGAGTATCCGGTACCATACCATACCTGTACTGTGATGAACTTAAACGATACCAAGATGTATTATTGGAATCGGTACCGGTATTTGTTTTTCTCATTTTTGATTGTTGTAAAATACCCGTCGATATCCATTTGGCATATAGAGTATCCGATACCAAACCATACCTGTACTGTGATGAACTTAAACGATACCAACATGTATTATTGGAATCGGTACCGGTATTTGTTTTTCTCATTTTTGATTGTTGTAAAATACCCGTCGATATCCATTTGGCATATAACGACATTATTTTTTTGGGTTTCTTTTTCGATTGTTATACCGAGTGCTAATATTAGATAACAAACCAAACCGAATCAAACTGTCACCGACTGAATTTCACCACATACGAAAAATCTCAGTAGTTTATATAGAGTAGTTGCATTCTTTATAGCAAACTAATTCATGTTCTTTGGTTGGTACAATACAAGATTGCTTAAGGGTGAGAGGGGCACTCCCCTCTTAGGGGAGTCCCCTCTCTTACACACACCCAATCAGGTTATGCCACGTCAACTCCCCTCTTAAACTCCCCTCACACCCTCAATTTGATGGCGGCACTCCTCTCTTAGGGGACTTGCTTTTTTATATTTTTAATTAAGAAAATATCACATGCACCTTCCATTTTTCAATAAATGTCCGACACAACTTATTTGCAACGTTCAAAAAATTGAAAACTTTGTGCGGTGAACACACACCGCTTTCACTCACCGATTACCCTCCCCGCGGGGATGGCGGCGGCGTTCCCGCTCGGGGACTAGGGTCACCGCTTGCCTCCCCGCATGGTGCCCCGTTCACCCTAATTCTAATCCTAGTGTTGTGTGTGGGGGGTATACATGTTAGCTTGGAGGATCAGGAGAGGATATTTAGGTACTACCACCTATTAATTGACTTGGTTGGTATAAAACAGGATTGGTTGATTCCGATTCTTTCAATTCTCTTGCCACCCACCCGCCCCACGTCCTCAAACTTAAACAAGGGTATCAATGTAATTTCACACAACTAGAAGGGTATTTATGTCAAACCCCACATCTGATGTAATGGTGTCCAGTCTGTTTCCTTGACTATTGCACCCCACTAAATTCACCTCCTCCAATGAAAATTCATTTTTAAATAGTTCAATAAATATTTATTATTATTATACATCCAAATTTCAAATTTTCACAAAACTCAAGATCATTTAAAGTATGGTGTTAAAACTCAGTAAACATTAAATAACTCTCTGAATCATAGAACTATAAATTATTATTTTTTTCAAGTAACTTTAAAAAAAAAAATATTTAACTTCATTAAAACACATTTCCGATTAAAAAGCCAAAAGATCAAACAAACAACATCACTCCTATCCAAATGGGCAAAGAGCAACAAATTAAAACATGTACAAACTATATTTACACCCATTCAAATAACTAGTTTTACTTTTTATAAAAGAAAATAAGAAATCTTTTAAATTTATTTTTAAAAACTTAGTTTTAAGGGAATGGGAATGTGAATGTGATTAATATGTCTAGCCTATTCAATTGACCTTAATTAATTTCCCTTTTTAATTAATTTTACTGATTAATCTTCTCCAAACCCATAATTATTTCTATAACTTTTTCAAGTTTTCAACTTTAAATCTATTGCTTTTTGACAAACCAATTTATATACTTTTTTTAAGCAGTAATTGAAATTGAAAACACACAAATGTCGGTTATGGCTGCCTTCATATACACAAATCTTGAAAACTTAAAATCTTGAAAACAAAAAAATATATATAAAGAAAAAGTTGAAGAATTTGCTACCTTCATGCTTGTGTTTTACTATTTCTTGTTCCCTTCCAGATATATCACCTACTACTGATGACTCCATGCCTTCTTATCATCTTCCCCACCACCCACATTCACAGAATTCCATGTGAGTAGTTGTGTTTTCTCTGCAACTATTTCAAAAAAGCCCTCTTTTTCTTCTTGAAAATTCAATCTTTTTTCAATTTAAGGGGGCTGTTGAGGTTCTTGATTTGATATTCAGATACCCTTTTGGGAAAAAGACTCTTACACATTTGGGTTTTGTGATTCTTGACATGGGTTTGGATCAAGTTTGCATCTTTTGTTGGAGATCTAGAGTTTAAAGATTAACAAAATATTGGTGATTGATTGTTTTGAATTTGGTTTTTTTCTTCAAGCATCTTTACATTCAGGTAAATCTGCAATTAATGTTCAAACTGTTTTTTACCCTTTGAGATTCTTTATGTTATTCTGCATTTAAAGTTTGAGTTTTTATTATCTTTGATGGTTTTTGTACCTTTGGAGATCTGAATTTCTGTTTATTTTTTATATTTGTTATTATTTTATCCTGAACTTGAAGTTTTATTGATGGGTTTGCTTTAACTGATTTAAGTTCAAACTGATATTGATCTTCATAAACTGATTTCATGTACATTGTTTTAGATCTACTCAAATCTGAATGAACACTTGTGCTCTTTCATCCTTTCTTAAGAGTAGGCTGCCAAAAATATGAAGCCTTGAACTTTATCATCACTATGAATACTCTTGATTTTCTCAAATCTTGATTTTTTTTAAATCTTTTTGATGAAACACATATGGTTCATTTCTTTAAGATTATATCTAAAGTTTCTGATATTTTTTTGTTTTCAAAAAAAGTTAAGGTAGTTTTTTTAGATCCAGATTTATATTTACATACATATGTATCTGTTTTTTTTCTTCTTATTAGGATTGATTGTTTTAATGCTTGTAACTTCTATGTGTGCATGATGTCATGGTTATGTATTAATCTTTTTTGTAATTGTTCAAAGATTTTTATATTAAATCCATAAAAATTGGAACTAAAAATGACTGCCAATCAAGAATTTGATTTTCTTTTCAAGTTTTAAGGAATATGAAATCAAAATGTTTGTCACATGAGACCTATTAAGTTTCTTTTGACCAAATTCACAGAAAAAAAAAACATCTTTTTCCTCACATTTTATTCTATCTATAAATTTGCAGGGCATCTACACATTTTTACAAATGGGTCTCAAAAAAGATATGACAGAGGAAATTCCAGCTTTAAATCTTGAAGTATGGCATCTTATAGCAATATTTGTGGCATTATCAATTGTTGTTGTTCTGTCACTGCTTTGGTGTTACACTGTCACAAAAAATAAATCCAAGAGAAAAAATGACAGACTTCCTACCCAAAGACCGACTGTTGTCTCGGCTGAGATCAAAGACATAAGAGTTGACCAAAATTCAGCTAATGTGTTTGTTGGTCAAGATGCAAATCCTCACACCTTATGGGACAAATTTAGTGATAAAGATAAAGATTCAGACAAGCTTTTAACACGCCCGAGCGTTGATAAAAGTAAATATGGTGATAATAGTAGTCAATCGGGATCTTTTAATCATTTAGAGAAAGAAGATTTGGGCCCCGACTCGGGATCTCATCCTATGACTGGCACCTCCCCTTTATCCGGTTTACCGGAGTTTTCTCATCTTGGTTGGGGTCATTGGTTTACTTTACGGGATCTTGAGACCGCAACAAATCGATTTTCTAAAGATAACGTTGTTGGTGAGGGCGGGTATGGGGTTGTGTATCGTGGTCAACTTGTTAATGGTTCACCCGTCGCTATCAAGAAAATTCTCAACAACGTGTAAGTTTTATTTATTTTCTTATATTTGTAACTTTATTGTATGCGAATGTTAATAAGTGGTTAATCTTCTTGTTGGTTTAATTGTAGAGGACAAGCTGAGAAGGAATTTCGAGTTGAAGTTGAAGCAATTGGTCATGTTCGACATAAAAATTTAGTTAGACTCCTTGGCTATTGTATTGAAGGAACACACAGGTATTGGTTTCTTTGTCTTTTTTTTCTTGAATTTTATTAGTTATTGAATATATGCATGCGTAGCAGCGTGTATATCTTTGTAAAGAAATTATGCAATTGAAACTAATTTAACTTGATTCATAACTTTTGAGACAACTTGTACTTAGTTTTTTATTATTATTATCAAAATTTTAGGTTGTTAGTATACGAGTATGTCAACAATGGTAATTTAGAGCAATGGCTTCACGGAGCTATGCGCCAACATGGATATCTTACTTGGGAGGCTCGCATGAAAGTTATCCTTGGTACCGCAAAGGCGTAAGTTTCAATCTTCTTCTGTAAAACGAAATACATTTTTTTTCTAAATAATCGTCTTATTTTAATGACATTAGCTCATGATGTAATTTTTCTTTTTGCAGTCTCTCGTATTTGCACGAGGCCATTGAGCCAAAAGTGGTGCATCGAGATATCAAGTCCAGCAATATATTACTAGATGACGAATTCAATGCCAAATTATCTGATTTTGGACTTGCTAAGTTATTAGGCGCTGGAAAAAGTCATATCACAACCAGAGTTATGGGCACGTTCGGGTATAACTAATGCATAAAAAATCATTTAAATTTTTTCTTGTATCATTTTGGTCTTTTAATACAATATGCTCATACTTCAATGTTTAATGTTGTATAGATACGTAGCTCCAGAATATGCAAATAGTGGTCTTCTGAACGAGAAGAGCGATGTGTATAGTTTTGGAGTTCTACTATTGGAAGCAATTACAGGAAGAGATCCGGTAGATTATAGTCGTCCAGCGGATGAGGTATGTATTTCATGTTGCATTAGTCCAAGCAAAACTGTTTAAAACCATTTTGGTGTGGATTTTAAATTTTTATGTTTTTGTTGGGATTTTTAAGGTGAATCTGGTTGATTGGCTCAAAATGATGGTTGGAAATAGACGGTCAGAAGAGGTTGTTGACCCTAACATCGGTACCAGACCATCTAGAACTGCACTTAAACGTGCACTTTTGACCGCTTTGAGATGTGTTGACCCTGATTCCGAAAAGAGACTTACAATGGGTGAAGTTGTGCGTATGCTCGAGTCTGAAGAGTATCCAGTAACACGAGAGGTTTGTTTTCTAAATTGGATCTATTCTTATTCGAACTAAATATGTATAATTAAATAGCGTGTTACATATAGTTACAAAGGCTATATCTTTACGGCTATAACTGATTCTTGTTTTGGTGGCTAAACGGGTGGGTCACGAGGTGCAAAAAGGGTACTTTTTAAAATTGCTTGAAACAGGATTGCTTGCTTGACCACCCAAATCACCTTTTCGTCTATTTTTTTTAAATTGTATATTTATTAATAAATAACGGGTTAATATGGTGACAAAGGTTACATCTTTACTACAATAAGCGATTCTTGCATTCTCGTACTAAAACCGATTTAAACGCAGGGTCGAAGACGTCGTAGGAGTCAAGCAAATGCAACGGAACCCGAGTCTCAGACCGAAAACTCGGATGCAGAAAAGGGGACCAAGTAAAACTTGAAGTCTATTATGACCAACTTCCACACAGTACAGAAATGAAATGCAGAATATTGTTGTTGAATTCAGTGAAACAACCAAGATGATGGGAAGCTAATACTACCAAACACACATCTTATTATTTTTTATTATTATTATGATTGTTTACATGTAGATGATGTTGATGATGGAGAGATTGATTTGTGCATGATGAAAGTCATCTTTAAAGATTCCTGGTGTGTACAGTTTCTTTGTATGGGTGTGAGCAATACTAGATTGGCATGACCATAGTTTTTGTAGTAAGATTTTGGATGCATTTTCCTTCTTCCAAGAAAGATTAATGGATTCATTTATACATAATATTGCTACTTTTTTGTTTTGTCATGTGATTTTTCTTTTGAAGCAATCTGGGCCTAAAGTCATACTTTAGGAATAACAGTAGATGCTAAGCAAATTGCTTTGATCAATGCTCTGACTTTTAAGTTTTGGATGTGTTGACTTTTTTACTCTTATTGGTTCAGTTCTGTTTATACATGAGGGAAAACAATAAAACATACCTTTGATTGCATCAGCACATGCTAGCAGAGAATCAAGATGGAGACGCAGCAATAAGGTTTGACATGATTGTCATCTTGGTCTGATTCCTCCTTAGGGTGCAATCTAATGATGGTGGCTAAGAAACCGAAAGGGTATCGGCTGTAGGAGATGGAGGTCGATTGATGTTATGTGTTATTAGGGTTGTCTAATTGTGTAACTGAGTAACCCTATAACCTCCACATAATTCTCCTTATATAAGCACCCAGGAGGAAACCTAATTAGTTAATAAGGGTAATATGGTCCATCAACAATTACCAACTAATTATTTAATAGGTTATTATATATTTTGATCTATATTATGTAAATGATTATAATGGCTATAGATTAAATATTAAACATAATATATTTAATCTTACATTCTCCTACTTAGCCGAGTAATCATTTACTATGAGTATTAGATAAGCCTGATCAGGAGTTAACACTCATTTTAGCCTTAAACAAGTACTATAGCAGAGAAATACAGCTGTTGAATCATTATGCGACTCAGGACCCCAATTAATCATACTGTAGCCTTAATTTAAAACCTAATCGTTATGATCAAAATACGCATAAGCCCTTTATTTGATTTGTAACTATATTTGTCTATATGCCATTATGCTAGCTTGACATATTCTTAGAGACATACAAAATCAAACTGATGAAGAAAATTAACTAATACTTAGTCATTCATAGTACGATATGCAGTTGCGCATGGCCATCAATTAATACCCGTCTCTGAGCTCTCTTAATAAGACTTATGGGTAATAGCCCCTTAGTTATAGGATCCTTAAGCATATCATGAATGTATTCGATACAAAACTTAGTTTCCTCAATTCGCTCATAAACGAATAATTAATTGTGTATCGAAACTTAATGCAGCACCTCTTGAACTGTTACTGTTCAAGGAGTTATGGTAACTGACTTTATCACACTAAGTTTTCAAAACATTAATTATATGGAGTTAATAAACTTATGAGTCCACTGATAAATTTTCAACAACATTTAGTGACTATATTATGTCGTTATAACTTAGGTTGTTAATATCAGTGCATTATGACTCCTCCATGAAATAGGTTTTGTCTGCTGACATAAAGATATACTCAAAATTACATTTTGTCATCTTTGAATATCTCAAAGCTAAAGTAATAAACCGGTTTTAATTCTCACTTCTTCTTCAAATCATAGCCGCTCGTTTCCTTAAAGATATTGTAATACTCTATTAGATGCTTCACATTAATCTAGACATATCTAGTGTGTTGCAATATGAGTAATATCTAGACGAGTGTAGACTTGAACTTACATAAGGCTTCTAATTAATGAAGCGTAAATAAATAATCTCATTTATCCTATTATCCTCTAAAGGAGAGCAGTATTGTTTGTTACACATGTAAGGACCCATTTAATGTTAAACTTATGGAACGGAACTAATATCCCATTGGGTCTATCTCAGTATGTTATGATATCTATCACGTAAGAGATATCTCTGAGATATATTATATCAAAGTTTGTGTTAACAATGCTTTGACTTATGTAACATATACTTGTCAAAAGAATGTCATCTATATAGACAAATTTATCTTAGTTGCTCCCACTCATTTTGAGGTAGGTACTTTAATCCACTTGATTCTTGATGAAAATAATTACGTTAGCTTTTCATCACATTATGATGTTTGCATTAACCCATACATGGATATTATTGGCTTACAAATAAAGTGTTCTTTAACCTTCAGTTTGAAACTTTAGGTTGTTATCTAATGAACATGTAAATGTGTCAGCCATTTGTTAGGGAAAATTGTTTATAATGTTCATCTAATGTAGCTTTAAACTATTATAAGCTACTAGAACAGTGACGATCCTCAAAGAAATCTTTGTTAGATATGTAATAAAGATTCTCTAATAATTTATCTCTTCCTGAGTACAACCTTTGACAATCAATCATGCTTTTGAGTGTCTTAACGCTTATATTAGGATTTGTTTTAGTTATGAACACTCTTAGGTAATTCAATCAAATCCCAAACGTTATACGAACACATAAAATCAGTTTTACTAGAAAACAGTTTTATTCCATTTAAAAGAATATTGATTGACACTAATGGCTTAATTTTAAGAGATAGGACCAGTAAACTTTTTCAAAATCCATTTCAACTTCAGTTAGGGAGGTTATGTAATCATCAAAGTTAGTAAGCTTTTAAACCTAGATGACCTCCTGAGTTGATTATTGGGTTCATTAGAAGTTTCAATTTTATGGATTAGCTATTGGTTAGGTTGCTTTCATTTTCAGGATTCTAAGTTTGTAAGAGTTGGTGCAGTATGGTGTACAAGAGGTGTAATCGGAGTTAAATTCGGAGTGAAATTTAATGACACTCTTCCCCCCGCCTCTTGTATTCCTTGCAAATCATGATAAGGACTTTGACTGCTCCCACTAACCTTAGAAATCTTTAGGAACTCAGCATGCTTAGGGTCAATATGTAACGACCAACAAATTCTAATAGAGAAACAAGTTAAGAACGTTAGTCGTTGTGATTTCTCTTGTTGAGGATTATGTTAGTTCAGGTAAGAAATCTAAGTGTGCCCACAATTAAGCAACAATGAAACTTTTGTAAGAGTAGCATTAGATTTTTAAGGAGACAAGTTATGATAGAACAGTGTCGTGACGGAGCGGTGTCTTGTACAAGAGGTGCAAATTTAGGTAATGTAAAATTTTCACTCTCCCACCTCTTGCAACTATTGCAAGTTATTATTAAGACACTTAATGCTCCCACTGATCTTTGATATCTCTAGAAATGCTACAAGAGAAGTTTC
Organism: Helianthus tuberosus; assembly: GCA_030545235.1. Lineage (NCBI taxonomy): Eukaryota > Viridiplantae > Streptophyta > Magnoliopsida > Asterales > Asteraceae > Helianthus > Helianthus tuberosus. Next base: position 61,107,651 of record CM060375.1, read on the forward strand.
AATGAGGTACGTGACGTGGGAACCTATCATATATATGTTAGACTTTATTTGATTTCTTTAATGTCCAGATATCATAAGAAACTTTAGGGACATATTTAATAGAAATCTTATTAAGTGCATACATGAATAGATTTCTTCTAAGAACGTGAGCCATATGCGACAAAATTTAGATACAAGTTGATAGTCTTTTAAATGATAAATGAATTATGTCTGAATATTCCATTTTGAATAAGTTCCACGAATGTCAATGAATGACTTATGATGGACCCATACTTATTCCTTAAGCCAAGTAATATTGAGGGCTATAACGTCATGATTTAAAATCACTTAGAATGAGATTAGATAAAAAATCATCCTCAGTTATAATGGATGAAATTTATAAGTCTCATTTTCCTTTTGTCAAATTCTCATTTGCATGATGACAAAAGTTGTGAAAGTGTAAGGTATCATCTAGTTCCATCTTAGTAATGTTTCAATCCAGATATTTAGAACAAATAAGATGAGAGTTTAAGGTAAGTGTGACACTATGTTGACCATGCAAACCTCAGAACCTTCATAACATAGCCTAAGTAATGATATTGTATTCTGATTAATCTTCAGAATATGTAAGGTATCGAAAGGCTTTGTTAGAAGACTGCTTATTATGGTTCTTATAGCCTTAACATTTAATTTTGTCACTAACTCTCATGTTAGTTATTTGTCGAGTTCTGGTAAGGAAACGTATGGAACTAGAGTCAACTAATCATGTGTTAAATGGAATATTAAAATTATCAGACTTAAATATCATTAATAAGTGACTATCTAATTAACTTATCCAACTGTTCTTCTAAATAATGGATAGTCTCGTTGCTTATGCCTAATCTAATGGCACAATTATTCAGTGAGAATTTCCCTTGAAGAACCTTAAAGTTGGGATTTTGTACTTGCATTTTGTCTATGGACCTTAGAACAATCCTCTTTTAAAGTTTAAGTGGTTCTAAGGTGAGTAACAACTTATTTTCCAGTTTCAAACATTTATTTCTTTGTACATATGTTGCTTATCAACACACTCGTTATACTTTGGTACTTTTGAGTGTTATAGTTGATTTATAATGCATCAAATTGTACAAGTGAAAATCTTAGTATGTAATGTACTGGAAAATGTACTTATTTCCACGCGTAAGCCCTTAACTTTATGGGTCATGGTATTGTACATTATTATGTATTCACATATACCAATTAGCTTTATAATGTATAATTTAAATGAAGGCATGCATCTTAGGAGTTCTAGTGATTATTCCACAATTATAGATTAGTCTTAGGAAAGACTTAATCTGGAATAACCTTTTAGTGACAACACTTATTCTTGATTATCATAAGAGACATCATGTTCGATTTATCCTAATCATCATGCTCTACTTTTCTTCTGTAGTGCTTTATCAGAAGAGAGCAATAGGAGTATCGTGCCTTAAGAGATAATCAAGGATTTAATTTAAGAGCTAATTCTTATAGAAACTTTAAATAAAGCAAACATTTTAGGTTTAGGAATTAGAGTGGATGAGATATATATAGAAGAAAAATTATAGTGAGTAAAATTATGGGTACTAAGAATAAGGCAGACGAAATAATCATAAAACTTAATCAAGGATCATTAATATAAGGATCATTGAGTGAAGAGGTTGTGATATGTCTATTACTAACATCAAAATAATAGACTTAGCTAAAAATTCTACTTAAACGAAGACAAAACAGCTTTGGCCAGAAGTGTAATCATTTAAGTATATGTGCAAAGTGGTTGTAACAAATCAGCTTTGGCCAGAAATTGAGATAATCACTTTAGTTATGCACTCGTTAAGTATGCCATCTATGAATGAATTAAATCAGCTTTGGCCAGAAATTAAGACATTCATGCTTATGATGCATACTTAACATAGCTTTCGTAATACTTGAACGATAAGTAGATGTATCAAGTTAGCTTTGGCTAGAAATGATATATCAAAAACTCATTCAAGTTAAGCTATTTTGGTTTTGTAAAACATTATTTGATCCTTATTAATTAACTAAATATTTACAAAAACCAATTATTTAATAGCAAACCAATTATTTACAAAAAAAAATTTAGTTCACATTAACAGCTTAAAATAATAAGGTTTCGAGTTACAACCTTGTTGTCTCGAGTCGAGACCTTTGTCTCGAGTGATGACCTTATGGTCTCGAGTCGAGACCTTATGGTCTCGAGTCGAGACCTTTGTCTCGAGTCATGATCTAATGGTCTCGATTCCTGATCTAATGGTCTCGAGTCGAGACCTCTGTCTCGAGTTGTGAAGGTTTAATGGCCTGATGATTTCGAGTCGAGACTGATGGTCTCGAGTCGTTATCTGATGGTCTCGAAACTTCCTGTTAACAGCTGTGAATGTGGAAACATAACTGAAAATTCGAAATTTAAGAATTGTGATATAGTTTCCTATTATAACATTGATTTAATTTTATCAGAAATTTCGTAAATCATAATCTTTATATCCCATTAACAGATTTCGAAAACTTTATTAGATAAAATTAGATCAAATTAGGAAAAACATTCCACAATTCAAAACACATTCCAAAACATAAGGGAAATTTCGAATTTTCACTAAGAACATTATGAACCCTAAAAAAACATAAAACATAATTCTGGGTTCCGAAAACTGAATTTTAAGATTTTATATACAGATTTCGGAAATTAATATACCCATATTGGTTTCGAGTTACATGATTTACCGTCCTTTTCCGAATTAACAGTGATTTCGGTGACATTAAAGAACTCGAAAACAAGCTGTGATTTTATTAAGTTTCAAAAAATTCTGATTTCCAGATTTCAATCCCAGAATAATGGATACGAAAACAAAACTGACTAATCAACATATGCTCTGATACCACATGTTGGTTCGGTTCTGTTTATACATGAGGGAAAACAATAAAACATACCTTTGATTGCATCAGCACAGGCTAGCAGAGAATCAAGATGGAGACGCAGCAATAAGGTTTGACATGATTGTCATCTTGGTCTGATTCCTCCTTAGGGTGCAATCTAATGATGGTGGCTAAGAAACCGAAAGGGTATCGGCTGTAGGAGATGGAGGTCGATTGATGTTATGTGTTATTAGGGTTTTGTCTAATTGTGTAACTGAGTAACCCTATAACCTCCACGTAATTCTCCTTATATAAGCACCCAGGAGGAAACCTAATTAGTTAATAAGGGTAATATGGTCCATCAACAATTACCAACTAATTATTTAATAGGTTATTATATATTTTGATCTATATTATGTAAATGATTATAATGGCTATAGATTAAATATTAAACATAATATATTTAATCTTACACTTATTGCTTTGGGTTCATGGGTTAGTGAAAAAATATAAATTTGTAGACAACAGGGTAATGTATGATCAGTTGTAGATGTTGAGCAAGAAATGATCAACTAAAGTGTATTACATTTATTTAAAAAAAGTAAGTATTCTCTTCAATAACACCATAAATTTTGTAACGTTGATTTACAATTCGTATAAATGTTCTTTAATGTGTGAAGTTATACAATTTTATGAATCAATGTGCTTCTCATAACTCACTTCGTCAAGTGAAAGTAGCATGATGCAATAACTCTTGGTATTTCTACAGATATTTTTAAGTAAAGATGTACGCAAACCGAAGAACTAAAAAGAACTCACCATTCATAGAATTTGTGAGAGTACTCTTTAACTTGTGTTTTTTCTCGAAGCTTCAAATGAAGACCAAAAAGCTTCTGAAAAACTACCCAAGTAAAGCCTTTCGAGTATAATACTAGATTTTATTGCTACCTTAACCAGCATATTAAATTTTTTGGGTGCGAAAGCAAGATTACATTTTAATAAACAAAGGTCTACAGCCAAACATAGGAAAAGAAGTCCAAGAAATCCATCCTAATAGTTTATTTGGTTCTAAAGTTTCTTCGTACCATTTGTGTACAAACTAGTTTTTGCCCCGCCCGCGTTGCGGGGCAATAAGCCGAATATTTCTCTCGCATAACATGTATGTCTGTATTTCAGTTACTTGTACATACTACTCATAACACGATCTAAAAAAATAACATCGAGTCATACAATTAAAACAAAAACACTACTATACTTTTACTAAAAAAAATTAAAACGATGGAAAGACTACAATTTTAAACTGGGAGCAAAATTGTAATTTTTCAGGACAAATGAGCATGTACCAGGCATCAATGGACGAATAAAAATTACACTTATGCCCGCCCTCGTTGCGGGGCGTTAAATTGAATATTTCTTAGTTTTATAACATGTATGCATGTATTTAGTTTACTTGTACATACTACTTATAACACGATCTAAAAAATACATCGAGACAACCAATTAAACCAAAACACTACCATAGTTTTGCTAAAAAAAATTAAAACGATGACAGGTCTGTAATTTTTAGCTGGGGGTACAATACTAATTTGTCAGTACCAACGAGCGAATGTTAGACACGTGCTTGACACAATAAAAGTTACATTGAGTCAACTAAGCAAAATAAAACACTACTATAGTTTTGTAAAAAAAATGTAAAATGATGGCAAGATCACAATTTTTAACCGGGGGAGAAATCGTAATTTCGAAAATGAGAACAAAATCATAATTTTGAACAGAGGGCAAAGTCGTAATTATATTTTGAACTGGGGGCGAAATCATAATTTTAAACTGAGGGCGAAATCATAATTTTGAGCTAGGGGAAAAACATAATTTTATTTTGACCTGTGGACGAAAACATAATTTTGAGCTAGGGGCAAATACATAATTTAATTTTAAACTGGGGGTAAAAATGTAATTTTAAACGGAGGGCGAAACCGTAATTTTAAACTGGGAATAAAATAAAAAATGGGTTTTTGAACTGAAGGCAAAATCGTAATTTTGAGCTAGGGGCAAAATTATAATTTTATTTTGAACTGGGGGTAAAAACGTAGTTTTAAACGAAGGACGAAACCGTAATTTTAAACTGGGAATAAAGTTAAATTAAAAAATGAGTTGGTCCAATAGGGAAGTGCCAGGCAAGCTGCCTGACACTATTCCCCCAACTTCAAATTGTATACGTAGGAAATGATTTCTTCTGAAAACTAGAATGCCCAAGCCAAACTCTGAAGCCAGCGTGAGCCCGTTTAAGACAACATAGTCTGGCTAGAGTGAGGCAACATGACTACAATTTGGGGAGTGTGATAGCCTAACACAAGTCGCCGTTCTAAAAAAGAACGCCTTTGTTGTTGGGATTTGTGTGCCGTCTAATGTAGTAAGACTATAGGGTATGGGGCGTGGGTTGGAGAGAAACGCCCAAGTCACCACCCCGGATGGGCTTGGGTTTGGGCGTGGCCCCATTGGCGTGGGATTCAGCCCGGGCGTTGGGTGGGGCTACCCACATGACATGGTGAAACCTCATTGGCCAAGAGCACTAGCCACGTCACGCCCCACCATACCCCTTTGAAATTGGCTTTTGGTCTTGGGTGCCCCATACTCCACGTGTCGCACCATGCCCCCAACCCACGCCCCACCATACCCCCACAGTATAATGTGTATCTACAGGAAGCTTCCTATAAATGGCAAGGGGCATGTAAGAAATAAGAAAGGCCCAAGGCCCAAGAACATGTTTCGAAACGAAGGTTAAGGAAATAAATAAATGAAACAACCACCTATCTAAATACTTTTGTAATCGAGTTTTATGTGTTTAGCTTTAGTTACATGTGGTATAAATTCAAGTTATGTTTTAACGTAAATTTTATTTTTTCTCCGGAAATGAGTCGGGTTAGATACATTAAATTTTCAGTTGATCTACGTTTTGACGTAAATTTTGTTCGGAAAGGAGTCGGGTCAAATTTAATACATGTCCATTAGACGGTATAAATCTGAGCCACTTTACGTTTCGACACCGCTACAACGCGCTGTACCATTCTTTAACTTAAAAAAAACACTATTTTCTTACGCGCTTATATTTATGTACGTGTCGGTATAAATTCGAGTTGGTTTATGTTTTGCGTAAATTTTATTCGAAAATATGTCAAATCAAATATAATACGTTTCCGTGCTTATTTTATGTACTTTTTCAGTTTGTTTACGTTGTGACATAAATTTTTTTCCAGAAACCAGTCGGGTCAAATTGAATGATAAACGGCATACTCCCAGCTTTGCAATTTAAATTTTCTGCCATTTTTTCAAAGACTTCTTCTTGGACCCCAACCCCAAAAGACTACATTTCCCCAAGTTTACTTTAAGCCCCGAACATAAATAAAAACATCTTAAAATTCTATTCAATTTTTTTATATTTGATTCCGACCACTCTCCTAAGAATATTGCCTCATCCGCGTAGCAAAGGTGTGAAATCACTGTTCCATCCTGTCACACCCCGATTTCCACGTGTCACCGGTGGGCCCGGTGGGGGAGTATCGTGACGTGGTTGGCAACATAATAGTCAAACAACACAATAATTAATATGCACAGCGGAAGCAATTTAAAAATATGATACAACCGAATTTAATATCGTAATATCAAATGTCACAATATTCGGAAGTTATCCACAGTTGGATCGAAAATAAAATAGTATTAATGGTTCAACAGACTTCAGACATCTTAAGCTTGCGAGACTTCTAGTGATGCTAAGGAGAAATCCCAGCCAATTACGTTTAGTACCTGCATTTAATCTTTTTGGGAAAATACGTCAGTTTACACTGGTAAATACAATCAACTGACTCATTTTGGAAAATGATTGAAAATTGGTTTGGATGCACGTGGCATAAATATTTTTATTTAACTTGGGAGAATTATTTAATATTATAATCTTGTGAACGAATTACATGTTCCTTGTGCGTTCAGTAGCCCGGATCTTGTCCGGGTTAAAGATCAATAGACACACCACATTATTCTTTTGTGCACTGACGGGTGTACGCCTACACCCCGCGCTTAAGTCGTGGCCATTTCGTAAAATGATGCCAAGGATATTCGGGACATGGTCATTAACCCCCCAAAGGCTTTAAGTAACAAGACTGTTTAAACGAGCCGATCAAATTAGTCAATTACCCACTTAACGGTGGAGGATTTGATGCTCGATCAAGCGGTATGCTATATACCGTAACCCAAGCCCGTATAGGGAAAATAAGTTAAAAGTATTTACCTGAGTAATGTATAAATCACAATAAGCAAATGCACGTAGCTTTTACTGGTACTCCTAATCTGGAATGAAGGTTTATAATAACCTATTAGCATCCTAACGGGTCTTTAGTTAAGCTTAAGCTTAGACCGGTTAGTTTCAAAGATACGGTTCATACGCACGATTAAGCGAAGACCGGATAGAATGTGATTTAGACCCGACAAGTTCAGAGACTTTCTTAATATGGGTCCTTCATGCACATTCTGGATTTTGAGATAAAACCGATAAGGTTTGACCCGTTTCGGCTAATTTATGTAAACTTGTTACATAAACCGAACCGAACGCGTAATAAGCGTAACGAGTAATAATGAGAGCCATTTACAGGTTTCCAAAGTTAATATGCTCCAAACATGTTGTGACATCAGTGAGACATCATTTATTATGCCCGAAATGAATTTAAACACAAACTATGCCCCGTAGGGGTAGTTTCGTCATTTTCAAGGTTGTAAAAGAATTTAAGTGTCAACCTGAGTTACAGGCCTGATGTAATCCGCAAATATACTCAATTTGCTAAGTTATATCAGTAGGTTAAAGCATATATGTGAAATTTATCAAATTTAACCAAACTATGCCCCGTAGGGGTATTTTGGTAATTTCACATAAGCCGAAAAGCTCAAAACTGAAGTCTGAGTTTATCAACCTTTGCTTACTGTTAAAATATTATAATTTGCCTCATATATCAGTAGGTATCACCCTTGGTATGTTTAAAATGGTTTTAGTACATACTATGCGTTAACTATGCGACTTTCGGTTCCGAACCGGGTCTAAACAGGAAATTGTCGGGTTGAACATGTTTAGACATGTTATTACACTAATTACCAAGTTATATTAATGAGCAAACAGCTTATATGTGTTCTACATTGCTAATCATGCATAAATTGCAATTTAAACCTGCTGTTGACTTTTTATTAATACGTTTGACCCGACATTAGACATAGTTAGAGTGGGAATCAGGGGGAACCCTTTTGAGGGTTTATTACCCACATAATTACCAACTTATAACTACTTTTGATTCGACTAATCACTGGTCCATTAGTGATTAATCTTAAAGTCAACCGTTAATTACGACGGTTTGACTTTTAAGCTAATACTAAGCTAAAACCTAATTAAGAAGGGTTAGGCATACTTACTGAAGTCCTATGCTTGATTAGTGACCACTTGAGTCTGCTCTTAAGCTCCAGAAATCGATCAGAATGCTGAAAGAAGGTGTGAGCTCAAAGTTGAAATCTTGTGGCCTTTTATAGTGCTCATAAGCACTTAGATTATGGACAACAAGAGCTAGCAATGGTTCCTGATCATCAACACTTGTCCCTAAGATCCTAGGAGCCACTTAGGGGTCGCCCATGATGAGAAATATCTGTTTAAAAGTCGGTTACGCGCGTTTGCAGGCTGCTGTCTGCATTTCCTGTATCTGGGCGGTTGACGCGGCCTGCGTAAGGTTATGTTAACCTTTATGCGGCCCGCCTTGACCCTATTATCAGATTTTTCATTTTCCATTTGTTGCATACTTGACCCTTGGCTCTTCGAAAGGGCAACCAAGTTTATTTCTTGCATTTTGACCCCCTCTTATTTAACCACAAGTGCTTTAGGACTTATACCCACTTTGCCAAGTCCCTGGACATTCCTGGTTAACCCGAAAAGTCATAATTTTCAACGTTAACACTTTAACCCCTCGCACACAAATTTAATCATAACTTTCTCATACGATAACGAAACTTTATGAAATTTATATCGCGCATTTTAGTGAGCATAATTAACAGTTACAAAGATTCGGGTTTGTCAAAAGGTCACTCAGAGGTATATCTTTAAACATGTTGACACATTTAACCCCTGTAGTTTGAAATCTCTAACTTTTAGCTTCGCATGATCCATAATTTATTCGTTTGATGATATGAACATCATGCAGGGTTATTATGAAGTATATTTACTCACCGTTGACATTTAGAACCCGTATAATCACATACTTTCCATGTTTGTCAACTTTAGTCCTTTTATAACATTCTTTCACACGTGCAAACATATGACACGTGTCTACACATTATAGGACGTGAATTTTCGAGGTGTTACATCCTCACCCCCTTAAAATAAATCTCGACCCTAGATTTACTGAAATAAATAAGGGTATTTTTCTTTCATCGTGGATTCAACCTCCCACGTGTATTCGGGTCCTCTACGGGCATCCCATTTAACCTTTACAATCGGTACATGCTTCCTTCGGAGCTTCTTTACCTGTCGATCTTCAATCGACAAAGGTTTTTCCACAAACTTCAAGATCTCATCTATATGCACATCTGTATGTGGTATAACCAATGATTCATCAGCGAAACACTTTTTCAGATTGCAGATGTGGAACACATTGTGAATTCCACTGAGCTCTTCCGGTAAGTTTAACTTATAGGCAACTGACCCGACACGTTCGATAACCTCGAAAGGTCCTATGTATCTCGGGCTTAGCTTGCCTTTCTTACCAAATCGCATCACCCCCTTCCAGGGTGATACTTTAAGTAGGACTTTGTCACCTACTTCGAAGTTAATAGCTTTACGCTTTGGATCAGCGTAGCTCTTCTGCCTATCTCGGGCAGCTTTGAGACGATCACGAATCTGGACAATCTTGTCCGTCGTCTCGAACACTATCTCTGGTCCTGATAATTGGACGTCTCCAACTTCCGCCCAATAAACGGGCGATCTACACTTTCTACCGTATAATGCCTCGAAGGGCGCAGCCTTAATGCTGGTATGGTAGCTATTGTTGTAGGAGAATTCGATTAACGGTAGGTTCTTATCCCAACTACCACCCAAATCGATCACACACACACGAAGCATGTCTTCCAACGTTTGAATAGTACGCTCACTCTGGCCGTCTGTCTGAGGATGGTAAGCTGTACTGAAATTCAAACGTGTGCCCAAAGATTGTTGAAAACTCTTCCAAAAATGTGACGTGTATCTAGTATCTCTGTCAGAGATAATAGACACCGGTATGCCATGTAAGGCTACAATCTTATCAATGTATAACTGGGCTAGCATGTCGGAGCTATAAGTCTCCTTGATGGGTAAGAAATGTGTTGACTTAGTCAGTCTATCAACTATAACCCATATTGTATCATTTCCTTTCCTTGTCTTGGGTAACTTGGTAATAAAATCCATAGTTACCATTTCCCACTTCCAAGTAGGAAGTTCAGGCTGTTGTAGCAAACCTGACGGTTTCTGATGCTCGACTTTGACTTGCGCACATGTCAAGCATTTAGCTACATGAGTGGCTACAGACTTCTTCAAGCCTATCCACCAATAATTTGCCTTTAGATCCTGGTACATCTTATCAGCTCCAGGATGAACGGAGTATTTGGAACTATGGGCTTCCTGGAGGATGAGGTCTCGAAGTCCTCCATAAATTGGGACCCATATTCGTCCATTCAATCTTAGAATTCCGTCCTTGCTAAGAGTTAACTGTTCCTCAGTTACTCCTAACTTTTCATTAGGATAGTTAGCATCCAACACAGCTTCCTTCTGTGCAGCTAACAACCTTTTAATCAAACTGTTCTTTATCTCCATGCGCTTGGCATTGATTCGGATGGGTTTAACCCTTTCCTTCCGACTCAAGGCATCGGCGACTACATTTGCCTTGCCGGGATGGTATCTGATTTCACAATCATAATCATTTAAAGTCTCCATCCAGCGGCGCTGCCTCATATTTAATTCCTTCTGATTAAACAGATATTGGAGGCTCTTGTGATCAGAATAAATCACACACTTGACACCATATAGATAGTGCATCCAAAGCTTCAGTGCGAATACAACGGCACCCAGCTCCAAGTCATGGGTGGTGTAATTCTTTTCATGCACTTTCAATTGTCGTGAAGCGTAGGCAATAACTTTGCCTTTCTGCATAAGCACACACCCCAAGCCAGTGTGCGAAACATCACAATAAACCACAAATTCTTCTATTCCATCTGGCAATGTCAGTACTGGGGCGTTGCTCAACTTTTGCTTCAGAATATCAAAGGATTCTTGCTGCTTAGGGCCCCAAACAAACTTAACCTTCTTCTTAGTTAAGGAGGTTAGGGGTGCAGCAATCCTTGAAAATTTTTCAATGAAACGCCTGTAATATCCTGCCAATCCCAGGAAGCTACGAATCTCTGTAGGCGTCTTTGGCTCTTTCCAGTTCATTACGGCTTCAACCTTAGCGGGATCCACCTGGATACCACGCTCGCTAACCACATGTCCAAGGAATTGGACTTCATGAAGCCAAAATTCACATTTAGAGAATTTGGCATAGAGCTTCTCCTGCTGAAGTAATTCCAGAATGCATCGAAGGTGCTTCTCATGGTCAGCTTGGTTCTTTGAGTAGATGAGGATGTCGTCAATGAAAACGATGACGAATTTATCCAAGTAAGGCTTGCAGACGCGATTCATGAGATCCATGAACGCGGCTGGTGCATTAGTGAGCCCAAAAGGCATCACTAGGAACTCGTAGTGACCGTAACGAGTCCTAAATGCAGTCTTGTGAACGTCTTCATCTTTAACCTTCAACTGATGGTAGCCTAACCTCAAATCAATCTTCGAGAAATAACTTGCCCCTTGAAGCTGATCGAACAGATCGTCGATCCTGGGTAAAGGATACCTATTCTTGATCGTGACTTTATTAAGCTCGCGATAGTCGATGCACAGACGCATCGACCCATCCTTCTTCTTGACAAACAGGATTGGCGCTCCCCAAGGAGATGAACTAGGTCTAATGAAACCTTTAGCAAGCAATTCATCTAGCTGCGTCCTCAACTCCTTCATTTCTGTGGGTGCCAATCTGTATGGTGCTCTAGCAACAGGTGCTGCTCCGGGGATGATATCAATCCTGAATTCCACTTGCCTATCTGGTGGCAAACCAGGTAGTTCTTTCGGAAAAACTTCTGGGTATTCAGAAATGACAGGAATGTCTTCTATCTTTGGTTTAGGCTCATCAATGATCACTTGGGCCATATAGATGACACAACCCTTCTTTAAACACTTTGAAGCCTTGAGCATAGTCACTTGCTCAGGCAGCCCATACTGGGTATCTCCCCGAATGGTAAGTGATTCACCAGACGGAGTCTTTATTACCACTTGTTTCTTATTACAGACGATTTGGGCCTGGTTGTGAGATAACTATTCCATACCCAGAACTATGTCAAAACCCGCTAACTTAAATGGAAGTAGAGACAGAGGAAAAGAATGGTTCTTAATGGATATAACACATCCATCTAACACAGTTGAGACGGTTTCTAGGGTGCCATCCGCTAACTCCACCTCATAATTCACATTTAAGGTTTTGACATGTAATTTCAGCAATTTGCAAAATTTATGATCTACAAACGACTTATCAGCGCCTGAATCAAATAGTACTCTTGCAAAGACATCATTTACAAGGAAAGTACCTGTAATAACGTTGTCGTCTAGAATCGCTTCATTTGCGTCCATTCTGAAGACTCTAGCATTAGTCTTCTTGGCCTCTTCAGGCTTCTTGGCATATTTCAGACAGTTGGTCTTAATGTGCCCCTTTTCATTGCAACGGTAGCACGTTGCGTCTTTCATCCTCTTGCAATCCAAGGTTTTGTGATCCGTGGACTTGCATATACCACAAGCATAGGTTTTTGACTGAGTCTGTGAGTTCGACTCAAGTCTGCACTTTCCATAGTGCTGTTTCTTGCAAATTTTGCATTTGGGCTTCTCACCAGAATGATGCCCATCTTTCCTTGACTCCGATCCTTTCTTGTTGGCACCGTTCCCACGGTGCTTCTTGTTCGATCTCCGTGAACTATCATCTTCACGTTTTCTCTTCTCAGCCTCTTTGTTTCTCAGCGATCTTTGCCGGACCGCATCCAGAGTAAGTGACAAAGATATGTCAGCTATAGACCTGAAGGTAGCTGGCCGAGAAGCTTTTACGCTTGCCTTGATTTCTGGGGCTAAACCACCGATAAAACGAGCTATTTTTTTGGCTCCGGGGTTACCAGATATGGAACCAACCGGGACATCGTGTTGAAGCTCGTTAGGTAAGCTTGACAGTCAAGGTTTGTCATCACCAATGATAGAAAATTAGATTCTATCTTCTCCACCTCATGCTGAGGGCAGTAATTTTCCCTGATAAGGGCAACAAATTGATCCCATGACATGTTGTACAATGGGATTTTCCCGGTGGCTTGAATTAGAGATCTCCACCATGCTAAAGCTTCACCCTTAAAGGACTGCGACACAAACTTAACCACATCCCTCTCAGCGCATCCGCTGATATCCACAACCGTGTCCATCTCGTCTAACCACGTCATGCAGTCGACGGCTCCCTTTTCCCCAGTAAAATCCCTGGGCTTACAAGACACGAAGTACTTATAGGAGCAACCCTTGTTACGGAGTTCTTGATTCGGCACTATCTGCTGAGATGGGACACTTTGATGGTTGGTGGACTGACGATCATCATCATCTTTCTTGGGTCCATCATTTTTGGGAGGTGGCTTGCTGTGAGCCTCAGAGTGTGTTTTGGGCTTTGAGGGCGGCGTAGATAGGGTCCTACTCCGAGTCCCACTATAATCTTCGTACTGCCGTTCCAAGGCCCTTGTAACTGCGCCATCTACTAGTGCTTTCAATTCAGCACCCGTCAAAGTAATTCGGGCGTTATCGTTTTCCTCCACTGGATGACTATTACCCTCGTCCGAGTTAGCCATTTTAATTGAACTGTTGCAGAAAACAAGGACAATAGTTTATTTGGGAGTTTATTATGGAATTGTCTTTTATGACAATTCATTAACCATGGTACAGAGACCATATTTGGTTAATTTATAAATCATATTTATTTAGGATTTCTATTATAATTTATCCTAATTATAAAACATTAACAGTTTTATTTGTGGCACAAAAGGCCTAGTCACATTGACACTTTTAATTTAATCTATGATTTCAGAGAATCAACGCATGAAGGTTTGAACCTAGTTCATTACCTTTATTTGACAGGGAGTCATCGCTACCACTATCTTTTGGCCCATATGGAAATGAGCAGGGCCCGTAGGCGCTATATTACCACGTATGGTAAAAATATGATCATCTTAATTGATGATCTTAACCTATGATTCAGAGATCATTAAATTGGGTTAGGAATCCTCTAAAGAATCCTTATACATAAAAAAATGACGTGTGATTTTAACGAATCACGTCTGCCAGGAGTGTTAACATGTTTTCAGATGTTAACTTGGGTTTGAATCTTTTGAACAGGTCTTACCATCTTGGCCCGGTCTTATAATGACCCAAAGGCTAGGTTTCACACTTTAAGATTCTTAATTAATAATTGCATAGGCAAATTATTTCAAAAGGAATGATTTTAATTTATTTATTTCATTTATAATTTATATATGCACATAATGGCAAACATGAAATTTATAAAACATCCATTCCATTAAATTTATTATAATATTACACGCTGCCCTAAACGGGTCTTTTTCAACAACAATCTACCCATGCAGGGGTCAATCTATATGCTAGTCCACGCAGGGACTTTAAACAAACATAATAGTCCACGCAGGGACTTTAAGCAAACATCATACCCTCGCAGGGGTTAACGGAAGATAGACCCACGCAGGGGTCAAAACAAACATACATACATACCCACGTAGGGGCTTAAACAAATACAGCAAATACAGGCCCACGCAGGGGCTCAACTGATACAAGGAAAAACAACAGTGGAAGGATTCAATGATCCTTCTTGCTTTTCCCTTTGATCAAGCTTGTTAATCCTTGGAAGAAAGTCTATCTCTCCCTGCGGTCTCTGTGAACTTCTCGTTCAACTTGATTCAACCTCTGAAGGAATTCTTCATGCTCAGGTGGGGAGAACCTAGGCGGCTGCGATTGAGTCCGAATAATAGGCCTAGGAGGTATCTGGTACCCATGTGTTGGGTACCCTACTCCCCATGGATCTCTATAGGGTCCTTGGGTGTTGTAGTTAGCCGCTACCATGTAAGGGTCGCCCTCCGCGTAACCATAGTTGTGGTGAGTCGGCGGTTCAAACGGGTTATACGCCATGGAACCCGTATATGCCGGAATTGGGTTGTCAAAACCCATTGGCGGTGGCTGTGGTACAGCTGGGTTGGAGGGTCCACCCATTTGTGGGTCCTCCTGCTGTGGCGGATAGTGGCTGCCACTGGATTGACGTGGGGAACTGAAATGGAAATCCCCTGCTCGTGACGACATGCGCGCACTGGTTCTCCTTTGACTTGGTGGTTGCGGAGGTGCCGGCTGCACTGGCGGCGGTGGAGTCGGTGGCGTGACTGCCACGAATCTGGAATCCACGGAGGGATCCTGTTGTTGTTGCGGCTGCTGCTGCTGAGGCGACGAATGATGAGGAGGTGTATAGTACCACTCGTGCCGGTTGAACAAAGCTTGAAAACTGTCTGGACCACCGTAGGGTGATCCGTGGAAAGAAGATCCGTAGGATATCTCGATGGGATGATTTGGCGTACCACTAGCAGGTTCGACGGGATCTGTGTCCTCGTCCATGTCCTCCGCGTGATCTCCGGAGTAGTGATCTTCTGGCCCCAGTGGGTTAAAACCCACGGGTTCTTGGATGAAATTGGCCGGGTTAAACTGGCCCCTGAAAACAGGTGTGGGGTCCCCGAAAGAATGATGCGATAAGGATCGCTGTAAGGGTATATACGAAGGCTGAGGGTTGTTGGGCTCGTACTCCGGTTGTGGCCCGTAAGGGTTTTGGACCGGAGGTGTAGAGCTGTGTGATACCGATCGTCTGGCTGGTTCAAACAAGTTCCTCCTGTTCTGCCGAGGGTCGTCACTCTCGGTAGTAGATGGAGCTCGCACATTTGAAGGTCCAGCTTCATTATCATTGGGGGCGGTGATTGGCCCCTTGCCTCTTCCTCTTCTCCTGAAGAATCTTGGCGGCATTATGTTAATCCTGTCAATATGGCATGAGATAACAAAACAAAAATATACGAAATAAAGGACAACACAAACAAAGAGGAATTTGTCCTATGTTATATGTCTAGACTCGAAAGTTTAGAATTGTGAAATTGTGTAACTGAGATTAAACACAAAAGGCTAGTGTTTAATTCACTCAGTGTTGGCTCTGATACCAACCTGTCACACCCCGATTTCCACGTGTCACCGGTGGGCCCGATGGGGGAGTATCGTGACGTGGTTGGCAACATAATAGTCAAACAACACAATAATTAATATGCACAGCGGAAGCAATTTAAAAATATGATACAACCGAATTTAATATCGTAATATCAAATGTCACAATATTCGGAAGTTATCCACAGTTGGATCGAAAATAAAATAGTATTAATGGTTCAACAGACTTCAGACATCTTAAGCTTGCGAGACTTCTAGTGATGCTAAGGAGAAATCCCAGCCAATTACGCTTAGTACCTGCATTTAATCTTTTTGGGAAAATACGTCAGTTTACACTGGTAAATACAATCAACTGACTCATTTTGGAAAATGATTGAAAATTGGTTTGGATGCACGTGGCATAAATATTTTTATTTAACTTGGGAGAATTATTTAATATTATAATCTTGTGAACGAATTACATGTTCCTTGTGTGTTCAGTAGCCCGGATCTTGTCCGGGTTAAAGATCAATAGACACACCACATTATTCTTTTGTGCACTGACGGGTGTACGCCTACACCCCGCGCTTAAGTCGTGGCCATTTCGTAAAATGATGCCAAGGATATCCGGGACATGGTCATTAACCCCCCAAAGGCTTTAAGTAACAAGACTGTTTAAACGAGCCGATCAAATTAGTCAATTACCCACTTAACGGTGGAGGATTTGATGCTCGATCAAGCGGTATGCTATATACCGTAACCCAAGCCCGTATAGGGAAAATAAGTTAAAAGTATTTACCTGAGTAATGTATAAATCACAATAAGCAAATGCACGTAGCTTTTACTGGTACTCCTAATCTGGAACGAAGGTTTATAATAACCTATTAGCATCCTAACGGGTCTTTAGTTAAGCTTAAGCTTAGACCGGTTAGTTTCAAAGATACGGTTCATACGCACGATTAAGCGAAGACCGGATAGAATGTGATTTAGACCCGACAAGTTCAGAGACTTTCTTAATATGGGTCCTTCATGCACATTCTGGATTTTGAGATAAAACCGATAAGGTTTGACCCGTTTCGGCTAATTTATGTAAACTTGTTACATAAACCGAACCGAACGCGTAATAAGCGTAACGAGTAATAATGAGAGCCATTTACAGGTTTCCAAAGTTAATATGCTCCAAACATGTTGTGACATCAGTGAGACATCATTTATTATGCCCGAAATGAATTTAAACACAAACTATGCCCCGTAGGGTTAGTTTCGTCATTTTCAAGGTTGTAAAAGAATTTAAGTGTCAACCTGAGTTACAGGCCTGATGTAATCCGCAAATATACTCAATTTGCTAAGTTATATCAGTAGGTTAAAGCATATATGTGAAATTTATCAAATTTAACCAAACTATGCCCCGTAGGGGTATTTTGGTAATTTCACATAAGCCGAAAAGCTCAAAACTGAAGTCTGAGTTTATCAACCTTTGCTTACTGTTAAAATATTATAATTTTCCTCATATATCAGTAGGTATCACCCTTGGTATGTTTAAAATGGTTTTAGTACATACTATGCGTTAAAAACGCTTAAAAAGGCGATTAAAAGCTGTTTACGGGTTCGATACATAAAGCTGATATTTTTATACTTCCAGGAGGCTTAAAATAATTTATTTAACATATATAATTAGTAGCAAAAGGTTTGGAGTCGTTTAGATATGTAAAACTCATTTTATAGCCCGTAAGGGCAAAACCGACAATTACCGGATTAAGCCTACGACTACTAGTTATGCTCAGCCTAAATTTAATTAAAAATCTTTAAAAATCCCAAAATAATATATTATATCAGTGGGTAATAAGTTTGATATCAAAAAGTGGGCTTAACTAGGCTATACGCTAATTATGCCGTTTAATTAACAAAAAGCTTTAAATTTACGTTAACGAGCATAACTCTTAACCTACACCTCAAACTGATGTCAAATTTTGTATGCAAGTTTAAATATCAGTAATTAAAGTTTCTACTCTTTTACCTTTCCAAAAATCACGTTTTAAGGTAATAAGGGCATAATGGTCAACATATGAGCAATTAACGGAATCATGCGAATTAATTGGATAACTAATGATCCGGGGTGTATAATCATAGAGGGTTATACTAGCATGTAACCTGGTCCAAATTAAGCTCTAAGGCATTTCTAAATCATGCCTAAACGGGTCAGAACTGAAAGTCAAAGTATAAGTCAAACTATGCGACTTTCGGTTCCGAACCGGGTCTAAACAGGAAATTGTCGGGTTAAACATGTTTAGACATGTTATTACACTAATTACCAAGTTATATTAATGATCAAACAGGTTTTATGTGTTCTACATTGCTAATCATGCATAAATTGCAATTTAAACCTGCTGTTGACTTTTTATTAATACGTTTGACCCGACATTAGACATAGTTAGAGTGGGAATCAGGGGGAACCCTTTTGAGGGTTTATTACCACATAATTACCAACTTATAACTACTTTTGATTCGACTAATCACTGGGCCATTAGTGATTAATCTTAAAGTCAACCGTTAATTACGACGGTTTGACTTTTAAGCTAATACTAAGCTAAAACTTAATTAAGAAGGGTTAGGCATACTTACCGAAGTCCTATGCTTGATTAGTGACCACTTGAGTCTGCTCTTAAGCTCTAGAAATCGATCAGAATGCTGAAGGAAGGTGTGAGCTCAAAGTTGAAATCTTGTGGCCTTTTATAGTGCTCATAAGCACGTAGATTATGAACAACAAGAGCTAGCAATGGTTCCTGATCATCAACACTTGTACCTAAGATCCTAGGAGCCACTTAGGGGTCGCCCATGATGAGAAATATCTATTTAAAGGTTGGTTACGCGCGTTTGCAGGCTGCTGTCTGCATTTCCTGTATCTGGGCGGTTGACGCGGCCCGCGTAAGGTTATGTTAACCTTTACGCGGCCCGCCTTGACCCTATTATCAGATTTTTCATTTTCCATTTGTTGCATACTTGACCCTTGGCTCTTCGAAAGGGCAACCAAGTTTATTTCTTGCATTTTGACCCCCTCTTATTTAACCACAAGGGCTTTAGGACTTATACCCACTTTGCCAAGTCCCTGGACATTCCTGGTTAACCCGAAAAGTCATAATTTTCAACGTTAACACTTTAACCCCTCGCACACGAATTTGATCATAACTTTCTCATACGATAACGAAATTTGATGAAATTTATATCGCGCATTTTAGTGAGCATAATTAACAGTTACAAAGCTTCGGGTTTGTCAAAAGGTCACTCAGAGGTATATCTTTAAACATGTTGACACATTTAACCCCTGTAGTTTGAAATCTCTCACTTTTAGCTTCGCATGATCCATGATTTATTCGTTTGATGATATGAACATCATGCAGGGTTATTATGAAGTATATTTACTCACCGTTGACATTTAGAACCCGTATAATCACATACTTTCCATGTTTGTCAACTTTAGTCCTTTTATAACATTCTTTCACACGTGCAAACATATGACACGTGTCTACACATTATAGGACGTGAATTTTCGAGGTGTTACACATCCCTTGGGAGAGTCACTCCTTTAAATAATCCCATCTTTATTGCCCTTTTCATTATAACGTCTAGGGCCTCAAGTGCTAAAATAAATAAAAAAGGTGATAAAGGATCACCTTACGAGACATACTAAATTCGGCTGTTAGCGACCCATTTACCAGAACAGATGCTCTACCCGACCTGAATCCTGCCCTAATCCATTTTCTCCATAAAAGCGGAAAATTCATGGCTTTTAAATTTGATAAAATAAACTTCCAATTTATGGAATCATGCGCCTTTTCAAAATCAACTTTAAAAATGAAAATTTGCTTTTTACAGCTTTTTGTCCATGCTAATATCTCATTCATAATTAACGGCCCCTCCAGGATGAATCTTCCTTCTATAAACCCCGTCTGTGTGTTACTCACCAAATCTGGTATAACCGGTTTGATTCTTTGGGCAAGCATTTTAGCAATGATTTTATATAACATGCCAATTAAAGAAATGGGCCTAAAATGCTTGATAACAGTCGGGTCACGTACCTTTGGGATAAGAGCTATGAAAGACGCATTACAACCTATCGGAATATGAGGTCGGTCATGGAACTGCTTCACCATCCTTAAAACATAAGATTCCAGATGCTCCCAATATTTCTTCATTAGCTTAAAAGTTAACCCATCGGGTCCCGGAGCCTTTTCATCCCCACACGCCCAAACTGCTTCCTTGACTTCCTTTCTTGTAAAATTTTCTGTGAGTTTTTTTGCTTGTGCCTTCGTAAGTCTATTAAAACCTCTCTTATCCATAGATGGTCTATTCTTCAGCGGTTCTTCAAACATCTCCATAAAAACCTTCCGGATACCTTTTTTTACTTCTTTCGGTTCCCTAACCATCCTTCCGTCTATTAATATTTTATTAATCCGATTCCTCGACTTACGACAATTTACCATTCTGTGGAAAAATCCTGAATTTTCATCCCCCAATCTTGCCCAGTTAACCTTTGCTCTTTGTTTTAGGTCCGCTATCTTTTGTTTTTCGTATTTTCTTATAACAAGTCTCCCTTTAACTCTTTCTTCCTTTTCTATTTCTTTCAGTCTCCGTTTTTCAGCCATGTGTTCTATCTCTTCCACCCTTTGCTTTGCTTCCACAACCTCTTTCTCCTCATTTTCTTTTACCTTTCTACCCCATTCCTTAATCTTGACTTTTATGCTCTTTAGTAAGGCACCCATATTCTTTATCCAGTCCTCCCCATTAATTTGATCTTCTATCGTCTTTTTAACTATTTCGTCTATCCCTGCCTTCATTAACCAAGAGTTATAAAGTCTAAAAGGAATCGGGCCGTAGTCTTTTGTTATGCAAGTCAACAATAACGAATTGTGATCCGACAAGTGCCTTGGCAAGGCTTCTAATTTCGCATTCGGCCACTTATTCATAAAAGCATCACACACCAATATACGATCTATCTTGCTCATACTTGAACCGTTCTCCGTCATAAAAGTGAATCTTGACCCATTCATTTGATATTCCAGTAGCCCAGCTTCCGCTATAAATTTATTAAAATTCATTGCACTATTAGCATCAAACTTTGAGTACAATCTATCTTCCTCAGTTCTAACTTCGTTGAAGTCTCCAGCCATTACTACTAGGCCTTCTAGTTGCTGTTTAAGACACAATAAATCCCTCCAAACTGCTCTTTTTCTGTATATCGTTTGGAGCATATATATTCATCACGTTTAACCTCTCCTCCACCCCTTCTATATACCCAGCTATCATCACAAAATGCTCGCTCTTTATGCTTTCTATCAATTTAAAGATCTGAGGGTCCCAAACTGTTACTAGACCCCCTGATCTCCCTTGTGCACCAACCGATATCAAGCTCATATCATTAATAGGCCAGAACTTTCTTATTGTATCCTCACTTAAACTTGCTACCTGTGTTTCTTGTATACATAAAATGTTGACCTTATTTTCCCTTACTAACTTCCTTATCCACCCTGCCTTTTCCTCCCTCCCCACCCCTCGACTATTTACTGATAACAGATTCATTGGTTTTTATCCGTCACCCAGTCCCCCTCCACTGCCATTCTCACCTGGTTTTGGAAATTACATACCTTTATTTTTAAGATTTCCCCCACCTTTGTTGTTTCCTGTATTTCCTTATCCAATTCCTCCCTTCTTGTCTTCTCCTTTTTTTTCTAAGTCTTCTTTTTGTTGCTACTTGTCTTCACTATTTACACCTTCATTTCTTTGACTGGCCGGAACCCAATCTTCTGGTATGTCTTTCTCTTGACTCTTGCTACCTGTTTCGTTTAGATCTGGTACTCGATAACTTTCTTTTCTCTGCTTTTTATGCCCTTATCTCATGTGCCCCTTTTCTTTCTCTTTACTGCTTTCGTATGTGGATTTAATTCCCAGATTAGGTCATCTAATTGGAATGGATCTTCTGGGTCAACTGTATCCATATTAAGATCTGGTATTATAATATTCTTTTTACTAAAAACCTGGCCCAACATGTCTTCTCCTTTGGTCCTGGACTTCTTCTTTCTCCTATGGGCCTTTTCTCTTTCTCCTCTTTTTGCTTGGGCCTTAAATCCTTCTTCACTTATCGGCCCAGTGTAGTGTATATCTTTGACTTCATTTACGTCTCCTTTTGGTATATTCTGTTCCACCCCTCGTTAATACCCACTTCTTTATTAATTTCCTTATTTTCCCCAAAAAATGTTTCCCAGTTTTCACAGAAAACAGATTCACCTTGTGACCGATCATTTTTTTCTCTTTCCGCTTTGACTTCTTGATTCGTCGATTCGTCTTCTTTGGTATTCGTCCCAACAACTGCCGGAGCTTCTTCCTGTACCCGTAATTCCGGCATCTGTTCCTCCATCGCTACCTCTTGAATATCCGGTTGCCTCTTCTGGATAACTTCATTTAATATTAGACATCTCCCAGGAATATATTCCGGTGCCCATATGCCTGAAAGTTCCGATACCCAAATCGTATGTTCTTGCCCCCTGAATTTTACTTTCACCTCTTCTTTTATCTCCTTCCCATTGTTCACTATTATCCCCAACCTGGTCTCGTTTAGGTTACCATTATTAACGTTCATTCTTTCCTGAAAAACCACTTTTCCGAATGACTTCCCAATTTTTCCCCTATTTCTTTACTCCATAACATGATCGGAATTCCAACTAATTTGACCCACGCCAATCTTTCAAATTTTTCAGGTTCACCTTTCCATTCCCTAACCTCCGTAAACAATTCTTCCCAATACTCCCTGAAAACCAACCTGAAGTCTTCAGCTTCTATCTGCGATCCAAACGTGATGAGAAATTTCATAGCCCCCATTCTTCCCAAGGTCTTTTATGTTTTTGAACCGGACAAAACCGAATACCTTTCCTGCATGGTCCCTTCTTTTCGGAATGACTGCATCACATATGACCCCACAAGGTTGACATTCAATCCAAAGATCCCTTCCTGTCGTCCATTCTGGTAAGTTCGTCACATAGAAAGTTGTTGCGTTTTCGCTTGAATTTTGTTTTATACTTTTCACAGGTACATCAATCCATGGGTTTTCTTCTTCCCCGGCTGGCTTTCTATCTTCCTTTGCCCGCCATACTTTCTTTCCTTTTGCATCCATGTCCTCTCTTAGCATTGGACCTTTGACGATAGAATTTTATAGTGAGTGTCGGTACCTTAAGGAAGCAAACAGATACCGACTGAATTCCCGTCGCGAAGCGCGGAAAAATTCGGTAGTTTATTATTAATCAAGTTTCTCATACGTCAAAATCTTGGTTGCGGAAAATTTAAGTGGCCTTTGAAAAAAAACATATTCAAGTTTACTTCAACTTTTTTCCACGGCTGATGACAACACATGTGATATTTTAATAAAGTCGTTTCCCACACATTGATTTATTTTCTTCCAAACCGTATTATTTTATCTAGTAGATGATTCAGCAAGATGTTTATTGTAATTTTGGCTTGTCATGCCGATTAGCGTATGTAAAAGCTCATGTGAAAGTCTACAACACTACTGTGCAGGGGCGGATCCAGCTCACATTTGTGGGTTCCCAGGAACTCAGTTCGTTTAGAAAAAACGGAAAAAATTTGCAGGAACGTTGTAGAATTTAGAAAAAAATTAGTGAGAATTAAAGAGAACTTACCAAAAGGAACCCATTAGAATAAAATCATGCATCCGCCACTGCTGCTGTGAAGGTATTATTCAGTTGTATAGAAAATAATATTTGCATAGACTGATCTCCAAGGACATTCAATTTTTTACGATACACATGAAAATCTAAATGGATTTTTTGGAATGGTAGGCAACATTGATTGTGTACAATAAGCTTGGAGGAATTGCCCAACAAAACGACGATGTCAATACATGAGAGGTGACCACGGTACCTACACTATTGCTCGAAGTGGTAGCCTTCCAAGATTTATTGTTTTGGCATGCCTTCTTTGGCGTCTCTTGTTCCAACAACAACCTCAACATTCTCAATCAATCGCAATTATTCAGCGAGGTTGTACATGGATCCGCACCGAAGTGTCTATTAGAGGTGAATGAAGTACAATACAAACATAAGGTATAATCTTGTTGATGGGATATAGTTGGGCTGGAAAACTTTTGTGGAATAGTTTACATATTCACAAGACGATAAACAAATAAGGTTCAAGATAGCACAAAAAGCGGCAAGAAAGGACATAGAACGAGCTTTTGGTGTCCTAAAAGCTCAGTAGGCTATAGTTCGATTCCTTGCATGAGTAATGCATCCCTGTATGCTTGCATTTTATCCCACAATATGATCTTGAAAGATGAAGGTGCAATGACATGCCTTGAACATGAAATCGATCCCCCAACTAATGAGGAAGTAAATGATTATATTCATATGGAATTGCATTGTCAAGAGACCCACCACGCCCTTCGATCGAATCTCTGTAAGCATATTGAAAACACTCACATACCCGATGTAGACGAATAAGCTGTATTTTATTTTTTATGTTTTAATTTAATCTTGAACTTTATACAAGTAATGGAGTGTTTTACAATTTTTATATATTTAATTTAATTATTAAAAAAATGGTTTAATGATGATATGAAAATAATGTGCAAATCCATGGATTTAAGATAAAAAGGACATTATGAAAAAAAGGTATGATATGAAGGAGAGAGATTTGCAGAATGAGAATGATTAAAAAGATGTATTTCCCCACCATAAAGATTATAACTAAAGTTGATCAGTGCATCAGATTAAACATTTATTAATTAATATCAAAATTCTTAATTTCTCAATACCTTATACAAATATTTGGTATTACATATGGTGGGTTATATCAAATACAAAGCATAAAATAAATAAGAAGGGTAAGAAGGATTTTAGTCCATTGATCTTAGATTTGGAGGGTTGAGATTAGTTGTAGGGAAAAGAAGATAATAGAAGGGTATAAGGCTAGAGGGTATGGTGATGGTCCTCCAAGGGAGGATGATCCGCCACGTAGGCGCCACGTCATAGTCCTCCCAAGGATGGTCCATCCCACAAAATTAGAGGGTATGGAATGATGGTCCTAGTCATAGTCCTCCCCACCACTTTTATTTTTTTTAATCTTCTACTTTTTTTTTAATTTTCTACCTTTTTTAACATTTAACAAATAAACTAACAAAAAAATTATCATTAATATTAAAAGACATTACATAAACATAAAAAAAAACATACACTTAATAAAAAAAACATAAACTTAATAAAAAAAACATAGAGTTAAATAATTTGATGTTTTTTCATGATGTCGGTTTGTAGTTTTTTCAACATCGAACGTTTCGGCTCGGGATACTCATCGACATCCATCGATATTGTAGGATCGTTATACGACCTAACGAGTCGATCAGAAGAGTGCTCAGACTGAATCAGAGGCGGAATTCATTGATTCAGTCTTTGTTTAGCTTGATTTCACTAATAATAGTCTCTTTTATTGATCTGATAACAATAAACAAGCACTGGAGACGATTTGGCAGGGCTTCGCCGTCACATACAAGACCTCAACCTCTAACTATGTGATTTCACTCTAATGACCTATTTATAGATGACATGATTCCACTCTTATGAACATGACACATAAGTGGAATCAGATTCCACTCTTTCGTACACGACAAATAAGTGGAATCACCTGATTGACACATAAGTGGAATCAGGTCTTTGACATATGAGTGAAATCACCTCTAATACATATTTCTTGGATTTTGTATCATTGTCTAACCTAAATTCTACTAGACTCGATACAAGACGAAGTCGACAGATGTAGTGCACCAACAGATATTATTTCACATTCCTTGAGCCGAATTTTTTCATCGGAAATTCGGATTTTCTCATTCGACAATCGGACCTTCTCGCGTAACTTTTCTTCCGCTACACGACTTTTTTCTTCGACGACCCGCTCCTTCGCCTTCGTCTTTTGGGCCGAGACGTCGTTGTACATTTTTAAGTGTTCCATAAACTCTTTCATCTTCGGGTCCACCTTTTCCTTTTCTTTCCCCTTTGCCCGCTCCTTCTTTGATTTGTCTCGGCCCGGTGGACGCTCCGCTTCATGTACGGCGTACTCCTCTTCGTCAAACTCGGCGTCATCATTTAAGTTTATGAGACACCTCGCGTCCAATCCACCGGCGCTAAAACTACCCGTTTCCGATGTTTTTTGCTGTTTCGCCATCTCCACCTCGTTGGGAATCGGTGCCCATTTTGGTTCCGTTTTCAAAATTTCTCACGCGCGATCGTGAGCAAAGTTGGTATTACCATTGTTCGCCTTATACTTCTCCAACGCTTGTTTGAACACATCGTCGTCGCTCATGCCGCTACGACGCCCACTTGTATATATTTTATTATATTCCTCGCAAAACTTACTGACGGACGCGTTCATTTTCCGCCACTTTGATGACACCGAGTCGATATCTCAATACGGGCCTTGGTCCATAAGGTCGAGGAACTTCGCCAAAACCTTGGACCAAAACCCGTCACCTGTTTGGTTATTACCTATAAAAAACAAACAAAATATATAAAGTTAAACAAAATAAACAAACAAAATATATAAACTGTTAACAAAATAAAAAAACTTTAAACAAAATAAACAAACTGTTAACAAAAATTTAAAATTTAAAAAAATAAACAAACTTTAAAATAATTAGAAACTGTTAACAAAAAAAAGGGGTAACTTTGTAGAATAGTAACCAAGTTTTAAAAGTGTTCCAATTAGGTCACTCAAGTTTCAAAAGTGTTCCAATCAGGTCACTCAACATTCATTTTTCATTAAAATTAAGGGTCTTTTCATCCGTTTCATAAGTAACCATGGCGATGAGGATTTTTGTTTCTTTTTTCCCTTTTATTTGATGCTAACTTTGAGTGATGACGTGAATTGTAACTTGTTTTTTTAATTTTTAATGTAATTCAAGTGTTTTTATTTTTAATAAATATAATTTCATATATTATAATAATCCGATCACAACATCTTATTCTTCATTTTTTTCTTGACACATAGAAAAAAGGACATGACTCGATTTGAATGTTAAGTTATCTAATTGGGACAAAAACGGTACGAGTGACCTAATTAGAACAGTTTTGAAACTTGGTTACTATTCTGTGACATATTCCCCAAAAAAAATTAGAAAAACAAACTTTAAAAAAATGTATAAACTTTAAAAAATATATAAACTTAAAAAAAAAAGATAAACCTTAAAAAAATACGAACCTTTTGTCGGGTGTGTAGACGTGCATATGTAAGCCTTGGCTAAGGCTTCTTCTTCAATTGGCGTCCACTTAGTCGACTTCGGTTTGGACGATTGCTCACCCACCACTTCCTTGCCTTTTTTTCGTTTTCCTTTTTCTTTAGGCGGTTGGGTTTCGGGAACAACCTCCACATCGTCGTCGGGTTCGGATTGTTGAACGGGTTGCGTCGGGATCGGTTGGGGTTGAACGGGTGGTGTCGGGTTCGGTGGGAAATTATAAGCACCCCGCATAATCATTTGTTGAAGGGCTTGATTTTGAGAGAATTGAGTGAATTGGTTCGACGAGTGTTGGAATGATGCAAACGCATTTGATGAATATTGCGAGAATTGGTTCGGTTCTAGCGTCGGATAATATCCCGGAACCGAGAAAACATTAGGTTGGGTCGGGTTGTTGAAGGGATCCATGATAGAGTATAATGTTTATAAAAGTGGAAGAAGATTTATAAAAATTAAGTGTGAGGGATGAAATTTTGGGGTTAAATTTGTGAATGGAGGTGAAAATGGATTTGAAATATATATATTTGAGATTTTTGACAGTTTTTTTTTTTTGAAAATGGAAATTTAATTTTTTTTTATCTAACGGTAACTTTCAAAAAGGGGGCCCACACTTTTGGTTCGTCGCCAACGTCCAGGAAGCGACGCTGAGGACTGGGACGCGGGGGGGGGGGGTTGGTGTTGCTGGCGGCGTCGCCGGACCGAGACAGGGTGGGGGACGGGATCATACCGTGCAGCCTAAAGGGAATCCTATATTTATGGATTTTCTCTCTCCACATGCAAGGCACATGCCAATTCCCCCATCGATTTAAAACGTCAATAATTTTTTCATACGACATTTTTTTTAAATTTCACCATAATAACGAGCGTTTTTTAATCTTTAATATGAGTACCATATTATCATATAAAAATAAAATAAAAAATTTCATTTTTACTGGGTTTTTTTTTTTTTGCATTGTGTTAAAGGTTCAGGTCATTGTGTCTTTTAATTGGGTTTTGGTCAGTAGAGTTTCTATACATTGTGTTAATATCAAAACCTATAACACAATGTTAATTTGGGTTCTATCCATTGCGTTTTTATAAGAACCTATAACACAATAAATGACACAATGAAGATGATGTTATATATGGGTTTTCTATAAATTGTGTTATTAGTTCAGGTCATTGTGTTTAATATGTTATTTATTGTGTTTTAATATGTTGTCCATTGTGTTTTAATAATTTGTTCAATTTTTTTTATTATCTTTGTTCATTGTGTTTTAGTTTGTTGTGTATTGTGTTTTTAGTTTGTTTTCTATTGTGTCTTCATCTGCTCTCCATTGTGTCTTTTATCTGTTGTCATTAATTGTGTCTTTTATCTGTTGTCATCAATTGTGTTTTATTTAGTCTGATACTTATTGTGTTATATGTTATCGCCATTGTGTTATACGTTATGGTCATTGTGTTTTAGTATGTTGTCAATTGTGTCTTTATCTGTTGTCATTGATTGTGTTTTTGATCTACTTTACATTGTGTTTTACATCATGTCCATTGTGTAATATGCAACTGGGTTTTTGAATTTTTTTTGAAAAATATAACAATATGGTACTTATATTAAAGATAAAAAAACTCTCGATTTTACAAATGATGTATAAAAAAGTTACGGACGTTTAAAAATTGGGGGGGAAATAACATGTGACTTGCATGTGCATATTCTCTTTCCTCTTGTAGACAAAATTACCCTTTCCATTTAATTTCCTTCTAGGACACTTGTCAGTCTCTGGTGGCTTCTTACACTTCTTATTTTTAAATACTTTGTATTATAACTCAACCCTACATATGGTACTCTCAAATTCTGTCGGAATTTAAAAAGAAATAAAAACGACTAAGCGGTATGCTATATGTGAAAATGTGTACCAGAAAATATGAAGATTTGTGTTTTATAGTTGAAGAACCATCACAACGTTTAATTGAGCAACTCAGCTTTTCATGAAAGAGTATGTAACTACCGTAACCGATACCAACCGAATTGGCATATCACGACTTTGTTTTTTGTGTTTTCTCTTTCAATTGCTATAACGAGTGCCGGTACCGTAATAAACCAAACCAATACCGACCGAACTTGCACCACGTAACGAGAAGAAATCCGACTAGTTCTATATTTTACAACTAAACTAATCAATAAAGCTATATAAAATAAAAGATTTAAAGATATATATAAAACTAAACTAAATATACTAATAAAATAAAATGGACCTACAATATAAAAAAATACAGAAAAAGTCATAAAATAAAATGGGCCTACAATATAAATAAAAATAAAAACACAGAAAAAGTCATACTTTCACATAAGCGTTCAAAAGTTGGAAGAAAAAGTAAAGCTTTGATAGGAAATTGTAGGATCACTTATTTGACCAATAATAAAAATGAGTAATAAACAAAAAAAAATTCAGTACTACAAAAAGGTACCCCTTCATTTTCCTTGTAACTTCTTCATGAAAGTTATAACTAGATGTATTAAACAATATAATTAGATATATTAAACAATATAATTAAACTAACAAAATCCCAAGTCATTAGTTTAAAAGCTCAATCAACCAGATCATCTCACAGGGGAGTAAAACCAATTTCCAGAAATAAAATAAACTTGTTTCTGCAGTACATAAGAGTATCTTTGCACCTAAATAAATCCCTTCACTATTTACCACAAGAAAATCTTGAAACCTCAAACAAAAGAATGTGCATCAGCTGTAGAATATTCTTCCACATTACAAACATAAATATCTGCTAGTTTTATCTGTCATCTGCAGGAATGACATGATTATGATCAAGCAGTAGCAGTAGCGGCCGTACCCCGGCTCTAGGTGGGGATTCACAAGTGTGGTGCTTCGGTTTGAGGCCCCGCACGCGCGTTCAACAATGGCTGCAGTGCTTTAACCACAATGCTCATGTTTGGCCTGAAATCGGCTTCATATTGCACACACAAGGCTGCAACCGCTGCCATCTGTCACCATTAAATCACACAATACATATGTTATTTTCCGACAAGAGTTTCTAAATACTTTTAGTAATATAATTGAATTATAAAGTAACATTAATTCTGAAGTTACCTTGGCAACTGCCTTAGGGGGGTATTCCCCATTGAGTCTAGTGTCAACACACTGTTTCACCTTATCTTCACTCAGTTTAGGTGTTGCCTGACATTATAATGTGTTATTTACAAATAAATAATATAGAACTTTTTTATATAAAGGAACTAAAAAAGCACAAAGTGTAGCATACCCATGTGACCAGACTCTGCTGACCACGAGGCAAAGTGTGGTCAACGGGCTTTCGGCCAGTCAAGAGTTCTAGGAGAACCACGCCAAAGCTGTAAACATCA
Source organism: Helianthus tuberosus (assembly GCA_030545235.1). NCBI lineage: Eukaryota > Viridiplantae > Streptophyta > Magnoliopsida > Asterales > Asteraceae > Helianthus > Helianthus tuberosus. The sequence goes on from CM060375.1 coordinate 61,138,560, forward strand.
CTCTTTGAACTCAACTGTCCGGTCATTGCATATCTATCATGAAGTCGAAAATATATGTAAAAAAAGCACTAAAATTGGATTATGAAGAAAAAAGATGACTTAAAACTTCAAGAAATTAAAAAAAAAAAAAAAAGAACTTACTCAGGTGCATGATAACCGAAAGTACCAAGAACACGGGTGGAATGAAGCCGAGCTGCCATGTCAGGTGCTTGATTCGATAAATCAAAATCAGCAATCTTAGCCACATCATCATCAAACAACAGAACATTACTCGACTTTATATCGCGATGAATGATATGAGGCTGCGCCTTTTCATGCAAGTATTCAAGTCCTTTTGCAGCACCGACGGCAATTTTAACTCTTTGAGACCATGATAAAACTGGACCTGGCTGTGCACCTTTAACACCTTTTCTTCCTGCATTCATACAATGAAATGTGTTACTTTTAACATAAATCATCTATATAACCATATTATCACAAGCTTATGAGCAAAAAAAACATAGATTAATACAATTATACAGTTATATCATAGCATTGATTGTACGTAGGGGTAGAAACGAGCCAAGCCGCTCATGAGCTACTCGATATCGACTCAGTAAAATCTCAAACCGAGCTGAGCTTAAACGAGCTCGATCCCGAGCTCAAGCCTAAATATAAGCTTGTTCAATAAACGAGCCTGAGCTTTACTCATCAAGCTTGAGCTGGTTCGCGAGCTTAAACGAGCCTATTATTTATATAACTTTTATTTGATATATTTATATACTAAATACTATTGTATATATAATTATGATTAAAACAACTAAACAATAGATAATATTTTATGTATAAAAACTCTAATTATAAATATATATAAAAATAATTATAAAGGTATATAGATTAGTTTATTAATAAATAATAATTGAGCTGAGCCCACGCTTGAACATGAAAACTACTCACGAGCCAAGTTCGAGCCTAAGTGAGCTCGAGCTCGGCTCGTTTACACCCCTAATACATGTGAATAATACAGAACACTTACCATGCAGAATATCATGAAGAGATCCATTTGAAGCATACTCATAGGCCAACACTCTTAGACCACCATCAATGCAATACCCGAGTAATCCCACAACATTATCGTTTTTAAGCCTCGATACCATAGAAACCTGTAATGACATGCTCCAAATCAATAGGAAGCAAATATATAAAACAGTATTATCTAAACTTGGACAATTGGTCATCCTCATCATAGCAATTTAGGTCCATAACGTTGTTGTTTTTACGAAGGGTATATAAGACATACCTGGGCTAAAAATTCTTGATCGGGTTGCTTGCTGGAGTCTAACTTCTTGATAGCAGCTGCCTGCCCGCTTCTCAAGACACCATGGTACACTCTTCCATATGATCCCTCACCGATTAACGACTTTGTACCGAAATTATCAGTAATTTCTTTCAGTTCATCCACTTGTAGAGCAGGGACAGCAATAGGTTGGACGGCTACAGCCTGTGTGTCCTTTGGTGCGGCCTCAGTTGCGCGATAACCTGCATTGTTTCCTGAACCAATAACTTTAAGTAAGTCCCGTAAATCGAAAGGTTCTATTTATGAAACAATAAACGAGTGATTGATCTTGCGAACAAAAGTTAAGAGTGTTGCGCTTGGTATTTTCAAACAACGATGATTAATTACTCATGTGACTTAAAAGTTAAATTTGTGCAAAACATAGAAGCTAACGTATTCAATAAACAATCACCTGCTGCATTATTCGGCATGTAGGTTCCGTTATCGTACGACTTGTGCATATCAGCTTCTCCACAACAGCCGAAGCAACTCATGTTTAGTTTGCTCTACTTGACAAATCTGTACAGGTTACAAGTTTACCTTAGACAAAAGCTTTACAAATCATGTCTGCATTACTATATAATTACAAAAGCTCAATTTGTGTCTACGAATATTGAAATCACAATCATGTCTTCATTGTTATATAAATACAAAAGCTCATTTTGTGTCTACAAAAGCTTACACAGAAAGAACCGAAACTAGCTACCGGCACCACTGACCCACTACTAACGCTAAAAATTCAACCAAAACAATAATGAAAAAGCCGACTAACTACCCGTGCTGATATCCTCACGTATGGCACGCTTAATTGTGAAGTTCTCTCATCCACAACCAATGCACCCAAAACGCATCGGTGGTATTTGCAGTTGGACACTCCCTATCTCTCCTGCTAACCGGACAACATACGACAAGCGAATTGCCTAAGGTGTCACATCCAAGTTCACACATTTGGTAGGCCAAAATACATAACACTTCTTTATCTAGACAATAACTAGCTCTACAATTTGTTACCTCAATTCAACAGTGTTAAAAACATATCTTTGACACCTTGATGACTATAAAAAAAGTGGAAAAAAAAATTAATAAAGACTAAAGACTAAAGAAACTGTGAAATTCCATATAAATACACAATTAAAGAGAACAACTTCAAATCAGCAAACAATAACACAAATAATAAAATAAAATTAAAAAATCAGTTAATAATTTTGAGAGAATAGAAAATTCAAGGGTATGAAACTCTAAAACCATCTTTCCCCCAAAAAGATTTTTGGCTATTCAATTCTTCATCAAGATTCACAATAAATCACCATAAAAACATGTTCTTTAACACATAGTTGACCAAATAACTTCAAAATTCAACTGATCTACTTACAAACAACTATGGATCAACACCCACCTGTACCAAGAACAGATCTCAATCACAGAAATCAATTATGAAACAGTCAGCAAAACTAAAAGTCTCACAGTTGAAAGATCTAATCAGTGAAGAAACTTAAAAGGGTTTCATCAGAATCAAACAAAAGACAAAAAACTCACCAAAGATCTTGTTTTTGCAGGTGGGTTGAATCAAGAAAAGGGGTTGCTTGAAGGATGAAGAAAAGAGAAATGGAAACACAGTGTGTCTTGGATATCTTTAATTGGTGGGGAAGAGGGCTAATATGCGCTGGATAGGGCGTAGGTTAGAAAGGCATGCAAATGGAGGAAAAAGGGAAGAATATCAAGTTAAAATTGAGTTTATTTTCAATTGTTTTTATAGTCTACTTTCTTGGAATTGTCTACCTTTGAAATGGTCTTGAATGGAGTCTAAATGGATGTACTTGTACCAAGTCTCATAATTTATTATACAAATAATAGAGTATATATGTATATATTATTTAGAGTAAGTGATTTTTATTTTAATAATTAAAATTATGACCCATTGGTTCATTATAATTCATATTCACAATTTAACTAATGATTTCGTTATCAAGGGTTTGCTCACTCTGACAGAGACACGATTATATATGTCTCTAATGAATAACTGACATAAGTGAAAGTTAGGGGTAGAGTGAGTTATTTCTACATTGAAATGGACTTACATTCGATAGTAAAAACGAAGATTAAAAGTACATTAGTCAGATTGACAATGTGAATTATTTTCGGAAAATAAATGATAGTTTCTATTGTTGCAATCCAATTTGTCACTTTTACAATTAAATGTCACTTTTAATCGCATAAGTTATAAAGATTTTATAACTTTTTTAGATGAACTAAAATAGTAAAGTAAATGTTAATAATATTAAAATGGCTTATTTGTAACCAACTACCATATATATTAAAGGATACAAATAATTACCCAAGTTGCAAGGAAAATCAATATTTTTATCCGTCAACTGTATTATTTGATTAATCTTTGTTCTCCATTTCTGTAATATCTTAATGTTTGTAAAGTGTCAATTGGCCAACACCATAATATCTTATGATTTTATTTATTTATTTAAGTAGGTGAAAAGAATTAGATATTTATAGAAAAGCGATGATTACATGATGTTAAATTGTTAATAGAGTTCTAAGTGAACATCACACTGATGGGTCTCTTGCAATGCTTATGGTAGATTTTTCTAATGCTTTTAACCAGGTGGACAGATCAGCCTTACTTCGTGAGGTCAGGATGAGGTGCCCTTCTATTTCTTTGTGGGTGGAATTTCTATATGGGCAGCCAGCAAGATTGTATCTTGGAGATGGGCACATTTGGTCTACCACGGGAGTTCAGCAAGGGGACCAATTGGGACCACTTCTTTTCGCTCTTGTTTTGCACCCCCTTGTGCATCAGATTAGAGATAAATGCAAGCTTCTCCTTCATGCTTGGTATCTTGATGATGGGACTGTCATTGGAGGTTCAGAAGAGGTGGCTAGAGTGTTGGACATCATCAGGGTGTCGGGTCCAACATTGGGTCTTGAACTTAATATTAAGAAAACTGAGTTATTTTGGCCTTCTTGTGATGGTAGCAAGTTTCGTGAAGGGTTATTTCCTAAGGACATTGGGAGGCCGTCTGTGGGGGTGAAGCTTCTTGGGGGGGGGGGGGGGGGGCTGTTAGTAGAGACGCAAGCTTTATTAGTGGGTTGGCAATGAAAAGAGCTGCTAAGGCAGTAGATTTGATGCGTCTTCTACCGAAATTAGGTGACCCGCAGAGTGAACTACTCTTGCTTCGATCCTGTATGGGCATTGCCAAACTTTTCTTTGGCTTGAGGACATGCCAACCTGTACACATGGAGGATGCAGCGTTGTTCTTTGACAAAGGTTTGCGTGAGGCGATTGAGGAATTAGTGGTTTGTGGAGGTCCTTTCTTTGGAGACCTCCAGTGGCGACTTGCTTCTTTACCTATTAGGTTTGGAGGTTTGGGGTTGTATTCGGCTGTAGAGGCTTCATCCTACGCTTTTGTGGCCTCGAGGGCCCAATCGTGGGTGCTACAGGACCACATCTTAAGAGACAGTGGCATATGCTGTATGGATTCTGATTATGTTTGTGCTTTGGCTTGTCTTCGTGATACGATTCCAAGCTTTGACTTCAGCGGTTTCACTAATAAGGACACCGCCCCCCCTAAAGCCCAACATGCATTGGCGAGTGCTCTTTTTAGTAAAATTGTTCACGAAATCGAAGTGCAGTTTGACTTGACCGTTAGACAAAAAGTCGTTTTCGAGTGTCTCCGAGCACCACATGCACAAGATTTTCTTCTTGCTATACCTATAGATGGGTTAGGCCAGCATATGTCGCCGGTGGAGTACCGTACTATCCTTAAGTATCGCCTCATGATTCCTTTATTCCCAGTTGATGAGGTATGCCCAGTTTGTCATAAGGCGTGTTTGGATTCTTTTGGTGAGCATGCTGTTCATTGTAGAGAGCTCCCGGGGTTCAAATACCGACATGATTTGGTTAGGGATGTCCTTTTTGACATATTCAGGTGCGCTGGTATTTCTGTTAAGAAAGAGGCTCCCGTTAATTTCTTAACAGACCCGTTGGAAGGGAGATCTACCCTTCGACCAGCCGACATTCTGGTCTTTGGATGGGTAGGGGGAAAACACGCCTGTGTGGATTTAACAGGGGTTTCCCTGCTTGTGGGCTTAGGGAGTAGTGCTTTCACAGTGGGCCAGGCTGCTTTAAAGGCTGCTTCGGGTAAAGTGATCAAGCATGAGAAAGCGTGCCTTGACAACCAGCATGTGTTTATCCCATTTGCTTTTGATACTTTTGGTTTTCTGGCGCCAGAGGCTGTGGACTTACTTAGTCGAGTTCAAAGGGTCATGCATAGTAATGTTATGACCCCGAGATCTATGAACGTAGTTTTTAAAAGGCTTAGTTTTGCTATTCAAAAAGGGGTAGCGGCGCAACTTGTTGCCCGTTTACCAATTATCTCGATGTAAATTCTTCGATTATATTGAATATAATATCGATATTGAAAATTTCGTTTTAAAAATAGTTTTCAAGCAAAAAAAAAAACTTAAATAAAAGTTGAACATGTCGTATTAAATGAAGTTCATATCATATACTTAAATTATCATATAATAATAGTCAAATATTTTTGTAATATATCAAATTCACGATAAAAATATCTTTTTTTCCCTTAGAATATTGAAAATATTATCATACAATTTCTAAAACACCAGCATAAACATTTTTATAAAACTTTTGATGGAGCAATAATATTATATAATTTCAAATTTATAAAATACTTTTTTAACGACTAACATTTTATAAATCTAAACCAACGGATTGTTGGATAAGAACAGTTACAATGAATAGACCATCCTAGAGAGCTGGACAATAAAATGATAAGAATAGTTACAATGGATAGACCATCTCTAGAGAGCTCGACATATAAAAGGGTGGTTGGTTCTATGGCTAAGCTATGAAAACAATTACGCTTTTTTCAAGATCGATAATAATAGTGTTTTTGTTTTCTTGAAGACTAGTGTTTTGCCTTTACAATATACTTGAACACGGTATATGACGAAAGTTATGCTACACATCACCCGCATTAGTGAATGTCAACAAAATCAAAATCTGATTAATGGAGTATATCAAAATATTGACAACGGTAAATAACAACATTAAAGTTCCAACTTAGACTTTGTAACCATGTGTGAATAACTTAATATCAAATTCAACTATTTTACATTATAACTTAAAAAATGTTTTTTGTAGCCTATTTGTATAAATAATATACGTTATTATCAAAAACTATTTTAGGTTGTATTAATCATTGCAAATAATAAGCAAGACACAATTATTAAAGTGAAAGGGCTAAAAGAAAAGGTTTAGCACATTTAAATACAGAAGATTCGGTGTGAAATTTTGTTTATTTCCATGCTTCACCGTATATCCGGTCGATTAAGTTTTCATAGCATTTTATTGATAAAAATAATTAACTACAACACAACAATATATCTCGAGTTTGTCCTAAAATACTAAAATACACGTGTCGCATCCTTCATACTTGGTACGCAAATTCACCCAATATAGGAATCAACCATACTCTGTCTACACACATATTGACATGTTTAATATAGAATTTTTAAAATAGAGAGGTATAAATTACATACATAGTTTATATAGAAATATGTATATGTTTGTGTACACACAGTCAGATCAAATTTGACCACTATTGAAGGAGATGATATTGCCTATTCAATTTTGGGGGAGCTTGAAAACTGAAAGACAACACGCTTTTAATTAAATATTAACAAATAATTAGTATACCAATAACAGCTAACATTCACAATTCAAAATTATATGACCCTCTTTATGTCTCATTATACTGAATAAGTGTTTGAAATTAGTCTGGAAATGAGTTATTAGCTTTTTGAAAAAGTTGATACGCTAATAAGTTATGTCAATGTTAAGTTAGTCCACTTGGTAGAAGCTTATGTCTCTTAAAGAGTAGATCCTAGGTTCAAATCTAAGCAAGGATAGTTATTTACTTAATTGGTCGTTCCAATAACCTAATAAATCATTTCTACGCTTTGTATACAAAAACATAAATTATCCTATATCTGGCATATAAAGTCTTGAATTAGATATTTAGGAAATACAAAAAAAAATATATGAACGTAATACATAAACAAAATGAAGATTTTGTTGAAAAATTTAGCAAAACCTTTTTTTATTTTTTTATTACCATCGTATTTTCTTTTCTTTTTTTAATTAAAAAAAAAGAATAGGTGCATGGCATCCTTAGCCGCGGAAGGCATCTCCCTTCCCAGTTCACGACCCGATAACGATCCCTGGCGGTAAATACCTTTGCCAACTTGATTGGATTGAAGAGCCTGGAGTAACCAGGATTCGAACCCGCGACCTCCACGTAATAGGAGGGCCTCAAGAGACACGACGATCACGCTAACCGATTGAATCCTACTTCTTTTTTAATTAAGTGAATATGGTGTTTTAACTTTTAACGTGTATTTTTATATTTGGTGGCTTTTACGCCACCGACACCCCAACTTTCAAACCTTGTCACCATCATCACTTAATTTTTACACATTTACGTCGCCACCCGTCTACTTTTACATTTCCACCACCACTCCCTCATCTTTTACATATTTTCGCCACCACGCTTCTACTTTTACACTCTTCCTTTTTTAGACTTTGCGTTTTTACCCTTTGCTCTATTACTTCATTTTTATACCCGCTCAACTTTGAAAACTGCAACTGTAAGTCTGTAACCCTTAGACTACTACTCCTACTTTTGCAAATGTCATCGCATTGTGTTTTACAAAATGTATTGGACATTGTATTTTACACTTCGTGTCTACCTTTGTGTTTTACACTTTTTTTTTTGTAATTCTCTTTTACGCATTGTGTTTTTTATGCGGGCCATGTGACAACTCGTATTTCAGAACCTATTTACGTGCTTAATGTAACGTATGTGAACACTATGTGACTATGTGAACTTGATGATTAATGAAATGTTATGTTTGATATGTGTTATGTGTAATGTATGTATGTATACAAACGAACCGAACGCACAACACAACCCGATAGCACAAGCCCATTCGGGCCACATTCTTGTACTCGAACCATAGGGGCAGCCCATGATGGGTTCGGCCCACCTCTCACACGCATAACCTCATGAGGAGGTTAACACTTCTCATTTGTTGCAAAATCACACAACACACAAACCCTACTCTCTTTCTCTCCCTCTCAAACCCGACGGCAACAAAGAGTGTCTCTCTCTCGAAGCTTTATCGTTCGGATCAACCCTCATTCCATTCTCTCAACCGGTTAGTGTTTGTAATTATCGATTGTATGTTAGATGATATTATGATCTATATGTATTACATGACGATTTAATGATATCTTGTGATTGAATGTGATATAAACTGTTAATGGTTGAGGTTCATGTAATCAGCTCACATGTGTATGATTAGATCAAGATGTGTATTAGTAATCGGACGATGTTATAGAGGATTAGAATTAAATATAAGTAAGTCGGCTGTGATGTGCTTGAATTCGGATGATATGTGATGACCTAGTGTTAGATCCGATTGAATGTTATGATAGGTTGTGTTCTTGATTCGAATGTTTATTAGGGTTTATATGAACTATATGATAAAAACCTTGTTTTGATCGATTAAGGGATTGGTTAGAAATCTTTGATTGTGTTGATTGATAAATGGCAAATTTGGAAACTGTTAAGTGTTAGCTTTGATTGATCGAATGAAAGTAGGAAACTATTCGAGTTAGTTGTAACTGTTTTGCATGAAACATGGAAGGATTAAAACAAATCACACAAGACCCCTAGTCGCACAAGAGCTGAACGCACAAGCTCTTGGATCGCACAAGATCAGATCACACAAGATCTGATCTAGTCGCACAAGTGCAATCGCACAAGTTGGGTACAAACACATAAAGCACATGGTACTGTTTTATTATGCATGATCGCACAAGGCTTGGGCCTCACAAAAACAACTGGAATAGTATTACTGTTGGGCCTTAAAGCCCAAATCACAGTCGCACAAGATGTTCCGGGTCGCACAAGACATCCGGACCGCACAAGATCATTGTTTGTCATTTTTGGGCTTCTAAGTTATTGGGCTGGGTATCTTTGGGCTTCATTTAGTGAATCGCACAAGACTATTGGGTTAATGAACTTGTGCGAGCCCAAATCTTTTAATCGCACAAGTTTGGATACGTTATGACTGTTAAACGTGATGATGTGTGTTTGCCATGATCTATATGTGTTCGTAACCTGCTAGATTACGTGAGACTTATGTGCACCACTTGAAACCAAAACCTGACTTGTATGGTAACCATGTTAGGACGTGGTTGACCTCTAGCAGCTCGATTGACCTTTCGTTTATCTGCCGAGCTAACCTAAGGTGAGTTCACACTTTCTACAAAGCATGGGATTCCCAGGGGTTGGGAATGGGTTAAGGAATATGGATTCCTCGTCCTTCTTGGGTAGGACAGTACGGGTTCAGGAATATAATTCCTCGTCCTTATGGACAGTTAAATTTCACTAGACCAAAACTCTATCACGAAGCCCCTCCTTTTTATATCGACTTAATCGCCGGGCCAATGGCGAGCGGGTCATTAGTTAGATAGCGCTATTTAGGTTTGACAAGCCTCACATCGTGCCGCAGAGGACGGGCGTGAACTAATGGATCTGGGCACGTCAATGATGATAGACATTGACAGTTCAGGGCACATAAACATGACTACAGTCAGCAGTCGATATGGTAACGAGTCTAGTAGTATAACCATGGGGTAGCCCCCACGGCCGAAGAGCCAGATAATTAAACATGGGGTAGCCCCCACGGCTAGATAGCCAGAGTGAACGGGATTAATCAAAACACGTTTTTCAACTATGGGGTAACCCCCACGGCAAGGATGCCAGTTAAAGGAAAATGTTTTTGGAACAACTTAAAGCAAACACCCAACTGTGAACTCGCTCAACTTTGTTGTTGACTCGTTACTACATGCTTTGCAGGTCAATAGGTACTTAGCTGGAGCTTGCATGGGGAAGAGTCGTTGTGGGACATGGACAGTTGTGTGCCATGTTAAATATTGAAACATTTGAACTTATATTTTGTTTTGGATTTAATCGTTATGCTTCCGCTTGCAACTTAAACTATGTTTTGTTTGGACACCAATTGTATTGGTTGGATTTTATAACTACTTACATGCTTGTTCAATATGATTGGTGACTTGATCCTGGTCAGTCACGCCTCCAAGCGGTGATATTCCGCGTGTGGATTTTGGGGGTGTGACAGGCCAAAGTGTGGAGGAGCGGGCCATCTTGTATTTGGAGGCCCAAGATCGTGTAACAAAAGGGGCTTCACTAAAATGGCTCTAACTTGGGCTACGGGGGTCCGTTTTGGGCGTGCGACCAGGCGAAACGAACGTGAGAACGAGCTCCCTTTTGCTGCAAATGCCTACAGCGGTTTGGGTCATCGTTTGGGCCAAAAAACGCTTATTTCTATTAGTTATTTACGTTTTTATGTTTTTTGAAGTGTTTTGGGCATTTTGTTTTTGGGCTTGTGTTTGGCCCGTTGTCTTTTTTAGGCCCATTTAGAATTTCTGTTTCTATTTATATGTTTCTCTAGTAATGTGAAGAATCAGACTTGAATTTTGAAACTACTCAATTTTTCACTTCAAATTCCGTGCCCTTTGGGTTGAATTTTGGGGTTGGGAAAAGACCTACACGGGTATTCGCAGAATCAACGTGTTTGTTCTTCGTTATCGCATCACGCTCTACATCAGTTGGTATCAGAGCCGAATTCCTGGCTCAAAATGCCTCCGAGGAGAAACAACACTAGGCCTCTCGATGAAGTGTATGAACGGGAGTTGGAGCAGCGACTTATGGCGAGAGTGGATCAACGGTTGGATCAAGTGGTCGATCAGTTGACTGACTGGATGGCCGACTTGATCAATTGTAGGAGGCAGCAACCCAATGACGGGTATGGTTCTGATTTTAGTAACCCATTTGGTGATGCTTCGACTTCCGAAGATGAACAGGAAGGGCGACCAAGGGGTGAACGTGGAGAGGGTAACAGGCGTTGGGATTCTGGGATAAGGGTTGATATTCCAGAACGGCAGGTTGATGACTTAATTTCTAAGGGGTACGTTCGGGAAAGCATGAGTCCTTGTGCTGTTCCTGCTCTGTTGACTCCAAAGAAGGATGGGACATGGCGTATTTGTGTTGACAGTCGTGCAGTCAACAAGATCACTGTGAGGTACAGATTTCCGATTCCCCGACTTGATGATTTACTTGATCAAATTAGCGGTGTCACTATTTTCACAAAACTAGATTTGAAGAATGGGTACTACCCGATTCGACTCAGGCCTGGTGATGAGTGGAAGACCGCCTTCAAAACTCGTGAAGGATTGTATGAATGGTTAGTGATGCCTTTCGGTTTATCTAATGCCCCTAGTACGTTTATGCGGGTCATGAACCAGTTATTTAGACCCTTTATTGGTAAATTTGTGGTGGTCTATTTTGATGATGTTCTTATTTATAGCCCTAATTCCCTAATTTTGATGAGCATGTGAAGCATGTACGGCAGGTTTTGACCTTGCTCCGTAGGGATAACTTGTATGCAGCCAAAAAGAAGTGTGTCTTTAGGGTCCCTAAAGTCCTATTTTTGGGGTATGTTGTTTCTGGTGACGGCATACAGGTGGATGAATCACAGGTAGCGGCTGTCAAGCAATGGCCAACTCCAACTACAATAACTGAAGTATGTAGTTTCCATGGTCTTGCTTCTTTTTATAGACGGTTCATTCGAAATTTCAGTTCCCTTATGGCGCCAGTGACTGACTGCATAAAAGGGAAGACTTTTATATGGACTGAGGAGGCAGAATCAGCTTTTCAGTTAATCAAGGAAAAGCTTACAATAACACTAATTCTAATATTGCCAGATTTTTCTCGGGTTTTTGAGTTGCACACAGATGCTTCGCATGGTGGTATTGGGGCAGTCCTAAGTCAGGGGGGCGTCCAGTTTCCTATTTCAGTGAGAAGTTGACTGGGCCAAAGTTGCATTATAGCACTTACGATCTTGAATCTTATGCAGTGGTCCAGGCTGTGAAACATTGGCGTCATTATTTGTTTCACAAGGAGTTTGTTTTATTTACAGACCATGATTCGTTGAGGCATATCCGCAGTCAAGATAAAGTATCACATAAGCATGCCCGGTGGATGGCTTTCTTGGAAAAGTTTACTTTTGTTGTGAAGCATAAGTCTGGAATTTCGAATCGTGTGGCAGATGCCTTGAGCAGAAGGAGTAACCTGCTTGTTTCTATGAGAGTTGTTAAACCCGGGCTAGACAATCTCATGGAACAGCTCACAACAGATCCATATTTTTCTGTCATTTTGCAGGACGTGCAGTTTGGGAAGAGGACAAATTTTCTTGTGCATGACGGTTTTCTTTTTAAGGAAAATCAATTATGTATTCCTAATTCCAGCCTCCGCCTCCAAATAATTAAAGAACTGCATGGAGAAAGGCATGTGGGGAGAGACCGTACTTTACGATTGGTGCAGTCTTCTTATTTTTGGCCTACTATGCGGAGGGATGTTGACCGGTTTGTTAGACGTTGCAGGATCTGTCAAGTTTCAAAAGGCACAGCTACCAATGCAGGGCTTTATATGCCTCTACCCATTCCTCAGCAACCTTGGTAGATATTAGCATGGATTTTGTGTTGGGGTTACCCCGTACTCAACGTGGTAATGATTCGATCTTTGTAGTCGATGTAAGGACTCTAAAAAATGTCCTAAATTAACCCGTAATTAAAAACCCTGACCCCTGAAACCATACTCTGCATGAAAAACCAAGAAATCAGAATTAGTGGGTTTCAGGCGGGCCGCTTAAGGGTTAGCTTAGCCTTACGCGGGCCGCGTCAAGGTGAGGTTTGACCGGATAAGTATCCGTATCCACGTATAACCCATCTGGCTAGCCTACTCGTGACCAATCAACCCTACGCATAGACTAGGCGGCCACGCGGACCGCGTAAGGTATGATGGATGGTTTACGCGGGCCGCGACAGAGTCAATTTTCAGCTATAAATAGCTTGGCTCCTGAGCAGTCTGTTGGTGTCGAAACCAAAGTTCAAAAACGAAATTCTACTGTTCTAAAGTCGAATTTACTTTCAATATTAGTGAGGCTCTGCTCCGATACCGGGTATTAACTCAATCGCTGCTACGATTCAATGTCCGATCAATTAAAACTATCTAATGGATGTTTAAGTGCTGCCCACATTAGGGTTTATGCTTTGTCATTCGTCGTGAATTCGATGGATGTTTAAGTATCGCACTTTGTCATTTGTTGTGAGGGTTTAATCTCGTGAGTTATCGTAAATGTTGTATTAGTTACTAACCTAGTTCATGTGCATGCTATTTAATTTAGGTCAAAAGGCTAATCAGTAGGCTAAGCTCTGCTCATATAAATCTGCAATGTGAGTCATTCTCTTTTTATCAAAAGCATTTTACAATACTCCATTTTCAAATGTTATAATTACAGGGAGTAAGTCGTGGATATCTTGAATCACTGGCTAGTGGGGTATTGTGCATATTACTAATTTTCTCCCGGTTAAGTTCATTGACCTAACCGGGATAATCATCACTACTTGGGGTGGGACCCAATAGTGGTATGACCATCGTCACCATTGTGACACGGCGCCAGATAAAAATAAGATAGAAGCCATTGTAATCGCTCTTATGCTGTAATTAATAACTATGTGTCATTTTATGCAAAATGAGTGACTCGCCAGCATTTCCCCGCTGATAAAATATTTTTAAAACATGTTTCAGGCGACCTGCTGTAAATCAAGGACACGTGCTACGGAGCACTAACAAGCTTGAAGAGGTGGCTCAGTTAAAATAAATAAACGTGTTTTAATAAATCAGGGAATTTCTTAGTTAAATTCCTCTATTGTAAATTACGGGGTTTATCTCCAATTTATGGAATAAAATAATTGGGCATCTTGAGTTTTAAAAGATCCTGTTGAAAATCTTCCGCTGTCACATCATAAATACCACGGGTTCCTGTTCCGCGGCTCTTAATCGGGTAAAACCGGGGCTGGGGCCGTGACAGGAAAAGGTGGTATCAGAGCCACATTGATCGAGCCACTGATTTAAGCCTATTAAGTATTTAAAATACTTAATTTTCCTGATTGCCATTTTGTGATTATGTGTTTTATTAACTGACTACTTGTTAGCTACAGTATGGGTAAGCAAAAGCTTTCAAATATCTATCTTAAATTAGATAGATCATCAAATAAGAAAGGAAGTTCATCCCAAACAAAATCCTCAAAATACCCAACAGATAATGAGGAAGGAATATTTGTTCGAAAGGCACAATATGAGGAACCACTTTCTCCTAATAAAAGAAGTTTGATTATTAGGAAAAGTCAAGAGAAAATGAAGAAATCACGAAAATAGGCAGTAAACCACCTTGGGAAGATGAATTAGACGAAAAATGGACGAATCTCTACACGTTAGCTACTGTAGTAGTAAATGCTAACTTATAAGTTAAATCACAAAACCAATCTTAGCACCTGCAACACTTACAAGCTAGAAATGTTAAACTATTAAATAAACCACTAGCATAATTCAAAAATTCAGTTGTAATCTAGCAATAAGTTTATTTTAAATAAATTCTAAGTTCTTTAAATTACCATTTTATGATTTTGTGATTTCTAAAATTTTTAACTTAAAATTTTGTGTGTTTCTTCATCAATGCTAAACAACATGAATGAATTATCCGAAGCCCTAGAGAATCTGAATCTCTATCCTGTGAAAATAGAAGTTTCCAAAGATTTTACTGGTTACTTTGCCGATGTGGAACAACCTATGGAATTTCAAGCTCCACCTCTAGAGAAAGCAAAACCTAAGAAAAGAAGAAGATTTGTAGGTTGGAGACGTGTACGCAGAAGGAAACCAACAACTAAGAGACTTCCCAAGATAGAAAATCCTATGGATAAAGGAAAAGGAATTAAGATTGAAGAAAATCCTAGGCAAACCGGAATAGAAAATTGGGGAAATTTTAAGCCAGCAGGAATAGAAATTGGCGAAAGTTCTAGGCAAGCTGTGGAATTACCATTGCAAGAGGAACTGGATTACATACTGGCAAGCTGTGATATTCTTAGGCCTATCAATACAAATCTTTTTCCTTATCCTGCTGAAAACCAACTTCCAATAAACCTGGAACCGGCTATCCCAGAACCTTTAATTCACACTCAACCTCAAGGAGAAATGGACGAATGGTGGACCAACGATTGGGAATTTCAAAACCTCCTAAATAATCCTTATACCTTTTTCCCTCAGATCGACCCAGAACCTGCACCAAATCCACCAATGAGTAATGAAAATTTAGCTGAACTCCGCCATTTCAGCGAAGAGTTGATGGATGCAGGGAATAGGATCCGGGAGATAGGAGGACAAATCTCCTGGAAATACGATGAGAGAGAACTTCGCTTTTAATATGTTAACTGACGAGAGAAAGGGATGATGAAACTATGTTTGTATAATAATAATAATAATAGTAATAAGCATTATGTGTAGTAATCTAAAAATAAAACGTTTGTAAGATAATTTGAGTATACAGATGCATAATATAATATATAAAAAAATGAAAGTCGAGAAATCAATAACTTTTGACTATACGTGTTAATGTGATTATGTGCAATTGTCTTGTTATATTTAATTATTTATTTTATGCTGATTACCTATATAAATTAATTACCAGATGGCAAACACTGGTAATGAACCAGTTAACGAAGTTAATCAATCTGAGCAAAATCAGGAAGAACAATTGCTGAATAGGCAAGATATCGAGGATATCGTTGCTCAAGGAATAGCCAATGCTATTCCAGCAATACTTGCTGCTGCTCGAATTCCAGTTGAACCTCAAATTATTCCTAGTAAACGTATTCATGAGGACAACTTCAGTAATAGTGTAAATGGAGGAGGTAACAATAACAATAACGATAATGTTCTGCAAGTCCCGATTCCCAAGAAAATGAAAGCGGCAACGCCTGGTTGCACTTACAAATAATTTCTTGCCTGTAAACCATCTGAGTTTGCAGGTAATGAAGGGGCGACTGCAGCACTGTGTTGGTTAGAAAAAACCGAGGCAGTAATTTCCATAAGTAAATGTACCAAAGAAGATCAGGTTATGTATACGTCAAATCTTTTTAAAGAAGGGGCACTCGAATGGTGGAATACGGTTTTACAAGCAAAAGGAAGGACGGTGGCGTATGCTATGAACTGGGAAGAATTTAAGAGTCTCGTGGAAAGAAAATTCTGTCCCGAGTATCAAAAGGAACAAATGACAAATAAGTTCCTGACACATTGGATGGTGGATGTAGACTGTCGAGGGTACACTTCGACATTCTTTGAGTATGCTAGAGTTGTACCTACCCTGGCTTCGCCAGAACCGGTACTTATTTCTCGTTACATTTGGGGATTGATTAGCGAAATCCGTAATATCGTCAAGGCTGTGAAACCCCGCACGATTGATGATGCGGTGGATTTAGCCAATACTCTGACTGACGAATTGGTACGGACACGAGAAGAGAATAGAAAGAAGGAAGTAGCCCAAAAGATTACCCAAGGATTCCGTATGGGTAATCGTTACAATTTCAAGAGAAGAGGGGTTGGGAAATCTTCCACTGGTCCATTTTGCAATTCTTGCAAAAGGAAGCATTTTGGAAGATGCAAAGGATATTGCAATTTTTGCAAAATTCCGGGGCATCAAGAAGAAGACTGCAGGAAAAAGAAATTCACAGTCTGTTACAACTGTGGAGAAGCTGGACATCTTAGGCCAGACTGCCTAAAACTAAATAAACCAGCAGATAACAAAGCCAAACCTGCAGAAGGAGCAAAAAGGAATGTAAGAGCCTTCCAGTTGACGACTCAAGAAGCCGAACTAATTCCTGACGTGATAGCTGGTACGTTTCTAGTTCACAACGTCTATGCAAAAGTATTATTTTACTCTAGTGCAAACCAAAGTTTTATAAATACTTCATTCTGCCAAGCACTTAATTTACCCTTAACCCAACTTAGGCAGATTTTTACAATCGAAACAGCAGAAGGGAATTATGTTAACATAGATAAGGTTTTGCAAAAAGAAACGATAGAACTTCTAGGCCATAAATTTTCTGCAAACCTGTTACCTATGAAATTAGCCGGATTCGATGTGGTGTTAGGAATGGATTGGTTAGTAGCCAACCATGCTCGAATTCTTTGTGATAAGAATTCCATAGAAATTCATACACCCACTGGAGAATTAGTGGTGATTACAGGAGATAAGCCACGAAAGCCACTGAAATTTATTTCAGTAATGAAATTGGCTAGTTATTCCAGAAAACAAGAAATGGTGTATATGATTTCAGTAATCATTAACATGAAAAGTAAAGAACTTAAGGACATTCCAGTAGTATCAGAATACTCGGATGTATTCCCAGAAGAACTACCTGGATTACCACCTAATAGAGAAGTTGAATGTAGAATTCATCTAATTCCTGGAACTACACCGATAGCTAAGGCACCTTATCGGTTAGCACCCACTGAAATGCTAGAATTAAAAAAGCAATTAGATGAATTACTAAGTAAAGAATTCATACAACCTAGCTCATCCCCTTGGGGAGCGCCAGTGTTGTTTGTGAAAAAGAAGGATGGTTCAATGCGAATGTGTATCGATTATAGAGAATTGAATAAGGTTACAATTAAGAATCGATACCCATTACCTAGGATTGATGATCTTTTTGATCAACTTCAGGGAGCTAGATATTTTTCTAAGATAGATTTACGCTCTGGATATCATCAGTTGAAAGTACAAGAAGAAGACATACCTAAAACAGCTTTCAGGACTAGGTATGGTCATTACGAGTTTACAGTCATGCCCTTTGGGTTAACAAATGCTCCTGCAGCATTTATGGACATGATGAATAGTATCTGTAAACCATACTTGGATAAATTTGTAATTATCTTCATTGACGATATACTTATTTATTCCAAGAGTCAGGAGGAACATTGTGAGCACCTGCATGTACTCTTAACTTTGTTAAGAAAGGAAAAGCTTTATGCTAAATTCTCAAAATGTGAATTTTGGTTACAAGAAGTGCAATTCTTAGGACACATGGTGAATCACGAAGGCATTCACGTAGATCCTGCTAAGATAGAAACAATCACCAAATGGAAGGTTCCGCAATCAACAATGGAGATTAGAAGTTTTATAGGTTTAGCCGGATATTATAGACGGTTTATTAAAGATTTTTCTAAAATAGCCGTGCCATTAACTAAGCTAACCTGTAAAGCAGTTAAGTTTGAATGGGGACCTAAGCAAGAAGAGGCTTTTAAGATTTTAAAGCAAAGGTTAACCAATGCTCCAATTCTAGCTTTACCAGAAGGAACAGAAGATTTTGAAGTATATTGTGATGCTTCAAAGCTAGGATTAGGAAGTGTGCTTATGCAACGCAAGAAGGTAATTGCATATGCATCAAGGCAATTGAAAAAGCACGAAGAAAACTATACAACTCATGATTTAGAGTTAGGCGCTATAATTTTTGCCCTTAAGATTTGGAGACATTATCTATACGGAAGTAAGTTTACTGTCTATACAGATCATAAAAGTTTAAGATATATATTTGGGCAAAAAGAGTTGAATATGAGGCAGAGAAGATGGATGGAAATCTTAAGTGACTACGACTATAATATTCAATATCATGAAGGAAAAGCAAATGTAGTTGCAGATGCCTTAATTCGTAAGTATCATGAGAAACTACGACGAGTTCGTGCTCTTAGATTAAGTTTACAATTAGACTTAATGGAACAACTAAAGAATGTTCAAGAAACAACAATTAAGGACGATGCTGAAGGAATGAAAGGACGAATAAAATAATTAGAGCAAGGAAATGATGGAATTTGGAGATTCCATAAGAAGCGAATTTGGGTACCTAAGCAGGGAGAATTAAGGAATCAAATTCTAGAGGAAGCCCATAAATCTAGGTATACTATGCACCCAGGAAACAATAAAATGTACCAAGATTTAAGAAATAATTTCTGGTGGATAGGAATGAAAAAGGACATAGCTAGATATGTTTCTAAATGTCTTACTTGTTCGCAAGTTAAGGCAGAACACCAGAAACCTTCAGGTCTACTACAACAATTAGAAATGCCTGTATGGAGATGGGAACTCATAACAATGGATTTTGTTACTAAGTTACCCAAAACCAGAAAAGGTAATGACGCGATTTGGGTAATTGTGGATCGATTAACCAAATCAGCTCGTTTTCTACCTATGAAGGAAACCTTTAGCATGGAAAGGTTGGCAAAGTTATATGTAGATGAAGTAGTATCCCTACATGGAGTTCCACTCTCCATTGTATCGGATAGAGATAGTCGTTTCACTTCTCATTTCTGGAAAAGTTTCCAAGAAGCAATGGGAACTCGACTAAATCTAAGCACTGCATATCATCCTCAAACAGATGGACAAAGTGAAAGAACGATACAAACCCTGGAGGACATGCTTAGGGCATGTGTAATAGATTTTGGTGGAAATTGGGACAATCATTTATCTTTAATTGAATTCTCCTATAACAATAGTTATCATTCAAGCATTGAAGCTGCCCCATTTGAAGCACTGTACGGACGTAAGTGTAGAACTCCAGTTTGTTGGGCAGAAATAGGAGAAAGCCAATTGTCAGGTCCTGAAATTGTACAAGAAACTACCGACAAGATTACTCAAATCAAGGAAAGACTGAAGACGGCTCGAGATTGCCAGAAAAGTTATGCTGATAATCGATGTAAACCACTCGAGTTTCAAGTTGGAGACAAAGTACTATTAAAAGTATCTCCTTGGAAAGGAGTAGTTCGATTCGGTAAGAAAGGAAAGCTAAGTCCAAGATACGTAGGACCATTCCTAGTGATCCAACGTATAGGACCAGTTGCTTATCGTTTACAACTACCAGAAGAGTTAGCTGGAGTACATGATGTATTTCATGTATCCAACCTCAAGAAATGTTTATCTGACGAATCTTTGGTAGTATCTCTTCAGGATATAATGGTAAACGAAAAGTTAAAATTTATTGAGAAACCTCTTCAAATCGAAGATCGAAAGATCAAATTTCTCAAACATAAACGATTAGTACTTGTCAAAGTTAAGTGGGAGTCAAAGAGAGGACCCGAATACACTTGGGAGCTGGAATCGGAAATGAAGCGAAAGTATCCTCACTTATTCCAATGAATCTCGAGGACGAGATTTTAAATAAGGTGGGGAGGATGTAAGGACTCTCAAAAATGTCCTAAATTAACCCGTAATTAAAAACCCTGACCCCTAAAACCATACTCTGCATGAAAAACCAAGAAATCAGAATTAGTGGGTTTCAGGCGGGCCGCGTAAGGGTTAGCTTAGCCTTACGCGGGCCGCGTCAAGGTGAGGTTTGACCGGATAAGTATCCGGATCCACGTATAACCCATCTGGCTAGCCTACTCGTGACCAATCAACCCTACGCATAGACTAGGCGGCCACGCGGGCCGCGTAAGGTATGATGGATGGTTTACGCAGGCCGCGACAGAGTCAATTTTCAGCTATAAATAGCTTGGCTCCTGAGCAGTCTGTTGGTGTCGAAACCAAAGTTCAAAAATGAAATTCTACTGTCCTAAAATCGAATTTACTTTCAATATTAGTGAGGCTCTGCTCCGATACCGGGTATTAACTAAATCGCTGCTACGATTCAATGTCCGATCGATTAAAACTATCCTATGGATGTTTAAGTGCTGCCCACATTAGGGTTTATGCTTTGTCATTCGTCGTGAATTCGATGGATGTTTAAGTATCGCACTTTGTCATTTGTTGTGAGGGTTTAATCTCGTGAGTTATCGTAAATGCTGTATTAGTTACTAACCTAGTTCATGTGCTTGCTATTTAATTTAGGTCAAAAGGCTAATCAGTAGGCTAAGCTCTGCTCATATAAATCTTCAATGTGAGTCATTCTCTTTTTATCAAAAGCATTTTACAATACTCCATTTTCAAATGTTATAATTACAGGGAGTAAGTCGTGGATATCTTGAATCACTGGCTAGTGGGGTATTGTGCACATTACTAATTTTCTCCCGGTTAAGTTCTGTAACAACCCTCGGTAAAACCAACACCCTCATTATATTTTGTATACCCTATTATATCTTAAAATATCTGTATATGTCTTATATTATGCCCCGTATGTGAAAACCAAGCCCAAAATAGATTATAACATATAAAAGAAAATAAAAATCTGAAAAAGTAAGTTGAGGCGGGCCGCGAAAGACCTCACCTCAATCTTACACGGGCCGCGCGGACTCATGAAACGTGGATACACCAGAGGCCGACACGTGTCGACATCATGGCGGACCTACTAGCTGACCCAGCTAAGCTATTATGTTGACTGGTGTTGACGCGGGCCGCGTAAGGCTTCGCCTTACCTTACGCGGGCCGCCTGGAAGTCAGAATCAGACCATATAAATAGATAGCATCAGATTACAATTTCCGTCGCTCACATTTCAATCTCAATCTCGAATTCTGAAGTATTAGGCATAATATTTGGGTATTATACCCCTAAATTAGCGAGGTTCTGCTCCGTTGTAAGTATTATAACCCCAGTTTCGTAATAGTTACGCTGCCCGATTGATTTAGGGTTCCGTAACAACTGTCATGGTTCTGCCCGACGTAGTTGTTGGAATGCCGTCTCGGGGAGGGTATCATTAATATTTTCAAAGGGTTATGATACTAACCAATGTACATTTGTATAAATTATAGATTATATCCAGGAAACCCTTACGAGAAGCCTAAGATAGCAATGTGAGTTTATCCTCTTTTTGTTAATGTTTTTGGAATGTTTTACAAAACCTTAAATGTTTTACAATGCGATTAAGCGGTGATTGAGTCTTTGTAGTTCTTCAATTACTGCCGGTATTATGGGGTTTTGTATACAAAATTTACTACGAGTAGTAGTAAGTCTGAATGACAGTGCATTACCATTGGACGACGAGTTAGCCAATGGGTAATTTGACCATAGCCATAGATCCGGTCGAGTGGCAAATACTGAATGAGTAATTGTGTAGACATAAACAATGTGATCGCTCTCAATACTGTTTTAATTGATAAAATGTTTCTTGATTAAATTGGGATTTACTCACCAGTATTTCCGACTGACAAATGTTTTTAAAACGCGTTACAGGTAACACAATGTGAACAACTAATTAGTGAAAAGCCAGCTGGAGAGCACTGAAGGCTTGGGAAAAATGTGGCTATAAAAGTTACCTACTAAACGATGTTTTAAATTCAATAAAAGAGGGGTTGTCCCTATAAATGTATTGTAATAAGAAACCTGGGTTTTGCCCATGTTATTATTAATATAAAAGAAGGTGGTTTTACTCTGATAAACATTTCCTAACTACGGTCCTGATGAAAAATCCGTTTCGAGATTAAACAAACTGATACCCCCAAAACTCTGAGATCGCGTCCGCCCGTTCCTGGGAAATAGGGATCGGGGGTTGCGACAGAAGGTGGTATCAGAGCCTAGCCACTGGTCTGAGCCAAAGAAGTGTTCTGCTGACACTTAAATTTTAAATTTTGTGTTAGGAAATAAATTACGGAAATACGTGCATAACTGTAATTATGTGTTATGTGTTATTTCACTATTTGTTAGTTTTCAGTATGAGTGATCAAGGACCCTCAGACCTGAACCATCAGTTATCTGATTCACCTAAGAGTGAAGGTACATCATCACAGCCTGTCCTTTCGGGGTATTCTGCTGATCAGGAGGATGGAATATTTGCCTTTAGAGCTCAATCTGAAGAACCATTTCCTAATAAGAAACGGGGATGGTTTAGTAAAGAAGCTTTTGCTCGTAGGAAGAGAATGCGAAAATTGCAACAGCAAAGGGCTTTAGCAGCTATTAAGCGAGAGACAGATGCCCATACTCAAGATATGCTAAATAGAAGCCTAGCTAATTTCCATATCTTAGCTACGACTGCTGCTGACCCAAGTCTGGAACAATTAGTAGCCCCACAACCACAAAACCCAGAACAACCTATGGAGATAGAAAATCAGGAAAACCAAGTGGAGATGCACGACTTTAATCCAGAAGAAATCCCTAGAGTGCCTGCACCAAACCCTCTAGATCCGAATTACGACCCTGGTGGGACGACAATAGGGATTTTGTGCAACGTTATCCTATCCAGGATTATCCACCCATACAGAACATAGAAGCTTACCCAGGTATGGACCCTTTAGATCCCTATTACCAAGATGATTATATTAGGGAAATATTAGAGGATCCTTACCAATTTCAAGCATCTACACCCCCATATCAGGAACATGTACCCCAGATTCCAAACCCAGTCCGAGAACCTGCACCCCCAATGAGTGCAGAAAACGTCCAAGAACTTAGGACTTTCGGGGAGGAAATCTTAGAAAGCAGTGAGAGAATGCGTCAGGTGGGAGAACGTCTCGTATGGAAATACGATGAACGTAATATGGATTTTTGGATAAATCCATATCCAGGAATGTGAATGGAGGAAGTGGTAGTAATAATAATAATAAAATAATAATAAAATAAAATAAAATTATGTGTGTACGGATGCATAGTACTATTAGTATAATTTTCTTTCTGTTGGTATTGTAATTTTATTTCTATACTAGTGTGTAATAGACGCATAATAGTATATGAAAAGAGTATAGTCGCAATGATCGACGCTTTTGGTAAAAATGCGTGTCATGTGATTAACTATATTAAGATATTAATTGTGATATTAATATGGGATACTTGTTTAAAATTCAGATGGCCGACGAAGAAAATCAAGGAAATCTGAATAACGATAACCAGAGTAACATTAACGTGGTTAATGAAAATCCAAACATCAATAACAATGGGAACCAGATGGATAATAGTGCTATCCAACACATTGTAGCACAAGGAATAATAGATGCAATGCCATTTATTCTTCAAACTGTTAAAGATGCTGATAATAAAAGTAAGCATAGTAGTAAGCGACCAAGTGAACCAGAACACAGCGTGAACAATGGACCTGTACTTCAAATGCCTATTCCCAAAAGAAGAAGAACCATGCCTTATGGTTGTTCTTATAAAGAATTCTGGTCTTGTAAACCAATGGAATTCTCGGGCAATGAAGGGGCCATTGCAACCTTACGCTGGATAGAGAAAACTGAGGCAGTCTTAAGAATAAGTAAGTGTGCTGAAGAAGATAAGATACTGTTTGCTTCTAATCTGTTTAAGAATGCAGCACTAGAATGGTGGAACACTATCCTCCAGGCAAGAGGAAGTGATCAAACCTACAATATGGAATGGGAAGAATTTAAGAACAAGGTAGAAAGGAAATTCTGCCCACCCAATGAGAAGGAACAGATAGCAAACAAATTCCTAAACCTTAGGATGACTGGTGTGGATAGTAAGGGATACACTAAAATATTCTTTGAATATGCTAGAATAGTGCCAACTCTTGCTTCGCCAGAACCAGTATTAATTTCCCGATATATTTGGGGATTAATTGGGGAGATAAGACACGTAGTCAAGGCAGCTAGACCTCAAACCATAGAAGAAGCTGTAGAACTAGCCAATACCTTGACAGATGAATTAGTCCGTACCCGAGAAGAGGATCAAAGAAGGAGCCTAACCCATAAATTGACTCAAAAATTTCGTTCAGGAAATTCTAACCGTGGAAGAAATGTAGGTTCTACCTCTGCACCCTACTGTAGGAATTGCAAAAGAAAACATTCAGGAAAATGCTCTATATATTGTAACTTTTGCAAAATATCGGGACACAAGGAAGAAAATTGCAGGAAGAAAGCTAACAGCCGGGTATGTTACAATTGCGGAGAACAAGGACATATCAAGCTGAATTGTCCGAAATTAGCTCCAGCTCCAGACAACAAGAATACTAAAAATGCTAGAGCATTTGTGCTGACTGCAGATGAGGCCAAGATGATTCCAGATGTCATAGCTGGTACGTTTTTAGTTAATGATGTCTTTGCTAAAGTATTATTTGACTCTGGTGCAAACCAAAGTTTTATTAATACATCATTTTGCAAATTTCTAAATAAGTCATTAACTAAACTACCACAAGAATGTCTAGTAGAGACAACTAATGGAGAAACCGTTAGAATTTCTGAAATCTTGCAGGGAGCAAGTATAGAAATTTCAAATCAGAAATTTGTTGCAAATCTTTATCCCATGAATCTAGTAGGATTTGATGTTGTTTTAGGAATGGATTGGTTAATAGCCAATAAAGCCAATATTTTATGTGATCAAAAGGTAATTCAAGTAAATTCACCAAAAGGTAAAATGATCACAATTAAAGGAGATAAGCCCTCTAGATCTACTAAATTCATTTCTGTGATGAAAACTGCAAGTTGTATAAGAAAAGGTTCTATAGTGTATTTGATTTCTATAATCACTAACACTAAAGGAAAAGAACTAAAAGACATTCCAGTAGTATCTCAGTTTTCAGATGTCTTTCCAGAAGAATTGCCAGGGCAACCTCTAGACAGAGAAGTTGAATTTAGAATTCACCTGCTACTAGGAACATCACCAATTGCCAAAGCACCTTACCGTTTGGCACCTGCAGAAATGCAAGAATTAAAGAAACAATTGGACGAATTGTTAGAAAAAGGATTTATACAGCCAAGTTCATCGCCATGGGGAGCGCCGATACTGTTCGTTAAAAAGAAGGACGGATCAATGCGTATGTGTATTGACTACCGTGAATTAAACAAAGTCACGATTAAGAATCGGTACCCATTACCGAGAATAGATTATTTGTTTGATCAGCTGCAGGGAGCTCGATTTTTCTCTAAAATCGATTTAAGGTCAGGATATCATCAATTAAAGGTACAGGAAGAGGATATTCCTAAGACCGCATTTAGAACAAGGTATGGTCATTATGAATTTACTGTCATGCCATTTGGTTTAACCAATGCCCCAGCTGCATTTATGGACATGATGAACCGAATATGTAAGCCATATTTGGATAAATTCATAATTATATTCATAGATGATATTCTAATATATTCTAAGAATAAAGAGGATCATGCAAAACATTTGCACGCACTTTTAAGTTTATTAAGAAAGGAAAAACTTTATGCTAAATTCAATAAGTGCGAATTTTGGTTAGAACAGGTACAATTCCTTGGACACCTAGTCAATCATGAAGGAATTCATGTAGATCCAACAAAGATTGAAGTAATTACTAAATGGAAAACCCCTGAATCACCAACTGAGGTTAGAAGTTTCTTAGGATTGGCCGGTTATTATAGAAAGTTTATTCAAGATTTTTCTAGAATAGCCATTCCCTTAACTACGCTAACTTGTAAATCTATTAAGTTTGAATGGGGAGTAAAACAAGAAGAAGCATTTAGAATCCTTAATCAAAGATTAACCCATACACCTATATTAGCATTACCAGAAGGAACTGAAGATTTTGTAGTGTACTGTGATGCTTCTAAACTAGGTTATGGATGCGTGTTGATGCAACGACAAAAGGTTATAGCTTATGCATCTAGATAACTTAAGAATCATGAAGAGAATTATTCAACCCATGATTTGGAATTAGGAGCTATAATTTTTGCTCTTAAGATTTGGAGACATTACCTTTATGGTAGTAAGTTTACCATATTTACTGATCATAAGAGTTTAAGGTATATTTTCGAGCAAAATGAGTTGAATATGAGACAAAGACGCTGGATGGAATTTCTTAGTGACTATGATTGTAATATCCAGTATCATGAAGGAAAAGCAAATGTAGTAGCAGATGCTTTAAGCCGAAAATATCATGAAAAGCCAAAAAGAGTACGTTCTCTTAAATTAAATCTGCAAGTAGATTTAAATGAACAGATAAGAGAAGCATAAGAATCAGTAATCAAGGATGATTCTGCAAAATTAAAAGGTATGTTAAAAGAATTAGAACAAGGAACAGATGGAATTTGGAGATTCCATGAAAAGAGAATGTGGATACCTAAATTAGGAAACCTGCGTAACCGTATATTAGAAGAAGCCCATAAGTCTAAATATACGATGCATCCAGGAAGTGATAAAATGTACCAGGATTTAAGGAAAAATTTCTGGTGGATAGGAATGAAAAAAGGATATAGTAACCTATGTTTCTAAATGTTTAACTTGCTCACAAGTTAAAGCTGAACATTAGAAACCTTCAGGTTTGTTACAGCAATTAGAAATGCCAGTTTGGAAATGGGAATTAATAACCATGGATTTTGTTACTAAATTACCCAAAACTAGGAAAGGAAATGATACAATCTGGATGATTGTAGATAGGCTAACCAAATCAGCTCATTTTCTACCAATGAAGGAAACAATTAGTATGGAACAATTATCTAAATTGTATGTAAATGAAATTGTGTCACGGCCCCCGACCCACCCTGGACGGAATCGGGAGTCGCGAACAGCCCAGTGGTACCGGTGATTATTTTGAAAACGTTGCAGCGGAAATTTTATCAGGACCGTGAGTTAGGAAAAATATCAGAGTTTAGAAAACACCGGATTTTATTTATTAAATAGATGGGATAAACCCATGTTTTACAATGGTAGCTTTAATAAAGATAAATTTGATTACATAAAACAATATTTATTAATTTTGATTTATTTAATAAAATAAGCCACTTCTTGATGCCTTTCAGTGCCGGATCCATCTATTACTCCAATCTATTGTAATTACCTGAAAAGTGTTTTAAAAAGGTTTTGTCAGCGGGAAATACTGAGTGAGTTCATTCATTTTTATAAAATGACCAGTTGTTATAGTCTACAGTATTAAGAGTGATTACAATTGCCTCATCTTTTAAATTAACTGATCCAGTTGTCACTTTACCGGACTGTGACTGTGGACATATCACTTGTAGGGTCCTTTCACCCCAAGTGATAAATAATTAGTAGCTATGTGCACATCCCCCCACATACTGGCAGTAATTTCAGATAACAACGACTTAATCCCTGTAACTATAATTTTGATAAAAACATGTTTTTTGAAAAGTAATTTGATAAAAAGAGAATGACTCACATTATAAGCATGCAGATTCATACGACCAAAGTTACAGATAAGCCTCGATATATTGCAGATTTATACAGGCAAAGTTTAGTCTACAGCTAAGCTTTTGCAAATTCCTACAGGCAGAGCTTAGCCTATTAATTAACCTTGTAACCTAGTGCACACGAACTAGGTAGATAACTTAATACAGCATTTATGATAACTCACGAGATAAAACCCTCACAACGAATGACAAAGTGCAATACTTAAACATCCATCGGATTCACAACGAATGACAGAGTATAGTCCGAGTTCGAACAGCACTCAAACATTCAAGTCGAAATCACAATTAATGACAAAGCATAACCCAATTTGAGTAGCACTTAAACATCCATTGGATAGTTTAATCGATCGGACATTGAATCGTAATAGCGATCGAGTTAATACCCTGTATCGTAGCAACACCTCCCTACTAATTAGTGTTTTGTGTGTGTTTGGAAGAGTAATTGGACGATTCTTCGGTGCCTGAAGCGAATTTCTTCGTCGAACATACGCAGAATTTCAAGTGCCAATGTCTGCTATTTATACCCGAATTTTGCCACCCCTTACGGACCGTAACAAATAACCCTTACGGTCCGTAAGGGTCTTGAAATTAGCATAGGGTGGCCACGTGTGGGACTAGGGCTGCTGAGTCGACGATTCTTGAATTTTTTATTCTGATAACGAATTAAGAGGATAATCGTCAAGTAGGAAATGCCCCCCCCCCCCTGAGTTTTAGGGGCCCTGATCCTGATTCTGATGATTCTGAAAATTTTAGGGTTTGTGCAGAATTACTTGGGTTTCTCAATTAGGGTTTCCTTTTGGTTAAATTAAAATAAGAATTAGTATTTTTAATGAGAGTTGTTATATCAGGGGTTCGGTTTTATACTTACGGAATGTTTTTAGGACATTTTTGTGTGAGTCGTTACATTCTCCCCACCTTAATAAAATCTCGTCCTCGAGATTTACTGAAGTAAGTAGGAATACTTCTTATTCATCTCAGATTCCAGCTTCCAAGTGTATTTGGGTTATGATATTTCTTTTAGACTTATGTCACCTTTTAGTTAATAAAATAATATTAAGGTAGATGATACAGAATTTAAAATATCGAATTTTGTGAATACGAGTTGTATCAGAAATAGGATTCAATGATTCAACTGACTTAGTTCGAGAAATCGATGATAACGAATGAGATGAAATGATATAATTTTCAAAGTGACTAGGTTCAAGCCAAAAGATATATAATAAAAAATGAATGTGAATGACTTTTAGAATCAATAAAATTCTTTGTCAAAAGAAAGCTTACTTTGATTGGTAACTGAGGAAGACTTTGACAGTTTCCAAATGAAATCAAAGCATGAAAAATGATTTGTCAAATATTTATGAGAAAATCAAAGTGTTGAGTGAATTGCAAAGATACACCAAAAGACAATAGAGTTAGTGTATCATTTTAGTGTTTTAAGTTTTTTTATTTGTTGAAATAATATAATAGCACACTATTAGTGACTATA
Organism: Helianthus tuberosus; assembly: GCA_030545235.1. Lineage (NCBI taxonomy): Eukaryota > Viridiplantae > Streptophyta > Magnoliopsida > Asterales > Asteraceae > Helianthus > Helianthus tuberosus. The sequence continues at coordinate 61,168,424 of CM060375.1, forward strand.
TTTTTCATACTTTCTCCTAGAAATTGAAATATAATAAGAACAAATTATTTTTGCCTGACCAACCATTATATTATACCTTTGTAAAGTAATTGTAATATATATATTATTTGTGTTCTTATCTGAACCGTATCTTATATATCACATATAAATATTATGTAATATATATATTTACGCATTTTTACTATATGTAAATGGTCACCACTTTTAAATAAATATTTTAGTATTTTACTATACTATGTAAAATAATTATGTAAGATATATTTCAAAATACCGTAATGAAATTATTACGTTTACAAAATATTATTTTGTAAAAGAAATCATCATTATTTATAACGTTAAATAAGAGTTATAAATAAAGGTGGAAAAATATTTATTATACAAAATATTCGTACAAATACTTTTGTACATGTATTACACTTAATGGGTTGATTCTATGGGATTACTTATTTTTATTTTGAAATCATATATCGTTTGTGGATGTATTTACAAATGTTGTAAATAAGTGAAAACGGAGACTATTCTTATATATTGTTTTATGAAAATATATCTTTCTCCAATGTATATATATTCTCATATATAATTAAAATTTACTAAATACGTATGACGACTTACTTTATATATATTAATTAGTTATTATCATGGTGGATATTGGTTAGTGCTGCCTTGTTTAAGCATAGGTGGCCAATCCATGCCTAACTAAGGCTAGGCTATCCAATATCTGCCCTTGACAATAACCCTAGTATTAAAAATAATCTTAACACTACTACTTATTATTATTAATAATAAAATTATCAATAATAAATAACTAAACAATAACTTTAAATAAAAGTATACCTCAAATATAATTTCTTCACCGTAATGGTTTAAAATATAGTAATACTATATTTGTAAATTGGTACTCACTTATGTAAGTTTCCATATAAAATATAATGTTTTTCAATTGAAGATTTTAAAGCAATAATTATCATGAAAGGCTTGATTGATGTTGTAATTATTAAGAGATATACCGAAATATGAATTTGGGTATCATTATCTGAGCACATGATTGTTTTAAGATTCCTTGTATAGAATAAAAACAAAGTGGATTTAATATAAATAATTAAATGATTAAATCCGAGATTAGCGCAATCTTCAGATTTTGTGAAAATGTTACCTCAAAGTGATTGTGATCATAGAAATGATTTAGTGAAATCAAGGATCACACCAGCATGTTATAGTTCAAGAGAATTGAAATGCTTGTTAGGATTATTTCGAATATGATGGTTTTTAATTCATCATATGGAACTTTGAATTGAATATGTAATGCGAGCAAGTTCAAACAATTGAACTTGGTTTAAATAAAACGAGTTTAAATAAGAAAGTTCGGACATGGTCATAACAGAAACCCTGGATGCCAAAGAAAATTGAGTTTTTCAAAAATTTATTGACTCGATATTAAGAGTCATTGTTTAGCAATAATGCGGTCCACCGTGCCAAAATCAAGTCTAATTAAAGGATATTTGAGTTTGGATAAAACGACAAATTAGAATGAAGCCCTCCAGTGGAATTCAGAAATTAAACGGACCACATGTACAACAAACGGTGCATGTGTAACGTGTGGATTTACCAAGAAATGAAATGAATCAATACTCGCTACTATGAAAGAAATTCTCATGGTATGATAATTATTAGGGGAACGTAGAAATACGAAAGTCAACTCTTTATATGCAGAATTCAGAATTTCAATGAAAGAAATTTAAGAGCTTTATCTGGAATTTTTTTTTTGGGTGATAACCGTTGTTAAATGAAATTACCAAGGAATGTCGAATGAAATGAAATAGGGAATTTATAAAAGTATGTGACTCCTTTTGCAGTGATAATAATTAGGACTCGGATTAGACTGTGCACGGATGTTTATGAAATCTTGTTCTAGCGTACCTTAGAGATATTCATTTTGTAGGATCATGTGGCAAAGTGCCTCTTTTTGATTAGTAGTTCTTCTTACTGACGGAATTTTAACATTGGTGTCATCGTTCCCAATTTATATTTTCAAAAGGTATTGCCTCGAAAGTTGTGTGTAATATACTTCAACTTCTGTGGACTTATAATTAAATTTTCATGTATTTTCTTGTACATTATCCCAACTTTACATGCTTCTTACTTGCATTAATAGTTTATGATAATGTGTTAGAAATTCTTATTGATGGTATTCCAACTTAATGGGTTTTTATTATTGTCGCTCAAGTTACTAGGCAGATAATCAAATGAAATAATGTTTGATATTGGAAAAGAGATTCCTAATAAAGAAATCTAGACACAGATGCTTGTGTTTTATTCCAAATTGACTTTTGGAATTCCCTATAGATATATATATATATATCTATATAATCATATATTTCACATGCTGAAATAAACATACCATCTATCAGGTCAATGTATTTAACATATTCATATTTCGAAAACTAGTCAGATATCTGGTCATGATACTATTTAGGGAAATCTTGTCACTTGCTGACATATTATATACCTTTTTACCCGGTTCTCGCCGGAGAGGTATCTTCAGTATATCCGGAAAAACTGGAGAGTCTGCTACATCATACCCAGTCTTGCCGGAGAAAATTTTCTATTTCCCATAAATAGTATCTTTTAAAAAAAATGCCTATCTTATTAGGGCTTTTATTCAGAATTAAGGAAATTTGTATTTCCATAACATATCTTATTATTATATTGATCACTAAACGATTCCTGTGACAGTGTCAATTTGATCATTCTTTCAACTAGTGACTCAGGTCATATTACTGTTGATCATTCTTTCAACTAGTAATTCTAATCATAACACTGTTGATCATTCTCTCAACTAGTTATTCTGGACTTAGTTGTCCCGTGATATTACTTTATCAAATATATTACTTATGGCATACCAAAATCTATCATATTTATTTACACAAATACTTAGCTTATCGTGAAGCTAATACTAAGGCATCTTTTCTTAAGTTCAAGTCTAAATGCTATCAGTTAACAGCAATCTCCTAACTCTTTTATATAAATTTAGGTATTATTATTACAACACCTAAAGAAGTAAAGCAGTGGCTCTTTGAGTTAGCTCTGATACCACCTTCTGTCACGGCCCCCGACCCACCCTGGACGGAATCGGGAGTCGTGAACAGCCCAGTGGTACCGGTGATTATTTTGAAAACGTTGCAGCGGAAATTTTATCAGGATCGTGAGTTAGGAAAAATATCAGAGTTTAGAAAACACCGGATTTTATTTATTAAATAGATGGGATAAACCCATGTTTTACAATGGTAGCTTTAATAAAGATAAATTTGATTACATAAAACAATATTTATTAATTTTGATTTATTTAATAAAATAAGCCACTTCTTGATGCCTTTCAGTGCCGGATCCATCTATTACTCCAATCTATTGTAATTACCTGAAAAGTGTTTTAAAAAGGTTTTGTCAGCGGGAAATACTGAGTGAGTTCATTCATTTTTATAAAATGACCAGTTGTTATAGTCTACAGTATTAAGAGTGATTACAATTGCCTCATCTTTTAAATTAACTGATCCAGTTGTCACTTTACCGGACTGTGACTGTGGACATATCACTTGTAGGGTCCTTTCACCCCAAGTGATAAATAATTAGTAGCTATGTGCACACCCCCCCACATACTGGCAGTAATTTCAGATAACAACGACTTAATCCCTGTAACTATAATTTTGATAAAAACATGTTTTTTGAAAAGTAATTTGATAAAAAGAGAATGACTCACATTATAAGCATGCAGATTCATACGGCCAAAGTTACAGATAAGCCTCGATATATTGCAGATTTATACAGGCAAAGTTTAGTCTATAGCTAAGCTTTTGCAGATTCCTACATGCAGAGCTTAGTCTATTAATTAACCTTGTAACCTAGTGCACACGAACTAGGTAGATAACTTAATACAGCATTTACGATAACTCACGAGATAAAACCCTCACAACGAATGACAAAGTGCAATACTTAAACATCCATCGGATTCACAACGAATGACAGAGTATAGTCCGAGTTCGAACAACACTCAAACATTCAAGTCGAAATCACAATTAATGACAAAGCATAACCCAATTTGAGTAGCACTTAAACATCCAATGGATAGTTTAATCGATCGGACATTGAATCGTAATAGCGATCGAGTTAATACCCTGTATCGTAGCAGCACCTCCCTACTAATTAGTGTTTTGTGTGTGTTTGGAAGAGTAATTGGACGATTCTTCGGTGCCTGAAGCGAATTTCTTCGTCGAACATACGCAGAATTTCAAGTGCCAATGTCTGCTATTTATACCCGAATTTTGCCACCCCTTACGGACCGTAACAAATAACCCTTACGGTCCGTAAAGGTCTTGAAATTAGCATAGGGTGGCCACGTGTGGGACTAGGGCTGCTGAGTCGACGATTCTTGAATTTTTTATTCTGATAACGAATTAAGAGGATATTCGTCAAGTAGGAAATGCCCCCCCTGAGTTTTAGGGGCCCTGATCCTGATTCTGATGATTCTGAAAATTTTAGGGTTTGTGCAGAATTACTTGGGTTTCTCAATTAGGGTTTCCTTTTGGTTAAATTAAAATAAGAATTAGTATTTTTAATGAGAGTTGTTATATCAGGGGTTTGGTTTTATACTTACGGAATGTTTTTAGGACATTTTTGTGTGAGTCTTACAAATTGTTTCTTTACATGGTATTCCTTTATCAATTGTTTCTGATAGAGATAGTCGATTTACCTCTCATTTTTGGTCTAGTTTCCAAAAGGCAATGGGAACTAAGTTAAAGTTAAGTACGGCCTATCATCCACAAACAGATGGACAAAGTGAAAGAACAATTAAGACAATGGAGGACATGCTTAGAGCTTGTGTAATTGACTTTGGAGGTAATTGGGATGATCACTTACCTTTAATAGAATTTTCTTATAATAATAGTTATCACACAAGTATCAATGCTGCACCATTTGAAGCACTTTATGGAAGAAAATGTCGAACCCCAGTCTGTTGGGCAGAAATTGAGGAAAAGCAACTATCTGGACCTGAGATAGTACAGGAAACTACTAATAAGATTATTCAAGTTAAGGAACGACTAAAAGCAGCACGTGATCGACAAAAGAGTTATGCCAATAACAAACGCAAGCCATTGGAGTTTCAGGTAGGAGATAAAGTATTATTGAAAGTCTATCCTTGGAAAGGAGTAGTAAGATTCATCAAAAGAGGAAAGTTAAGTCCCAGGTATATTGGACCTTTCAAAATTATTAGAAGAGTAGGACCTGTAGCCTATCAGCTACAATTGCCAGAGGAAATGGCAGGAATACATGATGTGTTTCATGTATCTAATCTTAAAAAGTGTTTAGCTGATGAATCACCGATAGTGCCTCTTAAGGATATAGAGGTAAATAAACAACTCAAATTTGTAGAAAGACCTCTACAGATTGAAGACAGGAAAGTCAAGAATCTTAAACACAAGAGATTAGTTCTAGTCAAAGTAAAGTGGGATTCCAAAAGAGGACCTGAATACACATGAGAGCTTGAGTCAGAAATGCAAAGGAAATACCCACATTTGTTTCAGTAGATCTCGAGGACGAGCTCTAGATTAAGGTGGGGAGAATGTAACAACCCTCGGTAAAACCAACACCCTCATTATATTTTGTATACCCTATTATATCTTAAAATATCCGTATATGTCTTATATTATGCCCCGTATGTGAAAACCAATCCCAAAATAGATTATAACATATAAAAGAAAATAAAAATCTGAAAACGTAAGTTGAGGCGGGCCGCGAAAGACCTCACCTCAATCTTACGCGGGCCGTGAGGACTCATGAAACGCGGATACACCAGTGGCAGACACGTGTCGACATCGTGGCGGACCTACTAGCTGACCCAGCTAAGCTATTATGTTGACTGGTGTTGACGCGGGCCGCGTAAGGCTTCGCCTTACCTTACGCGGGCCGCCTGGAAGTCAGAATCAGACCATATAAATAGATAGCATCAGATTACAATTTCCGTCGCTCACATTTCAATCTCAATCTCGAATTCTGAAGCATTAGGCATAATATTTGGGTATTATACCCCTAAATTAGCGAGGTTCTGCTCCGTTGTAAGTATTATAACCCCAGTTTCGTAATAGTTTCGCTGCCCGATTGATTTAGGGTTCCGTAACAACTGTCGTGGTTCTGCCCGACGTAGTTGTTGGAATGCCATCTCGGGGAGGGTATCATTAATATTTTCAAAGGGTTATGATACTAACCAATGTACATTTGTATAAATTATATATTATATCCAGGAAACCCTTACGAGAAGCCTAAGATAGCAATGTGAGTTTATCCTCTTTTTGTTAATGTTTTTGGAATGTTTTACAAAACCTTAAATGTTTTACAATGCGATTAAGCGGTGATTGAGTCTTTGTAGTTCTTCAATTACTGCCGGTATTATGGGGTTTTGTATACAAAATTTACTACGAGTAGTAGTAAGTTTGAATGACAGTGCATTACCATTGGACGACGAGTTAGCCAATGGGTAATTTGATCATAGCCATAGATCCGGTCGAGTGGCAAATACTGAATGAGTAATTGTGTAGACATAAACAATGTGATCGCTCTCAATACTGTTTTAATTGATAAAATGTTTCTTGATTAAACTGGGATTTACTCACCAGTATTTCCGACTGACAAATGTTTTTAAAACGCGTTACAGGTAACACAATGTGAACAGCCAATTAGTGAATAGCCAGCTGGAGAGCACTGAAGGCTTGGGAAAAATGTGGCTATAAAAGTTACCTACTAAACGATGTTTTAAATTCAATAAAAGAGGGTTTGTCCCTATAAATGTATTGTAATAAGAAACTTGGGGGTTGCCCATGTTATTATTAATATAAAAGAAGGTGGTTTTACTCTGATAAACATTTCCTAACTATGGTCCTGATGAAAAATCCACTGCGAGATTAAACAAACTGATACCACCAAAACTCTGAGATCGCGTCCGCCCGTTCCTGGGAAATAGGGATCGGGGGTTGCGACAAGTTCATTGACCTAACCGGGATAATCATCACTACTTGGGGTGGGACCCAATAGTGGTTTGACCATCTTCACCATTGTGACACGGCGCCAGATAAAAATAAGATAGAAGCCATTGTAATCGCTCTTATGCTGTAATTAATAACTATGTGTCATTTTATGCAAAATGAGTAACTCGCCAGCATTTCCCCGCTGATAAAATATTTTTAAAACATGTTTCAGGCGACCTGCTGTAAATCAAGGACACGTGCTACGAAGCACTAACAAGCTTGAAGAGGTGGCTCAGTTAAAATAAATAAACTTGTTTTAATAAATCAGGGAATTTCTTAGTGAAATTCCTCTATTGTAAATTACGGGGTTTATCTCCAATTTATGGAATAAAATAATTGGGCATCTTGAGTTTTAAAAGATCCTGTTGAAAATCTTCCGCTGTCACATCATAAATACCACGGGTTCCTGTTCCGCGGCTCTTAATCGGGTAAAACCGGGGCTGGGGCCGTGACAGTGGTGGACCTGTTTTCGAAAATGGTGCACTTTATTCCATGCAAGAAGACAACAGATGCAGTTAATGTGGCTCAGTTGTTCTTTCGGGATATCTATCGTTTGCATGGTTTGCCATCCTCTATAGTTTCTGATCGGGATACTCGTTTCTTGAGTCACTTTTGGCGCAGTCTATGGAAAATGGTGAACAATCAGCTCAATTTTAGCAGTGCTTACCACCCACAAACTGATGGGCAGACGGAGGTTGTTAATCGGTCACTTGGTAATCTTTTACGGTGTCTTGTGGGTGATCATGTGAAGTCTTGGGATCAAAAGCTTTGTCAGGCTGAGTTTGCTCATAATCATGCTGTTAATAGGAGTACCGGGTTTAGCCCGTTTGAGGTGGTCTATTCTGCTAAGCCTCGGGGTCCTCTTGATTTGATGTCACTTCCTACCACAGGTTCTGTTCCCAAGAAGGTGCAAGATTTTGTGGTTGGGTTACATGAAGTTCATAAAGCTGTGCAGGATAACTTGGCCCACGCTAATTCAAAGTACAAGCAAGCTGCAGACCAAAAGCGTGGGCAAGTTGATTTTGAAGAGGGTGACTTTGTTTGGGCCATTTTGACTAAGGATCGTTTTTCAGTGGGGGAGTATAATAAGTTGTTCTGATTGGGCCAATGGAGATTGTGCAGAAGATAAATTCTAATGCCTATCGTCTGAAGTTACCAAGCCACATTCGTTGTTCTGATGTTTTCAATGTCAAACATTTGCTGCCTTTTCATGGGGATTCGTCTGAAGATGAGGTTGTTGCAGATTCAAGGTCGAATTTTGTCTACCCAGGAGGGAATGATGCGGGCCCAAGTGTGGAGGAGCGGGCCATCTTGTATTTGGAGGCCCAAGATTGTGTAACAAAAGGGGCTTCACTAAAATGGCTCTAACTTGGGCTACGGGGGTCCGTTTTGGGTGTGCGACCAGGCGAAACGAACGTGAGAACGAGCTCCATCTTGCTGCAAACGCCTATGGCGGTTTGGGTCATCGTCCGGGCCAAAAAAGCTTATTTCTATTAGTTATTTACGTTTTTATGTTTTTTAAAGTGTTTTGGGCATTTTGTTTTTGGGCTTGTGTTTGGCCCGTTGTCTTTTTGAGGCCCATTTTGAATTTCTGTTTCTATTTATATGTTTCTCTAGTAATGTGAAGAATCAGACTTGAATTTTGAAACTACTCAATTTTTCACTTCAAATTCCGTGCCATTTGGGTTGAATTTTGGGGTTCGGAAAAGACCTACACGGGTATTCGCAGAATCAACGTGTTTGTTCTTTGTTATCGCATCACGCTCTACATCAGTTTTATAGTTTTTTAAATTGTCTTTACACATTGTGTTTACAAATAGTGTGTTGTCTTAATAGATGTTTACACCCGTCGTGCCCCGCCGCAACGCGCGGCAGGCAAAATACTAGTATTATCTTAAATGCTAAAGTCGGTGTCCTTTGCCACCGAAAAATCACCCCCCTCAACTTTGCAAATTGCTAATTTTGGTCACGTCCTTGCTTCATTTTACAATTTCTACAATATAACCCGTTGAGTTTCTAATGTTTTAACTTTACCTTTGTATGATATATCATATATATATAATATACTTTTTTAGTCTATTGAAGTTTTGACTAATTTAATTATTCTTCAATAATTTTCGTTCGCTTTTAAAAAAACTAATTTGTCGATGCTTTATAAACTTTGTAAAATATCATTTTGACCCCTTCGAGTTTCTAAAATTTTGAGTTTACCCATTTTCGTACCTTTACTTAAAAAACTATATTTACGTACGTATTTTTATATACGTATCGGTATAAATTCGAATTGATTTACGTTCCGACTTAAACTTTTTTTTCAAAAACGGGTCAGGTCAAATATAATACCTTTCCATACTTATTTTATGTACGTTTCTAGCTGGTCCACATTTCCGTGTAAATTTGGTTCGGAACCAAGTGGGATCAAACATAATACGTTTTCTTTCGACGATATAAATTAAATTTATTCTATTTTCCAGCCCGTTGTAATGCACAGGTAAAATTAATACTGTATTATATATCTATACATAAAACCATAGTCATTGGTCTTTACACCTCATGACTTTGCAAAACACTCATGTTTACCCAATGTGTTTTCTTTTATCATTTTGTGATTTTTTTTCCTTTTTTCAAAGCACTAATTAATCCATTTTGATTATGCATGTCAACTTTTTCTTTATGCATGTTTTATGTTTTTTTGTACGTTTACTATGTATAAGTTGGTCGCATATAATATGTTATAATTGTAGGGTATAAATTCGATTTACTTTACCTTTTGATTCAATCGCAATGCTTATATAGGTTATACTGAATTAGATTGAATACGTTGAAACGTGCATTTTCATATGGTTGATGCATCACATAATGCTTAGACTAATCCATTCGATGTTTGCATTGGGTCTGCGGTGCATCGCCCACGGATCATTTTCCTAGTTTGTATTTAAAATTACATAGGGGGACGAACAAGGTAAACGCTAAGCAAAATAAGTAGCCACGATAATATAAAACAATATTAAAAAACATCTATACTTAAAATTACATCAAAGCCCTTTTTTCACAATCGTTGCTTCCTCATAGCGCTTACGAATAACGTCAATGGATACCTTCAGCGTGGTCTGTTTCTTCCGAATGGCACCAACCCTTTCAGTTGCTTGAGCTTCAACGTGATGCGACAATCGTATTTAACAATGTCCTCAAATATCTTTTGTAGCCTTGCGAACACCTCAAAATCCCTGGTAGAGGTAGACATCCTACAAGAATTATAAGTTACTCAAAACAAAAAAATAATAATACAACAACAACAATCTTACGCAGGGAATCCCGCCCATAGCCATAAAAGCTATTGGTAGGGTATGAGGATGGTGGGATATAGGCACACTTTACCTCTTTCATAAGGAATATAGAGACTCCTTACTAGGGGTGTTCAAAGAAATCAGGATCCGAAACCGAATCCGAAATATCCAAAAATCTGTATCCGAAATATCCGAAATTTCGGATATTCGAAAACCGGATAATCCAAATTTTCGGATTCGGATGTTAATTTCTAAAATTTCAGATAATCGGATTATCCAATATCCAAAAACTAGTATTATATATATATACATGTATGTATATGAGCACTATATTTTGTTTGAAATATAATAAAAAATAGTAAATAATTGGATCCAGATGTTGATTTATGAATGTTTTTGTTTTCAATGTTGGAAATTTGGAAAATCGAATAGAGGTTTAGTTTTAATCTATGGACAATACGAATTTTTTTTATTGTATTTATAAATTCAGATATCCGTTTGGATATCCGAATCTGTATCCCAAGTTTTGGATATCTGAAATTTCGGATATGGATTCGGATATTAATACTAATATTCACTATTCAAAATTTTCGGATATCCGATTTTCGAATATATGAAAACTGAATAATCCAAACTTGAACATCCCTACTTCTTTTAGTAAGACCCGTGGCTCTAAAGACATATCCCGATTTAAGAATCATAACATACAAATGCACACAACGACCCCAAAATAATAATAATAAAACAAATAAGTAAGCAAAAATGTTTTGTAATAAAAAAATTTTGTGATAACATGCGCATATATATATATATATATATATATATATATATAGGGGAAGGTTCATTTGAGAAGAAAATTTTATTGAGAAGAAAAAGAATAAAAGGGTATAATTGTAAAACATTAAATAGTTTTTTTTCTCATCTCATTTATTATTATGTTTGACTAATTAATTAGTCATTAAAACTATAATCCTCCACACTAAATATTTTTGCATACATACATCAAAAGTTATCCTACACATTTCGAAATTTATCCTACACATATTGAAATTTATCCTACACAACTCGTAATTTATCCTACACGCCTCGTATTTATCCTACACTTTAAATGAATTTTTATTTTTATTTTTTGTGAAAAATATATATCTTAAAAATAAGTTACAAATTTAATCTAATTAGTTATTAAAGATGAAACTACCAATTAATGATGTATGTAAGTTTACTAATATACCCCTATAGTTACATTAAGTACAAATATTAAATGAAGTCCAATGAAGCATTCCTATTGGTTGAAATTTCTTCTTTTTTCTTCTTACAAAGAATTTCTTCTCATTTGAACCCTCCACTATATATATATATATATATATATATATATATATATATATATATATATATATATATATATATATATACAGGGGAAGGTTCATTTGAGAAGAAAATTAAATTAAGAAGAAAAAGAACAAAATGTACAAATGTAAAACATTAAATAGTTTTTTTCTCAACTCATTTATTATTATCTTTGACTAATTAATTAGTCATAAACACTATCATCCTCCACACTTAAATTTTTGCTTACACACATCAAAATTTATCCTACACGTTTTGAAATTTATCCTACACATATTGAAATTTATCCTACACACCTCGTAATTTATGCTACACTTTAAATTATATATTTTTTTTTCTTTTTCTGAAAAATATGTTTTTTTTTTGAAAAATAAGTTACAAATTTAATGTAGTTAGTTATTAAAAAGGAAGACTACCAATTAATGATCCATCTAAGTTTACCAATATACCCTTACACTAATATTAAATACAAAAATTAAATGAAGTAAAATTAAGCATTCTTATTGGTTGAAATTTTTTCTTTTTTATTCTTACAAAAAATTTCTTCTCATTTGAACTCTTCACTATATATATATATATATATATATATATATATATATACATATATATATATATATATATATATATATGAGTAGGGTTCGCACGGAAAGTGTGTTTGTCCTAGAAAGTCTAGGAAGCGATCTGGTCCATCCGATTGGTGTGTTTATGGGTTGAGATTAAATCAATGGCAATCTTGTAATATTTGAGTTTAATTAATTGATTGTTTTAAATGAGTAGGGGCAATTTTGTCAATGGCCGTGTTTTAAATCAATTAGATAACCGCCCAGTTCCTAAATTCAAGCGATTTTCCCTCTCTCTCTCTCCAAACCCATCTTGGAAACCCCAATCCCTACCAAAAATAACTACAATCATGGAAGAAGATAACTTTAGAAACGATGGAGAGCACCAGATCAAATTAAAACACTTCTCCATCTCCACCATCTCCGAGTTCAGCATCACCATTCAAATATTGTTCTTATCATCTCCGTTTTCTTGACGATGTGTTTTAACAGCAAGCAAATTAATACAGTTGTGTTTTAGCAGCAAGCAGATTCATACAGTTGTGGTTTAGCATCCAGATTCATACATATGTGTTTTAACAGCAAGCAGATTCATACAGTTGTGTTTTAGCATTCAGATTCATACAGATGTGTTTTAACAGCAAACAGATTCATACAGATGTGTTTTAACAGCAAGCAGATTCATACAGATGTGTTTTAACAGCAAGCAGATTCATACAGATGTGTTTTAACAGCAAGCAGATTCATACAGATGTGTTTTAACATCCAGATTCATACAGATGTGTTATAACGGCAAGTAGATTCATACAGTTGTGTTTTAACAGCAAGCAGATTCATACAGATGTGTTTTAACATCCAGATTCATACAGATGTGTTTTAACAGCAAGCAGATTCATACAAATGTGTTTTAACATCCAGATTCATACAGATGTGTTTTAACAGCAAGCAGATTCATACAGCTGTGTTTTAGCATTCAGATTCATACAGTTGTGTTTTAACAGCAAACAGATTCATACAGTTGTGTTTTAACAGCAAGCAGATTCATACACTTGTGTTTTAGCATTCAGATTCATACAATTGTGTTTTAACAGCAATCAGATTCATACCCTGTGTTTTATCATCTTTATATTGTGGGATCTATAAAAAAAATTGACTTTAGCCCTGTAAACTGTTAAAACACAACACCAAGAACATGCTGATAAATTCCAGTAATCTTCTGAACAATGGAATATGCGACGTAATGTGACATGGAATTTTAGTTAATGAACACATTGACTTCCAGATTTGAATTCGAAAATAATAAAAATTCCGAAAATCATGGAATTTTAGTTAATGAAGATACATTCTAAAAATAAAATTAAAATGTGAAATTACATGATAGCCCTTCTACTTAAAATCCCTCAATGACACATGTCCAATTCTTATTCCTTCCTAGACTTTCTAGGAAAAATAGACTTTCCACCTAACTCCTACTCATATATATATAATGCAAAAGTTCTCATAAATTAGTTATAAGGATCCAATCAACAGAGTCATAGACTTTAGCGCAACTTGAACCAAATTTCAAGCTACCATAATAGCAACGAAAGCCGTAACCACGATGTGCTCATCATTGCCTTTCACCTTCCAAATCTGAATCCAAATAAGAAAGCATAGAAAAGTAAACCTAACATCAGTCGTAGGCTAAAAGATTTATCGACAACTGGTTGCTTTCTTCAAGCTGTCTGAGTTGTCGCGACTTAAAAATACAACTCCACAGAGCCTTTATAAATGTCTAATAATCATCAATTATCTTGGATGCCCAAAACTTATCAATCAATCAATCAATTAGTCATACCCAGTAAAATCCCACTCATAGCCAGGCTACTCGTAGGGTCTGGGGAGGGCGAGATGTAGACAACCTTACCTCTATTCCAAGCGATAAAGAGGCTGCTTCCGGTGAGACCCCCAGCTCCAAAGTCACATTCAACCATACACGTCAAATGAATCATAAATAGGCACATAACTACTTTAGAAGCAACTAGAAAACATAGGTCCTGGGAATATTCATTTTAAAGCTATGACACAATAAAGAAAGCAATAACATACACGCAAGCAGTAGACATAAAGGCAAGCAGTAACATGCAAAGGCCACAAAAAAAACTAAAAAGCAAGGCTCCTAAGACAGGTCTCTAATACCCAACCATACCAGCCTGCTAAAAGTCCTTAACCATAATCCTACGTCTCCACGAACACCTATCCTCGACCACGTCGTCAGAAAGGTGCAAGTTTACTTCTACTCCTTTTTCCCTCGATAGTAAGAGTTTCCACGGTTCTAACTGTGGCCATCGTCTGCCTTCTCATTACATGCCTAAACCATCTCAACCTCCCCTCCTTAATCTTATCTGATATACTAGTTATCCCTAATTATTCCTAAAAACTTCATTTCTTATCATGTCTAACCTAGTATGCCCACATATCCACCTCAAAGTTCTCATCTCCGTTGCCTCTGGTTTACGCGCTTGTGTCTTCTTAATGGCCCAACACTATGCTCCTATAGCATAACATGTCTAACTGCAACCCTATAAAATTTCCCCTTTAATTTGGTAACCTCTTGTCACACAATACCCCAGTCGCTGCTTTCCACCTACACCATCCAACCTGGACAAGGTAAGCTACATCACAATCTATCTCCCCATCCCTCTGAAGAAACGATCCTAAATACTTGAACTTAGTTGATTGTGGGACCACTTGTCCCTCAATGGTGATCCGAGTCTCCTCACCATCTCCCACACCACTAAAATCACACCATACGTACTCAATCTTAAGCGGCTAATTCCTAAACTGTTTCCCTCTAAAGTTGCTCTCCACTCCTCTAACCTTGCATTCTGGCTCTATTTACTCTCTACAACTAATACAATATCATCAGCAAAAAGCAAGCACCATGGAACTGCCTCCTGAATCGACTTCGACAACTCATCTAAGACAACCACAAAAAGATATGGGCTCAACGCATATCCTTGGTGGAGTCCAACTTCCACAGAGAAGAAATTAGTATCTCCTACAGGTGCTCGAACACTAGTTTTAGTCCTAACATACATATCCCAAATTATGTCTATATACTTCCCAGGAACCCCTCTATCCTCCAAACTATCCCAAATCAGCCAACGTGGCACATTGTCGTATGCATTTTCAAGGTCTATGAACACCATATGTAGATCTCGTTTCTTCTCCCGATACTTTTCCATCAACCTCCTTAGAATGTGTATAACTTTCGTAGTTGATCAGCCTCGCATGAAACCAAATTGGTTTTCCGTAACCTGAGTTTCTCTTCTAAGTTTAGTCTCAATTACCCTCTCCCATAATTTCATAGTGTGACCTAGCAACTTAATCCCTCTGTAGTTCCCACAACTTTGGGCATCTCCTTTTTTCTTATATAAGGGCACTGCGACACTACTCCTCCACGAATCTAGCATTCTTCCAAATTTGAAAATAAGATTGAACAACTTAGTTAGCCATTAAACCCCCTCTCCCAAACACTTTCACACCTCAATTGGTATGTTGTCCAGACCAACTGCCTTAGCCCTTTCCCATTTTCGTAAGTGTTGTCATCACCTTGCCTTGTGTGATACATTGACAATAGCATTTATTTTATTGCGACCTTTGAATAATGGGGTTGTCAACTTCTCATTGGTCAACCAATTCGCCGTTGAAAAGATTGTGAAAGTGGGCTTGCCATCTCAACTTGATGCACTCTTCCTTGACTAAACACCTCTATCATCACCCTTTATAAACTTCACCAGTCCTATATACCGTCGCCTACGCTCCCTAACTTTGGCAGTCTTGAACATATCATGCTCCCCATCCTTTGTTCCGAGGTGTTGGTACATACGATTATAGGCTATGTTCTTTACCTCCGCCACCGCCTTCTTTGCCTCTTGTTTGGCCTTTTTGTATTTCTCACTCAAACTCACTAGCTCTCCGTCATCCATGCATCTCAAAAGATCCCTAAAACTCCTTTATTTATCTCTAATTTTAGTATGTACATCTTCACTCCACCACAAGGATTCCCTTTGCCCACTAGTATTTCGTGTTGTGACCCCTAAAGTGTCCTTCGCCACGTCAATAATGGTGGTCTCCATAATATCCCACATTTCGTTTGTCGCAACCCCCGACCCCTACCCCGGGAGCGGGAGCCACGAGACAACAGCTGGTGGTATCGGCGTTTATTAATTTGGCAGCGGAAATGAGACATCAGGATCGTAGTTAGGAAATAATTTCAGAGTTTCAAAACACCAAAATTTTACAATAAATAAATGGGATAAGACCCATGTTTCATTCATAATGCATTTTAAAGGATAAACCCTAGTTGCTGAAAACATAGACTTTTATTTAGGTAACTTTTATAGCCACTTCTTTAAGCCTTCAGTGCTCCACAGCTGGCTTCTTATAACTTCACACTAAGTTACCTTAAACGCGTTTTAAAAAGATTTTATCAGCAAGAAATACTGGCAAGTGCATCCCAGTTTAATCAAAATAAGCTTTTATAACTTTACAGTATTGCGAGCGATTACAATGTTTATATCTACCAATATACTCATTCAGTATTTGTCATGGTTGGCAGTTCCATGACTGTGGTCATATTACTATTGGCTAACTCGTTGTCCAATAGTAACGCTTTACTAGTAGTGTATACAAAACCCCACATACTGGCAACAATTGTAGAATACAAAGACTCAATCACTGTAAGTTGAAAATATTTGAGGTTTTGTAAAACAGTTTGGTAGCAAAAGAGAATGACTCACATGGTAGACTTAGGTGATTCTACAGCTTCCTGTTGGTGTTCCTGATTATTTTCTATTAAAAACAGACAATGCACACGTGTTAGTAAGATAACCCATGTAACTTTAGCCATACAACACGAGACAAAACTCCAACGAACTTAGTCAGGCAGAGCCTCGACATGCGTTATGGAGTCCTAGATCAATCGGGTAGGGTAACAAATTAGTGATCGGGGGTTAAAATACTAACAACGAGGCAGAGCTTCGTGTTTTAGGTTATAATACCAAGCTACATTTTGCTATAATAGAGGCTTGAGAGAAACAGAAATGAACGAATGAATTTAAAGCTGAAAGGCTCCTTTTATAGGCTGAGATCGACACTCGCTCGCGCCCCACGAGCCCATTTCCTCTCTCTTTTGCGCCCCGCAAGGGAAACCCTAGCTATGGCTAGGGTGGTAGATCACCACCGTAGGTTTGCCACATCCAGGGAGACGTGGCACAAGGAGGTTCCGGTACACAAGGGGCTTGTCGCGCCCCGCGACTCGCACGACCAAGTTGGCGCGGCCAGTGAGCGACACAAAAACTTTATTTTATTTGTTTTTTTAAATTAGGGTTATACGGGTCCAGTTATGTTCATACGAGGTGTATTTAGGGCGTTTTTCGAGGGTTGTTATATCCTCCACACCTTGTTTTAAATCTCGTCCTCGAGATTCACTGGAATAGGTGTGGATATTTTTGTTGCAATTTGACTCGAGTTCCCATGCGTATTCTGGTCCTCTCTTTGAATCCCATTTTACTTTGACCAAAACTAATATCTTGTGTTTGAGATTCTTGATCTTTTTTATCTTCGATCTGAAGTGGTTTTTCTACAAACTTAAGTTTCTCGTTTACCTCTATGTTCTGAAGAGGTATTACAAGTGATTCGTCTGCTAAGCACTTTTTAAGGTTACATACATGAAATACATCATGTATTCCTGCCATTTCCTCGGGCAATTGTAGCTGATAAGCTACTGGTCCTATTCTTTTGATAATCTTAAAAAGTTCTTCATACCTTGGGCTTAGCTTTCCTCTTTTACCGAATCTGACAATGCCTTTCCATGGAGAAACTTTTAACAATACCTTGTCTCCAACTTGAAATTCCAATGATTTTCGTCTGTTATTTGCATAACTCTTTTGACGATCTCGTGCTGCTTTTATTCTTTCCTTGACTTGAATAATATTGTCAGTTGTTTCTTGTACTATCTCTGGTCCAGATAGTTGCTTTTCTCCAATCTCTGCCCAACAGACAGGAGTTCGGCATTGTCGTCCATAGAGGGCTTCAAATGGTGCAGCATTGATGCTGGTATGATAGCCGTTATTGTAGGAAAATTCTATTAATGGTAAGTGGTCATCCCAATTTCTTCCAAAGTCAATTAAACAGGCTCTAAGCATGTCTTCCATTGTCTGAATTGTCCTTTTGCTTTGTCCGTCCGTTTGAGGATGATAAGCTGTGCTTAGATTCAACCTGGTTCCTATTGCTTTTTGGAAATTTGTCCAAAAATGAGAAGTAAAACGGTTATCTCTGTCAGACACAATAGATAAAGTAATCCCATTTAATGAAACTATTTCATTTGCATATAATTTGGCTAACTGTTCCATACTGAAAGTTTCCTTCATTGGTAAGAAATAAGCAGATTTGGTTAATCTGTCGACAATCACGTAGATTGTATCATTACCTTTTCGTGTCTTTCGTAATTTGGTAACAAAGTCCATTATTATCAATTCCCATTTCCCGATTGGCATTTCTAATTGATGCAATAATCCTGAAGGTTTCTGATGTTCAGCTTTAACCTGTGAACAGGTTAGACATTTAGCAACATAGTTTGCTATATCCTTTTTCATTCCTATCCACCAGAAATTCTTTCTTAAGTCTCGATACATCTTATCACTACCGGGATGTATCGTATACTTAAACTTATGGGCTTCTTCTAAAATTCTGTGGCTTAGATTTCCTTGAGTAGGTATCCATATCATTTTCTTTTGGAATCTCCAAATTCTATCTGCTCCTTGTTCTAATTCCTTAATCATTCCTTTTAAACCTTCAAATCGTCCTTGATTGTTGTTTCCTGTATCTTTCTAATTTGTTCATTTAAATCTATCTGTAGATTTAGTCTGAGAGAGCGTACTCGTTTTGGCTTTTCATGATACTTTCGACTTAAAGCATCAGCCACTACATTAGCTTTTCCTGCATGATACTGGATATCACAATCATAATCACTAAGAATTTCCATCTAGCGTCTCTGTTTCATGTTTAATTCCTTTTTCCCAAAAAACATATCTTAAACTCTTATGATCTGTAAATTCAACGAATTTACTATCGTAAAGATAGTGTCTCCAAATCTTAAGGGCAAAAATAATGGCTCCTAACTCTAGATCATGGGTTGTATAATTTTCTTCATGTTTCTTAAGTTTTCTAGAGGCATAAGCTATAACCTTCTGATGTTGCATCAACACACATCCGTATCCTAATTTAGATGCGTCACAATTGACTACAAAGTCTTTAGTTCCTTCTGGCAACGCGAGTATCGGTGCATTGGTTAACCTTTGCTTTAAAATCCTATGTTTTGGTCCCCAATCAAACTTAACTGATTTGCAAGTCAGTTTGGTTAATGGAATGACTATTCTAGAGAAATCTTGAATAAAACGTCTATAATATCCTGTCAGTCCAAGAAAACTTCTTACTTCCGTTTGTGACTCAGGGACTTTCCATTTAGTAATCGCCTCAATTTTTGTGCGATCCACATGAATTCCTTCATGATTAACCAGATGTCCAAGGAATTGTACTTCTTGCAACTAGAATTCGCATTTTGAGTTTTAGCATAAAGCTTATCTTTTCTCAACAATGTCAGAAGTATATGCAAATGTTCCGTGTAATCCTCCTTACTCTTGGAGTAAATTAGAATATCATCTATAAAGACAATTATGAATTTATCCAGGTATGGTTTACATATCATGTTCATCATGTCCATAAATGCGGCTGGGGCATTGGTTAAACCAAATGGCATGACTGTAAATTCATAATGACCGTACCTTGTTCAGAAAGAAGTTTTAGGAATGTCCTCATCCTGTACTTTCAATTGATGATACCGTGATCATAAATCGATCTTAGAAAAGAATCGGGCTCCTTGAAGTTGATCGAACAGGTCATCGATTCTCGGTAGTGGGTACCGATTTTTAATCGTAACCTTATTCAATTCCCGGTAATCAATGCACATACGCATCGATCCATCTTTCTTTTTGACAAATAACACCGGTGCTCCCCATGGTGATGAACTAGGCTGTATAAAACCCTTTTTAAGTAATTCGTCCAATTGTTTCTTTAGTTCCTGCATCTCCGTTGGTGCTAGTCGATATGGTGCTTTGGCAATCGGGGCCGTTCTTGGTATTAGACGAATTCTTAATTCAACCTCTCGATCTGGCGGTAATCTAGGTAACTCTTCTGGAAAGACATATGAGAATTTAGATACTACGAGAATATCTTTTAATTCTTTTCCTTTAGTATTAATGATTACTGAAATCATATACACCATTCCTCCTTTCCTTGCATAACTTGCAGCCTTCATCACAGAGATGAACTTTGTTGACCTGGTTGGCTTGTCTCCTTTGATTGTGATCTTTTCACTGTTTGGTGTACTTATTTACACAGACTTTTGATCACATAAAATACTGTCATGATTGGCTACCAACCAATCTATTCCTAATACGACATCGAATCCGGCTAGATTCATTGGAAAAAGATTAGCAATAAAATTTTGGTTTAGAATTTCTATCCTTGCTCCCTGCAGAATTTTGCTTATCTTAATGGAATCTCCATTTGCTGCCTCTACCAAGCAGTCTTGTTGAAGTTTAGTTAATGGTTGATTGAGAAGTTTGTAGAAAGAAGTATTGATAAAACTTTGGTTTACACCAGAGTCAAATAATACTTTAGCATAAACATCATTAACTAAAAACGTATCGGCGATCACATCCGGAATCATCTTGTCTTCTTCAGCTGTCAGGACGAATGCTCTGGCATTCTTCTTGGGTCCTTCGGTTGCCTTAGCCTTGTTGTTTACAGCTAGAGCTAGTTTCGGATAGTTCGATTTAATATGACCAGCTTCTGCACAATTGTAGCATAACGCCATAACCTATTGCTAGCTTTCTTCCTGTAGTCTTCTTCCTTATGTCCTGATATTTTGCAGAAGTTGCAGTATATCCAACATTTCCCTGAGTGCTTTCTTTTGCAATACTTGCAGTTGGGTGAAGAGGAAGAACCTGTTCCCTTTCCACGGTAGGAATTACCATAACGAAATTATTGGGTAAGCTTTTGAGCTAGATTCTTTTTCTGGTTTTCCTCTTGAGTACGTACAAATTCATCAGTCAGAGTGTTAGCCAGTTCGACTGTTTCTTCTATGGTCTATGGTCTAGCTGCCATGACTACCTGTCTGATCTCACTGATTAATCCCCAGATGTAATGGGAGATTAATACTGGTTCTGGTGAGGCTAAGGTTGGTACTATCCTAGCATATTCAAAGAATATGGTAGTGTACTCCCTGCAATCTACTCCAACCATTTTATGATTTAGGAATTTATTGGCAATTTGTTCCTTTTCATGAGGAGGACATAATTTCCTTTCAACTATTTCTTTAAAGTTATCCAATTCCATGTTATAAACCCTGTCACTTCCTCTGGCTTGAAGAATGGTATTCCACCACTCTAATGTTGCATTATTAAAAAGATTAGAAACAAACTTGATCTTATCTTCATCTGCACATTTACTTATTTTTAAGACTGCTTCTGTCTTTTCTATCCAGCGTAAGGCTGAAATTGCTCCTTCATTGCCTGAGAATTTTATTGGTTTCCAGGCCAAGAATTCTTTATAAGAACAACCATATGAGATGGTCCTTCTTCTTTTTGGGATTAGAGCTTGGATAAGTGGTCCGTGATTTCCATTCACGCTGGGACTTGGTTCATTGGTTTCACGTTTACTTCCAATTACAGAATTATTATTTTCTGCTTCTTTAATAGTCTTGATAATATATGGTATAGCATCTATGATTCCTTATGCTACTATATGTTCGATGACACTTTTATTCACTTTCCCGTTATTATCGTTATTCTGGTTTTCCTGATTTACTTCATTTTCCATCTGAATTGTAAACATTTATCAGGTATTAATATCACATAATAAGATTTAATACAAACAAACATCCAAACAGATTGAACCAAAAACGACGAGCATTGCGACTTACTCTTTTTCATATATCTTATATGCATCTATTACAAGTTACAACTGGAATTTAAATATTAGTAACTATGCATCGATATATATATATATTAGTTCATCTAGTTTAGTTGATTTTGATGATTTTTTTTTATCAAAGTAACAAAATTACACACACACACACATACATACATACACACACACACACACACACACACACACACACACACACATATATATATATATATATATATATATATAGGTTTTGGCTTGGCTAGAACTGCATCTCACTCTCGTCATATTTCTAGACGAGTTTTTCTCCTATTTGGCGGATTCGATTTCCCTCCTCAACTAACTCTTCACCATATTGGAGAAGTTCCTCCACATTCTCTTGATTCATGGGTGGTAATGGGGCTGGCACTAGTTCCGAGTAACGTGGTATGGGTTCTCCGTAAGGGTATGGGTTATTTAATATCTCCTGAATTGACCTGTTGTCATCCCACCACGGATCATAGTCTAAAGGGATTGGTGCTGGAATTCTAGGTATCTTGTTTGGGTCAAAGGCTGGGATTTGGAATTGGTTTTCCTGGTTTGGTTCTAGCTCCATTGGTTGGTTAGGGAATAAGGGTAGAAGTTGTGGTTCAACTACTTGGTTGAGATTAATTTCTTCTTCTACATTTCCAAATTCTACATTTCCAACCATGTGAAATTCAGCTAGTTGCTTATCCAGCTCTTCCTCCCAAAAGGGTCTAGCTTCCTGGTTCTGGGTATTTCTCTCTCTATTTGCTATCCTGCGTTGTTGGAGTTTTTTCATTCTTTTCCTCCTTTCATGAGCTCCTCTACTAAACCACCCTCGTTTCTTAGGGGGAAATGGTTCCTCGGATTTTGCTTTGAAAACAAAGACATCCTCAGAATCAGCGGTGTATCTTGGGGTTGGCTGGGATGATGTTCCTTCATTCTTTGGAGAATGAGGTAATTGACGGTGGGCGTCTGAGGTACCCTGGTCACTCATACTGTAAACTAGAAAATTGTCAAATAACACAAAATAATAATATACCTATTTACACAGAATTACACATAAGTTATTTCCTAACACAACTGGTTAAAATTTAGGTATTAAGAGAACACCTAAATGGCTTAAACCAGTGGCTTTGGCTCTGATACCACCTTCTGTCGCAACCCCCGACCCTTACCCCAGGAGCGGGAGCCGCGAGACAACAGCTGGTGGTATCGGTGTTTATTTATTTGGAAGCGGAAATGAGACATCAGGATCGTAGTTAGGAACTAATTTCAGAGTTTCAAAACACCAAACTTTTATAATAAACAAATGGGATAAGACCCATGTTTCATTCATAATACATTTATAGGGATAAACCCTAGTTGCTGAAAACATAGACTTTTATTTAGGTAACTTTTATAGCCACTTCTTTAAGCCTTCAGTGCTCCACAGCTGGCTTCTTATAGCTTCACATTAAGTTACCTAAAACCCGTTTTAAAAAGATTTTATCAGCAAGAAATACTGGTGAGTGCATCCCAGTTTAATCAAAATAAGCTTTTATAACTTTACAGTATTGGAGAGTGACTACAATGTTTATATCTACCAATATACTCATTCAGTATTTGTCATGTTGGCAGTTCCATGACTGTGGTCATATTACTATTGGCTAACTCGTTGTCCAATAGTAATGCTTTACTAGTAGTATATACAAAACCCCACATACCGGCATAAATTGTAGAATACAAAGACTCAATCACTGTAAGTATAACTTGAAAATATTTGAGGTTTTGTAAAACAGTTTGGTAGAAAAAGAGAATGACTCACATTGTAGATTTAGGTGATTCTACAGCTTCCTGATTATTTTCTATTAAAAACAGACAATGCACACGTGTTAGGAAGATAACCCATGTCACTTTAGCCATACAACACGAGACAGAACTCCAACGAACTTAGTCAGGCAGAGCCTCGACATGCGTTACGGATAGGGTTGTTCATGAGCCGAGCCGAGCTAGGGTAAGCTCGGGCTTGGCTCGATTATAAACCGAGTTGTCTCGGCTCGGCTCGGATTTGAAACCTAGCTGAAAATCTAAGCTCGGGCTCGGCTAGGTTTTAAACCGAGTTAGGTCAGCTCAGCTTGGTTTGGCTTAATTTTAAAAAGAAAAATATAATATATAGCTCTCAAAATTCTGTAGCCTAAAATATTATTCAATACTTCAAAAAACATATTCAAAATAAGTTTATCCTAATGCATTACAAGCCAAAATCATGTTCAACAACGAAAATGAGTTTTAAATTTCAATGAAATACAATATTAGTTCATTAGCAAGGGAATTAAGATTCAAATATGCCACGGATATCAAATTACAAGCCTAAATACATATAAATAATAACAAGTTTTTTTTGTAATATATTATAATGTATATAAAAATAAATATATTATAAAGAAAATAATCCGAAATAAGCCGAGCTGAGCTACCAAGTGACCCAAACTGAGCCAATTTGGCTCGTTACGAGCCGAGCCGAGCCGGCTTAGTTTCTAACCGCTCGGCTCACTTTCAAACCGAGCCATATTGAGCGAGCTTTTTCCGAGCTAAATCCGAGCGAGCTCCGAGCTGCGAGCTTTTTGGACAGCCCTAGTTACGGAGTCCTAGATCAATCGGGTAGGGTAGCGAATTAGTGATCGAGGGTTAAAATACTTACAACGAGACAGAGCTTCGTGTTTTAAGGTATAATACCAAGCTATATTTTTCTATAATAAAGGCTTGAGAGAAACAGAAATGAACGAATGAATTTGAAGCTGAAAGGCTCCTTTTATAGGCTGATATCGACACTTGCTCGCGCCCCGCGAGCCCCTTTCCTCTCTCTTTCGCGCCCCCGCGAGGGAAACCCTAGCTACGGCTAGGGTGGCAGATCACCACCGTAGGTTTGCCACATCCAGGGACACGTGGCACAAGGAGGTTCCGCCACACAAGGGGCTTGTCGCGCCCCGCGACTCGCACGACCAAGGTGGTCGCGGCCCGCGAGCGACACAAAAACTTGGAAAAATTACAAGTTTTGTCCTTTATCTTTAGGGTATTTTACAGGCGGTGTCCTTTTTTTCAAAAGTTGACAGGCGGTGTCCTTTATAGGGAATTTTGTTGCAAGTTTTGTTCTTTGAGCCTAACCCAGTTAGATTTTTTTGTTAAATCTGATTACCCAAGGGTATTTTAGTCTTTTTACTTATTTAAAAGACAAAACTTGTAATTTATTCTTTAATTTATAAATATTAGAATCTCTCTCTCTAAAAAAACACACATTCTCATTCTCTCTCTCTCTCTCTCCCTCTCCCTCTCCCAACACCATCATTATAAACCACCAACACTTGTTAACGATTTATACCTGAAGCAATATTTTCCCAAGTGACATCCTCATCTGCCACATTCAAGCAGACATTAGCTATTACAAAGAAATACTGATACATCCAGTGAAGCAAACTTTAAAGTCATTTTTGTTTAGTTTTAACTTATGCCAGAGGTGTGCAATGCATACGTCTTGTTTTGTTGATTGTATATTCCATTAGGTACACAAATTACAACGTTTTACCAAACAAACAAACAAACAATTTGATACAATAGTCTATACAGAACCTACCTCCAATTATACTGAACTAATAACAAATCAAATTTGTGCATCATCAAGCACTAAATGTGTAGTTATAAAACCTGCCAAATTAAAAGCAGATCTTTAATCACACACATAATAGATCCACAACACTCAAATTACATCCAAATCTAGAACAATCATCAGATCTGAAACTCAAATTGCTATTTCAAGCTACTACTAAAAAAATCACATAATTTATATGTTAGTACCGGTGCCAGTTGAGGCCGAGAACGGCGGTAACGGAACGAACGGAGATCATTTCATAGAGTAAGGCGCCGAGCATGAAGACCAAAGCAGCCACGAATACTAGAGCTGAACGAAGTTCGGCTGACCAGTGTTTGTAGAAAGGAACACGTGTGATTGCGATTAGTGCGAGTATGATCCATAGTAAAGGCTGGAGTAGCTCGTGCCATGACGGTGACAGGTGCCGGAGATAGTCGACGGCGATGTAGGCCACGGCGGCGAGACCTAAACCTGTTAGCTCGATCTGTGTGGGGTTGGGGTGGGTGCGGCGGCGACGGATTGTGTGGTTGTGGTGGTGTTCGGAGGTGGGAGATGATGATGGTGGTTGATGTGTGGGCGGCGGCGGATGGTTGTTGTGGTGGTGGTGGTGGTGGGAGGTGGGAGATGATGTTGGTGGGAGAAGTGTTTGACCAGACTTAACAAGATTTATAAATAAATAGGTATAAATAAATATCTAGTTTAATTTTTTAAATAGATATTCGTTTTTAAATTCTTTTTGTTTTATTTTATTAAAAAGATTTATAAATAAATAGGTATAAACTACCCCTGTTTGACCAGACTTAACAAAAAAATCTAACTGGGTTAGGCTCAAAGGACAAAACTTGCAACAAAATTCCCTATAAAGGACACCGCCTGTCAACTTTTGAAAAAAAGGACACCGCCTGTAAAATACCCTAAAGATAAAGGACAAAACTTGTAATTTTTCCCAAAAACTTTATTTTATTTGTTTTTTTTTTTATAAAAATTATGGTTATACGGGTCCAGTTATGTGTATACGGGGTGTATTTAGGGTGTTTTTCAAGGGTTGTTATATCGTTTGTGTCCCCATCCTAATGAGCTGATGTCGCTAAGATTACGTTGTCTTTGAACACTGCAATCTTATCAACGTTCAAATTTCCTAAACGAATCCTAGGTTGCATTTTCCTCTCCCCTTTAGAAATATTTTCCCTCATTACTATATCTGCTACTAGTAAACGATGTTGAGTCACTGTTGTCTTCCCTAGTATACCTTTACAGTCCTTCCACCAACGTCGGTCTCTTCGCCTCATCAAAAAATAGTCGATCTATGTGTTGCATCCTCTATTGCTAAAAATAACCAACCGTGATTCTCTCTTCTTAAAGAACGAGTTGATAATACCAAGGTCACGGACCACCACAAAGTCTAGAAGATCCCTACCAGGGTCGTTCCTATCACCAAAACCAAAACACCCATGTACCATTTGAAAGCTATCATTATCCTTATCAATATGATCATTAAAATCGCCTCCTATACGAATTCTTTCCTCCCTACGTATGGGCCTCATGACTACATCTTAACAATCCCAAAAGTCTCACTTCTCCTGATCCCCTAGCCCTACTTGTGGTGCATAAGTGCAAACCACTTCCACTACTTCCTCTTCTACAACTAACCTCAACACCATAATCCCATCGTTGTGTCGTATCACCTCGATCACATTTTTGTATAGATTCATAGCCACTAGAAATCCTACCCCATTCCTAGCCCCATCAAACCCCGAATACAACAACTTATATCTGTTACGCTCATCCCCTTTATGCCCTTTCCACCTAGTCTCCTGAAGGCACGCTATGTCTACCTATATAACATCCAAACTTATATATGTATTAATTTGTAACTGAATGTTAACCGAACAACATGTATAACATCCAAACCCCACAAATTCTATCAAATCAACACATATATAAGCTTTAGGCCCAAAGAAACCAAACAACAACATCTACAACACCTGAAACCCACAACTTCTAACAAAGAAAACAAAAATTGTTACCCGATATGCAACATATACAACACAACTTTGCAACAATAGGTTATATATATATATATATATAATGTGGAAGCCAAAGTGTCTAACAAAGCAACACAAATCAAAGGATTGCAGCTCAGATTTCAGCCATGGCTGCAACGACTATTGCCATGCTCAATGACGAAACGACATCACATCATAGCTGATATAGACACGCATCAAAGGGCTCTGGCTTAGATTTCAGCCATGGCTACAACCAAGGTTGCCATGCCAACTGAAGAAACAACATCATAGTCAATGGAGACATGCAATGGTAAAAAAAAAAACCCAGATAAGCATATCGTCATCTTAACAACATCACAAAATCTATAAACCAAAACAGGAAGCATAGCCCCAAAACACAACAGATCCACAATTGTCGTCACCATCATCAAACCCAAATGAACAAATAGTACTATCACAAAAGCCCCAAACCACAACAGCTCACACCCAAATGATGAAACAACATTAGAGCCAATGTACACATGTAGTGTTAAAAAATATCGGATAAGCATATGATCATCTTAACAACATCACAAAAGACACAAAGCAAAATAGGTTGTAAAGCCCCAAACCACAACAGATACGCAGTCGTCATCAGCATCATGAAACCCAAGTGAACAAAGTATATCAGCGTCGCAAAAACCGCAAACCATTCAGTTCACACAATGTCAATATCATGATCAAAGAAAACGAAACGAAACGCATACAAATAATGTAACAAATTCCCCATTGTATATGCTTAAATGAAAGTCACAAAACCGAACAAATGTCATTGCAGCGGCGAAGTACCGGTGCAAAATAAAAAACCGGTGACAAATAGAACAAACTTACAGCAAACATACAACAACTTACAGCAAATAGTACAACAACTTCCAACACAAATCAATCTTAAAACAAACAATATCATCGTCAAAAAATGCCCAAACAAAAATAGTTCACTCATCGTTATCATCAACCCAAACACCACCAAACAATGTAATAAACTTTAAAAAGTAGAAGGGTCAAACGAAAAACGAAAAACACAAATTACCAGAATCATCATCGAAGCGTCAAACCTTCGAAAATTACCAGAATCAAATAATAAAGAATGCTAGAAACCATATAGGCAGCCACAAAAGGATGAGATAATCGCCGAAGAAATACAAGCAACAACGGTAGAGGACCTGGGCAAAAAAAAAGAGGTGGTGACAAATGGAACCGAAAAAAAGGTTTGGTGGGTTTTATACCCCTAAAAAGTACCATAACATCAAACATAGAGTACAATAACTCTCATCACAAAAAAAAAAAAAAAACAAAAACAAAACATGCAACATGTACAACTAAGTAGTGCACAAAGCACTTACAAAATTAACATAGATATAATATAATATAATTCTTATGATTCATTTAGAGCTAGCTACATGGATCATCCCTTATAATCATGAGATTACAATTTTGGGACTAACTTTTTTGGAAATTACCCTTTTAGTCTTAAATGTTTACTCAACCATTACATGGAATTTCATATCGACGTTAAAATTTATGTTAAACTTTTACAAAAAAAAAAAAAAAAATACATATATTATACCCTTAAAATAAGAAAAAGAAAAACATAACAAACCAAGCAACCCCATTCTTCTTCTTCTTCGCATATGTGTGCGTGCTATTCTTTAGTGCTAATTTTGCTCGCTACTTTCTACAATCCTACTTATCCTCCTCCCACCACTTCTTCCTCTTGTCTGTATGCAACCAAATTAGCTAGCCTAAAGCAAGTCAAACAATTACCATAAGGTGAGAAAAATCAGATCATAAAATAATTATTTAAATTAGCCAACCTAAAGCAAAAGTATGTATTTTGGGATTGGGGTTTTAAAGATAACTATTTTTTTATTTGGTTTGGATTTTTCAACCTAAGGCACACTCACAACACCAATCGTCTTTTCTACTTGTGACCAACTTCAAAGGCTTAACCAACACCACCACCCTCGTTAAAACAACCACCATACATCTCTTTTTTGTCTTGTCTCCCTTAACCCTTCGTCGTTGCCAAATATCTGATAGTGATTGGAGGTGAGATAAGTTACAAAAAGTTAGGTTTTAGTTGGTCTTTGTAAAGGATGAGTGATTTCAATTTATATTCATCATCGTGTTGGTATAGTTTGATACTTTCATTATATGAATTTGTCACTTATCTCTTAAAAATTCATTAAACGATAAGTTTTAAGAATTGAAAATACTCAACGATTACCTTTATGAAGAGAATCTTATCCTCGCTAGTGTCACCTTTTATTTCTAGTTGTGCAACATATTAATACAGATGATTGTAGCGAGTAGAATGTTTTGCATAAACATTACAGTTAAGGTCGTTATTAAGTAATACGGATGATTGTAGCGAGTAGAATGTTTTGCATAAACATTACAGTTAACGTCGTTATTAAGTAATTAAAAATTAGCCAAAAATAGTATAATAAACATACTTTAATTTTTTATAGTAAACTGCCATTTTCGTCATTGTGGTTTGCCGACTTTTGCCATTTTCATCTAAAAACCTTTTTCCCCTAGCCATCCTATGGTTTCTGATTCTTGCGATTTTCATCCACCCACTTAATAACATCCAAATTATATCATTAAACTAAGGGCACATCAATCTTTTGCCTAGCTTCTTTATTTTAATACATCTAAAACCAATTGCACATTACGATCGCCCCCACAGTTTAAACCCTAAATTTGAAACGACAGCTAGCAAGTGATCCATCGTCCCTACTCCCTAATCATCGATTGTAGACTCCATCATCCCTAATCATTTTGTTTTTCTCCTAACGAAGGCTTCGAATATAAAATCAATGGCTAAGTTGTGGGTAGTTTGAGACCTTAACGAAGATTGGAATCCACATGACGAATATGGTAGTTTTCTTATTATCTTCAAATGTCAAGTTATTTCACCAACAAGGTCTTAGAGGACGAGTACTCCCCGACTAATCGCTACAAGGTAGACTGTCGAGCTGACTTTCTTCAGCTCCACCAAATTACTTGGAATCGATTAAACATGGTTAACTTCGGCTAGAATTGTATCTAGTAGGTCAACTTCGGCTGAGTTAAATTTTAAAAAATAAAACATAATTCCTATGTCTATTATTGTTGGATCATGTAGACTCCGCCAAAAGAACAGATGATAGAAAGCCAAAATGTTCTGCAAACATCTGATCATCAACAACATTGCTTTGAAGAACATACTCCTCCCAATGGCAAAGGCATCAACATCTGCTGCAACCAAAGGTCTGCTAAAAGCTAAAGTCTGCTGATTCAAAGGTCTGCCAATGTAAACCACTGATGAAGACAAAGTCTGCTGATAGCAAAGGTCTGATCACCCTCTGTTTGAAGAAGACAAAGCCTGATGAAGAAAGGTCTGCTGAGGCTCAACCGAGGATAAGGCTCATCAGATGATGAAACAACAGATGCTGTATATTAGAGTTTACAATGTAACAGTGTTTAGTATTACCAGATGTTAGATATTGTTAGAAGTTGTTAGATGTCATTGTCTAGGTGATGCCAGCATTAGATTCCTCAGCGGTTTGATTGTACTATAAATAGAACAGTGCATGTACTGTTCTATCATCACTTCTCCTTGACATTTTGTACGAGCAAATCAAAGTGATCTTAGGCTGAGGGGGAGTTTGTAATTCATGCATACGTGAACTATTTTATTTTACAATCTTTCTATCAAAGTATCATGATGAAAGCAGATCTTCCATTGTTTGTGATTTAAAGTTTATTATCATTCCGCTGCATTATTTCCATTTTTTTTTATCTTCTTACATCATTCATCTTAAACATTCACAAACAATTCAAACTCGGATCCTAACAATTGGTATCAGAGCTTGGTCCATCAAATTCGATTTAATAATCAATTTGATATAAAAGATCAGCTCATTTCACTGATATCGTTTGTTCGTAGGAATTGAAAAACAAAGTA
The DNA here is from genome assembly GCA_030545235.1 of Helianthus tuberosus. Classification (NCBI taxonomy): domain Eukaryota; kingdom Viridiplantae; phylum Streptophyta; class Magnoliopsida; order Asterales; family Asteraceae; genus Helianthus; species Helianthus tuberosus. The sequence goes on from CM060375.1 coordinate 61,200,333, forward strand.
AAAAGTTTATTCACGTTCATAGTAGTTTAAACAAAAATTTTGTAAAACAATCAAAATGTCTCAAAACACACAAGATCCGCATAACACCAGTACCATGTATAAACCACGAATTCTTGTTAGATCTAAGTATATAACATCTGGAAACGTCAGATGGGTCATGTACTTGCACAACAAAACATCGGTTGCTGGAAATTGGTTATCTTCGGGCCACATATTCTGATGGTACCTAGTGAAGAAGATCCCAAGGTCCAAGTACCTAAGAAACCTGAAAATTACTCCGAGCAGGATTTCCAGAAAATTGAGTTAGATGCCAAAGCATTTAGCATCGTTACGACGACACTACCCAATGATATATACGATGGCCTATTACACTGTAACAGTGCTAAAGAGTTATGGGATGCACTAAAAGAGCAATTAAGTGGTACAGAAGAGGTCATTGAGAACAATAGAGAGGTTTTGAACCAACAATATGAAACTTTTTGTCATGTCAAAGGAGAGTCATTAACCCAACCGTTTGATATGTTTAGTTGTCTGATTGGTGAGTTAAAACTGGTAAACGTTGAGTATGGTAATTCAACTTTGAATGGTAGATTTCTTATATCACTACTAGAAAAATGGGAAACTATAGCCTTTATAACCAGAAACTCTGTTGGTTTTAAGGAGATGAGTTTGACTCAGCTTCATGGTAGGCTCCTTAGTTATGAGAGAGAGCTTAACCACGTTGGTACATGCGTCTGTCGACTTCGTCTTGTATCGAGTCTTGTATGTAGAATGTTAGAATAGTGCACGTAGTTCAAGATTTATAGGTATTTCGCTTGAATGGAAGGAGTTTCGCTTGAAAGGAACTTGTGCAGTTTCAAGCGAACTCAACATGACCTGTGTCGCTTGAACTGACTTCTTGTCTCTTTCAAGCAAACTAACACGCCTATAAATACCACTCAAGCGAATTCATTTGGAAGATTCTTGTTTCCGGTAGCGAAGCTCTGCCGAAGTGTTCTCAGGCTTGTAATCGATCTTAAATCAATATACGAACAGTTGAAAGGGTGAATCTTGCTGAATTGAACTTGATACTCGTGTTTCCGCCACTCGTATTGAGATAAACTCTTTTGATCGACTCGTTCGGGTCTAAAAACGATCCTACAAGTGGTATCAGAGCTCAGGAGGAAGAGTTCATACCGATTCAATCGCAAATTCTGTTTTTCTACACCTTCTTTCAAGATTAAACAAGTTTCCACGGTTAAAAACATCTGCTTTTCACACATCATGTGCGTAATACTGTTTTAACAAATCCTAGAAAGTTTCAGAACAAAATTCGAACATTTGCTTGATCAATTGAACAAAAATCAGACCGAAAGTATGACATCATGTTAAGTTCGCTTGAAAAGTTCTGGTTGGTTTCGCTTGAATGTGCACTTAGTACTGAATTCGCTTGAAAATTGGTATTGAGTTCGCTTGAGAGTACATTTTGAGGTTGTTTTCGCTTGAAATAGACATTTCGCTTGAAATTTTGGGTTGTGTTCCCTTGAAAAGGGGTTCGCTTGAGAAAGTCTGTAAGTTCGCTTGAAATTGTATCGTAGTCCGCTTGAACAGAGATCTCGCTTGAATTGGGATTCAGTTTGAAGTTTGTGATTTCGCTTGAGATTGACTGTTTGTGAACTTTTCAAAAACGAAACATGGAGAATGAGTTTTATAACGCTTTTGCTGGTCCAATGAACATTACTCAGAGTACATTGCTTGAAAATGAAACGGGGACTGCACAAAAACCGCCTAAGCTTTTGGATATTGATGATTATAACGGTTGGTCCGAACGTTATGGTAATTGGGTTGAAGCTTATCATTTGGATGCTTGGGAACACACTGAAGTCCCATATGAAAGGCCCACAAAGAACGGTAATCCGATAATGACAATCAGAGAAATGAGTGCTGAGGAGAAAAAGAAGTATAGAGATGAGAAATTGATGGTGAGTCTGTTACAGCAAGCGATCAAAGAGGACATTCTGATTTTGCTTCAACATGATGGAAGTGCTTATTCAATCTGGAATGAATTGGAAGCAAAATTCATAGGAAGTGATGATATGCTCAAGAACAAGATATCACTTATGAAGAAAGAATTTGATCTATTCCGTGGCTTGAAATCCGAAAACACCAAGCAGATTATCGAAAGATATTGTAACTTGGTGAGAAATATGACGAAGCTAGGCATAAAAAAAGGATACTGATGAGCTGATTGAGAAACTTGCAGATGCGTTAGCACATGATATTTGGGGAACATATCTGATGATGTTGAGAAACAATCGGAAAGAATATAAAAAGTTAACACTGGGTGAGTTCATCAAACATCTGGAAGCTCAAGAGATGGAGCAGAAGAAGATTGCCAGGATGAAGAACTACGATGGAGAACAAGACATTGGCTTGTATTTCAAGAGTGGTGTGATGTATTGCAAAATACATACTTATATCATGTTTAGTTTGTACATTTTATCGTTAATTCTAGTTTAGTTTTATTTAGAACTACGTGCTATTGATCGAAGTTCGTTTTTCCAGGTCTTGATACGTTAATAGGCTGAAAATTGAGTGGAAATGAGCTATAATGATGAAGCATTACATCCTGGAACAAGTCACAAAGAGTTAGAATTATTTTTAAGAATTTTGGGGTGTTAAAGCTGAATTTCGGAGAAAACATTCTGTTTAAAATGGCCAGTCGCGTAGCGCTAGCATAACAGAAGGATCAGTCGCGCTACGCTACCAACAAACATGAAATTGCTGACTTTGTAGGCGCTCGCGTAGCGCGAGGCTGAAGTGGAGACCCGTCGCGCTACGCGACGGGTAAGAAGATCGTGAATTTTTGTTTTGTGGCTAGGGTTTGTTATATAATGAATTTTTAAGGATCATTAAAGGAGGTTACGAACCAACAAAACCCTAGGTGACGTCTGGAGTTGTTTTCAAGCATTACGAAGATCTTTTGCTTGCGGGAATCATACGGTTGAAGCTAGGAAGCGTGGAAGTGAAGATTGTTCAGGTTTTATCTCCCGGTTTTCTTTAATTTCGTGTTTTCAATCTTTTTCCATGAATTCTTGTTTTGAATTTGATTTGTTTATGTTAGACAACATGTTCCTTGGCTAAACCCTAGATACTACCTAGACAAGATGAATGTTTGATTAAAGTTTGGATTTTTAATGGTTATTATTGTTCGTGTATGGATTGATTTCTGAAAGTAAAGTGTTTTAGGATTTCTGATTTGGTGCACATGCATGCTTGACGATTGTTTTATTACTGTCTATTATTTCATATGATCCTTGGTGACGGTCTATATTACATAATAGGGTTATTTTAGGATTCTTGATTTAGGTGAGTGTCTATATCACATAATAAATCATTAATCCTTTAGGGTGAAAATAGCTTAAGTAACCTTAGAAGTAATATTCGGTAATTAAATAAAATCAAGTGTTCTGCTTAACTTGTCGCTGAGAGGCTCGAGTTAGTTATTAGGTCGCGGTGCAGTATATATTTAAGATAGGTTTTGAGAGAAGTCGATCTTATTTCCCTAATTGCATTTGTGTCTAGTAAACCAAGTCAGAACCTAGAATTGCCTTAGATTATCGCGCTGAGAGGTAGATAGTCATATTAGGGCACTTTTAGAATCGTTAGAGGACTGAGAGGAAGTCTAACAGTCGGTAATCATAACAGCCTTGTAGGGTTTCCTAGGTTTCTTCCTGAGAAGGGTCGGGAAGTCTTAGCATTGAAATACCTTAAGGTTTAGTATCTTACGATCCCGGCTCCATACAACAATAATACCATTAGAAGTCCATTCCCACTCAAACAGGATTCGAGTCTAGGTAGTCGTTAATCTCATCTGAATACAAACCTCAGTTTTCGTTCGTGTCTTAGTCGAAGTCTAGTTAAGTAATTTAGTTTAATATAGATTTCCTAGATTTTCAGTAACCCCCCCCCCCAAATCAATTAAACAAGTTTAAGTCGCGTCTGTCAGTGTCTATTAGAGTCTAGTACGTAATACATAGAGTCTTTGGGTTCGATACTCGGACTTGCTTAGGTTATACTACATTGACCGGTACACTTGTCGGTTGTGTGGTTTAGGTTTTAGAGAGTCCTAGTCTATAAATTTAAAGCTTTATAGTGTCTAGAATAGAGAGTCTAATTTAGTTCGTTTTTTATAGTCTGTTTAGCACACATCATGGTGTTAGTGAAAAGACAATTTTTCTCCAAAAGTTGGAACTACTTTCAGTGTAAAAGATTCTTCAGAAAGTTCGTCTCAGGGATCAAGTAGTACAAAAGGATTCTCTTCATTTCCAACTTATAATCCACAATTTTCTACAACAAAGAATGGCAAAGTTCTTCAATGCAACATTGCTTTAAAACTTGAGAATGATCAGAATTATACTGAGGAAGTTGCAAAGAGTCATATGTCTTTGTTAGTGACAGTGCTTGAATCTTATGGAGGCTTAGTTGCAGGAAGGATCGGGAATCCAATGCTCACGAAGGAGGATTATGATCAAATTGATGCTGAAGAAATGGAATTAATGGATATTAAATGGTGCATGGCCAGTGTGTTGAGACGGGCTGAAAAGTTCAAACAAATTACAGGCAGAGATGATTTTCGCGAGGCTCATGTGTCAACTTTAGGTTTTGATAAGTCTAAAGTCACTTGTTTTCGTTGCAGGGAAAAGGGGCATTTCAAGAGAGAGTGCACAAATCGTGAAGCTAGTGAGCTCAAAACCCTTTCGGAAACAATGATTACTACAAGAAGGCGATTTATCATCAAGTCTCACAACAGCCATGTCAACAACAACAGGCACCACATCAAGCACAAACTGCACATGGAAAGAATGTGATTGAAGATTCTAAGAGAGCGTGTCTAGTTAATCAAGGCAAGGATGGTGGATTTAGCTGGAATAAATACATTCCAACAGAAAGTAAAGTGTGTTTGGCAGATCAAGATGATGAAAAATTGCTAGAAGGGTTCAGTTGGGATAATTTTTGCCCAGATAAAGAATTTATGGAAAAAGAAATATTAAATGCTAAAGCTTTTGTTGCTAATGTTAGAGATGAATATTGGGCAGAAAAATACAGAAAAATGAGAGAAGATGAAGAGGAGAAATGGAGAAAAATTGAAGAAGAGGAAGAGGAAGAAGAAAGGTTAAAAGCTGAAGCTGAGAAAGAGAAAAAGAGAAGAGCTGAGATGTTTCAAGTGAGAAGAACAATCAAAGAAGTTCCAGAATTTGAGATCAAAGCTGATACTGAAGCAATCAAAGTTCCTGAAAAGTGTTTGAATTGTGATTCTTTGATCATGCAAAACAACGAGCTGCTACACAATATAAAAAGATTGAAAGAATCTTATGATACTTTGAACAAAGAGATTAACAAGTACACTGAGTCGAACAGTGAACAAGGCGTTGCATTGAATACACTAAAAGGAGCTTACATGAGACAGCTTGATGATGTTAATTACTACACAGAGAAGTGTGCTGAGCTGGAATTAAAGTTGGCAACACAAAGAATAGAAACTGAAAGAGTCAACAATTTACTGAAAAGTTACTCATGTTCTACTTTTGTTGTTGACAGGATTTATCCGATCGTTGAAAAAATGAAGACGTTTGAGGAATAGAAGACTTCGGAAGAAAAGAAGTCCGAGACAAAAGAAGATGATGAAGTGAAAATTTCTAGTGAGAAACCAAGTGTTGTCTATAACAAATGTCCACCCCCGGTTGAAAATGGATATTCGCCTCGAAATCCAAATTCCGAAAGAGTCAAAAAGGAAATTAACTTACAGTGGGAGTCAGGGTCATCGGATAATTTGCTAGAAAATATTGATGTTACGTTCACATCGTCTGACACTGATCATGAGTCCGAGTTGATTAAACGTGTGGTCGATCAGGTGTTAGATAAAGATGACATAGAGGAGTCAAAAACGGAGTCCAAATCTGAGTCAAAGTCTGAATCCGACAAGTCAAAGTCAATAATCAAAGAGGACAAACGGGTTTGTGATAGGGAATTTTTGCTATCAAAATCTAATTTGAATGACGAACCGGTCAAAGTAGCATATACTTTGAAATATTCTGACAAATTATATTCTGATGAGATTTTTCCAATAAGAGGTGTGAAAACTGAAATGATTAAAAAAGTTTTCAAACTAACAGAAATTAATATTTCTGAAATAAAAGATGCAAATCTTTCTGAAAAACCTAAACCTTACACCTCAAGATATCAACAATGTTTAAACAAGAAAAAGGGTTACAGTTCTGGTTCAGGTTTTCAAAAGAAACCAAACCATAACGGTAATTTCAAAAGAAAAGGTCTTGGATTTAATCAACCGAAAAATTATAAAAATGAAATTGTTTATAAACCAAAAACTGTTTTTGTTTCAGGAACAAGTGCTGAGAAAGAACAGAAGAGTTCATTCTGGAAGAAGACAAATCAAGAATTCCTTGCAAAGAAGCAAGATGAGATGAAGAAAAGTGTTATTCAGAAGAAGACTGAGACGAGAACTTGTTTTCAATGTAAAACAGTTGGCCACATTGCCAGAAATTGTCCAAAGACAATACAGACAAAACAGGAAGTCTCTGGTAAACTGAAAGAAAAAGTTATTGAAAAAACTGAACTTAAAACCATAAAATTTACAGGCTTTGAAAACTCAACCTTTGAGATTGGTGAATGTTCAAAGAATGTGTTAAAAAGAAAAGAAAATCTGAAAAATCAGAAATGGGTGGTTAAAGGTTTAGGGAATAGTTCTGGTGATGAATCTGATTTCACAAAATCAGAGGAGCCACGTGCTAAAGAAAAGGTTGAGAAATCAGTTCCGAATGTGGATAATGTGAATTTTCCACCTCTGCGGGCTGAAAATTTTAAAAAGAAAGTTGGAAAAGTTGAAATTTCAAATCAATTTTACTCTGACAAGAAGAAATTTGATGTTGATAAGGCTTTCAATAGAAATGTGAAACACATTTTTGGAAAAAATGGTTGATGGTAAGGCCAAAGGAGTTAAAGAATTCTAAGCTTCCAAAATGAATGTTCACAAGCCTGTTGAAAGTAAAGATGAAGAAAAGGTTGTTACACCCAAGGAAGGTCAGGCTTGGGTGGATATATTTTTCAAACAGTAAAAACCTGACTTGCCGGAACTCCCAGGTTGGAAAGTGAGGAGTAGGAATCGGCATTCTGAGAATTCAACTTACATGTGGTAGTGGTTGGTAAACCATGTGGTTGAAAAGGAGTTTGTGATAAAAGTGTTAATATCAAGGTCATTAGGTTGATCTTGATTGAATTGATCTTACAAGTGATAAATCAGGGACATTAAGTTGTATCTGATTTTCTACAAGTGGTTGTGAAACAATGTGATGAATCAAACCCCTAACCTTCAAGTAGTAAAATCAATCAACAAAACTAATTTTAGGGAAAAACCATTTGATTAAAACAAACTTAAGTGTTTTGAAATCAATGGGAAAATAGTTTGTTGTAAGGGGGAGTTCTGATTGTTTATGCCAAATGGATGGCGAATTGAAGTGATTCGATATCAGTTGTCACGTTACTTGTATAGTTTGTTTTCAAATTTCCTAAATTGTATTTGCATTTTAGGGGGAGTAAGAAATTTCAGAAAATCCAAAAACTTTTGAAAATTTGAAAAATCCAAAAACATGAAAAAATGCAAAAATGAGTTTTGTTGAGAATAAGAGGAAATGATAGTACATCAGTGGACTATCACGACATGCTAAAGAAATGGAAAGTCAAAATGTGATAAATGGTCTCACTAATGATGTGACGGTAGGCTCAGCTAGACTAGTAGATTTGCGAAAACGATACAAACTTAAATAAAAAAAGCCTAGTTCTAGTGGGAAACATGGTCAAAAGCATAGTACTTAGTATCGACCTACTCAGTAATCGCTGATTGTCAAAAGACACAAAACTGGTTAAGTTTGTGAACTTGCACAACTTTGCTGAAAAGTCGCTGTGATTGTGCATTTTATTTTGCAAAGATTTAAACTTGTTTTATTTCTTTATTTTGTTTAAGCATTGGACATCCTCTGCGTATACGTGAGTATCGACCTGGATGTTATTGCCTAAACGTTTTGCTTTATTTTCTTTGGTGTTTCGTTTAAGCTTTGGATCACCTCTGCGTATACGGGAGTATCGACCTGATGGTTAAAGCCTAAAAAATTTCAACTTGTTTTATTTTTCTTATTTTGTTTAAACATTGGACTTTCTCTGCGTATACGGAAGTATCGACCTGATTGTTAATGTTTAAACATTCTGCTTTGTTTTCGCACAAATCACAGTTGATAAAAGTTTAAAGGCATTATTTGAGTCAGTGTATTGCATGATGAGGGGATATGCTGAGATCGTGGGGTCCATAAGAATTTAGTGCAAATTAATATACCTTAACGTATCGGTAAGCATTTCGAAAGTTTTTAGATTGAGTTTATGTGGACAACAATATCGTCAATTTACGTGAATCGTTTAGAGCTTAAAATGTTTAAAGCTTAACGGTGTTGATGATTTGTCTCAAAAACTGATATGATCCTCTTTTACAAACTCACAAAAAATATTGTCTGTAAATATTTCTTTACTGCATTCTATTTTTTTTTTAAATCCAAAAAGATTTTAAGTGTGTTTTAGCATAAATTTTGAAAAATTCAAAAAGATTTTCTATAACTGATGTTGGAAAGCTGATTTTCAAAATTCCGAGTGCTAAACATGATGAACAAATGGTTTGGAAGAAAATGTTTGAGATGTTTTTGAAATGAAATGAGACACAGAGGTTTTAATTGAAAAATCATTTATTGATTAAAAAAATTCCTGCAAATGTAAATTAGATTTGAAAATCTTATCCACAAGAGATTATCAGAAAACTTATTTTTGGGTAGAGATTTATGCAGGTTAGACAGGTTCTAATATCTGAGATAGATGAATACCAGATTGCGATCCCAGCTTAGTGAGAGGGGGAGTCTGAGGATATCAAGAAAGAGTTCAAAATTAGGTTGAGATTCTGAAAGAAAGAGAAAGAGATTGATTGTGGATGCTTACAATGGAGAATTTTTGGAGAGAGCGAGCAGACTGATAAAGACTGAAGGTTTGACAACCGAAGACTCGACACTGAAGACTCGTCAACATTCGAGGGGGAGTCTATTGGTACATGCGTCTGTCGACTTCGTCTTGTATCGAGTCTTGTATGTAGAATGTTAGAATAGTGCACGTAGTTCAAGATTTATAGGTATTTCGCTTGAATGGAAGGAGTTTCGCTTGAAAGGAACTTGTGCAGTTTCAAGCGAACTCAACATGACCTGTGTCGCTTGAACTGACTTCTTGTCTCTTTCAAGCGAACTAACACGCCTATAAATACCACTTAAGCGAATTCATTTGAAGATTCTTGTTTCCGGTAGCGAAGCTCTGCTGAAGTGTTCTCAGGCTTGTAATCGATCTTAAATCAATATACGAACAGTTGAAAGGGTGAATCTTGCTGAATTGAACTTGATACTCGTGTTTCCGCCACTTGTATTGAGATAAACTCTTCTGATCGACTCGTTCGGGTCTAAAAACGATCCTACAAACCATAAAAAGAAGCTACAAGAGTCAGGAAAAGTGGCTGATGACTATGCTTTTGGTAGCACAACACTTTTTGGTCAGGAAGAAACATCTGGTGGTAGTGAGGATCGAAGTTATGATCATTTCATTGATATAACATCTGGTGGAGCATTCAACTCTGATTCTTACTCACCTAACTATGCTTTTACAACAAATGGGGAAAACCAGGTTTCTGACAACTTGTCCTTTGAATTAAATGACCTTCAACATTTTGACCCCACAGATCTGGAAGAAATGGACATTTTACATCAACTCTCATTATTGAGCGTTAGAACAAGCAAGTTTTACAAGAGATCTGGTAGGAAGTTTCCGGGGTTGCATGGGAATTTAAAAGTTTGGTTGGATAAATCAAAGATAAAGTGTTATAAGTGTAATAGGCTTGGTCATTTTGCTAGAGAATGTAGGAGCCAAACCAGTGGTCCTATTGTTACACACCTAAGTCCAAGACCTCAAAACACCCAAAACACTGCTCATTATTCCCAATATACCCCTGCACCTCACAGGCAAAGCACTGCTCACTTTGCACACCTTGTAAACACTATTCCTGTCCAGTATGTCCAAACCACTGTTCCTCAAATCCAATATGTTCAAGCCCCAACACCTCAGGTCCAGTGCAAACTGCACCACAAGCTGCACAAACATCTGCTTAGGCAGAGACCAGTCAACAGAGCTTCTTTACACAAGGCTTTGTTGATTGGAGCAGCTTACCTGAGGATTTAACTGATGAAAACTTTGCTCTAGTTTCTAATTCTGATAAGAAACCTGATGAATTCTGTTTTATGGTACTAGAAACAATACAAGAAGGGCTTGAATCAGAGAAAGTGGAGACCAAATCTGAGGTGGTATGTGAGAATGCTAAAACATCTTTTTCAAAAGAAAAAGTTGGTGAACAGTTGTTAGAAGAAAAGGTTGGTGAACAGCTGTTGGAACCCCTGTTGGAACCTCTGTCAGACCCATGGGATTCCATTGTGTGTGATGGAGAATGTGATTATGCCATGATGGCTTCTGCTAAGGTATCATCTCAAGTCCTCAAAGACTTGTGTTCAGATAAATGCATTATTTCTTTTGCTAACATCAAAGAGGTGAATGAAAACCTTGGAAACAAGATTTTAAATGATGAAGTACAATTTGAGAAAACTTTTAAAGAGTTAAAATCCAATTTTTTTTTGAAAAAGAGAGTGAAATCAGCAGTCTCAAACATGAATCAAGCATATCCGAGGATCAACTCCAAACAATGGTAGAAAAATACCAGAGTTGCAAAAGGAGCTTGAATCAACCCAAATCATTTGTGAAAAATGGGTAGAATCCTGTAAAGGTTATGACTTGATACTTGAAAAGCAGATCAAAAGCAATGTGAAATTTGGCATTAGGTTTAGAAAAAATGACCAATTTTCTTGTTAACACTATTGTAAATGAATTTGGCTTAGTTGAAATCATTCCCATAAATTTGGCTGGTCAAGAATAAAAGTCACAGATCCTAATGGTAAGAAAATTGTTTTGGAAGAATCTAAAAGTTCCTCAACTTTAGAGGAAATTGAAAAGTACCAATTCAAACCCACCTAGTCTGATGAGTGTGACATTCTTGAAAATTTCAAGCCAATGGACTTCTCTATAATTGAGGGTGTCAAAGCACCCAAAGTTAAAATCATTCCCTTGAAAGACCTTCCAGCGGAGGTTATAACCTCTGTCAACAAAATTCCAAGCTTACAAGCTTTCAGCTTATAAATCTTTTACGAAATTATAAGACACGTATCTCCTTAAACACCATTTTCATATCTTATGGCAAGGATTTGTTCCTTACCATTTTACCCCTTCCTCGGGCTTACTAAACTTGCGTATCAAGCTCCCGCTACACGGTTTGCATACGAATTAACATTCCGCTTGATGAATTTTAATCAAGCATAAGTCTTACTTTTAATAACTTAAAGGAAATCCAAATCCTCTAAGTTTTAACCCAATCTAAGATTCGTAGATTAGAATTCAACGTTTCAATTACTCGGTTTACGCTTTTAATCTATTGGTTTGTTCGCGTGATATTCCATCACTTATAAACAAACCGATTTGCTATGTTCTTTATTTTGACCTGTTGGTTGTTTGAGTGAAATCCATCACTTTATAAACATACCAAATGTATCTTAATTTGTTAATTCCTCATAAACACATAACAATAACCAAACTCATTTAACAAAATATGACGAAGAAAATAAGCCGCGTACCTTAAAGCATTTCTTTCAAACGCGCGTCTGTTCCGGCTTGGCCACTTGATGCTTCACCCAATTTTCCTATAGAGTTCAATCAACTTATCCTTTAGAACTCATATTACAATATATTACACACAATTTGTCAAACTAGTCAATTACGTGATTCTTTCATATTTTCACATTTCAAGATCACTTAGGCATTATATCGAGCATCTTGTGTGCGAGGTTCTCATACTACTATTATCAAGTTAATGACTTTACTATTAATCATGTATTAACATTGTTTTCAAACCTCTATGTCTAGTGTGTGTGATTAATGTGACATTTGTGCCTCTACGATACAAATACGAATCCAATGAAATCTTGTGTTTCATTCTCGGGATTTGTACAATTACATGTGACACTTACACATATCAATTCTTGTTCGATTTCGAGCTCTTAATCACTTTCTAGAAAGTTATACGCAAACTGTTACGTAAACGTGATCAGTTTAAAACGACATACACTTCGAAACAGTGACATAAGCTTAACATACCTTAAATAACAATTAGATAACTTAGAAATAAGTTTTGAAGGGTTTGTTATGTCAAAAACAAGTTTATTCGATCACAGGGAGTATTTGCGACAAACTGCAAAAGTCTGCCAATTCGTATAACAACGTACACTCCGGAACAAGATCATAGGCTAAACATACCGTAAATATCCTTTACATAGCTTAGAAATAAGTTTTGAGGGGTTCGGTATGCGAAAATACGCTTATTTGATCACAGGGACTAAAAGCGTCAAAACTGCGAAAGTATGCATGTACGTGCATATCTAGCGTTCTGACTATATCCGGACATCCAAAAAAATTTTTAATCATTAAAATATTGTATTTTAGTGATGGGAATGCAAAAACTTCATTCGTTTCACAATTTGGGTCGTTTTCGCGTTCGTTACGATTTCCGTCGTAATTAACAGAAAACCGCAACCGTACAGCCAAACGAACCGACATCCGTGACATTTTTTAGCACAATTCAATTTAAATATACTTTAACTTCATCATGGAGCTTGAAAATGGGCTTGACAGGTGTTGGAAGTGCCGAAACGCGACAAATCAAGCTCAGGGACTAAAACTGTCAAATTACAAACTTGCTGCCCCTACTACAGCCTTACGAACCGTAAGGTAGGACCCCATACAGTCCGTAAGCAGGTCACAGCACAGCAGATTTAAAGTATCTTCAAAACAACCTGTTGAACTTGGTTTTGATCATGGTTTTTGAGTATTGTGGGCTGGTTTGTGTTTTCTCCAAGTCCCCAAATCAGAGCCTAACATTTGTATGGTGATGATCATGCTTGGAACAACTCAAAAACACTTGGCAATGATCCAATGGTTCATGAAATCTTATATAAACCCATGCTCTTCAGTCACACCCCGATATTTCCATGTATTACCGGTGGGCCCGGTGGGGAGTATCGTGACGTAGTTGATATCGTTATAGTCAAACAACACAATATTTAAATGCACAGCGGAAGCAAAAGATAGATATATTTCAACTTTAATAAATTGTAATATCAAGTATCACAAATAGTTGAAAGTAATCCACAGGTGGATCAAAATAAAATGGAAACATTGTTCAACAGTTTTGACATACAAGCTTGCGAGACTTATTGTGGACGCTAGGAGAAAGCCAGCCTAGTTCGCGTAGTATCTGCACTTAACCTTTTTTGGAAAATACGTCAGTTTACACTGGTAAATACAATTAACTGACTCATTTTGAAAAGGTTTAACAAAATTGATTTGAATGCACGTGGCACAAACTTTTTATAACTTGGGATAATTATTTGAATATAATCTTGTAAAAGAATTACATGTTCCTTATGCGTTCAATAGCCCGATCCGTAGACCAGGTTAAAGATCAATAGACACGCCACATTATTTATTTATGCACTGACGGGTGTACGCCTACACCCCGTGCTCAGGTCGTGGCCATCTCGTAAGATGATGCCAAGGATATCCGGGACATGGTCATTAACCCCCCAAAGGCTTTAAGCAAACAAAACATTTCAAAACGGAGCATATCAATGGTTTAACCTCTATTCGATTAAAGATTCAATGCCCGACCAAGCGGTATTTTATATACCATACCCCAAGCCCGTATAGGGAAAATAAGTTAAAAGTATTTACCTTTGCAAGTATCAATCACAAATAGCAAGTGCGTGTAGCTTTTACCGGGTCTCCTATTCTGGAACGAAGGTTTATAATAACCTATTAGAATCCTAACGGGTCTTTAATTAAGCCTAAACTTAGACCGGTTAGTTTTAAGGAAAGATACGGTTCGAACGCGTGATTAAGCGAAGACCTGAATAGAATGTGATTTAGACCCAACAAGTTTGAAGACTTGTATAATATGGGTAATCTAAACACATTCTGGATTTTGAGATAAAAACGATAAGGTTTGACCCGTTTCGGCTAATTTATGCAAACTAGTTACATAAACCGAACCGAACGCGAATAACGCATAACGGGTACCCTAAAGAGTCACTAACAGGTTTCCTAAGTTAATATGCCTTAAATATGTTGTGATATCAGTAGGATATCTTCCATTATGCCCAAAACAAGTTTAATCTTAATTTAAGCCCCGAAGGGGTATTTTGGTCATTTTAAAGGTTATAAAAGAGATTAAATGAAATTATGAGATTCGGGTCCGAATACATCAGTAAAGTAACTTATTTTAACAGGTCATATCAGTTGGTGAGAAGTCTCATGTGACAAAATGGTTTTAAACCCATACTAGGTGTTTAATACGCGTAAAAAGCTATTTTAAGCGATTTCCGGGTTATACAGGAAATCTGAGTTTTCTGATCAGGTTATAAAGTTCAAAATACTACATTTATTATATAAAATCAGTAGCAATTGGATTGGTGTCAAAATACTATGTAGAACTCATTTTATACACAAAAAGGGTATAATCGGTATTTACCGAATCAACGCCATAACCTTAGGTTATGAGCAGGTTAAAAATAATTAAAAATCTTTAAAAATCCTAAAATATTATATTACATCAGTGGGTAAAAGGTTTGGTGTCAAAATTGGGTTTAGATAGGCTTTATGCTAATTGCGCCGTTTAATTAACAAAAAGCTTCTTAAATGCGCTATTTAGCATAACTCCTATTCTGGACCTCGAACTGATATGAACTTTTAGGGACATGTTTATAATTCAGCAACAAAGATTACTGTCCTCTCACATATCCAAAATTCTCGTTTTATGGTCAAAAGGGCATTATGGTCAACATTAAGCAATTAACGAAAATGTGTAAACGAATCGGACAATCAACGAACCAACCACAGAGGGTTATACTATCATGTAACCTGGTCCTAAGGAAGCTCTAAGGCATTTCCAACTCATACTAAATCAGGTCAGAACTGAAGTCAAAGCAAAAGTCAAAGTTTTGCGACTTTCGGTTCCGAACCGGGTCTAAACAGAAAATTGTCGGGTCGAACATGCTTAGACATGTTCTTACATTTATTACTAAGTTATATGAGTGATAAAATAGGTTACACACCTTCAGCATTGCTAATTATGCGTTAATCCGAAAATTATGGTTCTGTTGACTTTTTATAAACAACTTTGACCCGACATTTGATCTAGTTAGAGCGGGAATCAGCGGGTGCCCTTTTAAGGGTTTATTGCCCACATAAATACCAACTTATAACTACCTTAAGTTTGACTAATCACTGGACCATTTGTGATTAATCAATAAGTCAATCCTTAATTACGACGGTTTGACTTTTAAGCTAATAACTAAGCAAAACTCAACTAAGGAAGATCAAGGAGGCTTACCAAGGTCTAATGCACGATTAGAGATGCTTGGGGACTGATCTTATGCTCCAGGAAGTTCCAAAAATGCAGATGGAAGGTGTGATCAAAATGTTGCAACATGAGGGCCTTTTATAGTGAATTTGAGGGCTTGTGATCATGACAATTCATGCTACAATTGATCATGGATCATCCACAAGTGTCCCTAAGGTCTAAAAGCTGTTGGTGCACACATCTGTCGTCTTCGTCTTGTATCGAGTCTCGGTTCGGTGCGGAGCTAATCAAGACATGATGTCATGATGACATCATCTAGATGACATCATTGATGACATCATATCACAAAAGGACAAAATGCATGAAATCAGATTATATATTTTGACGGTTTCGCTTCAAGTAAATGATGAAGATTTCGCTTCAAAGAAATGCAAGAGATTTCGCTTGAAGCTTCAAGCGAAATCATGCTTCTTATATATAGGCTAGTTGAGGTTCAGTTGTAGTAGTAGTTCGAAACTTTTCTGATATTCTTCCGGTGAGCCACGAAGTGCTGCCGAAGTGTTGTTAGGTCTGTAATCGCATTCGTTATCAATACAACAACAGTTTAAAGTGAAATCTCGCTGAATTGAACTCGGTTTGTTCATTTCCGCCGCTCAAACTGAGATAAACTCTTCTGAACGACTCGTTCGGGTCCGCAAACGATCCTACAATTGGTATCAGAGCTCAGGAGGAAGAGTTCATACCAATTCAGCCACGTTTTCTGATTTTCTACACCTTCTTTCAAAATTAATCAACTTTTTACGGTTCAAATCGGTTCAAACTTTCACATATTGTGCGAAAACATGTTTTAACAAACCCTTGAGAGTTTAAGAACCTAATTCGGCCATTTACACATTCAATTAGATCAAAATCAGACCGAACGTGATGATGTCATCCAGGCTCGCTTGAAAATAGGTTGATTTCGCTTGAGAATATAAATTTTGTGTATGATTTCGCTTGAACAAGTTAGTGTCTGAAGCGAAATTGAAGTTTTCGCTTGAAAGATCAAAATTTATTGGTTTCGCTTGAAGCTCGTTTCAGATCAGGTAGATTTCGCTTGAAGATGCATTAGCTGGATAATTTCGCTTGAGTTTAAGATCTGATTTCGCTTCAGGGATTTATTTTAGTTAAAAGGTTTCGCTTGAACTGTGATTGACTTGGTGATTTCGCTTGAACTTACTGGTGTGTGAAATTTTTGAATTCCGAAAAATGGATGAAGATTTCTACAATGCTTTTGCTAGTCCAGTTACAGTTACTCAGAGTGCTTTGCATGAAAATGAAACCGGGACGTCTCAGAAACCACCAAAACTCATGGATATTGATGATTACAATGGATGGTCCGAAAGGTTTGGAAATTGGGTTGAGGCGTATCACTTGGATGCGTGGGAACACACTGAAGAGCCGTATGTTAAACCCACAAAGGACAATGTTGTGAATGGTACTCCGTTGACACTTAGAGAAATGACTTCTGTAGATAAAAAGAAATATCGAGATCAGAAATTGATGGTGAGTCTGCTTCAGCAAGCGATAAAAGAAGATATTTTGATACTGCTTCAACATGATGGAACTGCATATTCAATATGGACAGAGTTGGAAGCAAAGTTTACTGGAAGTGATGATATGCTCAGGAATAAGATGTCTCTCATGAAAAAGGAATTTGACTTATTTCGGGGATTGAAAAATGAGAGTGTCAAGCAATTAATTGATAGATATTGTAACTTGGTGAGAAATATGACGAAACTTGGTGTTAAGAAAGATACTGATGAATTGGTTGAAAAACTTGCAGATGCGCTACCATATGAAACATGGGGAACATTTCTGATGATGTTGCGGTCAAACAAAACAGATTATAAGAAAATGACATTGGGAAATTTTATCAAACACCTGGAAGCTCAAGAAATGGAGCAAAGAAAGATTGCTAGGATGAAGAATTACGATGGAGAACAAGATATCAGCTTGTATTACAAGAGTGGTGTTATTGGAACAACAAATCATTCTCCAAAGATCGAAACTGCTTACAGTGTGAAAGATTCTTCTGAAAAGAGATCATCTCAGGGTTCAAGCAGCACAAGATTTTCATCATTTGATCCAAACATTTCAGCAACAAAGAACGGAAGAAAACTTCAGTGCAATATTGTTCTAAGTCTTGAAAATGATCAAGATTATACTGAAGAGGTTGCTAAAAATCAAATGTCTTTGTTGGGAATGGTGTTGGAATCCTATAGTAGTTTTGTGGCCGGAAAGATCGGTAATCCAATGCTCACGAAAGAAGATTACGATCAAATCGATGCTGAGGAAATGGAATTGATGGATATTAAATGGTGCATGGCCAGTGTAATGAGAAGAGCTGAGAAGTTTAAACAAATCACGGGAAGAAATGATTTTCTTGATGCAAGTGTTTCAAACTTAGGCTTTGATAAGTCCAAAGTTACATGTTTTCGTTGCAGGGAAAAAGGGCATTTCAAGAGAGAGTGCAAAAATCGTGAAGCTACTGGAGCCCAGAATCCTTTTGGAAACAACGATTATCACAAAAAGGCAATTTATCATCAAATCACACCACTAGCACTGCATCAGGCACAAACTGCACATGGAATGATGGAGATTAAAGATTCAAAGAAAGCTTGTCTGGGAAAGGATAGTGGTTTTAGTTGGGATAAATATGTTCCAACAAATAGCAAATTGTGTTTGGCAGATCAAGACAATGAAAAATTAGCTGAAGGTTTCAGTTGGGACAATTTTTGCTCAGATCAAGAATTTATGGCCAAAGAGATGTCCAAAGACACTTCAAATGCTAAAGCTTTCTTTGCAAATGCTTATGATTTGAAATGTGCAGAAAGGTGCAGAAAAGTCATGGAAGCAGCTGAAGAAAGACGAAGAAAGAAGCAAGAAGAGTTGAAGAAAAATGCTGTGCCAAAGAAGATAGAAACCAGAATCTGTTTTCAGTGCAAGATTGCTGGTCATATTGCTAGAAATTGTCCGAAAACATTCAAACCAAAACAGGAAGTATCTGGTAAACTGAAAGAGAAAGTTGTTGAGAAAACTGAACTTTCAACCCGAAAGTTCACAGGCTTTGAAAATTCAATCTTTGAGAAGGGAGAATGTTCAAAGAATGTGATTAAAAGAAAAGAAAATCTGATAAATCAAAAATGGGTTGTTAAGGGTTCAGGAAACAGTTCTGGTGATGAATCTGATTCCACAAAATCAGAGGAGCCAAAAGTTGTTAAAAAAAAGGTTGAAAAATCAGTTTTAAAAGTGGATGATGTGAATTTTCCATCTTTGAGTGCTGAAAATTTTAAAAAGAGAGTTGGGAAAGTTGAAATTTCAAATCAATTTTATTCTGACAAGAAGAAATTTGATGTTGATAAAGCTTTCAACGGAACTGTGAAACACATTTTTGGCAAAATGATCAATGGTAAGGCCAAAAGTGTTAAAGAATTTTATGCTGCCAAAAGAGGAGGTCACAGGTTAGTTGAAAGAAAAGATGATGAAGAGGTTGTTACACCCAAGGAAGGTCAGGCTTGGGTGGATATATTTTTCAAAGAGTAAAAACCTGACTTGCCGGAGATCCCAAGTTGGTAATCGTGGATCATGAATCGGCATCATTCTTATGTTGTTTGTTTGAAAATTGAAAATTTTTGAGAATTTTTGCAGGACTTGCCGGAACTCCCAGGTATGTAAGCGAGGAGTAGGAATCGGCACCTTGAGAATTCAATCAAAAGATGGTAAATTGGTTGAAAAAAAAAACAGGTTTGAGTTGTATGTTTGTGATGGTTACAAGTGGTAAATCAGGGACATTAAGTTGTATCTGATTTTCTACAAATGGTTGATAAACAATGTGATGAACCAAACCCCTAACTTTACAAGTGGTAAACTCAAACTTATTTTCCGGAAAAACCATTTGATTAAAACAAACTTAAGTGTTTTGAAATCGATGGGAAAATAGTTTGTTGTGAGGGGGAGTTCTGATTGTTTATGCCAAGTGGATGGCGAATTGAAGTGATTCGATATCAGTTGTTATGTTGTTGTACAGTTTGTTTTCAAATTTCCTAAAATGTTGTTGCATTTTAGGGGGAGTAAGAATTTTTAGAAAATCCAAAAACATTTGAAAATTTGAAAAAGCCAAAAACATGATAAAATCAAAAATGAGTTTTGTTGAATAAAAGAGGAAATGATAGTACATCAGTGGACGATCACAACATGCTAAAGAAATGGAAAGTCAAATGTGATAAACGGTCTCACTGATGATGTGTCAGTAGGTTTTTACACATTTAGTAGATTGTGATTGTGATGAGATATAAACCTAAATTTCAAACTTGCTTATTCTGTGGGTTAACACAAACTTGGATATATAGGTAACCCCTGAAATCTTGTTTGAAAGGTCCCTTATTCTGAGATACTAGGTCTTTATGCTCAGTGATATCTGGGGTATTATCACGGGACTTCTGATTTTGCGGAAGCAATGGCCTAGTCCCCGGAGAATACTTTCTGCTTGCTTGAAAAATAGCACCACCCTCAGCTAAAAAATGATGAAACATTGAAAAATGCTAATCATGGTTGTTGTAATTCAAAAGATCCTCTAAAGGGGACACACCTAAAAGTCAACTAGGCTCTCTGCTGAACGGAAGTTCTGACCTGAGCTATCACGGTTGCATAATTTATTCCCCTTACAAATATCATCTGTGGTATACTCACCTGTAAGACTGAATATTGGGATCTGGATACGGGAGTATATTCAAGTAGTGGGACACACGGATAAGTTCAAGAGCTTAAAACATTAATCTCGTATCTCGGATCAATTGAACTTTGTGTGAAAATTTAAGTGGATCAATATACTGACAATCTAAGTGAACTGTTTAGAACTTAAAATGAAATGAAGCTTAACGGTGTTGGTGATTTGTCTCAAAAACTGATATGATCCTCTTGCACAAACTCACAAAAATATTGTTTGTAAATATTTCATTTTCTGCATTTCTATTTCAGTCAAAAATCCAAAAAGATTTTAGTGTGTTTTAGTATAAAGTTTGAAAAATTTTAAAAAAATTTCGACAACTGGTGTTGAAGAGCTGATTTTCAAAATTTCAAGTGCTAAACATGATGAACAAATGGTTTGGGTGAAAGTGTTTGAAGAATGTTGAAATGAAATGAAAAAATGTTTTGAAATATAAATGTTATTCCTGCAAGCGGTAAATTAGACTTGAAAATCTTATCCACAAAATGGTTATCAGAAAATTTATTTTTTGGGTAGAGTTTTTGCAGGTTAGCCAGGTTCTGAAACCTGAGAAGTGGTGAAGTGCCAGATTACGATCTAAGAACATGTGGAAAGTGAATTCCAGACTGCGATCCTAGCTTATCGAAAGGGGGAGTCTGAAGACATCTGAGGAGGAGATTAGTTGAAGTATGAAGAAAGCTCAAAGACTGATAAAGACTGAAGATTGCGAAGACTCGACACTTAAGACTCGTCAACATCTGAGGGGGAGTCTGTTGGTGCACACATCTGTCGTCTTCGTCTTGTATCGAGTCTCGGTTCGGTGCGGAGCTAATCAAGACATGATGTCATGATGACATCATCTAGATGACATCATTGATGACATCATATCACAAAAGGACAAAATGCATGAAATCAGATTATATATTTTGACGGTTTCGCTTCAAGTAAATGATGAAGATTTCGCTTCAAAGAAATGCAAGAGATTTCGCTTGAAGCTTCAAGCGAAATCATGCTTCTTATATATAGGCTAGTTGAGGTTCAGTTGTAGTAGTAGTTCGAAACTTTTCTGATATTCTTCCGGTGAGCCACGAAGTGCTGCCGAAGTGTTGTTAGGTCTGTAATCGCATTCGTTATCAATACAACAACAGTTTAAAGTGAAATCTCGCTGAATTGAACTCGGTTTGTTCGTTTCCGCCGCTCAAACTGAGATAAACTCTTCTGAACGACTCGTTCGGGTCCGCAAACGATCCTACAAAAGCATGTAGGAGTCTCCCATGGAAGTGAAAAACGGCATTTTAAGTGTAACACCCATGTTATTATTTTAGAAATCTTCGTATAAATACGAAAACAAACATGTAATTAAGATTAAGTATCATTAGAAAATACAAGTAATTTAAAACTTTTACAATTTAAAAGTTTTCAACATAATATAAATAAGTTCGCCATTTAAAAGTTATGATGTAACGCCGTGCGGAAGCTTTAATCTTTAGTGTTCGGTTCTTTGTAGCTTCTTTCTTGATCGCCCTCCGTTAAAGATTTCAACATCACCTAATGTCAAAACCACGTCAAATGTTAGTTTTGACAACATTAAAATAGATTAAATCAAGTTCCACAATCAAATAAGCAAGAAAATAAAAAAATTTCCAGCTTTCTGATCTGTCGCGCCCCGCGACAGATTTCGAGTAATCTTACGCGGGCCGTTAGAAGGCCCCGCGTGTCGCGACGTAATTCAGGTCTCCCTTCGCGTGGCGTGGGGGAGTGCCTTTTCCAGCAGATTCAGATCTGTGTCCTGCATTTTTCAGCAACAACGGTTTTTACGGAAACGGTCATAACTTCTTCGTTATTGATCCGATTTACGCGATTCTTTTTCCTACGCGTCCGTAATTTAATTCTCCATCTTATGGAGTTAAAATCTCACATCTGGACTAACAAAATTGCAGACTTTTAAGTCTTCGGCTTACTACCCTTTTTACCAAAAATTGACCCGTTCATAATTTTATCACACCAACAAGTTGATTTGACCGTTAAACTCATGAAGTTCATTATTTCAATATATCCTATTATCTTAATCTCAAATCACGGGTTTCTCAAGTGATAAAATCCCGTTTACGCTTAAATGCATATTTTGACCCGTTAAGGGTAGTTACGCGTTTTAGTCTAGAACTTGTGCCTTTCTTTTGTCACTACAAAATTTCCAAATCTAATTAACTACAAATATTCCACCACAACTATTTTGTGGTGGATTTATCGTAATGAACCCCTTTTTCCCCAATTTTACCCATCGGTTGGTCATTTTACGCAAATGACCATCTTTGAGCATTTGACCCGCGAATGCACATTCCTATGACCTTTATTCATGTCTAATGATTCCATAATCTTTACGCAAGTTCCTAAACGACCCCTAAGAGTCGTTTGCCCAATATACCCTTCAAGGGTGTTTTGGTCAACTTTAGTCCCTCACTTCACGACGAAGGACTTTCACTAAATATTTTGACCAAAATTGTATGTTTAACCAAAAAGCTTAGTTATACGTATCTGGCTCAGGTCAAAGTATTGACTCGTTTACTTAGCTTTTTCTTTGAATCTTATAGTTAAAGCAACGCAAGCTTATGTTATTTCCTATGATTACAAAACTCAACAAGCAATTATCAAATGTTATTGTCAAATGGCGTTACCCACACCAATTGACTTATTTAGTCAAATTGACTATTTGTCCGTATGAGATGGTATTTAAGTACCATATCATCCCCTTTAAACCTATCCCGGTTTTCCTTGTACTCGTTTTACTTAAAACCGTTTTTTGTTTGTTCGTCACTATATGACTAATTTACCATTTTACCCCTTCTCCATAACTTTTGATTTCTTACCATTTTCCCTTCGTTCCGACTCTCATTGAATCATGTCGGAACATCCTATGCCAACCACTTAGTAGGATTCATATACTATACTTGCCATCATGTCATTTGTAAATAATGAAAAGGGGCGTAAGCTTTACTTACCTCGCATCCGAACTACGCTTTTCCTTTCCTTCTTGATTCATTTGATCTGCTCCCTCATCAAGCTTCCACCTAGCTTGTTACGCGTCAAACTATCATCATTCGTTTTCAAGTTGGTTAGTTTAATCATAATTTAATACGATTATTCCACCTTACGCATTTCATATCAAAAATTACCATTTATCGTATTATAGGTCAGTTTGACCTCTTAAAAGTCAAATGCCCATTAGTATACTAATTGCATATTCGAGTTCATCAACTAGTTTTAGCATTCTTTAATTATCCGGTAGGCGTTATCTTTAGACCACCGTTTTAACCAAAGTTCTAACCACGTTCATCACATTTAGAACTCTTTTTAATCACATTTTGCATAATAGCCAAAACATCACAATTAGGTGTTTTACTACAAAAATTCTAGTTTCGAGCCTTCTTTTAGGCATTTCAACAAACACTTTAAGGGCAGAATTTTTACATGTTTATTTATCAAGTCTCTAGCTTATCTCTTAGCCCTAATTTCACATAAATCAACCATCTTACAAAGTTGTTAACTTCTATAATTTCTGAAATCATTTCAAAATTGTCAAATTATACTAGATCAACACTCTATTTCCTAGTGTTCATCAAATTACACATAACCCACTAATCACCTACAATGGTGTTCATAGGTTTCACTAAAATTTCACATGATTTCAACTCGCATTTGTCTAGGGTTTGTCCCTAGACACTATAGTTGTTCCTAAATCATCATATGACACACATGCAACCATAATTTCAGATTTTCCCAATTTCCTGAGAATTTCAAGTTGAGAGTTTTCATGAAATTTTACATACCTTGTAATCCTCTTGTGATGAGGATCAATAATCTATGCTCGAATTTTGTTTTGGACCAGATTTGCACCTCCAATTTGAGAGTTTTTAGTGAATTTTTAGGGTTTGAGAGTGGGGTGTCGCCCCCTGCTTATTCTTGATCGACCAGACCCCTAAACGGGGTGTTTGGTTTTTGTTTTAATTATAATTAGAAACATATGTTTCAATTTTAACATCTTTGGCCCCTCCATTTTTCCTTAGTTCATAATTTATGTGTTTTTAACCCACTCATAAGTCACTATCTAACTAGGTTAGAATTATTCCTAATTAGCTTAGTAGGTTCGGGAAGTCGTAACCCGTTTTACTTTAAGTCCCGTTAAATCGGGCCTTTTATCTTCCTATTTTCTTAAAAGCTCTTATTCACTTTAAATAAATATTAGGATTATTCAATTAATTCCTAATACTTGCCAGTTTACTTTTACCTCTAACGGTACTTTCCCCGTCTTTAGTATTAACGGGGTTTAATTACCAAACCCGTTTTCGGGGTGTTACATTAAGTCGGTTAAATCGTTTAAACAGGCAGCTGTCAACAATCTGGTCGATGGGCACTCCTTACGGACCGTAAGGGGGTCTCTTACGGTCCGTAAGACCTTTATCAGAAGCAAAAATCTCTTGACCTTTCAAGTTTCGAACGGGTAACTAATGTATAACGAATTTGGGTAATGAATTATCAGTTTGGGGCCTCTACATCATGCTTGAACAGTTATGTACCCTACCATGTTGCAATGTTTTCTTGGGATTTAAAGAAAAACCATAAACGAAGGTTTATCGTGCATACCCTCAAAGGATTCCACTCTTGCACTTTGAATCAAATATTACTAGTAATTACCGGATTGAATGTAAATCAGATGTTTGTAATATATGTTAGGGTCTTGGGATTCATAACGAGGTCGTTCAGAGGTATAAATTAACATGACGACACTTTTAAATCCTGCCATACATCTTTAACTAGATCCGGGTTTATATCACTTTTGTCTTACATGACACGTGTCGTTATTTCATTGATCACAAATTTTCGAGGTGTTACATCCTCACCCCCTTAAAAGAAATCTCAACCTCGAGATTTACTGAAATAAATGAGGGTACTTTTCTTTCATTGTGGACTCAACCTCCCATGTGTACTCGGGACCTCTACGGGAATCCCATTTAACCTTTACGATCGGTACATGCTTCCTTCGAAGCTTCTTAACCTGTCGATCCTCGATCGACACAGGTTTTTCAACAAACTTCAAGCTCTCTTCTATGTGCACATCTATATGTGGTATGACTAGTGATTCATCAGTGAAACACTTCTTCAGATTGTAGATGTGGAATACATTGTGAATACCACTGAGCTCTTCAGGTAAGTTTAACTTATAGGCAACTGATCCAACACGTTCGATGACCTTGAATGGTCCTATGTATCTCGGACTTAACTTGCCTTTCTTACCAAATCGCATCACTCCCTTCCAGGGTGATACTTTAAGCAACACTTTGTCACCTACCTCAAAGTTAAAAGGTTTACGCTTTAGATTTGCGTAGCTTTTCTGCCTATCCATGGCAACTTTCAGGCGGTCACGAATCTGGACAATCTTGTCCATCGTTTCAAAGACTATTTCCGGTCCTGTCAGTTGGACATCTCCAACTTCCGCCCAACAAACGGGAGTTCTGCACTTTCTACCGTACAAGGCCTCGAAGGGCGCAGCCTTGATGCTCGTATGGTAGCTATTGTTATATGAGAACTCGATTAATGGCAGGTGTTTATCCCAACTACCACCTAAGTCAATCACACATGCACGAAGCATGTCTTCCAAAGTTTGGATTGTACGCTCACTCTGGCCGTCCGTCTGAGGATGGTAAGCCGTACTAAAATTTAAGCACGTGCCCAAAGATTGTTGGAAACTTTGCCAAAAAATGTGATGTGTATCTAGTATCTCTGTCAGAGATAATAGACACTGGTACGCCATGTAGAGATATAATCTTATCTATGTACAATTGGGCTAACATGTCGGAGCTATAGGTCTCCTTAATGGGTAGGAAATGTGCTGACTTAGTCAACCTATCAACTATCACCCATATGGTATCATTTCCTTTCCTTGTCTTTGGCAATTTGGTGATGAAATCCATCGTCACCATTTCCCACTTCCACGTGGGAAGTTCAGGCTGTTGTAGCAAACCTGACGGCTTTTGATGTTCTGCTTTGACTTGCGCACACGTCAAACATTTAGCTACATAGGCAGCTACATACTTCTTCAAGCCTATCCACCAATAGTTTGCCTTTAGATCCTGGTACATCTTATCAGCTCTAGGATGAACGGAATATTTAGAACTATGGGCTTCCTGGAGGATAACGTCCTGAAGTCCTCCATAAACTGGAACCCATATTCGTTCATTTAACCTTAGGATTCCGTCCTTGCCATAGGATAACTGTTCTTCAGTCACTCCTAACTTTTCATTAGGATAGTTAGCTTCCAACACAGCTTCCTTCTGTGCAGCTAACAACTTTTCGTTCAAACCATTCTTTATCTCAATGCTCTTGGCATTGATCCTTATAGGCTTCACTCTTTCCTTCCGACTTAAGGCATCGGCGACTACATTCGCCTTGCCAGGATGGTATCTTATCTCACAATCATAGTCATTTAAAGTTTCCATCCAACGTCGTTGCCTCATGTTCAAATCCTTTTGGTTAAACAGGTGCTGGAGGCTCTTGTGATCAGAATAGATCACACACTTGATTCCATACAAGTAGTGTCTCCACAGTTTTAGTGCAAATACAACGGCACCCAACTCTAAGTCATGGGTGGTGTAATTCTTTTCATGCACCTTTAACTGACGTGAAGTATAGGCAATAACCTTGCCTTTCTGCATAAGCACACACCCCAAGCCAGTGTGTGATGTGTCGCAGTAGACCACGAATTCTTCGGTACCTTCAGGCAATGTCAAAACAGGATCATTGCTCAACTTTTGTTTGAGAATATCAAAGGATTCTTGTTGCTTCGGTCCCCAGTTGAACTTAATATCCTTCCTAGTCAAAGAAGTTAGGGGTGCAGCAATCCTTGAAAATTTTTCAATAAAGCGCCTGTAGTATCCTGCCAATCCCAGGAAACTGCGAATTTCTATGGGCGTCTTCGGCTCTTGCCAATTCATGACAGCTTCAACCTTAGCGGGATCTACTTGGATTCCGCGTTCGCTAACCATATGTCCAAGAAATTGGACTTCACGAAGCCAAAATTCACACATAGAGAATTTGGCGTAGAGCTTCTCCTGCTGAAGTAGTGAAAGAATACATCGAAGATGTTTCTCATGGTCGGCCTGATTCTTTGAATAAATCAGAATGTCGTCAATGAAAATGATAACAAATTTGTCCAGGTAGGGCTTGCAGACGCGATTCATGAGATCCATGAATGCGGCAGGTGAATTAGTGAGCCCAAAAGGCATCACTAGGAACTCATAGTGACCATAACGAGTCCTAAATGCAGTCTTGTGTACGTCTTCATCTCTAACCTTCAGTTGGTGATAGCCTGACCTTAAGTCAATCTTAGAGAAGTAACTTGCCCCTTGAAGCTGATCGAACAGATCGTCGATCCTGGGCAATGGATACCTATTCTTGATAGTGACCTTATTAAGCTCATGGTAATCGATGCACAGACGCATCGATCCATCCTTCTTCTTGACAAATAAGATTGGTGCTCCCCAAGGGGACGAACTAGTTCTAATGAAACCCTTGGCTAGCAATTCATCTAGTTGTGTCCTCAATTCCTTCATCTCTGTAGGTGCCAACCTATAAGGTGCTCTAGCAACAGGTGCTGCTCCAGGGATGATGTCATTTCTGAATTCCACTTGCCTATCTGGTGGTAAACTAGGTAGTTCTTCAGGAAAAACTTCAGGGTATTCTGAAATGACGGGGATATCTTCAATCTTGGGTTTCGGCTCATCAATAGTCACTTGTGCCATGTAGATGACACAACCCTTCTTCAAACACCTAGAGGCCTTGAGCATAGTCACTTGCTCAGGCAATCCATACTGGGTATCTCCCTGAATGGTAAGTGATTCACCAGACGGAGTCTTGATCACCACTTGCTTCTTATTGCGGACAATCTGGGCCTGGTTATGAGATAACCAGTACATACCCAAAACTATGTCGAAACCGGCTAATTTCAACGGAAGTAGGGACAAAGGAAAAGAGTGGTTCTTAATGGATATGAAACATCCATCTAATATGGTTGAGGTGGTTTCTAAGGTGCCATCTGCTAATTCCACCTCATATTTCACACTTGGGGTTTTAACAGGTAAATTCAGTAACTTACAAAACTTATTATCTACAAATGATTTATCAGCTCCTGAATCAAATAGCACTCTCGCATAAACATCATTTATAAGGAAGGTACCTGTGATCACATTGTCGTCCTGCACAGCTTCCTTTGCATCCATCCTGAAGACCCTAGCATTGGTCTTCTTTCCTTCATCAGCTTTCTTTGCATATTTTGGGCAATTTGTCTTAATGTGCCCTTTTTCGTTGCAACTGTAGCACGTTGCGTCCTTCAGTTTCTTGCACTCTAGGGTCTTATGTTCTGAAAATTTGCAAATCCCACAAGGCCTCGGCTGAGATTGGGATTTTGAGTCAAGCCTGCACCTCCCAAAGTGGTGCTTCTGACAAATCTTACACTTGAGCTTATCTCTAGATTGATGCCCATCCTTCTTAGAACCAGAACCCTTCTTGTGGTCATTGTTTCCCCTGTGCTTCTTATCTGACCGTCGTGAATTGTCATCTTCACGCTTCCTTTTCTCGGCATCCGTGTTCCTCAGCGATCTCTGTATGACCGCGTCTAGTGTGAGGGACAAAGATATATCAGCTACAGATCTGAACGTAGCTGGCCGAGAGGCTTTTACACTTGCCTTAATCTCTGGGGCTAAGCCCCCAATGAAACGAGCTATTCTTTTGGGTTCCGGGGTCACCAGATAAGGAACCAACCTTGACATTGTATTAAAGCTCGTAAGGTAAGCTTGGCAATCCAGATTTTTCATTACCAAAGACAGAAAATCCGACTCAATCTTTTCAACCTCATGCTGAGGACAGTAGTTCTCCCTGATCAAAGACGTAAACTGTTCCCAAGTCATATTGTACAATGGGATTTTCCCTGTAGCTTGATCAAAGACCTCCACCAAGCTAATGCTTCACCTTTGAACGACTGGGATACAAACTTTACCACATCCTTATCAGCGCACCCGCTGATATCAACCACGGTGTCCATCTCATCCAACCATGTCATGCAGTCTATAGCTCATTTCTCCCCAGTGAAATCCCTGGGTTTGCATGAAACAAAATACTTGTATGAGCAACCCTTATCACGGGGTCCTTGATTCAGTACGATCCTTTGAGATGGAACACTTTGCTGATTTGAAGATTGACGATCGTCATCGTTTTTCTTTGGCTCGTCTTTCTTAGAGGGTGGTGGCTTGCTGTGAGCCTCAGAATGAGTCTTAGGCTTGGAATGCGGTGCGGATAGGGTCCTACTCCGAGTCCCGCTATATTCCTGATGCTGTCGCTCTATGGCTTTCGTAACAGCGTTGTCTATTAACGCTTGCAGTTCAGCACCCGCTATATTAATTCGGGCATCATCCTGATTCCCCCGTGGGTGACTGTTGATCTCATCCGAGTCAGCCATTGTATCTTGAACTGTTACATAAGATGTTGACAATATTTTATTTGGGAGTTTATTATAGAATTGTCTTTTAGGGCAATTTATTAACCATGGTAAACATAGACCATATTTGGTTAATTTGTTACTCACATTTATTTAGGATTTTTATTATAATTTATCCTAATTATCAATTAATAACAGTATTATTAGCACAAAAGGCCTAGTCACAGGGACATTTTTAAATTATAAGCCATGATTTCAGAGAATCAAGGCATGAAGGATTGAACATAGTTCTTTATCTTTTTCTGACAGGGAGTCGTAGACTACTACTGTCTTTTGTCTTATATGACAATAAGTATGGCCCGTAGGCACTATATTACCAATGTATGGTCAACATATGATCATCATAATTGATGATTTAAACCCATGATTTATAGATCATTAAGTTAGGATAGGAATCTTTTGAAGATTCCTTATATAAGAATGACGTGTGTGATTTTTAACGAATCACGTCTGCCAGGAGCGCTAACATGTTTTCAGATGTTAACAGGGATCCGAATCTTTTAAACAGGTCTTACCATCTTGGCCAAGTCTTATAATGACATGCAGGCTAGGTTATACCTTTAAGATTCTCATTTAATATTTAATAGGCAGATTATTTTAAAAGGAATGATTTTGATTTATTTATTTCATATATTTATGCATATAATGACAAAAGTGAAATTTATAAACTTAACATTCCATTAATTATTAAGGGATTACACATTGCCCTAAACGGAACTTTTAACAGAATCAATTTACCCACGCAGGGGCTAAACCGAAATACAAGTCCACGCAGGGACCAAATGCTAGAATAGATGTCCACGCAGGGTCTAAAACGACAAGTCCACGCAGGGACTAAAAAGACAAGTCCACACATGGACTAAATATACAGATAAATGTCCACACAGGGACATGATTGAAATAGGAAATACAACAATACATAAAGGGGTTTAATGGTCCCTCTTCTTCTTCCCCTTTAGCAAGCTCGCTAGGCCCTTGAGGAAACCCCTGTTGTTCCTACGTTCTTCTTGGAATTCATGTTCCACCCGACTTAGTCTTTGCAGGATTTCCTCCTGTTCTGGTGGGGAAAACCGTGGTGGCGGTGGCTGGTGCTGCAACGGAGGTTGAGCAGGTACTTGGTATCCATGAGTTGGGTATCCAACTCCCCAAGGGGCTCCATATGGTCCTTCTGGGTGGAGGGCATTGTAGTTTGCCGCCACAAGGTACGGGTCGACCTCAGCATAATTGTAGTTTGTGTGAGCCGGCTGCTCAAATGGGTTGTACCTCGTTGAACCTGTATACGCAGGAATCGGGTTATCAAAACCAAATGGTGGCGGTTGTGGTGCAACTGGTGCATGGTTCCACTCTGGAATTGGGTTTGAAGGCCCACCCATTTGTGGGTCTTCATGAAGTGGCGGATAGTGACTGCCACTTGAGTGATGAGGGGTGCTAAAATGAAAATCCCCTCCTCGTACGGATATTCGCGCACCTGTCCTCCTACACCTCGGTGGTTCCGGAGGTGCTTGATGAACTGGCGGAGGTGGAGGCGGTGGCGGTGGCGTGACTGCCACGAATCGCAAATCCCCGGAGGGATCCTGCTACTGCTGCTGTTGGTGGGGAGATGAATGGTGAGAAGGTGTGAAGTACCATTCATGCTGGTTAAACCTTGCCTGGAAACTGTCTGGACCACCGTAGGGTGATCCGTGAAAGGATGAACCATCAGAGACCTCGATAGGATGGTTGGGGGTCCCGGTTGCAGGCTCCATAGGGTCGGTGTCCTCATCCATATCCATGGTGTGATCGCTGGAAAAGTGATCCTCCGGTCCCAATGGGTTAAAACCCACTGGTTCTTGAATATAGTTTGCCGGGTTAAACCGCCCCTGAAAAACAGGAGTGGGGTCGCCGAAGGAATGGTGCGAAAGGGATCGCTGGAGAGGTATATATGAAGGTTGTGGGTTATCGGGCTCGTTTTCTGACTGTGGCCCATAGGAGTTACGATAGGGAGGCGTTGAACTATGCGAAGTAGATCGTCTGGCGGGCTCCAGATGGGTCCTCCAGTTTTGTTACGGATCGGCACTCATAGTGGTAGAAGGAGTTCGCCGGTGTGAAGGCCCGGCCTCGTGATCGTTGGGGGCGGTAATCGGCCCCTTACCTCGTCCTCCTCTTCTAAATCTTGGCGGCATATTTCCTGTCAAAACAATAAAAGATACAACAAGAAATATAAAGGACAAAGTTAAAATTAAAAACAATTGGGATTTGTCCTAAGTTCTTTGTCTAGACTCGAAAATTTAAGAATGTGCAATTGTGTCATTGAGATTAAACACAAAAGGCTAGTGTTTAATTCACTCAATGTTGTCTCTGATACCAACCTGTCACACCCCGATATTTCCATGTATTACCGGTGGGCCCGGTGGGGAGTATCGTGACGTAGTTGATATCGTTATAGTCAAACAACACAATATTTAAATGCACAGCGGAAGCAAAAGATAGATATATTTCAACTTTAATAAATTGTAATATCAAGTATCACAAATAGTTGAAAGTAATCCACAGGTGGATCAAAATAAAATGGAAACATTGTTCAACAGTTTTGACATCCAAGCTTGCGAGACTTATTGTGGACGCTAGGAGAAAGCCAACCTAGTTCGCGTAGTACCTGCACTTAACCTTTTTGGGAAAATACGTCAGTTTACACGGGTAAATACAATTAACTGACACATTTTGAAAATGTTTAACAAAATTGATTTGAATACACGTGGCACAAACTTTTTATAACTTGGGATAATTATTTGAATATAATCTTGTAAAAGAATTGCATGTTCCTTATGCGTTCAGTAGCCCGATCCTTAGACCGGGTTAAAAATCAATAGACACACAGTTGGTGCACACATCTGTCGTCTTCATCTTATATCGAGTCTCGGGTTCGTTGCAGTTCGGAACAAGAATGATGTCATCATTCTTAATGATGACATCATCCAAGTGACATCATCTTTCATCATTGTTACAACATCACGTGAAGATAACATGCAAATGAAATCGGTTTGCATGTTTTCACTAGAAGACAAAATAGAATGTATAGATTTGTGGATGATTTCGCTTTTGTGTACAGAGGGATTTCGCTTATTTGAACATTGCTGATTTCGCTCATGTGGACATGTGGTCCTTGGAGCGAAATCACAGCTAGTATATATAGGGGTTCACATAAGCGAAATCAGGATCCAGACCTTGTATACCGTACCGAACTGCTGCTGGATTACGTCATGTTTATCAGATTTTGAATGTTCGTTGTAGAGATCGAGTCGAAACTCTGTTCGGTTGTAGTTGATACGTAATAAAACGTTGTTTAATTACGTTTTCACGCACGATTACGGTTTGATTTAACGGATTCCGCACGTTAAATCGAATCCACCGCAGTTCTAGTGATCGTTTACGATCCGATCCTGAACTCACAAGTGGTATCAGAGCTACGGATGCTCTGCGTGTAATCGCGATCGAAATCGAACGAGTTTCGCTCAGTTTCAGTTAAATCGAATGATTTTCGGTTGATTTTTGATGTGTTTTTGATTTGTTTGAATCATATTTTGAACATTTTGATTGATTTTATTTGATGCTAAAGAAATGAAATGTCAAATGTGATAAACGGTCTCACAAAAGATGTGACGATAGGCTCAGCTAGACTACTAGATTTGCGATAACGATACAAACTTAAATCAAAAAGCCTAGTTCTAGTGGGAAACATGGTTGAAAGCATAGTACTTAGTTTTGTCCTTCGTGATTGTGTACCTACTCAGTAATCGCTGAATGCCAAAAAGCATAAAACTGGTTAAGTTTGTGAACTTTCACTACTTTGCTGAAAATTCACTGTGATTGTGCATTTTATTTTGCAAAGATTTAAACTTGTTTTATTTCTTTATTTTGTTTAAGCATCGGACATCCTCTGCGTATACGTGAGTATCGACCTGGATGTTGTTGCCTAAACGTTCTGCTTTATTTTCTTTGGTGTTTCGTTTAAGCTTTGGACCTCCTCTGCGTATACGGAAGTATCGATCTGGTGGTTAAAGCCTAAACAACTTCAACTTGTTTTATTTTCTTATTTTGTTTAAACATTGGACTTTCTCTGCGTATACGGAAGTATCGACCTGATTGTTAATGTTTAAACATTCTGCTTTGTTTTCGCACATATCACAGTTGATGAAAGTTTAAAGGCATTACTTGAGTTAGTGTATTGCATGATAAGGGGATATGCTGAGATCGTGGGGTCCATAAGAATTTAGTGCAAAATTAATATACCTTAACGTATCGGTAAGCATTTCAAAAGTTTTTAGATTGAGCTTAAGAGGACAATTATATCGTCAATCAACGTGAATCGTTTAGAACTTAAAACGATTAAAAGCTTAACGGTGCTTGTGATGTGTCTCAAAAACTGATATGTTCCTTTTTCGCAAACTCACAAAAATATGCTTGTACATATTTCATTTCTGCATTTAATTTCTGTTATTGCATTTATGTTTCATATTTTGAAATATTCAAAAAGATTTTCGACAACTGATGTTGAAAAGCTGATATTCAAAATCTCAAAGGCTAAACAAGATGAACAATTGGTTTGGTTAAGATGATGAGAAGTTGGAAGATAATCCTCAAATGTTTAGATGATTCATTAATTTGAATCACAATATTGTGTGTTATATGTTTGAGAACTTTGAGTGAATTCTTTTAGAATCAAAATTATTTTGTCTTACGAGAGGTTGAGATGTGTAGGTTTCTGATTCTGTTACTACGGAAAGCCAGGCGTCGATCCTAAAAGCACGGAAGCTTGATGAAAGGGAGAGCCTGAAGAGACTACCGAAAGGGGGAGCTGAAGCTGAAAATAGATCCACCGGGATTCTGTTCGAGCAAGGGGGAGTCTGTTGATGCTGATTGAAAGAGTGAAGCACAAAGACTGATAAAGACTGAAGATTGTATAGACTCGACACTTAAGACTCGTCAACATCTGAGGGGGAGTCTGTTGGTGCACACATCTGTCGTCTTCGTCTTATATCGAGTCTCGGGTTCGTTGCAGTTCGGAACAAGAATGATGTCATCATTCTTAATGATGACATCATCCAAGTGACATCATCTTTCATCATTGTTACAACATCACGTGAAGATAACTTGCAAATGAAATCAGTTTGCATGTTTTCACTAGAAGACAAAATAGAATGTATAGATTTGTGGATGATTTCGCTTTTGTGTACAGAGGGATTTCGCTTATTTGAACATTGCTGATTTCGCTCATGTGGACATGTGGTCCTTGGAGCGAAATCACAGCTAGTATATATAGGGGTTCACATAAGCGAAATCAGGATCCAGACCTTGTATACCGTACCGAACTGCTGCTGGATTACGTCATGTTTATCAGATTTTGAATGTTCGTTGTAGAGATCGAGTCGAAACTCTGTTCGGTTGTAGTTGATACATAATAAAACGTTGTTTAATTACGTTTTCACGCACGATTACGGTTCGATTTAACGGATTCCGCACGTTAAATCGAATCCACCGCAGATCTAGTGATCGTTTACGATCCGATCCTGAACTCACACACACCACATTATTTATTTATGCACTGACGGGTG
The DNA here is from genome assembly GCA_030545235.1 of Helianthus tuberosus. NCBI lineage: Eukaryota > Viridiplantae > Streptophyta > Magnoliopsida > Asterales > Asteraceae > Helianthus > Helianthus tuberosus. The sequence continues at coordinate 61,235,804 of CM060375.1, forward strand.
TACGCCTACACCCCGTGCTCAGGTCGTGGCCATCTCGTAAGATGATGCCAATGATATCCAGGACATGGTCATTAACCCCCCAAAGGCTTTAAGCAAACAAAACATTTCAAAACGGAGCATATCAATGGTTTAACCTCTATTCGATTAAAGATTCAATGCCCAACCAAGCGGTATTTTATATACCATACCCCAAGCCCGTATAGGGAAAATAAGTTAAAAGTATTTACCTTTGCAAGTATCAATCACAAATAGCAAGTGCGTGTAGCTTTTACCGGGTCTCCTATTCTGGAACGAAGGTTTATAATAACCTATTAGAATCCTAACGGGTCTTTAATTAAGCCTAAACTTAGTCCGGTTAGTTTTAAGGAAAGATACGGTTCGAACGCGTGATTAAGCGAAGACCGGAATAGAATGTGATTTAGACCCAACAAGTTTGAAGACTTGTATAATATGGGTAATCTAAACACATTCTGGATTTTGAGACTTGCAACATGAGGGCCTTTTATAGTGAATTTGAGGGCTTGTGATCATGACAATTCATGCTACAACTGATCATGGATCATCCACAAGTGTCCCTAAGGTCTAAAAGCATGTAGGGGTCTCCCATGGAAGTGAAAAACGGCATTTTAAGTCGGTTAAATCGTTTAAACAGGCAACTGTCAACAATCTGGTCGCTGGGCACTCCTTACGGACCGTAAGGGGGTCTCTTACGGTCCGTAAGACCTTTATCAAAAGCAAAAATCTCTTGACCTTTCAAGTTTCGAACGGGTAACTAATGTATAACGAATTTGGGTCATGAATTATCAGTTTGGGGCCTCTACATCATGCTTGAACAGTTATGTACCCTACCATGTTGCAATGTTTTCTTGGGCTTTAAAGAAAAACCATAAATGAAGGTTTATCGTGCATACCCTCAAAGGATTCCACTCTTGCACTTTGAATCAAATATTACTAGTAATTACCGGATTGAATGTAAATCAGATGTTTGTAATATATGTTAGGGTCTTGGGATTCATAACGAGGTCGTTCAGAGGTATAAATTAACATGACGACACTTTTAAATCCTGCCATACATCTTTAACTAGATCCGGGTTTATATCACTTTTGTCTTACATGACACGTGTCGTTATTTCATTGATCACAAATTTTCGAGGTGTTATATCTTCATCATTCAAACTTGCTCATTCCTTCTTTCTTTCACTCTTGCTCTAATTGAGGCTACCACACTTAGTTGGAGGCCTCATACTTGAGCATTCTTAGTCATTTTTCCAAGCTTAGGACACTTGTAAGTGTTCTTTCATGCTTTGTTATTTACTTTAAGCAAGAAAGTCAAACAGTGTTTGACTTTCTACTTTGACCATGATTTGGTCAAGACAAAGTTTGTTTGAACTTTGCAACGTGAACGTAATCACGATGATTATAGTCACTTGCGACTATACCTACTGATTACCACGTTGACTAGTTGAAGTGATGAGTCAAAGTTTCTGTCAAAATGCACGATTATGTGCATTTTGCGACGAAACAATTTTCGTGTATCAAAACACTTTGTTTTGATATCAAATCAGTTTTCTAACTTAGTTAAACATGTTTTAACCTGTTTAACTCGTCATTTCTAGTTTAGTGCTTGTATAGGGTGGTAAGTCAAGCGGTCTAAACAACCGCTTAGACTTTCGAACCCGACCCGTTTGGTCGATCATTAGGATCCGACCAAACATATTTTGTGACCAGAGTTGTATAGGGAATAACCTTCCGAGGTTATACCTTATGGTCACTTCGTTTGATTAGTTGCATGATAGGTAGTTTATATGCCTTAGGAAAATGACCAAAATGCCCTTTTCATGCATAATTTGAATTTAAGCCTGTGTAACATAAATTTTGACACTTAAAACTGATTATGCAACATTATTAAACATGTTAGGGCATATAATACTTATCATAGGGCTAGTTAGACCATCCGAACGCGCATTTCCGCAAATGACGCGTTATGTAAGGACCTGCACGAAAATGTCCCAAAAAACACTCCGTAAGTAGAAACCCGGACCCCTAAAACCCTAATTTTCATGAAAAATCAAGAAAATCAAATTTTCTAAATTGGTCGCGGCCGCGAACGATCCAAGGAGGATCTACGCGGGGCGCGACAGCCTTGTAACTCTCCAGATATAGATCAAGGCCATGTGTCGCACGCGTGGCAGACCTAGGCCATGACACAGCAGCCCTAGCCGTAGCTATGGTGGCCCTCGCGGGCCGCAAAGGATTTCCTTCAGGCTTACGCGGGCCGCGACAAACTCAAAAATCAGCTATAAATTGGACGTTGCATGGCCGTTCCTCTGTGTTCGAAAATTCCTTTCTAAAACGTCAAACTCTGCTTATATACGTGTGTTTAAGTGTCAAAACACTGCTACGATCACAGGGTAATAACTCGATCACTTCTACGATACAATGTCCGATCGATTGAAACCGCTGATGGATGTTTAAGTGTTGCCCGAATTCGGGCTATACTTTGTCATTCATCGTGAGGGTTTTGATTTCGTGAATTTATCGTAAATGTTGTATTAAGTTACTAACCTAGTTTCGTTTGCATTATTTAACTAGATTACCAGGCTAAATCAGTAGGCAAACTCTGTCCGTCTAAACTTGCAATGTGAGTCATTCTCTTTTTACTAAATTGTTTGCAAAACCCTAAATGTTTTCCAGTTATACTTTGAAGTGATTAAGTCTTTGCTATTCTTTAATTACTGGCAGTAAGTGGGGGTTTTGTGCACATTACTACTAATAATTTATCACTTTAGGTGGGCGAGCCTAATTAGTGATATGTCCACAGTCATAGATCCGGTCGAGTGACAACTGAACTAGCTAATTATAAGATAGGGGCAAAAGTGAAAACTCTTAATGCTGTAAATTGTAACAATGTGTCGTTTTGTGTAAATTGAATGACTAGCCAGTATTTCCCCATTGATAAAATCCTTTTAAACATGTTTCAGGTGATTTACTGTGAACAAGGAAAAGTGCCGCGTAGCACTACCAGCTTGAGTAAAGTGGCTCAGTAAATAAATAAACCTGTTTTTGTAATTAGGGGATTTCCTAGTGAAATTCCTTTATTGTAAATTACGGGGTTTATCCCGAAACTTGAAATAAAATAAATGGGTGTTTTTAGTTAAACGGTCCTGTTAAAATTTCCGCTGCCAAATTAAATACTAATACCATAGGTTTTCTGTCCTGCAGCATTCGAACCAGGAAACTGGGTCGGGGGCCGTGACAGAAAAAGGTGGTATCAAAGCCACTGATTTAAGCCCATTTAAGTATTTAGAATTACTTAATTTTTCAGATTGCCATTTTGTGATTCTGTGAAAAATTTAATTTACAATTAAATAAAATTTTAATTTGAATTTTTGTGTGTTTCTTCATGTGTGCTAACAGCATGAATGAACTGTCGGAAGCACTCCGAAACTTTACCATCCATACGATTGATGTGGATATAACCGGAACCCAGACCGGTTATCAAGCTGACACTGAGGAGCCAATAGTGTTTCAGGCCCAGCCCCAGGAGAAACCAAAACCCAAAAAGAGAAGAAGACTTCTAGACTGGAAACGAGGACGAAGGAAGAAGCCCGCTGCCCAAAAGGTGAAAAAGACGGAGGATCCAAAGGGAAAAGGAAAGGAAGTAGGAGAGAGCTCTGGTCAAGCCCAAGAGTTGCCACCTTGGGAAGAATTGGATCGAAAACTTGCAAACTGTGACCTCATCGGACCAGCTGACGAAACCCTTTTCGATTTCCCCGCCCAATCAGAACTTCCAATTAATTTGGAAACTGCTATTCCGGACCTATTGTCAACCCTTAACCTGTTACAGGGCAAATGGAAGAATGGTGGACTAGCAAATGGCATTTCAGAACTTCATGAATAATCCCAATGTGTACTTTCCTTAGTTTGATCCTGAACCTGCACCTTTCCCACCTATGAGCGCAGAGAACGTTGCCGAATTACGCCGATACGGCGAGGAACTGGTGGATGCGGGAAATCGGATTCGGGAGGTGGGGGAAAACATCACGTGGAAGTACGACGAGAGGGAGCGTCATTTCTGAAGGGCCAGTTAACCAAAAGTTGCATGTTTTGTATAATATTATTATAAAAATAATATATATATATATATATATAATAATAATAATAATAATAAAATCATGTATAATAATATAAAATAAAATATCTGTAAATACGTGGTTTGTGTTGACGCATAATATTATAAAAATATATCAAAATGTCGCAAGGTCAACGATTTTGGCTATATGTGTTAACTTAATTGTGTTGTGATTGATTTATTGTGTTTAATTACTATCCACTCTATGACAATAATTTATATATCTTTAATTATTCAGATGGAAAACGCAGAAATCAACCGGCAAATGAAGTTAATCAATCTGAACCCAATAATGAAGACCATTTTCTTAATAGGCAAGATATAGAAAATATCGTTGCTCAGGGAAGAGCCAATGCTATCCCAGCAATTGTTGCTGCCGTTAAGAACCCTGCTGAACCTTCCCAAGCCAACCATTGTAAACGCACTCGCGACGATAATTTCAGTAACAGTGTAAACGGGGGCGGCAATAATGATAATAATGTGGTTCAGGCCCCATTTCTTAAGAAAATGAAAGTTGCAACACCTGGTTGCACTTATAAAGAATTTCTTGCCTGTAAGCCAGTCGAATTTGCAGGCAATGAAGGGGAGACTGCCGCATTGCGTTGGTTAGAAAAAACCGAAGCAGTAATCAAAATAAGTAAATGTGCCGAGGAAGATAAGGTTATGTATGCATCCCACCTTTTCAAAGAAGAAGCATTAGAATGGTGGAACACAGTGCTGCAAGCCAAGGGAAGTGACGTGGCTTACGCCATGAGTTGGGAGGAATTTAAGGAATTGGTAGAAAGAAAGTTTTGTCCCTCCTATGAAAAGGAACAAATGACAAATACGTTCCTGAACCACCGCATGGTGGACGTTGACTGTCGAGGGTATACTTCAAAATTTTTCGAGTATGCTAGAATTGTACCAACTCTGGCTTCGCCAGAATCGGTGCTTATTTCTCGCTATATCTGGGGACTAATTAGCGAGATTCGGGATATAGTCAAGGCTGCGAGACCCCGAACAATTGACGATGTAGTTGAATTGGCCAACACCTTGACTGACGGACTGGTGCGTACGAGAGAAGAACATAGGAAAAAGGAATTAGCCCAAAAGATTACCCAAGGGTTCCGTGGGGGTAATAATACTAATAATTTCAGGAAAAAGGGAACCGGGCAATCGTCCACACCACCATTTTGCGGAAATTGTAAAAAGAAACATTTTGGAAAAAGTAAGGAAAATTGCAATTTCTGCAAGAGACCAGGCCACCGAGAGGAAGAATGTAGGAAGAAATCAGTGATCTGCTACAACTGCGGTGAAACAGGACACTTCAAGCCCGATTGCCCAAAATTGGTTAAGCCTGCTGATAACTAAGCCAAACCTGCCGAAGGAACAAATAAGAAGAATGCAAGAGCCTTTCAGCTTACAACTCAAGAAGCAGATCTGATTCCCGATGTGATAGCTGGTACGTTTCTTGTGCATGACGTTTACGCAAAAGTATTATTTGACTCTGGCGCAAACCAAAGTTTTATAAATACTTCATTCTGCCAAGCTCTTAAGCAACCTTTAACCAAACTTAGGCAAGTTTTTATGGTAGAAACGGCAGATGGTAATTCTGTCAAAATAGATAAGGTTCTTCAAGAAGGAAAAATAGAACTCTCAGGCCATAAATTTTCTGCAAACCTGCTGCCTATGAATTTAGTTGGATTCGATGTCGTGTTAGGAATGGATTGGTTAGTAGACAACCATGCTCGAATCCTTTGTGATAAAAATTCCATAGAAATTCATACGCCAACAGGAGAAGTAATTTTGATTACAGGAGATAAGCCGCGTAAACCAATGAAGTTCATTTCAGTAATGAAAGTTGCTAGTTATGAACGAAAACAAGGAATAGTGTATATGATTTCGGTAATCATTAACACTAAAAGTAAGGAACTTAAAGAAATCCCAGCAGTATCAGAATACCCGGACGTATTCCCAGAAGAACTACCCGGATTACCACCAGATAGGGAGGTAGAGTTTAGAATTCATCTAATTCATGGAACTACACCAATAGCTTAGGCACCGTATCGATTAGCACCCACAAAAATGTTAGAACTGAAAAAGCAGTTAGATGAATTGTTAGGCAAAGGATTCATACAACCTAGTTCATCCCCTTGGGGAGCACCAATGTTGTTCGTGAAAAAGAAGGACGGTTCCATGCGAATGTGTATCGATTATAGGGAATGGAATAAAGTTACAATTAAGAATTGATACCCATTACCTAGGATTGATGATCTTTTCGATCAAGTTCAGGGAGCTAGATACTTCTCTAAGATAGATTTGCGCTCCGGATACCATCAGCTGAAGGTACAGGAAGAAGACATACCTAAAACTGCTTTCAGAACTAGGTATGGTCACTACGAGTTTACAGTCATGCCCTTTGGATTAACGAATGCCCCTGCAGCATTCATGGACATGATGAATAGGATCTGTAAGCCGTACTTGGATAAATTCATCATTGTCTTCATCGATGATATACTTATTTATTCCAAAAGCTAGGACGAGCGTTGTAAGCACCTGCATGCGCTCTTAGCTCTGTTGAGAAAGGAAAAGTTGTACGCCAAATTTTCGAAGTGTGAATTTTGGCTACAAAAGGTGCAATTTTTAGGACACATGGTGAATCACGAAGGTATTCACGTAGATCCCTCCAAAATAGAAGCAATCACAAATTGGAAGGTCCCTCAGTCAGCTACCGAAGTTAGAAGTTTTCTAGGATTAGCTGGATATTATAGGCGCTTCATAAGAGACTTCTCTAAGATAACTGTTCCGTTAACTAAGCTAACCTGCAAAACAGTTAAGTTTGAATGGGGACCTAAAAAGAAGAAGCCTTTAGGATTTTAAAGCAAAGGCTAATAGATAACCCAATTCTGGCCTTACCAGACGAAACAGAAGATTTTGAAGTCTTTTGCGATGCTTCTAAACTAGGATTAGGTTGTGTGCTAATGCAACGCAAAAAGGTCATTGCATATGCATCAAGACAATTGAAAAAACACGAGGAAAAGTATACGACTCATGACTTAGAATTAGGAGCAATAATTTTTGCCCTTAAGATTTGGAGACATTATCTGTACGGAAGTAAGTTTACTGTCTATACAGATCATAAGAGTTTAAGGTACATATTTGGGCAAAAAGAATTGAACATGAGGCAAAGAAGATGGATGGAAATTCTAAGCAACTACGACTGTGATATTCAATATCACGAAGGAAAAGCAAACGTAGTAGCTGATGCCTTAAGTCGTAAGTATCATGAGAAGCAAAGGCGAGTTCGTGCTCTTAGATTAAATCTCCAGTTAGATTTAATGGAACAACTGAAAAGGGTTCAGGAGACAGCAATCCAGGATGATGCTGAAGGAATGAAAGGACGGATAAAGGAATTAGAACAAGGAACTGATGGAATTTGGAGATTCCATAAGAAAAGGATTTGGGTTCCTAAGCAAGGAGATTTAAGAGACACGATTTTAGAAGAAGCCCATAAATCTAGATATACGATGCATCCTGGTAATAACAAGATGTATCAAGATCTAAGGAATAACTTCTAGTGGATATGAATGAAAAAGGACATAGCTAGATACGTCTCTAAGTGTCTAACTTGTTCATAAGTTAAGGCAGAACACCAGAAACCTTCAGGTTTACTTCAACAGTTAGAAATGCCCGTATGGAAATGGGAACTAATAACAATGGATTTTGTTACTAAGCTACCCAAGACCAGGAAAGGTAACGATGCAATCTGGGTGATTATAGATCGATTAACCAAATCAGCTCATTTCCTACCAATGAAGGAAACCTTTAGCATGGAAAGATTGGCTAGGTTATATGTAGACGAGGTAGTATCCCTACATGGAGTCCCACTCTCCATTGTAGCAGATAGGGATAGTCGTTTCACTTCGCATTTTTGGACCAGTTTCCAAAAAGCAATGGGGACACGATTAAATTTAAGTACTGCATACCATTCCCAAACAGATGGACAAAGTGAAAGGACAATTCAAACCCTGGAAGAGATGCTTAGGGCATGTGTAATAGATTTCGGTGGAAACTGGGATGACCATTTACCACTAATAGAACTCTCCTATAACGATAGTTATCATACAAGCATCAATGTTGCCCCGTTCGAAGCACTTTATGGACGAAAGTGTCAAACCCCAGTATGTTGGGCAAAAATAGGAGAAAGTCAATTATCAGGTCCTGAGATTGTACAAGAAACCACCGACAAAATAACTCAAATCAAGGAAAGACTGAAAACGGCTCGAGATCGCCAGAAGAGTTACGCAGACAATCGACGCAAGCCATTGGAATTTCAAGTTGGGGATAAGGTACTATTGAAAGTTTCTCCTTGGAAAGGGGTAGTTCGATTCAGTAAGAAAGGAAAGCTAAGTCCAAGGTACATAGGACCATTCACAGTTACCCAACGAATAGGACCAGTTGCTTATAAATTACAACTACCAGAAGAGCTAGCCGGGGTACATGATGTGTTCCATGCATCTAACCTTAAGAAGTGTTTATCTTATGAATCACTGGTAGTACCTCTTCAAGATATAGAGATAAACAAAAAGTTAAAATTTGTGGAGAAACCTCTTCGAATAGAAGATAAAAAGGTCAAATTCCTCAAACACAAGAGATTGGTGCTGGTCAAAGTGAAGTGGGACTCGAAAAGAGGACCTGAGTACACATGGGAACTGGAATCGGAAATAAAGCGAAAATATCCTTACTTGTTCCAGTAAATCTCGAGGACGAGATTTTAAATAAGGTGGGGAGGATGTAAGGGCCTGCACGACAATGTCCCAAAAAGCAATCCGTAAGTAGAAACCCGGACCCCTAAAACTCTAATTTTCATGAAAAATCAAGAAAATCAAATTTTCTAAGTTGGTCGCGGGCCGCGAATGATCCAAGGAGGATCTACACGGGGAGCGACAGCCTTGTAACTCTCTGGATAACGATCAAGGCCACGTGTCGCACACGTGGCAAACCTAGGCCATGACACGACAGCCCTAGTCGTAGCTAGGGTGGCCCTCGCAGGATGCGAAGGATTTCCTTCAGGCTTACGTGGGCCGCGACAAACTCAGAAATCAGCTATAAATTGGACGTTGCATGGCCTTTCCTCTGTGTTCGAAAATTCCTTTCTAAAATGTCAAACTCTGCTTATATACGTGTGTTTAAGTGTCGAAACGCTGCTACGATCACAGGGTAATAACTCGATCACTGCTAGGATACAATGTACGATCGATTGAAACCGATCCGATGGATGTTTAAGTGCTGCCCGAATTCGGGCTATACTTTGTCATTCATCGTGAGGGTTTTGATTTCGTGAATCCATCGTAAATGTTGTATTAAGTTACTAACCTAGTTTCGTTTGCATTATTTAACTAGGTTACCAGGCTAAATCAGTAGGCAAACTCTGTCCGTCTAAACGTGCAATGTGAGTCATTCACTTTTTACCAAATTGTTTGCAAAACCCTAAATGTTTTCCAGTTATACTTTGCAGTGATTAAGTCTTTGCTAATCTTTAATTACTGGCAGTAAGTGGGGGTTTTGTGCACATTACTACTAATGATTTATCACTTTAGGTGGGCGAGCCTAATTAGTGATATGTCCACAGTCATAGATCCGGTCGAGTGACAACTGAACTAGCTAATTATAAGATAGGGGCAAATGTGAAAACTCTTAATGTTGTAAATTGTAACAATGTGTCATTTTGTGCAAATTGAATGACTCGCCAGTATTTCCCCGCTGATAAAATCTTTTTAAACATGTTTCAGGTGATTTACTGTGAACAAGAAAAAATGTCGCGTAGCACTACCAGGTTGAGTAAAGTGGCTCAGTAAATAAATAAACATGTTTTTGTAATTAGGGGATTTCCCTGTGAAATTCCTTTATTTTAAATTACGGGGTTTATCCCGAAACTTGAAATAAAATAAATGGGTGTTTTCAGTTAAACGATCCGGTTAAAATTTCAACTACCAAATTAAATACTAATACCACGGGTTTTCTGTCCCGCAGCATTCGAACCAGGAAACTGGGTCGGGGGCCTTGACACGTTAAAGTAGCTTAAACTACCTTAACTGGTCATAACGGGTCAAAAGCACTTAGGATAGGTTTCAAATCAGAATGTAGGCTTTGTTAAACCATTTCATATAGGTTCCAACACTCATTTGGTTTACAAGACCTCATTCTATCCGATCTCCTGATTTAGGTTCTGATTGTTAACATAGTGATTCCATACTAGGTGCCACTTGATTTCTTGGTTTCCCGAGCCTTGTTAGTTCACTTAACCAGGGATACTTGCAATCTCAAGTGAGTACATAGTTCCCCTCTTTTACTGCTTCCAATTGTTTTGGGGTGACTCATATGTGCTAAATGCTTTTCATGCTTTCATAAACAAATGCTATGGTTTATATAAAACACGATGATTTCAATAATGTGAACGAACTTGTTGGGGCGTTAGTCGAAAGACAGACGAATGACATTCATTAACTTTGATCAAACCGACCAGTAGTATGTTATGGTACCATAGGATCTGACAAATCCCGTTATCGGACTATCCCTTTGGTGGGTAATGTGGGTAACGACAAAACCTGTTATTTTAACAAACCCTTTGGTGGTTTGTTAGTCAATGTTAAAGAGGTCTTTCTGGGCCTATTAAAGATACCCCATGGGTGGTATATCGAGTCACACAGGTTTGAATGTATTCTTTAAAGAACGACCAAAAGTTGTATTTCACAATTAAAACACGGACGATTTGAACGATTTGAACGAACTGGACGATTGGTTTATGGTAAGTGATTAGGTAATGAGGCGTGTGTAATGTGATAAAAGCATGGTGGATACGCCGCTGGTACTTCCTATGTATAAGTGCTTTTATCACATTACATGTCGTAGCAAATTCAAACGATGTCACACAACGATGTTTACTTAAAGATATAAACCATACAATGTCTACTTTCAAAGATGATTTACTACTTGGTTTTACAAAGACAAATGTTTTCATTCAAAATTCATGGCTACAATGGTTTTGGTTTTACATATATCAACTTGTAAAGTTGATAAAACATATTGCAATATCAAACACTTTTGGTTTCAAGGTACATACTCGACAACTCTTGTAGTTGGTCGAGGTATTGCAATATGAATTCAAATCCATGAATTTAACATACAAAATCTATATACTCGCCGACATTTTTATGCTGACTGTTTTCACATATGTTTCAGGTTCTATTATGTGACGATTGTTGATTGCTTGCTATAAATAGGATGGACGCGGGCCTTAGTGACTTAAAACTTGAAAGACAATTGTTGTACTTATTTGGTTTGTATCAAAACAATGTGTTCAATAATGAAATAAAACAAAACTTCAATTACCATGTGTTGTGAAACAATGATTATGTTACGACACTCCCCGATGTTTCCGCCGCGGTTTGTTGTATTACGCGATCGGGTGTGATAGAAGAGTTGGTATCAGAGCTCATGGTTATAGGGAATTAGGTTATTAGTAATGCTCTTGACCTAGTCTATAACCTTCATAGGACCCTAACGCGAGTTTCTTGCGTATAGATTCTTAATACTATACCAATCACCTATCCTTAGCTAATTAACAAAAACAAAACGCAATTCATTCTCTCGAGTCAAAATTTTTCCAAAACTTCACAAGAAATCATCTATCAATAGATGATTTGTTTTAGGCTTTTAAGCCTTTGCTGTTTTCAAAATCTCGTCAAAGTTTGGGTCTTTATAATGTACCTTGAGTTTCCTGTCTAAGGCTAGAGTGTTCGTACAAATACGCAGTATCGGACCAGTCACTCTTACCTAGGAACTCTTGGGGTGGGTGTCCACTTATAGGCTAAAGCATGTCTTCGCGATACATTATTATGACCCACTTACTTTGATTAGTCACAGTGTCGTTTGTTTGTTTTAGTTAACGAACAAATGGTCACGATCCTCATGTTTCGTCGATATTTTTAACGTTCATTTTTTAATATCCATTAACATCTCACTTGTTTTCCCTCATATCTTCCACTATCTTTAGAATGCCTCCTCATCACAGCGATACTCAAAAGTCTGAACTGGCTGATACTATCGCTCAACAACTAAGCATAGTACTCTGTGGGACCATTGAGTTAGCTGTCGCCATGCCTCATCTCAATGATGAAAGTACTCAAGAGGCACCAAAGAAGACAAAAGCTAAGCCTTCAAAAAAATCAAGGAAGCGTAAAGCTTCAAGGAATCTTACAACGATTGCTCCAGTTTCGCTTAACCAAGTGGGACCTAGCCAGGTGGCATCACCACCAGCTAAGAAACCATACAGAAGAAAATATCCTCTGTGCAATCAATGTGACCTTCATCACCATGCCAGTGTCCAATGCCGAAGATGCTCAAACTGTGGACGTATTGGTCATACAACAAATGTCTGTCGTTTAGCCGCTACGCCAAACCAAGCTATGGCAGTTCTGACTCAATTTATCGCAACTCCTCATGCGATACATGTTTGTCCTAACTACCCACATGGAACCTGCTTTAATTGTGGTTATCCTAACCACTTCAATTGACTTGGCTGGCAAATGACGACTCAATGAATGGGCATAAGATTAACACTGGCAATATCAAGGCTTGTGCTAATGTCTGAATAAACACTTAACCTTTTGTATTTTCTGTTTACTTTCCAAGGATCTTGAAACACTTTGGTTGTTCTATAAATAAATTTAGTCGTTTCCACCTTATTTACAAAGTCAATGTGAACACATGTATATATGGCATACCCCTACAATACCGACACCAAGGAACCGTGTTCCTTGCAAGACAAACTACTCTCGTAGTTCTTCAATTTTGAGATCGCTCGCGATCTCCATGAAAATCCTAAGTACTCGTTTCTTCTATGAAACAAAGTACAAAGTACAAGTTACAACGAATACTCAAAGTACCACTTTAAATCCTTGCTTGGATATCTAAGGGTACTTTCCATTAGTCCTTAATTGGTCTTATGCGATATGTCTATGTACATATCATTACATTCTGGTTTTCATAACAATATACATAGTAAATGATTTCAAAACATCATTCAAGATTTCAAAAACATTTCATATGGTTTAAAAACATTTTAACATAATATATTTACCTAATATACGTAGTGCATAATTTCAAAAACATTATCCATATTTTGAAAAACCTCATACATGATCTCAAAATAATCTCACATGGTTTTAAAACATTTTATAAACATATTTACCTAGTATACCTAGTACATGATTTCAAAAACATTACATAAAATTTTAAAAACATTAAACATATTTTCAAAGATCCCATGCATATTTTTCAAAGACATTCTACTCGTATGTTGACTTAGCATACGTAGTACATGATTTTCAAGGACATTATGCTCGTATGTTGACTTAGCATACGTAGTACACGATTTTCAAGGACATTCTGCTTCGTATGTTGACTTAGCATACCTAGTACAAGGTTTCGAAACAATTTCTCGCTACACGAATTCCAAAATCCTTATAGGGACTTCCTATCTTCATAGTTAGATCCTTGTGGATGTTTAAAGCGCAAATCAAAGTCCTTAATTGAGTTCTTTGTGTGCTTTAATACATATGTTACAATTCAATGAGGACAAAACTAAATCCTAACAAGATCTTCCTATCTTTATAGATAGATTCTTGAGGATGTTTAAAGTACTAATTGAAGTCCATTGATTGGATTCCTGGTGTACTTTAAATGCATGTGTACAAATCAATATTGATAACAAGTTGATGACCAAGTTGACAATTATGTGATTATGTGATTATATGTTTATGTGTTATGTGTGATCCAAATGCATGCTATCCAAATCCTCGTAGAGTCTTTCATATCTTCATATGATGGATTCTTGGAAGGATATCCAAGAGTACTATTTTAAATCCTTAATAGGCTTCTATGCAATAGTTAAGACCCTTGGATTTTAAAGTACTATTCCAAAGTTAAAGAGACCCTTTGGTGGTCTAGTTAAAGAGATTGATCCGTCAATCTAGTTAAAGAGATCATGTGTTGATCTAGTTAAAGAGACCCTATGGTGGTCTAGTCAAAGTCTTCACAAGATTATTCGTTTGATTCTATCCCCTACACATTATAAATAAACTGTGTGGACTGTGCAAGGAATTACGTAATTATGGATGCATACATAGTTATGGAATTCAGTGCACAGAAACCACAGAGGTTTTGTCATGTGTTAATTTAAATAAGAAACAAAAGTTATCTATATTCATTTTCGTTTCTGATGAAGTATCCACTGAGGAAAAATGAACTAGCTACTCATTTTTCGCTTCTGAAAGAAATATCCACTGGGAAATGAATAATCCATACGAGAATTGTATTCATTTTCGTTTCTGATGAAGTATCCACTGAGGAAAATGAATTATCCATTCATTTTCGCTATCGAAGAAATATCCACTGAGGAAAATGAATAAATTCATTCTGTTTCTGATGAATTATCCACTGAGGAAAATGAATTATCCATTCATTTTCGCTTCTGAAGAAATATCCACTGGGGAATGAATAATCCTGTATTAATTCTTTCATTTCCACTTCTTACGAAGTATCCACTGAGGATCCATTCATTTTCGCTTCCGAAGAAATATCCATCGGGAAATGAATATTCTTTACAATAATCCTTCATTTCCACTTCTGACGAAGTATCCACTGAGGAAAATGAATTATCCATTCATTTTAGCTTCTGAAGAAATATCCATCGGGGAAATGAATATTCTTTACGATAATCCTTCATTTCCACTTCAGACGAAGTATCCACTGAGAAAAATGAATAATCCATTCATTTTCGCTTCTGAAGAAAATATCCATGGAGGAAATGAATATTCTTTACAATAATATTTCATTTCCACTTCTGACGAAGTATCCACTAAGGAAAATGAATTATCCATTCATTTTCGCTTCAAAAGAAATATCCATCGGGGAAATTAATATTCTTTACAATAATCCTTCATTTCTACTTCTGACGAAGTATCCACTCAGAAAAATGAATTATCCATTCATTTTCGCTTCTGAAGAAATATCCATCGGGGAAATGAATATTCTTTACGATAATCCTTCATTTCCACTTCTGACGAAGTATCCACTGAGGAAAATGAATTATCCATTCATTTTCGCTTCTGAAGAAATATCCATCGGGGAAATGAATATTCTTTACGATAATCCTTCATTTCCACTTCTGACGAAGTATCCACTGAGGAAAATGAATTATCCATTCATTTTCGCTTCTGAAGAAATATCCATCGGGGAAATGAATATTCTTTACAATAATCCTTCATTTCCACTTCTGACGAAGTATCCACTGAGGAAAATGAATTATCCATTCATTTTCGTTTCCGAAGAAATATCCATCGGGGAAATGAATAACTTATTCAGCAATTCTTCATTTCTACTTCTGACGAAGTATCCATTGAGGAAAAGAAACTATCCATTCATTTTCGCTTCGGAAGAAATAACCATTGAGAAATGAACAGTTTATACATTCCTTCATTTCCGTTTCTGATAAAAGTATCCAATGAAGAAAATGAATTATCCATTCATTTTTACTTTGGAAGAAATATCCATTGGAAATGAATAACCTATTCATCTTTCATTTCCACTTCTGACGAAGAATCCATTGGGAAAAAATGAATTATCTATTCATTTTCGCTTCTGCAGAATATCCACTAGGGAAATGAAATACAAATCCTTATAGAATCTTTCTATGTTAATAGTTAGACTCTTAAAGAATACTCACATAACTATTAATTGATTTGGTTTTACCATTAATCAGTCCCTCATTCCCACTTCCTGCATTAATCAAGGAAGTATCCATTAGGGGATGAGCATCATAGGTATAACAGCCCGTTCCCACTTCCTGCATTATCCGAGGAAGCATCCACTAGGGAATAATAAAGTTATTCCTTATGTGGAGATCCTTGATGGGTTAATCCATACAAATAGATAACACCCTAGATTCCATGCAAGAAAATTGTTTAACACAACTATACAAACAGACTCCTACGAATAAATTTTGGGACGAAATTTCCTAAAGTAGGGGAGACTGTGACATTTGTGCCTCTACCACCATCATACAAATTCTAATCCAATGAAATCTTGTGTTTCATTCTCGGGATTTGTACAATTATATGTGACACTTACACATATTAATTCTTGTTCGATTTCGAGCTCTTAATCACTTTCTAGAAAGTTATACGCAAAGTGTTACGTAAACGTGATCAATTTAACACGACATAATCTACAGAATAGTGAAATAAGCTTAACATACCTTAAATAACCTCTACATAACCTAGAAATAAATTTTGAAGGGTTTGGTATGTCAAAAACATGTTTATTCGATCACAGGGACTATTTGCGACAAACAGCAAAAGTCTGCCAATTCGTATAACAACATACACTCTGCAATAAGATAATAGGCTAAACATACCCTAAATATCCTTTACATAGCTTAGAAATAAGTTTTGAGGGGTTCGGTATGCGAAAATACGCTTATTTGATCATAGGGACTAAAAGCGTCAAAACTGTAAAAGTATGCATGTACGTGCATATCTAGCGTTCTGACCATATCCTGACATCCAAAAAATTTTGTAATCATTAAAATATTATATTTTAGTGATGGGAATGCAAAAACTTCATTCGTTTCGCAATTTGGGTCGTTTTCGCGTTCGTTACGATTTCCGTCGTAATTAACCGAAAACCGCAACCGTACAGCCAAACAAACCGACATCCGTGACATTTTTTAGCACAATTCAAGTTAAATATACTTTAACTTCATCATGGAGATTGAAAATGGGCTTGACGGGCGTTGGAAGTGCCGAAACGTGACAAATCAAGTTCAGGGACTAAAACTGTCAAATTACAAACTTGTTGCCCCTGCTACAACCTTACGAACCATAAGGCAGGACCCCATACGGTTCATAAGCAGGTCCCAGCATAGCAGATTCAATGTATCTTCAAAACAGTCTGCTGAACTTGGTTTTGATCATGGTTTTTAAGTATTGTGGGCTGGTTTGTGTGTTCTCCAAGTCCCCAAATCAGAGCCTAACATTTGTATGGTGATGATCATGCTTGGAACAACTCAAAAACACTTGGCAATGATCCAATGGTTTATGAAATCCTATATAAACCCATGCTCTTCATCATTAAAACTTGCTCATTCCTTCTTTCTTTCACACTTGCTCTGATTGAGGCTACCACACTTAGTTAGAGGCCTCATACTTGAGCATTCTTAGTCATTTTACCAAGCTTAGGACACTTGTAAGTGTTCTTTCATGCTTTGTTATTTATTTTAAGCAAGAAAGTCAAACAGTGTTTGACTTTCTGCTTTGACCATGATTTGGTCAAGACAAAGTTCGTTTGAACTTTGCAATGTGAGCATAATCACAATGGTTATAGTCCCTTGCAACTATACCTACTGATTACCACGTTGACTAGTTAAAGTGACGAGTCAAAGTTTCGGTCAAAATGCACGATTATGTGCATTTTGCGACGAAACTATTTTCGGGAATCAAAACACTTTGTTTTGATATCAAATCAGTTTTCTAACTTAGTTAAACATGTTTTAACATGTTTAACTCGTCACTTCTAGTTTAGTGCTTGTATAGGGTCGTAAGTCAAGCGGTCTAAACAACCGCTTAGACTTTCGAACCCGACCCGTTTGGTCGATCATTAGGATCCGACCAAACATATTTTGTGACCATAGTTGTATAGGGAATAACCTTCCGAGGTTATACCTTATGGTCACTTTGTTTGATTAGTTGTATGATAGGTAGTTTATATGCCTTAGGAAAATGACCAAAATGCCCTTTTCATGCATAATTTGAATTTAAGCCTGTGTAACTTAAACTTTGACACTTAAAACTGATTATGCAACATTACTAAACATATTAGGGCATATAATACTTATCATAGGGCTAATTAGACCATCCGAACGCGAATTTGCGCAAATGACGCGTTAAAGTAGCTTAAACTACCTTAACGGGTCATAACGGGTCAAAAGCACTTAGGATAGGTTTCAAATCAGAAGGTAGGCTTTTTTAAACCATTTCATATGGGTTCCAACACTCATTTGGTTTGCAAACCTCATTCTATCCGATCTCCCGATTTAGGTTCCGATTGTTAACATAGTGATTCCATACTAGGTGCCACTTGATTCCTTGGTTTCCCGAGCCTTGTTAGTTCACTTAATCAGGGATACTTGCAATCTCAAGTGAGTACATAGTTCCCCTCTTTTACTGCTTTCAATTGTTTTGGGGTGACTCATATGTGCTAAATGCTTTTCATGCTTTCATAAACAAATGCTATGGTTTATATAAAACACGATGATTTCAATAATGTGAACGAACTTCTTGGGGCGTTAGTTGAAAGACAGACGAATGACATTCATTAGTTTTGATCAAGCCGACTAGTAGTATGTTATGGTACCATAGGATCTGACAAATCCCGTTATCGGACTATCCCTTTGGTAGGTAATGTGGGTAACGACAGAACCTGTTATTTTAACAAACCCTTTGGAGGTTTGTTAGTCGATGTTAAAGAGGTCTTTCAGGGCCTATTAAAGATACCCCATGGGTGGTATATCGAGTCACACAGGTTTGAATGTATTCTTTAAAGAACGACCAAAAGTTGTATTTCACAATTAAAACACGGACGATTTGAACGAATTGGACGATTGGTTTATGGTAAGTGATTAGGAAACAAGGCGTGTGTAATGTGATAAAAGCATGCTGGATACGCCGCTGGTACTTCCTATGTATAAGTGCTTTTATAACATTACATGCCGTAGCGTTATCTAGATCACTTGGACGATGTTTTCAAACGATGTCACACAACGATGTTTACTTAAAGATACAAACCATACAATGTTTACTTTCAAAGACGATTTACTACTTGGTTTTACAAAGACAAATGTTTTCAGTTAAAATTCATGGCTACAATAGTTTTGGTTTTACATATATCAACTTGTAAAGTTGATAAAACATATTGCAATATCAAACACTTTTGGTTTCAAGGTACATACTCGACAACTCTTGTAGTTGGTCGAGGTATTGCAATATGAATTCAAAGCCATGAATTTGATATACAAAACCTGTGTACTCATCGGCATTTTTATGCTGACTGTTTTCACATAAGTTTTAGGTTCTATTATGTGACGATTGTTGATTGCTTGCTACACATAGGATGGACGCGGGCCTTAGTGACTTATAACTTGAAAGAAAATTGTTGTACTTATTTGGTTTGTATCAAAACAATGTGTTCAATAATGAAATAAAACAAAACTTCAATTACCATGTGTTGTGAAACAATGATTCTGTTACGACACTCCCTGACGTTTCTGCCGCGGTTTGTTGTATTACGCGGTCGGGGTGTGACAATTAACACCTAGAATTCAACATTTTGCCATCAATTTCAACCATTTCTCTACCATAATTCAAGTGTTCATCATAGTAATCAAAAACCCATTTAACACAAACATGGCTAGTATTTAAACACTTAAATAGTGGCATTAAATCACTAATTTCTCATCTAGGGTTTGTTCCTAGACTTGTATTCACTTCAATCTTGCCATAACATCTACCATTCATACTTGAATCACAATTATGAATGTTCATCACAAAGTCAAAACATCACCAAATATCAAAATTTAACATACCTTGTGATCTCCTAACTTGGGTGATCACGAATTTAGCTAATGCACTGAATTTGGACCCGATTTACTCTTTGATTTTGAAGGATTTGTAAATTTAGGGTTGGAGATGATCTCCCCCTTTTGTTCTCTTACTTGTTCGACCAAAATAAACATTTGTGTGTGTTTTTTTGTTAAAATTTCTTTTTAATAATATTAGTTTCTCAATTGACAACATTAGTCCCTCAAGTTAAAATGATTAATAAAAAGGGTCATATTTCATATGCACATACACATACTTACACATACACACACACATATATGTATATATATATATATATGTATGTATAGGTATATAATTTAATATTTTGGGGGCGTTACATACGATGATAAACTAAACCGTTCTGATGGTTTGACTTTCTAAACAATATGCTTTATTTTAAATCATGTTTGTTTTATATTATCATTTATTCAGTTTCACCGCAACACGTGATGTCAAGAAAAACTATTATATATATAGTTAACAAAGAACAATGAATAGTAATTTTAGTTTTAAAATAATATATAGCTTTTTATTATTTTTTATTTAATATATTATAATAGTTTGTTAATATATTTACTTTTAATAACATATTTTTCTTTTTTTCTTTTTTAAAACCATATATTTATTTTACCATTTTTTAATAATTCTTTTTTTTTCTTTTTTTAGAACATATATTAATTTATCAAATAACTAGGCTATCACCCGGGAACATCCCGGGTTTGGAAAAATTAGTTTTCAATAATAAAATGTACATAAACAACATTTTGAAACTCGTTAGTATCTTTTTTCCCTTCTCACAATAATTTATTTGTTCCGTTTCATCAGTATCCTAACTTTGTCTCCATGTGTATTCATAGTTTTCGTGTAAAGCTTATTACCTTTTAATTTTTAATGAGATCTCAGTTAAAAAATGTTTCGTAAACCGATACAAAATGTTATATTGTTTGTTTTTAAATTATATTATATTATGCTTTTACCTGAATTTTCAACTAATAAAATTCATAAACATATTATAAACAACGTGTTGAAATCCTTACACGACAAATGCTAAGTTGATTAAGTTAAAAAGAAAAAAATATTGGTTAAAAAAGGATAGATTTATTCATATATATAAAAAAGCATATAAAGATCAAACAACCACGTCAAACAAACTGAAATATTAAAAAAAACAATGTTTAAAACGTAAAAATCATAAAGACTGATTTGAATTCATAGAGATAGGAGCTAAGTCTCTTTCTTGCTAACTTTCTCAGAATCCTTGAGGAGTTGGAAGAGTGGTAGACGTCAATCTAGACTGTGTAAATTTGCTAAAAAGTTTAGTGAATGCCTTCTTCTCTATTATATAAAATGAGAGTAGCAATCACCTAATGCCGAATCTGAAAAAATGGTTTTATGATTACTTGGATGGCTTAAAAACTCCGAACCCAAGGAGAAAGATTGGTTGGGGTATAGAAAATTCTAAGGGTTTGATATTAGGTGATGCCCGACAGATTACTCGAAAATGATCTCATATCTCTTTACCGGTATCAAGAATCAAGATATTAATATACTATATAATCTAAAAATATATCATAAGTAATATATTAAATTTCTTAGGAACTTTATATTGTTAGAATTGTAATTAAGCATATAACATTTCAAGTCAATTTGGGTTAAATTTAAGATTAGGTTTCAGGCAATAAGAATCCAAACAGGTAACTTTTAAACCATAGAAGTTCTTAAACAGATATCCCTTATATCAAAGTTAGTGAAGAAGAGTTTAGTAATCTATAACATCAAACTGTTTCTCAAAACCCATTTCTTCGACAAAATTATCATACAAAAAGATAGGTGCTCAAAAAAAGTTTCCAAACTTTAAAGTTTTTTTTGGTCTTTTTTTTCAAAAAAAAAACACCAGTTTGACCCGAACTTATTTTGTTCCAAACCCATATTGACCCGAACTTAATTAATAATTATTTAATTGAACTGAACTCATTTTGCTCCGAACCTGTCTTAACCCGAAATCAGTTTAATCCTAACACGTAGTTAAGATATATTTTAAATACAACACAAATATTATATAGAACAATCTAATATTAGTTTATACTTTAAATCTTTTAGCCTAAATAGGGGTATTCCCGCACGCGTTGCGCCGCGCTTCATGGTTTTTGTCAATGAATCTGGTACTTTAATATGATTACCAACATGATTTAACAATAGAATTTGCTTGTTGCGGACCATGTCTTTGACCTTTGTCAGCGGGAAATTCTCAAATCACAGGATCTCATAGCCAAGGCTAGACGAAGAGCGTAAAGAAACACATCAAAAGCTAAGAAAGTGCTCAATTGGTCTCCCAACGTTTTACTCCTTTATTTTCATATAAAAAAGGTACTACCAAACTGGCATGCCCCATACATCTAATCATTGATCACCATCATATCATCAAGTATCCATCACAAGTTAAATAAAATTTGAGGTAATAACAAATCGAATCCCTATTAGAATATTGTCAAATCATTTTAAATTATATAAATCTAAAGTGCATAAAAAAAAGTCATATTAATGAATGAAATGGGTTGTGCTTTATATCAAACGGGCACACATAAAACCTTAGATGAGTTGAAAGCGGCCCTCCATTCTTGTAGAATACTTCATCACTACAACATCAACCGGAGGACCGATGCAAACTGCAAAAATATAAATAAATAATAATAAAAATAATAACCCAAAATCTAGATAACAAATGCGTAAGAACATTGTAAGTGAACCCGAGATTCATAGAATTGTCTGCATTGTAAATTTACTTACGGATAAATTAAGAAATTCAATAAATTAAGGAATAACTTTAATTATGTGAAAATATGTTAAACAAATTAAGTGTTGCACATAATTGTAAACCATATTGTACATTCATCTCATTCATGTATTCACGCAAGACATTTTTTTTTTTTTGCTCAAAAGCCCAAGTTGCTTAACCTATGTTACACCTAACCCATTTTAACCCACCTTGTTGCTCAAAAGCCCAAGTCGCTTACCTTTTTTAAATGGGGTTCACGGTTCACCATCTTGCAATACTATCTTTTATCCCAAATTATCATAGATATTTGACTCGTTAACTAACTCACCAAAATGAAAAGCTTTAGGAAAGATAATAAAAGAAAAACCTAATGGAATAAGTTAGCTACATCCCTCTCCTTTGCCCAGTCGAATGAAAAATTGTAGATCTCCTTAAATTTATGTGGTATCACCATATTGAATGGATCTTGAGAACGACTGTAGTTAAGTAAGAAATGGTGAAAATATTCAGATATGATACGAACATCTTTTTAGCTAAGAAGGTATAGATGGAATTCGTTCATGGAATTTCTCTATATTAAGCATGAGTCTGTCTTTAGCGAATCTATCACCTTTATTAATAAAAAGAAATTGTGTTCTTCAAAGAAGATTTTTTTTTTCAAATAATTGGTTTTGTCATATATAAAGTGCAAAAGTGATAAGTATTACCTCAAAAGTCAAATGGGAACTTGTTTCACAATTGTAGGGGTAGCATGTAGCATAACTAACCTTTGTGTAGAAGTCTGCTCATGAGAATGTATCAACTTGAGTCTGGCTAATTCTACATGCAACCCATAAAAAATCTGGGTATGGATCAACACACAGTACTAATGTACTTTTTTAATCATGGGATTTAAGAGGTTGTATGGATTTAAAATATACTTTGGGCTATTTTAGACCCATTTAACTTGTTTAAAATGTTCTATTTTTATAATATGACCCGTTTGAGATGCTAAGCCCAAATAGTCACATTTATAAACACTTACTACATAAATCCATGCTATGAACTGCACCAATCCAATTGCCTTCAACTGTATACAAGAAAAACAAAGGAATTAAAAACCGTCCATTTACATAGCGGATAGGGTTTATAAGTTTATAACATTGGTTGCATGAGGAAACTGAGAAAAGGATGACGGTTGAGAAATATGCATGTAATATTGTAATGATTGGAGAAAACAAAAGCCTGCAAGTTACTACCGCGATCAAAGCATTGTCAACGGGTCAAACAGGTCATTTACTTATGAACGGGTCTATTTATAAAGATTCTGGACAAAAAGTGTTTGGGATCAAACCTAACCCGACCGATTAACAATTCTGCCAGACTTGACCAGCTAATGTTGATAATTGACAGCTCCAATCAACAGATATGAATATATGTTAAGCACTAAATATGGTGAGAGACTCACTCTCAGTAACAAGATGTCCATTAGTTGTTCTCTGAAATTTTATTGTCGTTCCCTGAAGGTTGCTAACATAAATAATCATTCTGATAAAGCCATGAAGAAATATGTAGCAAATAATATACAAAAACAATTTATTACCGCTCTTATTGGAATATCCTCTGAGAAAAGAGAACCGAAACTTCTTAAGCAGTCATAACCAGTGTCCGGGTTCATCTGTAACACAGAGAAAGGCATGTTGGATATAACCATACATCTAAAAAGCAATCAAATTGAAAATCACGAATTATGTTTCACCTTAATCAATTGGGCTCGAAGTGATTTCTCAAAAGCACTGCAAGAAAAAAATTATAAAATATCAATATGGTAAATTTACAAGTATAAAAATTTATTTTGGGTAACCATGAGAACCCATTAACGAAAAACTCATAAGACCCTAGTAATACCCTGCTAACAAATGTGATCGAGTAATACGCAACTTGCACGGGGCAGGTGGCTTTCAAGGGATTAATGTGATTCCCTTAAATTAAAACGGGAATTAACGATGCTACAACTGAAAAAGTTACAAAATATCTGATGAATAAAAGTATTTTTGTAGCCGATTTAATGTGAAACTGTACCTTCTTAACAACTGAAAAAGTTACAAAATCTCTGATGAATAAAAGTAATTTGTAGCCGTTTTAATGTAAAACTGTACCTTATTTTGCTCGCAAACTAATGGATCTGTAAACCAGGTTTCATCCACCATAACACCAGACTATAGAAGTCTTTTACCCGACACAACTGCAGCCATGGAAGAAGTCAGGACTACTTTCTTGAGAGATTGAACTTTTGCGGCTGATTTGAGAACATTAAGTGTTCCCTTAACTGCAGGATCTATCAGTTGTGCCTAATTGAAAATAATCAAATAACTCATCTTTTTTTAAAATAATTCAAGTTTTACCACTTTTGGATAATTAAGAGTAAAAGAATGTAAAGTTGACTTGTGGGTCATCAACTGAAATTATAACAGGAGATGCTGTATGAAAGACACAAACACAACCATTAACTGCATCATCAAAAGATCCTTATGCAGTCAAGTTAGCTTCAAACAAAGAGGCTGCTTCCAGTGAGACCTATAGGAATTATGTCTGAATCAGAACTACCAGAAAGCATCATGTCCTGCAAGTTTTCACCCAATTAGTCCAAACCTAGAGTCTGTTGGTGGATTATGGAGAATTACACACGAATGAACAATGATGCTGTAAACTTACAGTATCACCTCTGATAATATGATTAGCTACATTGAGTATACAATAATTACTCGTAGCACAAGCTGTGGAAATGGAATAATTTGGTCCCATCCAACCCTACATATCACCAAAAAACATCAGCATAAGTCCACAACTTTAATAAAATAATTTGCAACAAAGTAACTAATTACCAAATCCATTGCAAGAATTGAAGAAGTTATCTGTGTGTGGTTGCAAATGGGACACAAAACGGATTCATCTTCTTGTACGAAACCCTCAATGCCTCAATCACATCTTGAAATATCTGGATAAAAAACTATCTTCAAACACCACTAAAAATTATTCGAACTATTCTTATTGTATTAAAAAGGTAAAACTAACCTTCATGCCATCAAGTGCAGATTCAATTATGACACCACATTTTGTTATGTCTAATTCTTTCATGACCTCATCTGTAACACCACCATTTTCTAGTGCCTTCTTGCCAGCAGTTAGCAAGTAAAGCATAAACTTGTCTACCCGTTTTGAAAGCTTCGGTGCTATCCATCCATTAGCTGAGAACGACTTAATTTCCCCTGCAATTTTATGAAAGTAACTCCAATTAGACCAATAATGTTCGGAAATAATCATTAGAACTGCTTATTGTAATTGGATAGCCAACGTATTAAAAAAAAACTTATAAATAATCAATTATTAAATCCCAAACAGCATATTCTTGTATCCAACTGGGGATACCACACCCAGCCCAATCACCACTCTTCGTTTAATCGTCACCGCTTTCTTCTTCGTTGTCGGTTCTTTATCAGGCTGCACAACAATTGCCATAGCTTTGCCTAAACAATAATCCAATGGGCATATTAAAAATCAAATCTTTTTAAACCCCAAATCGAAAAAATCCAAAATTGAAATAAATTAATAATACCTGTTTGTTTAACCCTACGATTTTCATAACGAAAAATAGACAAAGAAGAAGACAAGGGTTTGGATTTATAATATTCCTCACAGGGCTCCAACAGATTCATAATACACGACCCGTATATCGACGACATCAACCTACCGGCATCGGAGAAATGATTGCATTTCGTCATCGCCTGTAGTTATCTTCTGGCGATAAATCAATCTCTGAGCACACTTGGATGATAAATCAAACTGACTTTACCATGAAGAAAATCAAGACGTGGAAGATCAAAAGCTTGATTGCATACCTTTGTTTCGCAAATCGAAAAAGATAACTGATTTGAAAATAAAAAACATTAGGGTTTCAATTGCGACCTCGAATCTACAGAATCGATGGTTAAAAGGTAACTTTGGAATCACCATTGCCGATTTGCTGAAGAAGATTCATGGATTTGTTGAAGAAGATGCATATGCGCCGCTAGGGTTAATGAAATCGAAAGAGATGGTGGTTGATTTCCTTGTCGTCGATGAACAAAATTAGGGTTTTGTAAAGCTTGAATGAAAGCCTGAATGAGAAGAATGATGTGTTTGAGAGACTTAGGCTAATTAGATAGTTTTTATACCCGGGTCCAAAAAACGGGTATGGATATACCACACGCGGATCCCGTGTAAAAACATAAGGATTCTCACATTTTTCCCGCCAAAAATCCATTTTGGTTGCACCATCACTTGACACGTGTCACACCCCAACCGATGGCGGAATCATCGGGGCATGGCACTGAGCGAAACAGATTGTCCAGAAGTTTCCATAACAACTATCATTACCATTCAATTTAAATAATAAATCCCATACCGTATCTCAAATAGTTAAATAATTATTACAGACAAACATCAAGACAAGTATTCTGTTCCGACAACTCAGATTTAAACATAACTAATTTATTTGTTGGTTTCTAGGACTCCTTCCCTAGCCTCAATTTCATCACCAGCAAGTTAAGCACAGAAACAACCTAAGCACCTGTCACATATGTTAAAATAAAGTCAATACATATAATGTAAAGGTGAGCATACAAGTTTGATAATAGCATATAGAGTTCGAATTCATTTACGCATAACCAGCACGTACACATAGTGAAATGAAGCACGTTAGTTATCGACATAGATCCATCGATACCAATGGTTGCGGGTTGACTGCCCGAGGCAGTTCGCAATACATGATTACCACCGTAATCCATGCAAGTAAAAGATCCTTAACAACCCCCGTGTGAACGGGTGCTGAGTCCAAACTATAGTACTATCGTTGCTAAGGCAAGTAGACAGCATTCCATGTGTAAACATAACAAACAAGCATTCATAAGCCACGTATAACATGCATTAATGGTTTAGCGTTAAAATAGCTTGAGTAGTGTGATAGTTGTAGTTTGAATATTCGTAACGTATGTAACACCCAAAAGTGCTAAAAGCAAAAAGGGTTCGAGTATACTCACAGCGATTATGGATTGAAGGGAGCGCTTTTCAACGAGTACGGTTAGCCTGAATAGATTTGATAACGAAACGATAAGTGGCGCGTAAAACGATATAGAGTGAGAGTGGGTAGGATAGCTGATCGTGCGGACTAGTTATCTGCGCGAGTAAGCTATTCGTGCGAGTGAGTTATCCGTGCGAGTAAGTTATCCGTGCAGATGGTAATCCGTCCGGATTAGTCACTCGTGCGGATTGTTCATCCGTGCGGACATGTAATCCGTGCAGATTTGCAATTTGTCCGGACTAGTCACTCGTGCGGATAACATGTTCGTACGGATAACTATTCGAGTGGATTGTTTCTTCCTAAGGATGTGTTTGTGTATGATGGCTTGTCCTTTGAAGTTTTCGTTGTAGCATTTAGAAAACATTTAAGTATCTCTACCTTTCAAGCCGGTCGCGCGGACAACAATCCGTCCGGATGGTAATCCGTGCGGGCACGTCTCTAAGGCTGAGTCACTTGATGAAATTGGTGGAATCCGTCCGGATGGTAATCCGTGCGGACAGTGGTAATCCGTCCGAATAGTTTGTTCGTGCGGACAAAGACAATCCGTCCGGATAGTCTGTCCGTGCGGACAACTTGCCTGTGCAGATGAACATTGTTTGAAATTGTTTAAGGTCTTAGTATCTCATGATCCGAAGAGTAATCCATTCAGAGGACGCCCGTCCGGATTATTCATTCGTCGATACTCAAACCTCGTTTTAAATGTGGGTCCCAAGTGTAGTTCGTCCGGGTGACAACCCGTCCGGATCATCTGTCCGTGCGGACAGCCTCTCGTTCTGGTTGTTCCATTCGTCTACTCTTGGTTTCTGTTGTCGTTTTATCGAGACATATTCTTACTCGCATGACTAAGCCGGCTAGGAACCACCCTAACTCGAGGCATGTCGGCGACTCAGAATGGTCATTCCGGTTTAACCCGAAATCAGGTGTCTTGTAGGTAGAATCCAGATCTAGGGCTAGGGCATCACTAATATTGAGTGGAAGACTAGAACTGATCCGATTCGTACCGTTTTTGAGGGTAAAAGAAGGAGAAAATCTGAGTTTATTTCTTTCAACTCTTTTATCCTTAGAAAAGTTTAAATCTTGTGGAAATCGTTCAGATCCGAGTTATTCTTGGTGGAATGAGGTCACACTTGAAGTTCATGAGAACTTCATGATGACGTCACCCTAGAATACCTCAAATCTTGATGATTTCATGGTTAAAAGTTGTGATTTGAAAGATAGAAAGGTGTAGATGTGTGCATAGATCAAGAATGTACAAGATTTAGAGCAAGATCTTACCTAGATTGAGAGAAATCGGAGAAAAGGTGAAGAATGCGTGCAGGTCGGACGTCACTTGCCAAAAGTGGAAAGTTTGGAGAGTGACCCGGGTATTTATAGGATGCCAAAAGGGGAAAGGGTGATCCGTGCGGATTGCAGGTCACCCGGATTGTTTATCCGTGCGGATGGGTCATCCGTGCGGATTGGCAATCCGTGCGGATTGTCAATCCGTGCGGATGGACCATCCGTCCGGATGTTGACTGAAGGGTGCGTTCGGTGCGATGAAGCTTCGGTTTCGATTGCGAGCGATTCGATAGGGTTTCCTAGTCAAATTACTTTTAGTCCCAACTACTTCGTATATAACATGGTTCGATTCAGAATTCGGGTTCGGGTTCGTTTACATTCGAGTTAGACTTCGGGTTCGATTGGGTTCGCTTGATTATCACAACAAAACATAAATAAACACGCGCAGGTAACACGTAAGGCACACACACGTATAAATGATAAGTAAAATACATAGCTCGAGTTGCGATTCGATGTCGATTCGATTAGCATAGCTTGATTATTAGCTGATTAACTTTATCGCATTGTTACTTCCTATAGTTCACAATCGCGAGTCGATTGAAATACGGTTAACATGATTCGATTATTGCAATGAACGACACTTACTCCACATAATATAAATAAAATAAAAACATTTCTACAAGTCAAGTTGCGCGAAATCGGTCGTTGACTTTGACCTTGACTTTGACTTTCACTTATGAAAACACGGGGTGTTACAGCCTCCCCTTGTTTAGGGAATTTCGTCCCGAAATTAAGCTGAAAGCCGTAACAAGCCGTGAATCACATGTGAGCACTTTTCGATTGGACCGATTTTGACTCGCGTAACGTGCGGAATCCGTACACGAACGTGACCATTGCAGGATTGGTTTTGACACCATACGATTCCGTAATGATCGTTTGTCGTGTGGAATCCGTGATCGTGCGTGGATTGTGTAGGTCCCGGTTTTGACTCCGTTTCGATTGCGAACCAACCGTGCGACGTGCGGAATCCGTACATAATCGAGACCGAACACACAAGAACGTATTAATACGTGATTCTTATTGATTTGCTTGAAATCGTACAACACTAGAATCGCAAAGCCATTTTCTCTCTAACGCTTCCCTAATTAAACAATTGTGGATACTTTGTCTTCATGTCGCTTTCGAGTTCCCAAGTGAACTCCGCGCCGCGTTTGCCTTCCCATCGGACCTTCACAATAGGAATGCGTGAGCGCCTGAGCTGCTTGGTTTGGCGATCCATGATTTCGACAGGCTTTTCCACGAAGTGTAATGTTTCGTTCACTTGTAGATCGTCTAGAAAGACATGTAAATCGTGGTCGGCGATGCACTTTCGGAGGTTTGACACGTGAAAAGTCAGGTGGACATTGCTAAGTTCCTCCGGTAATTCGAGTCTGTAGGCGACTTTTCCGATCCTTTCCAGAATCTTAAAAGGTCCAACATATCGAGGCGCGAGTTTCCCTTTCTTGCCGAATCGGACTACACCCTTCCAAGGCGATACCTTTAAGAGTACGTAGTCACCAACGCCAAATTCACGGGGCTTGCGCTTTTTATCGGCGTAAACTTTCTGTCGATCCCGAGCTTTCGCTAGATTGTCTCGAATTTGGAAAATTTTGTCTGTCGTTTCTTGTAGTTGCTCCGGACCGGTTAATTGCGAGTGACCGATCTCGTGCCACACAATAGGCGATCAACATCTTCTTCCATATAAGGCCTCGAAAGGTGCCATCTGGATGCTAGCCTGGTAGCTGTTGTTATACTAGAATTCAACCAACGGCAGGTGTTTATCCCAATTACCACCGAAGTCCAAAACACACGAACGGAGCATGTCTTCAAGAGTACGAATCGTTCTTTCAGTCTGACCGTCGGTTTATGGGTGGAAAGCGGTACTTAGGTTAAGCGTTGTACCGAGTGCCGTTTGGAACGTTTCCCACAATCGTGAAGTAAACCGAGCATCACGATCAGAGATAATGTCACGAGGCGTCCCATGTCTACAAATGACCTCGTCGGTGTAGATTCGGGCTAATCGCTCCACCTTGTAGTCTTCTCGTATTGGCAGAAAGTGAGCTGATTTAGTCAAACGGTCAACAACAACCCAAATGTTGTCGTGACCTGATGACGTGGTTGGAAGCTTGGTTACGA
The DNA here is from genome assembly GCA_030545235.1 of Helianthus tuberosus. NCBI lineage: Eukaryota > Viridiplantae > Streptophyta > Magnoliopsida > Asterales > Asteraceae > Helianthus > Helianthus tuberosus. The sequence continues at coordinate 61,266,961 of CM060375.1, forward strand.
AATCCATAGCTATACTCTCCCACTTCCACATGGGAATTGGTGGTTGTTCGAGTAAGCCAGAGGGTCTTTGATGTTCAGCCTTGATTCTAGCACAGGTTAGGCATTTTCCGACGTAGAGAGCGATATCCCGTTTTATACCCGGCCACCAGTACCTATAGCGGAGATCCTGGTACATTTTGTCAGCACCGGGATGGATAGAGTATCGGGATTTGTGGGCTTCGTCCATGATAATCTGTCGCAAATCGTAATCGCTTGGGAATCCAAACTCGGTCTAACAAGTGGAATATTCCATTTGATTTGCTCACAAGCTGGGCTCCATCATGGTAGATTCTTTCTTTCTTCAAAGTGCGTTAGTTGAAACACGCATGCTGGGCATCGCGGATGAGAGTTTCGAGGTTGTGCTGGGCTTGAACATTACGAGTGCTAAGCAGATAGCTCTGTTGCTAAGTGCGTCGGCAACAACATTCGCTTTGCCTGGGTGATAACGAATCTCACAGTCGTAATCGTTGAGAAGTTCTACCCATCGGCGTTGACGCATATTTAGTTCCCTCTGATTAAAGATGTGTTGTAGGCTCCTATGATCGGTGAAGATCGTACACTTAGTACCATACAGGTAGTGTCGCCAAATCTTTAATGCAAAAACAACCGCGCCTAGCTCGAGATCATGGGTTGTATAGTTCTTCTCGTGGATTTTGAGCTGACGAGATGCGTAAGCTATAACCTTGTCTCATTGCATAAGAACACACCCGAGGCCAAGGTTGGAAGCATCACAGTAGACAATGAAATCATTGTTTCCGTCGGGTAGTGTGAGAACAGGAGCATTGCAGAGCATGTTCTTGAGGGTTCTAAAGGTAGACTCTTGTTTGTTTCCCCAGAAAAAAGGCTGGTCCTTATGCGTGAGAGAGGTAAGTGTTACAGCAATCTTCGAGAATCCTTCGATAAATCGTCGATAATAGCCCGCCAGCCCGAGAGAGGAGCGGACTTCAGACGGGTTCTTAGGCGTAACCCAGCTCTTAACAGCTTCAATCTTCGCAGGATCGACGTGGATACCCTGACTATTTACAATGTGACCCAGAAACTGAACCTCCCCCAACCAAAATTCGCACTTGGAGAATTTGGCGTAGAGTTGGTTCCCATGGAGTAACTCGAGAACCAATCGTAAAAGTTGCGCGTGTTCGGCTCTCGACTTGGAATAGATCAAGACATCGTCGATGAATACGATGACGAAACGGTCGAGATATGGTTTACACACGCGATTCATCAGATCCATGAAAACTGCTGGTGCGTTTGTTAGGCCAAAAGGCATGACAGCGAATTCGTAATGGCCGTATCGAGTACGAAACGCGGTTTTGGGTATATCCTCCTCTTGTATACGTAGCTGATGGTAACCTGAATGTAGATCGATCTTCGAGAAACACGTAGCGCCTTGTAGCTGATCAAACAAATCGTTGATTCGAGGCAGAGGATAGCGGTTCTTGATAGTCAACTTATTCAATTCCTGGTAGTCGATGCACATCCGGAACGTCCCATCCTTCTTTTTGACGAAAAGGACCGGCGCGCCCCAAGGAGAGGTGCTCGGGTGAATGAAGCCTTTTTCAAGTAATTCCTGGAGTTGGGTTGAGAGTTCGCGCATTTCGGACGGTGCGAGTCGGTAAGGAGCTTTGGCAATAGGATTTGCTCCAGGAATGAGGTCAATACGAAAGTCGATATCACGACTTGGCGGTAGTCCGGGAAGATCCTCTGGAAAAACATTAGGAAATTCTCGAACCACAGGTACGTATTTCACTTCCTTCTTCTCTTTCTTTTCCTTCTCCGCTGCTACAACGTTAGCCAAGAAAGCCCTGTATTCCTTGCGGAGATACTTGCTAGCTTGGAGGCATGACATAAGTTGAGACCCTTCGAAGTAGTATCACCATAAACGCGCAATGAATCACCGTTTACGAGCGAAAAACGAATCATCTTATCGAAGCACACAACTTCGGCATGGTTTTCTCGAAGAAAGTCCATGCCTACTATGACGTCGAAGCTTCCGAGTTGCATCGGAATAAGGTCGATTGGGAAGATGTGATTGTTGAGCTCGAGAGTACAATCACGGATAACAGAATTAACAGCGACGGTTCTTCCGGTAGCGACTTCAACATCGAATGCAGAGGAGAGTCGGGAACGTTTACGACTAAGGAGTTTCTCAAATTCGAGCGACACAAAGCAATTATCGGCTCCAGTATCAAACAAACATGAAGCATAAATACCATTCACAAGGAACGTACCATTGACCACGTTGTTGTCGGCCTGGGCTTGACGCACGTTGAGATTGAAAGTTCTGGCACGTGCGGCCTGTGGTTGCTGCTGTTGTTGTTGCTGCTGTGGTTGCTGCTGTTGCGGTTCTTGTTTCACAACCCTGTTTGGGCACACGTTGGCGAAATGGTTCGGGTTGCCACATGAGATGCAGGCTCTGGCTTTGACTGCGGGTGCCGGAGGAGCTTGTTGACCCTGTGGGGCAGTGAGTAGAGCTTGAGTGGCAGGAGCTTGACGAATATGGCAGTTGGCAGTAAAGTGGCCATATACGTTGCAGTGAGCACAAAAGCGGCATTGAATAGTTGTCGGGTGATGATAGGTGCAAGTAGGGCAGAGCGGGTGCGGCCCAGTATATGCACGCTTCGCAGGTGGTGCATTGGCCACAGGCGCCGCTACTTGACGCTGTTGGGCAGGTACAGCTTGGATCGGTGCAGCAGTAATCGCACAGTTCTTGATGAGGTGGGTTCAACAGTCGGTGCGGTAGCGGTAGCTTGATGCAGATGCTTGGAGGTCTTATCCCATACCCCAGCCTTAACCCTTTTGTCATTGATTTCAGCGGCTAGCAGATAGGTTTCCTCGATCGTGGTAGTCTTAGCCGCTTGCACGAAATCAGCAACGCAGTCGGGCAAGGCTCGGATGTACTTCTTGATGGTCATATCGGGAGTCTTGACCTGGTCGGGACAGATAATGCTGAGCTGTTTGAAGCGAGCAGTGAGACTAGCATTGTCTCCATCCTTCTGATGTATGTGCCAAAATTCATCTTCAAGCTTTTGACGTTCGTGAGGAGGGCAGAATTCCTCTAGCATGACTTCCTTGAGCTCATCCCACGACAGACCGTAGGCTGCATCATTCCCTCGCTTGTTCCTCTCGGCCGTCCACCAGTCTAGAGCACGAGACTGAAAGACGCCGGTAGCGTTCAGAGTTCGAAGGTTGTCAGGGCAACCACTTTGTCGCAGAGTAACCTCGATAGAGTCAAACCAGTGGAATAGTGCAGTAGGACCTCCTTCGCCTGTGAATTCTTTCGGCCCACATGATTTAAATTGCTTGAAACTGAAAGGTCTTGTGACAGCTTTAGGACCTTCAGTCCTCGATTCCTCGGATGATTTGTTGGCGTTCTCATAGACATCACTCACGACCTTAGCTACACTTTTCGCGATGATGGAAGCAAGGCGTTTGTCCCTCTTTTCCTGACGAGAGAGTGCATGACGGGATCCAGGCGACATTGTCTGCAATAGACATCGCCATGGAACTCAACACATTGTATTCGAATCTCACCTCACACGTCTACTACTTACTAAAGCTCAGTAACACGTACATTCACGTAACAGCGTAACACACAGTGCATAGTCACATAAGCATGTAGAGCACATAATCACATAATTCCTAAGCATACCGAGCACATAAGCAAGGAAAAAGAAACACATACGCTTTTAGTCACTAGAGGCATTCAGAAAACAGAAACCTAGTATTCAGAGTTTGCGAGGGTTCGAATATAGTATGGTGCGAGCGATTTGTTAATGATGTGTTGTGTGTTTTGTGGGTAGCGAAAGCAAAAGGCATTAGATCGAAACCAGTAGTATCTCAAAACGCTAACAAATAAGCATAAAACACGTAATTCACATAAAATCGACGAATCGTCAGAGTCAATAGTCTTGGCTCAAAGCTTGAAACACATAAAATCGAGAATAGATTGTCTGCGGCTAGTAGACTTCGACTAACCAAGGTGGTTCAATTATTCACAGGGGATCTGTTATGCACCTTCAACCTTCAGGATCGTGCCTTAGCCTCGATTCTTGGGCGTTTGGCGTTAATCCCGTTAGTTTAATGGCGTCTACAGATCCTCTGTTGAGACCTTGGTGGGAGTTTTGTAAAATGCGCGGAACAAGTCATCAAGGTTAGGGTTTCACCCCTGGCTTAACAACTTCGTCCCTAAAATGGAGGAGACTATTCATCAAAATGTGGATTCCACTCCTAGTTTGGCATAATTCTCCTTGTTTGTAGTTAAAATGCAAGTTGATTAAGCGACTTTAGCCGAGAGTTTGCGGTTTTCACACCTATTCTCGGCCTCCGTGCTTGCTCATAATTAAATTTCGAGTGCAATGATAGAAAAGAGCGAGTGATAGTGGCTAGTTTATGCATACGCGCGAGTTGGTCTGGTGGTTGCTAACTATAGTCTAGGTCTCTAAGACTTTGACCCGGACTAGGTCAAGTCTTGCCTAATTCCCTATAGTTATGGCTCTGATACCAATCTGTCACACCCCAACCTGTGACAACTCGAAATTAGAACCTTTCATTGTATGCTTGAACGTTAAGTGACTAACTAAATTGATGATTTGATGAATGATATATGTGAACTTATATGATTATGTGTTGTAATTGTATGTATGCGTGTATGTATATGAACCGAGACAACAAGGACCCGACTCGAGACCATGCGGTCTCGAGTGAATAGTAACAGTGGGTCGGATGGGCCACACACATCTCTTTCAATCCAACCAAAAAGCCCATTAGGGTGCACCACTTGAAACTAGTATATATCCTTGTTTATGACCAACACTATCATCTTTGGACAACACACATACTCCCCTACTCTCTCTCTAGAAACCATTAAACCCTAAGTCTCAACATCACCTCTTCTCTCATTCTCTCGGATCCACACCGGCACACTAGGACCTTCGGTTCAAGCTCGGAATCGACATTTGGAAGTTCACCCCTCATACCCTTTAACCGGTTAGTGATTCTCATTGTGTGTTTATATTTCGGTTGTTGTTGATGATGATGATGTGATATTTTGGTTGATGATAATGAATAATGAAGTTATTTGATAATATGTTTGCCTTATGCATGATGAACATACCCCACTTGAATAATCGGTACTAGGATTGTTGTTGTTCATCTATGATGTCGATATTTGAATTCTAGATAAAGTCATGGTTAGTAAGAATAGATTGGCTTGTTAAGAATCATGCTAGTTTGACATATGAATAAGTAGAGATATGTTTGAATATGGTGCTATTATGTTCTCGATTGAATGTGTGAATGATAAGGATCATTGGTGCATTAAACTAAGTAGATTATGTTAACATAAATCGGTTTAATGAGCTTGTTTGTTCAAAGGATCAAAACCCTAAAGATGAACTAGATGAATATATGATGAATGTGATATGAATGTGTTATGATATTTGAAAATTGCCATGTTTGATCCATTTTAGAAATTAACTAGACAAGGGAACATGTTAGTGCATTGTTATTGGCTAGTACATAATATCATGACCATGAAATCTCATTGGCCAAGTACAATGTGGAATTCAGCAAATGTCCCCAGCCGAAACCTTCTGTCTCGACTCGAGACCACCACAGGACAGGTCGAGATCCCCGGTTGCGACACAGGTTGCGAGTCGAGAACCCATAGTCTCGACTCGAGACCAAAACAGCACAACTCGAAATCTTGGTTGCGAGTCCAGTTGCGACTTGAGACCACACTTGATCAACACCCAAACATCTTGACTCGAGACCACGTTTGCGAGTCCGGTTGCGACTCGAGACCAACACATGCATGACCCGAGACCTCATCGGTTGCGACTCGAAACCTGTAAGCCATAACTCGAGACCATGTGCATGAGCACACTGTTTGGACCTGCACCTCATTTCGGACTTAAGTAATTGGGCCGGACTCTTGGGCCTAATGCATAGATCTTATACTTTGCTGATTGAACATGAATGTTAATAGACTGCCATGAATGATACTTGAGTACCATATGCTAGCATACGTGTAGAACATACGTGCAATACGTGGTTTGAACCTGACTTGTATGATACAACTATGATAGGACGTGAGTGACCACAATATTGCTTGTTTGACTTTTCTGTGTATCTGCCGAGCAAACCAAGGTGAGTTCACACCCTCTACAAAGCATGGGATTCCCAGGGGTCGGGAATTGGGGTTAAGGAACATGGGTTCCTCGTCCTCCTTGGGTAGGACAGCAAAGGTTCAGGAATGTAATTCCTCGTCCTCACGGACAGATAACTCGTACTAGACCAAAACTCTATCACGAAGTCCCTCCTTTTTATATCGACTTAATCGCCGGGCCAATGGCGAGCGGGTCATTAGTTAGATAGCGCTATTTAGGTCTGACAAACCTCACACCGTGCCGCAGAGGACGGGCGTGAACTAATGGATCTGGGGCACGTCAATGATGATAGACATTGACAGTTTCAGGGCACATAAACATGACTACAGTCAGCAGTCGATATGGTAACGAGTCTAGTGTATACATGGGGTAGCCCCCACGGCCGAAATGCCAGATAACTAACACGGGGTAGCCCCCACGGCTGGATTGCCAGAGTAACCGGGAATAAACAAGTCACGTTTTTTAACTATGGGGTAACCCCCACGGCAGGATGCCAGATAAAGGAAACTGTTTTCGAAACAACTTAAAACGAACACCCAACCGTGAACTCACTCAACTTGTTGTTGACTCGTTACTACATGCTTTGCAGGTCAATAGGTACTTAACTGGAGCTTGCATGGAAGAGAGTCGTTGTGGGACATGGACGGCGGTGTGCCATGTTAAACTTTGAAACAATTAAACTTATGTTTTGATTTAAGACTTATGCTTCCGCTTGCAACTTAACTATGTTTTGTTTGGACACCAATTGTATTGGTTAAACTTTTATATCTCTTAACTGACATGTTCAATATGATTGGTGGCTGGATCCTGGTCAGTCACGCCTCCAAGCGGTAGCTTTCCGCAGGTGGATTTTGGGGGTGTGACAGATTGGTATCAGAGCCATTGGTTATAGTGAACTTGGTTTTAATAAAGGAGAAACGTTTTTGTTAGAACCAGACTATAACCTGTACAGTGCTCAACGGTCCACAACGACGCTTCACTCCACATGCAAGGCTCGACATTCTAGGTGATATAATCTGTGTATATATTGCCTACTTGTTAGTTACATAGTACATTGCTCATGGTATGCTTGGTTAGTATAACTACTGTTACTTGAACACGTGTGCACTTACTCACTTCTGACATCGCACTTTCGCGAACCCCTCTCACTCACATTCTTCTTGATATGAAGATCATGTCTGGACGCGTTAACCTGACACAAGCCCAGTTGACGGCTCTGATCAACGAACGAGTTGCCGCAGCACTTGCAGCTGCACACGCAGGAGGTATACCCTGCACTCCGAACTCATTCTAGGGTCTTTAGAATCCTACTCTCGTGAACAAACCTTTGTGTTAAACTCTGTCTTTTCTTTCACCCACGATAGGTCAGCATGCTCAGCCACCCGTGTGCACTTTTAAGACTTTCATGGACTGCCGACCAACTACGTTTAGCGGCACTGAAGGAGCAGTAGGTCTCCTACACTGGTTTGAGAAACTAGAATCTGTCTTCGAAATGTGTGAATGCCCTGAGGCGCGCAGGGTGAAGTATGCTACCGGTACTCTCGAGGGTTTAGCCCTCACATGGTGGAACGCTCAGGTCCAAATGCTGGGGTTGGTTGCTGCCAACGCCACCCCATGGGAAACTTTTAAGGAGATGATCAAAGAAGAATACTGCAGTCGGGATGACATTCATAAGCTGGAAGTCGAGTTCTTCAACCTCAAGATGACGGGGTCAGAAATTGAGGTGTACACTAAGAGATCGAATGAGCTTGCCTTACTGTGTCCTACTATGGTGGACCCTCCATTTAAGCGTATTGAACTCTTTCTCAAGGGCTTGGTGCCAGAGATCCAAAGTCATGTGACTTCAGCAAACCTCGCCACTATCCAGCAGGTTGTTCAGTTGGCTCACCGTCTTACTGATCAAGCGGTGGAGCAGAACAAGTTACCAAAGCGCATAGGTGCTGCAACTACTTCTGGCACCTCTAGTGACAACAAACGGAAATGGGATGGAACTTCAAGTAAGGGGTCGACATCTGTTCAATCCCAGTCTCAGCAGAGAAAGACTGATGACTACAAGAGCCCCAGTCAGCAATCATCTGGTGGTCAGAGTCATGGTGGGTACAAAGGGAATCACCCCAAATGCAATCGCTGCAGCCTGCACCACAGTGGACCATGCACCAGGGGCAACTGTCATCGGTGCAACAAGCCTGGTCACGCTGCAAAGGATTGCAGGAGCCTATACCCCGCCAATCAGAATCGTCAGCCAGCTCAACAGAACCAACGACAGCAGCAGCAGCAAGGTGATAACAAAGGGTGCTTTCAGTGTGGAGCTGAGGGCCACTTCAAGAGAGATTGTCCCCAACTGAACAGGAACCAGAACAACAACAACAACAATAACAACAATCAGGGGAATGGTAACAATGGGAACAACAACAATGGCGCCAGGGGGCGGGCGTTCGTGATCGGCCAAGGCGAAGCAAGGAACGACCCCAATGTTGTGGCGGGTAAGTTCCTTCTCGACGACTTTTATGTTTCAGTGTTATTTGATTCGGGTGCCGATACTAGCTACATGTCACTAGAAGTTAGTCGAATGCTTAAGCGTATTCCAACACCTTTGAACAACAAGCACACTGTAGAGCTAGCAAATGGTAAGAGTTTAGAAGCCACACACGTAGTCAAGGGTTGTAAACTTATTCTCGCTGACCAGACCTTCTCTATCGACCTCATTCCTATCGTTTTGGGTAGTTTCGACGTTGTCATTGGGATGGATTGGTTATCCCAACACCGAGCAGAGATTCTTTGCAACGAGAAGGTTGTCCGTATTCCAAGTTCCGGTGGTGAACCTCTCATGATTCGTGGCGACAAGAGGAGTGCCGTTGAGAACGTCATCTCTCTCCTTAAGGCCCAGAAGTGTTTGCGAAAGGGCCACACCGCCATTTTGGCTCTCGTTACTGACACCTTGGAAAAAGAGAAGAAGATAGAAGATTTTCCAGTTGTACGTGACTATCCGGAGGTATTTCCTGAGGAATTACCCGGCCTTCCGCCACATCGCCAAGTCGAATTCCAGATTGAACTTGCTCCTGGAGCTGCGCCTATAGCTCGTGCACCTTATCGTTTAGCTCCATCAGAGTTAGAAGAGCTCTCTACGCAACTACAAGAACTCTTGGATAAGGGTTTCATTCGTCCTAGCTCATCGCCCTGGGGAGCTCCAGTACTATTTGTGAAGAAGAAGGACGGTACCTTCAGAATGTGCATCGACTACTGGGAACTCAATAAGGTGACGGTGAAGAATCGTTATCCTCTACCGCGTATTGACGACTTGTTCGACCAGCTGCAAGGGTCGAGCTACTACTCGAAGATCGATTTGAGATCGGGTTATCACCAACTGAGAGTCCGAGAAGAGGATGTCTCTAAAACAACCTTTAGAACTCGCTATGGGCACTATGAGTTTTTGGTCATGCCTTTTGGGCTGACAAACGCACCTGCGGTTTTCATGGACTTGATGAATCGAGTGTGAAAGCCTTACCTGGACAAGTTCGTTATAGTATTCATCGACGACATCCTGATCTATTCTAAGAGTCAGGAGGAACACGAGCAACATCTGCGACTTATTCTAGAGCTCCTTCGAACAGAACAACTTTATGCAAAGTTCTCGAAATGCGACTTCTGGCTTCGAGAAGTCCATTTCCTAAGCCACGTGGTAAACAAGGATGGGATTCACGTTGATCCGTCCAAGATAGACTCGATTAAGAACTGGCCTGCACCTCGTACACCAAAGGAAATTCGCCAATTCTTGGGATTGGCAGGTTACTACAGGAGGTTCATTAAGGATTTTTCTAAGATTGCACAGCCTCTCACCTCGCTAACGCAGAAAGGCGTTGTTTATCGCTGGGGAAACGCACAGGAATTAGCATTTCAACATCTAAAGGATAGACTTTACAGCGCGCCTATCCTTTCCCTGCCTGAGGGCACTGACGACTTTGTGGTTTACTGCGACGCATCAATTCAAGGTCTTGGTTGCGTATTGATGCAACGAGATAAGGTTATAGCCTACGCCTCACGCCAACTTAAACTTCATGAAAAGAACTACACTACGCACGACTTAGAGCTGGGAGCTGTTGTTTTTGCACTTAAGTTATGGCGGCATTACCTGTACGGTACCAAGTGCGCCATCTACACCGACCACAGGAGCCTCGAGCATATCTTCAAGCAGAAGGAACTGAATATGCGACAACGACGGTGGGTCAAACTACTGAATGACTACGAATGCTCGATCAGGTATCACCCGGGCAAGGCCAATGTTGTGGCTGACGCCCTCAGTCGAAAAGACACTGCGCCTAAGCGCGTACGAGCTTTACAACTCACGATACATTCTAGCCTTCCTTCCCAGATACGATCTGCTCAGATAGAAGCATTAAAACCAGAAAACGTTAGGGCTGAAGCCCTACACGGATCAAGGCAACGCTTAGAACAGAAGGAAGACGGTGCTTACTACGTAACGGGACGCGTTTGGGTCCCACTCTATGGCAACCTACGAGAGCTTGTGATGGATGAAGCACACAAGTCTCGCTACTCGGTACATCCTGGTTCGGACAAGATGTACCACGATATCAAAACCACGTATTGGTGGCCTAGCATGAAGGCCCACATAGCAACTTACGTTAGCAAGTGCTTGACTTGTGCGAGAGTCAAGTCCGAATACCAGAAACCCTCAGGCCTACTCCAACAACCAGAGATACCACAATGGAAATGGGAGCAAATTTCCATGGATTTTGTTACTGGCCTACCTAGATCCCAGCGCGGGAACGATACTATTTGGGTGATCGTGGATCGACTCACAAAATCTGCACACTTCCTGGCTATCAAGGAGACGGATAAATTCTCCACTCTTGCAGAAATATACCTCAAGGAAGTTGTTTCGAGGCACGGGGTGCCCACCTCCATTATCTCAGATCGAGATGCACGTTTTACTTCAGAACTGTGGCAAGCAATGCACAAATCCTTTGGCTCACGATTAGACATGAGCACAGCGTATCACCCTCAGACGGACGGGCAGTCCGAGCGCACTATTCAAACTTTAGAAGACATGCTTCGTGCATGTGTAATAGACTTTGGCAACCGCTGGGAAAAGCATCTGCCACTTGTGGAATTCTCGTACAATAACAGCTACCACACCAGCATTAAAGCTGCTCCATTTGAGGCATTGTACGGACGTAAATGCCGGTCACCTCTTTGCTGGGCAGAGGTGGGAGATAGTCAGATCACTGGTCCAGAACATGTGGTAGACACAACCGAACAGATTGCTCAAATACGAAAACGCATGGCGGCAGCTCGTGACCGACAGAAAGTTTACGCCGATAAGGGCAGGAAACCACTAGAGCTCCAGGTTGGGGAGCGGGTACTACTCAAAGTTTCACCCTGGAAGGGTGTGGTTCGTTTTGGTAAACGCGGCAAACTTAACCCACGATACGTTGGACCTTTCGAAGTCATTGAGAAAATAGGCAAGGTGGCCTACAGACTGAACTTGCCAGCAGAACTCGGTGCAGTTCACAACGTTTTTCACGTGTCAAATCTGAAGAAGTGTCTGTCAGATGAGACCCACGTAGTTCCTCTGAAGGAACTCACTATCGACGAGCAGTTGCGATTCGTCGAGGAACCAGTCGAAATCACGGACCGGGATGTTAAGGTCCTCAATAGCACTAGAATACCTCTCGTTCGAGTTCGTTGGAACTCACGTCGCGGCCCAGAGTTCACCTGGGAGCGCGAAGATCAGATGAAATAAAAGTATCCCCAACTGTTCGCAAACAGTACACCCACTACTGAGGCCGAAGCTACGGAATTTCGGGACGAAATTCCAGATCAACGGGGGGTGGATGTGACACCCCAGGAAAACCGGGAAAACCATACAACTTAACTAGCTTCCTCAGTGAGTGCCTATCAAATTTCGGGACGAAATTTCTTTCAACTTGGGGATGATGTGACAACTCGAAATTAGAACCTTTCATTGTATGCTTGAACGTTAAGTGACTAACTGAATTGATGATTTGATGAATGATATATGTGAACTTATATGATTATGTGTTGTAATTGTATGTATGCGTGTATGTATATGAACTGAGACAACAAGGACCCGACTCGAGACCATGCGGTCTCGAGTGAACAGTAACAGTGGGCCGGATGGGCCACACACATCTCATTCAATCCAACCAAAAAGCCCATTAGGGTGCACCACTTGAAACTAGTATATATCCTTGTTTATGACCAACACTATCATCTTTGGACAACACACATACTCCCCTACTTTCTCTCTAGAAACCATTAAACCCTAAGTCTCAACATCGCCTCTTCTCTCATTCTCTCGGATCCACACCGGCACACTAGGACCTTCGGTTCAAGCTCGGAATCGACATTTGGAAGTTCACCCCTCATACCCTTTAACCGGTTAGTGATTCTCATTGTGTGTTTATATTTCGGTTGTTGTTGAAGATGATGATGTGATATTTTGGTTGATGATAATGAATAATGAAGTTATTTGATAATATGTTTGCCTTATGCATGATGAACATACCCCACTTGAATAATCGGTACTAGGATTGTTGTTGTTCATCTATGATGTCGATATTTGAATTCTAGATAAAGTCATGGTTAGTAAGAATAGATTGGCTTGTTAAGAATCATGCTAGTTTGACATATGAATAAGTAGAGATATGTTTGAATATGGTGCTATTATGTTCTCGATTGAATGTGTGAATGATAAGGATCATTGGTGCATTAAACTAAGTAGATTATGTTAACATAAATCGGTTTAATGAGCTTGTTTGTTCAAAGGATGAAAACCCTAAAGATGAACTAGATGAATATATGATGAATGTGATATGAATGTGTTATGATATTTGAAAATTGCCATGTTTGATCCATTTTAGAAATTAACTAGACAAGGGAACATGTTAGTGCATTGTTATTGGCTAGTACATAATATCATGACCATGAAATCTCATTGGCCAAGTACAATGTGGAATTCAGCAAATGTCCCCAGCCGAAACCTTCTGTCTCGACTCGAGACCACCACAGGACAGTTCGAGATCCCCGGTTGCGAGTCGAGAACCCATAGTCTCGACTCGAGACCAAAACAGCACAACTCAAAATCTTGGTTGCGAGTCCAGTTGCGACTCGAGACCACACTTGATCAACACCCAAACATCTTGACTCGAGACCACGTTTGCGAGTCCGGTTGCGACTCGAGACCAACACATGCATGACCCGAGACCTCATCGGTTGCGACTCGAAACCTGTAAGCCATAACTCGAGACCATGTGCATGAGCACACTGTTTGGACCTGCACCTCATTTCGGACTTAAGTAATTGGGCCGGACTCTTGGGCCTAATGCATAGATCTTATACTTTGCTGATTGAACATGAATGTTAATAGACTGCCATGAATGATACTTGAGTACCATATGCTAGCATACGTGTAGAACATACGTGCAATACGTGGTTTGAACCTGACTTGTATGATACAACTATGATAGGACGTGAGTGACCACAATATTGCTTGTTTGACTTTTCTGTGTATCTGCCGAGCAAACCAAGGTGAGTTCACACCCTCTACAAAGCATGGGATTCCCAGGGGTCGGGAATTGGGGTTAAGGAACATGGGTTCCTCGTCCTCCTTGGGTAGGACAACAAAGGTTCAGGAATGTAATTCCTCGTCCTCACGGACAGATAACTCGTACTAGACCAAAACTCTATCACGAAGTCCCTCCTTTTTATATCGACTTAATCGCCGGGCCAATGGCGAGCGGGTCATTAGTTAGATAGCGCTATTTAGGTCTGACAAACCTCACACCGTGCCGCAGAGGACGGGCGTGAACTAATGGATCTGGGGCACGTCAATGATGATAGACATTGACAGTTTCAGGGCACATAAACATGACTACAGTCAGCAGTCGATATGGTAACGAGTCTAGTGTATACATGGGGTAGCCCCCACGGCCGAAATGCTAGATAACTAACACGGGGTAGCCCCCACGGCTGGATTGCCAGAGTAACCGGGAATAAACAAGTCACGTTTTTTAACTATGGGGTAACCCCCACGGCAGGATGCCAGATAAAGGAAACTGTTTTCGAAACAACTTAAAACGAACACCCAACCGTGAACTCACTCAACTTGTTGTTGACTTGTTACTACATGCTTTGCAGGTCAATAGGTACTTAACTGGAGCTTGCATGGAAGAGAGTCGTTGTGGGACATGGACGGCGGTGTGCCATGTTAAACTTTGAAACAATTAAACTTATGTTTTGATTTAAGACTTATGCTTCCGCTTGCAACTTAACTATGTTTTGTTTGGACACCAATTGTATTGGTTAAACTTTTATATCTCTTAACTTACATGTTCAATATGATTGGTGGCTGGATCCTGGTCAGTCACGCCTCCAAGCGGTAGCTTTCCGCAGGTGGATTTTGGGGGTGTGACACAACCGATAGTGGAATCATCGGGGCATGGCACTGAGCGAAACAGATTGTCCAGAAGTTTCCATAACAACTATCATTACCATTCAATTTAAATAATACGTCCCATACCGTATCTCGAATAGTTAAATAATTATTACAGACAAACATCAAGACAAGTATTCTATTCCGACAACTCAGATTTAAACATAACTAATTTATTTGTTGGTTTCTAGGACTTCTTCCCTAGCCTCAATTTCATCACCAGCAAGTTAAGCACAGAAACAACCTAAGCACCTGTCACATACGTTAAAATAAAGTCAATACATATAATGTAAAGGTGAGCATACAAGTTTGATAATAGCATATAGAGTTCGAATTCGTTTATGCATAACCAGCACGTACACATAGTGAAATGAAGCACGTTAGTTATCGACATAGATCCATCGATACCAATGGCTGCGGGTTGACTGCCCGAGGCAGTTCGCAATACATGATTACCACCGTAATCCATGCAAGTAAAAGATCCTTAACAACCCCCGTGTGAACGGGTGCTGAGTCCAAACTATAGTACTATCGTTGCTAAGGCAGGTAGACAGCATTCCATGTGTAAACATAACAAACAAGCATTCATAAGCCACGTATAACATGCATTAATGGTTTAGCGTTAAAATAGCTTGAGTAGTGTGATAGTTGTAGTTTGAATATTCGTAACGTATGTAACACCCAAAAGTGCTAAAAGCAAAAAGGGTTCGAGTATACTCACAACGATTATGGATTGAAGGGAGCGCTTTTCAGCGAGTACGGTTAGCCTGAATAGATTTGATAACGAAACGATAAGTGGCGCATAAAACGATATAGAGTGAGAGTGGGTAGGATAGCTGATCGTGCGGACTAGTTATCTGCGCGAGTAAGCTATTCGTGCGAGTGAGTTATCCGTGCGAGTGAGTTATCCGTGCAGATGGTAATCCGTCCGGATTAGTCACTCGTGCGGATTGTTCATCCGTGCGGACATGTAATCCGTGCAGATTTGCAATTTGTCCGGACTAGTCACTCGTGCGGATAACATGTTCGTACGGATAACTATTCGAGTGGATTGTTTCTTCCTAAGGATGTGTTTGTGTATGATGGCTTGTCCTTTGAAGTTTTCGTTGTAGCATTTAGAAAACATTTAAGTATCTCTACCTTTCAAGCCGGTCGCGCGGACAACAATCCGTCCGGATGGTAATCCGTGCGGGCACGTCTCTAAGGCTGAGTCACTTGATGAAATTGGTGGAATCCGTCCGGATGGTAATCCGTGCGGACAGTGGTAATCCGTCCGAATAGTTTGTTCGTGCGGACAAAGACAATCCGTCCGGATAGTCTGTCCGTGCAGACAACTTGCCCATGCGGATGAACATTGTTTGAAATTGTTTATGGTCTTAGTATCTCATGATCCGAAGAGTAATCCATTCAGAGGTCGCCCGTCCGGATTATTCATTCGTCGATACTCAAACCTCGTTTTGAATGTGGGTCCTAAGTGTAGTTCGTCCGGGTGACAACCCGTCCGGATCGTCTGTCCGTGCGGATAACTTGTCCGTGCGGACAGCCTCTCGTTCTGGTTGTTCCATTCGTCTACTCTTGGTTTCTGTTGTCGTTTTATCGAGACGTATTCTTACTCGCATGACTAAGCCGGCTAGGAACCACCCTAACTCGAGGCATGTCGGCGACTCAGAATGGTCATTCCGGTTTAACCCGAAATCAGGTGTCTTGTGGGTAGAATCCAGATCTAGGGCTAGGGCATCACTAATATTGAGTGGAAGACTAGAACTGATCCGATTCGTACCGTTTTTTAGGGTAAAAGAAGGAGAAAACCTGAGTTTATTTCTTTCAACTCTTTTATCCTTAGAAAAGTTTAAATCTTGTGGAAATCGTTCAGATCCGAGTTATTCTTGGTGGAATGAGGTCACACTTGAAGTTCATGAGAACTTCATGATGACGTCACCCTAGAATACCTCAAATCTTGATGATTTCATGGTTAAAAGTTGTGATTTGAAAGATAGAAAGGTGTAGATGTGTGCATAGATCAAGAATGTACAAGATTTAGAGCAAGATCTTACCTGGATTGAGAGAAATCGGAGAAAAGGTGAAGAATGCGTGCAGGTCGGACGTCACTTGCCAAAAGTGGAAAGTTTGGAGAGTGACCCGGGTATTTATAGGATGCCAAAAGGGGAAAGGGTGATCCGTGCGGATTGCAGGTCACCCGGATTGTTTATCCGTGCGGATGGGTCATCCGTGCGGATTGGCAATCCGTGCGGATGGACCATCCGTCCGGATGTCGACTAAAGGGTGCGTTCGGTGCGACGACGCTTCGGTTTCGATTGCGAGCGATTCGATAGGGTTTCCTAGTCAAATTACTTTTAGTCCCAACTACTTCGTATATAACATGGTTCGATTCGGAATTCGGGTTCGGGTTCGATTGGGTTCGCTTGATTATCACAACAAAACATAAATAAACACGCGCAGGTAACACGTAAGGCACACACACGTATAAATGACAAGTAAAATACATAGCTCGAGTTGCGATTCGATGTCGATTCGATTAGCATAGCTTGATTATTAGTTGATTAACTTTATCGCATTGTTACTTCCTATAGTTCACAGTCGCGAGTCGATTGAAATACGGTTAACATGATTCGATTATTGCAATGAACGACACTTACTCCACATAATATAAATAAAATAAAAACATTTCTACAAGTCAAGTTGCGCGAAATCGGTCGTTGACTTTGACCTTGACTTTGACTTTCACTTATGAAAACACGGGGTGTTACAACACGTGTCCCACATCTTTTTCATATATTATATATATAGATTTGATACTTCTTTAACAACTTATGTTTATAACTTTTTCCTAAAAACTTAAGTACATAATTGTGTTTAATTTTTCACTCGACATTCTGTTATAAGTTTTGTTAAAAACGAAGTTGTACTCAAAATAAAGTATTTATTTGATATCATAAAACGCTACAATGATAAATTGAACCGTTCTAATGGTTTGACTTTCTAAACAACATGCTTTATTTTCATATCACGTTAGTTTTACATTATCATTTGCCCGGTTTCGCTGCAACGCACGACTTAAAAACACTAATATATATTGTTGATGAAGTACGATGAATAGTAACTTTATTGTTATAATAATATATAGCTTTTTATTTTTTTATTTAATATATTATAATAGTTTATTATTATATTTACTTTTAATAACATATTTTAATTATATATTAAAGGGCGATGAATTATAACTTTATTTTTATAATAATGATATATAGCTTTTTATGATTTTTATATGTAATATATTATAATAGCTTATTATTAAATTTACTTTTAATAACATATTTTTAATATTTTTTACCTTTCTAATTATATATTAGCTTTATTTTTATAATAATATATAGCTTTTTAATTATTTTTTATTTAATATATTATAATAGTTGGTTATTATTTACTTTTAATAACATATTTTTAATTATATATTGAAGGACAATGAATTATAACTTTATTTTTATAATAATTTATAGCTTTTTATCATTTTTTATTTAATATATTTTAATATTGTTATATTTATTTTTAATAATATATTTTTAATATTTTTTACCTTTCTAATTATATATATATATATATATATATATATATATTTAATGAAAGACAATGAATAGGAACTTTATTTTTATAATAATATATAGGTTTTTATTATTATTTATTTAATATATTATAATAGTTTATTATTTTATTACTTTTAATAACATATTTTTAATATTTTTTACTTTTTCAAAACCATATATTTCCTTTAGCATTTTTTTTTAAATTCTCTTTTCTTTGTTTAGAACATATTTTAATTTATTGATTAATTTGATATTTCTTTAATAATTTACGTTTATAACTTTTAAAAAAAACTTAAGTACGTAGTTGTGTTTGATTTTTTCCCTGTCATTCCGTTATAAGTTTTGTTAAAAACGAAGTTGTACTCATAAAAAGTATTTATTTGGTATTATAAAATGGTACGATGATAAACTATACCGTTCTAATGGTTTGACTTTCTAAACAATATGTTTTATTTTCAAATCACATTTATTTTACATTATCATTTGCTCGGTTTCGCTGCAACACGCGACGTCAAGAAAAACTAGTATATATATAGTTAACCAAGGACGATACATAGTAACTTTATTTTTAAAATAATATATAGTTTTTTATTATTTTTTATTAATATATTATAATAGTCTATAATTATATTTACTTTTAATAACATATTTTAATTTTTTTCCTTTTTTAAAATCATATATTTCCTTTACCACTTTTTAGTAATTCTTTTTTTCTTTTTAGAACATGTATTAATCTATGAAATAATTTGATAACTCTTTAATAATTTACGTTTATAACTTTTTTCTAAAAACTTAAAGTAGTGCTTGATTTTTTCAAACGACATTCCGTATAAGTTTTGTTAAAAACGAAGTTGTACTCAAAATAAAGTATTTATTTGGTATCATAAAACTGTACAATTATAAACTAAACCGTTCTAATGGTTTGGCTTTCTAAACAACAATGTTTATTTTCAAATCACGTTTGTTTTACATTATCATTTGCTCGGTTTCGCCGCAATGTACGACGTAAAAAAAACTAGTTAGATTTATAATCAAGCAACATGACCTATATAAAATTAGTAAAGTATGAAATTCATGACTGAAACATATTTATACCGAACTTAGCCATGGATTGAGATTCTGTTTGACCAAAAAGATGGAATGGTTAATGAATAATGAATATTGAAGAACATGCTTGTGTTCTCATGTACTTGCTTAGACCAAGCGTAATGGGGCGTTTTTTTTTTTAAATTGCCCGAAAACGCCCTAAAACGCCCAACCCCCCATTACAGGGGGCGTTTTCCGGCGTGATTTTCGCCAAAAATTGGGTCCGGCGTTTTAAAAATAACGCTTAATTCGTGTGGGGCCACCAAAATTCGACCGTTTTCAAACGGTAATATTCTTTTTTTTTTTAATTTAAAATAATTCCCACTATATATATTTACCCCACATTCACGCCATTTTTTATACAAAAACTCACTATCTCTCCCACTTTCTTCCAACTTTTATAAAAAAAACCCACTATCTTCTAATTTTTATACAATCATGCATCCATACCGCCCTCCTTTTGGTGTCCCCGCTAGACCCGCAAACCCGAACACAACCCAACCGCAAACCCCGTACAATTTCCAAGACATGGACCCGAGCTTTTTAACTTACGCGGCTTACTTGAGTGGCGCCCCTCCGTTTGTTCCTCCAACTTTCGGCTATGGTCAAGCCGGCGGGTCTCAACCGTCACAACCCGAAGCCGAACCCGATGTGGAAGTCGTACCGGAGACGCAACCCGAACCGGTGCAAGAAACATCGAAACGCGGCAAAAGGTCGCATAAGAAGAAGGATAAGGACGCACCGAGGCGTACAAAAAATATAATCAAATGGACGAAGGAAGAGGAATACGCGTTGACTCGGGCGTATGTCGACATTTCGGAGGACGAAGAGACCGGTAACTATTTTATATAAATATTATTTTACTTAGTTTGTTATTTTATTTTTTAACAAACAACTTATTTTTTTTTATTTTTTTTTTTGTAGCAAACTTTCAAACGGGCCCGGTTTTTTGGGATAGGGTTCGTGCACTCTTCTTTAGCACGTGGGGTGAAGGCGAACATCGGGACAAAGACTCCATTTCTAGCAAATGGACCGACATCAACAACAAGTGTCATGGGTTTCAAGAAGTCTTCCAACGTAACTACGATAATCGCCCGAGCGGTGAAGGTGACGTTTGGGTTTTAACGAAGTCTTTGGAGGAGTTCGAGAGGACAAAAGGCCCTTTCACGTACTACAAGTGTTGGGAGCTACTTCGAAAAAGTCCGAAGTGGGCGGTAGTTAACCCAATGACGTCTAGTAGTAGACGTCGGGCTAAAAGGTCAAAAACATCATCCTCCGTTGACCCGTCAACTCCGACATCGGATGCCCGCAATGTTGATTTAAATGAGGCGGTGGACGAGGGCATTCAAGAAGAGTTGGCCCGACCCACCGGTAGAAGAAAGGGAACCGGGAAAAAAACGGTCGAGTCGTCTTCCGATCTCGAGTTAAAGGATGATTTCGAGGAGATGAACCGTCGTCTCCAAGATATTCGAGATCTCGGCCACCAACGTTATGAAATTATGAAGGAACGAGTGGCCGAAACAAAAAAATTTAACGAGATGCAAGAGGCGAGACAAATGGAAAAGGACATCGAGTTTTTGTCCAAACCTATCGACCACCTACAAGGCGATGCGTTGATCCTTGCGCAAATGCGTCGCCAAAAAATTAAAGAGAAATATGGACTCTAGATCATATTATTTTTTTATGTTTTTTTTTATTTTTTTCAGTTTTTTTTCGGTTTTTTTTTATTTTCTGCTTTTTTTATTTTTTTTTTCAAGTAATGTAATTTTATTTTTAAATTAATGAAGGTTATTTTATGTTTTAAATTAAAAAAATAATTGTGAAATGATTGTAAAATGATTGAATGGGGCATTATACCCACTACACCACTTTTGCTATAATGCCCCCTTGCTGACTAGAACGCCACATGACACAAAACGCCCCATGGTGGGGGCATTATAGTGTTCTACCACTATACATGGTCTTATAATAATGGGTTATTAGATTTTATCACCCTCAACTATTGGCTATTGGCCGCTGCCACCCTCAACTATCACTTTGACGTCCGTCACCCCCAACTTAACACTTAGTGTGTTCTGTCACCACGTCGTTAACTGATTACTAACTTTTGATCCTGTTACTACACTTTTTGGGGTGTCATAGGGATCTCGGGAAGGTTTTAGGGATCTTAGGCCACCCCTAAAAGTGTAGTAACAGGATCAAAAGTTAGTGATCTGGTGACAGAACACACTAAGTGTTAAGTTGGGGGTGGCGGGCGTCAAAGTGATACTTGAGGGTGGCAGCGGCCAATGGCCAATATTTAAGGGTGATAAAATCCAATAACCCTATAATAATTATCAAGTTTTGTCTAGTTGGTCCATGTGTAGAAGTCTTTTTGTTTCTCTTTTGTGTAATGATTGATAGAATAAGTTTAGGCGTTGTATATTAGGGTGAAGGGAGTGGTTAAACATGTGAAAGTGGTAAACTTTAAAATGGACCAATCAGAGAGTGCCACGTCAGAGAGGAGAAAAAGTTTAAACTTTGGTGAAAAGTGTTGGCATTGGTTAGACACTTGGTAAAGTGGTAAACTTTTTATAAAAAAAAAAGAAAAAAGGTGTGATTGGTTAAAAATGGCATGGGCCCCATTCCCCCACACACACTCTCCCTTTCCTTCACCTTCACCGAATCGGCATTGGGTCACCGATTTCACCCCCAAATTCGGTAAACATTGTTGTTGGCATTGGGTTACCGATCGGCATTTGGCGGTAAACTTGAAGTTTACCGCACCACTCCCTATACCCTTATACATATACTTATTTATAAAAGATTTTCTGCCGTTTCTTTTGTCTTGTATGAATAATTAATTAATGCGGCGAAGGGTGGTGTAACTTATAGGGACAGAAACGACTATTAAAAAATATTAAAAATTTTCAGTTTTCTTAATTTTGATTTAGTTGTTAAAGGCATGCATTAGGTAAATTTAGAGCACCATGACTCCATGAGCTTCCATTTCAAAAATATTACAGAGATTTCCTTTTTTACACACCAGCATCAATAGAGTCTCTAAAATAAAGATAATGTTTGGAGAATCTATACTAGTTCTCTGGACATTGAAACTCACTATTTATTTTTAAATATAAGTTTCTGAGAGTATAAAATTGAGAAAAACAATAAAATAAATATTTGTTAGTACGAATAAATAAAAATAGAGAATTTGATGTAAAACGGTTTTTTAGATAAACAAAGTTTAAAAAAAAAAAACGTGAATTTTATTTAAATTATAGTGATAGAGATAAAGAACCTACTATGAATGCTCTAAGATTAGACTCTCTATCTCATACTCTATCCTTAATATTTAGAGAAAAATATATAGAATGAAAAGAAATATCTAAATCATTCCTAAAATCGCGTATTCTGGATTCGCTAACCGGCATGCAACACCATCGCACTAGAACGTCACAGGAGACAACCGACTCATGGTTCTAAATCCAAGCCAAGGGGTAGGGTTCAAACTGTTATCTCTGTCGCACACTCGCATTATACTCGGACACTGGTTGGAATCAAGGGAGGATCTTAGTTAAGGCAAGGGGGAACCTCGATCCTCCTTGTTTTTTCGCTTTGAAGCGTAAATTTTACCGAAATTTTATATGTATTGAGTTAGCACCCTATTTTTTCTTTAAAATAGTTGGAATTTCCTAATCATTGTTGTGGTTGGACACCCAAAATGTTTACCTGAGTGCGCTTCGAACCTGGTCTCCATTAGAGAATCCAAGACACCAACCACTCATTCTAAATTAGAGAAAAAAATTAGAGATGCTACACTGCATATCCAAATAAAAAGACTCACTATTCATTCTTCATATGTATCGCTATAAATGTTTGTCAGAAAGGAAAATAATATAAAAAGAATAGAGAATTATTATTTTAATTTAATGAAAATAGATCCAGTCTACATAGAATAGAGTGTGAGGAGTATTTAATATGTAAACAAAACCCGGTCTTATAGAGAGAATAGAGTGTGAGTAGTATTTAAAATGTAAACAAAACCCGGTCCTAAATTCATCTTAGAAAATGGACATGAAATCATATACTCAGTAAAACTTCTAAGAATTCTCTAATTTTGATAATTTTAAGTTTTTAATATATTCAACATATATCTATACTATATTATTATACATCTTTCATTGGCATCTTAGAAGTTGAGAAGTACAAATATAAATGCTTATGTTACAAGACACAATGCAAGGGCAAATTTATCATTAAAACAATACTTACACACACCTATGACCCCTAATACTTAAAGTTATACCCCTTTACTTTTACCCATGTATTCCTCGATTTTATTTTCTTTGTTTTCCTTTTATATCTTTGAATATATTATGTTTTAAAAAAATCTGAACAAATCATTACGATATACTCAATTTTGTCGATGTGTCGATGTAAATTTTATTCAATATCGAGATGCTAATTATATTGTACAAGTCATTCATATATTAATACAATTCTTTTTTTGCATAAGATTTTTTACTTTTAGAATAATTAGAAAACCATAAGGGTGTTTATGAAAATTATGCTTTATGGTTTAATTTTTTTGGGAGGTTATAGTGGGTTATTGTCGGTTACTCTAAAGTGTTTTAAACATGTAATAAGGTTATAGTGGGTTATGTTGGTTACTCTAAAGTGATTTAAACATGTAATAAACATTGTAGAGGGAAGTTAGGTCATGGCTATCGCAGAACATGTGGTGGTATTGTGGTTTCAATTTATCCTATATAAACGTAGTATATCTATAATATATTATAATAAGATTTTTCATCTAAAATCAAAATCAAAAGGTGGTATTGTGGTTTCAATTTATCCTATATAAACGTAGTATATCTATAATATATTATAATAAGATTTTTCATCTAAAATCAAAATTTAGTCAGATTTTTAAAATCAATTTTTTGTCTTTCCCTCCCTTTTAATGAAGGGCAAAATGGTCTTTTAACGTTTTATTATAGCAAATAATTAATCTGACAATTTTGTTCTTCATTAAAAGGGAGGAAAAAGACAAAAATGCTGGATGTTAACTGAAAAATCTGAACAAATTTTGCTTTTGGATGAAAATGGCAACAAAACTGAAACCATAGGGCCTTAGATTCAAAAGGTTTGATTTTTGGACTAAAGTGGCAAAAGTGATCAAATCTTAGGGACCATTTTAGCAGTTTACTCTTATAAAAATCATTTTAATAATCATTTTAAAGCATTTCTTTAGTTTTGCAATATACTATGTTAAAAATATCAATTAGGGTTTATAAAACATACATTAAAATCCAAAATATCAGACGCTTTATATGTTTTAGTCTTACTACGCATGTACTAAACGTTTTCTAACCCGCGTGTTAGAAAAAAAAATGTTATAATGGGCACATTATAAAATCGAACATTTACGTAAAACGTTTCTAAGGATATAGTTTATAAAATAAATCATATCTAATTGTTTTTTAATGCACAAATAGGCAAGCAAATGTTTACATAAAACATTTCCGTTCATTACGGCTTATAAGAGCATTCACATCCAATCCACTAAAAATATACATACATTCCACTAAAAAACAACTCATATATCAATATATTTCTACTAAAAACAAATAATTTTTTTCTCTCCTTTTCAATATATATTACATTTTCTCTCTCCTTCACTCACAACCACTTTCAATATATATTAAAAAAGTATAGGGGGTGAACTTTGTCCCCCCAAATATACAGATAAACAGTAACATTTTCTCTCTCCTCCACTCACAACCACTTTTTATACTTCTTATATTTTAAAAACCCCCCACACAGATTTTGGTGGTTTGGATGAGAATGCTCTAAAATGAACAGTCTCTAAACTTGTATTCGTGATACACATTTTCTAGCATACGAACATCAACTTCAATGCATGACTTTTTATTTCTAAACCATGCTAAGTGTTATAATGTGTTTATATTCATTAAAATCAATGCTACAACAAATTACTTATATAAAATGTTTATATAAAACATTTCAAAACATTTGTGTTCTAACTATTTTTAACAATCATGTTAAAATCAAAGAAATTCTAACGTGCAAGTTAGAAATATTAACATTTCCACAAAACGTTAATTCGGCTTGTTACAAACACATATATGGTTCATATAAATAAGTCATTTCTAATACAAACGTTAGAAAATAAATGATTAAAAATTTGCTTCCAAACTACCACTTTTTATGAATCGTTTCTAACACGCATGTTAGAAGACAAATGATTACAATAATCATTTTCAAGTTAACATTTTCATAAATTGTTTCTAATATTTTTTGTTAGAAGTAAACAATTACACAAATCGTTATAAAGCTTATCAATAAATTGGTTCTAACATACTCGTTAGAAATAAATGATTACAAAAATCATTATCATACTTATCAATAAATAAACTCTAACATACTCGTTAGAAATAAATGATTACAAAAATCATTATCATACTTATCAATAAATAGGTTCTAACAAGCTCGTTAAAAATAAATGATTACAGAACCGTTATAAAACTTATCAGTTTATATAAATAACCCAATTCTAACATGCTTATTTAGATATACATGATTATAAAAATCATTATAAGGCTTATTAGTTTATATAAAATAAACAATTTCTAACACTCATTTTTTGGAGACGAGATGTTTAGACAAATTCTTTTAAACCATATTATTTAAATAATATAATCATTTCTAATAAGCATGTTAAGAAGTGAAACATTTACTAAAAATGTATTGTTTATAAAAATACAGTCGGTCTAATGCGCATGTTAGAGAATTCAACATTTACAAAAAAAAAACCGTATGGTTTACACAGTTACACTAATAAACCCGATCTAACACAAATGATAAAAAATTAACAATTCCAAAATCGTTCCAAAACCAAATGTTTGAACCATAAGCCATTAATCTTGTGTCACGGAACGGATCCCAGCGCGACACGTGGTGTAGGCGCTAAATAATATCCAGTGGTATGATCATCATTTCCACCTTATATTTTGAAACGTTCCCTTTTTGTTAGGGCGTTTATTCCTTTTTGAATCTAACTCCAAATTTTTCGTATTAGTTGTTACCTCTTATCCAAGTTTCACGAGTTTCATGGCGTTTGATATGGAGTGCGAGTTACAAAGTAATTATCTATACTATAATGGCATTTATTTTGTATCTCATCATATTATTAGCATCAACGTTAGGTTGGCGTTTGTATTCACTCATCTCTTTGATATATTTAATGGCGTTTTCAGTGATATAGTAACGAAACTATGATTACTCATCCTGTTGTAATTATGTTTATTTTGTAAATTTCTTTTTATCACTGTTAGAAGTTGTTCGAGTAATTCATTTTAATGACTTTGGTGTTTTTTAATTATCTATTATTTAATGGCGTTTATCTTGGTATTTTATCATATTTTTTGGCGTTTGTCTTTTACTCATCATTTTCCTTTTATAAATTTATTGGTGTTTTCAATATTATAGTTTTTTTTGCTAACAAAGGGGTTTTATTCTTTTGTGTTTTAATATAATTTTTATAATGGCATTTTTTGTTTAGTTGATTCTGTCGTGTCCAATGAAAGGATTTGTCCAAAAAACTGGTTATACTTTGTACATTCCTGACGTTAAAGAAGATCTAAAGCCAAAGATAAGAATGATTTTTGAAAGCCTTGATGATTCTTATGCTTTTTATCTTAAATATGTGATGGATGGTGATTTTGATGTCAGGAAAGGGACTAAGAAGATAAACGTCAAGGGAGAAAAACATATAAAGTATTATATGTGTATGAAATCTAGCTTATACAAGAATGAGAAGGTTGATACATTAGACCCGAAGCAGAAGGAATGGAGTGTGAGATCCAATTTTTCTAAGAGGAATGGTTGTGGAGCAAAAATTTGTCTTAAGTTTGAGGTTGGATTTTGGAAGTTGTATAAGTTTGTTGAAGAGCACAAACATGAATTTTTTATCAGCCTGATAAGCATTTCCTACTGTCAGAACGACACCTCACTCAACTTCAGAAGCATGTTATACATAGCATGTATAAGTTGAATTTGGGCCCTGTGAAGGCGTTTAGTGTTATGAAGACTGTTTTTGGCGGTTTTGAAGATGTGCGTGCAAGTAAAGTCGATTTTAAGAATTACAAGAGGCAAATTAACTTGTTCATTGGGGAATATGATGTAGACATGGTTGTGAGACACCTGCATGAAAAGAAACAGTTTCAGCCTAATTCTTAGTATGATTACTTCACAGACGATAACAATCGGTTGAAGGGGCTGTTTTGGTGTGATGATCAATTTAAACGTAATTATCATGTGTTTAATGATGTTATTTCATTTGATGCCACATACCGGTCTAACAAATATGAATTGAAATTCATTATATCTTTTTTTGTCCTTTTCATGTTTTCATTTTATTTTTTGGCATTTGCCTGTTTTTATTTTAATGGGGGTTTTCACACATTTTTTGTGTTTTCTTCGCAGATACTCGATGGTGTTTGTACCTTTTACTGGTATAGATAACCACCACAGCAATGTCACATCCGTTGCTGCATTGTTGGTGTCAGAAACTACTGATACGTATATATGGTTGTTGAGAGTGTTTTTAAAAGTTGTTGGTGATCAACCAAAAGTTGTTAGCACTGACCAAGATCCAGCAATGAAAAAGACTATTTCTATTGTATTTGGTTGATACAAGGCATAGGTTATGTATGTGCCACGTGATGCAAAAACTTTCACTAAAGATAGTAATGATTTTTGACGTTATACAGTTTTTTGGCTTTTTACAGCCATAATTGATTTTTTTATGTGGCGTTTTTGTGTTATGTAGGTGGGTGTAAGGCTATGCAATTCCACCAACTTTAAGGAACGTATCTTTCATTGTTGTATGGACCGATGCACTTACACCCGGAGAGTTTGAATCCGGATGGGAAAATGTTATTAAAGAGTTCAAAACTAGCTGCTAACGACTGGTTATCCGATATTTTTCCTCTTAGGGAATCATGGATCCCTGCATTCTATATGATGGAATTTTATCGGATCTTATGATTACGACATCGAGGTCCGAGACTGAAAACCATTTATTTGGTCAAGTATCCAATGCTAAATTTACTCTTGTTGAGTTTATGACTTATTATGAAACTATAATAGAAGCACACCGCCATACTCATCGGAAAAATGACCATGAGACGCGATACAAACGCTCGAACTGAAAAGTAATTATAAAGTTTTGGAGAACCAAGCTTTAGAGATATACACCAAAACCATATTTTTTAGATATACAACCTGAGCTAATCGGATTGGGGTTTGCATAAATGCTCATTATGAAGATCATGATGATGGGTTCGTTAAGAACAGTTCTTCATAAATGATTTCCAACAGCCATGTTCATCACTATTTGAGGTAAATTGAATTTTTCCTAATCATGGTGTTTTTTTTCCTAATCATGGTGTTTTTTTCGTTTATACACTATGGGCTGCATTTTTTTGTGTGTGCATGTGTTTTATTGGCTTTTATGGCGTTATTATTAATATACTATGGCATTTTCATGTTACCTCATTATTTTTTTTATGTGTTTGTGTGCGCATGTGTTCTTAGCCTGTTGGCGTTAGTTTGATTCTATTATGGCGTTTTCAGGCTATGTTCCGAAAGTATGATTGCACCAGCATTGCTTATGTAGACATTTTGAGCAGTTTGGATTGTTATGTAGACACGTATTCTATGCTTTGAGAAGCATGGACATGAGGGAATTTCCAAAACAATACATTCTTAATAGATGGCGTAAAGATGTTGCGCCAAATTGTTCTACTAATTACACAATGAGCCGTGATTTCATAATTGAGCTTGATGATAATGTTTAAGGTATGATGTGAGAAACTATTTTTACAATCGAGTATACTTTGAATCATTTGTCGAGCAACAAGGAAGAGCTTTCCTTGTACAAGAATCCCATAAGAGTTATGTTGTTTACATTTCAAAAGGATCTGGAACTTGTAAGTGATTAAAATCCAAACATTGTTGAAAACACAAAAAAGAAATCGGGTGCTAAAGAAAGGCAGTGTAAGAATTGTAAAAAAATTGGACATTATTCATCCACATGCAAGGAGGCGTTAATTAAAAGAAAATCTACACGGTTTTCAAGAGCGGACACAAGTGAAGAATAACTTTGGCGTTTTTTTATTAAATTTTGTTTTTATTTTTTGTCTTTTGGACTTGTGTATTTGATAACAGAATTTTGGTGTTAATAATGTATGTTTTGTGTTTTTTGGCGTTTTACTTATTATTGATTACTTTTAGCCTTCCCTTTTTAACTATTGAAATTTCCCAAAACCACTTTAACACACAAGTAGTGGCGTTTTCGTAGATAAATTATTTATTCATTTATCAAACTTAAAATAAAAGAAAACATACAAACATAAAACATAAAAGGTCATAAAACATGAAATCATCATTCAAAACTCATCGTCCGATAAGATTACATCTGAGAACTACCCATCACTCCCATCATCTTCTTCTTCCGATTCTTGTTCAAAATACTCATCTTCATCTTCAGTTTTAACGGCGTCCTTGTCTTGAAGTGCTTGACGCCTCCATTTTAACATTCCCTCCAATGAAGCCACTTTCGGAGTTATCTTAGCGTTCAAACATCTTGAGTTGCATAAATGTTCTATAAACCCAATGTAACAACCCGTGTATTTGAAGTCAAAATACAAGTCAAAGTCAAAGTCAAAGAAAGAAAAGATTGCTACATGCGATCTGTCACTCCTTGCTTAATTATTGATTGTACTCTTTGACTTGTAATCGATATTCTATTTTAAGTTACTTTAGTTGTATTATGTGGAGTAAATGCTAATAATCGCAGTTTATCGCTATTCGACTTGTCGTTATCGCATCGCTACTCGAATTATGTGTTCTGGATATTGTTTTACGTGTGTGTGCTATTTATGTGTTACTTGTGCATGTTTATATTTATTTTGTGGAATTTAATCGAAAACGCAATCGCAACTCTATCGCAACGCAATCTTATCGCGGACTCGAAAACTAAGTATTATTTTTATGATGTATGATAGTTAGGTTATTTGTGTAGCTATTGGTTAATACTATCGCATCGCTTACTCGCAACGCATCGCAATGCTCAACACACGAAATGAAAAGTCAAAAACCAGCTCGCTAGGAGCCCTTTAATCGAATGACCATTCGATCGAATGGTCATCTGTCCGGATGACCATCCGATCGGATGGCCATCCGATCGGACTGACCTCCGATCGCACCTTTGCACCGCTTTTCCCCTTCTGTCACCTATAAATAGCACCTGTCACATCATGAACAGTAATGTGACAGCTCCCTCGTTTGACCAGCACGTTCCAGCCCTGTTTTCTCTCGATTCCTCGCGATTCTTGTAAGTTTTCCACTTAAATCTTGTACTTCTATGATCTACACGCACTACTTCATCATTTTTACCATTAAATCTCAACTTTTAAACATGGAATCTACCTGATTTGGGGTGTTCTAGGGTGATGTCATCATGAGTTCTCATGAACTTCAAAGTGTGACTCCATTCCACCAAGAACAACTCGAATCTAACATATTTCTATAGTGTTTAAACATTATTCACACTGATTTCGCCTAAATCTTAACATTTTCAAATCGATTCAAACTTCTTTCAACTCTTTTACACTCTTGCACATAAGACCGATAGAATCCGAGCTCGGTCAGACCTTCTACTCATTCTATAGTGAAGTGTTGGACTGAGAATGGATTTCTCTCGGAGAAGATGACCGATTCGCGGGTTGAACATGAAGTACCGTCAAGAACAGTTAACTGATCAAACGGGGTGATTCCCATCCGATCGGATGACTTGGACTTGATGGGGTTTCCCGTTGTTTAACACGTGGTTATACCGTCTCGGCTCAAACGCAAAACTTTCTAAAACTCATCGAATTTTACAAGTTTCAAAATAAACAGGTCATCAGACAGACTGCCGTCCGATCGGGTTGCCATCCGATCGAACGACAATCCGAACGGATGACTTGAGACTTTTCAAACACTTAACAGTTTTCACAAAGTTTCAAAGGAGGATTAGTTTCAAACGGATCACCCTCCGAGCGAATGGCTATTCATCTGGATGACCATCCGTCCGGACGGTCATACGATCGGATCACTATCCGTCACTTGTCTCGCTTGCACCATTTAACGCACTGCTCATCGCTTATGCTATCGTTCTTTAATCAGGCTTACTCTAGCGCTCCCTTCAATCCCATCACAGATTGTGTTTAGTAGCTACCATCTACAGTGAGTATACTCGATCCCTTTTTGCTTTTACGCACTTTTGGGTGTTACATACGTTACCTATATCAAATCACATCAATCACACAATGCAAACACATTTTATACGCTAACCGCTCTTGCATGTTATACGTGTTATTCGATGAATGCTTGTATGTTATGTTTACACAGTGATTGTTGCCTGACACCTTAGCAACGATAATACTATAGTTTGGACTCAGCACCTGTCGTGGACAGGGGTTGCTAAGGGTATTTCTTCATGTGTCACGGTGGTGATATGTGTTGCGCACTCTACAACTCGCAGTCACGTCTGTGCATATTTCATTGTCGATAACCTAATTGCTTCACACTACTACGTGTTACATGTTGGTTATGCGTAAACCGCTTTCGCTATATATTATACTACTAAACTTGTATGCTCACCTTTACACTATGTGTATTGACTTTTATTTTAAACGTATGTGACAGGTGTTTAAGATGCTAGGATTCTTGCTATGTGGAATCGAGCTTAGGAGAGTCTAGAAACGAACATTTAATATTTTGAGTTGTCGGAACAATGATTTGACTATGAGATATCTATGTCTGTAATAATTATTTTGCTGGATATGTTTTGGTATGGGACTTAACGTTACAAGTTTTCTCCAATCCTTCCACTATATATATATATATATATATATATAGGGAGAAGATCATGCGAGAACCACCTCTTATTGCGAGAACCGCGAGAACCAATGTGAACACAACCAAAAATGCCTAAAAATAGCTAAAAAACACACAATTTTTTTTTTGATTTTTTAAATATTTTTTTTGCTTCGAAAAGTAGCGATTTTAACATAAAAAATATTTAAAAAATCAAAAAAAAAATTAGATTTTTTTTTGATTTTTTTAGATTTTTTTAGGTTTTTTGAGGGTTTAGTTTTTAGCATTTTAGCTTGGGGGGGGGGGGGGGGTTTAGGTTTTTTTTTTTGGGGGGGGGGGGGGGGTTAGGTTTTTTTAGGTTGTGTTCACATTGGTTCTCATGGTTCTCACAATAAATGGAGTTCTCGCATGAGCCCCTCCATATATATATATATAAGATTGTCGCAACAATCTCAAAAATAATTTTAATATTTTCGTGAACCCAAAATCCTTAGTTTTTGGTTTTAAGATTGTAGCAACAATCTCACGTTAAATTTGTTTTAAGATTTAGGACATGGGTCAAAGTATTAATAAATTATATAAATAAAAATACTAAAGATACTCTTTATACGTCTTGGGAAATTATAGTACACGTACCATGAACAAGTCTAAACGAAATAATATATTAATACAACACATGTAAAAAATCGATTCAAACCGTAGTCTTCAACATGATCTTCATGTAGTCTCCCTTGCTGCAAGAAAGAACAAACGGGTGTTAATGGCTGTGGCTGAGACACGTGTTCAACAGGCTTCTCTTAAAATAGATTTTATCGCCTCTACTAAAGAAGACATGTCTCTCTCTCAGGGTACAACAACCGAAGCAGTGTGTAGTACCAGAAATGGCCACGCGCCCGAGGTTACACCGGATAAAATGATAGTGTTAGAACTTGTGGAAAAATAAAGATACGAAGGTGATGGAGTCGAGTAGAGAAAACTTATCTCTCTAAGTACCCAACATATGGGCCTTCAAATATCTCCAAGAGCTCTTTTTTTAACGAAAACTTTTCATCACTGACGGACCACTGGAGTATCATCGTGCCACCAGTAGAACCAGCCGATCATATCCATCTCCACTAGGCAATAATGCCTATACACCAATTCAAGAGGACACCTAAAAAAATCTGGGAAAACCTCCCTTGTGAAAATCAACCCTAACCTAAGACCTAATGGTTTCTAAGCTTTATCTCACCCTCAAGATGGCACTAGACTATAATGCCATGGGCTTCCAAGAGCTCTTCTATGTCTATTATTATGAATTTTCTCATGTACCCAAATGAGTCATAAAATTATACTATTTAAAAAAGATCCATGGGTGGATGAAAAGTCTTCTTTAACTAGAAACTTAAATAAAGACAGAAAGACTCTATCAAGTGACATAAAATACTAATTTAAAGACATAAAAAAAAACTCTACTAAAGAGTTAGTTTTTCAATTCTCCACATGAAGAATTCATTTCACTAAATTAAATCTCAATTCACCTTTTCAAATTTTCAATATTGGAGCCTTTATGCTCATAATATTTTTATTGTGAGTGTGTAGAAAGTGAAAAAAACAATATAACTATTCATATTGGAGTTTTCATCTCCATTTATATAATTTAACTAAAAAGCATATATTTCTCTACATTTTGTATATTTTTTAAAACTCTCACATTCAACCCTCCATCTCTATTTTACTCACAAACACTTATTTTATTATTATTTTTTCTTTTTCCTACACACTCACATTAAAAATATAAAGTGTTAAATATGAGCCTCTAAATATATAAGTGTACTTTACTTTCTATATAATTTTCTATATTATAGATATTCAAATGTAGTATTGTTTCTTTTTTTTTCCTTTATTTTTTCTCTATATATACGATTATAGAGGCTTCATTGTGAATACTCAAAGTGTTAGTGAGTAAAGTAAGATTGAGATATAGAGTTTGATAAATGAAGGGGTATGGTCTCAAATCTTGCACCAGGCTTGGGCGCGAGTGACCATCACCCGGCTTATTGTCCCAATCCACAAAGAACTTGCCTCAGTTCATGCGGGCACAAGCGAATCCGGTTTGCTTTCCCACTCGGGGAAAGATGCGAATCTCACCTTGCGTATGAAAATGGCTGTTTTCGGCAACATACACGGAATACGGTGATTGCTACTAAAGATGATAGTTGTTACTATCATTTGAATCCACATCATCTACAACTGTCGTGTTACTACATTCACTTTCTGTCAAACACATTTCTATGCTACGGTCCCGCGCGGGCGCGCAAAGGGACGAGGAAGGAAGTGTAGACTAATGTATAGATATGTTGACATATACATATACAACTTACCCAACACATGTTACAAGCTTGCGCAAGCCCGCAGGGCGCACGCGCATGGGCAACATCTTATAATAATGTAAGTGGAACTGTCACCTTGACTTCAGTGGACAACCGACATAACTTTACACTGACAACAGCGGTCAGCTGACTACCTAATACGCAACTACCCAGTCCACTTGCATAAAGCTGATGAATAGACTGACAACCCTAGCAGACCTCGTGGCGACCGTTCCTTCGTGCAACTGATACAGCAGGACACATGGCGACACCTCCACCGTGCGCCTAACACCTCCGGGGCCTACGCTCCTGCCAGGTCTATGAAAAGCTGCAGGTTGTCAGTCAGGCCCAAGGCCCATCAAGCGGCCTATTGGCCCTTCTCCTTCACTCTTCGGCTATAAATACTGTAAGGACCTGCAAAAACGTCCAAAAACAACCCGTAAGTGAAAACCCGGACCCCTGAAACCCTAATGCTCATGAAAAACCAAGAAAACAAGGAATTTGGATTTCAGTCGGGCCGCGTAAGACTTAAGCCTGGGCTTACGCGGGCCGCTACAGGACATCTGGTGACCGGGACGCGTTCCAGGCCACGTGTCAGCCACGTGGCGGGCTTACACGTGACACGCTAGCCCTAACCGTAGACTAGGGGGCCCTTGCGGGCCGCGTAAGATTGTTGTTAAGGTTTACGCGAACCGCGTAAAACCTAAAAATCTGCTATAAATTGCCTGTGCATGGGACATTGCTTCTGTGTTCGAAATTTTAGTTCAAAACGTCCATTTTCTGCCTAAAAACGAATATTAAGGTGTCGAGACGCTGCTATGATAAAGGGTATTAACTCGATCACTGCTATGATACAATGTCCGATCGATTGAAACCAATCCGATGGATGTTTAAGTGCTGCCCGTATTTGGGCTATACTTTGTCATTCGTCGTGAGGGTTTTGATTTCGTGAGTTATCGTAAATGTTGTATTAAGTTACTGACCTAATTTCGTGTGCATTGTTATTTAACTAGGTTATCAGGCTAAAATTAGTAGGCAAAACTCTACCCGTCTAAATTTGCAATGTGAGTCATTCTCTTTTTATCAACAATGTTTTACAATACTCAAATTATTTTCAAAAGTTATAATTACAGGGATTAAGTCTTGGTTATCTTGAATAACTGGCAAGTGGGGTATTGTGCACATTACTAATTTCTCACGGTTAGGTTCACCAACCTAACAGTGATAATCATCACTACTTGGGTGAAAGGACCCAATAGTGGTTTGACCATCGTCACCAGGGTGTGACACGGCGCCAGATAAAAATAAGATAGTAGCCATTGTAATCGCTCTTATGCTGTAATCTATAACTAACATGTCATTTTATAACTTGAGTGACTCGCCAGTATTTCCCCGCTGATAAAACCTTTTTAAACATGTTTCAGGTGATTTACTGTGAACCAGGGAAGGTGTCGCATAGCACACCAGCTTGAAGAATGTGGCTCAGTAAATAAAATAAATAAACATGTTTTGTAAAATAGGGAATTTTCTCTTGAAATTCCTTTATTGTAAATTATGGGGTTTTATCCCAAAAGTGTGAAATAAAATAATTGGATGTTTTTAGTTTAAAAGATCCTGTCAACATTTCTGCTGCCAAATTAAATAATAAATACCACGGGTTTCTGTCCCGCGGCTTCTGAACCGGGTAAAACCGGGCCGGGGGCCGTGACAGAAAAAGGTGGTATCAGAGCCACTGATTTAAGCCAATTAAGTACTTAGAAATACTTAATTTTTCTGATTGCCATTCTGTGATTCTGTGAAAATTTAATTTACAATAAACAAAATTTTAACTTAAATTTGTGTGTGTTTCTTCATATGTGATATCAGCATGAATGAACTATCGGAGGCACTCCGAAACTTTACTATCCATAGCACCGATACGGATACCACAGGAAACCCATCTGGTTACCAGGCGGATATTGAGGAACCACTAACTTTCCAGGCCCAAGCTCAGGAGAAACCAAAGCCGAAAAAGCGAAGGAGAATATTGGATTGGAAACGTGGGCGTAGGAAGAAACCAGCGGCACAGAAAGTTAAAAGGACTAAGGATCCAAAGGATAAAGGGAAAGGAAAAGGAAAAGGAAAAGAGATCGGAGAAAATCCCGGGCAAGCTCAAGAACTGCCACCATGGGAGGAGCTGGATCGCAAACTGGCAAATTGTGACCTCATCGGACCTGCCGATGAAAACCTCTTCAATTACCCCGCTGAATCCCAACTCCCAGTTAATTTGGAACCGGCTATCCCAGATCCTATTGTCAACCCCCGACCTCTACAAGGAGAGCTGGAAGAATGGTGGACAAACGACTGGCAATTTCAGAATCTCTTGAATAACCCTAACACCTATTTCCCCCAGTTTGACCCTGAGCCTGCACCAAACCCACCTATGAGCACATAAAACTTGGCTGAACTCCGTCACTACGGCGAGGAACTGGTGGACGCAGGGAATCAAATCCGGGAAGTAGGAGAACGGATCTTCTGAAAATACGACGAGAGGGAACGTCGTTTCTAGAAAGCCAGCTGACTGTGGAAGTGTGTGGTTGTGTGGTTATGTGTTTAATAATAATAATAAATAATAAAAACATAATCATGTAAAATAACTTAAAATAAAACTTTTGTAATATATCTGGTGTGTATGGATGCATACTAAAATATATATAAAATATGAAAGTCTCAAAGTCAACAATTTTGTCTATACGTGTTAACGTGATTACGTGTGATTACTTTATTGCATTTGGTTGTTATTTATTTTGTGCCAATAACTTATATATATCGTTAATTATCAGATGGACCACACTGTTAATGAACCAGTTAACGAAGTTAACCAATCCGAGCAAAACAATGAAGATCACTTTCTTAATAGGCAAGATATAGAAAACATCGTTGCCCAGGGAATAGCAAATGCTATCCCAGCAATCGTCGTTGCTGTTAAAAGTCCTGTTAAGCCTTCACAAGCCAACCCCAGTAAACGTACGCGCGACGATAATTTCAGTAATAGTGTTAACGGAGGCGGAAATAATGACAACGTGATCCAAGCCCCAATACTTAAGAAAATGAAGTTTGCAACACCTGGTAGCACTTATAAAGAATTTCTTGCCTGTAAACCTGTCGAATTTGAAGGCAATGAAGGGGCGACTGCTGCACTGCGTTGGATGGAAAAGACTGAGGCAGTAATTAAAATAAGTAAATGTGCCGAGGAGGATAAGGTCATGTATGCTTCTCACCTTTTCAAAGAAGAGGCATTAGAGTGGTGGAATACGGTATTACAGGCCAAAGGAAGTGACATGGCTTATGCTATTGTAACATCTGTGCTTGTAATCATTGTGAACAGTTCTATTATCAATAAAACAATGTTATTTGATCCCAATGTTTGTTTGGTTATGTTTTACATTTTTCATGTTTTGACTTTTGTGTAATTTCAAACTCTGTATCGCTTTCTAGAGAGTTATACGCAAACTGATGCGTAAACGTAATCAGTTTAATGCGAAAAATACTCCGGAACATCAACATATACTTAACATACCTTAAATAACCCTTACATAACTTAGAAATAAGTTTTGAAGGCTTTGGTATGGCAAAAACAAGTTAATTCGCTTACAGGGACTAAACTTGACAAACTGTGAAAGTATGCCAATTTGAACTGTAACGAACATTCCGGAACATGACCATAAGTTAAACATACCATAAATATCCTTTACATAGCTTAGAAAAAGGCTTTGAGGGGTTCGGTATGCTAAAATAAACTTTTGGGGTCATTCAGGGACTAAAAGCGTCAAAAAGTGCACAAGTTTGCATTTTCGCGCATAACTTACGTTCTGAATACATCCGGACATCAAAAAATTTATGTAAGCACTAAAATATTTTATTTTAGTGTTTGGCATAAGAAAAATCCATTCGTCACGCCATTTGGATCATTTTTTCGCGCTTATGCGCATTCCTTCGTAATTAACCGAACAACGTAACCGTACGGCTAAACGAACCGACACCCGAGATATTTTTGAACACATTTTAAGTTCCCTATAATTTAACTTCATTTTAGATCTTTGAAATGGGGTTAACGTGTCACACCCCCAAAATCCACTCGCGGTGCATCACCGCTTGGAGGCGTGACTGACCAGGATCAAGCCACCAATCATATTGAACATTTAAGTATTAAGTAAAAGTAGATGTAATTCAACCAAACCAATATGAAAGGTGTTTCAAAACATAAGTATAATATCAACGTTTAGCGGAAGCATAAAAGTAATCCAACATGAGTATAAGTATGTAATGTCATAAACGTTTAACAAAGCATTCACGATCCTTGTTCACAACGACCGCGCCTCCCAGTGCAAGCTCCAAGTGTACCTAACGACCTGCAAGGCATGTAACAGAGAGTCAACAACTAGTTGAGCGAGTTCACAAAAAGTAAATGCGTAATATTAAGTTCGTATGTAACATGTGGCTCTACTGGGCCGATAGTACGTTCTATTGGTGGGGGCTTCCCATGTTGTAAGTTCAATTAGTGGGGGCTTCCCATGTTGTAAGTTCAATTAGTGGGGGGCTTCCCATGTTGTAAGTTACTAGACTAGTTTTACCCATAAGTATCCTTCCCAATCCGAGGATAGTAGTAAGTATAAGTTTACGTAGGTTTTACGTAAGTGTCCTTCACAACCGAGGACAGTATTGAGTATAAGTTCACGTAGGTTTTACGTGAGTATCCTTCACAACCGAGGATAGTATTGAGTATAAGTTCACGTAGGTTTTACGTGAGTATCCTTCACAACCGAGGATAGTATTGAGTATAAGTTCACGTAGGTTTTACGTGAGTATCCTTCACAACCGAGGATAGTATTGAGTATAAGTTCACGTAGGTTTTACGTGAGTATCCTTCACAACCGAGGATAGCGAGTAGCATAAGTATACGTAGGTTTTACGTATGTGTCCTTCACAACCGAGGACAATGGTATGGTAGTCTAGTATCAGTGTATGTACGAATCTATTCAACCTTATACCTTCCATCCCATTCCCCAAACCCTGGGAATCCCATGCCTTAGTAAGGGTGTGAACTCACCTTGGTTTGCTCGGTATGCTAAGTATGTGCTCACGGTTAATCAGTCACGTCCTAAGGTATGCACGTATACATAATCAGTTTGTGTTTAAGTTGTTCATGTGTACGCAGGTAACACGTAATCACAATCATACCAGTCATGTTTAACATTTAACAGCAGTTACATATTCCAGTTAACACTTAACAGAATTAACTCAAGTTCCTGCACAGATCAGCTATTCGGCGAAACACACATGTTGGCGAAACACAGATATTGACGAAACACATAAGTTGGCGAAACACACAGTTGACGAAACACGTTCTGTTTCGTCGTGGTCTTAATTGGCGAAACAGGATTCTAATTCGTCGATGACTCTTGGCGAAACACATTCTGTTTCGCCGAGAGTCCTGTTTCGTCGGACAGTTCAGCTTCGCAGACATCAGTTACAGCAGATGCGAATAACGCAAAAACCCTAATCATTCTAGCAGCCGTCAACAATAACAGAAATCATATGAAGATCATTGTGCATATCGAATCATCATAAATCAACCATCCAAGAATCATTGTCTAGCATAAACCCTAGTTTATGTGTATAGCATATCAAATAACATACAACATCATCACATCAATTCCCTATCAAGATACTAATGTAATCAGAATCAGGCCATATAAACAATCATTCAGAACCGAGCATTCGATTGTATCAAGTTTCGCATATCATTTATATATATCCTACTACATCATATCATACACATCGAAATCTATATCATCACCATCATACACTCATCACAGCAGTAACACACATCAATCATATGCACCAACAAGAATCTATACAATACCGAAGCATAGAATCGACTAACAAACACACACTAACCGATTCGAGATGAAGGAACAAGGATTCGAGAGCTAGGGATGATGGTGAACGATGGTTGTTGTCGTCGCACAGAAAGGGAGAGTGTTCTAGGGTTTCGGTTGTTATGATAAATGTGTGAAACTGATGATATTTCACGTTTTAAAGACTCAAAATAACGTGTTGGGCCCGAACTGGGCTTCGGTGGATCTGGGCTCGGCGAAACAGCCTGTTTCGTCGAGAGGGTTGTTGGCGAAACAATCTGTTTCGTCGAGAGTGGTTATGGCGAAACAGATATTGTGTTTCGTCGAGTTGTTTAGGTCTCAAACAGTTTACAGTTGATCATGCAGTCAAGTACTTACACCTTATCATTCAAAAATCAAGATTATCATCTTAACTATAATTTAGTGTGCACAATTACCAGGTAAATAATTCGTGTAAGCAATAATCTAGACGGTCAACGTGCAATAAATGCGAATAAAGAATGTCGGAAATTCGATTTGTCACATAACGGGGCTTAAACGTGTCAAAAAAACGCATCGAAAACCAAGTTTTGAGGTTGCAGGGACTGAAACTGTAAATCTGCCAAACTAGGTCCGTAAACAGGGGCCAGATGCAGCAAAACGTTTTTTTTTTCAGCTTTTAACAGCCCTTAACACTCTTCAAAGGCCAAGTGCCAAGTGTCAAACTCTTATGGTGGATGGCAAATGAGTTACCACAACTTTCCAACAAGTGTACGGCTTAGATCGTGCCCCCTTTTCCAAGAAATGATCCTAACGGTGAACCGAAAACTATAAATACCCACCCTTCACTTTTCCTCACAAGAATCTGATCTTATGTGCTCTAAGTTGAAACCTTTGTTTCATACCTGAGCTAT
Source organism: Helianthus tuberosus (assembly GCA_030545235.1). NCBI lineage: Eukaryota > Viridiplantae > Streptophyta > Magnoliopsida > Asterales > Asteraceae > Helianthus > Helianthus tuberosus. Next base: position 61,308,402 of record CM060375.1, read on the forward strand.
TTTGATCTAGATTAGCATTCGGGGACCCTTTGTAAGTGTTCCTTCGTTCTTTTATTGCTTTTCGAGTCCGAAAGTCAAACTTTGTTTGACTTTCTACATTGACCAGTTTATGGTCAATGCGAAGTTCGTTTGAACTTTGCAACGTGACTGTAATCACGATGGTTATAGTCCCTTGAGACTATTCCTACTGATTACCACGTTGTCTAGGGTCGTAAGGGTAAGCGATCTAATAAATCGATTATACCTTCGAACCCGACCCATTTGGTCGATCATTAGGATCCGACCAAACACATTAGGTGACCATAGTATATAGGGAATAACCCTCCGAGGTTATACCTTATGGTCGCTTCGTTTAAATAGTTGTATGATAGGTAGTTTATATGCCTTAGGTAAATTACCAAAATACCCCTTTGATGCCAAAATTCGTTTTAAACATATGTAACATAACTTTTGACATGTAAAATGATTTGACAACCATATTAGACATGTTAAGGCATATTTTACTTGTCATAGGACTAGTTAGGCGTTCCGAACGCGTTTTACGCGAACGACGCGTTAAAGTAGCATAAGCTACCTAAACGGGTCGTAATGGGTCACAAACACTTAGGTTAAGTTTCATTTTAGTATGTGGGCTTTGTTAAATCATATTACACGAGTCTCCATACTCGTTCGGTTTACGAACCCTCATTCTATCCGATCCTCCGATTTAGGTCCGGTTTATTAACATAGTTACCTATATTAGGTGCCGTTTGATTCCGTGATCTCTAGCATTGCTTGGTGGTTATCTTAGGACTTCTGAGCAATCTCAAGTGAGTACATAGACCCCTCTTTTACTGTTTTCCAAACTGTTTTGGGGTGAAACACATGTGCCTACTTGTTACTTTCGTGCTTTCCTGCTTTCACATCGTATACTTGCTATGTTCATTAGTACATTTATAGTACATGATTTCATTGTGTTCATGCTATGTATGCCCATTGTGTGCGTACTTAGTACATTGTTTTACATTACATTTCATGCTATGTATGTCCATTGTGTGCATACTTAGTACATTGTTTTACATTACATTTCATGCTATGTATGCCCATTGTGTGCGTACTTAGTACAATTGTTTTCATCACACGCTTACATTTTGTTATGACATTTGGGTTGTTTACAATGGAACAATACATTCATTAACATTAGCTACGCCGTTCGTTAGTAGGTAGTGGTACCATAGGAATTGACAAATCCCGTTCCTGAAATCCTAGGTTTGTTTGGATTGGAAGGAATGACCGAATTCGATATACATAACTTAGATAAACCTTTAATTTGTTTAAGGGTTTATCGCCACAGTCTCAAGGCTTGGATGTATGCATTTTCACAATACCGCATAAATGTTTGTAACAGTATAGCATGCATTTGTTCCACAAAACATAACTTTGATTTAAACCATGTTTTACTTCAATACCTTGTTTTTGTGCATTTTACGTATGGTTTAGTTGATATATTTCACTTACCATACATGATATTTTTGGGTAAACATTACATGATCTACATTAACATAAACATTTTGACATTGATATACACATTTAGTGGTTTACATTGGACATAGACATTTCAATATGGTTTACACATTAACACATGACAATTCATTTATACATGAACAACTTACATTGATGGTTGGTTTGGGTAAATGATTCGAGTAACGAGGCGAGTGTAATATAATACAAGCATGGTGGATAAGCCGCTGGTACTTCCTATATATAAGTGTTTGTATAACATTACATGTCGTAGCGTTACCTAAATCATTTCAATATTTGACATATTACCTTTTACATAAACAACTTATTTTCACAAGACATTGATTTACAAAACAACTTATCTTATACAAACTCATTTTTACTTGGTTATTCATTTAACCTCACATTATTCTCTTATTTATACATATCATTGCTTTTTAATGATTTACAAAACAAAACAACTTACAAGGTTCATGACTGACTGTTATTAAACAATTTTTCCTAAACTTATAAGTCATGAATCCTATTTTCACAAAACCTATGTATCTCACATGCATTTTTATGCTGACGTACCTATTTTCACATGTGTTTTCAGGAGCTTTTCCGTAAGATGATGATCGTGACACTAGGGCGGACCTGTGCCTTAGAGACATAACATGAAGATAGACTTAGTTTAATTATGTTCTGAACTCTTTATTTCCTGTTTAAGACAATGTAACTCTTATGTTTATAAATAAAATACAACTTTGAATGCCATGGTTATGAAACAATTAATTCTGTTACAACACTCCCCGACGTTTCCGCCGCGGTTGCATGTTATACGCGGTCGGGGTGTGACAGAAGAGTTGGTATCAGAGCCAATGGTTATAGGGAATTAGGTTATTAGTAATTCTTTGACCTAGACTATAACCTGTCTAGGACCCTAACACAAGTTATCTTGTGTTTAGATCTTAAAACATGTACATCACCTATCCTTAGGTGATTTTCAAAACAAAAACCAAATTTTCTGACACGATTTTTGAAAAACAATCTTCTGTTTTTGGATGATTTATTACAAGGTTTTGAACCCTCTATTGTAAGGTTTTGAACCCTCTGTTATATGGTTTTGAACCCTTCCAGTTTGGTTTTTGGCCTTGTGCCTTCAAATTTTCAAAATCTCGTCAAAGTTTTGGGTTCTAAATAGTGTGAACACGTGCAAACTGGAAGAGTGAATACCTGTATTCTGGGTTTTCTGTCTAGGCAAGCACTTCGTATATATCTCATCAGACGCGAGACCAGTTGTGCTTACCTGGGAATTCTTGGGATGAGTGTTCACTTATAGGCGAGCATGTCTTCGCGATACATTATTTTTGATCCATTTACTTTGATTAGTCACTGTGTGTCGTTTGTTAGCTTGGTAATGCGGACGAATGACCACCATCTTTGCTTTTGTTAATTTTGTTTCATCTCATTCTCTTCATCCAATCATCTCACTCGTTCCCTTTCATGTTTTCCTCTTTTAGAATACCTCCTCGACGCGAAAACCAGATAGCGACTGCCGAACTGGCAGAAATCATTGCGCAGCAGATGGCTGCTCAATTCCCAAATCTCTTTGCTCAATGGAACCAAGCCAACAACAACAACAATGCTCCATGCAAATACAAGGATTTTAACTCGGCTAAACCACTCAAGTTTAGTGGTTCTGAAGGAGCGACTGGGCTTCTTCAATGGTTCGAGAGCATTGAGAATACTTTCCGTCATGTTCAGTGTCCGGATAATCACAAGGTCGAGTTTTCTTCGAGCGTGTTTCAGAAGAGGGCTCTTACATGGTGGAATGGGGTAATGAGAGACCGTGGTGCAGAAGTTGCTCTAGCACAGACATGGGCGGAACTTAGAGCTCTTATGATGAGGGAGTTTTGTCCTCGTCATGAACAACGAGCGTTGGAGAAGGAGTTTGATGACTTGAAACAAGATAGTGGCGAGCACAGGGCATATACTGATAGGTTTGAGGAGTTGAGTCTGCTATGCCCAACGATGGTTACCCCACTTGACAAGGCTATCGAAAGATACATCGACGGCGTGCCTGACTCAGTACAAGACATCATTTCTGGTAGTAACCCTGCCACACTCCGTCAGGCAATCGAGTTATCAGCGACATTGACTGAGTCGCAGATTCGGAAGAATAAGTTACACAAGAAGGGTGACAAGGGCAAGAAACAGTCGTCTGATAAGGAAGATAGCAAGAAAGGTCAAAACAAGAATGGAAAGGATTCTGGTTCATCAAAAAGGGAAAGGAAGCGTAAGGCCTCCCAAAACTATGCTGTCACTGCCCAAGCTAACCAGGCAGCTCCCAACCAACCTGCACAACCTCCAGCGAAGAAGCCGTATTCAGGGAATGCACCTTTGTGCAATAGATGCAACAGTCACCATCAGCCGCAACATCAGTGCCGTTTCTGTACTAACTGTGGGAAGTCAGGTCATCTTGCCGATGTTTGTCGGTTTGCTCAGAATCGGGCAGTTCAGAACCCGGCTCAACAAGTTGCTCAGCCTCCTGCTCAGCAACAGGGTCAAGCTGCACGACCACAATACCCACTTGGTGCTTGTTATAACTGTGGGGATCTGACCCACTACAGAAACCGGTGCCCAAGGCTAGCTAACCAGAATCAGAATCCAAATCAGAATCAGGCTCAGGCTCGAGGGCGAGTCTTCAACATGAATTCCCAAGAGGCGCAGGCGGACGATAATGTGGTGAACGATACGTTCTTTATTAATAATCAGCCTGCATCTGTTCTTTTTGATTCGGGTGCCGACAAGAGTTTTGTGTCATTGTCTTTTGAACCAATGCTTCGCGTGTCTAGAATGAAACTAGGAAAACCCTTGACAGTAGAAGTTGCTAGTGGTGAACCCATTGTTCTTGATTCTGTTCTACGCAACTGCCAGTTAAACCTTAACGACCATCTTTTTCCTATTAACCTCACGCCAATGCAACTTGGAAGCTTCGACGTTATAGTGGGTATGGATTGGTTATCTAAGCATCGTGCAGAGATAGTTTGTTCTTAGAAGATTGTCCGTGTGCCGCTTTCGACAGGCGAGATCCTACAAGTTCAAGGTGAGAAACCGTCTGGTGGTCTCAAGCTCATGTCTTGTTTTAAAGCTCGGAAGTATCTGCAGAAGAACTATGTGGCTTTCTTAGCACATGTTACAGCAGATAAAGGCAAGGGTAAGTCTATTTCAGATATTCCTGTCGTTCGGGATTATTCTGAAGTATTCCCTGAAGAGTTACCTGGTCTACCCCCAGCACGCCAAGTCGAGTTCCGCATTGATCTCGTACCTGGTGCAAATCCCATTGCCAGAGCTCCATATCGTCTTGCACCGTCTGAGATGCAAGAGTTGTCTAAGTAGCTTCAGGAGCTCTCTGACAAAGGTTTTATCCGTCCCAGCTTTTCATCTTGGGGTGCTCCCGTTCTTTTTGTCAAGAAGAAGGATGGATCCTTTAGGATGTGTATCGATTATCGTGAGCTTAACAAGCTTACCATCAAGAATCAATATCCCCTACCTCGCATAGATGATCTCTTTGGTCAGTTACAGGGCGCTTCTTATTTTTCGAAGATTGATCTACGTTCCGGATATCATCAACTTCTGGTGCATGAGGAAGACATTCCCAAGACGGCGTTCCGCACTCGGTATGGGCATTACGAGTTCACAGTCATGCCATTCGGATTGACTAATGCTCCTGCTGTTTTCATGGACTTAATGAATAGGGTCTGCAAGCCTTATTTGGATCAGTTCGTCATTGTTTTTATTGACGACATCTTGATTTATTCTAAGACGCGAGCTGATCATGAGCAACATCTTCGTCTTACTCTGGAACTCCTAAAGAAAGAGCAACTTTTCGCCAAATTCTCCAAGTGTGAATTCTGGCTTAAAGAAGTTCAATTCTTAGGACATATCATCAACGAACAAGGTATTCATGTAGATCCCTCCAAGATCAGTGCGATTAAGGATTGGGATACGCCTACTACTCCCACTGAGGTTCGTTCTTTTCTTGGTCTAGCGGGTTATTACCGCCGCTTCATTGAGAACTTCTCAAAGATTGCAGTTCCTCTAACTGCTCTAACTCAGAAGAACAAGCCCTTTGATTGGCGATTCAAGCAAGAGGAAGCTTTTCAACACTTGAAGCAGAAACTTTACGACACGCCTGGGCAATGATGATTTTGTCGTTTATTGCGATGCATCTAAATTGGGTCTTGGCTGTGTCCTGATGCAAAGGAACAAAGTCATAGCATATGCATCGAGGCAGTTGAAGATACATGAGAAGAACTACACCACTCATGATCTTGAGTTGGGTGCAGTTGTCTTCGCTCTTAAGATCTGGAGACACTATTTGTACGGTACAAAATGTGTGGTTTTCACGGACCACAAAAGTCTTCAGCATATCTTCAACCAGAAAGAACTTAACATGAGGCAATGACGTTGGGTTGAGCTTTTAAACGACTATGACTGCGAAATTCGTTACCATCCTTGTAAGGCGAATGTCGTAGCTGATGCATTGAGTCGTATGGAACGTACTAAGCTTCATTGTGTACGTGTTCAATCTGTTATTCAAGCTCGATCCGATATCCAAGCACGCATTTCTCAGGCTCAACAATCTTGTGTTTCACAAGGTTTGATGGATAAGGAATTTCCCTATCACATAACACCTGATCTGGAACTGAAGGACAATGGATCGTATTACATCATGGACCGTTTGTGGGTCCCAAGCCAGGATGATCTTCGTACCTTGCTTATGGATGAAGCCCATAAGTCTCGTTATTCTATTCATCCGGGCTCAAATAAGATGTATAAGGATCTTCGTATTCATTATTGGTGGCCTGGTATGAAGAAAGACATTGCCTTATACGTATCAAAATGCCTTACTTGTCTTAAGGTTAAGGCTGAACATCAGCGTCCTTCTGGTTTATTGGTGCAACCAGAGATCCCAGTTTGGAAATGGGAAAACATTACTATGGATCTTGTTACCAAACTTTCACGCACAAAGAAAGGTCATGATGCCATCTGGGTAGTTGTTGATCGTCTTACTAAGTCAGCACATTTCTTACCAATTCGTGAAGATTTTCCTGCTGACAGACTTGCTAAAATCTATGTGGATGAAATTGTGGCTCGACATGGTGTTCCTTTGAACATCATTTGTGACAGAGATGCTCGTTTCACTTCTCATTTTTGGAGAACCATGCAATCTGCTATGGGGACCCAACTTAATCTGAGCACGGCTTATCATCCGCAAACAGATGGTCAATCTGAAAGAACAATCCAGACTCTGGAGGATAGGCTTAGAGCTTGTGTGATCGATTTTGGTGGTAGTTGGGATTCACATCTTCAGTTAATTGAATTCTCCTACAACAACAGTTATCACACCAGCATCAAAATGGCTCCTTTCGAGGCTCTCTATGGTCGAAAATGTCATTCACCAGTCTGCTGGAATGAGATCGGCGAGGCTCAACTTACTGGACCTGCCCTCATTTTAGAGACAACTGACAAGATCAAGAAAGTTCGTGATAACCTTCAGACAGCTAGAAGCCGTCAAAAGAGTTACGCGGATCCAAAACGCAAGCCCTTGGAATTTCAAGTCGGTGATCGAGTATTACTTAAGGTCTCACCTTGGAAAGGTGTGATCAGATTTGGAAATAAAGGAAAACTTGCACCAAGATACGTTGGACCATTCAAGATCGTCGAAAGAATCGGAAAGGTAGCCTACAGACTTGAGTTACCTCCTGAACTTGGAAATGTTCATCCAACTTTTCACGTGTCCAATCTCAAGAGGTGTTTAGCTGATGAGAACCTCCACATACCGCTTGATGAAATTCGTGTTGGCAAAACACTGAAATTTGTTGAGAAACCTGTGGAAATCGTGGAACGTGAAGTCAAGTGGCTCAAACGCAAGCGCATTCCTTTGGTCAAAGTTCGATGGGAAGCTAAACGTGGACCCGAGTTTACTTGGGAACGCGAAGATCAAATGAAGGCGAAGTATCCGCATCTTTTCCCACGAGTTTCCTCTAAATAAATTTCGGGACGAAATTTTCACAAGTAGGGGAGACTGTAACATCTGTGCTTGTAATCATTGTGAACAGTTCTATTATCAATAAAACAATGTTATTTGATCCCAATGTTTGTTTGGTTATGTTTTACATTTTTCATGTTTTGACTTTTGTGTAATTTCAAACTCTGTATCGCTTTCTGGAGAGTTATACGCAAACTGATGCGTAAACGTAATCAGTTTAATGCGACAAATACTCCGGAACATAAAAATATACTTAACATACCTTAAATAACCCTTACATAACTTAGAAATAAGTTTTGAAGGCTTTGGTATGGCAAAAACAAGTTAATTCGCTTACAGGGACTAAACTTGACAAACTGCGAAAGTATGCCAATTTGAACTGTAACGAACATTCCGGAACATGACCATAAGTTAAACATACCATAAATATCCTTTACATAGCTTAGAAAAAGGCTTTGAGGGGTTCGGTATGCTAAAATAAACTTTTGGGGTCACTCAGGGACTAAAAGCGTCAAAAAGTGCACAAGTTTGCATTTTCGCGCATAACTTACGTTCTGAATACATCCGGACATCCAAAAATTTATGTAAGCACTAAAATATTTTATTTTAGTGTTTGGCATAAGAAAAATCCATTCGTCACGCCATTTGGATCATTTTTCGCGCTTATGCGCATTCCTTCGTAATTAACCGAACAACGTAACCGTACGGCTAAACGAACCGATACCCGAGATATTTTTGAACACATTTTAAGTTCCCTATACTTTAACTTCATTTTAGAGCTTTGAAATGGGGTTAACGGGGCTTAAACGTGTCAAAAAACGCATCGAAAACCAAGTTTTGAGGTTGCAGGGACTGAAACTGTAAATCTGCCAAACTAGGTCCGTAAACAGGGGCCAGATGCAGCAAAACATTTTTTTTCCAGCTTTTAACAGCCCTTAACACTCTTCAAAGGCCAAGTGCCAAGTGTCAAACTCTTATGGTGGATGGCAAATGAGTTACCACACCTTTCCAACAAGTGTACGACTTAGATCGTGCCCCCTTTTCCAAGAAATGATCCTAACGGTGAACCGAAAACTATAAATACCCACCTCCACCCTTCACTTTTCCTCACAAGAATCTGATCTTATGTTCTCTAAGTTGAAACCTTTGTTTCATACCTGAGCTATTTTGATCTAGATTAGCATTCGGGGACCCTTTGTAAGTGTTCCTTCGTTCTTTTATTGCTTTTCGAGTCCGAAAGTCAAACTTTGTTTGACTTTCTGCATTGACTAGTTTATGGTCAATGCGAAGTTCGTTTGAACTTCGCAACGTGATTGTAATCACGATGGTTATAGTCCCTTGAGACTATGCCTACTGATTACCACGTTGTCTAGGGTCGTAAGGGTAAGCGATCTAATAAATCGCTTATACCTTCGAACCCGACCCATTTGGTCGATCATTAGGATCCGACCAAACACATTAGGTGACCATAGTATATAGGGAATAACCCTCCGAGGTTATACCTTATGGTCGCTTCGTTTAAATAGTTGTATGATAGGTAGTTTATATGCCTTAGGTAAATTACCAAAATACCCCTTTGATGCCAAAATTCGTTTTAAACATATGTAACATAACTTTTGACATCTAAACTGATTTGACAACCATATTAGACATGTTAAAGCATATTTTACTTGTCATAGGACTAGTTAGGCGTTCCGAATGCGTTTTACGCGAACGACGCGTTAAAGTAGCATAAGCTACCTAAACGGGTCGTAATGGGTCACAAACACTTAGGTTAAGTTTCGTTTTAGTATGTGGGCTTTGTTAAATCATATTACATGAGTCTCCATACTCGTTTGGTTTACGAACCCTCATTCTATCCGATCCTTCGATTTAGGTCTGGTTTATTAACATAGTTACCTATATTAGGTGCCGTTTGATTCCGTGATCTCTAGCATTGCTTGGTGGTTATCTTAGGACTTCTGAGCAATCTCAAGTGAGTACATAGACCCCTCTTTTACTGTTTTCCAAACTGTTTTGGGGTGAAACACATGTGCCTACTTGTTACTTTCGTGCTTTCCTGCTTTCACATCGTATACTTGCTATGTTCATTAGTACATTTATAGTACATGATTTCATTGTGTTCATGCTATGTATGCCCATTGTGTGCGTACTTAGTACATTGTTTTACATTACATTTCATGCTATGTATGTCCATTGTGTGCATACTTAGTACATTGTTTTACATTACATTTCATGCTATGTATGCCCATTGTGTGCGTACTTAGTACAGTTGTTTTCATCACATGCTTACATTTTGTTATGACATTTGGGTTGTTTACAATGGAACAATACATTCATTAACATTAGCTACGCCATTCGTTAGTAGGTAGTGGTACCATAGGAATTGACAACTCCCGTTCCTGAAATCCTAGGTTTGTTTGGATTGGAAGGAATGACCGAATTCGATATACATAACTTAGATAAACCTTTAATTTGTTTAAGGGTTTATCGCCACAGTCTCAAGGCTTGGATGTATACATTTTCACAATACCGCATAAATGTTTGTAACAGTATAGCATGCATTTGTTCCACAAAACATAACTTTGATTTAAACCTTGTTTTACTTCAATACCTTGTTTTTGTGCATTTTACATATGGTTAAGTTGATATATTTCACTTACCATACATGATATTTTTGGGTAAACATTACATGATCTACATTAACATAAACATTTTGACATTGATATACACATTTAGTGGTTTACATTGGACATAGACATTTCAATATGGTTTACACATTAACACATGACAATTCATTTATACATGAACAACTTACATTGACGGTTGGTTTGGGTAAATGATTCGAGTAACGAGGCGAGTGTAATATAATACAAGCATGGTGGATACGCCGCTGGTACTTCCTATATATAAGTGTTTGTATAACATTACATGTCGTAGCGTTACCTAAATCATTTCAATATTTGACATATTACCTTTTACATAAACAACTTATTTTCACAAGACATTGATTTACAAAACAACTTATCTTATACAAACTCATTTTTACTTGGTTATTCATTTAACCTCACATTATTCTCTTATTTATACATATCATTGCTTTTTAATGATTTACAAAACAAAACAACTTACAAGGTTCATGACTGATTGTTATTAAACAATTTTTCCTAAACTTATAAGTCATGAATCCTATTTTCACAAAACCTATGTATCTCACAGGCATTTTTATGCTGACGTACCTATTTTCACATGTGTTTTCAGGAGCTTTTCCGTAAGATGATGATCGTGACACTAGGGCAGACCTGTGCCTTAGAGACATAAAATGAAGATAGAACTAGTTTAATTATGTTCTGAACTCTTTGTTTCCTGTTTAAGACAATGTAACTCTTATTTTTATAAGTAAAATACAACTTTGAATGCCATGGTTATGAAACAATTAATTATGTTACAACACTCCCCGACGTTTCCGCCGCGGTTGCATGTTATACGTGGTCGGGGTGTGACAGAAGAGTTGGTATCAGAGCCAATGGTTATAGGGAATTAGGTTATTAGTAATTCTTTGACCTAGACTATAACCTTTCTAGGACCCTAACACAAGTTATCTTGTGTTTAGATCTTAAAATATGTACATCACCTATCCTTAGGTGATTATCAAAACAAAAACCAAATTTTCTGACACGATTTTTGAAAAACAATCTTCTGTTTTTGGATGATTTATTACAAGGTTTTGAACCCTCTATTGTAAGGTTTTGAACTCTCTGTTATATGGTTTTCAACCCTTCCAGTTTGGTTTTTGGCCTTGTGCCTTCAAATTTTCAAAATCTCGTCAAAGTTTTGGGTTCTAAATAGTGTGAACACGTGCAAACTGGAAGAGTGAATGCCTGTATTCTGGGTTTTCTGTCTAGGTAAGCACTTCGTATATATCTCATCAGACGCGAGACCAGTTGTGCTTACCTGGGAATTCTTGGGATGAGTGTTCACTTATAGGCGAGCATGTCTTCGCGATACATTATTTTTGATCCATTTACTTTGATTAGTCACTGTGTGTCGTTTGTTAGCTTGGTAATGCGGATGAATGACCACCATCTTTGCTTTTGTTAATTTTATTTCATCTCATTCTCTTCATCCAATCATCTCACTTGTTCCCTTTCATGTTTTCCTCTTTTAGAATGCCTCCTCGACGCGAAAACCAGATAGCGACTGCCGAACTGGCAGAAATCATTGCGCAGCAGATGGCTGCTCAATTCCCAAATCTCTTTGCTCAATGGAACCAAGCCAACAACAACAACAATGCTCCATGCAAATACAAGGATTTTAACTCGGCTAAACCACTCAAGTTTAGTGGTTCTGAAGGAGCGACTGGTCTTCTTCAATGGTTCGAGAGCATTGAGAATACTTTCCGTCATGTTCAGTGTTCGGATAATCGCAAGGTTGAGTTTTCTTCGAGCGTGTTTCAGAAGATGGCTCTTACATGGTGGAATGGGGTAATGAGAGACGTTGGTGCAGAAGTTGCTCTAGCACAGACATGGGCGGAACTTAGAGCTCTTATGATGAGGGAGTTTTGTCCTCATCATGAACAACGAGCGTTGGAGAAGGAGTTTGATGACTTGAAATAAGATAGTGGTGAGCACAGGGCATATACTGATAGGTTTGAGGAGTTGAGTCTGCTATGCCCAACGATGGTTACCCCACTTGACAAGGCTATCGAAAGATACATCGACGGCCTACCTGACTCTGTACAAGACATCATTACTGGTAGTAACCCTGCCACACTCCGTCAGGCAATCGAGTTATCAGCGACATTGACTGAGTCGCAGATTCGGAAGAATAAGTTACACAGGAAGGGTGACAAGGGCAAGAAACAGTCGTCTGACACGGAAGATAGTAAGAAAGGTCAAAACAAGAATGGAAAGGATTCTGGTTCATCAAAAAGGGCAAGGAAGCGTAAGGCCTCCCAAAACTATGCTGTCACTGCCCAAGCTAACCAGGCAGCTCCCAACCAACCCGCACAACCTCCAGCGAAGAAGCCGTATTCAGGGAATGCACCTTTGTGCAATAGATGCAACAGTCACCATCAGCCGCAACATCAGTGCCGTTTCTGTACTAACTGTGGGAAGTCAGGTCATCTTGCCGATGTTTGTCGGTTTGCTCAGAATCGGGCAGTTAAGAACCCGGCTCAACAAGTTGCTCAGCCTCCTGCTCAGCAACAGGGTCAAGCTGCACGACCACAATACCCACCAGGTGCTTGTTATAACTGTGGGGATCTGACCCACTACAGAAACCGGTGCCCAAGGCTAGCTAACCAGAATCAGAATCCAAATCAGAATCAGGCTCAGGCTCGAGGGCGAGTCTTCAACATGAATGCCCAAGAGGCGCAGGCGGACGATAATGTGGTGAACGGTACGTTCTTTATTAATAATCAGCCTGCATCTGTTCTTTTTTATTCGGGTGCCGACAAGAGTTTTGTGTCATTGTCTTTTGAGCCAATGCTTCGCGTGTCTAGAACGAAACTAGGAAAACCCTTGACAGTAGAAGTTGCTAGTGGTGAACCCATTGTTCTTGATTCTGTTCTACGCAACTGCCAGTTAAACCTTAACGACCATTTTTTTTCTATTGACCTCACGCCAATGCAACTTGGAAGCTTCGACGTTATAGTGGGTATGGATTGGTTATCTAAGCATCGCGCAAAGATAGTTTGTTCTTAGAAGATTGTTCATGTGTCACTTTCGACAGGCGAGATCCTACAGGTTCAAGGTGAGAAACCGTCTGGTGGTCTCAAGCTCATGTCTTGTTTTAAAGCTCGGAAGTATCTGCAGAAGAACTATGTGGCTTTCTTAGCACATGTTACAGCAGATAAAGGCAAGGGTAAGTCTATTTCAGATATTCCTGTCGTTCGGGATTATTCTGAAGTATTCCCTGAAGAGTTACCTGGTCTACCCCCAGCACGCCAAGTCGAGTTCCGCATTGATCTCGTACCTGGTGCAAATCCCATTACCAGAGCTCCATATCGTCTTGCACCGTCTGAGATGCAAGAGTTATCTAAGCAGCTTCAGGAGCTCTCTGACAAAGGTTTTATCCGTCCCAGCTTTTCACCTTGGGTTGCTCCCGTTCTTTTTGTCAAGAAGAAGGATGGATCCTTTAGGATGTGTATCGATTATCGTGAGCTTAACAAGCTTACCATCAAGAATCGATATCCCCTACCTCGCATAGATGATCTCTTTGATCAGTTACAGGGTGCTTCTTATTTTTCGAAGATTGATCTACGTTCCGGATATCATCAACTTCGGGTGCATGAGGAAGACATTCCCAAGACGGCGTTCCGCACTCGGTATGGGCATTACGAGTTCACAGTCATGCCATTCGGATTGACTAATGCTCCTGCTGTTTTCATGGACTTAATGAATAGGGTCTGCAAGCCTTATTTGGATCAGTTCGTCATTTTTTTTATTGACGACATCTTGATTTATTCTAAGACGCGAGCTGATCATGAGCAACATCTTCGTCTTACTCTGGAACTCCTAAAGAAAGAGCAACTTTTCGCCAAATTCTCCAAGTGTGAATTCTGCCTTAAAGAAGTTCAATTCTTAGGACATATCATCAACGAACAAGGTATTCATGTAGATCCCTCCAAGATCAGTGCGATTAAGGATTGGGATACGCCTACTACTCCCACTGAGGTTCGTTCTTTTCTTGGTCTAGCGGGTTATTACCGCCGTTTTGCAGTAACTGTAAAAGAAGGCACTTTGGAAAATGTAAGGGGTACTTGATAAAGTGTGTAAAAACCTAGTGCTAAAGTGTACTATAACAAGTGTTTTATTGTCGTGAAGTTGATTATATGTGTCGAATGTGATATATACGAGAGTTTGTGATGTTACAGGTTAATCGCATAATTCGGTGAAGTTAGGACACTTGGAGGTGAAGCGGAACTACCGGGAATGATAATCAATGCGAAAGATATCATTCGGTATATGTTCAGGTCAAGACATGGTTTGAATATGCGCAAGCAACATGATAAAACAAAGTGCAGGGGCCGTCTGGTAATTAAGTAGAAGTTGAATTATAGCCAAAAAGTTCAGAAAGTGTGGAACGTAACCTATGTCTTCAAGCGTAGCTTATGGTTTGGCATAAACAAAACAAACAGAAACAACAGACTGTAAGCTACGGTCAAAATACCGTAGCCTACGGTGGTAACATATGTGTAGCGTATACATGTGGTTTTTGAGGTATTAAAAGGAATAGTTAAATGAAACCGCAGAGAAGGACACATGGGCTCGAACGGATTGTTGAGGGAATATTATATTTTTTTTTGAAAGATCAACAAAAACTTTTTATTCCATATTCACCTGGTCAACCAAACTATTGGCCAGATGATCGCCAGTTTTACAACAATTACATCACCATTATACACCAATGCTAAATAAATCGAAATTACACCACTCACCCCATGAGATATTAACGTTCTTGACCCTGCTTTTTAACCACACGTACCCAACCATCTTGATTTCTTCTTTCATCCTGTTCACATAAGGTTGTTTCCCTTCGAATACCGCCTCGTTTCGGCTCTTCCAAATAACCCAAATGGCTGCTTGGGTCACCATGCTCACCATTTCTTCCACCTTTGAGAACCATTATTATTTTTGTGTATATTTGCCAAATCCTTTAACTCTAATGCGTAAACCTGTTGAATTCGACACCACCAAGATACGAATTCCCATATTTGTTCCGCAATCCTGCATGATGCAAATAAATGCAAAGCCGATTCAACCTCTTCGCCACACAACTTACAGGTATTATCTTGGATCACGATGTTTCGTCTCGCTAGGCCCGCGTACGTCGGGATCTTGTCTTGTATTAACCTCCAAATCAAAAAGTTTACCTTTTTAGGACACCAATTATTCCACTCAAAAGCCACCTGCAAATCCGAGAAGAACCGCTTCTGTAGACACTCTTTGACGCTGCAAAAAGAGAACAAACCCAAGCTATCCAGCACCCAACTCCACATATCCGAGCCATGTCTGAACTGGAAGCTAGATAAGGCCTCGGACAAGATATTCAGCTCGAGTAGTTCTGCTGCAGATGACGGAGAACAGGACCAAGAGAAGACCGGCTCCAGTCCAGAAATCCCGATTGTCAGTCGATCTTTTACAAGCACATTCTTGTGTCTTTCGAGCAGAAATAGTGTCGGAAACTTTTCACACAATGGGATCTCAAAAAGCCACCTTTCTTTCCAGAAGTAAATATCACTTTCACTCCCTGGACGACCTCGAAATAGAGACTCCAGACACAAACCTGCTGTGTTAAAGTCCTCTTTAATACTGAAAATTTGCTTCCACGGGCTCCTTATTGATGATTTTAGTGGAATAAAGCTCCAAACTCTTGCATTATTATGAATCTCCTATACAACTTTCCTCCATAAACTATCTTTTTCTACCTTAAACCTCCACCACCACTTTGAAAGCATTGCTAGGTTCATTACTCTAAGGGATCCAAACCCCATACCTCCCAATTCTTTCGGTGTCATCATATTTTTCCAAGCCACCCACTTCATTTTTTCTTTTTCATCAATTGACCCCCATAAAAACTCTCTACGTATCTTTTCCAACTTCTTTATTACCCCCATCGGTGCCTTATACAAGGAGAAGTAATATGTAGGTAGTGCATTAAGAACGGAACATATCAAGGTAATGCGGCCTCCGAATGAAAGTGTCTTAGCCTTCCAAAGCGACATCCTCCTTTGGAATATTTCCACCATCGGATCCCAATTCTTTATTAAATTCATATTGGCTCCTACTTGTAGTCCCAAATACTTAAAAGGGAGCGACCCTCTTGTGCACCCCATCATATTTGCCAATAGTTGAACTTGATTGTCTTCCAAACCAACCCCGAAAAGACTGCTCTTTTTCAGATTTACTTTCAGGCCCGAGCTTAAATAAAAACATCTAAGCAAGCGTTTCAAGACGACCAAATTATTGGAAGTCCACTCACCCACAAAGATTACGTCGTCAGCGTATAAGAAATGGGATATCGGAGCCCCATTTTGTGACAAACCTAGTCCTTTAAACACCCCGATATCACAAGCCTGCGTCATGACTCCTGTTAGGGCCTCCATCGCAAGAACGAATAGGAAAGGAGACAGTGGATCTCCTTGCCTAAGGCCCCTCGAGCAGTTAAATTCTTGTGTTGGGGAGCCATTTACGAGGACCGACGCTCTAACCGAAGATACAATAGACATGACCCAGTTCCGCCACTTCGCTGGAAAATTCATTTGACAAAGTATAGAGTTGAGAAACTCCCAGCTTAAAGAATCGTAAGCTTTTTCAATGTCAACTTTGAAAACCATTCCTTCCTTTTTCTTCCTTTTTAGCCATGGAATAATCTCATTTAGAATTATTACCCCATCAAGGATACTTCTTCCCGCCAAAAATCCCGTTTGTTCCTCCGATACTAGCTTGTGAATCACCAGCTTCAATTTGTTTACTAATACCTTCGACACCACTTTGTTGATACAACCGATTAAACTAATCGGGCGGTATTCGTGAAGACCACCTGGATCCGTCCGCTTTGTAATAAGAGCTAGAAAGGATGACATACACCCGTTATTTAAATGTTCAGCCGAAAAAAAATGTTGGAATAAATTCACGAAATCTCCCTCCAGAACATTCCAAAAATTTTTAATGAATTTAAAATTTATTCCATCTGGCCCAGGAGCCCGGTCTCCTTCGCATTCCCAAACTGCATTTTTTACTTCCGATAAAGTGAAAGGACAAACCAGAATTTCAGCATCTTCCAATGTCACTTGAGATAGAAACGGGCACGTCAACACCGGCCTAGAGTTCATCGGTTCAACAAACTTATCCGCAAAAAAAGAAAAGATGTGATCTTTTACCAACGGCGGATCCGCAACCCACACCCCATCGATATACAAACCATGAATTCTGTTGTTGCTAGTGTTGGCGTTTACCACTCCGTGAAAATATTTTGTGTTTTCATCTCCTTCTTTTGCCCACCTAACCCTTGATTTTTGTTTCAAATCCATAGTTTTTAATCTATCTGCCTCTTGAATATACGACTTACAGCTCGCTCTCTCCTCCAGTTCATTCTGTTCCAAACTTCTTTGTTCCGCCGCAATTTCAAGACTTTCTAACCTTTTTAGTTTTAAAGTGTACAAATTATCCATTTCCGCTTTTCTGGCTCCAACCCATTCCTTCAGTCTTCTCTTAACCCACTTTAGCTTTACATCCAAAGCCAAATCCAGTAAGCCTTCAAACTGAAATGACCCCATTAAATGTAACACGTGATCCACTACCCCCGGTATCTCAAACCATGAGTTGAACATTCTGGATGGAATCTTGCCGTAATCTGTTTGAACCGTAGACAACAGGATTGGACAATGATCTGAGGCCAAATTTGACAACGCCATACATGACGCCACAGGCCATTTCCCCATGAAATCCCTACACACTAGGAATCTATCTAATTTGCTCATCTTAGTTCCATTATCTGATCTGTAGGTGTATTGTCTGCCCCCCATCTGATACTCTACTAAATCCACCGCTGCTATAAATTGATTGAAATGTTGTGCATTTAATACGAAAAATTCTGAATTTAGACGTTCTTCCTGCCATCTAACGTCGTTAAAGTCTCCTAAGAAAACCCGCATCCCGCTAAATGAATTTTTTAACTGAATCAAATCAGCCCAAAGAATGCGTCTATCTCCAGGGTCATTTTGTGCATATACATTCACTACAGCTATTAAATCTCCTGAACTTGCCATACTCCCAAACACCGCCAAAAAATTCATGTTCTTCACTACCCCGGATTTAATAAAAATTGATGGATCCCAAATAGTAAGTAAACCCCCTGACCTGCCCGTTGATTCTACCGCATCAAACTCAAATAACGATCTACCCCAGAATCGATTTACCATAAAAGTTATATTACCTGGCACCTTTGTTTCTTGAATCACGACGAAATGCGCTCCGTGAGATGTTTTCAAGCCCCTAACCCAATCCGCCTTTTTGGAATCTCGTATTCCCCTTAAATTAATGGACAAATAATTCATGGTAAAACATTTTGTCCGCCTTCATCCAAGATTGCCTTCTTCAGTTGCCCTACTGCTCTGTTCAAATCGAAACCCAAACTGGCTCCCAACTGAATTGTTTCCAGAACTTCTTTCTCAATCTCCTGAACCTCCTCTACTCCATTGATTGCAGCCTCAGACGACCCCAATTCGTGGTGGATGGACGGATCCGACGCCGCTACTTGACTTCCCTGTTCAACGCCCCCAAGACCTGTGTCCTTTTCTTTTTCCCTTTGATTTATGTTGCTTATTACGTTATGTCCCGTAAATTGATCCCTAGCTGGGCTGTTTAGATCTAACCCACTAGGGAACTTGAACCTTTGGGCCCAATTATCATTACCATCCTTTTCTTGGGTTGTTAGGCTCCTCATACACCTTCTTCTTTTCCTAGAATTTAGTGCATTTTTTTTGGCCCATGTTCTCATTAGTCCCCATATTAAATGGATTCCCCATACGTATATTAGTGACCCCACCTCCATTTAATGTTTCCATCAACCTAGGAAAAGAATTGTCAGGCTCTGAACCCCTCTGTTCCCCATGCACCCCTTCCACATTCCCATGCATGCTATCATAATTTGACTCTTCATCTACTGTCGATTCTTGGGCTGCCTTCTTCTCCGGTTGGATTGTCGGCTCCGACGGAACCGAATCTCCCTTCCTAATTTCACCTTCCTCCATTTCGTCATTATCGCCGGCCACTGATTCATCATCCGAGCAATCCGAAATTGACGGCTCTGACGCCACCGCTGACATAGATTCCTCCAAAATTTGATTGACGGTCATCTCGGGTACCTCGGATACCCATATTTGGTGAGAACGCTCCTCTCAGTCTACCTGAACAGCTTCCTCTATACGTTTACCGGATTTCGTTACTACCGCACACACGGACTCATGATTCTTAGACGTATTCCACGAAAAATCTGACTCCACCACAATTTTACCATATAGTTCTGCAATCGTGTTGTAAAAATTCTCATCCCTGAGTTGCAAAGGCACCCCAGTGATTCTTATCCAAACTAGCCTTTCACATCTCATTTCTTTCCCTTCCCACAATGTTGCCGATGAGAATAATTGTTTCCATAAAATTTCTTCTTGTCTTATGAAATGTAGAGCTTCCCTTTCACTTTGAAGATTATTAGAAATTTTAGTCCACCAATATTACTTATCGCACTTTCCTGGTGACCACTTTCATCTAGTGTCCTCCTCATCTTCTTTATTGCTTCTATACTTATCGCCTCAACTACCACTGACCTCATCATACAGTGGCTTGGATATAGTGCTGGCCTACCCTTATATTCTAGTCTCTTCTCCACCTCTTCCATCGGATTTTCTTTATTCTTTGTTGACTGACCTACTAATGATCCTTTAAAAGAGACCCCTTTCCTTACATACGCCTGATTCGGGAGTGTTTCGCCAACTGGTTGCTTGTTGTTCGTTACCGAAACATATTTCTGAGTCTTAACTTGTTGATTCTCGTGTATGTTGAAACGTTTATTACCCTTTCCAAATTTTGCCGGAAAGACTTTTAATCTTGCTTTAAAGATGGTAACCATATTCATGTTTTCCAGTACCTTTTTCATGTTCATCACCCCTTGTAGTCTAACAAAACCAAAATCGTTCCCTCTTACATCTCTCTTTTTTGCTACATATGCATCTTTCACTATTCCATGCGGCTGAAAGGCTTTCCAAAGCAGTGACTTCGATATTTCACCTGGTAGATTTCCCACATAAAACGTTGTAACATTATACCCCTGTCCACCATTGTTATAAGAACTCCCCATAATTCGAGAGCGAAAAAACTCTTAGGGATAAAACCGTAGCCACCCGATAAGATCACGCTTTAAAAGGTTAACTGGATTCATGTCAATCTAGCTGAACTATACTCAGATAGCCGTGATCGATAACAGACCGGCTAAGCAATCAAGGGTGAGTCAAACGGAAATGGCCGGAAAAGTAACACTAGGACCGAATCGGAACGGCGAATGGAAGCTCCGTTAAGACAGAATAGGGTGAAAGGTCAAGCCCGAGAGTACCGGCGACCTTGCACACTATACCGGCCAATTTTGCTTCGTCGAGCCTCCAATTGTCCGACAGAATTCGAAAGGTTTTTTTTTAAGGAGAGTAATTGCTTGTGTTTGCTTTGAGGGAATATTATATTGATCATCACATCTTGACGGTAATTAGATCATTGGGAGTTGTTTTAACAACATTAAAAAGTCAATCATCACCAACACATCAAGTCATCATTCTCAATATATATACGCAGACAAGGAGGTGATCAAAAGTCAAATAAACATCATCATTACATGAACGAATTTTTGGGAGCAGCAACTTCCAAGATATATACGTGACTTAGGGGGTTTTTGGTCAACATACATTATCAATATTATGGAACATATATTGGCGCCGACTTAGGGACTTTGGAGTTTGGAGGAGACTTTTGGATTTTGACCTTTTTAATTGGGCCGCCAACACATGGGCTTTGACAGTAAAGGATCAAAAGGGCAACGGCCATATTTAGGGGGGTTTTCTCAAGGGCACCAATTATAATAATAAAAAGAAATCAATTGATAATCATCATTGACGTTGGCTGTGAAGATCACCCAACCACGATGAACGGCTAATCTCCTAATAGTTTTTTCCGGACGGAGGGTTTTTGTAAGTTAATTGATACTATGTGTTGACACAATCGTTTTACTTGGTGATCTAAGCATTAGATGCTTTTCACCATTGATTTGATTTATTGGTTGTAAACAGTTACGTTTATTTAAACCTTAATTTCTAAGCATTCAGTTCCCGAGAGTTCTAGTAATTGGGATATATTTGACATGGGGTTAGGGTTTGTAATTGTAATTGATGATCATTCGATAACCTCCGGTTATGCATTGACCGGAGTACTTAGTCATTGGTTATCACAATTAGTTAATCAAGTTTAACACCTATGTCTATGTAGGTCACGATTAAACACATAGTTGAAGCTAACTGTAAAACCTGAAATCTGGAGGAACCATCTTCTCTTCTATTGATTCAAATCTTAAATTTGTTTGTTAATTTTGCTATTTCTCATAACAAATCAAACCCACAACTGAGTTTTATTTTTTATTTTTTTCAATAGTAGTTAATCAAAACTGAGCATTACACACTTTCCACAATCCTCCTCTGGTTCGATATCCGACTTATCCTATCTACATAGTTTAGTTGGTTTTTGCATGTCCTTAACGACATATATCAAAATGGCACCGTTGCCGGGGAGGCGTGCGCAAAGTGTTTAGTGTTAAGTTTTAGTTAAAAAAAATCCAAAAATAGTGTCACTTTTGTTTTGTTTTGTTTTGTTTTGTTCAGATTTATGCGTGGTGCTTGTGTTCTTGTGTTTGTGCAGGATGACAGACATCAAAATGGCGCCGTTGCCGGGGAGGCGTGCGCAAAGTGTTTAGTGTTAAGTTTTAGTAAAAAAATAAAAAAATAGTTAAAAAATAAAAAATAAAGAAAAAACAAATTTAAAAATCCCAAAAAGATTTTTCTTTGATGTTCGTGATTTACACTTGGTAGTTGAGTTGTGTTGTGCAGGATGACAGAGCATTACACAGATTTCAGCTTTTCTACGTGTATATTGTGCGGGGGTCCACGTCATCCATGTATCGGTTGCCACGAGGCCCACTACAGGAGGACACATGGAAAACCGGTGTCTTATGTTTCACAGCTTCCACCTCCATCATACGCTGATGATTATGACCTAGAGATGGAGGATGATTATGACTCTGACGGATGGGATCAGGACGAGGATGCTTATTATGAACCAAGGACGGATGGACAATGTTTCTGTTGCGGTCGTAATCATACTTCTGTTTATGATGATGTGTGCGCGGTGTATTTGGAAAATCCAGAGTATTGGAATAAAAAAATGATGGATGCGTACATCTCAACACCGTATCAGGGATACCGACAGTATCATCCTGAGGAATATCCTGAGCCCGAGGGTGTCTATACTTATCAGATCGAGGAGGAGAAAAAGCTTGCTATGTTGGAAGCGAGTTTGTCCAAACTCGAGCAGTATTTATTAGCACCCAACCTTTCCGATGAAGATCGAATCAGCTGCCTAGTTTCCAAGTGTCAGAAGTTAAAAATGAAGATAGAAATAGAAGAGCGTCTCTCACTATTACCTGTTGATATTAGAGATTATTCTCACATGGAGGAGGAGGTTGTGGAGGATAATACCACACCAATGAATCCTTTATCTGATGAAGAGTCACTAGTGGATCAGATGGTGTGTGAGGATGATGAGGCAGAACAGTCTGATTAGATGAATATGTGTACCGAACCTCTTCCCATATCAATCATTCCAATTAACAAGTGTGGGGAAGAGGGTTCGAGGAAGAAGATGAAAAGGGTGAAGCTACAAGACATCGGTGTATATCTCGTGAAGTGGATTAGCGAAACCCGCATGTGCTTTCTAAACATGCCAATTATACCGACGAGCTTATGGAGACGGCATGTAAAATTCCGGGCATTTGTTGGAAATGTTTTAGGTAAGTGTGCCCTAAGACCACCGTAGCGGAAATCAGGTACGGTCTGGCTGAAGACCTTTAAACTTAGCGCTCTCGGGAGGCAGCCCGAGGATGTAGAGTATTGTATTGTATTTGTTCTTTTGTTTTGTTTTGTTTTGTTTTGTTTTGGTTCTGTTTTGGCAGGTTACTACGTTTAATTCCCGCGGATGTAACGATTCAAGTGTGGCGATGTTTGGCAACATCCCCGATAAGATATCAGATAATCCAAGAGAAGTTTACGTCTCTGTCCAATCACAACAGCTGCATCACTACCGACACTGCTGATTTACTGATCAGGTCCATGTGTCTCTCTATCTTGTGTTTTATTTGTTTTTGTGTTTTTAGTGGTGTGAGTCTTTGTGTCGGGAGTGGTTTCCTTGTGTTGAGTCATATAGTTATTAGCCGTTCATGGTTTGCGGGTGGTATTTCTCGAGTTTAGATTATAAATTGCACCATACATTGGGGACAATGTATCCTAAGTGTGGGGATGCGGTAACTCAAGAAAAGGGTTGGTAAGATTGTGATCTCAATTGCTTGGAAGGGTTGAAATTGTGAAAAATTGAAAAATTTTGAAACTTTTTGTTTCTTAAGTATGCTTGAACTACATGAAAACCAACATTTTCAATCGCTTAAGAGTTCCTACTGATATTAAACTAACTTAGATCCCTAGTCATGGTTGTCCCTTTAAGTTTCATGAGAGTATTTCTGACAATTTTTTTTTTTTGAAAATAGTTGAGAAGAGATGCCTAACTAGGGGTAACATGCTTTAGGAATTACACATGCTACGTGTCGGCAACCCATATTCCTTTTGTTCGGTGAGATATTTGAGCCTATTTAGTGATAGTTGAATTGCAATAACTGTTCATTTGTTGAGTGTAGGCCATATGTTGCTTTGTGTTAGAACTTGTGTGGTTTGATACGTGCCGAGACTGTGCTCTAGCGTTTACACATAGATGATAAAGGCATTAGGATCCCTTCATTGTGTTTTTGTTGATTGTTTATTCACCCATCTTAGTTAACCATGTTGAGCCTTATACCCTTCGTTTGTTACACCTTGTTTGACCCGTTTGATCACCAACTATGAATGACAAGTATGTTTAGAAGTATGTTAAGAAAAAAAAAGAAAACAAAAATGAAAAGAAAGAAAAAGAAAAAAAAAATCATTGTTATGTGTGTTAAATAAATGGGTTGAAAATCACTCGAAGTGTTAGTATTATTGTGAATAAGTTGTCATGGTTTGGTATATTCGTTTGTGTTCGCCAAATAAAAAAAAAAGAAAAAAAACCAAAAATACTTCCCTACCTTTACCCTTAACCCAAAACACAAAAGTCCTTTTGATATGTGTTACGTTATTTGATACAGTGGAGGTGCGATTGCTATACAAGCTTATGATTGCAGAGTAGCATACTTGGTTTTGAGCGAGATATATACTAGCACATTACACGCTAGTCTTGATTGAGCCGAGAGGAGTGATTATAGTGAGGGGCGAGTGGCATGTGTTTAGTATTATAAGCATGTTAGTTTTAGTTAGGCAAGTCTTAAAGTGTTTTAAATGCGTATCACTTATTTGTCAGATTGTCAACCTCGATTGTGTCAGTCTATGGGATATATTTGACATGGGATTAGAGTTTGTAATTGTAATTGTAATTGATAATCATTCGATAACCTCCCGTTATGTATTGACCGGAGTACTTAGTCGTTGGTTATCACAATTGGTTAATTAGGTTAAACATTTATGTCTATGTGAATGTTTTGATTAAACACATAACTGAACTTGTTTCAAACCTGAAATCTGGAGGAACCATATTTTCTCCCATTGAATTAAATCACAATTTTTACTCGTTAATTTAGTTTTTTTTCATAATCAAACAACCCGATTTCTCAATTCAGTAACAGTTAATCAATACTTAGCATAAAAACGCTTTCCACAGTCCTCCCTTGGTTCGATACCCTGCTTATTCTATACTAATAGTTTAAATAGGTTTTTGCATGTCCATTACGACAGACATCAAAATGGCGTCGTTGCCGGGGAGGCGTGCGCAAAGTGTTTAGTGTTAAGTTTTAGTTTAAAAAAAAATCCAAAAATAGTGTCACTTTTGTTTTGTTTTGTTTTGTTCAGATTTATGCGTGGTGCTTGTGTTCTTGTGTTTGTGCAGGATGACAGACATCAAAATGGCGCCGTTGCCGGGGACATGCAAAAACCAACTAAACTATGTAGATAGGATAAGTCGGATATCGAACCAGAGGTGATTTGTTAATAAGGTGAAAAGCATCGAATGCTTAGATCACCAAGTAAAACGATTGTGTCAACACATAGTATCAATTAACTTACAAAAACCCTCCGTCCGGAGGAAACCATTAAAAAACTAGCCGCTCATGTCGGTTGAGTGATCCTTGAAAGCCCTCCTTTTTCTTTCCGTCCACTGCCGTCGAAGATGTGATGATCAATATAATATTCCCTCAACAATCCGTTAGAGCCCATGTGTCCTTCTCTGCGGTTTCATTTAACTATTCCTTTTAATACCTCAAAAACCACATGTATACGCTACACATATGTTACCACCGTAGGCTACGGTATTTTGACCGTAGCTTACAGTCTGTTGTTTCTGTTTGTTTTGTTTATGCCAAACCATAAACTACGCTTGAAGACATAGGTTACGTTCCACTCTTTCTGGAACTTTTTGGCTATAATTCAACTTCTACTTAATTACCAGACGGCCCCTGGACTTTGTTTTATCATGTTGCTTGGGCATATTCAAACCATGTCTTGACCCGAACATATACCGAATGATATCTTTTGCATTGTTTATCATTCCCGGTAGTTCCGCTTCACCTCCAAGTGTCCTAACTTCACCGAATTATGCGATTAACCTGTAACATCACAAACTCTCGTATATATCACATTCGACACATATAATCAACTTCACGACAATAAAACACTTGTTATAGTACACTTTAGCACCAGGTTTTTACACACTCTATCAGTACTGTCACTTCTGCAAAATTCCAGGGCACCAAGAAGAAGATTGCAGAAGAAAGAAGTCAACAATTTGCTTCAATTGTGTGGAAGCTGGACATTTTAGACCAGACCGCCCTAAACTGGTCAAGCCAGCTGATAACAAGACTAAACCTGCTGAAGGAACTAGTAAGAAGAACGCAATAGCCTTTCAGCTGATAACCCAAGAAGCAGATCTGATTCCAGACGTAATACCCGGTACGTTCCTAGTTCACGACGTTTATGCGAAAGTATTATTTGACTCTGGTGCAAACCAAAGTTTCATAAATACTTCATTCTAGCAAGCTCTTAAGCAACCTTTAACTAAACTTAGACAAGTTTTTACGGTAGAAACGGCAGATGGGGGTTCTGTTAACATAGATAAGATTTTGCAAGAAGGAAAGATAGAACTCTTAGGCCATAAATTTTCTGCAAACTTGTTACCTATCAATTTAGCTGGATTCGATGTCGTGCTAGGAATGGATTGGTTAGTAGCCAACCATGCTCGAATCTTCTGTGACAAGAATTCCATTGAAATTCATACATCCACAGGAGAAGTAATTATGGTTACAGGAGATAAGCCCCGAAAGCCAATGAAATTTATTTCAGTAATGAAAATGGCCAGTTATTCAAGAAAACAAGGAATAGTGTATATGGCTTCGGTAGTTATTAATACCAAAAATAAGGAACTCAAGGAAATCCAAGTAGTATCAGAATACCCTGATATATTCCTAGAAGAACTACCGGGATTACCACCCGATAGGGAAGTAGAATTTAGAATTCATCTAATTCCTGGAACTACACCAATAGCCAAGGCACCTTATCGGTTAGCACCCACCGAAATGCTAGAATTGAAGAAGCAGTTAGATGAATTACTAAGCAAAGGATTCATACAACCTAGTTCATCCCCGTGGGGAGCACCAGTGTTGTTTGTGAAAAAGAAAGATGGTTCAATGCGAATGTGTATCGATTACAGGGAATTGAATAAGGTTACAATTAAGAATCGATACCCATTACCTAGGATTGATGATCTTTTTGATCAATTGCAAGGAGCTAGATACTTTTCTAAGATAGACTTACGCTCCGGATACCATCAGTTGAAGGTACAAGAAGAAGACATACCTAAAACTGCTTTCAGAACTAGGTATGGGCACTACGAGTTTACAGTCATGCCATTTGGATTAACAAATGCTCCTGCAGCATTCATGGACATGATGAATATAATATGTAAGCCGTACCTGGATAAATTTGTAATTGTCTTCATCGACGATATACTTATTTATTCCAAAAGCCAGGAAGAGCATTGTGAGCACCTGCATGCACTCTTAACTTTGTTAAGAAAGGAAAAGCTTTATGCCAAATTCTCGAAATGTGAATTTTGGCTACAAGAGGTGCAATTCTTAGGTCACATGGTGAATCACGAAGGTATTCATGTAGATCCCTCCAAGATAGAAGCGATCACCAAATGGAAGGTGTCACACCCCAACCGATGGCGGAAACACCGGGGTATGGCACTGAGCGAAACAGATTATCCAGAAGTTTCTATAACAATCATCATTATCAATTAATTTAAATTAACATGTCCCATACCATGTCTTAAAAGATAAACAAATTATTATAGACAAAATCTAGGCAAATAGTTAGGTTCCGACAACTCAGATTTTTCAAAAAGCCCAATTGTTTATCTGCTTCTAGAGACCCTTGATTTCATTTGTACAGACAACTATTTGTTGGCCTCTAAGACCTTATTCTAGCCTCGATTTCCAAGCAGATAAGCAACCTAAGCACCTGTCACATACGTTAAAAAAAAGTCAATACACATAGTGTAAAGGTGAGCATACAAGTTTAATAATAGCATATAGAGTTTGAAAGCGTCACGCATAACCAGCACGTACATAGAGTGAAATGAGGCATGTTAGTTATCGACATAGACCTATCGATACCAATGACTGCGGGTTGACTGCCCAAGGCAGTTCGTAATACATGATCACCACTGTAATCCATGCAAATAATTGTCCTTAACAACCCCCGCGTGAACGGGTGCTGAGTCCAAACTATAGTACTATCGTTGCTAAGGCAGGTAGACAGCATTCCATGTGTAAACATAACAAACAAGCATTCATTAAGTCACGTATAACATGCGGTAACGGTTAGCGTTAAAAGTATTGCGTAGTGTGTTTGATGTGATTTAGAATAAGTAAAGTATATAACACCCAAAAGTGCATAAAGCAAAAAGGGATCGAGTATACTCACAGCGATTGATGGATTGAAGGGAGCGCTAGAGAGTGGGTTTAGCCTGAACAGTTAACGATAGCATAAAAGATAAGCGACGCGTGAAATGATGCAAAGCACAATTGGTTCGGACAGCAGTCCTTTCGGATGGTAGTCCGATCGGACAGCCAGTCGTGCGGTTGGTTGTCCGTTCGGACAGTCGTCCGATCGGATGATTGTTCGAGTGGATTGTTCCTTCCTTTGAGAAAGATGTGTTTGTGTATGATGGCTTGACTTTTGAAGTTTTCGTTGTAGTATTTTGAAAACATTGAAGTGTCTCTACCTTTCAGGTCGGTCGGTCGGACAGTCGTTCGAGAGGACGGCAACCCGTTCGGTAGGGCACCTCAGTGAGAACAAGTTCACAGCAGGGTGTCACTCGATCGAACGGTTGTTCGTTCGAGTGGCATCCTTTATGCATTGAACATGTTGAAAATTGTTTAAGTGTTGAAGTTCAAATGTCTCATTATTCGAATGGCAGTTCGATCGGTTGGTAGTCCGATCGGTCAGCAATTTATTCAACGTTCAGACTTCAAGTGTTGGCAAAATGGTTGTGTGAGGCCAAGGTGCAAGCCGTTCGGTTGGCCAGTCGTTCGGTTGGGTTGTCCGTTCGGATGGCACTCCGCCCTGGTTAACCTGTTCGTTTTACACTTGGTTGTTTTGATAGTTTGTCGTTTTATCGAGACATTTTGATAACGTGTCAAGCAACAGAAACCTCGTCAATACTTGGTGCTCCTGATCGGACAGGAATCACCCAAACTCGATTAGTGGACGGTTCAAGATGATGTTCCATGTTTAACCCGGAATCGATGATCTCACGGATAGAATACGGATCTTGAACCAACACAACCACCATGATGAGTTGTAAGTCGGCATAAGTTCCGATTCCATCGGTTTTGAGTGCATTGAGTGTAAAAGAGTTGAAAGAAAGTTGAAAAACCATCTTTCAATCCATTTTCTTGTGATTATGTTTAGATCTATGAAAGATCTTTGTTTGTTTATGTGGAAATCGGTTAGATATAAGTTGTTCTTGGTGGATTGAGGCCAAAACATGAAGTTCTTCAAGAACACATGATGACGTCATCCTATAACACCTTGAATCTTGATGATTTCACGGTTAAAAGTTAAGATTCAAAAGATAGAAAGGTGTAGGAGTGCGTGTAGATTAAGGAAGTACAAGATTTAGGACGAGATCTTATAGGAATTGAGCTAGGAGAGACAGATCGCAATTAGCAATCTTGTATTCCTTTGACTTCAATCTTGACTTTGACTTTGACTTCGGAAACACGGGGTGTTACAGCCTCCCCTAGTTGAGGGAATTGCGTCCCGAAATTAGTCCGAAGCCGTAACAAACAACTACGGGTACTTCTCCTTCATGTCTCTTTCGAGTTCCCAAGTGAACTCTGCGCCTCGTTTGCCTTCCCATCGGACTTTCACAATAGGAATGCGTGAGCGTCTGAGCTGCTTGGTTTGACGATCTATGATTTCGACAGGCTTCTCCACGAAGTGTAGTGTTTCGTTTACTTGAAAGTCATCGAGAGGTACAATTAAATCATGCTCAGCCAGGCACTTTCGGAGGTTTGACACATGGAAAGTCAGGTGGACATTACTAAGTTCCTCCGGTAGTTCGAGTCTGTAGGCGACTTTTCCGATCCTTTCCAGAATCTTAAAAGGTCCAACATATCGAGGCGCTAGTTTCCCTTTCTTGTCGAATCTGACTACACCCTTCCAAGGTGATACCTTTAGGAGAACGTAGTCGCCAACGTCAAATTCAAGGGGCTTGCGTCGTCTATCGACGTAACTTTTCTGTCGACTTTAAGCTTTCAACAAGTTATCTCGAATTTGGAGGACTTTGTCAGTCGTTTCTTGTAGTAGCTCGGGACCGGTTAGTTGCGAGTGACCGATCTCGTGCCACACAATAGATGATCGACATCTTCTTCCGTATAAAGCCTCGAATGGTGCCATTTGTATGCTGGAATGATAACTGTTGTTGTACGAGAATTCGACTAATGGCAGGTATGTATCCCAATTACCACCGAAGTCTATGACACACGAACGGAGCATGTCTTCAAGAGTACGGATCGTTCTTTCAGTCTGACCGTCAGTTTGAGGGTGGAAAGCGGTACTTAGATTAAGCGATGTACCGAGAGCCGTTTGAAACGTTTCCCACAGTCGCGAGGTAAAACGAGCATCACGGTCAGAGATGATGTCGCGAGGTGTCCCGTGATTACAAATGATCTCGTTGGCGTAGATTCGGGCTAATCGTTCTACCTTGTAGTCTTCCTGTATTGGCAGAAAGTGAGCAGATTTGGTCAAACGGTCAACAACAACCCAAATGCTGTCGTGACCTGATGACATGTGCGGAAGCTTTGTTATGAAGTCCATAGCTATACTCTCCCACTTCCACATAGGGATCGGCGGTTGTTCGAGTAAGGCAGAGGGTCTTTGGTGTTCAGCCTTGACTCTTGCACAAGTCAGGCACTTTCCAACGTAGAGAGCAATATCCCTTTTCATGCCCGGCCACCAGTACTTGTAGCGAAGGTCCTGGTACATATTGTCGGCACCGGGGTGAATAGAATACCGGGATTTGTGGGCTTCGTCCATCAGAATCTGTCGCAAATTGGTCCGTTTAGGGATCCAAATTCGGTCCAGAAAGTGGAATATCACATTTGACTTATTCACAAGTTGAGCTCCATCGTGATAGATACTTTCCTTCTTCAGAGTGCGTTCATTAAAACAAGCATGCTGGGCTTCGCGGATGAGGGTTTCGAAGTCATATTGGGCTTGGACATTGCGAATGCTGAGCAAATAGCTCCGTCTGCTGAGTGCGTCGGCAACGACATTTGCTTTGCCTGGGTGATAACGAATCTCATAGTCGTAATCGTTGAGAAGTTCTACCCATCGGCGTTGACGCATATTAAGTTCTTTCTGATCAAAGATGTGTTGTAGGCTCCTATGATCGGTGAAGTTTGTACTCTTTGTACCATACAGGTAGTGTCGCCAAATCTTTCACGCAAAAACAACTGCGCCTAGCTCGAGATCATGGGTTGTATATTTCTTCTCGTGGATTTTGAGCTGACGAGTTGCGTAAACTATAACCTTGTCTCGTTGCATGAGAACACAGCCAAGACCAAGGTTAGAAGCATCACAATAGACAATGAAATTGTCATTTCCGTCGGGCAATGTGAGAACAGGGGCATTGCAAAGCATGTGCTTGAGAGTTTGGAAAACAGACTCTTGTTCAGTTCCCAAAACAAAAGGCTTGTCTTTATGCGTGAGAGCGGTAAGCGGCACAGCGATCTTTGAGAATCCCTCGATAAATCATCGATAGTAGCCCGCTAGTCTGAGAAAAAATGGACTTCGGACGGGTTCTTAGATGTAATCCAACTCTTAACGGCTTCAATCTTCGTGGGATCGACGTGAATACCTTGTCTATTTACGATGTGACCCAGAAACTAAACCTCCTCCAGCCATAATTCGCACTTGGAGAATTTGGCATAGAGTTGATTCCCCTGGAGTAGCTCGAGAACCAAACGTAGATGTTGCGCGTGTTCGGCTTTCGACTTGGAATAGATCAAGACATCGTCGATGAACACGATGTTGAAACGGTCGAGATATGGTTTACACACGTGATTCATCAGATCCATGAAAACCGTGGGTGCGTTGGTTAGACCAAAAGGCATAACAACGAATTCGTAGTGATCGTATCGAGTGCGAAACATGGTTTTGGGTATATCCTCCTCTTGAATGCGTAGTTGGTGATAGCCTGAGCGTAGATCGATCTTTGAGAAACGCGTAGCACCTTGTAGCTGATCAAAAAAATCGTCAATGCGAGGCAGGGGATAGCGGTTCTTGATAGTTAACTTATTCAATTCCCGACAGTCGATGCACATCCTGAACGACCCATCCTTCTTTTTAACGAAAAGGACTGGCGCGCCCCAAGGAGAGGTGCTCGGGCGAATAAAGCCTTTCTCAAGTAATTCCTGGAGTTGGTTTGAGAGTTCGCGCATTTCAGACGGTGCGAGTCGGTAAGGAGCTTTGGCAATAGGGTTGGCTCCAGGAATGAGGTCGATACGAAAGTCGATATCACGACTTGGTGGTAAACCTGGAAGATCATCAGGGAATACCCTTGGAAATTCACACACAACGGGGACTTCATTTACTCCCGGATTACCTTTCTTTTCCTTCTCCGCTACAACAATGTTAGCCAAGAAAGCTCTGTATTCCTTGGGGAGATACTTGCTAGCTTGGACACATGACATGAGTTTGAGACCTTTCGAAGCAGTTTCACCGTAGACACACATTAAATCACCATTCGTGAGCGAGAATCGAACCATCTTATTGAAACACACAACTTCAGCATGGTTTTCGCGAAGAAAGTCCATGCCTACTATGACGTTGAAACTTCCGAGTTGCATCGGAATAAGGTCGATTGGGAAGATGTGACTGTTGAGCTCAAGAGTACAATCATGAAGAACAGAATTAACGGCGACAGTTCTTCCGGTAGCGACTTCAACATCGAATGTCGAGGAGAGTTAGGAGCGCTTACGACTAAGGAGTTTCTCAAATTCGAACGACACAAAGAAATTATCGGCTCCAGTATAAAACAAATACGAAGCATAAATACCATTCACAAGGAACGTACCATTGACCACGTTGTTGTCAACCTGGGCTTGGCGCACATTGATGTTGAAAGTTCTGGCGCGTGCGGCTTGTTGCTGTTGCTGCTGGTGGGGATCTTATTTCACCACCCTGTTCGGGCACATGTTTGCAAAGTGGTTGGGATCACCACATGCGAAGCAAACTCGGGCGTTGATCGTGGGTGCCTGAACCGCTTGTTGGCCATGCGGGGCTGGGAGCAGAGCTTGATGAGCAGTGGCTTGAGCTGGGGCTTGACAGGGACCAGTATGGCAGTTGACAGTGAAGTGGTCGTACATGTTGCAGTGAGCGCAAAAACGAGAGGCGAGACCCACCGGGTGATGATAAGAACTTGTTGGGCAAGCCGGGTGGGGGCCTGTGTATGCATGCTTTGCTGGTGGTGCATAAGCAACTGGTGCTGGATGGTGGTGGTGCTGCTGCTGAGCCGGTACGGCTTGAAGATGAGCAGCAGTGGTAGTGACAGCATAGTTCTTGCTGCTGGAGCTGCTGTTTTTGTTCTTCTTCTTGCGGCGTGAGGACTTTGACGATTGAGCGGCGCGATTTCAGCGGTTGGTGCGGTGGTGACTTGGTGCAGATTCTTCGAAGCTTTATCCCATACATCAGCTTTTACCCGCTTGTCATTGATTTCCGCGGCAAACAAGTAACTTTCTTCGATCGTTGAGGTCTTTGCGGCATGCACAAAATCCGCAACACAGTCGGGTAGAGCTCGGATGTACTTCTTGATCGCCATATCAGACGTCTTCACTTGATCGGGACAGATGATGCTGAGCTGCTTAAAGCGAGCAGTCAGGGCAGCGTTGTCTCCATCCTTCTGCTTTATGTTCCAAAACTTGTCCTCCAGCTTTTGGAGTTCATGGGGAGGGCATAATTCGTCCATCATGATGGCTTTTAGCTCTTCCCAAGTCAGCTCATAAGCTGCATCATTCCCGCGTTTGTTTCTCTCGGCCGTCCACCAGTCTAATGTGCGGGACTGGAAGACGCCGGTAGCGATTAGGGTACGAAGATTTTCAGGACAGCCACTTTGGCGTAGAGTGACTTCGATGGAATCGAACCATTGAAACATAGCCGTTGGGCCATCTTCTCCAGTGAATTCCTTTGGACCGCATGCCTTGAACTGTTTGAAGCAGAAAGCAGTAGCAGCTTTAGGAGCTTCGATTCTAGACTCCTTAGACGATTTGCTAACATTCTCGTAAATCTCACTCATGATCTGAGGCACAACCTTGGCCACTTGTTTCGCGAGGATGGCAGCAAGGCGTTTGTCCCTCTGTTCTTGGCGAGAGATTCATGGGTGACGGGATCCGGATGAAGGTCCAGTTGACATTGTCTGCAATAGACATCGTCATAGGTCTCAGACACGTCAAAATCGAATCTCACCTCACACGTCTAGTACTTACTAAAGCTCAGGAACACAGTGAAACATGTATCACATAATCACATAGGCACGTAAAATCGAACAAGTCTCCAAAATTAAACACAAAAACAGTTAAACACACATATAAACACATAAAATCAACGAATCATCAGAGTCAGCAGTTGCGGGCTCAGAATCGAAACACGTAAAAATCGTGAAATAGATCGTCTGCGGCTATTAGACTTTGACTACCCAAAGTGATTCGACTATTCACAAGGACTTGTTATGCACATTTGACCGTCAGGACAGTGCCTTTTGCCTCGATTCTTGGGCGTTGGGCACGCATCCCGTTAGTCATATCGTGACTTCAGGTCGTTAGAGTCCGTCGAGACTTTGGTGAGAGTTTTGTAAAAAGGGCGGAACAAGTCGTCAAGGTTAGGGTTTCACCCCTAGCTTAACAACTTCATCCCTGTTTTGATAAAATAAGAGAATTATGCGTCAAAGTATGGATTTCACTCCTATTTCAACACATATTTCTCATGTTTATAGATAAAATGTGGGTGGAACAAGCAATTTAGCTGAGAGTTTGCGGTTTTCACACCTAATCTCGACGTCATCGCTCGTTCTTATTTGAAAATTCGAGTGCAGCGATAGTGTAGCTTAGGTGAGGATAGAGAGAAATAGTAGTAAGCTCATACATAATCCCTAACGGATATGCACAAGTCTGTCTATTGGTTCCTAACTATAGACTAGGTTTCTAAGACGTTGGCCCGGACTAGGTCGAGTCTTGCCTAATTCCCTATAGTTATGGCTCTGATACCAATCTGTCACACCCCAACCGATGGCGGAAACATCGGGGTATGGAACTGAGCGAAACAGATTGTCCAGAAGTTTCCATAAAAATCATCATTATCAATTAATTTAAAATAACATGTCCCATACCATGTCTTAAAAGATAAACAAATTATTACAGACAAAATCTAGGCAAATAATTCGGTTCCGACAACTCAGATTTTTCAAAAATCCCAATTGTTTATCTGCTTCTAGAGACCCTTGATTTCATTTGTAAAGACAACTATTTGTTGGCCTCTAAGACCTTATTCTAGCCTCGATTTCCTACCAGATAAGCATCCTAAGCACCTGTCACATACGTTAAAATAAAAGTCAATACACATAGTGTAAAGGTGAGCATACAAGTTTGATAATAGCATATAGAGTTCGAAAGCGTTACGCATAACCAGCACATACACAGAGTGAAATGAGACATGTTAGTTATCGACATAGACCAATCGATACCAATGACTGCGGGTTGACTGCCCAAGGCAGTTCGTAATACATGATCACCACTGTAATTCATGCAAATAATTGTCCTTAACAGCCCCCACGTGAGCGGGTGTTGAGTCCAAACTATAGTACTATCGTTGCTAAGGCAGGTAGACAGCATTCCATGTGTAAACATAACAAACAAGCATTCATTAAGTCACGTATAACATGCGGTAACGGTTAGCGTTAAAAGTATTGCGTAGTGTGTTCGATGTGATTTAGAATAAGTAACGTATGTAACACCCAAAAGTGCATAAAGCAAAAAGGGATCGAGTATGCTCACATCGATTGATGGATTGAAGGGAGCGCTAGAGAGTGGGTTTAGCCTGAACAGTTAACGATAGCATAAAAGATAAGCAACGCGTGAAACGATGCAAAGCACAATTGGTTCAGACAGCAGTCCGTTCAGATGGTAGTCCCGTTCGGTTGGGTACCTCAGTGAGAACAAGTTCACAGCAGGGTGTCACTCGAACGAACGGTTGTTCGTTCGAGTGGCATCCTTTGTGCATTGAACATGTTGAAAATTGTTTAAGTGTTGAAGTTCAAACGTCTCATTATTCGGATGGCAGTTTGATCGGTTGGTTTTCCGATCGGTCAGCAATTTTTTCAAAGTTCAGACTTCAAGTGTTGGCAAAATGGTTGTGTGAGGCCAAGGTGCAAGCCGTTCGGTTGGCCAGTCGTTCGGTTGGGCTGTCCGTTCGGATGGCACTCCGCCCTGGTTAACCTGTTCGTTTTACACTTGGTTGTTTTGATAGTTTGTCGTTTAACGAGACATTTTGATAACGTGTCAAGCAACAGAAACCTCGTCAATACTTGGTGCTCCTGATTGGACAGGAATCACCCAAACTCGATCAGTGGACGGTTCGAGACGACGTTCCATGTTTAACCCGGAATCGATGATCTCGCGGATAGAATACGGATCTTGAACCAACACAACCACCATGATGTGTAGTAAGTCGGCATAAGTTTCGATTCCATCGGTTTTGAGTGCATTGAGTGTAAAAGAGTTGAAAGAAAGTTGAAAAACCATCTTTCAATCCTTTTCCTTGTGATTATGTTTAGATCTATGAAAGATCTTTGTTTGTTTATGTGGAAATCGGTTAGATCTAAGTTGTTCTTGGTGGATTGAGGCCAAAACATGAAGTTCTTCAAGAACACATTATGACGTCATCCTAGAACACCTTGAATCTTGATGATTTCACGGTTAAAAGTTAAGATTCAAAAGATAGAAAGGTGTAGGAGTGCGTGTAGATTAAGGAAGTACAAGATT
Source organism: Helianthus tuberosus (assembly GCA_030545235.1). Classification (NCBI taxonomy): domain Eukaryota; kingdom Viridiplantae; phylum Streptophyta; class Magnoliopsida; order Asterales; family Asteraceae; genus Helianthus; species Helianthus tuberosus. The sequence continues at coordinate 61,345,429 of CM060375.1, forward strand.
TAGGACAAGATCTTACCGGAATTGCGAGAAATCAGAGAAAAAGCGAGGAACACGAGCTGGTCGGACGTCACTTGCCAAAAGTGGAAAGAATGAAAGTGACAAGCGGTATTTATAGGGTTACCCAAAGAGGAAAGGGGTGGTCGATCGGCTAGGCAGCCCGTGCGGACAGCCTTTCCGATCGGACGGCAGTCCGATCGATCGGCTGGTCGTTCGGCTGGTAGCCTGGTCGATCGGTCTCCTCGTTCGAGTGTTCGGCGCGACAATTTTTGAGGTTTCAATTGCGATTGCGAGCGTTGCGATGCGATAGATTTTCCTAGTCAAATTACTTTTAATCCCAACTACTCATATCTTGCACTAACCCTTCTCCACTAATTATCATACCATTTCGATTGCGTTTGAGTTTCGATTGCGATTCGATTGATTACCACACATAACACAAATAAACATGCACAAGTATCACATAAGGCACACACACATGTATAATAATAACCAAAATGCGTAATTCGAGTTGCGAGTGCGATTGCGATAGCGATAAAGCGATTAAACATGCGATAAATAGCTATTACCATGCGATTATTAATAGATACTCCACATAATACAACTAAAACAAAAATAAAATAGACTAATTACAAGTCAAAGAAGTCAAAACAGGAATTGAGCTAGGAGAGACAGATCGCAATTAGCAATCTTGTCTTCCTTTGACTTCAATCTGGACTTTGACTTTTACTTCGGAAACACGGGGTGTTACAGAAGGTCCCGCAATCAGCTACGGAAGTTAGAAGTTTTCTAGGATTAGCTGGGTACTATAGGCGCTTTATTAAGGATTTCTCTAAGATAGCAGTACCATTAACTAAGCTAACCTGTAAAACAGTTAAGTTTGAATGGGGGCCTAGGTAAGAAGAGGCTTTTAAGATTTTAGAACAAAGGTTAACACACGCTCCAATTCTAGCCTTACCAGAAGGAACAAAAGATTTTAAAGTTTATTGTGATGCTTCTAAGCTAGGATTAGGATGTGTGTTGATGCAACGCAAAAAGGTAATTACGTATGCCTCAAGGCAATTGAAAAAGCACGAAGAAAATTATACGACTCGTGACTTAGAATTAGGAGCAATAATTTTTGCCCTTAAGATTTGGAGACACTATCTGTATGGAAGTAAATTTACAGTCTATACAGATCATAAAAGTTTGAGGTACATATTTGGGCAAAAAGAATTAAACATGAGGCAAAGAAGATGGATGGAAATTCTAAGTGACTACGACTATTATATTCAATATCATGAAGGAAAGGAAAATGTAGTAGCAGATGCCCTAAGTCGTAAGTATCATGAAAAACAAAGACGAGTTCGTGCTCTTAGATTAAATCTTTAAGTAGATTTAATGGAACAACTCAAGAACGTTCAAGAAACAACAATCAAAGATGATGCTGAAGGAATGAAAGGAAGAATAAAAGAATTAGAACAAGGGATTGATGGAATTTGGAGATTCCACCAGAAAAGGATTTAGGTACCTAAACAAGGAGACTTAAGAAATAAAATTTTAGAGGAGGCCCATAAATCTAGATATACCATGCAGGATGGTAATAATAAAATGTACCAAGATTTAAGGAATAACTTTTGGTGGATAGGAATGAAAAAGGATATAGCTAGATATGTTTCTAAGTGCCTAACTTGTTCACAAGTTAAGGCAGAACACCAGAAACCTTCAGGTTTACTTCAACAACTAGAAATGCCTGTTTGGAAATGGGAACTAATAACAATGGATTTTGTTACTAAGTTGCCTAAAACTAGGAAAGGTAACAATGCGATTTGGGTAATTGTGGATCGATTAACCAAATCAGCTCATTTTCTACCCATGATGGAAACCTTTAGCATGGAAAGATTAGCAAAATTGTATGTAGACGAGCTAGTATCCTTACATGGAGTCCCACTCTCCATTGTATCAGACAGGGATAGTCGTTTCACTTCACATTTTTGGACAAGTTTCCAAGAAGCAATGGGGACCCGATTAAACTTGAGTACTTCATACCATCCCCAAACAGATGGACAAAGTGAAAGGACGATACAGACCCTGGAAGACATGCTCAGAGCATGTGTAATAGATTTTGGTGGAAACTAGGATAACCACCTACCCTTAATTGAATTCTCCTATAACAATAGTTATCATGCAAGTATCGAAGCTGCTCCATTCGAAGCACTGTATGGACGAAAATGTAGAACTCCAGTTTGTTGGGCAGAAATAGGAGAAAGTCAATTATCAGGTCCCGAGATCGTACAGGAAACCACCGACAAGATAACTCAAATCAAGGAAAGACTGAAGACCGCTCGAGATCGCCAGAAGAGTTATGCAGACAATCGACGCAAGCTACTGGAATTTGAAATAGGAGACAAGGTACTCTTGAAAGTTTCTCCTTGGAAAGGAGTAGTCCGATTTGGTAAGAAAGGAAAGCTAAGTCCAAGGTACATAGGACCATTTCCAGTAATCCAACGCATAGGACCAGTCGCCTATCGCCTACAACTACCAGAAGAACTAGCTGGAGTACACAACGTATTTCATATATCCAACCTCAAGAAATGTTTATCTGACGAGTCCCTGGTAGTACCTCTTCAAGATATAGAGGTAAATGAAAAGCTAAAATTTGTTGAGAAACCACTCCAAATAGAAGACAGAAAGGTCAAGTTTCTCAAACACAAAAGAGTAGTACTGGTCAAGGTCAAGTGGGATTCAAAAAGAGGATCTGAGTATACCTGGGAGCTGGAATCAGAAATGAAACGAAAGTATCCTCACTTATTTCAGTAAATCTCGAGGACGAGATTTTAAATAAGGTGGGGAGGATGTAAGGACCTGCAAAAACATCCAAAAACGACCCGTAAGTGAAAACCCGGACCCCTGAAACCCTAATGCTCATGAAAAACCAAGAAAACAAGGAATTTATTTTTTCAGGCGGGTCGCGTAAGACTTAAGCCTGGGCTTACGCGGGCCGCGACAGGACATCTGGCGACCGGGACGCTTTCCAGGCCACGTGTCAGCCACGTGGTGGGCCTACACGTGACACGCTAGCCCTAACCGTAGACTAGGGGGCCCTCGCGGGCCGCGTAAGATTGTTGTTAAGGTTTACACGGGCCGCGTAAAACCTAAAAATCTGCTATAAATTGCCTGTGCATGGGACATTGCTTCTGTGTTCGAAATTTTAGTTCAAAACGTCCATTTTCTGCCTAAAAACGAATATTAAGGTGTCGAGACGCTGCTACGATAAAGGGTATTAACTTGATCACTGCTACGATACAATGTCCGATCGATTGAAACCGATCCAATGGATGTTTAAGTGTTGCCCGTATTTGGGCTATACTTTGTCATTCGTCGTGAGGGTTTTGATTTCGTAAGTTATCGTAAATGTTGTATTAAGTTACTGACCTAATTTCGTGTGCATTGTTATTTAACTAGGTTATTAGGCTAAAATCAGTAGGCAAAACTCTGCCCGTCTAAATTTGCAATGTGAGTCATTCTCTTTTTATCAACAATGTTTTACAATACTCAAATTATTTTCAAAAGTTATAATTACAAGGATTAAGTCTTGGTTATCTTGAATCACTGACAAGTGGGGTATTGTGCACATTACTAATTTCTCACGGTTAGGTTCACCAACCTAACAGTGATAATCATCACTACTTGGGTGAAAGGACCCAATAGTGGTATGACCATCGTCACCAGGGTGTGACACGGCGCCAGATAAAAATAAGATAGTAGCCATTGTAATCGCTCTTATGCTGTAATCTATAACTAACGTGTCATTTTATAACTTGAGTGACTCGCCAGTATTTCCTCGCTGATAAAACATTTTTAAACATGTTTCAGGTGATTTACTGTGAACCAGAGAAGGTGTCGCATAGCACACCAGCTTGAAGAATGTGGCTCAGTAAATAAAATAAATAAACATGTTTTGTAAAACAGGGAATTTCCTCTTGAAATTCCTTTATTGTAAATTATGGGGTTTTATCCCAAAAGTGTGAAATAAAATAATTGGATGTTTTTAGTTTAAAAGATCATGTCAACATTTCCGCTGCCAAATTAAATAATAAATACCACGGGTTTCTGTCCCGCGGCTTCCGAACCGGGTAAAACCAGGCCGGGGGCAGTGACAAATACCAACTTCGAACCAGGTTTGAGGTAACGTTAATCTGCTCACTCACACTTACTACTTAAATATTTATCTTGCTTACAAAGCAAATACTTACTCTCACGTCGAAGGGTGGTAACAAGGAGCAACTCTCACCCCATTCTCCTTGTTACGAGTCACAGTGTGTTTCACTGTGCAGGTGACAGATTAGAGACGATCCAGCCATCGATCAAGGAAAGAATGGATTAACCCTATTTGACGAGACTCGACCCGTGGACTAACCTCCTGATTAACCACTGTTTCTTCAATAAAGGATTTAAAAAAAAAATCAGAAAAAGTAATATGTGTTTTAGTTAGATTATATAGTTGAAGATGGGTGTACAATGTGAATACTCTTATAGTCTTCATTATAAATATTACAAGTGTTTGTGAAATACTTTTCAAATTCACCACAAAATCTGTCAACTGATACCATATCAACAAGTGATGAAGTGAATCTAAACAATGTTGAGTTAAACTTATTATAAAGAAATTTTAAATTTTTAAAGCAAGTACAAAAAGAAATAAAAATTATTCTTGCCATCTTAAAAACCGCAACACTTCTCTCTTTTACAACTAAACTTTTTGGTTTTATTCGTGTTTTAGAAGAATAAAAAAGTTTATTTACTTGGAGAATCTTGGTAATAAAATAAAAAATATATAAATATGGTGCATATCTCTCTGCCACCTATTTTGGTCAAACTTGGGAAAAGTTTCGTGCACATGCCATGCCCATGCCCTTTATATTTTATGATTTGATCAAAGCCCATCTATCACATGGAGTGTTGGGCTACTAATTTGGACAAAGCCCAAGGCAGCAATGAATAGTTACTAAGTTGAAAGGGCTTACAAGTTACAATAATTTTTTTTTTTAAAGTTGTATCTTATAGAACAAATTCACATGAGAAAAGATGGCAATATTCAACCAAATTGCACCGATAAACAACAAAAGTAGCCTAAATCAGATAACTAACCAGATGACGTATATTAAAAAAAACATTCAACTTTTAAGAAAACCGTGCTCTAAATAGCCTAAATCAGATAACTACCCAGACGACTTATATTAGAAAAAAAAAATTAACTTTAAAGAAAACCGTGCTCTAAAAGGTGGAAAGAAAAAAACATTCGTTTGTGAGACCGTTGCTAGTGAAAACGTCATCAATATGATGGAGCTCACACCGCAGAGGGAAGATCGCAAGAAAATTCTTGCTAAAAAGATTTGGGTTAAAAGGATAAATGTGTTGCTGCTGGCGGATATGGCTCAAAGTTGTCATCTATCCCTACAAACAAATTTCAAAACATTTATAAAATGTTCTAATATAGACATAGTGTTAACAAATATATATAAAAGAATGTATTTAATTGCCATAAAATTGTCGTTCGCCTTACTATTTTAGTATATCTTGAGGATTGTGAAGTCTAGAATATTTTAAATGATTTAAGTTTATCATACTAACCCCCGTTAAAACTATCACAAAACTCCAAGAAAACTTTTAATGAATGGTTAAAGGCACTAAGCCACTAACATCATCTATATAAAAATAGTAATAAAATAATCTTTTTATTAAACTTTGTATTTGTGCCTGGTAGATAGTTATTTAATACTGATAGTAATTTTACGTGGTGTTTCGAACACTATCTTGTTATTACATAGGGCGTGTTTTAATACATGTTTACAAAATATATTTTGTATTAGTAAAATCATGTATTCAATAAATGTAGCAATCTATTATTCAATGTTTCGTTTTCTCCATATGATAATACAAATGTTTAAGATTTTATTGAGTTTTGTAATTCTTATTATTTGTTTTTAGATAATTGTTATCAAAACGCAATCCCAAATACCTGATAGTAATATGTACGTGGTGTTTCAGAATGTGTGGAGTAATTACTTTTTTTTCAACGGTAAAGAATTTCACCTATAAACCTACCATGTTCGGGGTTATGTCCAAGGTCGATTGCCCCCGTCAGGTTCGAACCTGGGATTAAAGCCCCGATTCGTCCCTCGAAAACGGCCCAAGCGAAAATCAAATCTACGTATCCACTAAGGAGGGCAGACCAATTTAACACTAGACCAAGTTTTTAGGACATACAGAGTAATTACTAATCTATACACTCCCACTTTTTTTGGTTTGAGCGGCAAAACCAAATACTGAAGACACGGTTTCCTCTTCATCGCTATTATGGTATAAATATGCAATATTCGTTTTCCTATCACACAACTCTCTCACAATATTGTTTTCAAAATATGAAACCCTTTCCTTTCTACATCATTAATATGTTGAAAATTACTTACAGAAGATATTAGGGATGTGTCTTATTTTGTAAATATATGCACTTTCCTTAGTTATCTTTTGGAACAATATTTTCTTCATTAAAGATTACATTTGTGGCAGTATTTTCTTCATTGAAAAATTACTTGTAGAAGCATTAATATATATTAGTTATTTTACACCGATTTTTAACTAGGTATTGTTGATCCGTTAAATTTTTCAATAATTAATTACTTAACATTTCAAATGAAAACTTGGATGCTATTTTAAAGGTTCAAATATATAATTTGATTATTGGCGTGGTGCGAGATGGGTATAATTTTTGATGTATTTTAAGCACTTTTACTCGTTTATCAAGCTTTAAATTTATAAAACACGATATAACACAATCATTCTCTACAACACGCTAGGGCAAGTGCACCCATCGTTGGCGTAGTATTGTGATGGTAAGATAACAAGGTCGTCCAAGGACAAGAGTTTTTAATACCGGAATATCGTCAACGTCTAATCTAACCAAATTTTGAGAAAAGATGTTTAGTAATTAAAGAAAGAAACTAAAATAATAAAAGAGACAAATAGACAAGATAGAATCACTTGGTTATAGTGGCATGTCTCTTAGTTTAACTCAGCTTTTACGTATCCTTTGATGATTTTCGCACTTTGGGTTTTTTAAGATATTATCTTAGTTATAGTGGCATGTCTCTCTTTTGGAGGCATCACCACCCTCGGCCATACAGGTCTGAGTCAGCAGGGATACAGTCACGCAAGACCGGAATATTGGAAGATAATTAAGTAAGTTATTAATGCAAAATGTGGCATGTCCCTCTTTTGGAGGCAATGATACCATCGGCCATATTGGTCTGAGTCAGCAGAGATACAGTCCCGCAAGGCCGGTTTAAAGCTTTAATAGTAGTTTATTTATAAGGGATTCAAGTCATTCTTACTTCCCCCGATTTGATGCTATATGTCTTAAAGGAAGTCCTAATAAGCTTGAATCAAGTCCTCGTAGGATCTATACTCTGAACGAGGCAAGAACTTTACCCAAACCACCCTTCTAACCCCATTCCAGGCAGTTAACGCGCTTTATATAGACCGTAAAGACACGAATGAGTGAATCAACAAAACAGAAGAGATGATAGAATAAAGTTCACTTTCAATATAAAAAAACTAGTTATTAAAGTCATTAATACATACCCAATTAAAAAGTTAACCAAAGTTTGGAAATCAAAAGTAATACATAAAAGACTTGTCTTCACCAAGGGATGTAAGAGATTAGCCAAGCACGACATTTGTTTGACAAAAACTCTTACGATTAATCTTGGATCCCGAGACTACTACACACATTCTAAATTTGGATGATGGAGGAATGTGGTGGATGATGGTGGTATTGTGGTGGTGGAGTGGTGGCAGGTGTGAAAGAAGGGGTTTGCCAAGGGATGAATTGCAATTGAACTAAACACCCATATTTATAGTTGGAAACAGACTCCTCACACGGCCCTATGCCCGGAAGGCACGACCCCTTCTTCTCTGCTAGTCCGTATGTTCACACGACCCCGTGTGTCAAAGGCACGGCCCCGTGGCCTTGTACTTGTTGTAGTATTGAAGATTTTGCATATCTGGGAGTTGACCACAACCCGTGTCCATTGGACACGGCCTCGTGTCTCTTGTCTGCTTCTGTTTGTCTTTTCTTCATGGAATTTGGAGTGGGGCACGACCCCATGCCTTGTGGCACGTCCCTGTGCTTGTCTTCTGAGTTGTTGTTTTTTGGTCTTGGGGTGAAGCTCGGAGGGTCGGTATAATGTGTCAACTTCTCTTCTTTTGTATTTTTGTTGGGTTTTGCCGTTAATTTGTTCCTTTTGTACATTTAAGCTCTTTAAATACTGAAAATAAAAGGTATACAAAGAAACGTACTTTTTCCAACATTAGTACATAAAAAGGTTGATTTTATACCTTATTTGATATAATTTATATATTGCATTTGGTGCATATCAATTATATCCTTTGATTTATTGACATTTAATAATATTCTTTCAATTCAACATAGAATTGTCAATAGTTTATTCAACATTGCATACATATTTTTTTAATATTAAATTAAATAATTAAAAATGTTTTTGATTATTTTGATGTATCGTTACTTTTTTAGTTACATTCCTTTGTAAGATTAATAATTTTTTTTTTATTTATGAGATTTTTTACTTTAATTTTGAGATGGTGTTCTTCTTTATATAAAGTTGTTTCTGTAACTAAATTGTAAAAGTAATTTCGTTATAAGTGTATTAATTTTTAGTTTCCGTTTTTAAGTCGTCATTCCTAAAACACTTAATAAATGCAATGACCGTTTAAAATATAATCTATAATTGTAACTGATATAAATTATAACCGGTTTCTAAAAAATAAAATATATATTCTACGCATTCAAATTATAAAATAATTAAAGTTTTTAATTATGTTCAAGAATGGTAATAGTTTAAATTGTCTTCTCTTTTGTTGAATTTAATCTATATAATATTTACTAATGAAATCTTGAATGATAGCTGAAAATCATTACTATATTTAAAATGTTTGCATAGTTTATAAATAAACAAAATTTGATGTTTAGCAAATGAATAGTAATAAAATCAAACACACAATCACTATCAAATGTTGATTTGTACTTAAAAGAATTGTTTTTTGCTCATGAGAATTTATACGTGACATTATTAAGAATAAAAAGAAGATATAAAGTCAAGTCACTAATATTAGACAAAGATGAAAAATATTACAAATAAGACGACAAATGTAATGTACAAAGAAATTTTTAGAGATTTATAGATTGCTTATATGTTTGTTACTTATATATTGTAATTACCAATGATCTTGGTGACCCATTAGCAAAGGCAAAAGCCTTTAGATACACTTAGATTTGATGGTCTTAGGTTTAAGACTTCAAGTCCTACATACAACAGAAATAAAGAGCAAAACTTGTATATTGTAATTTAACCTTTTCCATATTTGTTGCCTCATTTCGTATTATTATAAAATGAATTATATTATATATTGTTTAAAGTAAAATATAATATATAAAAGGAGCAGTGATTTTTTTCGTATTTATTTGTTAATATGAAGCCACTTTGTGTTAAAGAGCAGGGGGTGTTAAAATATATTAATAGTCAGAACACGGGAACCAATTGTGAGCATAGTAGCATCTACATCTATATATACTTTATTAAATCAATAAATTTATAAGAAGTATTTTTTTATTTAGCTCGTGTAACACATGGAATCTTAAACTAGTTAACATAAAAAGATAATCTCTCTAATATTTATCGCTACATCCATAATATGTAAAAACTTAATAAATTTATAAATATTTTTCATGATTATAATGGAAACCTTCCATTATTACTCATTTACTTTACACTCCTCGAAATTAAAGAAGCCGTTTAGGATTGTGCCGGGGACCGGGCCCCGGACCCAGATGGTTTTAATTTCAGCTTTGTCAAACTATGTTGGGCAGATTTGCAAGATGACTTTCTTAAATTGTTTGACAGGTTTTATGCAGAAGGATCGCTGAATAGATGTTGATCTTCCTCTTTCATAGCCCTAATCCCGAAGGTTAAAGACCCGGTTCGTCCATCCGATTTCCGGCCAATTAGCTTAATTGGGGTGATTAATAAGGTGATCTCAAAAGTGTTAGCTAATCGTTTGAAAGGGTAATCGGGAAACTTATCTCTGAAGAACCGTCGGCATTCTTGGCCGGAAAGAGTATAAGCGACGGTCTGCTAATTTTAAACGAGCTCATGGGATGGATGAAAAACGCTAAAAGGAAGGGTATGTTCTTAAAAGTCGACATACACAAAGTGGACGACTCGGTTAATTGGGCTTTTCTCAACTCGATCATGCAACAAATGAATTTTTCGAAGAGGTGGAGGAGTTGGATTATGGCAACCTTGTGTTCGGCGAGGGCATCCGTTTTAGTGATGGGTTGCCTACATTGGAGTTTGAGTGTACTCGTGGTCTCCGCCAAGGTGATCCGCTATCTCCTTTCCTCTTTGTTATAGCTATGGAAGCTCTCACGGGGATCATGAAAAGGGTCGTATCTGTTGGTCTTTTTAATGGCCTCCGCTGAACTAATGATGGGTCGTACCTCTCTCATTTTACTTACGCCGATGATGTCATGTTTATTGGTGAATGGGTTGTGTCAAATGTGGTCAACCTAAGAAGAATTCTCCGATGTTTTTATTTAACATCTGGTCTTAAAGTAAATCTTGCTAAATGTAGTGTATTTGGAATTTGGGTGAGTGACAATGAGGTCCAAAACATGACGGGTTTACTTGGGTGTAAGAAAGGATCATTTCCATTTAAACACCTAGGTTTACTCGTTGGGGTGAACATGAATCTCATCAAAAACTAGAAACTGGTGATGGACATCTTCAGAAGTAGGTTATCTCTTTGGAAGGCGAGGCATTTATCATATGGGGGTCGGATAACTCTTCTTAAGTTGGTATTGAATTTCCTTCCAACTTATTTTTTCTCTTTGTTCAAAGCTCCAGTACAGGTCTTGTAGGATCGTTTTCTGACCCAAACGAGTCGTTCAGAAGAGTTTTTGCTCAATACGAAAGGCGGAAACAGATGTATCGAGTTCAATTCAGCTAGATATACACTTTAAACTGTCTAGTGATTGATTTGACAAAGATTTACAGCGAATAGACACTTCGGCAGCACTTCGGCTCTCTAACCGGAAAAGTAATTTCGTTACAAATGACATAGACAAGACAACTATTTATAGGCTGGGTGATTTCGCATGAACCGACTCAAGCGAAATCACATTTCACACGAAATAGTAATTTCGTGCGAAATTTCCAAGCGAAATAACACTTTGCTATTTCGTGCGAAATTACCTTCAAACCTATTTTTGACAGTTTTCTCGTATAACATGCCCTGATCTATACAATCTAATACAAGACTCGATACAAGACGAAGTCGACAGACGCATGAACCAATAGCCTCCCCCTCGAATGTTGACGAGTCTTCAGTGTCGAGTCTTCAATCTTCAGTCTTTATCAGTCTTCTCGACTCTTCCAAAGTATCTAACAATGTAAAGTATCCTCAATCTTTCTCTTCTATTCATCTCCAGAATCTCGATCTGGCTCTAACTTCACACTAATTCTCTTGATCAGATCTCTTGATTCCTTAAGTTCATCAGCATCATCAGCTTGCATGAACATCAGGATCTGAACTTGGCTCTACAATTTTCTATCCCAAGATCTGTGGCTGGCTCTTACACAAGTTTAAAATCTTGATCTGGCTCACATTTTGCTCAGAATCAAAACCTGGCTTACCTGCACATTCTTAACCCAAAAATAAATTTCACAAATGTAAAATTTTACAAATTTATTCTCTGCTTACCACTTGTATACACAAACATAAAACACCATTTGAAAATATCATACAAAATGATTTAACATTGTTAATCTCTGATGAACTACTTGTAAGAAAATCTTTTCAAACACACTCTCCCAAACCTGTTCATCATGTTTAGCACTCGGAATTTTGAAAATTAGCTCTCCAACATCAGTTGTCGAAAATCTTTTTGTATTTTTTCAAAATTTATCTTAAAAACACACTAAAATCTTTTTGGGATTTTTGAACTTAGAATGAAACTCAGTAAAGAAATATTAACATACAATATTTTTTGTGAGTTTGTGTAAGAGGATCATATCAGTTTCTGAGACAAATCACCAACACCGTTAAGCTTTAAACATTTTTAGTTTTAAACGATTCACTTAGATTGTCAGTATACTGATCCACTTAAATTTTCACACAAATTTCAACTGCTTCGAGATACGGATTAATGTTTTAAGCACTTAAACTTATTTGCGTGTCCCACCTCAGAATATACTCTCGTATCCAGATCCCAATATTCAGTCTTACAGGTGAGTATAACTAAATAATATCTGTAAAGGGTTAAATGCGAGGGCCATGAGAGCTCAGGCTATTGCTTCCGCAAAATCAGAGAGATGATGGCTTCGACTTTAGGTGTGTTCCCTTTGGAGAATCTTTTCTTCAACAACACATGATTAGCATTTTTCAATGTTTAATCATTTTTGTACTGAGGGTTATGCTATATTTCAAGCAAGCAAAAAGTATTATACGGGGACTAGGCCATTGCTACCACAAAATCAGAAGTCCCGGGATAATACCCTAGATATCACTGAGTATAAAGACCTAGTATCTCAGAAAGAGGGACCTTTAAAACAAGCTTTCGGGGGTTACCCATATATCCGAGAGATGTTCCCCACAAGATAAGTAAGTTTGAAATTTAGGTTTATATCTCGTCACAATCTACTAAATGTGTAAAAACCTACTGGCATATCATCAGTGAGACCGTTTATCACATTTTATCTTTCCAATTCTTTAGCATGCTGTGATCGTCCACTGATGTACTATCATTTCCTCTTTTCTCAACAAAACTCTTTTTCATTTTATCATGTTTTTTTACTTTTTCAAATTTTCAAATGTTTTTGGATTTTCTGAAATTTCTTACTCCCCCTAAAATGCAAAAGCATTTAAAAGAAATTTGAAAACAAACTGTACCAGGTAAAGTGACAACTGATATCAAATTGCTTCAAATCGCCATTCACTCGGCATAAACAATCAGAACTCCCCTTTTACAACAAACTATTTTCCCATTATGATTTCAAAACACTTAAGTTTGTTTTAATCAAATGGTTTTTCCGGAAAATTAGTTTTGTTGATTTCATCAAACCACTTGCAGGTTAGGGGATCACTTCATCACCTTGTTCTTTCATCTTCTTCCTTTAAGAAAAATATAACAATTTTAAATTCAATCAACAATTATCACTTGTAGAAAATCAAGTACAACTTAATGTCCCTGATTTATCACTTGTAATTTAAAATCCTTATCCAACCACTTGAAGATTCACAATTACACAGAATTCAAGAAAAATGCCGATACCTGCTTCACACTTACCAACCTGGAAGCTCCGGCAAGTCATACTTTTACATATGGAAAACAGACATCCAAGCTTCACCAAACTTGGATATTACCTCCTCATCTTCACTCGGGGTGTAAGTAGCCCTTTTTGATTCATAAAAATCTTTTACCCCTTTAACCTTCCCATCGACAATTTTTACAAAAATCTTTTTCACATTTCCATTAAAAACTTTTTCGATATCAAATTCTTTCTTCTCAAAATAGAATTGATTCGAGATCTCAACCTTTCCAACTTTTTGTTTAAAATTTTCAGCCCGCAATGGTGGAAAATTGACATCATCCATTGGCGGTACTGATGTTTCAATTTTTAGTTCAACTTGTGGCTCCTCTGACTTTAACGAGTCAGATTCATCGCCAGATTTCACATCTGATTTCTTAACAACCCACTTCTGGTTGTCAAGATTTACTCTTCTCTTGTAAAATCTTTTCGAACATTCACCAACCTCATATGTTGAATTTTTAAACACTTTAAATTTTTCAGTTGGTGGTTCAGTTTTGTCAACAATTTTCTCTTTGAGTTTAGAAACAACTTCCTGTTTTGTGTTGGTAGCCATTGGACAGTTCCAGGCGATGTGACCAACTTCTTGACATCTGTAACAGGTTCTTGTCTCCTTTCTCTGATAAGCTCCATTCTTCTCAAATTTTTGTTTTTCAGCAAAGAACTCTTTATTTGATTGCTTCCAGAATGAACTCTTTTCTTCTTCCACAGAACTTGCTCCTGAAACAAATACAGTTTTTGGTTTATAAGTTTTCTCATTTTTATGATTTTTAGGTGGAATAAAACCAAGACCTTTCTTTTTGTAATTACCGTTATGGTTTGGTTTCTTTCGATAATCTGAACCAGAACTGTAACCCTTTTTCTTGTTTAAACGTTGTTGAACTCCTGAAGTGTAAGGTTTAGGTTTTTCATTAAGATTTTCATCTTTTATTTAAGAAATATTAATTTCTGTTAGTTTGAAAACCTTTTTGATCATTTCAGATTTAACACCTCTTATTGGAAATTCCTCATCAGAATATAATTTGTCTGAATCATTCAAAGTATATGCCACTTTGATTGGTTCGTTATTCAAGTTAGATTTTGATAACAAGACTTCTTTATTGTAAACCCGTTTGACCGACGACTTTGGACTGTCAAATGATGATGAACTCGAACTTTTGGACTCTGACTTTGACTTTGACTCTGACTCCTCATCCTTATCCAACACCTGATCAACCACTTTCTTTATTAACTCAGACTCATGATCAGTGTTAGACGATGTAAACGTACCATCTATGTTTTCTTGTAAATCATCAGTTGTTTCGGACTTTAACTTTATATTGACTGCCATTTTGACTTGCTCCTCATTTGGTTTTCTGGGAGAATAACCTTCCCAAATCGGAGGCGGTCACTTTTTATAATTTGCACTTTGTTTCTTACCAGTATCCTTCTCTTCAGGTTTCTTGTCTTGAAATGCTTCAAAGCCTGCAACAGTTGGATAAATTCTATCAATCAAATAATCAGAACTAGAATAACTTTGCAATAAACGTCTGATTCTTTCATTTTCAATCCTTTCTGTCTCCAACTCTTGCTTCAGCTTAGCACATTCTTCAATATAATGATTAATTGCTTTCTGCTTTGTCATCATCACTGCATTCATCATGGTTAATGCATCTTGTCTTTCAGAATTTGTCTTTTGTAGACCAGTTACCGTTCTATTCAATACATCATACGATTCTTTCACATAATTGAGATTGAACAATAATTGTTCTTTCATTTTATCTTGCTCACTCAACTTCTCATCTTTCTCCTCACACTGCTTGCATGATTTCAAACACTTTAAGCAAGGTTTTATGACTTCAACAATCTTTTCCACTTCGATAATCTTTTTAACTTCGACTATCTTCTCAACTTCAATCACTTTCTCAGCATCAAACATCTTTTCAACTTCAACCACTTTCTCAACTTCAACTGCCTGCTCAGTAGCTTTATCCTCTTCACTTTGTTCAAAAATCTTTTCCTGAACAATACTCTTCATCTTTTTCTGTTCCTTTGCTATTTATTTCTCCTTTAGCTTTTCCACACGATCTGCAAAATAAAATTGAAAACTTTCAAGAGATAAATGAGTTTTTGCAATATTAATATGCATTTCTTCCTCATCATCACTGTCATAAGTTGATGTTTGATCAAACACTTGTGTAACACCTCGAAAATTTCGTGTTCAATGATATAACGACACGTGTCATGTAAGACCAAAAGCGTTGTAAACCCGGATTTAATAAAGATGTTTTGGCAGGATTTAAAAGTGGCGTCATGTTAATTTTTACCTCTGAACGACCTCATTTATAAATCCCAAGACCCAAGTATATATATCTTAAACATCTAATATATCTTAAATCCAGAAATGTGTTGACAATAATTTAATTCGAAGCGCATGATAGGTTCGTATGGAAATTCTACGGTAAACCTTCTTGTTCGGCACTTTTGAAAAGGATCCAAGCAAACATAACATAATGGTAGGGTATGTAACTGTTAAAAACCCATAATAGAGGCCCCAAACTGACAAAATAATGTCCCAAAGTCGAGATAAGTGGTTGCCCTTTCGAAACATCAAAGAACAACAAGTTTTTGGCTGCTGAGGGAGGCTTGCGCACCGCAAGCATGACCCTTATGGTGCGCAAGCAGGTTGCCAGCGACATAAATTTTGCTGTTTGCTGTTTTAACGCATGGAACTGATTTTAAACGGTTTTCCACATCTTTCTTGTCCCCTAAACAACCCCTAAACATCTAGGACACCTGTGGGAATGTTATGGTCAGTAGTAGACTTATTTGTCAACACTTTGTGGTGCCTTGGTTCACTATGTAAAGCTCACAAGTGCAACACTTGATCATTCATTCCTCAAACACTTTCTGATCATTTCTGGAGCTCAAGTCTTCTTCCAAGTGATCACTAATCAAGCTTAGGACTTCAGTAAGTTTGCTAATCCTTTCTTAATTAAGTTTAGCTTAGTTACTTAGCTAAAAGTCAAACCGTCGTAATTACGGTTTGACTTCGAGATTAATTAATAATGGCTCAGTCAAATCTTGAATTAAAAGTAGTTATAAGTTGGTAATTATGTGGGTAACAAACCCTCAAAAGGGTTCCCCCTGATTCCCACTCTAACTAGGTCAAATGTCGGGTCAAACTTGCTAAGAAAAAGTCAACAGTATACTTAGTTTCTAATTTACGCATGATTAGCAATGTAGAACATATACAACCTGTTTGATCATTAATATAACTTGGTAATTAGTGTAAGAACATGTCTAAACATGTTCAACCCGACAATTTCCTGTAAAGACCCGGTTCGGAACCGAAAGTCGCACAGTTTGACTTTTACTTTGACTTTCAGTTCTGACCCGTTTAGGCATGATTTAGAAATGCCTTAGAGCTTAATTTGGACCAGGTAACATGCTAGTATAACCCTCTGTGATTATACACCATGGTTCATTAGTTAACCAATTAATTCGCATGATTCCGTTAATTGCTCATATGTTGACCATTATGCCCTTATCACCTTAAAACGTGATTTTTGAAAATGTAAAAGAGTAGAAACCTTTGTTACTGACATATATACTTGTACCCAAAATTTGAGATCAATTGGTGGTGTAGATTGAGAGTTATGCTCATTAGCGCAAAATGAAAGCTTTTTGTTAATTAAATGGCGTAATTAGCGTATAGCCTAGTTAAACCTACTTTTAGATATCAAACTTATTTCCCACTGATGTAATATATTATTTTGGGATTTTTAAAGATTTTTAATTAATTTTAGGCTGAGCATAACTCATAGTCGTAGGCTTAATCCGATAATTGTCGGTTTTGCCCTTACGGGACATAAAATGAGTTTTACATATCTAAACGACTCCAAACCTTTTCCTACTGATTCTAAATGATAAATAAATTATTTTAAACCTCCTGAAGTAATAAAAATATCAGATTTATATATAGAACCCGAAAACGGCTTCTAATCGCCTAATTAAGCGTTTTTAACGCCTAGTATGTATTAGAACTATTTTAAACATACTAAGGGTGATACCTACTGATATTTGAGGTAAATTATAATATTTTAACAGTAAGCAAAAGTTGTTAAACTCAGACTTCAGTTTTGAGCTTTTCGGCTTATGTGAAATTACCAAAATGCCCCTACGATGCGTAGTTTGGTTATAATTGAAAATTTTCACATATATACTTTACCCTACTGATATAACTTAGCAAATTGATTATATTTGCTGATTACATCAGGCCTGTAACTCAGGTTAACACTTAAACTCTTTTACAACCTTTAAAATGACCAAACTACCCCTACGGGGCATAGTTTGTGTTTAAAGTCATTTCGGACATAATAAATGATATCTTACTGATGTCACAACATATATGGAGCATATTAACTTAGGAAACCTGTAAATGGCTCTCATTATTACCCGTTACGCTTATTACGCGTTCGGTTCGGTTTATGTAACAAGTTTACATAAATTAGCCGACACGGGTCAAACCTTATCGGTTTTATCTCAAAATCTAGAGTGTGCATAAAATACCCATATTAAACAAGTCTCTGAACTTGTCGGGTCTAAATCACATTCTATCCGGTCTTCGCTTAATTGTGCGTACGAACCGTATCATTTAAAACTAACCGGTCTAGGCTTAAGCTTAATTAAAGACCCGTTAGAATTCTAATAGGTTATTATAAACCTTCATTCCAGATTAGGAGAACCAGTAAAAGCTACTTGCAATTTGCTTATTGTGATTTATACTTTGCTCAGGTAAATACTTTTAACTTATTTTCCCTATACGGGCTTGGGTTACGGTATATAAAATACCGCTTGATCGGGTATCAAATCTTCCATCGTTGGGTGGTTAATTGAATAATTTGATCGGCTCGTTTAAACAGTCTTGTTGCTTAAAGCCTTTGGGGGGTTAATGACCATGTCCCGGATATCCTTGGCATCATTTTACGAAATGGCCACGACTTAAGCACGGGGCGTAGGCGTACACCCGTCAGTGCACAAAAGAATAATGTGGTGTGTCTATTGATCTTTAACCCGGACAAGATCTGGGCTACTGAACTCACGAGGAACATGTAATTCGTTCACAAGATTATAATATTAAATAATTCTCCCAAGTTAAATAAAAATGTTTATGCCACGTGCATCCAAATAAATTTTCAATCATTTTCCAAAATGAGTCAGTTGGTTGTATTTACCAGTGTAAACTGACGTATTTTCCCAAAAAGATTAAATGCAGGTACTAAGCGTAAGTGGCTGGGATTTCTCCTTAGCATCAATAGAAGTCTCGCAAGCTTAAGATGCCTGAAGTCTGTTGAACTATTAATTCCATTTTATTTCCGATCCGTGTGTGGATAAACTTCCGAATATTGTGACATTTGATATTACAATATTAAATTCGGTTGTATTATATCTTTTAAATTTGCTTCCGCTGTGCATATTAATTATTGTGTTGTTTGACTATTATGTTGCCAACCACGTCACGATACTCCCCCACCGGGCCCACCGGTGACACGTGGAAATCGGGGTGTGACAGGTTGGTATCAGAGCCAACACTGAGTGAATTAAACACTAGCCTTTTGTGTTTAATCTCAGTTGCACAATTGCACATATCTAATCTTTCGAGTCTAGACAAATAACATAGGACAAATTCTACCTTGTTTGGTTTTTGTTTTGTCCTTTACTTTATATATATTCTTGTCGCTATCTTATGTTGTATTGACAGGATTAACAAAATGCCGCCAAGATTCTTCCGAAGAAGAGGACGAGGAAAGGGGCCAATCACCGCCCCCAATGACAACGAGGCAGGACCTTCGAATGTGCGAGCTCCTTCCAACACTGAGAGTGACGATCCCCGGCAAAACCGGAGGAACCTCTTTGAACCGGCTAGACGGTCGGTCTCACACAGTTCAACACCTCCTGTCCATAACCCTTATGGGCCACAGCCGGAGTATGAGCCCAACAACCCGCAACCTTCCTACATACCGTTGCAGCGATCCTTATCGCATAATTCTTTTGGTGACCCTACACCAGTTTTTTGGGGCCGGTTTAACCCGGCAAACTACATAGCAGAACCATTGGGTTTTAACCCATTGGGGCCAGAGGATCATTTCTCTGGCGATCACGCGGACGATATGGATGAGGATACGGACCCCGTCCAACCTGCCAGTGGTACACCAAACCACCCGATAGAGATCTCTGACGGATCTTCTTTCCACGGATCACCCTATGTTGGTCCAGATAGCTTTCAAGCTATGTTTACCAGGCACGAATGGTACTATACACCTCCTCGCCATTCACCGCCTCAGCAGCAGCAACAACAGCAACAGGATCCCTCTGTGGATTCACGGTTTGTGGCAGTTACGCCACCGCCTCCACCGCTGCCAGTTCAGCCGGCACCTCCGCAACCGCCGAGGCGTAGGAGATCTGGACCGCGTATGTCTACACGGGGAGGAGATTTCCATTTCAGCTCTCCTCGGCAATCACGTGGCAGCCATTACCCGCCACATCAAGAAGATCCACAAATGTGTGGACCTTCACACCCAGTTGCACCGCAACCACCGCCGATGGGTTTTGATAACCCAATTCCAGCATACACGGGTTCCATGGCGTATAACCCGTTTGAACAGCCAGTGCACACCAACTACAACTACGCCAAAGCCGACCCATACATGGTAGCGGCTAACTACAACACCCAAGGACCCTATGGAGATCCATGGGGAGTAGGGTACCCAACACTTGGGTACCAAATACCTCCAAGACCTATTATCAGGCAACAATCGCAACCACCAAGGTTCTCCCCACCAGAGCGTGAAGAAATTCTGCAAAGGTTGGACCATGTAGAGCGAGAGTTTCACAGGGAACGAAGGGAGCGACAAACTTTCTTCCAAGGATTAACGAGCGTAATTAAAGGGAAGAGCAAGAAGGACCACTGAATCCTTCCATTTGTTGTTGAGCCCCTGCGTGGGCCAGTCTTGCTGTATAAACCCCTGCGTGGGTATGCTTGTTTGTTTTGACCCCTGCGTGGGTCTATCTTTCTGTAAACCCCTACGAGGGTATGTAATTTGTGTAAGTCCCTGCGTGGACTATTATGCTATTAAGCCCCTGCGTGGGTATGTGTGTTATTAAGCCCCTGCGTGGGTGAGTACTTGTTTAAACCCCTGCGTGGGTAAGTTGTTTGTTGAAAAGTCCCGTTTAGGGCAACGTGTAACCTTTTAATAAATTAATGGAATGTTATGTTTATAAATTTCATCTTGCTATTACATGCATAAATATTATATATGAAATAAATAAATCAAAATCATTCCTTTTAATAATAATCTGCCTATTTAAATATTGAATAAGAATCTTAAGAGTGAAACCTAGCCTGAGTGTCATTATAAAGACCTGGCCATGATGGTAAGACCTGTTTAAAAGATTCAAATCCCAGTTAACATCTGAGAACATGTTAACACTCCTGGCAGACGTGATTCATTAAAATCACACACGTCATTATTATATAAGGATCTTTTCAAAGATTCCAAACCCAACTAAGTGATCTCCGAATCATGGGTTAAATCATTAATAAAGATGATCATATTTTGACCATACGTGGTAATATGGTGCCTACGGGCCCTGCTCATTTCCATATGAGCCAAAGGACAGTGGTAGCTATGACTCCCTGTCAGAAAAAAGGTAATGAACTATGTTCAAACCTTCATGCCTTGATTCTCTGAAATCATGGCTTATAATTTAAATTGTCCATGTGACTAAGCCTTATGTGCTAATATATATTGTTATTGTTTATAATTAGGATAAAAGTTTAATTGAAATCCTAATTGAATACGATGAATAAATTAACCAAATATGGTCTCTGTTTACCATGGTTAATGAATTTCCCTAAGGGACAATTCCATAATAAACTCCCAAATAAACTATTGTCCTTGTTTTCTGTAACAGTTCAATTAAAATGGCTAACTCAGACGAGATAAATAGTCATCCAGTGGAGAACGTTGATAACACCAGGATTAATTTAACGGGTGCGGAATTAAAAGCGTTGGTCGACGACGCAGTTACAAAGGCATTGGAACGGCAGTACGAAGAGTATAATGGGACTCGTAGTAGGACCCTATCTACACAGCCTTCAAAGCCACCGTCCAAGAAGGACGAACCGAAGAAAGATGATGATCGACACTCCTCGAACCACCACAGTGTTCCATCTCAGCAGGTTGTACTAAACCAAGGACCCCGTGACAAGGGTTGCTCTTATAAATATTTTGTTTCCTGCAAACCCCGGGATTTCACTGGGGAGAAATGAGCCATTGACTGTATGACGTGGCTGGATGAGATGGACACAGTTGTGGATATCAGCGGATGCGCTGAGAGGGATATAGTCAAGTTTGTGTCACAGTCTTTTAAGGGTGAAGCTTTAGCATGGTGGAGATCACTGATTCAAGCCACCGGGAAAATCCCATTGTACAACATGTCATGGGATCAATTTGTTGCCCTTATCAGGGAAAATTACTGCCCTTGGCATGAGGTGGAGAAGATAGAGTCTGATTTTCTATCATTGGTGATGACAAACCTTGACTGTCAAGCTTACCTAACGAGCTTCAACACAATGTCCCGGTTGGTTCCTTATCTGGTGACCCCGGAACCAAAAAGAATAGCTCGTTTTATCGGTGGTTTAGCCCCGGAAATCAAGGCAAGCGTGAAGGCTTCTCGGCCAGCTACTTTTAGATCTGTAGCTAACATATCCTTGTCCCTCACTTTGGATGCGGTCAGGCAGAGATCGCTGAGGAATAAGGAGGCTGAGAAGAGGAAACATGAAGATGATAGTTCACGGAGATCGAACAAGAAGCACCGTGGGAACGGTGACAACAAGAAAGGATCGGAGTCAAGGAAAGATGGGCATCATTCTGGTGAGAAGCCCAAATGCAAGATTTGCAAGAAACAGCACTTTGGGAAGTGCAGGTTAGATTCGAACTCGCAGACTCAGTCAAAAACCTTTGCATGTGTAATATACAAGTCCACGGATCACAAAACCTTGGATTGCAAGAAGATGAAAGACGCAACATGCTACCATTGCAATGAAAAGGGGTACATTAAAACCAACTGCCCTAAATACATCAAGAAGCCTGAAGAGGCCAAGAAGACTAATGCTAGAGTCTTCAGAATGGACGCAAAGGAAGCGGTTCTAGACGACAACGTTATTACAGGTACTTTCCTTGTAAATGATGTCTATGCAAGAGTACTATTTGATTCAGGCGCTGATAAGTCGTTTGTAGATCATAAATTTTGCAAATTGCTGAATTTACCTGTCAAAACCTTAAGTGTAAACTATGAGGTGGAGTTAGCAGATGGCACCATAGAAACCGTCTCAACTGTGTTAGAGGGATGTGTTATATCCATTAAGAACCACTCTTTTCCTCTATCCCTACTTCCCTTTAAATTGGCCGGTTTTGACATAGTCTTGGGTATGGACTGGTTATCTCACAACCAGGCCCAAATCGTCTGCAACAGAAAGCAAGTGGTGATTAAGACTCCGTTTGGTGAATCCCTTACCATTCGGGGAGATACCCAGTATGGGCTACCTGAGCAAGCGACTATGCTCAAGGCTTCAAAATGCTTAAAGAAGGGTTGTGTCATCTATATGGCACAAGTGATTATTGATGAGCCTAAACCAAAGATAGAAGACATCCCTGTCATTTCTGAATACCCAGAAGTTTTTCCGGAAGAACTACCTGGTTTGCCACCAGATAGACAAGTGGAATTCAGGATTGATATCATCCCTGGGGCAGCACCAGTTGCTAGAGCACCTTATAGGTTGGCGCCCACGAAAATGAAGGAATTAAGGATGCAACTGGATGAATTGCTGGCCAAAGGTTTCATAAAACCTAGTTCGTCTCCTTGGGGAGCACCTGTCTTGTTTGTCAAGAAGAAGGATGGATCGATGCGTCTGTGCATCGATTATCGTGAACTTAATAAGGTCACGATAAAGAATAGGTATCCTTTACCTAGGATCGACGATTTGTTCGATCAACTACAAGGAGCAAGTTATTTCTCGAAGATTGACTTGAGGTCAGGCTACCATCAACTGAAGGTCAGAGATGAAGACGTGCACAAAACTGCATTTAGGACTCGTTATGGTCATTACGAGTTCCTAGTGATGCCTTTTGGGCTCACTAATGCACCTGCCGCGTTCATGGATCTCATGAATCGCGTTTGCAAGCCATACTTAGACAAGTTCGTCATCGTTTTCATTGAAGACATCCTTATCTATTCGAAGAATCAAGCTGACCATAAGAAACACCTTCGATGTATTCTCAAACTTCTACATCAGGAGAAGCTCTATGCCAAATTCTCTAAGTGTGAATTTTGGCTACGAGAAGTCCAATTTCTTGGACATGTGGTCAATGAGCGTGGTATCCAAGTGGATCCCGCTAAGGTTGAAGCAGTTATGAACTGGCAAGAGCCAAAGACGCCTACAGAGATTCGTAGCTTCCTGGGATTGGCAGGATATTACAGGCGTTTCATTGAAAAATTTTCAAGGATTGCTGCACCCTTAACGTCCTTGACTAAGAAGAAGGTAAAGTTCGTTTGGGGCCCTAAGCAGCAAGAGTCCTTTGATATTCTGAAGCAAAAGTTGAGCAACGCCCTAGTACTGACATTGCCAGATGGAATAGAAGAATTCGTGGTTTACTGCGATGCATCGCACACTGGCATGGGGTGTGTGCTTATGCAGAAAGGCAAGGTTATTGCCTATGCTTCAAGACAGTTAAAGGTGCATGAAAAGAATTACACCACCCATGACTTGGAGTTGGGTGCTGCTGTATTCGCACTAAAACTGTGGAGGCATTATCTATATGGAATCAAGTGTGTGATCTATTCTGATCACAAGAGCCTCCAACACCTATTTAATCAGAAGGATTTAAACATGAGGCAACACCGTTGGATGGAAACGTTAAACGATTATGATTGTGAAATCAGATACCATCCCGGTAAGGCGAATGTAGTCGCCGATGCCTTGAGTCGAAAGGAGAGGGTGAAACCCATCCGAATCAATGCCAAGCGCATGGAGATAAAGAACAGTTTGACTGAAAGGTTGTTAGCTGCACAGAAGGAAGCTGTGTTGGAAGCTAACTATCCTAATGAAAAGCTAGGAGTAACCGAAGAGCAGTTATCTCTTGGCAAAGACGGAATTCTTAGATTGAATGGACGAATATGGGTTCCAATCTATGGAGGACTTCGGGATGTTATCCTCCAGGAAGCCCATAGTTCCAAATATTCCGTTCATCCTGGAGCTGATAAGATGTACCAGGATCTAAGGGCAAACTATTGGTGGATAGGCTTGAAAAAGTCTGTAGCCACCTATGTAGCTAAATGCTTGACATGTGCGCAAGTCAAAGCCGAGCATCAGAAACCGTCAGGTTTGCTACAACAGCCTGAACTTCCTACTTGGAAGTGGGAAATGGTAACTATGGATTTTATCACCAAGTTACCTAAGACAAGGAAAGGCAATGATACAATATGGGTTATAGTTGATAGACTGACTAAGTCAGCACATTTCTTACCCATCAAGGAGACTTATAGCTCCGACATGTTAGCCCAGCTGTACGTTGATAAGATTGTAGCCTTACATGGCATACATGTGTCTATTATCTCTTACAGAGATACTAGATACACGTCACACTTTTGGAAGAGTTTCCAACAATCTTTGGGCACGCGTTTGAATTTCAGTACGGCTTACCATCCTCAGACAGACGGTCAGAGTGAGCGTACCATTCAAACTTTGGAAGACATGCTACGTGCATATGTAATTGATTTAGGTGGTAGTTGGGATAACCACCTACCCTTAATCGAATTCTCCTACAACAATAGCTACCATACCAGCATCAAGGTTGCGCCTTTTGAGGCATTATACGGTAGAAAGTGTAGAACGCCAGTTTGTTGGGCGGAAGTTGGAGATGTCCAATTATCAGGACCAGAGATAGTGTTCGAAATGACTGACAAGATTGTCCAGATTTGTGACCGTCTCAAAGCAGCCCGAGATAGGCAGAAGAGTTACGCAGATCCAAAGCGTAAAGCCTTTCACTTCGAAGTAGGTGATAAAGTGTTACTTAAAGTATCACCCTGGAAGGGGGTGATGCGATTTGGTAAGAAAGGCAAGCTAAGCCCGAGATACATAGGACCTTTTGAGGTTATCGAACGTGTCGGGTCAGTTGCCTATAAGTTAAACTTACCGGATGAGCTCAGTGGAATTCACAATGTGTTCCACATCTACAATCTGAAGAAGTGCTTCGCTGATGAATCACTGGTAATACCACATACAGATGTGCATATAGATGAGAACTTAAAATTCGTGGAAAAACCTTTGTCGATTGAAGATCGACAGGTAAAGAAGCTTCGAAGGAAGCATGTACCTATTGTAAAGGTCAAATGGGATGCCTGATGTGCGTTGAAGTGTTATATATATTAGGTGTATATTTTAAGCCCCTTTAACACTTATTTTAGCCAAGTTTTAAATTTATAAAACACGATATTTTACTAACACTAAACACACATATGGGCAAGTGCACCCATCGTGAGCGTAGTATAGCGTTGGTAAGATACCGAGGTCGTCCAAGGACACAAGAGCTTTTAGTACCGGTTTATCCTCAACGTCTAATCAAAATAAAAAGTTTAGAAAAATGTTTTAAGCTAAGAAAAATAAAAACTAACTAAAATGCTGAAAAATAAAAATAAAAGAAAAACAGATAGACAAGATGAATCACTTGGTCCCGACTCGTATCTAGTATAACCTTTGATTATTTCCGCACTTTTGCACATAATTAAGAGATTATCTTAGTTATTGTAGTAGGCCCCTCTTTTGAAGGTGACGTTACCCTCACCCCAGTAGTTTGAGTCAGCAAGGATACAATCCTAAAAGGGTGGATTATTGGAAGATAATGAATTAAGTTATTAATGCAGTATTGTGGTAGGCCCCGCTTTTGGCGGTGACGTTACCCTCGGCTAAGTAGTCTGAGTCAGCAGGGATACAGTCCTAAATAGCCGGGTTATAGTATTAATAGTAGTTAACTTATGAGGGGATCAAAGAGTTTGGACCCTCGCCATCCAATACCGTGAAGTATTGAAGGAGGTCCTACTAAATTTGACCCAGGTCCATTGCAGGACCTCTAAACGCTGAACAATGGCAAGACCTTTACCAAACCGTTCCCTTAACCCCCGACCAGGTAGCCAACATACCTCCATATAGACCGTGGAGGTATGAATGGTGAAAATCCTTTATTTTATATAGACAGTAAAATAATGCCAAGACACCACGGACAAACGATAAGGAAAGATCACCTTCAACATAAGTAACTAGTTATTAAAGTCATTAATACAAAACCAAATAAAAGTGCAAAAGATTAGAAATAAAAAGTATTATACTAGACACTTTGTCTTCACCAAGTGATGTAAGAGACTTAGGCAAACATGGCCTTGATTGTCAAGAACTCTTACGATCAATCTTGGATCCCGAGACGACTCACACACTCTACGATGGACAATGGATGATGGTGGTGGATGATGGTGTTGTGATGGTGGTGGGTGGTGGATGAAGTGTGAGAGAGGTGGTGTGCCAAGGGATGAGTTGAAATGAAACCAAGCACTCCTATTTATAGGCTGAACAGAAGGCTGGGCACGGCCCCGTGTCCGCTGGACACGCCCCCGTGCCTGTCTGACACTCTCTCTCTTCATTAATTGTAATTCGCAATTACAATTAATGCGCCTGCTGTACTTTCACCACGCCCCCGTGTTCAATGGGCACGGCCCGTGGTGGGCAATAGAAGCTTCTATAGGTTTGTCTTTTCTGCTGCTTCTTGGGCACGCCCCGTGTTCGCTGGACACGCCCCGTGTTGAGCTGAGCACGCCCCGTGCTCAGCTGGGCAAAGCCCCATGCTCAGCTGGGCACAGCCCCATGCTCAGCTTTCTTCTTGTTTTTGCTTTTGCTTTGGGAGATGCTGTCGAGGAGTCAGGCATGCCACGTTTCTTCCTTTTCTTTGTATTTATGTTGGTTTTGGCTGTGTATTTGTTCCTTTTGTTCGTTTAAGCTCATTTGATCCTGAAAATACAAAAGGAAGACAAAAGCACACTTTTTCCAACATTAGTACTAAAAAGGGGTTAGTTTTATGCCTCATTTGATGTAATTTATATGTTGCATTTTACGCACATCAAATACCCCCACACTTGAATCTTTGCTTGTCCTCAAGCAAAACTCTTTATAATGTGGCTTACACTCCCAAATGGAATGGGTAGAAGAGAAGGTTTTAGGGCTTGTCATAGAGTGTTGGGATTTCCAAGATTCTTTATTAAGTTTTATTTTTATTTATTTACAATCCTATTCGTCATGATTTATTTAAAACTTTTCATAAGATAAATTACTTATTAGGGCATAACATACCTTTTTAAAATTCTGTTTATATACAAGTTCACATACCTCACGGGGATCACTCAACACTCGGCCGAAAATGTATTTTTGTGGATCACTCGAGAGCGGCATGGAACTTACTCCTACCATAGGCTTGCCAAGCAATCAATCCTCCTCCTCCTTTTTAACTTATAAACCTTTGTAAATATCAAGAGGACTTTGTGGGTGAAGGGTTAGGCTTGGGTTAAAGGTAGGTGGTTTGGGTTAGTGGTTAGTAGAAAATGGGGTGAAAAGCGTAACAAGCGTCGGTTTTCGTAAGACTTTCTTTTTTCTTTTTTATTTTTTTTTATTTTTTTATGAAGCTATTTTTCAAACAAAGTCATTTTTGATAAACTTGTTTGTTTATTTGCTTTTGCTTCATAATCAACTTCTTCTTCTTTTTTTTTATTATTTTTTTTAAAGTCATATGAGAAACCGAGCTAGTTACTAAAACAAAGGGTTAAAAATGAAAAAGGTTTTGGTGGGTAAAAGGGTGTTTGGTTTGGGTTATGAAATGAAAAGGTTTAGGCTCAAAGGGGCTAACTAGGGGGATTTTTTTGGGTAAGTGGTAAAAAAAATAATGGTGTAGAAATAAAAAGGGTTAGTCCTAATGCCTCTATCATTTACTTACTCGGGTTTAAGTTGATAAGGACCGGGAATGCATCGTCATGGCAAGTTCTAGAGTTGTAAGAACCAAGCGACTATTCACACAAGAAGCGAAAAATGAGCATTTAGTCTAATGATATGTAATTGTATGCTCAATAAAGGCTCAAAACTCACTTTTGTGGGAATGGGTTTTTATGTGATCAAGTATATATAATCAAATTTTAACTAAGTTTGCCATGCCTTTTCATAATTTTCTTATGTTGGTTCTTTTTATCACGATGCTATCGGTTGTAAATTCGTAAAAATATAACCTTTTTTAGAACTTTGAAATTCCCGAGTTAAACCAAGACAAGTAAAAAAAAATGAAAAGTTTTTGAAAAAATTTGGGGTGATTAGCGGTTCCAATAGAGTTTTGTGTAAGGCTTGTTATTAGGACTTGCAAAATTCAAGGTTTTAGCATCCCCCCCACACTTAAATTACACATTGTCCTCAATGTGTCCCAAAAATAAGTTTTTAGGTTGATTGAATGTGTAAAAGTGGGTTAAAAACAAGATTTTATGGTACTGGGTAGCTGAACACGGGGTCGTGTTGGCTGAGCACGGCCCAGTGTCCAGACTGCCAGTACCAAAAGTAAACAGAAGGCTGGGCACGGGGGCGTGTCCAGTGAGCACGGCCCCGTGTCCAGGTACCTGAACTGGGCATTTTCTACAGAACCTCGGGCACGGGGCGTGTTGGGGTGAGCACGGCCCCGTGCTGAACTTGCTGTAATGAAGAAAAATTGTCGGGAGGCTCTGTTTTTGTGCATAGGGTGTTGGTTCAAGCTTCCCTTAGCATCCTTCACCATCCCGAGTGTGTTTTATTCCTGAAAATTAAAAACTAAACTAGAAAACATAAAAGTTAATCTAAACTAAACTACGGATAGTTCCGCGGAATGCCTCCGTGGTGCGCCACGTTTATAAGGGTCCTTGGCTAGACCCACCTTATCGGGTGGTTCTGGCTCATCTTCAATTAGGGGGTCGTCATTGCCGAATAGATATTTCATTGATCGCTCAAGATCGACACTTCTTTTAAATGCCCCTAATTTAAGAGGTAGATTGTTGAACTTCCGGTTTTTCAAAGCTTCGTGAGTTTTTACAAATGGTCGTCCCAACACTAGAGGAGCGTCATCGAGGATGACAAAATCGGTCGGGATTACCATTTGATTTGTTTGAACCAATACATCCTCAACTATACCGATTGATTTTATTACTTTCCGATTGGATAGAAAAATGGGTATTTGAAGTGGAGAAAAATCACTAATACTTAATTTTTCGAAAATGTAGTTAGGCATTATGTTAACACAAAGATCTTTATCGATTGTGACATTATAAATAAACGAATTTTGAAAGAAACATGGAACCGGTGTAATGTTAATTTCAAATGGGTCTTCTTTTATTAGTGAGGTTTGATAATCAGTTAGCTTAACACTTACCGTTTCGTCAATTTTAGTGTTAGTGTTTAACTCTTTTAAAAACTTAGCATGAGTGGGTACTAAACAATGATTTTTAAAAGAAGGTGACAAGAGATTAATTTCTTCAAAATTAGACTCTTCTTGAATTTTAACATTGTCGGACTCACCTTTTTTGTTGTTTAACTCATGTGTCGGTTTTTCACTTATTTGTTCTTCCATTTTAACACTTTCAGTTATCTCTTCCATTTTTAATTCTTCTCTTGCGCGGGACTCCTCTTCCCTTGCGCGAGCTTCTTTTATACATCGATCGATAACTCTAATGTGTTCTAATATCCTATCGGTCACTTCGGTTATAGAAAAAGAATTTGTATTTTCTAAGCTTGAATCCGGTTGTTCGATCCTTTGTTCCTCATAATACCCATATGAAGTAGATGGTTCGCACCATTGTTCTTCATTGTAAGTATATGATGGATAAGGGTCGTAATTTTGTTCTTCGTAATACTCATATGAGGTGGGTTGTTCACGCCATGGTTCCTCATAATAAGCATATGAAGGTCGTGGCTCATATCTTGGTTCCTCAAAGTATGAGTATGAAGGCTCATACCTTGGTTCATCAAAATATGAGTATGAGGGAGGAGGTTCATACCTTTGGTCTTCATAGGATGTGTATGAAGTTGATGGCTCGTACCTGGGCTCCTCATAGTAGGTGTATGAATTGGATGGTTGATATGAGTGATTGTATTGAACCGAGCGTGAGTTACGACAATTAGTGCAATAATTACCCCTATAATCATCCTCATCATAGGTGTAGTTGTAACCTCCTGAGTATTGATCCATAAGAATCACTCAGCAGACCACAACCAAGTCTCGAGATCAGAAAACAAAAATAAAAACGGAAACAGAGGCTGGACACGGCCCCGTGTTCAGTGGACACGGCCCCGTGTTCAGGATCTGTATCTGGACGTTTTAATTAAATTTACTGATTTCGTTGAGCACGGCCCGTGTTCAAGCTTCTGTTACTGGGTGTTTTATGAAAAATATGCAGCACGGCCCCGTGTTCAGCGAGCACGGCCCGTGTTCAACCTACTGTAAATGCAAAACTAAACTAAAATGCAGAAAAATGTGGGCCCGTTTTGAAAAGGTTTTGAAAAACTGATTAGGCTGTCAATTTTAAGCTTTCCTAAAATCCTTGTGTCCCCGGCAGCGGCGCCAAAAACTTGATGTGCGTTGAAGTGTTATATATATTAGGTGTATATTTTAAGCCCCTTTAACACTTATTTTAGCCAAGTTTTAAATTTATAAAACACGATATTTTACTAACACTAAACACACATATGGGCAAGTGCACCCATCGTGAGCGTAGTATAGCGTTGGTAAGATACCGAGGTCGTCCAAGGACACAAGAGCTTTTAGTACCGGTTTATCCTCAACGTCTAATCAAAATAAAAAGTTTAGAAAAATGTTTTAAGCTAAGAAAAATAAAAACTAACTAAAATGCTGAAAAATAAAAATAAAAGAAAAACAGATAGACAAGATGAATCACTTGGTTCCGACTCGTATCTAGTATAACCTTTGATTATTTACGCACTTTTGCACATAATTAAGAGATTATCTTAGTTATTGTAGTAGGCCCCTCTTTTGAAGGTGACGTTACCCTCACCCCAGTAGTTTGAGTCAGCAAGGATACAATCCTAAAAGGGTGGATTATTGGAAGATAATGAATTAAGTTATTAATGCAGTATTGTGGTAGGCCCTGCTTTTGGCGGTGACGTTACCCTCGGCTAAGTAGTCTGAGTCAGCAGGGATACAGTCCTAAATAGCCGGGTTATAGTATTAATAGTAGTTAACTTATGAGGGGATCAAAGAGTTTGGACCCCGCCATCCAATACCGTGAAGTATTGAAGGAGGTCCTACTAAATTTGACCCAGGTCCATTGCAGGACCTCTAAACGCTGAACAATGGCAAGACCTTTACCAAACCGTTCCCTTAACCCCCGACCAGGTAGCCAACATACCTCCATATAGACCGTGGAGGTATGAATGGTGAAAATCCTTTATTTTATATAGACAGTAAAATAATGCCAAGACACCACGGACAAACGATAAGGAAAGATCACCTTCAACATAAGTAACTAGTTATTAAAGTCATTAATACAAAACCAAATAAAAAGTGCAAAAGATTAGAAATAAAAAGTATTATACTAGACACTTTGTCTTCACCAAGTGATGTAAGAGACTTAGGCAAACATGGCCTTGATTGTCAAGAACTCTTACGATCAATCTTGGATCCCGAGATGACTCACACACTCTACGATGGACAATGGATGATGGTGGTGGATGATGGTGTTGTGATGGTGGTGGGTGGTGGATGAAGTGTGAGAGAGGTGGTGTGCCAAGGGATGAGTTGAAATGAAACCAAGCACTCCTATTTATAGGCTGAACAGAAGGCTGGGCACGGCCCCGTGTCCGCTGGACACGCCCCCGTTCCTGTCTGACACTCTCTCTCTTCATTAATTGTAATTCGCAATTACAATTAATGCGCCTGCTGTACTTTCACCACGCCCCCGTGTTCACTGGGCACGGCCCGTGGTGGGCAATAGAAGCTTCTATAGGTTTGTCTTTTCTGCTGCTTCTTGGGCACGCCCCGTGTTCGCTGGACACGCCCCGTGTTGAGCTGAGCACGCCCCGTGCTCAGCTGGGCACAGCCCCATGCTCAGCTTTCTTCTTGTTTTTGCTTTGGGAGATGCTGTCGAGGAGTCAGGCATGCCACGTTTCTTCCTTTTCTTTGTATTTATGTTGGTTTTGGCTTTGTATTTGTTCCTTTTGTTCGTTTAAGCTCATTTGATCCTGAAAATACAAAAGGAAGACAAAAGCACACTTTTTCCAACATTAGTACTAAAAATGGGTTAGTTTTATGCCTCATTTGATGTAATTTATATGTTGCATTTTACGCACGTCAATGCCCGTAGAGGTCCCGAATATACGTGGGAGGTTGAGTCCACGATGAAAGAAAAGTACCCTTATTTATTTCAGTAAATCTCGGGTCGAGATTTATTTTAAGGGGGTGAGGATGTAACACCTCGAAAATTTCGTGTTCAATGATATAACGACACGTGTCATGTAAGACAAAAAGCGTTGTAAACCCGGATTTAATAAAGATGTTTTGGCATGATTTAAAAGTGGCGTCATGTTAATTTTTACCTCTGAACGACCTCATTTATAAATCCCAAGACCCAAGTATATATATCTTAAACATCTAATATATCTTAAATCCAGAAATGTGTTGACAATAATTTAATTCAAAGTGAATGATAGGTTCGTATGGAAATTCTACGGTAAACCTTCTTGTTCGGCACTTCTGAAAAGGATCCAAGCAAACATAACATAATGGTAGGGTATGTAACTGTTAAAAACCCATAATAGAGGCCCCAAACTGACAAAATAATGTCCCAAAGTCGAGATAAGTGGTTGCCCTTTCGAAACATCAAAGAACAACAAGTTTTTGGCTGCTGAGGGAGGCTTGCGCACCGCAAGCATGATCCTTACGGTGCGCAAGCAGGTTGCCAGCGACAGAAATTTTGCTGTTTGCTGTTTTAATGCATGGAACTGATTTTAAACGGTTTTCCACATCTTTCTTGACCCCTAAACAACCCCTAAACATCTAGGACACCTGTGGGAATGTTATGGTCAGTAGTAGACTTATTTGTCAACACTTTGTGGTGCCTTGGTTCACTATATAAAGCTCACAAGTGCAACACTTGATCATTCATTCCTCAAACACTTTCTAATCATTTCTGGAGCTCAAGTCTTCTTCCAAGTGATCACTAATCAAGCTTAGGACTTCAGTAAGTTTGCTAATCCTTTCTTGATTAAGTTTAGCTTAGTTATTTAGCTAAAAGTCAAACCGTCGTAATTACGGTTTGACTTCGAGATTAATTAATAATGGCTCGGTCAAATCTCGAATTAAAAGTAGTTATAAGTTGGTAATTATGTGGGTAACAAACCCTCAAAAAAGGTTCCCCCTGATTCCCACTCTAACTAGGTCAAATGTCGGGTCAAACTTGCTAAGAAAAAGTCAACAGGATACTTAGTTTCTAATTTGTGCATGATTAGCAATGTAGAACATATACAACCTGTTTGATCATTAATATAACTTGGTAATTAGTGTAAGAACATGTCTAAACAAGTTCAACTCGACAATTTCCTGTAAAGACCCGGTTCGGAACCGAAAGTCGCACAGTTTGACTTTTACTTTGACTTTCAGTTCTGACCCGTTTAGGCATGATTTAGAAATGCCTTAGAGCTTAATTTGGACCAGGTAACATGCTAGTATAACCCTCTGTGATTATACACCATGGTTCATTAGTTAACCAATTAATTCGCATGATTCCGTTAATTGCTCATATGTTGACCATTATGCCCTTATCACCTTAAAACGTGATTTTTGAAAATGTAAAAGAGTAGAAACCTTTGTTACTGACATATATACTTGTACCCAAAATTTGAGATCAATTGGTGGTGTAGATTGAGAGTTATGCTCATTAGCGCAAAATGAAAGCTTTTTGTTAATTAAATGGCGTAATTAGCGTATGGCCTAGTTAAACCTACTTTTAGATATCAAACTTATTTCCCACTGATGTAATATATTATTTTGGGATTTTTAAAGATTTTTAATTAATTTTAGGCTGAGCATAACTCATAGTCGTAGGCTTAATCCGATAATTGTCGGTTTTGCCCTTACGGGACATAAAATGAGTTTTACATATCTAAACGACTCCAAACCTTTTCCTACTGATTCTAAATGATAAATAAATTATTTTAAACCTCCTGAAGTAATAAAAATATCAGATTTATATATAGAACCCGGAAACTGCTTCTAATCGCCTAATTAAGCGTTTTTAACGCCTAGTATGTATTAGAACTATTTTAAACATACTAAGGGTGATACCTACTGATATTTGAGGTAAATTATAATATTTTAACCGTAAGCAAAAGTTGTTAAACTCAGACTTCAGTTTTGAGCTTTTCGGCTTATGTAAAATTACCAAAATGCCCCTACGGTGCGTAGTTTGGTTATAATTGAAAATTTTCACATATATACTTTACCCTACTGATATAACTTAGAAAATTGATTATATTTGCTGATTACATCAGGCCTGTAACTCAGGTTAACACTTAAACTCTTTTACAACCTTTAAAATGACCAAACTACCCCTACGGGGCATAGTTTGTGTTTAAAGTCATTTCGGGCATAATAAATGATATCTTACTGATGTCACAACATATATGGAGCATATTAACTTAGGAAACCTGTAAATGGCTCTCATTATTACCCGTTACGCTTATTACGCGTTCGGTTCGGTTTATGTAACAAGTTTACATAAATTAGCCGACACGGGTCAAACCTTATCGGTTTTATCTCAAAATCCAGAGTGTGCATAAAATACCCATATTAAACAAGTCTCTGAACTTGTCGGGTCTAAATCACATTCTATCCGGTCTTCGCTTAATTGTGCGTACGAACCGTATCATTTAAAACTAACCGGTCTAGGCTTAAGCTTAATTAAAGACCCGTTAGAATTCTAATAGGTTATTATAAACCTTCGTTCCAGATTAGGAGAACCAGTAAAAGCTACTTGCAATTTGCTTATTGTGATTTATACTTTGCTCAGGTAAATACTTTTAACTTATTTTCCCTATACGGGCTTGGGTTACGGTATATAAAATACCGCTTGATCGGGCATCAAATCTTCCATCGTTGGGTGGTTAATTGAATAATTTGATCGGCTCGTTTAAACAGTCTTGTTGCTTAAAGCCTTTGGGGGATAATGACCATGTCCCGGATATCCTTGGCATCATTTTACGAAATGGCCACGACTTAAGCGCGGGGTGTAGGCGTACACCCGTCAGTGCACAAAAGAATAATGTGGTGTGTCTATTGATCTTTAACCCGGACAAGATCCGGGCTACTGAACGCACGAGGAACATGTAATTCATTCACAAGATTATACTATTAAATAATTCTCCCAAGTTAAATAAAAATGTTTATGCCACGTGCATCCAAATAAATTTTCAATCATTTTCCAAAATGAGTCAGTTGATTGTATTTACCAGTGTAAACTGACGTATTTTCCCAAAAAGATTAAATGCAGGTACTAAGCGTAATTGGCTGGGATTTCTCCTTAGCATCAATAGAAGTCTCGCAAGCTTAAGATGCCTGAAGTCTGTTGAACTATTAATTCCATTTTATTTCCGATCCGTCTGTGGATAAACTTCCGAATATTGTGACATTTGATATTACAATATTAAATTCGGTTGTATTATATCTTTTAAATTTGCTTCCGCTGTGCATATTAATTATTGTGTTGTTTGACTATTATGTTGCCAACCACGTCACGATACTCCCCCACCGGGCCCACCGGTGACACGTGGAAATCGGGGTGTGACAACTTGTGTCTGTTCTGAACTATCATCTGAAGAACTAGATTCATCATCCTGATTCTTCTCATCACTAGCAAACGCTTTCATCCATTTTGTCATCAAATCTGGCTCTTGAACTATTTGTGCAATGAGAGCTGCTACTTTTGAATCAGGTGGAATGTATTTGTCCCAACTGAAACCTTCTGCCACTTTTTCATCATCTTGATCAATTATGCCATAATAAGCTTTCTTATTTGCTTCTTCGATCATTTTAGCATGTGCAGTTTGTGGTTCTTTTTGTTGATAAGGTTGATGAGCAACTTGTTGATATATGGCTTTTCGATAATAATCATTACCACCAAACGGATTCTTTGCTCCACTTGCTTCTCGATTGGTACATTCTCTCTTGAAATGTCCTTTCTCCCTGCATCAAAAACAAGTAACTTTAGATTTATCAAAACCCAAAGTAGAAATATTTGCATCCAGGAAATCATCTCTTCCTGTAATCATCTTGAATTTTTCAGCTCTTCTTAAAACACTCGCTAAACACCACTTGATATCCATCAGCTCCATTTCCTCAGCATCGATCTGATCGTAATCCTCTTTTGTCAACATAGGATTTTCGATCCTTCCTGCAACCAATCCTTCATATGATTCTAACACTGTAGTACCACTTGCTTCTCGATAGGTACATTCTCTCTTGAAATGTCGTTTCTCCCTGTATCGAAAACAAGTAACTTTAGATTTATCAAAACCCAAAGTAGAAACATTTGCACCCAGGAAATCATCTCTTCTTGTAATCATCTTGAATTTTTTAGCTCTTCTTAAAACACTCGCTAAACACCACTTGATATCCATCAGCTCCATTTCCTCAGCATCGATCTGATCGTAATCCTCTTTTGTCAACATCGGATTTCCGATCCTTCCTGCAACCAATCCTTCATATGATTCTAACACTGTAGCTAGTAATGACATATGACTTTTAGCAACTTCTTCAGAAAATTTTTGACCATTCTGAAGATGCAACGCGATGTTGCAGTGTAATACATGACCATTACTGCTGTTTGAGCTTTGGAACTGATGACCTGAGATTGATTCCTTTGGATTAACACTTGGGTATGAGGAAACTCCACTGCTGCTGTTTGTACTTTGATTGACTGGTCCAGATGGATTTTCTGCACTGAAAGCAGTTTGGATTTTTAGACTTGCTTCGACATTCTGAACATTCCCTTTGAAGTACATTTTCACATCTTGTTGTGGACTTGGATTGTTCATTCTAGCAATCTTTTGTTGTTCAAGATCTTGTCCTTCAATCTTTTCAATGAACTGAGAAATTGTCAAACCATCATATTCTCCAGTATTCTTTAATATCATCAGATAGGTACCCCATTCTTTCTGAGGTAAAGCATCAGCTAATTTGTCAACCCATTCCTCACGATCTTTGTTGATGTTTAACAATGACATTGACCGTACTAAATGACAATATCTTTCAATCAATTTCTTGGTATCTTCTCCTGGCAAACTTGAAAATAAATCAAATTCTTTATTCAGCAATGATTTTTTACTCTTGATCATCTTCTCATTTCCCTCAAACTTAATTCGAAGTGCTTCCCAAATTGAACGTGAAGTCTTATCATGTTGAAGCAATACGAATATGTCTTCTTTAATAGCTTGCTGGAGTAAACTGATCATCATCTTTTCTGTTTGTACATGTCTCGTTCTTTATCCATAAATTCAAAAATTTTCTTTTTAACTCCCAAGTCTATACGTGGTAGTACATACTTTTTCTCAACACACTCCCAAGACCTCAAATGATTAGCTTGAACCCAGTTTTCAAACCTATCTTTCCAACCATAATACTCCTCAATTCCCATTAGCTTCGGAGGTTTTTGTAAAGTTCCAGTTTCATTTTCCATGTTCATGCTTTGAGCAATGGCAACAGGAGTACCCGGGCCAGTAGCAAATGCGTTATAAAATTCTTCTTCCATGATTCGGTAGCAAGTTTTACAAATTCAGACACAATTCAAACAAAATAACAACTCAAGCGAAATTACAGTTTCAAGCGAAATAACCAACTGATGCGAAATCACCTGCCAGACAACTTCAAACGAAATACCAACTCAAACGAAATTAGAATTTTCAAACAAAATTTGTAATTTCGTACGAAATAACCAAACGAAATCTGGTTACAAGCGAAATTAACTAATTTCGTATGAAATACTCAAACGAAATACTAATTTGGTGCGAAATAAGGCTTATTTCGTGCGAAATACTGCTGATGTCATCATCTCGAGCTGTTTTTGACAAAATTGATTAGGTTTTAGTCCGATTTTAAGTCTGAAACTTTCAAGGTTTTGTTAAAACATTATTGCGCGTATAATATGTGAAATTCAAGACATTTGATGGTGAAATCAAGTTTAATTTTGAAAAGAAGGTGTAGAAATCAGAATTTTCAGCTGG
Organism: Helianthus tuberosus; assembly: GCA_030545235.1. Taxonomy (NCBI): domain Eukaryota; kingdom Viridiplantae; phylum Streptophyta; class Magnoliopsida; order Asterales; family Asteraceae; genus Helianthus; species Helianthus tuberosus. Next base: position 61,384,234 of record CM060375.1, read on the forward strand.
ATTGGTAAGAACTCTTCCTCCTGAGCTCTGATACCACTTGTAGGATCGTTTTCTGACCCAAACGAGTCGATCAGAAGAGTTTTTCTCAATACGAGAGGCAGAAACAAACGTATCAAGTTCAATTCAGCTGGATATACACTTTAAACTGTCTTTTGATTGATTTGACAAAGATTTACAGCGAGTAGACACTTCGGCAGCACTTCGGCTCTCAAACCGGAATATAATTTCGTTACAAATGACATAGACAAGACAACTATTTATAGGCTGGGTGATTTCGCATGAACCGACTCAAGCGAAATCACATTTCACACGAAATAGTAATTTCGTGCGAAATTACCAAGCGAAATAACACTTTGCTATTTCGTGGGAAATTCCCTTCAAACCTATTTTTGACAGTTTTCTCGTATAACATGCCCTGATCTATACAATCTAATACAAGACTCGATACAAGACGAAGTCGACAGACGCATGCACCAACAGGTCTTGGAAGATCTTGAAAGATGTCGGAGGGTTTACTTTTGGGGTGGATCGGAAGAAAAGGCTAAGATGAACTGGGTCGCCTGGGATATGACGATCGCTCCGGTCGAGTATGGTGGGTTGGGGTTTGGGTTTTTTAAAGATGCCAACTTAGCAATGCTCGCTAAGTGGTGGTGGCGTTTTAAATCGGAAAGAGGTGGTTTATGGAGGAGAGTTATATGGGCAATCCACCATAACTCTAGATCATGGACCACCATCCTTGAAAAAGTCATAGTGATCGGGCCATGGAAACAAATTATAAGTGTTCAAAATCAATTATCAAAGGTGGGTGTGGATTTGGTTAAGGCAGTCTCGAATATTGTAGCAAATGGGGTGAGTACATTATTCTGGTTAGATAAATGGCGTAATGAGCATCCATTTTATTCCAGGTTCAAGAGGTCCAAAACGACAGCATTGGGCCGTATTTCTCATGGAACTGGGCCAGGTCCATTACTTCGGGTTGATGAGCAGCAGGAACTCCAGACATTGACATCGCCCTTGGCAGTGGTTCTGTTGTCGTCGGGTATAGATAAAGTCGCTTGGAACATTGACCCGTCTGGTAATTTTTCGGTGTCAAGTATTAAATGCATTACTAGAGGTTTCAACAAAATTATTCCAAACTATCTTTTCGTATGGAATAATTGGATCCCCAAAAAAGTTGGTTTGGTATCGTGGAGAGTGAAGCAAGAAAAGTTGCCGACAAAAAATGCCCTCGCCTTGAGAAATATAAATGTTCCGAATTTACTGTGTGTTCTTTGCGGCGATTACGTGGAAACATGTGATCACCTTTTTGTTTCCTATCACTTCTCCCAATTAGTGTGGATAAATGTTGCGATGTGGTGCAAACTCCCTCCTATTCTAGCCATTAGTTTCAGAGATCTGTTGGACATGCACATGTATAGCCCGGTTCGAGGAAGAGGAAAAAATGTCTTCAGGCGATAATCCAAACGGTAATTTGGTGCATCTGGCGTATGCGTAACGATGTCATTTTCAATAATGTCCCCCCTGCAGTTACTAAAGTATTGGAAGATGCTAAATCCTTGGGTTACCTTTGTGTAACACCCCGTGTTACGAAAGTCAAAGTCAAAGTCAAAGTCGAGATTGAAGTCAAAGGAAGAAAAGATTGCTAATTGCTATCTGTCACTCCTTGCTTAATTACTGACTTGACTTCTTTGACTTGTAATCGAATCTTTATTTTGTTTGCTTTAGTTGTATTATGTGTGTATCTGTTAATAATTGAGGTTTAATCGCATGTTTTATTGTGTTATCGCTAGTCGCATCGCAATTGCATTTGCAACTCGATTTATGCGTTCTGGATATTGATTTACGTGTGTGTGCTATGTATGTGTTACTTGTGCATGTTTACTTTATGTTTGAGGTAGTTAATCGAAAGGCAAATCGCAAATCTATCGCAACGCAATTGAATCGCAAACGCTAAACGCAAGTTATTGATGATGATTGTATGTTAGATATAGTATTTGTGTGTTTAATATTAATCTATCGCTTCGAACCTCGCTTAAAACGCATCGCAACGCTCAACACGCGAAACAAAACGCCAAAACTCAACACGCCGGACACCTGGATCGAATGGCCACCCGATCGAGTGGCCATCAGATCGGTGGCCAAACCGTCCCTTGTGCACTTTCCTCTTTTGGAAACCCTATAAATACCCTCCTGTCACATCATTTGTGATGTGACAGCTCCTCCACTCGACCAGCACGCTCAAGACCTTCTTTCTCTCGATTTCTCGCGATTCTTGTAAGTTTTCAACCTAAATCTTGTACTTCTATGATCTACACGCACTTCTTCATCTTTTTCACCTTTGAGTCTTAACTTTTAACCATGAAATCAATGGATTTGAGGTGTTCTAGGGTGATGTCATCATGAAGTTCTTATGAACTTCAAGGTTTGGCTTCATTCCCCCAAGAACAACTTAGATCTGAAAGATTTTCACATGAATAAATGATGATCTCGCATAGATCTAAACATTTTCAAGGTTAAAAGGATTGAAAGAAGTTTTTCCAACTTCCTTTCAACTCTTTTACACTCAATGTATTCAAAACCGATAGAATCGGAGCTCGTTCTGATCTTCTACTCATTCTTAGTGAAGTGTTGGTTCAAGATCTGATTTCTATCTAAGAGACAACTGATTCCGGGTTAAATATGAACAACCGTCACGAACCAGTAAACTGGTCAGACTTGGGTGATTCATGTTCGATCGGACGACTTGGGACTTGATGAGGTTCTGTTGTTTAATGCGTTATCATATCGTCTCGAGCAAACCGCAAAACTTCCAAAACTTAACAAATCTTCAAGTTGCAGAACGGTCAGATCGCGGGACGGATTGTCGTCCGACCGGATTGCCATCCGATCGAACCGCAAACCGATCGGATTGCACTTGATGTAACACCTCGGAAATTCATGTCCAATAAAATAAAGACACATGTCATGTTATGCAAACGTGTCATGAATACGGATCCAGATAAAGATGTACGGTAGGATTTAAACGTCGACATGTTAATTTATACCTCTGAGCGACCTATTAATGAATCCCTAACCAGGATATATTTTATCAACATCTGAATTTTTGTTATAAATCTGGAATCCTAAATAAATAAATGGGTTACAAAACTTAGATATGGATCTAACATGAATTCCTTGGTTTTTCCGTCAATTTAAAGCTCCCACATAATGCCAAAGAGTGTAATTATATGCCATGACATGCAATGGCTGGAAACATGGTCCCTATACTGATTAAAGTGCATGAGATTCGGAGTTGAAAAGGTTGCATGGTCATAGCTTGAATGAAAACAAAATTTTGGTCTCTGGCGATAGCTTGCGCACCGCAACACCCAGGACGCTACGATGCGCAAGACTGCTTGCGCACCGCAACAACCAGAACGCTGCGGTGCGTAAGCAGTGCAGCTGGGCGATTTTTAGGACAGGTGTCTGTCCAAACGGTTACACCGACTTATTTAGGTGGTATACGAATTCAGGGGCTCCTATATCCGGTTTTTAGCATTATAGGACACCTGGGGACATCTTGCAACCTTCCTAGACTTATGTGTGATGATCTACTTGAATTAAAGGGACTATATAAGAAGATGGAACTTGCTACATTTTGGACATTCATTTGCAACTTCTTCCAACTGACTTTCTGGAGCTCTCTGATCAGCAAGCAATCTTCCTAGTGGTCCCTAATTATAATTAGGACATTTGTAAGTAGCCTTAACCCTCTAATATAGTTTAGCTTAGTTAATTAACTAAAAGTCAAACCGTCGTAATTAAGGTTTGACTTCGTGATTAATTAAAATGTGCTTAGTCTAATCACGAATTAAAAGTACCTTTAAGTAGGTAATTATGTGGGTAATTAACCCGTAAAAGGGTACTTCCAGATTCCCACTTTAACTATGTTAATTGTCGAGTCAAAGTTTACTTTAAAAAGTCAACAGAATGTTTAATTTCAAATTAAAACATAATTAGCAATGTAGGATACTTGCAACCTGTTTGATCATTAATATAACTTGGTAATTAATGTAAGAACATGTCCCAACATGTTCAACTCGACAATTTTCAGTTTAGGCTCGGTTTGGACCCGAAAGTCGCATAGTTTGACCTCTGCTTTGACTTTCAGTTCTGACCCGTTTAAGCATTGTGTAGAAATGCCTTAGAGCCTTAATTGGACCAGGTTTCATATTAGTGTAACCCCCTGAGGTCACACAACTTGGTTCATTAGTTATCCGATTCATATGCATGTTTCCGATTAATGCTTAAATGTTGACTATTATGCCCTTTTGACTATAAAATGTGATTTTTGAAAAAATAAAAGAGTAGAAACCTTAGTTATTGATTTATAAACTTGCACCTAAAATTTGACATCAGTTTGAGGTCTAGATCATTAGCGTAAATTGAAAGCTTTATGTTACTTAAATGGCGTAATTAGCGTATAGCCTATTTAAACCCACTTTTTGATATCAAAATTTTTACCCACTGATGTAATATAATATTTTGGGAATTTTGAAGATTTTTATTTAATTTTTTGCTGAGCATAACATAGGTCTCTAAGTTAATTCAGTTAATACCGATTTTGCCCTTTTAAGCCATAAAATGAGTTTTACAAATCCTTTTGACCCCAAACCTTTTTCTACTGATTTCATTTGTTAAATAAAATATTTTGAGCCTTCTGGAATTATAAAAATATCAGCTTTCTTTTAAAAACCCGGAAATGGCTCCAAATCGCCTTTTTAAGCGTTTTTAACGCATAGTATGTACTATAACCATATTAAACATATAAGGTTGATACCTACTGATGTTTTTGGTATATTTTGAGATAATAACAGTAAGTAAACGTTTTTGAACTCAGGTTTCCAGTTTTGACCTTTTTAGCCCTTGTGAAATTACCAAAATACCCCTAAGGAGCATAGTTTGGTTTTAAATGATGAGTTTCACATATAGGTCATACCCTACTGTTATAGCATGTTAAATTAAGTGTATTTACTGTATAAATCAGACCTATAAATCAGATTGCAAATTAAACTCTTTTATAATCTTTTAAATGACCATAATGCCCTTATGAGGCATAAATTGTGTTTAAATCTATTTTGGGCATAATAGAAGATATCTTACTGAAATTATAACATATTTAAGGCATATTAACTTAGGGAACTTGCATATGACTCTTTTGGTTACCCGTGACGCCCTTTTCGCGTTCGGTTCGGTTTATGTAACTAGTTTGCATAAATTGACCGAAACGGGTCAAACATTATCATTTTTGTCTCAAAATCCAGAATGTATTTAGTATACCCATATCATACAAGTATTCAAACTTGTCGGGTCTAAATCACATTCTATCCGGTCTTCGCTTAATCGTGCGTTTGAACCGTATCATCCTTAAAAGCTAACCGGGCTAAGCTTAGGCTTAAATAAAGACCCGTTAGAAATCTAATAGGTTATTATAAACCTTTGTTCCAGAATAGAAAAACCAGTAAAAGCTACCTTCACTCGCTAATTGTGATTTATACTTACAAAGGTAAATACTTTTAACTTATTTTCCCTATACGGGCTTGGGGTACGGTATATAAAATACCGCTTGGTCCGGCATTGAATCTTTAATCGAATAGAGGTTAAATTATTGATATGCTATGTTTTGAATGTGTTTTGTTTGCTTAAAGCCTTTGGGGGGTTAATGACCATGTCCCGGATATCCTTGGCATCATCTTACGAGATGGCCACGACCTGAGCACGGGGTGTAGGCGTACACCTTTCAGTGCATAACTCAATATTGTGGTGTGTCTATTAATCTTTAACCCGGTCTACGGATCGGGCTACTGAACGCATAAGTAACATGTAAATCCCTTACAAGATTATTTTCACATAATTATCCCAAGTTATAAAAATATTTTTGTGTGCCACGTGCATTCAAATCAATTTTCAACATTTTCAAAATGAGTCAGTTAAATTGTATTTACCAGTGTAAACTGACGTATTTTTCCAAAAGGTTAAGTGCAGGTACTACTCGTACTAGGCTGGCTGTCTTCTAAGCGTCCACAATAAGTCTCGCAAGCTTGGATGTCAATAAAGCTGTTGAACAATATCTTCTTTTATTTTGATCCGCCTGTGGATCCGTTTCAACTATTTGTGATATTTAATATTACACTTTATTTAAGTTGAAATGAACCTATCTTTGCTTCCGCTGTGCATTTATATATTGTGTTGTTTGACTTATTATGTTACCAACCACGTCACGATACTCCCCCACCGGGCCCACCGGTGACACGTGGAAAATAGGGGTGTGACACTTGAGGATTTCATACCAAAACATTTTCAACATGTTCAATACATAGTCAGTTCTAACGGATTGCCACCCGATCGGTAGACCATCCGATGGGATGATGATCCTGCTGTGAACTTGTTCTCTGAGAAATACCTCGCCGGACGGATCGCCATCCGATCAAACTACCGTTCGATCGAACGACCTGAAAGGTAGAGATACTACTCTGTATACTACTCTGTTTTCAAAATGCTACAACGAAAACTTCAAAACCATCATACACAAACACATCCTTACAAAGCAAGATGTCAATCCGACCGAATGGCCATCCGAACGGATAACCATCCGAACGGATTGACATCCGATCGAATGACCATCCGATCGGATTGCCATCCGATCGAATTACCGTTCGACACTTGGTTCCTTTGCACCGTTTTACGCGCCGATCTTCGCTTATGCTATCGTTAACTGTTCAGGCTAATCTCTCAGCGCTCCCTTCAATCCAAGAGAGTGTTTACCTGTTAAGTACGATCTGTGAGTATACTCGACCCCTTTTTGCTTTACGCACTTTTGGGTGTTACATACGTTATCTATATTCAAATCACATCGAACACACAACGCAAACACTATTTATACGCTGACCATTACTGCATGTTATGTATTATTCGATGAATGCTTGTATGTTATGTTAACACAGTGATTGTTGCCTGACACCTTAGCAACGATAGTACTATAGTTTGGACTCAGCACCTGTCGTGGACAGGGGTTGTTAAGGGCTTTACTTCACGTGTCCCAGTGGGGATATGTGTTGCGTATTCTACAACTCGCAGTCACGTCTGTGCATATTTCTCTGTCGATAACCTACTAGCTTTCACTTTGCTACATGTTACATGTTGGTTATGCGTAAACGATTTCGAACTCTATTATACTATCAAACTTGTATGCTCACCTTTACACTATGTGTATTGACTTTATTTTAACGTATGTAGCAGGTGTTTGAGATGCTAGGATGTTGCTTGCTTTCATGGAATTGAGTAGGAGAGTCTAGAAACAAAGACAATTTATTTGTTTTAATCTGAGTTGTCGGAACAATGTTTTGTTTGGAGAATATCTATGTCTGTAATAATTAATTGCTTGATAGGTTATGGCATGGGACATAATTTTAACTATCCGGTAATTTAGTTGTTAAGGAATTTCTCTTGACAATCTGTTTCGATCAGTGCCGCACCCCGATGTTTCCGTTATTGGTTGGGGTGTGACACTTTGGGTTAAGAACCGGTCATAAAAGGCGAATTTGGCTTGGGAAGATTGGAAAAGGTTTGAAGTAATTGTTTAATCTGCCCTTAGTTTGGGCTTTGTTTCTCTTGGTGTTTCTGTTTGAGTAGTTCTCTGTTTTTCCTTTTCTTTGTAATTATAGCGCCTAGCTCCTTGCTAGTTCTTATGAATAAATTTTCGGTTGGGCGTTAAAAAAAACTTCACATGGGTTAATAATAAAATAATATTATAAGATACTGTCTAAAAATAAAGTTTTCTTCTTATATATTTAAATAAAAAATCTGATATTTGATTTGATGTATGTATAGAATTTGCAAGCCAACATTAACGTGCTATGCAAAGATTGAAATTCTCTCACAAAATTAAACATTATCTTTTAGATGATAGGAATATGTTATGTCTTGAATGAATTAATGGCAATAAAATGAACATGCATTTGAACTAGAGATAATAGTCTTTAATCTTAATGTTACAACTTGCAAGTATGACATCATGGGTTGCTTGCTTGCCTTTTCATCTAATTCAATGAAATTTATTTAATAATAGGGTTAAAATAATAGTTACAACATGATATATATTGTGTGGTTGATTAATTGAAATGGAAAAATACTTTGTGCTATATAATGTTAGTTTGGTGTAATTTAAAAAAAAAAAAAAAAACTTTGTGCTATAATATTAATTTGGTATAGCTTCATAGCCTTTTATACCAACTCGTATAATACGCTTTCATGAAAAACTTTTTTATGATCTTTGCCTTTTCTTAACTATAGTATTGTATTAAGAGACTGTTGCACCACTTCTGGAGTAGCTGATAGCCTGACACCTTTTCTCCAATTTCACCTAGAGTATTACAATCTCTTATATTTTAAAACTTTAAAAAGTGCTACTTTAACCGAAAATCTTTTTCTTTACCTTGACAAATCCAATTATACTTTCCAAACAATATTATATTAGTACATTATTTTTTTCCCAACGTATCATAATAATGTTTTTTTTTACCGTAAGCTATAGTGAATGTCAGTAACTGAACATAATGCAGCCGAACATCGGTATTAGTACCGATATTCGTTTTTTGTTTTCGATAGATGTAAAACATGCGTCGATATCCTCCTGAGCATATTTCTTTCAGTTGTCATACTAAGTGTCGGAATCGTGTCACTACTGTAAGGAAACAAGCCAATACTGACTTAAAGCTCACTACGGAGTTTGAGAAATTCCACTAGTTAAATAACAATACATCCAATTTTAAAGTTCTTATACCTACTTATTCGACCAAACATCATGTAGGAAAGGGACTTACATAAATGAATATATGAGAGCCTCAAAATTTATTTTTTTAGAAGGGCAAACCAACACACAATCAAAACCTACTTTTAAATCAAGATATTTGTGTCTAACCCGAAACTTGAACTCTATCACTTAACGAGAGACGCATCTTTCTAACATGTTCGTACCACACTGCCAAAGATGAAAGAGCTACACAAGTCAAGAAAGGAAAGGTAAATTCCGACAATTTGTATCCTTTATTTGGATTTAAATATACATTTAGAGAACACTTTATGACTATATGGTGTGGAAAAAAGGCTCTAGGAGTTTTATCACTTTATCAAGCCACATTAGCGATGCGGCAACGCTGACTTTACTGGGTTTGTATAGGGGCTCTATTGTTAACTTGCTTAAAGTGGGATAAAGCCCCATAAAGCCCATGTCATTATTACTCATTTTTTTCATTTAATTTTTTATTAAAAATTAACAACAAATAAACTAAACATGAAAATATTAAAATTTAAACAAGGCACCCTAGAATTAAGCCAAATAAAAAAAATTCTAGTCGTCTTCGTCTTCATCATAGTGGCCAGCACGATTACTCGAAAGATGTTCAACCAAATCCGCTCGAAGGTCCAAGTGTGTTTCCTTCTGACGTAGCTTCATTTGGATAGCTTCTTTATGGGCGTAGTTTAGTAGTTAGTTCGTCGATTGATAGGCGTCATGGAAGTTGGCACATAAGGCTCTGCCTGTTTCCTCCAAGATCATGTTATGAAAGATAATACACGTATACATCACGTTTCTCATTTTTTTCCTTTTCACGAATATACGAAGGTTGAGAAACGATAGTCCATTGTTTCTCTAACACTCTAGACGCACGTTCTACATCTTTTTCTTGTCGACTCATGTTTCTTCTTGTAATACAACCATTTGATGTCATCCGGACATGAAAGAGTTTTCACCAACGCAACCCACTCCAGATAAATACCACCGAAAAGATAATACCCATATTTGTACTCCACATCATTTGCATAAAATAATGAATCTGGTCCCCATCTACAACATCATCAAACATATTTGATGATTGTAAAACTTAGATATTATTGTTTGCACCGGCCATACCAAAGAACGCATGCTAAATCCATAGATTCTGAGATGCGGTTGCTTGTAGTATTAGGGTTGAACCATCATGCTCACCTCGATGGTGTTGCCCTTTCCAAGTAGTTGGACAACAATCCCACGGCCAATGCGTACACTCTAGGCTACCTATCATCCCGGGAAATCCGTGTATTCGTTGATGGGCTTCATATAAAATTGGGGTGTCGAAAGCTGTCGGATTCCTCAAGTATCACTTTTCGTAGAGGTTGATAACACGGTTGATAACATCTGATAAGATACGAGTATTATAAATTACAACAAAACTAATAATAATAATAATAATAATAATAATAATAATAATAATAACAATTATAACAATTGTCGTTAAAAAACAATTATAACAACAATAGTAAAAATATTACCTTCATAGAATTTTTCAAGACTTTCTAGGCATACTCTTTCTTAAATTCGTAGATACTCGTCCCATGTATACGTTGATATTCGTCCCATGTATACATTGACATGACATACACTAGTTGACGAATTCCAACGGTCCATTTTTGCAAAGTAGAGAATGCAAGTTTACGTCTTACATCTTCTCTTTGTTTAAAAATGTATATTAGTGTTCTAAATCACCCAAAATTCTTAAAAAGAAAAAGTCGGCAACTCATGCAAAAATGTTGTCAAAATTGTACGTCGTCATACAAAGGGTTTTGACTTTTGAGCAAAATAATTATCTACCAAAAGTTGATGAGCACCCAACTGATCTCATTCAAGCGGTCCTTGTCTTCTACGTGGCTCGAATGATTCCGCTTTGTCTCTTAAAAACTTGAATCGTCTCCTTAGCAGCTTGGATAATCAAGTTGTTGAGCACTTCCGCGTTTTCACGAGACGAGTCGACTGGCGAGCTTGAAAACAATTTTAGAAAACAATAAAGAGAATTGAAAGTGTTTGAGGGTTTAGAATATTTTGTGAGTTGTGATTTGGTTGAAAGATTTATGTATATAAATTAAGGAAATGATTTTTTATTTTTATTTTATGACCATTACCAACAATCATCATTCTCAAACTGACAAGACATTCAAGTTTTGGCGCTCGCCAAGCTTCTAACGAAATGGGCTATAGCGCCCCTCGATGGCGGAACAGGGCTGGTATGCGGGGAGCATCATGCTGAGTTAGTATGAAACACTACCCCACACCGTATAGCCTAACAATATATCATTAAATTAACTTGTAATATTTGAAATAGTGTAAAAGTGAGGCAACCGAAATTTCTTAGACCATACAGAGAAGGTTTAAGACCAAACAACCTTACATAGGGTGATTTACCCGATAAAACAAAAGTGGGAGTCTTGTTAGTAAATTGGTTGTAACTAGAATACGTACAATGATATGATCAAATGGTATAACCTCAGAGGGTTATTCCATACAATGATATGATCATATAAAAACCTTAATTTAGGCTCTAAACTTGACCAAACGGGTCAGAATCGAAAGTCAAAACAGAGGTCAAACTATTTGACTTTCTGTTTGACATTCGGTTGCGAAACTAGCTCTAAGTAGGAAATGACGAGTTGGACATGATTGAAAATGTCCTAATGTCATATTAACTACTATAATGTTAAAAATTAAGGTTTCGATACTTAGAAATCCATTTAGTGTAATTTAAAAAAAAATCATCTGTATTTTGACTTTTATTTAATAAAATGTTGACTCATCATTTTGCCGACTTAACGTGATCTACAGAGGGTGCCATAACAAGGGACTAACATCTTCATTATTTTGATCATGTAGCTAATTTCAATTCGAACTTTGGCTTGACCGATATGGTCATAACCGAAAGTTAAAGCAAAAGTCAATTTGTTTGACTTTCGGCTAATAACTAGCCTAGAAATAGAAATAGAACTGAGGAAAACATTTACAAGTGTTCAAGGGGAAGATTAAACTTTAGAGAAGGAGGCCTCTTGTTCTAGAAGCTGCTCCAAGTGATAGAGAGAAAGAAAAGGGAAGGTGCAAGTTTGAGAGTGCAAGAATCACTTCTATTTATAGTGTTGGAGGTTGAAGGAGATTGTGCCAAGTGTTGGCAAGGCTTCTCAGAGGTTGATTAGTGTCCACATAGGTGGAAGAAGCAGGAAGAATGTGGTAATTCACGAGAAATATGGCAAATTCTGCAGGCTGCAGCTGCCAGCACACATACTACCAGCGATGCTTTTGCGATCCGCAAGAGGTGTGGCCTTGTGGTCCGTAAGGGATTCTGGCGTGCCCACAGTTTAAAATCCTTACGGGCTATAAGGCATATGCCTTGCGGTCCGTAAGAGACCGTTAGAAGCCAAATTTTTGGCATTTTGTCACATTTGACCCCTCCATTTATCATCTTCCGTATTTTATGTAAAATTGTCCCTCTCGTCCAACATATCTGGAATATTTGGGAGTTCCGGAGACGTGTTGCCATATCATTTGATATAATATTTCCGAGGTGTCACATCATCACCCACTTAAAAGAAATCTCGTCCTCGAGATTTCATTCGAATAGATAGGGTACTTTTGTCTCATATTCGATTCAACCTCCCATGTATATTCTGGGCCACGACGGGAATCCCATTTGACTTTCACGATGGGGATCAATTTCTTTCGGAGCTTTCTAACATGTCGATCCTCAATCGATATAGGTTTCTCAATGAACCTCACGTTTTCATCAATCTACACATCATGGTGCGACATTACTAGCGACATATCAGCTTGAGATTTCTTTAAATTTGAAATGTTGAATACGTTATGGATCCATCTGAGTTCCTCGAGTAGCTTAAGTCTATAAGCTACGGAACCGACACATTCAGTTATCTCGAATGGTCCAATATATCTTGGGCTCAATTTGCCATTCTTCCCAAATCTCATTACACCTTTGATGTGTGTAAAATGCAACATATAAATTACATCAAATGAGGCATAAAACTAACCCTTTTTAGTACTAATATTGGAAAGAGAGTGTTTTTGTCTTCCTTTTGTATTTTCAGGATTAAATGAGCTCAAAAACGCAAAAGAAGCAAAAAGACAGCTAAATCCAACATAAATACAAGAAAAGGAACATTAGTGGATTGCCCGAACCCTCAACGGCACCTTCCAAAGCAAAATAGAGAAAACAGAAGGCTGAACACGCCCCATGCTCAGCCAGCACGGGGCCGTTCCCAAGAAGCAGCAGAAAAGACAAATCTATAGAAGCTTCTATTGCCCACCACGGGCCGTGCTCAGCGGACACGGGGGGCGTGCCGAAAGTACTGCAGGCGCATTAATTGTAATTGCGAATTACAATTAATGAAGAGAGAGAGTGTCAGACGGGCACGGGGCCGTGCCCAGCGAACACGGGGCCGTGCCCAGCGAACACGGGGCCGTGCCCAGGCTTCTGTTCAGCCTATAAATAGGAGTGCTTGGTTTCATTGCAACTCATCCCTTGGCACACCACCTCTCTCACACTTCATCCACCACCCACCACCATCACAACACCATCATCCACCACCATCATCCATTGTCCATCATAGAGTGTGTGAGTCGTCTCGGGATCCAAGATTGATCGTAAGAGTTCTTGACAATCAAGGCCATGTTTGCCTAAGTCTCTTACATCACTTGGTGAAGACAAAGTGTCTAGTATAATACTTTTTATTTCTAATCTTTTGCACTTTTTATTTGGTTTTGTATTAATGACTTTAATAACTAGTTACTTATGTTGAAGGTGATCTTTCCTTATCGTTTGTCCGTGGTGTCTTGGCATTATTTTACTGTCTATATAAAATAAAGGATTTTCACCATTCATATCTCCACGGTCTATATGGAGGTATGTTGGCTACCTGGTAGGGGGTTAAGGGAACGGTTTGGTAAAGGTCTTGCCATTGTTCAGCGTTTAGAGGTCCTGCAATGGACCTGGGTCAAATTTAGTAGGATCTCCTTCAATACTTCACGGTATTGGATGGCGGGGGTCCAAACTCTTTGATCCCCTAATAAGTTAACTACTATTAATACTATAACCCGGCTATTTAGGACCGTATCCCTGCTGACTCAGACTACTTAGTCGAGGGTAACGTCACCGCCAAAAGCGGGGCCTACCACAATACTGCATTAATAACTTAATTCATTATCTTCCAATAATCCACCCCTTTAGGATTGTATCCCTGCTGACTCAAACTACTGGGGTGAGGGTAACGTCACCTTCAAAAGAGGGGCCTACTACAATAACTAAGATAATCTCTTAATTATGTGCAAAAGTGCGGAAATAATCAAAGGTTATACTAGATACGAGTCGGAACCAAGTGATTCATCTTGTCTATCTGTTTTTATTTTTATTTTTATTTTCAGCATTTTAGTTAGTTTTTATTTTTATTAGTTTAAAACATTTTTCTAAAATTTTATTTTCGTTAGACGTTGAGGATAAACCGGTACTAAAAGCTCTTGTGTCCTTGGACGACCTCGGTATCTTACCAACGCTATACTACACTCAACGATGGGTGCACTTGCCCATATGTGTGTTTAGTGTTAGTGAAATATCGTGTTTTATAAATTTAAAACTTGGCTAAAATAAGTGTTAAAAAGGGCTTAAAATATACACCTAAAATATACGACACTTCACACGCATCAAGTTTTTGGCGCCGTTGCCGGGGACACAAGGATTTTAAGAAAGTTAGGAATCAACGGCCTAATCATCTTTTATTTTTCTTTTTTATTTTTTAGGATTTTCTTAGTTTTTCAGTTCTGCAGCGCTCAGCACGGGCCGTGCCCAGCAACCATCACTGGCAATTTTTGTTTTCTGAGTTACAGAGAGCTGAACACGGGGTCGTGTCGGTGCAACACGGGGTCGTGTCCAACTCCCAGTAACAGGGATCCAGAAATCAATTACTGCAACTCTGAACACGGGCCGTGTTCATTGAGCACGGGGCCGTGGTGAACATTCTGACCAGCGTTCTTTTCTGTTTTTATTGCAGGATTTGGAACCCAGGCGCCACATTTGAACCTCCTACGTAGTGCATGAGCTCCAGTTCTAATAGAGACATAAAAGAACCCCTAGAAGAACCCGAGCGCTTTCTCAGAAAAAGGCTAAAAGCTAAAAATCAAGAGAAAGTTTCGGGGGACCCACTTCCAATGGCGGACCAACGTACCCTCATGGATTACCTACGGCCTACCGTAGGCAATCTTGGCGCCGCTATCAATGCCCCGAATGTCGAGGCCAACAACTTCGAACTTCGGCCGCATTTGATACAAATGCTCCAAAACTCCGCAACCTTCCACGGGCTTGCGGACGAGGATCCCCATCTACATATTACTAACTTCTTAGAAATATGTGATACCTTCCGGATCAATGGAGCATCAAATGATGCCATCCGCCTTCGAATGTTTCCTTTTTCATTAAAAGACCGAGCTAAGGCTTGGCTTAATACCCTCCCAGCTGGGTCGGTAACCACCTGGGATGAACTCGCCCAAAAGTTTTTATATAAGTATTTCCCTCCTGCTAAAACGGCTAAATTAATGACAGAAATTAATACATACTCACAAGAGGATGGGGAATCCTTGTATGAAACTTGGGAAAGGTTCAAGGAGCTTCTAAGAAAGTGTCCTCACCATGGTCTAGCGATATGGCAACAAGTATCCACTTTCTATAATGGATTGTTGCCACACACAAGACAAACACTTGATTCAAGCTCCGGGGGACTCTTAGGTAATCGTCGCCCAAATGATATATATAACCAAATTGAGGAAATTGCCCAAACCAATTTTCAATGGCACACTCCCCGAGGTAATAAATCTATTGCCCCGGGCGCCCATAAGGTTGATGAAAGCACCTCTTTACAAGCCCAAATCGAGGCCCTCTCTTCAAAAATCAAAAGGCTAGAAATGACAAAAACAGCCTCGGTTATGGCTTGTGAAGGGTGTGGTGGGTCACATGAAAATTGGAGTTGTATGAAAGATTTAGATGAACAAACTGAAACGGTAAACTACATGGATAATAGACCTAGGCCGTCGGGTCCTCCAACGGGTACCTACAACCAAGGATGGCGTAACCACCCAAATCTTGGTTGGAGAGATCCCGGAAATAGTAGTAACCAACAAAACCAACGAACTAATTTTCAACAACCACAAAATTTTCCTCAACAACAAGGTGGAAGAGAAAGGCTTGAAGATACCATATCTCGCCTCATCTCTGACACTGAAAAGAAGAACTCGGATCGATTTCAACAAATGGAATCGAATTTCAGAAACCAACAAGCTAGTATTCAAAACGTTGAAAAACAATTAAATCAACTAGCTCAAAATTTCTCCGAGAGACCACAAGGCGCATTACCCAGTAATACCGAACCAAACCCAAAGGCACAAGTCCATCTCATCACATTACGAAATCGAACCGTGGGTCCCGAGGATGCTCCATTGCCGCCAAATGGAAGAAGTCATTCTGGCCAGCCTGTGACTCCTCCTGCGCCAGAAAAGGCTTCTACACCGAATCAAGAGCCCACCAAGAATCCTCCAATCCTGTACCCCGGTAGGTTAAATCGTCAAAAGACCGATGAGCAATTCGCAAAGTTCGAAAGTTTACTAAAACAATTGCATGTTAATATTCCTTTTATTGAGGTCCTAACCCAAATGCCTAAATATGCAAAATTCATGAGGGATTTCCTCACTCACAAAAAGAAAATTGAATCGTTGCAATTAGTTAACCTAGGCGAAGAATGCTCAGCTCTAGTACTCAACAAACTTCCACAAAAGAAAATCGACCCCGGGAGCTTCACAATCCCTTGTTCGATTGGGAAGTCCCCCGTCCGAAATGCTTTAGCCGATCTTGGAGCTAGCATCAACCTCATGCCCACCTCAATGTTCAAGCGACTCGGCCTAGGAGCAACAAGCCCAACAAAGATGAGCATACAACTCGCCGACAGGTCCGTCAAGTTCCCACATGGGGTCGTCGAAAATTTGCTAGTCAAGGTCGACAAATTCGTTTTCCCAACCGACTTTGTTATCCTAGACATGGAGGAAGACACCGAGGTCCCCCTCATCCTCGGGAGACCATTCTTAGCCACCGCTCAAGCAGTGGTGGATATGAATGACGGAACTCTAACATTGAAGTTTGGGGATGAGGAAGTGAAATTTGAATGTGGAAAGAGAGTAGAGGAAGAGGATCCGGTCAGCTACATGAAGGTCATAGACTCAAGCTTGGATGACGCTCTCCGACGGTGTAACATGGGATGCAACACATCCCACTTGGGTAACATATGACCAGGCATTGGGTCTAGCCAAGGACCCTTATAAACGTGGCGCACCATGGAGGCATTCCACGGAACTATCCTTAGTTTAATTTAGATTAGTTTTTATGTTTTCTAGTTAGTTTAATTTTCAGGAATAAAACACACTCATGGTGGTAAAGGATGAAAAGGGGAACGAGAAAAATGATCCCATGCACAAGAACGAGGCAACCCGACAATTTTCTCCCTTTCAGAAGGTTCAACACGGGCCGTGCCCAACCAACACGGCCCCGTGTTGAACCACCTGCAGAAAACGCCCAGTACAGGTAACTGGACACGGGCCGTGTTCACCCAACACGCCCCCGTGTCCAGACTTCTGTTTCTCTTATTTCAATTTTGTTACTGGCACTTGAACACGGGGCCGTGCCCGGATAACACGGGGCCGTGTTCAGTGCCCAGTAAACACAAATTTTTGCTTTTTAAACACTATTTTACACATCTAATCAACCTAAAAATTTATTTTTGGGACACATTGAGGACAATGTGTAATTTAAGTGTGGGGGGGATGCTAAAACCTTGAATTTTGCAAGTCCTAAATACAAGCCTTACACAAAACTCTATTGGAACCGCTAATCACCCCAAATTTTTTTTTTTCAAAAATTTCAATTTTTTTTTACTTGTCTAGGTTTAACTCGGGAAATTCAAGCTCTGAAAAAGGTTATATTTTTACAAATTTACAACCCATAGCGTAGTGATAAAAAGAACCAACATAAGAAAATTATGAAAAGGCATGACAAACTTATTTAAAATTTGATTATATATACTTGATCACATAAAAACCCATTCCCACAAAAGTGAGTTTTGAGCCTTTATTGAGCACACAATTCCATATCATTTGACTAAATGCTCATTTTTCGTTTCTTGTGTGAATAGCCGCTTGGTTCTTACGACTCTAGAACTTGCCATGACAATACATTCCCGGTCCTTATCAACTTAAACCCGAGTAAGTAAATGATGGAGGCATTAGGACTAACATTTTTTTCTACACCATTATTTTTCTTTTTCTTTTACCACCTACCAAAAAATCCCCCTAGTTAGCCCCTTTGAGCCTAAACCTTTTCGTTTCATCACCCAAAACAAAAACCCTTTCACCCACCAAAACCTTTTTCATTTTTTTTTTACCCTTTATTTTAGTAACAAGTTCGGTTCTTCGAAAAAAAAATATATATATATATAATTTATTTTTAATGAAGCAAAAAGAAAATAAACAAACAAAGTAATCAAAAATAACTTTGTTTGAATAAAAGCTTCATTAAAAATAAAGAGTTGAAAAAAAAAAAAAAAATTGGAAAAAGAGTGTTTTTAGTACTAATATTGGAAAAAGAGTGTTTTTGTCTTCCTTTTGTATTTTCAGGATTAAATGAGCTCAAAAATGCAAAAAAAGCAAAAAGACAGCTAAATCCAACATAAATACAAGAAAAGGAACATTAGTGGATTGCCCGAACCCTCAACGGCACCTTCCAAAGCAAAATAGAGAAAACAGAAGGCTGAACACGCCCCGTGCTCAGCCAGCACGGGGCCGTTCCCAAGAAGCAGCAGAAAAGACAAATCTATAGAAGCTTCTATTGCCCACCACGGGCCGTGCTCAGCGGACACGGGGGGCGTGCCGAAAGTACTGCAGGCGCATTAATTGTAATTGCGAATTACAATTAATGAAGAGAGAGAGTGTCAGACGGGCACGGGGCCGTGCCCAGGCTTCTGTTCAGCCTATAAATAGGAGTGCTTGGTTTCATTGCAACTCATCCCTTGGCACACCACCTCTCTCACACTTCATCCACCACCCACCACCATCACAACACCATCATCCACCACCATCATCCATTGTCCATCATAGAGTGTGTGAGTCGTCTCGGGATCCAAGATTGATCGTAAGAGTTCTTGACAATCAAGGCCATGTTTGCCTAAGTCTCTTACATCACTTGGTGAAGACAAAGTGTCTAGTATAATACTTTTTATTTCTAATCTTTTGCACTTTTTATTTGGTTTTGTATTAATGACTTTAATAACTAGTTACTTATGTTGAAGGTGATCTTTCCTTATCGTTTGTCCGTGGTGTCTTGGCATTATTTTACTGTCTATATAAAATAAAGGATTTTCACCATTCATATCTCCACGGTCTATATGGAGGTATGTTGGCTACCTGGTAGGGGGTTAAGGGAACGGTTTGGTAAAGGTCTTGCCATTGTTCAGCGTTTAGAGGTCCTGCAATGGACCTGGGTCAAATTTAGTAGGATCTCCTTCAATACTTCACGGTATTGGATGGCGGGGGTCCAAACTCTTTGATCCCCTCATAAGTTAACTACTATTAATACTATAACCCGGCTATTTAGGACTGTATCCCTGCTGACTCAGACTACTTAGTCGAGGGTAACGTCACCGCCAAAAGCGGGGCCTACCACAATACTGCATTAATAACTTAATTCATTATCTTCCAATAATCCACCCCTTTAGGATTGTATCCCTGCTGACTCAAACTACTGGGGTGAGGGTAACGTCACCTTCAAAAGAGGGGCCTACTACAATAACTAAGATAATCTCTTAATTATGTGCAAAAGTGCGGAAATAATCAAAGGTTATACTAGATACGAGTCGGAACCAAGTGATTCATCTTGTCTATCTGTTTTTATTTTTATTTTTATTTTCAGCATTTTAGTTAGTTTTTATTTTTATTAGTTTAAAACATTTTTCTAAACTTTTATTTTGGTTAGACGTTGAGGATAAACCGGTACTAAAAGCTCTTGTGTCCTTGGACGACCTCGGTATCTTACCAACGCTATACTACACTCAACGATGGGTGCACTTGCCCATATGTGTGTTTAGTGTTAGTGAAATATCGTGTTTTATAAATTTAAAACTTGGCTAAAATAAGTGTTAAAAAGGGCTTAAAATATACACCTAAAATATACGACACTTCACAGGCATCAAGTTTTTGGCGCCGTTGCCGGGGACACAAGGATTTTAAGAAAGTTAGGAATCAACGGCCTAATCATCTTTTATTTTTCTTTTTTATTTTTTAGGATTTTCTTAGTTTTTCAGTTCTGCAGCGCTCAGCACGGGCCGTGCCCAGCAACCATCACTGGCAATTTTTGTTTTCTGAGTTACAGAGAGCTGAACACGGGGTCGTGTCGGTGCAACACGGGGTCGTGTCCAACTCCCAGTAACAGGGATCCAGAAATCAATTATTGCAACTCTGAACACGGGCCGTGTTCATTGAGCACGGGGCCGTGGTGAACATTCTGACCAGCGTTCTTTTCTGTTTTTATTGCAGGATTTGGAACCCAGGCGCCACATTTGAACCTCCTACGTAGTGCATGAGCTCCAGTTCTAATAGAGACATAAAAGAACCCCTAGAAGAACCCGAGCGCTTTCTCAGAAAAAGGCTAAAAGCTAAAAATCAAGAGAAAGTTTCGGGGGACCCACTTCCAATGGCGGACCAACGTACCCTCATGGATTACCTACGGCCTACCGTAGGCAATCTTGGCGCCGCTATCAATGCCCCGAATGTCGAGGCCAACAACTTCGAACTTCGGCCGCATTTGATACAAATGCTCCAAAACTCCGCAACCTTCCACGGGCTTGCGGACGAGGATCCCCATCTACATATTACTAACTTCTTAGAAATATGTGATACCTTCCGGATCAATGGAGCATCAAATGACGCCATCCGCCTTCGAATGTTTCCTTTTTCATTAAAAGACCGAGCTAAGGCTTGGCTTAATACCCTCCCAGCTGGGTCGGTAACCACCTGGGATGAACTCGCCCAAAAGTTTTTATATAAGTATTTCCCTCCTGCTAAAACGGCTAAATTAATGACAGAAATTAATACATACTCACAAGAGGATGGGGAATCCTTATATGAAACTTGGGAAAGGTTCAAGGAGCTTCTAAGAAAGTGTCCTCACCATGGTCTAGCGATATGGCAACAAGTATCCACTTTCTATAATGGATTGTTGCCACACACAAGACAAACACTTGATTCAAGCTCCGGGGGACTCTTAGGTAATCGTCGCCCAAATGATATATATAACCAAATTGAGGAAATTGCCCAAACCAATTTTCAATGGCACACTCCCCGAGGTAATAAATCTATTGCCCCGGGCACCCATAAGGTTGATGAAAGCACCTCTTTACAAGCCCAAATCGAGGCCCTCTCTTCAAAAATCAAAAGGCTAGAAATGACAAAAACAGCCTCGGTTATGGCTTGTGAAGGGTGTGGTGGGTCACATGAAAATTGGAGTTGTATGAAAGATTTAGATGAACAAACTGAAACGGTAAACTACATGGATAATAGACCTAGGCCGTCGGGTCCTCCAACGGGTACCTACAACCAAGGATGGCGTAACCACCCAAATCTTGGTTGGAGAGATCCTGGAAATAGTAGTAACCAACAAAACCAACGAACTAATTTTCAACAACCACAAAATTTTCCTCAACAACAAGGTGGAAGAGAAAGGCTTGAAGATACCATATCTCGCCTCATCTCTGACACTGAAAAGAAGAACTCGGATCGATTTCAACAAATGGAATCGAATTTCAAAAACCAACAAGCTAGTATTCAAAACGTTGAAAAACAATTAAATCAACTAGCTCAAAATTTCTCCGAGAGACCACAAGGCGCATTACCCAGTAATACCGAACCAAACCCAAAGGCACAAGTCCATCTCATCACATTACGAAATCGAACCGTGGGTCCCGAGGATGCTCCATTGCCGCCAAATGGAAGAAGTCATTCTGGCCAGCCTGTGACTCCTCCTGCGCCAGAAAAGGCTTCTACACCGAATCAAGAGCCCACCAAGAATCCTCCAATCCTGTACCCCGGTAGGTTAAATCGTCAAAAGACCGATGAGCAATTCGCAAAGTTTGAAAGTTTACTAAAACAATTGCATGTTAATATTCCTTTTATTGAGGTCCTAACCCAAATGCCTAAATATGCAAAATTCATGAGGGATTTCCTCACTCACAAAAAGAAAATTGAATCGTTGCAATTAGTTAACCTAGGCGAAGAATGCTCAGCTCTAGTACTCAACAAACTTCCACAAAAGAAAATCGACCCCGGGAGCTTCACAATCCCTTGTTCGATTGGGAAGTCCCCCGTCCGAAATGCTTTAGCCGATCTTGGGGCTAGCATCAACCTCATGCCCACCTCAATGTTCAAGCGACTCGGCCTAGGAGCAACAAGCCCTACAAAGATGAGCATACAACTCGCCGACAGGTCCGTCAAGTTCCCACATGGGGTCGTCGAAAATTTGCTAGTCAAGGTCGACAAATTCGTTTTCCCAACCGACTTTGTTATCCTAGACATGGAGGAAGACACCGAGGTCCCCCTCATCCTCGGGAGACCATTCTTTGCCACCGCTCAAGCAGTGGTGGATATGAATGACGGAACTCTAACATTGAAGTTTGGGGATGAGGAAGTGAAATTTGAATGTGGAAAGAGAGTAGAGGAAGAGGATCCGGTCAACTACATGAAGGTCATAGACTCAAGCTTGGATGACGCTCTCCGACGGTGTAACATGGGATGCAACACATCCCACTTGGGTAACATATGACCAGGCATTGGGTCTAGCCAAGGACCCTTATAAACGTGGCGCACCATGGAGGCATTCCACGGAACTATCCTTAGTTTAATTTAGATTAGTTTTTATGTTTTCTAGTTAGTTTAATTTTCAGGAATAAAACACACTCATGGTGGTAAAGGATGAAAAGGGGAACGAGAAAAATGATCCCATGCACAAGAACGAGGCAACCCGACAATTTTCTCCCTTTCAGAAGGTTCAACACGGGCCGTGCCCAACCAACACGGCCCCGTGTTGAACCACCTGCAGAAAACGCCCAGTACAGGTAACTGGACACGGGCCGTGTTCACCCAACACGCCCCCGTGTCCAGACTTCTGTTTCTCTTATTTCAATTTTGTTACTGGCACTTGAACACGGGGCCGTGCCCGGATAACACGGGGCCGTGTTCAGTGCCCAGTAAACACAAATTTTTGCTTTTTAAACACTATTTTACACATCTAATCAATCTAAAAATTTATTTTTGGGACACATTGAGGACAATGTGTAATTTAAGTGTGGGGGGGATGCTAAAACCTTGAATTTTGCAAGTCCTAAATACAAGCCTTACACAAAACTCTATTGGAACCGCTAATCACCCCAAATTTTTTTTTTCAAAAATTTCAATTTTTTTTTACTTGTCTAGGTTTAACTCGGGAAATTCAAGCTCTGAAAAAGGTTATATTTTTACAAATTTACAACCGATAGCGTAGTGATAAAAAGAACCAACATAAGAAAATTATGAAAAGGCATGACAAACTTATTTAAAATTTGATTATATATACTTGATCACATAAAAACCCATTCCCACAAAAGTGAGTTTTGAGCCTTTATTGAGCACACAATTCCATATCATTTGACTAAATGCTCATTTTTCGTTTCTTGTGTGAATAGCCGCTTGGTTCTTACGACTCTAGAACTTGCCATGACAATACATTCCCGGTCCTTATCAACTTAAACCCGAGTAAGTAAATGATGGAGGCATTAGGACTAACATTTTTTTCTACACCATTATTTTTCTTTTTCTTTTACCACCTACCAAAAAATCCCCCTAGTTAGCCCCTTTGAGCCTAAACCTTTTCGTTTCATCACCCAAAACAAAAACCCTTTCACCCACCAAAACCTTTTTCATTTTTTTTTACCCTTTATTTTAGTAACAAGTTCGGTTATTCGAAAAAAAATATATATATATATATATAATTTATTTTTAATGAAGCAAAAAGAAAATAAACAAACAAAGTAATCAAAAATAACTTTGTTTGAATAAAAGCTTCATTAAAAATAAAGAGTTGAAAAAAAAAAAAATTGGAAAAAGAGTGTTTTTAGTACTAATATTGGAAAAAGAGTGTTTTTGTCTTCCTTTTGTATTTTCAGGATTAAATGAGCTCAAAAACGCAAAAGAAGCAAAAAGACAGCTAAATCCAACATAAATACAAGAAAAGGAACATTAGTGGATTGCCCGAACCCTCAACGGCACCTTCCAAAGCAAAATAGAGAAAACAGAAGGCTGAACACGCCCCGTGCTCAGCCAGCACGGGGCCGTGCCCAAGAAGCAGCAGAAAAGACAAATCTATAGAAGCTTCTATTGCCCACCACGGGCCGTGCTCAGCGGACACGGGGGGCGTGCCGAAAGTACTGCAGGCGCATTAATTGTAATTGCGAATTACAATTAATGAAGAGAGAGAGTGTCAGACGGGCACGGGGCCGTGCCCAGCGAACACGGGGCCGTGCCCAGGCTTCTGTTCAGCCTATAAATAGGAGTGCTTGGTTTCATTGCAACTCATCCCTTGGCACACCACCTCTCTCACACTTCATCCACCACCCACCACCATCACAACACCATCATCCACCACCATCATCCATTGTCCATCATAGAGTGTGTGAGTCGTCTCGGGATCCAAGATTGATCGTAAGAGTTCTTGACAATCAAGGCCATGTTTGCCTAAGTCTCTTACATCACTTGGTGAAGACAAAGTGTCTAGTATAATACTTTTTATTTCTAATCTTTTGCACTTTTTATTTGGTTTTGTATTAATGACTTTAATAACTAGTTACTTATGTTGAAGGTGATCTTTCCTTATCGTTTGTCCGTGGTGTCTTGGCATTATTTTACTGTCTATATAAAATAAAGGATTTTCACCATTCATATCTCCACGGTCTATATGGAGGTATGTTGGCTACCTGGTAGGGGGTTAAGGGAACGGTTTGGTAAAGGTCTTGCCATTGTTCAGCGTTTAGAGGTCCTGCAATGGACCTGGGTCAAATTTAGTAGGATCTCCTTCAATACTTCACGGTATTGGATGGCGGGGGTCCAAACTCTTTGATCCCCTCATAAGTTAACTACTATTAATACTATAACCCGGCTATTTAGGACTGTATCCCTGCTGACTCAGACTACTTAGTCGAGGGTAACGTCACCGCCAAAAGCGGGGCCTACCACAATACTGCATTAATAACTTAATTCATTAGCTTCCAATAATCCACCCCTTTAGGATTGTATCCCTGCTGACTCAAACTACTGGGGTGAGGGTAACGTCACCTTCAAAAGAGGGGCCTACTACAATAACTAAGATAATCTCTTAATTATGTGCAAAAGTGCGGAAATAATCAAAGGTTATACTAGATACGAGTCGGAACCAAGTGATTCATCTTGTCTATCTGTTTTTATTTTTATTTTTATTTTCAGCATTTTAGTTAGTTTTTATTTTTATTAGTTTAAAACATTTTTCTAAACTTTTATTTTGGTTAGACGTTGAGGATAAACCGGTACTAAAAGCTCTTGTGTCCTTGGACGACCTCGGTATCTTACCAACGCTATACTACACTCAACGATGGGTGCACTTGCCCATATGTGTGTTTAGTGTTAGTGAAATATCGTGTTTTATAAATTTAAAACTTGGCTAAAATAAGTGTTAAAAAGGGCTTAAAATATACACCTAAAATATACGACACTTCACACGCATCAAGTTTTTGGCGCCGTTGCCGGGGACACAAGGATTTTAAGAAAGTTAGGAATCAACGGCCTAATCATCTTTTATTTTTCTTTTTTATTTTTTAGGATTTTCTTAGTTTTTCAGTTCTGCAGCGCTCAGCACGGGCCGTGCCCAGCAACCATCACTGGCAATTTTTGTTTTCTGAGTTACAGAGAGCTGAACACGGGGTCGTGTCGGTGCAACACGGGGTCGTGTCCAACTCCCAGTAACAGGGATCCAGAAATCAATTATTGCAACTCTGAACACGGGCCGTGTTCATTGAGCACGGGGCCGTGGTGAACATTCTGACCAGCGTTCTTTTCTGTTTTTATTGCAGGATTTGGAACCCAGGCGCCACATTTGAACCTCCTACGTAGTGCATGAGCTCCAGTTCTAATAGAGACATAAAAGAACCCCTAGAAGAACCCGAGCGCTTTCTCAGAAAAAGGCTAAAAGCTAAAAATCAAGAGAAAGTTTCGGGGGACCCACTTCCAATGGCGGACCAACGTACCCTCATGGATTACCTACGGCCTACCGTAGGCAATCTTGGCGCCGCTATCAATGCCCCGAATGTCGAGGCCAACAACTTCGAACTTCGGCCGCATTTGATACAAATGCTCCAAAACTCCGCAACCTTCCACGGGCTTGCGGACGAGGATCCCCATCTACATATTACTAACTTCTTAGAAATATGTGATACCTTCCGGATCAATGGAGCATCAAATGACGCCATCCGCCTTCGAATGTTTCCTTTTTCATTAAAAGACCGAGCTAAGGCTTGGCTTAATACCCTCCCAGCTGGGTCGGTAACCACCTGGGATGAACTCGCCCAAAAGTTTTTATATAAGTATTTCCCTCCTGCTAAAACGGCTAAATTAATGACAGAAATTAATACATACTCACAAGAGGATGGGGAATCCTTATATGAAACTTGGGAAAGGTTCAAGGAGCTTCTAAGAAAGTGTCCTCACCATGGTCTAGCGATATGGCAACAAGTATCCACTTTCTATAATGGATTGTTGCCACACACAAGACAAACACTTGATTCAAGCTCCGGGGGACTCTTAGGTAATCGTCGCCCAAATGATATATATAACCAAATTGAGGAAATTGCCCAAACCAATTTTCAATGGCACACTCCCCGAGGTAATAAATCTATTGCCCCGGGCACCCATAAGGTTGATGAAAGCACCTCTTTACAAGCCCAAATCGAGGCCCTCTCTTCAAAAATCAAAAGGCTAGAAATGACAAAAACAGCCTCGGTTATGGCTTGTGAAGGGTGTGGTGGGTCATATGAAAATTGGAGTTGTATGAAAGATTTAGATGAACAAACTGAAACGGTAAACTACATGGATAATAGACCTAGGCCGTCGGGTCCTCCAACGGGTACCTACAACCAAGGATGGCGTAACCACCCAAATCTTGGTTGGAGAGATCCTGGAAATAGTAGTAACCAACAAAACCAACGAACTAATTTTCAACAACCACAAAATTTTCCTCAACAACAAGGTGGAAGAGAAAGGCTTGAAGATACCATATCTCGCCTCATCTCTGACACTGAAAAGAAGAACTCGGATCGATTTCAACAAATGGAATCGAATTTCAAAAACCAACAAGCTAGTATTCAAAACGTTGAAAAACAATTAAATCAACTAGCTCAAAATTTCTCCGAGAGACCACAAGGCGCATTACCCAGTAATACCGAACCAAACCCAAAGGCACAAGTCCATCTCATCACATTACGAAATCGAACCGTGGGTCCCGAGGATGCTCCATTGCCGCCAAATGGAAGAAGTCATTCTGGCCAGCCTGTGACTCCTCCTGCGCCAGAAAAGGCTTCTACACCGAATCAAGAGCCCACCAAGAATCCTCCAATCCTGTACCCCGGTAGGTTAAATCGTCAAAAGACCGATGAGCAATTCGCAAAGTTCGAAAGTTTACTAAAACAATTGCATGTTAATATTCCTTTTATTGAGGTCCTAACCCAAATGCCTAAATATGCAAAATTCATGAGGGATTTCCTCACTCACAAAAAGAAAATTGAATCGTTGCAATTAGTTAACCTAGGCGAAGAATGCTCAGCTCTAGTACTCAACAAACTTCCACAAAAGAAAATCGACCCCGGGAGCTTCACAATCCCTTGTTCGATTGGGAAGTCCCCCGTCCGAAATGCTTTAGCCGATCTTGGGGCTAGCATCAACCTCATGCCCACCTCAATGTTCAAGCGACTCGGCCTAGGAGCAACAAGCCCTACAAAGATGAGCATACAACTCGCCGACAGGTCCGTCAAGTTCCCACATGGGGTCGTCGAAAATTTGCTAGTCAAGGTCGACAAATTCGTTTTCCCAACCGACTTTGTTATCCTAGACATGGAGGAAGACACCGAGGTCCCCCTCATCCTCGGGAGACCATTCTTTGCCACCGCTCAAGCAGTGGTGGATATGAATGACGGAACTCTAACATTGAAGTTTGGGGATGAGGAAGTGAAATTTGAATGTGGAAAGAGAGTAGAGGAAGAGGATCCGGTCAACTACATGAAGGTCATAGACTCAAGCTTGGATGACGCTCTCCGACGGTGTAACATGGGATGCAACACATCCCACTTGGGTAACATATGACCAGGCATTGGGTCTAGCCAAGGACCCTAATAAACGTGGCGCACCATGGAGGCATTCCACGGAACTATCCTTAGTTTAATTTAGATTAGTTTTTATGTTTTCTAGTTAGTTTAATTTTCAGGAATAAAACACACTCATGGTGGTAAAGGATGAAAAGGGGAACGAGAAAAATGATCCCATGCACAAGAACGAGGCAACCCGACAATTTTCTCCCTTTCAGAAGGTTCAACACGGGCCGTGCCCAACCAACACGGCCCCGTGTTGAACCACCTGCAGAAAACGCCCAGTACAGGTAACTGGACACGGGCCGTGTTCACCCAACACGCCCCCGTGTCCAGACTTCTGTTTCTCTTATTTCAATTTTGTTACTGGCACTTGAACACGGGGCCGTGCCCGGATAACACGGGGCCGTGTTCAGTGCCCAGTAAACACAAATTTTTGCTTTTTAAACACTATTTTACACATCTAATCAACCTAAAAATTTATTTTTGGGACACATTGAGGACAATGTGTAATTTAAGTGTGGGGGGGATGCTAAAACCTTGAATTTTGCAAGTCCTAAATACAAGCCTTACACAAAACTCTATTGGAACCGCTAATCACCCCAAATTTTTTTTTTCAAAAATTTCAATTTTTTTTTACTTGTCTAGGTTTAACTCGGGAAATTCAAGCTCTGAAAAAGGTTATATTTTTACAAATTTACAACCGATAGCGTAGTGATAAAAAGAACCAACATAAGAAAATTATGAAAAGGCATGACAAACTTATTTAAAATTTGATTATATATACTTGATCACATAAAAACCCATTCCCACAAAAGTGAGTTTTGAGCCTTTATTGAGCACACAATTCCATATCATTTGACTAAATGCTCATTTTTCGTTTCTTGTGTGAATAGCCGCTTGGTTCTTACGACTCTAGAACTTGCCATGACAATACATTCCCGGTCCTTATCAACTTAAACCCGAGTAAGTAAATGATGGAGGCATTAGGACTAACATTTTTTTCTACACCATTATTTTTCTTTTTCTTTTACCACCTACCAAAAAATCCCCCTAGTTAGCCCCTTTGAGCCTAAACCTTTTCGTTTCATCACCCAAAACAAAAACCCTTTCACCCACCAAAACCTTTTTCATTTTTTTTTACCCTTTATTTTAGTAACAAGTTCGGTTCTTCGAAAAAAAAAAATATATATATATAATTTATTTTTAATGAAGCAAAAAGAAAATAAACAAACAAAGTAATCAAAAATAACTTTGTTTGAATAAAAGCTTCATTAAAAATAAAGAGTTGAAAAAAAAAAAAAAATTGGAAAAAGAGTGTTTTTAGTACTAATATTGGAAAAAGAGTGTTTTTGTCTTCCTTTTGTATTTTCAGGATTAAATGAGCTCAAAAACGCAAAAGAAGCAAAAAGACAGCTAAATCCAACATAAATACAAGAAAAGGAACATTAGTGGATTGCCCGAACCCTCAACGGCACCTTCCAAAGCAAAATAGAGAAAACAGAAGGCTGAACACGCCCCGTGCTCAGCCAGCACGGGGCCGTGCCCAAGAAGCAGCAGAAAAGACAAATCTATAGAAGCTTCTATTGCCCACCACGGGTCGTGCTCAGCGGACACGGGGGGCGTGCCGAAAGTACTGCAGGCGCATTAATTGTAATTGCGAATTACAATTAATGAAGAGAGAGAGTGTCAGACGGGCACGGGGCCGTGCCCAGCGAACACGGGGCCGTGCCCAGGCTTCTGTTCAGCCTATAAATAGGAGTGCTTGGTTTCATTGCAACTCATCCCTTGGCACACCACCTCTCTCACACTTCATCCACCACCCACCACCATCACAACACCATCATCCACCACCATCATCCATTGTCCATCATAGAGTGTGTGAGTCGTCTCGGGATCCAAGATTGATCGTAAGAGTTCTTGACAATCAAGGCCATGTTTGCCTAAGTCTCTTACATCACTTGGTGAAGACAAAGTGTCTAGTATAATACTTTTTATTTCTAATCTTTTGCACTTTTTATTTGGTTTTGTATTAATGACTTTAATAACTAGTTACTTATGTTGAAGGTGATCTTTCCTTATCGTTTGTCCGTGGTGTCTTGGCATTATTTTACTGTCTATATAAAATAAAGGATTTTCACCATTCATATCTCCACGGTCTATATGGAGGTATGTTGGCTACCTGGTAGGGGGTTAAGGGAACGGTTTGGTAAAGGTCTTGCCATTGTTCAGCGTTTAGAGGTCCTGCAATGGACCTGGGTCAAATTTAGTAGGATCTCCTTCAATACTTCACGGTATTGGATGGCGGGGGTCCAAACTCTTTGATCCCCTCATAAGTTAACTACTATTAATACTATAACCCGGCTATTTAGGACTGTATCCCTGCTGACTCAGACTACTTAGTCGAGGGTAACGTCACCGCCAAAAGCGGGGCCTACCACAATACTGCATTAATAACTTAATTCATTAGCTTCCAATAATCCACCCCTTTAGGATTGTATCCCTGCTGACTCAAACTACTGGGGTGAGGGTAACGTCACCTTCAAAAGAGGGGCCTACTACAATAACTAAGATAATCTCTTAATTATGTGCAAAAGTGCGGAAATAATCAAAGGTTATACTAGATACGAGTCGGAACCAAGTGATTCATCTTGTCTATCTGTTTTTATTTTTATTTTTATTTTCAGCATTTTAGTTAGTTTTTATTTTTATTAGTTTAAAACATTTTTCTAAACTTTTATTTTGGTTAGACGTTGAGGATAAACCGGTACTAAAAGCTCTTGTGTCCTTGGACGACCTCGGTATCTTACCAACGCTATACTACACTCAACGATGGGTGCACTTGCCCATATGTGTGTTTAGTGTTAGTGAAATATCGTGTTTTATAAATTTAAAACTTGGCTAAAATAAGTGTTAAAAAGGGCTTAAAATATACACCTAAAATATACGACACTTCACACGCATCAAGTTTTTGGCGCCGTTGCCGGGGACACAAGGATTTTAAGAAAGTTAGGAATCAACGGCCTAATCATCTTTTATTTTTCTTTTTTATTTTTTAGGATTTTCTTAGTTTTTCAGTTCTGCAGCGCTCAGCACGGGCCGTGCCCGGTCAGACACGGGCCGTGCCCAGCAACCATCACTGGCAATTTTTGTTTTCTGAGTTACAGAGAGCTGAACACGGGGTCGTGTCGGTGCAACACGGGGTCGTGTCCAACTCCCAGTAACAGGGATCCAGAAATCAATTACTGCAACTCTGAACACGGGCCGTGTTCATTGAGCACGGGGCCGTGGTGAACATTCTGACCAGCGTTCTTTTCTGTTTTTATTGCAGGATTTGGAACCCAGGCGCCACATTTGAACCTCCTACGTAGTGCATGAGCTCCAGTTCTAATAGAGACATAAAAGAACCCCTAGAAGAACCCGAGCGCTTTCTCAGAAAAAGGCTAAAAGCTAAAAATCAAGAGAAAGTTTCGGGGGACCCACTTCCAATGGCGGACCAACGTACCCTCATGGATTACCTACGGCCTACCGTAGGCAATCTTGGCGCCGCTATCAATGCCCCGAATGTCGAGGCCAACAACTTCGAACTTCGGCCGCATTTGATACAAATGTTCCAAAACTCCGCAACCTTCCACGGGCTTGCGGACGAGGATCCCCATCTACATATTACTAACTTCTTAGAAATATGTGATACCTTCCGGATCAATGGAGCATCAAATGACGCCATCCGCCTTCGAATGTTTCCTTTTTCATTAAAAGACCGAGCTAAGGCTTGGCTTAATACCCTCCCAGCTGGGTCGGTAACCACCTGGGATGAACTCGCCCAAAAGTTTTTATATAAGTATTTCCCTCCTGCTAAAACGGCTAAATTAATGACAGAAATTAATACATACTCACAAGAGGATGGGGAATCCTTATATGAAACTTGGGAAAGGTTCAAGGAGCTTCTAAGAAAGTGTCCTCACCATGGTCTAGCGATATGGCAACAAGTATCCACTTTCTATAATGGATTGTTGCCACACACAAGACAAACACTTGATTCAAGCTCCGGGGGACTCTTAGGTAATCGTCGCCCAAATGATATATATAACCAAATTGAGGAAATTGCCCAAACCAATTTTCAATGGCACACTCCCCGAGGTAATAAATCTATTGCCCCGGGCGCCCATAAGGTTGATGAAAGCACCTCTTTACAAGCCCAAATCGAGGCCCTCTCTTCAAAAATCAAAAGGCTAGAAATGACAAAAACAGCCTCGGTTATGGCTTGTGAAGGGTGTGGTGGGTCACATGAAAATTGGAGTTGTATGAAAGATTTAGATGAACAAACTGAAACGGTAAACTACATGGATAATAGACCTAGGCCGTCGGGTCCTCCAACGGGTACCTACAACCAAGGATGGCGTAACCACCCAAATCTTGGTTGGAGAGATCCCGGAAATAGTAGTAACCAACAAAACCAACGAACTAATTTTCAACAACCACAAAATTTTCCTCAACAACAAGGTGGAAGAGAAAGGCTTGAAGATACCATATCTCGCCTCATCTCTGACACTGAAAAGAAGAACTCGGATCGATTTCAACAAATGGAATCGAATTTCAAAAACCAACAAGCTAGTATTCAAAACGTTGAAAAACAATTAAATCAACTAGCTCAAAATTTCTCCGAGAGACCACAAGGCGCATTACCCAGTAATACCGAACCAAACCCAAAGGCACAAGTCCATCTCATCACATTACGAAATCGAACCGTGGGTCCCGAGGATGCTCCATTGCCGCCAAATGGAAGAAGTCATTCTGGCCAGCCTGTGACTCCTCCTGCGCCAGAAAAGGCTTCTACACCGAATCAAGAGCCCACCAAGAATCCTCCAATCCTGTACCCCGGTAGGTTAAATCGTCAAAAGACCGATGAGCAATTCGCAAAGTTCGAAAGTTTACTAAAACAATTGCATGTTAATATTCCTTTTATTGAGGTCCTAACCCAAATGCCTAAATATGCAAAATTCATGAGGGATTTCCTCACTCACAAAAAGAAAATTGAATCGTTGCAATTAGTTAACCTAGGCGAAGAATGCTCAGCTCTAGTACTCAACAAACTTCCACAAAAGAAAATCGACCCCGGGAGCTTCACAATCCCTTGTTCGATTGGGAAGTCCCCCGTCCGAAATGCTTTAGCCGATCTTGGGGCTAGCATCAACCTCATGCCCACCTCAATGTTCAAGCGACTCGGCCTAGGAGCAACAAGCCCTACAAAGATGAGCATACAACTCGCCGACAGGTCCGTCAAGTTCCCACATGGGGTCGTCGAAAATTTGCTAGTCAAGGTCGACAAATTCGTTTTCCCAACCGACTTTGTTATCCTAGACATGGAGGAAGACACCGAGGTCCCCCTCATCCTCGGGAGACCATTCTTTGCCACCGCTCAAGCAGTGGTGGATATGAATGACGGAACTCTAACATTGAAGTTTGGGGATGAGGAAGTGAAATTTGAATGTGGAAAGAGAGTAGAGGAAGAGGATCCGGTCAACTACATGAAGGTCATAGACTCAAGCTTGGATGACGCTCTCCGACGGTGTAACATGGGATGCAACACATCCCACTTGGGTAACATATGACCAGGCATTGGGTCTAGCCAAGGACCCTTATAAACGTGGCGCACCATGGAGGCATTCCACGGAACTATCCTTAGTTTAATTTAGATTAGTTTTTATGTTTTCTAGTTAGTTTAATTTTCAGGAATAAAACACACTCATGGTGGTAAAGGATGAAAAGGGGAACGAGAAAAATGATCCCATGCACAAGAACGAGGCAACCCGACAATTTTCTCCCTTTCAGAAGGTTCAACACGGGCCGTGCCCAACCAACACGGCCCCGTGTTGAACCACCTGCAGAAAACGCCCAGTACAGGTAACTGGACACGGGCCGTGTTCACCCAACACGCCCCCGTGTCCAGACTTCTGTTTCTCTTATTTCAATTTTGTTACTGGCACTTGAACACGGGGCCGTGCCCGGATAACACGGGGCCGTGTTCAGTGCCCAGTAAACACAAATTTTTGCTTTTTAAACACTATTTTACACATCTAATCAACCTAAAAATTTATTTTTGGGACACATTGAGGACAATGTGTAATTTAAGTGTGGGGGGGATGCTAAAACCTTGAATTTTGCAAGTCCTAAATACAAGCCTTACACAAAACTCTATTGGAACCGCTAATCACCCCAAATTTTTTTTTTCAAAAATTTCAATTTTTTTTTACTTGTCTAGGTTTAACTCGGGAAATTCAAGCTCTGAAAAAGGTTATATTTTTACAAATTTACAACCGATAGCGTAGTGATAAAAAGAACCAACATAAGAAAATTATGAAAAGGCATGACAAACTTATTTAAAATTTGATTATATATACTTGATCACATAAAAACCCATTCCCACAAAAGTGAGTTTTGAGCCTTTATTGAGCACACAATTCCATATCATTTGACTAAATGCTCATTTTTCGTTTCTTGTGTGAATAGCCGCTTGGTTCTTACGACTCTAGAACTTGCCATGACAATACATTCCCGGTCCTTATCAACTTAAACCCGAGTAAGTAAATGATGGAGGCATTAGGACTAACATTTTTTTCTACACCATTATTTTTCTTTTTCTTTTACCACCTACCCAAAAATCCCCCTAGTTAGCCCCTTTGAGCCTAAACCTTTTCGTTTCATCACCCAAAACAAAAACCCTTTCACCCACCAAAACCTTTTTCAATTTTTTTACCCTTTATTTTAGTAACAAGTTCGGTTCTTCGAAAAAAAAATATATATATATATAATTTATTTTTAATGAAGCAAAAAGAAAATAAACAAACAAAGTAATCAAAAATAACTTTGTTTGAATAAAAGCTTCATTAAAAATAAAGAGTTGAAAAAAAAAAAATGGAAAAAGAGTGTTTTTAGTACTAATATTGGAAAAAGAGTGTTTTTGTCTTCCTTTTGTATTTTCAGGATTAAATGAGCTCAAAAACGCAAAAGAAGCAAAAAGACAGCTAAATCCAACATAAATACAAGAAAAGGAACATTAGTGGATTGCCCGAACCCTCAACGGCACCTTCCAAAGCAAAATAGAGAAAACAGAAGGCTGAACACGCCCCGTGCTCAGCCAGCACGGGGCCGTTCCCAAGAAGCAGCAGAAAAGACAAATCTATAGAAGCTTCTATTGCCCACCACGGGCCGTGCTCAGCGGACACGGGGGGCGTGCCGAAAGTACTGCAGGCGCATTAATTGTAATTGCGAATTACAATTAATGAAGAGAGAGAGTGTCAGACGGGCACGGGGCCGTGCCCAGCGAACACGGGGCCGTGCCCAGGCTTCTGTTCAGCCTATAAATAGGAGTGCTTGGTTTCATTGCAACTCATCCCTTGGCACACCACCTCTCTCACACTTCATCCACCACCCACCACCATCACAACACCATCATCCACCACCATCATCCATTGTCCATCATAGAGTGTGTGAGTCGTCTCGGGATCCAAGATTGATCGTAAGAGTTCTTGACAATCAAGGCCATGTTTGCCTAAGTCTCTTACATCACTTGGTGAAGACAAAGTGTCTAGTATAATACTTTTTATTTCTAATCTTTTGCACTTTTTATTTGGTTTTGTATTAATGACTTTAATAACTAGTTACTTATGTTGAAGGTGATCTTTCCTTATCGTTTGTCCGTGGTGTCTTGGCATTATTTTACTGTCTATATAAAATAAAGGATTTTCACCATTCATATCTCCACGGTCTATATGGAGGTATGTTGGCTACCTGGTAGGGGGTTAAGGGAACGGTTTGGTAAAGGTCTTGCCATTGTTCAGCGTTTAGAGGTCCTGCAATGGACCTGGGTCAAATTTAGTAGGATCTCCTTCAATACTTCACGGTATTAGATGGCGGGGGTCCAAACTCTTTGATCCCCTCATAAGTTAACTACTATTAATACTATAACCCGGCTATTTAGGACTGTATCCCTGCTGACTCAGACTACTTAGTCGAGGGTAACGTCACCGCCAAAAGCGGGGCCCACCACAATACTGCATTAATAACTTAATTCATTATCTTCCAATAATCCACCCCTTTAGGATTGTATCACTGCTGACTCAAACTACTGGGGTGAGGGTAACGTCACCTTCAAAAGAGGGGCCTACTACAATAACTAAGATAATCTCTTAATTATGTGCAAAAGTGCGGAAATAATCAAAGGTTATACTAGATACGAGTCGGAACCAAGTGATTCATCTTGTCTATCTGTTTTTATTTTTATTTTTATTTTCAGCATTTTAGTTAGTTTTTATTTTTCTTAGTTTAAAACATTTTTCTAAACTTTTATTTTGGTTAGACGTTGAGGATAAACCGGTACTAAAAGCTCTTGTGTCCTTGGACGACCTCGGTATCTTACCAACGCTATACTACACTCAACGATGGGTGCACTTGCCCATATGTGTGTTTAGTGTTAGTGAAATATCGTGTTTTATAAATTTAAAACTTGGCTAAAATAAGTGTTAAAAAGGGCTTAAAATATACACCTAAAATATACGACACTTCACACGCATCAACCTTTCCAAGGAGACACTTTCAAAAGTACTTTGTCCCCGATTTGGAATTTATGAGATTTTCGCCTCTTGTCAGCAAAACTCTTCTGCCTATCACGGGCAACTTTGATCCTATCACGGATTTGTATAATCTTATCCGTAGTCTCAAGGACTATCTCGGGCCCAGATAGTGGGCTTTCCCTAACTTCAGCCCAACAGACGGGAGTTCTACATTTTCTCCTGTATAAGGCTTCAAATGGAGTGGCCTTTATACTTGTATGATAGTTATTATTATAAGAGAATACAATTTGAGGTAGATGATCATCCCAGCTACCACTTAGATCAATGACACATGCTCTCATCATGTCTTCCAAAGTTTGAATTGTAAGTTCGCTCTGACCATCAGTCTGTGGATGGTAAGCCGTACTAAAATTTAATCGTGTGCCTAAAGCTTGTTGGAAAATTTTCCAAAAACGTGATGTATACCTAGTATCTCTATCAGATACTATAGATACTAGCACTCCATGAAGGGACACAATATGATCCACGTATAATTGGGCCAATTTGTTGGAACTGAAAATTTCCTTAATTGGTAGAAAGTGGGCTGATTTAGTCAGTCTATCGACTATCACCCATATCGTGTCATTGGCACATTTTGTCTTAGGCAACTTAGTAATCAAATCCATAGTTACCATTGCCCTTTTCCACGTGGGAATTTCAAGTTGTTGTAGTAAACCTGACGGTTTCTGATGTTCAGCTTTAACTTACGAACACGTCAGACATTTAGCTACATAGGTGGCTATGGATTTCTTCATACCCATCTACCAATAATTTCTTTTCAGATTTTGGTACGTTTTATCTCCTCCAGGATGTACTGAATATTTGGAATTATGTGATTCCTAGAGAATCAGATCTCTGAGTCCTCAAAAAATGGGAACCCAAATTCTATGATTGAATCTCAAAATTCCATCATTTTCGGGTGTTAACTGATCAACAGTTCCACCTAATCTTTCATTAGAAGCATTTGCTTCTAATTAGGCTTTCTTCTGAATCTCAAGCAGTTTCTCATTTAAACTGGTACGAAGTTCAATTCTTTTAGCATGAACCCTAATTGGTTTTAATCTTTTCTTACGGCTCAAGGCGTCAGCAACGACATTTGCCTTGCCAGAATGATAACGAATCTCACATTCATAATCTTTCAGTGTTTCCATCCAACGGCTTTGTCGCATATTTAAGTCTTTTTGAATAAATAAATGTTAGGAGGATTTTATAATCTGTATATATAACATATTTCATGTCGTATAGATCGACAACTTTAGTGCGAATACCATGACACCCAGTTCCAGATTGTGGGTGGTGTAATTCTTTTCATGCACTTTAAGTTGTCGTGACGCACAGGCAATCACTTTACCTCTTTGCATCAACACGCATGTCACACCCCGATAATTCCACATATAACTGGTGGGCCCGGTGGGGAGTATCGTGACGTAGGTGATATCATCATAGTCAAACACACAATATAGTAGCACAGCGGAAGGCTTGGTATTTAAATACTATTACAAACCATAGTGTCCGAGTGTCACTATTACAAACCATAGTGTCCGAGTGTCCAAATAAAAGAATATACAGACGTGGTTGTAATAGAGATCCACAGGCGGATCATAAAATAAAATACAAGAAACTGAAATAACAGACT
Organism: Helianthus tuberosus; assembly: GCA_030545235.1. Taxonomy (NCBI): domain Eukaryota; kingdom Viridiplantae; phylum Streptophyta; class Magnoliopsida; order Asterales; family Asteraceae; genus Helianthus; species Helianthus tuberosus. The sequence goes on from CM060375.1 coordinate 61,422,829, forward strand.
CCAGGCATCTAAGGATTTGCAAGATCCTCTTATTTGATATCAAGTAGCTCCGGCCTAATTACGTGAGGTACCTGTCACTTAGTCTTTGGAAAATACGTCAGTTTACACTGGTAAATACAATTAACCGACTCATTTGAAAAGACTTTATGAAAATTGATTTAGGCGCACAAGGCACAAATCATTTATAACTTGGGACAATTATTTAAGATAATCTTGTATACAGTTTTATATGTTTGTCATACATATGCGGCCGGTTTGGAAGCTGGTCATGATTAACCGACTCACCACTATAAAACCCACAAAGGAGTTATCCCCAACATGTGGGTTATTTAGCGTTTTGCATCTGTCAGGTGTATGCCTACACCCCGTGCATAGGTCGTGGCCATTTTCAAATGAAATGAGCCGAGGATATCCAGGACACGGTTGTATTAACCCCCAATGTTTATGTTATCAAACAAAATAGATTAAAACGGGTTATGTAAATTTATTAATCACAATCCGATTAAATGATTTCATACCCGACCAAGCGGTGTTATTATAATATCGTATCCCAAGCCCGTATATCGGAAAATAAGTTACAAGTATTTACCTGCGCTAGATGTGTAAGGATGTAACTCAGCTGTATACTCCTAAAGCCTTATGAAAATACCTTCTACCGAAGTTACTCAATCTGTATGGAAGGTTTAATAACCTATTAGGATACTAACGGGTCTTTATTTAAGTCAAAGACTTAGACCAGTTAGTTTGAAAGATACTATACGGTTCTAAACGTTAGATTAAGTGGAGACCGGGATGGAATGTGATTTAGACCCGACAAGTTTGGATACTTGTATAATATGGGTAAACTAAACACATTCTGGATTTTGAAGATTTAATGATAAGGTTAAACCCATTTCAGCTAATTTATGTAAACTAACTACATAAACCGAACTGAACGCATAAATGCATAACGGGTAACTGAATGAATTATATACATGTCTCATATGTTATTAAGCTTAAAATATGTTAATACACCAGTAGGATGTTAACATGTTTGCCCAAAAAGTATTTAAAACCAATTTAAGTCCTGTAGTGGCATTTTGGTCATTTTAATGTTTATAAAAGAGATTTAATAGTAAACTGAGGTTCTGGTCTAAAAGATTCAGTAAAAATATTTATTTTATCAAGTTACATCAGTAAGATATCATACATATGTGAGGTTTACCATTTATGGCCAAACTATGCCCTGAAAGGGTATTTTGGTCATTTCACATATGCTTTTAAGGACATTTTTGGAAGTCTGAGTTCTTGACTGATACCTACTGTAATAATATTAAAATTCATTTAGAAATTCAGTAGGTAACAAGTCTTAGGTGTTTAATATGGTTTTAAACCATACTATGCACTTAATTAACGTAAAAATCGCTAATTAACGATAATTAAGATGTTTATGGAAATATGAGATTTTGACCAGTCTTAAGTGTTCAAAATATTTTATTTAATATATAATATTAGTAGGAAAAGGTTTGGCATTCAAATCATATGTTAATCTCATTTTATGCATGAAAAGGGTATTATCGTCATTTACCGAATTATACAAGAACTCAATGATATGGTCAGTTTATAATCTGACCAAAAATCCTAAAAATCCCTAAAAATAATATCTTAATAGTAGGTAATGAGTTTTTGGTCAAAATCCATGTTTAAACAAGCCTTATGCAAGACAGCGTAATTTAAATAATAAAAAGTTTCAATTTACGATATCTTGCATAACTTTAGTTTGAGACTAGAAACTGATGTCAAATTTTTGGGACATACTTATATATCAGTAATAAAGCTTTTTGTTCTCTCACATTTTAAAAAATCTCGTTTATAAGTCAAAAGGGCAAAATGGGTATTTATAAGCATATTAACGGAAACTAGCATATAATCCAATATATAATTGACCAAGTAATATAACTCCAGATGGTTATCCTATAACATAATGTGGTCCTAATGGAAGCTTAAAACATAGAAGGATTAAGCTCAATTGGGTCAGAACTGAAAGTCAAAGCAAAAGTCAAGCTTTTACGACTTTCGGTTGCGAACCGACCTTGAACTCAGAATTGTCGGGTTGAACATGCCTAAACATGTTCTAATAGTAATTACTAAGTTATTAGAATGTTAAAATATAATTTATAACCTCTGCATTATTAATTTAAATTATTATTTATAATTCTGTCAAGTTTGACTTTTTAACTAAATAGTTTGACCTGACAAATTAACTAAGCAAACGAAATAATTAGGAGGTGCCCTTTTAAGGGTTAGTCACCTACCTAATTATGGTCACATAACCACATTCATCTAGAACAGTGGCTGGACCATTTGAGTTTAAACCGAAGGTCAAAGTCAGATTACGATAACTTAGACTTTTTGGTTTTTAAATTAAAAACTGAACTAAAGAGGAGACTAAGACACTTACAAAGGGTCCTAGCAATCTTTTCTACAAGAACAAGCTCCCTTTTTGATCATGAACCACCAGATGAGAGAGTAGAGAAGATTTGAATGTTTGTGCAATGAAACAAAGCACCAAGAGGGCCTTTATATAGTTGAGGAGCATGAATTTGGATCATCACATGTGTTATGGATGTCCCCAGATGATCACATGTGTCCTAGTGGTATTCTAAAACTAACAACAAGCTCCTGGTATCGAATTGGAAGTGATTAAGTAGGTTATGAGCAGAAACCTGCAGCTGGAAACATATTTCTGAGCTGGGCAGTCTCTCGCGTGCCGCGTAGGATTCAAAGGGGGTCTACGCGCCCCACGACAACCTTGTGTTCAAGTGAAAATTGTTTCACTTTGGCAGTTTCAGTCCCTGGTCCTTCGTAACTTTATTTAACTTTGTTCTTGGCACTTTTAACCTTTGTAGTCAGTTTATAAAGGATCATGGGAGTATAACCAAACTCCGTTAGGCCCGGTTTCGTTAAACGATCACCGTAAACATAAGTTTCCTAACATTGACACTTTTAACCCGAATTCTTGGAAACTTGTATAACGATCTCGAAACCACTTTAAACTGATATCACTTATTATTGAGAATATATTTGAATATTACGAAGCCTCGGGTTCGTTAAAAGGTCACTCAGAGGTAAGAATTAACATGTTGACACGTTTAACCCCTGTAGTTTATCATCTTTCGATTATTTTCACAAACGACTTCTTATATTCAAATAATTACTCGTTTGAGAATATATTCTTCGTGTATGGTCATTCAGAGGCACAAGTTTGGCATGTTGACACTTTTAGTCCCTTCGGACACATATTTTCATCGTTTGTCAACTTTAGTCCTTTAAACTCAAACTTTCACATATTTAGAGTTTAGGACATGTGTCTTCACATAACTGGACACGTTTTTACGTGGTGTTACATCCTCACCCCCTTAAAAGAAATCTCAACCCTGAGATTTACTGAAACAAGTGAGGGTACTTCTGTTGCATAGTGGACTCAACTTCCCACGTATATTTAGGGCCTCTACGGGCATCCCATTTAACTTTCACTATAGGCACGTGCTTCCTTCAGAGCTTTTTAACCCGTCGATCCTCGATCTATATAGGTCTTTCAACAAACCTCAGGCTTTCATCAATATGTACGTCCTTATGAGACATTGCTAATGATTCATCAGCTAGACATTTCTTTAGATTACAGATGTGGTACACATTGTGAATTCCACTAAGCTCCTCAGCCAAGTTTAGCTTATAAGCTACACTGCCGTCACATTCGATGATCTCGAATGGTCCAATATACCTCGGGCTTAATTTACCTTTCTTACCAAAACGCATCACACTTTTCCAGGGTGATACTTTTAGTAAGACTTTATCGCCTACCTCAAACTTTAGAGGTTTTCACCTCTTGTCAGCATAACTTTTCTGCCTATCCCTGGCAGCCTTTAGGTGATCACGAATTTGGACAATTTTGTCTGTGGTTTCAAGGACTATATCAGGTCCTGATAACTGAGCTTCTCCTACTTCCGCCCAACAAACAGGCGTTCTGCATTTCCTTCCATACAATGCCTCAAAAGGCGCAGCCTGAATACTGGTATGGTAGCTATTATTATAGGAGACTTCGATCAACGGTAGGTGGTCATCGCAGCTACCACCCAGATCAATAACGCATGCACGAATCATGTCTTCCAAAGTTTGAATTGTACGCTCACTTTGTCCATCTGTTTGAGGATGGTAAGCAGTACTAAAATTCAAACGAGTGCCTAATGATTGTTGGAAACTTTTCCAAAAGTGAGAGGTGTATCTAGTATCTCTATCAGATATAATAGATACCGGCACTCCGTGGAGAGATACAATCTTATCCACGTACAACTAAGCTAGCTTGTCAGAGCTACGAGTCTCTTTGATGGGTAAGAAATGTGCTGACTTAGTCAGTCTTTCAACTATGACCCATATAGTGTCATTTCCATGCCTTGTTTTTGGTAACTTGGTTATAAAATCCATGGTTACCATCTCGCACTTCCACGTGGGAAGTTCAGGCTGTTGTAGTAAACCTGACGGCTTTTGATGCTCAGCTTTAATCTGAGCACAAGTCAGACATTTTGCTACATGTGTGGCTATAGATTTCTTCAAATCTATCCACCAATAATTTTCTTTCAAATCTTGGTACATTTTGTCACCTCGAGGGTGAACTGAGTATTTGGAATTGTGATCTTCATGGAGGATTATATCTCGAAGTCCTCCATTAATAGGAATCCAGATTCTTCCATTCATTCTAAAGATTCCATCCTTGCCAGGTGCTAACTGTTCAGCAGTTACACCTAATTTTTCACTTGGAAGGTTAGCTTCCAAAACAGATTCCTTTTGAGCAACTAACAGCCTTTCCTTCAGGCTATTCTTAAGTTCGATGCTTTTGATTAATCCTTATAGGTTTAACTCTTTCCTTTCGGCTTAGAGCATCATCGACTACATTCACTTTACCAGGATGGTAGCGAATTTCGCAATCATAATCATTTAGAGTCACCATCCAACGACGTTGTCTCATATTAAGCTCCTTTTGATTGAATAAGTTTTGGAGACTTTTGTGATCCGAATATATTACACATTTAGTTCCATATAGATAATATCTCCACAACTTTAGTGCAAATACAACAACACCCAACTCCAAATCATGGGTGGTGTAATTCTTTTCGTGCACCTTTAGTTGTCGCGATGCATAGGCAACCACCTTGCCTCTTTGCATAAGTACACAACCCATACCGGCGTGTGAAGCATCACAGTACACGACAAACTCTTCAATTCCTTCGGGCAATGTCAACACCGGAGCATTACTCAATTTCTGTTTAAGAATCTCAAAAGACTCTTGTTGTTTTGGACCCCAATCAAACTTCACATTCTTGCGGGTCAGAGTAGTCAATGGTGTAACTATCCTCGAGAAGTTCTCAATGAATCTTCTATAATAACCAGCTAATCCCAGAAAGCTGCATATCTCTGTAGGTGTCTTAGGTGCCTCCCAGTTCATGATTGCTTCTATTTTAGCGGGATCCACTTGGATACCACGCTCACTCACAACATGTCCAAGGAATTGGACTTCACGAAGCCAGAACTCACACTTGGAGAATTTCGCATACAACTTCTCTTGTCGTAGCAATCCTAAGATACATCGAAGGTGTTTCTCGTGATCAACTTGACTACGAGAATAGATAAGTATGTCATCTATAAAGACAATAACAAACTTGTCTAAGTATGGCTTGCAGACTCGATTCATGAGGTCCATGAACGCTGCAGGTGCATTAGTGAGCCCGAAAGGAATCACTAAGAACTCGTAGTGGCCATACCTTGTTCTGAACGCTGTATTTGGTACATCCTCAGTTCTAACCTTGAGTTGATGATATCCTGATCTCAAATCGATCTTCGAGAAGAAGCTTGTCCCTTGGAGTTGGTCGAACAAGTCGTCGATCCTGGGCAATGGATAACGATTCTTGATCGTCACTTTGTTTAGCTCTCGGTAATCAATGCATAGGCGCATTGAACCATCCTTTTTCTTCACAAATAATATAGGAGCTCCCCAAGGTGAAGAGCTGGGTTGTACAAAACCCTTTTCTAGTAAGTCATCCAATTGAGTCCTGAGCTCTTTCATTTCTGTAGGCGCTAGACGGTAAGGAGCTCTTGCAATTGGTGCTGATCCTGGCAGAATGTCTATCCTGAATTCGACTTGCCTCTCAGGAGGTAATCTAGGTAATTCATCAGGAAAGACATCAGGATATTCAGAGATAATTGGGATATCTTCGATCTTGGGTTTTGGTTCATCCATTGTCACTTGTGCCATGCAGATGACACATCCGCTCTTCAGATACTTCGATGCCTTGAGTATAGACACATTATCAGGCAAACCATAATGTGTATCTCCTTGAATGGTGACTGATTCACTGGATGGGGTTTTGATGTTAACTAGCTTTTTATCACAGCCAATTTGGGCTTAGTTATGCGATAACCAATCCATGCTTAAAACTACATCAAACCCAGCCAATTTCATTGGCAAAAGGGATAGCATGATAGAATGATTCTTAATGGATATAAAGCATCCATCAAGAAGAGTTGAAGCAGTTTCTAAGGTACCATCTGCGAGCTCTACCTCATATTTTATTTCTAGAGTTTTAATAGGCAGATTCAGTAATTTACTAAACTTGTGGTCTACAAAATAATTATCAACACCTGAATCAAATAAAACTCTAGCATAAATATCATTAATGAGAAAGGTACCTGTTATAACATTGTCATCATTCACCGCCTCCCTTGCATTCATCTGAAAAACCCTAGCATTGGTTTTCTTTGCCTCATCAGGCTTCTTAGCATTTTTAGGGCAGCTAGTCTTGATATGCCCTTTTTCATTGCAACCATAACAGGTTGCATCCTTCATGTTTCGGCACTCAACAGTTTTGTGCCCTTTCTTTTTGCAAATTCCATAAGGCTTGGCTTGCGGATCCTGATTGCACTTTCCAAAGTGCCTCTTGTTACATGTTTTACATCTGGGCTTGTCATCTGACTGCCCCTTCTTGAAACCAGAGTTTTCTTTCTTCTTTTTGTTTGAATGATGGGATTGATCATCCTCCCTTTTTCTTTTCCCTTCTTCGGTAGTTTTCTTTGACTTACTCCTTACAACATCGAGAGTAAGTGACAAAGATAGATCTACAGCAGATCTATAAGTAGCAGGCTTAGAGGCCTTGACATTTCCCTTAATCTCAAGGGCTAATCCACCTATAAAACGCGCAATGCGTTTGGGTTCTGGGGTGACCAAATACAACACAAGTCTCGACATTGAGTTAAAACTGGTCACATAGGACCTGCAATCCAAATCCTTCATCACCAGAGTGAGGAAGTCAGTCTCTATCCTTTCCACTTCATGCTGAGGACAGTAAGTGTCCTTCATAAGATCAACAAATTCATTCCAGGAAAGGTTATACAGAGGAACCTTTCCCGTGGACTGTACCAAAGCTTTCCACCAAGTTAAGGCGTCACCTTTGAAGGACTGTGACACAAACTTAACGACGTCCTCCTTCGCACATCCACTGACATCGATAACAGTTTCCATTTCATCCAACCACTTCATACAATCGATGGCACCCTTTTCTCCCATGAAGTCTCTTGGTTTACATGAGACGAAATATTTATAAGTACAACCCTTGTTGTACTTTGGATCCTGATTAACGACAACTTGTCTCTGTGGTTCACTCTTTTGATTGGACGAGTGAATAGACTCATCCTTTTTCAGTGTAAGTGAATGCGATAGGGGCTTTGATTGAGTCTTAGACCGAACATGACTCGGTTCTTTAAATATTTTATCCACAGCTTGAGCAACTGCTGTGTCAATCATTGCTTGTAATTCAGCACCAGTAACATTTATCCTGACATCATTATTGTTTCCTTCTACCGGATGACTGTTAACTTCGTCTGAGCCAGCCATGATTTGATTACTAAAATCAAACAATAATGATTTATTTAGATTATATAATAAATCTTCGTATATGATGATTAAATGGTCATGGTATTTAATAAACCATATAGACCATTAGTCAAATGATTTGCCTAGGCTACAAATGAACCATTATTGGCAATCAAGTAGGATATAATCCTTTACATTTATCAGATAGTGGACAAAAGTCACGACTGTCAATGTCTTAAATACATTTTCATATAGCACGAAAGGCTCGCCTAGAAAGACATTTAAATGGCACAAAAGGAATTGTCACAAGGACATTTAAAACATAATCAACGATCTTTTGAATCAGTGATTTTTAAGGGTCGAACATAGTTCATCGCCTTTTTGACAAGAAGTTTATAAAACTATCATTGTCATGAATACACCTTCGCCCAGAGGCATACATCTCAAATGGATGTTTTGATGTATACACCATATTTGATGTTTAATAGCCATGATTCATATAGGCTATGAAAGTGGCTTGGAAAGATCCAAGTACTTTTGGAAGCTAGTGTGGTCTCTCAAGTCACCCAGCCAGGAATGTTAACATGTTTTCAGATGTTAACAAGGAATCACTTTCTTAAAAAGGTTGTACCATCATAGCCATTAATATTGGCTAGGTTATACCTTTAAGAATATCTTTTGAAATTTCTTTAGCAGATCAATTTAAAAATTGAAATGATATTGGCAAGATGTAATAAAATACAAACATAAGAATTTCAAAAAGAAATTTCATTAAATACTACGCGATTACAAGATATGCCCTAAACGGGTCTCGAAATAACAAACTGTCCACGCAGGGACTACAGAAAAGAAAATAAGTCCACGCAGGGACTAAATACAGAAATAAAATGTCCTCGTAGGGACTTGATTGAAATTACAATACAAAATAAAATAAAACAAACTTCTATTTTTTTTGCCCTTTATGAGGTTCGCAAGGCCTTTAAGAAATTTGTTATGCTTTTTATTTGTTTCGTCTGCTTTTTGCTCAACCTGGTCCAACCTCTGCAGAATTTGTTGAGTTTGAATTTATTGAGGAGGAGGAGGTTGTTGTTGATAAGGTGGGTATTGATACCCATGCACATGATACCCAGTTGGGTATACTGGAGGAAATGGCGAAGGATAAAGTGCATTAAATTGAGCTGCCTCAAGATATGGATCTTGGGCAGGGGCATGATATCCATAATCCGTAGGAGTTGGATATTCAAATGGGTTATACCCATATGAAGCTGGGTATGTTGGTATTGGGTTTTCAAAACCCACTGGCGGTGGCGGTGGTGCAAAAGTAACTGGCGGGGGAACATCTTTCGGCACCGCGTGTGAAGGTCCACCCATTTGTGGATCTTCGGGAATAGGAGGGTATGTGCTTGAAGCTTGAGGGGAACTAAATCTTGGTCCCCCTCTCACGGACATCCGTGCATTCCTCCTTCGCCTAGGTGGCTCAGGAGGTGGTTATGGTGGTTGTTGAGGTGGTTCCTCAACGGGCAATGGTGGTGGAGTAACCGCCTAAAGATACGGTTCCTCCAATGGAGGTTGAGGAGGAGAATTATGAAAAGAAGGGGTATATTCCCATTGGTACGTGTTCCGCCTTTCGGCCCATGAGTCGGGGCCTTGATATGGCGATCCTTGGTAAGGAGAACCGTTGGAGATACCGATGGGGTGAGTTGGTGTCCCGGTTGGCGGCTCTGGATCAGGCTCATCATCCATCTCCATATCTTGGGAGAAGTGGTCCTCGGGTCCTAAAGGATTATAACCCAGTGGTTTGTTAATATAATCGTTTGGGTTAAATTGGGCTGGGGAATAAGTTGAGTCAGAATGGTGAAAAGAATGAGAATGTAAAAAGTGGTATGAATGATGTGAATGGTGTGAATGTTGGGAATGGTGAGAATGATGGGGCTCGTCTTGAATAGGCCGCTCAAAGGAAGGGTGAAACGATGGTGAAGAACTTAAAAAGACCGAGTGTCTCGCGGGCTCAAATGAATGTCCCCAATTGTGTCACGAATCGGAGCTAGTAAAACACGCTGATGGAGTGCGCCTGTGAGAGGGTCTAGCATTGCTAGATGGTCCTCCCCTCATAGGACCTTTTCCTTTTCCTCGAACGTGCGGCGGCATTTTTAATTAGCAAACCTGTCAAAACAAGTAAAACAAAATATGAACAACAAAAGGAAAATTAAGAATAATCCTAGGTCATTTGCATAGACTCAGAAGTCTAAGGAATGTGCTTATTGTGTCATTGAGATTAAACACAAATGGCTTTTGTTTAATTCACTCATTGTTGGCTCTGATACCAACCTGTCACACCCCGATAATTCCACATATTACCGGTGGGCCCGGTGGGGAGTATTGTGACGTAGTTGATATCATCATAGTCAAACACACAATATAGTAGCACAGCGGAAAGCTTGGTATTTAAATACTATTACAAACCATAGTGTCCGAGTGTCCAAATAAAAGAATATACAGACTTGGTTGTAATAGAGATCCACAGGCGGATCATAAAATAAAATACAAGAAACTGAAATAACAGACTCCAGGCATCTAAGGATTTGCAAGATCCTCTTATTTGACACCAAGTAGCTCCAGCCTAATTACGTGAGGTACCTGTCACTTTGTCTTTGGAAAATACGTCAGTTTACACTGGTAAATACAATTAACTGACTCATTTGAAAAGAGTTTATGAAAATTTATTTAGGCGCACAAGGCACAAACCATTTATAACTTGGGACAATTATTTAAGATACTCTTGTATACAGTTTTATATGTTTGTCATACATATGGGGCCGGTTTGGAAGCCGGTCATGATTAACCGACTCACCACTATAAAACCCACAAAGGAGTTATCCTCAACATGTGGGTTATTTAGTGTTTTGCATCTGTCAGGTGTATGCCTACACCCCGTGCATAGGTCGTGGCCATTTTCAAATGAAATGAGCCGAGGATATCAAGGATACGGTCGTATTAACCCCCAATGTTTATGTTATCAAACAAAACAGATTAAAATGGGTTATGTAAATTTATTAATCACAATCCGATTAAATGATTTCATACCCGACCAAGCTGTATTATTATAATACTGTATCCCAAGCCCGTATATCGGAAAATAAGTTAAAAGTATTTACCTGAGCTAGATGTGTAAGGATGTAACTCAGTCGTATATTCCTAAAGCCTTATGAAAATACCTTCTACTGAAGTTACTCAATCTGTATGGAAGGTTTAATACTCTATTAGGATACTAACGGGTCTTTATTTAAGTCAAAGACTTAGACCGGTTAGTTTGAAAGATACTATACGGTTCTAAACTCTAGATTAATCGGAGACCGGGATGGAATGTGATTTAGACCCGACAAGTTTGGATACTTGTATAATATGGGTAAACTAAACACATTCTGGATTTTGAAGATTTAATGATAAGGTTAAACCTATTTCGGCTAATTTATGTAAACTAGCTACATAAACCGAACCGAACACATAAATGCATAACGGGTAACCGGAAGAATTATATACAGGTCGCATATGTTATTATGCTTAAAATATGTTAATACATCAGTAGGATGTTAACATGTTTGCCCAAAAAATATTTAAAACCAATTTAAGTCCCGGAGGGGCATTTTGGTCATTTTAATGTTTATAAAAGAGATTTAATAGTAAACTGAGGTTCTGGTCTAAAACTGTTAGGATCTGAGTTTGGTTTTGATTGTGTTTTACGTTTGAAATAAGACTAAGATGGATGAGTAGTGCAGCGGAATTTAAGATGGAAACAAACATTGCACACAATCAAACAGGAGAATTGCTTTAATCAAACATTTTCAACAAAGAACCGAAAGATTGAATTTATTTCAATAACGATTACAATGCATGTATGAATACAAACTCCCCCTCAGTCTGAGCTCACAGTGTTTGTTCGTGCAGGAAGAAGATTTTGTGAAGAGCTAATAGAACAGTGCATGGTACTGTTCTATTTATAGGCACATACAAACCACTGAGGCATCAATGCTGACGTCACCATGAAAGTGACATCTAACCTCCTAACAACTTCTAACAACTGATCTATACAAACACTGCTTAAGCTATCAACTGCTATACAATACATTACATAATTAAACTAAACTACTGCTGGTCCTTCCATTGTTGTGACTTCAGCAGTACTTGATAAATACCAGCAGTGCTTGACCCAAAGCAGTAGATTGAACAGCAGGTCTTTAGTCTTTGACTTGATCAGCGGTTGTAGGCCAGCAGTTGTAATCGATCAGTAGATAGGAGGTCAACAGATGTTGAAACCACTTTCAAGGGGAGAGACTTGTAACACAACATCTGCTTATTCTGGATCCACTGTCTTGATCCAGTTTTGGCTTTAATTATATGTTCCTCTGATAGGGTTCAATCCCAACAAAAACATTCAGTAAAAATATTTATTTTATCAAGTTACATCAGTAAGATATCATACATATGTGAGGTTTACCATTTATGGCCAAACTATGCCCTGAAAGGGTATTTTGGTCATTTCACATATACTTTTAAGGACATTTTTGGAAGTCTGAGTTCATGACTTATACCTACTGTAATAATATTAAAATTCATTTAGAAATTCAGTAGGTAACAAGTCTTAGGTGTTTAATATGGTTTTAAACCATAATATGCACTTAATTATCGTAAAAATCGCTAATTGACGATAATTAAGATGTTTATAGAAATCTGAGATTTTGATCAGTCTTAAGTGTTCAAAATATTTTATTTAATATATAATATCAGTAGGAAAAGGTTTGGCATTCAAATCATATGTTAATCTCATTTAATGCATGAAAAGGGTATTATCGTCATTTACCGAATTATACAAGAACTCAATGATATGGTCAGTTTATAATATGACCAAAAATCCCTAAACAAAATATCTTAACAGTAGGTAATGAGTTTTGGGTCAAAATCCATGTTTAAACATGCCTTATGCAAGACAGCGTAATTTAATTAATAAAAAATTTCAATTTACTATATCTTGCATAACTTTAGTTTGAGACTAGAAACTGATGTCAAATTTTTGGGACATACTTATATATCAGTAATAAAGCTTTTTGTCCTCTCACATTTTCAAAAATCTCGTTTATATGTCAAAAGGGCAAAATGGGCATTTATAAGCATATTAACGGAAACTAGCATATAATCCAATATATAATTGACCAAGTAATATAACTCCAGAGGGTTATACTATAACATAATGTGGTCCTAATGGAAGCTTAAAACATAGAAGGATTAAGCTCAATCGGGTCAGAACTGAAAGTCAAAGCAAAAGTCAAGTTTTTGCGACTTTCGGTTGCGAACCGACCTTGAACTCAGAATTGTCGGGTTGAACATGCCTAAACATGTTCTAATAGTAATTAGTAAGTTATTAGAATGTTAAAATATAATTTATAACCTCTGCATTATTAATTTTAATTATTATTTATAATTCTGTCCAGTTTGACTTTTTAACTAAATAGTTTGACCCGACAAATTAACTAAGCAAACGAAATAATTAGGAGGTGGCCTTTTAAGGGTTAGTCACCTACCTAATTATGGTTACATAACTACATTCATCTCGAACAGTGGCTGGACCATTTGAGTTTAAACCGAAGGTCAAAGTCAGATTACGATAACTTTGACTTTTTGGTTTTTAAATAAAAAACTGAACTAAAGAGGAGACTAAGACACTTACAAAGGGTCCTAGTAATCATTTCTACAAGAACAAGCTCCCTTTTTTTATCAGGAACCACCAGGTGAGAGAGTAGAGAAGATTTGAATGTTTGTGCAATGAAACAAAGCACCAAGAGGGCCTTTATATAGTTGAGGAGCATGAATTTGGATCATCACAGGTGTTATGGATGTCCCCAGATGATCACATGTGTCCTAGTGGTATTCTAAAACTAACAACAAGCTCCTGGTATCGAATTGGAAGTGATTAAGTCGGTTATGAGCAGAAACCTACAGCTGGCAACATATTTTTGAGTTGGGCAGTCTCTCGCAGGCCGCGTAGGATTCAAAGGGGGTCTACGCGCCCCGCGACAACCTTGTGTTCAGGTGAAAAATGTTTCGGCTTTGGCAGTTTCAGTCCCTGGTCCTTCGTAACTTTATTTAACTTCATTCTTGGCACTTTTAACCTTTGTAGTCAGTTTATAAAGGATCATGGGAGTATAACCAAACTCCGTTAGGCCCGGTTTCGTTAAACGATCACCGTAAACATAAGTTTCCTAACATTGACACTTTTAACCCGAATTCTTGGAAACTTGTATAACGATATCGAAACCACTTGAAACTGATATCACTTATTCTTGAGAATATATTTGAATATTACAAAGCCTCGGGTTCATTAAAAGGTCACTCAGAGGTAAGAATTAACATGTTGACACGTTTAACCCCTGTAGTTTATAATCTTTCGATTATTTTCACAAACGGCTTCTTATATTCAAATAATTACTCGTTCGAGAATATATTCTTCGTGTATGGTCATTCAGAGGCACAAGTTTGGCATGCTGACACTTTTAGTCCCTTCGGACACATATTTTCATCGTTTGTCAACTTTAGTACTTTAAACTCAAACTTTCACATATTTAGAGTTTAGGACACGTGTCTTCACATAATTGGACACGTTTTTACGTGGTGTTACATCGCACCCCAATCTTGTGTGCAAAGCATCATAGTAAACCACGAAGTCCTTGATTCCTGTAGGTAATGATAATACTGTGGCATTACTCAATTTTTGTTTAAGAATCTCAAAGGATTTTTCTGCTTTGGCCCCCAATCAAATTTGGCATTCTTGCGTGTCAACCCAGTTAAGGGAGTGGCTAGTCTCGAGAAGTTCTCAATAAACCTTCTATAATAACTAGCCAACCCTAGAAAATGCGGATTTCAGAAGGAGTCTTGGGTGCTTCCCAATTCATGATTGCTTCAATCTTTGCTGGATCCACTTAGATTCCATGTTCACTAACCACATGCCCTAACAATTGGACTTTTCTAAGCCAGAACTCACACATAGAGAGTTTTGCATAAAGCTTCTCTTACTTTAGCAACTCGAGAATACATCTAAGATGTTTCTCGTGATCATTCCTGCTACGAGAATATATAAGTATGTCGTCTATGAAGATAATGACAAACTTATCTAGATATGGTTTGCATACTCTGTTCATGAGATCCATGAAAGCTGCTGGAGCATAGTGAGTTTGAATGGCATAACCAAGAACTCATAATGTTGGTATCTAGTTTTGAAGGCAGTCTTTGGAACATCTTCACTCCTGACCTTCAATTGATGATAACTAGACTGAAGATCAATTTTAGAAAAGAAACTCGCTTCTTGCAATTAATCAAACAAATCATCAATTCTAGGCAAGGGATAATGATTCTTGATCGTTATTTTATTCAGCTCATGGTAATCAATGCACATTCGCATTGAACCGTCTTTCTTTTTGAAAAAAAAAGAATAGGAGCACCCCAATGGGATGAACTAGGTTCTATAAAACCTTTCTCGAGAAGTTCTTCTAGTTGTGCCTTTAACTCTTTCATCTCGGTTGACGCCAAACGACATAGAGCTCTAACTATTGGAGCTGACATAGGCAATATGTCGATTCTGAACTCAATTTGGCTTTTCGGGGATAATCCTGTTAATCTTCAGGAAATACCTCCGGGTATTCAGAAATGACTGGTATATTTTCTATCTTGGGCTTTAGCATATCTACTGTGTCACCTGTGCCGTGTAAATGACACATCCTCTCTTCATACACTTAGATGCCTTAAGCAGCGATGCTTTCTCAGGCAATCCATAGTGTAGATCTCCGTGAGTGAAGAGCGTCTCGCCAGATAGGGATTTGATCTCGATCACCTTTTTATCACAGGCGATGCGGGCCTGGTCATGGGATAACCAGTCCATGCCTAAGACCATATCAAATCCCGCAAGATTCATAGGTAATAGATTGATCGGAATGGATTGATTCTTAATGGATATACTCCTTCAAGAATCTTGGAAGCTAATTCGATTGAACCATCGGCCATTTTTACTTCATATGAGTGATCTAGAGCTCTTAAAGGTAAATTTAATAGTTTACTAAACTTATGATCTACGAACTCTTATCAGCTCCAGAATCAAATAATACACGTGTGAAAATGTTATTAACAAGAAACGTACCTGTTATAACATTTGCATCATTTACCGCTTCCTTTGCGGTCAACTGGAAGGCTCGAGCATTGGATTTCTTAGTCTCTCTAGATTTTGAATTTCCACCAATTGTACGCTTGGGACAAGCGGTCCTTATGTGGCCTTTCTCGCCACACTCGTAGCAAACAACTTTTTTTTTTATCTCTTTACATTCATGAGTCTTGTGGCCAGTCTTCTTATAGATGCCACACGGTTTTGGTTAGTGTTTTGTTCGACACTGTCCCCAGTGTCACTTCCCGCATGATTTGCACTTGGTCATATTTTCACCGGACATTGGTTGGTTATTATTTGAACTGAACCTTCCTTTCTTCGAATTCTGGAAGCGGTTATCCTCTGCTTCCTCATCAATGGTTAGTGAGAGAGCTCTATCCACTGCATATCTGAAAGTGGTGGGTTTGGAGGATTTCACCATCCCCTTGATTTCTGGTGCTGGATGTAGGATAAAAAACGAGCTAAAATCTGATTTTGTATAAGAATCAAGATGAACACACTCAAAATGAACTTGAAAAGCCACTAGATTAATTTGCAAATGATGAAAACAATTAGCCCCCCAAGTCTCTCTAGAATGTGTGTTACCTAAACCCTAATCATCTCTTTCTATTTATAGCCTAGACCACTTAGGCTAATTACATTTAGGTCCCTAGAGATAATAACTTACCAAAATCAGCACTAAACATGAAAACTAATTAACTAAGATAATAAATATATTTTGTCTAAACAAAATATTAAATAACCAAAGCAATATAAATATCATAGCTCGAACTTCCACATGGTATATCTTTCTTCGATCTTCTCGTGTCGACTTGCATGTTGACTTTGACTTGTTGGCGTTGACTTTGTTGACTTGATTCGTTGTTAACATTAGACTACACGTTTTAGACCCAACAATCTCACCCTTAGGCTAATGTTATCAAACTCTTGTATCATCTTTAGAACCGTCAACGTCAAGTGTGTTGTGATCTTCATTTTGGCAAGTTTCAGTCTCAATTTTAGATCCAACAATCTCCCCCTAGAATGATGCTTTCCAAATTTGCTTTGAAAAACTTTTCTGTCACTTTTCTATGTAAAGACTTTAAACTGACAAGCTCCCCCTTTTTACATGCATCATCTTTGACAATCAGGAACAACCTTTTTCCAACTCTCTTTAGCTTGAGCAATTCAGAAGACGTAGGAAGAGGATTCCTAGCTTGGTATCTTCTGCAATTGTAACACCACGTAAAAACGTGTCCAATTATGTAAAGACACGTGTCCTAAACTCTAAATATGTGAAAGATTGAGTTTGAAGGACTGAAATTGCCCAACGATGAAAATATGTATGCGAAGGGACTAAAAGTGTCAACATTCCAAAGTTGTGCCTCTGAATGACCACACACGAAGAATATATTCTTAAACGAGTGATTAATTGGATATAAGAAGCCGTTTATGAAAATAATCGAAAGATTATAAACTACAGGGGTTAAACGTGTCAACATGTTAATTCTTACTTCTGAGTGACCTTTTAACAAACCCGAGGCTTTGAAATATTCAAAATATACTCTCAAGAATAAGTGATATAAATTTCACGAGGTTTCGAGATGGTTATGTGATGTTTACGCGAATTCCCAAGAATTAGGGTTTAATGCGTCAACGAGGCGAAACTTATGTTTTCGGTGATCAATTAACGAAACCGGGCCTAACGGAGTTTGATTATACTCCCTAGATCATCTACAAACTAACTACAAGGGCCAATTGTGCCTAAAATGAAAGATTTGAGGCTTAAAAAGGTGCAGGGACTAAACTTGCCAAGAATGAAACTTGTTTGGCTGGTAACCAGGGTGGTCGCGTGGCGCGACCATGTAGCCACTCTGCCGTCGCGTGACGCGACGACACTGTTTTGACAGTCTGCTGTGGCCAGGTGCAGGTTTGTTCCTTTCCTTGAGCTCCAAACAACTTGAATGAAAGACTGTTAGCTGCTCAGAAGGAAGCTGTTTTAGAAGCTAACCTTCCAAGTGAAAAGTTAGGTGTAACTGCTGAACAATTAGCACCTGGCAAGGATGGAATCCTTAGGATGAATGGAAGAATCTGGGTTCCTATTCATGGAGGGCTTTGAGATATAATCCTCCAGGAAGCTCACAATTCCAAATACTCAGTTCACCCTGGAGGTGACAAGATGTATCAAGATTTGAAAGCTAATTATTGGTGGATAGGTTTGAAGAAATCTATTGCCACACATTTAGCTAAGTGCCTGACTTGTGCTCAGATTAAAGCTGAACATCAAAAGCCGTCGGGTCTGCTTCAACAGCCAGAACTTCCCACATGGAAGTGGGAGATGGTAACTATTGATTTTATAACCAAGTTACCTAAAACAAGGCATGGAAATGATACTATATGGGTCATAGTTGACAGACTGACTAAGTCAGCACATTTCTTACCCATCAAGGAGACTCATAGCTCCGACAAGCTAGCTCAGTTGTACATGGATAAGATTGTATCTCTCCATGGAGTGCCGGTATCTATTATATCCGATAGAGATACTAGATACACCTCTCACTTTTGGAAAAGTTTCCAACAATCATTAGGCACTCGTTTGAATTTTAGTACTGCTTACCATCCTCAGACAGATGGACAAAGTGAGCGTATAATTCAAACTTTGGAAGACATGCTTCGTGCATGCGTTATTGATTTGGGTGG
The DNA here is from genome assembly GCA_030545235.1 of Helianthus tuberosus. Classification (NCBI taxonomy): domain Eukaryota; kingdom Viridiplantae; phylum Streptophyta; class Magnoliopsida; order Asterales; family Asteraceae; genus Helianthus; species Helianthus tuberosus. The sequence goes on from CM060375.1 coordinate 61,441,614, forward strand.
TAGCTGGGATGACCACCTACCTTTGATCGAGTTCTCCTATAATAACAGTTATCATACTAGCATTCAGGCTGCGCCTTTTGAGGCGTTGTATGGAAGGAAATGTAGAACGCCTGTTTGTTGGGCGGAAGTAGGAGAAGCTCAGTTATCAAGACCTGACATAGTCCTTGAAACAAAGGATAAGATTGTCCAAATTCGTAATCGCCTAAAAGCTGCCAGGGATAGGCAGAAAAGTTATGCTGATAAAAGGTGAAAACCTTTAAAGTTTGAGGTAGGCGACAAAGTCTTACTGAAAGTGTCACCCTGGAAAGGTGTGATGCGTTTTGGTAAGAAAGGCAAGTTAATCCCAAGGTATATTGGACCATTCGAAATCATCGAATGTGTCGGCAGTGTAGCTTATAAGCTAAACTTGCCTGAGGAGCTAAGTGGAATTCACAATGTGTTCCACATCTGTAATCTTAAGAAATGTCTAGCTGATGAATCACTAGCAATGTCTCATAAAGACTTATAGATTGATGAAAGCCTGAGGTTTGTTGAAAGACCTATATCGATCGAGGATCGACAGGTTAAAAAGCTCCGAAGGAAGCACATGCCAATAGTAAAGGTTAAATGGGATGCCCGTAGATGCCCTGAATATACATGGGAAGTTGAGTCCAGTATGCGACAGAAGTACCCTCACTTATTCCAGTAAATCTCGGGGTCGAGATTTCTTTTAAGGGGGTGAGGATGTAACACCACGTAAAAACGTGTCCAATTATGTAAAGACACATGTCCTAAACTCTAAATATGTGAAATATTGAGTTTGAAGGACTGAAATTGCCAAACGATGAAAATATGTATGCGAAGGGACTAAAAGTGTCAACATGCCAAACTTGTGCGTCTGAATGACCACACACGAAGAATATATTCTTAAACGAGTGATTAATTGGATATAAGAAGTCGTTTATGAAAATAATCGAAAGATGATAAACTACAGGGGTTAAACATGTCAACATGTTAATTCTTACCTCTGAGTGACCTTTTAACGAACCCGAGGTTTCGAAATATTCAAATATACTCTCAAGAATAAGTGATATAAATTTCACGTGGTTTCGAGATCGTTATGTGATGTTTACGCGAATTCCCAAGAATTAGGGTTTAATGCGTCAATGAGGCGAAACTTATGTTTTCGGTGATCAATTAACAAAACCGGGCCTAAGGGAGTTTGATTATACTCCCTAGATCATCGAAAAACTAACTACAACGGCCAATTGTGCCTAAAATGAAAGATTTGAGGCTTAAAAAGGTGCAGGGACTAAACTTGCCAAGAATGAAACTTGTTTGGCTGGTAACCAGGGTGGTCGCGTGGCGCGACCATGTAGCCACTCTGCCGTCGCGCGATGCGATGGCACTGTTTCGACAGTCTGCTGTGGCCAGGTGCAGGTTTGTTCATTTCCTTGAGCTCCAAACAAGTAAATTCAAAACAAGGGCCTTGTTAATGGTTTTTGCATACCACCAAGACACCTGGAGAGACCAGATAACATCCCTAAACACCTGTTATCATATGGAGCAACTTGAATTCACTATATATAGAGCCATAAGTTCAGCAATTCGTTTGCTCATTCACTCAATATCACTCTCAACTCTCTAAGCTTGTGTTCTGAGCATCTCTGGAGGTTCCTGAATCAAGGGGAAGCTTATTTTTGTAGAAAAGATAGCTAGGACCCTTTGTAAGTGTCTTAGCCCCCTTCCTTAGTTCAGTTTTTAGTTTAAAAACCGAAAAGTCAAAGTTATCGTAATCTGACTTTGACTTTCGGTTTAATCACAAATGGTTCAGCCACTGTCCGAAATTGAAAGTGGTTATGTGACCATAATTAGGTAGGTGATTAACCCTTAAAAGGGCACCTCCTAATTATTTCGTTTGCCTAGTTAATTGTCGGGTCAAACTATTAAGTTAAAAAGTCAAACTGACAAGAATTTGAAATAATAATTATAACTAACAATGCAGAGATTATAAATTATATTTTATCACTCTAATAACTTGGTAATTAGTATTAGAACATGTTTAAGCATGTTCAACCCGACAATTATCAGTTTAGGGTTGGTTCACAACCGAAAGTCGCAAAAGCTTGACTTTTGCCTTGACTTTCAGTTCTGACCTGATTAAGCTTAATCCTTCCATGTTTTAAGCTTCCATTAGGACCACTTTATGTTGTAGTATAACCCCCTGGAGTTATATTACTTGGTCCTTAGTATTTTGAATTATATGCTAATCTCCGTTAATATGCTTATAAATGCCTATTTTGCCCTTTTCACATATAAACGAGATTTTTGAAAATATGAGAGGACAGAAACCTTTATTACTGATATATAAGTATGTCCCGAAAATTTGACATTAGTTCTTGGTCTCAAACAAGAGTTACGCTCGATATCGTAAATTGAAACGTTTTATTAATTAAATTGCGATAACTTGCATTAGTCATGTTTAAGCATAGGTTTTGACCTAAAACTCATTACCTACTATTAAGATATTATTTTTAAGGATTTTTGGAATTTTTGATCAGATTATAATCTGATCATATCATTGAGTTCTTGTATAATTCGGTAAATGACGATAATACCCTTTTTATGCATAAAATCATCATCATCATCATCATACTCAGTATATCCCACCAATAGCAAAGCTAAGGTAGGGTCTGAGGAGGGTGAGATGTAGACAGCCTTACCTCTACCCCGTAGGAATAGAGAGGCTGCTTCCAATGAGACCCCCGGCTCGTTTTTATGCATAAAATGAGATTAACAAATAATTTGAATGCCAAACCTTTTCCTACTGATTTTATACATTAAATAAATTATTTTGAACAATTAAAACTGATAAAAATCTCAGATTTCCATAAAACACCTTAATTATCGCCAATTAGCGATTTTTACGCTAATTAGGTGCATAGTATTGTTTTAAATCATATTTAACACCTAAGACTTGTTACCTACTGAATTTTTAAACAAGTTTTAATATTTTTACAGTAAGTATAAGTCGTAAACTCAGACTTCCAAAAATGTCCTTAAAAGCATATGTGAAATGACCAAAATGCCATTTCGGGGCATAGTTTGGCCATAAATAGTAAACATCACATATGTATGATATCTTACTGATATGACTTGATAAAATAAATATTTTTACTGATTACCAAAGACCAGAACCTTAGTTTATTATAAAATCTCTTTTATAACCATTAAAATGACCAAAATGCCCCTACGGGACTTAAATTGGTTTTAAATACTTTTTGGGCATATATGTTAACATCCTACTGATGTATTAACATATTCTAAGCATAATAACATTTGAGACTTGTATATAATTCATTTGGTTACCCGTTATGCATTTATGCGTTCGGATCGGTTTATGTAACTAGTTTACATAAAATAGCCGAAACGGGTTTAACCTTATCATTAAATCTTCAAAATCCAGAATGCGTTTTGTTTACCCATATTATACAAGTATCCAAACTTGTCGGGTCTAAACCACATTCTATTCTGGTCTCCACCTAATCTAGCGTTTAGAACCGTAATGTATCTTTCCAACTAACCGGTCTAAGTATTTGACTTAAATAAAGACCCGTTAGTATCCTAATAGGTTATTAAACCTTCCATATAGATTGAGTAGCTTCAGTAGAAGGTATTTTCATAAGGCTTTAGGAATATACAGCTGGAGTTAGTTCTTTCACATCTAGCTCAGGTAAATACTTTTAACTTATTTTTCCTTATATAGGCTTGGGATACGGTATTATAATAATACCGCTTGGTCGGGTATGAAATCATTTAATCGGATTGTGATTAATAAATTTACATAACCTGTTTTAATCTGTTTTGTTTGATAACATAAACATTGGGGGTTAATACGACCGTGTCCTGGATATCCTCGGCTTATTTCATTTGAAAATGGCCACGACCTATGCACGGGGTGTAGGCATACACCTGACAGATGCAAATGCTAATATAACCCACATGTTGGGGATAACTCCTTTGTGGGTTCTATAAGTGGTGAGTCGGTTAATCATGACCGGCTTCCAAACCGGCCCCATATGTATGACAAATATATAAAACTGTATACAAGATTATCTTAAATAATTGTCCCAAGTTATAAATGGTTTGTGCCTTGTGCACTTAAAACAATTTTCATAAATGTTTTCAAATGAGTCAGTTAATTGTATTTACCAGTGTAAACTGACGTATTTTCCAAAGACTAATTGACAGGTACCTCACGTAAATAGGCTGGAGCTACTTGGTGTCAATAAGAAGATCTTGCAAATCCTTAGATGCCTGGAGTCTGTTATTTCAGTTCCTTGTATTTTATTTTATGATCCGCCTGTGGATCTCTATTGCAACCAAGTCTGTATATTCTTATATTTGGACACTCAGACACTATGGTTTGTAATAGTAATTATTCACCAAGCCTTCCGTTGTGCTATTATGTAACACCCTTGCTATTATTTAACGATTTTCGTATAATTTAAGTCCATAATCATGTAATTACGGTTACAATCACAATGAAAAATGCGGGTTTATTAAAAACTTTTACAATTTAAAGTAATACAACATAATGTGATTTAATTAATCGTTTTAGAATAACGACGTTGCGGAAGCTTCATTTTTCGTGTGTTCGGTCCTTTGCCATCGCTTGATCTCCATCCGGGTACACTTGATATCACCTATGATCAAAACCAACTTAAAAGTTAGTTTTGATAGCTTATAAACATGTATAAACAAGTTTCATAAACAAACAAATAAAATAAAAATAAAATTTCGGAATTTTGCCTCTCGCGCCACACGAGAGGCTCCTTCTTTTCCTTCGCGTGCCGCGACAGCACCCGCGTGTCGTGCCCGGTTCCCGGTTCTCCTTAGCGTGCCGCGGGGAGATCGTTTCCAAGCAGGGCCGAATCTGGGACCTGCATTTCTTCCAGCTATGTTTATTTATAAAAAATCAAACTTTCAAAGGCCATAACTTTTGATCTAGAAGTCCGTTTTACGTGATTCTTTTTCCTACGCGTTTGAAATTTAATTCTCCATTTTATGGAGTCAAAACCTGATATTCAACTACTTCAAAAATTCAGATTTCAAGCTCTCGGCTTGAAATTCCTTTTTAACACTTTTGACCCATTTCATGATTCATTAAACCACTTTTGTTTAAATCATTGCAAATTTTTGAAATATTTATTATCTCAAAACCATCAACTCGTAAGTCTAAAACTTTCATACATTATACCACTAAAGGTTGAGTTATGCGTAAAACTTCATTTTGACCCGTTAGAGGGATTTACCATCTTACTTTAAATTTCACACTCCTTTCACCCCTCATTTTACTACATTAAGGTATCTACCTATATTTCGTAATTTTAATGCAAATTCCTAAACAACCTCTAAGGGTCGTTTGCCCGGTTTTCCCATCAAGGGCTTTTTGGTCAATTTTAGTCCTTCATTTTACGACGAAGGACTTTCGCTAATATTTGACCAAAAATATCGCCTTTAACAATAATTTCTAAATATGCGTACCTGGCTCGAGTCATAGGATTGACCCATTTAAATATCTCTCACTATTAATTTCTAATTAATACCAACGCGAACCGTATGATATTTCATGTAATCACAAAACTCAACAAGCGATCATCAATTAATATTGTCAAATGATCTTGCCAATGTCATTTGACCCGTTTAGTCTGAACAACCATTTTTCATTATGAGATGATATCTAGTTACCATCTCGCCCTTTTACCCATTCCGGTTTACACCATAACGTAATGTTTCAAAATTTCTTATTAGTTCATCGTTACATGACTAATTTACCAATTTACCCTTTTTTGCCATTGTTTATGATTTCTCACCATTGCACTAGTTCTGACTCATATTATTTGCGTCAGAACATTATAACTCTATTACTAACTTTTCCTTATTCATTTTCAATACACACAACTGATGTATACTAAAAAGGGTGTAAGCTTTTACTTACCTCGCATCCAAATTACGCTTTCCTTTTCGTACTTGCTCCGTTTGACCCGTTTCATTCCCAAGCCTCCATCTAGCTTGTCAAGAGTCAAACTATCATCATAATTCACAAGGTGGTTAGATTAGTCATTATAACCACGACTATTCCACCTTACGTATTTTCGATGTCAAAACTACTATTCGACTCCGTCCATGGTTAGTTTAACTTTTCAAAAGTTAACTACCCTTAATTATATGATATGTGCATATAAGCTAAATCGACCTCATAATTAAAATTTGTATTACCCCACATCACACGTAATTAGTCGAACTAGGAAATTACGCGTTTGATTCTTAATTTCAACATATGAACATTGTGGGCATAATTTATAACATCAACAATCAAGTTTCGTATCACTGAAAATAGGCTGTTTTTCGTGACCTGTTTAACCTGTTTACAAGTCTTCAAAAATTATGATTTTTTTTATGTGGCGTACCTCTCGGAGGGTTAGACCTTGTGTTAAAATTTCAAGATCTAACTCTTTACCAAAAATTCATAAAAATTCATCTACTAAGCTGCAATTAGATTCGTCACTTCTGACTGCAGCTTACGGAAAAATTCATTAAAAATTCCTCGTTTATCCGATTGACGAAATTCCAATTGGAGATTCTTTTAATCACTTAAAACTTTCTACAATAAGAATTTGAGATCATAAATAAATTCCTAAATTGAGTTATGACATTCGTAATGGGCTGCAAATTCTGCCAGAAAACGCAGCTTGAACCTTTGATACGGAAAATTCATAAAACGTTCAATTTTCGTCGAAAAAATGCGATTCCAGTGGGGTTTTAAAGATATTTCCTGGAATTACATTTTAGACTCAAGAAACGCATGTTTTTGTCACGTTTTGTCCAGGTTACAGCCAATACAAGTCGGCTGTAAATTCTGATCAAGAGCCGTTTGAATTCAGCTTTCAATTTAAGCATGTTCTTGACAACATAACACTATTTTTTAGCAATCAAAACCCTAAAAACATCTCATACATGAATTTAGCATCAACAAAAATCTGAATTTACTTGAGCTAAGCATGATTTCAATATATACTTGTCTAGGGTTTACTCCTAAACACTACAATGTTCCCATTTCATCCAAACAACATTCATGCAAAACGAATTTCAGATTATAATTGTTCATCCAGAATTTTGAATAGAATCAAACAACGAATTTTGACATACCTTGTGATCCCCTAGGCTTGGTGATCACTAATTTATTAAAAGCCCCAAATTTTAGCTTGATTCTCCTTCGATTTGGTTGGATTTTATGAGTTTTAGGGTTTTGAAAGAACCCCCCATGGCTCCTGGTCGTTCCTGCGCGCACACACACACACTTAGAGTGTGTGTGTTGTGTTTTATTATTATGTTTAATAAAACATGCTTGCCCACTTTGCCATTTTAGTCCTTCATGTTTCATTTTTTATCATATAGGGCTATAACTCATAGTTTATCATTTAAATTCATATTACTTAACTATGTTAATTATTCCTAGCCAACTTAGTAGGTTCGAGAAGTTAAAAACCCGTTTTATTTTAAGTCCCGTTAACTCGGGCTCCTTATGAACTTTGTCTTCTCAAGTCGTTTGCTCTCTTTTTATTTATTATTAGGCTTATTTATTTGAATCCTAATAATTTCCGGGTTAATCTTTTCTGCTAACGGTATTCTACCTGCTCTTTAGTATTAACGGGGTTTAATTACCAAACCCGTTTTCGGGGTGTTACATATTATATTGTGTGTATTGACTATGATGATATCAACTACGTCACGATACTCCTTGCCGAGCCCACCGGTAATATGTGGAAATATCGGGGTGTGACAGCAATCTTGAGGAAAAATGTGCTCTGTTCTAGTATCTTGCTCAACAGATGATCGACCATCATTGCAGCAAGTAGTTGAAGTAACATGTTCACAAACATAAACACAACTCGAAATTTTCTATTAGACTAATTCAAAGTACAGACAAAACCGTAATTGTCTGTTGTGTGCCATCAAATGAGTATCTCAAACGGTTTGAGACATAATTGATGTGATATGGAAGTCTTAGAAAATGTAAGTCCAGAAAAGCGCAATCAGATATCACAAAACACGAACAAAAGTGCGGAAAACTAATGGAAGTGTAGAAGAAAAAGAAGAATGAAATCGATTGTATTAAGATTAAGTGGACACGATTTCAGAGAATCGTCTGGTACACTTAACACACAACTCGAAAATGTGAAGAAGAATAATAATGTGAACAACAACCCTAAAATGAACTAGGCTCACCCTATTTATAGTTACATAGGGTGACCTAATACAAACTGGTCCAAGCCCACATGCACACTATTGATTAAACAAGCCTAAAACAATTAATTAGCCCACATGGCTTATCCCAATACTATCTAACCCACTATAAAACTAAGCCCAATAGATTATAATTGTGTTTGATAAAGATAAGCGTAAACCTACTCAATTATTTGGCCTTACAATATCCCCCTAGGTTTATGATGTCTTTATCAAACTACTTTCTTTATCATGTCTCTATGAGAAGATACTTCATCTTTTCATTTTCAAACTTGGGCTCTTTATTCTTCTTAATCATGATCAGCTTTGCCTGAAAATCTTTTTGAAAAGAATCCAAGAGGAGAATTCTCGACAACTCTTTTTGTAACACCTCAAAAATTCACGTCCTATAATGTATTGACACGTGTCATAAGCTTGAACGTGAGAAAGTATACTTTAGAGGGACTAAAGTTGACAAACATAGAAAGTATGTGAAAATAAGGGTTCAAAATGTCAACATTGGATAAATATACTTTACAATAACCCTACATGATGTTTATACCCTTAGACGAATAAATCATGGATCATACGAAGCTAAAAGTGAGAGATTACAAACGACAGGGGTTAAATGTGTCAACATGTTTAAGTTATGCCACTGAGTGACCTTTTGATAAACCCGAAGCTTTGTAACGATTAATTATGCTCACTAGAATACACGATTTAAATTTCATAAAGTTTCGTTATCGTATGAGAAAGTTACGATCAAATTCGTATGCGAGGGGTTAAAGCGTTAACATTGAAAGTTAGGACTTTTCGGGTAATAACCGAGTGATCAAGGACTAAATAAAGTGAGTAAAAGTCCTAAAGCCCTTGTAGATAAATAAGAAGGGGTCAAATTGCAATACATAAAGGTTACTTGACCTTTAGGAAGGGCCAAGAGTCATTTATGCGAAAAATGGAAAGTTTGGAAGCTGATCAGAAGCCTTGCGCACTGCAAGGCTTATGCTTACGGTGCGCAAGCAGTGCCCAGTTCCAACAGAACCTTCTGTTTGCTGTTTAAACGCGAATTTCGACCTTTAAACGATTTTCCTCATCTTCCTTGGCCCCTAAATGCCTCCTAGAACACTAGAGACATGTGTTGATCACTTGTGGTCAGTTGTAGATCCATGTGTCAACATTTTGTGGTGAATTGATCACTATAAAAGGCCCTCATGTGCAACAATTTTGATCACACCTTCATCTGCATTTGTGGAGCATTTCTGGAGCATAGGAACAGACCCAAGACATCCCTAATCGTGATTAGGACTTTGGTAAGCACCCTTAACCTTCCTTGATTAAGTTTTTACTTAGTTTAAGCTTAAAAGTCAAACCGTCGTAATTAACGGTTGACTTTAAAATTAATCACTAATGGTCCAGTGATTAGTCGAATCAAAGGTAGTTATAAGTTGGTAATTATGTGGGCTTTAAACCCTTAAAAGGGCATCCACTGATTCCCATCCTAACTAGGTCATTTGTCGAGTCAAAGATGATTAGAAAAAGTCAACAGAAATGTAATCTTTCGTTCAATGCATAATTAACGATGTAAAAGGCGTGTAACCTATTTTATCATTCATATAACTTGATAATAAGCATAAGAACTTGTCTAAGCTTGTTTGATTGGACAACTTTCTGTTTTGAACCGATTCGGAACCGAAAGTCGCAAAGCTTTGACTTTTGCTTTGACTTCAGTTCTGACCCGCTTTAGTATGATTTGGAAATGCCTTAGAGCTTCCTTAGGACCAGGCTACATGTTAGCATAACCCTCTGTGGTTGGTTCATTGATTGACCCATTCGTTTACGCGTTTCCGTTAATTGCTCATATGTTGACCATTATGCCCTTATTGCCTTAAAACGTGATTTTTGGAAATGTAAAAGAGTAGAAACTTTAATTACTGATATATAAACTTGTATGGAAAGTTTGACATCAGTTTGAAGTGTAGATTGAGAGTTATGCTCATTAACGCAAATTGAAAGCTTTATGTTAATAAAATGGCGTAATTAGCATATAGCCTAGTTAAGCCTACTTTTTTATATCAAATCTTTACCCACTGATGTAATATATTATTTTGGGAATTTTAAATATTTTTAATTAATTTTAAGCTGAGCATAACTCATAGTCGTAGGCTTAATCCGGTAAATGTCGGTTTTGCCCTTACGGGCCATAAAATGAGTTTTACATATCTAAACGACTCCAAACCTTTTTCTACTGATCACATATGATAAATAAATTATTTTAAGCCTTCTGGAAATATAAAAATATCAGATTTAAGTATCGAACCCGGAAATGGCCTTTACTCGCCTTTTTAAGCGTTTTTTACGCATAGTATGTACTAAAACTATTTTAAACATACAAGGGTTGATACCTACTGATATTTGAGGCAAATTATAATATTTTAACAGTAAGCAAAGGTTGATAAACTCAGACTTCAGTTTTGAGCTTTACGGCTTATGTGAAATTACCAAAATGCCCCTTCGGTGCATAGTTTGGTTATAATTGATAAATTTCACATATATACTTTATCCTACTGTTATAACTTATCAAAATAAGTATTTTCGCTGATTATACCAGACCTGTAACTCAGGTAAATACTTAAACTCTTTTATAACCTTTTAATTGACCAAACTACCCCTACGAGGCCTAGTTTGTGTTTAAATACGTTTTGGGCATAATGAAAGACATCTTACTGATGTCACAACATATTTGAGGCATAATTAACTTAGGAAACCTGTATATGACTCTCATAATTACCCGTCATGCGTTATTCGCGTTCGGTTCGGTTTATGTAACTAGTTTGCATAAATTAGCCGAAACGGGTCAAACGTTATCGTTTTTATCTCAAAATCCAGAATGTGTTTGGTTTACCCATATTATACAAGTCTCCAAACTTGTCGGGTCTAAATCACATCCTATTCCGGTCTTCGCTTAATCATGCGTTTTGAACCGTAAACCTTTCCTTAAACCTAACCGGTCTAAGTTACGACTTAAATAAGACCCGTTAGGAATTTAATAGGTTAATAAAACCTTCGTTCCAGATTGAGAGCGCCAGTAGAAGTACTTGTGCTTGCTGATTAGAATATACGGCTGAGTATAAATTGCATTGCTAGCTCAGGTAAATACTCTTAACTTATTTTCCCTTATACGGGCTTGGAATATGGTATTATAAAAATACAGCTTGGTCGGGTGTAGAAACCTTTTAATCGGAGATGATTAAATTGCATAATCACGTTTTAATTTGTATTGTTTGATAACAAATAACATTGGGGGTTAATGACCGTGTCCTGGATATCCTTGGCTCATTTTAAAAAGTGAATGGCCACGACGTAAGCACAAGGTGTAGACATAACACCTCCTGTTGCATATGTATAACATATACTCACTCGTAAGGGTATCTTCTTGTGAGATCATATTTGTGGTGTGTCGATTAATCTAGACCGGCTTGTATTGTATAATCACCGGCCCTAAATGTTGGACAAACATGTAAATCGGATACAAGATTTTTATTAATAAGATTTTCCAAAGTTATAAAAGATTAATTTTGCCTCTGTGCATTTTAATCAATGTGTCAAGATATTTTGTGTCTGGTGCATCTAAATCAATTTTCTTAAACTCTTTCCAAATGAGTCGGTTGAGTGTATTTACCAGTGTAAACTGACGTATTTTCCAAAAAGGTTAAGTGACAGGTACTGAACGAAATTGGCTGGAAGCTCAGGGCATTAATAAGGAATCTTACAAGTTCTAGATGCCTGAAGTCTGTTGAATAGTTTATCTTTTATTTGATCCGCCTGTGGATTCTTTACTTTCCGTTGTAATACTTGATATTACTTTATATTCGGAATGTAACATAATTTATCTTTTGCTTCCGCTGTGCATTTATATATTGTGTTGTTTGACTATGATGTTATCAACTACGTCACGATACTCCCCACCGGGCCCACCGGTGACACGTGGAAATACGGGGTGTGACACTTTTCTTTTTCAATCTTTTCTCTTCCAAGCAAGTTCACAGGTACTTCTTCAAATGTCCTATCACTGTCAGATGATGACTCGTATCTGGTTCCTCTGACTCAGGCACATCTTGTTGTTGTGAGGTTTCATGCTATGTGAACAGCCAACATCATCTCAATCTTCAACAACCCCTGTTTCTTGATTTGAATCAAATTCTACACATGCTCAGAAATTCATAAGCAAACATTTCTGTGCAACAGAGGAAAGTACCATATAAACACTTGGTACATCCAAGTATTTGTACTCGGATTTCACAATTCAAATTTCTTTCAACTTATGATGATCAATAAAATCTTCAGGAACGGTTAAATTTTTGATAAAACAAATAAACACTCTTATTTTTGGATTTTTTATATTATAAATCTAAGAGTATAAACTGAAACACAAATAAACAAAGAAACTAATATACAATTACAATTTCAATGGGATCAAATCACAATGTTTCGGGCTAGACTACACTTATCAACACTAATTTACTTTGGATGATCCGAGCGATTACTAGTATGTTTTTCCACTTAAACTTATCTCCTTAGGCCTTTTCCATATGACGATCTGTAACTGAATTATCATGTTTTGATTTCTTTAATATGAACACTCAAATAAATCACAATCAAATCCTGGAATTTTAATCAGAACATACTATCATGCATATAGTTTCCCTACCACATATTTTCACAAGCCTGTTCTAGGATTCTGAAACCTTGACTGGGACTGGGTTGAGAAGAGAAAAGAATAGATCATTTGTAGAGATGGATATAATATACAGATCAAATGAGTTTTCTCAGTTTGATATAGGTTTTCGGGTTTCTTTTGGGCACTAGAGGGCCTCTTTTGGGTGTAATTGATCTATAGCACGGAAACGTACAGCTAGGTCTTTGCTCACGCAAAACAAAAGCTGACGTTGCCTAGCACCTCCAGGTCTTTGCTCACGCAAAACAGAGGAGATACACGAGTTGGTCAGAAAACATTTCAGAACTAGAACAAAATTGTGTGTATCGGGACATCACACAGCATTCAAATAGACATGTCCTAATTCCAAGTGACATTCTTTCCTAAAGTCATAGAGTAATTTAATGTTCTACACAGAACCAGTCAAAGTGTCCACCCATCAGGATAAAGCCTACCAACATATTGCTCTAGAGTCAGACTAATTCAATATTGGTCTTACATGAGCCAGCCTTAATCCACATAGTAAAAATTCATTTCATTTCCCATATATGCAACAAAATATTTTTGGATTTTTTCGTTTTTCAAATGTCTTTGTATTTTCTCATTTTCTCAATTTTTTAATATGTTCACAGATATCTCTGGATATCCCCCTAAATTTGTGCATATATCTTATGCGTAAATTTACCTAATAACGAAAACGTATGTACAAAGATTGAAATGAACCGTTCCGTCATCAGATATAAGACTAATCAATACCAAATTAGAACATGAAATTCAAATTTGTACCTTTTCGTTGATCGTCTCTTACCTCCTTTATCTCCTTTAAACAAAACATTTCAACTGTAAAGAATTAAAATTTTCTGCAACAGTGAAATGTTACTCGTTATGTCTCTGGAACAACCACTATCAACATCTAAGGATTGTCAACAGCTCCTGCTTGGTTGTCCCTGAAAAGTAAGTAGATCAGTAAGACATTGGTACCCAGGCCATCGTGGTCCTGGGTTGTCCTGAAGCATCAATATAAGATACTTCTCGCAAGCACATGTCCCCTTTTGTTTCAGGAACAGGTGTTGTTGCTGCTTTGAGTTTTGCTTTCCAAATTTGTTTAGGCGTATCTAATTTCTTAGGTGCCTTTTGCAAAACTGCTTGCTTTTCAACCCTTTTAATGTTCAAAACTTGCTTAGGTTTCAAAACTTGTTTTCGTTTAGTTTTCGCAGCATTCGAGTCCCCATCAGATGGTTTAACTTTGGGACGCTTATTCATCACTGCCTTAGGTTTTTCAACCTTCATTGGCTTAGAATAAGATCTATCCCTTGGTGTAACCCTCTGATGTTGTGTATAATATGGCACATAGGGACGATGTGTGCAATTCCTTGCAATGTGACCGGGTTTGCCGCAGTTGTAGCATGTTTGCTTCTTTACGTAAGGAGCATATCCCGATCCATTCGATCTAACTGAGGATGAATTTGAGTTATAGGATCTATTGGATGATTTGTTTGCAGACTGTTCAGCCTTTCTTCCCTGGTTCATATGTCTCTGTTTACAACAGCTAATACATTCACTGGATTTAGCATTTTCATTTCTAAGTGTTGGCTTTGGAGGCACATATTTATTTGACGGGCCTCTCAAAGCTGCTCAGAAACAGCCTTTCTCACATATGGAAGAGCATCAACAGACAAATTTGATGTTTTTGAACAAACATCGTCAGCCTTTTGGCAAACAATATCTTCCCCCTCAACCCAATCCTCTACTTTTACCTCATCTGCACATGAAGTAGAAGCATCAGCAACATTCATACAATTAAACTTAGGGACTGGCCTTGTTGTTTCAATTTCAAACGTTGTGGGCTCAGTCACTGTTTCACTACTTGATTCAACTGAACCACTTGAGTTACATTCCTTTTGTAGTGGCTCTGCTGAATCCTCTGCTGCTGAGTAAGCTGCTCCAGAAGACTCATAGCTGGATTCACTAGATTCAACTGATTCCAATTTCTCAGAATCAGTTGCTTCAGATGATTCACACTTGGAGTTAGATGGTGCAGCTGGCTCAGTTGGTTCATTTGCCAAGTCCTCAGTTTTCTCAAAACTCAATGTCTCTGTTTGCTTAGAGACATCCTCCGATTTAACAAAGACAGGTGCAGAGGCTGATTCAGTTGTCTTTGTTTCATTATTTTTAGGTTTTGAGATTTTAACTTTTGAGGTCTTGACTGGCTCAACTTTCAGACCCTTAACCCCACCATAAGCCATGTCAAACATGTTAGCAATCTCCTCTTTAGTCATAGGAATAGAGGTATAATTGTGATTGTATAGTGGAGGTATGCACACAAATCCCAAACCCATATTCCTAACTTCTTTCTTACTGAACTGTAACTGCTTATTTATCATCTACTCAACTTTTTCACTTGACACATCAAACTTTTTAAAATTGAATTCAGTATTTTCAAAAGTTGATTTTAAATTATCAAGTTCAACAGTTAGTTTTTCAGAAAGTTCCTTAAAGTGGAGATGCCTACATCTCTCGTCACTCAAATCCTTATGCAACTGTTGGATATCACACTTTTGTGCCTCCACCATATCCTTATATCCATTGATTTTCTGTTTAATCTAATATAAGTCAGATTTGGATATTTGCAGTTGCATATTCAAGGAGTTGGCCTGTTCTTTATACCCGCTTACCTTCTCTCTAAAGGAAGTAGTACAACAAATGTTATCTACACATACCTCAGTAGGAGTAGCAATGAAGTCATGAATCTAAAAACCTACACCATAACCTGATTTGAACTTGGCAATGGATCAGAATAAGTGGACGAGCAAACCGCAACAGGTAATGGATCAGCAGGAACAACAGGAATGGATGAGTAGGGTGCAGTAGATGTGTTGCCTTGAGCCTTCTGCTTGTTAACCTTATCATATGATTTGATGAGTGAGATCAGCTCATACGACTTCATTCTATAGCAGTAGCAGTTGGTTGTCAACACTATCTGATTAACATTGCTAAACCAACTACAGGTTACCTGATCTAGAATCCTTTTTATAGATCCAGAAGCTTCTTGTTGCTCCAATATGTAGACACCACAATCTCTGCCATCTTCATTTTTGAGAGTAGTTCAGCAAACCGGCCAATCAAAGCCTCTACAAATTCACCAGGAAAGTATCTGAAACTTTCAATTTTCTGCTCAAGCACTTCTTTCTGAGAAGACATTTCTAAGATGTGATCCCCCAGAAATGTGCGTTTTACCGAACCGGACAGTTAAAACCATACGAAAACTGACCAAAAACTATTTTTACCAAATTGTACCGTTAGACTCGTCTTGGAATTTCGAGTCCAATGATATATAATGTCCAAACACTTTTTTGGAATTTTTGTGCCTTATTTTTCGTGCAGTCGATTTGCCAAGATTGTTAGCAGATCAAATTCTACACTCAAATACGTTTAAAACCGTACATGTCAGCTGGTTAAAATTCCACCTTTGCATACACTAGACCGCATACTCCAAAGTGGATCGCACACTGTTAGTTAGACCGCACACTAACTGTATTGGGTCGCACACTTGTGATTTGGACTCGCACACTTAGTTAATTTGGACCCTTACACTGATAACCTGGTAACCTGGGCCGCACACTTATAACCAGGTCCAACACTTAGATCTTTCAGCCACACACTAATAATTTGGTTTGATCTGCACACTCTTAGGTCCCACACTTAAGCCCGTACACTTTTATCAGGTCGCACACTATCAAATCAGGTCTCACACTATCCAAAAATTCACACACTATCCCATACACTGAATGCCTTGTAAAGTAAACAAACATCAAATCCCGAAAATCAACGAATTGATTTGAAATTCATTTTCTGTTGATTATTTCCACCAATAATTACGAAAAATCAGCAAACGCAAATCCTAAACCTCCCAAACAGATCAAAAACGTGAATTTTTTTTTACTGTTCTTCAATCTTCAAGACTGGTCTTGATGTTCTTGGATTCGTTTAAACTTTTCTTCAAAAATTATGACTTTTAATAACACCTTCGACCAAAACACTAATAAATAGATCTGCTTTTTAAACTTCTTCGAATCAGCAAATCATCAACAGCCTTCTCTTCCATTCTTCAGTAATATCCGATGCAAACCGAGCCTTTTGAAAGACTTCTTAGGCTTTGATATCAATTGTAAGTCCAGAAAAGCGCAATCGGATATCGCAAAACACGAACAAAAGTGCGGAAAACTAATGAAAGTGTAGAAGAAGATGAATGGAATCGATTATATTAAGATCAAGTGGACACGATTTCAGAGAATCGTCTGGTACACTTAACACACAACTCGAAAATGTGAAGAAGAATAATAATGTGAACAACAACCCTAAAATGAACTAGGCTCACCCTATTTATAGTTACATAGGGTGACCTAATACAAACTGGGCCAAGCCCACATGCACACTATTAACTAAACAAGCCCAAAACATTTAATTAGCCCACATGGCTTATCCCAATACTATCTAACCCACTAGAAAACTAAGCCTAATAGCTTATAATTGTGTTTGATAAAGATACGCGAAAACCTACTCAATTATATGGCCTTACAGTACTCATTAATGAGTCCATACATGATTGAGAGAACTGATTGATTGATTAATCTGATCAGTAGCACCAATCTTTGAGGTGAGACATTTGTTAAGAGTCTCTATCATAACTTGCCAGAAGGCTGGCAGTTCATTTCTCTTGAATTCACCAATCTTGGTGATCTTTCTTTTGCAACCCAACTCTAGAAAGAAGTTTATCAAATCCTCTTTGTTGAGGGCTTCAATGTAGTCGTTAAGAACAGGAAGTTCAAGCCATTGCCTTATTCTTGCTGAAGGGATTTTCACAGAGACATTCCCCCCACTATTAGAAAAGTGGTCATTTTGCTACGGAAATTTCCTACGCAAAAAATGCGTCGCAAATTCTGACACATTTACTACGCATTTCCTAGGAAAAAAAGACCTTGATTTTTTTGGCCAATTTGCGACACAATAGTGACAAAAATACTAATTCTAAGTATTGTGTCGGAAATGCGTAGCAACTTGCTACGCATTTACGACGGATGAATTATATTTGTATTTGAATTATATTTAAACGTTTAATTATTATTATTATTATTAACTATTGCATCGGAAATGGGTAGTAACTTGCTACGCATTTCCAACGGAACAATTATTTATTTGTTGGAATTAAATTTATATGTTAAATTCATTTAAATATTAATTGTTGCGTCAGAAATTCGTAGCAACTTGCTACGCATTTATGATGAAATATTTCTTAATATACTTAGATTATATTTTAATGTTTAATCAGCATTATTATTAATTATTGCGTAGAAAATGTGTAGCAACTTGCTACGCATTTGTGATGGAAAATTTATTGCGTAGGAAATGTGTAGCAACTTGCTACGCATTTGTGATGGAAAATTTATTACCATATTTAAATATTTAACTAGTTTTATTATTACCATATTTTAAATATTTAAATTTATACCGAATTATTTTCGGTACCCGCTATTTGACGTTTTTGGTATCGGTACTTTCAGTTCGGTATGGATCATATTTGGTCTTAAAGAATCACAATGGCCAATAGTAGATCATATATGTGCCCTTATAACGCACAAGGTTAATCCAAACACTCACACATATAGAACTCTGCCTCTCTCTCTCGATTATATTTATAGACAACAAAACACACACATATGAGAACCATTTCATCTCTACAACTCATCTCACTCACCTCTTCACATACCCCAGCCCCCTCCTTCTCGGCTTCTCAGTAACCCACACCAGAGATGGCACCGATAACCGGTAACCGGCTGACAACACCAACATCAGAACTCTTCTCGACTTCAAACCAGCAACCACAGAGAGGAGCCGGCAAGGCGGCAGTGTGACAACTGGTAATTAACGACTTCTAATTACTCGATTAATAAGCGTTTAGACTATAATAAATAGTGTTTAAGACACGAATTAACTTAATTAGGCTTTTGGAATGCCTAGGAACGCTTATCTGACGCTACAATGCGCGTATGATGACTAATAAGCGTTTAGACTATAATAAATAGTGCGAAAACAACGACGCACCGAAAATCAGCGACAAAACGGAAGCACCGGACTCGAATTATGTCTCGATATTAATATATTATGATATATTTATCTTCATTTTCAAATTTTATTATCTGTAGTTGAAAACGGATCGCAAAACGGACAAGAAACGATGAACGACACGTTTTACGCGTTATAATGCAATTTACGAAATACGCGTCAAAATATCGATTTTCGACTTACCTAAATTATTATTTACTAAAAAAAATAATAATTTAGGTTACGGTTATATTATTATTAAAACCGGACCATTTCGTTTGAGCGAGACTCCTAATCATTTAACGGGTTCACGCACTTGGGCCAGACCCAACCTGACTAACCTAAACCCTACCTATTTAATCCCTCCATCTCATTTCTCACATTCAAAACCTCAAAAAAAACCCTAAGTGAACACTATTGCCACACACCCCTCCTCCCTTCTAGTCTGATCAGAGATTCCGGCGACCGCACCGGCGACTGAACGGTGACTCCGGTCACTCACATCCACCTGCAAACCCCCACCCTTCACCTAAAACTCTACCTGCACACACACCAGTCGCATAACACCCTCATTTCCCCCCCCCCCCCCCCCGATGAATGAATTCCCGACGACGGCGACCAGGCTGAGAAACGGAGAGAGAGATGGAAAAAGGAGAGAGAGAGAGAGAGACGGTGGTGATTGTTACAGCAGCGACGGTGAATCAGAGACGGTGGTGGTCGGATGATGGTATGTAAACCCCTTACACGTCTGGTAATAGAGATTTTAATGAACACTTGTTGAATTGTTTAAATAATAGGGTAGGAATTAGGCGAGCAATATTGTGAAAATTGAATGGAACACCTGTTGAAATTGTCTTGTATTTTGAGATGGTCGATTAGGTGTAAATATGTGCTATTGTTTTAGTGTTTAGGGAACCTTCTTATGAAATCTTGTTTTTAAAGTTGCAGTAGGTACATGGTTTGAAATATTTTGATAAGGCTGCCATTTGTTTGACTAACTGATTTGTTAAGAATTAGGATGATCATTGTTTTCCAGATATTATTTCAAGATGATAGGGTGTTTGGCATTTTGTTTTCAGATTACATATGATGGAACGTTGACAGACTCAAAGTAGATGTGCTCAAGATTGAAACCGGTACCACGGTGATCAGGAGCGGAGCTAATGTGTTAGTAGGGATAGCACGGGCTACAGCTCATCCCCGTCTTTGTAGTGTAAAAAAGTAGCAGATTCGTATGGTTCGCCAAAATTTTGTTAAAGGAATTGGAATTTGCGATCCGTTTTCAATTTATGATTAATGTTATTGAATTTGTTAAAGGAATATGTAATTTTATTTTCTTTTCTTTATGTTCGTAGATTTTATACATTTTTTGTTTGTAAATTTGTATAAATTTATGATTAATGTTATTGAATTTGTATAGTATTTTAGTTTTATTTGCTTTTGTATCAGATCTCTCGGATTATTTTTACTGATGGGTTTGTGACACAAAATCCATCGTCAAAAACCTTTTCTTTTTTCATTTTATTTATTACAAATTCGTCAGAAATGCGTAGTAAACAGGTAGTCAGAAATTTGTCATAAACTATGAAAAAATATAAAAATTAAATTTCGTGACAATTGTGTAGCAAAAATTAAAAATTAACTTCCGTTAAATGGGTAGGAAAATGAGTAGAAAATGTGTAGCAATTTGTGACAGCTCTTTTCTGTCAGAAATGGGTAGGAAAATGCGTAGAAAATACGTAAGAAACCAGTTTCCTACGAGTGGTTTTCCTACATACGCATTTTGTCACAAATTCGTAGAAAATCGCGAGTTGTGACGCATTTCCTACGAAAAATGGTGTCAGAAATTTCTAGTAGTGCCCATAAGTGAGCAGTGAATTGATCTGCTCCAGTTTCATTGAAGGTTCAGACAAACTATTGCAGAATCTTCTCTGTCACTTCTCTTATTTTAGTCATTTCCTGAGAGATTGGACATCTATCAGAAATTCAACTAAAATCTGGCACTTTTCATCTTACTCGGAGTGATCAGTGTTCATTAACAAATTGTTCTCTTTCATTGCTAAGAACTCATTGTCTTGAATGAAAGGAACATCATGTTCAACAATTGGGATGTTAAGGTTGACTTCGCCCATTTGTGATTTTGAAAGTGAGGGTTTGAGTGAGAGAATTTTTGGTTTCAAAAGTTTAAGCTTGTAAGGTTGAAGGTGAGTGAAGTGAAGTCTGCTAAAATTGGTTATTTATAGTTGGAGGTGTAGCAGAGATCATGGGGTGGTTAGTGTTTATGGGAGTTGAGGAGATATAGATCATGGGGTGTAATGACGGTTAATGGTAATTAATTACCTTTTTAATCGTTAGATAGTGGGATGTAAGAGTGGTTCAGAAGTAACCGTTGGATTGTGGGTATCAAGGTGAATTAATGGAGATTATCCGTGCATCGTGGGTTTTAATATGTCTTCTCAACTTATTCTTCAATTTCTCAAACATTCTTTTGATTGGAGAATGAATTTGAAGAATGAATTTGATTGGAGAACACTAACGACCATGTGATACTTTTTGCCTCTTGTGGGACCCATTTTCAATAAATGGTCCAGTAATATGCCTTGTGGAAGCTGACATTCTTCCCCCTTTTTGAAATTCAAAAATTCTTTCTGGTGACGTTATCAGAAAACATACCCAATGTTTCTAATGTATGAAAACATGATTTGTTGATGTTATCTTCATTGTAATTTCATTAGATTTGAAAGTTCCTTCTTGATAGAGTGTTCCGTCTTTCTTTTGAGATGAGAGGGTGAGTAGAGATTAGAGAAATTACTTACACATGCTTTTCTGGTAGAAGTCCAAGTCGTTTGTTCTTTTCTTCAAGGAATATTTTGTGAATTTTTTTTTCAAAAGATGACTCTCATGAGTATAGTTTTCTAAAATTTCACACTATTTTTATCTCATTTTATCATTATCATTCCTTTTTGAAGATTAACTGACCAGATTTTGTCTGATTTTTCAACATTTTGAGTAAAAACATTTTTTTTAGATTCATGAGTTCTTTTATCAGATTTTACCAGAATTGAACTTTGTGTTATCAGAAACTTAATATTATGTGTCAAAATGTTCTATTTCTGATCAACATAAGTTACTTTGTATCTTTAACCCCTTTTGTTTACCATGTGTTTGTACCCTTTTTCCTTCCCCCTAACAAAATCAACAGAATGCACGTATATAAAGACATAATATAAACTTTACTAGGTTAACAAAAATAAAAACAAACAAATAATAACAAAAACAAGACAATATTTAATCTACTCCAAAGATCAGCTCAGCAAACAGCTAAAGATGGGTCACAAGTCCTGTATTGTTGGTACAAGAAGAGAGTTACGAATATTCTTTTGAAGTACCATCTCAGCTCTGGGATACCATGCAGGAACACCTCCAAATTCTAGCTGCCTAGTGATTACCCTCATCATGAAACGAGGATAAATTAGAAAACGTATGCTAGACCACATGTTGCTGGTAAGATCTTTCATTAGTGTTAGGATCGGAGGCTCTCATGATTATGTTTGTTTATATGTTTTGAACAACTTGTGAATATGAAAACATGTAAAGTGCAGCGGAAATGAAAACAAACTTTGTAAACACAATCAAGGGAGAAAATAGTTTGATAAACAATTGCTTCTCATAGAGTCAAAGGATTTACAAATCAAAGCAAAAGATTACAGATATGCTTACAAACTAAACTCCCCCTCAGCCTGATGCCCCAAGGTTGGTTGCACACAAGATGAAAGGATTGACTACTGACCATACAGACACTGATTACATTCTAACTACTGATGTATAAACACTGATTCTTCATTCCACTGATGTAGTCAACCACTGATGTCTAGTATCAGTGCTTTCTTCAAAGGGTGATCAGACCTTGAATGGGCAGTGCTTTAATCCTTCAGCAGTGCTAGAGTTCCGTCAGTAGATTGAGCTTCAGCCTTTAAACTTCATCAATACTTTAGAGTGGTCAGCAGTTGCAGGGCAGCAGTTGTATATGGACAGTGGATAGAGACTATCAGTTGTTATAAATCACTTTCAAGGGGAAAGCAAAGTGTAAACTGCTGCTTATTGTGAATCCTCTGTTGTGACCTGGTTTTGGCTTTACATTATCTGTTCCTCTGGTAGGGTTCAATCCCAACAATAGCATGCACGGGTTCCGTCAGCCTATAGGAGATCTCATGCATGGGTTCCGTTAGCCTGTAGGAGATCTCATGGTTGCTGGTAAGATCTTTCATCAGATATTGAGGAGTCTTGCTTCCTTCCAGAACTGCTGCAAAATGTCCGGATAGACCATGATGTGTGCGGACATGGCATAGGCTGTAGGCCTTTGCATGAGCATGGCAAGGATGATGCTGCACCCTTCCCATGCTGGTCCATCAAGGTTTGTGCGGACCCTTAAGTTGTGATTTGGATGAAGTGGTAGTGGAAAGAGGTTTGCATTGATCCTAGCCATTTTGTGAATGTGGAAGAAGATGAAGAGATTTTTAGGGTTTTTCTTGTTTGTGAAAGTGACTAGTGAAGATCTAAGTGGTAGTTATTTATAGTGAAAGTGATGCTTAGTCATATATGGTATCTACCTACTCAGATTTTGTTACCTCTATTTTCTTTGTATTTAAGTTTGCTTATCAGAGAACCAAAAGAATTTTAAGAGATAAAATCTCCTGCATTAATGATCTAGGCGGCCGAGTTCTGATAATTCTCATCATGAACTGCCCAGATGTGATCTCTTTCTCTCTTAATATTGATGAGTAAGCAATGAATGTAGGAGAGAGAGCTAACATACATTAATGTTTTCCTAGAAAATTTCCTTTCGTGACGTGATCTACCCTATGCTAAAGAGATAATCTTTGAGTTTTGATTAAAGAAAATAAGAGAAAAATAAAAGAATTGAGATATGAATAAATCAAATTTACAAAAATGATGAGAAATGATAACTATGTATGGAATATATTCATGCATGTGAGAAGAGGGTAAAAATTGATATTTCATGCTTCATCAGAAATTATGTTGATTTTGTCAACTTCTGGTGATTTATTAGATTTTCTTGTAACTTTTGAGTTTTCTGATGGATTTTCAGAATTTGTACCAAAAATCTGAACAGATGTTTGTATATCAGATTTTTCTTCCTTTTGTGACAAATTTTTTTTGTTTGTTCAATTTTCATGTTGGCCACCCCCAATTTGCCAATCAAGAAGTTATGTCTATTTTCATCTAAAGGTTTAGTGAAAATATCAGCAAATTGATTTTCTGTTCGGATAAAATACATTTCAATATTACGTTTCTCCGCATGATCTTTGATGAAGTGATATCTGACATCAATGTGTTTTGTTCTTGAGTGATGCACTGGATTTGATATTATTGCAATGGTACTCATTGAATCACATAGAATTGGATTTTTTGTCAGTTTTACTCCATAATCACTTAGCTGAGTTTGCATCCATAGAACTTGTGAACAATAGCTTGCTGCTGCCACATATTATGATTCAGTTGTTGATGTAGATACACAGTTTTGCTTCTTGCTTTCCCAACATACTAACTTTTCTCCCAGCATTTGACAGGCACCGGATGTGCTTTTTTTTCGTCAAGTTTGCATCCTGCATGATATGCATCTATGTATGCAATTAATTCTAAATTTGTGTTTTTAGGATACCACAATCCAAGATCTGATGTGCCTTTAAAATGTTTAAAAACTCTTTTAAAAGCTTTCATGTGGGACTCTTTAGGATTACATTGATATCTTGCCAGAAAACATGTGGAAAACATTATGTCTGGTCTACTGGTTGTTAAGTATAACAATGAACCTATCATTCCCCTATAAGTTTTTAAATCAACAAATTTTCCTTCTACATCAGAATCAAGTTTGTTTCCTGTTGCCATGGGAGTTTTTGAAGATGAACAGTTTTCAAGTGAGTACTTTTTCAAAATAGTTCAGACATATTTTGATTGACTCAAAAATATGTCATCACTTTGTTGTTTTACTTGCAATCCAAGGAAAAAGCTTAACTCACCCATCATGCTCATTTCAAAATGGCTAATCATTAAATTTTCAAACTTTTTACAAAATTTCTCATTTGTTTATCCAAATATAATGTCATCAACATAGATTTGGACCAACAAAGTGTCCCCTTTGTGTGATTTCAGAAGTTGTACCTTTGGTGAAGCCATAATTGATTAAGAAGTTTGATAAGATTTCATACCATGCTCTTGGAGTTTGCTTCAACCCATACAAGGCTTTGTTTAGTTTATAAACATGTTTTGGAAATTGAGGATCAACAAAGCCTTTTGGTTATTGCACATAGACTTCTTCTTCAATTTTACCATTCAAAAATGCAGATTTTACATCCATCTGATAAACTTTGATGTTCTTTGAGGCAGCATAAGCAAGGAATATTCTGACAGCTTCGAACTGGTGCAAAGGTCTCATCATAGTCTATACCTTCTTGTTGACAATAGCCCTTTACCACCACTCTTGCTTTGTTCCTTGTTATTATGCCTTGTTCATCATATTTGTTTCTGAATACCCATTTTGATCCAATGACAGATTTGTCATTTGGTTTGGGTACCAGATCCCACACTCGACTCTTTTCAAATTGGTCAAGTTCTTCTTGCATTGCTTGGACTCAATCTGAGTCATTCAGTGTTTCTTTGACAGATTTTGGATCTATCATACTTAAGAATCCAGCATATAGGCATTCATGTGTTGTTGCAGATCTTGTCGTAACACCTTCTTCAGGTTTTCCAATAATGTTTGTCTATAAATGTCCCTTGGTCCATCTTATGTTGTTGTGTGAACTTGTACTTCCTGATGGATTTGAAACTTCCCCTTGATCGGTGACCTCTGTATGGTTAAGAGGATCAGAATTATGTTGTTCAATTGGATTTTCTAATGAATTTCCAGAATTCTGATCATTTGGTACAGTTTCTGATGGAGGTCCCAGATTATCTACAGGGTTAGTACATGACTTGGTTTTGTTTGATATGTTTTGCATGTAGTCATGTTCTAGAAGTTCTTCAGCTAGCTTGTTAAGAAGATCTTCAGAATTTTCTAGTTGTTTTGATAAGTTTATATCTTGTATAATTTCATCAGAGAATTTTTGTTTCTGATGAATCCTCAAATGATACATATAAAATTTCTCTTATTGTCCTTGAATTTGAAAGAAAAATTCTATAAGCTTTTGAGGACAATAAGTAACCTAGAAAATTTCCTTTTTCAGTTTTCCTATCAAATTTTTCAAGACTACCAAAATCATTGAAGATAAAACATCTACAGCCAAAGGTGTGTAAAAATTTGATGTTTGGAATCCTTTGGTTGATGATGTTATAAAGAGTTTTCTGGTGTCTTTTGTTAATGATAGATCTGTTTTGTGTAAAATAAACATTTGCAATTGCTTCAGCCCAAAAGTAGGTGGGCAATCTGGCATAAGCAAGCATTGTTCTTGCTGCTTCTACCAGGGTCCAATTCCTTCTTTCAACAACTCCATTCTGTTGTGGAGTTCTTGGAGCAGAAAAGTCATGAGAAATTCCTTTGCTTGTAAGGAAAGTCTCAAGTGTTGCATTTTTTTAATTTTGTTCCATTTTCAGATCTGATCTTCCTTACATGTAATTTCAACAGATTTTCAGTTTTTCTGATGAAATTAATGATCAGATCTGGGGTTTCACTTTTCTTTCTGAGAAACTCAACCCAAGTGTACCTGGAGTAGTCATCTACAATGACTAAAATGTATTTCTTTCTGGAAAAACTTGTTGTTTTTACAGGCCACATAGGTCCATGTGTAAAAATTCTAGATTTTCAGAAATTGATGATTAAAAAATTGTTTTATGTGAGCCTCTTTTTGATTTTCCAAACTCACATGCTTCACACATTTTATCCTTTTTGGATGAAATGAAAGGTAAGCCTTTTACCAAATTCTTTCTTGCCAGTTGGTTTATAATTTTAAAATTTAAGTGGGCTAATCTTTTGTGCCACAACCAACTATTGCCTTTGTTTTCTGTTGAAAATAAGCATAACCAAGGATGCTCAATTTCTTCTCTGAAGTCAAAGTAATAGATGGAATTTCTTATTCTTTTTCCACTTAAATAAACCTTGTTATCATCTAATCCAACCAGTAAACATTTTTCTGGTAAAAAAGTTACCAGGAAGCCTCTGTCACAGAATTGCCCACAACTTAGTAGGTTATATTTCGAACCTTCAACATAGGCAACCTTCTCAATGGTTAATGATCCATACTGTATGGTACCATAACCCATAGTTCTTCCCTTAACCCCGTTTCCAAAATTTACAAATTTACCCGGTTTTTCTTGATAATTACTGAGTAAGCTCCTATCCCCTGTCATGTGCTTGGAGCTTCCAAAATCGTAGTACCAGGTCTGCTGCACATGACGGTCCTGAAATGATAAGGTTAGAGAATTTTTGGTACCCAGACTTGTTTGGGTACTTTTTCTGATGAAAATACACTAGATAGTTCTTCGTCAGATGAATAGTTTTCATTAGAACTTCTGTTTAATGCTGAGCCATTAATAGAATGGTTTTTTTTTAGAGATGGTGTTGAATTAGCTTCAAATTTTCAACACACATACAACTTGTTTTGTCTAGATGTTTAGACAAGTGTGATTGTGATGGAAGATTATCACTTCTTTGAAATTTGGGATGCATTTCTTTTGGTTTTTCAGAAAAGTTTTGAATCTCATCTCTCTTTCCTTTTAAACTGCTTTTGGATGGCAGAAAAATTTATCAGAACTGCCTGATTTGCAAGAGTTAGCATCAGAATCTGATACTATTTTATCAGAACTGTTTTCTGATGCCCTCACAAAGGTGGTAGGATTTCTGGTATTTGTCTTCACATAATCTACTCCTTCTCCTTTGTTCTTAGGTATTGCTTCAATAAAGTGTATAAACTCTTTAGCTTGTTGAAAACCCTTAACATTGATCTCATTATCATGATTTTTTTTTGTATAGATCTTTTCTTTATCATTCATAAAATTCAATTTTTGCTTCCTTTGTTAAATTTTGTTCAATTAATAACTGGTTTTCAAGTTTGAATTTGTTGAGCAATTTGCAAATCATCAGATTTTGTGTTTTCTGATAACTATTTATCTTGTAAAATCATAAAATCTTTCATGAGTTTGTTCAGTTGTTGTTCCAAATCAATGTTATCTGAACTTACTTTGGGTTCTGATGAACTGGAGCTTCCATCAGAAGTTGTAGCCATTAAATAGACCTTAGTCATTTCCTCTTCTTCTTCATCAGAAGAGTCATCAGTTAGCCAGGTATCTGTACCTTCCATTAGGCTAACTTTCTGTTGTTGTCTTTTAGCTTCTTCAAGCTTCTTTTCATAGTAGGCTACATCCTTCAGTTTCTTGTTTTTGCACTCAGATGCATAGTGCCCCTTTTGTTTGCATCTATAGCAAATTATCTCTGCTTTTCCCTTCTCCTTGGTTTTACCTTCCATCCTCCCTCTGTCACCCTTCTGGTACTTGCCACTTCCACCTCTTAGCCTTTGCTCAAAAATTTTTGTGAGCAGGGCTATTGCCTTATCAAAGGCTGAAAAATTTGATGAGGTATCATAAATTTTTGAGCTTTGGCAGTTAGAGGTTTGAGGATCGTGATTGTTACTCTTTGTGTGTTAGAAACAAGAGCAATAGGTCCTGCTTTGTGGTTTGAGTTCTTATAAATTTCTTCCTCTCTTGGTACAAGGATGCTATAAAGATCATGTAAATTCATGTTCCCTAATTCAAGGGTGGATGCCCAGGTCATTGTGAGACTTCTCCACTCTCTTGGTAGTGCATCCAGAAATTTTACATTTCTTTCCTCATTAGGGTTCTGTTTGTTTTTTCTGCAAGAAAAGGTCTGCAGTCTGCGGACCATATCTGCAGGCATCTGCAGAAGAAGAGGTGGACCAAATGTCTGCAGTCTGCAAGGAGTAGATTGTTTGTTTTACATATATATCTTCTCTTCTCACACATAAACACACACACACAGGTCACACAACACCTCTCTCTGCCTTTCATCTACCACCACCACAACCACCGCCACCACCTCATCTACCATCACCACCAGCACCGCCACCACCTCATCTACCACCACCACCGAACACCCATCCTTGTCGCACCACAGCCTCAACAACCCCTTTCCCCTGTCTTGTTTCCCACCCGAACACCCATCCTCATCGCACCAGAGCGATGGTGGTTCTTGATTCGAGCTGAAGGTGATGCTGAAGACGGCGATGGCAGCGGGCACCCGACGTCAACAGCGGCGCGGTGGTGGTTCTTGATTCGAGCTGAAGAAGGCGATGGTGGTGGTTCTTGATGTTGAAGATGCCGACGATGTTGAAGACGATGTTGATGATGCCGACGATGCCGACGATGCTGAAGACGGCGATGGTGGTGGTTCTTTATTCGAGCTCGCAGCAGCGGCGCTGCAGTGGTGGTTGTGGCTCGAATCTTCAGGTTAGGGTTTATGTATTTATTATGTTGATTTGGGGATTTTTCGTTTGTTAAGAGATTTGGGGATTTTTTTGTTCAGATGAGAAGATGAGGGTGTGGTGTCGGAGTGGAGGTGGTGGCGGAGTGGAGGTGGTGGCAGAGGATGTGTGTTGTCTGCGCTGGAGTGGAGGGAGAACAGTGAGAAGAGGTTGTGAAGACATGGGTTCATATCTGTTTGAAGTAGAGGTCTCGCAGACCTTTTTTAATGAAAGGTCTGCGAGAAAACAAACAAGCTGCAGACCCTTATGTCTGCGCGTGGTCTGCGCGGCGCAGACATAAGAGGTTCTGAAGTGATTCTAGCAAAAAACAAACAGAACCTAGACTTCTCGATACCAAATTTTTTAAGATCTTTAAAAAGTTTTGTAAACCTATTATATGTTTCTGAAAGACTCTCACTTTGAATACTTTTGAATCTTTCATATGAAGAAACACAATTTGTTCTCTTGTTTCTTTTCATTCTTTCTCCTCCATCACAAAGATTTTCCAATTGATCCCATGTCTCCTTTGCAGATGCACAGGCATCTACTTGTGAGAATATGTCATTTGGAAGTGCCATAATCAAGAGTGATTTGGCCCTTTCATCAGCCTCCACCATATCCTTATCTTCTTTGCTCCAATGATTTTCTTGTTTGGGAGCAAAAGAGATTGGGATTTCTGGTGTGTGCTTAGTTGCTGGAACATCTGGAATTACAATAGTGGGTCTATGTGGGCCTCTCTTAATGGTTTGAAACAGAGCTCGATCATGTCCATTAAGTAAATTGATCATCCTGATTCTTCATTGGGGGTACTCCTCTCAAACCAAAGTCGAAGGCTTTGACATAGATCCAATGTTAAAAGCATTGTTCCAAGTTTGAAATTTTTCCATATTTAGTAAAAGAGATTGTTATAAAAAAAAGAGCAATTGATCTTTTGAAAATAATTTATTTAATCTGCTCTGATACCAATTGTTGATCCTAGATAAGATGCTTAAAGACTAAGTATGGCAAATAGATTTCAACAAGTATGAAAATATTGTGCGAAACTAGAAATCAAACTTTCAAGAAATAACAACTTACAAAATTTTCAAGTATATTAATCACTTCGGAAAACAAAGTTATTAACTGTTACAAATGAATGCTCAAAGAATTATGTATTGAAGGGTAATGGGGTTTGTGATGTGTGTATTGAATGCTTGGCTCAACTCATTTAACATTCGGGGTTGACATCTCCATTTATAGAGAGTCTGGATCATGAATAAACATTTGTTTATTCATGCACTTGCTCTGCACAAAGTAGCTTTTGGGCATATTCATTGAATCCGTGGATGTCAACTTGCTACTTTCCAAATTGTGTCAGGGCTGATGTACTGTAAAATACATCCTTTATTCATGTATAGTTTGTATAATTTTCCGTTAGATTTAGTTTAGTTTTCGTTAGAATTTGCATATTGTTGATCCAATTGCGTTTTGCAGGTCTTTGCGTTTAAAACTGCTGGAAATCGAGTAAAATGAGTGAAAACATGAATAAGTCAAGTCCTGGAATGTGTTGGAGAGCTAGAGAGCTTAAACGGATTGAAAATTCTGGAAAAGTGGTTTCTGGCGGCCCGCGACTAAGGAAAGTGAGTCTCTCGCGCCCGGCGAGAGAACTAAAGGTTTTGAAGATTATGGGAATGCGGTGGCGGCCCGCGACCTACTCACACGTGTTTCTCGCGGGGCGCCAGAGACTGTTGTCGGCAGATTTCTTCGAATTGAGAATAGGGTTGAGCTGAAAAATTATATATAAACATCATTAACTTTGATTAAACCCTAACTTACGAATTAAGAACTCTTTTGTCGATCTTGGAGTTGCATTAGGAGCGTTTTTGAGCAATTGAAGCTGTCGGTTGAAGGTTGGAAGTCAGAGAATCATTCAGGTCGTCTCTTTAACATCCGGAGCGTTTATGAATTTATGATATTTATGGATTTATTTATGTATTGTAGGCGATTTGATTATTAGCTAGATGTGTATACATGCTTGATTGTGTTTGAATATTGTTTATTGCTTTACATAATTCTTGGTGACGGTCTTTGTCACATAATATAGTTGTGTTAGGTTCTAGATTTTGGTGACTGTCGATATCACATAATAAATCGTGAATCTTTAGGGTTAAATTGGCCAATAAACCTTAAAAGCAATATTCGGTAATCTTATAAAATCAAGTGTTCTACTAACTCTCAATAGCTGACAGGTGCGAGGTTATTGTTAGGTCTAAGCGATTAAACCGTAAGGTGGGTCCTTCTTAGGAAGTAAACCTATTAGCTACTGTCTAACAAGTGTAGTTAAGAACCCAAATTTATCCTTGACTTGAGTCCCGAAACGGAGAGAGTCTTGTAGGGTACTTTCATAAATCATTAGAGGTCCGGACAAGGAGTCTAATTTACCGGTAATCATAACAGCCTTTAGGGTGCCCTAATGTATTCTTGAGAAGGGTTAGGAAGCTTAGTTGTTAACTCGAGAGGTTTAGCATCTAACGATCCCGGTCCATAATAATCAACTTTCAAATAAAATCCATAACTAAAAGCAACCAGGATTCGAGTCTAGGTAGTATTTCCACCGTCTGAGTAAAAACCCAAAGTAATTCGTTTTAGTTAACTTAGTTAATTAGTTTAATTTAATTGCTTTCTTAGGATTTTTAGAAACCCCCCCCCCCCCATCAAACAAACAAAATAGTTCAGTCTGTGTCAGTCTAGTCTAAATAGAGTCGTCATTATAATTCGATAGAGTCTCGTGGGTTCGATATCCGGACTTACATTAGCTATACTAGAGTCGATTGGTACACTTGTCGGTTAGTAGTTTAGTGTGTCTTAGTGAGTCTAGAGTATTACTTAGAGTCTAGAATTAGGTTAATTTAGTTAATTTTATTAAACTACTTTTTAGCACATCAAGTTTTTGGCGCCGTTTCCGGGGATTCTTGGCAATTGAGTTGATTACTTTGTTTGGACTTCATCTGATATCATTACGTGCTATTTGTGTGTTTTCGAGTCGTAGGAGTCTAAATTGTCCTAGTGTTTTTTATTATTATTTTAGAGTCTTTTGTTAGAGTCATCTTACTTGTTTATTTTCGGTTTTGTAGTGAATGCCCCATACACGTTCTCAGGGACCACCGAAGCCGCCGATCGACAAGTTTGCCTTCTCGTCTTCTAGTTTAAAGGTTAGTAAATCTTCTACTCCTTCTTTCGCCACTTCTGACTCTACACTCTAATCTAAACCACCAGCCTTTGACTTCACCCCGAAGTCGTCACCCCACAACTCCCCACCACCTTCCCGTTCCCGTTCCCGTACACGTAGTCCTACACCCAATACTCAAATGGTCAATAGAACCGTTTACGAACAAGCCACCACCGGCTTCACTGGTGCTAATTTACCCATCACCCTTCCCAACATTGCTAATGATAGGTCTTGGCAAATCCCGTCCTACGTCATGACGGCCATCACTAACTCGTGCCAATTCCACGGCCGTGATGAAGAGGATGCTCTCGCCCACATCAACCAAATCACCCGCCTTTGTAGGACCTTCTCTATTGAGGGTGTTAATCTAGATGCCAGGTATCTTCAGGTTTTCCCATTTTCTCTCGCTGGCCGCGCAGCCGTCTGGTTCGATTCGCAGCCAGCGGGAACTTTCACCACCTGGGCAGGATTACGAGATGATTTCTTAGCTAAATATTTCCCACCTGCCAAAGCATCCGTCTACGCGATCAGATCCATTCGTTCCGAATGGAGCCTGATGAGCCTTATCACCTGGCCTGGGAGAGATTCCAAACTCTGATTTCTCGTTGTTCTCAGCATGGTTTGTCGGATTGGGCACTCGTAGAAAAGTTCTACAATGGTCTCACCCCCGAGATCAAAGCCCGTTTTGATACTTCTACTGGAGGGCAACTCATGGGTAAAAAGACAGTTAATGAGTGCACTGATTTGTTTGAGAGTTTCACCCATTCTGACATGGACTATAGCACTACCAGCAGGACTTCCACTCCTGTGACTACCTCCTCGGCCGCTCGAGGGGTAAACCAAGTTGGCTTGGATTCATCGGTACCTGCTGCTCTAGAGAGGATGGAGAAATCTTTTAAACAAGAGTTGAATGAGATTAAGAAAAAGGTCGATAGATGTGAGGTTTGTAGGGGAGGCCACGATACGATAGATTGTCCCACACTTACACTCGAGCAGGTAGAGTTTATAGCCGGTCAGTCTAGGGGTCCGTTTAATAATAATAATTCTAATTATAACTCCAATTGGTGTGGTAGTGGCAATAATAGTGGTTTCCGCTCTTCCGGTAACCCTCCTGGTTTTCTATCTGCTCAGTATCAAAATAGGGGGCCCGGTCTATACACTAGTGGAGGTTCAGGTCAGGGAGGTCAGTTTAGTGGTTCAGGTTCAAGGGGTCAATTTGCTAGTGGGGGGTCAAATCAAGAGGGTCAAGGTAGTGGTAAGGGTTCGGAGGGTAGTCTAAGTAGGATTGAGGAGATGTTTGCTTAGTTGATGGTGAGAGATCAGGCTACACAGAAAACTTTAACCGACTTTGGTAATTTCGCTAAAAATCAAGAGCAAATAAATAAAAATCAAGAGCTTCACAATAAAAACCAACAATCCGCACTCTTAGTCCTTCAGTGACAGGTTGGTGGTTTAGCTAAACAGTTACAAGAGAACCCACCTGGTCAGTTTTCAGGAAATACCTACCCGAACCCGGCTAACCATTCAGCTAAGGTTATTACTACCCGTAGTGGAAAGAGTTTAGGGGAGGTAGTTAGAGAGAGTGTTGAGATAGAGGATGAGGAAGAGGTAGACGAAGAGATAGAGATGGAACCTCCCGGTAAGGTGCAACGTAGGCTAGACCCAGCAAGTACCGCACACACTTAGGAGCCTCAAGTAGAAAAGAGTGTTGAAAAACGTCCCATAGGGGTTAGGCCTTCACCGTTAGTTGATCATTCACGCGTTCCTTACCCCGCCCGCCTTAAGCATCAAAAATATGCTAAGGAATATGAGCAATTTTTAGAAATGTTCAAGCAACTAAAAATCAACCTTCCTTTCATCGAAGCCTTACGGTCCATGCCTAAACATGCCAAATTCCTTAAGGACCTACTCAAACGTAAGGATAGGATAGGTGAGCTTTCCAACATTCCATTGACCGGAGGTTGTTCCGCGGTGGTCTTGAATAAGTTACCGGAGAAATTAACCAACCCGGGTACATTCACCATTCCTTGCTTCTTCGGGGGTGTCGTTACCCCCGCCCATGCCTTAGCCGACTTGGGTGCTAGCATCAATTTGATGCCATTTTCTCTTTATGAGAAGCTAGGGTTAGGAGAGCTTATACCCACGCGTATGTCATTGTCCTTGGCCGATCGATCAGTCAAGTATCCTCGTGGAGTCATAGAGAATTTACTTGTTAAGGTAGATAAGTTCGTGTTTCCGTAGACTTCATGGTTTTAGACATGGAGGCCGATGAGAGAGTCCCGATCATTCTTGGCCGTCCTTTCCTTCAAACCGCAAAGGCCGTCATCGACGTCTTTGACGGTAAGATTTCACTTCGAGCGGGCGATGAGATAGTTACCTTTGAGATAGATAGAGCCATGCAACATCCTAGTGGTAGCAATGATTCTAGCGGTCCATGTCACTCCGTTTACTTCCTAGATTCGTTCATCTCATGCGTTGATAGGTGCATAGATTTCATTAATGGGGTCAATCTAGTTAGTGAGGGAGAAGTTGAAGAGGAGGTTGTTGATGAGGGTGAGGAGGTAGATTCGTCTTGGGTTCCCAAAACCTTAGAACTTTGTGAGACTAAAGAAGAGAGTGAGAGTAAACCCGTAGATACTCCACCCCTAGAGCTTAAGGTTCTCCCTTCCCATCTAGAGTATGCTTTCTTAGGGGAAAATTCTAGTATGCTCGTCATTATCTCTTCTAGATTGACGGAGGAGGAGAAGGGGAAATTAGTTGAGATGCTAAAGGAGCACAAGGAGGCGATTGCTTGGAAGTTGTCTGATATTAAGGGGATTAGCCCCACTTTTTGTACCCACCCTATTCTTATGGAGGATAAATTTAAACCGATGGTGCAACCTCAAAGGCGCCTAAATCCCAACATGAAAGAGGTTGTTAGAAAAGAAGTGTTGAAGCTTATGGAAGCCGGTTTGATTTATCCCATATCCGATTCTTCATGGGTGAGCCCTACTCAAGTTGTTCCCAAGAAGGGGGAGATGACTGTTGTCGTGAACGAGAAAAACGAGCTCATCCCTTCTCGTACGGTCACCGGTTGGCGTGTGTGTATTGACTACCGCAAGCTCAATGACGCCACCCGGAAAGACCACTTCCCACTCCCATTTATCGATCAAATGCTAGAGCATCTTGCGGGGCAACAATTCTATTATTTCCTTGATGGTTTTTCCGGCTATTTCCAAATCCCTATCGCGCCGGAAGACAAAGAAAAGACGACGTTCACATGTCCATACGGCACATATGTGTACCAACGCATGCTTTTTGGGCTATGTAACGCTCCAGCTACATTCCAACGATGCATGATAGCGATTTTTCAAGACATGGTAGAGAGCTCTATGGAGGTTTTTATGGACGATTTCTCGGTATATGGCGATTCGTTTGATCATTGTTTAGGTAATTTAGCGAGAATGATGAAGAGGTGTGTTGAGACGAAGTTGATGCTTAATTGGGAAAAGTGTCACTTCATGGTTACGGAGGGGATTGTCTTACGGCATAAGATTTCTAGAGTCGAGATAGAGGTAGATCATGCCAAAATAGATACAATTCGTAGGCTCCCTCCCCCGACTAGTGTCAAGTCCATCCGTAGTTTCCTAGGTCATGCGGGCTTTTATAGGCGTTTTATTAAGGATTTTTCCAAAATCACTCGCCCCATGACTCGACTCCTTGAGAAGGGCGTCCCATTTGTCTTTGATGAGGAGTGTCTTAAAGCGTTCGATTCCCTTAAATAGAAACTCATGAGTGCGCCCATTCTTGTATCCCCCGATTGGAGCTTACCCTTGGAGCTCATGTGCGACGCGAGCGACTACGCGGTCGGGGCGGTCTTGGGTCAAATATGGGAGAATCGCTTTCACCCGATCTACTACGCAAGTAAAACCCTCAATGACGCCCAAGAGAATTACACTACAACCGAGAAGGAACTTCTTTCCGTTGTCTTTGCTTTTGATAAGTTCCGGTCATACCTTGTGCTTTACAAGACTATAGTATTCACCGATCATGCGGCTTTGTGTTATCTTTTTCAAAAGAAAGATGCTAAGCCATGTCTTATCCGTTGGATTCTACTCCTTTCCGAGTTTGACATAGATATTAGGGATAAGAAAGGAGCGGAAAATGTTACGGCGGATCACCTTTCGCGTTTAGAGGATCCGAGTAGAGAAGAGATTCGTGAGGAGGCGATAGGAGATAAATTCCCTCACGAGTCTATAGATTTTGTGTCGGCGGAGAAAGAAGGGTTGTCGTGGTTTAGTGATATGGTGAATTATCTTGCTAATGGGTATGTGATGAAAGATATGAATGCCCAACAAAGAAGGAAGTTGATTAGGGATGCGAAGAAGTATATTTGGGATGATCCTTACCTCTTTAGGATAGGAGTAGATCGCATTCTTAGGAGGTGTGTTAGCAAGGAAGATGGGTTGGATATTCTTAGGCATGTGAATGAAGGGTTAACGGGAGGTCATCATGGTGCGCACACTACCGCACAAAAGGTCTTTGATTGCGGTTTCTTTTGGCCTACGGTAGTTGAGAATGCGTTAGAATTCGTTAGGACGTGCGATGCTTACCAACGGACCGGCAATATTTCATCCAAGAATGAGATGCCTCAAAATCCCATTCAAATTCTTGAAATCTTTGACGTTTGGGGCATTGACTTCATGGGACCTTTCCCCTCCTCGAGTGGGAATAGGTACATCCTCGTGGCGATAGAATACTTTTCGAAGTGGGTTGAAGCACAAGCTTTGCCTACAAACGATGCTCGGGTGGTGGTGAAATTCTTGAAAAAGTTGTTTACTCGATTCGGTATACCCAAAGCCATCATTAGTGATCGAGGATCACATTTTTGCAATGTCGTGATGGAGAAGGCATTGGAGCGTTATGGAGTTACTCACCGTTTGTCGACTGCATACCATCCACAAATGAACGGTCAAGTAGAGAATGCAAATAGGGGAGTGAAGAGAATTTTAGAGAAAACGGTGGGAAAGAGCCGTAAGGATTGGTCGGAAAAACTTGATGATGCTTTGGGGCATTTCGTACCGCATACAAAACGCCTTTAGGGACCACACCGTTCATGATAGTCTATGGCAAAGCTTGCCATCTCCCGGTTGAATTAGAGCACCGAGCGCTTTGGGCTCTTAAAACCATCAATCTTGATCTTACTCCCGCGGCTAGGAGGAGGTACTTCCAAATCCATGAGTTAGAGGCCCTTAGAGATGCGACATATGAGCGTTCGTGGAATATCAAGGACAAAACGAAAGCGTTGCATGATAGGAAGCTTAAGGGGTTGAGAGAGTTCAAAGTTGATGATAAAGTGCTTCTCTATAATTCAAGGTTAAAATTATTTCCCGGAAAGTTGAAGTCGAAGTGGACAGGACCTTATGTTGTAAAGGAGGTGTTCCTGTATGGCTCGATTGAGTTATTTGATGAAGTTACGAAAGTATCTTGGAAGGTGAATGGCCATAGATTGAAGCATTACTTAGGTGGCCCGATTGACAAGACCGAGAGGGAGGAAACTCCTCTTGAAGAAATTCCAAACACCACCGCGTAGTGTCTTAAGTGATCTCAAGTGTAGAGTTTGTACCATTTGTATTTTCGTTAATTTTGATTATTTTTCGTAAGCTAATGGTTGTTTTCGGTAGTGTTTCGGTCTTTGTTTTTGTGTTTCGAGTCATTTGCAGGGATTCATTACCGAGGATGTGCAGGGATTGGCAAGGAAAACGAGTTTCCAGGTGAGTTCCAGTGATAGAAAAATTTTAGGTTGAATATTGGGAGGTTTGGTAATGATCACAAAATTTTTCTAAGGCGTGAAATCAACGAAACTTACTATGAAAAAGGCTCTCTGGCAGGGCACGAGTTACTTAGCTCCATTTGTCGTGGCCCGTCAGAAAGCAAAAGCTCCGGATGATTTTCATAAGGTGGCGGCCCGCAAGCTATATGTGTGCGTAAGTCGTGGGGCGTCAGAACCCTATTCTGCAACCGAGACACTTTTAACCCCCAAATCCAACTTTTTGACCTAAATTCTTCTTCCCCACTCACCGTAAACCCTCCATACACCACCATATTCACCGTGAATCAGCCATTGTTAACCAAAAATACACTCCTAATCCATCTATAACCATTATATAACCAATTTCTTCCATCATACCACCATTTTTCACCATCAAAACTAGACTTTGCTTTGGGGTTTCAAGTTCAACCGGATTTCTTCTAGTTTTTCTTGCTTAACTCGAATATAAGGTATTTTTCCTGTATTTTTTGTACTATGAGTCCTGTATTTTAGTTTTTACTTAGTTAAGTGTTAGTTTTAGGGTTAGGTTTTGGTTGAATCAGGTATCTTGCCATGGTTAGGGGTTGTTTGAGGTTGCGGGTGGTTTGGTTTGGGTATTTAAGTAGATTACAGTTTGCGGGTGGCTCGGGTTGGTACATTCGACACAATGTTTGTGCTATCATCATCTAGGGATTGGTAACATTGAGTGTGGGGATTCGGTTTGGTAATTTTTGATATGAACTTCAGATTTAATACACTATTTTGACCCGTTTTCACTGATGCCATTATAAAGTTTTAAACTTTAATTCGGTTGACACTCAATGATTGGTTTGTTTTGGCACTTGGGATTTAATTGAGGACAATTAAAGTGCCGGGAGGAGGTAGTGTACACCGAGTCGTGTATTTTGAGTCTAGTTTAGTCGGTTTTTGGGTTTACTTGCACGTACAACTTAATTAGGCTCGCCCATACTCAATCTCCATTCGGGCGAGTTTAGTTATTACTTAGCAATTGTAAAAAGTAACCCGGTCATTTTATTTCAACTTTATTTTCAGAATTAAACCGCGAATGAAATGCTATACGGTTAATCTAATTTTTCTTAAAAAAATTCAAAAATCCATAAGAATTAAAAAAATTGAAAAAAACCAAAAATAGTTCGTTACTAATAATCTGCTTTGCTTTGTCTTGCCAATCTTGATTTGTTTTGCAGAATGTCAGGCGAGGGTTCGTCTAGTCGGTCTAGTAGGAAATGAGGTCCAGCCAGTCGTCCAAGAGGGGGCCTGGCAATAAGGGAACCGGTTCAGCAAGAACAAGCACAGCCGGTACAACAGCCAAAGTATGTCAGGGTGGTTGAGTATACAGGACCGGGGGTCCCTCATGGGCAGAGAGGATTTTCGATAGTCCTTTGTTACAGTTTGAGTTAGATTCAGAGGAATCGCAAAGGTTGGCTACTCTGTACTCGGTAGAGCTGCTACCATTTAGGAGGATTGACTGGGAGATGCTAGATCGCCTGGGGGCGAGGGCTAGGGTTGAGCAATTGTTAGGACCGAAGTTTAGGAGGGTGTTGGATTGTGATGCGAGGTAGTATAAGGAAATCACTTTAGAGTTCCATTCTACATTTGACTACAAGCAGGGGAACTTTAATGAAAAGGGTGCAGTGTTCTTTGCTCTAGGTAGGCGGTCGTATGAGATGAGATCCCAGAATTTGCGGTGGCTACGCAATTTTACACACAGGATGAGGTGCGAACCCCTGAGTTTCTTACTAGTCCGCAAGGGGTGTTTAAGAAGAAGCGTAGGTATAGTGTTCAGGTTGGTGAGTTAGCTAGGTTCTGTAGCACTATATCGAGAGTGTCGTATTCTACTGGGGCAGTTGCGAGTGATATCACTGATCCAGTTCATCGATACATTCACAAGATTCTCGCAGCTATGTTGGTTGGTAGAGGACATGGGGATAACAAGGTAAATCAAGTGAGTTTGTTTTGTTTGATGTGTATGATTGAAAGGAGGCCAGCAAACTTAGCTACTGTGTTTGCATTGTCGATGAGGAGGTTGTGGAGAGGTGGCCCGGGTGCCCGTATTTATTGTGGGCCATTTGTGACATGGTTAGCTGAGAGCTTAGGGGTGTTTCAGAGGTACCCAGCTGATAGGATGAGAGAGGGCCCAGACCCGTGCCTCATGAGTGTTAGGGATTTACAGTCTGTGGGGATCTTGTCATACACTGACCCTATTGAGTGGGAGCCAATACGTGAGGGTCCACAGGTTCAGCCTCCTCCTGTTTCAGGTGCTGCGGAGGCTATGCAGGGTGTCGTTGCTACTCGTTATCAGAGGCCCCGTATACGACAGGATATTCCAGCTTGGCAGTACCCACTAGCGCAGCCACGACCCGATCCACTTACTTTGGATTCGTTATATGATTCTATGCAGACTGGTTTCGGGGATTTACGTGTGTATGTTGATGAGCAGATTGGAGGAGTTAGGCAGGTTATGGAGGCAGGTTAGAGGAGACTAGATGATGGCATGCGGGTCCTTATGGCGAACTTTCATTTGCAGCCACCGCCATCTAGGCAGCAGACTCAGGCAGGACCCAGTGGGATGTGGGGAAGTGATGAAGAGCAGTGAAATGAAGGGGAGTCAGATGATGAGGATTAGTGCGAGGATGCAGCATGAGCTAACTTTATATCTTTTGTTTTTATTTTTATGCTGTTTTGATCCTCAGTCTTATGGTGTGTACTTATACTTTGGATATGTTTGAACAAGTCGGTTGGTTTGGTTTGTGGTTGAACTGATGCTTAGTATTTTATATATTATCTTTTGCTAGTGTTTGGTTATGATATTTGCTAGGTTGATATTTGTTGCCGCTTTCGTTCGTTTGTCCGAGTTTAGGAATTGTAGTTTGAGTCGTATTCTCATTCTTGCATTATGGACAATGCAATCTTTAAGTGTGGGGATGGGGTACATGTACATAGTAGTAGTAGTAGTAGTTGAGTCATAAAATTTGAAAAAATACAAAAAAAATTAAAAAATAGAAAATCCAAAAAAAATTGAAAAATCAGAACATGTCTTTTGAATAAAGAAGTTTGCAAAATTAATACGGAAATGATAGAAAAGATGGTTTTTGTTCGGGTTCAAATAATGATAATATGAGATTAAAAAAGTCGAGCTTGTGTCTAGTTTGGGATATGTGAATAGGCCCGGTTTGGTTTTAGGTCCCTTCGATTTAATATTACCTTAATTGTCGGTCTACTAGTGGGTGCTCATCTGATAAAAACGGGAAATTGAAACCGCCAATAAGAGTATAAAGAATGCCGTTATAAGCTAAAATCGTTAGAATTTTTTATCATGAAAAGAAAAGAAAAAAATAGAATAAATGAGCTAGAAAATAAGAAAAGTAGCGCTGGCCTATGTAATCTTGGTTGGGGATAGTGACTCTGACCCGGAATGCCTCTAGGATGTGTGAAATCAAAATTGCAAGAAAATTACCGACGCCTATTGTAATCTCTCTCGGGGATGGTGACTCTGATTGGGAATGCCTCTGGGTTAGGTAAAGCAACGTCTAAGCTCAAAAGAAAGAAAAATGAAAAAAAGAAAAAATGAGAAAAAAGTTTGGTTTTAAATTCTCTTGATTTTGGTATAAAGTGGTTAGGAATTGGTCCAGTGATCGTTCCTTTTGTTCTATAAGCTTGAGGCAGGATTAGGTGGACCGTGGCTTTTAGTGTGAGACCCTAGGTAGATTGACCGCACTTGAATTAAATTTGCATGGTAAGGGGCTTAGAACCGGATTTG
This sequence comes from Helianthus tuberosus, assembly GCA_030545235.1. Classification (NCBI taxonomy): domain Eukaryota; kingdom Viridiplantae; phylum Streptophyta; class Magnoliopsida; order Asterales; family Asteraceae; genus Helianthus; species Helianthus tuberosus. The sequence goes on from CM060375.1 coordinate 61,483,971, forward strand.
GGTTTAAAGGGACAAGCATATTTGCAATCGCGGCTAACACAAGTTTTGATTTTTAACAAGTATAAATAAGTTTTGACCCGAGTATTTCTCTATCTCTGATTCCGTATGCATAGATTCTTTTTCAAGGACGAAAAAGGAGTAAGTGTGGGGATATTTGATGTATTGTAAAATACATCCTTTATTCGTGTATAGTTTGTATAATTTTCCGTTAGATTTAGTTTAGTTTTCGTTAGAATTTGCATATTGTTGATCCAATTGCGTTTTGCAGGTCTTTGCATTTAAAACTGCTGGAAATCGAGTAAAACGAGTGAAAACATGAATAAGTCAAGTCCTGGAACGTGTTGGAGAGCTCGGGAGCTGAAACGGATTGAAAATTCTGGAAAAGTGGTTTCTGGCGGCCCGCGACTAAGGAAAGTGAGTCCCTCACGCCCGGCGAGAGACCTAAAGGTTTTGAAGATGATGGGAATGTGCTGGCAGCCCGCGACCTACTCACACGTGTTTCTCGCGGGGCGCCAGAGACTTTTGTCGGCAGACTTCTTCGAATTGGGAATAGGGTTGAGCTAGAAAATTATATATAAACATCATTAACTTGGATTAAACCCCAACTTACGAATTAAGAACTCTTTGGTCGATCTTGGAGCTGCATTAGGAGCGTTTTTGAGCAATTGAAGCTGTCGGTTGAAGGTTGGAAGTTAGAGAATCATTCGGGTCGTCTCTCTAACATCCGGGTGTCTTCTTTTGTGTTTCTTTCTCTTTAACCATGTTTTGTTTTCTTGAAAATACTTCGTTTGTGTTTGTTTCAAAGACTATGATCGGCTAGATTTTGTTAACTACCTAGACAAGATGATTGGTTGCTAAAGTTTGGATTTTTATTATGAAATTATGATATTTATGGATTTATTTATGTATTGTAGGCGATTTGATTATTAGCTAGATGTGTATGCATGCTTGATTGTGTTTGAATATTGTTTATTGCTTTACATAATTCTTGGTGACGGTCTTTATCACATAATAGAGTTATGTTAGGTTCTAGATTTTGGTGACTGTCGATATCACATAATAAATCATGAATCTTTAGGGTTAAATTGGCCAATAAACCTTAAAAGCAATATTCGGTAATCTTATAAAATCAAGTGTTCTACTAACTCTCAATAGCTGACAGGTGCGAGGTTATTGTTAGGTCTAAGCGATTAAACCATAAGGTGGTCCTTCTTAGGAAGTAAACCTATTAGCTGTTGTCTAACAAATCTAGTTAAGAACCCAAATTTATCCTTGACTTGAGTCCCGAAACGGAGAGAGTCTTGTAGGGTACTTTCATAAATCATTAGAGGTCCGGACAAGGAGTCTAATTTACCGGTAATCATAACAGCCTTTAGGGTGCCCTAATGTATTCTTGAGAAGGATTAGGAAGCTTATTTGGTAACTTGATAGGTTTGGCATCTTACGATCCCATTCCATAATAATCAACTTTCAAATAAAATCCATAACTAAAAGCAACCAGGATTCAAATCTAGGTAGTATTTCCACCGTCTGAGTAAAAACCCAAAGTAATTCGTTTTAGTTAACTTAGTTAATTAGTTTAATTTAATTGCTTTCTTAGGATTTTTAGAAACCCCCCCCCCCCATCAAACAAACAAAATAGTTCAGTCCGTGCCAGTCTAGTCTAAATAGAGTCGTTAGCATAATTCGATAGAGTCTCGTGGGTTCGATATCCGGACTTACATTACCTATACTAGAGTCGATCGGTACACTTTCCGGTTAGTAGTTTAGTGTGTCTTAGTGAGTCTAGAGTATTACTTAGAGTCTAGAATTAGGTTAATTTAGTTAATTTTATTAAACTACTTTTTTAGCACATCAAGGGCCTTATCTTTAAGACAAGTTGGTCCATCAGAAATTCTGATAACCAGCTTACCAGAATTCTGTTGAGATTGATCATCAGAAATTCTGATGATCAGAGTTACCAGATTCTGATGATAAATACCAAATTTATCATCAGACTTATCGAAATGGTCCTTTCTGATCGCCTTCTCTTTGTTTTGATCATTTCCTGATATTTGTTGAAGACGTTTCTTTCTTTCTTCTTGTCCTGTTATCTTGTAGGTACCTTTTTATTAATCTTCTTTGACTGTATCTTCAACATATGATCAGGGTGATCATCTTTTTCTTCAATACTTATCTAAAAGTTTCCTAACATCCAGCAACGCTTCGCACTCGGAAAGGTATAAACCACATTGAACCCCGTCAATGCTTAACCTAGCAAAGTCGGACAATATTCTAAGTAACGGGTCAAGTTATAGAACTTACTAAATGACTCGTGAACATTCTAACAGATATATAAATTTGTTTTGTTCTGGAGTATTGATGTGCACAAAATGTAACATATAAATTACATCAAATGAGGCATAAAACTAACCTTTTTTTAGTACTAATGTTGGAAAAAGTGTGTTTTTGTCTTCCTTTTGAATTTGCAGGACCAAATGAGCTTAAACGAGCAAAAGGAACAAATATGCAGCCAAAACCAACACAAATACAAAGAAAAGGAATAAACGTGACATGCCCGACCCCTCAGCAGCATCCCCAAAGCAAAAATAAAGAAACATAAGACTGACCACGGGGTCGTGCCGACTGGACACGGGGGTGTGGTCAGGTGCCTGCAGAAAAGACAAAGCTGTGGAAGCTTCTACGCCCACCACGGGGGCGTGCCCAGCTCAGCACAGGGCGTGGTCAATGCTAAGATACGCAGAATCTTGCAAAATCTTGATAGTGCAGATACGCTTCTGCCTACGGGGTCGTGCCCGCTGAACACGGGTCGTGTGGAGCCCTCTGCTGACACATGCATTTAATGAAGGAAGAGAAAAGGCTGGCCATGGGGGCATGCCCGCTGGACACGGGGCCGTGGCCAGGGTTCTGTGCAGGCTATAAATAGGGGTGCTTGGCTCACTTCAAAGGCATCCCTTGGCAGACCACTACTCTCCCACTTTGCCACCACTCCACCACCACTACACAACCAACACCCACCACCATCATCCATCATCCATCTTTAGAGTTTGTAGTAGTCTCGGGATCCAATATTGATAGTAAGAGTTCTTGCCAATCAAAGGCCATGTTTGGCTAAGCCACTTACATCACTTGGTGAAGACAAATCTTTTATGTATTACTTTTGATTTTTAATCTTTCGGCACTTTTTATTTGGTTTTGTATTAATGACTTTAGTAACTAGTTTCTTATGTTGAAGGTGAATTTTCTTTATCATTTTTCCGTGGTGTCTTGACATTACTTTACTGTCTATATAAAGTAAAAGATTTACACCATTCATGTCTCTACGGTCTATATAGAGATATGCTGGCTACCTGGTCGGGGGTTAAGGGAATGGTTTAGTAAGGTTCTTGCCTTGTTCAGTGTATAGATCCTGCAAGGACCTGGGTCAAGCTTACTAGAACCTCCTTCAATACCCACTGGTACTGGATGGCGGGGGTGCGAATAGCTTGATCCCCTCATATGTAAACTACTATTAATACATTAAACCGGCTACTTGGGATTGTATACCTGCTGACTCAAACCACTTAGCCGAGGGTAACGTCACCTTCAAAAGAGGGGCCTACCACTTTTCGCATTAATAACTTAATTAATTATCTTTTAATATTCCGACCCTTTGGGATTGTATCCTTGCTGACTCAAACCAGTGGGTTGAGGGTAACGTCACCTTCATAAGAGGGGCCTACTACTATAACTAAGATAATCTCTTAAAAGGTCCGAAAGTGCGAAAATCATCAAAGGGTACTTAAAAGGCGAGTCGGATCCAAGTGATTCATCTTGTCTATCTGTTTTTATTTTATTTTATTTTATTTCTGCATTTTTAGTTTTTAATTTTCATGTTTAAAACCTTTTCTCAAAAATTTAGATTGATTAGACGTTGAGGATAAACCGGTACTAAAAGCTCTTGTGTCCTTTGACGACCTCGGTATCTTACCAACGCTATACTACGCTCACGATGGGTGCACTTGCCCAAGTGTGTGTCTAGTGTTAGTAGAATATCGTGTTTTATAAATTTAAAACTTGACTAATGTTTAAAATGGGCTTAAAATATCAATAAAAATATATTACACCTCACACACACCAACTATAGAGCTCTCTAGATAATCGTGCCTAAGAATAACAACTTGAATTACGACTTTGCTTTAAAGAACTTAAATAACAGTTTATTTAAGCAAAAGTAAATACTTTTAGCCTATTTTATTTAAAAACTTGGGATATGGCTTAGCCACTTGGAGTGGGTATTATATAAATGGTAAAATGCTTTCATAAATATAAGAACCCGGCTAATCCGTTTTGCTTGAATAACATTAAACACTTGAGGGTTAATGGTACAATGTCCGGACGTCCTGACTCGTCAATTAGGAATGGTCATATAAAATATGCGTAGGGTAGTAGGCATACACCTGGAAGACGTTATATTAAAGATGGTGTGTACCATGATCACATACCGGCATAGATTTATGGTACCCAGTTGTATTGACAAGTATGTAAAACCGGTGACAATAAATCTATCCCAAGAAATACTAAATGATTTCCTACGGGTTATCATAATATATATATATATAGTGGAGAGTTCAAATGAGAAGAATTTTGTTGTAAGAAGAAAAAAGAAGAAGTTTCAACCAATAAGAGTGCTTTATTTTACTTCATTTAATATTTGCATTTAATTTTAATATAAGGGTATATTGGTAAACTTACATAAATCATTAATTTGTAATCTTCCCATTTAATAACTAACTAAATTAAATTTGTAACTCCTTTTCAAAATATATATTTTTCCAAATTAAAAAAATAACTTAATTTAAAATGTATAATAAATTACTAGTTGTGTAGGATAAATTACGAGTTGTGTAGGATATATTTCGAGGTGTGTAGGATAAATTTCGACCGTGTAGGATAAAATTATATAATGTGTAGGGTATATGTGGGAAAATTTTGATATGTGTAGGTTTTGTAGATTATATGTAGGATAATTAATAATTAGTTGACTAATTAATTAAAGAGAGAGAAATAATGATATAAGTCATAAATGAAATAGTATTTTACTAATATGCCCTTTCTTCTTTTTCTTCTCACATTAATTTTTTTTTTCAAATGAACCTTCCCATATATATATATATATATATATATATCAAATGATTTATGAAAATAATTTTTAAAACAAGTCCGTTAATTGTATTTACCAGTGAAAACTGACGTATTTTCAAAAGATTAAACCGCAGGTAACGAACCTTGATTATAGGCTGGAAATGGTTCGGTCAAAGAAAAGCTTTGGAATTTGCGTCTCCACTGCTTAAAGGCCTATGATGTCCTAAGCTCGCTTTATTTCCGATCCTACTTTGTGGGACTTGTATCGAAGGCTTTGTTATAAAACTTATTTAATAAATTTCAATCTTTTATGATTATTACTTCATCATTCTATCTTTAGCTGCATATTGTAAAACTGTTATCAATTGTCACATATAACCCATCGACCGGGCCCATCGGAAATCGGGGTGTGACAGTACACTAGTTTGCCGTATCTAATATACAAATTGCTTAAATTCTATAATATGCCATATGAATTGTATCACCATTTTTGCCATTTCATATACTATTAACCTATGTTTCTCACCAATTTCTCGAAGTTGACACTTGATTTTACACATGTTTCAGGTAATCATGTTTGAAGCTATTTTTTCAAGATTTTGCTACGCTTAGGATGCACTTGGACCTAGTTTTAATTTAATACGGATTATGCTTCGTTTGTTTTTGTGAACAAGTTGTTTCTTTTTGTTTGGTTGGATACTTGATTTGAGTTTTTTATATTTCAATTGTAACTAGTTATCATGTGCTATTGAACAATCTATATTTGTAACACCTTGATGTTTCCAATGTCGGTTGGGATGTTATAGATAAAAAAAAAAGTGAATTGGAGTATCCATGGTCGATGCAATGTTCAACCGTGTCATCCACCATCAGTATCCTGGTTGATTTTTCATTCTCTATCCTCTTAGATATCTATATAATCTTCACCCAAACACTTTGCATCACATCTTTTAAAAACTATATATATAAGCAAAATACTTTTGTGTTCCTAGAATGATTATATCAGTTTGTTCATAACTAAAGATTCTAAAGCAATAAAAGATCAAAGCTTTCAAGATACGATAACATTCCACAACATGTAATTCAATTGTATTGATGAACCTTCCAAGTATTAACTTGGGAAAAGTATAAGGTATCTCTACATTGTGAGATTAAATATATTATTATTATATAGATCAAAATATATTAATAACCTATTAGTAATTAGTTGGTAATTGTTGATGGACCATATTACCCTTATTAACTAATTAGGTTTCCTCTTGGGTGTATATATAAGGAGATTATTAGAGAGTTTAAGGGTTAGACAATTACACAAGTTAGACACACAACTCAATAATCATAACATCAAATTCTGCTCTCTCTCTCCCTAATCGAAACCTCCCTAGTTTCGGTTCATCACCATCATAATCTTACACCCTAAGGAGGAACCAGATCATCCTGACAATCACGTCGAACTCAATGGCTGCATCTCTGACTGGATTCTCTGCTGGCATGTCTGCTGTAACAGGCATGTTATTCATGTTTTCCATTATGTTGAAACAAAACTGATCAACATGTGGTATCAGAGCATATGTTGATAAATCGGTTCTGTTTTCGTATCCATTATTCTGGGATCAAAATCTGGAAAACAGAATTTTGAAAGTTTATATAAAAATCACGGCTGTTTTCGGTTTTAATTGTGCCGAAATCAGTGTTTTAAGAAAGGGGTGCTTAATCATGTCACCCGAAACCATAATGGGTAAATTAATATCCGAAATATGTTAATAAAAGTCTTAAATTTAAGGTTTCGGATCCCAGAATTATGTTTTAAATTTTCTAGGGTTCTTCACTTGTTCTAAGGAAAACTCGAAAATTCCTTAAGTTTTGGAATATGATTTGGATTAGTGGGTGTTTTTATTGTTTTTTATCTGAATTTTATCTATTAAAATTTTCGGAAACTGTTAAAAGATAATCAGTTATTATTTTCGAAATCTTTTGATAAGTTTAGATCAGCAATAAAACAGGAAACATTATCCCACAATCCCTAAAATTTCAAGCTTCCAGTTATTATCACAAAACAGTTGTTAACAGTGGACTCGAGACCATCAGATTACGACTCGAGACCATCAGATTACGACTCGAGACCATCAGATCTCGACTCGAAATCATCAGGTTCTCAAAACTTTACAACTCGAGACAACAGTCTCAACTCGAGACCACAAGGTCTCGACTCGAAATCATCAGGTTCTCAAAACTTTACAACTCTAGACAACAGTCTCGACTCGAGACCACAAGGTCTCGACTCGAACTCATCAAGTTCTCAAAACTTTACAACTCGAGACAACAGTCTCGACGCGAGACCACTGAGGTTTAGACTAAGGGCTTCAATCTTCACAACTCGAGACCGTGGTTGCGACTCGAGACCTCATTATGAGTCGAGATCTCATAAAATACAGTAGTCGAGACCATGGTTCCGACTCGAAACAACAAGGTTGCGACTCGAGACCTCATAACTGACTCGAGATCTCATAACTCAGCCGAGACCTGACTCGAAACCTCATTATTTTAGGCTGTTTCATGTGAACTAAAATTTAGCCCGCACCCCCAACGAACTCACCGCGGAGTTCGATCCACGCTAACAGGTGGTTTGCTATTAAATACTTGGTTTTGTAAACACTTAATTAACTAATCAGAATCAGATAATTTTCACAAAACCAAAATAGCTTAACTTGAATGAGCTTCTGATGTATCATTTCTGGCCAAAGCTGATTTAATACATCTATTTATTGTTCAAGTATTATAAAAGCTATGTTGAGTATGCATTACAAACGTGAAATGTCTTAATTTCTGGCCAAATCTGATTTTAATTCATTTATGTCCAGCATACTTGACAAGTGCATAACTAAAGTGATTGTCTCATTTCTGGCCAAAGCTGATTTGTCACGATTACTTTGCACACATACTTAAATGATTACACTTCTGGCCAAAGCTGATTTGTCTTCGTTTAAGTAGAATTTTTACTAAGTCTATTATTTTGATGTTAGTAATAGACAATATCACAGCTTCATAATTAAAATGGTCATTATTTATGCTTGCCTTAGTATAACATGCCCTTAGATCACATTAGGACCTCTTTCTTAGTATCATAACTTGCTCATCTTATTTCCACTATCAGCACCTGTAACACCTCGAAAATTCACATCCTATAATGTGTTGACACGTGTCATAATGTTTAAACGTGTGAAAGAATTATTATAGAAGGACTAAAGTTGACAAACGTGGAAAGTATGTGAATATACGTATTCTAAGTGTCCACTGTGAATAATTATATTATATATTACCCCTGCACGATGCTCATACCTTCAAACGAATAAATCATGGATCATACGAAGCTAAATGTGTGTGATTTCAAACTACAGGGACCAAATGTGTCAACATGTTTAAATTATACCTCTGAGTGACCTTTTGACGAACCCGAAGCTTTGTAAATATTAATTATGCTCACGAGAATGCACCATAAAAATTTCATAAAGTTTCGTTAACGTATGAGAAAGTTAGGATCAAATTCGTGTGCGAAGCGTTAAAGCGTAAACGTCGAAAGTTAGGACTTTTCGGGTGAAAATAAAGTTACCCGGGGACTTGGCAAAGTGGGTATATGATTTAAGGCCTTAGTAGATCAATTGTGGAGGTTTAAAGTGCAATAAATCAGTAACTATTCGAGTTTTGAAGAGACAAGGGCTGAATCGCAAACAAAAATCAAAAACTGATCTGCAAGGTGGTCGCGCTGCGCGACGGGACCCTCGCGCTACGCGAGGGTGTGCCCAGCTCCGAAAAAAAACGTTGGTGGTCTGCCATTGTGTAATTTCGCGACCTCTACTCGTTTTTCCACTTCTCCTGGCCCCTAAAACATCCCCTAAGCCCCTAGGACACATGTCAATTGATTGTGGGCACTCATAGACTCAGTTGTCAAAGATTTATGGTGTGTGGAACCATTATAAATAGCCCTTCAAAGTCACAAACATTCTCACACCTTCATCTGATCATTTGGAGCCTTTCTGGAGCTAAGGAACTCTCCCAACTGATCATAAGTCGTGCATAGGACCCTTGTAAGTGTTCTAATCCTTTCTTGTTTGAGTTTAGCTTAGTTAATTAGCTAAAAGTCAAACCGTCGTAATTACGGTTTGACTTCGAGATTAGTCAATAATGGCTCAGTCAAATCTCGAATTAAAAGTAGTTATAAGTTGGTATTTATGTGGGTAATAAAACCCCAAAAGGGTTTCCCCTGATCACCACTTTAACTAGTTCAAAAGTCGGGTCAAACATATACTTAAAAAGTCAACAGAATTCTTAAAAGGTCATTTATGCATAATTAGCTATCTAGGCCATGTATAACCTGTTTGATTATTGTTATAACTTAGTAATTAGTGTAAGAACATGTCCAAACCCGTTCAACCCGACTATTTCCTGTTTAGACCCGGTTCGGAACCGAAAGTCGCATAGTTTGACTTTCACTTTGACTTTCAGTTCTGACCCGTTTAGGCATATTTTAGAAATGCCTCAGAGCTTTAATTGGACTAGGATACATGTTAGAACAACCCTCTGTGATTATACACCTTGGTTCACTAGTTATCCAATTAATATGCATATTTCCGTTAATTGCTCATACGTTGACCGTTATGCCCTTATTACCTTAAAACATGATTTATGAAAATGTAAAAGTGTAGAAACCTTGAATATTGATATATAAACTTGTATGCAAAATTTGACATCAGTTTGACTTGTAGATTAAGAGTTGTGCTCATTAGCGTAATTACGGTGCTTTATGTTAATAAAATGGCGTAATTAGCGTATAGCCTAATTAAACATACTTTTTGGTATCAAACGAATTACCCACTGATGTAATATATTATTTTGGGAATTTTAAATATTTTTAATTAATTTTAGGCTGAGCATAACTCATAGTCGTAGGCTTAATTCGGTAATTGTCGGTTTTGCCCTTACGGGCCATAAAATGAGTTTTACACATCTAAACGACTCCAAACCTTTTTCTACTGATTGGTTATGATAAATAAATTATTTTAAGCCTTCTGGAAATATAAAAATATCAGATTTAAGTATCAAACCCGGTAATGGCCTTTAATCGCCTTAATTAGCGTTTTTAACGCATAGTATGTTTTAAATCATATTGGACATACCCGGGTTGATACCTACTGATATAAGAAGCAAATTATCATATTTTAACAGTGAGCAAAAGTTGATAAACTCAGTCTTCAGTTTTGAGCTTGTCGGCTTATGTGAAATTACCAAAATACCCCTACGGGGCATAGTTTGGTTAAATATGATAAATTTCACATACATGCCTTAGCCTACTGTTATAACCCATCAAAATGAGTATGTTTGTTGTTTACATCAGACCTGTAGCTCAGTTAAACAATTAAACTCTTTTACAAACTTTAAAATGACCAAACTACCCCTACGGGGCATAGTTTGTGTTTAAATTAGTTCGGGGCATAACGAAAGACATCCTACTGATGTTACAACATATTTGAAGCATATTAACTTAGGAAACCTGTATATGGCTCTTACGGATACCCGTTACGCATACTACGCGTTCGGCTCGGTTTATGTAACAAGTTTACATAAATTAGCCGAAACGGGTCAAACCTTATCGGTTTTATCTCAAAATCCAGAATGTGAATAATGAACCCATATTAAACAAGTCTTCAAACTTGTCGGGTCTGAATCACATTCTATCCGGTCTTCGCTTAATCGTGCGTACGAACCGTATCTTGAAACTAGCCGGTCTAAGCTTAAGCTTAATAAAAGACCCGTTAGGATTCTAATAGGTTATATTAAACCTTCGTTCCAGATTAGGAGAAACAGTAAAAGCTACGTGCATTCTGCTTATTGTGATTTATACTTGCATCAGGTAAATACTTTTAACTTATTTTCCTATACGGGCTTGGGTTACGGTACATAGCGTACCGCTTGATCGGGCATCAAATCTCCACGCTTAGTGGGTAATTGAATAATTTGATCGGCTCGTTTTAAACAGATGTGTTTACTTTACAGCCTTTGGGGGGTTAATGACCATGTCCCGGATATCCCTGGCATCATCTTACGAGATGGCCACAACCTGAGCACGGGGTGTAGGCGTACTCCCGTGTATAACTCACTTAAAGTGGTGTGTCTATTGATCTTTAACCCGGATACGTTCCGGGCTACTGAACGCATAAGTAACATGTAACTCGTTCACAAGATTATAATATTATATAATTCTCCCAAGTTAAATAAAATGATTTATGCCACGTGCATCCAAACCAATTTTCAATCATTTTCCAAAATGAGTCAGTTGAATGTATTTACCAGTGTAAACTGACGTATTTTCCCAAAAAGACTGAATGCAGGTACTAAACGTAATTGGCTGGATTGTCTCCTAAGCATCAATAAAAGTCTCGCAAGCTTAGGATGCCAGAAGTCTGTTGAACAATTAAAATGTTATTTTGTTTCGATCCGTTCTGTGGATAAACACCGGATATTGTGACTTTGTTTACAATAAATAAATTCGGTTGTATCTTATTTTTAAATTGCTTCCGCTGTGCATTATTATATTGTGTTGTTTGACTATTACGTTGCCAACCACGTCACGATACTCCCCCACCGGGCCCACCGGTGACACGTGGAAACCGGGGTGTGACAGGTTGGTATCAGAGCCAACACTGAGTGAATTAAACACTAGCCTTTTGTGTTTAATCTCAGTTACACAATTGCACATATCTAAACTTTTGAGTCTAGACTTATAACCTAGGACAAATTCCACCTCTTCGGTATTTGTTTTGTCCTTTAAATTTTATATTTTTGTTATTGTTATCTCATGCTTTATTGACAGGAATAACAAAGATGCCTCCGAGATTCTTCCGAACAAGAGGACGTGGAAAGGGGCCAGTTACCGCCCCCAACGATCATGAAGCTGGATCTTCACGAAGACGAGCTCCATCAAACACCGAGAGTGACGACCCTCGAGAGAATAGAAGAAACCAGTTCGAGCCGGCCAGGCGGTCGGTTTCGCATAGTTCGACTCTGCCCGCTCTTAACCCTTACGAGCCGAACAATCCACAGCCCTCATACGTACCGCTGCAGAGATCACTATCTCATCATTCATATGGAGACCCTAGACCTATCTTTCGGGGACAGTTTAACCCGGTAGGATTCATACCGGAACCCATGGGTTTTAACCCACTGGGTCCCGAGGACCACTTTTCCGGGGATCACGCGGACGATATGGACGAGGATACGGACCCCGTCATGCCAGCGAGTGGTACTCCGAACCACCCCATCGAAATTTCTGATGGATCGTCCTTCCACGGATCACCTTACGGCGGTCCAGATAGTTTTCAAGCCCTGTTCGATCAACACCAGTGGTATTATACACCATCACACCACTCGTCATCACATGGGCAGCACCAGCAGCAGCCGTCTCATCAGCAACAGGAGCCACAGCCACAGCCGCATCATCAAGATTCCTCTGAGGATCATCGATTTGTGGCAGTTACGCCACCACCTCCACTGCCACCAGTTCAACCGCCACCTCCTCAACCGCCAAGGCGTAGAAGAACCGGTGCCCGTATGTCGGTGCGACCAGGGGACTTTCATTTTAGCTCCCCACGACAGTCAAGTGCAAGTCACTACCCGCCTCATCAGGAGGACCCACAAATGGGTGGGCCTTCGCAGCCAGTTTTTCAACAGCCACCGCCCATGGGTTTTGAAAACCCAATACCAGCGTACACGGGTCCAAGTAATTACAACCCGTTTGAACCACCAGCTTACCACAACTACGGATACGCTGAGGCAGATCCTTATATGGAAGCAGCAAATTATAACGCCCTTAATGCCCAAGGACCCTACGGAGATCCATGGGGGGTAAGCTACCCGAATCAGGGGTACCCAATACCTCCCAGGCCTATCATTCGAACGCAGTCGCAGCCGCCACGATTTTCTCCCCCAGAACGGGAGGAAATTCTACATAGATTGAATCAGGTTGAGCGGGAAGCTCGCCGCGACCGCCAAGAGAAGCAGACCTTCTTCCAGGGATTAATAGGGCTGCTCAAGGGAAAGAACAAGAAGGATTATTAAATCCTCCCAGCTGTTGTTGAGCCCCTACGTGGGCATATTTAGTTGTTGAGCCCCTACGTGGGTGTTTACGTTTGTTTGTGTGTATTGACCCCTGCGTGGGTCTATCTTTCCATAAACCCCTACGAGGGTATGTTGTATGTTTAGTCCCTGCGTGGACTTATGTTTGTTTAAGTCCCTACGTGGACAATCGTTGGTGTGTTAGTCCCTACGAGGACTTGTGTCTTTCTGTAAGACCCCTACATGGGCATGTCTTCTGTAAGACCCCTGCGTGGGCATGTTGGTATGTTTTAGCTCCTACGTGGGCAAATTTCATGTGTAAAAGACCCGTTTAGGGCGATATGTAATATAGTGATAAATTAATGGAGTGTTATTTTTATAAATTTCATGTTTGCCATTTGTGCATAAATAAATTATAAATGAAATAAATAAATTAAAATCATTCCTTTTAATCTGCCTAAGTAATTATTTAATTAAGAATCTTTAAGTGTGAAACCTAGCCTCGTGTCAAATATAAGACCGGGCCAAGATGGTAAGACCGGTTTAAAAGATTCAAATCCCTGTTAACATCTTAAAACATGTTAACACTCCTGGCAGAAGTGATTCGTTAAAAATCACATGTCATTCTTAAATGAATAAGGATTCTTTAGAAGATTCCTAATCCAGTTTAATGATCTCTGAATCCTGGATTTACATCATCAATTAAGATGATCATATTTAACCATACATGGTAATATAGTGCCTACGGGCCTTGCTCATTTCTACATGAGCCAAAAGACAGTGGTAGCTATGACTCCCTGTCTAATAAAGGTAAGGAACTACGTTCAAACCTTAAAAGTCTTGATTCTCTGAAATCATGGTTTATGAAATAGTCCATGTGACCAAGCCTTATGTGCTAATATATATAGTTATTGTTTGTGTTTAGGATAAATTTTAATTAAAATCCCAAATTAACACGATTAGCAAGTTAACCAAATATGGTCTCTGTTTACCATGGTTAACGAATTACCCTAAGGGGCAATTCCATTATAAACTCCCAAATAAAATATTGTTCTTGTTTTCTGCAACAGCTCAATTCAAATGGCTGACTCAAATGAAATAAATAGCCATCCAGTGGAGCCGAATGAGAACGCCCAGATTACATTAATGGGTGCTGAACTAAAATCAATCATAGATGGCGCTATCACCCAGGCTTTGAATAGACAGTATGAGGAATACAGTGATACTCGAAGTAGGACCCACTCTGCATCACATTCAAAACCCAGGACACATTCTGAGGCTCATAACAAGCCTCCTCCCAAAAAGAATGGACCCAAGAAAGACGGTGATGATCGTCAGTCCACCAACAATCAAAGTGTCCCATCTCAGCAATTGATACTGCATCAGGGACCCCGTAACAAGGGTTGCACTTACAAGTACTTCGTGTCTTGTAAACCCAGGGATTTTACTGGGGAAAAAGGGGCCGTCGACTGTATGACATGGCTGGATGAAATGGACACGGTGGTGGATATTAGCGGGTGCACTGAAGGGGATATAGTTAAGTTTGTGTCACAATCCTTCAAGGGTGAAGCATTGGCATGGTGGAGATCTCTAATGGAGGCCTCCGGAAAGATCCCGTTGTATAGCATGTCGTGGGATCAATTCATTGCCCTGATCAAAGAAAATTTCTGCCCTCAACACGAGGTGGAGAAGATAGAATCCGACTTTCTATCCCTGGTGATGAAGAACCTCGATTGTCAAGCTTATCTGACAAGCTTCAATACACTGTCTCGGTTGGTTCCCTACCTAGTAACCCCGGAGCCCAAAAGAATCGCTCGCTTTATTGGTGGTTTGGAACCCGAGATCAAGTCCAGTGTAAAAGCTTCTCAGCCAGTTACCTTCAGGTCTGTAACTGACCTTTCCTTATCCCTCACACTGGATGCGGTCCGGCAGAGATCGCAGAGGAATAAGGCGGCCGAGAAGAGGAAGCATGAAGATGATGGTTCGCGTAGATCGAACAAGAAGCACCGTGGGAGCGGTGATCACAAGAAGGGATCGGAGTCAAAGAAAGATGGGCATCGTTCCGGAGAGAAGCCCACATGCAAAACTTGCAAGAAACAGCACTTTGGAAAGTGCAGACTCGAATCAAACTCGAATAACGAGTCAAGGTCTTTTGCTTGTGGTTTGTGCAAGTCCAAGGAACACAAAACCTTGGATTGCAAGAAGATGAAAGATGCAACGTGCTACCGTTGCAATGAAAAGGGCCACATAAAGACTAACTGCCCTAAGTACAACAAGAAGCCTGAGGAGGCTAAGAAGACTAATGCCAGAGTCTTCAGAATGGATGCGAAGGAAGCTGTGCAGGACGATAATGTCATAACAGGTACATTCCTTGTAAATGATGTTTTTGCAAGAGTACTTTTTGATTCAGGCGGAGATAAGTCTTTCGTAGATCATAAGTTCTGTAAATTGTTAAATTTACCTGTCAAAACCTTAAACGCAAACTATGAAGTAGAGTTAGCAGATGGTACCATAGAAACCGTCTCTACTATGTTAGATGGATGTGTTATATCCATTAAGAATCATTCTTTTCCTCTGTCTCTACTTCCGTTTAAGTTAGCCGGTTTTGACATAGTTCTGGGTATGGACTGGTTATCTCATAACCAGGCCCAAATCGTCTGTAACATGAAGCAAGTAGTGATAAAGACTCCGTCTGGTGAGTCACTTACCATTCGGGGAGATACCCAGTATGGACTACCTGAGCACGTGACTATGCTCAAGGCTTCAAAGTGTTTAAAGAAAGGGTGTGTCATCTACATGGCACAGGTGATTATGGAGGAACCTAAACCGAAGTTAGAAGACATCCCTGTCATTTCTGAATACCCAGAAGTGTTTCCTGAAGATCTACCTGGCCTACCACCAGATAGACAAGTTGAATTCAGGATCGATATCATTCCTGGAGCGGCACCAGTTGCCAGAGCACCATACAGATTGGCACCCACCGAAATGAAGGAGTTGCGGACGCAGCTAGATGAATTGCTGGCTAAGGGTTTCATTCGACCTAGTTCATCTCCTTGGGGAGCGCCAATCCTATTTGTCAAGAAGAAGGATGGATCGATGCGTCTATGCATCGACTATCGCGAGCTTAATAAAGTCACGATCAAGAATAGATATCCATTGCCCAGGATCGACGATTTGTTCGATCAGCTTCAAGGGGCAAGTTACTTCTCAAAGATTGATCTGAGGTCAGGCTACCATCAGTTGAAGGTTAAGGACGAAGACGTTCACAAGACTGCATTTAGGACTCGTTACGGTCACTACGAGTTCCTAGTGATGCCTTTTGGGCTCACTAATGCACCAGCCGCATTCATGGATCTCATGAATCGCGTCTGCAAGCCTTACTTAGATAAATTTGTTATCGTCTTCATCGATGACATCCTTATTTATTCTAAGAATCAAGCTGACCACGAGAAACACCTTCGTTGTATTCTCAAACTTCTACGTCAGGAGAAGCTCTACGCCAAATTCTCTAAGTGTGAATTTTGGCTACGAGAAGTCCAATTTCTTGGACACGTGGTCAGTGAGCGTGGTATCCAAGTGGATCCCGCTAAAGTTGAAGCTGTTATGAATTGGCAAGAGCCAAAGACACCTACGGAGATTCGTAGCTTCCTGGGATTGGCAGGATATTACAGGCGCTTCATTGAAAATTTTTCAAGGATTGCTGCACCCCTAACTTCCCTGACCAAGAAGAAAGTAAAGTTCGTTTGGGGTCCTAAGCAGCAAGAGTCCTTCGATGTTTTGAAACAAAAGTTGAGCAACGCTCCTGTGCTTACCTTACCTGAAGGCGCTGAAGAATTTGTAGTTTATTGTGATGCATCACACACTGGCATGGGGTGTGTGCTTATGCAGAAAGGCAAGGTGATTGCCTATGCATCACGACAGTTAAAAGTGCACGAAAAGAATTACACCACCCATGACTTGGAATTGGGTGCCGTTGTGTTCGCACTAAAACTGTGGAGGCATTATCTTTATGGAATCAAGTTTGTGATCTTTTCTGATCACAAGAGCCTCCAGCATCTGTTTAACCAAAAAGAATTAAACATGAGGCAACGCCGTTGGATGGAAACTTTAAATGATTATGATTGTGAAATCAAATACCATCCCGGCAAAGCGAATGTAGTCGCTGATGCCTTGAGCAGAAAGGAAAGGGTTAAACCCATTCGAATTAACGCCAAGCGTATGGAGATAAAGAACAGTTTGATAGAAAGGGTGTTAGCTGCACAGAAGGAAGCTGTGTTGGAAGCTAACTATCCTAATGAAAAGTTAGGAGTAACTGAGGAGCAGTTAACTCTTAGCAAGGACGGAATTTTACGGTTAAACGGACGAATATGGGTTCCAATTTTTGGAGGACTTCGTGATGTCATCCTCCAAGAAGCCCATAGTTCCAAATACTCCGTTCATCCTGGAGCTGATAAGATGTACCAGGATTTAAAGGCAAATTATTGGTGGATAGGCTTGAAAAAGTCTGTAGCCGCCCATGTAGCAAAATGCTTGACATGTGCGCAAGTCAAAGCCGAGCATCAGAAACCGTCAGGTTTGCTACAACAGCCTGAACTTCCTACGTGGAAGTGGGAGATGGTAACTATGGATTTTATTACCAAGTTACCCAAGACAAGGAAAGGAAATGATACGATATGGGTTATAGTTGACCGACTGACTAAGTCAGCTCATTTCTTACCCATCAAGGAGACTTATAGCTCCGATATGTTAGCCCAGTTATACGTTGATAAGATTGTAGCCTTACACGGCATACCTGTAGCTATTATCTCTGATAGAGATACTAGGTACACGTCACATTTTTGGAAGAGCTTCCAGCAATCTTTGGGCACCCGTTTGAACTTTAGTACGGCTTACCATCCTCAGACAGACGGTCAGAGTGAGCGTACTATTCAAACGTTGGAAGACATGCTACGCGCATGTGCGATCGATTTGGGAGGTAGCTGGGATACGAACCTACCATTGATCGAATTCTCCTACAACAATAGCTACCATACCAGCATAAAGGCTGCGCCTTTTGAGGCATTATACGGTAGAAAGTGTAGATCGCCAGTTTGTTGGGCGGAAGTTGGAGAAGTCCAGTTATCAGGACCAGAGATCGTGTTCGAGACGACGGACAAGATTGTCCAGATTCGTAACAATCTCCAAGCTGCCCGGAATAGGCAGAAGAGTTACGTGGATCCAAGTCGTAAGGATTTTCACTTCGAAGTGGGTGACAAAGTCCTACTTAAAGTGTCACCATGGAAAGGGGTGATGCGATTTGGTAAGAAAGGCAAACTAAGCCCGAGATACATAGGACCTTTCGAGGTTATCGAACGTGTCGAGTCAGTTGCCTACAAGTTGAACTTACCAGAAGAGCTCAGTGGAATTCACAATGTGTTCCACATCTGCAATCTAAAGAAGTGTTCCGCTGACGATTCACATGTCATGCCACATACAGATGTGCAAATAGATAAGAGCTTAACGTTTGTAGAAAAACCTTTGTCGATTGAAGATCGACAGGTAAGGAAGCTTCGAAGAAAGCATATACCTTTTGTAAAG
Organism: Helianthus tuberosus; assembly: GCA_030545235.1. Taxonomy (NCBI): domain Eukaryota; kingdom Viridiplantae; phylum Streptophyta; class Magnoliopsida; order Asterales; family Asteraceae; genus Helianthus; species Helianthus tuberosus. The sequence goes on from CM060375.1 coordinate 61,502,781, forward strand.
GTCAAATGGAAAGTATGTGTTGACACGTGTCATAATGTTTAAACGTGTGAAAGAATTATTATAGAAGGACTAAAGTTGACAAACGTGGAAAGTATGTGAATATACGTATTCTAAGTGTCCACTGTGAATAATTATATTATATATTACCCCTGCACGATGCTCATACCTTCAAACGAATAAATCATGGATCATACGAAGCTAAATGTGTGTGATTTCAAACTACAGGGACCAAATGTGTCAACATGTTTAAATTATACCTCTGAGTGACCTTTTGACGAACCCGAAGCTTTGTAAATATTAATTATGCTCACGAGAATGCACCATAAAAATTTCATAAAGTTTCGTTAACGTATGAGAAAGTTAGGATCAAATTCGTGTGCGAAGCGTTAAAGCGTAAACGTCGAAAGTTAGGACTTTTCGGGTGAAAATAAAGTTACCCGGGGACTTGGCAAAGTGGGTATATGATTTAAGGCCTTAGTAGATCAATTGTGGAGGTTTAAAGTGCAATAAATCAGTAACTATTCGAGTTTTGAAGAGACAAGGGCTGAATCGCAAACAAAAATCAAAAACTGATCTGCAAGGTGGTCGCGCTGCGCGACGGGACCCTCGCGCTACGCGAGGGTGTGCCCAGCTCCGAAAAAAAACGTTGGTGGTCTGCCATTGTGTAATTTCGCGACCTCTACTCGTTTTTCCACTTCTCCTGGCCCCTAAAACATCCCCTAAGCCCCTAGGACACATGTCAATGGATTGTGGGCACTCATAGACTCAGTTGTCAAAGATTTATGGTGTGTGGAACCATTATAAATAGCCCTTCAAAGTCACAAACATTCTCACACCTTCATCTGATCATTTGGAGCCTTTCTGGAGCTAAGGAACTCTCCCAACTGATCATAAGTCGTGCATAGGACCCTTGTAAGTGTTCTAATCCTTTCTTGTTTGAGTTTAGCTTAGTTAATTAGCTAAAAGTCAAACCGTCGTAATTACGGTTTGACTTCGAGATTAGTCAATAATGGCTCAGTCAAATCTCGAATTAAAAGTAGTTATAAGTTGGTATTTATGTGGGTAATAAAACCCCAAAAGGGTTTCCCCTGATCACCACTTTAACTAGTTCAAAAGTCGGGTCAAACATATACTTAAAAAGTCAACAGAATTCTTAAAAGGTCATTTATGCATAATTAGCTATCTAGGCCATGTATAACCTGTTTGATTATTGTTATAACTTAGTAATTAGTGTAAGAACATGTCCAAACCCGTTCAACCCGACTATTTCCTGTTTAGACCCGGTTCGGAACCGAAAGTCGCATAGTTTGACTTTCACTTTGACTTTCAGTTCTGACCCGTTTAGGCATATTTTAGAAATGCCTCAGAGCTTTAATTGGACTAGGATACATGTTAGAACAACCCTCTGTGATTATACACCTTGGTTCACTAGTTATCCAATTAATATGCATATTTCCGTTAATTGCTCATACGTTGACCGTTATGCCCTTATTACCTTAAAACATGATTTATGAAAATGTAAAAGTGTAGAAACCTTGAATATTGATATATAAACTTGTATGCAAAATTTGACATCAGTTTGACTTGTAGATTAAGAGTTGTGCTCATTAGCGTAATTACGGTGCTTTATGTTAATAAAATGGCGTAATTAGCGTATAGCCTAATTAAACATACTTTTTGGTATCAAACGAATTACCCACTGATGTAATATATTATTTTGGGAATTTTAAAGATTTTTAATTAATTTTAGGCTGAGCATAACTCATAGTCGTAGGCTTAATTCGGTAATTGTCGGTTTTGCCCTCACGGGCCATAAAATGAGTTTTACACATCTAAACGACTCCAAACCTTTTTCTACTGATTGGTTATGATAAATAAATTATTTTAAGCCTTCTGGAAATATAAAAATATCAGATTTAAGTATCAAACCCGGTAATGGCCTTTAATCGCCTTAATTAGCGTTTTTAACGCATAGTATGTTTTAAATCATATTGGACATACCCGGGTTGATACCTACTGATATAAGAAGCAAATTATCATATTTTAACAGTAAGAAAAAGTTGATAAACTCAGTCTTCAGTTTTGAGCTTGTCGGCTTATGTGAAATTACCAAAATACCCCTACGGGGCATAGTTTGGTTAAATATGATAAATTTCACATACATGCCTTAGCCTACTGTTATAACCCATCAAAATGAGTATGTTTGCTGTTTACATCAGACCTGTAACTCAGTTAAACAATTAAACTCTTTTACAAACTTTAAAATGACCAAACTACCCCTACTGGGCATAGTTTGTGTTTAAATTAGTTCGGGGCATAACGAAAGACATCCTACTGATGTTACAACATATTTGAAGCATATTAACTTAGGAAACCTGTATATGGCTCTTACGGATACCCGTTACGCATACTACGCGTTCGGCTCGGTTTATGTAACAAGTTTACATAAATTAGCCGAAACGGGTCAAACCTTATCGGTTTTATCTCAAAATACAGAATGTGAATAATGAACCCATATTAAACAAGTCTTCAAACTTGTCGGGTCTGAATCACATTCTATCCGGTCTTCGCTTAATCGTGCGTACGAACCGTATCTTGAAACTAGCCGGTCTAAGCTTAAGCTTAATAAAAGACCCGTTAGGATTCTAATAGGTTATATTAAACCTTCATTCCAGATTAGGAGAAACAGTAAAAGCTACGTGCATTCTACTTATTGTGATTTATACTTGCATCAGGTAAATACTTTTAACTTATTTTCCTATACGGGCTTGGGTTACGGTACATAGCGTACCGCTTGATCGGGCATCAAATCTCCACGCTTAGTGGGTAATTGAATAATTTGATCGGCTCGTTTTAAACAGATGTGTTTACTTTACAGCCTTTGGGGGGTTAATGACCATGTCCCGGATATCCCTGGCATCATCTTACGAGATGGCCACAACCTGAGCACGGGGTGTAGGCGTACTCCCGTGTATAACTCACTTAAAGTGGTGTGTCTATTGATCTTTAACCCGGATACGTTCCGGGCTACTGAACGCATAAGTAACATGTAACTCGTTCACAAGATTATAATATTATATAATTCTCCCAAGTTAAATAAAATGATTTATGCCACGTGCATCCAAACCAATTTTCAATCATTTTCCAAAATGAGTCAGTTGAATGTATTTACCAGTGTAAACTGACGTATTTTCCCAAAAAGACTGAATGCAGGTACTAAACGTAATTGGCTGGATTGTCTCCTAAGCATCAATAAAAGTCTCGCAAGCTTAGGATGCCAGAAGTCTGTTGAACAATTAAAATGTTATTTTGTTTCGATCCGTTCTGTGGATAAACACCGGATATTGTGACTTTGTTTACAATAAATAAATTCGGTTGTATCTTATTTTTAAATTGCTTCCGCTGTGCATTATTATATTGTGTTGTTTGACTATTACGTTGCCAACCACGTCACGATACTCCCCCACCGGGCCCACCGGTGACACGTGGAAACCGGGGTGTGACAGCACCCAATTGTGGGATTCCACCTTTGACTGGTGATAACTTTGCTGAATGGAAGGATGCCCTCATGCTTACACTTGGATTGCTGGATTTCGAATATGCTCTTAGTGAGAATAAGCCAGCGGACCTTGCCACTCAAAGTACTGCTGCAGAGCAAATAGTTCATGAAAAATGGACTAGGTGTAACCGCATGTCTCTCATGTTCATGAAGCAATCGATACACAATGCAATTAGAGGAGCCATTCCTGATTCTGAGGATTCTAAAACCTATCTGGCTTCTGTGGAGGCTCAATTCAAAGGAACATCAAAGGTACATGCTAGCACTCTTATCCACAAGCTGGTGACGACTAAGTATGATGGGAGGAGCGGCATTCGCGAGCACATCATGATGATGCATGACATGGCCAATAAGCTGAAAGGGCTAGAGATGGAAATCAGTGATGGTTTTCTTATTCACTTCGCTTCCTTTGTCCTATGAAGCATTCAAGATCAATTACAACACTCAGAAGGACAAATGGACGATGAGTGAGCTGGTCGCAATGTGTGTACAGGAAGAGGAGGAGGAAGAACAATCATCAAAGGAAGGATGCTTCCAAAGTCCAAAAGCCCAATCCTAATACAAGTGCATTTTCCAGCTCTAAGAGCTCCTTAGGCAAACCCTATTGCAAGTTCTGTAAGAAAACATGACATAAGCAAAAGGAATGCCCTGACTTCAAGGAGTGGCTGGCTAAGAAAGGTAACGATTTTTTCATGATACTTGAGTCCTTTAATTTAAATGTTCCTGCTAATTCTTGGTGGTTTGATTCTGGCTCTATGGTTCATGTAACCAACTCTACTCAAGGATTCCTTTCAATCCGGAAGCTGGGAAGAAACCAAAGAACACTTAAAGTTGGGGATGATCGGGAATTAGAAGTGAAGGCCATAGGAACATTACAATTATTTTTGAAAACTGGTTTATGTATTAAACTTTATGATACCTTATATGTTCCTAAGGTAACTCGGAACCTTGTATCAGGACAAAGTTAGACATGGATGGTTTTGTTGTTTCCCATGGTCATCGCAAACTCTCTATTCTCTATGATTCTGTTGTTTATGGTACTGGCATTCTGGATGGTGGTCTCTATAGATTAGAACTAGATGATAATTTTTCCAAATCTTTGTTGTCATATAATTTTAATGAATCACTCACAAAGATGAAACAGATTCGAGACTTAGAGACTTCATCTATGTTGTGGCATCAACGTTTAGGCCACATCTCAAGAGAACAATTAAATCGTCTCGTAAATGATGAAGTCTTACCTCCTCTCGATTTCACTGATTTTGGAACATGTGTCAAATGTCTTAAAGGAAAAATGACATTAGCGAATAAGAAAGGCGCCACTAGGAGCTCTAATTTATTAGAACTCATTCACACTGACATTAGTGGTCCCTACCAAATCGCTGGCATAACAGGACATACTTCATTTATCACTTTCATTGATGATTATTCTCGTTACATGTACTTGTATCTTATTAAGGAAAAGTCTGAATCTCTTACAACTTTTAAAGATTATAAAGTTGAAGTTGAAAAGCAATTAGATCGTCAGATTAAAGTTGTGAGATCAGATAGAGGCGATGAATATTATGGAAGACATACTGATGTGGGTCAAGCTCCTGGTCCATTTATGAGTTTTGTAAGGGCCAGGGGATTATAAACCAATACACCATGCCTGGTACACCTCAGTAGACCGGTGTCGCTGAACGAAGAAATCGTACCCTTATGAACATGGTGCGCAGTATGTTAGCCAACACTAATTTACCATTATTCCTCTGGACTGAAGCGTTAAAAGCAGCTGTTCATATACTCAATAGAGTTCCTTCTAAGTCTGTCCCTAAAACTCCTTATGAACTTTGGACAGGAAGGAAACCGAGTCTTAAATATATGAAAGTATGGGGCTGCATTGCTGAAGCAAAACTCTATAATCCTTTCCTAAGGAAACTTGACCCTAAAACAGTTACATGTTTCTTTATCGGGTATCATGATCATTCGAAGGGTTATCGTTTCTATTGTCCTTCCCATGTCACCCGTATTGTTGAAACCAAGCGTGCTGCGTTCCTGGAGGATTTCAAGGTCAGTGGGAGCAGTACCAACCCTTACGAAGAATTGCAAGAAGTACAAGACGCGGGGGGAGAGACTCGTCGCTTACCATTACTCCGTTTACTCCTCTTGTACCCAATGCAACAACTACACCTGAAGCTACTGCACAAATTCCATCTCCACAATCAGAGCCCATTATACCTCATAACAAAGGCACATCAAACGCTCAAAACCAAGACAACGCTGAACCCGATAATCAACTCAGGAGGTCATCTAGGCAAAGACGGCCTACTAATTGGGATGATTATGTTACTTACCTGACTGAAATGGATGTTGGAAAGCTCAATGATCCTATCTCTTATAATGAAGCCATTAGCAGTGATCAGTCTTCTGAATGGAACAAAGCAATGATTGATGAGCTTGAATCCATGAAGAAAAATGACGTTTGGGATTTGGTAGAATTACCCAATGGTGTATAACTTGTAGGTTGTAAGTGGGTGTTCAAAACAAAACTGGATCCTAATGGGAACGTTGAACGCTACAAAGCGAGATTGGTTGCAAAGGGCTACACTCAGAAAGAGGGAATTGATTATCAAGAGACGTTTTCACCTGTCTCTCGTAAAGATTCATTAAGGATTGTTATGGCCCTAGTAGCTCATTTTGATTTGGAGCTGCATCAGATGGACGTCAAAACTGCTTTCCTTAACAGAGACTTAGACGAAGATGTTTACATGAAACAACCTGAAGGCTTTAAACCTGAAGGTCAAGAGCATCTAGTCTGTAAGTTGAAGAATCCATTTATGGGTTAAAACAAGCATCACGTCAATAGTACCTTAAGTTTGATGAAGTCATGAAGAGACAAGGTTTTATGAAGAATCAAGTGGATCAATGCACCTACCTCAAGATGAGTGGGAGTAACTTTACTATACTTGTCCTTTACGTAGACGATATTCTATTGGCAAGTAATAGTTTAGACATGTTGCAGGAGTCGAAGCGGTTACTCTCGCATAACTTCGACATGAAAGATCTCGGAGATGCTTCTTACGTCATTGGCATCGAAATTCACCGAGATAGACACAAAGGGATCTTAGGATTGTCTCAGAAGACTTACATAGATCGTGTCCTTACACGTTACAACATGCAACAGTGCAAACCCTCAGTCGCTCCAGTAGTTAAGGGAGATGTTTTCGGTTCATTCCAGTGTCCGACAACAGAGGTTGAAAAGGAGCAAATGAGCCAGATACCTTACGCGTCAGTAGTCGGGAGCCTGATGTATGCTCAAGTCTGTACTCGCCCAGATATCGCTTATATTGCTGGAATGTTAGGCCGTTATCAGACTAATCCTGGCCTAGATCACTGGAAAGCAGCTAAGAAGGTCCTTAGATATCTGCAAGGGACGAAAGACTATAAACTGACTTATAGAAGAAGTGATCCCTTAGAAGTGGTAGGTTATTCTGATTCTGACTTTGCCAAATGCAAAGATGACAAGAAATCCACTTCGGGCTACATCTTTATGTTAGCAGGCGGACCTATCTCATGGAAGAGTCATAAACAACAGTTAACTACAACTTCCACAATGATGGCAGAATACATTGTTGTTTACAACGCAACCTGTCATGGAATGTTGCTTAGAAATCTGATCACTGGACTCAAAATCGTTAATTCCATTTCTAGACCATTGAAGGTTTACTGTGATAACTCAGCTGTCGTTAGTTTCTCGAACAGTAACAGTTCGACTGGAGCTGGTTTATATCTCGATACAAAATATTTGTTCGTACGTGAACGAGTTGAGGAAAATAATCTTTGTATTGAGTATATTAGTACTAAAGATATGCTTGCGGATCCGATGACTAAAGGTCTCCCACCTAAAGTTTTTGAAGAACATGTATCGAATATGGGACTTACTAAAGACCTTATTTAATGGCATATTGTACTAGCTTATGTTTTAATTAATAAAATTTCCTCAGTTTGATTTTGTATGTCTCTAACATATGTTCTGCCGGTGTAATGACATATAGACAAATATAAATACAAATCAGACGCTAAAGGGCTTATGCGTATTTTGATCATAACTATTAGGTTTTAAATTGAGGCTATAGTATGACTAATGGGGGTCCTGAGTCGAATTATGATTCAACGGTTGTATTTCTCTGCTATAGTTCTTGGTTTAAGGCTAAAATGAGTGTTAACTCCTGGCCAGGATCATCTAATACTCATGATAAATGATTACTCGGCTAAGTGGGAGAATGTGAGATTAAATATATTATTATAATATTTAATCTTGTAGCCATTATAATCATTTATATTATATAGATCAAAATATATTAATAACCTATTAGTAATTAGTTGATAATTGTTGATGGACCATATTACCCTTATTAACTAATTAGGTTTCCTCTTGGGTGTATATATAAGGAGATTATTAGAGAGTTTAAGGGTTAGACAATTACACAAGTTAGACACACAACTCAATAATCATAACATCAAATTCGGCTCTCTCTCTCCCTAATCGAAACCTCCCTAGTTTCGGTTCATCATCATCATAATCTTACACCCTAAGGAGGAACCAGATCATCCTGACAATCATGTCGAACTCAATGGCTGCATCTCTGACTGGATTCTCTGCTGGCCTGTCTGCTGTAACAGGTATGTTATTCATGTTTTCCATTATGTTGAAACAGAACTGATCAACATACATTTATAGGGAGGAGTTTGTGGTGATCACTGTCATCTTAGGAAGATATGAAAACATTGTAACATTCGGTTTATCGTATCACCAATATTGTGCTTTTTACCCATATGGAGTTCCACGAACTTGTTTTTGGTTTCCAGGGTGTAGACTTCCTAGAAGGTCACCCTACCTGGTACTACTCTCACCTGAGCACATTTTACTTGGGAGTTTTCATCTTCCCACAACGATTGTGCCCAAATGTGTAGTGATATTTAAGGCAACTAATGTCTTATGAACCCAACATCTCCCATGTACACGACCGATATAGGAGTTGCCTAGTGTGTTACAAGCACTCCCCTTATAGATTCATCGTAGTCATCGATGAGATTTGCCCCAACATCCCAATTAGGGACGTGGAATTTACCTAAGGTGTCCATCTAACACCCACGTGGACTCATCATCCTTGATGAAGTTTGTCCCCACCATCCTGAATGGCATAGAAGTGGCTCTAATATTATTTGTAACACCCAGGGCCGTCTCCGAAAATCACAAAAAAAAAAAAAATTGGCCATGTTTGAGATAGAAAATTCGGACCCTATTCGCAAATCTTCATATAATATAAACTCATGAATCATTCAATCAAATATCTAAATACTAAAAACCTATAATACTATAATAATTGTTATGAAATAGATAAAACAAATTATCGAACCTACTTGTTAAGCGAACAGTATGGTTCTTCATCTATTTTCACATCTTCTTCACCCACATTATCGTCACTCAAGTTAGAACTAGAATTTTGAGTTTCTTTTGAAAAAAACTTGTGTATTCGATTTTGTTTTACTTCGTCCGTCTTTCTTTTCTCTTCCTCTAGCTTCCTCTTCTTACGTTTTTTATGGCCGGATAGGTGTTCGTATTTAGGAACGGCAGGCATAATTTCTAAATAGTAACCAAAAACATCCATTCAATCACATGAAGTTTTATAGTATATGAAATCAGAATCACACATATTAATATATTATGAAATCAAAAACGTATGACATCAAAAACCTATGAAATCAAAACGACAAAAAATATGATCGACGTTTTGTTTCCAGTTTCCCTCGTCCCAATTCCCTGTGCGATATACTATACTGCCTGTGACAGTGCGACGTTTTGTTTCCTTTCCCTGATCTAGCAGGCCCTTATTTTTGTTTAGACTAGTCACTTGGGCTTGTTAATTGGGCCGTTTTTTTTTTAACTTTTAAACAGGCCCTTAGTTAAAAAAAACTTTGGGTCTTTTAGCAGGCCCTTATTTATACAAACATCCAGGATTTTTTTTTAAATATATATATATAAAATTTTAAAAATTTTTCGGGCCTTATATTGATTTGTGCCCTGATCGCAGACACCTCCTGCACCCCCTGATAGACGGCACCCAACCTCTTGTACCACATATACTATCAGCTTTGCCCACATGAAGCTCATGAATATATTTTTGGTTGCCCGAGTGGAGACTTCCTAGGAGGTCACTCGTTTGGTACTACTACTAACTAAGGATGCTTAACTGTGAAGTTTTCATCTTCCCGCATACATTTCGCACAAAATGCTTCAGTAATATTTGAGGTGGATTATTTTTTATGAACATATTTGAGGTGGATTATTTTTTATGAACCCAACTCTTATCCACGATCAAAGGTGGATTTACCTAGGGTGTTAATATATACATAGACACTTTTTAAAAATTCTCAAAACCTAAAAAATAATAGTTAGGGTGAACGGGGCGCCTGCGGGGAGGGGTGCGGTGAGTGAGTTCCCCGCTCGGGAACACCGCCGCCGACCCCTCGGGGAGGCTAAGCGGGGAGTGGGGAGCGGGTTGTGTTCACCGCACAAGTTTTCAAAGTTTTTGATTTTTTGAACGTTGGGCAACGGTTAGAACGAAAAAAAAATCCAATTTTAACCTATAAATACCCCATTAAATCTATTTTTTTACCAAACAAATTTTCAATCTTATTCCTCTAAAATACAACACAAAGCCAAACCGAGCAATGGAGAACCAACCCCGCGAAGCCAAGAAAAAGTCCGTCGGCTCTAACACTAAGGGACGCGGCTCGCAACCGTCTCGTGGTGGTTCGAGCGGTGCAAGTGCACAACCACAACCACCTTTCGGATATACTACACAACCCCCGTTTTTTTACCCACAACCTTCACACCCCTCCTTTAACAACACCCAACCATAACCCCCTTTCGGCTATTTCCAAAATTTGTTATCAATGGATCCTCAAGCCCCCGCTTTCGACCCGTTTGGTTTTCGTTCCCCATAAATTCCATCTCCACGAGAAAATGTTGAACGTCCTCTACCTATTTACGAGGACGAGGACGAGGAAGTAGTGCCCGAAACTCAAAATTTGGGCGACTATGAAGATGACGCCGGCGACGATGAATATAATGTGGATGAAGACGCCGGCAACGAAGAAGATGACGCTCGGGGTAAAAAGGCAAAAATGGAGCGCCAATCTTGGTCAAAATACCAAGAAGAGGCGTTGGCGAAGGCGTGGGTACATTGCTTTACCGACAAAAAGAAGGGCAATCAACAAACCCGCGATGGTTTTTGGCGTAAGATTTTAGATCATTATAACGCCGCCGTTGGTGGAAGTAACCGGACCGTGCATCAAGTACGGTCTAAATGGATACCGATGATGACGAAAATAAACTATTTCAACGGCCTATACCAACAAGCGATAAAAATTATATTTTTTAACGTTGTATATTTTTTAAATTTGTTTACTAAGTTCATATGTTTTTAACACTTGTTATTTTATAATATGTAGGATTGCACACGAGATAGCGGGTGTGACGATCTCAACATGATGAAAATCGCTTTAAAGGATTTTCAAAATAAATATCCGAGAGGTTTTCAACATGTCGAGGCATGGGAGGTCGTTCGAAAACACGACAAATGGGCCCGAGTCCCATTGGTGGGTGAGGAAGGGGAAGGTTCGGCACAAAAAAGAAAGTTCGTTGACGTGGACCCTTCCATACCCGATATGAACGAAGACCCCTCGCCACAAAGAACACAACGGCGAGACAAGCGTCAAGCGACATCGTCCGAGGGCTCGGCTGAGTTGGCGGCACAATTCAAAGAGTACACCGCCATGAAAGAAGCGAAGCACGCGATTGAATTGGAGGCGATTGAATTGAGGAAGAAAAGAGAGTCGGAGGCTCGCGATCTCATAACGGAACAACGCGAGACGATGAGAAACTACGCGCACGATCGAGATATGAAAACATTCCTCAAGCCGCACGACGATGCTCCACCGGAAATGTTGTCGTTCATCCTCGCCCGAAAGCGCGAGATCGCTAACAAGTACGGGTGGCCGTGCAATTTCTAAAATTTTTATGTAGTATTGCGATGTAATTTTTATTTTATTAAATGAAATGTAATTTTTTATTTTATGTAAATTATGTTTTACTTTTTATATAAATATTTTCTTAATTAAAAAAAATAAAAAAAACAAGTCCCAACAAGAGAGGAGTGTCGCCATCAAATTGAGGGTGTGGGGAGAGTTAAGTGGAGAGTTGACGTGGCGCGTGCTGATTGGCTGTGGGTAAGAAAGGTCACTCCCCACTTAGAGGAGTGCCCCTTACACCTTATAGAAACTAACAAAATTCCATGGCCCCGTTCGCACGTTACATCCTTAAAATGGATCATGCAAAAGTTTATACAGCTTAACGTGTATCTTTCGGTACGTCTTATGTGTTAAGGTCCAGGAATTTAAAACCTTCTTTTCCCATGCTCTTTTTAGTTAAACTTCTCCCTCCTCCTTTATTTTCTTGATATCTCTTGTTTCTCCTTAAGTTCGGTATTTTATTTCAAATTTTCACTCCTCCATGTCATAGATCGGTGGTCAACGTGTAAAATCAACCCAGCCGTTCATGAACCATTCTAGATCGCCTTCTCATATACTTGAACTAGTCCAAGTCATAAAAAGTCGAAGCCTAAATTGGAGGTTATTTAATAAAGAAGCTCGAGTCAGAGCTTTACATACGAGCTTGACTATGCTAGTAGGCTCGGGAGCCTAAACGAACTTACTATTTATACAGTTATAATTGTTTTTATTTTATATCATAAATATATAATTGCATAATAAATACTATTATATTCAGTGGCGGATCCAAAAAAAATTTTCATGGAGGGCGGAAATTTGTAGTTGTCGATTGTCTACCACTAAGTATTAAAAAAAGTTTGGTTCTATTCGGGTTCAGATAGTTCACAAAGAACACACAAATTAGGAAATTTGTATCCGTCAGTTGTCTGTCACTAGATGGTAACGTTCTCCGTTTACTTAGAAAGAGGTGGGTCATTATGAGAAGTGGGTCACTATGGTTATTACGAAAATTGCTTCAAGCCTCTTCTTCCCCTCTTTGCTACTATTATCGGTTTACATCAATACTTGTAAAAAATTTATATATGATATATTTGATACAAATATTTTTTATAAGAGCAACAAAAAAAATATAAAAAAAATAAATTATGATAGACTAAATTAGCAGAGATAATATTTGTTATTATGTGAGATAATATTTGTTATTATGTGATAACCTTTTACTAGAACTAAAAATAGTTGAATGAAACAATAAAATAAAAAAGTAAACCAAATAAGATTAATTAAATTAAATAAATCAACAACTGTAAAACATAATAAATATGAATTCAGTTGACTGAATTAAAAGACCCTCCTTTTTTATTATTTTAGTTTCTTTACGTATCTAACTTTTTTTTAACGATATACATATATATATATATATATAAAGAGCCCAGCAAAAAACTAGGGAAAAGTACAAAACGGAAATAGAAAGACATTACAATAAATCGCCGACATCAAAATCTATCAATTTATGCCAAATCGGAGCTCGTATCTTTGCGCATTGTGTCACCCAAATGAACACATCCTCCTTTATAAGTTGCACGAGATGCAAAATAGAGATCCCCTTGTTCTCAAAAATCGTGTTGTTTCTTGCCAACCACAATCTCCAGAAAGTCGTCAAAAAGATCGTGTGAGTTAGTCTTTTCCATCTTTTAGAACCCGGGCAGGAGTTAATCACTTTTAAAACTTCCTCAACATTGTTGCAGACGGCCGACATCGAATCCCTTATCCACACAAAAATATTCCACCAAACGGACCTAGCGAAAAGACACGTAACGAGGATGTGGTTTACCGTTTCATCATGAATACCGCAAGACGTACTTAGCGTATCCATGATGTTGATGCCTCTGGCTACCACACCTGTCTTCGATGGAATCCTCCCAAACAAAGCTCGCCAAACCATTAAATTAACTTTTGGGGGAGCCCAAGAATTCCATAAAAAACCGGTTCCGTACCGTTTTCTTGTTTAGCCATTACAAGCTCAAGTCTGATGGTTTTAGCCGAGAACTATTCCCCAATGTTATTTTCACAAAACCACTTATCCTTAGCCATAGTTAAAGATATGGGGTGTAGAATATTCATTAAGTCATTTAATTATGCCCATTCATTCGCAGTTGTAGGACTTTTGGTCCATCCCCAACCCCAACAAGTTTAGCCCCCTGCCATTATGGCATGAGACACCACCGAACCCAGCTTGTCCTTTGCCCTCCTATACAAGGCTGGAAACATACTAGAAAACGGGTTCGTAGATGCCCACCGATCATTCCAAAACCGAATGGTGTGCCCGTTTTTTTATGAAAAAAAAAGGTTAAGTGAGATGACATGAAAGAAAACTTTGTAGTACCTTTTAGTGGGTAGACTTAATAGACTTGACGAGGTATGACCCTATTCGGATAGCCCGACCCGGTCATTACCTATTATTTTATTGTAAATAAGCTATCATAAATATTGGTTCTAGAATATTCCATTCGATATGGATAAGATACATAACTAAATCTCCAACTTTCTGGGAAGATCATGCAAATCCCTGATTTATAGGAATGCATCTAAGTTAGGGGAAACCCTAATCATAAACTATATATAGAGGTAAACATGCAAGGTACAGATCATCGAATTCTCTCTACATCTTCTTCTTCTCTTTATACTTTCATACTCCCAAACTCGAGAATTATTCTCACGCCGGAGGGTGGTTACAGGAATAACCCCATTCCTGTAACGAGTCCTAACGGTGTTTCTGTTTTGCAGTTTGCCGGTTCGGATCATTGGTATTTGAAGTCTTCATCGGATCCTACTGAAAGGTCAGTGTTTCTTCATTGGCGCCATCCGTGGGACCTTTTTCGGTAACAATCAGTTCGAGCCCCATGGCCGGTGATCTGAACGCAGCAGCAACCCCAAGCCAAGCAGCCACGAATAACACCCAGGTGACAGGGACAGGTCCCATCACCAATACCCCGGTTTCACCGGTTGTCACCAGATCGCTTGATCTGGAATTCGAGGCAGAGGGACCACCACCTGGTTTTTCGGGGGATGTAGTTACTGCCCAGGGAATAACTGGGGTAAACGTACTTCCCTACACCTCCCTGCGGTTACAGTCTGTGGAGCCGGGATTAGCAGGCGTCAACATGTCCACCCCCGTGGTGACCACTGGGGCACAAGCTTCACGCTATGGTTCTATGCCAGTTATTACATCAGCAAGTCCGAGTAACATTGCGCCGCAGGCGAGCATGCCTCACTATTATCAACCATCTGCTACTTACGCCATGCCACCTTTGTACACAACCGCACTTACAGCTGCACTGTCCACTCCACCTCACCAGCCGGTGGTTATGCCGACGGGAATACTGAATGCCCCAGTCACACCGGGAAATCAACCGTATTTCCCTGGATACTATTACGCACCCCCATATGGATATTTACCTCCGTATGGCAACACAGCATACACCCCTCAGGGAACCACACAGAGTCATGTTCAACAGTCGCCGTACGCAGCTTATATGCCACCATGGTGGAACTTTCCCACTTCGCAACCGGCCTACGCCCCAGTTCAGCCAACAGTAGAACCCGCCTATGACAGAGGGAACGTATCCAGACCCAGACTTTCCCCGGGAAGAGGCCCCAGTTCTGTGCTAAACAACACTTCAGCGCTACTCACTCCTACTCCAGGTATAAGCCAAAGCGGAGTTGTTCCTCCAATACAACCTGTCAATGTGGAAGAAGACGAGCTCACTCGACCATACAAGCCAGTATATGCAACGTTCAAATCCAAGTTTACTAGAAGAATAGCGGAAGCTCCTATCAAGGAAAAACCTAAAATGCCTCAAACAGTAGGTAAATATGATGGTCTGGGGGACCCCGATGACCATCTTAACCTATTTAAGAGCGCGGGGGAAGTAGCGTGTTGGCCTATGCCCCTATGGTGCAAGATGTTTGTGCAAACACTGATGGGGGCGGCCAGGGTGTGGTGGGATAGTTTACCCACAGGAGAAATAGACAGTTTTGAAGATTTGGAAGCCAAGTTCATCTTACAGTGCAGCCAGCAACGCAGGCACACTAAAGATAGGAATGAGCTTCTCCATATCCGCCGGCGAGACAATGAGACGGTGGAAAACTTCATCGTTAGATTCAACAAGGAAAGTTTAGCAATCCCGGGCGTGACAAATGATTTGGCTTGTGGAGCTTTCTTACAAGGGGTAAATGATGACGAGTTGTTAAGAACCCTCCATGGGCGGGATGGCGTGCCACCCACTATTGATGAAATACTGCGAATAGCCAAGGTGTATGTCATACAAGAAAAGGCCGTAGCCGCTAGTCATGCAGCTAATAGGAAGAAAGAGGCTCTCAAACACCAAGAAGATAGGGAACAGCGTAATGCCAAAGGCCGGGGCAGAGGAGATCGATACCAGAGGAATGACAAAACGGATGCACGTTACGATCGGTCAAGAAACACCTACTCGAGGAACGAGTCCTTAAGACCTCGATCTGATTATCCTAACCTGAGCAAAACCCCGGCGGAAATTCTAGCCTCAGAGAACCTCAAGTTTAATCCTCCAAAGTCGTTAAAAGACAATCCAAACAAAGACACAAGTAAATACTGTGAATACCACAAAGGGAGCGGGCACGACACAAACGATTGTTTTCAGTTGAAGAAGCAGATCGAATATTTTGTGAAAGCAGGTAAGTTGGCGCACTTGGTAAGGGACATCAAACAGGGTCCACCAGTCGTCAAAGAAGAAAATGATAAAGCGGCAGGCAAAAGACCGCGAGAGTTGAATATGGTGCACAATGGCAAAGGAAAAGGGGCAAAACGGAGTTTCTCCACGCTCGAACCTTGGATGCTCGCCACTATGACCATCGAACCACGCGTTGAAGACCTGCATCTCACTACGGATGCCTTAATCATATCCGCCGCAGTGGGAGATTACCGCATGAGACGAATCTTGGTAGACACCGGAAGTTCAGAAGACATCATCTATGAACACTGTTTCAATAGAATGCAGTTGGAAGACCAGCGGTTGCAAGAATCTGTACACGCTCCCATAAAAGGTTTCACCGGGGAAAAAGTAGACCCTATTGGGCAAATTACTTTCCCAGTCACATTCGGACAGGAGCCCCGGGAAAGAACCATACTCCTGACATTCCTGGTGGTACGAGCTGAGTCATACCACAATGTGATCATTGGTAGGTTCACTTTGGGTAAATTAGACGCTATAGTCTCCACGGCGCGAGGTTTCATGAAGTTCCCCACTCCGCGGGGTATTGCAACAGTGTATC
The DNA here is from genome assembly GCA_030545235.1 of Helianthus tuberosus. NCBI lineage: Eukaryota > Viridiplantae > Streptophyta > Magnoliopsida > Asterales > Asteraceae > Helianthus > Helianthus tuberosus. The sequence goes on from CM060375.1 coordinate 61,519,708, forward strand.
GAGACAAGATAGGAGAGGTACTCAACACCAAGAAGTGTCGCCAAGGCCCCACCGGAGCTATCGGTCCAGAAAGGTGGGTGTTGAGCACACGCCACCCGGACCAAACAGTGACCATTGGAGACAGCCTCTCCCCAGAAGTTAAAAATGATTTGAAAGCACTATTAAGAAGAAATGCTGATGTTTTTGCCTTCGAACATTCCGACATGACAGGAGTTCCCCGCGATAAGGCAGAACATAAGCTAGCAACACTCCCAGGAGTCAAGCCAGTCGCGCAAGGTAAACGTAGTATGGCCCCGGATCGAAAAGCGGCAGTCGTTAAAGAAGTACGGAAGTTGGTGGAAGCCGGAATCCTACGAGAAACACAGTACCACACATGGGTTTCAAACCCGGTGATGGTAAAAAAGCCAGATGGTACATGGCGAATGTGCATTGATTTCAAAGACTTGAATAAAGCATGCCCCAAGGACGCGTATCCTTTGCCAGAAATGGACTTCAAGGTTGATTCCCTGGTCCCCTATAGGTATAAGTGTTTTCTTGACGCCTATAAGGGATATCACCAAATCAAGATGTCTAAGGAAGACGAAGAAAAGACGGCGTTTCATACCGATGTGGGCATTTTTTGTTATACCAAGATGCCTTTTGGTCTACGAAATGCTGGAGCAACATATCAGCGTCTCATGGACAAAGCTTTTGAGGCCCAGATCGGCAGAAATCTGGAAGTGTATGTAGACGATCTCATAATCAAGAGTAGAGAAGAGAAGCAAATGTTGGAAGACATTGAAGAAACCTTCCAAAAGCTCAGAGAATACAACATAAAGCTCAACCCCAAGAAGTGCTCATTTGGGGTGGAAGAAGGAAAGTTTTTGGGTGTGATTGTTACCCGGGAAGGCTTCAAAGCTAATCCGGAAAAGGTAGCTGCTATCAAGCGAATGCCCTCCCCTAGAACGTTAAAGGAAGCACAAGCGCTAAATGGGCGCTTAGTGGCGATTAACCGATTTTTAGCAAGACACGCAGAAAGATCTTTACCGTTCATCAAAACATTAAAAGATTGCCTCAACAAAAAGAATTTCAAATGGACTGGTGAAGCTGAAGAAGCCCTGCAAGATATGAAGCGCTTTATCGAAAAGTTGCCTACGCTTACAGCGCCATCTCCCAATGAGGTACTGAAAATGTACTTAGCAGCGGCTCATACTGCAGTAAGCGCGGTGCTCATGGTGGAAAGGGATGGGAAGCAAACTCCCATTTATTACATAAGTCGAGTACTGGCGGGACCAGAAACAAGGTACCCAACCTTGGAAAAATTAGTCCTAGCTCTGGTACACGCCACCAGGCGATTGAGAAGATATTTTCAAGCACATCGCGTGCAAGTTCTGACGAATTATCCGTTACAACAAATCCTCCACAAGCCTGAAATCTCAGGAAGATTGGCCAAATGGGCGATCGAGCTAGGTGCTTTAGATATTGAATACCGGAAGCGGACAACAGTTAAAGGGCAGGTTATCGCCGACTTTTTAGCAGAAATCCCCGAAGGGGAAGCCATATTGGATCCATCCGTCCAGGACATCCCGGAATCTAGCACAGCCAGACAAACCTGGAAGCTTTATACTGATGGGTCGTCAAGTGAGAAAGGTTCTGGGGCGGGTTTAATGTTGATAAGCCCTGACGAGATCAGACTAATGTACGCTCTACGTTTTGACTTTGAATGCTCCAACAATGAGGCAGAATATGAGGCGCTGCTCGCCGGTTTAAGGATGGCTCAATCTATGGGAGCTTCACGGGTCGAGGCGTATGTGGCCTCCTTGCTGGTTAATAACCAGGTTAATGAAACGTATGAAGCTAAGGATGAATCGATGGCCAAATACCTAGCAAAAACAAAGGAGCTCATGGCTTCTTTCGAAAATGTCACGCTCAACCACGTTAATCGGGGAAGAAACCAGATAGCAGATGCTTTAAGCAAGCTTGCCACTTCAGGCATGGAAAAAGAAGTGAAAATAGAGACGTTATTGACTCCTTCAATCGAACCACGGAACATCTCTGCAGTCACTACGGAGGAATCTTGTTGGTATACTCCATTGGTAAAATTCCTTACTAAGGGGGAGTTGCCCCCTGGTAAGGGCGAGGCTCAGAAAATACAAACAAAGGCGTTGCAATATGAAGTCAATGATGGCATACTATACCGGAAGTCATATTTGGGCCCACTTCTGCGATGTGTTTCCCCGAGAGAAGCCAAGTATTTGATTCAAGAAATTCACGCGGGCATATGCGGCATCCACGCCGGACCCAGGGCAGTCGTAGCCAAAATCCATAGCGCCGGGTACTACTGGCCCGGGATGCATGAAGACGCAGTGCAGGAACTCAGAAAGTGTCGCAGCTGCCAGAAATTTGCTCCCCAAACGCTCAGGCCCAAAAACAACCTTATCCCAGTCACCGCGGCTTGGCCTTTCCAGAAATGGGCGGTGGATATAGTGGGACCATTCCCACTGGCACCTGGGAGATTGAAGTACCTAATTGTGGCAATCGATTACTTCACTAAGTGGGTAGAGGCCAAACCTTTGGCTAAAATCACGGCGGACAATGCCAAAAAGTTCATTTGGGAACACATAGTATGCCGGTTTGGATTGCCGCTGTATTTGGTAAGCGACAACGGTACACAGTTCATTGATCGAGTTTTGCAAGAATGGTGCGCGGAACTCCATATACAGCAAATTTTCACGTCTGTGGCGCATCCTCAAGGAAACGGTCAAGTAGAACGGGCGAATAGGAGTTTGCTAGATGGCATGAAAAGGAGATTGGACTCCGAAGGCAGTTCTTGGGTTGACGAACTGCCAAACGTCCTATGGGCACACCGAACAATGCCCAAGACCAGTAACAATGAAACACCCTTTAGCCTGACCTATGGTATGGAAGCAATGATACCCGCCGAGGTGGGGTTACCGTCACTTCGTCGCCTCACCGCGCAGGATAACAACAACGACAGGTTGCTAAGAGAGGGTCTAGATACACTCGAGCAGAGATGTGAATCCGCCACCATCAACGAAGCAAAATACAAAAAGATGCTGGAAAAATATTACAACAAACGCGTGGCACATCATACATTCAAAAAGGGGGATTATGTCATGAGAGACAATGAAGCCAGTAGGGCGGAACCCACAGGAAAGCTAGGGCCCAACTGCGAGGGTCCCTATGTCATCCAAGAGGACCTGGGTAAAGGGACTTACAGATTGACCAGGTTAGACGGAACCGCTATACCCCGTAGCTGGAATCTCGCTCAGTTAAAAAAATGTTACCTGTAACCGCCCTGCTCCTAACAGCAAGGTCAACTCTTCTTTTTTCATAAACAAGTGTAATCCATCCACAATGATGTCGCTTCTCTTTAGTTAGTTTTGAGATCAATAAAAGTTGTTTCCTTTCTTTTTATTATGAAAGAGTATAGTAAAGTTGCCGTTGCAAACAAATCGCACAAAACTATAAACAACAATGCCCTTAAACACGAAAATATCTTCATAAGTCATGGGGTCATAATATACAGCGCTAAAAGCGGGTATCTTGGTAATAGATACGATAACCGCTATCAAAAGATAGGAGTTTTAACAAAACATACAAACTATCTTACAAAAAACCAAGTACTTGTCCCTATCGTTGAAAAGCCAACATAAGGGAACCAAAAAAGGAACATGTTCAAACACCTACTTGTGGGAACAGGTCGCCATCACTTCTGCAGGGGTATGGTGCACCTTACTACAACCTGGCACAGGGGGATCGATAGTCAAGGTGTCAGCTGATCCTCCAATCGCCGGTAGGGACATAGCTCCCTGGTCATCAGCAAGATTTTTTCCAACACGACCACTACGACGACGCTCGTACACCAATGGGCAGTGAGGAATACGGTTGACTGAAATAAGTTGCACCAGGTCATCGGCCGATAATGGTATTGTATCGACATCAGCTGGGATAGTATCTTCATACACAATACTCCGACATGCACGATTGGCCCGGGTAGGAACGACGTTGGGTCCTCTTCTTCTCCGAGTCGTTGATTTCGGCACTAGAATTTGCAGTTGAACCAAACCATCGGCAGCATCTAGTCGACGGAAAATGTCGGAGAGTCTCTGTTTATAGCTCCTACGACTCATATCATTAAGTTACTAAATTTAGTAAAATGAAACACAATTTATAAGGGGGCAAATGGATTTGACAGGGGTGACGACAGCAGTATTAATGGCAAGTGATCATTACAGGTCAAATCGTCGTATTTCACAAGAAAGGTGGCTACAATCATGAGTTCGTATTTAATGCCTGACAAGATTACGTAGATATGTTCACAAATACCAAGGCTAAATAGTGTCATTACAAAAACCATAAATGTTTAGCACATACACATGAAATACAAATTTTTATGCCTCCTCGGACTCTTCTGCGGGGTCCAGCATCAAACGCAAAGATTCTGTGCCTTCCTCATTTACCTTATCTACTAAGTCAGCATACACAGATAGCGGCTCGTTGTATACCGCCTCCAGCGCATCAGCCATTTCACCTTCAAACTTACCCCTAGCCGTGTGAAAGTCAGAAGACATCCTATCTGATTGTTTACAATCAAAGTATCCTTGGTAAATACCGTTGTGGTGGCCGGACTTATAGGCAGCAGCGGAAAGACGGTCTATTAGAGAAGTAAAGGGCGCCGATTGGCGACAATACTCAAACGCCCCTACAAGCCCATTGGTTATCAGCCAATTCCTGTCACCCCGTAAAGCCGCCAGTTGACTGGTTAATCCTTCCACCTCAGCGTTTGCTTGATCTAAAGCGCTCTCCACCTCCATTAGGCGTGTGGTAGAAGATTGATCAAGAGTATTTCCTTCAAGTAAAAGGGCATCACAACGCTGTTGGAGTTCTCTCAGTTGCCCTTCCCGCTCTTCCAACTCCGCCTGTTTCGCCTGGACCTTGGCATTGGAGGCCTCCACCTCAACGGTTAACGCTTGGTAGCGTTCCTGAACCTGTGACACAAAATCAGTGTCAATTCGAAATTTATCCACAAGAGCAGTCATTTCGGATCTCACCTTTTGAGCCCCATTAACAGCTTTCCGTTCTAGATCCTCCTGCACGGTTTTAGCATGGGCAATCAATCGGTCCTTCTCCGCCACGTCCCGAGCCCACACAAGACGCTCTTCGGCAAGATGGGCGGTGATCCTTTTTAAATCATCCTCGGCCTTGTTTTTCTCAGAGACAAACCGACTCTCTCTCAGTCCAGCAGCTTGTAGTTGACTCTCCAAACGGTATTTCTCATCCTTCAGTTCCTCGATAACGGCTTGGGCTCGGTGGAGTTCATGATTGTCATGCATCCACCGGCGACGGATTTCCGTACGCCTCCTGGGTTGACTAACAGAATCCACGATAGCTGAATTCATCAGATTCTCATTGTTTAGCCCTTCTACATATGCCACTTCCGCTGGAGGATAAGCTCGTTCAACCCAGTGTTGAACCACCGGGGGGAAGATTAGCCTGGAGGACTCTGCAATCTTCCATTGAGGTTGATAGCGTTTATCTCGGTTGCTGGGATCCCAGTTGATGGTAGGTAAGTATAGATCATCTCCTAGGCGGGCCCCGTCGTCGGCAATACCACTGCTTGATCCGCCCGTATCACCAGCGGTGCGATTCCCAGCACTCGTTGCTTCATGAGTAGAGGAGGTAGCTGGGTTCTCTTTCCCAATAGCTGAATAAATATTTGAGGGCGAGATAGACACAGGGGAAACTGTGACATTAGTAGTCAGAGACGCGGCAACAGGAATAGCCGTTACGGTCACAGCAGCAGTAAACGGTGGCGGCGGCATCGCACAGTCAATGGATAGAGATGGACTCAGCGATGGTGTGGGTTCGTTTTGTTTGCTATCAGTTGGAGGTACCACCTCAACAGATGACATGGGCATGGCTGTCACAAGGGAAGTTTGAATCGTGCCCGTAGTCCCTGTAATAAAAACATACTCCAGTTGCATAAGGCGTTTACTTAATAAATCAAAAGTACAAAATACATACCCGTTGGTATGGCATAGGCGGCCTGCACGGCCTCAAACGTGGGCAGTTTCGGAGCGTGAAATGTCTTTCGTTTTTTCACTACATGGGTGGGGCTGGTAATTTCAGCTGCAGTAGTCATTTCACCTTTGGTAATAGCCGCTCCACTAGCAGAAGACGTGGTCACTCCAGCCGCCATATATTTCCTCCCGGTAATCTTGACCCGGAGGAGTTTCTTCTCCAGATTCACAACGTTCGTACCCCCGCTGGCGTCAGCAAGGGCAAGATAAGCAGTAGGATCCGCAGGAATGGCGGGTAGCAAAAATTGTTCAAGATGAATTTTTAGCACATCCGGTTCTTGCTCACTAAGTACGCGGTCGGCGGCCCTCAATGCCAGATGCCGCGGGGGATCGACAAAGTCAAATAAGCTCCACTCTCCTAAAAAAGGTATATTTAGTTAAATAGTACTGTATTAAATGAACAAAGTATCAGGCATACCTTCATCATCCCTTTGAAACGAGGGATACTGCTTGATATCATGCCATAACAGGCTCATTCCCGCCATTACCAGGGCTCCTTCTGGAATCACAGTACATTCGAAAGGGCGATTGCACAATCTTGTATATAGGGCATTTGCGATATAAGCATCTTCAGGAGGACTGTCGTCCTTAACTTTGTCCTTTGGCCCCATGTTTCTCCAGTGCATATCGCCAGGAATTACAGAACTGTCAATATAGAAAAATTTCTTTTTCCAATTCTTGTCTCGAGAACTGGTAGGGATTTCCCTCAGACAAGAAACTTCAGTGTCTCTCCGATCGAAAGTAAAAAAGGGGGATTTCCACACAAGAACGAAAAAAGCCCTAAATACGATGAGTTCCGGTACATGCCCTAAAGCTACACACGCAAATTCAAATTGGCGAAGCTTCACTAACCCTAGGGGATGTATTTGAGAAATATGAATGTGGTAGTAATCAAGCACGGATTTGAGAAATTTAGTGATGGGCAACCGGAAATTGCAGAATTTGAAAAAATCACTGAACAATGTGATTTTTCCTTTCCTCAATGGAAAGGCCGTGTCCGTTTTCGACGGTAATAGGGGGTTCCATTCAGCCCTGATGCCATAATCTTGCACAAGGTTGTTGTAAGATACAACTCCCCATTTGCAAAAAAGGGTTTCGGAGCCTGCGGAGGCAGAGGATGAAGATTCGACGTTCTTAGAGGCCATTTCGTTCGAGAGAGGGGAAGTGAAAGAAGGTGTTCTAGAAATTGGAACCTAACTCTTGTCACAAGGACGCTATTTATATGATAGTTTTTCAAAATTCAAAATTGGAAAATGTACAGACATACGCGTCAGAACAGGGTAACCCAAGTTGTTACCCTAATGATGACTTTAACTGCTACATCCTATCACATCGCCGCCATTTTCTCATTTCACATTTATGGCACCGTAAGTTTTCCTCAGATAGGATATGCTTTCTTCTTTTTTCTCTAGTCCGATTTCATGAATTACATTTCATAACTTCGGACTGGGGGGACATGACGAGGTATGACCCTATTCGGATAGCCCGACCCGGTCATTACCTATTATTTTATTGTAAATAAGCTATCATAAATATTGGTTCTAGAATATTCCATTCGATATGGATAAGATACATAACTAAATCTCCAACTTTCTGGGAAGATCATGCAAATCCCTGATTTATAGGAATGCATCCAAGTTAGGGGAAACCCTAATCATAAACTATATATAGAGGTAAACATGCAAGGTACAGATCATCGAATTCTCTCTACATCTTCTTTTTCTCTTTATACTTTCATACTCCCAAACTCGAGACTTATTCTCACGCCGGAGGGTGGTTACAGGAATAACCCCATTCCTGTAACGAGTCCTAACGGTGTTTCTGTTTTGCAGTTTGCCGGTTCGGATCATTGGTATTTGAAGTCTTCATCGGATCCTACTGAAAGGTCAGTGTTTCTTCAAGACTCTAGAGCCTACATCTAGCTATCATCTTTCTCATATCATCTTCTACCTACATCTTAAACGGCTTTGCAACTATACAATGGCCGGAAAAAAAATCGATGCAACCTTTCTCACTTTCTCTCTTCCACTCTACATCAGACAATTCAAGGGGGGCGACTGAAAAATTTTAAACATAGATCCGCCTCTGATTATATGATAAACGAGTAACAAGCCGAGTAGAAGCGTAGGCAAACTCAAAAGTGAGCTCGACTAATACTAGTAAAGGAGTAAGTCATATAAACATGTATGATACGTATTGTTATTTAGAGAGAAATGCCCGGATAGTCCCTGTGGTTTCACCTTTTTTCAGCTATAGTCCCTATCTTTCTAAAACTACTTGAATAGTCCCTGCGGTTTACCGTTTTGTTCTCGGATAGTCCCTGGCTCTAACTTCAGTTACTTTTCTCAGTTAAGTGGGTGTTGAAATGACCAAAATACCCTTTCCTTAAAACCCATCCACCCTTCATCTTCAACATTAAGAAACCCTAATACCCACACCCTGCTTCTCTTTAAATCCACTACTAAACACCCCCTGCCTCTTCTTTGTGCCATACTTAAACCAACTGATACTTGAACCGAAACTCGAATCAAATTCCTATGAACCGAACAATTATAACCCGGTGGTTTAGAACCAGAACATTATCAACAACTGCAACCCTTCAACACATTCGATCAACATTAAATCATCATCAGACATCGACAAATTTAGTCTACCTTCATCAAATCTTCAGAAAGAACACAAAAAGAAAATGAATGAAATCGGAGTGAAGTCTTACCGGCGAAACTCGACGACCCAAAAGGGCACTACCACTGTCGTCACCCGCCGCCGCAGCGGCGACGTCGCTGTGCAGCCGCCCCTCTTTCTCTCTCCAGCATCTCTCTCTGTTTCTGCTTCTTGCCGCCGCCGTTCAACTCCACCGCCGCCGCCGTGAGCGGCGGCACTGCTTCTCCGTCTCCGATCGGCCGTCACCACCTCCCTGTCTCTCCTCGCTTTCTCTCTCTTCCTCCTGCTCTTGCTCGAACCGTCACACGGCACCACCCACCACAGCACCGCCGCTGCGGTGGTGGTGTAGTTGCCATCATCCACGTGCCGCCATGGCCGCCGTCGAGCGCCACCATGGCTGGCCGTCTCTATCTCTCGCAGCCCTCTCTCTCTCTCTCTCTCGGTTTTGTTTCTCTCACTAAGACCTTCTCTCCATCTCTCTAAAATCTGAACGTGAATGTATGTGTGTTTTAGGTGGAAGCTAGGTTTTGTGTAAATGGGGAAGGAAAAGAGAAAGAGGGGTTATAAGAAAGGGTATTTTGGTCATTTCAACACCCACTTAACTGAGAAAAGTAACTGAAGTTAGAGCCAGGGACTATCCGAGAACAAAACGGTAAACCACAGGGACTATTCAAGTAGTTTTAGAAAGATAGGGACTATAGCTGAAAAAAGGTGAAACCACAGGGACTATCCGGGCATTTCTCTCTGTTATTTATCTGATATGTTATTTCATTTGTCAAAGTATTTTTTCTACATTTGTCGGTCAAATCAAATACAACTAATACCATATCACGAAGAGATGATTAAAATATAATATAAAATATGTTCTAAAATATATGTATAAATCATTAATTAATTATTAGTAGTATGGTAAATTAATTATATGGTACTAAGAATAGGAGACAAATTGACTACATAAATGCAACGCACATGCACTCCTGGTCCCATAAATTTGGTAGGCATTTTACATTTTTCTCTGGTACAGTACAATTACACATTTCTCCTTGGTTGAAGTTCTCGTTACGTGTTTTACTCCACTAAAAATTATATAAGTGGCAAACGGGAAAGCGTTTATTAATACCACAAACTAGTTTGTGCTTCGTCTTTGATGCGGGACGGTAAGTAAGATATTTCTTAGTTTAATAATATGAAGGTTTGTATTTGGTCATATACTTATAATACGATTTCAATAAAAATTATATCGTGACTTAAATAAAAACATATATGTTAAATAATTTTTGTTTTAATAAAGTTTAGGAATTATAAATAACTTTAATAAAGTCAAAGAGTAGTAGCGGTTGTCTACAAATAGCTAATTGTCACTATTCCCTCGGGTTGATTCGTTACGATAGAAAGGGGAAAAAACTAAAAGATGAAATACTAAAAGAAATAAAAATAGAGGACTAAACATGTACACTAACAAAGTTAAAGCAGAGGGACTAAACCCGCATATAAACAAAGTTAACCAATAAAAACGAAGTTTTTTTTTTCTAAAACAGATGGACTAACACGTATATTAGCGAAGTTCAAGGTTTAAAAGTAAAATACAAAAAACGACAATCAATTACTTAAAAGAATAAAAGTAGAGAGACTAAACATGTACACAACGAAAGTTAAAGCAGGGAGACTAAACACACATATAAACAGGGTTAACAAGTAAAAAGATTGTTTTTAAACAAATGGGTTAACACGTACATTAGCAAAGTCGAAGGTTTAAAAATTAAACAAAAAAAGAAACAGCCAATGAGTGGGTGTCAGGCAGGCCCGGCACTATTCCCCCTAATGATTTTTGTAGTTACAGATAATATGAATGAGTGGTCGTAATCAAATGAGTTACCAATAATAAGGTATAAGTTATTAAAACACAAACGTAATGTTATCAAAGATGCCTCGTCATTTAGTTTTTAATGATATCGTTTACCGTTTTCGTTATGTCTTGTTATTTAGTTTTTAGTGATATCATTTAACCTTTTCGTTATTCTAATAATGAAGTATTTCATAGAACTCCGAATATAACATTTTGGCACACTTAGTTTTATTAACAAATATGTCAATCGCTTTTTCTTTATAACTTTTTTATGTAATGTTTTATTATAAATGTGCTTATTTATCAAAGCACAAACATACATGTCATTAAAGTTGTTTTACGTTTCTAGCAATATTTGGCGTTCTCAAGATAACTCATATATATATATATATATATATATA